>CM028229.1:11768664-14268664 GCA_016432845.1 Psidium guajava
AGTGTACTTATTGCATAATGGGTAAGCAACATCGATTCTCATTTCAGAGTTTATCTTCACACACAAAATCTAATGTGCTTGATCTAGTTCACACTGATGTTTGTTGCATGGATGCTAGAACACTTGGTGATGCATTATATTTTATAACATTTATCGATGATTGCTCTAGAAAAGTGTGGGCTTTTGCTTTGAAATCTAAAGACCAGGTGCTTGCAGCTTTCAACTAATTTCATGTCAACATGGAAAGCGAAACCGGAAAGAAGTTGAAATGTGTTCGAGCCGACAACGGTGGAGAATATAGAGGCCCGTTTGAATATTATTGCAGGAATTATGGCATCAAGCTTGAGAAGACTGTTCCGAAAACATCACAGTAGAATGGAGTGGCAAAGAGAATGAACCGGACAATTAATGATCGGATTCGGTGTATGCTATCTCATGCGAAGTTGCCCAAGTCATTTTGGGGTGAAGCGATAAGAACGGTCGTGGACCTGATAAATCTTTCTCCATCAGTTCCTCTTAAAGGGGATGTTCCACAGAGAATTTGGAGTGGGAAAGATGTTTCCTACAATTATTTGAAAGTGTTCGGCTGCCGGGCATTTGTACATATTCCAAAAGATGAGAGATCCAAGCTTGATGACAGGTCTAAACAGTGTATCTTCTTGGGTTATGGACATGAAGAGTTTGGTTATAGATTGTGGGATCCAGCTACAAAGAAAGTCATCAGAAGCCGAGATGCAAACCATTGAAGACATCGACAAGCCAGGGAAGCCAAAGAATGTAGCTCAACAGAGGGTTAATTTCAGCCCAAATCCTCCAACCGTATTGGGAGAAAATCAAGGGGGAGAAGCGCATGGAAATCATGAAGATGATGAATCCTCACAAAATGTTGATTCTTCAGTGGAGCCTAGTGAATCAGTTGAGCAAGAGCAACCAGTTGAACCAGTTGAGCAAGAAGAACCGATTCTACCTCAAGTTAGAAGATCAGAAAGAGAGCGTAGACCATCACAAAGATATCAACCGCATGAGTATGTATTACTCACCGATGCAAGAGAGCCAGAAACTTATGAAGAGGCTATATCGTGTGATAAGAAGAATGAATGGCATGAAGCTATGCAAGATGACCTCAAATCTTTGCATGAGAATCACGCATTTGAATTGGTGAAGTTGCCTAAGGGTAAGAGAACACTCACAAACAAATGGGTGTACAAGTTGAAGACGGAAGAAAATAGTTCACAACCACGATATAAGGCTAGGCTTGTTGTGAAGGGCTTTCATCAAAAGAAGGGAATTGACTTTGAAGAAATTTTTTCACCAATTGTAAAAATGCCTTCTATTCGAATTGTTCTTGGGTTAGCCGCGAGTTTGGATTTAGAAATTGAACAGCTTGATGTAAAAACATCTTTTCTTCATGGAGACTTAGAAGAAGAGATATACATGGAGCAACCGGAGGGTTTTAAAGTTAAAGGTAAGGAGCATTTTGTATGCAGGTTGAAAAAGAGTTTATACGGTCTCAAGCAAGCGCCAAGACAGTGGTATATGAAGTTTGATTCATTCATGGAAGATCATGGATATGGTAAGACCAACTCTGACTCTTGTGTCTTTGTGAAAAGATTCTCAGATGATGATTTTATTATCCTCCTACTCTATGTAGATGATATGTTGATAGTTGGGCATGATGCTAATAAAATCAAGAGCTTGAAAAATGAGTTGAGTAAAGCTTTTGCAATGAAGGATCTTGGATCGGTTAAACAAATCCTTGGTATGCAAATTACTCGTGATAGGAAGAATAAGAAACTCTGGTTATCTCAGGAGAAGTATATTGAAAAAGGTGCTTGAAAGATTCAACATGAGCACATGTAAACCGGTAAGTACTCCACTTGCTGGTCACTTTAAGTTGAGTAGTAATGAGTGTCCTGCGAGTAAGAAAGAGAAGGAAGATATGATGAAAATTCCTTATGCATTTGCCGTGGGTAGTTTGATGTATGCCATGGTTTGTACAAGACTAGATATTGCTCATGCAGTTGGTGTTGTGAGTAGATTTCTCTCAAATCTAGGCAAAGAACATTGGAACGGTGTGAAATGGATTTTGAGGTATCTCAGAGGCACTTCTAGATTATGCCTGTGTTATGGAAATGGAAAGCTTGAGTTGAATGGTTATTCAGACTCTGATTATGCCAGTGACAGTGATTCCCGAAAGTCTATATCAGGTTATATGATGACCTTTGCAGGGGGAGCAGTTTCGTGGCAATCAAGATTGCAAAAATGTATTACTCTATCTATAACTGAAGTGGAGTATATTGCTATCACCGAAGGAGGCAAGGAACTTTTGTGAATGCAGAAATTCCTACGAGAGTTGGGCTTGAAGCAAGAGAAGTTTGTTTTATATTGTGATAGCATGAGTGCTATCTATCTTAGCAAGAATCCAGTGTTGCATTCAAGATCGAAGCATATTGATGTGAAGTATCATTGGGTCCGAGAAAAGTTAAAAGAAAAGGTCTTTTTACTTGAGAAAGTTCATACCGATGACAACGGATCCGATATGATGACTAAGGCCTTGTCGGTGATGAAACTTGACTCCTGTCGAAGCAAAGCGGGCATGATGAAACTCCCCACATGAGGTAGAGGGGGAGATTTGTCGGCTGGGTCTCCCTCATGTGGGGGGACCCAGCAACTTTACCTTTTTTATTATTTGTTTAAGAAAAGAAAAGAAAAGAGTGGAGACATAATTATTAGGGGAGAAAAAATAAAATAAAATATTGTGTGTATGTGTGCATGAGTTTTGGGTCTTCAGTAGAGTTTTCTCTTGGTGTTTTTGCGAAGAGAGAGGGAGTGTTTTTTCAGAAAGCTTACCGAGAGCTGCAAAGGAGAAGAAGAAGAAGAGAGAATATCTTGCAATCCAAATTTAGGGGCCAAACGTTGACGAAATTGGCTCAAATTTGGATATGTTGTTCATGAGGCCGAGATCTATGTGATGATGGTTCTCGTTTGTTGAGATTCTCCTCCGAATTTCCAATTGCGGTTAGGGTTTCTTACCCTTTTGTGTAGTATTTCACCTTTGTGGTGATGAAGTATTGTTGTAATATTGGTGTAGAGTCTCTAGTATGTGACTAGAGAGAAGATCCTTTGTATACTTGCTATTTCTTGATGATTAGTAGAAGATTTTGGGTGGTCCGTAGTTTTTCCCGTTTTGAGTTTTCCACGTAAATCTTGGTGTGTTGTTTTATCATTCCGCATTAGAATATTTGACTGGATATAATGATGGTTGTTGCTGGATTTAATCTGTGAAATTAGGGGAATATTTTTTTATCCTGGATTGACCTAATTAGAGGCGAAGTGCTGCCCGATTTTCCCCAACACAACCCTCTGTTGAGCAACACAAAAATCACATGCTCATTGTGTAAAAGATCACACGTTTACGATTCACAAGCTAAACACACCGTTTTCGTCATAGACTTGGGTCACATAACTTGGACTCAACCAACCAGAACAGAGCAGAGATGCAATTACCTTGGAGATTGCGGAGAAGGTCACAAACAATGATCGAACGAAGAACTCGAGTCCCGGAAGCATCTTCCCTGCCAAGATATAAAGAGAAGAAGGGGGACGAGGGGGCGTTGGGCGTGGAAGAGAGTCTTATGGGCAAGTGGGCGTTGAACGCTTCTCTCGGTTCTTTTGGGGGGATTCTGTTTCTTGACTTGGCAAGTGTGCTTCTTCTCTCCTCTCTATCTGTAACCAAGTGTAAGGCAGATCCTATGCGAGATAATAGAATATCAGATTAGCATCCCTAAGATACCTGATGATATCTCTAAACGCACGCGTCGAAAAAGCGCATGCAGTCCGGAAAATCTCAGCGAGAGTTGAATACATCCGGAAGCTTTTCTTAACTTTGGAATTCATGGCGGCCTGATGAAAGCCACAGAGCTGATCGGGCGCCGTTCTTTGGGGTGGCCGCGCATCGTTCCAAGACCAACTTTCGGTACATTAGTGTTGCTCATGCAGGGCATGGTGTCCAGTTATATATATGCTTCAGTGACCAGCTAACAAAGACTTTGATACGAACTTAATTTTCATCATTTCTTGTTTATCGAACTTTCCTTATCTCCTTTTAATTGTTTGTGCACAAGAACCAGGACATAAATAGCTAATCAATAATCTCGTGGCTCCAGCTTTACATTCAACCTCCTCAGCCACAGGGAGTGAAGCGCCATGTGAATCACGTCGAACGGTTTCGCTGGCCTATGCAGCTCGAAATGCCGCCGAACCTTCACCAACCGCTTCTGCAACTTCACGTACTTCTCGTATGGGATCGCCTCCAGAATCGCCTTGATGTCCCTTATTCCGCCCACCGGTATTCGAACCGAGAACTTGCTCCAGTCGAGCACGTCGCTGAACGGCAGCCAGTAACTGTCTTTGATGATCACGGGGACGCACTCCGCGTAGATCGACTCCACGATCCTTGGGCTCGCGACCTCAAACCCGCTCGGGCACAGGCAGTACCTGCTCCTCCCCATCAGCTGAGTGTAGTTCTGGCCCTTGGGGAGATACTCGTGCACTTGGACGTCGGCGTCCCTGTCCTTCCAGTGCTGAAGCAAGAGCTCACGGATGGGACCGTGGGCTCCGCCGGCAAAAAAGGCAAGGATCGTGCGGTTCCGAGGGTCAAGACCTAAGCAAGGCTGGCCGAGCTCACCGTAGCTTAAGCAGACTTCGGCCATGGAGACGTCTCTCTTCGGCCGGAATCCTTCGGAGGTGTTAGCGTTGCAGAGGACTCTGACGAAGTTCTTGAAGAGCTCAGGGTCCGCTGATGAAACATCAGGACCCTATATGAACATGGAAAGGGATCAAATAATTAGCCAGAAGAAAAAGAAATAAATTCTGATAATTAGAGGAAATTGTGAGCGATAGGAATTAGTATTTGGGAAAGGATCTACAAAACTTCCCTTAGCTTGCCAATTACCACAAATGCAGTTTGACCCTGCTGTGAAAAATTTTCTTTAATACTTCATGCACTTGCCGATCTCGGATATAAGTACCCAATACACCGTCATGTTGGACCGAATCAATCACGTTATATAAATCATTTGGTATCAACAATACTGGTGTTTTGTAAAACTCTAGCAAACCGTCCGTTTCCGTCGCTGATATTTGGCAGATTTGACAGGTTTAATCGGACACCGATCACATTCTCCTTCCACCTCCAGTATAATTTTCAAAACACTCCAGAGCATAATTACGAAACATACTTACCCAATCATGGCAAGCAAACATAAAATGGTCGGCGCCCGCACTTCTGTTCCAATGCACGTGTCTATCCGCCACAACGCGAACATAATCACGCGCGAACCTCTGTAATCTGTCCCGCCTGTATTCGTGGATGGAGAAGATCGGCTCGTACACGTAGCGGAGGACGTTGGTCACGCTAAAAGGGAGGAAGAAGGCATGCGCCTCGTCGGGGCGGCAAGCCCTGAACGGGTTCCGCTTGTCCTCCATCTCGTCGATGAACTGTCCTTCCTCGGCATATAGGTCGTTCAATGGGCCGTCATGGACCAGAGGACGGTCTCCTTCTCTGTATGTCCATATCTTGAATCTCTTCGTCATCTCCTTGTGGCTCCTGCACAAAATTAAGTCCAAAAGATGGGGAAGAAAGAAGTAAGACTCTTGTGTCGGAATCAGATACAATCTCGAGTCAACTGAACGTGAGGTAATCTAAAGTTTGATTCCACCTATACAAAAACACATGCTTACATGCACTGAACACAAACCTACCAAGATTGATATTAACATAAACCATGTGCAAAACAAAAACTCTGAACTTTAAGCGAACTCAAAGGAGGACTTAACTGATAAAAAGCGTAAGGGTTCCTATACACGTTTCCTCTGGGTTTGAAGGTCTCTTTCTCATCGGAATCATAGCTCCGGGACCGAACGGCTTTCCTGATCGCCGCGCGAGCTTGGGCTAAATCATCTTCGATTTTTTCCAAACTACTCTTCTTCCCAACACATCAGAAAAGGCATTGACAAGTTACTACAACCGAGAAAAGTAAAAGAATTCATTTCTTAAGTATCAATACTACAGGAACAACGACACTCACTTTTATGCTATTTGGGTTATGGCTGGACCTACTTTTGTACATTGAGGATGAAAGACGCCCATGTACTATAACCGATGGTGTTCCTGTATGGTTGTTAATCTCAGGTGAAGTGGAAGAGAACGTGAGAGCAAAGATGGGATTGTTAGGGTTAGCATTGAAAGGAGAGTAATAGAGAAATATCAGGAGGAGGAGGAGACAGATTGCTGGAATGAGAGAGAATTGTGAACAAGGGAAGTTGATGGATGCCATCGCTTCTCAGCATGAGCAATTAAGAGAAGGTAAGGCCACACACGCATGTATGTTTATATAGGAAACTGCTAACTTGACAGTCTAACAATACTGTCGGTTATTTCTGACCACACCATCTCCAATAAATGAGCCTTCTACGCAAAAGACACGGTGATGATGTGTGATTTTACAGTTGAGATTGTACCATCCGTGACAGTACTATAAGAGAGAGAATTAACTAAGCAAGTTTGAGAAATTTCAATTTTCTTTTCCTAAATGCTTATAAAATGTTGATAATATAGGAGGATCCTATTAGACTTTCAAGAGCAGCTTCTAGGTGTAACTTGAATTTAGGGGCTATATTTTTCTTCAATGTTCCTCAACAACACCTATGGTTTATCTACGAGTTATTCACACCACCTCCATTCAAACTTAACTCAATATAAATATGAACGATATCCAAATTTATGAATCATCGGTCAAAATTAATTATAACAGGATGTAGTTCATACAACTCGCATCTTAGTATCATCTTATCTAATTTACAAGTTTGTTTAACTGTCACTTTTGATGTCCGCCGCTTTGCTTAACGTGCCCACTTTGTAGATCTAGTTTGAAATATCCAAAATCTTTTAGCTATATTGGTATGAATTTTTGTTAGGTAACTAATCAAGGAAACTTCACGGCTTCCAACGCTACTAAATTTCTTGTGTTATACCTAATCAATGCTAAGAAAATCCGGTTATTCCTTCGACTCTATTGATATATTCAGCGTCACTTTTTTGCATAACATGCATTCATCTCTTACGATGATTGTTGTATCAATCAACGAGCCATATGTCTGCTTCGCCGGTTATTGAGCTAGGAGTCAAGATTTGTGATAAATTTGAAGTCGATGGAGAAAGTACAAATATTTCAATTACTCTTTTTCCTTGAGCGTTAACTTCCAGGGGCTTCACATGTTAAGCTTCGCTAGCATTTAGATGGAGCCCGTACCATAGTCAACCTTATGAATATTTTTTTGACGAGAAGTTAGGAAAAGAGAACTTGTCGACCTTATTTATTGTTCAAGCCATTATTATTTTAGTGAGTCTCCAGGATCCCAAAAACTTTTCGAGCTTGCTTCCTTCTGGTTGAAGCCAAAGTCATGGGATGCCCAATACTGAAAGTCTACATGAATGAAGTGCGGGAATGTAGGAGTAGAAAAAGGAGTGATAATACGATCTTATTATGAAAACTCATCACCGTTGTCGACTTTAATACCTTCATTAGCTCCTTTAGGTTTTAGTGGCGAGTGGCTTAAAAGTACGAAAAGAAAAAGAAGTCGTGGGTTCAAATGTGTCGTCGTGACAAATTGTAGCTCCTTATAGTTGTCCCTGAACCAATCTTGAAGTAGTAAAAAATCACAGAAGGCTATATGTTGACTGATGTGGAACATTATGTACTTTTGACAGAGTTGAGAGTTATATGACTATTAGGCGTCCAATGAGGGTATGGATGGGTCGTATAGTCCGATTTTGGAGGTGGAACTCCCGGGATGTGGAATCGATAGTGACTTGGTTCTAGAATCGATCAGACTTGATGCAGACATTTTTTTTTATTAAGATAATCAATGATCTCAATATAATTGGATCAAATTAAGCCTTTCATTTTATGGTCGGCTCGAATTTGTTATGGGGCTGGTTCGATCTTTAAACCGGCCCTGATCATTGATTCTACCTGGGAAACGATTTATGTGTGGTTCGATAACATCGTTAAGTGCTGAAATCAAAAGATTCAACAATTAAAATGGCATTCAATGTGTTTGATAAAGTCCAAATGGCCATCTTGAATTTAAGAACAGACAAGTTCTTGTAGTTTCAAAAGATAATGAAGCTGGAAATTCTAAGAATTGCAAAAGTTCGAAAGGAACTCCCACATGATGAGAATTAGGATAAGAGTGCAATTGAAACCAGCTCCACTCCTTTCCATAACATGAACGATACGACAATCATTCATTGTGATACGATGAGGGCTAAGCAGGTACCCTCTGCCTTACAATCACTTTCCCTCGATCGGGTTGCCATCAAACTCACTGTAGCTTTGCATCTCCATTTCCCCCGCTGCGGACCCACACTCGACATCTGCTGCTGCGTCGCCGACATCATCGTGCTAAATAACATCCACACAATGCTCGCAATCACCGCGAACAAGAAGGCGGCCCACTAAGGTGATAGTCTTGAGCGACAACAAAAATGTCATACATGCACTGCACTCACCACTTGGTTCGCGCGATGGCGATTAAGCCCTCCTGTGCACACTGCCTCAACGGGAAGATTTCGAGCTGCACACCAACATGATTGGCCTTCTCCACCACAATGGGGGCCCGATTATGTCGGTCTACAGCGCTGAAATATTCCCCATTGAGGCTACGTGCCCAAGGGTGCTTAATCGCCTTCGCAGCAAATCAAGTGGTGAGCCTTCAAGTGGTGAGCCTTCTTGTTCGCGGTGACCGCAAGCGTTCTGTGGATGCTACTTTAACACGATAGATGGCCGAAAACACGACTAATTGGATACCAAGACCAATCCAGGACACATGGCTTCACAATATTATCCATGGCAGAAATTCATGAGTTCTGTTCATTCGAAAAAAACTAGACAATGTGAAATCACAAAACTGTAAAAATGGATTGGGATCGACATCAACCCACATACAATACATGAACATGAGCCACCCAAAAAAAAATGTCAAACAAGCAATAAAAATTGAAAATTTCGGCTTTAGACTAAATTCACGGAAGTCCTCAAGCTGATGCAATAAACATCTAGACATTCACCTCATGAAACGACTGATCTAATATATGTTAACACGAATGTAAATTCGGACGTAAACGATTTTCAAGCTAGCAAGGCTCTCAGCCTCTGTTTTCATTCTTCTGGATCTAGAAACAGAAGATACTCAGATCCATACAATCGCAGTGGCATGAAAGTGTGTATAGACTACCGTTAGGCCCTCCCTGATCACTACCGTTTTCCTCTCCACATCACTCGGACTCAACCTATCAGAACAGAGCAGACATGGAATTACCTTGGAGATTGCAGCAGACGGTCACAAACATCGGTCGAACGAAGAAGTCAAGTCCCTGGAACCATCTTCGTTGATGGTTGGGGCGGGGAAGAAATCTCGAGCGAGAGATCTTTGAGTTTCCCTGCCGTGCAACGGAAGATATAAAGAGAGAGAGATCTGGAAGACATGAGATCGAGAGCGCTTCTTTTGGGGTGGTTTCTGTTTCTTGACTTGGCTAGTGCTGGCTTCTTCTCTCCTCTCTGTTTGTAACAAGTGTAACGCAACCCGTAAATTGTGAGTGTTCGAAGTGGTTCGTTCCTATTTCCTCTCGGCTCTCTGTTTTCTTTTTGTTGATAAAATTATTCAAAACAGCTCTGTTGGTAATATACGTGCACATAGGATAAAATCATTCTAGAATAGAACTTCCATTTTTAAAATTAGATTAAATATAGATAGAGTTTTTTTTTTTAAGAATAATTCTCATTTGATTCCCAAATAGGATAATTCTCATTTGATAAAATTGGATTGTGTGTTCGAGTAGATTGCATTCTAGAAAATGGGATAGTTACCAGACTTAAATTAGGAACTGAATTCATCTATTCCCTAGTTCCAATTGGATTACATTTCGTTCTCGGTAATTTAATTCCATTAAACATTCGTTTCGAATTTTCACTAATAAACTACGCGTTCCTGCCTATGTCATGTAGGGTCATCATCTTCTTCTCATGTCGCTGCCAAGTCATATTGCATGCCATCAGATTTAGGCTTGCTAATTAAATTACATGTCATTAGTTTGCTATTTCGCATATCATGTAGCGTACATGGTTAGGTTCATTAATTGTCATGTCACTAGCTTGCATGTTAGGATCATTTAATTGAAATCACATGTCATTAAGTTTAGGTTTCATATTCAAATAGTTGCGTGTTATGTTCATGTGGTTAATAGAATTGGAATAGCCAGAAGAAACAAGGAGAAAATTGGTAATCGGAGGAAATTGTCAATGATAGGAATTCGGATTTAAGAAAGATTCGATGGTGGTGAAAATATGTCTCGAGTTTGAATCCCGCGAACGAATCCCACCGTGGAAATAGTGATCTTTATGTCATAATCAGTGGAATTAATAGTGAAATTCACAGAAAATAATACATTACGTATTTTCATAGAAATATTATAATTAATTTTTTCTACCATATCTTTCATACGATGAGTTTATGTAATTATTATTCTGAGTTGGACGAACAATCACATGTCAATACTAGCAGCTATCTAAACAAAGGGCCTCTATCCGACCAAAAAAAAAAACAACGGCTCTCATATTTTTCAAATATTAACATCCTCCTTTTTTTTTAGAGAAATTGTTTTTCCAAAACTGTAAATTGTTAAAAAGAAAAACAGACTAACAATGGGTTATAGCAGATAAGTTGACACTCCTCCTCGCCCAAAAGCCCGTCTTTACATGCACTAGTGATGAATAAGATAATCCCAAAAAATGGGATGGAGTATATTTATTCCAATTCTTACCACATGTTTTGATATAGTGTGATATTATATGGTACTCCCAACTATTCTAAAAGAGTAAACTACGAATACTCGATTTAATATTTTGCACGATTTTAAACTATAATAACGTTGACCAGTTAAAATTTCATTTTAACTTCCCTTAGTTTGCCAATTACTATAATTGCAGTTTGATGTTAACACGAAAATTTTCGTATAATATTTTGTCCACTTGCCGACCTCTTACACAAGTCGGCAAGTAGAACCCATCTAACTTCCCTATCTTTGTTTTATGCAAAATTTACTCGCAATGACAACGTGAATTCTAATCAACTCAACAAAGTACTGTATAACGAAATAAATCACAGTGTAAAAGTCGCATGATATCTAAAAAACCAATGTTTTGTAAAACCCTAGTGGAATGGCCAATTCAATCACAGTAAGTTGGCGATTTGATGGGTTTAATCGGGCACTGAACGTATAACCTTTCAATTTCCTGTAAGATTTCGAAAACATTCCAGAACGTAACCACAAAATATACTCAACCCAATCCTGATAGGCAAATATAAAGTGATCGGCGCCCTCTCTTCTACTCCAATGCACGTCTATCCACCAGACACGAACGTAATCTAGCAAGAACCTCTGTAATCTGTCCCATCTGTAGTCGTGAATGGATAGGATTAGTTTGTACATGTGATTCACGACGTTGGTCACACCGAAAGGGATGAAGAAGGTATGCGCCTTGTCGGGATGGCGAGCCCCTAAATGAGCTCCGCTTGTCCTCCATCTCGTCGATGAGCTGTCCTTCAACGGCAGATAGGTCGATCAACGGGCTGTCATGGACCAGAGGACGGTCTCCTTCTCTGTATATCCATATTTGTTATGCTTGGTAAAAATAAAAAATCCTAATGCTAAAACACGAGCCGCCTGATGTCTGTAGTCCTGTCATTGAAGTAAGAGTCAAGATTCATGATGATTTGAAGTCAAAGATGTAAATCGGATATTCGATTTCCTCGAGTGGCGACTTCTAGGGGCTTCACATGTTAAGCTTGGCTAGCATTTAAGATGAAGCTTGATTCTTCGACTTTTCTCCCATCCTAGGGGTCGCATTTAAGATGAAGCTTGATTCAGACTCAATGCAAAAAGCTTCTGTTCTCCTCTATTTTGCTCTGTTTTCTGCTTATTCCTGCATTGGTTTTTCGATAGTGTTCAAACACCAGTTTCTTCAAGTTCGCCGAAAGCTCTGAGGTTCTATACTCACCTCCTAGCTGTTAACCGTTGTATCCTGGGAGACAGACGTTCACGAAACCTCAAGCACAGAGTTGAGGGAACGAATCTGTTTTAAGGAAACTGTGTTGAACACAGGCCTCGGTTTATATCTAGTGTTAATCTCACGATTTCAATTTCGTGTTGAAAAATCTGTTTCATTACTTATACCGTTCTAAGGAATTCTTTTACAAGTGAATCTGAATCGTTCTGGAGTTGATTCTGAACTGATTACCAACATAGAACTCATCCGTCGACACTTACAAGGACTCAAGTCCATCGAGGGGACAAGTTTTAGAACTTACAAGGACAAAAGAAAAAAAAATTATGGGACTCAATGGCATCATCGTGACAAATTTTAGCTCCTTATAATTGTAGCTAAATCAATCTTGAAATATTTCAAAAATAAAATGCTATATTATAGCTTATGTAGAACATGATCTACGTTTGACAGAATTAAATGACCATTAGGCATGCAACAAGGGCATCGATGGGTCAGATGGTCCGATCTGAATCGGGGACTTACCTTTTGAATCTGTTATGGGGTCGGTTCCATTTTGAAATCAGCTTTGAATCATTTGGACTTGGAAACCGACTAAGGGTTGTTAGACATCGTCATTAAGGTTCCTCTTGTGTTGCAATAAAAAAGTCATTTGTAATAAATATTTTTTTGAATGATTACTTATGGCGCATCGAATTGTTAGTCAATGAAAAACATTTCCTCATCAACAACAATTTGACATGGGTGTCGGAAATATTTCATGTTTATTTTTGTAAACAAAACAAACGATCATTTTTTAAGAAAATCTTTCTCAAAATATTTATTTTCTATTTAACAAATTAATTCTAAGGCTCTATTTTGTTTCTCAAAAAATAAATGACTTAAAAAATATTTTCTCGAAGATAATCGCTCATATTGCTTATGAAAATAAGTAAACGAAAAATATTTTCATCATTTACGAGAATCTATAGGCATAAATTATTGTTCATAATGAAAAATAATTCATTAACTCATTATTTCAAGCGATACGAGAGATTATTTCCCAAAAATATGATTTCCAAAATGACTTAATACGATAAAGAGTTCGGTGAGTTTTTTTTTTTTTTTTGGTAAGGGTAAGAATAAAATAGACTAATCAAAAGCGATTACAAAAAGCCGAAGCACAGCCCAAAACAGCACAACCCTCCACCCAAAACAACACAAATGTTGGAGGGGGTGCAAGGTTGACGGGGATATGCGCGACGGAAACTCGGACAAGCCCGAGAGAAATACAACGATAGAAGAAACATCAACAAAACAAAACAACACAAGCCAACCAACGCCAAGAACATCTCAGGTCAAGCGATGATGGAAGCAGAACAACCCCAAGAAGACAAAATACGTCTGTTTCTGGGGATGTCTTATGCTCCCTGCATGGTAATAGCTTTGTCCTGAACCACTTTGGAGAGGAGCATCTTAAGCGCAGAGACATGTCGGGTCTGATTTCTGAATAAAATGTTGTTACGCTCGATCCAAAGAAGGTAGTAAAGGGCGGCAAAAGAAAACCGGGCAATGCAGTGATGAAGTTGGCAACCGCCGAAGTGACTTATGGCTCAACGAACGTTGTCCAGCCACGGTTTGTTAGTCCACGTGAGGCTGCACTTACCAGCCCAGAATCTAGCCATAGAATTCGTGAAAGTGCAGCCAAAGAAAAGGTGATCGATGGAGTCTGGTCTACAGCGACAGAAGGGGCAAACACCATCAGTTATTCTACAATAATTCATCAAAAGTACCTGGGTGGGCAGCTTGTTAAGTGTAATGAGTCACAAATGGAAAGCATGACGAGGGATAATGTGCCAGTCCCAAATGAAGCAATGCCAGGACACCGGCCTTCCTTTGCGTCGTATGTCCTCCCAAGCAGATGAAACGGAGAAGTTCCCCGAGGGGTGAGGAAGCCAAATGAGACGATCCTGCCTATTTGGGGATAAAATCGGTGGGAACTCAGGCCAAGAAGTAAGTTGATCGAGAGTCTCCGATCGAGTAAATTCTCCTTCACAAAAATCTCGGACTGTAGCATTTCGAGGAATGCCTGACAAGTAAATATCTCTATCCGAGAAAAACATAGACAGCGGTCCCTTTGAGTGCCATGGGTCGAACCAAAATGAAACATCATTCCCTACTCCAATCCGCCATCGGGAACGAGCCAGAAACAGCATTCTAAGCTGCAGAATTTTCTTCTAAGACCAAGAACAAAAAGTTGGTGCTTTGGTCACCCAAAAATTCTTGTTCTTGAGGAAGGTGGAGTGAATCCATTTACACCATATAGATTCTTTGTCAGAAAATAACCACCAAATATGCTTGAGCATGGCAGCTTGGTTACAATCCAGCAGATGCCGTATCCCTAAGCCACCTTCTTCTTTAGGAAGACAGACTTTGGTCCAAGGGACTTTGGCCCCTCCCGCGCCAAGGTTAGGACCTTTCCAAAGAAACTGCCTCATAACAAGTTCAATACGGCTAAGGACCGACTTAGGCAAAATAAACACGCTAGCCCAATATACATTTATAGCATGCAAGACGGACTTGATGAGTTGCAACCTTCCGGCAAAAGATAAAAGATGTTGGGACCACGATTGAGCTCTAGCGGTAATGATATTAACCAAGTGAATACAATCACTCTTGCTTAGTCTCTTAGCAATAATAGGCACCCCAAGATAACGAAAAGGAAGGGTACCTTCAATGAATCCAAGGGAAGCCAGCAACTGGTGCTTCAGCTCGAGTGACCGACCAGAGTAGTAAACTTCGCTTTTATTCACATTCTGGAATAAGCCTGACCAAGCGGAGAATTTGTCAAGACCAGCCTTCAGCAGGGTCACCGAGTCCATATTAGCCTCGGAGAAGAGAATGACATCATCCGCGAAGAATAAATGAGTAAGCCGAGAAGCCTTGCATCTCCAAAAAAATTTAAAGCCCGGAAGTGCATCTTGGATGTTCAATAAGCCCGAGAAGATTTCCATGATCAGGGTGAAGAGAAAAGGGGACATGGGGTCCCCTTGACGAATACCCCTCCCACTCGAGAAGAAGCCATGCAATTCACCATTAATGGAAATCGAGAACTTGGCCGAGCTAACACATTCCATGATCAGTTTCACAAAATAGTCCGGGAATCCAAATGCAAGCAAGACTACTTCCAGAAAATCCCATCTCACAGTGTCATACGCCTTTTGAAAGTCAACTTTAATGGCACATTTAGGAGAGTACAGTTCATGGTGAAAACCACTGAAAAGCTCTTGGGCTACAAGGATGTTATTGCCAATTCTACGGCCCTTAACAAAGGCATTCTGGTTGGGGCTGATTACATGTGGAAGCACCGAAACAATCATGTTTGCAAGGATCTTTGTAATACACTTATAAATTGTATTGCAGCATGAGATAGGTCTGAAGTCCTTTATATATGAAGCATTAGGGACTTTCGGGATAAGAGCAAGGATTGTAGTATTCATCTCCTTGAGTAGGTAACCAATAAGAAAGAAATCCTTCATTGCGGATGTAACCGAGTGGCCAACAATATCCCACGACAATTTGAAAAATTCCACATTAATACTTTTTGGTGGCAAGTTTGTTATTGTACAAACTCACAATCATATCCTTGATAATTCGTTAACTCATTGTGTCCTTGATTTTAAAACATTTACAAGCCCAGTAATAACAAGTACTCAGTGATCATTTAAAACAATCTTGCCACCAAAAAGTAGCCTTGCAAGTGTCGTCAGGGATGAGAGTGTGTTTGCCGGTGGAGTTTATGTCATGCCGCCTTCCGAGTATACTTAAAAACATGTCAATTCAAACCTGACACGGTTTATAAATAATGTCAACCTAGTTGATATGAACAGAGCCATAAAATTAATGGATTGACACGATAAAATCTGCAGGATGAAATTCAATTTGTCGAAATGTAATCAACCCACCAACACAAGCCTGACACAAAATATCTTCAAAGTTGCATTGTACGATAGCCAATTCAGCCTTAAACTTTTTAGTTTGGCTAATTTAATGCTAGACCATTTGACATTTTATTAATATAGTCCTTCCGATCAATTTTGGCATGAAATCGCAGATGTGGATGCCAGTCGTCCTAAGTGGCATGACCGGCATTGACGTTGATGTTTTTTGATTTTTTTTTTTTTTGGAAAAAAGTGTCTAATTATTTTTTTAAAAATTCCTTTGTTAGTCTTTTCATTTTATGTGTGTTTTTCCTATTTCCCTCCACCCGTCTAGGGCCTTGGTAATTGCCAACGAGGACCAGAATGCCCTCGTCGGATTTAGACAAAAGCCTGCAAGCCCTCGCTATGGTCGGTAAGGGCCACGACGCCTTCACTTGTGGCCGACAACCTACACTAACCATAGCGGAGGCCCAAACTGGTGGAGGGAAATAGAAAAAAGATTGCAAAAGGAAAGAAAAAAAGAAAAGTTAAAAAATTGTAAAAATTATCCTCGTTAGCGCTAGCCATGCAACGTAAGATAACCGACATTCACATCAATGATTTATGGTTAAATTTTTTGGAATGACTATATTGAAAAATTGTCAAAAGGCTTAGAAATAAATTGTCTAAATTGAAAAGTTTAGAATTAAATTGGCAGCTATGCAATATATTTAGGATGTTTTCGACAATTATTCCACAAAAATTCATAATAGTGAATATCAAGGAAAGAATGTTCTTTAGCTAATTGGGTCTAAATAGATCATATGCATATAATGTCAAGAGTAACTTGTTCATTTAAACGTGTTATACGTCTCAATTTCGTGTCTAATGAATTGGACACAAACATGATACGATTATTTGTACGCAATTTGACAGGAAATTGACCCAAACATAATTAGCGTGAAATCAAACCCTCTAACTTCGTATCATACTTGAGTTGTGTTATCATTTTATATATATAAAAATTGTCACCCTGAGTGTCATAGCAAGAAATAAATTTTATCTTAATCATTAGTACCTTTAAACTCTTTATCATTTTTACTATTTAGTGATCCAGTTGTTCACTTTTTGTGGTGCCTCCGTTCAAATAATGGCAAATATTCACAGTCGAGTCTTTTATCATGAATGACAAATCAAACGTTCACACATGCTATATATATAAAAAAAAAATGTGCATTCCTTGTTCTTCGAGATTTTGCCTTTCACATATACTTCGTATTATATCTGGTTGTCCAGGCCATTATATAGCCAATGAAATATTTGCATGCATGTTTGTAATTCACAAAAAGGAAAATTACTTGGGAAAATGACATAATTAAGCTTATTTTTTGGCTCAATGTGCAATGTGATTCATGAACTTTAGCTCAATATACAATATCGTCGCTGAACTTTAAATTTGTTCAATAAGAACAATTTTGAATATTGTACTACAATTTAGGGACACTATTGAACATAAACTAAAATTTAAAAAAAAAATTATAAGTTCAAGGACCATATTTTATGTTGCGCCAAATTTTAGGAATTATTTGTGTTACCATCTCAAATTATATCAGCAATCTTAAATGTTTGTTTCAACGTACAATTCACTCCTAAACTTTCGAAAAATTCTATTCAAATCGTAAATATTAAAATCGATGAAATCAAATCCTTCGTAACAGCTGAATTTGTTTTTTAACAATTGAGTTAATTTTGTTGACTAGGGCAGGCAAAACATTCAACGTGGCATTTCTTTTATATTTTTTTAGCATGTGCGGCGGTGGATGTAGAAAAAGACAAATCTTGAAAGAAAAAAGAAAACAAAAAAAGCCTAATTTTAAGGAACATTTCTTTTATAGGGATAATTTTGTGAAAAAAATATGATTTCTTGTTTTCAATTTTCAGCTGCGTTCGTCGTCAAACAAATTTGTTGAATTCAGTGCTTAAAATTCATGTTATATCAAGTAGATTTCCCTAAAGTATGAGCACTTTTTGTCTGGCAACTTAAATTCATTGCTTAATCTTCAATGCTTAATATTTCATGTTTATCAGCAAAAAAAAAAAACCCTTGGTTGGTCTCATTTCTCGATAGAAATACCTATTCCCATGCCAAAATCAAGAATTAAACTAGTCGTGGTCGATTGACTCCAAATTTTGAAATAGTGAACAAAATCAATTCTCCTTGAAATCGGTTTGGAGCCGCACTTGTTTCATGGCATTATGTTTGATATTCGTACATTGGGAACGGATTATCGAGAGAGATGTCGAGTTTTTCGATCTTGCCTGCCGTGGAACGGAAAATATAAAGAGCGAGAGAGGTCTGGACTAGATTGAAAATAGATGAAGTCAATTTTAAAATAATTCTGATTTGATTCTTAGATAGGATAGGGTTTCTAGATAACTTTGCACGTTTAAGATTTGATTGCATGTTCAAGTAGATTGCATTCTAGAAGATGAGATAATTATCCGATTAAAATTAGGAACTGAATTAATCTATTTCTTAGTTCAAATTAGATAACATTTCATTCTGGGTAATTTAATCCCTCTAAACATTAATTTCGGATTTCCATTAAATAAACTGCACGTGCATGTCCATGTAATGTAGGGTCTTCATCTTATTCTGATGTCGCTGCCATGTCATATTGCATGCATTAGATTTAGGTTCGTTAACTAAATTGCATGTCATTAGCTAGCTATTTCGCATATCATGTAGTATAAATGGCATGTCACTAGTTTGCATGATAGGATTATTTAATTTAAATCACGTCATTAAGTTTAGGTCTCATAATCAAACTGTTGCTTGTTATGTTAATGTGGTTAAAAGAATTAGAGTAGCTTGCATCTTTTCCTGTCATCACATCGAGGAGGCAAGTTTAGAACTTACAAGTTCCTAGGAAAAAAGTTGTGGGACTCAATAACATCATCGTGACAAATTTTAGCTCCTTACAATTGTCGCTAAATTAATCTTGAAACCAGCTTTGAATCATTGGACCTTGGAACCGACTTAAGGATCGTTTGATAATATCAGTAAGGTTTCATTTGTTTCGCAGAAAATAAATTATCTGTAAATTATTTTCCTTCAATGAAAAATATTTTTTTATCAATAATAATTTTTATCTAAATATTTTCATGAGTGATGAAAATAATTTTTGTTTAAATTTGTAAACGATACAAACTCACGATCATATCTTCGATAATTTGCTTGAATTTCTTGAAAGTACAACCCTAGTTATTGCTAGTACTTAGTAATCATTTAAAATAATCTCGCCATCACTCTTCATTCCGCCTCCAAAAAAAAAAAAAGTAGCCTCGCAAAACATGCCAATTCGAACACGACAAAATTTACTAGTAGTGTCGACCTAGTTGGTATGAACACGATCAACAAATTAATAAATTGACATGTGAAAATTCGTGTGACACAGTAAAATAACCGACAGAAGAGTCAATATGATTGCATGACCCACTATGACATGAAATATGTCGAGACGAAATCAACCAAACAACACAAGCCTGACACAAAATATCATCTAATTTTCAATGTACAACCGTCAACTCACTCTTAAAAATTTTAATTTGGCTAATTTAATTGTAAATCTTTTAATGCTTTGCTAACATAATCTTTTTGATCAATTTTACTATGGAATCGCTAACATAGACGCCAACCGTTCTACTTGACACGATTGACATTGACTTGGACAATTTTTGTAATTTTTTGGAAAAAAAATTCTGATCTTTTTTTTATTTTCTTTTTATTCTTTTCTTTCTATTTTTTTATTTTTTCCCATTTCCCTCCGCTAGACTGAGGCCTAGGCAATGGCCAACAAGGGTCATGATGCCTACGCCATATCAAGAGGAGCGCCTACAAGCCCTCGCTATGGTCGACAAGGCCCACGACGCCTTCAACTATGGCCACTAAAGCATAGGCAAGGCCTAGGACTGGTAGAAGAAAATAGAAAGAAAAAAAAAAGGAAAGAGTAGGAAAGGGAAAAAAAAAGAAAAAAAAATTACAAAATTATAAAAATTATCCACATCAACGCCAACGGTGCCACGTAGTATGACTAGCGTCCACATTTATGTATCGACAACGTTTTGAACAATTATATCACAAAAATTCTTAATAGTGAATACCAAGGGAAAAAATGATCTTTAGCTAGTTGTGTCTAAATCGATCATATGCGGATAGTGTCAATACTAACTTGTTAATTAAAACGCGTTATATGACTCAATTTCATGTCCAATGAATTGGACACCAACGTGACACAATTATTAAACGTGTCCTGCAAGTTGATAGGAAATCGATACAAACATAACTACCTTGAAATCAAACCCCCTAACTTCGTATCATACTAGAGTTGTGTTATCATTTTGTATTCAAAATTGTCACTCTGAATGTCATAGCAAGAAATAACTCTTTATCATTTTTACTATATAGTGATCACATTATTCACTTTTTGTGGTGCCTACATTCAAGTAATGCCAAAAATTCAAAGTCAAGTCTTTTATCACGAATGACAAATCAAACGTTCAAGCTGTCTTATAAAAACTTTCTTGGAGTCGTTGTTCTTCAAGATTTTGTCTTTCCCATATACTCTGTACTATTGGTTGTCCAGGCCATTACATGACCAATGAAATATTTGTATGCGTCTTTGTAATTCACAAAAAAGGAAAATTATGTGGAAAAATGACATAAATGATCCTTAAACTTTAACTCAATATGCAATGTAATCTCTGAACTTTGATTTGTTCAATATGGTTCCTTAATTTTAGCTCAATGTGCGACGTCGTCTCTGAACTTTATATTTGCTCGCTAACGATAATATTGAATATTTTCATATAATTTAGGGATTAGATTGAACATAAACTCAAATTTCATGGATCATATTGCACAAATTAAAAGTTTAAGGGCCATATTGCACATTGGACCAAAGTTCATGGACTATTTGTGTTAATATCAATGGTCTTAAATGTTTGCTCCAACACACAATCCATTGTTAAACATTTGAAAATGTCTATTCAAATCATAAATGTTTCAAAAACGAGGAAATCAAGCCGTTCGCAACAACTGAGTTAATCTCGTTGACCGGGGGCATGTAAAAAAAGTCAACATGGCGTTTCTTTTGAGTTTTTTTAGCATGCGTGGCGGTGACGTGTAGTCACGTCAGAAAAAGACAAAATTCGACAGAAAAAACAAAACAAAAAAAGCCTAATCTTGAGGAACATTTCTTTTATTAGAATTCATTGCTTAATTTTCAGTGCTTAATATTAAGCTTTTATCATTTTTTTTTTTTTGGTAAAGAGCTTTTATCATTATTTAATTTTTTTATAATTTAAAAAAAAATTGGTTGGTCTCATTTCCCGATAGAAATGCTATTCCAAGGCCAAAATCCAGAATCAAACTAGTCTTGGTCGATTCCAAACTTTTGACATAGTGAACTACATCAATTCTCCTTAAAATCGGTTTGCAATCGTACCGACTAAGCCGATTCCAATTCTACCCACACCTTTTGCTCATGCCCAGTGTGCAAGGCACTTTTACAAACGCAATGTTGCTACGCTAAGATTTGATTACATCAAAGAGCACACCTCGAGAGATTGTTTACAATCGAACTTGAAACAACTACGAGATTGTTTTCAGCCTCCAGCTTAAATTTCAGAACAAACAAGTTGTTGTAATTTCAAAAGATAATGAAGCTGGAAAGTCCGAGAAATGCAAAAAAAAAAAAAAAACCGAAAGAAAGTCCGAAATGAGACGATACGAATGCAATTGAAACCGGCCTCACTCCTTTCCATAACAATACAACGACCATGCCTTGTGATACGATGAAGGGTTAAGCAAATACCCTCTCCCTTACAATCATTTTCCTAATTTCCCCTCGTCGCTGCCTTGGTTGGGTTGCCGTCGACCTCACTGCACCTTTGCATCTCCATGTCCCTGCGTCTCCGACATTATCGTGTTAACAACATCCACCCAATGCTCGCGATCGCCACTAACGTGAAGGCGGCCCCGCCAAGGGTGATCAGATGATTACCCTGGGAGGGACCATCTTCGTGTTTCCAGTGATCGCGAACATTGTGTGGATTTTATTCAACAACAACAGATGGCCGAAAACATGACTAATCGGATGCCAAGGTCAATCCAAGACGCACGGCTTCATGGTATTATCCATAAAAAAAAATTCATGAGTTCTGTGTCATCCAAGGAAAACCAGACAACGTGAATCCACAAAACTGCAGAGTGACTAACAAAAATGGATTGGGATCGACGTCAACGCACGTACACGAAATCTATCCTGCCACGAGGACATTTCCACGGATGAGCAAGAGCAACGCTCAGTCATTTTTTTATGATCAACCCTCTGTTGAGCAACAAAAAAATCACATGCTCATTATGTAAAAAGATCACACGTTTACGATTCACAAGCTCAACACGTCGTTTTCCCCATAGGCTTGGGTCACATAACTCGGGCTCAACCAACCTGCAGAACAGAGCAGAGATGCAATTACCTTGGAGATTGCAGTAGAAGGTCACGAACAACGATCGATCGAACGAACTCGAGTCCCGGAAGCATCTTCCCTGCCAAGATATAAAGAGAAGAAGGGGAAGGAGGGGGCGTTGGTCCTGGAAGAGAGTCTTATGGGCAAGTGGGCGTTGAACGCTTCTCTCGGTCCTTTTGGGGGATTCTGTTTCTTGACTTGGCAAGGGGGCTTCTTCTCTCCTCTCTATCTGTAACCAAGTGTAAGGCAGATCCTATGCGAGATAATAGAATATCAGATTAGCATCCCTAAGATACCTGATAATATCCGTAAACGCACGCGTCGAAAAAGCACATGTAGTCCGGAAAATCTCAGCGAGAGTCGAATACATCCGGAAGCTTTTCTTTAACTTTGGAATTCATGGCGGCCTGATGAAAGCCATAGAGCTGATCGGCCACCGTTCTTTGGGGCGGCCGCACATCGGTCCAAGACCAACTTTCGGTACGTAAGTGTTGCTCATGCAGGGTATAGTGCCCAGTTATATATGCTTTCAGGGACCAGCTAACAAAGACTTTGATACGAACTTAATTTTCATCGATTCATGTTTATCAAACTTTCCTTATCTCCTTTTATTTGTTTGTGCACAAGAACCAGGACATAAGTAGCTACTCAATAATCTCGTCGCTCCAGCTTTACGTTCAGCCTCCTCAGCCACAGGGAGTGGAGCGCCATGTGAATCACGTCGAACGGTTTAGCTGGCCTATGCAGCTCGAAGTGCCGCCGAACCTTCACCACCCGCTTCTGCAACTTCACGTACTTCTCGTATGGGATCGCCTCCAGAATCGCCTTGATGTCCTTTATTCTGCCCACCGGTACTCGAACCGAGAACTTGCTCCAGTCGAGCACGTCGCTGAATGGCAACCAGTAACTGTCCTTGATGATCACGGGGACGCACTCCGCGTAGATCGACTCCACGATCCTTGGGCTCGCGACCTCGAACCCACTTGGGCACAGGCAGTACCTGCTCCTCCCCATCAGCTGAGTGTAGTTCTGGCCCTTGGGGAGATACTCGTGCACTTGGACATCGGCGTCCTTGTCCTTCCAATGCTGGAACAAGAGCTCTCGGATGGGACCGTGGGCTCCGCCGGCGAAAAAGGCAAGGATTGTGCGGTTCCGAGGGTCGAGACCTAAGCGAGGCTGGCCAAGCTCACCATAGCTTAAGTAGACCCCGGCCATGGAGACGTCTCTCTTCGGCCGGAATCCTTCGGAGGTGTTAGCGTTGCAGAGGGCTCTGACGAAGTTCTTGAAGCGCTCAGGGTCCGCTGATGAAACATCAGGACCCTATATGAACATGGAAAAAGATCAAATAATTAGCCAGAAGAAAAAGAAATAAATTCTGATAATTGGACGAAATTGTGAGCGATAGGAATTAGTATTTAGGAAAGGATCTACAAAACTTCCCTTAGCTTGCCAATTACCATAAACGCAGTTTGACCCTGCTGCGAAAACTTTTCTATAATATTTCATCCGCTTGCCGATTTCAGATATAAGTACCTAATACACCGTCATATTTGACCGAATGAATCATATTGTATAAATCATTTGGTATCCATAATACTAGTGTCTAGTAGACCGTCCATTTCCATCGAGGTTATTTGGCGGATTCGATAGGTTTAATCGGACATCGAACCCATTCTCCTTCCATCTCCGGTATGATTTTCAAAACACTCCAGGGCATAATTACGAAACATACTTACCCAATCATGGCAAGCAAACATAAAATGATCGGCACCGGCACTTCTGTTCCAATACACGTGTCTATCCGCCACAACGCGAACATAATCACGCACGAACCTCTGTAATCTGTCCCGTCTATAGTCGTGGATGGAGAGGATCGGCTCGTACACGTAGCGGACGACGTTGGTCACGCTGAAAGGGAGGAAGAAGACATGCGCCTCGTCAGGGTGGCGAGCCCTGAACGGGTTCCGCTTGTCCTCCATCTCGTCGATGAACTGTCCTTCCACGGCATATAGGTCGTTCAACGGGCCGTCATGGAACAGAGGACGGTCTCCTTCTCTGTATGTCCATATCTTGAATCTCTTCATCATCTCCTTGTGGCTCCTGCACAAAATTAAGTCCAAAAGATGGGGAAGAAAGAAATAAGACTCTCGTGTCGAAATCAGATACAATCTCGAGTCAACTTAACGTGAGGTAATCTAAAGTTTGATTCCACCTTTCCAAAAACACATGCTTACATGCACTGAACACAAACCTACCAAGATTGACATTAACATAAACCATGTGCAAAACAAAAACTCTGAACTTTAAGCGAACTCAAAGGAGGACTTAACTGATAGAAAGCGTAAGGGTTCCTGTACACGTTTCCTCTGGGTTTGAAGGTCTCTTTCTCATCGGAATCATAGCTCCGGGACCGAACGGCTTTCCTGATCGCCGCACGAGCTTGGGCTAAATCATCTTCGATCTTTTCCAGACTACTCTTCTTCCCAGCACATCAGAAAAGGCATTGACAAGTTACTACAACCGAGAAAAGTAAAAGAATTCATTTCTTAAGTATCAATACTACAGGAACAACGACACTCACTTTTATGCTATTTGGGTTATGGCTGGACCTACTTTTGTACATTGAGGATGAAAGACGCCCATGTACTATAACCGATGGTGTTCCTGTATGGTTGTTAATCTCAGGTGAAGTGGAAGAGAACGTGAGAGCAAAGATGGGATTGTTAGGGTTAGCATTGAAAGGAGAGTAATAGAGAAATATCAGGAGGAGGAGGAGACAGATTGCTGGAATGAGAGAGAATTGTGAACAAGGGAAGTTGATGGATGCCATCTCTTCTCAGCATGAGCAATTAAGAGAAGGTAAGGCCACACACGAATGTATATTTATATAGGAAACTGCTCACTTGACAGTCTAACAATACTGTCAGTTATTTATAATTATACTATCTCCAATAAACGAGTATTTTATGCAAAAGACGCAGTGATAATATGTGATTTTACGGTTGAGATTTTACCATTCATGATAGTACTATAAGAGAGAGAGTTAACTAAGCAAGTTTGAGAAATTTCAATTTTTTTTCCTAAATGCTTATAAAATGTTGATAATATAGGAGGATCCTATTTGACTTTCAAGAGCAGCTTCTAGGTGTAACCTGAATGTAGGGGCTAAATTTTTCTTCAATTTTCCACAACAATACCTATGGTTTATCTACGAGTTATTAACACCACCTACATGCAAACTTAACTCAATGTAAATATGAGTGATATCCATATTTATGAATCATCGGTCAAAATTATAACACGATGTAGTTGATGCCGCCCGCATCTTAGTATCATCTTATCTAATTTACGAGTTTGTTTTGCAGTCTCCGTTGCTCTCTACCGACGTTGCTTAACACGTCAACTTTGTAAATCGAGTTTGAAATATCCAAAATCTTTTAGCCATATTGGTATGAATTTTTGTTAGGCAACTAATCAAGGAAACTTTGCGGCTTCCAGCGCCACTAAATTTCTTATATTATACCTAATCAATGCTAAGAAAATCCGGTTATTCCTTGGACTCTATTGATATATTCAACGTCACTTTTTTGTATAACATGCATTCATCTCTTGCTATGATTATTGTATCGATCAACGAGCCATATGTCTTTTTCGCCGGTTATTGAGCTAAAGAGTCAAGATTTGTGATAAATTTGAAGTCAATGGACAATGATGAAAGTATAAATATTTCAATTACTCTTTTTCCTCGAGCGTTAACTTCCAGGGGCTTCACATGTTAGGCTTCGCTAGCATTTAGATGGAGCCCGTACCATAGTCAACCTT
Organism: Psidium guajava; assembly: GCA_016432845.1. Taxonomy (NCBI): domain Eukaryota; kingdom Viridiplantae; phylum Streptophyta; class Magnoliopsida; order Myrtales; family Myrtaceae; genus Psidium; species Psidium guajava. Next base: position 11,795,045 of record CM028229.1, read on the forward strand.
ATGAATATTTTTTTGGCGAGAAGTTAGGAAAAGAGAACCTGCAGACCTTATTTATCGTTCAAGCCATTATTATTTTAGTGAGTCTCCTGGATCCCAAAAACTTTTCGAGCTTGCTTCCTTCTCGTTGAAGCCAAAGTCAGCGGATGCCCAATGCTGAAAGTCTACACGAATGAAGTGCGGGGATGCAGGAGTAGAAAAGGGAGGGATATTACGATCTTATTATGGAAACTCATCACGGTTATTTACGCGAGTTCTAAAATTTTCCTTTCGCGCGCGCGTATGTATATATAATATATATATATAGGAATTTTAGTTGTCGACTTATGCTTCGTTAGATCCGTTAGGTTTTAGTGGCGAGCGGCTTATGATACAAAGAGACACGTGACCTTTTTCTGTCGACTTAAAACGGGCCGAATTATCAGAAGGACTCAAGTACATCGGAGCGAGTTCTATAGCTTAATAGTATGAAAAGAAAATGAGCCCTTATAAGCCTAAATAAAAGCTACGAGGCATTAAGTCTGATGGTCATTTCTCATGCTCAAAATCGAGTCCTCTTCCTTTCTATTAAAATGTCACAATGCTGTCCCTCGATGGTCGGTGATGCCGGCACGACTCTACCCCCTTAAAAATTAGCTGGCTGCTCGAAGTGGATTTCTTTCCCTTGTTTTGGCGGTTGACAATTTCGGCAACCATCTTGTTCTTCTTCTTCAACTTACTTTAAACTGCCAAATCCAAATCAAAATCCCCAAAGATCTAACACCCCGAACAATACGAAGTCTCCAATTTGTACATACACCCACTCATGATCGCCACTCACGGCCATGACCGCGAGCACGAAGCTCGAGCAGCCGGCTCTCTCTCTCTCTAATGTTTTGAACTTTCCTATAGGCTTTTTTGCGCTTTATTTAGCACCACATTGAAAAATTCCGTGACTTATAATAGATCGCCTGTACTTCGACGTCCAGCTCAAAGAGTCCTATTTATCTATGTCAGCAAAAGTCCACCCACAATAGGGGAAACATGGCAGATTGACTAAAGGCCGGACATTTTACAAATTAAAGAGAGCTTTTGAGCCGGGGCCAAAAAAAAAAAAGAGTAGAGGGGCAGTTTGGATTCTCGGATAAAAGTACAAAGAATACTGGTGATGGTAACATGACAAAATCAATCGAAAACTACAGAAGAGATCAAAACACCACCTCGCGAACTAAAACACACGACACTGTTTAGACTTCCAGTACCCAAGTACGCTGTTCGGGATATAAAACTACTTATAGACATACAAATAGAATTACAGAACGACATTGGCACATTTTCATGTATGCGAAAGAAATGCTTCCCCTTATCTATTATGAGGCACCACAACAGATCTGGCCCCCGGCCTGTATCATGCTAGCCTCATTGGTCGCTTGAAAAGACGCTAACCAAATCAATATATAGCCTGAAAATGATATCCGCCGCATTCTGTGGTGATATAAATTGAACTCATAACACGCAATCAAACCACGAGGAACTCAACTCCTTGATTCACCAAAACCAGTCCCATGGAGTAAAAGAACGTACGGGGTACAACAAGTATCCTGACAGAAGGATCAGTTCCCGTCCGCATCAGTTTTCACTTGAATGAATCACGACAGTCCTTACTCATGTGAACTTTACATGGAGAATGAGATGGCCCAAAAACAAAAGAATGAGAGAGTACATGTGGATATATATCACTGTTTGGTCCAGCTTCAAGTTGCAAAGGAGCATGCACGAGAGGGCGACTTACATATATACATCATGTTCAACCCCAGACACACTGGAAACAACTTGGGACAAAAGAAGAGCATCGAAAGATGCACCGGCAACTAATATACAAGCAACAGCAAGACAATGGCCTTCTCAAGATCTCGTGGCCAGAGGAAATGAATAAAAAAGAAAAGAGGACAAGGGGACATTTCGAGGCAAAATGCGAAACAAAGACAGCTCGGATTCAAGCAGTAGAAGGCTTCATCATCAAGTAAGAGCAACAGCTATGTGGCAACGCATCTTGAAAGAAGAGCGCAGGAAAGAATGTGAAGCTGCGAGGGATGACGACAAGCACCTCTCGTGATAAAGTTCAGAACAGGTAATTGAGAAGAATCTTTCACTCTTTTATGACTCCTAAAGTCTCCAGAGAAGCCCGAATGTCATCGCTGCTGCAGTCTTGAGACGTCTGAATGATGTTTGGGTTGTCCAAGGGCATGACATCTGAAAGAGGATAGTTTCTGTTGGCATGGAATTGATTGCTGGCGCTGCCACAAACCCCCTTAAGTATAACACTCTTGTGCAACCCACCGAGCAATCCTTCGTAATCTGTGTCACCACATTCTCCAACAAAAACCACCATCTTTGACAGGTCGACTCCCCACCGCACATATAGGTACCTACATGAAATATTTAAGTTCAATTGACAGTCAATCAAGCATGATGCAAATAACAGACCTCCCTACAGCAGTGTACAAGGAGACGCAGTGCGCTCTGAGACTTGTAATTGTAGAGTGAACTATGGCTAGAGAAGTTTAATCGAAGTCCAGTCACATCTTTGTGCCTGTTACAGGTAACAGCCATTTATTACCGTGTTTAGTAACCTTATCAATTGATGTTACAAGACAAGTAAATTGTTCAGGGGACATTAGAAATATGGAGATCAGGCATTCTCCACGCAGTTCCCCGTAAAAGAGCTTGCCTGCAGAACTCTATATGTTTCCTAAACCCGCATGACCTTCTTACAGCTACCAAAACTTTGCAAATTATGGAACTTGCTTCATGTTTCTTGGTCTGTAGAAGGCATTTCCCTTCCATATACCTTCTCTCTCTAGTTCATTGGTTGTTGATGTTCAATGAATTGTCTTTGCAGTGTTCTGCAATTTTATGACAATCTTTACCAGAGCATTGTCGTTATGACTATTAGGTGCCATTATTCGGATTTAAGCCATGTTCACCACATTCATTTCTTTGCGATGATAAGACTAATATTGATTTCTCAATGTGCATGTTCCAAACAAAACAAATGCCTTGGGGCATAATTTGAAGTAACATGAAGTTTTGATCAAATGCAATTATTTCTATCAGATATTTTTAGATCATCCACGACAATAGTAAAAGCAATACCTAAGTGCTTGGGCACGAGATGCCAGAACTGGAATGACATTCAGCCTGGTCCAATTTTGGCAATAAATAGCATGCGACCGCAAAGCCTGAATTCTCGTCATCTTCCGCACATCCTTAACTGGGGGAACCTGCAGGACCAAAAGTGGCTCAATCATTTCAACCAGAATCCTAGGACAGTGACAGAAATCAGCAAAACCCCTACATCCCTCATCCATGTCAACAAAAATTTGCAATAAGAGATATGGTGTACCACTGCTGGGTTTTCCACTTTAAAGGTGTAGCAGTAGTCAGTGGAGAGCTTCTCTGCCAAAGTGACAATCTCGGCTTCATTTTCAGCCTTCTTGTCAGTAATAGAAGCTGCCCAACGAACCAAAGTCTTCCTTAACCCTTCCCCACCCCATCGGTAATCAATGTGTGAATGGTAATAGAAGTCGATCGCAAACGGACGGCTCTCAGAATTGAGAGATGGATAGTAGAGATCACTACCGCTATTGCAGATAAATGCATCGAAATCATTAGGACTCAAACCCCCGGAAACTAGAAAACGGTGAATCTCAGATATTGTCAAAGACGTTGACAGTACAAATCCGACAGAGCCTTCATTCCTCTCCTTCTCCACTGAAGAGAAAACCTTTTGTGTGATTTCAAGAAGATCCGTCTGCAAATCACAGTCCACAGCAAGGACGAAAATGTGCTTTCTCCTCCTAAGGAGTGGCAATTTGGAAGAGTTGGCATTCTGATCAGATTTCTCCACTAAACCCGTTTTCCTATCCTTTAAAACACCTTTAGACCATGTCACAACAGCATTCTCTAACTTAATCTTTCTATCTGCTGCATTCTCTTCAGATCCGACAGAATTCCCATTTCCACTAGCTTCATTCTTTTCCGTGTCCAATGAGAACTTCAAATTTAGGGACAGATCGTGGATATCCCTCAAGGAATCACCTGGCGAATCAGATTCTGAATTTTCAAGTCCATCCTCGCTTCTTTGCCACTGTGGATGCCTGGGCTTGCAACTTGCTATGCGAGAGAGGTAAGTCTTGCAATGCTCTGGCCATGAAAATAGGTGAATGTTCTTCAGTCCATTCAGTCGGCACCTAGCCCACAGCTGTTTATCCGCCACCAGCTTTAGAAGAGCATCAGCAATCGACTTCTGATCATGGGGATCAATAAGAAGGCCATTGTCAAGAACCTGCACTTTTTTCCTTTCAGTCAGTTTTCACAGAATATGGAGATCTAGTAAGAATAATTTAAGATATGCACAGAAAATTTGTTTAAGAAATACTGATTGATCAGGCATACCCTGTGAATATCAACTGGACCTCCATTCTTTGTGGCGACCATTGGCAAACCATAAGCTGCTGCCTGTTTGACAAAAGAGAGAGGGACTCTTATCATATAACGGCTTGAGAAGACTAACAATTCACAAAGTAACACGCACCTCTATTAAAGTAAGCCCAAATGGTTCGATGAAAGCTGGATTGATGAAAACACCCTGCAAAAGAATCAGATCGATAGTCCTTCAGTAGAAAATTGAACACATGCATGCAAGTGGGCACTGTCACACTTCTGGACTGTGGCATAAAAACAGCACAAAACCGTATAGAACAAACATGGCTGACTCGAGTAATCAAAATGGGGTTCTTTGTTCTAGCGTATGCTCTAAACAAATGGTTTGCAAGTTCAGTGCCAAAATAAACTCCAAAAGTGCCATGCGAATGATAACATGGATTATCTGTAAGTTGCAACAACTGGGAAAATGAACAATTGTATTCTCACAGACAACTTGTTTATCATAATACTCCAAGGTTACCTTTGTTTTTGCTGCTAGCCGATATATGTCAGGAACATCAGACTGTTTGTGGTGCTTAGGATATGCCACTTGCCCATAAAGATCATATTTGTCAATGAGCTTGAGCACAGAGAGGAGAACAGTAGCATTTGTGCTTGACATTTCATCAATGCCATCTCTATTACCCATAATGAGAGTCTACACAACAAAGGGCCAAATGAGGTTACCATACTCTTCACTGTCTCCCAAGCATAATCAAGAAGAGTCTTTAACAAACAAATACCATGATAATGAATTAGACTATATTACCAGATTAGCCAGTTCTCTTAATGGTCGGCATTCTCCAAATGCTTTGACCAGTGTGGTGATGTTCTTCTTGGGGTCTGGCCTTGCAAGTGCCAGTATCATGGGCTTCCGAGGGTTATTGAAAAATCTCTTTATCTGCGTTGTTACAAATCAAAAAGTGAGTCCATGAAGCTTAACTTGATCCATTCTTCAAAATTTTAGCTTTTTCAAGCAATTTTGTTCTGAACCTCAGGCCAAATTGGTGGATCTGGGTTAGTAGGATGATCGTCATTTCCTTCCATCTCCCCATCGACATCACCATCTTGTGGAGCAATATTATGAAATTCCATTCCTGGAGGTATTATCTGAATTGGTGCCCCAGAATAGTTTAGTCCATCTTATAGTACAGCATCATCAACAACAACAATATCCACACTTGCACAACATATACTTGTATAATTCGTATAATTTCCTATCCGCCCCCCACCCCCCAAAAAAACTTTTCTCTCATGAAGCTTGCTGCTCGTATAATTTTCTCCCATCAAGAATCAACCCGAAAGCACCCAAGCATAATGCAGATGATAATTAACTTGCATAATTAACTAAAGAATCATTTAAGTATTAGTAAGCCAGTTTTAAAATGGCTTGGAAATAAGAATATGCGGAAGAGATTGTCACATCCATCGTAAGATAAACTACAGTAGAGAACGAGAGAGAGTTAGGTCAGGGAAGGAGAGAAAACGGGAATTCCTAATACTTACAGCCATGCGTGGCATGAACCTTCCATAACAGCTTACATTGCGCTTAATCCTTGCTCGTAGCTTCTTCTCCAATATTGGATCAAAACCATCATACAAGCGCCATTGCTCATCAATCTCCTGCCTAGTGCTAGTTATTACCATCTCAGAGGCATCAAGGGACAATTCCTCTGCCTCTATTCGGCGCATTATCTTGTATGTTCTATTAATTTCATCCTTGGACAGACGACCTTGCTTGAGGAGTTGTTCCAACTTATCTCGACCAAGTGAGTGACCAGTAAATAGCATTGGTACGTTTAGAGCCCCAGATAGAAGAGCAGCGGAGTCCCCAGCATCAGCATAGTGACCATGGATGGCAACAGGCCACACTGGTTGGCCACCACCAACTTGCTCTCCTAGAACTTTTGACATTTGTATTACATGGTTGAGCGCCCCATCAACAAATTCAGGGATGTAGGGCCAAAGATATTCCTTTGGAATATACTTATCTCTTGGTCCAAAGGGTATACGGACAATATAAGAACCACTGCTCTCTCCCATTTCGTCCGATAGACCTTCAGAATTTCTTGGACTCAACATCTCTGTGGGTTCGCCATAACTCCAATCAACGTCTGGAGATGACACCTGTCTAGTAAGCAAGTCTACTCGATAAACACCTGGCATTGAACCTAACGCCCTTGCAAGTTCCACAACATACTTGACCTAAAGAGTAATAGCCCATAGTAAGTCTTCTACTTTTCAGCTAGAAATAAGGTACGAAATCACCATCACAAATATGTACCCACAAGCAAGGGTTATAGCCTTGCAAACTCGGACAATAACGATGCTTTGTCGAACAAAGTAAGCAAATCAGAGATCACAACTCAAATCTACCTGACCACCAGTATCCGAGTCACGGCCAAGCTCCATGTTTTCACCTCGTATCAGGCCATGAAGACTGCAGACAACAGCAGCGATTGAGAAAATAAATTGCAGACATTATCACATTCCATAAAAACATATACAACACTTACAGCAATGAATGGATCCATATCATCTATTCACTAGTAATACAGTTGACATAAGTTTCTTTGCATCATCCAGAAAAACATGGTTGCATTCTAATAAAATCAAGTCGCACATGTGGCCCACATTTGTCTCATCAATTTCCAAGAGCATAAGTGAGATACTGAATGAGGGGGTAACCCAATGCCTTTTTCGAAGGTGATTCAAATGGACAGAGTTGTGCAGAACAGAATATAACAGCACATGCCTTATTAGAACAAGGTAAAGCTTCTTCCCCTTCTGCTGACTAACCCATGTCTCCATTGCATCAGCAGAACTTATCCTAGGCAACCTGCCTCTGTTGCTATCACCATGAGTTGATAAATCACTGACGGCGTCACCCTTTTCTCCCTCAGATAAGTCCTCAGACATGTCAGCAGTTGCTTCTCTGCGACCCCTTTCACGTTCAAGTCGACGCTTAGCTTTTCTCTGGGCATATTCACCTTCAAGCTAGTCAAGGATCAACACAAATTGGAGTCAGTATATTTTACTTAGAACCGGTACATGAAGCATCCTTCAACAAGCTTATAAGCTACTTGACTTGAAATTAATTTCTACAGCTATTTCATATTTAGCTACTTTGTGGGAGCTTATACCTCGGGCAGCAAAATGTAAAGCATCGGTTAATCAAGAGGGACCATAAAGAAAACAGAGAAAATCAAAATTCTCAATTGTTCCTCATCCCCTTTATTCATTGAGGAAAAAAAATCAAAACGAATACTTATGGGATGTAGTTCGCTTCCATCCTCTCGCCACACGAATTTGGGAAAAGAGAAATCTCCAAGCCTAGCTCTTTACCTCACACAATGAACTCCATGTAGCCGCACAGAACAAAACTACTCAGATAAAATCCAAAGTATCAAATAAAGTCCCAAACTAGAGAGTTTCCGCCACAAGAAGTCCCAAAACGGTGGGAAAAAAATAGAACTAGTCAAGCTAACTTTAGCCAACAACTAGTACCGTTTGAAAACACTTGCTAAATTCCGCAAACAAGGCTTTGTCCTGCAGATGAACCAAACATCTACAAAACAACCACAAGCGAAAACATCCACCATCGTCTACTTCTTCCTACCAACAAGCTCGATCAAAGTGAAAATAAACAAGATACTGCGACAACGAAACTTCGAAATCACATCGAGCCAGAACCAATTCCCAAATGAACAGCAACGAAATCACAACACGAACAACACCTGCTTCTTTTGCCGCGCCAGGTTCCAAATCCTCCAGCACATGTTCTCCAACCTAGTATTCCTCTCCTGGGGACTCCTCGTCGCTTGGGCCTAACCAAAATCCCAACACAAAACAGCACAGGCAAAACTCCACATCAAAACAACCCCGCGCCACAAGCCAAACAGGAACCAGAAACAGAAGCGCTCTCCAAAATCACGCGCAATCAACAGCAACAGCGCCCCATTTCGATCTAACCTTAACCCAGGAGCGATAGAGATCGGTCTCATCGAAGCCGGTGATGACCTCCTCAACGAAGTAGCGGGTGGGGCTGAACCTGCCCCTCTCCCTCAGCAGCAGCGACGACTTCTTGTCGTCGAGCGCCGGGCCGACGTCGAGGATGGCCTCCAGGTAGCTGTTGATCCAGTCGTTTCCCGCCATCGGCGCAGGCTAGAGAGAGAGAGAGAGAGACAGATCGGTGGATTTGCTCTCTTATGGTTATTTGCTGACGGAGATAAGGACGCTACAGAGAAAGAGAGAGAGCGCGAGAGCTCTGGAAGAGGAGAGATGGAGAACGGGATCATATAAAGGAGAGGAACCAAAAAAACAAAAAACTGATTTTTGTGAGTGCAGGAATAAGGGATACGAATACGGATTGTTTTGGAAACTGTTTTGCAGGTCGGCGAACGGGAGATCTCCTACTCTCCTCGAGTACGCAAGAGTTGCGTACTCGCTGTGGAATTGGCCCTGGTTAATGGAGCCCACAGTTGATTTCACTGTTACCGTTTTGGATTTGATTAATGTAATAAGTGCTCCGTGTCGCTTATAAAATGATTTAACGAAAAATAATTTTCATCATTCACGAAAATATGTAAATATAATTATTTATTAACAATGAAAATGCATAATAATCCGAGCAATCATATTTGGTAGAATTTTCTTAAATTATTCATTTTTCACAAACAAACGCTTAGAAAATATTTTGAGAAAAAAAAATTGTTTACGCAGCAACAAATAAACAGCCTGAATATTATTTTTCTAAAAAAATTATTCCAATTAATTAGAAAATGGCGATGGCAATATTCATTGTTATGAAATTTCACTTTTTTTAATCTATTATTCCAAACTTCAATCTAACATGACTAGCTATTGTTATTTAAGGGTCTTGTTAATAAGTGCTTTTTCGAGTCACTTGTTAAGTATATTGAATTTGGAACAATTCAATCTTTAAAGCACTAATTTTATGTAACACAAGGACGGTCAACAACACGTTATAAATGGTAAAACTCTCTCGGAGGAGTTCAACACTATACAGCGTTTGATTCATTTTTCTTAAGGGGTTTTGAGGAAGTGCAAAAGACTTTAGCCCAAATAGCTGTGAGGGAATACAAAAACCATTTGCTAAATTGTGCTCGGTGAAGCAACTTTAAAGAAAAGACCTTCCGTGGAAACACATTTGAAGAGTTCATTTAGCTGATTAATTTAAGATTTTAATTTTTAAAATTGGGAAAAAAAATCATGTTTGCAACTTTTATAATTTAGATGTTGAAATGATGATTAATGATATGGATGAACAAATCTCTTAATAGAAGGAATCATTTGAAAATCACATCAATAAATTTCTTCTATTGCAGATTTCATCAAAATTAAGAGCAAAGATCCTATAATACCCCCAGATATTCATACTCTTCGTATTTAAATAGCGAAGGTTTGCTAAGTAACGTGCCAAATAATATCTACGCTACAAGAATAAGTTTTGCCCCATTAAATTCTCATTAAACATATAAATAATCCAAGACTAGATGTTTCCATTTCATTTTGCCTTCACAAATCAATAGAATGATAGTACTTCAAAAATTATGAAAATGGACTTTATTTAGATAAAAGTAAAAGCTACACCATCTTTACTTTAGCTGAACTTTTCAAGCTTATAACTTTAATTGCTGAAAAAAGAAATGCTTAAATTTAGTCATTGATTGATTTTTGCGCCCACGGAAGAAAGTGTCTAAATTGCATTCAAAAAGTTCCATAGTAAAGATTGGGATAGTGTGAAATGTGAAGCAAGTTATATATCCCAGTTGATTGATAACTAATTACCTTAAGATTTGAGCTAAAGTGGGTTTAATGTATATCGAATTGGTTACCTTAAGATAACAAATCACAATTGGATTCAAGCTTTGATTTCCTGAAGATAAAATATCGAATTGGTGCGGATGTCTAACAAATGATATCGAAGCTGATTGTTGATTAGTTGACTCATAGTATATTCTATTACGTTCGTGGTTTGACGGTAGGTGTTTCAATTAGTTTATTTGTTTGTTTGGTTGCTTATATTGTTATACCTTTTTTTTTCAGCACTCTGTTGTAGTAATAACTCAAAAATTTGACACAAAATTAATTCTGATTTTATTCAAAATCATTTCTTCAAGAAATTAGTAGAAATAAGAAATGAAATTTCACATATTAATCAAGAATCGTTTGAATGTTTTGCAACATAAAAAAATTATAAATGTGGCTCTCTGAGGTATAATAATTCAATTTATCAGTTTCCACTTCCACATCTGATTTTAAAATTGAAATATGGCATTATCATCACAAAAAGACATGATTTATTTGTCCTTAAATACCAAAACATGTGCTGTCACGAATTGCTGCCCTCGGATATAACCGGGGGAGGGGCAAATCAGCTTGACGGGAACTGTCCTGGCCCCGTGAGGATTTGACGGACTCGGGGACACGTGTCGAAAAAGAACGGAGAGTAGCTGCAGAATCCACACTCGCGAGTTCCGGATAAAGCATTTTTCCTCTAATGAAAGGCGATTGATCATAAGAGCGGGAAATTGGCGAATTATTCCGGCGGCATATGCTGGGGAGGAATAATTAATTTCGATAATGCCACGCGCCCATGCTTGTATGACGTCAACATTCCCGTTTGCGCTTTTTGGCCTTTTTCTTTCTTTTCTTTGTTTTTTTTTTCCATGTTTTCGGCTCTCACTTTTTCCTCCCTTCGGGGAAAAGCTCAGGTAAAAAATAAAAAGAAAAAAGGTTATACAATTTTTTTTACTGTTCCTCTTTTTTTTTATATTGAAATAGTTTTTAGATATTCCAAAAAAAAGAGAGAATTGACTTTTTTTATCCTTAAAAAATTGACGGGCCGGTCCAAATTAAAATTGAGAGAAGTCAATAGATTCGTAGAATCGTATTGCGAGAAATGAGAATAAAAAATTACGTTCGCGATTGAGACGATCTATTGTGATTAATAATTTAAATGGAATGAAAGGAGGAGGCTGGATTGGTTGCATCTAGAAAGGTCCTTGTTAAACACATATTTTTAATTTTTTTACAGCATTATATGAATGGACTGAACTCACCTATAAAATTTAATTATCTTGCCATCCCCCAAATAAAATAAAATTGGCTAGCTTATTTAATTCATTTTTTTGGAATATTATATTATTTTTATCAAGAATTGTTTTACAGCACAGAGACGCGTTTGGCTGCTAGTGTGGCACGTGGACTGGCCCCACACATTCTTGTCTCCTATAATTTTTTGTGTTTGTCGGGATCTTCCCTTTTTAATAGAATTTTGTCCTTCTAGTTATATATATATATATATTTATTTATTTATTTATTCAATTATCTCCTTCACGAGATCGTGTATCCAACCAAAGCCGTTTCAATAGAATGATATTGCATAGGATTATACTCATGTGACAATTTTTTCATTTACGTGAGATTAACAGAATATTCTGAGTCATAAAAAATAAATAATGAATAATCAAAAAATTTTACAGGGTCTACTCTTTTAAGAATTTATGGCCCACAAACATATTTTTATTCTCACTCTTAGTCACCAAAAGTCTATTACGCTAGCAAAGTCTTATTATGTATGCATAATAATATAAATTATCCTTGAACTTTAATTCAATGCATAATGTCATTCATAAATTTTTACCTCATCCAATGTGGCCCTTAAATTTGGCTCGAATTTCAATATCATTTGGAGACTTTTAATTTTATTCATTGCGGTCATTGAACTATTGATAAATATTCAATATGATCCCTAAAGTATAAAAAAATTATTTTAAAGTTCAGAGATCATATTAAAATAAATTAAGATATAGGGAACAATACTGCACATTGGATAAAAATTTAGAGGCTATGTTAATCAAATTAAAAGTTTGGGGGTGTTATCGTACATACAAACAAAGTCCACAGACCATTTATCATTTTTCCATATGCAAAAACGATACTTAGGATTATTCATTTAGTTTTCTAGTTTACTGGATCATCGGATTGGCATGGAAATGCAAGTCCCAATCGGGCAAAGATGAGTCTAAATTTCATCGTCCAAATTATTTCCTTTTGAAAAAATAAGTGCTAATGTTAGGGATCGACAGTACAATACAGTTTCCTTTACAAGAAGGTTAATTAGGATGTGAGGAGGACAAAGACATCGCACTAAAGAGCACAAACAAATGGCTGTCGATGTCCAATAGATCCGATAAACGTCATTTTCTCGAGAAAATGACGTAAATGAATTCTAAATATCGCCTTTGCCCTCCATAATTTTTAATTTATCTAATATATTTCATAAACTTTATCTCAATATTTGATTTGGTCCCTAAAATTTTAATTTATTTAACGTAATCTATAAAATTTTCATACATGTTCAATTTAGGGCCTATTTGGTAACGTTTCTGTTCCTCTTTTTTTGTTCCCGGAAACAAAAAAGGATCGGAAACATGTTTGATAATACAAATAATTCTATTTCTGATTCTGCTATCGAAAACACTTTTGAACCAAAAATCAGAAACAAAAAAAAGTTATTTATAAAAAAAATACTTTTTTAGGATCACTTTTCAAAAATGGACTTTTTAGCTTTTTCCCAGGACACTTTTTTAGGATCACTTTTGGATAAAAAATCAAAAATTTTATGTGGTTACCAAACGCATTCTGATTCTATAAAAAAACAAAATCAAAAAAAGTGTTTTTAATCAGAATCACTTTTTTGGAACAGACACGTTACCAAACATGCCCTTAGTCTTTGAACAATATGGAGATGCTTAACATTATCTATGATACTACATTAATGGAAAGACTACATTGAATATTTCCACATAGTTCATGGAGTACATTGAACATGTATAAAAAATTTAGAGATTACATTGAATAAATTAAAAATTCATAGATCATATTAAACACTACGTTAAAATTTAAATATCACATTAAATAAATAAAAAAATTTACATATCATTTGATATATTAGCCTAAAGTTCATCATTTTACACTTTTTAATATATATAATTTTTTTTTGGGGGGGGGGGGGGGGGCGAGGTTGTTTTCAAACGATAAACGTCATTCACCTGCGATTGCGATGTAATTGGGAAAGAGCCACCTGTTAAGAGAGAGAGAGAGAGAGAGAGAGCAGGTTTTGTCAAATGAGAGAAAGCCAAGTGGTCGATCCGGTGGGCGCTCACCACGTGTCCTTTGTAATTGGAAACGTCATACGAACGATTGGGTACCCAACTTCCAAAGGAATATTCCCTACGTCTCCGAAATTCCCAACTTTGAGGGTGTACGGCAGCATTTATGCTCTAAAAATTATTTATTTTTACTAAAAGTTGATTTTTTTTCACTTTTAAAAAGTAAATATTATTTATTTTTTTAAGTGGCTTCAAAATTACTTAAAAAAAATACTACAGAAATAGAAAATGAAGTTAGGTAACGAAGCACATTTCTACTCTAGAATTTACATTACCAAACAAATTTATGCTCAAAGAGCATTTACGGGGCAGAAATTATATTTCAAAATTACTTCTAGAGAAAAAAAAATACTATAGAAATAGGAAAATGAAGTTACGTAACTAAACGGATTTCTACTCTAGAATTTACGTTATCAAACGAATTTATACTCTAAGAATATTTACAGAGCAGAAATTATATTTCAAAAGTATCGTTATGCACGCTCTTGATAGCATAGCTGGATCGGATCCCATGCAATATCCCCACCAGGAAAATGCTATTCTTATGGAAGATTGATTTTTGCCGATTGCTTTGATTAATTTTTTTTTTGGTTGCTCATTGTACGTGAAATCTGACAATGGAAAGAACGAAACTTTTAAAAAAAAATTCCATTTTTCTATAGCAGGATTTCAATTTGTTTTATCGTTTCGCTATGGCCTAAAATAAAGGTGAACGATATTTTATTAACGTCGAAGAGATTGGTTGAGTGATAAATCGTTCGGTTTGGATCCAACAAATCTTATATGCAAGTGACGTGGGCCGCAAGCTCAGTATCCCAAACGAGCAAGTTCTCCTATGCTCGTGAACCCTCGTGAATGAAGCTTGTGGTATTATTATGGCGAGAGTAGAAGATGCAACCGGTCTATCGAAATGGCGGGAGGACAATTTGTGCTGGGAGTAATAAAATATTACGCTCATCTCGCTCGATGGTCTGGATGCCTAGGCCTAAGCTGTTTGCACTGGCGAGGGACAGCGATTTGTGCAATGATGACTCCCCTCTAGACGTTTCCATTAGTGTTCCACATGATCGCGTGATGTTCCAATTGAACTGTCACACCAGTCGGGAACTCAAAGTTCGAAATCGGTAGGTCTGTCGCTACATACCAAAATTCTAACAACCAAGAAATATCTTCGCTTGTGCAGTTCGGCATGCAACTCCCCCTGTGTATCAGTTATGCATCATGCGCGGTTAGTCATGGGACTAGCCCTGTATCTGAGTTGCGCATCCTTCCGTGGACTGAAATCGAAGGGTTCGACCTCTTGTGGGTGGTCCGAGGTCATCGCACGTATCTCTACTTTGCCAATGGATAAGTGAGCTCGATTAGACATTGGCCAGGATCGATTGTGGGCTTCTTTTGTTTCTTGCAATTCAATGGGCTTTTTGGATCTATCAAGGACTTGCGACTCCGACAGGGGTATGAGACAGAGGAATGAAATCGACCGTAATCCATCCATTGAAGTCGGCATTCCCGACTGAAAAATAGGGGCCGCTAAAAATCATCCCATGAATCTCCTTAGATTTCAATTGGACAAATTTCCATCGAAAGTCCTCCGTTTGCGAATAGGCTTCGGGTACGACCTTCGGTCGGATCGGATCTT
Organism: Psidium guajava; assembly: GCA_016432845.1. Classification (NCBI taxonomy): domain Eukaryota; kingdom Viridiplantae; phylum Streptophyta; class Magnoliopsida; order Myrtales; family Myrtaceae; genus Psidium; species Psidium guajava. The sequence continues at coordinate 11,810,348 of CM028229.1, forward strand.
AGTCCACTCCGACCCGACGTCTAAGTTTGGAAATTTGATACGTCCTGGACCGGACCGAATTGGTTCCGGCCCAGCTCACGTGTAAAGTCTAATTTCACGTGCAAAGGGCGACCCGCGATAAGAATTTGGATGCAGGATAGATTTACCATTTCGTGTTTCATTTTCCTTTTCCTCATACTTCTTTCCTTTCACGAACAACTACAGGGAAAGCATTACATCAAAATTTGAACTCAAACTTTGTTTTATCAATTCATTGGATTGCAATGGCGACGACCTTCTCTTCCTTCAATCACTCCACGACATTGTTCCGTCGATCTTTCTCTCACCACCACCGAAATTGCTCAGAATCCGACACCGATGGCAGATTATCGATTTTCGTCTCACGCATGAACAAGTCATTCCGGTCACTTCTTGACATAACAACTTGAGTTGGATAGAATTACTAAAAAAAAACATAAATCTATTGTAATTATGTCCATTCAGTCCGAAGTTTTTTTTTTTTAAATTGAGTCATAAACCTTTTGCATTTTTGCCAACTTAATACATCCAGTCAATTTTGGCCGAAAATAGCTAATGTGGCAATTTTTAATAATATTCTAATATTTTTTGTATAATTATATTTATTATTTTATTTTATTTCTTTCCCTTTCTTTTTCTTTCAGTTGGTCGCTGTGGTTCGGCAACCAGCCAGAAGCCAGGGCTGGGGAGGTCGACCGCACTGACATCTAGGTGAAGATCACTCTTGTTGGCCATTGGCAAGGAACAACCTCGTTCATGGCCGGCGGGGTGAGTCGGTCCCTAGCCCTCAGCGTCTGCCTAGAGGACGAGAAAGGGACAGGAAAAAGAGAAAAAAAAAATAAAAAAGCATTTGAAAAATATTAAAACATAAATGTAAAACTTCTATCGAGCGATTTCAGGTCAAAATTGGGCGGATGAACTGAATTTGCACAAATGCAAAAGATTTAGGACTTAATTGGCAGGAAAATAAAATTATGACTGAATTAACGCAATTATAATAGGTTATGACTTCTTTTTTTTTTTTTTGATGATTTCCCCAATTAAGCTATGCAATCTTCACGGCGAGCGGCGGCCTCAGAAACTAAAGTTAGGACTTAGGAGGGCAATATAAAACTGTTTTGGAGCTCCTCATCTCAAAGAAGGGGGAGACCTAGAAAATATTCGTGAAAAACTCATGCGCCACACGCGATTGTTTCTTCCATAAAACATTGCCCTAAACACCAAGCGACAAGAGGTAGTCGATCCGTCCATGCTAACGTTAACTGCATGCTCGATCGTGGTCCTTCCGTCTCGCAGATGAACAACTTCACGACGGCCTGAAAAGAGGATCTTTGAGTTGTAGTTCCTCATAATTTTCCGATAATTCTTATATAAAACATCGTGACATAGAACAATCTAAAGATTTTATGATTAACCGACGAGATTTACTCTTTTCTTTCGTTCGATGATGGTTACCGAGATGTCGACGATTTGTTCCTGGCTACTACCAGAATGACTAGTGTTATGTCATGGGGCTCTTGTTTTGTTCAATAAGTGGTTTCATTTCATGATCAAACTCTTTTCCTTTAGAGGACTTACGTCGATTTTCTAGTCCGATGATACAATGAATCGAGCAACACATACGTCAATCTAGGACATCAAACCACTAGGGGATTTGTCCTAGTAATCACTTTTCTCACTTAAGAAGGGGAAGGTGGGGGATTCGAATCTCTATTTTTAAGGGGAGTTGGGGATAGGACCCTGTGAGGAGGGATAAGGGTTTCGCAACCTGTATATATGGTAGCACGCATGATGGCCTGTAAAATAAAATAGAATAGGACCAAATAAAAAAAGGAAAACAAATCTAGGACATCATACTCGACATCGATTTCGCGTGTCTACATAAATAAGTCGTCAATTAGTAAGGATGTCCGTTTGGCGGGTTGAAGACGATATGAGGAGCGCCGACGAATCACGTACCGTGGACCCCGTAGTTGACAAATTCGATAGGAAACGTGAGCGACCGGACGGAAAGCCGAACGAGAATTCCTTCCCTTTTTTTCTCTTCTCATAAATTGACCCGGTGACTACGTTAGAAACAATTTAAGAACCCAAATGTGTGCAAAGCTCAAAATTCTCATTGCATAATCCAATCAAATTGCCGAGTAGCGGTCAATTTAGGGAAAACTATCCAAAAATTTTGTAATTTATTGTATTTTTTTTTCAATTAAGGTCTAGACATTTTCACGTTTTGCCAGTTGAGTTAATCTGGCTAATTTCAATTGGAAATCACCGATGTGAATGTTGGTCGTCCAATGTAGCACGGCCGGTGCGGACATGGGTAATTCTTCAATAAATTTTTAATTAGTTTTGAATTTTTTTGCTTTTTTTTTCCCTTAAAAAAAAACTTTGGCGGGCAAGGGCCCGACAACCCTAGCGGCCACTTTAAGAAAAATAAAACACAAAAAAGAAAATAAAAAAATATGCAAATAAATATTAAAGATTACCAACAATTGCACAGGACGGCCGACGTTCATATATGTAATTTTCGGCCAAAATTAATCAAACGGAAAAAATGAGATATCTATCTCTTTTTTATCCGACGGCGATTGATGTATTACAATTTATTTCCTAATAACTAGTACCGTGATGAGTAATGTCATGTGTATGGGGCTCTTGTTTTTGCTCAATTAGTGGTTTCATTTCATGATCAAACTCCTGAGGACTTGCAATGATTTTCCAGTACACATCGATTTCACATGTTTGCATAATTTAGTTGTCAACTAGTAACATCAAAGATTAACATATGGGATTTAAAAATTTTAAAGGTTTTAACATTAACGGATGAGATTTATTCTCTGTTTTTTTTTTTCAATGATTGATGTATTGTGATTTATTCCCCGGCAATTAGTACCACGGTGAGTATTGTCATGTCACTTTAAGAAAAAATAAAATTATCTGAATAAATATTAAAAATTATCCATAATAGCGTAAGACGGTTAGCGCCTATGTCTGTAATTTTCGATCAAAATTGATCGAACGGAGTCAAAATGTAAAAATTGTTTAGAGTTGGATAGACGCAAAAAAAAAAAGTATAATAAATTTTACGATTTTTGATAAATTTTTTCAGGTCCCCGAGGCTGATCGCCCGGGGGCTAGTCTTTCCACGTGCTTTCTTGCCTGGAGGGGCCCACCCACCAGCGATGTCCAACCATCGTCCGCTCTCAGAAGGGGAGCCATCAATCGGTGTCGTGCGCAGCGCTGGATATTTTCGTGCACGCCTACGTAGTTAAGATCCTTTTGGCGGTCGCTTCCTGCTCTGCAATAATTACCCAATCCTAAGTATTTTTTTGTCAACCCACGAGGCGGCGTTTTCGTTTTCCCACCTCCCTGGGCTCTGCTCGTGTTGCGACGGGATCGGTATTTGGATCGAACACGCGACGCCTCTACGATCCCCTTGTCGTCGCTCGCCAGCCGAGCTGGGAATTGGAGGTGCACGTCTGTCCGGATTAAGCATTAACCGGATTGATTTCTCGATCCATCTCGTGCCAAAAGATCTCGTGTTCGAATCACCCCAACTCTCACTTTGCGTGTCACGTGAATTCCGGGTTCGTGGGCTTAGGGCACGATTTAGGACGCCTTTTTTGTACAATTGCGCCTGCTTTGGTTTTGGTAGAATTTTCCAGACAAACGATGCATACGATGATACAACGTATAACATACGATGTAAAAGCTGGAGCGTTTGACACTTGGAGCGGTCAAACTCCATCCTCAAGACCAAACCTTGGCCACCCACTCCGAACTTTTGAAATGTCAAAGGATCCAACACGTGCTTCTAGATTAACAACAGCTCACAGATTAACAACCGTGAGAAGATTTTAGCTGATTTCTTGAACGTTTTAACCCAGAGAAAATAAAATTCATTAGTTTTTGATGGAACAGTGAAATAGTAAACCCTTAAAAAGTTTGAAAGCAATTAATAATGATCTCATAAAATCTCATCTAATATTAAAATAAGATGGCTTGTTTCGTCTAACAGCTTAAATTTTGAGAACAACGACAATGGTGGAAGCACGAAATTTCGCACTTTCCTTGACACCCGTCTTAATAAATTGAAGACTTTGACTAGCAGCAGTTTGCTGGGAAATAAAATGCAAAATGTAATGTGAAACCATAATGGGAAGGTCATTACTTGTGTGAAATGCTGCTCGAGGTGGGGCCACGATGGGATATTTTTCGTCACCTCCTTCACAAGAACAAGAAATGAAAGTCGTTGGTCAAATTGTACATTATGTAATCTTGTGGGAGAACTTAACGAAGGAGAAAAATTCAATTGAATAAACTATTTTTTTCAAGAAAATCAATAAGAGCTGATCATTGAATTCTCATCGGTCAAGAGTCAATAAAGATTTCTTTTTCGACTCTATCCTCGAATGTTCCTGGAATTTAGCCAAAAGAGAAATGCTAAAAAGAGCTGAGCAATCAGTCAATAAAATCTTGGCAAGATGGAGCCCAATTAAAACAAAGATGGATACCACTGAAGGGGCCATCCAAGCAAAGCAAGCGACCCCAAGAACGGTCAAAATTGTCCAACCTGGGAGGGACTGTTCGAAATGCCTGCGCGTACTTGTGTAGCCTCGGAGACTGGAGACGGCCAATGGGTTACATCATCGTCGACCTCGGTCAGGCCGGTCAAGTAAAGCTTTCCTATTTAGTTCTGCACGCCTTATAAAAAGGGCAAACAGACAAACGTCCCACAACAGAACAGAGAAGCTTTGTCTCAAGCTTCAGCCGCCTTTACTTTCTTTTTGGGGGAACTTTCGACGTTTGTGCTCCCTTGTTTATTTAGCGCTTGGGAATGATGGGATATCAAGGTAAGTGGCATCTCACAAGGTTTTGGTCTTTGTTACTCTGTGGGAGCTTAGGACCTTTGAGGGGTTGATGATTGGAGCTTGTACAAATTTTGTCCCTCAATCTTCTGATCAGTGTTTGTGTTGTGTCTTCTGTGTAGTTCCCCCATCTTGGTCTGCAGTAAAGTCTCTGCTTTTGGGGTGAAGGAGGAGGAGGAACTTTTGGGATTCTGGGATGCTCGATTAAGTTCAGATCTTTGGAGATTGTGGAGAGTGAGGTCAGAAAGTTGTTTCTCTTTCCCCTTTTGAAGATGGATTTTGGCAAGTGGACACGTAAGGATTTAATGTAATTATGGTGCCCTATCCAGGAAGAGCTTCAAGAATTTCTGGGTTGTAAAGCACATGAAGCAGGAGATCAGCTTTGCTTTTGTATTGGGTCTCAATCTTTTTGTAGTTTTGCGAATTGGGTTTTTGAAGGCGGCTGATTGATGCGCAGTTATGGCGAGAAACTGAACTCAGTGTTTTAAGAGCCTAGGAATTTACTGCCAGTGGAACTTGTGTTGTTTCTTCGAATCTGCAACTTCAGCGGGTATGGCTATTAGCTTTCAGCTCCTTCTCTTCTCTTCTCTCTATGCTTGAAGTTGAATCTCAATGCAATTTGAAGATTTCTGATGCTGTAAAATGGTCGTGAGCACTTGAATTACGTGATAAGGGAACCTAAAGCCCTAATTATACTCTTGGTTATTGGTTTCATTGATGTTTCTTAGTTTGGATTGTCTGCTCGTGATATGGAGATGTGAGATGCCTTGGTAATTATCTATTGAAGGTGGAGGCTTTGATATATGTATTATTCAACGATGGCTATAGCCGCAACTATACTCCTGCTGCTCCCACAATTGCTGAGGATAGCTGCCACTGATTTCCACTTGAAGCCGAAGGTTTGTGGCGCTGTTCGACTGGAATATGCAAGTTATTCTGGTAGTGAATTCTTTTATATTAATGAAGAGAAAGTAGATCAATCTCAGTTCTGCTATGCCCTCAAATATCACTATGAGGATGGCTGCGACCTTGAGGATTACCCTGGACTTAATTGCTCTGGGATTGATCTTTCTCTAGGTATGGATTTAATATTTGGAATGTGCTTGTAAGTGGTTGAGACTTATTGAACTGTTTTATGTGCAATGAATTTAGAAGCTCATTTTTACCAAATTCTTATCTTTGTCTCCTTTTATGGTTTCTGGGAGGGTCAGGTCGAATGCATTTTCATGGAGGAAGAAAGTTTTTGCAGACAGAAGTTAGTGTGGACAAAGTTGATGAACAGAGCCAAGAGAAAGAAGAGAAGAAAAGTCGGAACTTTCCTTTATCCCATAAAAGCGTCAGCTTGGTTGTACCTGGAGTTTTAGCTCTATCTTGTGTTTTAGTCTGTCCCTGCTTATACAGAAAAAGAAAAGAAGCTGCTCAGACAGTCCTTCCAAAGGATATGAATTCAGGTAATTCGTTAGATCTTGTTGGGATATCACCGTAAAAAATTCTTCATATAGATTTCTTATACTTGTCTTTGACTAGAATGGGTGCTCAATTTGATAGCTAAATCAAATTCTTCGGTGGGTTGGTTATTGATAAGGAGTTTTTGTTCATTTCAGTAAATTCTACTCCCTTATCGGAAGAGAGTTCTGCTCCTGAAAAGATTTCTCCGCCAGAAAAGATTCCAGGGAGTCCACTTCGGGTGCCACCTAGTCCATCCAGATTTTCCATGTCCCCAAAACTCAGTAGACTTGGATCATTGCGTCCTAGTTTAAGTCAAATCTTGAAAGCGACTCGCAATTTTTCTCCCTCGATGCAAATAGGAGAAGGAGGATTTGGAACTGTGTATAAGGCACAATTAGAAGGTGGGCAGTTTGTTGCCATAAAACGAGCAAAGAAGGTGAGTGGCATTGCTGATTTCCTCTCCGTAATTGACTCTGCTGGTGCCCAATTTTGATGAACCACTTTTATGCTGATACAACCAAAAGAGTCCATTAGGTTAAGTATGTTTTTTTTCTTTTCAGATAACATAGTTTTCTGCAAAGTATGCTTTGAAGTGTTAATTATCTCGTTACATTATGCATCATGCATTTTCCAAAAGAGTCCAGAAGGTTTATGAATTTTTATTATACAGAACATAGTTTCCTGCAACACTCTGGTTTATGCTTTGAAGAATTTAATTATCTCATTGCACGATGCATGCATTTTCCAGAAGATAATTGCATGAATTGGTGGACTCCTCCTCACTACTGATAGAAATGGGCTCATCGTCTGTGCATACTAGGATCATCTCTCTTTCGTTAGGTAGACTAGACAAGTACATTCCCATTTTATAATTTGTCAGAATAGGACTGTTGGTTGTTTGATATTATGGGTCCGGTTCTCCTTCATTATGACATATTGGGTTTTCTTGACAAGATCAAGCCAGCATTACATTATCCAATCTGCATATTCGGTTTAAATTGGAGCTAAATGAGACTCAACTTTAGAATGGGAAAGTAGGTTGAAGCCACTTCCCATGTAATGTGAAGTATGAATTGGGTTTTGGATGATGGGCACGAGAGCAGTCTCTGGACAGTTTCAATTGCATATCTTCTGTGCAGGAGCACTTTGAGAGTTTGCGAACTGAATTTAGCAGTGAAGTTCAGCTTCTTTCAAAAATTGATCACCGAAATCTGGTGAAGCTACTTGGTTATATTGAGAAAGGAAATGAGCGTCTTATTATCACGGAGTATGTGCCAAATGGTACTCTTAGAGAACATTTGGATGGTGAGATTACTAACTGTGAAAAACATCTCCTTCCTCTGGGCAGAATAACATTGCAGGCATCTCACTTGACTTTATTGTAGGTCAACACGGGAGAATCCTCGATTTTAATCAAAGGCTCGAAGTTTCAATTGATGTTGCTCATGGTCTGACTTATCTGCACTTATACTCAGGTGAAGTGACTTTCCTTCTTACGTCTGTTGCTGAAACCCTCATCAGCAAATTACTCCTTTTTTTAATGAAGCATGTTAAATGATCACATCATGCTGTGAGCAGAAACCTGTTTGTACCATGTACTGATGCATGGTCCTGAAAGCTTCGCAGTGAGTTGAAAACTTCTTAAAGCCACATTTAACAGCCTTCCTTTTCCTGTTTCCTTTTTTATTGTGCTCTGCAGAGAAGCAAATTATCCACCGGGACGTGAAATCATCTAACATCCTTTTGACTGATAGCATGAGGGCTAAGGTGGCAGATTTTGGATTTGCAAGGCTAGGTGCGGGCGACACTGATAAAACTCACGTCTCCACCAAAGTGAAAGGCACAGTGGGTTATCTTGACCCAGAGTACATGAGAACCTATCAGCTCACCCCCAAAAGCGATGTGTACTCTTTTGGGATCCTGCTCATAGAGATCCTAACTGGACGTCGTCCTGTCGATGCAAAGAAGCCAGTCGATGAACGGGTGACACTTAGATGGGTAAGCTAAAACTCGCTTCTGTAGGTGGAACATATATTCCCTTTCTCTTAAGATTCGGTAGCATAGCCAATGTTTTGTTACATGTACAGGCCTTCAGGAAGTTCAACGAAGGGAATGTCATGGACCTCATGGACCCGAGAATGGAGGAAAGGGTGGATAGAGATATTCTGATGAGGATTTTTAATTTGGCTTTCCAGTGTGCCGCGCCCGGACGATTAGATCGGCCCGATATGAATGTGGTGGGAGAAGAGCTGTGGGCGATAAGGGTGGACTATCTCAAGAGTGTGAGGGGAGGGTAGTGAGAGTCAGTTCTCAAATAGTTGCGTGTCTGCTACACCCGTTCAGATGAATCGTTCATTGACGAGACACATCTGATGGTTATGCTCGTCTCTCTAGTTTGTTACCCCAAGAAAGCTTCATTTGGGTTCTTTAAGACTCGTGACAATTTCATTTCTTCCTTGGCCTTGGGATCACAGTTCTCTCTCTCTCTCTCTCTCTCTCTCTCCTCATACATCGTATGCAAATGTCTGTGTGGTGGTATGTAAGTTTAGGGATCTTGTTCTATTTAAGTGTTCTGGCAGGATCTGTCAGCGTCACTAGTACAGTGGCAGTTTTAGCAGTTTCATTAATTTGTTCTTGCATGCTCTACTTGATCTTCACAATACCTGCAATGGTCTTTCCTCCTCTTTTATGTTACCAATCAGTGCTTATTTGTTAAGAGTGATAGTGAAATTTCGGATGGAAGGCATGATCTTGACACTTCATTTCGAGAAGACTCTGGATTATAGCTCTTGGCACTTAAAAGAGTCGAGAGTCTCTCTGTTTCAATCTCTACTTGGTGTCACCCAAAGCATGAATCTTCCTGACGCTCTGCTTCACGAGCTAGCTCCAATATGAATTGTGTTCTCAAAGGCTATCAGCTCATTGAGACATTTGCGAGCGCCCTCTATTTTGTGATTATGCTCGTTAAAATCCGAGGCTAAAACTGCACTTGAGTGACAAGGCAAAGCCTCATCTTTTAGGCACCTAATGCGATAATTTGGCCAGATCATGCGAAAGTGTAACAACTGAAATTATAGCTTTCATCACCTTTCAAGCAGCAATGTTTCCAGCAACTCAAGTTAAGAGGGGTACAATAGACTATGGTGATATGCAGTGAAATACCATGCTCGGACATGTCTAGTAGAGAAGGAGGATTTAAGCTGATATTCTATCCGCTTGAAGCTATCAGTTGCATTAGCCGCGTGATTAGGCCCCTCCTTAACGAGTGATTGAGTGATTTTGTATCTTCAAATGCGAGATTGTCATGCTAAAACGGATTTAGCCAACTAGGAAGTGTCAATCTCCATCTTTTCCATCCGCTCCTTGTCCGTGCAGGGTGCAAGTTTATCATGTCATCTGGCATGAAATCATGTCTCGTCAATATCCCCACCACAGGCGATCTCTGAAATACGAATTCAGATGACTTCATGAGTGATCTATGAGCAGCAAGAAAACCAGTTTTGTTCATACTTAATCCAACAAGAACAGGCACTGTGGAAACAGAATTCGACATTCAGAGGGAGGTTTGGAGAAGGAAATGATAAAGGGTATTGTTCAGAGACATTATGAAAAAATGCAGACATAGTCGAACAGCATTCCACCAAACTAGTCCACAAAAAGGAAACAGAAAAGATTGTTCCAAACTAAAAGAACATCTGGGTGAGAGCTAACTCAGGAGGTCAATAATGAAAACATTTTCAAATGAGTTTCGAACTATGTGGCTGGATCATCATAATCTGAGTGCAAAGAGTAATACAGTTTTAAAGACAGTCCTAGTATTACAAGTGCGTAGATAACTGTTAAGAAATAAAGAACTTACCCGGTCGATCTTCGGAATCACTAGCAGGTGTCTCAAACCAACTTGACGGAAAAGTATGAGAGCTTTTGCTAATGACATCGTTTCCACGACCGTGTAAGGCGAAGTGTTAGTGAATGGATGCAAATCCAAGAACATGTTCTCCTCCTCCTCGGTAACAACTATGTCCTCTATTTTGTCGGCATTTCCTGACCCCTTCTTTGCAAAATCAACAACTGAGAACTGCTCAGAGACATCGATGCCTGTTGGCTCTGGAGAGGACAGGAAGGCCCTCTTCTTTAGTAGTTCTATGAGATGCGCTCGCAGTATCAGACCGTACAAGACGGGGGATTCTGAAACTGGAGGCTCATCAACCACCGGGAACCCATTATGGATTGTGGTTCTGAGCACGTGTACAACATTTCCAACCTTCTCGATGCAGTGAAATAGCTGGAGCGGGCCTTTCACCACATCACCGACAGTTAGTTGTCTCATGAATGGTTTGGCATGAGCTTCAAGATATGGGAGCCCTTTTGCCTTCATGATAAGGTCGTAGATGTTGCTATCAAAAGCATCTGCGACCGTCTTCGAAACTAGAAGAACCAGCATCATTAGTGGTAACAATAGCAGGTTATTCGTCAATTCCACGAGGATTACGCATGCCGAGACCGTTGTTCGCATTGTTCCACCGAGAAAGGAAGCAGCACCAAGCACAGCGAAAAGACCACGATTAAGATTTGAGTGAGAACCGACTAACATTCCAATGAAACGTCCATAAGATGCGCCTGTCACAATCACTGGTACAAAGAGGCCAGTGGGAGCCACGATGCCGTAGCTAAATATGCCAAGGAAAAAGCAGATGCCAAAAAAGATGAGTATAGAGGAATACTGGAATTCGTTCTCAGTGCCTTTGCTAAAAAGATTTTTGATTGCATCGTCATTTGTGTTAAAGATGAGGCTGGCAAGATCGTTGTAGTGCCCAGGAGGACATTGGAATTGCTTGTAGCTCCCAGACCGTCCGATCGTAGGACAGGGCTCCTCCGCATCTGCTGGACACGGTAGACAAGATGCAAGCCACGGCAATCCAAATAAGAGACAGGATGTGAAGATGGAAATGGAGCAAGCAAGTAAAATCTTGTACCCACTACATTTCCTGGAAAGACAAATAGTAAGAACATAAAGTGAGCTCTTCAACTTTACCGTGTCAGGTGAATTCCTTAAAGGTTAACAATGAAAAGCATCATCTGAAGGATCCTACCGGTTGATGATGTTGTAGACTTGGAGAACCCTATCCAGCAAGAAATTATACAAGCTGCCGAATAAGCCTCCCAGAACACCAAGGAGGAGAACTGGGGGGACATCCCATAGGTGATACGAGACATCCGTCGAAGTGACATCGTACATTATTAACCCGCCTTTACCAAATAGCCCACATTTTCCACTTTCACAGAACTCAATCAGCGCTCCTAGTATCATCAGTACTATAGCTGTCGTAAAGAAGGCCCTCCACAGAAGGGCAGTTCTCCACCTGCAAATTCACATTCATAGCTACTCAAATTATTAGACATTCACGGTTAGTAACAATGAAGCTAAAACATCAGGTAAATTGTTTATTATAAATCTAAAACACCCTCTTAAGGAGGCATACTCAATTAAAGCGAGATGGATTCATATACCAAGATGCCATCTCTTCGAGGGCAAACAGCAACCCACCAACCGGGGCACGGAAAGCAGCGGCGATTCCAGCAGCTGATCCGCATGTGACGAGATCTCTTCTGTCCCTGTCGTTTTTGAAAAACTGCAACCATGACCAAGTCAAGCCATATTTCCTTGACCCGCCCTGACCAAGCAGCGAAGCAACACATGCACCGGTATGCACCATAGGACCAGCCTTTCCCACAATAAGAGATGAGGACACAACAGAGATGCTTCCAATTATCTGTCGGTGAGCACCAACATGTGATGAGACTATCGTTTACTGAGAACTCCCATACATAAAAGCATGGTGCTTTGTGATGTTATAGATGAAGTTTAAAGTACTAGATTGTCCAAACTGACAAAAAGTATAGTCAAAGAACGGAAAACTGCCTTCCCCTATATGGCCATAGCTGGGGAATTAATTAATACTGAACATCAGAAAATGGCAAGCTTGGGAAGTTAGATGGGCTAAACATTCGATGAAATCAGTGCAAACCATCGCATTCCAACATTTGAAGAAGGTTCATAGAGGCATCTACTCTTCAGAAAGAGCTGCAAAGAAAAACACCCAAAAATCACACCAAGTTGGAGGCTGCCAATGCAGCAATCACAGCGCAAAATCGCTCACAGCCATCCTACGAAACCAGAATCAACAGCTTTACGCAACACTAGTGCAATTATTAAGCATTGCAATACGTATGTCGTTGTTAATGTTGATGCATTGCAGACTTAAAGGAGAAAACAGGAGAAAGGGATAATCAAGTGATGACTGCAACTTTACAATCAGACACGACTAAGTGCCCTCATATCACCTTAACAAACAATGTCTTCAGTGAAAAAATTCCCGGTGCATCCACGCCATTCAGATAAGCCTTTACTTCTGGTATACCAGATCCGGCAGCTGCTGGCGATACAGAAGCCGTGATGAGCGCAGCAAACAAGGTGAGCACAAGGTTGGATGCCCAAAAAACAACAAAAGCCATCACAAACCTGCAAATGATCACAGGGTTTCACCATAAGATTTTCCTCACCGCCACAAAGTAGAAGAAAAAATTTCAACCCACTTAAATACTCAGATCCCTTTTTTTCATCTGGTAGTTCGATTCTAGAAAAGACCAAACAAAGAAGCTGAACCTCTTTTCAATCATGTATTCCAATTAACTAAAGAGCATGTCTGTTTGGCTTCTCGGAAGTATTCCAAAAAGCTCCGTTGTGCCTATATTAACCACGAAAACAAGGTGATGACATAGTCAACCAAGGCTTCGCATAACCTTATCAAGCCTCTCCAGCTAGGTACACCATTCGTCTACACTAGAAACCAAGAATTGACACACTATTAGTCCGATTAACGTTGATGTTGAAAAGGCAACCAGACTAGCATGGAACTGTGAATGGGCACAGAGCAGAATTGACAGGATCATTACCTCCGAGCCAACATCATATTCGAAGTTACCACGAACTTAACGCCCGCAATATTTTCTACCGCGAGATTGTTGCAAAACCCAACAAGGCTAACAATCCCACCAATCAATAAACACAACAGCCACTTCATGAACACATACTGAAATATCTGGACTGTCCTTTTGGTCCTCCAATCTTGCTTAAAGAAATCATTCTCTGAGATCCTGCATTCAAACCCCCTCTGCCAAATTCAGCATAAACCGCTTCAACCCCCTCAAATCTGATTACTGGCTTCTCTTTTGGCAAAAAGATTTAACAAAAAATGGCTACATTTTTCCCCTTCCTATCTTGCAGGAGAAGGGAATGGAAGGGAAGCTTACTCATAATCAAGACTCTCAATGGGGCACAAGTTGGCTCCAACAATGGCTACTTGGGACGCGGACTTTGCAAGGGGTTGTTTCTCGGCGGAAAGTAGAGAGTGGGTCTGGGATTCAGCGTCTCCATTAGCCTCAATAGACATTCTCTCTCTCTCTCTCTCCCCTGAACTTCAATCCAGTTGTGAAGATCACGTCTTCTGGTTATCTGATGAAGAAAGGTGTGGAAAATATCGAGTGTTCAGAGATTTTTTTCTGTCGGATAGAGTACAGAGGAGGGTGAAGACGGCGATGCAAAGTGAGGTGAAGAACCGAGGTAGTTGAAGAAAGACTGGTCGTTTGAATCGAGGGGAGAAATAGAGGCATATTCTGTGCTAAAAGAGGACATCAAAGAAGTGGCAGTCGTTTGTACACCAACTTTTGCCATACAACGACAAATATATGTCTACTACTCACGTAATTTACGCTCAACTCACTGTTTTCCATAATCATGTCAGAAATATTTAGGGGCTAAACCAGAGTAGAATGAACCTCACAAAAGAGAATCCAAGATAAGTTCTTTTGAGTCGTTTGGTTTCAGATGGATAAGATACATCACGTGCTTTCTCGAGGAGTTGCTGGAGACCTCATACTCCGCGAGACTGGTACCCTCTACCAAATCGGGTATAAATTGTTAGATCGATAGAGCCCCATCATGCGGGCCCTCTCGAATTACCTCGAGTTGGACGGTTCGAACTTGATCTGCACATGGGAGTACTCACGCGGAACTCGAATTTGGTGTGGCCAGCAGTTGTACTTTGGTGGGGACATTGACGACATGGTTACCTTAAGACTGTAGTTTCTGTTGTTTCTTGGACCCTCTTACATGAAAACCAGAAAAGGGAAAGTGCTCGGTACCTTCTCGTGCTATGCGCCCCATGCACAGACGAAAAACACTTCAGTTCGTTTCATCCGCACCGCCGAGTCCTCTCTGTCATAAAGAATGAGGTTGACGAATGGTTATGCGAAGGTCATTTGCCAGTGTTGTACGTTGGAGTGTACTTTTTAGATATATTTATATTTTTATTTGTCTAATTTTACTCTCGTCTTTCATTTTTGCTCTGTTTTTTTCGGAGCGTGAGAATCGAACCCGGCATCTATAATAATCACGCCTCCACCCTCAATCCTTTTATCAACAAAACCTCATGCTTATCGATTTTTAGATACTTTTCAAGAAGGGTACAATGATGCACTATGAAACAATCTCTTGCAACATTTATTGAACTTTTTCTTTGATCATAACACTCAATCTTCTAGGCGGATATTGCTTTTAAGAATTTTTGAAGAAACGCTTAAATTTCTTAGTAACATTAGAATCTCATTGTTTATTATCGACAGTAATTTATGTCTAACCCTCGTAAATATTCTTCATCGATTTGGGATTCTCGGCGCAAGTCTTTGCGAGTCTTGATTTCTCTACATCTCGGAAGAATTACCAAAAAAAAAATCTCAAACTTATTGTAATTATATCAATTTAATTCATTCGGCCAATTTTAGTAGAAAATCGCTCATGTGGCGCTACCATGATAATTTTTAATAATATATATTTTTAGTTCTTTTATGGCGAGGTTGAGCCTCGCCATGGTTGGGCACGATGATGAGGCTGGCTAGTTGTTGGCCCTCGCCTGTAGCCAGGCTCTGAACCTTGGCGACTGGCTAGATGATGATGAAGAAAAAGAAGGGAAAAAGAAGAAGAAGAGAGAAATAGACATGAAAAATGAAAAATGAAAAATATTATCATAAATTGCCACATACGCCATACGTCGGTGATTTTTGGCCAAAATTGGCTAGATGGATTGAATTGATATAAATGCAAAATGTTTAGGATTAAATTGACACGATTGCAATAAGTTTAGGACTTTTTTGATAATTCTCCATATAACTCTAACTTGATTTTCTGTTTCATGCTTCATTTCTATTTAGAGGAAGAAATACTCGAGTAACAACAGGATCATATGGCTTCTTTACATTTTTCAGGTGATTTCTATTTTGCTCATCTCACATTATACTTTATTTTCGTCCTTAGAATAAGTGAGGCTCAACGATACTTCCCACGAGCCCAGTGAAATTAGAAGTGTTTTGCTTGTTGCAATACCATGCGTTTCCATCCATCCAAATCGATGATCAAAATGTCAAGCGATACAGCTTTTAGTTTTTATATCTTTAGATATATTTGATTATACTTTCAACACGATTGATGCAAGAGGGTCACATAAGGTATATATTGAGATTATTGAGTGATTGCCAATATTTGGCGTTTCTTCCCATTTCCTCTGTCTTGTCTGTTGTTTTCTTTCCTTTCTCGTTGTCCTATTTTTCTTCCAATTCTGCAATTCTTGTCTGTCTTTTGTTCCGTCAAAAAAGTATGGATGAAATACCTTTCAAAATATCGATGGATGTATGGATGGATGGATGCGTGAATCAACAGGTAGGGAAGGGTCATTAATTTGTTGACTTTGGACAGGAAAGTGAATGACAACAATTTAAACCGTACGAACACCAGAGGCAATTGCCGTCGGCCATTTTAATTTCAGGAAAGTAAAAATGAAAGATAAATTACAAGAACTATGAGTTCTTTAATTGATTGGGGATAACTTATGAAGAGTACGACGTAGCTATCTATAATGTGCAGTCCCCAGTTACAAGTGGTAATTAAATTTGAAAAGATAACTTTACAATCCTATCACCGGCAAGCGACAAAAACACTTATTCCCACATGTTATAAAAATCCTAAAATGGGGGTAGTAAATATAATTACCAATAGTTTAATATTTGTGTCTATTGTTCATGTGGATGACTTCCTCGACAAGTCATCACCTGTTCTTTTCATGGATGACTTCTACTGTTTTCACCAAAACTCTACTATTACCAGCTATGTCTATCTAGTCTATTGTAACCAAAAGTTGATCATTTTTTTTTGTGTCAAGTGCACATTTGAGTTTGCTCATTATTAGAAATTTGTTTGGTGTGACATTACACTGATCAAAAGTGCTTATATCGCTCTTGGTTGACCATGGTTATATAAAACACATATAGTTCATTGTGCGAAGAATATACTTAGATGTACCTATCCTTAAGAAGAAGTTCACATTCGATCGAATTGAAAAATCGCTTGCTAGTTTCATTGTTGCTTGGTTCTCAAACTAGTCATGATCAATCAACTAATGAAAATTCTTTTGACCAAAAAAAAAAAAAGAAAATTCTTTGTGTCAACTAAACTCTTGTGAATCGAGTTGCTTGACTTCCCTTATGACAAAAATTAAGTTTACAAAATTCATGGTCGAGAAACTTATATTTTTTTGGTTTTTCGATCGAACGAGAAACTTATACTTAACAAAAAGTATATAGGAGGATTTTGTATTTTGGCAGGAAATTCAAAGGCGACAAAGTCGCCTCCAAAGCAACAAGAATTTTTAAAGGGCATGAGATATGCTGTGGTTATTTCTTCTATCAAGATTTGACCAGTTTAAGCAAGATCAAGTTCCGCACACTCCCGCCGGTGGACGTATTACTGTTGAATATTGAACTCTTCTGTTTTAATGGCATAAAGAAGGGGGCCCACTATCCTATTATATAAATTCTATGTGCAGGGTGAGGAGGGAAAGTTAGAGGAAAGAAAATAAAAGTAAATAAAAGGGGCTTGCTTTCATTTTGTGTAGATGAAAACCACTTTCCCAAATATCTTTGGAAGTCCAAAGTCCTTTGATCCAAATGTTAAGTATTTAGCAAATTTTTTTGCAAAGGCAAGGCCCTCGCCTCAAAGTCAATTTTCACAAGGCTAAAAGTCCAAAGCAGCTTCAAAGCTGCCTTGAGCTTTGAGTTTTGAGCATTCTCCCCTCACCAGTACTCACGCGAGACCACCGCCTCCATGGCCGACCAAGGCCGCACCACCGCTGCTTGGCTTTGAGCTTTGGACAACACCATTGTCGGCAACATTGCGCTGCTATTGCCGCCGCAAGCGCTACCATCGTCGTCGCTACAAGCATGCCGCCACACCCTCCGCACACCCCCTCCTCCTCCTTACTACCTCGTCTAGCAATAGTGAGGTCGAGCCCTGCCATGGCCAAGCGAGGCTCGACCTGCTTGGCCATGGAGGAGCTCAACCTCACCATTACTACTAGGGGTGTCAATAGTTCGGTTCGGTTCGATTTTCTTAAAAAACCGAACCGAACCGATAGGATAAGCAAGTGAACTGAACTGAATACAAACCGAATAAGAATTTCGATTCGATGCGGTACGGTTCGGTCCGGATTTTCGGTTTCCGCTCGCAAATGCATAAAACCCAACCCAAATTCATTTCTTGATTTTATTTTATTTTTGCCACAGCGTAAATTGGGGTTCAAGGTACAGATGAAAGTAATTGTCAGCGTAAATTCATTTCTCTGGTTCGTGCGCATAGCTAAAGGTAATCATTGCCCATCACGCCGAATCTGCTTCTTCTTCGTCCTTCCTACTTCGCTCGTGACCTGAGCTCGTGGCTGGTCTCCGGTTTGTTGATGAACCTGATGGAGGTCGAGAACTGCGAGACCATGACCGGTCGCCGGCTGAAGCACCTCAGGTTCGTTAGGCTGACCGCGGTTTCAGCCCTGGTCTTCGTGTCTAGCCTGTACGACTGGGCGACGCACAACTGTGGACCTCTGAGATCGGTGGTGTCGATCATCAAGGGAGCCTTGACGGCTGTAGTGGGCCCTGTGTACGAGAAGCTCAAGCCCTTGCCGGAGGATCTCCTTGTGTTCGCCGATCGGAAGGTAGTATTTTTCGTTTGTGTTTGATTTGGGTTTGACCGCCGGAGTATTTTGCTCGAAACCATCCGTTCTTCGATCGAAGTGTTTTGATCGAGCTTTAGTAAGGGTCTTAAGATTCGGGATCTGTTGCTTAGAAAGGAAATGACCATCAAATTTGTTCTTCATCGTTACCTGAGCTGCATAATGCACTAGTGTGCTCTGTTAATCTTTTCCCCCCCTAAGTCGATAGCTGTTTATGTAGCCATCAGAGTCGTCTATTCTCTTCTCTTTACCTAGTTTAGACGTGGGATCGACTCTCCACTGTTTTGTGTCCATCTACGGGGTACTAAGAGGAGACCACAGGCTTGTAGGCCCGCTACCTTTTGACTGCGTGGTGCCATAAGGCCTTTGTGGTATTATTAGGGTAGCAAGCAAGGTACGTACCGTTATGAGAGTCCAAATGGTGGTCGGGTCAGGTGGGAGATTTTTGGTTGGGGGCTCAGTTTCTTTTTCTATACATATATCGGGTAGGGCTTCGAGCAACTTTTTGATGCCACCCGACTATACTCCCAGAAGTGTGTAAAGAAAACCCGATGTTTGTTGGTTGTAAATAAATAAAGTGCCTTGCTTTCATTTGCCTACTTGTTATCTTGTTCAAATTAAATCGTCAAGCTGATAGAATTTGTGACAAACCTGGGACGTCACGGCTCTGATGCAGGAGCGCGGCCCACAAGCCACGACATCTATTAACAATAATAGGGATCTTAAGAGATTTAAACATCTAGTTGTCAAGTTTTTGACAATAAAGGAAATAATTAAGAATGGTGATATTAAAATAGACCATATTTTCGCAGATGATATAGTTGTTGACCCACTAACAAAAGGTTTTCACCCTTATGTATTTGAACAACATGTCATAAGCATTAGCTTAGAAGCATCATAGGATGTTGTTGTTTAATGGGAGCTATTTTGCTTCCTCTAATAAAGTTTATATATGTGTTTCTTACATTTAATAACAATATTTGATATGTATCAATTCTTTTGCATGCTATACAATATTTATGAATGGATTGATGTTGAGAATATATATGTATATATATATCTTGGTGAAAATCTCAAGGTATGTGCAAACCTTGAGTAAAGTCTAGGGGCATTCAGTTATTAGCCTTAAGGATATGTCTTGTTACACATAAAGTAAAGTTAACTATAAGACATATAAAGATTTATTGAAACTATAATAGATATTCTCTAGTGGCACATCAAGTTTCGTGACACACAAAGAGAGAGAATGTGATTAATAAAGGGGATAATATATAAAAAAAAATAATAATTATTTTATGAGGTGTTATCCATTTGTCACACTACTATATTGAATCCATATAATTAGATTTAAATACATTGGTGACAACGGAAGCCTCTGTGTCTATTGATGCAGTTACCACCATGACCAAGTGTTTAAAACTTCATAGGATCGGATTGGCAGTTAAGAATATCTTTAGACCAGCATAAAGGTACACGCATATACAATATAGTTTCAATTAATATAGTCCAAGTGGGAGAATGTAATAATTTTTCTAACATTAATTGAAATTGAAATTTACCATTTTATAAATTGATCTAATAAGGTAAGATATAATGATTTTTAATATATTTAATATGGACTAGCTTAATGTGTGTCGAGTCTGGCTCAGCCTGTAATGAGGGGTTTAATGGCCGAAAACTCTATAAATAGGCTCAAGTTTCTCATCTAGCTATCTTCTGTAGAAATTTAGAATGTATCTCTTCGTTTTTAAGTGGTTGTCTCATTCAATCAGCGTGTTCCAAGAGTGAATAAAGGAGAAGTGCTTGGGTTTCGGAAATTATTGCCGTTCAATATCGAGTTTTGACAAGTTCTAAACAAGGTGCACGCCTTTCCTCTTTTCTATCATGTAGTGTTTTTAATTCCGATTATGGAGCGTGCCACATTTGTGGCCTTCAATGAATCCTTGGGACGGAGCTACTTAATCACTTTGGGCAACTATCATTATTCCCTTAATCATATTTGACGATGCAATCCAGAGTTACTTATCCCAACAAATATGGCACATAGATAAAGAAGGATAAAGAAAACGACAATAGGATCTCCACTGGTAACAATAATTGAGAAGCCAGTCGCCTCATTGTGCCAAACTATTCTGCGGGACCCTGGATTCTTGTCTTTTTCAGCAATCGAGTTCTTGAGTGTATTATCTATTCATAGTGGTCCTCTTGTCGAACACCTTGACGCAAATGCCGACATCGCAATCCTTTTCAGTTTAATTTTTTTTTTCAAAAATGCCTATAAGGGTCAAGTACACTTTTAGTTGTCTTAAGTTTTAGCATTTGTTTAATTAGATCCTCTAACTTTTATTCAGTACAATCAAGTCTTCAAACTTTTTAAACCAAACCAATTTGATCCTCCAACTTTTGTTAATGCAATTAAATCAACCATCTCTCTTGATTACTCCAATTGGATCCTTTATCTAATTACTGTAACTAATTGTGCCAAATTAAGATTTCTTCTTTCTAGCTTTTCACGTGTTGTCTACTCATTTGGCACCAAAAACTAGCAGTGCCTATTGCTTTCTCTCACAGAAGAGTGATTGATGGAAGATTTGATTGCAAGAATTGAGAAAGTTAGAAAACTAGCTGCATAAAACAAAACCTGGAGAATAAAATCCCACACATATAAACAGTTAGGCTACTCGAGTGAATAAATCAAATGCTAAACAGACTAAATGGCAAAAGAATCGAAACTTAAACTTTTCTATTTCTCGAAAAATAAATTGAAAAATAACTAGTTAATGAAAAATATTTTCATTATTGACAACAATCTATATCTAAATATTTTTCATGGACGGTGAAAATAATTTTCGTTCATTTATTTGTGTAAGAGATATGAAAATTATTTTCTTTCAAATAATTACTTATATCACTTAAAATAAATAATCAATGGAAGTTTTTCGATAATAATTTACGTCTAATTTTTTTTGTAAACGATGATAAAATTTTTCATTCATTAATTTTCGTAAGTGACGTAAACGACGATTAAAAAATATATTTTTAAAAGTATTTATTTTTGCGAAATAAAAGGGGTACTCATTGAAATATTTTATTAATCCAATGGAAACTCTCTTCAGGTGATAATTTAAAGTGAAATCCCAACAAAGAAATGTGAAAACAATCTACAAGGACAAGATTTGTTCTTTAAAGGTATGTTCCCAGAAATCCACGAGTTGGGTCACGCGCGAGAAATCTCACCTGGACCCGGCAAACAAATCCCACCCGTCGGTAATGTGGGACCCGCTTGTTGGTCCCACCTTATCAACGGTCAAGAGCTCGACACTGTAGCTGCCGACCTGGTGCGGTTTCAATGGCGGATAACCTGAATGTGACAGGTCAACTTTTACTTTTGCGTGTCGGCTAGAGGAGAGGAGACCGGCAGCTCTCGCTTCCATCTGGACCCCGAGGTTTGCCGCAAACCCGGATGGGTCCGCCCCCCACACCACCCACATCTTCTTGATTTCAACGCCCCACCGAAAAAGCAAACGGGGTTTGAAACTTAAACCCCGCTAAGTCTTCTGCAATCTTCTGCTGATGGCGTGTTTAATGAAACATTTAACCCAGACAACATCAATCTGACCCCAAAGTGGAACTTTTTGCAACAGTCCCTCTTTGGTTCTTACCGGAAGAGCGAGACGGAAGAAAAAGAGTTGTCGTTTCACCTGGGAAGAGCCAAATCTGAGACAGCGAGGTGTGCCAGAGCGGGAAGAAGAAAAAGAGTCGTCTTTTCAGGTGGGAAGAGCCAAATCTGACACGGCGAGGTTGTGCCTTGCTCGTTTGGCGAATTTGATTCAATGGGTTTCGTTCTCGGGCTCGTGCTCGGGATCATTGTGGGACTCGCTCTCATCATCGGGTTCGTGAAATCGGAGAATGCCCGATCCAAGCGTCGCTCTCAGCTCGTCAGTAGTTGCAGTTCTTTCCTGATCTAAGTGCTGTTGATTTCTTGCTTATATCTTCTGATTTCTGAAGTGGGCTTGTCCTTTACTTTGGTTTATATATGTTTTCTTTTTATCAGGCCACTGCTGTTGCGGCTTTTTCCAGGTTGACAGTGGAGGATACAAGGAAGATCTTGCCAGCTGATTTTTACCCTTCTTGGGTCGTCTTCACTCAGAGGCAGAAGTTGAGTTTCTTTCTCTAACTTTTCCTACATTTAGCTCCTTGATTATGCGTCCTTTGTGTGGTCTCTGGTTTGCTTGAGTTAGGTTTACTGATTCGACCATATTTTGCTTCTACAGTTGACCTGGCTCAATTCTCACCTGACCAAGATCTGGCCTTATGTTAATGAGGTAGCGTTTCTAGGTTTCGCTGTTTATTCCCCTAAGATGTATATTTTCTTGGCAAGAGTTGTTTGTCATGAGGTGGTGGGGTTCTACTGTTTTAGGCAGCATCTGAGCTGATAAAGGCTAGTGTTGAGCCCATTTTGGTACAATACACGCCTATTATATTATCGTCCCTGAAATTCTCCAAGTTCACTCTGGGTACCGTGGCTCCACAGTTTACAGGTGGGTTAATCCGACTTTCTCTTTGGAACTTGGTGTGGCATACTCTGTTTTAGTCGTTCCTTATCCAGTCAGTGTGACCTATTTACCTTTTAGATGGCATGTGATAAAGCAAGAATTATTCTTAGTTGAAATGAATGCTTTCGTCTTCCTATCTCATCCTTATCCTGTTGGTAATGCTATTCATGACAACGGATGAAGAACACTATCTCATCCTCTCGCTACTTTTTCTCCAGTAGGAAGGGGATTCTTTGATGGTATTTGTCTATAAGCAGATAAGATAAAGACCACTGGTGATGAGTGAAACGTACAGGGAAATATATCTTGAATCTGTTGGTAAGAGTTTCAAATCATGTATCTGATATGTATCTGATCATTGATGCTTCGTTCCAGGAGTTTCAATTATTGAAGATGGGGGCGATGGTGTGACTATGGAGTTGGAGATGGATTGGGATGGAAATCCAAGCATTATACTGGACATTAACACTAGAATTGGAGTAGCACTACCTGTGCAGGTAATTTTCATGTGTTTGCTGAAAGTTGTTTGTCAAGTGGCTCGCTTTTTTAAATTTTTTGCTGATCAAGCATACTGGTAACATCTTGGTAACATCCCCACCATCCTAAGAAATTTTAAGGTTTACTGTTTGGGTCTGTTTCGTAAGAAATTTCTATTTGGAATTTCTGCATCAGCTGCATTTCAAAATTGCAGAAAATAGAGAACTTATAAGGAGTTGCTACTTACTATTACGAATGATTTTACAGATGTTTTAATGTAAAATTTGTTAGTGATTTGAACTTCTTTTCTCCTCTCATCGAATATGACATGATTATAAGGAAATCATGACTATGAATGTCAATAGGTCGCATATTGTCTTTTCTTTGTCTTTTAGTTTAGGAGATTGAGATTCTTGATTTTGAGTTTTGTTAGATATTGATCAAATTTTCTCTTGCGAGTAGGTAAAGAACATTGGATTTACTGGGGTTTTTAGGTTGATGTTTAAGCCGCTTGTGGATGAGTTTCCTTGCTTCGGAGCTGTCTGTTTTTCTCTCAGACAAAAGGTACAGCATCTTCCTTTTCATCCTAGTTTCTGTTGATGGAAGGATGATTGCAAGTTTGTAGATCTTTTAAAAATTCATCTATCCATCTGCAGAGTCAGAGATTAAATTTGTTGAGATGTATTTTTCAAGATCAAGAAAAACTAGTTTTCGTTGTCCAGTAAGATAACCTGCTTCTTTATTTTCTGGCCAAAATGATAATCTAATCCAGTCTATAATCTAGTTGACCTGGACTTGGTGCTATGTTTTGTTTCCTTTTGATTAGTGGTTGTGCATCTTCTATGAATACTGCACTGGATGTGTGCCAGTTAGTTACACAACTTCCTGCTATGGGTGTATCTCTCTCTCTCTCTCTCTCTCATATACGCAAGCACAAATTTAATTGTGCTGTTCTAGTATTTTTCCCATATGAGGGGTAATATGCATGATCCCACTCATTCCTCAACTTGCAGAAGAAGCTGGATTTCACATTAAAAGTTGTGGGTGGAGACATGTCTACAATTCCAGGAATCTCCTCTGCGATTGAGGTTAGCCAAATTTTCTCCTCCTCTTCTCTAAGTACCTTCTATGCCATTCGGACTGGTAGAGTTACGGCTGATAATGTTTTCCCAGGACACAATACGTGATGCTGTTGAAGATTCAATTACATGGCCTGTCAGGAAGGTTATTCCTATACTGCCAGGGGATTATAGGTATGTGAACACACGGAGAACCACAGTTTAACATCTGATTAGACAAATTCTCTGCTGCCACCACTTCATGCTTATTTTGCATTCATGTCGGAGGGAAGTGCTGTGTGCAAATTTAGATGATTAGGAAAAATGGTGGGATTCACCACCTGTTATGATACATTATGGACCAGATTAAGAAAGTGGTGAAAATGGGAAAGCCCAACTATACGTGAAGCAAATTGAGATGTAGAAAAAATATACTGCACTACAAGTTTCGTTCATTTACTGGTTTTTCTTCATCACAATGATGAACCTCATGAGGACTTGCCAAGATAAGAAGTGTATTTAGTGTAAGTACAAGTGCGTTTAAATAGCAGGTAACAGAACAATCTCCTTAGGAGAGGAATGGTTAGAGTAGCAGTTGGAACATCCCTTACCAGCTTTTGGTAACAGAATATTCTCCTTGTGAGAGGAATGGTTAAAATAGCAGTCGGAACATTCCTTAACAGAATAATCTACTTGCGGAGTATAGCTTTTATTGTAATTATATTATCATCTTAATAGCATATTGGTTCTTTGGAAATAAGCTTGCAAAATCTCCATGTTTTGTCCTTATGCTGGGACTGTTAATACTTTTTCCTTGTTCAGTGACCTAGAGTTAAAGCCTGTTGGCATGTTGGAAGTGAAACTTGTCCAAGCAAAGGAGTTAACAAACAAGGACCTCATTGGGAAATCAGATCCTTATGCAGTGTTGTATGTCAGACCTCTTCGTGATAGGATGAAAAAGAGCAAAACAATTGTGAGTTACTTAGCAGTTGCATGGTCCTTGAACTCTTCAATTTTCGAAACTAACAGTGGAAGAACTTTTTTTTTCCCCCAGAACAATGAGTTGAATCCAGTCTGGAATGAACACTTTGAATTCATTATTGAGGATGCATCCACTCAGCACTTGGTGGTAAAAATTTATGATGACGAGGGATTACAGGTGTCTGAGTTGATTGGGTGTGCTCAAGTACAGCTAAAGGACCTTGAACCAGGTAAAGTGAAGGATGTGTGGTTGAAGCTGGTGAAAGATTTGGAAATCCAAAGAGATAATAAATACAGGGGGGAGGTGAGAATACAGGTTTTTTTTGGTAAAAGTTGCATAATCCTTAATTTTTTCTTTACTCTACTCTTCAACCTTTATAGACCCATATCTATTTTTTGTTCCTCTGGCCATAATATAAGGAGAAAATGGTATGGCGTAAATAAAGGAACTTCCTCTGTATCTACAGTCCCCAAGTAGAATTGCATTTAGTTTGGCTGCCTGGCACACTTCTTGGTTTCTCCACCGTTGTCTCTCAAATCAGCCTGGCTGTTTTCTCAATTTCATAGTTCTGGAAAACTCGTATAGATGCCCATCCTCTTGAGCAATTTTCTGGATGTTGAAGAAATAGCAATTCCACTGGCTACAAAATCCATGGGACACTACTTGTGGGAAGTGTTTTCCATGTCATTAGGACTAACTTTTATGCATTGGCATAATGGTTTTTCCTACTCTTTTCTGTATCATGGGTTGAACATGTTCTTTCTTGCAGAAATGAATTCTTTATCTCCTTCTGTTATGCTCAAAACTTAGGTGCATTTGGAGTTGCTGTACTGTCCCAACGGGATGGAGAATGCTTTTATCAATCCATTCAAGCGCGATGTTTCAATGACCTCGTTGGAGAGGGTTCTAAAAGGTGGAGTGAATGGTTTTGAAGTTACTGAAAATGGAAATGGTGTTATGCCAAAAAAGAGGGATGTTATTGTCAGAGGAGTTCTTTCTATCACCGTGATATCTGCCGAAGATTTACCACCTACAGATGTGATGGGCAAAGCAGATCCATATGTCGTAGTGAGCATGAAAAAATCCGGAATGAGAAATAAAACCAGGGTCAGATTTTCCTCATGCATGCCTTTAATTGTATAAATTTCCTGTTTACTTTTAACCCTCAATAAATACCTTTGGATTGCAGCTTAAAAAAGCCATTAACTTTTCTACTTGTTCATGTAATCCCTTGTTCCTTTGATGAATTTATAAGACCTGGTTCTGTGCAGAATTTATGCTTTAATGTTTGTGCTCTGCCGTAGAAATACAAATAAACAGTAAAACCTTCATCGAGTTAGAAAATCCAGGCTGCTAGGGTAATTTTGGACATAAGAGATTGTCTTGTTTTGCTTTCTATTTTTCCAAGCTACTAACGAGGACTCTTGTTTTTCAGGTCGTGAATGATAGTTTGAACCCTGTTTGGAATCAGACATTTGACTTTGTCGTAGAAGATGGCTTACATGATATGCTGATTCTCGAAATCTGGGATCACGACACATTTGGGAAGGTAATACTGCTCTCTTCTATTGTTTCCCTTTTAATTATAAGGATCAAAAGAGCAATTTTCGTTTTGGAGCAACAACCAGAGAAGGAGAATCACCCATTCTAAGGACCAGCTTTTACATGCGCTTTTTTTGGTTATAGCTTTGGATTCACTAGCTCTGTCTTGTCATTATCTAAATTTCCAGATAATATTCAGATAAATTTGAGCAGGAGGTGATAGGTCACATAGATTTGATTGCACAGAATTCTAGTTTCATCTTCATATTTTCAACATTATGTTTAATAATGGGCCATAGGGTAGATGGAGGCAATTGTTCATCTAAGAGTTGATACATAGACATCTTCGTTAGCTTCACTGTTGGATAAAAATACCATAGATTCTCAGTTGGTTTCATTGTGGGGCCCCTTATAACATGCACCGGTAATTGACACCTTCCACTATAAGTTACTTAAAGAAGATAGGTATCTGTTCCCTTTGTCGACTTATACACAGCAAAACAATCTGCATATGTGAATTCCAATACATCGCTGTAATAAATTGGAGGATATTATCGCGTCTATTCTCCCTGCCTTGAACAGTCTCAAAGCATTTGTAATAATTTGGAGCATATTATCGCGTACCTATTCTACCTGCGTTGAAGAGTCTCAAAGCATTCTACCGTGAAGGGAACCAAGTCATGTTTTCTCGTATTAAATGCGTTGGTTGGTAGATTCTTATACTTATATAGATAATCTTTTGTGGACTATTTAGGTTCTAATGTTGAAATTTGATTCATATCCGGTTGTTCTCATATTGCATGGTTCTACTTGGAAGGTGATGTGAATTAGCCGACTAGCTTGTTCCGAGACTATGACATGCATTGTAGTTTGGAAAAATTCCAAATAAGGACTCCAAGTGCTCTCGTTTTCTTAAATAAGGGCTTGAAGTGATTGCATTAGTCTTAAAAAAAAGGCTTGAGTCACTTTAGTTAGGGGGCATTTTGGTCGTTTACTATTTTATTTTATTTTTTCCTTTTTCTTTTTTAAGGGATTTTGAAAAGAAAAAAAAAAGAAACACTGGCGAGAGGTCACCCAACTGATTTTTTCCCTTTTTTAAAAAATTTAAAATTTTTGTTTTTTTAAATTTAATTTAACAAAAAAATTAGATTTAATTTACATTTTGACAAAAATGCTCTTGATCGGCTGGAAAATTTGGTCAGTGGGCTGGCCAGCAAGGTCAGGCCCTTATTTGAAACAACCATATCCACTTCAAGCTCTTCTTTGAGACAATAAAATCATTAGGCCCTTATTTGAAATAAAGTCCATTTTAGGTCCTTTGAGACAATGATAGCACTTCAGGCCCTTTTTGGGAATTTTCCCTCGTGGTTTAGTGGTGTTTTTCACAATGAAGTGGCTTTGTCAGAACAAATTCTGGTCTTAGTTCTTTGAGCACTCGGGTTGAAGCATTTAATATTCCTGTCTTCTCATCGATCGTGTAGGATTACATGGGAAGGTGCATATTGACGCTGACTCGAGTCATATTGGAAGGGGAATACAAAGACAGCTTCCCCTTGGATGAAGCCAAATCTGGAAAAATAAACTTGCACCTCAAGTGGATGGCGCAGCCGATTTACCGGGACTCATGATGAACTTCTCCATCCTGTCCGAGTGATCGGAAATTTTTGTCCCTCCGGGACAATAAGCTTCCCAGATACGTAAATGAAGAAAATAGTGGCAGTCATTTAGTGGTGACCTGATCAATAAAGCATGTGGTCCAGAGGGCTGAGGGAGCTAACGGTATACTGGTGTACATAATCTCTTTAGGAAAAAAAAAAAAAACTGGTATGTCGTAGATTGCCGTGTTTGCGTCGGAAATACATAGACAGGTTGGAAGAAAATAGTGAGATTTTGAGACCCCGTACCACGGCGGACCGGCTTTCATTTTTATCTCTGTTTTAAATTTGATGTCATATTGTTGTTTTATTCTGGTAACCGTACCTTCCTTTGTGTTAGGAGATCCAAATTGTATGCCAAAAGGCAGGAGGCTTGTGAGCCTATGACCCATTTTCTTTCCCCTTCTCACCAACAACATGGGGTTCACCATTTTTCATTCAACCTTGAAAGTGTGATGGATTGTGTAGTTCACAGGCCATGGACAATAGCCTCTTCGGAGTGTCGCGATTCTGTTTTTTCCCCTGCTCTCTTGGAAGAGACTGACAGAACGGGGGGTGGGAATCTCGCAATACTGATTCCATCGGAAAGACAAGAACAAGAGTATGGAGTAGAGACTATTGTCCATAGCCGGTGAACCACAATTCCTTCTTTCACCACTTATTTAGGTATTCCTACGGGCGGTACCAGGCTTGAAGCTGACCCCCTCAACCTCATAACAATCTACGGCGGTTGGCGAAGAGGGTGGCATTGTAACCATCTTCTCGCTCTAGACGAAAAGCAGTTAAGCCCCTTGAAACCGTATCGTCTGATGGAATCGGTATTGCGAAATTTCCATCTTGCTCTGTCGGTATCTTCCAAGAGGAAAGGGGAAAAAAAAAAAGATACGCGACACACTGAATGTCTGCTGATAATTTTCATCGTAGACCTTTTTTCCTGGTGTAGTCTTTGATCGTGTCTGTGAAGGCGGTATCGACCTGAATCGCAGAGAGATTGGGAGCAGCTCGGCCAGAACTCCTCAGGTGTACAAGTGAATTCCATATACCTCTATCTCATTAGGTAATAGTTGGCGGCTTGGAAGTATCTTTAACATTAAGTTACCTGTCGCCGTAACAACAGAAAACTTCCTTCATGTATCTCAATTGACAGATACAAGCTACATAGTAATATTTTCAAATATAGAAGCACATAAGTTGTAAATGATGAAAGAACCCTTGGATCAAGTGAATTCTACGTGAAACGAACCAGATCGATCTCGTTTCCAATTAACGGTGGGAGCCTCACACCGTCTTAATGGAGAAGAAAAGAACATACGCGAGGTACATGCACTCCATCAACAGAGAAGAAAAAGTGAGCAAAACGGGCACAGCATGTGGGCGATTCGGTCGGTGACCGGCGTTTCTGCTACATGAAACACGTCCCGAATCCTCTTTTGTTACCCGAATTCGATGTTCCGATGGCATAACACTAGGTATTGAAAATATTAAAATAAAATTTGGAAGAAAGTCAAAAAAAAAAGAAGCCTCAATTTTTGACTATTAATGGACAACTTAGGTGTGCTTAAGCCTCAATTTTTGACTATTGATTGTCAAAAATGGACAACTTAGGTGTGCTTGAATTTGATAAAATTAAGTATAGTCAAATAAAGACATTTAAGTTTGGCAAAAATTAGGTATAGAATTGGCTATAAATATGTGTGGTTTTCTTGTAAGTTTCATATTAAGGAGAAGAAGAAATAGAGAGAGAGATCTTGTAAGAACAAGCTTAGAGCAAAGCTTGATTTTCTTTGTGTAAAATCTTGGCAAAGGTATTTTGTAGTATTGCTCTCTCATTTGTGTTTTTGTTATTCTCTCCAAATTAAATCCTCCAAGCTTCCGCAAAATTCCTCCTTCCTTTTTATTTGGTTCCTACATTTGGTATCAGAGCCAAGTTATGGCGTCCACAAGTTCCGTTCAATTTCAACTTCCAAAGTTGAACGGAAAGAATTTCAACAACTGGTCCGTCCAGATGAAGGTTTTGTTCAAATCGCAAGATTTGTGGAACATGATGGAGAATGGCTACATCGAAGTAGCTAATAACGAAGAATTCAATGCCATGAGAAAGGAGGAGAAGGATTCATTGGTGGAATCCCGGAAAAAAGATCAGAAAGCATTATATGCGATCTTTCAAGCCGTGGAGGAGACGATATTTGAAAAAATATCGAATGCCGAGACCGCCAAAGCAGCGTGGGATATTTTGCAAAAATCCTACAAGGGCGACGATCGTGTTCGAAGAGTTCGGCTTCAAACACTTCGAGGTGATTTTGAGTCTTTACGCATGAATGATTCTGAATCTATCTCTTTGTATTTTGATCGTGTACAAAACATCGTTAACCAATTGAGGGTTAATGGTGAAACACTCCAAGATGTACGAGTCGTAGAAAAAATCTTGAGGTCTTTGACTGAAAGATTTGACTACGTTGTTGCGGCAATCGAAGAAGGCCAAGATATATCAACTATGACGTTGGAGCGGTTGATGGGTTCATTATGCTCGCATGAGCAAAGAATGAATCAGAAGTCCGTCAGTTCATATCCCGAGCAAGCTTTGCAAAGTCGTATCGCTCCATCAAATCGAGGAAGCTATCAAGGAGGTCGAGGTCGCGGAGGAGGCCAAGGAAGAGGTGGAAATTCCAATTTCACCGGGAAATTTAAAACACGTGACAAATCAAAAGTCAAGTGTTTTAAGTGCAACAAGTTCGGACATTACAAATCCGAATGCCATGCAAAGGCGACGTACGAGCAGGCGGAGCACGCACATACCACTGATGCTGAAGAATACATGGTGCTAGCATGTAAGAAGGATGACTCAAGCACTGTAGATACCAACATATGGTATCTAGATACTGGTTGCAGCAATCATATGACTGGCCGGAAGGAATTATTCTCGCAATTGGATGAGACGAGTCGTGGTGAAGTCAACTTCGGGAATAAATCAAAAATTCCCGTGATGGGCAAAGGTAACATTAATATCAAGTCAAAAGATGGTACTAATGTTGCTATTGCAGATGTTTACTTTGTGCCAGGACTTTTTTGGAATTTGCTAAGTGTTGGGCAACTTTCCGAAAAAGGCCACAAAGTTCACATTGAAAATGGAATTTGCACCATCAGAGGTGTCAACAACAAGTTGATCACAACGGTGCAAATGACGAAGAACCGGATGTTTCCCATGACTCTTCAGACGAAGAATCTCTTGAGTTTTCAAGCGATGATGAAAGACAACAACTGGCTGTGGCATCTTCGATACGGTCATCTAAATTTTCGTGGACTAAAACTACTGGTTCAGAAAAGGATGGTGACCGGCATGCCTTTAATCGAATGTCCAGATCGTCCATGCGAAGGATGTCTCGTTGGAAAACAACATCGAGAATCATTTCCAGTAGGGAAAGCCAGAAGAGCAAAGCAACTTTTGGAGCTGGTACATACAGATATATGTGGCCCTATTGAGGTTGAATCAGTCGGACAAAAAAGGTACATGCTGATTTTTGTTGATGATTTTACCAGAAAAACTTGGGTATATTTCTTGAAAGAAAAATCTGAAGCATTTGCCAAGTTCAAAGAATTTAAAGTCTATGTTGAAAAACATAGTGGCTTTAATCTGAAGACGTTGAGATCGGATAGAGGAGGAGAATTTACCTCAAATGAATTTGACAAATTTTGTAAAATTCATGGAGTAAAACGTCAGTTGACTGCCAGCTATACACCTCAGCAAAATGGTATAGCAGAAAGAAAGAACAGGACAATTTTTGAAATGGCAAGAAGTATGTTAAAAGCCAAAAATTTGCCTAAGAATTTTTGGGCAGAAGCGGTTGCTTGTGCTGTATTTGTACTAAACAGGTGTCCAACAAGGAGTGTTCTTGGAAGAACCCCAGAAGAGGCTTGGAGCGGCAACAAGCCAGATGTTTCGTTTCTACGAGTATTTGGGTGCGTGGCATATCCCCATATACCAGATGAACGAAGAAAGAAGTTGGATGACAAAAGCGAGAAGTGCATCTTCATTGGCTATAGTGACACAACTAAAGGTTATAAGCTGTATAACCCAGTCACTGAAAAGGTAATTATCAGCAGGGATGTCCAGTTTTTTGAAGATGAAGCTTGGGACTGGAACCAAAAAGGTAACCAGAAAAGCATCACCATCGAAGATGAACCATTGGAGAAAGAAATAGAAGAGCCTCCATCATCTTTAACTAGTGGTACATCTTCACCAACAGCAGCTTCAGAACCACCACTACGTTGTTCACAACGACTGAGGGAGACGCTAGCAAAATTCAGGGATTACGTGGTCACAGGAGGCGATGGCAGTGATAATAACGGAATCACTGATGAAACATTGGTAAACTTTTGTTTGTTTGCTGAATGTGATCCTGTAACCTATGATGAAGCAGCTGCAGATGAAAGGTGGATTCATGCAATGGATGAAGAGATTCACTCCATTGAGAAGAATGACACATGGGTGCTAACTTCTTTACCACCTGGTAAGAAACCCATTGGTGTCAAGTGGGTGTACAAGACGAAGTACCAACCCAATGGTCAGGTGGACCGTTACAAGGCCAGACTGGTTGTAAAGGGCTACAAGCAAAAGCCAGGTATTGATTATTTTGAAGTATTTGCACCAGTGGCTCGGATGGATACCATCCGGATGATCTTAGCACTTGCAGCTCAAAATCATTGGAAGATCCATCAAATGGATGTGAAATCAGCATTCCTCAATGGTGTTCTTGAAGAGGAAGTCTACGTGGAGCAACCACAGGGTTATGAGAAAGGGCATGAAAATCAAGTTTACAAACTGAAGAAGGCTTTGTATGGGCTAAAACAGGCACCTCGTGCTTGGTACACGCGTATCGACACATACCTGTTAGAGCGTGATTTTCAAAAGTGCCCGTATGAGCATACACTGTATATCAAGTCAAATACTAACGGTGACATAATAATTGTGTGCCTTTATGTTGATGACTTGATATTTACAGGCAGCTGTGAAAAAATGTTTTCAGAATTCAGGGAGGCTATGACTAGCCAGTTCGAGATGACTGATTTAGGATTGATGTCCTATTTTCTTGGGCTTGAAGTGAAGCAGACAGATAATGGCATATTTATTTCACAGCAGAAATATGCTAATGATATTCTGAAGCGATTAAAAATGGAATCGCTCAAACCAATTCGAACTCCCGTAATTGAACGTTTAGAGCTGAAGAAAGAAGGAACCGGTGAATTGGTAAATCCTACTTATTTCAAAAGCATTGTTGGCAGTTTAAGATATTTGGCTTCTACAAGACCAGATATTACCTATGGAGTGGGAATTATTAGCAGGTTCATGGAGAAACCATACCAATCACATTTACAGGCGGCAAAAAGAATTTTGCGGTATGTCAGTGGAACTCGTGATCATGGAATTTTATATTCTTATACTGACAACTTTGATCTGTTGGGGTATACAGATAGTGATTGGGCAGGTGATACTGAGACTCGAAAGAGTACTTCAGGGTATGCTTTCTTTCTTGGATCAGGAGTAATTTCTTGGTCTTCGAAAAAACAGCAGGTTGTTGCACTCTCGACAGCTGAAGCAGAATACATGGCATTAGCTTCAGGGGCTTGTCAGGCAATATGGCTTCGATGGATGCTACGTGAATTGATGCATGAACAAGCAGGTCCTACTAAATTGATGTGTGACAATAAGTCGGCTATTGCATTAGCCAAGAATCCTGTATTTCATGGCAGGAGCAAGCACATCGACATTAAGTATCACTATATTCGTGAGCAAGTCAAAGATGGTGAAATTGAACTTAATTTCTGCAGATCAGAAGACCAGATTGCAGATATCCTGACAAAACCATTGAAGGCTGATTTGTTCGAAAGATTGAAGACGATGCTTGGTGTTATGAACTTCCAAAATCAATTTTAAGGGAGGCTATTGAAAATATTAAAATAAAATTTGGAAGAAAGTCAAAAAAAAAAGAAGCCTCAATTTTTGACTATTAATGGACAACTTAGGTGTGCTTAAGCCTCAATTTTTGACTATTGATTGTCAAAAATGGACAACTTAGGTGTGCTTGAATTTGATAAAATTAAGTGTAGTCAAATAAAGACATTTAAGTTTGGCAAAAATTAGGTATAGAATTGGCTATAAATATGTGTGGTTTTCTTGTAAGTTTCATATTAAGGAGGAGAAGAAATAGAGAGAGAGAGAGAGAGAGTTCTTGTAAGAACAAGCTTAGAGCAAAGCTTGATTTTATTTGTGTAAAACCTTGGCAAAGGTATTTTGTAGTATTGCTCTCTCATTTGCATTTTTGTTATTCTCTCCAAATTAAATCCTCCAAGCTTCCGCAAAATTCCTCCTTCCTTTTTATTTGGTTCCTACACTAGGAACAAGAAGAAGTACTCAAGTGAACCTGTCGAGCAACCAATGTATATGAACACGTTGTGAAGGTCATTGAATGCGAACGCCATATATATATATAGTATATGGCCCTACCTATCACGAGGAAAAAAGAAAGAATAGTGTGGCATGAACTTTAAGAGAGAATCGTGAACTCATTGAAGGACATGATGCATTGATTTAAGAAATTACCCTTAGTCGCTCTATACGTAGCTATGAAATGACAGCAAGGAAAGAAATTTTGTTGGTGCCATTGCATGATTTAAGTGGCAAGACAGGAGAAGATACTGATATGCTCTAACAACATGTTAGAAAAATCGTTCTTCCATATAAAAAAAAAATTAGGTCGTTTGGAAACGCGGGAACAATTCGTGTTATAAAAACCATTCTTCCTGTGTACAAAAAAAAAATCAGTGTTAAATACTTAACCCTAACTAATTTTCATGTCATCAAACATCTAAAATTGAAATATTCAAGTCACATTTATCCTGAACTAATTTTCATGTTAAAAAAAAAAACCCAAAACGGTGACGCCCATGCCATGTCTACTCAAAATCAATTCCCAGATTTGTCACGATTGTAATGGTTTAGTTCAAATATGGCATGTCTGTACTTATTTGGGGCTTTTTAAATGCTTTTGTAAGTGAATTATCGTGTAAAGATAATGTCCAAGTACTTTATAAATCCAAATGAAATATGCAAATAAACGTCCTGTGACAAAGGTGGCCACATTTCCCCTTTGGCTAGGTCTCCGCCTATATTAGCCGGTGGCTTGACTCATAAGGATATCGAGAAACTATGTGCATACTTACAAAGCCCTCAATGGGTTCAAAGTGGTAATGAGCACCAATGAACTATTATCATCTCCAAAATTTGCAAAATCAATTCAGAATCCATACCATAATTCGGTTTCATAAATCAAAACATAAAACCTTTCATTGCGTAATTCGTTACATAATCAGGTTCACAATTAGTACAATTAAGGTTTTGCAATTCCTTTCATAATGCGTCTCTAAAAACACTTTGCAATCGATCAATTCACAACTATTTCCAAGAAATGCTTTACTTTGTCATTTCAAATAATAAAAAAAGCAACAAAAGTTTAATCCGTGTTTTATGCAACAAATATGCTCTTAACCATAAATTTCTCCGTTCTTATAAATATCATGTCGTGATAACGGTGATATGCCTTGCATAAGCAATGATATATCTAATCCATATTGCTTTTAAGACATGGATTTGCCATTACAAAGAAGATATAAGCACAGCTTGCCTGGTAATTCCCACAACCAAACGACGAAAGGTTGGGGATTTTTCCTTCTTCTAGCTGCAATGTGGATGGGCTTCAAAAAGGCTGGGGTGAAGGCCCGTGTTAATTAAAATTAGGCTTGGGCCCTTTTTAAAAATTTCAACGGTGTGGGGCCCACTCACATCTATGAAACATACCCATCTATGCGGGCTGCAACTCGACCAAAAAATTAAAAATAAAAATTTCCCTCCCTTCAAAATAGCATGTGTAATCTAAGTAGCATCGATACGGACATGCGACACGAGATACCGACACATCCTTTTTAA
Organism: Psidium guajava; assembly: GCA_016432845.1. Lineage (NCBI taxonomy): Eukaryota > Viridiplantae > Streptophyta > Magnoliopsida > Myrtales > Myrtaceae > Psidium > Psidium guajava. The sequence goes on from CM028229.1 coordinate 11,847,047, forward strand.
AAAATAGAAAATTTTAACACGTTAAAACATGTTATATAGTAAATGAATATTTTTATGTATACACAATTTTTATGATTTTTTTTAAATAGAAAATTTGTCGAAAGAGTTCTTATAGTAAAAAAGGAACTTCCTATGGGCATTCCCGTGATTTAAACCTAAAAGCCAGCATCATAACAAAAACAAATAATAATAATAATAATAATAATAATAATAATAATAATAATAATAAAAGAATGATGTGTTAACGCATTATGGTTTTGAAAAATAAATACGCGGGGCAGGACCGGACGTGATCTACGAGATATTTCCCCAACCTTGGCACTGTCTACCCCCCATTTGGTCATCTTCCTCCTCCATCACTTCACTTTATAGATACTCTCTCTCTCAGTCACATCTGTCTTCTTCCCTCATGAAGGGAAAACCTAATTCCCAAAAATTCTTTCGGAAAAGCATGCCTAGAAATATTGAGACACCGATCGAAGGCTACATCACAGAAAACGGATCGTATCTTATTGTTCACGGACTAAGAGCCAACTTTGCACCGATATCGCTTCGTCGGAGAGGCGTCGTCGAGAGAGAGTGTTTTGGGAAAACCAAGGGTTTCGTTCAGTGAGAGCGTCGTAGAGAAGACAACGTCAGTTTTTTTTTCTTCAATAACTGATAGGGGGATATCACGTAACATGATTTTCTCCTTTTTTCAAATAAAAAGATAAATGCTAGGTAGTTATCCTCTGGTGGTAGGGTGTGTTTGCCCGCATGGGCGCACACCCTAACTATTATACACCAACATCTCCCACTCGCCCATGTAGGGCAAACAGTTCCCACAAGTCCACCAAGAACCAACAAATTGCACTTGCCCACTGAGGGCTAATTGTGACTCTCTCATCTTTGCAAAGTTCATACTGACAAATAGTCTGTGTGACTAGCATACTCTGAGAGCTCGTTGCTATACATCTGTTAGGAGTATATAGCAGCTTAAACTAGACATGACAATTCAGAGCAGATTCAGTATGCAGTGCCCTAGATCGATCATTCACATTTACTCTCTCTTGATCTCTTTAAAATAATATATGTTGTATTCACAATTATGATTAAGTACAAAACAATCATAATTGACCGGTCTGTGAATACCAACTATAATGTGAGTCAAAGATATATCGATCTTCCTCTTTCCTTAAACCTCTCGATTTCAGTTCAGCTTGCTTTTCTAAAAATGTCCCATTAGACCGAATCACTCATGATCATTGGCAACACTCTAAGATAGCAAACACCAAAAAGGAATCTTGAGAATAAGTAAGAGTTATGAGGGTACTATTTGATGAACTTCTATCCTCAAGAGTCTCACACGGCTTAGAAAATTGAGATCAAAATTTTCGCCAACTCTTATCGGTCAAATAATGCACACGTAGTATGAAATACGTATTACGGTATTTTCTCCTTCCCTATGGAGCGTATGTCTTCAAAAATAATACCGTACAGATGATGGTTCAGACATACCCAATGTCTAACTTGAGTTCACAAATCTACTCCAAAAATAAAATTCTTTCAGAACTCACATCTGGCATTTAAGACAGGTAAGGTGAAATATGTGGGTTACTTCACCTGCGGACATAATAAACATTATGACCTCATCTTAACACTCAGTTAAGGCGGCACTAGTACTTTAAGCTTGAGCTCTCAATTATCACTTAGATAATAAGCTTAAAAATTGTCTCATCTCTATTCATCACATAGTAAATAGAGGCGATTACCCGTGTGAGTGGGCTAATCTCCTATCTGTCCGACATACCTTTTCGATATAATGCACCAAGCATTAACATGCATAAATTTCAAATAGACTTATAAACACTTATACTGATAAACAACATCATCAGTTATGAACATTTAGGGAAAATACAAATATACAATACATCAACCTCTACGCAGTCTTAGAGTTTTTGCATGATCAGTAAAAACATCTCTAGGAATCGGCTTCGTCATAGGATCTGCTAACATTCTATGCGTAGATATATACTGTACGTTCACATCTTTTCGTGCTACCATGTCCTTGACATAGTTATACTTAATGTCTATATGTTTGGTCTTACAATGAAACTTAGGATCCTTAGTGTAAGCTATTGCTGCCTGACTATCACAGTAAATCAACACAGGATTTGCAGCATGTTTAGCAACACCCAAATGATCCAAAAATCTTCTAAGCCAAACACCTTCTTGTGCTGCTGCTGATAATGCTACGAACTCGGTTTCCATGGTAGACAAGGCTATACACTGTTGCTTCTTACTACTCCATGATATGGCCCCATTATTAAGTAAGAATACATTTCCAGAAGTGGATTTCCTCTCATTCAAATCTCCTCCCCAGTCAGCATCAGTATAGCCCTCAAGGTCCAGATCACTTCCTTGATATGTCAGCGAGTAATCTGCAGTTGCTCTCAGATACCTCATGATTCTTTTAACGGCAGTCCAATGTGCTGGACCTGGGTTGGATTGGTATCTGCTAACCAATCCAACTGCATAACAAATATCAGGTCTAGTACACAACATAGCGTACATCAGACTTCCAACAGCATTGGCATATGGAACATTTTTCATTTGCTCTTGTTCATGTGGATTTTTAGGACACATTCGACGACTCAATCCTTCACCTTTTGCAATAGGAGTATCAATGGGTTTACTATTTTGCATACAAAATCGTTCAAGGACTTTATTTATGTATATCTCTTGAGAAAGAGATAACAACCTTTTGGAACGGTCTCTAGAGATCTTAACTCCAAGAATGTATGCAGCTTCACCCATATCCTTCATTTCAAAATTTGAAGACAGCCAACTTTTGACTATCCTGACAAACTCCATATTGCTTCCAGCAATTAGTATATTGTCAACGTATAACGATAGGATCACAAATTGCCCTTTGGATCTTTTGATATACACGCAATTATCTTCATTAATTCTCACGAAATCATATGCCACTATGGCATTATGAAAACGTATATACCATTGTCTTGAAGACTGCTTAAGGCCATATATTGATATCAAAAATCGACATACTTTATGTTCTTGGCCTTTAGTAACAAACCCAACGGGTTGTTCCATATAGATCTCTTCTTCTAATTCTCTATTGAGAAACGCAGTCTTTACATCCATTTGATGCAATTCAAGATCCAAGCTAGCCACTATTGCCAAAATAAGGCGAATAGAGGTAAATCTTACCACAGGAGAAAAAGTATCTTCATAGTCAATTCCTTCCTGTTGGTTATACCCCTTTGCCACAAGACGAGCTTTATATCTCTCAATTGAGCCATCAACATTACGCTTTATTTTGAGAACCCACTTGTTCCCAATGGCTCTACGTCCTTTTGGAAGATCAACTAATTCCCAAACTTGGTTCGATCTCATTGACTCCATTTCTTCTTCCATTGCTTTCATCCACATTTCCTTATCAGGGCAAGATAAAGCCTCATTGACATTCCTTGGCTCATCTTCATCTTGTGGAGCGATCATGAAAACTTCCCTTTCGATCTCAAAGCGTCGACGAGGAATGCTTTTGCGACTTGTTCGTCGTGGAGAAGATTGTACTCTAGGTACTTCATTTTCCATTACGCTCCCACTCGGATCAGATAGTGGCATTGACTCATCAAGTGGTTGCAATTGAGACTGATTAGTACTTAACTCCCCACTTCTCACATTGCTCCCACTTGGATCGTTATATCCAACTATCATATTATCTTGATCCAGTGTCTCAAATAGGGAATAGTCTTCACCTATTTCGCCCTTTTTCGGAAAATCATTCTCTAAAAACGTGACATCTCGAGATTCAAATTCAGTTATATTTCCACTTTCTTGTTCGCCTATGAACACATATCCTTTTGAGTGTTCAGAGTATCTTATAAAAATACTCTTTTTGCCTCTTGGACCTAATTTTCCATATATATGAGAGGTCTCATGAGTGAAGGCGGCACAACCCCAAGATTTAAGAAAACTCAAATCAGGTTTTCGACCTGTCCATAACTCATATGGAGTGGAAGTCACCGATTTAGTAGGCACACGATTAAGTACACAGGCAGCAGTCAACAAAGCATCACCCCAAAAGGCGATTGGCAAATTTGCTTGCGCCATCATGGACCTAACCATTTCAAGTAAGGTTCTGTTTCTTCTCTCAGCTACTCCATTCTGTTGAGGAGTATAATGAATAGATAACTGTCTATCTATCCCATTTTCATGACACAAATGTCTGAACTCATCGGATAGATATTCACGACCTCGATCGGATCTTAATGCTTTTATTTTCTTGTCTAGCTGATTTTCCACTAAGGTTATAAATTTCTTGAAACAACTCAATGCTTCTGATTTATGAGAAATCAAATAGACATATCCAAATCGAGTATAATCGTCAATGAATGTAATAAAATAAACAGCACCATGCCTATCTTTCACATTCATCGGCCCACAGATGTCAGTGTGAATTAACTGCAATGGAAACTCAGCCCTTATCCCTTTTCCAAATGGCTTTCGAGTTGTTTTTCCCACTAGGCAATGCTCACAAGTAGGCAATTCAACTTTCTCAATATTACCCAATAAGCCTTCTTTGGCTAATCTATTCATACGTTGTTGACCAATATGGCCAAGTCTAGCATGCTACACGTTCACATCATTATCACTTGAATGAGTAGATGTAAACAGGGAATAACAAACATTCACATTAGTGTTTTCAACATCCAACACAATAAAGCCATCCACAAAATAACCAGATCCGTAAAAAGCTGTACCTAACAACAAATCCACACCATTGTCATGGAAATTCATACAGAAACCAAGTTTGACTAAAACTAATACAGAAACAAGATTCCGACGAATCTCTGGAGCGTACAAGACATCATGCAGGAATAAGGTGCGACCACCGCGCATCATCAGTTGGCAGGTGCCAATTCCTTTAACTTCTACTCTAGAGTTATTTCCCACATAAATCCATTTCGCTCCGCGTGGAATTCGTCGAAATTCCACAAAGGTATTTCTATCTCTGGCTACATGGTCTGTGGCTCCTGAGTCTACAGTCCACAAAGGATGAGATTCAGTTAAAAATACAGAACTTGATACATAAGAAACACTTTTAAGTGCATTGAGGGTTTCTACCTTCTTCGGCTCACCACAGTCGCGAGCGAAGTGACCCTTTTTGCCACAGTTGTAACACTTCATCCTTGAAATGTTTTTCTTAAAGGGACGTTTCCCTTTTCCATGCTTGTTAAACTTTGGTTTCTTTCCAGATGGTTCCGCTCATTTACCTTTCCCTTTCTTGAACCAGCCAGGATGTTTGCGCTTAGAGCCCGAAGCTCCATGTGAGCCAGATCCAATAAAATACACATCTGATTGTGTCTTGGCCGCCAGAAGGCGGTCCTCTTCCAGCTCAAGATGGCGCATAGCATCCTCGAAGGTCTTGACATTCTCATTATGGGTCAGGTTAATTTTCATATGCTCCCAACTGTGGGGCAAAGAGCGGATCGCTGTCTGCACTTGCTGCTCATCAGATAATATGTGACCTGCATCCTTCAGCTCACTAATCATATTCGACATGCGCCTCAAATGCTGCTTCATGTTATGCCCATGTGGCATCTTATATGTGTCGAATCTGATAGTTAGCTGTCTAAGCTTGGTGACCGAAGTCTGTCCAAACCTTATCTTTAATGCATCCCACATGTCCTTTGCATTTTCATACTGTCTGAATTCTCGCATGATATCATTATCCATACTGCTCAACAACGTAATGCGAGCAGTGGAATTCTTCTTTTTCCAAGCAGCAAAGGCTTCCTTATCTCTTCTATGCTGTGCAGTGGTTCCATCCTCTGGTTCAGCCATGATCAGGTTAAGAGCTTTCAGAGCCTCTTGCTCTTCCAATACATACTGGATTTTCATGTTCCAAATCTCATAATTTTCGCCGTTCAACTTCTCGCCTTTATTCAGCTCTGCCACAATGTTCTTAGATGCAGAAGCCATTGTATCTGAACATTTTAGACATTTAAGCACGATTTATTAAAGCCCATTTGTATGCAACAAATGCATCATATTTATGCATTTAAATTGTATTTATTTTTAATATAATGATTCAAATGTGTTCCTCTTAAAGTTACTAAAAAAAAACTTATGAACACTTCCACTCAAAACATATAACAATTATATGTATAAAGTAGCATTAACAACAGAAAAGCTATCATAATTCAAAAATTAGAACATTAAAAAAAATATAAGCAATGGCGATTCGAAACAAATTCAACAATCCCAAAGTGAACTAAAAAAAAATCAAAGGTAATAACGCCTCATCTTCTTTTCGTCAGTCTCTTTATGAACCCACTTAGTTTCCATCGTACAAGGGAGGGAGTCCTTTAAATCCTTAGGGGGGTTGCTAATTAAATCAGGAGCCCATATTGGTACGCTAGGAAAACCCTTCTTAATACCCGCGTTATGACGCCAACGCGCATTCTGTCTGCGCCAAGAACCATTCATACCAAGCGACGACGTCTTCGTCACTCCAACCCTGATGTACTTGTCTAAGAAAAGCAGTACTAGGGCTCTATAGGTGTTGGTATCAAGCTACACTCGAGTAATCATTCTATGCCACTCCTCTGGTATGGAATTCCTTAGGGCATAAAAACTCATTTCAGCATCCATTCGATATCCATCCCAAATGAGTTCTTAGATCATGTTGTTGACCGTTATCGCATGGGATATGATATCACTCTCATTATTCCATCGATAATTATTTAGTGCATCCACCTTCACATTTAGGGATCGAACTTGCTCACTTGTCAATCTTATGAGAGGCGTTTTTGTTCCCTTCCTAGTCCATAAATTCCTAGGCATCGGCCTCGACATTGGTCCTGCACGAATGCAGAACAAAGTGGATTACAAAAACCCATCAATAAAAAAAATCACGAACATATCGTAATATGCAATAATAGGCACGGAAGTAAACAAAACTTGAGCAAGCCCCTAATTATAATCACATTGAAGAAAATTTTGATATGAACACATCGGTACCAAAATCATCCCAATTGGATATCATATGCCCCCGTAGGAGACCCAATAAAGATTTTAATTTTAATTTTTAATTTTTTTTTGTCAACGGTCAAAGTCAACGGTCAACGGTCAAAGTCAATGGGCTAGAGGCTCTGCGTGGCCTGGGCCCGCGCACCCGTGGCCTGGGTCACGGCCCGCCGGGCATCGGTCGCGACCTGGTCGCGGCCTGATCGTGGCCCGCGAGGCCTGGGCCTCGACCTGCCGGCGCGGCGACCTCGGCCAACACCGCCTTCCCCTTGCAAATCGCCGTCGGAGATCAGCGGCTTTCGGCGGCCACCACGGCCACATCCAACCTCCGTTCATGACGCATAATATATCAAAACGCTCGAATCGCTGAGTACTTTCTATATACCCAATCAAAACCTATTTTCACAGAACCAAATTCCCAGAAAATGCATGAACAGTAACTTCCGAAAATATGTATCCTAGCCCATTTTCTTAATTCAATTCCAAAAATCAACACAAAGTAGATCAAGCAATCGGGAATCAATAACGCTTCGCTCTGATACCAATGAAGGGAAAACCTAATTCCCAAAAATTCTTGCGGAAAAGCATGCCCAGAAATATTGAGACACCGATCGAAGGCTACGTCATAGAAAACGGATCGTACCTTATTGTTCACGGATTAAGAGCCAACTTTGCACCGATATCACTTCGTCGGAGAGGCGTCGTCGAGAGAGAGTGTTTTAGGAGAACCAAGGGTTTCGTTCAGTGAGAGCGTCGTAGAGAAGACAACGTCAGTTTTTTTTTTCTTCAATAACTGATAGGGGGATATCACGTAACATGATTTTCTCCTTTTTTCAAATAAAAAGATAACTGCTAGGTAGTTATCCTCTGGTGGTAGGGTGTGTTTGCCTGCATGGGCGCACACCCTAACTATTATACACCAACACCTCAGTTACAAACTCTCTCTCTGCAGGCGCCCGTGGTGATCCAGACGGCCCTTTGCTTTAGTTTTCCCTCTTGGAGAAAACAAGATCCTCGCATGGCTGGCGATCCCGCGCCGGTGAAAGCTGTCGAGGAAGGAGGCGCCGTCGCGGAGATTTCCCTCGCCACTGTCGACGCTTTTGGATCCGCCGATTCTTCTCAACTTCCCCTTTTCCATCTTCCTTTTCCTCCTCATGTCTCTGTCTCTGTCTCTGTCTCTGTCTCTCTGTCTCTCTGTCTCTATCTCTGTCTCTATCTCTCTGTCTCTCTGTCTGTCTGTCTGTCTCTCTCTCTCTCTCTCTCATGGCCCGAGCAGATGCCCTCCTCCCCGAACTCTTCGACTTCCGACTCGCGCGTAACCGGCGTTGGGCTCAACGCATGTCGGACACGTGAGCGGCGACCTTGACAGGGTGTCGGTGCTTCCTGGTGTGTGATGCTGTGCAAGCACTGGAATAATAACCAAGGGGCATCCTTTCAAATCTTGTACTCACATACAGTACATTTAGGACGCGATATATCTACATCGTGTCACGTCAGCACGTGTCATGTTAATGTCCATTTTTATAGGGGCCGAACTGGATGTTGCTTATCTCATCTCCTTGAGGTTGACTAAAATTAGAATCCCATCCTCTGTAGAAATATCTTTGGAATCCGTCACGACTGTCGATCGATATATTCAAATTATACAGTAAAGGACAATGTTAATTCATCGGGAACAGTCTCAAATCACATCAATTTCACGTGAAACGAATCGAATTGATCTAAAGATCTAATTATTTATAGCCTCACACCAATTAAATTCGAATGAAAGAACATATTCAAGATATACTAGTTTCATGGACAGATACAAATATCATTCGGACAGTCAGATTTTATCCGTTATCTCAATACTGATTGAGGGTCCGCACATTAGACACCTCTTTATTTCACGCGCTACAATGAAAGGAACATGCTACGGTCATTTTCTAGACGGTGAAGTAATTGAGGGAGGAAAAATTATTCATAGAAGATGCCCAACACAAGCCCCCCTCTCTCTCTCTCTCTCTCTCTCTCTCTCTCTCTCTCTCTCTCTCTCTCTCTATCTATATCAGATCATCTCATCATCGCTTGGCTCGTGGGAGGGATAATGCCCGCTCGTTGTTGCCTCTGCTCTTGTAGAATACCTGCGATCACGCCTTGGTAACCTGCTCAAACACCCCAACGCACAGAAACACAATTAGTCATCCTTTGATCCTTTTGACTTCTGCTCCTGTTCTTTTCCCGCTGAAAATATGGGAAAAATGATGAGTTTTGACACTCGCCTTGAAAAGGGTCTAGGCCGCGGTACTTGAGCTCCCGGAACTCCTGGCAAAGTGAGCAAAGCGGGCAATAAATGTGGGTAAGCCGGTCGGTGAGGGGCGACTCCGCTATCTGAAACGCGTTCCGGAGCCTCCTCCTGTACCGGACTCCGACATTCCAATGGCAAATCACCAGGAACAAGAAGAAGTACAGGAGCGAACCCGTCAAGCAACCTATGTACATTTGCACACATAGTGAAGGCCGCAAATGAGAACCCCAAATTTTTTTTACATGGCCCTACCTATCCCGAGACAAAACAGAATAGTAGGGCATGAGTTTAAGTGAGAGTCATCAAATTCATTAAAGGCCATGATGCATTGCTTAAGAAAACTCTCTTTAATTCTTTATATATGTACCTGTGAAATGACATACGAAAAAGAATTTGTGGGTGCCATCGCATGATGTAAGTAGTGGCGCGACGGGAAAGATGCCTATGTATTCTAATGACGTGCCGAACAAACCGTTCTTTCCAAAAATTTAAGCTATTTGTAGATCTGTCAAACGAATGAATCAGGTCATAAATGATCCGATTCAAATTGACCCATTAACTCGTTTACAACTCATTTATTTATCATGCAAATTTTTTACCTATACCACCTGACCCATATCCGACTCGATTGATAATGCCAATACACTTACATGCAATACAAATTAAGTGGACAACTTTTATAATTTTTTTTTAAAAATATTTTTATTTTTTATTTTTATTTTCCTTTTTCTACAATTTTTATTTTATTTTTTTTTATTTTTATTCCTTTCCTTTTTGTTTTCTTTTTCTAACGTAATTTGGCAAGGGCCGGCCATCGCCAACCAACAGCGAGGGCCGCAAAGCCCTTGCCGGACTTTGTCGAAAAAGGAAAAGGAAAGGAAATTAAAAAAATAAAGAAATTTAGAGAAATTTAAAAAAATAAAAAATGACCACAATCATGTCAATTGTTGGATCTCTTAAATTGGTTAAGTCTGCCTATAGTAAAATCGTAGGCCCGTCTTAAATAAATTATGAATGAATTCACAATTTATAACGTATTTATTTTGACCTCTTTATTTTATAGACTCGTAGTAAATTTGTTATGACCCATTTAAATGGGCGTGGGTTATTATTAAATAAGTTTGAAACTATCTTGATAGGTCTAGCCGTTTGAAAACGCATCTACAATATTTTATAGCATATTTGTAACATCAACAAGCGACCCAAAGAAAAAGCCACCACTATCAATGATGGCCGGATATTCTCTTAATACATACGAAAAGAGAAGTAACTTACTGGTACTGCCATTGTCCAATATCTCAGCAATCTGTCCGAACGTCACGCATGGTGCTAGCGTTGTTATTATTGCTGCAAAAATACATGTTAGTGAACAAAATAGGAGTGTGCAGAGATATCCTGTAGTCTCTCTTACATAGAATGAAAAGTGAAGTCCTCTTGTGTGCTCAAAGACCTAAGTACAATGTGTATTAACGAAGTAATCAATCAATTAATTATACATTGAACTATAGTCACTTCATCTTTAGGATTCTTGTTTACCAAGTGATCTATCTAGGTGGACGATCAACAAGAATGCTTTTTGAACTATACTGCTTGAAAGAAGCATGTTCGTTTTGATTTTGCGATAAATTCCGCTAAGTGAAATTATTGGCAAACACACATAATAAAAAAAAAAGAAATTTACCATTAGTGGGATGTTGACAGCAATCAAAGAGCCCACTCCTCCACGGAACCCCCACGAACGGAACCAGAATCACCTGCGGCCCTTCTGGCTGCAGCCCACTCGACCCGGCCGCCGGAGCCACCAATGCCGCTGCAGCCGGCGCCATTTTGTTTTCACGCACTACCAATTCGTTGTTCGCCAATGGCAGTGGCACCTGATGATTCGCCTTCTGTGGCGGAAACATGACCGCCGGCCGTGTGGCGGCCGCATGGCTATTAATATGGGCTTCCGGCACTCCATATGCTCCGGTAGCTGCAGTATTAGGCCCAATACTAGGCCCGTTTTGGCCCGTTTCTTGTTTGTTGCTCTTGTTTTCAGGAGGCACGTAAGGCACGATCTGGTTGTCCGGGACGGTTACTGCCGTCACCGGGGGCGCTGGTGGGAGAACCACCGCTTGCATGGACTCTACGTGGATGAGGTGGCGCAGAGGCGGCGCAGATGGCTTCGGGTCGACATGGGAAGTGAGAGAAGGAGAAGGAGTTGTGGGTTTCGGCGACGGTGGTGGTGAAGTTGAGGTTATCTCGTGGGCGTCGCTCTCGACGTTGTGAGTTTGCTGCAGGTCGGTGGGGAGAGAGTCCACCGGCAGGGGGTCGGTAGTTGCGGCGGGGGGCGGCGGAGAAGTGGGGTCTACGTCCCATGAGGGTGCGGATTCGAGGTTGGTGTTGGATGAGGTTGGTCGAAGCTTTCCCATGATGTATAAGCCTCTTCTTGCTAGTTGCTGCTCACAAGAGAGAACTAATGATTTTGCATACGACGTGGGTGAGTAATGTTCTTGCTTGCACTGGTGTTTGTGTCTATCTATATATATAAAAAACTACTCCTCACAGCCATAGAAATAATCAATAAAAGGAACGACACTATTTATGTTTGGAATTGTTCTGCCGGATCAAGAGTTATTTCGAAAAAAAAAAAAAAAACAAAATTAGGTCCAGGTGGAGAAAAAGTGCAAATGCTTTATTATGACAGACCAATCCCTATTCACCATCTAATCACTATGTATTACCACCATATATAATCTATAAATAGATATTTGCTTTCACAAGGAAGCCCCGGCTTTTTCTACCCAATTTGAGCAGCTCACATACTCTCTCTTGTAACCTTCCTTCTTCTCACACTACAGCCAGTATCACCCTTCTAGCTTTGTATCCCACATTTGGTGCAAGTATTTTAAGTTCTACAATGCTTAATATCATATAAAGCAATATGAAAATTATATATATAAGTCGATAATAACGGTGCGCGGACGAGAGAAAGAAATTTGAGAAAAAAAGATGACAAAGATTGAGATGGTGGAATCAAAGCTAACATGAGAGCATCGGATAGTTAAATTTGTAATGCTTTGCATCACGTGGAGATGTTCACAAAGAGGTGCAATCACCAGAAATTTATATGTTAATGTTTCATTGCAGTGGTCTGTAACAGGTGAGGCGGACGTCGAGCCAAAGACAATATCAAACGTGTATATAAAATTATTGTTTGAACTTCTCAAGGTGATGTACAATAATCTCATTCCAATGCCAGGTTAAAGCTTTGGCTCCAAGGTCTGCCGAATGAATACACCATCCATTATTGTCGGGGACAACCTGACAATTGATGGGCACCAGACTGTTCTTTTTTATGCTTTCAATGATCAAACCCCGGCCAAGAAAATGTTAAAAAAAAAAACAGATCAAATTCTCATTATTATAAAGCACCGTGATTGGCTTTGCAGATGTTACTATACTTTATTTGTCATTGATGTTTGTGTTGCTATTGCGTGACAATTTTCTAGAAATTAGAAGCATTGTCATCGATGTCTGATCAGGTGTGCAAGGTTGTGCGGATTTTACAAGGACGATGGTGAAGTTTTTGTTCAAATTTGTATGGAGGCACCCTTTGCCATCTCTTTCTACGCCAACCAAATGTAATCGAAGAAACATACTTTCATGTTTCTGGTGAAGTGAGACCGACCGCACGACGACCATTAGATCTGACGGGAGAGAGAGACCTCTAAAAAAAATTCCGATTTAATTCATAGTTTTCCTTTGGAGAAGCAAAGATCTAGGGTTCCAAGAAGTTCTTGTTATATGCCCCCCAACTGCATTGCTTGTCAAACAAGTATCTAGTTTAGTTTAGGGTTAACATTATCTCTAGAAGGCCCCCAAAAATCATGGAAAACACAGCAAACCATTGTATCACTAAGAGAACTTAGCTGCTAGATGAAACCTAATTTACCATTAGCCGAAGACAAACTTTAAGAAAGACTGGATGACTTCTTTGATCTAATGACAATCATCGATGTGCCCTCCTAGGTGTCTGTTGATGGTGGCGGCCATCAGCAAAAGTTGCCGTAGGCAATGGCATGTTGCTTTGGTCGAGAGAGAGCAAAGGGTAGTCCTGTGTTGATGTGTTAAACGCCAATTGAAGTTCGCGCATGGCTCAACTCTAGTGGGAGGTCTACCCAAAATTGAGTAAGCTTAGACGTACTTAACTTTTTGCTAGTGATACAATGAGATCCAGTCCTAGATCCAACTTTGCGAGCTCCACATGCCGACAAAGCGATGAAAGTTGTCACACAATGCCAGGTCGTATTACCAATGGGTAATTTTTCCTTGAATAATCAAAATTATGTCAAGTTGCAATTAAATCTAAGTTTTTTAAGATATTCGACAAGCAAAATCAAGAGTTACTGCAAATTTACTCCAAAATTAGCCAGCTTCGATTGTGATAATCCTCATATGTTTAGATCCCTGTCTATGTATGGATAATTTCACGGAAACTACCAAGGGAGGAAGTGATATGGGCATGGGACAAGAAGACGAGACGGACAACATAAATCTGAAAAAAAATATTCGTGCTGTGTCTTTGTTTGTTGTCTTAAAACTACTGAGGCTCGCCTTGACACACTGTTTCTGCTTCATAGCTGTCTCTGTTCGTTTTGTAACAGTGTCGAAACCTCCGAAACTTGTCCAAATTCAAGAAAATGTAAGTCACGCATCAGTAGAATGTGGCTGATAGTAACAGGAAAAGAAAAATCACAGAAAAATGAGCATCAGCTGTACATTGATGTTCTGTCACACATGATGGATGCTGCAAGGGAAGATATAGGAATGACACCGTAAGAAGTCTATACTCTACTCATCCAATGGAGGAGGAGGAGGAGGAAGAAGAAGAAGAAGGAGAAGAAGCCCCAGAATGGGAAAGAGAAGAGTCCTAGCCGAGAAGATGTGAAGTACTGATCATTGGATGAAAGCCACAAAAAATTTAAGGGAAGCCTTCTGGAAACCAGAATCACGCCGCATTGAAGCCGATACACTGATTGACACGAATCACTCGCACTAGTTGTAATCTAAATGCAAACAGTGTTGTCATTCACGACATTCATTATTTTGATGTTATTTTGAGAGTAAAATCGCACCAACTTGATATTGAGAGAGCTTTTCGTTGCAGAATATATATATATATATATATATATATATATATATATAAAGTAGCAACACAGTTTGCCATTCATCTACAGTTCAAGCAATACGGCTCCCCAGACGAAACACACACTCTACCTACGCTGTCCATGTATATACAAGAAACACCAACTTGTTTCTCACCACTTGGTGTCTTCACTTTCTTTCTTTCTTTCTTCTTCTTCTTTTTTTTTTTTTTGCCTGTACTTAGTAATGCTTAAATCTGTTTGCTGAACATCAAACACTCACTACACATGGCGGTAACAAGTCCTTCCGCCGAACGATGTTACACTTAAAAGAGCCATCTGAATGATCCTAGACAATGTGCGAACTTTAATGTAATTGGCTAGCGAATCCAGTCTCCCAACTTCAGATCGCCTACACCATTGACATGTCAGATGAAAATATCACAACTGATTCTCAATTTGCTGCGGCAGTGCACAGGGAATTTATGATACCATCACCTGTGAAAAAAGTTGAATAGGAAATCAAGGTCACCTTAAGAGTAATTTGACAGGTAGGTATCCAGGCTCAAGAAACCAGTGGACAGATTATAATTCTACCTCAACAGCATCGGAAGGAAAGATCATGGACCTAAAGCTCAGGACCAACTTGATCCAGCGAGCTTTTGCTTCCTCTGGTGATTGCAGTCAAAATTAATCTCACCCAGTGAATTCCAAAAGGGATATCTCTTTTTAAATTTTAGGTCGCTCCGTCCGATCATGTACCTGTTTCCTGCTTCTGGCATGGTGAAATCAGCCGGATTTTTGTTAACAGTACATATTTGAACCTCAGAGTCCTGGGAAGGATGCAGGGTTCCATTTCTGTCTTGCCTCTCCCATTTGTCCTTCCCTGAACGTTCTGCATTGAGGTGCAGAGGGAAGGCCACATTACTTGGATTATCTAAGAAGTTTCTAAGCCCATCAAGGGTTGGATTCCATCCATTAGTCGTGACCAAATTACCACCAGGGAATATCCATTTCTGCGATCTGTACTTGTCTGCTTCATTTGATGTGGCTACTTCAGAGCACTTTTTCTTTCCTTTTTTGCGCATCTTCAAGGATTCCTGAGCTGCAACCTCAGTGGTCCCCATGAAACTTCTATCAGGCTGAGATAAATGAGTGGGCTCATCAACAGTTGGAACTGCATAAACATGCTCACCAAGGATACCTTTAGCCCAATAATCAGATGATGGATGCATCCTGTTAGAGGGCTGCTTGTATGACTCAAAGTCCAACTTGGCGGTCTCCTTAGAGTGATACTTACGAGAAAAGGAGGGTTGTTGATGCAGTTCAGGATTTCCATCCAAATTGATCATTTGTTCTCCCCCATCCATAAGGCTGAGTAAATGCATTGCCGGAATCGTGTCACTGGAACACAGTGCCGTAGATCCTGACAGATTTTGAAGGTCCGTCCTGCTCTGTCTAGGGTGCTGTGTTTGTTCTGCATTAATGTTGGAAGAATTATTCCTATGCTTGTCAAAGCCAATATCTTTCGCTCTCAAATACCTCGGGCTGCGAAGCCCCTTAACATCTAAACGGGGCAGTGTCCTGGAACCACGCAGAAACTCATCTGACCTAGTAGGCAAAGCCGACATCTCAATGTCATATGAAAAGGGCATGCAATTTGGTGTTGCAGTTGATTGATGTGCCGCTCCTCGGTTGTTCTGGGGAACAGAATCACAAACTCCATCAACTGAGACTGAAGGTTCATCACCACCAGACATGAGGCCGCCACCCACCATATGCTTGTCTCTTTTGCAGTAAGGACTGCTACTATGCCTGCCGGAACTGGATAAAGAAAGTGCAACCCCAATCGATGGCTTCTCGGCGAACTGGAGGATTCCACCAAGCCCAGTACGTGAGCAATTTTTCTCCATTTGATTCACATTGGAACACGTAATATTGGGCAGAGAAGGACCATCAACAGATGTCCACTTGGCAGGTATGTAATCCCTGCCCATGGTATGCCTGCCATTTCTAGCCTTTTTTGGGTGAGGTTTCTGTTTATGATTTCCTTGGTTCAACAATAAACTCCAGTCCCTCTTCGAAACTCCTTTGGTAATATTTACACTTTGAGAACCACCAGATCCAGTGGTCATTTCTAATGGTTGTTCAGCATTTTCAGAATCAGGAAGGAACCTTTCGTATTGATTCTTTGCCATGAGCTCAACAATTTCCATCGGTATGTCATCTAAAATTCCTTGTTCAGATGATTTCTCAGCTCTGTTATCAAAGTGTTGTTTTGTACATGTGCACTGTGTCTGAGGACAAAAGGTGTTCCTGCTGTTGCTCAGACCTGAAATATCCTGCACAAAGAGAATGAAGAATGAACAGTCATTTTCATGAGGATGCTGCAGAAAGAACTTGCATTATGCCAATCTCAAACTTGGAGATGAATGGGAAAGCAGAAGGACAATTCAAGTTCGTTAAATTCCATCATCTTTCCACATAGAAGCCATACACTACTTGTACTTCATGACTCGATATTTTGGAATGGGAAAATCTTCGTTGTGTGAGCTCAAGCAAGAGCAAAGAGGGGAAAAAAAATGAAGCTGAACACCACCCTCCTAATTATTAATATTGGCCAGGAAGTGGTACAAGTCGCTCCAGTTAGAGAATGTAACTTGCACAGTAATTTTTCAATCTCTGCTATACAATAGATTGAAGGACCCTATGGAACATTTGGAGAAAATTATACTAAACAATATATGATATAATTGTTCATGTACGGACAAAAAATGTCAGCAACTACTACTAATTTCCTCCCTCCTCACTGAAGGCATCAAATCCTTCAACCGTAAATGAACAAGAACTCAAAGAAAATTGTATTTATTGCAGTAGAGTAAAGCCCACCATTTGCGGAATTTGGCAACAAGTGCTGCAATCAAGATTTAACTTGTTCTTTTGCTTGTCACTAAGAAGAGGCATCCTGTTGGTAGCTTTTTTGCTGTTGTGATCAGTAAGTATCCCCTTTGCATCATCTACTTCATGGGTAGAAGTAACATTTGACGCCACATATCTGGAATTCAGATTTTTCCTCACAATGTGGCCATCTTTAGGAGTCGCCTCATTCTTAGAAAATGAAGAAGCTTGGTCAAACACAGGGCTGAGAGGATGACTCCTCTTGACATCAGGCACAACTGAATGGCCGTTGAGAGATGGAGCTAACCCATCTTCTGCAGATGCATCTTCAGCTGGTCGTAAGTGTACAGCAAGAGGACAAAGGAAAGTTGTTCCAGCATCTGTTCTAGTAATTGGATCTTGTCTTTTTGAGCTATTACTCGAACCAATCAGAAAGAGTTTTTCATTGTTTGCTTTGTTATTCTTCTTACACATGCTTGAACTTGTATCTCTGGAGGTCGCTTGGGGAAAATAATTTGTTTTCACCAGTTGGTCAGAATAAGGAATGGAGTCCAACCTGGTGGCGATGGGCGTATGACAACCCAATTCGAGACATAAGTCGCGAGCAGAACTGGCCGCACCTGCTTCAATTTTGTCCTGAACACATTTTGATACATTTCGTATGGGGGGCGCTTGGGATAAATCTTTGATCACTGGGTTTCTCTTCATTTTCTTCTCAGAAAACTTCAGACTTCCATACTTAGTCTGATTCTTAGTAATCCCTGGAGCCATCTTAGCATATGCTCTGTGCTTTGATTGAGGATGCAAAAGCACATTGGCATCTTCGACACCTCCACTGCAATTTAGTGAATCATTGTTTTCCCTACTTGTGGTCATTAGCTCTGTGGCTTTTCCTTCTTCATCTGAAATCAACTTCCTTTTTCTCTTTTGATCCCGCAATCTACTTTTCACAAGTTCTGTGAAGACTGCCTGACCTTGCACAACAGTGCTTGTCTTACCCAAAGGTTCAGATATTGCATTCCTAGGAGGATTATCTGTTCCAATGTGATCAGCAGTTGTACTATTGCTTTCTCTGAGTAATTCGGCGATCAGGCGCGTCTTTCTGGTTCTTCTACGAAATAGACCATTACCTTTATCCCAATTATGATTGTGAGAACTATCTCCGAGCCCTATATCTGCACTGTCAGATGATGAGTCGTCACACTCATCCAATCCCAGGGAGGGATTTCTGCTTTCACAAGCTGTGCGATACTGAGGCATCTGATCAGCCAGACTAACCGTTCTTAATGTCTCTTCATGGTCCTCAGTCACCATCCCGTCCTGATCATCGCCAGAAGCTTGTTCTCCTGGTTGAAGGTTTTCTGAAGTATTTCGAACTTCTTGACTTCTGCCTTGCTGACATGAATCAGGAGAGCCTTTGCATTTTGCATGGTTGCAAACTATTTCAGATACTAAAAGCGTCACTATATCAGTAAAAGGTTCAAACAACACCGAAATTGATTTTGTCCCACAAATTAAAACTATTATCAGTTGGGTTATTTACCTTTGTCATTTTTTACACTTTCCTGGCCCTGACATTGATCAACTTCTGCTGCGGCAGCTCTTAGTGTGGTAAATTCTCCAGATTCCAGACTTCTGTCATCTTCAAAACGATCTTCTTCATGTTCTAAAGGTAGAAAATCTTAGTCCATCTTTTGGAATGAATTATGAGGATCTAGACACAAAATTACCTAAACATACCTTCTCTGAAAGCCTCGCTTTCATTATCTGTTTTGCCATTTTTATCAGCATCTGATGAAGCACAACAGTCACTCTTAGTCAGGAAAGCAGAAGTATCGGGAATAGCTTCTCTTTTCTCAGTAACTTCTGGCTCCAAGGATTCCAGAAAATCCAATACAGGCTTTGATGGTTTGCAGGTGCTCCACATCTGGGAACAAGGGCCATCAAAGAGGCATCTTTTACTGCAGCACTTAACAACAGTGCCAGTTTCCTTTCTACCAGCTTTAATGTTGATCCATTTGAGACAAGTCAGGCATTGCCGTGAACAAGAATCTTGAAGAGGTAATGAAGGAAGCTTGCAAGCTTGCTCCTTTACGGCACTAATGTTACCATCTGATGTAAATGGCCAGCAAATCTTCTCGTCCTTTTTCCTCATTTCAGCTACATATTCACTAGACAAGCAAAAAATTAGTTATGGTATACACGAAAATGAGCTTTTATCAGATAAATACACTTATGTATATATGTTTATTTTGTTCCCACAATAACAGAATTGACCTTTCAGCAATTATTATTACTCCGCTAGGTGAAACTTCAGTGGGAGAAAGTAAAGGCCACATATTTATGCAATGGGCAGAAAACACAGTGGTTCTATACGCTATAGCATGAGAAAGATGAGTAGGTCCAAATTATAGTTCAAGAGAAAGGAGAAGCTACTAAGTTAGCATAAAAACAGTGAAAACAGTAACTGGCTAACACATGCTGATGGTTTATTGAAGAATGAATGAATCGTTAGGACATGAAATCTTAATCACTTAGCTGCTGAATGCATCCACAAGTTCAACACGAGAAGAATGCGACATTGATCCGAGAGGAATGAAGAGAAATAACCAATTAGCTACAGCATCTACATAAGTTACAAGCGAGTCTTATAGGAATGTAAATCTTACCGTATAGAGAAGCGCTTGCACTTTCCAATATAATCTCTATCGATGGCACTGGAAAGATTGATACATATAGACTCAATCGGGATAAACGATCTCCTCGGTTGAGAGGCATCTAAACTCTCCTCCATCTTAAATAAATTCGCGCCTAAGCATGCAGATATAAGCTTTCTTAGGAAACTAACAAGCTAGAAATCATTGTATGTATATATATACGGAAAACAATCTAGAAACAAAATGAACTTATATTACACAACTGGAAATCATGTATACTGGACGGACTATATATCACACAACCTCCAGCTTATCTAATGATAAGGCCTCATAAACAGCAACAACACGGAAAGGTGAAGGCAATCATCAAGATTAAAATACAAGGAGAAAGGGGACGAAAGAACTCTCAACGCCTACACACATGATATAAACTTATGCACGATAGAATGTTACAATAGCTCTTCAAAGGTTAACAAAACTCAAAACCCTAGTCGGCCTTTAAAGATTAGCTGTAGATAGGTTACGGCATTGCTCTCATAGCCACAAAACTCAATAAAGCATACAAGGTCTGCACTCATTTATGTTGCAAACAGATAAATAAAACACCCATAAGATAAATAAAAATTAGGGTTTTGCTTTGGAATGAAAAGCCCAACCCCACAATCAGGAAAGTCGTTGAAAGTGAATTGAAACTCAAGATCCATGACTGCAACCAGAAAATACAGCTCAAACATCTATACGAACATCAAAACGCATCCAAAAATAAAGAGTATAAATCAACACACGAGACTCGAATTAGGGTTTACTGAATAACCCCCAGCACCATCGAAAGAGAGCTGAACTCACAAGAATCATTCAAACAGCAAAACGGCACATAAAATAACGGAAAAGAGAGAAGTTAGATAAGCGATGAAGCAATATCCAGATTCAGAAATTCAAAGTAAAGCTCATATTTGTGCCCAGCAAACAGCGAAATATTCAATATACGCCTGAAATTACGCAACCTCTCAAGCTAATTAAACGTGGTTCTCTCAAGAAAATATAAACCCATCGGAGAACGAGCACAAAACAGAAGGAAACTTGTGTCAAATCAGAGAGACCTTAAATCTGTCCGAGTACCAAATGGGTCGATGTCGCGTCCAGTTCACATAGACTCTTCACGGCTTGTCGATAAGATGGTATCAAATGATCGAGAACCAGCAGCCCGCTGGCGATGATCGAGACGAGCAGTTCCAGAGAGAGATCTGAAGCTGGGTGTTGCAGAATTCGAGTGCGCAAGGTGGAGGAACCCTAGCTTGCAAGGTGAGAGAGGTTTTCGATTCTTGAGGATGAGAGAGAGACAGAGATAGAGAGGAGAGAGAGAGAGAGAGAGAGAGATGGCGAGCGAGAAAGAGAGAGCTTCTCTTACTGCTTTTTGTTGTATTTTCCTTGAAATGAGGTTGTCGTTGTATTAAAAATTGAAGTAACTTAGACTTTTTTTTTGGTCTTAGGGGGGAATAACAAAGAAAAAGAAGCAACAGGTACAAGGGCATGCATTTTATGATTTGGAGGTACTTTTCAAATGACTGCAATTGCTCAAACTTACTTGATAGAGTTATATACACACACAAAAAAAGAAAGATATCCAAAAAAAAGAAAAAAAAAAACTAATTTTTCTCTATTCTCTTTTCTCTACTTCAAGGCATCGCCCTACCGCTGTTTTTTACTTCGACAACATTGCCCTGCATTGTCTCCCGTGCAATCGCCCCTTGCCGTGTCATCCTCGTCATGCACGCTTGCTATCCATTACGGTCTCTATCTCTCCTTGAGGTTGATATCGTGGCTAATGGCAACTCCAAAGAGCACTGTGGGTCTCGAGCAACATTAAATCTAAGGTCACAAAAGATGTATCTTTCATGCTTTTTTAAGCATATACATTGGTTGATTTTAGCATGTATGAAACGGTTTTTTTTTCCAAACTTTTCAAAAATAACTAGTTCCTCCAAACACATAAATGTATGACAATGTATTCTCTCGTATGTATATGAAGATATTTTTGCTTGGGATATTTCCCGGTTCAAGAGCAGAACCATGTAAAGTAGATCTACTTGTGTCCAAATTAAAGCTATATATATATATATATATAATAAAGTTTTTGTTTTGTTTGCTAAATCTAGACCCGTCCCACGTAGACTCCTAGGTAGACCAATTTTGTCCTTAAAAGATTATATATAAATTTTCCTCAAATTTGGAATTTATGTGGTGCTCTGGATTTGCATTTTAGTTGTCCTTATGCCTGGGGTGGTCTTGTATTTATTATGGCATATCAATCTATGTGACATAAGTAGAATAACAACTTCTAAACTTATAGCACGTATGCTTTTAAGAAGATAAGTCTAGAGACAACTCATGCAGCGTGGACACAGATTGACCCACTCATTGAGAGGATGAGAGCTTTGCTTCCCTTGTACCATAGAGGAAACCCCTTTTTTTAGTTCAGCAGTGAAGTGTTGTGTTACAGATATTGAAGATATAGAGTTGCAAGATTGGATATCCAAGACATAGATTGTCGCACATATTAAAGAATGCGTTTTTTGTTTACTGATTGTGGTGCTATGGTATGTCCTAGTTATGGATACCAGCAATGGGTTATCTATATTCTACGAGGTCACGAATTTGATTCACATCGTGGGTAAAGTTCTGAACGGCTCATATTACGTTGTCTAGCTACGACACATCTTGTGTAGAAACACTTCATAGTTGCGAGCATCTTGGTGAAGTTACAGTGACAGAGTCGCCGACCTCAAACCTTCAGATCGCGCGTATGGTAAGGAATAACTATGGCTAATCAAACATTATGTAGTGGGTTTGAGACTCTTATGATTACGCATATAGGAGGTCATTAGCATTGGTCGCTCCACGCAACACTTTTTTTACTGTTTAACAAAAGTTATAAATTCGATTTCTTCCGCTTTTGAAGTACTCCAAGCAGTCTAGAGCTACTACAACTTCTTAAAAGTAGAATTCGTTCTTGAAAAACATCTCCAACTCACACGACTTCTTTGACGGACAAAAGGGTGGGGAAGGGCCGTCGACACTGCTACCATCTTTATGCGTTATCGTAAGGTTCTCACACCCGGTACAAAATGTTTAGTTTAAGCCGTAATTACTCAATCCACCCATAGATGTTCAAGCCCAAAATCGTAGCCCCGCCGATGTGCTAGAGATCATGAAGTCTCTCTATATTTACTAGCGAATTCTCAAGAAGCGAGATGGCTAGAGGTTCGCTCACAATATAGCTTGAACTTGTGATTCCTAAAAGACAGTGTGACCTTTGTACAACTAAATCATCACGATGGATGTTTCAAATTTCAATCACTTCACCTTAATCTAAAGAAAATATTTTGTCGACCAATTAAGTACCTGGAGGCTAGAGATACAAGCATCTCAGAAGAGACCCAATGGCAAATTCAGGGAGGTGGGAATCGGCGTTCCCTTGGGCCTCGATAACATACTTTAGCAAATAAATGCTTTAAATCAGGCAATTCATATGAATTTTTTTTTTATCTTACCACTCGAGATAGAGTAATGTAGTTTTTTTATGTCGTCATTAGCTAACTTAAGTTTCTGCAGATTTGCAAAAAGATATCTATAATTTTTTTTCCACTTTGAAGAGAATCATATTGTGAATAATAACCTGTGACTAACTCAGATGATATAATCCACTCATTTTATGAGATGATCTAACCTAACAAATTAGCCGATGCAATAAATACATTAAATCACGTTTTGTTTCATGCAATTTTTAACTAGATCTCACATTTCCTTAATAACATTGACTCAGAATTAATCTTCGATAAGTAGCTTTATAGCCTTTTTATGCACATCTAGCCATGGTAGATATGTGTATTTAAGTCCATACAGATAAAAACATAACTCGAGTAAAAAAGAAAAAAGAAAAGAAGGATTACGTGTCAAGGCTTGGTTTCATTGGCCCAAAGATGCCTCTGCATGTAAACGGCTCGTGATTGGAGCGTGCAGTACACTTTCCTCATGAGAAGGTGGGAGTCGGTTCACCTTAAAGGGATCACAAAGGTTTCTTCTGGTTCCTGTCCACTAAAATATAAGTGCGCGTGTCGCACTAGCGCCCATTGCTTGTTGCCCACTAAAGTTGCTAGGGTTTCTTCTAGTTTCTGGCCAAAAAGGAAAATTAAATGAAAATAAAAGATACCAAAATTAAAAACATAAAATAAAAAGAAATATTCACCTAAGGGTGACCGCGGAAGCGGTGTAGCAGGCCCCACAACACTGGTTAGGGCCGACGGCCGTCGCCTAGCCACAGGTGAGGGCAAACAAGCCCTCGAGTGGTGGTGGTAAGTGGAGATGCATCGTTGCACGAGGGCTCGTAAGCCAGGGTTGGTGAAGACCGAGGACGTTGTCGCCCAAAAGAAATTAAAAGCGCTGCGCTTACTCCTCGACTAGCCATATTTGGTAAAATTGGAGAAAGAGTTGTCGGAATGACGACATTATACCGTATTCAAAATGTTTAAGACTTGATCGCCAAACATTTAGGATGGTTGATGTAATTCTCTCCTAAGAAAAAGACTTCATTCGCAATAATGGAAAAGATTGTCTAGCTTCTTTCGAAAAGGAATAATAATGGGGGAGTAATAGTACAAAGAAGTGGGGATTAGGAAAAAGGAAGTTTTTCATATTGAGCATCCAGAGACAGCAGGAAAATACCAAACCAATGATGGATGAAGTCGCATGTGGAAACTTTATGTTTAAATCGGCATTCATGCTTAATTAATCAAAATTAATCGCACTAAATATAGTGCTCTCTAGTTTATTGTGTATTCAAATCCCCAAGAAATTTTCATTAGGCCATGGAGAGATTTTACATTCCTTCATAAAAGGACGTTTAATCTCATGAGTTTTATAGAATGAGGATGGCTATAATGACAAGATATATGCACATATCATGACATCAATGTTGTCTCTCCATTGGTCGAGGATCTAATTAATAAATTGATAGTTCTGAAATTTGTATCGGATTTGCAAAGCTGGCTACTTAGAATTTAGGCATGACGCATAACCCCAGGAAAAAAAAAATTATTCCCTTATGATCCCCCCAAAATGATTATGTATGTACTTCCAAAATAGGCAATAAAAGACAAAATCAATAATATAAATGCACTCAATATAAGATAGATAATCCTATACTTGGAAAAAAGAGAGCCTAAAAAATAGGTGTTCGGTACCCTTGGAGCATTTGACTAATCTCGCTAATTGTGTATGTGACGGTCAATCTCGACAACCAGCTTCGTATCAAAAACATCATGCGTTCTTAAATCTTACATTTTCCTATAAAATCATGTACACATTGTCCACGAACGTCCAAAGAAGCAGATCGACCATGCTTACTGGCTATTTTCTTTTGCTATCTCTACAGCACAAAGCCAATGCACAATTGGTTTTGATCTCGATATTGCATTCATAGTTTCGTGAAAACCCTAGTGTTCAATCTCTAAATGAATAGTAATCGAGGGGATATTAAAGCATTTATTTTAGCACACAATGAGTTGTAGCCTAAATTAATATGAAAATTAGAAACAATGAGTTGTATTAACAAAATATTTGTCAAGTTGAGTGGCAGATGATCTGACGGTACTGATTCCATGGTCACTTTCAACTGAAAAAGACACGTTCGCTAATCAAGCAACTACCACTTTAATGCTTCTCGGACACGGAAACATGTAGGCAGGAAATATTCGAGCCGCGTTATTCCTTAAGCGTCAAAAAGATAAGTTATACAGACCAAAGAATGATAAGTTTTAACGTAGGTTCCAAATAAAGAATATATAATTTATCTTGTAAGATCCGATTCTCAATTTTGTTCGAATTGGGAACAAAACCGATTGACCCTAGAATAGGCCTTAAACCAGATTGATCGGTTTGGTCATTAAAGAATATTTGTTTCCATCCATGGTGTGATTTAGTTCGGGAGCATGTTCTCGTTTTCTTTTTGGCCGGTTCTACTCATATGATCGAGTGAGAAACAAATTTATCTTAGTTTATCTCAACTCTGCATTCCTCGCCAATCATCGTCAGATTACCTTGACAGAACTCTTGAAATTAAAAATTTATAATGAATATTGTGTTATTTATGGGGGAGAAATTGATTACAGAGACAACATTATTGACTAGCCAACTAGGGTTTTGTATTACTTGCAAAGAATTACGCTTTTGAAAGATCAATTAAAAGGAAATAGAGCTGTACATGTTGATAGTACAAGGAAGTCCCTTTGTTTCAATCAGAGAATTGAGCAAATTTAAAGATATCCTATTTATGTCCCTCAATAGCTTAAAACTCTATTTTTCATATCTTTCACATGTAGAATCAATTATCAGCAAATGAAGTTGTGATTTGTAGTGTTAAAGCTATATTGCAATTGCAAGCTATTATTATTTTTTATCATTATATTTTCGCACTTGAGGTGTTATTCCTTGATTTCGTGCGGTCATCAATAGCTTGATTATTTTTAGATAATCGTAAATAGTAGTAATGCTCATAAGGAATCCTATCTTGAAACTTAATAAGATAGCAATTACACCCTCAAGAAGTTTGGGACTAAAGTGAAATAAGTTACCCCTTGAAACGGGATCTTCTACGTCGAATGTCTATCTATAAAACATATCATTGTAATAAATGGTAGAATCTCTCAATTTATCCAAAGCAACTATAAAGAGATTCTTTAACTAGAAAGAATTCAATTCAGACGTAGGGTACCTATCCTAAAAAATTTGCAACTCACTGCAATACAAGAGTAGGAGAAACCCCCGCATTGCTTAACTGAAATTAATTATAGAGTAGATCCGCAATAACTTATCGAGTAATGAAATATATCATTGATTGTTGCAATTCATTGAGCTTTAGATTAAGTGGATTTCATATTGGGAAAATTCTTCTTTATTTTGAATAACGCGATGCTTTCACACGTTATGTATTTTTTGACATATAAATAAATACGATTTTGAAGTTAACAAAATAAGCTATAATTTTTTTAGAGTGCATAAGAAAATTCTCTCTTTCATTAATACTTTGAAATTTAAATTCAATTAAGAGATAATAGTTTGGAGATAACAAATCGGCAAGCTAATGCTTAGTGATCAAATGCGGACCATGTGCCGAAACTATGTCACGTGTCTCGCCACATGGCAATCACAGAGATAATGCCTCGGTATACATAGAAATCTAGGAGACTTTATTAGATCTCACGTGAATGGTGATTGAAGGTGCATATGAGACTAAGTCATAGCGTCTTTAATCCGCCAAACTTAAGGTATCACTTGAGGGTGCATGCATGTAAAACTCATACTAACCACATGTTCCAGTGATCATTAAGCTCCGTTTGCTTCTCGTAAAATAAATTTGACTCCATGATTTTTTTTAATAACTAATTGCTGATATCGCTTGAAATAGTTAATAAAATAGGGGGAAAAATTCATTATCAACAACAATTCACGTCCGAGCTCCTTCGGTCATTCATTTTTATAGTCCATACAAGGGGTTATTTTCCGCGAAAATAGATTAAGCCTTAATATTTTTATGAGACAGGACAAAAAGTACGAGGAATATCACTGCACAAGCAACTTGGAACGTGGGATCAAAGAGAGAACGCAGGATACGTAAAACAAGGCGGCGGTTCCTTTTGAATTATGAGACGGTCCAACCGACCCCACTCAAATGATCTTTCCTTCAACTCTCATTTTACATGATTTTCGTAATTGCCCCCATCGACCCACGAAATTTCGACGATCTGACCCCACTAAAAATAGAATCCAACCAATTTGATCCCACGTCCCCACTTTCATAAGTTTAGAGAGCACGACCAATGGCCGAGCGTTACTCCCAAGAAGAAACTACTTTAAAATGGCTCAGCTGAGTTGCTACAGATACAAAAACAAGGCAACAAATGGCCGCATAAGAAGTTCCAAGATTGCAGGATCCGATATGAATTGAATAGCTCTATATAGTTCTTGGTAAAGAGCTCAGAGTTCTTCACCTGCCAAATTTTTGTCCTTCGTATGTGTGAATGACTATGTTTCCCCTTTGAAATAAGTTATGTTGTACTCCCCGTAGTATGATTTTAGTTAAGATTTAAGCCCGATACCTTTCATGAATAGAAGAGATTATTGAGAGAGAATCCAAATCCGAGTCTGTTAATATATCTAATTTGATTCACCTTCACTCAAAAGTTTAAGCTAATAAGTTATAGGCAAACTATAATATATTAACTCTTGCATGCCACAATTCTTTAATGTGTGATTTTTTTTTTATAACACTAACTCAAAAGTGTATCTCGATAAAAACAAAGAATGAAACTATTTCAAGAAGAATTAAGTGTCACTTGTGCTTAATAATGTCTTCCGGAACACGAAAAACTGGTGGTAAACCTGCACCACCTCGAATAGCGTCTTAAGAGAAAAGAATGACGCACGTAAGTACTCAATCTTAAGATTTACTGCATCTTTGTGTTGGAGTTGGCGAATACTTCGGGAACTCTTGTTTCTCACACCGGGTATGCCCACGTAAGCTTAGGGAAACTGAAGTGTTATCCAACAACATGTGGTCCCTGTGTGCGGAATGCGGGGGTTCGGGCGCAGCGCCCCCGACATAGGTGCCCCACTGCCCAATCAGCGAGCGAGGGTTCGGAAGCAACGCCCCCGAAACCTCTACGGGTTTGGACTTTTATTTAAACTGGCCCATATAGTGCGAGATTAAGAAATTTATTATAGGTTTAGATTTTAGACCCTGTTTATGGTATATATATAATTGCTCGTTTCCGATCATTGTATTGAGCTGAGCGGCTGTAAACCTAAAAACATAGTGAAATCTTTTAGTAGGACGTAACCCCACTTTAAGGATGAACCTGGGTAAAATCGTGTGTCGTCTATTCTTCTCTGTTTTTTCATGATCAAATTCTCGTTTACTTCCCTTCACTTTGCACTTAGTTTACATTTCCTAGCTATTGATTTACGGGGTTTCTAGCTGTTCATCTTTGCTCTTGTGCTCGAGGTTTTTCTTCTTGTCTTGCTCAAGCGTTCTTTACACGGAGTGAACTGATCGGTTCTTCATCGCCTCTGCATGATGGAAGGAATGGAGGAGAGATGAGGTTACGAGAATTGGTCGGACGATTCTGCAAAATCGTAACAAAGCTGATTTTTTGTCGGAGAAGACGGTCGATAACGGCAAGCAAAAGAGGGTTATGGTTAGAGCTTGATCAGAGTATCCACGACGGACAGGACTAAGTGAACTTAGACACTCGGCTTATATATTATTACATAGAATCAGCTATTGAGGACTTTTGCGAAATGTTTTCCTGACAATACTATCAATGACGATACAATATCGCTTGAAATAGTTAATAAAATGGTAAAAAAAAAATTCATTACCGACAATAATTCATATCTACAAAAATAGATGAAGCCTTAATATTTTTTATAAGACGGGACGATAAATATGAGGAATATCACTGCGTAGGCAACTTGGAACGTGGAATCAAAGAGAGAACGCAGGACATGGAAAGCATGGCGGCGGTTCTTTTTTGAATTATCATGAGAGCGGTCCAATTGGCCGCGCTCAAATGATATTTGCTTCGATTATCATTTTACATGACCTTCGCAATTGCCCCCAATTGACCCACGAAATTTCCATGTCTGACCACACTAAAAAATAGAATCCAATGCGTTTAGAGAGTACGACCAATGCGCTTCCGACACCTCGTAGATCCGAACTCAAGCTTGGTGGGATAAAAATGCTAATAAGCCATGGAGCTTCAGTGATAATTAGCTCGACATCGATGATGTGCTCTAATCATGAGTATTGACTTCCGATCCGCGCTCTAAACCTAAACTCACGCTTCGAATGTTTAGCGAAAAATGAATGACATTTTTTTTTAAATGATTGCTTGAATCGACTGAAATAATCGCCGGTATCATTTTAAATAATTAGTAAATAAAAAATAATTCTTCATTAATAATGATTTATGCTTTACTATTTTCATAAATGATATAAACATTTTTTATTTATTTAGTTTTTTTAAATAATAACGATTGTTCTTATATAGTTCTTATAAAGATATTTTTTAATGCCATTGAGCTTTAGGAAACTTGATAATTGGCTTGATATCGATGGTGTGCTCTGATCACGAGTATCTACTTCTGAATCGCTTAAACTCAACTTGGGCTTCGTATATTTAGCGAAAAATGGATGACATTTATATTAAATAATTACTTGAATCGCTTGAAATAATCATCAGTATCACTTAAAATAATTAGTTGATAAAAAATTATTTATTATAAATAGTAATTCACGCTTCAATATTTTCGTGGAAGATATAAATATTTTTTGTTTATTTATTTTTATAAATAATAAACATCGTCCTTTTTTTTTTTCGAAAACCATCGTCCTTATAAATATATTTTTTAATAATTCATTTTCGTGCTTCTCTCTCCGTCTTCTTTCCGTGGTACTTTCCTCCGCACCTTCGCCTCGTGGCAGTTTGCTTTTCTGACTTCGCGCCAACTACTACTAACGTGCAGTGTCGTGTTGCGTTCCCTTGGCCTCAGATCAAGACAGACCCTTTTGCATTTGGGTCCACCAAACTTACCAAATTGCACTAAACTCAAACCTAAGCCCATAAAAAAAAAAAGCAAAAAAAAACACTTAAATTGATAAGACCAATTATTCAAATAATTGTTCGAGACTCAAATGATGAATATGTGAGCATGATAACTTATATGTTGTTCCTTGAAATTGTAGTTCAATTGGTTAGGGCACCGCCTTGTCAAGACGGAAGCTGCGGGTTCGATCCCCGTCAGTCCTGACGGAATCAAATCCAACAAAATATAAATTAATTCATTTGGATGGACCAATTTCCAGATATAGATATATCTAAAATAAGACGCGAACGAAATAGAAAAAAAAATCAATCCATAATATTAATGTCAGTATTGGGTGTATTGGGATTTAAAACTATTTTGTGATGGTTGTATAGAAGAACTTTTTTTGGATTTGCTAAAAATTAATCGAGGGCTTTCTTTTCTCGATTTATATTTTTTTTTACCTCGCTTAACGTCAATTATCGCCTCGCCCATATTTGACGTCATACGACAAGCTTTCCAGTAACATTGAATTCTGCGAGCACGAGTACAAGGGAGGCTGAGCTATGCTCGTCATATAAATAAATAAGAACATTTTCGTAAGTTGAGCATAGCTGCTTAGTCTATTTTAAAGTATAAAATTAGGAAGCTACCATTTTTATTTATTTATTTTAAGCTTCCTTACAAGTTTCCTCCATTTTGTTATCAGCATCTCAACCAACTCTAGTCAGATATCGCTGGCAGCCCTTGGGAGGTGTAAAATATTTGCAGGGTTTGGACTTGCATGTTCTAATCCAATCTGGCTCTCATATAATATTAGCCAATATATATATATATATATATATATATAAAAAAAAAAATTTCTCCTAAAGAAGTAGTTTTTAAAATTCACGTGATGGTTGGTTTGGCAATTTAAGTAAGGCGTCTTCGACATCGAATGCGCGAGTGAATGTTAAGTGATCCGGAATACTCATTTCGAAATGCTTTATTGCACGGTGTAGTAGCCGGGTCGTTATAAATTGTATTAGAGCAGAATCTCTTCTGATAAACCCATAGCTCGCGCATAAATAAGCTTGTAACCGATCTAACAAGGCGGATGGGTGTGAGATCTGTAACTTTTCAATGTCTCGTACTGGTTGAGACGGGCCTTGTCAAGTAACTCGCGAGTAGAATGTACTTTTAAATGATCACGGTTCTTGTGCTCACTCAAAAAACTTCTCGCAGGAGATCGATCCAAGTAAAATGAGACGGGAACGTTAATAACATATTTTTTTTATATATTTGATTCTTCATACTACAAGGGGATGCAAAATAACATCTGGTTTCAGCTTTTATTTCGATCGACCTGTTCTTTTTAGCTTTCACTCGCTTACCTTATCTAATTTATGAGATTGATAAACAAGTTGGGATTGTCTAAATAGGCATGACTGTTTCTCGAGTTGGATCGGTTCCATCCTTGTATCGAAAATCGAGAACCAGACTGGGTTGGATCGATCGGTCTCTATGTGGTTCTCCGGTTTCACCGATCCAGTCTATCCCTGCAAATTATGCAATTTGCCAATACTCATATCCGACAAACTGCCGAACGAGTTTTTTAGGATTCTTTCCTTCGCAATCTGCCAATCGAGTGAAAAGAAATGAAATCGCTGCTCCCGCACCTTCCTCGCCCGACTCCCTTCTTCTCCACCCCTCGGCTCCCGCCAACGGCCACGCACGTGGTGGCCCGCCTGCCGCACGTGCGAGCCCCCACGCTACCTTTCCGCTCCTATAAATACGCCATCGCCGACGCGGATGCTCGCGCTTCAGTGACCAAAATGGCCGGGGAAGCTGTGACTGTGACCGATGCCGAGAAGCTTCGCACCGACTTCGTTCAATTTCTTCGGAGCAGACGATCCGAGGAAGGTAAGCTCGACGTCTCCATGGACGCTCTTTAGTCTTTTCAGCTTGCGCTGGTTCTGCGTTTCGTTTGACGAGGATGAGTGGTCCGAGCGAGTTACATTGCTTTCGTTCGTGAAGTCGAGACTCGAACTCTGCGCGAAGTTCGGAAGCTTGTTGAATCTTTGTTTTGCTTGATTACTAGAGTGCGTGTGCCTGGAGGAT
Organism: Psidium guajava; assembly: GCA_016432845.1. Classification (NCBI taxonomy): domain Eukaryota; kingdom Viridiplantae; phylum Streptophyta; class Magnoliopsida; order Myrtales; family Myrtaceae; genus Psidium; species Psidium guajava. The sequence continues at coordinate 11,879,794 of CM028229.1, forward strand.
CAGGTGTCTTGCTTTTTGTGATTGTGAAGTGCGTGGAGATCAGTTTGCGAGATTCATGTGGAGTGGATCATCCATTGATTATGGATTAAGTGGAACAATGAGCGAAGGATTGATTGTTGTCAATAGTCTTCGGTGAAACCAAACAAACGAAAGTCTGAGAGATAGTGTCCTTGGATGCATTCATTCAAGCTGATTCATGCTTTTATGGAATAGAGATTTTGAGACTACAAAGCATTTTACTGGCATTTCGAGAGAACATAATGACTATAAGCTTGTTAAAACAGACGTGGAATCGTGAATGTTAATTGTATCCGCTGTGCGTTTCAGTTGAGCTATCCGTAGAACCTGCAAAACCAGTGGAGAGTCCTTTATATCAAGAAGCTAGTCCGCCTCGTTTCAGTGAGGTACACAATTTCTGTGGGGACACATTAAGATCATTTGCCTTTGTGAGACTTCTTGCTGGGGAATCGTTTACATCCGGATGTGGAATTTGTTTAGGGAATGCAATCTTGTCCCAAGGAAAACATTGAGAATCTCAAGGAGCGACTTAAGGAGGAAAATGTCTACTTAATTACTGAGGTAGTTCAATCCCTACGTCATTGCAGCTTCAATAATGTGTCCATTAAAAGATTATTTCCCATTAATATTTGCTTCTGGTTTCCGACTACCATTCAGAAAGGAGAGCAGGGTCACTTGCCTGTACTTATCATAAGCATGAAAGAGGACATCATCCGAAAGAGGCCTGCTATTGTGTTTCTGCACAGCACACATAAGTGCAAAGAATGGCTACGCCCTTTGCTTGAGGTAGCTTCCTCTGGCATCAGATCTAAGAGTCTCTGTTCATGACTGAGGAATAAAGCATATGCTTACTCTTGCTCCTTTTTTCTCCAGGCATATGCTTCTCGAGGATATATTGCTGTTGCTGTTGATTCTCGCTATCATGGAGAACGTGCCAGTAGTCTGACCACCTACCGAGAGGTCTGTGTTGCTATTACTATGTTTACTTTTTTTTTTTTTTGGTCAGAATTACTATGTTTACTTACCCCTTGTTTGTTGGATTCTGCATTGCCTGTACAAAGGGACTTGGTCTTCTGTAAATACTGTCAATAGATTCATAAGAGAAAAATAAAACACACTTCAGCAATCACTATACACAAATACATCTTGTATAATAGCTATATGGTTTCCTTTAAGGGGATGACATTTAATTTTGTTCCTTCGTCTTTTTAGATAGAAAAATTGTCATGATTACCTGATGAGCTGGTTATCTCGGTCATAATGCAGGCACTTATATCATCATGGAAAAAGGGTGATACTATGCCGTTTATATTTGATACAGTAAGTCCTTTTAGTTCTAAACTTTAGTACTGCTGCTGTTTTTGGTGATCCCAATGGCCTGATTACCTAGTTAGTTTATTTCATGTGATTGACTACAGAAATGCCGCTTATTTTTAGCTCTGGTATTGAGGAGACCACTTGAACCTCTGCAGGTCTGGGACTTGCTCAAACTGATGGATTATCTTGCCAAGAGAGAGGATATAAACCCCTCAAAGATAGGGATCACGGGCGAATCACTTGGAGGTTGATAAATTAGAACTTAAAAGATGACAGAAACCATAAGTGATGCTTACTGTCACCTATGTATTTGACAATCCACATTATCATCCAGGAATGCATGCATGGTTTGCTGCTTTTGCTGACAAACGCTATTCAGTAATTGTCCCTATAATCGGCGTGCAGGTTAAAAGTACCTCTTCTTTGATAGTCAATGTCTTTCCTTCTCTCTGTCCTTTGCTAGCTGTCAAGTCATAAAAATTTCTGTGAATATTGATTATTTATGTGCAGGGGTTCCGATGGGCCATAGACAATGATATGTGGCAGGGTAGAGTTGACAGCATAAAACCTCTTTTTGAAGGTAACATCAAGGCTTATATGCTATGGTAACAATATTGATATTGCCTTCTTTCCAGTTTCTTAGGCATCTAATTAATTTGAGCCAATTTGGTTGGAAACATAGCATCTGCTATACCAGTTTATACGTGAACTGGTTTTGCTCTTTTCTGCATGGTTATTGCCAAAATCATATTTCTGAGAGCATTTACTTTTTAATAGCTTAACAAATTCAAGTTACGCATTTTTTAAATATCTATTTAAGGATTTAATCATTTGACGCTAGAATGCAATTGGTTTAGTTGCTCCTACACCAGTAAAAATTATCCAGCTGGTATACGAGAATAGTACGCGGAATGGCAGGTATACTTATTTCATCAAAGAACTTTAACCCTTCAAAGTAGCACATTGTCAATACTCAGTCTTTGTACTTTTGCTGCGAATTAAAAAGCAAGTAAATAGGCATTTTTGAAGCTACGCTGCAGCATATTGAATGAAAATTGTGACATGAGCATCGTGTGCTAGTAATGTCTACGAATTTTGTACTCATGGAATATTTTGGTAAACTATTGAGGGGCTAGTTAGCTTCTTTAGCCAAGTCTCGGGAAAGATCTAAGGGCAAGCTACTAATAATGCTCTTAGCTTTTCACTTGCAGAGGCACGTATTGATTTGGGAAAGAGCACCATTGACAGAGAAGTGGTAGAGCAGGTCATTATTTACTATCTATCCAATTTGACATCTCTGTCATCTAGTAGATTACCTATTCTCGGAAAGTTAGTAGGATTTTGAGCATTTGATTGCTTAGAGTTCTGTTTATGCTTGTGTTTCCTAATCTTCTGGAAAGATTTTCCCTCTGTCTAATCATTCGGTAATGTCAAGCTTCTGTGAATGCCATCTTAGTAAAGCTTACTTATGCATTCAAAGAGCATGCTGCTTCTCATAGTCATATGCTTTCTAGGTTGTACTTGAGATTATACATTTAGCTTCCTCTGATAGATGTGCGTCTAAACTCTTGCTGGTTTCACATTTATATTCCTGTTAAGCAGGTATGGAATAGGATAGCTCCTGGTCTAGCCTCTGATTTTGATGCCCCCAACACAATCCCAGCCATTGCTCCACGGCCCCTTCTGATAATTAATGGTAAAGTCAATTCTCACATTGAAGATGACATCTTCATATTTCGTGCTGGAGATCTCCAGACATTGTTGGTCACATTTAAGAAATTCATTAGTTAGATAATCATGTTTAGATGGGTTATATGTGCGCGAAACATATCTGGTGGTAAGTTGCTCGTATAGAATCCTTGAGACTTCTGTTTGGTCTTAATTTCTGGGTAACTCAAATTCGCTGTTTGTGCGTCATAAAGACAACTTGGTACTGAAATTGTGTAGTATATAGTTGTTTCCCTTCCCACATCCTAAGTAGCACCGACATCAACATATGACACAATACGACATGACGCACCGACATGTCATTTCTCAAAAAATATAGAATCCCAATTCTGCTATCCTGCCAATAACCTGATAATTGTCAGCTACTTGACAGCTTGAGATGCTCTTTGTTGAACTGCAATTCTGCTATCCTGCCAGTAACCTGATAATTCTTGTGAAGGCAATGTTTAGATAGCTCTACTATCATCATGCAAATTGAAAGTTCAAATGACAATTTCAGGTGGAAATGATCCTCGCTGCCCTCTTGCCGGCCTGGAAGTTCCAAAATCAAGAGCATCTGAGGCCTATGAGAAGGCGCAACGTCCAGAGAATTTTGAGGTGACCTGCCACATCGCTCTCATAGATTTTATTCGCTGTTCTCTAGTTAGGACTTCGTAGACAGTCAAGATAATGATGAGAAAGGACACTAACTCCTACATTTCTTTAGGTCAACTATTCTTTTCCTGAGTAGGCACCGATGCCAGTATAGGGATGAAATCCCTTTTTCCTATTAGAAGCAGAAGTTTTCAGTCATCCTGAATTCAACCAAAGCAACTAGCGTCTGCACCTCACCACGTGCGCCGGTATTTGAGCTTTTAATTTGGCTCCAGGGATTCACCGACACACCTTTCTTCCTCAATCCACAGAGAATCCAGCCCTTTCGTTCCCCTCCCATCCAACAGTATCTATGTGGACAGGTTGCGATAGGCATGTGTCAGGCTTGGGAGTGACAGGTGGCGACTTAGTCATGACAGGTGTTGGTTTAGTCATGATAGGTAGTGTGCACGGGGTTTTGACCCAAAAAAAAAAAGAAAAAGAAATTGTTGCACGGGGCCAATGTGCATTTAATTTTGGTGCGGTGGTTACGCCACTGTCCTCTATAATGGGCTTACTGAAGGTGAAGGTTTTGTCTAAGGATGACCCATCGGGAATGAACAATGTTGTCCGGTTGTTCAGGAATGACTGGCTTCACTGCTCGTTGAACGTACCCGCCGGGCTTATCGGGGGACACACGTCTTTTGCCCAACGGTCGGCCAAATCCATCATTACCAGGCGGCACACACACATTGTCAAACATTTACTTTCACGCACCCATACCCAGGCGCACCCCTACACCCACGGACATTTCAACATTGTTACCATTATGGTTGATTTGAGTACCCCACAAGTTCCATTGAAAAACTGATCTCTTCTTCCAACACGTACAGTTAATCGCGGAACCTGGAATCGGACACCAGATGACACCGCTGATGGTGAAAGAGGCTAGCGACTGGTTCGACAGGTTCCTTAAGGCTTAAGCAACAGTAACGATCTTCGTGCTTGTCTGGGCTAGCTGTTGCTTCTCATGTATTTCGATCTCTTTCAGTGTGGTGTATCACGGTGCGTGGTTCGATCTCTCATGGAAGCGACAGTAACGATCTTCGTGCTTGTCTGGGCTCTCTGTTGCTTCTCATGTATTTCGATCTCTTTCACTGGTGTGTGTCACGGTGCGTCTTTCTCCAGACCCGATCTTTGGTGGATCCCTGGTGATGTATACGGCGTCGTGTTGTATTGTATGTACATGGGGACTTTTCTTTCCCCTATTTCAGCGATCCTTTAATTCCAATTTCCTAGTGATGTTTTGAGTATATAGAAGATTATCTCCGGCATAAGTTCTTTTAACCACATACGTGGCAAAATGGATTTAAAACCTATATTTCAACCCATATTTAAGGACGTCAATTATAAATGGGTTGTCTTAAGTTTTAAAAATAAACTTAAGTAGATCATAAATGGATTAATTATTTAATAAATTTAAGTGAGTCATAAATAAGTTATTTTTTAATTCCTTTAATTTCTTGATTTTTCATAATTTCTTTATTCTTTTTCCTCTTTTTCTATGAAATCCGGTGAGAATCATTGTGGCCAATCTCTGGTAGCTGCCGGTCGCCAGACGTAGACCAAAAAAAAAAAACGAAAGAAAAATAATAACAAATTAAAAAGTCAAAATTTTATTAAAATTATCTACTCCGTTTTGGCAATATACATTTAAAATTCTATAAGGAATAATTTTTTCAAAATTGAATTTAATATGAAAGTGATTTAACAATATATATGAATGATTGGTTCTCAATATTCAATTTCTTCCAAAAATCGAGAACCAGACTAGTCCGATCTAATTCTCAAGCGGTCCCTTGAAACCGGTGACATAACAAAGAATAGAACAGAATAGCATTAAAATCAATGTATGCTCGTGCCAAAAAATAGAATTGTGCATGTTTCCTCCCACGTTAGACTCTTGGATAGGGAGTTCGAAGTAAATATAATGGCAACCCAGAGAAACATATGCGAGATGATTCTAGAGAAGAAATATTCAACCATGAAAGCTACTGATGTCTGATTCCAGCTTCCGCCAACTATACACCTACAGCTTAGTTTCTCTCATTAAGAGTCTAAGGGCTGTGCTTCGTTGATTTTATCCCACCTTCGGCTTAGCAGATCAACTTAAGGGTTGCTTTTAAAAATAAAAATAAAAAATCAACAGATTCGATCCGGGCGATCCGGTTTTATGCTCCTGGAACTGAGAGCTAGACCGCCCAACTATCGATCCCAAATTTAAGAACCATGAACTGAACCATCACTTTTTAGAATCGAAACCGAACCACCGGTCCCCATCCGATCCAAACAGTCCCAATCCAATCAATTTGATTTGCTCACCCGTAGCAATATGAATTGGGTCGGGTATAGACCGCTAAATTTGTATTGCATAAAAATGGATCAAAATAGATTAAATTGATCAATGAGTTGGACCTTCTTTGGCCCGATCTAATCCACACCAATATCTCCATGGATGTGGAGATACTACTTCATCGTTGAAGCATCAATTGACAAACCAATTGCTGCCCTTCAAAACTTCTATTAGCTAAAAAATTTTGAGAGTTACAAAAGGATCAAATAAAATAATTAAAAAAAAAAGGGATTGGGTAAATTTAGTAACTCACGAAATAAGGGTCTGTACGCTTAAATTAGTTGGTAATTTTAACCTGTGAAAAGTTATAAATAAGCCAAAACAATATCGGCTATTTATTCCAAAGTTAGCAACTTTAAACGCATAAAAAACTTCAACACCTTGGTAAATTATCCATACTCGCCTTACTGACTACACAAATTGCCAGTAAAAATTTTGTCACCTGATTGCCAACGTTTTTTACATTTTACCAGCACGAAACCAAACCGGTGTACTAACTTCTTCCCCGCAGAACGGCAGAACGGTAGAGCTAATACCAAGAACTACCTCCTTACAATCGTTTCCACATTAAAGAAAAGTACCAACTCACGAATTTCAGAGAAGTCTATACTTGATTTGATGTGGCTTCTCAAAACTGGTATACTCTCTGTGCATTACTTGCTTCATCTATACAAAGTTCAATCCTCATAAATTTAATTGTTGCGTCTTGAACAGATTAAAAAATCTTCTACAAAAGGGACCAAAAAAAAAATTGCATGGAATGAAAATTGGCAACCTTCCCTCCAGCACTACAACGTAGATCGCCCACCCATTCCCAGCAGAAAATGCAGAAAGAAAACAAAACAAGAAAGCAAGACAAAATCATGACGTGTCATACGGGCATGGATGGAACAACAGGTCTACTCAACTTGCTCTTTGAAATTCTAGAACAGAACATGAACATTAGCAGCACAAACGATAGCAGGAAGAGCCTGAAGTATGTCCTTATCTCTTGCATACCGAAATCGAGCACCTCCATCTTCTTCCCGTACCTACTGCTCCTGTCCATCAAGTACCCATCGAGGTACTCGTCGATCGATTCAAATGAGCTCGGTCTGGAGTCTTTCATGTGGATTTCGTCTAGGTATTGGGGCCCATGCTTGAAAATTGTGAAGAATGCAGCTGACCAATCACTGAGAACTCTCTGAAAGTGAATATACAAACAGAATTTAAGGCCACTTACCTTCATTCATTACCAACCAACCAGGGAGTGTGAACTAAATCCTCACGTTTTATTTGGTTTTGCGCTGACAGCAATAGTGAAACAAAATTAAGAACTGAACTTACATTATAAGTGCTAACATCTGTTGGGTTGAACATCTTGAAGCAGTCCTTCGGGGATGCTGCTCCATCTCCATAGATCTGTTGAACAACATTTCGGTCAAGTGATTGTGAAAGCCAGACTAATATGTCTGTCTTGAAAAAGGTAAAGTGTGCTCTGCACAAACCTCAAAGGTAAAAGCCATGGGCACCCTCGCAACATCATACATGTAATCTGTGGCAGTCCCATGCGCCAGATACCTGAAAACAATTGCCAGTCAGAATATTGGCAAAAGTAACTAGAAAGTTTGAGATGTTTATCTACATCCTCTGTGGCATGGAGAAGTTATTATATGTTAGTCTTCCGTAGATAGGGTTAGTTCAGGTTGCAATCCCTGACCAACTTATGTGCTTCAAGACCGTATAAGCGAGTCCTAAATGAATGACGTGGAAATATACCCAGAATAACTCAATCTACTATGTTGAAAGAGTTCACTCAAGCCGGACCATGGTAAGCCATCTAGTATAATGGCATCCCATCAACAATTGGGTCCTAAGTTATACCACCTAGGGAGCCAGTTGTATGCTCCACTAAGAAGGACCAAGTAAAAATTTGGTACAAAGTGAAACTGTCAGGTTTGGCCAGCTTAAGAAGAGTAAGATTGTAGATTCCATGTAGGAATGGAACTAGGTCCTTCTTGGAAACACAACCTTTAGCCGTTTAGACATCCTTAAGAGCCATCATCAGTTGCAACCGAGCTCCAGTTTGGTTTTGTATCAATTTCTGCATACCAAACAAAACTGAAGTACTCGACCAGGTTTAAAATTTGAGAACACAAACTGAACCTAAGCGATAGATCACTTTCAAAAGTTTATGGAATGAACAGGGAAATTGGGGGCAGAGGATGTGTTTAAAAAAGCTCGATTTCTGCAACTTCAAACAGTAATCCATTTGGTATAAAACATAAGTGTACTCGCATTGTCTACTCAGTCTCACACGCTTGCACCAGTCGATGATAATATAAATACATACAAGCGCACATGCACCAAACAAGAACCACAATAGCAAAAATGTCAGCATAAAACAATAAGTCAAAATTAATGGCGATGGAGATGGAGACACATCAAGGTACTCAACTTACGTTATCAACCTAGCAATTACAAATTTTAGGTTTGTTTTGACTTACGCAAAGCAAAGTGCAACTTTTGTTAGAGTATTATTTAACTTAAAAGTAATGAAGAAAAAAAAAGTGACTTTTTTTTTCGTTGAAAAAAATCACAAAAAAAAAAGTCAAAGCAAGTGCACCACAAGATTTGAAACGAAAAGAAAAAAGTTTAAGTCACTCCAACAGGCTCTACATATTCACGGACTCAAAGGAGACATCTCAAAAGACTATGGAGTTCTAGAAGAAGAGGATCCTTTCAAAACCAAAACACTACTGCTCAGCCAAGGACCTTATTGATTGGAGTTGTTGCTTTCCTTCGGTTCTGGGTCTCCAGAGGCATCATTTAATTTGAGTCTCCTTAAACAAGAAAATGCACCAATTACATGAAATTGATAATGAAAAATACAAACCCGACTGATCCTCCCCCAGAGCCAATCATGCAACGTTTCTGGCAGTGAAGAGCATTCAGTTCCTTCAGCAACAAGGTCATCTGAGTCGAAGGCAAGCCCAGAGGAGTTGTATTTTTGTGGTCATAGGGCATAAACAAAGCCTACACAATCAAGAAGAAGATTAAAAAAGGACCTTCACAGCCTAGAACACACATTGCAATGGCAAATAAGAATGGCCACGAGTAATAGAATTAAAACAAATCAAAAGCAACATTAAATCAATTTTTTTCTTCAAAGCAAGCAACCTTAAGGTTCACTTTTCTATCAAATCTCTTACATAAAAACAATTTAGGCCACATAAAATAATTTTTTCAGGCAGAGATGAGTATGTAAATAATGGTACTCAAAATTAAATAGCATATGCACTTAACTGGAAATAGACTATAAATTAATGACCAGATTCACTATGCCCACGTACGAGCAATTATAAACAACTTCTACCTCTATTCTGATAGATCTTTAGAACATGAAAGTTTTTTGACAAAGCTTCACTAATAAAGCAACATAGATGACTACAATTTTGAGGCCTAAAAATTAACAAATAACCCATGTTAACCAAGGAAAAAATTGTCCAAAAGAACCGTCAAGCACATTCACTGAGTATTTTGTCCCTTAACATCTAAGAAAATCCAAAGCTTAGCACAGTAGAACAGTCCTATAAGATGTAGTTCACTCGGCTACTCAACAAGCTATGAACACTAGATTCTAATCTGGTTGAAGACAAGCAGTAACCTGATACGAGCTTGCCTGTCCGGCTAATTTTGCTTGTAAGTAGACACAACCTCAATAGAAATAAAGGACTGCATTTCCATGTAAAAGAATGCTGTTACGCTAAGATCTTTTTCCCCCTTCTGGGCCATTGGTTACCCTAAGCTAGAAGTAAGAAGAAGACAGATTCTCCACCATGGATTAATGATCAAACAATAAAATTAATTGCAAAATTTTCAGCCAAAGGTAAAATATCTTCAAATGAAGTGTTAGGGATAAGGCTTCTGTATTTTCCTTCACAGTAGGGTTAAAAAACAAAATCCAGTTATGAGAGACATTGGTGGAAGGAAAAAAATTCCACATTAATCATCCATCAACATCTTAAATGCCAATATTATTAATAAAAGTACCATCAGACTTGGCAAACTAAGACTTTCTTACATGGAAAAAAAAAACCAATGGAGACTATAACTAAGTGCATAACTTACAAATAATCAACCAATGTAGTTCTTGCACAGGTATGTCTCACTACTTTAAATACATCGCCACAAGTTAATAATGCAGCTACGAGGCAAACGCAAAAGCAATTTAAACAAGCAACAGTGAGAAAACAAAAACATTAGCAGGAAATGGATAAGACGTACTTCCATTCCTGAATGTACATTCACCCAAATGTGAGGATTGAATGAAGTTGCAAGTTTCCGCATAATTTGAGATTCTGGCTCACTAAAAGGACCAGTTCCTGGATTTTCTTCATACGGATCATAATCCTAGAAAAAAAAAATAAACTTTGAGAATCAGAACAACATTTCACAAGGGAGTAAAGGTTGAACTCCATGAAATCTGCAAGTCTTTAAAAAGTAACAAGAAACAAAAAAAAAGTCGCGCCATCATTGTCTCAACAATATAATTTTCCCATGCAATCAAGTGCATTGTAGTCCAAATAAAGTGCTAGAATGTCCTGCGGTGAAAATTTACTAAATGTAGTGTCAATAATAAGAAACAGCTAGGAAAAACAACACAAAAAAGAAAGATATGAAGTTAAGCCATCCTATTGCAATATAAACACTAACATAACCACATGAAATGGTATAACAAGACATACCTTCTCCTTTTTGCCCCAATCTACACTCCAATTTCTGTTTAAGTCAACTCCTCTCCCTGTAATAAAATTGAGACCGATGTAAATTCCTTTCTTACAAAAATATGAGTCTAAAGACATCAAAATTCATAATACCATTTCTTCTTTCGCAAAGATCTCCTGCTTCAACAAGTCTACGGCCATTTATGTTCTCCATTGGGACAACCTAGTATGAATTAAAATTTCAAGAATATCAGTTTATCTGTGATTTTGCGAAACAAGAAATCTTCTAGGAATATTTTTGATCAATGTAGTTGTTAGTGACATGCATAAAAATGAGACATTTCATGCTACAGATCGATTAGACAAAAAGGAAAATAACTCCAAAGATATTCCTCATGCAGCTAAATAGAAGATTCTGAGCCACAAAGGGGAAAAGTCCATTGAATTTAATATTCCAAAAAGAAAAAAAGGCTGATTCAATCAATTTGAACAATTAAAGATCCATCCTTTTAGCGCCCAGTCAGCCAAAAGTAAATGAAACAAGAAGTTCCGCAAGTAAAGAAACCTGCTGATTTCGCAGGCACCTAAAACTGTTCCAGGAGCAGAGACAGCAGCTCCCTGCCTTATAATAGAAGAATTTGTGACGGAAGTGATGAGAAGTTTACCTTTATGATGAGCTTGTCTAGAAAAATGTTTAAAGAAACTGAATCTACATTTGGTAAGAATTGTTCTTCCGTCAAGATTGACAATATCCTCAAAGCCACTTCAGATGTAATGAGCTCCCTTCCATGCTGTCCAAAACTCTGGAAGACAAGGAATCATCTGTCAAAAACACCAGCAATTACCAAGCTGAGATCGTCTATCCACTACAAGTCAAGCTGAAAAGAGGAATTAAGAAGGCCATGTTTCGATCTTTCCATGCCGGGCTAGAAATAAATGGCAGAGCCTCAATTATCATGATTGTGACTTCTACATGTCCGCCAGAAGAGTTACAGTTGAGGTCACGAAATAAATATTGGTAAACAGAATATAAGGAATGTAGAAACTCTGGAAACTTACAAGAAGAATTCGAAACTTCGACTCGTCATCGCTTTCTCTAATATTCCGGCAATAGGTAACAACGGCTAGCTCTGCTCGATAACCTCTATTTCCACTTCTAATATTATTCATCTGTTAATGAGGTTAAATTAACACAAATCAATACCCATCTATAAGATAATTAGTAAGAAGGAAAGCGAGAAGAAGCGAGCTGATGCCTCACAGAAAGTTTATCTGGATGACGGTGAACCAAAGCCTTTATCTCATCCATCAAATGAGCACTGGCAGGCAAAAGAGAATGCATAAACTCTCTAAAGAAGTCAATGAACAGGCCAGACAAAAAAAGTTGCAGTATTTTTCACAGCTCTACCAGCATGAGCAATCCAAAATTCAAATTTGACCGGTACCACTAACAAATTGAATTAATTTTACATTTAGCACCCAACAAAGAGGAAGATTTCTTCATTAATTCCCGTCTAGATGCGGATAACTCATTGACCTAGCGCACATAAACAATCTTAATCAATTATGCGATCTCAATGATTGCAATCGACACAAATCTATTGTAAGTACACAAAACATAAAAATCCACCAGGACTAACGAACGGATAGTACCACTTAGAACCAAAAAGGAAACATTGACTAAGGAATCATCCAAAATACAGCATAAAACATCTCCAGAAAAATCGAACTACCATAACTAGCTGAAAACGGTCCCAAAAAAAGGGTAATGCTCGCGTCTAAAACTCATTAGCGCTCGTAAAACTCGCAATTAGCTAATCAGCCAAAACAGAGTAAACACGCCTAATTAGCCAAGCGATCTCGCAATCCAACAGAAAAGGCAAAAATCGAACTGCCATTACCTGGAATGATAGAGATCGAGGTCAATGGGAGTCAGACGAGGCGCTCTGCGATTAGCTTCGCCATGGGCGACGAAACCGAAGCCGAGCAAGCAAGCGTGAAGGAGGAGGAGGACGGAGGGCGAGAGAGGGAGGCGGCGAGCCATGCCGCAAGCGACGGAGGCAGGATCGCGCTCGACAAGTTCACGTCATTCGTCGCCGCCGCCGCCGCCGCCGCCGCCGTATCGTGGCGAATCCGATCGCTGACCCGGAGCGCCAAACCGGAGAAAAAACGGGCCAATGATGGTGGAGAGAGAGAGAGAGAGAGAGAGAGAGAGAGCGCGAGTGGGAGTCGCTGTGATTTGATTATTCCACGTTCAGCGGGGGACAGACACTGATATATTTACCGACATTTTGTCATTCATTTTCTTGCTATTTTATTGTTCTAATTTTCTTATTATTTTACTTTTTTCTTTGCTTTTTTTTTTTCAAGTGGACATTACATTTTATTCGGTGAACAGTTAATTTGAAGGACAAGGCGGAGTGGCCATACTTAATATTAATAAGTTCCTGCATGGCAAATTTTTTACATACATTTACAATTTGATGATGGAATAAAAAAGCTTCATCATTTTCAAAAGCATTTATCGAAATCGAAGAATCTTTCTTCGTTGAATATGATTAAGAAGTCTCAACGACACTCGTCGACAAGACCCATATATTCAAAACATAAATCGTTCAAATTTTATGCGTCCAATTGATGATCGGCCTAATGGCGGCTGTCTTGAAGAAATAGTCAATGACATGTTTTCAAAAAAAGAAAGAGATTTGAGAGTAGTTGGAATCAAGCACTTTTCTTTCCCCCATTAGTGAGTATAATTGGGAAGGGATTAAAAAATCTCATTTCCTAAGCATGACTAATGAGTAATGCCCCCTCTGTAGAATCCCCTCTTTATGCTATAAGGCTCCTCATCAAGGAACTAGCTCAAAAGCATACATACTTCACTATCAAAATATAGCTCCCGTGTACGAACATAAATAGTGCCAACTTGCTAAGAGGAAGAAGGGAACATTGTGTCTACTATGCAAATGACATGCAATCTCAGGCACAAGCTCAAGCTTATCCCCAAAAAGAACATTAGCCCCAGTTTGAAGTCGGAACAGATACAGGCCTGTTCGACTTATGGAGGAGCATGAGCTCAACAACAAGTCTAGCATCCACCATAGAATGTATAGTAAATGCTAATACCAGCTCTGTTCTCTAGCCCCGACTTCAGCTTCATCAGTTAAGAATTCAATCCGGACAGAGCCATACAGTTACATCGTCATATGAAGAGTCCCGAGTTATTTTACATGCACGCAGATAAAGACGCCAATACATCAATCGAGCACGTGCAAATGCTTGGTTTCAGCCTTTCTTCGGCATGGCAGCGAGTCTAGTGTACATTCTTGCCATGGATTGGTATCCTCTCACATCACCCGATCGGAGTAGATTTCCTGCAAACAAAGGCAAGCAAGTAAATCATGCCAAACGTAACCCTAGCCCCATACTAATATCCATGTGTTGAGCCTTTGTATGATAGTCTCTCGGGAACATAATTAGAAAATTATTTAAGTAAGAACCAAGATTGCATTTGACATGACCAAAACCATCAAAATCATGAAATACATAACCCGCTCACTATGTTTTACTAGTTTCTTGTGTTGTGCTATAACCTGAGAAGGGCTTATCTCTTGAACCAAACGTATACACTAGGATTTCATTTTGTTGCACTTTGTTCTACTCTTCAGCATTTGGACACTACATCAAGGACACCACCTCAAAAGCTCTAGTCACCCCCCCCCCACCACAACACACACACACAGGACACACTAGATAACAGGCCATTTTTTTATCATTCGCAGAGTCTCAGTACTCACTTATTCACATCAAAGCATCCATAAACTGATCTGGAACCACCAGTCACAAAGCAAACACAACACTGGACAGTTATCTCGCAAGAAGCAAATGCACACACAAGCTCACAGAATGTCGCACAAATGAACAGATGCTCTCAAGGAGCCTAATTCCCATCAAAGATAATTCCAAGAGCTCAGCGGCAACATGAGCAAGAGAGCTGCCTAGAAAGAAATAAAAGAAAAGAGAGTTTGGCCTCACCACACATGGGGCAGCAGAGTAAAGAGTTGTATTAAGGGCAGTAGTAGAAGAGCATGGCCTGCTGACAAAACAGTGGATTCATGCAGAGCAGGCAGTCCTGCCCGATTTTACTTCAGAAGAACATTTGCTCTTTTCTAATACACTTCAACCATTAGAAGCAGGACCAGGACATAAGGAAAACATAATCATCAACCATTACATTGAACAAGTACAAGCATTTGTTCTTTATTACCACTCGCTATTGCTTCATTCTTGAAATCAACTCTTCTATGCCATACAATATATTGATCAACCAGGAGGCAATCATCAAACTCCTAGAGTGCCTGATTGCATGAATGATTAAGACAAATAGCTCTTAAGAATCCTAATAGATAGAGCTTGAGTTGAAATCGAAGCATTTATCATACCTAATTCATCTAATCCCCAGAATCTAGTGCGAAATGTACAGACCAACAGAACGTGTGTATATCAATACTCAATTGAGGCAAAGACATCCAACTGTAAATACCTGTCGAACCTATATATCCAGTCCAACTAATTCACCATTGGAAATAAAGAATGAGATAACGTATTGTTTGAGACAGGATTAGGAAACAAAATGTGGAAAAGGAGGAGCGTGAAAGATTCCCACTGAAATCAAATGCTCTCTCTCAATAATTCTCAAATGAATACAAAGGTCTCGCTCATATTATTTCCAGAAAAGTTCAATCAAAGACAATTTTGTACCTTCTTCTAAAAGCAACGTATCGAGAACCCTGCAAGAAGTACACTCCTTTTCGGCACTGATATAACAAGTCTACGTCAATATCATGGACCATGTAGCATGGACCACGGAGGATGATTGTTCATATAAACTACACTACCAAGTTTTCTTCTTTTCTTGTTATTTTGTGGTAGAAAGGGGATTACTTCTCTATTTTCGACTGAGGGGAGGAAATATTACTCAATAAGAAGTGCAATGGCACAAATTCTTGTCCTTGCTGTTATGGTATACACAAGGTGGGAAGGGCAGTGACCCCAAATCCAGATTTAATAGCGAGAAAGGTAACTACCAACTTTTGGCTCTTGGTCCTAACTCTGCATAGTTTTCGTGTAAGTGAAACAACATTCAACTAGATGTTATTTAGAAAGCAACACTGCCACATTTTATCATGAAACAGTGAACATGTTGCAAGAGGTGCAAGCAACAAATACGAAACACCCCACAAGGTCACTTAGATAATAGGCATACAAAGAATTTAGGTAAGGAAATTTCTGGTTGAGGTTAATGTACTAATGAAAGAATAATGAATTTTTAGTTATCATTTTTAAAGAAACTCACTGATACCTGAATCGCAATTTAGTGGGCTGTCCGGCTCAGGATGGGCCATGAGAGCTATTATAGCCCTGCAGACAGACTGGAGTGTCCAGGCAGGACTCCATGCATTCTTCAGAATATCAAGGCATATCTCCCCTGTCTGCATAAGGTAAATTAAAATGTCCATCTATAAGACCAACGAACACTTACAACATCTCGTACTTATGCATCAGGTATCTTCATTGACTTTCCCAAGCTAGGAGTAAACACAAAATCTATTCATGCAGAGATTCTCTGGAAACAATTTGGAAAAAAATAACTTAAAGCAGGTCAAGATCAGTTCCTAATTAATTGTCAACGGAGTCTCCACTTCTCAGCTTCTGCACCTCTATCTATCTTTCAAGTGCCAGTGAAATCAGAAACCTAAACTACCAACTAGTTCCAGTTTATGATACTGAACAAAATAGATATTGACTAGATGGATCATTAATCGCCAAACAACACAGTAAATCAGTTTGCCCTTCAACCTATTAGCATGCACTGCAACTAGTTCCAGCTAAGTTATCATCAATAAGCATTTCTATACAAACAATTATACCTTGAAGTGCACGTTGGGGTGAAATATCTTAGTCAGGAAACGGACTTGAGGCGGCTGCAGTGGATACTGCTCAGGTATAGCAAAGGCGAGCTGGAAAACACCACCCTCAAAAGGTGTCTCCGATGGTCCCTAATGAAAGAGAATCACCATTTCTATTACATGAGCAGCAGCCCCATTCCCTTGACAATTAACCACATCAGCCAATCAATCTCACCTTGATAAGAGCAGTCCACTTAAATATGTTCGAGTCATCGCAAACCAACTGGATGTCCGGATCAGCTACCTTCTCTCGCTGCACCTCTTTGTATTCCTTGAACAGCCTCGCCCTCGATGTCTACAAATACAAGCACATATCGGCTTTAGGATTCACACCCAGCCTGGGGATGTAAAGAAAATACAAAAACCAATTCCTCCACGTATGCAATTGCAGGAAATAAAATCTGTTGCTTCATGAGATGCGCGACATTGCAAGATGATTTACTCGGTACATAAGAATGATAACCTAGTGCAAAATTTTTCCATAAAACACATATCGGCTTTAGGATTCACACCAAGCCAGGGGATATAAAGAAAATACAAAAACCAATTCCTCCACGTATGTAATTGCAGGAAATAAAATCTTGCTTCATGAGATGCGCGACATCGCAAGATGATTTACTTGGTACATAAGAATGATAACCTAGTGCAAAATTTCGCCATAAAAAAAGAAAACTTTTCAAGAATAATCACACGGAAACAGCGGAACAAAGAGCCAGTAGTTGCAAGTAATCAGTAATACCTGCATTTCGATATACCCTCGCGAATCAAGTCTGCTACAGAAAATCCGACTTCCCCCAAAATTCAACTGAAAAATTGAACACAAGTGAACCAATATTTCAAAAAATTTCGAAGAACAAGAAAAATCATGACTCATGCCCTCTAAAATCTGCGTATATATTTCGTACATGTCTCACCACTCCCAAATCACTCCCTCATATCCGGGCAATTTCTCAAGAATCAAGCAAGAAAAAGTACCGCGAGCACAGACTCGGCTCCCACACCACAACGAAAGTAATCAAAGCCAATCATTTAAGCACCAAGCGACACAAATTTATTGCCTTCATCAAATATCAATCGAAGGATTTTCTGGGCAGTAAAGAATCGAACAAAGAATGAGCAATTCGCCGTCAATAAAAGAGATCGGAAAGCTCGTGATCGAAGAGAATTACCCTTTTCTTTCACGAATTGCGATCGAAGTCGAGGAGGTCGAGGTGGCTTCTAGCTTGGGACGACGGGGACCGGGACGAGGAGGACGAGGCGGTTGCGTCGCAACACGGTTACAGAACACGCGCGCACACTCGCATGACGACTGAGAATCAGAAATTGACTCCCATCTGAACCTTTGGGTCCCGTGTCTCCCTTGAGTTTTTCCTCCTTGTCATATTGTTTTTTCTCTTGTCACGCTCAAACGTGGGTTTTACATAAATATTTTTCGGTAAAAATACATTTTAAGTATTAATATTTATATACGACACTCACTTTAATATTAATATTTTCTTTTGAATCACTTAAGTGTCAAATAAAATAAAAAAAATTACATAAGTGTCAATTCTAGAAAAAAAAGCAATTAAGGGATAATTCCAACCAAACAGTATACGTGACTTTTTATTAATTTTTTAATATTATGTAGCAATTTTTTATAATAAAAAAATCAAGCCATTTTTGGATTGTTCTACTTAAAAACAGTTAAATTTTTTTAAAAATTAAAATTAAACAGAAAAACCTAAAATTTTTTCGGATGCAGCTACAACTTTTGCTCCCCTTTTTTATTTTTTAGTTTATTTTTAATTTTTCTAATATTATGTGGTTTTTTTATTTATTTTTTTATTATACCCTCCAGCAAGTCACGTAAATACCACACATGATTTCTAGCGAATGTCATCAGAGTTAGCACTGAAATAATTATTTTTCAAAAAACTTAATATTTAAATGATTTAAAAAAATATTGACACTAAAATGAGTATCGTACATAAATATTGCCAATATTTTTCTTGTAAGGGCAAAAAGCATCAACATACAATTAAGATAAATACAGATAAAATTGGTTGTTTCTAACATTTTCTTGCTAAGATAATTAGATGTCAGCGCCTTTGAAATTTTTGGGAGGAATGCATTTTATTTTTTGGGTCGAATGGCGACTGAATTTCACTACGCTTATAATGATCCCTTTCGTATATTGTGATAAGAGGTAATTCTGTGAAAGTTATTATTTAATAACGTTTATTGTTTACGCCTAATAACTAGAAATATTATCATTTTCGTTAGAAATTGCGTAATTTTGCAATGTTATCAATCAATAAATGTGCTACTTTTGCTAGCTTTAACCGATTATAGTTTTTTTGGGTAAGGCTTTAACCGATTATAGTTAGGTATAAGTGCATTGAAAATCATAAAACTTGTTAGGAAAGTACAGCTGAGTCTTAAAACTTTCAAAAAAATATAATCAAGTCCTCTTATTTTCAAATAAAGGCAATTGGTAAGCAACACTTGTCATGTTTAAATCCTAAAGTTAGCAAAATAAGTAATAAGTTTCAGGACTTGATTACACTTTTTAAATTATAAAGACATCACGGAACAAGAAGACAAATCAAGGTATGAACCAGCATTTAAACATGACAAGTGCTGCTTACCGAAAATGACGTATAACAAGTATGTATAATTGGGCATGCCACCACAATAATAACAACAACAACAAAATTACAAAAATCAATTTAATAAAATAAGATTTTCTTGCTTATAAGTGGAAGGCTAGTGACAAACAAGAAAATCATTTAATAAACGTTTATTGAACGTCAGGTTCGTTAAACAAACGTTTGTCACACCATGCACCGGTCACGTTCGTTCATTGCCCAAAGCAGCTCAAATACACCTGTTCACCCCCAGCACATGTGAACCGTAGAGCATGCGAGCCTCAATCTGACGGTTCGTGTCATCGGGCGCATGCGAGAATTTCCTTTGAACGCATTAGCTTTAAGATTATCATACTTGTAAATCAAAATAATCTCCAAAAGTAGATAAAACTTCCCAAATAGTTTTAAAAAAAAAAGTTAGTGTCACAAAAAATCTTAAATTGATACACATATAACAAATTTACTCCAAACTAATTTTTTAAGTACAAAAAATTCAAACCGGTACATAAATAACAAAATTTACTCTCCCATTAGTTTTCGTTAAATTAAGTTTCGATTATTTGTGAAACATATCAATTGGTAGAACCTAAGCTTGTTTACTTTTCTTTTTTTTGATAAAGGTAAGTAATATATTGACTTGCCAAATCCAAAATACAAACCAACGCCTGAAACAAACCTTGTACCCAATACGACACATACGGGTGTCCCAAAGGGTGCGAAGTTGTGGCCTAATATAAAAAAAAAAAACCTCAAACTTTAACCTTTGTCCCAATTTTACCTAAAACTTTTTTTGTCTCATAAAAAACCATAAACCGTTATTTTTGTCCCAATTCTACTGGCCTAACACAAAAAAAAAAAAAACACATAACTTTAACTTTGTCCCAATTCTACCAACCTAATACCCAAAAAAAAATCATAACTTTAGCATTTGTCCCAATTATATCCAAAACTTCTTTTTGTCTCATAAAAAATCCAAAACTTTTACTTTTAGCCTAATTATACCACAGTTACTCTTCCGTTCATAATAACGGTTAGTTAATACTATGCAGCATTTCTACATTGTTAGAGAATTAGACTCAGCAAGCTAATATGAAAAAATCTATTAACTTCTTTTCTGTTATATGCTTCTTCTGCATATTGTTGGAAGATATAGAGCCATTCAAGGTGGTATGCCTCGGATTCTACCCAACACTCAATAACCCAAAGAATGGCTAGTTGTGGAGATTTGATTGTCTAAACAAACAATCTCAAATCTTGCTATCCTTAAAACCTGTTGATCTTGATATCCTTAAAACTTGCTGTTTTTGAATTTCAAAATTTTGTTGGCAAGTTCAACGAAAAAATTTAAGCCACGTAAGATTAACTAATAGTAATTATAAATAGAACGCTGGTGGTGGTAGAATTGGGCCAAAAGTAAAAGTTTAGGATTTTTTATGCGATAATTTCTTGTAATATAATTGAGACAAATGCTAAAGTTAAAGATTTTTTGAGTATCAGATCGGTAGAATTGGAACAAAGGTAAAAGTTGTAAATTTTTTATGAGAAAAAAAATTTGGATATATTTGGGAGTAAGGCCAAAGTTGGTGGTTTTTTATGAGATAAAAAAAATTTTGGGTATAATTAGGACAAAGGCTAAAGTTTGAGATTTTTTTGGGTATTAGGCTTGTTTTTTTTTTTTGGATAAGGTCTCTAGTCAACTACTTGAGGGTTTACTATTAAATTACTGAGTATGATAACACGTAACAACTTACGGGTATGCCAATTTGGGACTTATGCCCTCCATTTGTCACATGTATATCAACTTGAGGATATAATTATCAGGGATCTATGAGTTTGGAGTTTTTTGCAGTAAAAAAATTAATTTTTGGTAAATTTATCGCTTACATACCAATTTGAAAATTTCAGTAATATTAACCCGAATAAAAACACATAATCCGCTCCAAAAAAAAAGTGAGGAGAAAAGGCACCTCCGCGTCGTAGGCAAAGTCTCCGCACCTACTCATGGGAAAATCACCCCCAATACAAGTGAATGTCATGGGTCAATTTGTTAAGCTTGTCTCGCCAGAGTCATGAAAGTTTGAAGCATCGTCGACCCAAAACAACGACGTGTCTTCTACAGTGGAACAAATGTAGACAGCAAGGCTTATGCTCAATCCAAGAAAAACATAAAAGCTAGAAAAACCGATAGAGCTGCAAATTCAGCGAAAACACCAAATGTAGGATGATACGAACATCACTAAAAGCCAAGCAACTTACAAATCACGAAAGGAGATCAGAACAGCAGGACGGTGTCCTCTGTCAAAAGAGAGTTGCTCTAAACCACAACCCTATACAAACTCAACTCATCCAAACTTCAATCACAAGTACATCTTCCGAAGGTAAGAAATCCGCATTGCGACGACAGCATGCTCAAAATCACAAGCCAATCATGCTACCAGACTGAAATTCCAAGTGTCATCCCGACGAATTCTTCTCTCAGCGCACACTCAAATTCTCATAAAAATCTGCTGTAGGCATGCACACCAACTCAAACTGCAAAAATCTATAAGAATTATATCAGCTAAGTATGGTACGCTTATTAATGTTTCAGCCAGATAAAGAGAAAAGGTCGAGGAGATTTCCTTTTCTTTCCCTTTACAAAGAATGTACATTATCTCAATGCCAAACAAAGTAGTGCCAACACATGGCCGCAAACAGAAGAAGCTGCCAAATATGTATAATAAAAAAATTCGAAATAAGAAAATCAAAAGAAATCAAGTTAACAAGCAAAACATGATTGGCAAATACTACTGCTACATGCTACCAGCTCTGCCTGGTGTATTAGATTTCGCAGATGATTTCACTTTAGCCATATTAACAAGATCTCCAAATAGCTTGTCCTCTGGCTTCGAAGGCTTCATGGGCGGCACATATGATGAAGTGGACACCTGGTATGAAGAGTTCCTTAAGCTACTATCATCTTGAACTGATAGCCCATACATCCGCTGGTCAAGGTACTGAGCACCTTGTTGGCCATAGCCATAGGCTGCCACCTGGCTGCCATACATTTGCTGGGGATACATATAAGCCATCTGACCTACTTGCATTGGCTGATGTACCATCCCCATATAAGGACCTCCTTGGATGGGCTGAGGTGGTAGTCCTACCATTTGGTTTGTTGGAACAACCTGGTTATTCAGCATGGGCAAGTGGCCACCCACAACTGGTTGCATGTACATGCCCATCGCTTGCTCATTCCCCATTGGATAAGGTGCCTGGGCATGCAATCCACTTGGTGCAGGTTGTGCATGTGTGACCACCGCCTGCGAACTTTGCATTGGTTGTGGGTACTGAGCGCCCATCGCTTGGCTGTTTTCCATTGACTGAGCTTCCCAAGGGGGTGGTGGTAGCGAATCACTAGTTGAAGCACCTGTGAAAGACCACAAACCTGTAAGCTCAACAGATTGTAAGATTGTTTGTCAGGAGTTCAGGTATGTCCATCAAGAAGAGATCTAACTCTCTCTACGAGGACTTCAAGACTCACAGCATGTCAGTAACATGGAAAAGGATACCAATCATGCCCCTACTATGTGCCAAATAAGGTTGTACGGTACAAGCTGACAGACAAAATACGCATCATTAAGAAAGTAATGTCAGGTACTCATGACGAAGCAGAAGAGTACCATAGACAGGAGAGGGAGGCTGTTGCTGCTGCGCAAAATTGCCATTCCAAACAGGAACAGAGCTTTGAGAATAAGGTAAACGATCATGCTGGTTTGATCCCATGTTTGGCATGCTGCCATTAGCAAAAACTCCAAATTGTGGAGCTTGCAGATTCTGCTGCTGTTGGAATTGAGGAGTAGAAGGATTGCTTTGGGTAGTTGAATAGCCACTCTGGGTATTGATGGTATTGGGCTGGTTGTTACTGTCCGAAAACACATCAAAAAGAACAAGCGCATTCTGCTGCGACTGAGCTACAGTTGACTGGGGTTGTCCAACAGGCACAAGTGCTAGTGAATTATCTGCCTTTGGAGAGCTGTAGTCCTCTCCGCTGAGAAGGTCCATTTTTGGATCGATTTTAGCTGGAGCAGCACCGTTAGAGGAGGAGGGAGCAGGAAGCAGCAACTGATTTAACGTCTGAGACCCTGTAGCAGCACTTGATGTTGATCTGCAGAAAATCCTGCCTCTTATAGCACATTTGGCCACAAATATATGCTCAATCATTAAAAATTTAAATCAAGCTGATCACTGATCCCCTAATAGTAAAATACTGGCAGTATTATGTAAGAGACACGTATGTTCATGATTTACAGTTTTACTTTCCTCTCCTGGATGTTTGCTGGACTTTTAACTTATTATGTATCTTACTATCAGTCTACTAAAGATATAACATGTCAATTATCAATATTTGATTACTTTTGATAATTGATTATATAGTATCACATTCCATTATAGGAGCTCAAAATTCTTTCACGCACTTTTAAGGAAAATGACGATGTATGCTCATGCTTATCCTGTATCGAATAAATTTCGTTCTGTATAACACTAGCAGAACCGATATTAGTGTGAGTCTCAGTAATAAGGACAGAGACTGCAGGTGTTCAAACCGAAAAAATGTCTGCTCTCTTGTCAATCTGGACTAGCTTATTTTGGAAAGATCCCTAGCCATCCTATGAGCAAACTGGGGAGACATGGAAACACTTGAGACTCAAGAACTGAATGCATAACATTGGACAGCAATCCCCTAGAGTTTAATCTGCCTGACACAAAGTTTCAACAGCAAATATTCAAGATCTTAGGTCAATTTAAGCAGCAAGAGAAGTGTTTGAGATAACATGCTTAAAATATTTTGTACTTGCATATTTATAATCAACACATGTATACGATGTCCTTTCTTCTCCTCTCAAGACCAAACTCCCATCAATAGTACTACTTAGCATCTGTTTGGCAAAGCTGTGGGCCTGTGTCCGCGTTATAGCACGCATTGTGGTTGTGCTGTGAAGCACAGTATCTTGTATTCTTGGTAATATATCCTTTACAGCTGCATCACCCAAAATTGGGTGAGGTATTTTTCTAGAAATTGTTATAACTGCTGCAATTTTGTGGGTACTGCGGCCGTAAAGAATTTGCCAAACACCTCCAAAAGCTGCAACATGCTTTTTTCACAGGAGATTGCTGTGAAAAAGTTGCACAGACGAGCTCTTAATAACTCAAGGATCAAAAGATAGATGACAAACTTCTATAAATGTGTAAATATCTAGCAAATTTTACCAAACAGCCGAAAATTACTGGACAATATCCCGATCAAGTTATCACAGGAGGAGTACTGCTGCAGTTCACAAGACTTGAACTTCATATCTTGCCGCATACCAAGCATTTGAGGTTTATATATTGAATACGTGAGTGATGAACCAGTTACCTTTCATCAGGCTTTTTGCTGCTATCGTCAATATCAAGTAAAGGACCTTTGACAGCCGTCGTGGTGCCAGAAGATTCCGGCTGGGTTTTCTCTGCCTCAACTGAAGTTCCAGAAGCAATGACTTCATGCTTGGCAAGTACACGCTGCAAGTCATCATTCAGCGCTAATCCTTGACGTAGAAGTGATTCATCCCTGGATTACAAGTTCAAGTTGGAACTAATAACCCATCCCTTCTCATGAAATTTAGCATGTGCATATCTAATGACTACTAGAAAGAAGTTCCACACCTATGAGCTATGAAAAAACCTCGGGGGGAGAGAGAGAGAGAGAGAGAGAGAGAGAAAGAGCTGAGATACAAATTCACTTCAAGCAAACCCAACATAAAGAAAGCAATGTTAACTAAGAACCTCCTTTTGGACCCAAAAAAAAAAAAAAAAAAAAAATAGAACCTTCTTCAAGTTTGGCAGCCCCCCAGGGAACTTTTGTTTTAAATTTCATTGAAATACAGGAAGATCATTCTCGTTACCCTCTGCAATGAAGCTTTATTTATAATTCTCATCTTCTTAGCTGCACCAATATTCGTTATTTCACTGGTCTTGAACAATTCATGTCAGATGAGTGAGAATTTCTTTTCCTTTGATGTTTTATTTTCTCCCATGGGTAATCAGACAAGATATCTCGCAGTTAGCCTTTACAAGCTTGGAAATCATGCAACCATTGGCACCTATATTCTTCATGTCACTATAACCTAAGACAAATAGGAAACCACACAGAAATCATCAGCACTTGTGCTTATAAATTAGATGCAAGCTCAATTTATTCGTTTGACGAAAGTAACTTTGCTTCCTGTATCGGATCTATAAGGCTCTTAAATTCGTAGTATACATGACTTCCTCCTTATCAGTAATGCAACAGGTATGACACACAATCTTCTTTATACCTAACCAAACATCCCTTAAATCTTGAAACTTCATCTTGCAACACGCTGTATGTCCATTTATGCTACTAAAATGGATAAGTTGCAACATAAAGATAGCAATCACATGAAATATCGTAGGAAGCATCAGGGTAAGGCAGAAGAATGCACTGATTTTAACTAGACTTAGGTCATTGAGAATCAGAATTCAAACAATGTTTTTTGGGTAAGGAGAATTCAAACAATGTTTTTCACCAGATAAGACAAAAATTAATATCCACACAAGTTAGATGAAATACAGAACCATTTATTCTAAGATGGAGATATAGATATTAAACATCAAATAATACAGAGACAGCAACCAAGTTATAAGCGTGCACACACGTTGTAAATACTCCAGTGCAAACCAGATGACAAGCACCCATCTGGAGGAAGAGTTCACACAGTCTCACACCAACATCATGAATCTGCCACTGTCCTATAGTGCTTATGCTGGAACTAGTCTTCTAAGCAAAGAAAACCCATCTAAAGGTTTCCTCTTCACCAACAAATACAATAACAAACACTAGAATGTCCCGCCTATGGAAATGGTAGCAAGGGTATTTAAACACGAAAAAGGAAAGCTGGAGAAGACAGTAAGCATCAAAATACAGTCAGGAAGAGGGTATATGAGCCTCTTACGATGTAGAATTTACAAGGTGCACCACCCTCTGCTTGTAGGTGCGGCACTGCTCTACCAAATCAACAATGACCTCCTGCCTAAGCCCCTGCAGATTTATTTAAAATAAAATATATAAAAAATAGCCAATAAGAAAACAATTGTAACTGCAAAAGGAACACCGCTGAATGGTTTCCAATTGAATCGGAAACTAAAAGGAAAAGTGAACTTCAACCTCACATTATTTCAATAAGATACTATCAGTGCCCACTAATTCAACTGCTTGATGCATAAAAATACATCCTTAATTAAGCATCACAAATTCAAAAGTGTACCTCCTTGTTCCCAGGATCTATGGCATTCAGCATTTCTGCAAGCACATCCATGATCCCCCGTGCATTCTGTATTTCTGTCAGGCTACACAAGAACATTAAGTTATGCGTCAAGAACATCAAAATATATGACAGACGCAAGGTGCTGTAAAATGTCCTTTGACAGGATATACTAGATTATCCCATCCACGTAGGGCTACAATCCTTTAAAAATCAGTGTACTAAGAGAGCATGTATCATTATAATTAAAGTGTTCAATTCAACAAAATTGTACAGACAGTCTAAGGATCACAAATAAAGGACCTCTATGATACATACAAGCTAGAAGACAACAATGAGCTTGTTTGAATTCGCTTGACCAAAAGAATTATCGTATGGGACTTACGTGTCAATATTTGCATACTTCGGGAAAAAAAAAATTCAGGTGCACCACGTTTACAATGGTCAAATTGAATAAGCCAAAGAATTAAAGAATATAAAAAGTTCTCACAAAAAGCCTTGCTAAGCAAACTCTGTCTTACGAAGAACAGTTTTGCCACTTAGAAGTAAATACGAATGTTAAGTTCCACATGGAACTATAATAAAACCAGCAGTTTTAAAATTCTTTGGACATAGATCTGTAAGAAATGAAAATTCTTGAATGACAACAGAAAAGTTATCAGCATTTCAACGTATAAATGCACCTCAATGTGGGAAACTCGGACTCTGCAGAGGACTCAGAGGCCTCTGGCCGGTGATCAGCATTGCGGATATTTTGCGGATATGAAGAAAGTGGTATTGTTTGTGGAGGTGTAAAAACCGGTGCAGAACCCTCCGCTCTCTGAGGGAACACTGCTCCTGCTCGCTGTACCAAAATGAATGGACTTAGAGAATAGTAACTAACATCACATGACAACCAACACCGAAAAAGGTATTTGTTGTAGTACTGTCCAGACTAATACATCAACCAACTCACGGATGAAACAAGTCTGTTCCCAAGAGCAGGAAAAAATATATATATTACCAGCAACTCCTGGTAGGCAGCATAGTATTGAGGATATCTTGCCCTTGGCCCTCCAAAAGCTTCTTGCCAAGTATCTATCAAGATCAGTATCTTCTCTTTGACATGGATATCAGGCTGAAGAATCAGGAATACCATGAAGTTTCAGCCAACAAGTAACTTTCAGCAGCCAAATGCATTAAAATTTCGTACCTTCTTCTTCACCATTTTCACCATCTCATGAAGAACATCTCTCTCAGCTACATGCATATGAACAATGTCTCCACAATTCTTTATAATTGTCTCCAATAACTATTAAGACCAAAAAAAAACCCAATTGATCTGCATTAGACAAAAATCCAACCAGCATTTAATCCAGGAAAAAAGAAATTTCGTAATGGACCAAGAGCAGAGTTCTTATCCATACAATATGCAAATCAATTCTAATACTTCAAAAATTGAACAAACTTCTCCAAAGAAAACAAAGTGAAGGTATGCAAAAGCAATTCTCACTCGATACAAACAGAATAACGTAAATTGCTCCGCTTTCTAAAATTTCCTTCCTGTGTCTGAACAGAAACATACTGCACAAACCAAACAAGTTTACCACATTGCCTATGCACTCAATGACAAAATTCCATAGGATCAAAAAATACTAAAGTATGAAACTTCTACAGCAGGCAAATCAGATTATAGACGGCACTTTTAGAACAAAATAAGTTGTTCCACAATACTCAAAACCTCTAGTACATCTTCACTTTAGTAAACCCAAATATGAGACAACAGAATTCGCATAAATATTTCCGTTTTCCAAATGATCACAAGCATATTCTCATTCTCTGGACCTTTTTTGGTAGTCAAAATTATTAGACTGCTTTAGGTGGCTCATGATTCCTATTTGATTGGCTTCTGCTTCTCAATCTACCACTTCTAACGGCACACATGGCAACACTTCTACTTCAGAAAGCAATTTCTGGCCAAAAGTTGATTTTTCTACTTCTACTCAGAAGCTGGAGTTGATTTTTCTATTTCTGCTCCAGAAGTTGATTTCTAATTAGAGAAATTCATTTGATAACGGTTGAAAATATCTACTTTTGAAACATTATTAATACAAAATCTTCTATTAAAAATTATTGTCAGTAGCCGAAAAAATTCTACTTCATTTTTAAAAATTTTAAATTTCTTTAAAAGATAAATTTATTATTAAAAAATATTGTTTACTTTTTAAAAATAAAAAATCATTATTTATTTTTTTCGGTGGTGGTCGGAAACAGCGACTCAGTGGGCCACAGCCAATGGTGGGTGGTGATAGGCTATCGGCAATGGGGGATGGTGGACGTGGACAGCGATGGGCGGCCACTAGCAGAGGTCAGCGGTGGGCAGTGGCTGGCAACAGGGGCGATCAATAGGTGGTAGCGGTGGGCGCCATCAGGCAAAGAAATGCGGTGGGTGGCGAGGGGCGATCAACGAGTGGCAGCGGTAGGTGGCGTTAGACAGAGGTCTACGGTGGGCAACAGATGGCGATGGTCGGCGGCTAGTGATGGTCGAAGGCGGTGATTGACGAAGGTTTGCGGTGGTCAACAGCCAATGGTGGTTAGCAGTTGGCAGAGGAAAAGAGGGGGGGGTGGGTGGTGGTCGCAAGCAACAATCGGTGGTGACAGGCGAAGGTGGGCGTGATCGAAAAAAGGCGAAGACGTAATAAAAAGAGAGTAGAACGAGAAGTACTTTTTGAGTTTAGAAACAATTTTTTTTTATCTTTTCAAATTGGGGTTAAAACAACTTCAAAAGTAAAAATTCACTTCGGAAGTAGAAATTTCTTTCAGAAGTAAAATTTTTTACAAACGGATTTCTACTTACTTCAAAAGTTAAATTACCAAACGGATTTCTGCTATAAAAGCACTTCTAAAGCAAAAATCCACTTCTAGAAGTGTTACCATGCACACCCTAAGCTACAACAAAACATGGATCCTCAAATAGACTCTAAGATCTGACCAAAAAAAAAAAGACTCTAAGAAACTCAATGAGTGATATAAGCATCATGAAGCATAAAACCTCAAAATTGCAAAAGACATGCACGCAGAGAACCTTTTTTTATTCTCTACATTCACCAAAAACTTGTGAGCAACTTTTTTAATATAAAAATGGACTATAGTATCCCATAATTTGCTCTTTGTGAGAAATTCAGTTTTTTATAGTCACAAGGTCACTATAATAGTTAAACATGAGCAAATGTCCTACTAATCTCTAATTAAATGACTAGTTATCCACTTTCCTTGCCATTCTTTCAGCTCCTCAATAGTTGATAACCACTAAATCCTTTTTCCTTCTATCCCTTCTTGCACTTACATATGTTTGCACCTCTTATACTGGTATTAATTATACGTATCTACTTCACCAGTACCAACCACAGAGCCAAAGTAGGACCAACACTTTATGATTACTATATTGCTTCAAAAATCGCAGCAATAACACAGGTGCATTCACAAGGAAAACAGAAGTCCACTGCGCTTGCAACTTTAAAAGGAAACGAAAATTTCCAAAACCTACCGTTAAAGCCAGGAGTTGAACCTTAGGATTCTTGCTTCCAAGACGCTTCTTTATGCCTTTAACTACATCCTTAGCTTGCCTGCAAGTACAGTAGATGAACTCATGCAGTCAACAAGGACTGAGCAGTAATTTTTTGAAAAAGGGAAGATCATGAAATTTCAATACTAAGGAAAAGAAGTAAGGCAGAAAGTTTCTGCATAGACTCAATGTAGGTCAATTACTAAGTTTAACAGAACAAAACAGAGAGAAAGCAAATAATACACGTTATGGGTAGACAAAGTCAGAAAAATTGGAGGAGCTCGCAAGCAAGAGTGCAAAAAACCTAATTAAACCTCAAATCTGGCCCTATAAGTCCTTAAGCTATGTGTGGGAGACCTAGGGTAAGGGAAAGGGAAGGAAAACGCCGATAAACTTAAAAGTTTTCCTTCTGTCCCTTCTCACAAAATTTTATAAGCTTCAAAATCTTCTATCCATATTTTCATCCTCCCCAATTTCCCAAACAGAGCCGTGATGTTTAGCAAAAGTACGGGTAATGAAATACTTAAGAGTTTGACTGATAACAACTTTCTCGGGACCATCGTAATTACAAAAAATTCCAGAATCAGTATTAGATGAGTTTCTTCTCAACTCAAAGAGTTTGAACTGGACAAAAAAAAAGAAAACAAACCCCACATCCACCCTCCCAAGAAAATCCCAAAAGAAACAACTCAAAGCACACTGCAATAGTTAAAATCAGAAGCTTGGCTGATAATTTTGAAGAAGAAAGCCCAATTCGTAGTTCAATTTATTTGTCTAGGGAACGCAACCCATACTCCTTTTTATAGCATGTAATATGAGACTAACAACAAGCATTGACAAGTTTAGAGAAGACATATTTCTTCTTCAGCGAGTGAAACAAGCCTATACCGGTTAAGCAGGAAAGGGATCATTCCTCACAGTAGATAAGATGATAAGATGCCAGAAATACAAGCTAGCAAAATACTAATTGAGAAACATGCTTCAGAAAATCATCACCAGCTACAGTTGAATAACTGCGCTATAAAATATTCATCTGCATCTTCCTTTCTTGCCATTTATTGTTTCACCTTCTAGATGAAAAGACCAATTCCAAGCAAATTCACTGGACTGTTTAAGCAATTCAAACCATCCCATCACAATCACATTAGACCTTCATGATTTTGACACCTATTATATAAAGCACAAGTTCATATGATTTATGACTACAACATCTTCCTAGTATGACAAAGATAAGCCACGATAATGATCGATTAAGTCCGAATAGCAATTGATAGAATAATTAAGTATTAAACCATGCCTTTATCTAACAGCTTAAGTTTTTAGAACAATTGGCAGTGGTCTCACAAATCTCACATGGTATTAGAATAAGAGATCCTGAGTTCAAATCTTTTCAAGACCCATTTGTCTTCCCAATTAAATATTTCCATGCTTAATACTAGGCAAAAAGGTCAGAATAAGCGTGAGGGGAAGTGATAAAATAATTAAATATTAAATCGCGTTTTATTTTTAAGGGCTTAAGCTATTAGAACAATTGGCAGTGATTCCACAAATCTCACATGAATAACTCAAGAAAATCAAATTTCTCAAAATTCCATAAACTTTCTCGCGAATAGCCTAAACCACTACGGCTTGATCAATCTCATTTTCTTCACAAACTAGCTAGGTTCAATTGGACAGGTCTTAGAAAAAGATCACAATAGGTTCAATCAAAGGTATTGAAGGGCTTTATTTGAGAACTTGTAATCAGGCCATGTAGAGTGGCACAATGGAAAATTAGTCATTGTGCATGTCGGTTGCAGAAGCATTCAGATAATGCTACGAACTCATCATTACATGCCAATTAGACACACAACTCGGCATGATTAATAACCTTTGGATTCCCTGATAATACTAGCAATTTTTTAATGGTTCCTTGTACTGAGATTCACACAAAAAACCAGGTAAATCCCCCCACAAAGACGGTTTCCAGCTTTCTTGTCAGTAGGGAGGGGAAAGCATCCTAAACAACTTCTTCTTCTCTATCAAACCCATTGAGCTAAATTGCATCGATTCTCTCAGCCATTCAACTGTGACTTTGGGTTGAGATATAAAAATAAGTCATCGTTACTAAAACCAACGTTCACTGATTTTATAATTCCTTTTACACAAACTTCTTTAAAAAACCAAATTACTCTTCTCCAACATCTTGACCATCCAAAGCTACTTCCATAGCTACTTGATCAAATAAGCTGAAAACAATGACGAAAACTAATGGCTCCTGAGCTCTTCCAATACGAACACCATGCAAAATTGATCTCATTTCATCCATCCAAATACGACAGTTAGGCATGTAGATTTAAATATTTCGTATTGGCACGATAAACATCGTCCACTTATGTCGAAATCCCTTTTGCACTCACTCTTCTCAACAACCAAACTAACTATTCGATCAAATCCCACCACTGCCTCAAGCTTCCAGTGCAGGCATTCCATCAAAGCGAGCAGAAAAGAGTAGCAACGGAGAATACTTCGACAGCGACATGATAATGAAAAGATTACCCGGGGTCGTGATTGAGGATGTCACAGATCTCAATGTTCATCGCCCAATCGGGTCCGATGAGCATGTCGGTCGTTGCTCTCTCCACCATGGAGTTCACCATCTCGACCACAATGGCCAATCGAACCGCTCAATCGGCGACGGCGACCGATCACAAACTCGTCCAAAACAAAAATCGAGGAGAAGAAACCCCGGCGAATCGCGGAGCAATCCGGCGAGTCTCGGCTATCCGAGCAATCTCCAAGCAAAAATCGAAACAACAAAAAAAAACGAACAGGCGGAATCGTCGTCTTCTTCACCCTCTCCCTCCCTCCCTCTCTCTCTCTCTCTGCCCCGTGAGATCGCGAGCTTTTCTTTACCTTCCGTTGAGGAATGATTTTTTTCCTCTTTCTGCTCCTTTTCTTTTTTTTTTTTTTTTGAACTGCTCCACCTCGATACAGCGATCAAAGAAGGAGGCGAATGACGTGTTGCCACGTGTTCGCGGCCCAGTCCTTCAGAGCTTTAATCTTTCGATGACCGTTGATTCGGCCGACTTTTTTCATCGGGCGGTTTATTACGTGCTCGGTGGGCCTTTTCTAGTTTTTGTCGTGCTTAGGATCACTTGCGGCACGGGGCTGCGCAAAGCGACAGGTCTCGCCTGGTCTCCCGGCGTAGAAAATAATGCGATTTTGCTTGTTTTCTCTTAAGCTATAAAATATGCATGGGGAAATTTTCAAAAAAAAAAAGCATGAACTATCTTCATTTCCTTAAATAACGATCAAAAATTAATTTTATTTTAAATAAAATTTTGAAATATCCTCGTTACCTCAAATAAAGATCTGAAGTAGTTATATAATCTTAAAAAAGAGCCTACTCATCAATTAATAGAGGCATTTTCGCCAACTATTTTTTCTATTTTTTATGTTTTCAAAAATAAAATGAAAAATAGAAGTGAAAAGAAAAAAGGGAGAGAAACGCATGCGAGAGGGTTAGCCATTGAGGTTACCAGCACCTGGGGTCAAGGGCCAATGACCCTATCAAAGCAAGGAGAGGACCACAACCCTCTATTGGACTAGGGCGACAATCACGCGTCTTGTCAATGGTGGCACGGCGACCACAGGTGAGAGGCAACCCTCCCACCTATGTTTACTTTGAGCTTTTTATGAATAGGTTAAAATTATATTTTGATGATGATTGAAACAAAATTAGTTCTTTCCTATTACTTTCCCTTGATTGATAAGAGTTTTTACCCAGTTAGCCAGCCGAGATCATGCCTTTATTTGAAATAGTCATAGACACTTCAAATCCTTATTTAAAATAATGAGAAAACTTGGGGCTTTTATTTTAGATAATTATCACTCGAAACCCTTATTTGAGAAATGGAAGATCCTTATTAGAGAAATTGAGAGCAGTTGTGGCTCTTATTTGAAATTTTACCGCATATATGTGAAGGAATCAACAACTAAAAAAATATAAAAAAAATGTTTGGCCAGCAAAACTAAAAAAGGAAAAGAAAAGAAAAGACAATTTGCTTCCATTACAAAATATTCAAAAATGTTTAATGGTAAAAAAAATTATCGATAAAATTTACATAATACAAATAAATTGTACTACATGTATGCTAGACTTGTGCATGCGCCCTCGTGAAAAAATGAATAGATATAATTGTCTCAATTAAGGGAAAGATGATGATTCTTTTGGCAGAGGAAATGAGGCGGAATAGTCTATTCGAATAGCCAACGTCACTAGTTTAGTGGAGCAAGTGAATATTGAGCTGTGGATAGAATATTTTTGTACTTTTCTTATTATTTTATGAAGGGTGATCTTGGAAGGGGAAAAAAAAGGAGTCAATTAAATGTTTCGCTTTTAATATAGAGAAGATAGAAAGAAATATTCAAAAATTCGAAATTATTTATAAGATGGAAAGGAAATCAAATTTTATTGAAATAAGTGTAATCACTAATTGACTTACTTATCTACTAACAATTTATCTAGTAGGTGACTAAATGACGGAAAATGGGATTGAAATTAAGGATGAGCAAATTGGATCGACTAAATTGAGAACTACCTAAAATGGACTGAATTGATGGTCTACTTCTAAGTTATAGAGAGCGGCGGTTCGATTCCTGGTCTTTAAAATTAGAACTAGTTATCGGGTGGTCCGATCCTGGTCTCAGGGAATATAGAATTGGATCGAACTGCTTGAAATCAAACCAATTAATTTTATCTTTTTTTTTGTAACCGAGGTGTCCGGAGACTGGTGAGCTTTAGCTCAAACCGAGGTCGTGAACCCGACTAAGTCCTCGGGAGCGACTGTAGGACCCCCACCACCACAGGTATCCGGGTAAGACGCCGAGCTCCCTGCGACGAATCGCAACGGGGGGATCGAACTTGGGACCAAACTGGGTCCAAAGCCCTATCCACTCGCCCACTCAGCCGGTGGGTCCAATCAAATTTATCTTATTTTATTGTAAATTTTAAAACATGACCCTAAATCTATAATCACTCGGATCAGACCAAACCGAAAACTGCATGGACTAGACAAGGCATAACCCTAAATTTGGAATTGAAAACCGCTCGAATCGGACCAAATCTAGAATCGTCCGGACCAAATCTAGAATTGCATTGACCAAACCAAACATAACCGTAAACCTGGGAACCACCCGAACCGGACCAAACCAATGGTCTAATTCTTGATTCCAGAGAAGGCGGTCTGGTCTTGGTCCTTAAAATTGAAATCCATCGTCAAACGGTCAGTCTAGTTCCCGATTCCAAGGGTACAAGATTGGATCGAATTGTCTGAAATTGGACAAATCGATTTTATTTTATCTTTTTGTGATTTTTTAAACATACCTCTAAATCTAATGTTTCCCTTCTTTCTTTCCCAACCCAAACCCGATTGGGCGACCTGTGTAGTTTTCTGTGATTGACTCCCTAAACTAGTATTTTGAAAATGCTCGATGGGCGGGAGTTGCATCGGGCTAAAAGGACTTTGAAAATGAATTGCACTGACATATAAACTTACGTCATTGCAAGTAGAGCCGTCAATATGGATCAAAGACCCATATTTGACCCATATTTTGTATAAAATAGGTCTTATATGGGTCATTAACTTTTAAATAACTAACTAAAAATGGGTCCAAAAGGTTGAAGTGAAATTAAATGGGTCAAAATTGGGCTATGCATGAAACTCATTTTTGACTAATATTGGACCCATTTTCGACTCATAACTCCCACAAATTACAAATGGGCCTAGGGCCTCAAAATCTAAACTTTCTTCTTACTATTTTTTTAATTTTCTATTTTTACAAGTGAGCCCATGGTCACCGCTCGCCACTCGTGGTCGCGGCTTGTTGGTCACAGGTTGCGCGGTCGCTAATTGCGTGGTTGCCGGTCGCGCGGTCCCCCGGTCGCGAGTCGAGCGGTCTCGGGTCGCGAGGTCACGCGTGGCGGGTCGTGCGGTCGTGGGGTCGCGGGGTCATGCGGTTGCCTGGTCGCGCGGTCGCCGATCGCGCAGTGGAGCGGTGGCGCCGTCGCTGGTTGCCACCTCCGGTTGCGGGTCGCCGATCGCCGCCGCCGTCCGTCGTGGCCAGAGAAAAATAAAAAAAAATAAAAGAAAAATACTTTTTAAAAAATCAGAAAATTTTAAAAATTTAAAAAAATAGAAAAAATTCCATTGGATTTTTTATTGCATGAAAGGATTTTAGTAATATTATTTTTTAATTTTATTTACTAAATTTTTTATTATTTAATTTTCTTTTTTATTTGATGTAAAAATTTTATCCAATAACATATATATATATGTGAAAAGCTTAAAATAGGTTAAATAAGTTATATAATTTTTCTTAAAATATTAGTGTAATTTAGCAATATATGTCACAATGGGTCAGGTCGGGTATGGGTTGGTTGCGGGTTGGGTCGGGTATGGATCATTGAATATGGGTCAAAACGGGTTAGACGGGTCAATATGGGTCGGATCATATTCAACCCGACCCAAACTCGACCCGACCCAACCCACCCATTTGACACCTCTAATTGCAAGAATTCGAAGGTGGACAACTTTTCGGTGGAAAAAAAAACCAAAGATGGACTTCTATTTTGTCCTGGCCTGAAATTCAAAAGTAGCGTGGCATTCTCTCCGATAACTGAATTTTTCCCCCATAGAGCTGATGCTTTTGCTCTGTAAATTGCACGCTTGAGGATTTTTGTGCAATGAAAAACTGGTGAATAGAAAGTGTGATGATCTAAAATGGAACCCCGCCAAAAAAATTATAGCGATTCCGACCCAACAAAAGCCAATCGAAAAAAATTGGTGATTTTTTCCTCGATTATTGGACAATTTACCAGTTTCATTGGACTGCTTGGGAATTGAGCCGGATGGGACCGTCGATCCGGTTCCTGATTTCGAAATTCAGGAACCGGATCTAAGTCACAACTCTTGAGTGGAACCGAATCGGGTCGGGAGCCGCTCACTCATAAT
This sequence comes from Psidium guajava, assembly GCA_016432845.1. Taxonomy (NCBI): domain Eukaryota; kingdom Viridiplantae; phylum Streptophyta; class Magnoliopsida; order Myrtales; family Myrtaceae; genus Psidium; species Psidium guajava. Next base: position 11,916,991 of record CM028229.1, read on the forward strand.
TGAAATCCCTTAAAAGTATGAGCTCTTTACTTTTTATGCTAGTTCAACGGTATAGAATAATTACAATGGAAATCAATTGAAATATATGTGAATAATTATTGCATAGTGCTGGTAAAATTGTAAAAGGGATTGGATTATATTGAAGAGTGACTTCAAAGATTTGTTAATAACTAATGGCCTTTTTAATATTACGTGAAATTATTGTATCAAAAAATATAATATCTGAAATTAATCGTATTTAACTAGTGCACCGGAATAATTATCAAATATTCCAAAGAAATATTCTCTTCAGAAGATGGTCCGGGAAACTATCTAAATCTTTTAGCATCCTCATTATTAAAAAGGGATAGATTACTTTGTGATTTATTCTCCTTTACACACAAAGTAAATTCATACTTTAAAAAAATATAATGCGAAAAATAATATTATGCAATAAATCGTGTTTGCATGCAATTTTTAGGATCTATTTGGTAACACTTTAGATCCTCTTATTCTTGTTATTTTATTGTTGAGAACAAAAATAAAATAAAAATCTGTTTGCTAATGTCAGTCAATATTTTTATTCGTGAGAAAAAAAATTGTTTCCGAGAACAAATTTGGAATATAAATAAAAAGCTAAAAAATTCAGCTTCTCTACTCCCAAAAATAAAATCCAAAAAAATAATTTTTGCTAAAAAGGTGTTTTATAGAATAAAATTGTTATCAAACAGGTCCTTAGTCGCCACTTCTTCCAAGGAATTATTAAAAAGAATGTTGTTATCTTTTTAAATTTCGATATTTAGAGGTAGACCTCTTTGCGACATTCGCATCTGCCGATATTTTCAGTTAGTGGTGTCACTGTTTCTGCTCCGCCTCTCTCTCTCTCTGGGTGAAAAATGGAGTCGGAGAACGATCCCGACCGACGCGAAGAGACATCCATGACTCAGCATTGTGGTGCTGAGTCCGCGTTTGCTCGCGTGCCTTGGGCTCCCGAACCCCCGGTATATGCGGTACGCGACCAAATTTGCTTCGCTTCGAGATATTGGGTTACCCAACTGTCAGTAGCGATACTAATGGCCATACCATATGATGCACGCAAGGTGTTTGTTATATTGGCTGTTTACTTGGCATGGAACCTCACTCTGAAAGAAACAAATGGGAATGACATTCCGTCTCCTTTCTCTTATTGTCTGAAAGTTTTGTTGGTCTTCAGCAATGGGCAACCAATTTCGTCAGGCGACCAGTTTCTCGGAATTTGCTCGGATTGCGTCAGAACTGGAAAATTGCAGTTTTATGGTGAACATCAAGCACACTACTTAGCAGTCACTTTAAGACTAAGTTTTGTGTTACGTGCGAAACAGAGGATGTGAACGCAACAAAATCCATCCCATGTGCTATCCAGGTGGAGATTTTTGTAAACTGCTTCCCATTGTTCTAAAAGCATAAGCGGTTGAATGCAGGCATGGTCTAACAATTAGATGTTCTAACATTGCTTCTCACTCATAGACTGAACTTTGATCCAAGAAAAAAAACGATGACATATAAAAGAGGGCCAAATAGGGGTCCGGAAGGTTTTGTATTCAAACCTTCTACTTTGGTTGAACTTAAAATTTTGTGAGACCGCTGTCAATTATTCTAAAAGTTTAAGCTGATAAATGAAAGTCCAATTTAATATTTGAATATTCTAATATCAAGTAAAGTCTGGCTTGGTATAGAATAACAAGGCCCATGAATGGGCTCTGATTAACCTAAGCTTGCTCATTGCTTGGAAAATCTAGAAATTTGCATTGTATAAACGTGTATGAATGAGTGAACTTCAATGAGCTGGATATTACTGTAAATGACAGCTCATTGTTCATGGTCGCTTTTTTCTGAGCGTCGTTTGATGGGTATAATTTGTTGTCCAAAACTGTCAAAATGGTGATTGGAACTCTTCGTCCCAATGAGCACCAGCCTTATGCAGGTCTAGAACTCAACCACATCAAATATATCTTTTCTTTGTTTGGTCAAAGATTGATGAGCATCTGAAAGACAGTTATAGAATTAATATGAGCGACGTAACTACGAGTGGGAGTATCAGGACTCAATCCCCCAACATGTGCTCTCATACTAACAAGATATTTGTCCAATTAAGTTACAAACCCTTGAGCATTCATCATGTTTCTTAACATCATTTTAATTTATTTACTTTCTGGCCATTGTAGTTTTTTGTTGTTTTGAAGCTGGCTTTACCGGGTATTGCTTCTATTTTCAATTTGTGGAAGAACTTTGCTGTTGCTTTGATATAATAGGTGATGGCTGCATGCAGTAAAGATCCCAGCCCAGTGAAGCTGGACCTGGGTATGGGTGTTTACAGGACAGAGGTGAGTCTTTCTTGGGTCATGTCAGTGTCTTGACATTTGAGTGTGGTGTAAAAAAGCATCGATATTCTGTCGCTCGTCGCTCTCAACTACTCTACTTATGAATCAGTGCTCATAAAATTGTTAGTAGTGCTTTTCTCACTGAGAAAAGTTAGAACTGTTTGCTTAAACATTCTAGTCTTTTTGATGTCCTCATGACAAGTTATCATTAATGCTATTGAAAGCTTTTGTGACAGCAATAGATTAAATGCTAATCATAATGGCTTTTGTTTCTTCTTTTCTGTATAATTCGCAAAACAGGATGGCAGACCTCTTCTTTTAAATGTGGTTAAAAAAGCAGAAGAGCTCCTTTTCAGTGACCCGTAAGGTGCATTTGCTTTATCTTTCAAGATCCAATGGCGTGGAAGTGAACAACATTTTGCACCTCTTTCAGGTCCGCTAATAAAGAATACTTGCCAATTTCTGGACTGGCAGAATTTAGGGAACTGAGTGCTAAGCTTATATTTGGTACAGACAGGTATAAACGTTTAATTCTGCTAGATAACTGTTTGGGTTCCTCAATATTGTTTTCACTTTCACAATATCAATGCACAAAACTTTATCTATTGGGAATTACTTATATTTGCTTATGGCATCGGACTGACTTGTTTCAAGCTTAAACCTCGAAAATTGCGTCTTACCTATTTCGACATGTGTTTGAGCACTTTGCCCCCTAGATATATTGCATTGCCTAAGCACTATTAACTGTGATTTTGCAATAGTCATTACCTCCTGCCTATGTTTACATCTGCACGAGTTCATGAAAACAGAGTGGAAGATGTTTGGATCCATTTACCGAGCACATCTCAGCTGTTGCAGTGCTCATCCATGGTAAAGGGAATGTTTAGTTGTGACAGTCATGTCGAAGACATGCAAGTGATTGAAGATGTATACAGGCGATGATTGTCTCAAATAAAAGTTGAGTTTGGGAAACCCCCAAGGGGTTGGTCGAGTTTAATCCCTATTAAAATCACTGTTTCTTCCCCCTAGAGTGACCTTGCCATGCCAACTGGTCTGCATGCATCTGTGAAAAATTGGTTGAGTCAGAAAATTTGGATGCCCTGTGTTACTAAAAAAATGCGAGAGAGAGAGAGAGAGAGAGAGAGAGTTGAGCCTGGAAGAGTGCTCCATTTAGTAAGGGTGCAAAGTCTTCACTACCCTCCATAGATGAAAAATAAAATGTATTTCACCCCATAATTTCTCAGTTCTGTATCCCCTTTTTGGAGAGAAGACTGGGGTGCTAGCTTATAATGACATGCTATATGACAGCCCTGCAATTAAAGAAAATAGAGTGACCACCGTACAATGCTTGTCTGGGACTGGCTCACTAAGGATTGGTGCCGATTTCTTAGCAAAATATTATTACCAGGTAAATGTCAGTTTCTCCAAAATCATCTTCTTTATTTTGCACTAATGACGATTGGATGTTGTTGTATGTCAATTACCTGGCTTGTTTTGCAGTCCACAGTATACCTTCCTAAGCCAACATACGGTAACCATCCAAACTTCTTCATAGTAGCAGGGCTTTGCTTGAGGACTTACCGCTATTTTGATCCAGTGACAAGAGGGCTAGACTTCCAAGGTTTTTTTTTTTTTAATCTTTTTCACTTACGACCTATGCTGCTTGTTCTAATCCATACCTCTCATTTGTTTGCAGGTGCGAATTTCCATGTCATCTATTGTCTGCCTTTTAGTATTGTACTTGCTACTGATTTTCTTTTAAGTTATTTAGACATCATAGCAAGTTATGCTTCAATAAGCACATAAGTTCAATCACAACATGGCCAACCTTGCTTGTCCAGTAGAGGATTGAGGTATCTCTTTAATTTTGCTCTTGCTTTCAACACCTGGAGTAGATGATAGCAATTTGTGCTTCACATCCCTGCTTGTCCTCTAGGGAAGTGATGTTTCTCTTTTATTTTGCTTTTGTTTTCAACACCTGGAGTAGATGTTTGTGTATTTCACTTGTGTCATCTAACAGGTTTCTTGGAAGACCTTGCTTCTGCTCCACCAGGAGCTATTGTGCTGCTGCATGCTTGTGCACATAATCCTACTGGTGTTGATCCCACAGTTGAGCAGTGGGAGGAAATCAGACAGGTTATCAGGTCAAAAGGATTGCTTCCATTCTTTGATTGCGCTTATCAGGTTGGTGGTCCATCATATTAAGCTAGGAGGGTTTTAGTCAGATTCTGTTAATCTCTTAAATCGTTCAGACCTATAGTCCCCTTAGATTATTGCAAGATATTCTTACCACCATTTTAATTAACTCTTCTAAACTATGGCCACTGATTTCACTTTCCACTTTTGTTTGCTTGAAGATAGTTATCAAAAGTAAAGCGATGCTGTGTATTCTTGGAGTCGTTTGATGTGTGGGACGAGTTGCCATTTAAGTTTGTCCATGTGTTCAGGGTTTTGTTAGTGGAAGCCTAGAAAATGATGCACGAGCTGTGAGAAAGTTTGTTGCTGATGGTGGTGAATGCCTTGTTGTCCAGTCCTACTCAAAGAACATGGGACTCTATGGAGAACGAGTTGGCGCACTTAGTGTAGTAAGTTAATCAAATTATAATCTTGTATGCATGTTCATTAATGTGGGAACTTGCCTCTAATTTATGTACTCTATAGTGGAGCAATGGAATGGCTTTCATGCATGTTCTGTTATCTCGTCATAGCTGTAAATGAAAGGAAAAAAGTTATAAATCTGATAACAACGGGTTACACCAATATGTATCTTTTACTAATTACGAAGAAGACTAAAATACCCTTGCTAACAAATAAGCCCAATAATTAACGTTTCAATTCTCCCCCTCAAGTTGGTGCATAAACATCAAAGAGCCCTAACTTGTTACACAAAGTAACCACTCTACTACCCTGCAATGACTTAGTGAAATCCATGTGTATTCAAGTGTTATTTCCTTGTTCTGAATCTTTTCTTGCACAAAATGGCAATCTACCTCAATAGTTTCATGCGCTTATGAAAGAATGGATTTGAAGCAATATGCATAGCGGACTGGTTATCACAACACAAAACTAAGGGAGCTGAGGATGGCATGCTGAGTTCGGATAACTACATCCTCAGCCAAAGCAACTCGCTAGTCACATGAGCCATGGCCTCATATTCCGTCTCTGCACTTGATTGAGACAGAACCTATTGCGTCTTACTTTTTCAACTCACAAGATTGCCTCTCAAGAAGACACAATAGCTAGAAGTCGATCTCCTATCAATAGGACACCCAGCTCAATCAGCGTCAGAGTTGCCAATGACACTAAGATGTCCATGATTCTTGAACAGAAGCCCTTTATCCAGTGCTCCATTCAAATACTTAACAACATGTAGCACTGCCTCCAAATGTGTAGTGCAAAGAGCACTCATAAACTGACTAACCACGCTAATAGCAAAAGAAATATCTAGTCGAGTGATAGTTAACTAGTTGAGCTTATCCACTAGCCTCCGATACTTAGTTGAGCTTATCCACTAGCCTCCGATACTTACTCGGATCATGAAGTAAGTCGCTATGTTCTGCATCAAGCTTCACATTAGGATCCATTGGAGTATCGACAAGTTTCGCTCCAAGAAAACCGACCTCACTCAAAGTATCCAAAACATATTTCCACAGTAATAATGAGATACCATCACGTGAGTAGGCCACCTCAATACTCAAGAAATATCGCAGAGAAGTCATATCTTTTGTGCAGAACTCTATTTGTAAAAGCTATTTCAACTTTTGTATACCCACAGAATCACTACCAGTGATGATTATATCATCCACATATACAACCAGGAGCACACATGGCCTAGAAGAAGTGTAGCTAAACACAGAATGGTCCATAGTACAACGTCGCAAACGGAACCGAATAACTGCACTACTGAAACGGTGAAACAAGGCACGAGGAGACTATTTCAAACTATATATGCCTTGCATAGGCGACAAATGCCAGTTGGCTCCTCTTGAGCAATAAATCTTGGGGGTTGCTCCATATATGCCTCCTCTATCAAGTCGTCATGAAGAAAGGCATTGACATCAAGCTGATGGAGAGTCTAGCCATACCAGATAGCAAGAGAGATGAAAACATGAGCATAAGGTATCTTTGCGACAGGAGAGAATGTGTCAGCATAATCAATTCCATAGGTCTGGGTGTAACTTTTGGCAACTAGACGCGCCTTCAAACGCTCAATAGACCCATCTAGCTGAAACTTCACTGTGAAAACCCAATGACACCCCACAGCTTGTTTGCCATCAGGTAATAGTGTAAGTTGCCATGTCTTATTATCTTGCAGTGCTTGCATTTCATCCTCCATAGCTCATTGCCAACCTGGATGATCAAGAGCCTCTACAACAATAGTTGGCATGGACATAGTAGATAAAGAAGCAACAAATGAGGAATATGTAGGATAAAGACAATCATAAGATAAAAACTGAGAAAGAGGGTGATGAGTATGCGTACGACGGGACAAACTAGTATAGTGAGTATATCAGGAATTGGGTTGACCAACACAAGAACGCATACCTTTGCGCAATTCACTGGGAAGATTAGTACTAGAATTAGGCTCAGAAGAAACTAGTGGATCAGAGGCTGGGGCATGAATTGGTGGAGAAGCATGCATGTCCAATGCAAACGGCGATTGTACTACCTCATGTTGAATAGAACGACGTCATTGCTAGGTCTGATTGAAAAACTGAAAATCGGGCGGTGGCTCGATTACCCTTGTTAAGGGGATAGGCGGCAGTGGAGCCATAGCAGAGGACAAAGTATCTTCAAATGGAGTTATTGGTTAGTCAGCAGTGGAGTAATATGATTGGTCCTCGAAAACAGTCATATTTGCCGAGACATACAACCGTCGACTAACCGGACTATAACACTTGTACTCTTTTTGAGTTCGAGAGTACCCAAGAAACACACACTTGTTAGCCCATGGATCGAGCTTATCATGACTAGGAGCAAGACGTTGCACAAAACAAATACACCCAAACACACAGTGGTAAAGAAAAAAGTGGACTTGTAAGATGGAGAGTACAAAAAGGTATGCGCCCACGAAGTACAGAAGACGGAAGACGATTGATAAGATAGGATGCTGAAGAATGGCATGCCTCTAGAACATTTTGGGGAGGTTCATATGAAAAAATAGACAACGAGCAACATTTAAGAAATGACAATTTTTTCGTTCTGCGACCCCATTCTACTGGGGGTATAGGGACAAAATGTTTGATGTAGAATCCTATGAGATGTAAGAGATAATTGAAGACCAGAGGAAATAGCCATCTATATTTTGGCATTATCAGAACATAGACATTTAATAGAAGCTTTGTACTACTTAAGAATCTCAAAGTAAAACATATGAAAATAGGAAAAACTTCTATTCGATCATTTATTAAATATAACCACGTTGTACGGGAATAATCATCCACAAAGGTAACAAAATATTTGTAACCAGACATATCTTTGACACGACACGGTCCCCAAACATCAAAATAGACCAACTCAAAAGGACTTGACATACAACTCTAGACATGAGAAGTAAAAGATAGTCGATGGTGTTTGCCAAATTGACAAGTATCACACTGGATAGGACTCATAAATGCTGAAATAGGAGAGAAATGACGAATTATATTAGGTGGCGGATGACTCATACGACAATGCATTTGAATGAAGTCAAAGGCAGTGCTCTTTTGAACAACAGCAGCAATAAGATCTTTGTTTAGGTAGTACACAGCCTATTGGACTCATGCTCTCCATCAATCATCCATCCAGTCCTTAGATCCTGAAAGACACCACGAGTAGAGGTAAATGTCACAGAATAATTCAAATCTCTAGTAAGGGAACTAACAAAAAGCAAGTTATATGGGAAAGCCGGTAAATGGTAAATGGATGAGAGAGATAGGGATCCAAAGTTACATCCCCTTAACTAGTGATATGGGACTGTGAATTGTCAGCAAGTGTAACAGAACTAGGAGACATAGAGGTAATACCAAACAATAAGTTAGAGTTACTGATCATATGATTGGTGGCAACCGAGTTTCTGACCTAGAAAGTGGGTGCAGCAGAGAGTAAACAAGACAAATTACCTGAAGAAGTCTGTGCCAAAGGAGCAGCAGGAGCGGGGAATCCACCACTTGGTTGGGACGCACTAAGGACTCATACTCATCGCGAGACATCATAATGGTGCTAGATAGCTCTCGTGACTAATTAGGAGCCTTCTATAATGAAGACTCAACATTGGTACAAGCAAGCTGTGGATGAAACTCAGGATGTAGGGTATAGCAATAGGCCTCAGTAAAACCAGCTCGCTGACGGTGGTGGCGATAATGAGAACTTCCAGCACTCCTACCACCATCACGGTCACGACTAGGAGAGAAACCAAATCTTCCACGGCCACGGGGACCACGCCCCCGACCTTCATGGTCACCACATGACTGTGAAACGATAGCACTAGCTACAGGTGTGGATAATGAATCGAGCATGTACTGAAGGACTCGAGAGAAGGCCTCATCAATTGATGGAAGAGTACTTTGAGAAATAATTTGATGCCGGAGAGAAGAATGAGTGGGACCAAGCCCTCAAATTAATAACATAACTCTCATATACTCCCGACACTTGGCCAACTCTCTAATATCATTAGTGGCAAGCAAATAGTGTCAAGTATCTCACAAAGAGTGGTGAACCTAGAATAGTAATCGAATATAGATATATCTCCTACACGTAAATTAAAGAGCTCCTCCCAAACATTACAAACACGGGTCGTGTTATTTTGATTTGGGGCCATAACAGCATACTTGTCCCAAATGGCTTTAGCTGATGTATACCGCATAAACTGAGAACTAATCTTGACATCGATGGTATTCCACAACAACGTCTGAATGGCAGCATCTCCAGAATGCCAATCATCCACCTTCGTTTCATGCGAAGGTGGATTCGCGGGCCTAGGCAATGTCGGGCCGCATCGTATCTAGCTTGCCTGGCCCGAGCGACGCTAGATTTAGCTCGCCAGGCCTAGGTGACACCTTCTGATTTGTTGACTTTCACAGTGGCTGGATATTGCAGTGGGTGAATGGTTATCTAGGGTTTAGAAGTCGACAGGGGCTCTGATACCATGTAAACGAAAGGAGAAAAATTGCATATCTGATAATAATGGGTTACACAAATATGCATATCTTTCTAATAATGAAGAAGATTAAAATACCCTTGCTAATAAATAAGCCCAATAATTAATGTTTCAACAATAGCCCTTATTCCTAATGTGCAGGTTTGCAAGACTGCGGACGTGGCAACCCGGATTGAGAGTCAGTTGAAGCTTCTGATTCGACCCATGTATTCGAATCCTCCAATTCATGGTGCTGCCATTGCAGCTGCCATCTTAAGAGACAGGTATAAAAACCTCAACTAGCTTTCTGCTACGGAATGTCCTGGTGAATTCTTTTGGCATAGGAAACATGGAGAGCTAATCATTTTTTGTTGTGTGCATATTTTTAGTTTTTTTTTTTAACATGGACCTTTTGTGAGATTGAGCAAAATGCAGCACTGCATTCTACTTTTGAAGGCAATGAAATGTTTTACTTATTTTATTTTATTTTTTTGGTTATTTGATATTTGAGAAATGTATGCAAGACGAGTCACTCCAAATTGTCTAATTTTAGATAGTCTGTGTTTTGCAATCTAGTCGACAAAGATCTGTCAAACATGCTTTCATTTTAGAAACAATTGAAGGCTCTATCTTTCTTGGGAAAAAGGACACTTTTAGTGCCAAAAGTTATGTACAGAGATCATTTTAGTGTAAAAATACCATTGAAGATGACTGGTGCCATTGCCATATATGCAGCATTACAACTTTTCATGCTGTTTTATGTTGTAGCAGTGCTCTTTTCAGGAGCTCCTTTATCATTAGACTAGCAGCACCGAGATGGTATAACCAATACCTAAAGCAGTGGAATGTGCTTTCTCCGGAAGCGCATTTGTAACTTTAGAGGGAAATCCTACATTTATTGAAATGCTGTAGATCTTGTAAAAATTGTGAATTTGGTCAACTTGGATTTTAGATGGTGAATAGGAGCCAAAACATTGCCAATAAAACTACTTTGAATGAATTTTACAGCTTTGACTCTTCACCTTGTCTTCTAGTCCAATTTCAAAATAGTTTAATTATGGTAAAAGTTTGTTCGATGGAATAAAACTGGTTAAGATGGCCCTAAAAAAAAATCTTGCTGGTAGAATACATTTGAAGAGGAAAAAGGAATTTGTAAATACAGCTCAAGCATTTATATCTCATATGTGCAGGAATTTGTTCAATGAGTGGACATTTGAGTTGGGGACAATGACTAAACGGCTCACATGCATGCGAGAGCAATTATTTGATGCTTTACATGAAAGAGGTAGTCCTAAATCTGCGCGCGTGCGCGCATGCACGCGCTTACCTGGTGTTTGTTGTGTGGTTCTAAAACTAGAGAGCTGGTGGGAATGCAGGTATATTAGGTCAAGCAGCGTCATGTTGGAGCCCACCTTAGAGCTCATTTTAAAAGTGGCATGCAGCCACTTGTAATGCAATCCTTATTTTGGCAATACTTGTTAGGATATGATTACTTGTAGCTTGCCAGTACTTCAAAGTTACTTTTATGGAGGTTGATTGCATCCATATTTTCGTTTCGTATGCTCCAATGTTCAAGCACACGTCTCTTTGCCGATAGGGACCCCTGGTGACTGGACTCATATCCTCAAGCACGGAGGCTTATTTACATTCTCAGGGTTGAAAGGGGAGCAGATTGCTTTCATGACAAGAGAATTCCATATCTATATGTCTTCTGATGGGTGAGAGGATCTCTTCTACTTGTCTTACAGACGTAAACGGAGTCCGTTATGTACAGGATCTTTGGCTTTAATCAAGAAAATACTTCAGGGAGAAGGTCTATAGCCATTTAATGTGCTATATTCTGGATATTTAAAACCTTGAATCCAGAATGTGTAGTATATGGCTCTACGTTCAGCAACTAGTTTTTTTTCCTTTCCCATAACTCCTGTCTTTTCCTTCTAGTGTATGGAGGTTTAACTGACAAGCCAAAATCAAGAAATACATTGGTCAAAATAAAAAGTTTCGCTTTGGCTGTTGTATCGATATCTCTTATCTCATGTCAAGTCTTGTGCAGGAGGATCAACATGGCAGGACTGAGCGCCAACACCGTCCCTCACTTGGCAAACGCAATACATGCTGCTGTTACTCTGATACCATGACTAGTCCGCAAAAATGGCCTTCTCCTCGGTCATAGTATCCTACTTATCCGTTTGATGTAAATGCCTCGAGGGACAGACACATCGTGAAAGGTTTGACGGTTGTTTGGTGCTTAAATTCGGAGGTCGTGTCGGCTTTTCAAAATGCATGGAGCAAACTGATCTCCAAGAAGATAGCAGGTGTTGGAAAAACAGTGCACTTAGCATTGCCCTATCTCCAAGCTATATGATGGTTTCCTCTTAGAGTGTGTTTGTTCCCGGAAAAGTATTTTTTCAGAATTAGCTTTTCGGACTTTTAGGACGTGCATGAGAACGTTTCTGTTTCGTTATTTCTATTCCAAACCTATTCCAGAAATAGGTTTGGAACAGAAACTCATTTGGCAACGCAAATCTATCTTTCTATTTCTAGAACAAAAAACTGTTCTGGAAATAGATTTTTGCTCAAAACCAAAAATAATTTTTTTTTATTTCTGGTAAAAATAGAAAAATCTATTTCTGTTCCAGAAATTATTTCTGGAACAAAATGATTGTCATGCGCGCCCTTAACAAAAAAAAAAAGATTCAGTCAATAGAAAATACTTTTTAGCCAATGGAAAGTTTGTGTACAAAATCAGGAAAGTGAATCCCCAATTTAAAGAGGTGAAAACGCTTTTTAAAATTGCTTCGCTTTAATATTTTAGTATTGTTTTTTTTTATTCTCTTTTTTTTTAATCTTCCTCCCTCACCGTGATCAGGCGGTGGCGAGCCTTGAGGCCATTGATTTGACGGCCTTGAGGCTTGCCGGCAGCCTCAGTCAAGCCTTGAGCTCGCTAGTGGCGGTGGTGGAAGGAAAGGAGAAGAAAATGAAAGAAAAAAATAATTCTTTTTTGGAAAATACGTATTCTTTTTTTGTTCCAGATAAAATTATGAGATTGAAATCATTTTTCAATTGAAATTTAAAATCGAAAAATGTTTTGGGTAATATATTGCCAAACAAAAGAAAATAAACTTTTTTTTAAATGACTTTTTCGGAAATGGTTTTTTTGAAGAACGAATTTTCAGAAAACACGTTTTCAATGCATCCTACATTAGGAAGCGGTCGTGATCATCGGTCACGGCCTAGAGAGAGGAATGGGATGATGTGCTGGGCACTGATGATGATGTCCACCACGTGGAATCACATTCAATGACAATCTGTCTTGTTTATTCTTTTGTTTAATCAACTTTCTGCTTCCCTTCAAACTGGAAATTATTTTAAATTTCTAAAAAAGCGGTGTGAAAGTTTTTTTTTTTTTGGTAAGGAAAGCGGTGTGAAAGTTTCTAGATGGCTCTATAAAAAAATCAAAAAGCGAAAGGAAAAAAAGCAAATTTGGCCATTGACCTCGCAGCCCTCTTTGAAGGACTTTCACCACCTGCTTAGACTCGTTTCATCTGACTTTTGTTGATGCCCAACAAATGCATCCTCTTCCCTTACACGGATTCGAAAGGGCCGCATTAAGACTTTGCTTGTTCCCAAACGACGATCTTAAGCATATGAAGCATCTGGAAAAAAAGAAATCGATCGATCTTACATTGTTTTCTCACATATCTTATCTTAGAATCCAAATAAATCTTTGTTATGATGTAACATAAGAGAAAATTACCCCCCAACCCCCCCCCCCCAAAATTGTTAAACTTATTTTACTGGTGCTAATTCAATGGCAAACTTTTTTACGTGGCCAATTTTATCCTAAACCTTTTAATAATTGATCAATGTGATTATTTTGATCAAATTTAGTCGAAATTTACTAACGTGAATGTCGGCTCTGTCAAGTAGAACGGTTGCCGTTGATGTTTATGGTTGATGCTAATGTGGCCGAAATTTGTGGTAAAAGTAAGAGTTAATATTACGAAAAATCTCAAACTGGTACATTTGTGATAAATTTACTTCAAATTATCTTTTTGACCACGAAAAATTTCAAAACAATACACATATGATAAATTTATCCCAAATTATTTTTTTGATTAGGTAAAACTCCAAACTGGTACACTTATGATAAATTCATCCCAAATTATTTTTTTACCACCAAAAATCATAAATCGATATGCTTGTAAAAACTTTACCTCAAATTGGTTTGCTTGCCTCAGTTAATTTCCATTAAATTGAGTTTATATTGCAAAAAATTCTAAATTGATACATCTCTGACAAAAAAAAAGGATAAAAACCCTACATGCATACGCCCATCAACAGCGACGTATCATTTAACTTAGCAATTTGATAGTAAAATTTAATAAAAAGTAATGAAAAGTAAAATTATCACAAATGTAGGTAAATGTGTCAGAGGTATACCGATTTATAATTTTTGATAGTAAAAAATAACTTGAGGTAGCTTTGCCATAGATATACTAGTTTGTGATTTTTTATAATCAAGAAATAGTTTAGAGTAAATTTATCACAAGTGCATCAGTTTATGATTTTTCGTGATATTAACCCTAAAAGTGATCTTCCTATTGATATACTCTTCTACAAACTGCTGAAGTTCAAGCCAAATCAATAAAACTAATAGGGTTTATTAAATATATGCTTAAGACAAGAACCGATATCCCAAACTCAATGGCCTATTTTCTCTTGCGAACTACCCTCCCGAGCTAGCATTAACAAATGTGATATATATATATACACACACTAGACTGAATTTGATAAATATATTAAGAGTGCGTTTGTTTCGCGAAATATTAATGATTTGGAGAAAATTTTCATAAAAATGAACACTTATATCTCTTAAGAAAAATAAATGAATGAAAAATATTTTCATCATTCAAGAAGATATTTAAGTAAATTGTTATAAGTAGCAAAGCCATTTTTTTATTAACTAATTACTTCAAGTTATATAACTTATTATTATTATTTTAAAAAGTTGTTTTTTTAAAATTATTAATTTTTTCGTGAAGCAAAGAAATCACTGAGCAGTTTCGCCGTCACGTGGCGTGCGCCTCGCCTTTCCAAAGCCCTTTCGACACGTGTACATTTCCTCGGCCTCCTTGGTCAACGCTTGGCCCAAACTCGTCTCGCTCCCCCACAGCCGAGCCACGAAAAGTCTCATTTTCATCGCTTTACTACTCTCTCTGCATGTCTTCAACTCCTCCGACGTTCACTGTCTCCGATCACGGTTCTGGTTCCACGGCGATGGACCACTCTACCTCCGCCGAAAAGCGCCCCTTTCCGCCGGATCCTTCCGGCTCTGCCCGCGGATCCGTCCCCGTCGGCGATGGCGACACTCGCGTCCCGCTCCTGAACCTCGCCGCCGTCAGCATCAAGATGGACTCGGTGCAGCAGTTCCTGTCGCAGTCCCTCAGCAGCAACACCCTCCTGAGCAAGCGCCAGATGGACATGGTCTCCACGGAGATCGGGTCGGCGATTCACCAGATCATAGTCAACGGCGCCGCACTGTTGGCCTGCTCTCAGAACCCTAGCTCTGATCCCCAGTCGGGGAGCTCGGATCCGAAGCTTCCGGTCAATAGCCCCATGAACCCTCCAATGGAGAAGCTGCCGGAGGTCGAATTGAAAGACGACAAGGACGAGCTCGAGTCCGATTGCGAGATCGTGGAGCTCGATGCCGTGGAGCTCCTCGCCGAGCATGTCCACTTCTGCGACGTTTGCGGGAAAGGTTTCAAGCGGGACGCGAACCTTAGGATGCACATGCGGGCGCACGGCAATCAGTTCAAGACGCCGGAGGCGCTGGCGAAGCCCGAGAAGTGCGTGGAAGTCTCTCAGAAGACCCGGTTCTCTTGCCCTTTCGAGGGGTGTAATCGGAACAAAGGGCACAAGAAGTTCCGGGCCCTGAAATCGGTGGTCTGCGTGAAGAATCACTTCAAGAGGAGCCACTGTCCCAAGATGTACTCGTGCAACAGGTGCAACAAGAAGACTTTCTCGGTGTTGGCCGATTTGAAGAGCCACTTGAAGCACTGCGGGGAGTCTAAGTGGAGGTGTTCCTGCGGGACTAGCTTCTCTAGGAAGGACAAGTTGTTTGGACATATGGCTCTGTTCGAGGGTCACATGCCTGCGGTCGCCGCTGATGATGAGGAGAAGGCATCGGACGTTGTTGCTATGGAGGATGATGAAGATGAGGATGCCATGGTTAAGGACGAGGAATTGGCCTCGAATTCCGTTGACAGTAGTTTCTTTGAGGGGTTGCTTGATGGGTTTGGATCCCTTGATAGCTACTCTTTTCAAGATGTCTTGAATGGGATGGCCAATGGTATGCAGGGGTTCCCCGGGGCATTGCATTAATCCGATGGCCGAATTTATGTTGCGGGGGTGTACTTGCTGTGTTGTACACTTGATGTTTCTGTAATAATATTGATGTTGATTCTGTCTCCGGCATTGTGTTTATCATCGTTTCCATTAATGATCACTGTGGCATTTGTACTTCCCGGTCGTCTCTTGATTTGCAGTGAAGTTTTCATCTTTACTTAGCTCGCCTTTCTAGAACTTGGGTTGATTGATTTAAGCAGGATGCCCTCATTTTACTGGAGTAATTAGAAGTGCCTTGCACAACAGAATTCGCTGGTGTTCATCAAATGGGCAAGCGGGCAAGTCCACTCCCAAACAATCTCTTTGTAACGCGCTGTGTCTTATTCTCGTCCGTGACTATTGATTGAGGTGTTCATCTTGATCTGCATTTGCTGATGTGAGTGGAGCTCCTAGTATCCCGGTCTGTTACACGACTAGCTTTGCCTCACTTGCCGCTTGACTGAGACAATGGGTAACCAAACTTGAGTAGCTATCTGCAACTGTTAGCAAATTTTTTCTCCTGTAATAGAAGTGGCTGTGCATATTGTGCGAGCAAGTTGTTCATTAAAATTAGCTGTTGTTTGATCTGGAATCTCACCATAACCGAGACAATTGTAACGTGATTAAGTCCTTTCTCTAGCTGTCTGAGTGTTTGATCGTTTGTCAGCATGGGGCTATCATTTGTCGAGCAACAATTTTGCACAGATTATTTGTATAGTCGGAACTTGATCTGCTAAATTTATCAAGTACATTCCTTAGTAGTTAGTACTCCCTCACGTGTAAGTTGCATCTTACATGTGACATTTGGTTAATTTGTGGGTCGACTTGGGCTTGGGTGTGCTCTTGTAGAACAACAAGTCTGAGGCTTGGCTCTGCTAAGCTTGGTCCTCGGAAGCCTTTCCCAGGCGTGCTTATTACTTGAAACACAAGAACTGTTATTTCTTGAACGATGAGTAAGAGTTCACTAAGAAGGTACCAAGTGGGTACCGGTACCGGCACCACCCCTATACAAGGCCGGCTTCGAAAAAGGAGCCTCCCATATACTTGATTATGAAGAAAATTCTTAAGAGAACCACTTGCTCATGCTGCTCGATTAATTCCTTTACACTGTTGAGCTTGGTCTGATAGGTATAGTTCTCTGCTTGAGGTAGTGACTGGACCTTGAGGATCCTAACCCAGATTAAATTTAGCACTTAAACCCCATCAAATATAAATTTGAAGAACTGAAACCCAGTAATAGGAGAAATATTAGTGGAACAATTAGAAGTGGGAGTATTAGGATTCAATCCCGACTGGCGCAGTCTGTATTTCTTAAAAGGCCATATGGCACTTGTATCTTCCAAAATGCTTAAAGTATGGAACTTGTGCCATACACCAGTCACAAGATTGCAGAGAACAAGTGGAACGCATATAGATCTGTGCATTCAACAGTGGTTTCCTGCTTCCTCTAGTGAAACTTTGCTGTGCAAGCTGCCATGGAACCAAGCCCTTCAAAAGTCTGGCTATTGCAGTCCGCACCGCCTGCTGTTTTCTTCCAGGCTTGTTCCACAACCATTTTTCTCAGGGAATTATTATTCCCCAACTTTAGAGAATGATCTTTATGAGTTGACAACAGGAGCTTACCCTTGCTCCTCAACTTCATTCCTTTCATACCACAGTTGACTATGTAATGATTTGCTTGGAGGATGTACTCAATGTTCATAAATGTGGGATTGGGTCTTATTTAGATGTGCGAGAATGAATGAACATGGATGATTCATGTTGTTAAAGATACAAATGATCAGTTCATTATCGTTTTCCGAAGGGGATTATCATTGTCCTAGTTCAGAGAATGATCTTTATGAGTCGACAACAGGAGCTTATCCTTTGCTTCTCAACTTCATTCCTTTCAAATTGGATTTAGGAGCAACAGCCATACCACAGTTGACTATGTAATGATTTGCTTGGAGGGTGTACTCAGTGTTCATGAATGTGGGGATTGGATTTTCTTTAGGAAAATTATCAAAAATGTCCTAGGTCTATTGCAATTATGCAAATTTTAGTCATAAACTTTTTTTTTTGTCAATTCAATCATAAAATTTTTGCATTTATACCAATTCATTCCTCACGGCCAACTTTGACCGGTCGGTACTGATGTGATAATTTTTAATAATATTTTAATTTTTATAATTTTTTATTACCTTTTCTTTACTTTTTCTTTTTTTTTTCTGGCTCGGGTGTCCCAGCTCTCGCCTGCCCTAATCTAGGGGGAAAAAAAAAAGTAAAGGAAAGGGCCCAATGCTGCGAAGGCGTCCTCAGACCTCGCATGCCCTAAGCTAGAAAAAAAAAAAGAGACAAAGTAAAGAAAAGAAACAAAAAAAAATTTCATAAAAAAGTTTCAAATATTATTAAAAATTGTCATGTTAGCGTCAATAGCGTCGTGTCAGTATTGGCCAGCCAAAATGGGTCAGAAGGATTGAATTGAAACTAAAGAAGATTTATGGTTAAATCAGGACAACTGTAATAGGTTTGTGATCTTTTTTTTTTTTTTTGATAATTTTTCTGGTTATATTTAGATGAGTGAAAATGAATGCTCACGGATGATTCGCGTTCTTAAAATAACGAATTTGTCGGTTCATTATTGTGTTGAGACATGACTTCTTGAGTTTATCTCGCACCTGCACTTTTTTTTTTATAAAATTGGACAAGATATTTCATTGACATCTTCTCCGAGTTTTGCAAATTTTTTTTTTTTTTCCGTTTGTGCCTCTTTCTGGAAACGGGGTGAATTGTTCTATATCTCACTACTTGTGTTGCTCTTTTGAGAAACTCAACGAGGACCTTTTCCATTTGGCCCCAGGAGCACCAAAACTAGCATGGGATGAATTCGACTCACAAGCAATCCGCAAATTTTTCATCAGCGACGGTTAATAATCCAATAGCTTATCGCGAATTACGTCAACATGTCTTAAGACAAACAAGAAATTTCAATCGACATAATTTTTTGGGTAAATTCGCGGGGTCGAAATTTAAAATGTTTGAACACAAGCAAAGGACCAAATTAAAGATGTCCCACGTGAATCCGGGTCTTTTTGAAGAAATTTGTGCAAAGCGTTAGCTGAAGCTTCCAGCATTTCCAGAGTTCGCTCGTCTAGCCGAAAATTATGTTCGGAAGCTTCTTTCTACTAACAGCTCGTAATCCCTCGCGTTGGGGCAGCAAAACGGCGGGCGCACGTCTCGAACGTATCACGCGTTCAGCTTCGGAAATGTTACATAGCCCCGAGTCGTCTAGATCGATACCACCTTACGCAATTAGCGGTTACGGTGGTATCCAATACTAGAATCGGTTATTTTCCAATCATATGTTGTTCTTGTACTCCTCCATGGTCTGACACACAATCACCTCATTTGGGAGTATGACCATGTATTAAAACAGGAGACATCCCACCACAATGTGAGACTGATATTTTTCCGATTCGACTGAGTGTGCCACTTTGGCGGTCACAACTCAATCATATCTTTGAAACTCTCACACATCGGGGATATAAACTTCATGCCTCACATTTGTCATGTGGCGTGATTTCAAACTTGATGACATGGGCAATTGTCATTGAAATCATAATCAGTGCTAATGGTTTGTCGGTGCTCAATTATAATTCTACACATTCCTTATGCGGTATTCTATAATTGAGCCTACCATTATTCCCAAAAACCATATGGAAATAATCAAACAAAATGAAAATGACGAAAATGCCCCTGTATGTTATACTTGCACAAGGGTTTTTCATATTTTTCAAGACCTTAGAAGGCTCAACAAATTAAATTCAACATACCACGGTGTATGGAATTTCCATACGAGCACAAGGATGAAAAAATCACCCCAAATGGCCACTGCACGCGTCCTCATACATGCCGAGTCCATGCGGTAATTTTTCGCCCGGTACGTTTAGAAGTCGAAGCTTCGGACCAGCCCCCTTAATGCAACGGGCGAATTTTTTTTTTTTTTAGCCAAAAACGATGTCCCATGTCACGTAATGCCCGATTGAGTAGTTACGTCCCGTTTTACCAAGCTTTTGGCTATCTCGACTGGTCTAAAGTTGATAATAAGAGAGCCTCCGAAGTTGAAATAAATAATGTGGAGTTGGATTACGCAGGAAGACCACGCTGGTGCACTCGCCGCACAAGCGAAGAGGCGGACGTGCACATACAGGTCAACTTTGCACCAGCACGTAGACATATGTATAGATACATTTGGACATTTATTATGATTTATATAATTAAATAATCGTCTGCATTCCGTCAATTTTTAATATGTTTAGCATTATTCTGTTTTCTTGTCAACGTCATTGTTTTGAGAAAATAACACAAATGATATCTAAATTTTGATTTGCTATGCAATGTGAGTTTTATGAATTTTTAATTTGTTCAATATGACTTCTAAATTGTAATCCAATATGCAATGTAATCCCTATGCGATTTCCAAACTTTTTGCTACGTGTTCAACTTAGTTCTCGTACTACATGAATGTATTTGATGTTATCTTTTCGTCAATTCGAGTTTAGGAATAACATTGGGCTTTTTCACGTAGTTCAAGGGGTAACTTGAGCATTTTTTAAAAGTGTGGGGATCATATTGAAAAAATTGAAATTTTAAGGATTAAATTACATATTGAATTAAAGTTTAATGATCGTATTGAATAAATTAAAAATTTAAAGCCTACTTTATATATTAAGTTAAAGTTCGTGAACCGTCGTATTTAGCATTAAAAAAAAATTGCTCAAAATTTTTTTAGCTTTTATTTTTTGGGGGGTCGAATTTTAGCATTTGTTTTTTTTTTTGGGATAAAAAATTTTAGCATTGGTGGAAGAAAAAGTGTAGTTGACGGAGGAGAGCACGTAGGCATCAAACGAAGAAAAAGCGAACAGAAAACAGGGGGAAGGTGCCCACAGATAAAGTTACCGTCGGCATTTATACAACTTCCTCGCAGCGATCGCTTCGTTCTTTGGTTCCAAGCTCCGAAGTAGAGTCACTCATCGTAGACCGATCTTGCCATGGCCGATTCCGTCTTCGATCACGTCGTTCGCGCTCCCGAAGATCCTATCCTCGGGGTAATTTACTCTCTCTCTCTCTCTCCCTGCGTGATCTGGACGTGCTTCTGGTTCTCTGGGCGAGGAAGTGACGTCGAGAGTAGTCGCGATGAGGTTGTTCGCGGCGCTGTCTGATGCGATCTGATGTTTTTTTTTTTTTTTTTAAATCTTGGTACTCGCTTGTCTACATACGATAGTTTGATCTCCATTTTACTATGTCTGTGTCTGCCTTGTCCGGTTGTGGATTGCCTCACATGTCGAGGAGGCCGGAGGTATTCAAGTTCGGTCGTGATGTTTTTGACTGCAGCTTTTTGAGTGCTTTTTTTATCTCCAGCGAAGCTCTTAATAATTCGGTTGGAAATGGATTGTGAAGTCGTTGAAATGTTGGTTTGTGAGGTGCCATGGTGTGTGTAGAGACTATTTGTCGACGGATCGCTGCTTTTCGGGAGCTGCGTAAGATGATTGACTGATTACAAAGAGTTGTTCACGCCGGTGTTGGGTTTTAATCAAAAAACAAGCGAGTCCGACTGCACTGAGGAACTGCTTAAATTTCTTCATTTTTGGAGTTGTCTCGTCTTACGGTCGTTATACGCCGCGATTTTAGATTTTGTTGCTGAACCCAGCTATGTTGCTAAGCTTTATTACGTCAATCTTTCTTTCCTAGACTTTTTTTTGTCTTATACATGCTGATAGTGAAAGCTCTGGCTTGTTGTGCTTCAACAGGTGACTGTTGCGTATAACAAAGATCCTAGTCCGGTCAAGTTGAATTTAGGCGTTGGTGCCTACCGTACAGAGGTAAATTATCTTCCATCTAAACTGGAATGACGTGTCTTTGTTGAACTTAAAACATTTGAAAGTGCTACTTAGACCCAGTGCATGTTCTTCCTGGGGATGAATGCGTCCCCATTTTCTCTCTGCTCGTGATCACATGAGGAAAAGTTTGTGCCAATACGTGCTCTCTATAGTGCAAGGACGGCTTCGGGATTCCCCCTTAGTGTGGGAAAACTTAATAAGTAATCGCTAGTTCGTAACTCTCATTGATTCAAGCAATTACGATACAGCCTTTTTACTTGAAACAGTCTCCTTGATATTGAGTTAAAATTTTTTGTTTGTCTAGCTAGTATCTATTGACAGTTATATGATGCCTTCCAGAATTCTTACATATGGGGGAAAAATGAAGAAACTATGCAGAGCAATAGTTCATCCAAATGCTTCTTTCAGAAAATTTTTGCTGCAGAATTTTAAAAAATATAGATGATACTAATATATATATATAAAAAAAAAAATTCAGTAGTGGCGATTGTCAGCGATTCCCGCTAGAGTTTGCTTAGGTTCTCATGCACAGAAACGGATAGGTTTTTCTTCAGCATGATATTGGATGAATACATATTGCTGCTGGATTATTGATGATCTATTGCTGGTGACTTAGTGGGCATTAACGGCCAATAAGCAGTAAAATCTGATCGGCAATACCTTTAGGTACATATAAGCTGGGATTGTAATCTCAAAATCAATCTGTAAGGTTTCTGATAAGAAGATGGATCCTTTTATTTCTTTTTACCTTTTTGAGGTGAAAAGATGGATCTTTGTGCTCGTTATCCAGCTGCATAAGTACCCATGAGCTTCCATTCAGATTCCTCTGAAGTTGCAATAGTTGTGAAATATTTACCTGTTCTCAGGGTTGACTTAGTACCCATAAAGTTGTTCTCCTTAGTAAGGAAAATATATTGTCAGAAAGACCGTATGTTTCCTATCCTGATGAAAGCTTCTCTCTTATCTGTGTATTCATGTGAATGACAGGAAGGAAAACCTCTCGTCCTCAGTGTAGTCAGACAGGCAGAGCAGTCTCTTGTTAATGATGTGTGAGTTGTCTACTTTTGTATTTCTTATCTGCAATGGAATTTGGTCTTATCATTGTGATTCATTCATCATGAATTTAGATCACGGGTGAAGGAATATCTTCCAATTGTTGGATTGGCAGAGTTCAATAAATTGAGTGCAAAGCTCATCTTTGGTGTTGACAGGTAGAAAAGTTCACTTAGCATGATATATTTTATGCAATTCAATCATTTGACTAAACTATCATCTTAGTTTTACCTCCTTTGTGTTTTGCATCTTTTATGCTATTCAATAGCCCCGCTATTCAGGAGAACAGGGTCACCACTGTGCAGTCCTTGTCTGGTACAGGTTCACTGAGAGTTGGTGGTGAGTTTTTGGCGAGGCATTACCATGAGGTATAGCACTATTTTTTTGTTCATTTATTTATTTTGCACGAAATCAAAGTAACTAGATTATACACTTGCTAGATATCTGTCTGTAAAAGCATTTCCTTGGTTTTTGTGCAGCGCATGATATACATTCCCAAACCAACTTGGGGGAACCACCCGAAAGTTTTTACTCTGGCTGGATTATCTGTAAAAGACTATCGATATTATGATCCTGCAACACGTGGACTTGATTTCCAAGGTGAGTTACTTTTTAGCTAGCCTATTATTAAGCTCTCTTCAGTATATACATGTATATTTGCAGGCAGGTGTGCACATTTGATTATATCGTTGATTTCATGATTTTTTTTTTTTTAGAGCATAACAATCTAGTCTATAATGTGTTGCAGGTCTGCTAGAAGATCTTGGATCTGCTCCATCTGGAGCAGTTGTCCTGCTACATGCCTGTGCTCATAACCCAACTGGTGTTGACCCAACCATTGAACAATGGGAGCAGATAAGGCAGTTGATAAGATCAAAAAAGTTGTTCCCTTTCTTTGACAGTGCCTATCAGGTGGCTTGTCCAACAGATTGATAAAGTTAGAATGGATGCATTGTTTCATATGAAACAACTGAAGAAGTTCTTATCTTGGTTTAAAATTTTCTCTCTTGAAACCCTAGGGTTTTGCCAGCGGAAGTCTTGATGCTGATGCACAATCTGTTCGTATGTTTGTGGCTGATGGTGGTGAGTGCATGGTAGCACAAAGCTACGCCAAAAACATGGGACTCTATGGAGAGCGTGTTGGAGCCCTAAGCATTGTATGAGCTATCTGTCCTTTTCAACTGTAGAGAACTGACTCAAAAGCACGTTTTTTTCCCATTAGATAATCTATATGAAAGTTTGCTTCACTTGCTTGAATTTCTAATGTAGCTTACCTCTGATTGGCCAAAAAAAAAAAAAATTGTAGCATACCTCTGTGTAAGCGAAAATGACAAGATGACATTCATTTTCATGTCCATATTTGAGTGGAATATTGACTGCTGGTCCAGATTATGTTTGACGTCCCATTTTCATCTATAGGTATGCAAGACATCTGATGTTGCTGGCAGAGTCGAGAGTCAACTGAAACTCGTAATTCGGCCTATGTATTCTAATCCTCCTATTCATGGAGCCTCTATTGCTGTGACAATCCTCAGGGACAAGTAAGGATTAGAGCTTTGTGCTGACACTGCAAGTGCTGTGCCATAACTTGTATTTCAGAAATTCTTTATACACTCAAAAGAAGTTGACCAATTTACTTCTCTAACCACTGATCTCTCTTGATTTTATCCTTTGTACCTGGGTGGCTTGTGCTAAATTATATTTCCTCACGTTTCTGTCTCTATTTTTTTTTTTTTTGGGTGGGAACTAGGAATATGGTTTCACTCAAATATGTCCACCTCATATATGCAGGGACTTATACAATGAATGGACCATTGAATTGAAGGCAATGGCTGACCGCATTATAAGCATGCGTCATCAACTTTTTGAAGCCTTGAAGGCCAGAGGTGGGTGCTTTTTTTAAGTTTTACATTTGCTGAATTGAACTTGCTCAGCTATGCCAATGTATTGTTGTCTAGCTTAATAGTATTCACTGTTCGGTTTTGTCAGTTGTCGCCCATCTATATGAATTGCATTGCAGTTCTTCAATAAAACTAAGTCAACTATTTCAAAAGATTGAGTCAGCAAAACCTGGGATGTCTCCCTCCTTGTCTATCCTTTCCTCCTGAATGTGCACGATAAGTCATGCATTTTGGCAGCCAAGCAAGGCTGCGTCTCATGAACTTTAGTGGGGCAAATGTCTCCGCTAAAGTTGTGATTTTCTTTTATTATAATGTACTTTTTTGGGTGGGCTCACTTCGAATATCTTTGCCCAATTTAACTTAAAACTCACTCATTCTACAACAATTATTTGTTGCTTTTGCTTGCAAGAGGAGAAATTTACTGATGCAGTCAGATTATTCGACTTACCAAATGTGTCAATTTTTCAACTACATCTTCGTTACATAGGTTTATGCAAATTTTATAGTAAAATGCTTATATTTCAAAAGCTTGGTTTTAGGGATATTATCTGATCATTTCATTGCATCTACTGCCAGAATCTCCGAGCAATGCTCCTGCATTTTCAAATAGAGCTTCTCATATCTTTGGTTGATGAGGTTGCAGTTGGGCTAAAATTGCCTGTTTTCCTCTAGCTCTTTACGAGTGAGCTGGTTGGATGAAAAAATGTTGCATGCTGACCTAACCAACCGCGTAGGAAATAGTTTAGAACTATTGCACCCAAAGAAGCTAAAATGTGTAGTTCCTAATTAGACAGTCTGAACCATTTTAAATTTGTTTGAGCCTGCCTGTGAGTAGGATCTACACATGACATTGAGTGCATTTAACCTTCTTTTTTGGCATTTCTGCACTACGCAAGGCTGAAAGGTTCTCCGGTTAATGTTTTTTCATAGGTACTCCTGGTGACTGGAGTCACATTATCAAGCAGATTGGCATGTTTACTTTCACTGGATTGAACTCTGAGCAAGTTGCATATATGACCCGAGAATATCATATCTATATGACATCCAACGGGTAACGAATTCTATACACTTTTGGTTGGTTTCTCTTATAGCCGACTATTGATTCCATCCGGTGTGCATGATAGTTGCTGTGAGACCATTATATCATCATAATTCCATGCTCTTAGCTTTTCTGGCACCCCCCATCGTAAGAGCATTCTCATGCTTCTTTGAGTAGTATACCCTTATTTCACTAGTGCTTCCTATGAAGTTTCTTTGGTTACAACCACTGAGTAACAATTAAACTACGCTTTTCACCATAAAACCCAACAGCAGAAGATGAGTAGTGTGCATATTGGAAATCCATTCTTTCTCAATGGTTTTTCTTGTATTAAACATGCAGGAGAATCAGCATGGCAGGTCTGAGCTCGAGGACAGTTCCTTTACTGGCAGATGCCATTCATGCGGCTGTTACTCGTGCTTCCTAAATCCTCAAAAGCATTTCCTTCTTGCAAGCATGCACGTCCTCGGACCATGACGTGATTAGTTCGTTACAATTTTGCTGACTCTTGCTTGAATCTGGTTTGAATAACCTGAAGTTGATGAGTCAGGCATTTGAAACATATTATTTTGAGCTGAGAACGGAAATTTAAAGACATGTTACGGCAGGATGGTAAGAATTCCCCATAAAATTTATGGGATACTAACCAAGTTGTTGGTACATCCATTTTCTTTCCTATCGGATCAGTTCCAAGGGTAGACATCCAAAATGGCGTCAGTCAAGGGTTTCTTAACTCGCTGGGAGGGCAAGCCAGGAATAGGAATATCTCCGCCACAGCGAATTGTGCTCGGGTTTTCTTGCTTTTAGCCAGTACTTTCGGGTTGACCGAAGAAAAACATCAAATCATCTATTTCTTAGTCGGTAAAGCAAAAACAAAGCAACTTTGTTTTCAGATGTACGACTACAGGTTTTGTCGGGCTTTTTGCGAATTAGGGTTTAAAAAAATCGCAATTTACGGATTTGGATCTAATTTTCTAAAATTTACTATTTAGGGATCCGTCCAGCAATAATCCCAGTTCGGCCGTGAGACTACTGAACTAGAAGTTCGGCAGTGAAGCTGCCGAACGGCAGCCTGTTCGGCAGCAGGGCTGCCGCACGACTGCAGCTCGCCACCTCTCTACTGCCGAATTACACTTAGTGTATTTTCTCCGTTTTGCTTTGACAGAACTTGTGACAATGCCAACCATTAATAGCAGTCATCAAAGCCACAGCAGAACACGTCTATAGAACATCTAGGGGCTTGTGACACGTGTATACTTTCTTTTTTCAATATTTTTTTGGGGGGCCTTCGACGTTATAAATTCTCGTCTGAAAATCCTCACACCATGTCTTATGAAACGACAACTTGTTAACGCACTATGCATCCGATAATCATAGATATAATGCATCGACCTACATGTTCTATACACGTATTCTACTGTGGCTTTGATAAGTGGCATTGGGAAAATATACATTGTGCTCGGCAGTAAAGTTGCCGAACGGCAGCCGTGCAGTGACTTCGCTGCCGAACTCCTAGTTCGGCAGCCACACGGCCAAACTGGGGGCCGTCCGGCAATTCCACTGCTGGACGGACCCCTAAATGATAAATTTTAAAAAATTAGACCCAAATCCGTAAACGCGATTTTTTTTAACCCTAATCGTAAAAAGCCCGCTTTTGTCCTTATCGACAAACCAACAACATGAACGGTCAAGAGATGACCTCTCATGACTTCCACGATGTATTTTATCGAGGACGCAAGGCATTACATCTCAAAGAGAACATCTCAAGCATCAGCAATATATCGGTAGATTCACTGCATAGGGAGTTTGGCATAGAACGAACGACCAGAAGCAAGTATTTAAGCAAAATGAATTGACTATGGCTCGTAAGTCCAGAGAAGAGAAGAAATGGTTTCATACCGGACAAGCCGAAGACCAAAAGCTCTGATTGCCTCGAAGATAAGACACCGAGAAGCATATTAAAAAGCTTAATAAACCCTGATTCCTTCAGCGAAGGGGTACAAGAGATGCAGACATTCTTGTACAGTGCTCGGCAAGACTAACTTGGCAACAAAAGAAGACAGATTGCTGGAGGGTCCAAGCAATTCTACAAAAACTGTCCCAAAATTGATTAAAAGTTTGGGCCTTCATCTTTCATCGGCCTACCTTTTGAGATTTGTTTGCACGACCAAAGCCGGAGTCATTCCCCCTCGAGCGAGGGTGCTTCCCACCTCTAAAATGTTTTCCTCCTCTGAGAGCAAAAAAGTGTTATCGTTACGAGAGAGAGAGAGAGAGAGAGAGAGAGAGAGAGAGAGAGAGAGAGAGAGAGAGAGAGAGAATGTTAAAGACACGCGAACAAAATACATATGAGCAGGGTGCATACTAACCTTCCTCGTGCCCCCCTAGTATCCCGAAATCTATCCTGGCCACCACGAAGTAGGCCCCAGTACTCCTTTTCCGCCTCACCTGCCAGAATGACATTAGTGGATCAGACAAACATCATGCCACACCTCGCGACTTACTGCAGATTCACCCGCATATGGGAAAGCTACATGTCAGAAAAAGCTCAAGATCTGATGAAAACGAAAGAACTGAGACCTAATAGACCTGCAAAAGATCAGATCAATTGTGCAGATTCTAACAACTCAGAGAAAAATACCAGTTAAAAAGAAGCTTACATCTAAACCCACGAAGAAGATTATATAACAAAGACCCACCAACTTGACCATTCCTACTGCTGAAACTACTATTGTTATACTTCCCATAGGCACTACTCGAGTCCTAGAATTGCAGATGGCCACTTTAAATATAAGCTAACTTATATTTTCGTCAATAGAAAACTAAATAGAAACTCAACAGTGAGCAGCCAAATGCACCCAACAGAATACTGTCATCAATGGGAGAAACCAGAAGCACTAAGTTAAAAGAAAGTCACTATCTACCTGTAACAGGTTCCAATGTGGCAATATAATTTTTAATCAAAATACCCCCCTCTGCAGCAAGAACTGCCACAGCACGAGCTTTTTGAGCTGCTTCAGGTCCTTCAAACCGTATGTGACCAGATGTATCTCCCATCTTGAAGTCAACAAACTTCAGAAACCCACAGAAAAACCATTAAAACTAGTTAGATTAACAGAATAATATATCTACTACATCTGGCAACAAAAGATTCTCTGTTCAAGGACTAACTAGACAACCAAAGCATAATCAAAGCCACTGGCCTTTGCATTGTGAAGAAAGAAAAGGAAGGATGTCGTTAGCTTAAAAGGCAATTGGAAGTCAGGCAATAATTTCTTTCTATACATCACTGCAGAAGCAAATCAGCGCATCTGCACAAACCAGAAAGAATTCGAGAAATAAGCAAAGTACCTTAACAGTGCCAAACTTCCCAAAGACACTCTTCAGATCCTCACGCATTACCACATTCATGTCCTTTTTATAGGATGTGGAAGATCTCTCCTTCTCTCCATCCTTATGTGAGGCACCCTCAGCAGACTGCTCTCCACTTTCATGCTCCCTTTCGCTACTCTCTGGACCATTATTCGCATCTTCTCCTGTATCAACATTTTCTGATGCTGTCTGATCAGCTTCAGTATTGATATTCTCTGAAGAATCTTTAGAACCATCAACATTTGAATCTTTAGACTCATCAACATTTGACCCATCTATGTTATCACTTGCTGCTGGCTCATGAGTGCCATTTTCCTCAGCAGAACCTCCATCTCCAATGCGCTTCAATGTGAATGCAACAACTAAGCCTTTCGGGTAGCTGCAAACATAAGAGAGTAGATGTCATCATGCTTAAAATATCTGAAGTAAGTAGGAAATAAAAAACACAAGCATAACCTCTACAATCAAGAGGCAATGTCTTACTCCAGCTGTGGATCTGAATTATTCTTGCGGTTTGAACTCATGGGAGGAGCATTCTCAAACTCTTCCACCATTTTTGCTCTTTCAGCATCAAAATCCTTCCTGAAGGGCAAGCAGACATTACCCATACATACAACAACATAACCTCATCCACAAACCGAGCACTATCAATTCAACAGATCCCTTAACACCATAAGACACAGGAAAAGGTGCTAACAGCTACAGAAGACGATTTGCCAGTCAAATTGAACATTATGGTACAACAGCCAGCTCTAGACCCTCAACTGTATCAAGCTAATGTCTCTTCTAGCAACTACAGTTTTACTAACACAGTTTACCAAATGTAGAAAGTCTTTTCCAGCAAGTGGGTTGACAAAAGATGTGGAAGTGTGGGTAAGGTGGGGGATGCCAGTATCTAGTCACTCCTCAAAACTCAGGACTACAATATTCCAACACCAAACACAAGTTACTGGTGAAAATCCTACGAAAATGCTCCAGTGAAATATGTAAATCACAATTATAGCACAGATAACCAATCTCCTTGGCTTAACTTCACAATGTTACTAGTAACTAGTCACTCCTAAAAAGATCTCCGGACTATGATAATGTAACACCAAACAAGTAAAGTGACGAAAATCTTATGAAAATCCTCTCCAAGCGAAGTATTTAAAGCACAGTGATAGCACAACTATCCATCTCATTAGCAGAAACTCATTTAAGTGTAATGAGAATCATTGCTGTGTATCTTTTGGCAAAGTGCCCAAAATAGTGCAACCATACATGAAGAGACTTCAAAGCTTCAGAACTAATTGGAGCTTTTTAGAACCCATGAGTTGGCTTCATAAATAAGGAACAGACTTCTGTGTGTGGATTATGCTAATGGCATAGGTCGATTCCTCACACCACCAAGTACAAACCATTTCATGCTTAGGTCAATCACTAGGGCTTTGACCAGGTCTTATCTGGTTCATGAAATTCGTGAGTTATTTCATGGCTCGGGATACCAGCTTAAGGTGGGCTTCCTTGTCATAAAATATAATTGGAGCTTCTACACTCTAGCTGAAAACTAGAATGGAAGGCTGTAGTAGCAGGCAATTGAGAGCCACTAGTGTCAAGTCAAACAGCACATTGAGCTCTACAGGCTTATCACACAGATCAACCCCTAGGTACTTTTTCTGACATAGCTATCAAGAAATCACAATATAAAACAGCTCCACAGATAGTAAAGTTACAGTAAACTAAGCACTTGCATGTCATTGCTTGGTCCATCATAAACCATTCTCATAATGATGAGATAGATAAAGTTGAAGCTTACGCTATCATTACACAATCCAATTGCATGGAACTTGGTAAATATTACAAAGATGAGCAAAGATCACTAAAGTAAATTCCCTCTGAGACAGTGACAGGAAAAAAATAACTTACTTTGGTTTTAGTTCTAATTCAACTCCTGCATAAACCAAACTCTCATTCAAAATCCTCTCAGCATCTTCCTGGGTTGAAAATTCAACCAAAGCTGTGCCACAAAATACCCTTTTGTCTGCAACATGGCGAGGTAGCCTCACACTATTAACCTGAAAGGGAAGGAGTCAGAACCACGTCCACATTCGCAAATTGATAAAGGAAGGGCCCTAAAGGAGACCAAAATAAACCAATGTAAGGCATCATAAGTTTTTTCGTGAAGCTTTAAATTCTGGGTTCCGCCTCACTATGTCTCGGGAGATGGAAGATCTCAAACAGAACTAGTCAGGTTGGAACATCAATTCACCACATAGGCATAATGGTGATTTCGCACAAATTTCGAACAGCAAGCCAAAGCGCAAAAGCAAGGCAAGGTGATGGCTTTCGCCTCTGTGATGTCTAGGCGAGGTGCCTTCAATGAGCCACACGTGTTTCTTGACTAAGCCATTAGGCACACGAGGCGCCAGGCGCCTAATGCAAATTGTGGGTTACGGATCTTTCTTTTGAATGACATTTATCCTTATATTTCAAAACATAGAAAGAAAAGAGACCCAAAAAAGTAATTTTCTAGAATGAAGTAATTCTTAAACCTAGAAGAAATTCGTTTTTGACTTTATTTTCTTCTAAGTTGCATGAGCTTATGTTTGGGTTACTTTTCATTCCATCCCTACGGCTAAGTGCAGAGTTCTCTTGCACAGCATTTACGTACATTTTTTATATAGTTCAAAATTTAAATATTTTATTGGGAAGATTGGATGCTCAAAAGTTCTGCTCAATTGCGCCTTGCTTTGCTTGGGTGTGCGCTTTTTTTTAGCCTCACCTTAAGCGTTTTAGGGTGCCAGAGCCTTAAGTGTGCTTTTCTCCTTTGCCTAGACTGACATCTATAAAATAATAAAAAATTTTAGTACCCAAATTGTTTACCCATCCTAACCAACAGAATTGACTAAGCTGTTCAAGTTATTCCTTAACATAATTTACTATAATTTACCAACAAAAACAGCTTTCCACGTGCTTATGGAAAAGAGGGGACAAGCATGCTGCTCTGGCAATGATCTATGTGTCCTAGCACCTTGCTTTTCCAACCACTCAAAACAAAAAGGAGAACCAGATAACAACCGTAAATAATCGAATAGGATCATGAAGACACTCCTTAATTGACCAACACATTTGAATGAATCTGGTAGAATGAGTATACAAAAAACTCAGGAATGCAAATCTACCTATCACAGATGGGAACCATGACAAGGGACGAGAAACGCTAAACTTCCAAAAGAGCAACAAACAGAAAAGTAGGAAGGCTGTCATCACCTTCGCAAATTGAGTGAAAAAGGATTCCACATTTTCCAGCTTTACATTATACTCTAGCGGTGATGCAGCAATGGTTCTTGTATCTAGTTGCTCAATCACCTCTTCAGCTTTCAATTCAGTGGTCCTACCAACTCTCTTACCTGAGAGATTAAGAAAACATAAATAACAGAATACGGGCAATAACCTAGTGTCACAAAAAGGTTCTATGTGATCCTATGCTTACTAAGGTCATTCATTCCATCTTCAGGAAGTAATTTTTAATTTCCTCATCAGTCAATTTGTAGGATCACAAGCAAACCTTCTATTCTCGTCCCAGTATCAACATGCACACTCAAGCTACAAAAATCTAGAGGAAGATATTCAAAAACTAACGATAGCACTATCTCCTCAACAATCTTACACACTGAAAAGAATAACCCCCCCCCAAATATATATATAATCAAAGGGTTAAATTGTAATGAACAGAGTATCTCGCAGACGTATAAACTACACAGAGAAACTCACCATCTTCAGAAAGTTTAAGCAAATCAGAATTCCGAAGGACATCAGCCACTGCCTTCACTGTTTCCTCCGGTATCTCCTCAGGCTTCAGGTTGTCCAATCCAAGATGGTTTCTCATCCGCGTGAACGAGCAAATCAACGCTAAACTGACCACTGCAGCACGGTTAAGCTTCACAACACAGGCAAGCAAAGAACTTCCAACTAATCGAAGCTCACCAAACTCGCGGACACCAAAAACTAGAACCGAATATGAAAAAGGAAAACGACGTAAACATGCAACCAGAGAATGCAAGGAGCAGAGGATACTCCCATCTTCACTCTCGCTGATCGTCTTCTTGAGAAAATTGTCCCTCGGAAGGTTACTATCGCTGAAATAGAACTCCACCTGCGTATTTCAGTGGATGTTAGTAGGGCTTTAAGCAGAGTGAATCACCTTCAAACCCAAAAGGCGAAATACAACGGGAAACAGGCAAAAAATCATGAGCGTGAGACACTTCGAGGAGTTCGTGAGAACCTGGCGATGAACTTTTTTAGCTGTTTCTTCGCCCAGCGACGGTGACGCCATTGATTTTTCTCTACTTTGTGTGATCAGAGAAAGAACGGTGAGAGAGGTCGTCGGTGGGGTTTTAGAGACAGAAGAGAGCGACCTGAGAGATAAGAGTCACTTTTTCATTAGGGTTTTGGGGAAAGAGAGGAGGAGAAGAGAGGGGCTTTTAAACCGGGTTCACTTCCGAACTAATTCGGTTCTCCATATGCCGGTTCGTTTTGGAATGGTCTCCCTTGGTGAAAAAGGAAGAGGGGGAAACCAACAAAAATCCCAAATTATGTCCATCGTGACACATTTATTCAAAACTTTATTTTATCTCACCAAAATCTCTAAACTTATATCACGTGACAGATTTACCCTCGATTACATTTCTGTCAAGAATCACCATTAAATATCCTACGTGATGACATGAACAAAGAAATGTGAAGTATTTTGATGTGGCGCCTGGACTAATGAAAGAAAATAGACGTGGCTTTCTTAGGTATTAACAATAGGATTTCTCTTCATTTCTGTTATTCTTTGTCTCTCTTTTTTTGGGGGTTACGGTTCTTCACGATGCTCCATCGATCTCCATCTCTCTCGATTGCTCCACTGGAACAATGATGACATCTCGATTTCTTCGAAGGAAGGGGTTTGATTAGCGGCTGAACTCTCGCGATTGCCCTCTACATCTCACTTTCCACTCGATTCGTCACCAAACTCTCCCTGCCACGATCTCAGGTCTACACTCTTCCTTGATTTTTCGAATCTTCTATTGCTCCACTTGAAGTAGCTTGATTCGGCTGTTAAAGATTCTTGCATTCATGGCCCTCTCATATTTTTTTTTATTATTTGTGTGTTTTCTTCGTCGATTTGGGTGTCCTTTGAATTTCCCCCTCTTGCTCTTTCTTGACTCATTTGGTGAATGTTCTGAGAGTCGAACTTTTGAGTTGTTCCCCATAATCTTTGATATGCTTTGGCTATTAGTGCGCAAGACCTATGTGATTTATCTCTACATATAGAGGCAGGCATTTGCTGCCTTCGAAAGCCATTGCTTTTGGCTCTCAATTAAAGCTGCTGTTATTACCCTCTGCTATAAGATGCAATACGCAAGATGTGGCCGTAAAAGAATATGACTTTTTAGTTCCTAATATATCACGGTTTAGATAAGTGTAGTGCAAATAAGCATGCAAAAGATTTGGAATGAAAATTTAAATGCGATCTCTATTTATTATGTGATTTTTGAAACAAAATCTTCTAGGGGATATTAACCACATCCAGTTCTTTAGGATTTAGTTATTTCTTGCACGATACATGTATGACTTATTGACTTTGGTGAATTGATACTTATATGTTGTATATATCCCATTTAAATAGTGGAAAAAGTCATTGTTGAACTGCAACTCTTACTTAAACGCGTTTACTTAGAGAAAACTGACTTCTCGAGTTCATATTACTTTAGAACATGATATATTGTTAACGCAAGTTGCCTTGTCTTTGCAGGGAAAATAAAGGAGTCTCTTGGCTTTAGACTCATGCATGAATGAAACATTGTATAGAGGGAATGACAAATATAGTTAATATTGAAATAGTAGATGACCTTGAGGCTGAAATTCAAGGTAGAGCTGAGGGTTCTAGCCGAGGTGAAGTTGAGGTTGCGGTTGAATCAACCAATTAAGTTGGGACTAAACATATAATTAGGGCTCAAGCGGAGCTTGATTATGAGGGCGCTAGCTAGAGTGGAGATGAGATAGTGAGAGTGATAATGGTCTTTGCTTTAAGAGTTGTTGACACCTGATTTTTAATCATTTTTTCTATTGCTAAAGTAATAAAAAATCCATAAAAATTCATAAAATTGAAAAATCAACTTTGGGGACCTTAGCCAAGCCTAGGGAACCAATTTTGACCAAATTTTTTTTTTCATATTTTCAGTATTTTTCGGTATTTTTATTTTCGAAAATTCATAAAACAAAAAATGAAGAAAAAAATGAGAAAATTGAAAAATCAACTTTGGAAGCCTTGCCCAAGCCTAGGCAACCATTTTTGAACAAAAAATAAAATTTCATATTATATATATATTTTTTAATTTTTTTTAAAAAAATACAAAAATACTTGAAAATTTTGGAAAAATAACATTTGAGGCCAAAAAAATACACAAAGATAGTTAATATTTTTATTTTAAATCTATTTTCATATTGGCCATCGCAAATTCAGAAAAATCCAATTCGAGTCACGTGTTCCTTCACGAGTATAATCTTGAATCGGGCCTAAAAAAATTTAATTTGAGTCAACTTATTTTTAATTTTCACTTTTTATGAGTTGTGACATTGTCTTCTAATATTTTAAATTTTCATCTTGGCCCAATTATACCCATAATGACTTAATTTTGCAAAAGGGCTTTAATTAAATTCTGCATTATTTTCAACGGCAAGAAATGAGCTTAAATTTGATATGTGGTAAATTTTGGTGTGTCAAAAATTGTGAGGAGATTTGGACTTAAAGAAATATATTTTTTCAGGGACTAAATTGTAAATACTTAAAATTCAAGGACTAGAGTGCAAATACTTAACTCTTGAAGGATTATTTTACAAATAACAAAAAGAAGAGTTAGTGGATAAATTAGAATAGAGAAGGGAAGATGGAGAAGAGGAGATGAAGAAGAGAAGTTGGAGAAGAATGGATGGAGAAAATAAGATAAGAATAGAGAATGGAAGATGGAGAAGAGTTAGTAGAGAAATTAGAATGGAAGATAAGAATAGAGAAGGGAAGATGGAGATGAAGAAGAGTTAGTGGAGAAATTAGAATGGGAGATAAATATGGAGAAGGGAAGATGAAGATGAAGAAGAGTTAGTGGAGAGATTAGAATGTGAGATAGAGATGGAGAATGGAAGATGAAAATGAAGAAGAGTTAGTGGAGAAATTAGAATGGGAGATAGAGTTAGTGGAAAAATTAGAATGGGAGATAGATGAGTAGATTATAAAAGGAAGAAGAAGTGAGCTTGAGGGGGGAGATTCTTGAGAGAAAAAATTTGAAGTGTTTGGGAGGATTTTTTTTGGAGAGAAAATTTGAAGTGTTTGAGAGGATTCTTGAGAGAGAAAATTTGAAGTGTTTGGGAGAATTTTTTGGAGAGGAAATTTTGGATGTTTGAGAGAGTTTTGGGAGATTGAAGAAAAATTCGAGAAAAAGAAAATACCAAAAGAAAGAGAATTCAGGTCCTCCCGAGGACTAGTCGTGCTTCACCGCTGGTTTGAGCACAAGCTCGCCGGCCGCGCGGACACCTCGGTTATCAAAAAAAAAAAAAAAAAGAGAATTTTGAAGATGATGGGAGTTTAAAGCTAGGGGTTATCATCACAAATTCCTTCATCGATCAATATAAATCAAGAGTTCATCCTCGTCAACGAGCAAGCAAATTCGAGCTAAGTGTTTTTATTTATTCATTTATTTATGATTTTATTCGCAAATTAGCACAAATTGTATACACTTTCTCCATCTCTTTTTTTCCCCATATTTTATGTCAGGAGAAGGATATCTCTACGTCAACAGCAAAAATCTCGTAGAGATGCAAAAATCGGCCCAGACAAGCTCCTAAGCTGTCCACCGATTTCTCAACTGATCTGTGACTAAAAGTCCCTCTTAATTCAAAAGAAACTCTCTATATTGGGAACATAGAGAGCGAAAATCAATTATAGAAATCCCTCCAAAAAAAATGGGAGATAAGTACTCTTTCCACTCTTTTGGTTTTAGGTGCAGATTAGCACATATTTTGTATACTGACACTTCACTCTATTTTATATCAGGAAGCCGCAGCTCTATATCAATGGTCAACCCTATGGAAGCACAAAATCGGCTTGGAGGAGTCCTCAAGCGCGCACAAATTTCAAATTGTTGAATCAATTCGTTGTATTTCATTTTAAAGAATTCATACCCCAGAATGGAGAGGACAAAGTCCATCCGCAATTTAAATACCTGCACCATAAATCCCAAAGGGAAGAGCCAAGCCAATGCTTAGCCTCCCATTGGAGGTTTTTACTTACAGTAGTTAAATACCTGCAACTTAAATACATGTACCTTAAATCCCAAAGGGAAGAGCCAAGCCAATGCTTAGCCTCCCATTGGAGGTTTTTACTTACAATAGTTAAATACTTGCAACTTAAATACCTGTACCTTAAATCCCAAAGGAAAGAGCCAAGCCAATGCTTAGCCTCCCATTGGAGGCTTTTACTTACAGTAGTTAAATACCTGTAACTTAAATACCTGTACCTTAAATCCCAAAGGGAAGAGCCAAGCCAATGCTTAACCTCCCATTGGAGGTTTTTACTTACAGTAGTTAAATAGATGCAACTTAAATACTTGTACCTTAAATCCCAAAGGGAAGAGCCAAGCCAATGCTTAGCCTCCCATTGGAGGTTTTTACTTACAGTAGTTAAATACCTGCAACTTAAATACCTGTACCTTAAATCCCAAAGGGAAGAGCCAAGCCAATGCTTAGCCTCCCATTGGAGGTTTTTACTTACAGTAGTTTAAATACTTGCAACTTAAATACCTGTACCTTAAATCCCAAAGGGAAGAGCCAAGCCAATGCTAGGCCTCCCATTGGAGGTGTTTATTCACTGTCATGTACTTCCTATAATTTAATTTTTGAATCATCAGACCCAAAAGATGAGTAGGTCGTAATACTGCACAGAAGTCGTTAACACACTCCCTCTTTCGGCTTCAGGGAATCTTTAACACTTAAAAAATATAACAAATAAAAATATATACCATCCACGCATCCTATTTAAAAAGTGAAAACACAAAAGAGAATACCCTACTAGAGTCTTAGGAATAAATCAAGCCCGAGTTGCCAAATTAGGATATCCATGAAATTAAGGTACCGAAAGGGCATTAGTTTTAATTAACTAGTGTAACCAAGTCCCCGAGCCCCTAATCTCTGGTTCGCAGGAATAAATTAGTTCTCCCGCTAATTTATTTAGGTTTCTAATCGACCTACCAAGAACGATTAGTGGCGACTCCAAATTTTAAAATCATTTAAACAAAAACCAAAGTTGCGATTCGGTAGGGCTTGGGAGGGTCCGCGTTAGGTTAGTCAAATCTAATTAACCTAATAATCCGTTAACCCCCTTTAAAATTTAAAATTTTTTTAGAGGGTCGCGACAAGAGTGATGATCACGAGATTGATTTATTAACTTGAATGTGTGATCAACTCATCCTAACTAGAGATGAGGAAGGGATACATGAGGTGCAGATGGTAAGGGATGCGACATTTGCTATTAATGTAGGACAAGAAGACAAGAATGAGGAGGAAAATGATGAGGGCAACAAAGCCCATGAAGATCTCAGTCCTCCTAACTCTAGAGATGAGGAAGTATGTCACCAAACAAGAGATTTGACTATTAGATATGACCCTGGCCGTGATCATAGAGAATTGCAATTTCAGTTGCATGAGATTTGAGTCTCATACTCAATTTAAGAGGGCAGTTCAGAAATATGCAATCATGAATGGTTATAACATTGGTTGGAAGAAAAGTGAATTTAAAAAGATGTACACGAAGTGTGTGAGCGGATGTAAATGGTCTCTTTATGGCAGTTGGTTAAACAAAGAGAAAACATTTGTCATCAAGACGATTGAAGAAGATCATACTTGCCCTAGAAGTATGAGAAATAAAAGTGCATCTTACGTATGACTTGCAGAAGAGTTCTTACCTAAGATTAGAACTAATTTGAAATATACTGCAACCCAATTACAGATAGATGCAATAGAGATGTGAGGACTCATGCTCAACAAAAGAACTTGTTATAGAGTAATTGCTAGAGCTCTTAAGATTACTAGCGGTCCATTTGCCAAGCAATATAAGTTATTAGCATCTTATAGAGCTCAATTGAAGCAATCTAATAAAAATAGCACATTTCATCCTTTACTTAGACACCCACAAAACATGCTCAAGAGGTTTTATGTAGGCTTTGAAGGGTTGAAAAGAGGTTGTCTAGAAGGTTGTAGGAAAGTAATTGAACTAGATGGTTGTTTTATTAAGACCGTAGTAAGGCAGATATTGCTTTGTGCTGTTGGAAGAGATGGAAACAATCAGATGTTTCCAGTTGCATGGGCTGTTGTTGAAGTGGAGACACAGGACAATTGGACTTAGTTCCTTAAGTTTCTATTTACAGATTTTCAAGTAGGTAGAAGTGATAATTGGACCTTCATAAGTGATCAACAAAAGGTAGAATGAGTCTCTAACTTCATTAGTTCCATCATAATTATTGTTGAATTCTGTCT
This sequence comes from Psidium guajava, assembly GCA_016432845.1. Taxonomy (NCBI): domain Eukaryota; kingdom Viridiplantae; phylum Streptophyta; class Magnoliopsida; order Myrtales; family Myrtaceae; genus Psidium; species Psidium guajava. The sequence goes on from CM028229.1 coordinate 11,956,626, forward strand.
GACAAGGCTTTATTAATGCATTTCAATTATGCCTTGCAGGGCCTTATTAGTGCAGTTTCTTCATTGGCTCCATGTACTGAACATAGGAATTGTTCAAGACACATTTATGTAAAATGGAAAAAACTATACAAGGGACAAAACATTTCAAAATTACTTTTGGAGAGCTGTGCATGCCACATACGAGGCTGAATTCAACATGGCAATTAAAGGAATGAAGGAGGAGTCTGTTGATGCCTATGAAGACTTCATGAGGCAAGGGCTAGAGCACTTCTGTAGGGCATTTATAAAGGCTGGGCGAAAATGTGATACCATCGAGAACAATTTGAGTGAGACTTTCAATGCGTAAATTTGCAAGCAAAGAGAGATGCCAATTGTTGATATGTTAGAAGCAATAAGAACGGCCTTGATGTTAAGAATGTATGAGAAAAGCCAGTTGATAATAAATTCTCAGGATGGATTATGTCCGAGAATAGGACAAAGGTAGAGGGAGCAAAGATGAAGCCTAGGTATTGTGTTGCCAAACCATGTATTGGGGGAAAGTTTGAAGTTGAAGTTGATGATGATCGGTTTGAGGTGGATTTGAAAGGGAGGACATGTGCTTGCAAGCAATGGGATATCTCGGGAATACCCTATAGCCATGCTATCTCATGCATCAATTATATGAAATATGAGATTAACCAATATGTTGATGATTGTTTTAAGAAAAATGCCTACGAAAGATGCTACCAATTTCCATTGCCGACGTTGAGTGGGAAGAAAATGTGGCCATTGTCCACTGAAGAGCCAATAATGCCTCCGCCATTCAAAAAGCTTCCAAGGAGACCCAAGAAACAACGCAATAAGCAAGGTGAGAATATTGAGAAAAAGACAAGAAAGGAGAAGGCCACGGTTAATCCAAATAAATTGAGAAAAGTTGGGATAATCATCTCATGCTCAAATTGTCATGACTCGGGACACAACGAGAGAACATGCTCTAAGCCTCCAGCACCAACACAAATAAACCTCCAGTAAGAAAAAATGGAGACCGAGAAAACTCATATATGGCCCAAGCGTCCAGTATCAACATGGCCTCATGGCGATAATTATTGTGACGTATAGTTGCTTTTCTATGCAGGGTAAAAAAGGGATACCTTGGACAAGGAGATGTCAGAACACAGGAATCTGCAAGTCAGACCCACCATGTTTCAACTCGGACTTTTGGAACATGTGAAACTCAAGAATCTGCAGGTCATGCCCCACTTTGAAGTAGATGTGAATTCCATTCAATTGTTCATAGCTAAACAGCCGCTACTTGTTCCTTTTTTATTGTAATTCAAGTCCAACACTGATGTAGAATCTCGCTGCTTGTGCTTTATTTGTTGTAACTAGAAACAAAGAGTACAAGCAAGAGTTCCTCTTTTGATGTAATCCTAGTTCCTTTTTGGTTGAACTGGAAGAGTTCCTTTTTTGCTGTAATCAAAGTTCAATACTAAGTATGACTCATTATCCAATTATGGATATGCTGATGTAATTAGATTATTTGTCTTGCACCTCGTTACATTAATGAAATCGATGTTTTGAGGGTGGTCGCAGATTATTTGTCTTGTGCCTCGCTATTAGTAGTATGAGGCTGATGTTATGAAGCTCATTAGATTGATATTATGAACCTCATTGGATTGATGTTATGAAGCTGTCGATTGATTCAGATTGCGATAGTATCATTTGGAGATCTTTTACTATAGATGGATGTCATCGAATCATTCAAAGTTAAGAACCTGCTGCTTGTTCTTTTTAGTTGTAATCCAGTTAAACTGCAACTCTTACTTTATGTTACGCATGAACAGAAAACTAGCTGGACATTTTTGTGGGAAGAAGAGACTTGGTAGCATTGTAATCATCTAAGTTGGCGGTACCTCTTATTTTTTTGCTTTTCTAAACCATGTGCCAACTTGGTTGCTCATGTCCAGTTTTTCCTACAAGGATAGTATTACTACATGGACAGCATATGGAACACATTAAACACATAGCAAGGACAGTATTACCACAATATCTTTAAAATAGATATGTAGTGTATGGAACAAGACATCTATCATTGTAAATAACTGGAAATAGTTAGAGCTTGGATTTGCTAATACAGTTTCACATGGTTTCACTTTCTTCACATCATATTGGTCTTCCCCGGCATCTACCCTCAACTTAGACTACCTAAAAGAAAAAAAAGAAAGAAAAACAACACCACCATCTCCAATCCAACTCTATCGTCGATTTAAGGCACCAAAATTTGCGTGCTTTTTGTCCTTCAACAGCAATATTGTGCACTTGAATCTTGTTGCTCTATCGCTTACTCCATTGTAGTTGCATATGGGTTGCATTTCGCTTGCACGTGAGAAGTCTCGCATGAGTTCATTCATAGCATTTTCTTGTTGCTTTACATATCTTCCCCCATCTTCATTCGCCATTTAGAGATGATCACCGCCAATGTTTCGACATTATCTTCATATAATGGAATGATATGCTACAAGAACTATTCTGAAGTTGCTTGATTTTCTTGAGATATACCTATTGACTTCTGTTTCTCTTCATTTTGACGGACACCATCTTTGGGAGTAGCTTCTTTCCACCTGTAACATGTGATTATCCTAAAAGAATGAATAGGACCTCAAAAGCAAAGAAAAGAGCTGCTGAACTATAAACTAATCGGGTGAGAAAAACATTAAGGTGGCTCAACAAAAGGTTAAACTAATATAACATGTTACCTCTTTGAAGTAAGCTCGAACAAGTAGCGATTGTGATTAACAAGAAGTGCTTCATCCAGAGCAACAACAATGTTAAATTAGGAAGAAACTAAAATTTCAGAGTTCGGAAAAACTTCAACATAGTAAGTTGGTACTATTCTGACTTTAGTCAGAGTTCTTCTACCTCAATACACATCATAAATTAGAGCTTACTCATGTTGTTCCAAATTAGGAAGAACTTTTCAGCATTGCATCCATGTCGAGTCCTGCTTTTGAACTTTTCAGTGTAGTCACTGATGAACGATGGATTTTTCCACTATTTAAATGGGATATATGCAACAAATAAGTATCAATTCACCAAAGTCAATAAGTCATACATATATTGTACAAGAAATAACTAAATCCTAAAGAATTGGATGTGGTTAATATCACCAAGAAGATTTTGTTTTAAAAATCACAAAATAAATAGAGATCACATTCAAATTTTCATTCCAAACCTTTTGTGTGCTTATTGCACTACACTTATCTAAACCGTGAGATATTAAGAACTAAAAAAAGTCATATTCTTTTATGCCTACATCTTGTGTATTACACCATGTAGCAAAGGGTAACAACAGCACTTCAACTGAGAGCCAAAAGCATACGAAAGACCTATTGGCTTTTGAAGATAGCAAAACGCTGCCTCTATATGTAGAGAGAATCACATAGGTCATATGCATCGATAGCCAAAAAAGCATATAAAAGATTATGCAGAACAGCTCAAAAGTTTGACTGTCAGAACATTCACTAAATGAATCAAGAAAGAGCAAGAGGGGGGAATTCAGAACCATTATAGTAGCCTAACAAGGAAATCAAAGGACACCCAAATCAATGAAGAAAACGAACAAATAATAAACAATATCAAGAGAGCCAGGAATACCATAACCTTTAACAGCCGAATCTAGATACTTCATGTGGAGCAATGGAAGATTCGAAAAATCAAGGAAGAGCATAGACCCCAGATCGTGACAAAGAGAGTTTGGCCATAAATTGAGCATAAAGTGAGATGCAAAGGGCAATCGTGAGAGTTCAACCACTTATCGAACCCCTTCGTTTGGAGAAATTGAGATTTCATCATCATTCTAGGGGAGCAATGGAGAGAGATCGAAAGTGACAGAGCATCGTGAAGAACCCTAACCCTCCCTCCCCCCCCCCCCCTCAAGAACGAAAGAGACGACGAACAACAAAGACGAAGAGCATGAAATCCTTTCATTAGTACCCAAGAAAGATATGTCTATTCTCTTTCATTAATCTAGGTGGACACCACATCAGACCTTTACATTTCTTCATCCACATCATTTGCCACATAGGATATTTAACGGCAATTGACAGAAATGTAACTGAGGATAAATCTATCACACAATATAAGTTTAGGGTTTTTGGTGACTGTTGACACCTGATTTTTAATTATCTTTCTTTTTTAAAATTAATATAAAATTCATAAAAATTCACAAAATTAAAAAAAAATCAATCAACTTTGGGGACCTTGGCCAATCCTACGGAATCAATTTTGACCAAAAATTGATTTTTCTTATTTTTGGTATTTTTCGGTATTTTTATTTTCAAAAATTAATAGAAAATCCATAAAAAATGAGAAAATTACAAAATCAACTGTGGAAGCCTTCGCCAAGCTTAGGCTACCATTTTGAACAAAAGAAATAATTTTTCATATTTTTTATATTTTTTTTAATATTTTGTTAGAAATAAAAAAAATATTTAAAAATAAAATAATATTTGAGGGTCGGTGAAACCCGATAATTACTGGTATAGGGTGCGCGAAGGCAAGACTGAATCTATCTTTAGGCGTCCCTGGCATCTATTGCGGAAATCGAGACGGCTGATCGACATTGTGTCGTCAATTGCGGCAGAGTTGAATTGGAATTACGATTAAGTTCATATCTTTATGACGTAAGCCTGACCGCGGGAAGCAAAGAATGTACAAGATGAGTTCTCCATTTCTCGAAAAAATTTTCGAGATGCTGTTGGTGAAAACGTCGGCCACAAATGATATATATATATATATATATATATATATTAAGATGTGGATGACTTCATGGGGAGTAAAGAAAGGAGTTTACAAAAATAGAAGAGTTTAAAATAAGAAGAAAAGGGGAAGCATCTGGAGAGGACGAGAGGGTAGTGAAAATTTTTGATGGGGGGCCGAATAAAATAAAGGAAGGGGACCACTCTTTTGACTAAGTCATACACGAAACCCAAAGAGAGGTTCCAAGCTCAATCCCACCTCTACAGTCTCACCTCCATCTTCGTATCGTACATCTCTCTCAAATGTGCCGTCCAGCTTCGCACACCAGAGGCGGTAAACGACCACAAGCTTTCCATCACTCTTCTGGAACCGGCCTCGGTGTTCCGAATTCACCGGTCGGAAACCATATGCCTATGTCGCCTCATGCGCGATTTGGTTCATTTACATGTATTCGCTCAAACCTTTGTCCATCAAAGGCTCAGGCCCACCTTCTCTCTTCGTTTCTTTTTCGTCTAAGACCTCTCATCGTATCACACTGATGAACCTACTCCTTCGAGTCGAAATCTCTCTTTACTCAAACGCATTTTCTCACTTTCCTAGCGTGCCATTCTCGATCACCCTCGAAAAAAGAAAAAAGAAAAAAAAAGGGGGGCGACGATGTCGTGGTTCCGGTCAGCCGTGGGCAAAACGGTTGAGGTCGGTAACAAGAACGACATCACCCGCGCCTCCCGGACAGCCATTATTGCTGGATATGCTTTACATGAGTTTGTCGATGTGAGTAGAGCCAAAAACTGAATTGGCTAGGTCAGTTTTTTTTGCGTGCTCGTTGAGTGCATGTACTGGTGCTATTACCTTGGAATGGGGAAGGAAAATGCAGATACGATTAGGTAAGGCAAGAGATACTCTCGGTGGTCAAGGGAAGAATATAGATCCAGGTCATGCAGATATGGAAGATGAGGTACAACAGGGGAGGACCCTTTCGGTACTAAAGGACAAGGAAGAAAACGACGGTATAGCTACACAATGAGAGGCCGCAGTGGAGAACTCGGCAGAGTTCCACAGCGAAACGATGATCCACCAAAAAACAGAGAAAGGAGAAGACCATTAACACAAAAAGAAAAGCGGTGTCGGGCATTAAAAATGGAGAGGGCATCGCTCGGTCAAAAGGGAGACTTGGGGAAGATATGAAAGAAGGCGTGCTCATCGAACAAGGAATGGGGAATGTTTGGTGCAGGAGGGGGATTTTTCCTAACTGAGCTTCTACTCCTCAGGGAGGAGGTCCCTCGAATAAAAAGAAGGATGGATCCCCGAAGGACTGCAGGAGGGACATGGATCCTTTCTCCGTCTCTTTTTAGCGAGCGAACGGAAGGTCAGAAAAAAAAAAAAAAAAACCTTTTCACAGACCCATTTCTTCAAATAGCTAGCCTTCCCCGAATCATGGGGGGATCTCCTTCGCGGTCCCTGCATAACGTTTACAAGAGTTTGCTCCCCAGCCCCTCGATAAACCTCAGAATCACCTCTACGTTCTCCCCTCTGATCCACCACAGATCCGTCTCCTTTTTCCCTCCCAATCTTTCCCCGCGGGTTCGGGTTCCATCTCCTGCTACTTACACCGCCGCCCCATGAAGATTGAAGTCCACTAGGACTTCACACGGGCCGAGTTCGCTCGCAGCTCCGTTGAACCCGAGACACAATTCTACCTTTCCCTCACAAACCACTGCATGAAAGGTCTCACTACAATAACCCGAAGGAGGATAGCCAGCCCAAATCCTAAATACATCTATACGTGCCCAGCTACCTCAAGGTCGATTGGGGGAAAAGGGCTTATCTCTCCCTCTCTGGCCATAGCTAAATTTCTGGGGAGCTTATTCTCGGGAGATTTCCGTCCGTCCATTGAGAGATATAGAGAAAGAGTGGAAAATATACACAGGAGAATGAGCGATGAAAAGAAAGGGGTTGTGGATAGAGAGGGGAAGGCGACCGAATTCGTCTCGGTGGTCTCGAACCACCACCTCTCCATGATTCTTATTCACCATGGTCGTTGCCATCGTCTAGGATCAATTTGTCGTCGTCGATTGCGGACGCGAAGACGACGGAGAACGCAAAAACGGACGGCGCAGGTGAACAGGGGAAGTCACGAGGAAGAGGATGAACAGGGACAACATTGACCTTAAGCCTTCAGCTGGGCTCGATCCCCTTTTGTGTTTTGGGCCGAAAATTAAGGCTGGCCTGGCACGGCTAATTTATTTATAAGTTCAGTTCGTTTTGGGAGTTGGGCTGATCACGGCTAGGCTCAAATCCCTTTATATGCGTTGTGATGATTTTGGACCAGGCTCAAACCTTTGAGGCTGGTCCGTGCAAGACTCAGGCCGCGGAGGCCTGAGCCCGGTTCTTTTTCATTTTTCTTATATATATATGTATATATATAAATAGCTAATAATTATATATTCCGAAAATTTCAAAATATATATATGATATTTATAGAAAACGCATTGATATGTTTATTCTGCTTAGTCAGGCTTTATGTGTTTATTTATCATTATTATTACTATGATTATTATTATTATTATTATCATCGCCATTATTATTGTCTCGTGTGTTCAATTTGTACGATTCAATGTGTAGGTCCCTAAATGAATTGTTTCATAATGCATGTCTCGATAGAAAAATTGGCATTATGATTAGAGTTTAATTCATACTGTGTGTTTTATCCTGTAATCAACCAATGATCACTCATCTCCTTTCTCCCAATATTTTCATATTAGGAAGGAGAGCAATCCCATATCAATGGCAAAATTCCACGAAGGTGCAGAATCGGCCTAGACAAGCTCACAAGCTGTCCGCCGATTTCTCGGTTGATCTGTGATTAAAAATCCCTCTTAATTCAAAAGGGATTATCTATATTGGGAACATAGAGAGCGAAAATCAATTATAGAAATCCCTCAAAAAAAAAAGGGAGATAAGTACTCTTTCCACTCTTCTGTTTTTAGGTGCAAATTAGCATAGACTTTGTATACTTACACTTCACTTTATTTTATGTCAGGAAGCCGCTGCTCTATATCAATGGTCAACCCTATGGAAGCACAAAATCGACTTGGAGGAGTCCTCAAGCGCGCACAAATTTCAAATTGTTGAATTAATTCGTTGTATTTCATTTTAAAGAATTCATACCCCAGAATGGAGAGGACAAAGTCCATCCGCAATTTAAATACCTGCACCATAAATCCCAAAGGGAAGAGCCAAGCCAATGCTTAGCCTCCCATTGGAGGTTTTTACTTACAGTAGTTAAATACCCGCAATTTAAATACCTGCACCATAAATCCCAAAGGGAAGAGCCAAGCCAATGCTTAGCCTCCCATTGGAGGTTTTTACTTACAGTAGTTAAATACCTGCACCATAAATCCCAAAGGGAAGAGCCAAGCCAATGCTTAGCCTCCCATTGGAGGTTTTTACTTACAGTAGTTAAATACCTGCAACTTAAATACATGTACCTTAAATCCCAAAGGGAAGAGCCAAGCCAATGCTTAGCCTCCCATTGGAGGTTTTTACTTACAGTAGTTAAATACCTGCAACTTAAATATATATACCTTAAATCCCAAAGGGAGGAGCCAAGCCAATGCTTAGCCTCCCATTGGAGGTTTTTACTTACAGTAGTTAAATACCTGCAACTTAAATACCTGTACCTTAAATCCCAAAGGGAAGAGCCAAGCCAATGCTTAGCCTCTCATTGGAGGTGTTTATTCACTGTCATGTACTTCCTATAATTTAATTTTTGAATCATCAGACCCAAAAGATAAGTAGGTGGTAATACTGCACAGAAGTCGTTAACACACTCCCTCTTTCGGCTTCAGGGAATCTTTAACACTTAGAAAAATATAACAAATAAAAATATATACCATCCATGCATCCTATCTAAAAAGTGGAAACACAAAAGAGAATACCCTACTAGAGCCTTAGGAATAAACCAAGCCTAAGTTGCCGAATTAGGATATCCATGAAATTAAGGTACCGAAAGGGCATTAGTTTTAATTAACTAGTGTAACCAAGTCCCCGAGCTCATAATCTCTGGTCCGCAGGAATAAATTAGTTCTCCCGCTAATTTATTTAGGTTTCTAATCGACCTACCAAGAACGATTAGTGGCGACTCCAAATTTCAAAATCATTTAAACAAAAACCAAAGTTGCGATTCGGTAGGGCTTGGGAGGGTCCGCGTTAGGTTAGTCAAATCTAATTAACCTAATAATCCATTAACCCCTTTAAAATTTAAAGTAATTTTTTTAGAGGGTCGCGACAGTGACACGAAAAAAAGTTCATGGTAAATGTGTCACATGAGCATAGTTTGAGATTTTTTATGGCTTTTTCCCATAAGAAAATAAATGAAAGTACAATATCACCCATTTAGGGCGTGCATGGCAACACTTTTGCTTTAAAAATCAACTTCTGTCTATTTTTCTACTTTTATTCAGAAGCAAAATTTGATTTCTTATGAGAGAAATTCATTTGATAATGGTTGAAAATTTCTACTTATGGAACATTATTAATATAAAATCTTCTACAAAAAATTATTGTTGGCAGTTGAAAATTTTTTACTTTATTTTTAATTTTTTTAAAAATTTCTTTAAAAAATAATTTTTCTTATTCAAAAATACTATTTACTTTTTAAAAATAAAAATTTATTATTTAATTTTTACTCCGACCGCCAGAGATGGCAACTCTATGTTGGGGAGCAACGGCCACCGACGATCGGTGATTGTCGAGAGTGATAGATGGCGGGTGGCAATGGTCAATGGTTAATGGTGGGCGATGACGGCTAACAAAGCTTGGCGGTGGGCAGTAATGACCGACAGCGACCAGTGAAGCTCGAAGGTGGGCGACGATGGCAAAGGTGTGATTAGGAGAGAGAGGCGCTGAAATGAAAAGAGGTTGAGGTGGAAGAGATATTAACGTTAAGATATTTCTATTTCTGAAAGAAAAATAACTTTTTTTTTAACTTTTGAGATTTGCTCAAAAACGACTTCAAAAGTATAAATTTGCTTCAGAAGTAGAAATGTAATATTATGTAACCAAACCGATTTCTATTTTAGTAGTTATATCACCAAATGGATTCCTACTCGAAAAGTACTTCTCAAGCAAAAATTCATTTTTAAAAGTGTTACCATGTGCACCTTGGGCTTGGAGATATTTGTGGAAACTTAAAACATATTACTCATTCTACCTAAAATTACAAATGCATTTCTTGACTTCTACAATACAATGTATTTTTATTTTCATTGTAACTAAACTTAAAATGTCGATGTTCCTTTACAATTCGAGGTCTTCGTTATTGAATAAAAGCCGATTTTCAAATGGAACATCCTTTAACAATTTGAAAATATCCATTTTTTTTTTGTCAGAGAAGATATCCATGTTAAAGTAGCTACAAATTAGATATACAATTACTATCGCATATTTAAATTTATTTTCAATTTTTCATTATTCTAAATTTGTTGGTATAAAGAAAGAGATTTCCCTCTTACCAAAAGACGAAGTCGTTTTTCCCCAATCTAAGCTTGTTATTTCAATTCGTGCAAAACGTTTGCCGTAAATCAATTAGAGTCTGATTGAAATCGAGCTTTGCTTCCATTCTGCATCTTGTTGATGAGAAATCAATAGTAAAACGATACGGTTATGTCACGTGTCCAATCAAATGTTCTATACAAATAACGACGACAAAATCCAACAGGCGAATCGGAGGTGTGTGTAGAAAAGCTGGTCTATCTTCATTTGGATCTCTGCCCAACTCTTCCTAAGCATCGGTTCACGTTAGCTCGAGCTTGAAAGGCATGAAGCCAAAGTGGAGCCCCAGCCGTGAATGCCGAAAATGAACTCTTAGAAATGATAGAATTTGTGGTTATAAGGACTGAATTTGGGGGGCTAAATAAGGAAGCTTGCCATAGAAACAAGTGACTGAAGATGTGTTGCTTCTGATTCTGGGGTAGAGACGACGCAGTGGGAAAATGGACATCAGTTCAAAACCAAGTGTTCCCCCCATTCATTCAGGTTCACTTCGACTGTGAGCTTCACTTGAGTTTTTTTCTCAGAACAAGGATGCAAAACACGGCGAGCATGAAATCGGTTACTGCGAGCCTCTATTATCGAGGATGATCGGACTAATCTAAAACATGGATCTGGGTCTGGAAGATTACTAGGAAGCCACACGACGGTTAGCTTTCCAATAGCCGAAGAAAGAGCAGAAAAAGGATTTCCTAGAGCGATAGTGATACAAATCGGCAGATTCTGTTGGATCTGCAAAATTTCATGTATCGTCCTATCTCTTGGGGGTTAAAAATACATGGCAACCCACTCTGAGAGATCGGCTAGCAGTAAGCTCGGCTCCACCAAAGCGATGGAAACGGCCTTTGGACTGTGCCCCAGTTATACACTCCTTTCGTTCTACGAACCCTCGTTGATTCTTAGGCCTTTGGACTGCGCCCCAGTTATACACTCCTTTCGTTCTACAAACCCTCATTGATTCTTAGCTTCGTCAGCGAAGGAACCAAACTTTTGGCAGGTCAGCCCTGTTTTATGTGCTGTTTTATTGGCCCAAGCACTTATTTGTTGAGGAGAAACTGATCCAATTCGGAGTTGTTGATGTTTATACCGATCGATCATAGAAGAAAAATTAGGATTCATCCCGATTAAGCTTCCTTCCTATTAATCTGGAAGTTCTTCTCAGATACAAGGAAATGATTCAGTTCCAGGCAACTCAGACAAGAAAAGGAGGCCATCGAGGCTATGATATCCAGCATCAAGGTCGAAATCCCAAAGCTGAGAATTACCGAGCAGTTGCCCACTTCTAACGTGACCAAGCAGTTTACCGCAGGCCTAACAAATACCATAAAGTAGGGGAAGAAATTACTGCAGAACATAAAACCAAACATGGCACCAGATTGAAATCGACAGCTACACAAACCACCAACCAGAGCAACAAACCGATGCAAACCAACACATAATGGATTCTGCTGCGTGCTACTGTAAGGGAAAAAAAGGGATGTAACCAAGGAAAACACCGAGAGGAACCAAAACAAACACCAAACTGGACAGCACTGACAACCAATAGAACCTCCGACCCAAAAAAAAAAAAAAAACTAATAGAACCAAATACCAGGGAAGCAAAAGGCCTGCAAGTAGCAAGCTTGTAACACCAAGAGCGAATGTAAGCAGTTTAAAGGCTAACATCGCATATGAAAAGTTGAATTCAAGAGAGACTCTCTCCATACAACTCACAAGACAACATAGCATAAGATGATGTCTCATCAAGTTCTACAACTTAGAAATTCAACCCGGAAAGATCGAAGTTGAGGCTGTTAGATTCTTCACAGGACACATCTCATAAAATTACAGCAAGGAACATGAAGTTCCCCTTAAGCCTTCCTGAATCCAACACTTCCTCTCTATAACGAGAGCACCCAGCATTTTTTACTAACATCAAAAGTACCCAGTTCCATATAGTAGGGGAATGAATGGTTAGAGGATGGAGATCATTCATCTTTGAGGAAAGACTCCTGGCCTAGGATTATAGCTGAACGTCTAAAGTCCCTTGTTGAGAGCAAGCAAGGGCCGACCACATCACAGTAAAACATTATCACATGAAGTCCTCCTCCAGTTCCTGTAAAGACTTGCTTGCGGAGGCAATTTGCTTGTTAGACGTCATATTTTCAGCAACCATCAGGCCCTTGTAGCTCCTTAGTTCTGCCTGCCTCTCTTTTTCAAGCCTTTCCATTTCCTCTCGTCGTTTCTGGGGAAAAAAAAATATTGTACTTCATGATCTAGAGCCATCCAAGAAGACAAGGAAATTTGGTCCAAGATTCATAAACATATAACTGAAAACGGGAAGTTACTGTAACAGTAAATCCACCTGCACCCCTTTCAATCCACCTTTCACCCATCCAAAATAAATCAACTGGTGAAACCCTTAAAATAGCATGCAATCTGGGCTATGACGAACTACAGAAAGTTCAATACCAGCTCTCAAACATTATCTGAAGTAGAAGGCTACATGACAGATACCGTGCAGCAATCAGAGAAAGTATATAGGCCTGTTTGTTTTCTTTTTTGGGTAAGGGTATATCAGCCTGTTTGTTTAGGCTTAAATAAAAGCAAAAAGCACTTTTTTTGCTTTTACACCAAAATAAATAAAAATACACATGAGTTCAACAAATTATGAAGCTATACAAGAATCTATGTGTCGACATCTACATGGTGTGACGATTTTGGGTATTTCATGTTAAGAAAAGTTTGAAGTGCTTCTATCGCAAAATTAAGATTAAGCAAAAAGTAGAAGTGAGAGTCCATCCAAACACACCCCTAATGAAACAAGCATTGCAAAAAGAACAGCTTTTGAGGATACAAGTGTTTACTGGAAAATTCCCAGCTTTATCCCAGATTTCCTCGTCATCCAGAAGGAAAAATATATATAATTATCAAAACCTTTCAGGTTCTCTACTCTATCCATACACCATGTTCCAAACTCATCTAAGATCAAAACACAGACTGCTGTAGTTTATGCTCTACCCAACATGGGGTGTGCTGCTAAAAGAGGGTTTTCCAAAGCAGTCCATGAGGAGAACCAGTACTGAAGCCTCCTCCTGCCACAGTTTCCTAAAATGCAAGTATGCTATACTTTAAGAGCATCAAAACCTAAAATGTAGCTCTAATTCTACCCCAAAGAAATGTTCATTCTTCAAGGCTCAAAATTAAGTCTCTATGACAACTGATCAATCAGGAGATATTTACAGCTGCACATCAGCTTTGAGGGACAGGTGTTACATCCAAATACAATGATGACCGAAATAAAAATAGCAGTGCAGGAAACAGAAGAAAAGGTCTATATTCAAACACAAAAAGGATTTACTTTATCTCTTAGATGTTGCTTTCTTTCCGCTCGTTCAGCTGCATTGACTGCCTCACGCTCAGCTGCAATCATAGCCGACATATCAAATAAGCAATCTAAGCCAAAAAACTTTATATCTATGGCTGACAAGATGTTAAGGGTTGAACCAATAAAAAGGAAAATTCATACCATATAAAATAGAGCACTCTAGGGGAAAGAGTGATTAAGCCTATACATCGGTAACAGAGATTTGACCAATCTAGATATAGTACTGAACAGATACTCCCAGAAATCATAAAGTAAGTGACACATAAATTACCTTTTAAGTCAGGTTTCCTTTCCGCTTTTGTCCGATTCAGTCTATTGACAACATCATTAAGCCGTTTCTCAACTCTCACAGTGCGAACCTGTATAGATTGTTAAGAAGAAACAATCCGTTAGAATCAAATATGAACCCAGTTCAAGGGAAAAAACAAAATAGCAAGTTGAACAAATAATAAAAAACCAGAAGTATGCACAAAGACGAGGGTACAGAAAAAAAAAAAAAAAGGAAGGAAAAAGACTTGCCATTTTTGAATTGTGGAAACCAACTTGACCAACATCCATGGATGCCGTTTTCTTCAGATTTGCCCAAGGAGTATAAACAACATCAACGTTGTTTACCTTGTTGCCTATGGATACAATTGACACGGGAACAGGAAGAAATATTATGTAACCATCAAGAACAGTTCAAGATGTTTAATAGACATGCAAAATGCACCAACTCCAAGTAGGCCATAAACCTCAGATAAACAGCCGGTCCTTTAGTCTCTGATAGCTAAATGGCCAAAAAATGCTTTAAAAATAATACATAAAATGATAGTGGTGTTGGTACAGTAACAAAAAGTGCAGGACATTTGCCTTGGATGGAATTTGCTTTGACAAGCTGAGCACAGTCCTCCAGCACACCTTCACTAATATCATCAATTGTCTGACCTTTGTGCATTCTCAAATACACGTGAGCAGAGGACATTTTATCAACATGGAACCTGCAAAAGACAAAACTCATATGAAGAAAGTTTCACTTGGTGTTACATTGATAAGCAAAGAAAGAAACGGTTAGCTTCCTCTAAATTCATAGCAACCACTAGCTCAATCCACCCTATAAAAAGTCAACAAATTTTCAAAAAAAATCTCAGTGTCAGACAAGACAAAAAAAAGAAGCAGTGCAGAGATCTCACTTCAGAATGAGTCATAGCGAGCTGGTCATGAAAGACTCGACATGTAAAGCATTTCCTTGAAAGCCATAGATTCAGCTAAAAGTACCACAAATGTGAACAAGCAGCCTTTTATTAACGTGTTTAGATGCTAGCAAAAGAAAGGGAAAAGGGAAGACTACTTGATAGAGTAGGTCAGCATAATTCTCACTACATACACACAGGAAAATAGTTTCTACGGAAAGCAACAATCTTCGTGTCATTCAAATAGTTTGGCAAACAAAAATGCAACACCCTCTCCATCTTCTGATACATAAAGGAGGAAACTGAAGAAAAGATGCAATTTTTAATTCCTCAGCAGCGTCACCGTCGGCTACTTTCTCAGTAATCAAAAGATGCAGTGAAAAATAGCAAGCACAATAGCAAGCACACGAGCAGCCTCAACTTGAAAAAAACAGTGACATGCTTTGGCATTTCATAAGATAGAGCTACCATTCAAGGCAATATAAGAGTGACAATACGGAATGCAAAAACAAGTTAATCCTAGGTATGTCGCCATATTCATAATGCAAAAGGACAACGTATTATTATCTGCTTTTCCAAATTGACCAAGATTCCATTCCATTTCTTCACCTTTCTTCTAAGTATCATGCTTTCGGCCTATCTCTGTAATCTAATTCAATCCATTATCTAGGCAACAAAGAGAGAGTCCGCCAATCGTGAAAATTGCAGAATTACAATGTTGATACCAACGGGAACATGACCACCCATCCCAAACCCCCTTCAAAAAAATTTCCATATTTCGACGCGCTACGCGTAGCTCCACAAAATTTGAGAGGCCGATCCAAATTCGAGGGCCCCGATTGCTAATGGACAATCGAAAGAACGAAAGACGAAACCGAGACAGGGAAGAGAGAATCCAGTACCAAATGTCTTCGGGGAAGCCGTACTTGATCAGCTCCTCGTTCTCGTACTTGTCGAGGCCCATGAAGATGGTGTAGTCGCCTGCCTCCGGACGGACCTTGAAGTAGAACACCATCGTCGTTTCGGGGTCCGAAAACGAGGAAGAATTGGTCCGATCGCTAGGGTTTTCTCAGCAGGAGGAGAGCCACAGAGAGAGAGAGAGAGAGAGAAAGAGAGAGCAGGGAGTCTCTGGGAATCTGACCACTCCCTCTTCTCTGTCTTCGCTGCGAGCTTCCTCTTCCTTTTCGAGAAAGTGCAATTTCGCCCCTGTTCTCGGCTTTATTTGGCAAATTGGTCCTCTGTCTGATCTTCTTCATTTTTCTCGATTGCATCCTCCAACTTTTCTTTTGGAAAAATCAAGTAGGGCCCATTCGATAACTCAATCAAGCGTTGAATATGATTCGAACTGAAATAATTGATGGTGAATAGGATCTTGCAATCATTATGATAAAGTTTTTCTTATATGGTTGGTAAAATATTAATAATATTAAGCTATTAATTTTAAATTATCCAATTTTTCAATTGTATTCGGCATTTAAAAATTACCAATACTTAATATTCGGTGTTTTAATTGTTAGAATTGCAATTTCAATTTTATCCAGCCGGCCATTACTTATGTGATCAATGCAATTTAGAGCGCGCATGACAACACTTATGAAAAGGAATTTTTTCTTCAAAAGGTCTATTCTAGAAGTCCGAATCAGAAGTTCGTTTAGTTACGGAGTTTCGTTTTTCTACTTCAGATTATTGTTTGCTCATATGGCAACTCTATTGACATATTATTCACATTTCGACAATTGGCCCATTCTCTATCCTTTTCACTTAACTTTTTTTTAATCTTGGGAAAAATCCTATTGTTCCGTTTTCATACAATGGAGAAAATGCTCATCGTTAATAAAATCCTAAAAAAAATTAGTAAGTTGTAAATTAAATTTGAAAGTAAATTTTATATCGAGCATATAGTAGTAAGTCACCAACTTTTTAATGCGTAGCTTACCATCATTTAAATTTACCAAAACTTAAATGAAATTGCCGATCTTAATTTTTGGGTCATATATAATTTTTTCTCCAATTAAGTCATCAACTGGTTTTAGGTTACATATCCTTATTCAAAGAAAAATTAAGAGTTTTTCTTTTTGGATAACCGAGGTGTCCGCGTGGCCGGCGAGCTAGTGCTCAAATCAGCGGTGAAGCACGACTAGTTCTCGGAAGAACCCGCATACCCCACAACCACGGGCCCCCGGTTAAGTCACCTAGCGTCGAGAAATTTTGAACCCATGACCTCTCGTGAAAGAAACTGAGCGTAAACCAACTGGGCCACTAGATGGTGGGTTAGGAAAAAAAATAAGAGTTAATATCATGAAAAACCCCCAATTAGTATACGTATGACAAACTTACCCCAAACTAATTTTTTGGCCACAAAAAACTTCAACTTAGTTTATCTGTGAAAAATTTACTCCAAATTAAGACACATGTGACAAATTTACTTCATTAATTTTTATTAAAATTTACCGTCAAATTACTAAGTTAGATAAAACGTGGCAATTGATGGGTTTATCAATTTGAAATTTTTACCCTTCATTTGTCACAAGTGTAACAATTTAGAGTTTTTCATGATATTAACTAAATTTTACGAAAAATAACAGAGGGTACATTTTTCACATGTATACCAGTTTAGGATAAATTTATCATATGTATACCAGTTTATGATTTTTTTTATAATCAAAAAATTAATTGAGGGTAAATTTATCATAAGTGTATCGGTTTAGGATTTTTCATGATAAAAAAACTAGTTTAGGATAAACTTGTCACAAAGTATACCAATTTGAAATTATTCGTGGCATTAACCCAAAAATTAAAAAAAAGAGATCAATCAAAGAAACATTGTTAAGTAGCCCAAATAAGAGTTGCTGACATAAAGCTAGTTGACAACTTCCATTGGAGAAAAAGTTAATAAGTAATTTCATATAAAAGTTGTTAATTGAAATCAAAGTTGTTAAGTTATTAAAAGGTTGAAAATTTGAAAAAGACCTAATGAACATTACATGCGTCTGGAATAATAATTGAATATCTAAACCTGGTGGGTAGCTCAAATAAAACTGAAATAAGAGTGATGACTTCCCATAAAATTTGTTAAGTTATTAAAAAAATTTGGTAATTTGAAACCTATCAAATAAATGTTGGCAAATGGCTCAAATAAGATTTGGTAACCTAAAATTAGTCGGTAAATTCATCCAAAAGCAAAAGTCGGTAACTAACTCATATTAAGGCCGATAATTTCATATAACAGTCAAATTTCAATAAGTGGGTAAGTTATGCGTTTAAAAGTTGATAATTTACTAGGACTATCGATAATTTTCAAAGAGCCGTATAGTTGCTAGCAATTTAGTACAATGGTCGGTAAGAGTTTACGGACAAGGAATTTCTTGATTTTATTACCAATTCTTCTTTATATAGACCCCTTGTTTCGCTCCGATAGTATCGGAAATCTAGTGGATGAAATTTAACAAATCCTCCGTGAATTATCGACGCGGAATATGTTTCTTTTCATTTCCTTTTCATTACGAAGGAGCTTTAGAATCTTACATTGTCATTCCTGGGAAGGTAATTCCTTCTTATAAAGGTGGAATATGATACAGAACCGTTCTTCCAAGCATCTCAATTCTCAGCTACAGAGACGTCAAATCCTTCACGTTCTAGGAAAGCTGATCACAAATCAAACTACTCATTCTTCCTAGCTGAGCAAAACCCACCCACAGACAAGCACTCACTTCCAAGAAAAGCCAAACTATTCACTAAACATGCACAGGTCCTCGAATCCCATGTACTCATTGCGCGTGATCTTTACGATCATATTAGATAGTCCGACCCCACCTGTCAAAAAACAGCAGAAAAGCGAGCATCGCATCAACGTCTCGATATCTCAGAACTACAGTGAGAGATGATGAAAGAACGAATTGCGCAATATTGGATTGATGCTCACCTAGCAAGATGGCACTGGCGAATATCGTGAAGGACAAGATGAAGATGATTATCGACGTCCTTCCGGTTACGGTTATCAGCTTCCTCACGATGTGTTGCCCGACAAAGGCGGCGGCAGTCGCCACGAGAATGAAGTACAGGGCTGCGGGATAGCATCAAACAGTATCTGAATTAGGATCAATGATAACCTCCCACATACTTTCATATCTAAAGTTTGAGTTGATGAGTAGGTTGAGCATTTCGGCATTTGCTTCAACAGTTTCTGAATATAGTCTGCGGTTAGGTGGGGTACTAGAAGCGTGAACATACCGTAGGGAACCGGAAAACGTTTCAGCAGATAGTACTCGACCACGGACATGGACGAGGAGTAGGTCATCCCGAATGTGGCAGTGGCGCTCGCGACCTACACAACCATGCAAAGATTGGCTAACCATTCACAGTAGTTATGTTTCTCCTTCTGTGTTGAAATTTAAGCGTGCACGGCTAGTAAAAACTGTTCAGATACTGAATGTCTAAACAGGGTTTCTTCATCGGATTTGTTATACCGACAAAACCAATCGAACGTTGTGCTTTTCTCTACTTTCTGTTTGATGTTCCGCAAAATTCTTCGGGAACTCGCCGAAAGAACTTGAAGGAAGTTCACGAAGTTCTTTAACGATCTTGGAGGTTCCAAAAGTTTTACCTCAGGAGGGATGCCAAGCTCCAGGAACAGAGGACCCATGACAAATCCTCCGCCGATTCCTAGTAGTCCGCCAATCATTCCAGCCAATATGCCACAGGCGCAATATGACAAAAGCTCGTGCACTTGCCATTTCTTGCCCTTTTCTCCCTTCGACGCGATCACTCTCCATCCCTTGTACAAGCTGATCGCCTCATATGCGTACACGCCAATCGAAACCGGCAGCTGCAAGTTCATGGAATTTTAGACTAAACCAGATCGAAAATGCCGGCTCCAAATTAAATCATGAACTACTATTGCGGCACATTTTTGAAGCAGGTCGAACATATCTGATTAGTTATCCGAGAGTCGGAATACTTAACAAAATCCTGTGATTCAGGTAATAAACTACCACTGTTTGTTCTTTTGCTTGAAGTGCAAGAACGCCGTAATTGAGAGCTAAAAAGGAAGTTCTTTCTTGTTTCTGTGAAAACAGAAATGACCAAATGTACCTGTAAAAAGTTCAGAACCCAGTATGCTGTCGAACAGGTTGCCGTTTGGTTCTGTCAAATTAGAATCAAGGTTTCAGCACTTGCCCCCACCATACACAAGAAGAAACAGGTCTTCTGTGAAGTTCATATACTTTGCCAATTGAAGCTATGATGAACATAAGATTTACCATGGAAATTTGCAGAATGAGATACGCGACCCAAACAAAAGTAAGAAGCGCAACCTCCTTCCAATGAACGTTCTCGAGTAGCGAGACCTACCAAAGTCACCGGAAAAACAAGAAAGATCGAAGTTCGAGTAATTGACATCCTAAACGTACTGATTTCAAACGGCCAAGGCTTGCAAAACCTGTGTCTTCTTGGTGTGGAGTTTAGAGCTGCTGCTCGCCGCTTGGGGAAGAAGCTTTTGTTCCAGTTGGGCATTGATATCATCGTCGGCTGAATCAAATTAAAAGGGAAGCTCAAGAGATGATCGGTGACCATCGTCATCTTAGGGAGTTGAACATAATAAAAGGGAATGAATTAGTGAACTCACCGCTCGACTCCAAATGTTTAGCTGCCTCCTAGAAAATGAGCATAAAGTTTAAAAAATAGTGAGGCCATTGTTAATATATGAAGCAATTCTCTGCAAAATCGCCTAATGCATTGTCGCAGCGCTAGCAATTTTGATTCCAGGAAAGACTTTAATGCCGTTCGAAGCTCTCTATAATTCGAGTTTGCACAAGGATCTACCTTTTTCAAAACGGTTTCCCTCCTCCAGGTTTCCAAGGCTTTGAAGAATGCTTTGGTTGAGGTACCTGAGGACAAATCCAGGGCGCCTTTTGGATCGAACGTGGAAGAACAGATCGAACATAAAGAACGCCATGTAATGTGAATGATTACCCAGCGACAAGAGAATGATCAAGATCGTAACCATCCAGTCGGCGAATATCAGGTTGAATATGACGCCTATGCTAATGCCGAGCATAAGCACTGGCTGGATGAGCAACACTAGATCGTAGTCGATTAAGGGAATATCAAGAGTAGGATGCCTCAGCTTGAGGTTGTACCCGACTGTCGAGATCGCCGCACCCATGATCATGCCTGACAGTATCAACAATGCCGAATAGAAGTTTAAATTCACATTAACCCCGCTCGTGTATCAATCGAAGACCAATCCAAAGCCAAGTTCGAGCCGAGGAAGCAAGCCGTTAAGATGAAAACGCCAAGTCTAGAACCCATAAAATTTTATCAAGTTTGAATTTTTCGACTCTGGTGTGAAGACAGACATGGACTTGGAATTCAATTTTTGTTTCCTTCACCGTCTTTTGCCGGAAGGTCTGCCTTGGTTTCTGACTCTCGTCCTGATTTTGTCCAAGTACATTAGCATAATCACTCAGTCCTGACTACTTACACTTTGATATGGCGGTTGCTGATTTAGGGTCGAACCCAATTACCAAGCTCAGCATGGGAACGAAGATGCCGCCGCCGCCAACGCCACCAACACTCCCAAATGCCGCTCCGAAGATTCCAATCACGGTACCGATGACAATCCGCCACCCAAAATTCATTTCCTGCAGCGGAAAGACTGCAAGTTACGCTACTTCCCTTAACACATAATTATTTGCCCGTGATAACGGAAATCAAACGGACGAGTCAATTTCGTGAGCAAAGTTTCCATGTGTTAACAGAAAGTTATGTTCATGTAGAGCACCGCTTCAAATCTCCGGTGAATGGTAACATTACCGGCCAAACATGCTGATAACTAGATCGATTCAGCTGCCATAAGTAATCCACTGCTCGGAGAAAGTAACTGCTCCCCTGTTTTTGCATCCCGCCAGGTCCTGGAGACTCGAAGCGGAGGCTTCTGTCGGCCGAAACAAACATTATGGCCGCTAGAACGTGGAACAGCACCATCAACACCCATCGAAAAGATTGGAACTGGGTGCGAAACTCAGGCATTGCAGTTTCTTTATCCGCTGAAGGGGCCAAACGCCGATGGCGTGGCACAGAACAAGATCGCCGGAAAGCGAAGGGGGGGACCGCCGGAGAAACTGTGACCGGGCGAGAGCGATGTATTGGCGAAAAGGCAGGCCGACATATCACGGAAAGACGGTCCTATAAATGAGGAAACGGGGAAGGGGAATCACTTTTCTTCCCGAAGCGGGTGTCCCACTCTCACATGACGCATCCTAATGTCGGAACACGGCACTGCGCTAAGAATGCTTTCTTGGAATTCCAAGTTCCAACCACATGTTTCGTGGCGTGCATCCTTAGGAGCCACAGGGCATTCATTGGAGCAGCGACTGCAACTGAACCACCAAAAAGCCATCGATCTTTCATTCATGTGCATGAGGACAGACGCATGGTGTATGCTTTTTTCTCGTTGGGGGGGATCGATTCCCAAAGGGAGAGAGGATCCGCTAAAGCAAACCCCGCAAAAAAGTGCAAAAGGGGTCTAATTCCCCAAAAACAAAACCCCGAACTTCATGTTCAGTTTCAACTTTACCCCCAAACTTTTTTTTTTTTTTTTATCTCAAGAAAAACCTCCGACGTTTATTCCAGTCCCAAATCTGCCCTACCGTTAACACGCTGTCCAAGTGGCCGTTGTTTAAGCGTTAACGTCACACGTCAAAAATGAAAAACTGAGGGAGAGGGAAAAAAAAAAAAACTCTTCATCGGGTTACTGTTCATTGCGTTCATCTTCGTCTCTCCTTGGCGTCTCGCTCCTGTCGAGCTCTAAGCCCGCGGCCGCCATGGCCGCTCGAGCTTCAGATTGGCACGGCGACAATGGCCGCTGAAGCTTTGAGCCACGAAGCACACGGCGGCCATGGCCACTGGAGCTTCGGGTGCGACGGCCTCGACGCCATGACCACCGCGAGCTTCAAATAAATTTTTGGTTTATCTACAATAACCTCAAGGCTCCTCTTCTAATCGTCGCCCGTCCCATCTCTCCCCGTGCTCATCCCCATCTCGTTTTGCAGTACCTCAACAAATCTCACGGACAAGTGCTTTCTTCAACTTGTTTTGATTTTTGGCTACAAAAGAATCGACCTTGACTTCTCACTAGTTCTCTACTTGCAATGCCACCGGTGGTCACCTGCTGTTGTTCAAGCTCCGGCGTCATCACGGACTGCGGAGCGCCGGAGGTTGCTCTGTTTCGCCCTGCTTTATCGTCAAAAGAGCTTGATGTGCTTTTTCGCTTGTTCAGTCCTCTTTCAAAAAATTTATTTGAAGCCTGCGGTGGTCATGGCGCCGAGGCCGTCGCACCCGAAGCTCTAGCGGCCGTGGCCGCCACGAGCTTCGTGGCTCAAAACTTCAGCGGCCATTGCCGCCGTGCCAGCCTGAAGCTCGAGCGGCCATGCCTGCAGAGTTTTTCTTGACCGAGACTGCAGCGTTGTGAGGGCAACAGCTGGCACAGGAGTGAGACGCCAAGGAGGCGATGAAGAGTTTCATGTTTCTTTTCTCTCTCAGTTTTTCTTTTTTGATGTGTGATGTTGGCGCTTAAACGGCTGCTTGGACAGCAGGTTAACGGCAGGCAGGTCTGGGATTTGAATAAAAGTCTGAGGTTTATCTTGAGACAAAAAGAAAAAATTGAGATAGAATTGAGATTGCGCCTAAAATTTGGGGTTTTTCATGAAATTAGGCCCAAAAAGTGAACCAGGAGTCACATTCATCGCCCAGATTCTGAAAAGAGTAAGCGTTAAGTTGCTGCTCATTAGTCATGACTGGGGAAGCATGACTTTCATGCACAGACAAAGTGAAAATCAAGATGCGGGGCCAAAATGGCAGGAACCCTGCAAGGCTGTTTGGATTCTACTTTAACTTGGGGTTCGTCGGTTCGAGTTCTGAACAAGGACGTGTTTGGCTTGACGTCGGATTTTGCTTCGGCGCGTTCTCAGTTTTGTAGCTGATTTTGCATTACTACTGTTTCGCCGCATTGAGCATTCTGCTTTCTTTCCATCCATTGAAGGCTGGATGAAGCTCCAGGCTCATTGCTTCCTTCTTCTTCTTCTCCTTTTGCTTAATAACTTGAGAATAGTTTTTCGACTAATTATGATGTGAAAGGAACGGTTGGCGAAAAGGGATAGGGGTCTTCCATGCTTTTCGTCAAATTCACATAAAGCGAGCGGCTCGCCAGAATAGCACAATCAAACGACTTACCCAAATTTCAGGCCAAGCAAGAATCCTCATTTTTTCCGTACCAAACGTATAATCGGGAGAACAGGAAAATGAATGCGAGCTGCTGCTTTCTTTTTCGACATAACCAAACTCGAAGGTGAAGGCATTTCTGGAGATCAGACGCAACCTTGACATGCATTAGTCATTTCAAGTTGTTCTTTTTTTTTTATTGACTCTCCGATGCATAGAGAATTTGCTTACAACAGATGACAAAAGTGGTATGAATCAAATCGACGCGTCACAATAAAGTTCGAGTAGATTAAGTTAAACGACTCAAATGTCACCATCTGCAAAGCCCAGAATTCGCATGAAGCAAAAGGCACATTTAAGTTCCGCGCAGAATGCTCTGCGCCCGGTGCACAGACCAGGGATGAGAAAACGCTGGCAAAACGAATCAGACGCTACGAGTCATACTTGCACAGGTTATCGAATCCCATGTATTCATGCCGTTGAATCTTTCCTATCATGTCGAGAACACCAACTCCACCTGACAAAACAAAATTACAATAAAATTCCAAGGAAGGTCTCAACAAAGAAATTCGAAAACAACAAGATATAAATGGTGATTTGAGTAGATTTTGAGACTAAGGAAGAGCATAGAGTACGAACCATGCCCTAAAGAAGTAAAGTGCTCACCTAGCGATATGGCGCTGACGAAAATTGTCGTGGCTAAGATGAAGATGATAAGGGAAGCCCTTCCAAGTACAAAAATAAGCTTTCGCACAATATGTTGTCCTACCAGAGCAGCAAATGTGGCGACCATAACAAAATAGAGTGCTGCATGACAAATGGTAAAAATTATGAGTTGTCATAAGACTATGCACACAATCTTTTCTGCCTTTCCTTAGATATTTGCAAATTATTTTGGGAAGGGTTTACATAACCGTTGACTATTGAGACATTTCAGCAGGTTATAAAGATCCTATCTAAATTCCATGGTGTAGGAACTTACCATAAGGCACAGGAAAACGTTTAAGAAGATAGTATTCCACAACAGACATGGACGAGGAAAAGGTCATTGCAAAGGTCGCTGTGGCACTCGAAACCTGCAGAAAAGTAACAGAAGCAAAAGGCATGAGAATTGAAATACTTTGTAAGTTTATATTATGGTACTATCGTCTCTGTTCTTACTAAAAATCAGGTTGCCCTTGCCCCCCAAAGCAAACACAAAAAGGAAATTTGATGCATATTTCAAGTATCTTTCAGTTTGCAGCATCCCCAGATAGCACTCAATCAAGAAATGCTTGCATCTGGCTTGTTGTAAAGACTGTAAGAGTTTAGTATATAGCAGTGCATCCAAGGCACCTCTAGACCAGAAACATGATGCTAGTCTGTACTAAAGCTTCTTTATCAATTTTTAATTCAGCCTGCATGCTACTTGAAACAATTTCCAGCGTGAATTTTGGCAGGGCAATGTAAGTTGCACTTTTGCTTGCCATTCTAGGCCAGCAATATCAGATCAGTGGTTTAAGACTTGAGAAAAGTACGCTAGAATCTGAGTCGTATCATCTATTGTCAAGCTAGGAGAAAAAGAGAGGTTGGTGAACAAACAGTGACATGCGCTGGAATATTACATTAGGTATAACTGGATCAAGCTAGGAAAAAAAGAGAGGCTAGTGAACAAACAGTGACGTGTGTTGGAATATTACATTAGGTATAACTTGATCCACACGACGACGACAAGGAGAGAGAAACTCACCTCAGGAGGAACTCCCAGTTCCAAAAATAGTGGCCCCATTATAAATCCTCCACCTAGTCCGAGTAGTCCTCCTACTACTCCAGCCAGGACACCACAGGCACAATAAAGGGCCAATTGGTGCACCTTCAAATTAGTGCCATGATCTCCTTTGGAAGCAATTACTCTCCTTCCCTTGTATAAGCTAACCGCCTCGTAAAGGGACACTCCAACAGAAACTGGAATCTGCATAGGTTGGGTAATGCTTCAAAACTAGTTATGACTTAAAAAAACCAGTTATCTCCAGACCAAACTCAGATGCCAAGTCACAGGCCAACTGTGATCATGACTTATATCTACCTATCCATTGAAGTCAATTATAAAACATCAAAATTAGAGAAACAAACTTGTCTTAACAAACCTGTAACAAGTTAAATACCCAGTATGCAACAGAACAAGTAGTTGTATGACTCTGCCACCAAAAAAGTCAATAATTGATATTTGTTAGCCCCCATATCAATGCAGACAGAGAAATTTCAAGTTAAAAAATTCTTCAAGTTAATTAAAGCAAGAAGAAAACCTTGGCAATCTGCAGGACAAGAAAAGCAGCCCAAACGAAGACAAGAAGTCCAAGTTCCTTCCAGCAAACGTTCTCAAGGACCGTGACCTGCATCAGTACACCAGATTAGATACTTAAAAGAGCTATTGTGCTGCTTATAAGGTCAGCAAAGTCACCTCCGTCTTTTTTATGTTTTGATCTTGTCCATTGCCTGGACCCCCAGGAAGAGGCTTGTATTCCACTTCTGTGCTACCATTTCCTGAAGAATATGAAATGGCAACACGCAACAATGAGAGATATAGATCCTTACCCAAAAAAAAACAATGAGAGATATAGATCCTGCAGAGAAGAATGTATATCAAGCAATCTAAAAGAAATGCTCAAACTCACCAACAGAATCGAAATTCCTCGAAGATTCCTGCTGTCAAAAGCAAAATACAGTTAATACCGTTAGCATGGAGTTTGGCAGCATTAAAATTCCTATCTAACTCACAACTGCAAATTAATGTGAAGATTCATTTAGTGGCGGGAAACTCGAAACAATTTCTCAATCCTACTACTGGAATAGTCTTACTCATAAAAAACTGTTTCACCTCCACTGCTATTTGCACATTAAGAATGATCATCTTTCAGCACAGCCAGGTTTTATCTTGGGTCGGACATGTTAAATCTTTGCATAAAAAAATGCACGCTAGAAAACCAAATACCTTTTTCATTAAGGTTTCCTTTTTCCACGTCTCAACTCCTTTTAAGAATGCCTTAGTGGAAGTGCCTGTAAAGCATAAATTATTAACAAATGTTACTTCTTTATGGAAGAGCTAAGTTCTAAGCAAAATTTTGTCTTCAACAATACTTTACCCAAGAAGAGAATTATTAACAGAACTGTGACCATCCAGTCAGCAAATACCACATTGAAGGCAACTCCTAAACTGATTCCAAGCATGAGCATTGGTTGGATGAGCAGCGCTAGGTCATAGTCAATTATAGGCATATCTATTGTAGGATGCCGGAGTTTGAGATTATAGTAAACAGTCGATGCTGCAGCACCCATGATCATACCTGGCAAAAGAACAAGTAGCATGTCAGAGTCTCTCCATTGCATGAAAATACAAGGCAAATTAAGACGATGGCCAGTTCTTTATGAAAGGCAGCTAATTCAAGAAATCAACAGCCAGGAAAAATTGCCTCCATAAACGAAAAATTTCTTTCATATACTTCAAATAACCAAATCCCAATTCTTGGCAGATCACATTTTATATTCAACACAATGATAATCAACTTAAGTAAAAAATTTTATTTTATATCAAGGACACAATAAATCGTTAAGCTAGACAAATGAAACATCGGCACCATATTCAAGTTAAACACAATACTTCCATCTACAGTGAAATCTCATTGAGAGAGTAAGAGATTGACTCGTGTTTAAAATCTTAAGTAAGAATGCATAAAACTCTTCTTTCTTACATTTTGAAATAGCAGTAGCTGACTTGGGATCAAAGCCTATGATCAAAGTAAGCATGGGAACAAAGATACCACCACCACCCACACCCCCTACACTCCCAAAGGCCGCTCCGAGGAAGCCAACAATGCTACCGGCTACAATTTGCCAGCCGAGTTCCATGTTCTGCAGAGCACAATCCATCATTACAATTCGTTCTTAATCCACTATAAAGAAGAGTAAATGACACGACATATGGCTAGATTGATCAGCCAGATGAAGTGAAAGAGCCTGACATTTCAGCACTTTCATGCTCCAACAAGGCCGGCATTGTAATTCAGGTGACGAATGTTCTAAATACCACCTGCTTGGTGATTTACCAGTCGAAGATGCTGATCTCTATGCGTTTGATGAGCGTAAGAAAAGATACCAATCACAACATACGTAAGCTCAAACAAAATTTTCTTTCAACAGTCACCAGAAGCAAGTGAAACAACCAAAACGCGCTAAAACTGCGACAATGAGCTTAAAAAACCGAATTACCGGCCAAACATGCTGATAACCCGCTCCATCAGATTGCCACAAGAAATTCACTGCTCTGGAGAGGAAATCCGAAACAGTTTCGCCTGTTTCGTCGGGCCCTGAAGGGTCGGGCTTCAACTTCAATCCCCGTTCGGCGGAAGCAAGCAAAAGAGCAAACATGAGGTTGGCGAAGATCATGGGAACCGATCTCCGACCTCTCCATTGTGCTCCCCCAAGCATAGCCATCTAAAATTCTCTCTCTCTCTCTCTCTGAATGAAGCTCAAGCTTTGTGACGAAAATCTCCAACCAAAGCAACCACTCCGAAAGCGCTCTCCTCTAAACCAGCAGCTTCCTGGGAGAGTGAGGGACGGCTTCTGGTACGCAACAACAACGCGAGGAAATTGTCGGCTTCCAAGACAAGACACGGAGACAAAGAGAGAGGGAGAGCCACAAGAAAGTGGTGTCCGAGAACTTTCCGGCCTCCGAGAAAGCCGAAGCGAGAGGACCACGACACGGAACGAAGACAAGAACGTGGGGATGATCGAGCGCGAGGTGGTCGTTGCCTCCCTCCGAGAACGCCGGATCGCTCTCGGGAAGAGAGAGAGAGAGAGGAAGTTGGTGAAGCGACACCGGGAGCGGAAGGTACGGACGGAGAGGACTTGAAAGGAAACTGCGAGAAGACGTTTAAGCTCAGATTTGTGGGTTGAGAGAAGAATGAGCAGAGCCTCGTTTAACAACTTTGCCCACCTCTCTCTCGAATTGAAAAATGCGCTTTGGCTCTTTTTTTTTTTTTTTTTTAATCGAGATGTCCGCACGCACGGACAGCGAATTTGTGCTTAAACCAGTGACGCAGACCCCACAATCACGGATAATTAAGGATCTGTTTGGTAACGTTTCTGTTTCAAAAAAGTGATTCTGATTAAAAACACTTTTTTTTATTCTGTTCTTTTAGAGAATCAGAATGCGTTTGGTAACTACATAAAATTTTTGATTTTTTGTCCAAAAGTGATCCTAAAAAATTGATCCAAAAAAAATATCGTGGGAAGAGGCTGAGAAATCCATATTTGAAAAGTGATCCTAAAAAAGTGTTCTTTTTTTGAGAAATAACTTTTTTTATTTTTGATTTTTGCTCCAAAAGTGTTTCCGGGAGCAGAATCAGAAATAGAATTATTTGCGTTACCAAACATGTTTCTGATCCTTTTTTGTTCCAGGGAACAGAAACAGAGGAACAGAAACGTTACCAAACAGACCCTAAGTCAACTGGCACCGAAAAGTTTTGAACCAGGACCTCTCGTAAAAGAAATTGAGCGCAAATCAACTCAATCACCGAACGGTAGATTTGCTCTTCGTCTCTTTCATATTGGCAAAAGCGTAAATTATTGATTTCTTCATTTTCTTTTTCTTTTTCCTTTTTTTGACGATAATTTCCTGTTTTAATTTTTCTTTTTTGGTCGGATTTCTTGTTTTAATTTCGCGAAATTTGTTTGCATAACCGTTAAGGTTACTGACTCGTCACCTCCCATCATTTTTGTCCCTAAAACAGTTACGTTTTGGTTCTCTCCCTTAACATCGTTGGCTTGCGTCCGATGAGGGTCATCAGATATTCCACGTGATAAATCTCAACGACCCTTCTCTAAAACTCGACACCACCAGTCGGCAAGACATGCATGATGCCCCCACCTCCCTCTTTTCAAATGAAAAAAACGACCACGAGGACAATCCATCGATGATTTGGGCTCATTTAGTTAAGTAGTTTTAAATGTTTTTTAAAACATGCACAATGCTCATGCTAATGTGTTAATATAAGCTTAATCTAGTTGAATGATAAATATTCCAATATAAATTCACTTATGTATCCATTTATGACATGCTTGGGCTTGTTTTATTTTTGTAAGAATAGGAGCCACACCGTGTGAGATATGCGCAAGTTGCGAAATTATACTCCCTCCTTATGCGACTCCACCCCACTCCCCTCCTAAGGTGGGGATTTGAATCCTCCGTCTCCCTCTTCCCAAATGAAAAGAGTGGCCGTTAAGGCAATCTCCCCAGTAGTTTGGCTCGCTTATTTAAGTATTTTTAAATTTTTTTATATTAAAATGACGTGCACAACATGTAAGCACAAGTAAAAATATCTATATCACTTTAAATTTTAAGACTCTATCTGTTTCATGGAAAATGCATGACTTGGAAAATATTTTGCGAAAGACGATAGATCGTATCTTTTTTTGGCGTCAACACTTGTATACGTAAGATATCAAAACCAAAAATAAAAAAGACACAAAAACTCATAAAATCCGTTACTTGCATTTTCTTTCCTTCGAATGCCAGGGGTCTATCTATTTTAAGCTGATCTTTTTTCTATAACAAACACTATTTTACATTGTCATCAGTAAATTAATTTGGGATACTTTTCCGACACGGGTCGGGTAATTAGTTAGATAAAACAAGACAATAAATGTTTGTGGACGGTGAGTGGTGGATATTTTTGGACACCAAAGACTCGGGGTCAATTTTTTCCATCTAAGATTTTCATGATTGGAGATTTTTTTTATGAAATAAAAATTAATATCGGGTAATACAGCACTACTTTTTTCAGTTTGGAATTTTTATGACTTGAAAATTAACTTGAGACAGATGAACTAAATCGGAATTTTTGCGATGCGAAAATTAAATTTCGGCATGGACGTGCCCATCTCAAAATTTTTTGTTACGCAAATGCTTCCGTTTCCAGCAGGCGATGCTACTTGAGAATTCGCAGGTCAACAATGACCGCTGAGTTTCGCAACCAAAAAAAAGTCAAGGGTCAACGGATGCTCAGTCGATGTATTAATTAGCGCCGTCCGCTTATCAATCAATGAAGCATCCAAGTTCAAATTTCGCACGTGACGCCGGCCTGGATGCCGCTTCCACGTGGACAAGAAGAGAAGGCGATGATGATCACCCCCTGGAGACAACGAACCGAGACACATTTCTATTTCTCGTCTTTGTTCTGATCACCATTAAATTTTTCCTTTTTCTTTTTTGCGGTCGGAAAATATTTCGAGATTGACTAATCGCAATCGCAGCCTTATCAAGATGCCGGCAACCGAGGTTTTTATAATTTGCTTATCAGGACGAACGACTCTCGGGGCCTTACCAAAACCTTCGTGGCCTCACCGGCTAAGGGCAAGCGAACATCGCCACAAAGGAGAAAACAAATAATTTTTTTTAACACAATTGACAAATTTAAAAATGTAAAACTAAATTAAATATATATATATGATTTTTTTTGGCTTGACAAAATTCGCTTATCGAGCGAACGGCTCTCGGGGCCTTATCAAGATCTTCGTGGCCTCATCAAGCTACCACCGGCAATTAGGAAGCATTTTTATAATTCTCTTTTGATATAGGGCATGTCACAATTAGACGACACGATGCGAGCACTTCAAGGTCTTGATGACCTTGCTCTCGGGGCTTTCGTGGCTCTACCGATCGAGAGCGAGCAACCGCAAAGAAAAGAGTAAGAAATTTTTTTGGTGATACAATCATCGAAATTAAAAAAAAAATGCAAGATTAAATTAATAAAGATGTGATAAATTTAAGATTTTATGGATAAATTTTTCGTGAAAAGTGTCACCGTGCTCTTATCACCTGCTCAACAGCCTCAGCCGTCCTTTTCTTTTCTTTTTTGGCTAGACTTCACTGGGCCTGACAGCTCAGCTCTCGGTCATCCCCAACCGCATTAAAGCACGAAACAAAGGATGGGGTCCCCAAATTGGCAGAGCGTGGAGCGCCTCAAAAGCGAAATACGTTTTTTTTTTTTGTGTCTTTTGTAAAATAAAAAATATATTAACTAATTAAAACGCAACTTACAAAATAAAACCAATCATATTAGGACCTTGCACACCCGTAGTGACACATATGTCTCTACGGGCGAAGAGGTGTCGTAGGTAAAAAGGGCAAAGAGAATACACAAAAAAAGAGAGGCCAAACAAACGGCCTATAATTAAAAGAGAGAAAGATTGAACAAGTCAAGGCTCAATCAAAAATCGATGAAGAGATGCGCCAGCTTCCTTGCCTCCTCCCATTTCTATGAGTGTCAAGCAAAATATGTGTTTCATCCTTTGAACCATATAAATTGTGAAATTTACTTAAATCTTTTCGCGACGAGATGTTGCCATCCGAACCCTATGTTATATGATTTAGTATATAGGGGTCTAAATTTTAATAGTGAGGGACTTGGGAGCAAATGTTCTATAAATCAAGTTTATATGCATGATTCAAGTTGATTCGTCAAATCTGATGATATTTATATGAGACGTACCATTTTAACATGTCGGATTTAATTGTTCAAATACTGTTGATTTACAAGAATAAATGCGCTAAAAATTCTAAAACTTATCACGAAAGTGCAATTGTGTCCCAAAACTTTCAAAAAGGACAACCAAGTCATTACGTTGACTTCGTTCATTTAAATAATGGAACATGCCAACATTATTTTTTTTATTTTCTTTCTCCTATTAGTGATAACGTGGCTAGAATATGAAATATATGACTAAGACATCATCGTTTTGGCCTAAATTATAATTTTTAACAAAATATTAATTTAAAAAAAGGTATTATAAAACACACAAAAAAGAACCAAAGGAAATAACAGTAGGACCTAGCCATCGCCACCACTATTGCTGAAAAGGGCTAGTGTGTGGGGGCTCGACAAGGGTTGGCAACCCTCGCCAACCACAAGTGAAGGCCCAACAGCCCTTGCCTAGCTGTGGCGCCCCTTGACAAGGGTCACCATCCCTCAACACGTTCTAACAGAGGGCCACCACAGTTGAGGCAGGATTAGCGATCCTCGCCCAGCTCTGGGCATGGGTCACCAAGCCCTCCATTGTGGTCAGCAATAGTTGTTGACCCTTGTCGAGCCCCCATCGACCCTTTTCAATAATGGGGGTGGCGGTAGCAAGGGCTTGCATTTCTCTTTTTTTCCCTTTTATATAAATAACCTTTTAAATATTTAATTTATCAATAACGATTTTGGTTAATAAATTATAATTTAGTCAAAAAATAGGTCATTGTAGTCTCATATTCATGTTTTACCCATGTTATTGTCCCGTAGGAGAGAATATTAAAAAGACTATGTCGGCACTTTTCATTAGTTTAAGCGGACGAAATTAGCGAAAGGATTCGATTATATCAAATTGATAAATTTTAAGACATGATCATTCTTTTTTTGCAAGTTTTAGGACTTAAGCACACATTCACTATAAATTTTAGGATTTTCGGTTCATATATTTTTAATTTATATAATAATTTGCTGAAGACGCGAGCAAAAGGACAAGGCTGTGCCTCAGAGCAGGGAAGGTCAGCCCGCGCTCTCATGCGAATGGAAATGGTGCGTGGGCCCGACCGCTGGCCGCCGGGTCACGTGAGACCCCACGCGGCAGGACAGAGTATGTCTATGTGGCGTGAACTGTGAAGTGATGATGATTAATGATTGAAATTTCACCCCGGCGCCGGTAGTTTAAGACAGCTACCTACGTATTAAAATTAGGGAAGATGCTGACTCAGCAGGCTGATCGTGGGGATGAGGCATCGGTTTCTTTGGATTCCTATGCACGAGTTTATAAAAAAAAATTATTGACTTCATGGAAATCTAAAATGAAAAAAAAGGGTATTAATTAAACAAGAATAGCCGATGAGAACAGATGTGCATTTAAATAGTGAAAAAAATAAATGATTCGTAAAAATACTTTTTTCAAAAAATCATCAAAAATATGTTTACCATGATGGTAATTTATATTCAAACATTTTCGTGGACTATTAAAATATTTTTTAATTATTTTACCCTTGGCATAAGCGTTTATTATTATTTTTAAATGCTTTTTAAGTCAGATCATTTTTCGCGAAACACATGAAACCTTAAATAAATACATCGAGTCCACATGGTTAAGCTAAATTATATCGAATATCAATGGGATTATGATTTTGTTACTATAATATTTTGGATTTTTTTTTTAAAAAACCGACGACTATAATAAGGCTACCTAAAGCTAATTCCTCTGGTAATACCGCACTTATTTTAAGAAAATCATATCTTAGAATTCCCCATTGAAAACGAAAAAAAAAGTATGAGAAAAGGGTGGATGAAAGGTGGGCAAAGCACTCCGGGCCAAGACAGACGAAAAAAAGAAAGGTAGGTCATGATCGCCTGCCCAAAAGGCTGTTGGGGGCAAACATTGACACGGGGTGGTCAATCCCACAAATTTCAAATGTGCTTTTCAACACGTGATCGAAACCCAAAAGCGAGGTCCGACGAACCGGTCGTAATTCGCGGCCGAGCCCACGGCGGCTCCACTCGACCGGTCGGCTCGGGGTTTCGATCAACACGTCGTTTTCGGATTTGGCGCGAGCGATATCCCCGTCTTCATAATTATTGTGTACTGTCGTCGCACGCAAGCACGCATGGGAACGGAAGAGCTTATCGTCGATTATCGAGACCTCGTTGTCGAGATAACCCCGTGAGGAGATCATGAGATGGCCCGTGACAACGATGTGGATCGAACCCCGTTTCTCCGTCCATCGATGCAACGGCGTGTCGAGCGACGAACAAAAAGGTCCTTGGCCCCTGCTTACCTTATGGACCACCTGCAGAAGACATCCTTTTAATTATATTTTTTCCCCCTTAAACAATTATTAATTCTTTACTAATGATTAACCAATGTTCTAATTGCATCCCCCATCTGCCCCCACATGCAAATGGACGTAATCTAAATTTTCTCTTTAATCAATCATTTAAGCACGCTCAGCAAAGATTAAATAAATCATCTAATCATACCTAACGAGCTGTGTTTCTCAAGAATTGACCGGCAATGCAGATCACGATGACAAATGTTCTTTTTTTTTTTTAAGTGCTTGTACTTTATGGCAAGTGGCAATAAAAAAAAAAACAAGTAATTGAAGTTGCCGTTGGATTCAACGATGATGGCTGCCTGCCTGAAGATCCAGAGAGTTAGGATTCCTAAAAGGTTGGCTTGTACTAATCAAAGGCAATTAAGGTTTGTCTTATTGCCAATCAATGTGGTGCCGTCGGTAGAACAAAAGCTAGGCAAGCGTCAACTATTTAAATAATCTAAAAAAAATTATCATTTGAAATAATTTGTCTATATTTTTTCAATATAAATAATAAATTATATTTCATTCAATTTTGTAAGTGATATAAATTTAATGAATTATTTATTTTTTAAGAAATAAATAAAACTTAATATATATATATATATATATATATATATATATTCATTCATTCGTAGAGTAGTTATCCCAAACACCTCTTTTCATCCTCCCGAGATTTGCTTTACTGAATTATTGAATATTCTGCGACCTTGGACAGCCCCTTTTCAGATTGGCAGCTTTGCTGCCTCTGCTTTACTGAATTATCGAATATTCTGTGATCTTCGGTAGCCCCTTTTTAGATGGCAACTATGCTGTCTCCATAGTTGAAAGGAAGTGGGTACGAATGTGTTGGACCAATCAAGTAGACAAAAATATACATTAGGGTAAGATATATTGAAGTAATGTATCACTTGATCTACCCGTCTCCACTATGTGTGCCCCGCCAATGCCTCTTTTGAGACAGGAGAATATGTCGGTGGCCTTGCCAGATTAAGGTCAAACGCCCTCGATTTGGTGAACGTGGTCGAACCGCGGCCCGGCGCCAGAGGCTCACGG
Source organism: Psidium guajava (assembly GCA_016432845.1). Taxonomy (NCBI): domain Eukaryota; kingdom Viridiplantae; phylum Streptophyta; class Magnoliopsida; order Myrtales; family Myrtaceae; genus Psidium; species Psidium guajava. The sequence goes on from CM028229.1 coordinate 11,992,603, forward strand.
CCAGCCACTTCACCTTGCAAGCTTGAGGCCGACCTCACATGACTCGAGATACCGAGTCGCAGCTCAAGCTGCGGACTAATTTTAAAGTTAGCGATCCGTAATAGTTGTGAAATAAGTTTGATTCCGATCCTATCACGTGAAGAGGGTCACATGAAATCCAATGGATATCCGAGACAGGTGTGTTGTTCGACCATTAAGGTCATTCTCTCGACCATCTATTGTCAAATAGAAACGAAAGTAGAAAATTAGACACATTTTTTCGGAACACGGCGTGCCTTTTTAACTTTCCGACTAATGTGAGGATTTTCAAAAAGGAAGTCGTTAGAGGGGAAAATTCCTAAGCGTACAAAAAAAAAATCAATAACTGAATTAGCTGATGGCAAATAATGACATCGACAGCGAGATGTTTTAGGAACAGACAACTTTTGTGTAGCCTCGGTTGTACGCCAAATAAATTTGCGCATTGGATTTCCAAGCTTTCTATAGCTTGAATAGAAAGTGAAATTAATGACGTGGGCTATTATTTTTGTCACCTCTGCGATTTAACACAATCTAATCAATCAGGAGCCCGATTGAGTCGTTTGGTCGATCGAATCAACTAGGGAGAGCTTCGACCTTCCGGGCTTTTGCCCTTCTAATGTAATCTCTCAACAAGGGTCTTCAACGGTAGTCCGGTACCTCGGCATCCAACCTGAATGCATACCTTATTTTAACGTGTCAAGTACGCACGCCCTGCTCCTCCAATTGAAGATGAATCTTTTTTTTCCTAGTCCCCACAAAATCTCCTCATATTTTACATCAGATGCAGCCTTTTAAGGTCGTGCTAAGGACCGTTCTTTGGATGTTAATCACACCACTTAAAAAAAAAAAAGGACACGTGGTAAATTTCACTAGGCTTCAATCATTTCGATGCGTGTACTATGCAAACGGCCCCAGTCGGCCACGGGGAACAAGCATCAACAAGTTGTGGTCCACTTAAGAGCAGTTAATGGGCTAGGCCCATGAAACTTTTGTGGTCCATTTCAATTTTTTATTTCTTTTTAGACGAACTGTATCATTTCACTTAGAAACAGCAAAATGGGCATTCTTTAAGTGAAGGCATTTGAATTGAAGATTGCAAACATAAGTGAGTTTTTTCTTTTTTCCTTCTTAGAGTGTATTTTGATACTCAGTCATTATAAACATTTTCCTATGATTGCTTTTATCTCTCACAAAAATGAATAAAAGAAAACTATTTTCATCATCCATGAAAAAATTTAATTATTATCGACAATTGAAAAAAAAAACATCGAATAATCATTTCAATACATATAAGGGATCATTTTTAGAAAAACATTTTCAAATTCATTTATTTTTCATAAAATAAATGAAGTCTAAAAAGGAAAGGTTTCCACGTACTTTGCGTCATCCAAAGCTTGTCGGAGGGAGCTCGTGTTCTATGTACGGCCCTTGGTTGTGTTCCCTCGATTTGAGTGGATCAGTAGATTTTAGCCGTGCCTGGCGATATCTCCAGTCGCTCACTGCCATGTAAATCTAGGTGTTTTGCTTTTCTGTATGTTCTTGTCAGGTCCGACTATATTGTGTGGCCAAGGTAATTTGGTACTTGACTTGACTAGAGGACTGTATTTTGCATATTGAGCCAATCGGATCACAAGCAAGGATGTTGGAAATGAAAAGATTTTTGTAATCCAAGCTCCTCTTGTGCCGTGGAGTCTTGGAAATTATTATCTAGGAAATTATGTTTACTTATTATTGCTTGTTTTTCAAGATAGTCTTTAATTGTTCTAGTTATCTTAAAGGTCTATAAATAGTATGTAATCCTTCAAGAATATATATATAAATATTAATTGTTCTGTTGTTTTTTTCTTTTTTTTTTGCTATTAAGAAGACGAGTTATCAACAATTCCAGTCCCAAATAAGTTAAAAATGGCAGGGCATCGAGACTAAAAGTCCCCTGAAATTAGCCTGTAAACATGAAGAATCAGAGCAAGTACCCCAAGAAAGATACACCGCATTATGTGAAAAACAGATGCATCTAAAAGCACAGGGCCCAGGAAAGTCAAAGCTGCCCCGACTATACGCCTAAGTGTTCTTGTAGATGTTTGTCTAATCCTTTGATTTTCGATCCATCATTTACCAAATTGCGGGAGTTTTGCAATGAAAACTGAAGTACTTCAGAATGAAAAGTTGTTGAAAAGTGTTTGGTAAGAAAAGTTCATGCCCTACCTCTGAAAAAGCTTGGCAGTAACACCAAAAAAAGTAGGTGAACATAAGGCCAAGGCCAACTGCACTTCGTTTCGAATATCGCACGTGCTCCCAAGCACAAAATATTGTTGCCCATAATGCTTGTGGCCTTAACAGTATCATCCCCCCACTTCTTAAACACTTAGAAAATGTAGACAGCAAGCTCCATCTCTTGATCTTAAATCGAAGAGCATCATACCAACAAAAGGCACCATAACACATCAGACTTCCAACTCTTTCTTGGAGATCTTGTTCATCCACCACTTCCAATGTCCTTCATTCATCGGCTTAATTGGGTGACAAATTTCATCCTCTTTCTATTTCTCTTGCTTCTTCTTCATACAGTCTTCCTTTTACGGCTGGACGAAAGAGATGCATACTGTCAAATCAAATTTCAAATCTTTACAAAATAACTCGCTTACTGCCATAAAGTTGAACCCTTGAAGTGATAAATAATTAAGATGCGCACTCTACCTTCTTAGCAGTAACCACAACATTGTCGATATCTCTTAGTAGAAAAATGACTCGACTGCCTACCATCTAGGCTGTTAAGAACCAAACAATGCTCGAGTTAATATGGCTCATGTAATCATTCAAGTGCCTACTCTATTTCTTAACAGTAAGGCTAAGAGTACCTTTGAGCGGTGGGCCGGTGGCATTGTTATGATGCGTCTCGGTGACAAGTCGGTTGTCTTCTCTCCCCGTCTGACTACCTCTCCACCCTGTTCACTTAAGAAAATAAAGTCAGAAAACAAAAAAAATGGCACAAACGGAGACTAGAAACAAATAATGAATGAACCTTACCTCTTTCTTTCGTTTCAATGGACAATTTCATGAGCTGTGGCTTCGCTTGAAGCACAAATGGCTTGTGATTTCTATGCCTTGTTTTGATACTTTGAATCCATTCGTAGATTCTCCTTCCTCTGCTATCCTTTTCTCTTTAGGCTTAACAGGCATAATCCGAGGCGTTGGTGCCACGTTATTAGCTGATGCCAAATGAGGGAACTGATTTTTAGACCTCCTGTTATTAGTTCACATCGTATCCAATTTGATATGATGCAAGCTGTAATAGAATTTCGACAGACTAACATTTCAAGGAGGGAAAAAAGAGAGAAACAACGTGGGCAATTCGGAGGATCAAGACAGGTCAAGAAAAGTTTAAGAACAGGGACTGCATCAAGCTAAACTAATCAGAGTGCAACAGGGATAATAAGCAATCTGAGCACATAAAGACTGCTACAGCTACTGACAAGGAACACGACAAATTACTGCAGATTTGTTAATGAGAAATTTATGGTCAATTGGACTCTGAAATTGCATGTTCATGACAGTTGAACCTTGGTTACGTTGAGCTTCAATATCCGAAATAGGGCGCCATCTCAGATGCACATCTCCGGACTCTGGCGGCTTTGTTCTTCACACCAGGAACCCTTTCAAATTTGATGTCAACGGCAACCCCTATAATTCTGACAGCAAAATCAACTGCAATAAGATCTCAACCTCACGAAACTTCGATTCCAATATCTCAACTGTGACAGCAGCTTCACAAAGTAAGAACCTTTGAGTTCTTTATTATTCCAACAAAGTTTAGGAATAGCTTCCATTTTTAGCATGAAGATCCTAACCTGAATTACCAACGACTCTCTTTCAATAAAGACTCCAAGAGACCTCCATGTAGGGGCTGATTATTATACCAAATTGGAATGCAATCGCCCAAATAATTGGCCACTCTATCAAACTAATGGGCTAGACTTTCAGTATTTCAAAAACCTCTTGACGGAACAGTTTCAGCTCTGCAATGCATCCGTTGATCGTAATCAGGGCAACTTGGGATAAAAATAGGCGAGCATCCTCTACCTTTCCAAGGATGCATTGTCAGTGGTCGGAGGAGTCCAAGAAACGTCGAGCTCCCGATCCGTAAATGACTTTTGTTTCCTTTTAGAATTGCCTTTTGAAAGCTCCTGATCCTTAAACATCCAGCTCCTGATCATTTAGCATTTCTCAATATATACAATCACCTTTGGCATGCAATCGAACGCTAGTAAACAGCAGTTTTTTATTCGATAATTCCATCATTCCAGAGTCAATCAAATACGAAGAATCTTTATTTTTCTGAATAAGATGAACAATCTTACCTGAAGACTAATGACGAATGATGCGTTTAGAAGGCCTTCTGATCTACTTCAGTTACGGGCAGATGAGCAGAAACATTTTTGCCAAAGCACTGCATTAAATTCAATGAACATCTCCCCTAGAATCCTTGAATCAATTAAGAAAACAATATCGTTGTCGACCAGGAAATACTAATGAAGAGGTAATAAATGTGAAAAGATATTGCAAACAGGAAATTCAATGAAAATTGGCGATAGATTTTAAAAGAGCAAATGCACCTTACCTGCTTTAGAATTTTGTTTTTAAGGAAATGGGGATCGTCCAACATTCTGACTCTGTATTAGGTGATCTCTACACAAAAAAGCTCATCCCAGCATACAACTTTAAATTCTTCTTCTTCTTCTTCCACGGCCGGTTTGAAATAAACACTTGTTCTAGGCAGTTCTGCTCTTGTTTTGAGGGACTTGCATCCTGAAATCCGCAATTTTTTTAGTTTCTCCAATTTCTCTGGCCCTCGAAGCTCAGTCAGTTTCTCGCGATCTTCCACAGTCAATCTCTTCGAGTTGGCACATGATGATAAATTAGGTAGGATCTCGATTGAGGAACATCGTAAGATAACAATCTCTTCTAGAGATGTCATCTCCCCAGAAATGTCCAATTCTGGTATTGTTTTGAGGCACTTGCATCCTGAAATCTGCAATCGCCACAGCTTCTCCAATCTCTCCAGCCCTCGAAGCTCAGTTAGTTGCTCACAATTTTGCACAACCAGACTGGTCAAGTTGGTACATGACGAGAAATCAGGTAAGATCTCTATGGAAGAACATCACAAGAAAGAAATCTTTTCTAGAGATGTCAACTCCTCAAGTCCCAGGATCTCCCAAAGTTCATGACAATCTGATAGGTACAATTCTCGTAAATGACGAAATGTTTGGAATTTTGCTAAGGACTTGTTATGCTCCTCAATTCGTAAAGTTGTGAGAGATGTGAATATCTCTAAGCTGTGAATATCATGAACGTTGTCACAACAGTTGATTGCCAACTTATGCAAGGTGTCAAAGCAACATATATTTGGTAACCTTCCAAAGGAAGTGCACCCAGACATATTTAGCACTTTCAAGAACTTCAACCCATCGAGACCATGAATTTCAATCAAGTTTTCACAATACAAAGCTTTGAATATCTTCAGACCCTTGGACTTTGGAAGGTCCAGCCTCGCGATTTTATCTACCCCGGATATGTTAATTTTTTTTCTCCAAAAGTTCATTCCTATCGAGACCTTGAATTTTAACTAAGTTTTTGCAATATTCAACTGGTAACTTCTTCAGACTTTCGGATTTTTGAAGGTCGAACCTTTTGATTGAAGGGCAATGTACAATTTCCAAGCTTTCCAGATATTTCAATTGGTTAAGATCTCGAATTTCAAGTAGATTTTCGCAAATCGTGGCATTTAATGTCCTCAGATGGGTAAATTGTGAAACGTCCAGTGTTTTCATTGGCTTGCAGTGATCGATGTCCAAGATTTCCAATTCGAAGGGAGTGATTAGGGATTTCTCTAATAGCGTTGATGGATGATCCCAGCCGTACTCGAGAAATTCTCACTTAAAAAGGTGTAGTTCCTTGAGATGGGTCAGGTTGGAAAGTGAAGGCAATATGCGACTGCTACAGGTGACGCCCAAAAATGTTAAGTTGGAAGGAAACACCGACAGAGATCTGAGCTCATAGCATGCATACAAATTCAAGCGTCGTAGGGAACAAAGATGACGGATACTTTCCGGCATATCCCCTCCCAGTTGATAGCAACCTGAAGCATCTAATTCTCGGAGCTTTCCAAGACCTACAATACAATTGGGTAATTCTTTTATCCCAGTGCCACTAACATCCAGAATTTCTAGATTCTGCAAATCCATCCCCTATGCTGTCTGGTAATTCTTTTATCACAGAGGAACTAATACTCAGAATTTCTAGATCACGCAAACCCCCTATGCTGCCTGGCAATGAAGAAATGTGACGACAGCGATTTAGAAGGAGTTGCTTCAGTGCTTTTAGTCTACACACTTCTGCGGGCAACCCCTCGAGCCTACGACATTCTGTCAAGTCCAAGCGTGCCAGACTCTTCATGTTTCCAATCGAAGAGTCAACTTGCTTAAGTCTCGAACAGTATGCGAGGATCAGGACCTCTAAATTCCCGAAAGGTGAGAGGAAGGAAGTTTCTTCTAACAATTTGCAACACGAAAGGTCGAGATATTTTAGCTTCTTTGCCATCTAATAAAAGAATATTATAATTGTCGAAATATTAGCCCAGAGTAATTATGATTTAAAAGAAAAGAAAAATAGACTTTTGCTTTCATCTTACCTTGATCCAACTCCATCCTTGCCATTTATCTGATATATTGCTTCCCCGCAAATTGAGTACACATAATTCCTCCGCATGAAAATTTTTTGCTTCAAAGGTCAAGGGACAATTCTTCCATTGAAGCCATTTTAACTCCTCAAGTGAGTTCTCAAAATCTCCTCTAAAATGTGCCCCATTTGCGTCAAGGAACCATAAATTCCTTAACTTCTTGAATTGTTTGTCTGTGAGGATTTTGTCACCCTGGTCAATTGTTTTACCGAAGCCTTTTGAGCTATCTTCGCGAAGATAAATGGCCTCAATCTTTTTTGTTCCCTATAAGTAAGAATCATCGTTCATTAACACTATTTCATTAAAGTTTATTGTACTTTCGGATAACACGAGAAAGTAAATTTATACATTTTGATTAAATGTAGAAATAAACTTAAAAGAAAAATTTGTATCAGTTTTATCAAAGCAACTTTAATTTCGACTTAATGATCCCAACAAAAGTATTGAAAATAATTACATCAAATAATGTATCTTTTTAGTTGTAAAAGTTACGCATTCCAATTTATATAGTTATAAAATATTCACCATATCCGTTTTTCTTGGATTAGTTGAGCTCATTTCATGAGTTCTACAAAAGACATAATAAATAGACATTATAAATTGGTTTTGACATTTGCTAATATAACACTGGCTCTTGAGATTATAAATCGGCTGCCCGTTGAACAATAACTTTGAATCAAAAGTGAATGATGGATTCCAAAGTACTAGAGCCAAAACTATGATTAATTTCACAAATACAATACAATCACATACTGAATTGTATTAATTCTAACACCTGGAGATTAGAATTCTATGATTTATATGTCCTAAGTGGTTATTTTTCACAGTAGCATAGTCAAGTTATTTGTTGCACGTGTAAAGTAGCATAGTCAAGTTATTTGTTGCACGTGTCAAGGATGTAACTCAATCAATTATACCATTTCAGATTTTTTTTTTCCAATCTAGAATACCCCTATCAAGTATCTAATAAATTGAAAAGTACCTAATTCTTTGGGGAAAAAAAATCGTAAACTTGGGTAAGAAAAATCTCAGATAAACTACAGTACTGACTAAGGGAGATCAACCTCCTGCTTTCTAATCACGTCAATAAAAAGACATGAGGACAATGTCATTATACCGTTCTATGTTCACTAGAGCAAGCACTAAGCAGAGGACCAACATCATTTTGACAGTAGACACGGACTATGGGGGCAAAAGAAGAGAAATAGTTACCTCATCTTCCTCTAGCACTTCCATGACTTCCTTGGAGTCCCATAACCGGCTGCGATTCTGAGGTTGCCTCTCGTCTTCTTCACGGACAATTTCCCGACCAAGATCTCGCAATTGGTCATGCATTCTGAGCTCATGATTCTCTCCAACTTTAATTAGCGACTTTAATTTCAATACTTCAATTCCCTTATTTGAGTAAAGGTCGCAAAAGTCCCACATGTAGGATGCGATTCTCAAGTCAGTGTCAATAAACAAACAAGCGATATCCAAAAATATCTGTTTTTGTTCCTTCTCTAATGCGTCGTAACTGATCTTTAGTGTTTCTTGCACTTTCTTATCTAGGACATTTCTTAACTGTTTTATCGTATCTTCCCATACTCCTCGCATTTTATCACACAAAAATGAACCTAAAACTTTAGAAGATAAGGGAAGCCTTCCAGTGGTGGACACAACTTCATTACTGAGTTTCTCATATTTCACTTGGAGAAACATCCATTCGAAACGCATGTCTACTAATCAGAATCAAAGAACTATCCTTATCTAGAACTTGGTGGTCATGTTTATAGTCCACACGTGCTTTGTCAAGAATACCCTCATTTCTGGTGGTAATAATGATCACACTTCCCGGAGAAAACCAACGACGACTTCGGGCCAAATCCTCCAAGTGAACATCAGCATCCACGTCATCAAGGAGAATTAACACTTTCTTACCGTTAAAGTTGGATGAGAGGAGCTTAATCCCTTCATCCCTATTACGAACCAGATTTTCTTCCTTCAGTATATCACAGATCAACTTATTATGCAAGTGCTCAACGCCATTCTTATATTGCTCCCTAATATCAGCAATGAAGCTTCGGTACTCAAATTGATTGGAGAGCTCGTTGTAGATGATTTTAGCAAGAGTAGTCTTACCAATGCCTCCCATTCCGTGGATGCCAACAAATACCGTGGCACGAGAATTATCAGCTACAAATTTCATAATCTTCTGCACATGACTATCAATTCCGATCAAATTCTCAGTATTATCCAAGTCAAACTTTGAAATCAGCTCGTTCAACACTTCTTGAACAACCAATTTCACCAATTCTCCTTCAGGCCTATCAAATGTCACAAGAGTTCAAATATGTTGCAACAATAATTCCATATAGATTATTCAATGAGAATAGAGTAGTAAAGAAATCTAGGCATAAATTGAAAAACTCTAAAAATTATATATTATCTTATATGATAAGACTAAATTGGGAATGCTAGCGGTTGCTTCATATGGCATGCCTCATACCATTATTAGGCCCACACTATGTATTGAACAGGAAGAAACTTGAGGTATCGCTAATGAATTTTGAATATTGTGCATATTATGGATTGAAATTATGTTTTAAACTTGTTGCTGCTAAAGATATTAGCATGACGAGGATGTAACTTTGAAAACTTTCTAGAGCAGTTGAATAAGCAAAAATCAAATAAGCCAACCCAGTATGAGAGTTCAACATCAGTCGTTAAACAAGTCATAACTTTTTATACAAGAGGAATCAAGTCCCATAATACCAATCTGGAAAGTCGCTTATTATGGACTATCTAAATACAATCGAGGGGATTTATTATGGCCTATCTAAATACAATCGAGGGGATTTCTCCTCATTTGCGCAATTGTACACGTTTGCAAGATTCTAGGCGGGTTTTTATATAATATGTGAACGTTATTTTCCATTTGAATATCTATGTTCTGTGATTTTGGTCAATCTGATATAGATTTTATTGGAAAGTAGAAGAGTAATTCTTCAAAAAGAATAAATTATGACTCACGTGTCTCGGGATTTTACTGCCATCAAGATCTTACAGATTTTCTTTATAAAAAAAACCCCTTAAGAAAAGGAAAATCAAGCAGAGAATACTCATAGTAAACAAAAAAAATCCACGCAAACTAAAAGAAAGCAGAGAATATTTTGGTGAATATTATACCCCGTGGCGCTGTGTCCTTTCATGGAGCTGACTTCTTCGAGTGCTTCCTGTTGTTGTGTATATTCGTTCGTGTATGTCAAATAGAAAGTAGTCAGACAAACCTGAATCGCAAAGTAGACGAGAACTAAATTGGAGATGAAGATCCGAGCCCGATGAATTCACGTCGTGTCCTTAAGACAAATTCGTCCCCTCGATCGGAACCCAAGGTGTATGGACAATCGTCTCCCCGGATAGAACGGATCGCTCTTCTCAGAAAGTGATACTTATTTCAGAGAATACTTCAAACGCAACACGAATCAATTCAGGTTCGGTTATTACCGAATCAATACATACGTTCGGTGATCAGTTATTTGTGAACCCGAACCGGTGTCTTGAAGAGAAGTAATTTGGACACACTTTCTTATTGTGTCCATTCGAAAAAATAAAAAACTGATAAAATAAATGGGCCGAGTTCCAAAAAGATAAATGGATCCAGGCCCGAGCCCGGCCCGAACCGAGCCGAGCCGAGCCGGCCGGCGGCGGCGGCGCGCGCGGACCGATCCAACTTTGTCCAAGACCTCTCTCCTCCACAAAAGTGGGGTGCCCCTTGGGGCCCAAACCCATTAGTGATGCTCCACTATATAAACCATTTTTTCATCTCTCTTCTATCCCATGTAGGACTATTCATTCACCTTTCTCATTCACTTTTTATGGGTTTTTGGGTTCCCAAAACCCAACAATCCCCCACATGAATGAGAATTTCAGATATCATGACTCTTCATGTATGCATGAAATGCAATGTGCGATTATTCCATGAGAGAATGCTGCATTGGGATAAGTAGTCAGGGACCTTGAACTTTCCCTAGTGAAACCTATCGGACTTACTCGGTCAATCAGTAGACTTGATGTCTTTGAACTGCTGACCTTTGTTGTAAGTCAAGACAATAAGAGTCACACAACTATCTCTCAACCAAAGTTGGTTCTCACTGTTGTGTTCGTTTTTGGCCATGAACACCGCCTGGTTTCATGAGTGCTTTCGGGAATTCAGCCTTTCAAATTCACCTTAGAAGCGGCCCTCACTTCACACTCACATAGGTGATTTCTGAAAATGTGGTATTTCATATACCTAAATCAGAATCATTAAAAGCTTATGCTTAACCTTGACATGTCTTACTGTCTTTATACGGGAATGAGTAAGAGTTGACAGTACTCTACTCAGCTTGCATAACTTAGTTGTCCCTTTGAACCTAGATCTTGGGATCTCCAGTCAACTAGGTGGGGTTTCTGCTATGAAGACTTATTTTATAGGCCTTAGACCCATTCTCCTTGATGTTTTCTCAACTATCTCTCTAGTTAGGCTTTTTGTTAATGGATCCGCAATATTATCTTTTGACTTCACATAGTCAATCGTGATAATTCCACTAGAGAGTAGTTGTATCACGGTATCGTGTTTTCGACGTATATGTCGGGACTTTCCATTATACATAACATTCCTTACCCTACCAATTGCCGCTTGACTATCACAATGAATACATACAGCTGGCACTGGTTTAGGCCAATTAGGAATGTCTTCTAAGAAATTTCGAAGCCACTCTGCTTCTTCACCAGCCTTATCCAAAGCAATAAATTCTGCTTCCATAGTAGACCTTGCAATGCAAGTTTGTTTGGATGATTTCCAAGAGACTGCCCCCCCACCAAGTGTAAATACATACCCACTTGTGGATTTTGTGTCTTTTGTGCCAGTTATCCAATTTGCATTACAATATCCTTCAAGTACTGCTGGATATTTTGTGTAATACAAAGCATAATTTTGAGTGTGTTTCAGATAGCCCAGTACACGTTTCATTGCTTTCCAATGATTTTCATTTGGACTAATTGTAAATCGACTCAGCTTGCTCACAGCACAAGCTATGTCCGGCCTAGTACAGTTCATCACATACATTAAATTGCCTAGTATACTAGCATAATCATTTTGAGCTTTACTTTCATCAGTATTCTTTGAAAGATGTAGATTAACATCTATGGGGGTCTTTGCTGGTATAATATCTAGATTCTTGCATTTTTCAAGAATCTTCTCAATATAATGAGACTGCGATAAAGCTAGTCCTCCAGATGTCTTTTGGCTTTTAATCCCTAAAATAACATCTGCGACCCCTATATCTTTCATATCAAATTTACTAGTGAACATGCGTTTGGTCGCCTTAATAACCTTGCTATCGCTGCCCATTATAAACATGTCATCTACATACAAGCACAGAATGGAAAAACCATTATGAGTATTTATTAAAATAAACACATTTGTCACACTCATTTATCTTAAAGCCATTCGACAACATGACTTGGTCGAATTTAGCATGCCATTGTTTCGGTGCTTGTTTCAATCCATAGAGTTACTTGATAAGTCGACATACCTTTTTCTCTTGTCCTGGAACAATGAACCCTTCAGGTTGTTCCAGATATATTTCTTCCTCCAAATCCCCATTTAAGAAGGCCGTTTTTACATCCATTTGATGGATTTCGAGCTTATACACTGATGCTATAGCAATTAGCATCCTTATGGATGTAATTCTTGTGACAGGTGAATAAGTGTCGAAATAATCCAAATCTTCTCGTTGCTTGTATCCTTTTACCACAAGCTTAGCCTTATATTTGTCAATAGTGCCATCCGCTTTCATTTTCTTTTTGAATATCCACTTATATTGTAGTGGTTTATTACCAGGAGGAAGATCAACCAATTCCCAGGTATGGTTTGACAAGATTGATTCAACCTCACTATTTATAGCTTCTTTCCAGAACGGAGCTTCTGGGGATGTCACAGCTTCTTTAAAGGTCCGAAGCTCATTCTCTAATAAATATGTTAGAAAATCAGGTCCAAAAGACTTAGAGATTCTTTGTCTTTTGGTATGCCTAGGTTCATCCTCTATAGGTTCGCTTCTAGGCGTAGTATCCCTAGGCCTTTTATCATTATTGATTATCTCATATACTCTATTATACGGAAAAATATTCTCGAAGAACGAAACGTCCCTCGATTCAATAATTGTATTAACATGTATATCAAGGATTTCAGACTTGTGAACCAGAAATCGATATGCATTACTATTAAGAGCATATCCAATAAAGACACAATCAACGGTTTTCGGTCCTATTTTAACCTTATTAGGTTTAGGAACGGCAACCTTAGCTAAACACCCCTACACTTTGAGGTGTTTCAAATTAGGCGTTCTGCCTTTCCACTTCTCATATGGAGTTTGTTGTATCTTTTTGTGGGGTACTCTATTTAAAATAAAATTAGCTATCAGAACAGCTTCCCCCCACAAATTCTGAGGTAAACCAGAACTATTCAATAACGCATTCATCGTTTCGTTTAATGATCGATTTTTCCTTTCTGCTACGCCATTGGACTGTGGCGTATAAGGAGGCGTAATTTGGTGAATAATACCAAATTCAGAACAAATTTCCTCAAAAGGAAATTCATATTCGGCACCTCTATCACTTCTTATCATTTTGATTTTACTATTTAACTGAGTTTCAACTTCAGACGTATAAGTTCTAAAAGCATTTACAGCTTCATCTTTACTACTTAGTAAATAGACATAACAATACCTTGAACAGTCATCTATAAAAGTAATAAAATATTTTTTACCACCTCTTGTGGGTATTGTTTTCAAATCACATATGTCAGTGTGTATTAAATCTAAAGGTTCTGTGATTTTATTGTCTATAGAATGAAACGGAGGTTTGGAAAATTTTGATTCAACACACACTTGGCATTTTTCATTTGGACAATCGGATTTTGGCAATAGTCCCATGCTCATCAATTTATTTATTGACTTATAGTTAACATGTCCTAATCTAGCATGCCATAAATTAGGAGACTCAAGCACATAAGCAGAAGCAACTTTATTCATAGAACCATTGGATACAACAGTCATTACATTCAGCTTAAACAAACCCTCACTCAAATAACCTTTTCCTACATACATCTCATTCTTGGAGAGTACAAACTTGTCAGATACAAACACCAACTTAAAACCATTCTTGCTAAGGAGAGATCCAGACACTAAGTTCTTGCGTATGTCTGGCACATGCAGCACATCGACTAGTGTCATGGTTTTTCTAGACGTCATCTTCAGAGCAATCTTGCCAATACCTTCAACCTTAAAGGTTGATGAATTACCCATATAGAGTTTCTCATCATGTGCCATAGGCGTATAGGATGTGAACATCCATCTGTTGGCGCATATATGGCGAGTTGCTCCAGTATCAATCCATCATTCCTTGGGGTTGCCCACCAAATTGCACTCGGATATCATAGTAGTCAGATTGATATCATCAACGCCATTGAAAATTTGTTCCACCACATTAGCTTGAGTATGCTTTCTCTTCTTGGCTCTACAGTCCTTGGCACGATGTCCAGTTTTTCCACAATTGTAGCATTTGCCAATGAACTTTTTCTGGCCTTGGGTGGATCCCTCTCCAAACCTTTTCCTCTTCATGTTGGACTTCGGTCCGCCTTCAACAACATTGGCCTTGGAGACCTCCAGTTTACTACCAATTTTCTTTTCAGAAACTCGGTTGTCTTCTTCAATCCTCAATCGAACAATCAAGTCCTCAAGTGACAACTCCTTTCTCTTATGTTTGAGATAATTCTTGAAATCTTTCCAAGACGGCGGTAATTTTTCAATGAAGGCAGCCACTTGAAATGATTCACTCAGAATCATGCCCTCGGCATGAATATCATGCATAATCACTTGAAGTTCTTGGACTTGACTTAAGACAGTCTTGAAGTCGACCATCTTAAAGTCCATAAATTTGCCAACTATGAACTTCTTCAATTCGGCATCTTCGGTCTTGTATTTCTTGTCTAGACTATCCCATAATTCTTTAGCCGTTTTCAACGGGCTATAAACATTATATAGGGTATTGTCCAGACCATTGAGGATGTAGTTGCAACACAGAAAATCGGAGTGTTTCCACGCATCTACCGCAGCAAACTTTTCCTTATCCATTTCTCCCTCATCCAACTTAGGAGCATCCTCGGTGAGGAACCTTGCCAAATTCAAGGTTGTGAGATAGAACAGCATCTTTTGTTGCCATCTCTTGAAGTCAGTTCCATTGAACTTATCTGATTTCTCTCCATAAGTTGGAACAGACGGAACATGCGTCATTGATGTCGTAGCCATTTCTATTACGAAAAAAGAAATGATTCAATAAACGTGCTTACACAATCAATAGAGAAGAAAAATGATTTAATAATCACAAACATAAAAGTTTTCCTCACGAAAGGAATGAATGATTGAACGAGTATATATATATATATATATATATACACACACACGATAACACGGGTAATATAAATTTCGAAAAATATAAACAGAAGGGATCCGACAACAGAACGTACGAAGAAATAGGAACGATGCAATTTATGAAAAACAATCAGAAACTATTGGCTTCTCAAACATACACTATAGTGAGAGACGAAGAAAATAGTTTCTGAATGTGCAAACAGAACAGAAGCGATTGGTCTGACAACTTTAGATTGATACACAAACGATATGGAACGAATTTGTCTTAAGGTTGTTGTTGTGTATATTCGTTCGTGTATGTCAAATAGAAAGTAGTCAGACAAACCTGAATCGCAAAGCAGACGAGAACTAAATTGGAGATGAATCACGTCGTGTCCTTAAGACAAATTCGTCCCCTCAATCGGTACCCAAGGTGTATGGACAATCGTCTCCCAGGATAGAACGGATCGCTCTTCTTAAAAAGTGATACTTATTTCAGAGAATACTTCGAACGCATGTAGTTTTCGAGTTCCAAAAAGATAAATGGATCCAGGCCCGACCGGCCGGACGGACGGACGGCGGCGCGCGTGGACCAATCCAACTTTGTCCAAGACCTCTCTCCTCCACAAAAGTGGGGTGCCCCTTGGGGCCCAAACCCATTAGTGAGGCTCCACAATATAAACCTTTTTTCCATCTCTCTTCTATCCCATGTGGGACTATTCATTCACCTTTCTCATTCACTTTTTTTTTATGGGTTTTTGGGTTCCCAAAACCCAACACTTCCTTCCATTTCTCCAATTTTGTCGAGTCGAAATCTGTCCTTTCAAGCAAACGCTTCTCACGGTCATGAAATTTATCTCCAAAACTTCCCTTTTGATGTCTCACGTCGGATGGTTCCGCTTTGTGGAATATAGGCAGCACTGTAGTCTCCTTGTTATTTTTCTTGCACTCTATTATTTGAACCAGTTCATCCAGGCACCAACTGCTCGTACCATAATTCACGATGAGAATGGAGATCAGGATCCTACTGTTCTTGATGGCCGCAAAGAGATCATCGCCGATCTTCTTGCCTCGGCGGAGCTCCTCATTGTCTCTAAAAGTATATTGATTCTGGCGTCGACAAGCCCATGATAGAGATGATCGGTGAAGCCATGTCGAGTATCTCTACCGCTAAAGCTCAAGAACACCTCATAGCAGTTTCCGGAAGGTGCGTTCGACGAACTAGATGCACCGTTAGCAGTTTGCGTCGGAGTCGAACTAGATCCATCGGAATTTGTTCCTGTCGGGAAGGTCGACGAACCAGATGTGTCGGTGTCAGAATCTTCCACATTTCCTCGCGCGCTAGCTTTCTTCTTATTGAGGAAGTTGAAGGCGAGCACAGAGAGAAGGATAGGTGCCACGCGCACGGCGAAAGAATGCCCAGAAATGGGACGATGCATTTTTGCCTTTGCTCCGACTCAGCCCTCGATTTTTTGCTATCAAGTCTGACGGAGAAGAAAACCAGAGATGCCTTCTTGTTGCCCATCGTCTCTTCCTTCGATTGATTTATGCAGTCAAACCAGTCGGCAACGAGAACAGCACCAAGAAGTCAAACTTCTCAAGCTACATACAAAGATTAGTAATTCATCCACCGGGGAACAGTAACCCACTTGCTTGGAGTCGTTGCCTTCCCGCGGCGGAAATCTCAATGCGCAAAGGAAAATCCGAGGAAGAAGACATATGCGAGGAAATTTCGCAATTAGATTTAAAACCAAACATAATGGACAAGTGCTGTTCAAATTTCAATACAAATGAACATAAGATATGAATTGGCCAGATCTGCACATGGGATTAGAGTCAGTGTATTTTTTGTTTTCCTCGGACAAATGGTGGAAATAGATAAAAACAAATATAAGATGTGGATTGGACCATTTTAGTAGCAAGTGGAAAGTTCAAGATTCTCTTGAATGTCAAGCTAACGAGATCCGGAAAAATTCACTCTTTCCAAAAGAGAACGAAACTGTCTAGATTTCTACGCTTCTATAACGACTTTTCTTATAAAATCTATTTATTCTCACCTCCTAAATGTTAAATTGTGATTTGGTCATATCTCTTAATGCGTCGATTTTAGTCTACATATTAAATGATGAGTGCTCGTGCTTACAGAGTAGAAGTGCCCATCCACATATTGTTAACAATTTAGCAATTATAACAAAAGGCCACATTAAGTAAAACCCGTTGAGTGAAATATTGAAAGTATGTCATTTTACAAATTCTCATAGAAATTCCATAGAATATATTCAGATTGTGGTCTGGAATCTTTTATCAAAAAAGAAGAAGCATTTATCAAATGTTGGCAAGAAGAATCATTTAAGGATGAGTTAATAAAAGATATTCAACATGAGATACCATGGTGTATGCTATTCGTAGATGATATTGTGCTTATTGATGAGACCAAGGCTGAGGTTAGTGTTAAATTAGAATTATGAAGAAACACATTAGAGTCTAAAAGATTTATATTAAGTCGAAGTAAGACGAAATACGTGAAGTGTGAGCTCGCTACGACAAGAAGAGGAGATCAAGAATTCGTGGATATGCTTGGAGAGAAGGTTCCTAAGAAAGATACTTTCAGATATTTGAAATCAATTTTACAAAAGACAAGAGAGATTAATGGGGATGTTAGCTATAAAATCAGAGCAGTTTGGATGAAATTAGTGCATTTGGATTTTTGTGTGATTGCAAAATCTCTCTTAAGCTAAAAGAAAAATTTTATAGAACAACAATAAGACATGCAATATTATACGGAGCTGAATATTGGCCAATATAGAAGCAATATGAGTATAAAATAGGGGTAGCGAAAATAAGGATGTTAAGGTAAATGTATAATCAAGCAAGGATGGATAAGAAAAGAAATGATGATATGCGAAGAAAAATTGGAATAGTACCAGTGGCGGAGAAGATGAGAAAGTATAGATTAAGATTGTTTGGACATGTTCTCCGTAGATCCCTAGATGTCCCGATAAGAACAGAAGTTTGTTACCACGAACATGATATAAAGAAAGAAAGAGGTCGGCCAAAACTTACTTAGGGGAAGGTAGTAAAACAAGATTTAGGTTCCGTTTATTTCAAGGAAAATAACTTTCTGAAAAATGCTTTTTGGCATTTGGGAGGCGGAAAATAAGCTAATCTTGAAAAATATTTTCCTTCTATGGAAAAATCTTTTTGAAAAATGTGGAAAATATTTTCCTCATTTTGAAAAGAGGAAAATATTTTCCTCATCTTTTCTTCCTTATTTCTTTCACACTTTTTTCTGTTCTCATTCTTCCTCCGCCCCCTGTCGCTGCCGCCGGTTACCGCCGTCGCGGCTACCGGCTGCCGCTGCCCTCCGATGCTGGTCGTCACCTGCCAGCTACCCCCACCCGCAGGCCGTCAGTCGCCGAAAATCAATTTCTTGATAAGTAATGGAAATTGTTTTCTGGTTCATTTTTAAGTATTAACCAAACACCGAAAAATATTGTTATTTTTCAGGAAAATAACTTCCTGAAAAATATTTTCCCAAAGTATCACATTTACAGTGAAACAAATGGAGCTTTAATGGAATGTGAAATAAATTGGCATACGGTCTATCTTAGAATGGAGTGGAGGAAAGCTATTCACATTGAGGAGGAGGGGATTTCCTATGTTCCAGATTACCATGTTTAGTCCTTATTTATTTATTTATTTGTTATTTGTTTTTGTTTTTTGTGGTATTAATATATTTGCTTTTATTTTAATATATTTTATGTTTTTCACTTTGGTTCATCGATCGTCGACCCCAATTGATTTGAGATGAAGGTGATGTTGATGTTGGCAAGAAGAATCATGTATAAAGCAGCTATCGAGAAAATTAATCCACTAGCATTTTGACTAGTGGCATAAAATCACGAGTACCCTTTTTCACTCCTTATTAGGCTCCCACAGTCTCTTTTATAGTGCTATGAATAAGTGGAAGTAAAATTATGTTACAAAAACCCCCAAGCTAGTACACATATGGCAAATTTACCCGAAATTATTTTTTTAACGATAAAAAATCCTAAACTAGTTCGCCTTTAATAAATTTACCCTCTGTTAGTTTTCGTTAAATTTTATTATCAAATTGCTGATTTGGATGACATGTGGTAATTGTCGGATGTACACATTTGAGGTGTTTACTATCTATTTATCACATATATATATCAATTTGAGATTTTTCGTGGTATTAATCCAATTTAACGGAAACTAATAAAATGTAAATTTGTCACATGTGTACCAATTTGAGGTTTTTTGTGTGGTCAAAATAATTAATTTGGGGTAAATCTATCACAGATGTACTAGTTTAATATTTTTGTGGTCATATCTCTTAATGTGTCAATTTTAGTCTACTTATTAAATGATGAGTGCTCGTGCTTACAGAGTAAAAGTGCCCATCCACATATTGTTAGCAATTTAGCAATTATAACAAAAGGCGACATTAAGTAAAATCCGCTGAGTGAAATATTGAAAGTATGTCATTTTACAAATTCTCATAGAAATTCCACAGAATATATTCAAATTGTGGTCTGGAATCATTTATCAAAAAAGAAGAAGCATTTATCAAATCTTGGCAAGAAGAATCATTTATAAAGCAACTATCTAGAAAATTTATCCACTGGCATTGCGACTAGTGACATAAAATCATGAGTAGCCCTTTTTTCACTCCTTATTAGGCTCCCACGGTCTCTTTTATACTATAATGGATCAGTGGAAGCGGAACTCTGTCGCAAAAAACCCCAAACTGTACATATGTGACAAATTTATCCCAAATTATTTTTTTAACAATCAAATATCCTAAACTAGTTTGCCTTTGACAAATTTACCCAAACTGGTATACCGTGACAAATTTACTATCTATTAGTTTTCATTAAATTTTATCATTAAATTGTTAATTTAGATGACATCTGGCAATTGGCTGATGTACACATTTGAGGTTTTTACCCTCTATTTTTCACATGTGTATCAATTTGAAATTTTCGTGGTATTAATCCAATTTAACGAAAATTAATGAAAGGGAAATTTGTCATATGTGTATCAGTTTGAAATTTTTAGCGATCAAAATAATTAGTTTGGGGTAATTTATCACAGATGTACCACTTTGATATTTTTGGTAATAAAAAAAATATTTTAGGTAAATTTGTCACATATGTACCAGTTTGAGATTTTTTGTGGTAAAAAAATAATTTGGGGTAAATTTATTACGAATGTACCAGTTTGTGATTTTTTTTGTGTGGTATTAACCCTGTTAAGTAACCAACTAAGTATACGTAATGATCAAACAATTTCTATCTTTTAACCTTTTTGTTGTTGTAGCCGTTACCCTTTTTATTCCGTTTGTGTTTATTATTTTTCTAATAATATTTAGTTAGTTATATTTTGGTGGCTATATCTTATAAACCTTAGCGAATTCTTATCATTTAATATTAGTATTGGTTCAATTATTTTTATTAGTGTTATTAGTTAATTTATTTTTCTTCCACTTTTTGTATTGTTCTTCACCAATAATTAAGGGTGGTCCTAAGTAATATCTAAAACTGCTCCGTCTAAACTTTGGGATGTAAAAGTCAAGCGTAATCCCTGGGAAGAAGAGAAAAAAAAAAACTTTTGCTCTCCACTTGAGGGATGACGGTGGGGAAGATAGACTCCGTGTCATCTTCGGACGTCTACCGCCAGATAAGCTCGTATAGCAGCGACTTGCGCCTGGGTGAGTCGGGCATCGGAGCTTCAACTCATGTATTATTGGCTTGTGCTTCGCACAATGCTTGTTAACCAGCTTGCTAGCAACGTACCCTCGATTAGTAAGCATTGTTCATTGACCTTTTTGTTATTGTAGCTGTTGCCCTTTTTATTGCATTTAAGTTTATTATTTTTCTAAAAATATTTAATTAGATATATTTTGGTGGCTATATGCATGAGATCTTAGCGAATTCTTATCAATTAATATTAGTATCGGTACAATTATTATTGGTGTCATTAGTTAACTTATTTTTCTTCCATTTTTTTTTGTATTTTTCTACACGAATAGCTAAGAGCAAAAGGGCATCTCAAGTGGCAATATTTTTGTATGGTGCTTATTTTAAGGCCAATATTTTTTTGAAAAATGATTATTTAAGTAACAACTTTGGTGAAGTCGGTAGAATTTCTCCCCTTTTGGCACCAAAGTGATCATTTTTTCTTCGATTTGGCACTTAAATGATCCAAAAGAAATGTTGACACCAAAGTGAGTGTCGTACACAAATACTAACACTTGAAATGTCCTTATGTCGATAATTAAGGGTAAAAGAGAGGATTCTTTTAAAATTAGAAGGAAAAACTTCAAATAAGGGCCTTAAGTACCTTTGTTTTCTCAACAAGAGCTTAAAATATGCTTATTTCAAATAAGAGCATAAAATGTCCTCATTGTTTCAAAGAAGGGCCTAGCCCAATGGCATTTTCGTCCTTTTTCTTTATTGATTTTTTTTTAAAATTTTTCTCTTTTCTTTTTCTTTTCTTTATTTTCCTTTTTGTTCTTCCCCTCCCCTTCCCAAGGTTTTCTACATCCCTTCGATGGCCTTCCTGGTGAAGTATAGTGAGTGGGCGGAGTTGTCATCGACTGCGAGCATGGTGGGCGAGGATGCCCTCGACACCGGTCTCGGTGAGGGCGTCAAAGAAGTCATGGGAGGCGTGGGGGTTGCCGGTCCTAAGGCAGATCTAGTCCTCGAGGCTGACAAGGGCGGCGTCGGCAACAATTCAAGTGGTCTCGCCACCATCGATGCAGAGGAGGCGGGTATGCTTGGCGGCCTCGCAGTGGGACAACCATTTCTGCTTGAGACTATGATCTGAGTCTTGTGCTTGACCTTATGAACGTGCTACAACCTGAGACTTTCCAATTTCTTTGTTTTGAAGCACAATGTCTTGCTAAATTTTACTTAGCTCTGTTTGTTCTGGCCCATTTCAACCACGTTTCAGGGATTATTGCTGGCGTAAAGCCAACCCTGTGTCTCCAAGTACTCGTCACCACGACTCGTATCGCTTAGTCATCAAGTTTAATCCAAACAAATGGAATTGACACACTTCGTTCTTTGTTGAAATGAAATAAGGAGTACGTGGTGGGCAATCCGGTGACGGATTTGGACTTGGATCAGAACGCGAGGGTCGAATATCAATGCCAGATATCGCTCATATCGACCGAGCTTTATGAAGTACGTATGACTCGATCACTTCCTATGGCTACTCTTGGCCTGGTTTTGAATTTTCAATGACCCGACTGATCGTGCGATCTTGCTTATAATATGAGCATGCTTCTTGGATCATATGGTTTTCCTTCTTTCTCATCAGTCAGCCCTAGAGAATTGCAAGGGGAACTCTATTGACCCAGGCCCAGAGAACTCTGTACGTTTCTTGGATGATATGGTTTTCCTTCTTTCTCATCAGTCAGCCCAAGAGAACTTTGCATGCGTGGAGGATGTTCGAGAAATCACAGCGGTCCTTTATACCATGGATTTTTTCTTTCCTTTTTCAATTTAAGTGGCTTTTCCAAAGAGTTATGGATGATATTTTATTGAATTTTCTCTTGTTGTCGCAGTGCGCGTTGAAGATATGTAATGCAGCAATATTGGAACCCAAGTGCGGCTACGCGAAACCGAGATCGAGAGAGATGGGACTCAATTGGGGAAGCAGATTCTTCGATGACGATGGAGAACTCATGCGTCGGGGGCATCCTCGCCGCCATGCTCACGGCCAACGATGACTCCGGCTGTACTCCACCAGGAGGCCGTCGAAGGATTGCAGAAGACGTTGGGGTTGAAGAAGATAAAGGTATCGAGGGTTTCAGAAGATGTTGGGGGAGGGGAGAGGAAGCACAAATAAAAAAAGAAAAGGAGAAAAATAGAAAAAAATCAAAAAACTAAAAGCATAGAAATGCCCTTCGGCTATGCCCTTCTTTGAAACAATGAAGGCACTTTAGATACTTATTTGAAACAAGATCTACTTCAGTCCCTTATTTGAGAAAACTAAAACACTTGAGGCCCTCATTTAAAATTTTCTCAAATTTGAATGACATGAAGATGCACTTTTACCATCACGTGCATTGCACGTGTTAACTAAAAAACTAACCAATGCTGAGGGTGTGAATGCTTCTAAAGCAGAAATTCATTTGGTAATTGTTGACACCTGATTTTTAATCATTTTTTCTATTGTTAAAGTAATAAAAAATCCATAAAAATTCATAAAATTGAAAAATCAACTTTGGGGACCTAAGCCAAGCCTAGGGAACCAATTTTGACCAAAAAAAGATTTTTCATATTTTCAGTATTTTTACGTATTTTTTATTTATTTATTTTTGAAAATTAATAGAAAATCCATAAAAATTCATAAAATTGAAAAATCAACTTTGGAAGCCTTGGCCAAGCCTAGGCAACCATTTTTGAAAAAAAAAATAAATTTTCATATTATATATATTTTTAAAGTTTTTTTTTAAAAAATACAAAAATACTTGAAAATTTTGGAAAAATAACATTTGAGGCCAAAAAAATACACAAAGATAGTTAATATTTTTATTTTAAATCTATTTTCATATTGGCCATCGCAAATTCAGAAAAATCCAATTCGAGTCACGTGTTCCTTCACGAGTATAATCTTGAATCGGGCCTAAAAAAATTTAATTTGAGTCAACTTATTTTTAATTTTCACTTTTTATGAGTTGTGACATTGTCTTCTAATATTTTCATCTTGGCCCAATTATACCCAGAATGACTTAATTTTGCAAAAGGGCTTTAATTAAATTCTGCATTATTTTCAGCGGCAAGAAATGAGCTTAAATTTGACATGTGGTAAATTTTGGTGTGTCAAATTATGAGGAGATTTGGACTTAAAGAAATATATTTTTTCATGGACTGAATTGTAAATACTTAAAATTCAAGGATTAGAGTGCAAATACTTAACTCTTGAAGGATTATTTTACAAATAACAAAAAGAAGAGTTAGTGGATAAATTAGAATAGAGAAGGGAAGATGGAGAAGATGAGATGAAGAAGAGAAGTTGGAGAAGAATGGATAGAGAAAAAAAGATAAGAATAGAGAAGGGAAGATGGAGATGAAGAAAAGTTAGTAGAGAAATTAGAATGGAAGATAAGAATAGAGAAGGGAAGATGGAGATAAAGAAGAATTAGTGGAGAAATTAGAATGTGAGATAAATATGGAGAAGGGAAGATGAAGATGAAGAAGAGTTAGTGGAGAGATTAGAATGTGAGATGGAGATGGAGAATTGAAGATGAAAATGAAGAAGAGTTAGTAGAGAAATTAGAATGGGAGATAGAGTTAGTGGAAAAATTAGAATGGAAGATAGATGAGTAGATTATAAAAGGAGGAAGAAGTGAGCTTGAGAGGGGAACTTTTTTGGGAGAGAAAATTTTGGATGTTTGAGAGAGTTTTAGGAGATTGAAGAAAAATTTGAGAGAAAGAAAATACCAAAAGAGAGAGAATTTTGAAGATGATGTGAGTTTAAAGTTAGGAGTTATCATCACAAATTCATTCATCGATCAATATAAATCAAGAGTTCATCCTCGTCAACGAGCAAGCAAATTCGAGCTAAGTGTTTTTATTTATTTATTTATTTATGGTTTTACTCGCAAATTAGCACAAATTGTATACACTTTCTCCATCTCCCATTTTTTCCCATATTTTATGTCGGGAGAAGGATATCTCTATGTCAACAACAAAAATCTCGTAGAGATGCAAAAATCGGCCCAGACAAGCTCCTAAGCTGTCTACCGATTTCTCAGCTGATCTGTGACTAAAAGTCCCTCTAAATTCAAAAGAAACTCTCTATTTTGGGAACATAGAGAGCGAAAATCAATTATAGAAATCCCTAAAAAAAAACGGGAGATAAGTATTCTTTCCACTCTTCTGATTTTAGGTGCAGATTAGCACATATTTTGTATACTGACACTTCACTCTATTTTATGTCAAGAAGCCGCAGCTCTATATCAATGGTCAATCCTATGGAAGCACAAAATCGGCTTAGAGGAGTCCTCAAGCGCGCACAAATTTCAAATTGCTGAATCAATTCGTTGTATTTCATTTTAAAGAATTCATACCCCAGAATAGAGAGGACAAAGTCCATCCGCAATTTAAATACCTGCACCATAAATCCCAAAGGGAAGAGCCAAGCCAATGCTTAGCCTCCCATTGGAGGTTTTTACTTACAGTAGTTAAATACATGCAACTTAAATACCTGTACCTTAAATCCCAAAGGGAAGAGCCAAGCCAATGCTTAGCCTCCCATTGGAGGTTTTTACTTACAGTATTTAAATACCTGCAACTTAAATACCTGCACCTTAAATCCCAAAGGGAAGAGCCAAGCCAATGCTTAGCCTCCCATTGGAGGTTTTTACTTACAGTAGTTAAATACCTGCAACTTAAATACATGTACCTTAAATCCCAAAGGGAAGAGCCAAGCCAATGCTTAGCCTCCCATTGGAGGTTTTTACTTACAGTAGTTAAATACCTGCAACTTAAATACCTGTACCTTAAATCCCAAAGGGAAGAGCCAAGCCAATGCTTAGCCTCCCATTTGAGGTTTTTACTTACAGTAGTTAAATACCTGCAACTTAAATACCTGTACCTTAAATCCCAAAGGGAAGAGCCAAGCCAATGCTTAGCCTCCCATTGGAGGTTTTTACTTACAGTAGTTTAAATACTTGCAACTTAAATACATGTACCTTAAATCTTAAAGGGAAGAGCCACGCCAATGCTAGGCCTCCCATTGGAGGTGTTTATTCACTGTCATGTACTTCCTATAATTTAATTTTTGAATCATCAGACCCAAAAGATGAGTAGGTCGTAATACTGCACAGAAGTCGTTAACACACTCCCTCTTTCGGCTTCAGGGAATCTTTAACACTTAAAAAAATATAACAAATAAAAATATATACCATTAATGCATCCTATTTAAAAAGTGAAAACACAAAAGAGAATACCCTACTAGAGCTTTAGAAATAAACCAAGCCTGAGTTGCTGAATTAGGATATCCATGAAATTAAGGTACCGAAAGGGCATTAGTTTTAATTAACTAGTGTAACCAAGTCCCCGAGCTCCTAATCTCTGGTTCGCAGGAATAAATTAGTTATCCCGTTAATTTATTTAGGTTTCTAATCGATCTACCAAGAACGATTAGTGGCGACTCCAAATTTCAAAATCATTTAAACAAAAACCAAAGTTGCGAATCGGTAGGGCTTGGGAGGGTCCGCGTTAGGTTAGTCAAATCTAATTAACCTAATAATCTGTTAACTGTTGACACCTGATTTTTAATCATCTTTTCTCTTTTAAAAATTTTCAGTATTATTCGGCATTTTTATTTTTTGAAAAATCCATAAAAATTCATAAAATTGAAAAATTAACTTTGGGGACCTTGGCCAAGCCTAGAGAACTAATTTTGACCAAAAAATGATTTTTCATATTTTCAGTATTTTTTAGTATTTTTATTTTCGAAAATTCATGAAAAATAAAAAAAATGAGAAAATTGCAAAATCAACTTTGGAAGCCTTGGCCAAGCCTAGACAACCATTTTTGAACAAAAAATAAATTTTCATATTATATATATATTTTTTAATTTTTTTTAAAAAAATACAAAAATACTTGAAAATTTTGGAAAAATAACATTTGAGGCCAAAAAAAATACACAAAGATAGTTAATATTTTTATTTTAAATCTATTTTCATATTGGCCATCGCAAATTCAGAAAAATCCAATTTGAGTCACGTGTTCCTTCACGAGTATAATCTCGAATCGGGCCTAAAAAAATTTAATTTGAGTCAACTTATTTTTAATTTTCACTTTTTATGAGTTGTGACATTGTCTTCTAATATTTTAAATTTTCATCTTGGCTCAATTATACCCAGAATGACTAAATTTTGCAAAAGGGCTTTAATTAAATTATGCATTATTTTCAGCGGCAAGAAATGAGCTTAAATTTGACATGTGGTAAATTTTGGTGTGTCAAAAATTGTGAGGAGATTTGGACTTAAAGAAATATATTTTTTCATGGACTGAATTGTAAATACTTAAGATTCAAGGATTAGAGTGCAAATACCTAACTCTTGAAGGATTATTTTACAAATAACAAAAAGAAGAGTTAGTGGATAAATTAGAATAGAGAAGGGAAGATGGAGAAGAGGAGATGAAGAAGAGAAGTTGGAGAAGAATAGATGGAGAAAATAAGATAAGAATAGAGAAGGGAAGATGGAGATGAAGAAGAGTTAGTAGAGAAATTAGAATGGAAGATAAGAATAGATAAGGGAAGATGGAGATGAATAAGAGTTAGTGGAGAAATTAGAATGGGAGATAAATATGGAGAAGGGAAAATGAAGATGAAGAAGAGTTAGTGGAGAGATTAGAATGTGAGATAGAGATGGAGAATGGAAGATGAAAATGAAGAAGAGTTAGTGGAGAAATTAGAATGGGAGATAGAGTTAGTGGAAAAATTAGAATGGGAGATAGATGAGTAGATTATAAAAGGGGGAAGAAGTGAGCTTGAGAGGAAATTTTTTTGGAGAGAAAATTTGAAGTGTTTGGAGGGATTTTTTGGAGAGAAAATTTTGGATGTTTGAGAGAGTTTTGGGAGATTGAAGAAAAATTTGAGAGAAAGAAAATATCAAAAGAGAGAGAATTTTGAAGATGATGGGAGTTTAAAGCTAGGGGTTATCATCACAAATTCCTTCATCGATCAATATAAATCAAGAGTTCATCCTCGTCAACGAGCAAGCAAATTCGAGCTAAGTGTTTTTATTTATTCATTTATTTATGGTTTTACTCGCAAATTAGCACAAATTGTATACACTTTCTCCATCTCTCATTTTTTCCCCCATATTTTATGTTAGGAGAAAAATATCTCTATGTCAACAGCAAAAATCTCGTAGAGATGCAAAAATCGGTCCAGACAAGCTCCTAAGCTGTCCACCGATTTCTCAACTGATCTGTGACTAAAAGTCCCTCTTAATTCAAAAGAAACTCTCTATATTGGGAACATAGAGAGCGAAAATCAATTATAGAAATCCCTAAAAAAAAACGGGAGATAAGTACTCTTTCCACTCTTCTAGTTTTAGGTGCAGATTATCACATATTTTGTATACTGACACTTCACTCTATTTTATGTCAGGAAGCCGCAGCTCTATATCAATGGTCAACCCTATGGAAGCACAAAATCGGCTTGGAGGAGTCCTCAAGCGCGCACAAATTTCAAATTGCTGAATCAATTCGTTGTATTTCATTTTAAAGAATTCATACCCCAGAATGGAGAGGACAAAGTCCATCCGCAATTTAAATACCTGCATCATAAATCCCAAAGGGAAGAGCCAAGCCAATGCTTAGCCTCCCATTGGAGGTTTTTACTTACAGTAGTTAAATACCTGCACCTAAAATCCCAAAGGGAAGAGCCAAGCCAATGTTTAGCCTCCCATTAGAGGTTTTTACTTACAGTAGTTAAATACCTGCAACTTAAATACCTGCACTATAAATCCCAAAGGGAAGAGCTAGGCCAATGCTTAGCCTCCCATTGGAGGTTTTTACTTACAGTAGTTAAATACCTGCAACTTAAATACCCGCACCTTAAATCCCAAAGGGAAAAGCCAAGCCAATGCTTAGCCTCCCATTGGAGGTTTTTACTTACAGTAGTTAAATATCTGCAACTTAAATACCTGTACCTTAAATCCCAAAGGGAAGAACCAAGCCAATGCTTAGCCTCCCATTGGAGGTTTTTACTTACAGTAGTTTAAATACTTGCAACTTAAATACCTGTACCTTAAATCCCAAAGGGAAGAGCCAAGCCAATGCTAGGCCTCCCATTGGAGGTGTTTATTCACTGTCATGTACTTCCTATAATTTAATTTTTGAATCATCAGACCCAAAAGATGAGTAGGTCGTAATACTGCACAGAAGTCGTAAACACACTCCCTCTTTCGGCTTCAGGGAATCTTTAACACTTAAAAAAATATAACAAATAAAAATATATACCATCCATGCATCCTATTTAAAAAGTGAAAACACAAAAGAGAATACCCTACTATAGCCTTAGGAATAAACCAAGCCTGAGTTGCCAAATTAGGATATCCATGAAATTAAGGTACCGAAAGGGTATTAGTTTTAATTAACTATTGTAACCAAGTCCCCGAGCTTATAATCTCTGGTTCGCAGGAATAAATTAGTTCTCCCGCTAATTTATTTAGGTTTCTAATCGACCTACCAAGAACGATTAGTGGCGACTCCAAATTTCAAAATCATTTAAACAAAAACCAAAGTTGCGATTCGGTAGGGCTTGGGAGGGTCCGCGTTAGGTTAGTCAAATCTAATTAACCTAATAATCCATTAACCCCTTTAAAATTTAAATTTTTTTTAGAGGGTCGCGACATTAACCCCTTTTAAAATTTAAAATTTTTTTAAAGGGTCGCGACAGTAATGTAACTTTCAAGCAGAAATCCATTTGGTGCTATAACTTCTCAAGCAGAAATCTGTTTGAAGGAAATTTCTAGTTTTGAAGTGAATTTTCACTTCTGAAGTTATTTTTCCCCTATTTGAGAAGTTAAAAAAATTTGGTTCTCAATTCAAGAATTTCTTCTCGCGTTACTCTCTTTTCATTATGTCATTACCCTCTTTTCGACCACGCTCGCCTCCGTTGACCTCCACCACCACCCACCATCGCCTACGACCATTGCCCCTAGCCCCTGTCATCGACCGCAGTTGCCCATCGCTGACCTCCATTAGTTGCCGCCTGCTACCATCTCCAAATGCTAACCATCGATTGTCGCCACCCACTGAAAACCTCTACTCGCCACCTTCCGCCACCCTCCATTGCCAACCATCGCCCATAGCCAACATCCGCCGACCGCCACCCATTGCTGCCCGCAACCACCACCAACCAACGCCAACCTCCACCGACCTTCACTATGACGAACCGATTTTTGCCATGCTAAGTTATAATGAGAGTAGTATATAAAGTGGCTTAGATTTATAGTGAACGTGAGTTGGGGGTTTGAATTATCTAGTGTGGTGGACCATAAAGCTAATTATGAGAGAGAATTAGTACCACTAGTGAGATTTGTGCATAGTGTGGCCGAGACATGTGGGACACCGCATGATGGACACATGGCAACGCCCAAAGGACAAGTGGCACCCCCCTCCCCCCCCTTGCCACATGTCCTCCATGTAAGAGCACCCATCCCCTATATAAGCCGTTCACTCTCCTCTCTCTTTCATTTGATGGCACTATCTCTCTCTCCTATCTTTCTCTCGATGGTCGACTCCCTCCCGCTACGCCATCTCTCTATCTCTCTCCCGCCGATTTGGCGCCAAGAAGAGGAAGGAAAGATGAGATCGGTTAAGGCGGTGTCGGATTCATGGTGGTCATCAAGCGTAGGACCTAAGGCGCGTAGAATTTCTAACTCTTTAATACTTGGGTTCTGTTGCATGTCTTGAATCTTGATACGATATACTACCTCGAGGATTAAATACTGAGATTTTGTGGTTGGATCGTCGCGAAAGGTGACGGATGGTTGTTCTCCCGCGGTGGACCCGAAATGAAGATGTAGGCGCGAAAGGCCCTGAATCGCTTTGCTTGTCGAATTCTTGTTAGAGGTGGCTCTATTGTTCGTTAGTAAAGTATGAGGTCAATAGGGCGAGATCGGCCTCGGAGCGTACGTGGGTTCGTGAGATAAAGTTCAGAAATGGGCTTGTGTGGACGCCTAGTTCTTTTCGATGGCTTGCATGCCTTTTCTGTGGCGTAGATAGTTCTTGACATGACCGGCTATTGTTTGAATAAAGGTTATTTGATCTTTGGCGGGTTATCTTTGGCTATGATTGCGAATCACGGTGAGATATATGAGGTTGGATGGTCTGAGTAGCTCCATGTGGAGGGGTCGAATGTGTATGATGATGGCATGTCTATCTGGTGATTGACGTTTTCCGATTATTGATGTGTTAGAGATTCTACACACTGAGTTTCAGCTCACTCTTTAGTTGTTTCCCTCTTCTAAGGTACCCAAATACGGTGACTATGGACGATAGTGGCGACATTGGAGCATGAGGACAGTGCTGGATATACTCAAGTGTAGCTTTTCCTTTCGATTTTTTCCAGTGTACTCTTTTGTTGGTCTGAGTAAAAGATGATGTAAATTACTTGGTTAATACATATAAGAGATAACCATCACGAGAATGAAATAGTTCGTTTTGAATTTTTGCGTCAAAATAGCTAGAGGGGGACTTGTGCCTTTTATAGAGTTTTGGTGCAGGCCCTCTCATCATGGGTCAGGCCTAACTATGCTCACATTAATCAACCCATATCATAACTAATTAAGAATATGTATCATGCTTTAACCGGCGAACTTGTATATTAATTTCAATTAATGTAAACCACATTAAGATAATTCTATTATTCTCCCACTTGAGCTCCGATGGTGGTGATTTATGCTCGTGCATCGAGCAAGGAAGAAGAATATGTTAATCGCTCGAGCAAATTCCTAAAGTCCTTGTAATGAATCGATGCTCAATAAAATTCAAATCCCAAATGCTATGCATCAATAAGTCAGAAGGGGAAGGATCATTACAAAAATATAGGTAGAAAGAAGTATTACGCCATTATGACGGGCGTTGTGGGGCGAATTGTATTTTACCCCTCCACATTGTGATATTTGACATTTTTTACAATGTCTCCTGTAGAATCTTGAAATCAGTGATTTTTCATTTTTTTTTTGGCAGTACCTCCCATAAAATCTCGAAATCAGGTGTAATATCATTCCTAGCGATGGCTCTTGCCTGGGGAAGTTGGAAAGATTGAAAAAGTTCGGGGCCAATTCCGAATAACTATCAAAATCTGGGGCAAGAATGCAATTTAATTATTCCAGCAGCGGGGGCCGTGTACGAAAACCGTGCGGCTCGAGCTTTCGTCCCGTCGCGGAAACGACGATGGCGAAGCTTCAGCTTCAGCAACGCTCGATGACGCTCGCGCCTCCTTTGTCTCGAGCTCGACTTCGTCCGCAGCCTCTCTCGAGCTCTTCCATCGCCTTCTCTGCCCCCGCCGTCCGTCCCGAGAGAATCCGCGTCGTCCTCCTTCGTCCTGCCTCTGAGTCTCGCCGCCGGTTGCTGTGTCGAATGAGCGGTTCAGGTAATCTCGACTTCTCGCCTCGCCTTCTTGCGGCCTTAAATTTGTAGGGGAAATGGTGGTTTTGGTTTTGGTTTTGAGTCCAGTTCAGTTCGGACTTTCCGCGAGCAGCTGGTGTGTCCGTTGTTGCATTGCGCGCGTTCGATCAATTTCCTCATGCTGGAGTCAGTGAACCAGAATTTTTTTTTTTTTGCTTCTGTAATTAAATTTTGATATGGAGCGAACTTGTGGAATTGGAAGGGAGACATATGGAAGGAACCTAATCATGTGTTTGTTAGATATGATATCACGGCTCGAGCTTGAGAAGCCGGAGCAGAGGCCTGCCAAACGCGCAAATGGGATTTTCTGGATTATACTCTTAAACATTGGAATTTATGTAGCAGATCACTTGTTTCAGGTACTGAAATGATTTGATTATATCATTTGGGAAACAGAACATTGTTGGCACTGATTTTGACTTGTTTAATCTTACTACTAACTATGAATCCTCGTCGAGTGGCATGACCAAAGAGTGGAACTTGCGACGTTGTGTCTCCAAATTGCGTCAGGGGAAATGCTTCAAGTTTCAAAGTGATGCTACGGCTCCAATAGAACAACTAGTGAGTTCTTGGGAGCTGAAGTAGGCCTATCAAAAGCAGGACTGCAAAAGCATCTTACGCCTTCGGGACACTTCTCTGGTCTCAGCATTCAGTATAGTTACGAAAATGTAACCCTAAATGAAAAGATAAAATGGTTGTCTGCCTCTGTTCCAGAGCTAAAGTTGCACTAGGGTTCAACATGACTGAAATCTTTAGAAATCCGAAGTCTAAAACGTGAATCAATGCTCAAGGTTGGAACTTTAGGGAGTGGATCCTATTTGGGTGTTGCGTGTCCTGTTCGGTTGGACCATAAGAAATATGTATGTGGGTTTTCAATGGACATTAAAATGCCCCTTTCTTTACTAAGCGGACTCTCTTCCTTCTATTTACAGCACAGTTCATATGGTGCAGGCAGATTGATAAACTGTTTTCTGTATCCTCCTTGGATTTTTAGGTCCAGGGAATCAAAAGTCTCTACTTGTACCACAATTGGCCTACTTGGTACCAGTTCATGACAGCAACATTCTGCCATGCTGATTGGTGAGGCTATTACGCCAAGTTTCACTTGCAGTAGTTACCTTCTGAATTTGTAAGCCTAATCATTGTGCCTTGTGTCTACCTCAGGAACCATCTTTCAAGCAACCTTTTCTTCTTGTACATCTTTGGTAAGGTCTTTTATGTTGGGATGGAATACTGGGTTTTGAAAATTGAAATTTGACTCTATTCTTTCTCTGTGGTTAGGTAAACTTGTTGAGGAAGAGGAAGGAAATTTCGCGTTATGGTTTTCCTATATTCTAACAGGGGCTGGAGCAAACCTAGTTTCATGGCTTCTTTTACCACGGAATTCAGTTTCTGTTGGAGCCTCTGGTGCTGTTTTTGGGTTATTTGCCATTAGTGTGCTTGTGAAGGTGAGCCAAAACCTCATGAGCTGATCGGCTATTCATCCCTCTAGGAAATCTTTAACTTGTCAATTTTTCTGATTGAAGATGTCATGGGATTGGAGGAAGATCCTTGAAGTGCTCATATTGGGCCAGTTTGTAATAAAGAGGGTAAGCATTCATTCTTCTTCAAATCATATTTTGAGCATGTCAGGCGACTTGAAAGTTAAAAGAAAAAAAAAAGGGCTTGTTTAACTTCGGTCCATATTAATGCTAGTCCGGTGTCCTTGATAGGTGATGGAAGCAGCTCAAGCTTCGGCAGGTTTTTCAGCCTCTTTGCATGGAAACTATTCCTTACAGAGTATTAATCACGTAGCACATCTATCTGGCGCTCTTATTGGTGTGCTTCTAGTATGGCTTCTTAGCAGAGTTCCTTCAGAATCTCCTAACCAGGATAAATCGATTCTTAAGAGGAAAATAGATGGCAAGTAATTATTTGAATTATCATGTATTTAGTTGAATGTGATCATACATGTAAAGCTATCTTTTGTTGTAATTGTCTGATTGTTCGATTGTCTCAAACCAGAACAGTCCTGGTTCATACCTTCGGTTCCTTTTACTTGCGAATAAATTCTTCATGATGAACGGATCTCACAAGG
Source organism: Psidium guajava (assembly GCA_016432845.1). NCBI lineage: Eukaryota > Viridiplantae > Streptophyta > Magnoliopsida > Myrtales > Myrtaceae > Psidium > Psidium guajava. The sequence continues at coordinate 12,027,064 of CM028229.1, forward strand.
TGGCTATCAGTATTTTCACCTGACCAGGATGAATTTGTTTTTGAGTTTCCTAGTAAATTAACTGTAGGCTGAATTAGACATGGAAAAGAACATTTCCAACATGTTTTTTTGGATAGGGTTAGTTGAGCAATTCAGTGATGCATAAGTGACAGTATGCCGTGTGGCTTGAGGGCATAGGCAATAGAACGGATTGAACTACAAAAGGCGTCTGGAAGCCGAGCATAACAAGAAATGGCGAGCCTTTCATATTCAGAACAAAACTTGAGGCTGTGAGGATCAGGCAAAAGATATCGGACAACAATGCAGCAGACATAGTTTGATTGGTTGACCACAAGTGCTCTTAATTCCTTCGAAGGCTATAGACTCGATGCAATCCCAACATGTTGAGAGCGTTGAGGACTACCGTTCGCACTGACTTGACCTACCGACAATCGTTATATGCTCTTAGTGGTTGAAAGTCATAAAAGATAATGCTAGGTAAATCGGTCTTCATTCACCAGTTTAATTAAACAGTTCAAGTATATCTAGTATTATTAAGGCTAGCTCCGCAAGCATTACCCTTTACTACTTTTGCCATTCTCCCATTTTCAGTTTGCAACTTCTGGAACATACAAGTGAACGTATGTAATCCATACTGAAACCATTAAAAGAACACCCAATGTACGAAGTAATAGTCCTAAGTAAAAACATCCATGCCAGAAAGAATTCTCCTGACATTTTTGCCTGCATTTGCACTATTGAAGTTTTTGAAAAGAAGAAACGGGAGATACAGAAAACAAAATGCCAAAAGCAAAGAAAACTACCAGGGAGAAGTGACAACTTCTACTTTTGATTTTTGCACAATGACTTCTCATGCTAAATCTTTAATCAAAGGGTGGTGACCATTACAAGTACCAAGAGAATGTAACAATATCCATATCATCCTCAAAAACAAGGCCCATAGCACAAGAACCTTCGCCATGTTTCTCAATCGAACAATTAAGCTGATTATCTATTCTTCATTGATTATGAAACATTTCATTATGAAGGGGGAGATCATAGCCAATTCAAACCACCGTTGATAAGGCGTCCCAAGAGGGCACTCTACAACAGTACTCAATGACACCACACTTCCGCAGCCCAAAGGGAAAGGTGTAGTGTCATTCACTTTTTGCCCCTCTTCTTCTTGTGCTATATGTTACCAAATATTCCTCCTCTTCTGTGCCTTTCACCCTTCCCCAATGATGATGGCAACTGACCCGAGCAAAACTCCCTCAGAAGCCGAATATTAGATACATAGCAGATCAAGTTCATTGTACACCAAATTTGGACAAGGCCGACTGGAATAGAGTCGAGAAGGTCTGAGACATACTCTGGTCATCAGCTTTGATCTTTACTTGTGCTTTAGCTGATGATGTATTGATTATACATTCCACCAGAAAATTTGAAGATTCTTCCGCTTTCTGAGCAAAGAAGAAAAACTTGAAATTAGGGGATTGACCACCTGATGCAATGCAGTGGACGGAATGGCCTTGCATGTGCCAAAGAAGGGCTTGGGGTGAGATCAATGCTGCAATTCCTTGTGGACTTACTGAAAATTCCTGCAGCCGGCAATGATATGCATTTCAGATATAAGAAATTATGAACAGCACTTCCTACTTCCCAATTAAAGGAAAACAAACTGAGATATGTAATACTGCTGCCTGCCAGCTAACCTGGTTCAATACCCTCACTTACGCACATACAGAAGGTTTCTTAGCAGATGATTGTCATTCAGTGTCGGTAAATGGACTGCGAACTAACTATACAGTTATCAAGAACATATCAAAAAAGGTTCCAGGTACTTGATGAGTTGCAACGTTGATAGCAAATGTTAATCATTCCATACGAGATTTCTTGACTAGATTATAGCGTTAAACATGATAGTTGACAACAAAGAAATGACAACGTCTATCAAAACAGCATCAAAACCTGAGTTAAGGATATTGGCAGCTGCCGCCACTTCTGCTGAAAAGTTCCTGGATCTAGAACAGCCTTTGGATTAAGGCTCAGAGAAGGAGGTGAAGGGGCAGTTGCAGGTGCAGCTGTGACTGATAAACCAAGACCAAGTAAATCATCAATGGCCAAACTAGCAGCTGGCACATGACCTGGTAGACCAGAGGTTAAATTTACTAGATCTGATTGGATTTGTGTGGCAGGAACAGATGCAGGTGCGTCGTATAGAGGAGCACTATATGCTGTACCGTCGCTGCTGAGGGCTCTGCCATCTTCCTTCTCAGAGGTGCTCAACAGCAAATCCTTGTCATTTGCATCAACTCGCTGTGCAGGAACAACAGTATCTGCAGCATCTACTCCAATGGATAGGTTACCAACCTCATCTGAGAACTCAAATGGGCCACGATGCTCTTTATCCGTAAACATGTAAGACGGCTGCAAGTAATTAGAAAGGAGATAATTTAACTCCTCATAGTAAATCCTACCATAACAGGTCAAACTTTGAATGTATTCAACACCAATAAAACTTGACATTCAGATTGAATAGAGAAATTTTTTATAAGAAAAGATTAACAGATGAGGAATCAGTATGAACAGAAGTATTTCCTCATAATTTTTTTTTTCTGACCTCCTCAAGAGAACTTGGCGAGTATATGTAAAAATCAATTTTAGGGTAATCAGTTATCCTCAATGAAAACAGACTTCTTTCTATGTAGATCCAGAAAAATAAATGCTGAAATAGATAAACACAAAGGACATTATGCCAGATTAAGCAAAAATACATTGGATGGCCAATAAATGAATCCGCTTAGCAGAATGTTTTGGACGTATCAAGACAGGAGAATTCTGTTTAAACTGGGCAGACAGCTCCAGCTCTGAGGAAGGTGCATATAACGGGGAAAAAGAGATTTGGAAGGAAAATACAGAAATATCAGCAAATAATAGCCATCTTTCTTAAAGTTAACATAACCATACCAGAGGGAGGCAGTAAAGTATTAGTTCCTAAGAAGATAGAATGCTAGTTACCTTCTGGTACACGACAGATAGACTGTTGAACTCATCAAATATCCTATCTTTGATTTCACTGCTTTGAGTATCTGCAAAAACTGAAACAGCTTGCTTGGGAGGGTTCACAACACGTTCTGCTACAGTTACATTATATTGCAATAGCCTGTAGTAGAACAAGGCTCTATCATGAACATCCTGCCATGGGAGATTGATAACAACGAGCAGGTCAAGATTCCATTGTCTTCCATTGTCAAGCGTATTACGTCGGCACACAAAGAACGATTCCTACCTGGTGAAAATCAGCAAGTCCTGCAGCTAATGCGTCTCCAAGGGCTTTCTGAGTCTCTGGTGGCCTTTTGAAGAAGCATTTCATCACAGCTGTTAAGAGATGTAAGCGGACCTGGGGGAATAAATAGGCCCAAAGGTTACCAAATGATATAGCTGAGGATCTTAGTTCGAGATAAAATTCGATTTTGTCCACAGAACCACAAAGTCAACTTTGTCCGTAGAACCACAACTGATTTGTGAGAATAAGTTACTACTCAGAGACAGCACAAGCACACATGCCTATAGATGAGAGTTTTGTTACTACTTTGCCGTTGTGCAATACTTTTCTTTTCAGAAACACCAAATTTTTTAAGCAAATTAATCTCTTTTTTCCTTCCTTGATATCGGTGCATCAAGAGTTTCAACTTCCTATTTCCCCTTCCCAAACCATTGGAAAGGAAAGGAAAAAGAGGAAAAAAGATTGGACGGCATGTTCCAACTAGCGCCCATTAAACAAGCGACAGACATATCTAGGCCAAATGAAAGAGAGGATGTCTTGAAACCTGGTTACTACACTCTTATATGAAGTCAGCACTAATAGGTATACCACGCAAGTTAGAGCACTTCCAAGTTTAAGAGAACATACTGATTTGCTAATCGAGAAAGATAAATGATGATAATGAATCTACAATGCTTTTCATATGGGTGATCACACTAGCAAGAGGCCTGAAATTTCCGACAGGATACAAGATGAGGTACATATTGGTTTAGCAAATGCAAACTCAGAGAGGTACAAATTGCACACTGCCACTACGTTATATAATTTCAAGTCCCTCAAGAGAGAACAGACATTCATTGAATCATCACATGAAACCTAATCCATCAAGTGTGAGGAGATGCTTTGCCCCTTTAAATTGAGGTCGCATCATTTTTAAGCCCAACAAGCCACAAGGGAGGCTGTGGGCCATATAAACTAGCAGTGACAGGGACAATAACAATGCAGTAAACTGGGGTCATTTACCTCAGAGGAGTGCTCATCTTCCCAATTTTCAATCAGGCTTTCCAATATATAAGGAGCATCATGCATATCCTGTGAATATTCACCCAACATCCATATAAGAGCTGCCTTCGCCTTTGGCTCTTGGACATTTTTGGAACTGATATTTCCAACAACAGCAATGCAGTCTTGGCTCCATTGAGGATATTTCCTTAGCAAATCTTTTACAAGAACCTGCATCACAATTAGACTCAGATAAATAAGGAAACTTTCACAGCTGTAGCATGGACAAAATCTGGTGAACAACTACCAGAGTCTCTGCTGTCACATAGTCCTTCTCCATTTCTAGAAACTGAAGAAGCCTATCCACAATGGCATTAACATCATACTGCTGAAGCGCAATCTTTCCAACAGCACGAATTGACTCCCTTGCCATAGGAATGTCAACGTTCGCAGCATATTCACATAGCTCTGTCACTGAGATTGATCCAAGAATACCGAGAATCAGTAACAAACCAAAGATAACATGATAGGATGTGCATATGTACTGACAAATTTTCCCTCCTCCAAATACTCCAAGGTGGCTCAAATTGAGTAGAGGTTGTGATTACTTACCAATGTCATAAGTGTTACTCTCATCTGCAACTGCAGTCAGCATCTCGAGCTTCAACTTCTTCACATAAAACGGCTCGTTGTATTGGCAGTAAAAGTGTTTGTAGTCTGAGGAAAATAAAATTGGTGCACGCATCACTAAGAGATGCAGATGGCTTAAAACCGCGTAAGATTGCTCTGGACTGCCGGAGCTCACAAGTGTAAGCAAAGGGGCTTTAATACGTTCATAGACCTAATTAAGCCAAAAATAAAACCGCATTCAGGGCTAGGAACTGCGAATTGCTGAGCAAATTAATGATAACAATGCAATTAACTTACAAATGCGTTCTTCTCAAACATATAAACACACAACATCCATTCACTTGAGTAGTGTACATATATGGAGTTTGCAGACGTATCACACATCAAAATAGAATGGAGTTAGAAATAGAAGATGAATAAATCAAAGTAGGATCCTGCTCAATACCATGAGAGCCACAAATGCTTTTTCATCTATCTTCTTTGCAATTATATTATGTCCATTCAGCACCGCTTTAGTAGAAAATAATTTTAGTTTGTCATGAATGACGCCTTCACGAACATGACCAAAATTCAAGCAGGCTAACACATCCAATATGTCATTTAGGCAACTCAATCTTTCAACAACTAATGAATCAGAGTTCCTCTTCAATTCTGGAAGTTTTCAATATGCAATGGCAGCAAAATAACTGCTAGTACGATACCATATTTTGACATTTAACAAAGTTGCTCTAGGCACCTGCTGATGAACGTCAGTCATGGTCAAGGTCAACTGTAGAAACACCTTGATGGTTGCCAAGACAACAGCACCATTAGCATGTTGAAGTCTATCTTCAAGGAGGTTCATGATGTCAAATATCTCATTGCTATCTGATGGTACATACTTAGCAACTAACTCCAACACAAGAGACTGGGCCCACTCACTGAATTCCTTGATCCTGCATGCAACCAAACATTTACATTCTACTTATCTGCAATGCCACACTGTGAAGAAACTTTTATTGCTCTAATGAAGTGAGACAATTGCTCAAGGAATGAAAGCATCATAATGCATCCTCACAGCATAATCCAAGCACAAGTTATCCTTTTAGAGAAAGCATCAACCCAAAAAAACACAGACTTTACAACGAGTAGCAACACATTAGTCATTGCAGGGTTTACGGATGCCAAAAATGCCAATACTCAAAGCTTCTATTTCTAAGCACATTTTGGAGAGTTTCCCATCTCAAAAATCTGTATAACCACGGATTAATTCAAACTTGTCAGAAAAGGCCTGATTAAGCAGATCAGGCAATTCTATAAACAGCCACTCGCAGTTATATGGTAAACATCCTTTTTTCCTGAAAACAAAAATTGGCGGCCTATTTAAGCAATCATCGTTTGAGCTTACTTCTGTGGGAACTAAGTTAACAATATGTGGCATGCATCCTCTAATATTAGTTTCTGACGACATTAAGAGGTACATCATCTCATGCTGAGGTTCAGAGATACCAACAAAAGCAGGTTTATGGTCAACCAAAACAGCTGGCCAGATCTCAGACCGCTGTCATCAAAGTACTAATTTCAATCAACTCTAGCCCAAATGAAATTTGTACAAGAGGCAAAACATATGGCACCGGCAGATACCGATTCAAAAAGTAATAGACGATTGGCTTGCTGATTAAAGCTTCTCTCTCCCTGGCTGCTTCCTCAGAGTTGCTTGCCTCCAAGGTCCATATCTCTTGTAATGTTGCCAAACAATTTGCAATGACCTAATAAGACAATAATGTTCATCTCGTTCTGCAAGAGAATGTGATAATACAACACGTGGATAAAAGGAGGTCGCTGAGAAAAGATCCGAGAAAAATGATCCTACCTGGGTGTCAGGGTCATTTAGCAACAAATGCTTGAGCATTGCTGGAAAGTCAGCATCAATACATGTTGCAGCTGATATATGATACAGTTTCAGAACCCCAATCACTGCCACCATTCTCACATAACTGTTATTGTCCCTTAAACTTGAACCCAATGGGCCAACCAAGTACTCCACCAAGTTGGCAACTCTCAATGAGCACAAGCTTCGCAGTGCAAGCCCACGAATCATTGGATCCTCATCCTTGCAGTCTCTCTGAAGAAAGTTAATTGTTAAAAGTGCGAGATCTGGGTTGACCTTGGCATAGTTCCCAACATAGAGATAGCACATTTTCTTCAGGACTATATCTGAAGTTGCAGAGCACATGACCATTTCACCAAAGACAGATGAGACATCAATTCCTACAGTCATGTAGGAGATCACTTTCTTGAACAAATCACGCTTGGAGTCATCAACACCAGGAGCTCGACTACCAGCAAGCTGTCGGAGTTGTGATTTTAGATCTGAAACTTCACCTTTTCTGCCATTATTTGGATTTATAGTGAGAATAAGAAATCATAAAATCCAAATACTTCTTGAAACAAAACCATCCTCAATATGACCATTAAACAATGCAAAACCCCAAGAAAATTTCATTCGCATCAAGCGACTAAGATACCTATTTAGGGGCTGTGTTCGAGAGGGCTTGATTGATTAAGTCAAAAGCAACAGCTAAAGCAAATAGGCCGAATCACAACAAACAAGCGATCGTCAGATTTTCTCTCTAGCTTTACTCACGGAACAAACCATTTGGGACTACTAAATCCTCCCATTCACAAAAAGTGAAACATCAGACCAGATAGAACCAACGAGATAGAAAAAACTTCACTCTCGCTAACTGGGCGGTTCTCTTCTAAAGCTCTAGAAACTAACAGAAACATGAAATGTACCACAAACATCCAGATTACGATTATAGATATCACAATTAGGAGTTCTAAGCCTGTTTTTTTATCTCCATGAAAGAAATGGATGGTTGAAATCACCAGTTATGCAATGCTGAGTAAACGCATATGCATCAGAACAATCTCAGAACAAAGGCTCGATGATGAAGACAATTGCAAACGATAACAATTAGAAGACTGGACTAAAATTCACAGCTAGATTTTTTCGATCAACTCCAGGAAAATAAATTATACTGGGCCAATATCGCTCCTAGGCATCTTTCGCTACAACGACAAGGAATGTGACATCGAATTGCACTAACGACGACCAATCACGACCCAACCGCGATCATCACTCGAGATCACAGTGAACGCACAAAAAGCCGAAACGATCCCTATTCCGAGAAGTCAATCGACCGCAGAACAGGGGTGAGGATCGGACAGGAAGGGCTCACCCGGAAGGTTGAGACGGCGACGGAGACCGCTGAGACTGTGCCGGTGGAGCCATGGCGGTTCTCGGACTCGACGATTACGAGCTCTGTCCAGAGCGCAGATAAGAGAGATCCAGCAATTGAAGAGAGCAACCAAGCGAGAGAGAGATCTACCACAGACGAACTCCAAGCTCGCGGGCCTCAAACATGGAGGTCGAAGAAGGAAGGTGATGATGCTGCTGTTCTGACTGACTTCTCGGCAAGCAGGCGAGATCGTGCTTTATCGTTGTGCCGTTTCGGAAATGAACGCCAGTGGAAGACTGACAAGAAGCTGAAACGACGCTCCGTTTCCGAGTTGAGCTGCTTCACGTGACGAAATCGTAAAATGACCCGAGTGAAAATTTGGGAATCCCAAATTTATCCCCTGAACTTTCACATTGCTGTGCAATAGCCCCGAAACTTCGAAAGGTTACAATTACCCCCCAAAAACCTCTGATTCCGTTTTTTTTTTCCCGTTGTACAGCCTGATTTAGCCAACCTAGACACAAGATTGATTAACTCGTTTTTCTTGATCAAGATAGGCTCTAACAAATTTCCTTTACCAGATTGATCATGCATCACTCGCTATTTTCTTAACATCGCTAACCACGTAATGGAGATTATTTCAATCAAGAAATTTTAGTTCATTTTCAAGTAACACTTAAAAATGGTTATGTAAACGGAAAACAAACAAGCGCAATAAAATTCAAAATAAAGAAGGGTAATAATCTATAATTATTTTAAGTTGGAGGGTTGTATTATAACCTCCAGGATAGTAATTCGTAACTTTTTGAAGTTGGGCGATAAATGTGCGATGGCGCCAAGTATAAGAGGGATTTGGAGCCTGCTTTGTTTAGCCAAATTAAATCCCAAAAGCAAAATTTTACCAATTTCCTTCTTTCCTTGATGTAAAAGAGTGATCACGTTCAACCAAAAAAAAAACAGAGAATTCCTTTTTTGCCAAGAAACACGAGGTCAAAAGAAAGCATCAACGTAAGCCCAGGTGTCGAAGGAGTTAGGAAAAGCTTTTGGAGAAATGTAAAGGCCTTTAAATTAAAGGAATTTGGTGAAATGCAAAAATTATTTGATAAACTGTAATTGAAAAATGCCTTAAAATACAACTTTGGAAAAATGATGTTTGATAAACATAAATACGGAAAGACTTTCAATATGATCAAGTTTAGCTTTTAAATGCAATTTGTTTAAAATTAAAAAATGATTGTTACATATGGACACGTTTATAATTAAAAAATCACATCAAAGTAGATATTTCAACTAAAAAGCGAGCAATTGCACTATAATAAACAAGGATTTCTTGAGGAAAGAAATATGGAAAATTACAAAAAAAAAATCATAAATCTATTGCAATTGTGTTAATTTAGTCCTAAACTTTTTTCTTGATTCAGCCCTAAATCTTTTGCAATTATGTCATTTTAGTCCATCTAACGAATTTTGATTGGCCAATGATCAAATATTTTAATATTTTTTAAAATTTTAAAATTTTATTTTTTTTCTTTCCCAACCCCTCCCTTACCTCCGGCCACTCCGGCGACCCGACAGAAGTTTGGTCAAGCTTCGCCTAGGCATGGTGAGGCTCAACCTTGCAATCGCTAAGCGAGGCAATAGTACATAGAAGCGATGATGGCATTGCAAGTGAAGACGGTGGCGCTGTTGTTGGAGAATATAGGGTTGCGGGTGACGAAAAAGGCGGCATTGAGATCTCCGGCATGGATGAGGAATGGGATGCGATTGTGGAGGTTGAGGGGAGGGCCAATGAGGTCGAAGGTGGAGTTGGGGAGGTGAGGGGCATTGGGATCGCGAGAAGGAGGGGGGTAGTTGTCGCGGCAAAGGGCGTGGAGAGGGGGCTAAATGCGGAGGTGACGCTTGATGTAGTGATGTTCGACAGAAGCCCCCTTGGCAGAGCTAAAAGTGAAGGAGTGGTAAAGCAACGGGAGCCAAAGGCGGAGGAGTAATGATGAAGACTGAGTGAGGGTAAATGTGAAATTATGAAGACTGAGTGAGGACAGGATTGGAAAAATAAAAACATTCATTAACTCTTTCTTCGTATGCCAAAAATGTTGCAAAGCCAAGGCAAATTTCAAGCTGCCTTGGGCTTTTAGCCTTTTAAACTCTCACTTTCAAACAAGGATGTTTTGAATTTTTTGATTGATGCTAATGTGACAATTCTTTTTCAATAGTTAATTTGTTTATTTTTAATTCTTTTCCCTTTTTTCAGTTTTTTTTTCTCACCATGGCTCGTGAGAGCCGCATAATCCTTACTTGTGTCTGCGATTTAACTAGCCCAGGCGAGGGCTATAACTCTCGCAGGTGCCCATGATGGCCCTTACTGCCAAAGCTTACCAACCATAGTGAAAATAAAGAGAAGAAAAGAAAATAGAAAGTAATTAAATAAATCAAATAATGTCATAAAAAATTGTCCACGTTAATGTTGGTAGTGCCATGTTAGATGACTAGTATCCACGCTATCAAATTTGGCCAAAATTGAAAGTTTTAGAATTGAACTGTCACAAATGTAATGTTTTTTTTTTTACTTTGATAATTATCCCTTGTATTGCACCCCCACCAAATAAAATATGATAATTTACTCATAGGAAAGGTGCTCTCATATTAAGGTTAATACCATGAAAAACCCTAAATTGGTACATCTGTGATAATTTATCATAAATTAATTTTTTAACAACAAAAAATTTAATCTGGTACAACCGTAATAAATTTACCCCGTATTGGTTTCCGTTAAATTTTTCCATCAAATTGCCAAGTTAGATGATACAAAACATTTGATGAGCATACCAATTTAAGATTTCTACCCTTCATTATCACATGTGTGTCAATTTTGGAATTTGTGTGATATTAAATTAATTTAGCGAAAACTAATGGAGAGTAAAATTATTACAAATATATCAGCTTGAAAATTTTTGGAGTTAAAAAATTAATTTTGGATAAATCTATCATAGATGTATCATTTTGTGATTTTTAATGATATTAACTAGGGGTGTACAACCGAATTGGGCAGAATAGGGAATTGGACCGGACTACTCAAAAATTGGTTTGGTTCCTAGTTCAAAAATTTGAAATCGATTTGAATAGGTTCAGTTCTCGATTTCAAGTGAAAACTCGCTTGGGAACTGGACCGGTTTTGGAATCGCTTCTTACCAATAGTGAAAACAACATAATTTCTCTTAGTAGAGTCTAAATATGCCTCGCGTCATTTTTTACTTTTGCATTCTTTGTCGACTCTCACTCGATATTATTTGGAGCTATATTCTTATTGATAAATGGAGAATAGAGTTTAAAATTCATTTTAATGAATGAGAACGTAGTTTTATAATTTGTTTTTTTTTAATGTTATGTGATTAAACTTTTTATTGTTTTTAATTGTACGTGACTTCATTTTTGAACTTTTCATTTTTTATAGTTACACGTGATCCCACATTTTGATGGATGGGGATTTATGTGAATCATCTTTTACTTTGACCCTTTTTACAGCTCACATTATGTTGTTGTAAAAAATGAATTCAAAAAAAGGGAAGAAAAAAGGTTCTTAGGTATATCCTAAAATCGGATCGAAAAAACAGGATAGGTTCTAGAACCGCTTCCAGAAAAAAAAAAAAAAGATACGTTCCAGATTTCAAAAACTAAAAACCGGTTATAACATAGCAGGTTCCAAGTCTCGAATCTACCTAATCTGAAACTAATTACTCATAATATTAACCCTCTTATATTGTCATCGCAAATATGCAATTTTTTTTTTCTTCAACGAAAACGAGAAATTGAATTTGACTTCAACTTTCGTTCGATATTAAATTCTCACAGCTAAAGAATGTGCTCGAAACGCTTAAGTGATTAGCTGAATGATAAGATGCAGTTTGCGATGCGAAGTCACCTTGTGTGTAAATGCATGTTATGGAAATCAAACGTTTGCTCATCCGACTATTTCGAGCAAAGCACTTATCTCATAAGTCTATTGCTAACATGACCCGCTTTACCGTGAAGTCCACCGTAACAGAAAAGTGTCCTGCCACGTCGACCTTGCGGTGGATGTAGCTTGCAGAGCAATTTCGTCGTCCACTTTTAAATTCCGTTTATTTTAGGAAAAATGAGTGGTTCAAAAAACATTTTTCTTAAAACGATCATTTACGGCGCTTACGAAAATGTCTAATAAGAATAATATTGATTAGAATTGAGGATCAAGTTAATGGTAATATGTTTCTTTGGACTGATAAGACTACTCTAGTAGTCATGGTGAAGAATAAAAATATAATTTCATCGTCCATGAAATTATTTAGACATAAATTACTCCCAACATGAAAAACGTTTTTTTTTATGGATCATGTGCCCTGAAAGTTCTAAAAATTACTACGAAAATGCAATTGGGTCATAAAACTAACAAAAAGTACAATAAAGTTATAGACCTTCTCAAATTGGTGTAAGTAATTCATTCCATTAACTCTGTACAACTTAACTAACGAAACTTATTGATGTGGTTAAAACAATATTGTTTTAATCCAAATTTGATTTTTTTGTAAATATGATTTTCTTTAAAATTATTTAAATTATACTAAAAAATTAATGAAAAAAATCGTAAACCAAACGAGGGCTGCAAGCCGCCATCCCGCATCACCTAGAAGGGCTAGCGATGTTGGGGGATGGTCGACAACAAGCAAGGGTTGCCCACATTTGGCTGAGGGCCGCTTGTTCCAATACTTGGCTAACCATCCCCCACTATCACCAGCCCTTCTCGACCGCGCCGTTTTCCTTTCATTCCTTTGCTAAATTATTATATTTATGTTTTTATGTAATTTAAATAGTATTTGTATTAAAAAATCGTATTTAGATCAAAACGATATTGGTTGAGCCTTTTCTTTATGAATGTCCTCCGCGCAAGTTAGCACTTTTTGGTAGCCAAGTTAGAGAGAGCCAACGGAATACTTGATTGTATTAATTTGATAAATTTTGGGACTTGATTGCACTTTCTTTTAATTTTTATGATTCAATTGTACTTTTGTTATAAGTTTTGAGGCTTTTAGTGCACATATCCTTATTTTTATCGACAAATCAATTCAAGGAATGTAAATAATTCTTTCTAAACAATTTTTTTTATGAAATTATTAACTTTTCATGAAACAAATCCTTAATTTTGCTTAAAATCTTACACAAAGCTTGAAGTTAGGGCAGGTGTTACGACCAGCGGCGTAACCCCGCATGAAATATCGGCCCGTCGCTACACAATTCGGCACAGAGAGAGAGAGAGAGAGAGAGAGAGAGAGAGAGTTGGGCCAAGCCCAAGCCCAAGCCCACTTCCACTGCCACAAAAGCATCCGGATCGTTATAGAAGGGGCCAGGCTCAAAATTAGGGCACCAGATTTTGGGGGAAAACCACGCCCCGTGAAATCCTCGCCTTCCTCCACGAAGTTCGGAGTCGTCACCGACGGAGCGAGGGTGGGGAGATAAAGGGAGGAGAGCCGAGCTCCATACGACGCTTCGACTTGTAAGAACTCCTCGGTCTTCCTCGCTCTCCGCTTGGTCTCCATTTTTTCGCAAATGTCGGTGGAACTGCTTCGTTCTCTTCGATTTTCTTCTTTCGCTTTGGGTTTTCGTCATGGCGCTCGTGTTCATCCAACTTCCTTTTTGATCGATTAGACTACTGGTTGTTGCTTCGACCTCGAACCGACGCGGATGTTTAGTGAGCTCTTCTTCTGCTGCGAACGAGTTGGGTGATTTATTGTAGGAACAAGTGGTGTCGTGGAATTTTGTTGACGGGGGACGGTCGGTTTGTGATTAGATAACTGGGGTATGCAATGTCGCACGACCGAGGCCCGGAGCTATGTAATGGTGGTTTTATTAGTCCACGTGTCTAGTTGCGCATTGTCTATTCTTCTGCCATAGTGAATCAGGTTTTCTTGCTTTTACCGTGCGTGTTTTTTGGGTCCTGGAGAATGGGCGCAGTGCTGCAGCTTTGCTTGCAGGACGCATGGGAAGCTTGCGTCATGCTGTCGTACTTGTCATGTCTCATGGTCCTCGTTGTGGTTCAGGTGAGAGAAAGATCTATTAGGAGAGCATGGCGGAAACAAGCAACGATGGTGATGATATTGATTTCAAGTGGGGCGAAAAGGCAGGAGTTGGGGGGAAGGAGAGAGACGTCCAGTTTTACGAATCATTCCTTTTTGATGGTGTGGAATACAATCGCTATGACTGTGTTTATCTATTCAAGGGAAGTGAGCCTGAGCCCTACGTTGGGAAACTCATAAAGATATGGCAAAACGCAAATAAATCAAGGAAAGTGAAGGTTCTGTGGTTTTTCCATCCTTATGAGATCATCAATCACCTAGGAGCTGTAGAGCCACTCGAGAATGAATTATTTTTGGCATCCGGAGAAGGTGTGGGTCTTGCAAATATTAATCCTCTGGTAAGCACTCGTTTTACAATGTGATTGCAAATGCTGTCTTGTACTTAATCAAAGTTGCTGTTTATAAGTTCTCTAGATGCTTGAGATGGTTGCTTCAGCATGATTCTGAAGTTCCTTTAACATTGTAACATCTACTGATGTCAATGATCTTGTCCGTCATATATGCCATTACTTTGCAACAGTAATGCTGTTGAATTGGCAATACGACCCCTGTTAGGGTAACTTTTCTTTGTAAATGTTTGGGTTAAGTTGGACTTCCAATTTATTTATCGACATTGCTGATTGTTTAGCTGGAAAGCAACTTGGAATAGCAGTTTTCATTCATTTCTTGCGCTTTCCTTTACTTTGAGGTTCTATAGTATGATTGTCTATGTCAGGTCATCCAAATATTAATCAAGCACATCATAGTGTTTGAGCTTTTAGTAAGTTGGTAATAAACCTGTCAAATTCACACATTATTAGGTAAGATTGATTAAATTTCTTGAGGTTCCTGATTTGCCACTCCATTAGGGGGAGCATATTACTTATTCTTGGTGCTGAATTTCCATCTCTTCCAAGACTTCACACCTGTACATCCTCAGAAGTTCGATAAACCTTTCAATTTTCAGAAGAATAATAAAAACATGAGCAAAGGCTTTGAATTCCCAATCTTGGGAACATTAATGCTTGTTGAATCACACTATTAGCTAGCAATTTCCCTTTAGATAAGTTGCCTGCAGTTTTCCTTGAGACCGGTGCCTACTGAGCTTTTGATTGTTATGATTTATTTTTTATTTTTCCTTAGCTATTGTATCATGCCACACCCACCATGTTTTTCAGTGGGGATTGAATTGATCCTGTCTGATTCACCTATCAAAATAAATAAATAAAAGAAACAAAGAAAGAACATACTGAGCCTATTCAGTTTAACGGTTTCTTTCATCATCTTTTATTTGAATCTTGGCCCTTTCTGATCTGGTGTTGTTGACCACATTTTTGGTTGAAGTTATCTCCTTTATCAAAAGTAATTTGGTTACTAGCTTAAAGTGCCGTCCCTTTGGCTGTGGAGAGAATCTTGATATTTGTATTTGTACATCACATGCATAAATGCATACGCGATTATAAAGCAGATGCGGAAATGTTTTATGCCCTTGACACCCCTAGCAATAAACAATAAAGAAGTAGCAGAATAGATTAAGCCTGTTCTTTGGCAAAAACATAAGGTTTTAATCTATCTTGTCGCGCTTCTGTGATTACAACTTATAAGTTCAATCTTCCTATCAAGTTTTGATATGCACCTAGAGGAATCTCTAAGGATTTTTTATGAGTCTGCCTTAATAAGGACTGTACTATTTTCCTAAGTAGCTGCCTTCAGTTTGTTCTGTCTGGATGTGCTAAGTAATTAGATGAACTTTAAACTTATCATTTCCTGTCTGTTCTCTGAGTTTTCACTTGAAGTTAAAATTTGGTTGCCAACTAATATATGTACTGATATAGGAAGCAATTGCTGGGAAATGCCACGTCATCTGCATTTCAGAGGACCCAAGGAACCCGCGACCTTCTGCTGAAGAGCTTCAAATGGCTGACTTTGTATTTTTTCGTACATTTGATGTCGCGCAACGCAAAATAATGCATAAGATAGATGAAAAAATTGCTGGCACTAAAGGTATGTATTTGGTTTTTAGAGCCTACTGTTGGATAATTTCTGGTTTTCTTATTATTTGATTAGAGAGAGAAGGAGCTTTCCTCAGTTGGTATCGATACCTACGGTTTATGAAAATTTCATTCTTAGCTATCCCACGTAGGATATTACTGCCTCCTAGGCCTGATCCACTCAAATATGGAGCATAACCAAAATGGGCTTTTGGTAAGACGAACTAAAAATCTGTTGAGCTTACATGGTTCCCTATAGAATTTTGTGGAACTGGAATCTCAAAGTGGGCCCAATATGGTTAGAGGTGCATATAGCACTTGCTTAGGTGATGAGGTGAGGCGGGGCACTGAGATTCTACCTTTGTAAAGTTTGAATGAGGCGTGTTTAATGAGCAACACACTTTTGGTGCTTTTGTCATTAGGTGCTGTGCACATCTTTGCTAACTTGATGGAAAGGTGAAGAAGTGAAGAGCCTAGGACATTAATGAAAAACAATTTTTCCCTTTATCTAAAGTAGACACATGTTGCATGGGCCCCAATAGTGTAATTTGTAAACACTAAACAAACCTGCTAAGGCTGCTTTTCTAAGAAAAAGAAGACAATAACACACTTAAGGGTTTATTTGATTAAATTGGATATTTAAGTAGCGAAATGTTTAGTGAGTGCCAAAAAACATAAGTCAAGTTTGTTTGGTGCTCATTTAATATTAAAAGGGGATTCAATAAAACTGTTTGATGACCGAATATATATATATATATATATAATGATTGAGAATGGAAATGATGTAGTACCAAGCTATCCTCTTAATATTACTTTCTTAAGATTGCCACTACTTTTCTATATCGCGTAATGAACTTGCTCTAAGTCCCAAGTCCAATAATAATTTTCTAGTTGAGGGTTTTCTCAATATGCTATATTCACATTTATGGTTGCATTTTTAGATCTACAATGACACTATATTGAAACTTTTGAGATGTGTAGAGCGACCTAAAAGCAATGGAAGATAATAAGGGAAAAAAGATGAAGAACCTCCTATTGTCATTGCCAACTCCATAAGTACATATGTAAATTGGAGTGTAGGTGCATTGTTTATGCTTTATTAATTCTTGGTCTTGTTATGTGGGATAATAGTTTTAGATATCCTTATTACTCATATTAGTTGCTTTTTAAATTGTCACGATTCCACTTTAGCATTTTGCATTGGATTGGGTTTCTCTTAACATGACTACTACTATGTGCTTATGTAGAGCTTAACTAATGGTGTAGAAATGCTATTCCTTCTCCATGGAATCAAGTGAGTTGAAATCTGCTCAATTTTGTCAAGGAGAGCAACACGACACTATGCAACTCCTATGGTGACTAAAGCAATATTAATAGATGAACATAATGGCCGTGACAAGCCAAAATACATGTGAAATGAAAGGCATTTTGAATAAATGCGACCATTGATGTACTTTAGTTAACAAGTGATGGTTCGTTATCACTTAGTAAAGTTATGCTTTTTGGAAATTTTGGTGAATTTAAAGATAATCGCTAAAAGACAAATGGTTGCTAAAGCCATGCCCTATCTAATTGCGTTCAACTCTTTAATTAAGTAGGTTCATTCCTACTTAAATCTTTCCAATATTCTCTGATTGAGATCATTGTTTAGTGTGCTATTGATAGAGCACATCGAACATTTATGTAGTGATGAAACTTTTTATTTCTAGTACTTAATAGGATTATCAGACAAAATCATAAAGGAGTACCTTTGTGTGTTTCAACAATTCAAAATATATCTTTTAATCAAATGTTTTTAATCATCGCAGTTAAGTTCCTCTTTAATAGAGTTGGAAGTCTCAATCGCAATGGTGTTGAAAAGGTTCTCTCTCTCGACACAGAGGACGGAGACCTTGGCAAAAATGTGTTACCAAGTAAGGCATTGCCCTCTGGGTCGAGTAAACTTGAAGGAAAGAAGGATGGTAAAGAAGGGGAACCATCTCTGAACGCCATAACAAATGGACATATGTGTGGGGGAGATTTATTTGTGTCTCCACGTGACAAAACAACCTCATCTCTAGGGCAATTTGACAATATCAATAGGCCGTTGAAGAAACGAAAAGTGGATGCTCCAGAGACATTGTTGAGCAGTGACTACAATAGTGATGAAGGCAAGCCAACGGATAAATGTGGTGTTGGGTGTCAGGCCTCAATACAAAATGGAAGTGCATCTAAGAATCATTTGGGAAGTAAATCCCTCAATGAATCTCTTAGAGGAGAGAGAGGGCTCATTTTGAAGCAAGAGCAAAAATCAATGGAACTCTCTAGTGGGAAGTCGCGTGAAGTGTCCTCTCATCAATCTTCTCAGAAGGATGACAAAAACAACCACAAAGCATTGCAAGCTCCTCTACCAGATGATGTTGTAAGTTTGCAGTTGGATATATGTCGATTGAGTATACATTGTTTGTTCATGCTTCAACAGATATACTTTCATGGCCTATTTTGTCAAGGAGTGCTCTTATGGCATTTAAGGAACTTGCATTCCATCTAAGAGTTCCTCCAAATTCAAAGGTCCTCGAGAGATTTTGTGAGATCACTGCCAATTGTTCTATAAACTTAAGTTGTTAGATGAAGACGTGGATTAATATTTAATTAGTCTTAACACTTCCCCCGATGCATAGTCTTGTCTCTTTTTGCCAAGTAGTAAGCGTGTAAATATTTAATTGGAGAGGCAAATGGGGCAAGTGGGGCTTGGAAAGATTTGAATTCAGGACCTCCTGCTCTTATACCATGTGAGATTTTATGTGACCGTTGCCAACTGTTCTAAAAGCTTAAGCTGTTGGATGATGATGTGGTTTAATAGTTAATTACTCTAATAGCCCTCCAATCAATTGGAGCTCATTGGAAAGATTATGGAGTGGGTGAAGCTTTTTTTAGAATATTAAGGGCGTGTTAGTTTTACTGAAATTTCGTGATAGAGGAAAACATCTTCCATGGAAATCATTTTGAAGGAGAATGATTAGTTTTCATTTGTTTGGTGGTTTAGAGAAAGTGGTTTTCTTCTTTTTGCAGAAGGAGAAGTCATTTTCTACCAATTTAAGTTTGATGCTTTCAGTCCATGAAAAGGTCGATCGGTCAGTTTCCATCGTCCAAACACTGGTGTGCTCTTATGGCATTTAAGGCACTTGAATTCCATCTAAGGGTTCCTCCAAAGTCAAGTAGGACCCTCAATCAATTGGAGCTCATGGGAAAGATGGAGTGGGTGAAGCTTTTTTAGAATATTGGGGGTGTGTTCATTTCACTGAAATTTCATGATGAAGGAAAACATCTTCTATGGAAATCATTTTCAAGGAAAATGGTTAGTTTTCGTTTGTTTGGTGGTTTAAAGTGGTTTTCGTCTTGCCAAAAGGAGAAGTTGTTATCCACCGATCGAAGTTGGATGTTTTTAGCCTGTGAAAAATGTATTCCCTAGATCAATTAGTTTCCTCCGTCCAAACACCAGTTGGGTAACAATTTCTGGAAACGGTTTTTCTTTGAACAATTGGACATTAAATTGCAAATCTAATTTGACTCAAACATTATAAATCTGTGTTCTGTCAAATATATATGGTTGAGCAATGGAGTTTTGTCTTCCAATGGCTTGGAGCTTGTGAATTAAACGTTTTTCTAAGTTGTCAAAAATTGTACCAATGAAATTAATCAAGGTAATATCTTCACACCACCGTTGGGTGTAAAGTGAACCTAACATGTAATTGCATGATGTGGACTGTAACCATGTTAGGCATTATGTGAAGGACAAACATTTGTACGAGATATAATGACATGAGAGGGTCTTGTTAATATTTGAACCTTCAGTCTGATGTTCTGATATCATGTGAGTTGAACATTTTTCTGAAGAGCTTAAGTTGTCAACTAACGCAACCGAGGAATGTATGTTAAGCTTCTATCCTAATAGGGCTATTTAATGAGGCCTTTTGATTAAAGTGGTGTTCATTTTTTGTTGTGCTAGTCTAATCTAATGCTTTGCCAAATGTGTGATGTTATGAGATCTTTTATTGAGATATGAGTATAAGGACGCGCATGACAACACTTCCACTTCAGAAATCATTTCTAAAGCAGAAGTTGATTTCTCTACTTCTGTTTCATAATTAGAAGTTGATTTTTTCACTTCTGCTTCAGAAATGATTTCTGAACTAAAAAAAGGCGTTTGATAACAAAAAAAAATTTCTACTTCTGGCGGTGGCGGCGACCGGCGGCGGCGGGGGGCGATCGGCGGTAGTGGCGGTGCATGATAACGTCAAAAGGAGAAGGCTACAAAAATGACTTCTGGTGGAGAAGCAACTTTTTTTTATTTCTCAAAACTTCAAAAATGACTTCTGGTGGAGAAATTGATTTCAGAAGTAGAAATTTCATGTTACGAACCAAACGGATTTCTGCTTCTGAAGAAGTTTTATCAAACGGATTTCTGGTGATTTCTCTTCCAGAAGTTGATTTCTCTGCCAGAAGTTACTTTTGGCAGGTTATCATGCGCGCCCTAAGATGCACCCATTGGTCCAACTAAAGGATGGAGTAAGTAGTGTAGTTGAGATCATTGCACGATTATGATTCATTTAGCAGGTGTGAATCGCAAATAGTACGAATCATAATTGTACAATTATTCATTCATATGATTTCTAGGATTTAGTTGGAGACCGATGGTCGTGATTGTCAACATTAATTTTTGTTGTGGCTTAGTTGCTATCAACGACCTTGCTTGTGATGGAATTTTTTTTTTTACTAAAATAGCTTCCAATGACTCCTTTGGCCAATAGCCTAGAGAACATCACCTTTGATGATATGACCCATAAATTCTTTGTTCATTCATCTTTCACTTCCGTTGGTCACAATTATGCAGTGACAGCGTCAAATTTCTACTTTGCCATTTGATCTTTAATAATTAAATATCACATATAGCTGGAAGTAGTCCCACATATTTTAGGTAATGTAGGAGGTGTATGTACTAAATTCAAATGATTCCAGACCTTTATTTTTTTTTCCATAGTTTTACGTTTCAGTGCTCAGTCTTTGGGAAAATCCTAGACTCTTGTGGGAGAGTTTTACAAGATTTAGATATGAAACCACATCTTCATCACATACTTCAAATATTTTTAGTGTAGTTGGTTGTGGTCTCACAAAAATTCTCTAGTTTGATGCTTGGAACTGCCAAGTAGTTGTTTTGACTTCAAGAGGTGCTTTTTGAGAATTTAACCCCTCAATATGTTTTCATTTATTTTAACTCTTTAATCGCAGGCACTGATGTACATGTTCTCTTTTTCTTCTAACCTTTCTTTTAGTCATCATTAATTATTGCTTTTTAGAGTGCTCAAGGGTGTTTCTTTGGTGCACCTAAGTTAGCTTTAATTTCAAATTATTATAATCGGCACAATATGATTAATAGCCATTAATTTATTTTTTGTTCCCTGGATCAAGCTTTTTATGTTTACTTTTTGCTCTTTGGACAGGACAAGAACACATGGTTCAAGGAGCCTGTAAGTACTTTTGGCCCTATTGTCTATTGGTCTTTATTTCTCTGTATTACTGCGTTTTTTGCTAAAGTAAAGAGAGTTATAGAATGAGGCACCAAAAGGTGCCAACCCAAAAAAGTGTTTGAAGCCAAAAGAGAGCTTATTATGACCAAGCATTTAGAAAGATTAGAACCCTTACATGCAAAAAGTGTGCAAGTTACAATTTTCAATAAGTAATTGGACCAAGGATTCTTTCTTGGTTCCGTTCTTTCCATCCAGCCAAATAACAGAAAGATGATAACTGACTTTGATATAGATTGATGTTGATTGTGTTGCTAAAAGAGAAGCATATATAAAGTTGACTCTGATTTAACATGGGAATATCTCGTTGCCAAGAGACTAAAGCTTCCAATCTTTTGGAATGGCATGGGGATGTACCTTGCATGTTAGATTGATTGTGTCATACACTGTTTTCAGCCTTTTGAAGAAAGAATACAGATTGCACGGGAAGAAGAAACTCTTGTTCTGCTTCGAAATTTGGATCCAACTTATGCCTCGACTGAAGTTGAGGTAATCCCCATTAAAGCAAACTTGGAAAAATCTTTTGTTGAGTTTTGTTCAAGCAGCTAGTCACAACTACTGTCATCAAAGCTGGCTGGCTAAACAATTAGCATCCTCTGATATTCTAAGATCTTTTGCTAGTTACACGAAATAACTATGGTTTTTTTCGGACTTGGCTTGAGCACAAAGTAAACTGGTACGAATTTGTGCAGTTCTGAATGCTGTTACTAACAGGAAAATAAGTCACTTCTGAGCTGGGTTTCTATATAATTTTCACCTCTTTGCCAAGATGGAGCTCTAAATTAGAGCAGTTTGCTGGCCTATAACCTTATGTATCTAAATACTGCTTTGAGGTATCTTATGTATAACTCAGGTGTTTCCAAATATGCCTCTGGTAATTTGGCATTTAGTGAGATTGGGATCTTTCATAGCGAATGTATGTGGTGGCATTTGATCTTTTAAGTTTGATTTGGGCCTTATTTGATGTTGCTTCGCTTGCTAAAGCCACCATGTTAGGAGATGCTTCTCAAGTCACTATGTACTTTTAAGGTTCTTTTCCATGATATACTCTTGCTTCCAAAGTGGTCTAGCGAGCAGAACAATTTTTCAGGGAGTACCATCCATTGGGGAGTTCCCATTCGTTTAAAAGTTGTATCAAATCCCTGTGGGCTAGTATTTTTTTTCTTTGTCTGGATTATTCCCTATTCCCACTGCAGTTCATTGTCACTAAATAGTGTTATAACTTACAGGATATAATTTGGCAAGGCTTTAAGGAGAAATGCTCAGCAAAGATGCTTTCGCAGACTACAACTTCTAGCCCTCACTGTGGTAAGTAGAGCACAGAAATACCTGATTTTGTTGTATCAATTTCACTTGCAATATCACAACCTGGGTAATTTATTTGCCACTCTGAGAAATAGTGGTATTGTGACCCTGAGGACCAGAATTTCCCGTCACCTTATAGAGGGCGTTTTCAGATCGACTTTTACTTTTCCTTTTTGCTTAATCAAGATCTTGCAGCTTAAGTTCTTCAACTTTATTCTTATCCAGGACACCTGAAACTTGCATAATAAATAAAAGTTGACACTTAAGATTCACATGTAATTTATAAATAATTTTTAAAATGTAGGTAATATTTAAATTTTTGCAGGAAAGCAAAAAACTACATTTTGCTTCTGATACACGAGGATATTCAACTGTATCATGGTTGTTGCTGAAACAAACTATGTAGCCTTTCTATGGCCAATTTTTTATTTTATTTTAAAATAGTTATCAAGTTTCTAACTGAGTGGGATTATTGGCAAGCAGAATGATGGGCT
The DNA here is from genome assembly GCA_016432845.1 of Psidium guajava. Classification (NCBI taxonomy): domain Eukaryota; kingdom Viridiplantae; phylum Streptophyta; class Magnoliopsida; order Myrtales; family Myrtaceae; genus Psidium; species Psidium guajava. The sequence goes on from CM028229.1 coordinate 12,050,604, forward strand.
GTGGAGTGTTGTAGTTTGGATCTTAACTTTTGTTTAGTTGGACTATTCTGATAGAAGAATCTATTCCAAATTGAATTTAGGATCAGCCTAACTCAGATTAATGATACATATCATGTTCTCTCTCTCTCTCTCTCTCTCCCCCTCATGCTTTTCTCCCTGGCTGGCATCTCTTTCGTCCTCCTCTTAGCTCTTTTAGCTTCCTTCTCTTTTTTTTTTTTTTCTGTCTTGCCGTCAGTTTTCAGGCAGCATCTTCTTTTAATATACACATCATCTATGTTGCTGTTGCTTTTGCTGTACCCTGCCCTTCCAAAATAGAATATCTGTGGAGATCTTCTGGTTTATTGTCATCAAGCTACCTTTATCAGAGAGCTTGTCTCCTGGGTTAAGAGTGAAGGGAGGTTATACGCTTAGGTTACATTGATCGAGCAATAGTCAGGGGCAAATCGCTGTTGATGGGCAATTTCTTATTTATAAATAACTGAAGAGGTTCAATCGAAGATCATTGTGCAGAGATATACTTGGATCAGTGGTGGATTTGCAAGGTGGAGTGCCAAGGTTTGTTGTGGCGTGGAAATCAAAATTGACACTGTTGTTCTTGGAAGATACAGGCATGGACAGATATTAATTTTGATGGATGTGAGTTGTAGGAGTTCTAGATGGATATTCATGTTAGGGATTTTCTTGCAGGATATGGGTAGTTACTCCATGAAAAGATTTGGTCATTTCAAAGGCTAATAAAAAGTTGAATAAACAGGGATTGTGTGGGTTGGGCTTATAACACAGGGATGCAGAAGTTTGGACTGCTTATATCATCATTTTCTGGTAGGTGCTTAATCAGGGATTTTGTTTTAAGCTCTCCCCAGTTTCATTTGGACGTCGCTAAAGATCTGTGCGGTGATTGTGGAGGTGAACATGTTCTAGATTTAGTTAAGTGCTTTCAGCAATGTGTGGAGACACAAGTCTTATCTCCAACTTTCTCCCGAGAATGGCCAACTCTAGGTAAACGCGGTGGTGCTTTAGATTCTTGTTCATTAGGTGATTTGATGGATCTTGCTTTGGGTGAATTATTAAATTTGGTGTCCCAGTCATTTGTCTTCTGAGAGAGGGACTTGAGCTTCAAATTACTTGTTGGATACAAGTCAAGGATTGTTGGGGCCTGATGGATGAATTTATTACTGCTCTGTTGAGAAGGATGGGGAACACCTCTTCTCTTCATGATGGTATTCTCCCTGTTTCTCATGTTTGTGATTCTTTGGATGGTGTGGGTAAAATTGATGCACAGAAGATTCCAAAGGGAAAGTGCTATTGTATATCACCTTCTCTCCTGCTTAGTATAGTGATTTCCTGGTGAATAGACATGAATATTGAAGAATCCTTCTTCTTCTTCTTCTTCCTTTTTTTTTTTTTTTCGATTTTCAATCTCCAAAGTCAGTTATTGGATGTTGCCAATCTCCTTTTCTCAACAGTATTTAACTTGTTTGAAAGTATGACCAGAAAAGGGTCAACTGCTTTATTGGATTATTTTCTTTGTTTATTGATCTTCCAACTGTGATGACTTGAAACTTGAATGGATCTCAGGGGAATAGGGTCTCCTTGTATCTACACTTGCAAATGACGCTAAGGATTGTAAATTATGCTGTAGAAAACAGCATGAGTTATTTTTACATAATAGCAACGACACTGGTGTGCAGCATTCTGACACAGTTACTTAATGCTCTCTCCTAGCTTTCAGTTACTGTAAAAAGAAAATGCATAGTCTGTTTTTTACAACTGTGTCCTTTGAGTATCTCCCTCTTGGTTTGATGTTGGATTAGTTGTGGTAGTCCCAAAGTAGGAGCATCCCTTACAGGTCTCCCATAAGCAGGTAGTATATATAGAGATCTCTTATACTGCTCGTTAGATGCCAGTTTTTTACAACATTCTCTCTTTGGCAACATTTGTTTTTGTAGTAATAATATTAGTTTCATGAGGGAAGATTGCTTAGTCATGTTTAGATTCATAGCACTATCGGTACAAATAGCTACATAACCATATTTAATCAAAAAGAGGTGTTTTGTTTGGCTCAATTGGATCATACTATATTGAATCAGTTCGAACCAAAGGCTTTGGTTTGATGACCCCTTGTTTAGAGTTTGGTTGATATGTATAGCGATTTTCTTTCATTTTCTTTTTTGGAATTTGTCTGTTTAATTTAGAGAAAATGAGGCGAGAACATCCCTTCCATTTAAACTTTATGTTGACGTAGTTGTACTCTACAACTCTCCATTAATTCATTGCAGTTTTTTACTTTTGGATAGTAAATTTCACAAATTTCTTCTGTTAAGGATGCTTCATGCGCATGCTTGCTTACTTTTGATAATTTGAATTATGAGATAGGTCAAGCTTTTGTGATATTCAAAACAAAGGAAGCAGCAAAGAGGGCCATAAAACAATTGGATACTGGATGCTTGGTGCTACCTGATGGAAGGTATGTGTGAAGATGATCCTTTTAATTACGTTCTGTCTCCTTTATTTTCTGTTTTCCCCTTTTTTCCAATTGAGAAGTTGAATTTTCAAAGGTGCCACATTGTGTGAAAGTACAAAATTACCTTAGTAATGCTGCACACAGCAAACTTTTACTAGTATATCCATAGTAAATGACATGGCTTTCAATGTGGCATGTACCAAGTCAAATAGTATGTGTAGAGTCAGCAAGGAGGATATAGAGTAGAAAAAGGAAACGAAATGCTAATTGGGCAAAGAAGAATTGAAGGAAAATGATGTTTCCTTTTGTACTATTCCTACTTTTTGAGATTCTGTGGAAAATTCTTGCTGCCATTGAGTGCAATAACATTTCAAAGCCTTCATTACCACTGAAAAAATCTAGCACAACAGGTAAAGCAGGAGAGATTCATTTCCTCTCTTTTTTCCATTGTTTTCCAGCTTCGTTACTTCTAGTGCTTCCTAGAGGTATATAATCTTGAGTGGAGAGAGGTTTAATGCAAAATGTTGGGAAATTCGAGTAAGTGGAGCACTGTCTCCACTAATTTCCTGTAAGGGTTCTTTTCTTTCTTCTTCCCCTGATTTGAAGGTTATGGGATGATGTGGAGCCCAAAAGTTAGGGTTTGCCAAAATCCTTACAAAACTTCAACGTGTATTTTACTCGTTTAACTAGGAGAAATGTTCAACATTGCACTTGACCGGCTATGTCTTAAGTTAGTAATATTTGGCAAAATTTTAAATAGCCCTCTGAAGTGGGACCGTCTTCTCAAAAAAGTCCTCAGAGTGCATCTTGTTTCAATAAAGCCTTGAAATGGTCACAAATCAGGTCTTCAGTTCACTGGCCAACCAATTCTTTGCCAGCCAATGAGCGTGTCTCACTTGCCACATTTCAAGCCATGGCCAAGGGCATTTTTCTCCGGAGGCATTTTTTTTTTGCTTCTTTCTTTTCCTTTTCTTTTATGCTTCAATCCAACTATAAACGCGTCTTCCTAACCGCACATCCTTCTCACACATCCATCTTCTTTGCTCTGCATCACCTTCGTCTTCGTCTTTGACACCTTCAGCCTTACCACTAGCAAGCCCGTGAGCTTCATGTCCTTGCGCAGGCCATCTTGGGTCTCAGCAACAAGAAGCTGGATTGATTTAACAAGGACATCCGCTATCGACACCTCTCACTCTGTCATTCTTCTCCTTCAAAGTCCCCGTCAACTGCCTACCTTGCTATCAATGCCCTTGACCTCATCCGCCATCGCCCTTGACAACAATTCCTGTACCTTTAGATGGAGGTCGATCCGAGGCAGGCCTAGATTCGTGATCTACTGTTGAGCATGAGTGAGCTGAGACCTGATGCTCTTGCTTGATTTGAGCCCCAGATCTTGGGCTCGTGGTTGTCAACAATGATCCCAGTGATGGGTGGGGAAGGGGCAGAGGGGGAGCATGCACAGAGGGAGGGGGTGATGATGGGGTATAGGAGGAATGACAGTGGGCAGTGAGGAGGCGTATGATTAGGCAATGCTATGACGGTGGTGGCAATGTGTGACAACAAGATTTGATATGCTTGGTGAGCTCTGGTTAGTTATCTGTTGTGGATTTGGGGGTAGGAAATGTAGTTCTTCTTGGGGGCGACTCACTTCCACAGCATGGACGAAGAACTCAAGGCATTGAGGGTGCTGGCTTTCCTCTTCTGAGCTTCCGCTTGGCGGTGCTTGAAAGCGTGCGCTGCCGAATGAGACTTGGAGGTGATCAGCCCTGCGGTGGGGTTCCGTTGTCATGGTTTTGAGGCCGAAGCTGCTTTGCACCATCATCTCGATAGCGTGCAATGCTTCCTTGAGGTTGCCGAGATGGCAAAGCCAAGCAATGAGCATGTCAAAGGCGCTCTTGCAGTGCAAGCAGAGGTTGAGGCGGGAGATGGCGTGGAGGAGGTCATTGAGGGTGGAGAGGGAGGTCTTGGTGTGAGGTTGCGAAAGGAAGAAACAGAGAGAGAAGAAAAAGAAAAGGGAAAATATGATAAAAAATTACCCTGAATGAAAATGCCTTTTTGGCCTTGGCCTGGAAAGTGCCACATGATTCGCATGTGCTTGCCAGCTAGCGAAGAATTCGTGGTGGAAAGTGCCACATGATTCGCATGTGCTCACCAGCCAGCGAAGAATTCGTGGGCCAATGAGCTGGGGAGTTGGTTTTTAAAACAAAGTTCACTTTGGAGACTCGTTTTTTTTTTGGGGGAGGGAGCGACAGCACTTCAGGGGACTATATGAAATTCCCTTCATGTGACAATCGAAATGGACTTGATGCTTTTTAATTCAACATTTTGAAGTTCTCCATATTTAGAGAGAATGTCTTAAAGCGGAGTTAAGTTTCATTGACCGAAAAATGTGTGATTTATTTCCCATGCAAAAAGTTAGGTTGACTAGCACCAATTGAAAGCATGGGGAAGTCATGGTGCTGTTCTTACCAATAAACTGTTATTTACATTTATCTAAAGCCAGATCTTATTCCTGTTGAAAAAGTATCATTGCGCTTCAATTGTCTTGCAACTTAGGACGGGTAAAAGCTAGAATAGGAAACACAGTTTAGATATAATTGCCATAAAGCTGTCGAGTCATGACAGATGAGATGCAATAGAACTAAAATATAGTTTGATATAATTGGCTCCAGTGGTTCCATAATAACCCCTCTGGTGTATTCCTGTTAATTGCTTCTGTGAACATAGTAGCTAAACTTTCTATTCATGGTCTCACACTACACATGCTAAATTACATGATCGGACACAGGCCGCCAGTCACATGAGATTTATCTTTCAATAAAGGATCGGTCCTTGTAGTGGCACTGTATGTTAATATTAGCTCCGAACATCTCTTTGGTGAATTGAGTGGTTGGGGCAATGTTGAATATTTATTTCTGGCATATCCAGGGTACTTGAAAATGCAGATTAGTTGGTTGGCCAAAGTAGGTCTTGTTCAGGTGGTCTTTTTTATTTCCCTATTCAATTTGGAAGACCATTCCACAAATGTACCTATTTACAGGTTTATCTTGTAGTGCTTTCTTAGCTATTTTACTTATTAACAATCGTTAAAAGTGGTGACAGGAGCTACTTCTGACCTTGTGATGCGAGAATATGGCTTTGTGTATTTTCGATGTTTATAATGCTCTCTCTCTCTCTCTCTCTCTCTCTCTCTCTCTCTCTGCTTTTAAAAACTTTCCCAGACCTCTTGTCGGCTCTATCGAGGCTCCTTTCTCTCCTGGAAAGCAGTCAAAGTTTAACGGCCATCTAGTAATAAGTAATCCAAAGCAGCCACAGACTCGGGAGATGGTAGGTTCTCTTTCCTCATCTTCTCTCTCCCTCCTTCATTATCAAGTTCCTGACTGGGCACAGTTGGACCTATTCTTATGTTTGTGTCTCTTTACTTTTCTTTCGAGCAGAAAGAAGCTGTATCTACTTCGCATTGTTCACAGCCCAACACCATAGCATATGACATGGCAATGGATTGGTGTTTGCTGCAACAAAGATCAGATTTTGTTTTGGGCAAGTTATATAAGGTTTGTATTTTCCAACTTTCGGGATGAAATGATTCTCACCCTAGAATTTTTTTAAGGGTAACTGCTTTTTTGAGTATCCCACTGATCATGTGCCATACTGCTGCTGCTGATTTTTTGTTTCCCTTTGTTTCAGCAACAAGAGGTGGAATTGGAAAAACTCAAGGCCCATTTGAAGTCCAAGTGAAATATCGCACCATTCAGCGACTGAATAGGCAATTAGTGCTTCAAAGAAAGCAAAGGTTTATATTCAGACTCTTATGAACATTTTCTCCTTAATTGTTGCTTTAAAGGTGACATTTTAATTTCAGGAGCATTGTCTTTTTGCCTTAAGGTACAAAGGACCGTTTCTACTGAGCAATGTGCCTTTTGTTCTTCGTTCTAGACATATGGATCGGTGTCCCACTGTCTGTTTGCTCTAATTGTCTTATTCGCAGATAACTATACAACACCATGATGTAAGATACAATTTGCCCGAGCAAGATAGCTGCGTAGTTTTTCCCGTCTACTTCAATTCTGCTAGCTAGAGCTTTTGCTATGAGGCCCCTCTCCAGCTTAAAAGTGACCTAGAAGTGCTATGCTCCCTTTTCAAAATTCTAGTCAAACTTTCTTGGCTTTGAGAAACTCCAAGTTATCAAGTAGAAAAGAATATTTCTTTAACACGATGTTCTGTATTACTACCAGCATGATATGCATGATTGGATTGCCCTTTTGCTTAAACTTCCATTGATCGTTCGATTTGTTGTCTTTGTGCAGAGGATAAGCAGAGGAGATTTTTTTGGCATTTCTGCTCAAGGATATATACAGATTTTGGTAAGAGGCAAATGGAAAAATGTATTAGGCTGTCTGATTGCAGGGATGCTGGGGAATTTGGCGAGTAACTTCTGTATTTTTCCAATGATCTGGCAACACAAGCCGGTTCCGGGCTTTCAAAAATCAAGCCTTTTGCTGCTTCTCCTATTAGGAAGTATGTGCATATACTTAGTAGACTCTTCCTGGCTTTTTTTTTTTTTTTTTTGGGCGTTGGTTTTAACTTTGCTTCTCCTTCTGAGGCATTTTCATGAGGTTGATTTTTGAAATCCCTCAGAAGAACCATTCCTTAAAGGATTGGTGGCATTTGGGGCTAAAGATAAAGTAGATATCAGCTAAGTTCTGGAGTTACTATAATGCACGTAGTGTGACGATCCGATTTTCCGCCAAATGGATTTTATAAGCGGAACATAATTATTGGGCTTGGATTAGTGGCAAATGTGAATTTGGGGAGTTCAATATTTTAGTGCGGTGGATTATAAAGGGCAATATTATGGTTGGGCGTGGAAATTTTATTGGACCATTGGTAATAATAAGTTTGATGTCGGTCTGACTCGAAATTGGTTTGCGATTTAAGCGCGAAGCTTCCTAAACCACCGCCGCATGATAGATAAGTGGAAGCTGCATGGGACAAGTGGCATGCCTTCTTGACAAGTGTCTTCCATGCGTGAACGTCCACTACTATAATCTCTCTTCTTTTCTCGTCTCTCGTTTTCGAGAACACCTCAAAGGACGGGCTTTTTATGAAAATGGGTTAAAAAATTTATCTTTTTTATTGATTTGGGTTTTGCGGTGAAAATATTAGGAGAATGGGGCTTGTTTGGTAAGGGGGGAGCCGAACAAGCCTCGGTTCGGTGATACAACTGCCGAACAAGGCAAGAGTCCTTGTAGTGCTGAACAGGAAAAGTGGGAGGGGGGTTTAGATAGGGGGAGGGGGTGAAAAAAAAAATAAAAAATTAGAAGTAGAAAATTATGAAAAACAAAAAAATACCAAAATTTTTTTCAGAAATTCTAAAAATTAGGAAATTGATCATTTTAACGGGTCGATCCTATTTTTGGTGGTTTTCTCTTTTAGACATTTTGAAATGACGATTTTGCTCCTTACGGGCAAATTGTCTCGAAAAATTTCAAAAGTTTCAAAAAAATTTTCAAAAATTAGGAAATATGTCATTTTAATTGGCCAATCCTACTTTTAAGGATTTTTCTCATTTATCTTTTCAAAATGATGATTTTGCCCCATATAAAAAAATGTTCACGAAAAAAATAGTTAGTATTTTAAATGGTCCAACATGGAAAGGTTTTTAAAGTAAAATTTTGGCAATTTCTTCATATTTGTAGTCTACGAAATCTATTTTCTTATTTTCGGATGTTTTCTTAATATGGAAAATAATATTAAAATTTACGACAAATTTCAAAAATTACTTTTCTTTTAAATTGGATACTCAGGCTTTGTTAAAGCTTCTAAATATAATTTTTGGAAACTTTTGAAATTGAAAAATTGTGTTTTTTGTTTTTTGTAATTTTCTACTCCCAATTTTTCATTTTTTTTCACCCCCGCCCTATCCCACACCACTTTTCCTCATTCAGCGGTAGAACTGCCAAATAGGGGCGTGTTCGGCTCTCCGATTACCGAACAAGCCCCATTCTCATATTATTCCTACCGCAAAATCCAAATCAGTAAAAAGATAAATTTTTTAACCCATTTTCGTAAAAAGCCCTCCAAGGACTGCGAGCTCTCTCATTTTCTTATCCATCCTTAGGTGGAAACCTCTCATCCTGATGCCATCTGTTGATCTCTCTTCTTCTCGCCGCGTCATGGTGGAAGAAGGATGAGGCTTGAGCTTTAGGTCGCTTCACGGCGGCTCCTTGTGTGATTGTTTTGTGTGCGAGGAATAGAGACAAGTAGATTTCTAACCCTTCGATTGCTTGGTTCGTCGATCCTCTTGCATGTTGTTTCTGTTCGCTCGATTAGTGTCTCTTGAGTGGCAGATTTATGGAATTCACGAACGGATTTATAAGGAGGCGGGGTTTGGTTTGGGTTTGTACCGAAAGGGTCTTGCAAATCTTGTTTCTGAATTCGATGGCTATTCTTTGGCATCGGGTAAGTGGAATTCAAAGTCAGTTGGGCTAGATGGCTAATTGTTGCGGAAATCAAATGAAGAACAAAAGTGGAACAACGAGATTTACGTGGTTCGATCAGATTGATCTACGTCCACGGGCGAGGCAAACAAAATTCCACTATATCAAAAGGAGAGAGTACACCAATTACAATGAAACCCTAATCACAATATATATATTGTGTCTCAAAACATAAAAAGAAAAACCTAATTCCTCTGGGTTGGGCCTACGGCCCACTCAAATAATATGTCATAAATTCAAGACATATTTAACAATTCTCCACCTTGGCTTGAATTTAATAAGTCAAGAAGCCGAACATGTTCTTCCGGCATCCCTAAGCCTACGTGAGCTAACTCGGTGTAGGAAACAAGGGATGTAACAAAGGAAAGAATATGCCCTCTTCAAACAAAGGTAAAATTTCCTTCACCTCGCCACCAAGCCCCAGAAAGGGGCAAAACTCAACTAAGCATGCCAATCAAGTTCAAGCAATGCTTAAACTTGTTGGTGGGGATTGACTTGGTCAACATATCAGCAGGATTGTCAGCAGTGCCAATCTTCTTTACCATCATATTTCTCTCAGCAACTGCCTCTCGAATAAAGTGATATCTGACATCAATGTGCTTAGTCCTCTCATGATATGCTTGATTTTTAACTAAGTGTATAGCACTCTGATTATCACAAAAGACAACTGAATTGTCTTCCTGCTGAAGCCCAAGTTCCTGAACAAGATTCCTTAACCAGATAGCTTCTTTCATTGCTTCTGCTGCTGCCATATACTCTGCCTCTGTAGAAGACAAAGCGACTGTCGACTGTAAGGTTGACCTCCAACTAATAGCTGAGCCAGATAGCGTGAAAAGATAGCCAGTCAAAGATCTTCTTTTATCAAGATCACCTGCATAGTCAGAATCCACAAATCCCACAACTGAGGTACCACTTGAACTATTTCTATCAAACACCAAGCCCAAATCTGCGGAACCTCTAAGATACCTAAGTATCCATTTTACTGCCTGCCAATGCTCCTTTCCAGGGTGAGCCATATATCTACTTACCACACTAACTGCATGAGCAATATCGGGACGAGTACATACCATAGCATACATCAAGCTGCCAACTGCACTGGAGTATGGGACATGAGACATTGCAGCCTCCTCATCTTCTGACTGAGGTGAATGTAGAGCTGAGAGTCTAAAATGAGGTGCTAATGGCGTAGTAACAGGTTTTGCGTTCTGCATGCCAAACTTCTCAAGTATCTTCTCAATATAGCTCCTCTGCGATAGATATAATTTTCCTGCTTTCCTATCCCTCTGAATTTCCATCCCTAAGATTTTCTTGGCATGACCCAGATCTTTCATCTCGAACTCCTCACTGAGCTGTTTCTTCAAGATCAACACATTTGACATGTTCTTTGCGGCAATGAGCATATCATCAACGTATAAAAGAAGATAGACAAAGGATCCATCTGAACCCTTCCTGAAGTAGACACAACTATCATAGCTGCTCCTATGATAACCACTTCCTATCATAAAGCTATCAAATCTCTTATACCACTGTCTTGGAGATTACTTTAAACCGTACAAGGATTTCTTCAATCTGCAAACATGGTCTTCTTTGCCTTCTACATAATAGCCCTCAGGCTGGGCCATATAAATAGTCTCATCAAGGTCACCATGCAAAAAAGCAGTCTTCACATCAAGTTGCTCAAGCTCAAAGTCAAATTTAGCAACTAAAGCTAATAACACACGGATGGAAGTGTGCTTAACCACAGGAGAGAATACCTCAGTATAATCAATTCCCTCCTTTTGATTGTAGCCTTTGGCTACAAGTCGTGCCTTGTATCTAGCATCTTCAACACCCGGAATTCCTTCCTTTTTCTTGAAGACCCATTTACACCCAATAGCCTTTTTTTCTTTAGGCAACGACACCAAGTCCCAAGTCTGGTTCTTGTGAAGTGATTCAAGTTCCTCAACCATAGCAGTAGCCCATTTTTCTGATTCTACACAAGTAACGGCTTCAGTATAAGTAGAGGGTTCATGAATACCCATACCTTCTGCTGTCGTGAGAGCATAAGTCACCAGATCAGAGTAACCATATTTTTGAGGAGGTCGAATCTGCCTCCTTTCTCTGCCAGTGGCAATAGAGTATGGCTGCTCCACCTCATCTACTGCTTCCTCTTCTGAACTTGAATCAACAGTAACACTTTGTTCGCTTAAATCATCTCGAGAGGTTTTCTCTGGAAGCTCCACCTGAACCTCCACCTTATTCATATTGCTCTCAAGCTTTCCTGCATGATCATCAACAACCTTTCTTTGATCAAGTATAAGCATTTCATTAAAAGTAACATCCCTACTAATAATGAACTTATGCGAGTTGGATTCCTGACACCACAAAACGATACCCTTTTACACCATCAGCATAACCAACAAAGATGCATTTTCTTGCTCTAGGTTCTAACTTACCATCCTTAACATGATAATAAGCAGGGCATCCAAAAACCTTTAGATTAGAGTAATCGCAAGGCTTACCTGACCACTTCTCAAAGGGAGTCTTGCAGTCTATTGCTGTTGAAGGAGAGCGATTAACCAGATAACAGGCTGTGTTAACAGCTTCAGCCCAAAAGTCTTTTTCCATGCCAGCATTGGAGAGCATGCATCTTGCTCTCTCCAAAAGAGTTCTGTTCATACGTTCTGCCACTCCATTCTGCTGAGGAGTGTGTCTAACTGTACGGTGTCGAACGATACCAGCATCTGCGCAGAATTCATTAAAATCACCACTACAGAACTCAAGACCATTATCAGTCCTAAGACGTTTGATCTTCTTTCCAGTCTGATTCTCAACAAGGGTTTTCCACTTCTTGAAGGTTTCGAATACGTCACTTTTCCTCTTCAGAAAATAAACCCAAACCTTCCTGGAATAATCATCAATGAACGTTACAAAGTAAAGAGCACCACCCTTAGATGGAACCTGTGCTGGTCCCCATAAATCAGAGTGGATGTAATCAAGTGTGCCCTTTGTTGAATGTGTGCCAGTACTGAAGCTAACTCTGCACTGCTTGCCAAGAACACAATGTTCACAGAAATCTAGCGAGGTCGTCTGCTCTCCACAAAGTAAACCACGTTTACTCAAAACTGTCATGCCACGCTCACTCATGTGGCCCAAACGCATATGCCACAGTTTTGTTTTATCATTATCAGAAACAGAATTAGATGTGCCAATCGAAGGACCCATAACAGTGCTACCCTGTAGATAATATAAGTAGTTCACCTTGCTTCCTTTCATCACAACCAGATTGCCTTTGGAGACTTTGAGAACTCCACCTCCACCTGAGTACATACACCCAATGGAATCCAAATTGCTCAACGAGATAAGGTTTCTCTTCAAGTCCGGTATATGCCTTACTTCAATCAAGGTTCTTACTACTTTGTCATGACATTTAATTCTAACAGAATCAATACCCATAACTCTGCATACAGTATCATTCCCCATCAAGACTGATCCACCATTTATTTTCTCATATGTGGTGAACCATTTCCTATTTGGGCACATATGATATGATGCTCTAGAGTCTAATATCCAAACATCATCGGACAAACTAACAGCAGAGCATGCAGTAAGAACACTGTCTGGCGCCTTAGACTCATCTTCGCTAGCAACATTCACCACATCTTGTCTTTGGGCATGTTGCTTACCTTTTCTCTTGAGCACAGGACAATCTGACTTGTAATGTCCTCTTTTGTGACAATAATAGCACTCTACGTTCGTCTTATCGCCAGTGTGCCTAGATTTTGAGCGACTAACAGATTTCCCTCGAGGAGTTTTATCCCTGTTCTTGTTCCTGCCTCTCACAAATAAACCATCTGCTTTATTTTCACTAGTATTCCCATTCAGTTTCGTTCTCAATTCAGCAGAATTCAAAGATGCTTTAACATCCTCCAAAGTTATGGATTCACGTTCATAAAGCATCAAGTTCACAAAATTCTCATATGAAGCAGGCAGTGAACATAACACAATCAAAGCTTGATCTTCATCATCAAGTTTAATATCTAAAGTTTTCATATCCAGAACAATTTTATTAAACTCATCCAAGTGTTCCTGAACAGGCGTACCTTCGCGCATCTTTAGGGTATAAAGATGCTGCTTCAAATAAAGTCTCGACGTCAAAGATTTCTTCATGTAGAGACTTTCCAGTTTGCTCCAGAGACCCGCAGCTGTTTCCTCATCGACGACTTCTCGCAGAACCTTGTCATCCAGAGACAACTGAATCGCGCTATGTGTTTTCTCGTCCATCTCTTCTATTTCTGCCGAGGTCATGTCGTCTGGATATTTTCTGTCCAACGCCCTAACCGTACCCTCTCGCCTCAATAAAGCTTTCATCTTTATTCTCCATAATTCAAAATTATTCTGTCCATCAAAAGATGAAATCTGAAATTTCAGAGATGCCATCTCAAAGAACTTAAGTACTCTCGAAACGGCTAAACAAAAAACGTCTCCTCGTGTGCGGCTTCAAGAAACTCAAGTTTCTCTCTTTATTGAAAAAATTCTGCAAAGCGGTTGAAGAAACGTGACGACGAACGCGACCATGCACGTGACGATCAGCTCGAGGGACGACTGAATTGAGCTGGATCACAACCGAAAATCTCGGTCAAAAATTTCGGTCAAAAAAACAAAAACGGAACAGCAATAGTGGCGAAGGAGAAACCACAGTGGCGTCGTCCACTTCTCTCTCTCTCCCTCAACTTTCTCCTTTTCCCACCAAGCTTGACTTTGACCAAAAAAGCAAATTCACTTTTCTCGCCCCACTTGGACCTCCCCACTGCAAGATTGTCCTCCACTCTCTCAAATTTCTCCACGCCCACTTTTCTTGGTCAAAAGAAACACAAAGAAGACTGGCTCGTCAACGTCGTGGGGCCGTGAACAAGTAGGCAAACCGCCTCTCACCTGGCAAAGGAGTCTTGGCGCAAACAGAAAGGATGCTTCAATCTCAGACCACGAACCACGAACGTCGTCGGCGATTTGAATCGCAAATTTCCTCCACGACGTTTACTCTCTTGAACCCTAGAAACGAAGCTTCGCTCTGATACCAATTTGTTACGGAAATCAAATGAAGAACAAAAGTGGAACAACGAGATTTACGTGGTTCGATCAGATTGATCTACGTTCACGGGCGAGGCAAACAAAATTCCACTATATCAAAAGGAGAGAGTACACCAATTACAATGAAACCCTAATCACTATATCTGGGTTGGGCCTACGGCCCACTCAAATAATATGTCATAAATTCAAGACATATTTAACACTAATGGATCATGGACGTATCTTTAGGAGAAAGTCTATGATGACTCTGGATGGGCGTATAGATAGTTTGACTGATTTGTGAGCCATGATAATTGATTGATAGGTAATTCGTTGTGGTGTTAATACTCGCGAAGCTTCTGCTCACTAGTTTTCTAGAATCGCTGGCTAGCAAGGAGAAATTGTCATATGAGTGTGGAAGCCATGGAAGGGGAATGATGCGATGCGTGGCGGATGTGCTTAGGTGGAGATGACAGAGCGCGTCGATGGTGTCGTTAGATTGAGAGCAGTGGAAACATTTGTAATCTCCCAGTAGTCTCTGAACTCTTTTAAAGAATTGGCTATATTCATATATATAACCTGGTAATCTTGATGGATGAGAAATTTCGTTTTTTTTAGCCGGTGTTTGGTAGTGAATCAAGTGATACCATATTCTCTTAGGTGTGCTTGCTAGTTTGTTTTTCATGCACTTGTTTTATGTGGCCAATTGCTTTGCTTTTTAGTATGAGCTTTTGCATGCATCTCTATGTACATATTAACAAATTTAAATAGAGTGAATTTAGAGAAAAGTTGAAATGGCTTAGCGCCCTGGGACGCTACACGTAGCATCATGAGAAAGTGTACATGGGTGACGTGTTTATGCTGTGGATTGAGTAATCCTGTGAATGATAATAATTTTTTTTTTGCTAGTAATAGGTTTTTCTTTGGATGAGTTCCTGAGCCAAGAAGCCTGCATCACTTTTGTCCCAAAGGCGGTCGATGAACCTAAATAGAAAAATGTAAAAATACTAAAATAAAAACAAAGATTGGGATACAAAAAAGGAAAAAGGAAAAAAGACTAAACAGGACAATCTGGAACATAAGAAATTTCCTTCTCTATAATGCGAATAGTTTTCTTTCACTCCGTTCTACAATAGATCGTACGTTAATTTATTTTCTATTCTATTAAATCTTGATAACAAACTTTTATTTTTACTGCGGCATTTAGCGGTCTACGGAGAATATATCCAAATCATCTCAATCTATATTCTATCAGTTTCTCTGTCATTGGTACTATTCCAACTTTTCGTCGAATATCTTCATTTCTTATCTTATTCATTCTTGCATGACTACACATCCACCTTCACATTCTCATTTTCGTTACCTCCATTTTATGGTTATGTTGCTGCTGTATTGGCCAAAATTCAGCTCCGTATAGCATTGCAGGTCTTATTGTTGTTCTATAAAATTTTCTTTTTAGCCTAAGAGAAATTTGTGATCACATAAAAATTCTAATGCACCACGTCATTTCATCTAATTTACTCCAATTCTATGGCCAACATCCTCATCAATCTCTCACCTTTTACAAAATTGATCCCAAATATCTAAACTTTTGTCAAAGCATATTCACAGATTATTGATTTCCTCCTCTTGTCTTGGCAAACTGATACTTATATTCCGTCTTACTTCGACTTCACGTAAGTATAAAATTTAATAACGATATAAAATTTATGTTCTCGATTCATTTATGTAAGTTCTATATCCTAGGACATAAATTCGTTTGATGGTAAATGAATTAATCCATAAATAAAATTGACATGATTATGCTAAGTAGAGAATTACATTTGGTACCTGATTCTAACTGTTCAAAGACTTGGTCTACTTTGCCATAAGCTCCTCTTTGTGGGATACCATTTAACTTTAACTTGATGAGCATCAAATGAGCCAATTCATCAAATGCAATTACAATAATATCAATGACAATTAAAATGACCATGAAGTATCATCAAAGTATATCAAATTTATCTGTAATCAACAAAGGTCTACCCCCATCGCGATGAGTATAGGCGTGAAAAACCCACTCTTTGATCATAAAAATAATAGACCAACATGTTGAAATGAATATAAGAATTGTCACAAATTAGCATGATCAATTGATTAACAAAATTATACATGGCACTGAACATCTAAAGATGATGTACCAATTGAAGCGGATAAGTATGTTAAGATCACATCAATGTAATGTTCTATTATTGTAATGAAAGAAAATAAGTGAAGAAAATTGAAAGAGAATGTCCCCATATCAAATTGTATAAGCTGCTAAAGACATCTATTAGTCACAAATGAAGATGACAAATAGAGAGGTGGAGGTATGTCATGACGAGAGAGAGAGAGAGAGAGAGAGAGAGAGAGAGAGAGAGAGAGAGAGATTGCAACGGAGCTATAGCAACAGACGTTTTGATAGTGAGTGCGACAATGGAACTCGAGCGAAGAGGAGATGGAGATGTTCAGCTGAGTTTGTTCACTCAAGAAATAAGGACGTAGGAAAGAGGGAGAACGCATGTGAGAGAAATAGAGTGAGCGATGGGAAAAGTATCAATTTATATTTTTGTTCCAAACCTATATGGGTTAAGAATTTGTCCTAGAAATAGAAAAATGAAATTGATTACGATACGGATTTCTATTTCAAACATGTTCTTGGGAATAGAAAAATTATAAAACAGAAAAATAAAGAAACAGAATGGTTATCATACACACCCTTAATCTCTTTACACTGTGTTGTCTAAATTGGCTAGTTGCTGTTGTGGTTTTTAATAGGCAATTTTTTAGGAGAAATTATCCAAAAAATTATATACTCAGGATGCCAATTCAACATAAATCATTTAATAGTATTTAGTTTTAAATCATTTGGTGATTTGTTAATGTAGTTTTGTTGGCTAAATTTGATTGGCGAGGCTCCACACAACGATGGAACTTGAATGATGAGGAGATGAAGAATTTAAACTGAGTTTGTGCACACAAGAGAGAGGGAGAGCAAACGTGAGAGAGAGGGGTGGATTTGTTAAAAGAGTCAAAATGCATTGATAGATTCAAGATGTGTCTTGCTAGCATTTCCCACACCAACACAATCCAAAAGTATCATGGGTGGATTTGGTTCAGTATTTGATATGGGTTTTGGAAAAATGCAAATGCCTTCAACCTAAAGGTGTTCGTGAAAATACAAATAGCATTTGGCAAAATCTTATTTGGAAATGAGCTTTAGGTTAAATGGTGTTTAGTTAAAGCAACTTTATAATGGGCCTTGAATGCAATTTTTTTACATTTTATTTTTTAAAAAAATTGAACACTTCGTTGGTCTAGCGAAGGTCTCAGGCCATCAACCAACTAGATCTAGCATTAGTGGCCATCGTCTATGGTTGCCTGGCCTCAAGCTGCTCTCGCCGAGAGTTGAGTGACCAAGGCGAGGACCGACTGAGGTCGGGCGACCTCAAGCGACATTTGGGGTCACATGAACTGAGCCACGACGCTTGGGTCGCACGACCTAGGCGCTATTGTCTGGGTCCGGGCGACCTATGTGGCATTTGCCTAGACTAAACATGGTCACGATTCATGAATTGGCGATTCCGATTTCAAATTTCGAGAAACTAAAGGTTTTAGGCCGGTTCCTGTTCGATTCGGCAGTTCTGAACTGGCGAACTGCCGATTGTTCCGAATCGATTTCTATTTTTTTTTTAAAGATTTTTGAGTTTAAAAATTTAATTGTGATGAATTTGTAATAAAATTATAATCAAATTATTAAATAATAAATTATAAAATAATTATTATCAAATAAATGTAGGGGAAAAAAGGGAAGGAGAGAGGGCTTGAACTTAATGATTTATCATTAGGCGCCTACATATCTTCTTAGGATAGAAGAATCAAAACTCTTGTAGTTCTCTTACCTTTCATAACTCCATATTTACCTCATCCTCAATCATCTCTATCTGTTCTTGTACCGGTTGCGGTTTATCCATCATCAAAAAAATTTGGCTTCATTATTGCGATCTATCTCTTGTTATCAATATTGTGTTTTTGTCCAACCATCAATGCAAGCTTGACATTCCACCGATTCGGGATGTAATCTTAAACGTCGTTCATTTAAAATATTGCCTCCAACGCTAAATACTTACTTTACCACAACTGTTGAATAATGGGTTGTTGAAATTTATTTTGCAATTAGAGCAAGAATTGGATATTAAGTGGAATGCCTCTTCCACCAATTTAATATTGTGAAATTTTTACTGCCTTGAGATTCGTTAAACTCAAAAGAAATAGTTATATAGCTCTATATTTCATAATTACTTCCTACTGCATCCTTATTCCTTTTTTGCCTATGCATCATAAGTTGATATCCTCTACTAATTTTATTTATTTTCTCATATTGTAAGTTATTAGATTGAGAAGAGCCATATCCACTATCACATATATTATATATTTTACAAAATTCATATATAATTATATTATGACATTTTTAGCCATTATTTGTATATTTCTAATTTTTTTCGTATTAGTTAAATATAAACATTCATAATACGTATTCAAATAATCACCTAAACCATCTAATTTATAACGTGTATCAAATATAAAAGTAACTAAATAAATAATAGAAATTTCCCTATAATAATCTAGCCATTTTGCTCGCTTTATATTAATAGTATCACCTAATTTCTCATCATTTTTATTTTCTTCAAAAACTCCAACAACATTAATATGTTTTATTAAAAATAAATGCGCAGTAGGATAATAAACACCAGACAAAGTATAAGTTGCATCATTAAAAATTTTCAAAATATCTTAAAAAAAAATTGCGACTATCCCATTCTTGTGGGTATAAATTAATGTCGGCTATATTATTTGAAATAAATGCACATAATAAATCATAAAGATTTATTAAGCAACTCGTAAGTAGAAGTCCAATGATTTGGAATATCTTTTGAAAATCTTTTTTGTCTTGTTTCATTTACTTAACAAAATTTTGACCATTCTTTCATTACTTGGGAATGTTTTCATAAATATTGAATTGTTATTTTTATAGGGTTGGGAAAAAATTAAAGAGTTTTTAAATCATCTTATATACATAAATTTAAAACGTGATAAACACATCTAACATGAAAAAAATTTTCACCAAAAACGGGTTTACAAATCTTTTCTAATTCAATAATTAAAGCGGTATTTGCCGCGGCATTATCAAAATCAATTGAAAAAATTTATTTAATAAATAATATTCTTCTAAAATTTACCTAATTAATCTATAAATATTATTTACCGTATGCCTACCATAAAAAATTTAAAATGTAATAACTCTTTTTTGAATATTCTAATCATCATCTATTCAATGATATGTTATACCCATATGAGAATCAATTTGCCAATGATCACTCCAAATATCACTACTTATATGCACATGTCCATTAAAATTCATAAAAAAAAGTTTGTAAATAGTTTTTCTTTTTTTTTTATAAAATTTTTAATTTCTCATTTAAGTATATTTCTGGGAACAAGTTTTGCTTGTGGAGCACATGCATTATGTATAAATTGATTAAAATCAAAATTTTTACCAAAACTAAATGATAAATGTTTAATGAAAATAAATTTACCTAATTCTTCTTTATATGTTTTCTCATTAGAACGAAATAAAGTAGATTGTTAGGATTGGTGTACCCAGAAATTTGTTGTTGGTTGGTGTCAATTCTCACTTTGGTTGAATGTTTTGATCTAAAATACCATTTAAATGTTCTATTTCCTTGTCCACTTGTATATTGTACCACAATATTTACGAATTAAATCATACATCTTTGGACCTTCTCCAAATTTTTTGACTTTCATGAAGTGTGCCCATATATTGGATCCACCTTTGTTGTTGATGCTTCTTCGGTATCAATAGGAGGATGAAGATTTTCTTGAGTGTGGACTTGCTCTATATTATGGATTAGGATACTTTGGATTCTCCCATTGTGCTTTTACCTATATTATGGATTTTCTTGAGTGTAGATTTTCATCATCTACATCAACTCCCCAATCTGCATAATCATAAGGATTAGGATACTTGGATTCTCCCATTGTGCTTTTACCTTTATTAGTCGCTCTACTGCCACTTGCCTTTTTTTAGATATATAAAATATATATATATTGTATAATGCAAAAAAATATAGTTGTAGGGTATAAATAAAGAAATAAAGAAAAAATAAAAAAATAAAGGAGATAACAAATAAATAAAATAAAAAATTAGCGAACTAAAAACGTAATTGAGACTTGAAAGTTAGAGAGAATTTGAGAGCTTAAGAGAATTTGAGAAAACTGAGAGGATTAAGAGGATTTGTGTGAAAAAAAAATGAAAGATGGAATAGATATTTGTAAGTTTTAATTTTTAATTTTTTTTTAAATTTTGTTCCAACGGTACTGAATCATGGTTCGAACCCAGCAAAGAGCCATTGGTGTAACGGCTCGGAACCGGCGGTTCCGAGCTGCGGTTCGAACTTCAATTTTTGTGGAACCGGAACCGAACCATTATGGCCATGGGCCGATTCCGATTCCGAACAGGTTAACGGGCTGGTTTCGAGTGTGACCGAGCAAGTTTCGAGCCTGAATCAGCCCGTGGCCATGTCTAGCCTAGACAACAGCCCTCACCTAGTGATTGGCCTCTCACTTTCCCTTCATCAGCTAAATCTGGCCTCCTCAAATTTGAAGAAGATGAAGAGTAAAAAGAGGGGTGTTGACACCTGATTTTTAATCATTTTTTCTATTGCTAAAGTAATAAAAAATCCATAAAAATTCATAAAATTGAAAAATCAACTTTGGGGACCTTAGCCAAGCCTAGGGAACCAATTTTGACCAAAAAACGATTTTTCATATTTTCAGTATTTTTACGTATTTTGTATTTATTTATTTTCGAAAATTAATAGAAAATCCATAAAAATTCATAAAATTGAAAAATCAACTTTGGGAACCTTAGCCAAGCCTAGGGAACGAATTTTGACCAAAAAATAATTTTTCATATTATATATATTTTAATTTTTTTAAAAAAAATACAAAAATATTTGAAAATTTTGGAAAAATAACATTTGAGGCCAAAAAATACACAAAGATAGTTAATATTTTTATTTTAAATCTATTTTCATATTGGCCATCGCAAATTCAGAAAAATCCAATTCGAGTCACGTGTTCCTTCACGAGTAAAATCTCGAATCGGGCCTAAAAAAATTTAATTTGAGTCAACTTATTTTTAACTTTCACTTTTTATGAGTTGTGACATTGTCTTCTAATATTTTAAATTTTCATCTTGGCCCAATTATACCCAGAATGACTTAATTTTGCAAAAGGGTTTTAATTAAATTATGCATTATTTTTAGCGACAAGAAATGAGCTTAAATTTGACATGTGGTAAATTTTGGTGTGTCAAAAATTGTGAGGAGATTTGGACTTAAAGAAATATATTTTTTTCAGGGACTGAATTGTAAATACTTAAAATTCAAGGACTAGAGTACAAATACCTAACTCTTGAAGGATTATTTTACAAATAATAAAAAGAAGAGTTAGTGGATAAATTAGAATAGAGAAGGGAAGATGAAGAAGAGGAGATGAAGAAGAGAAGTTGGAGAAGAATGGATGGAGAAAATAAGATAAGAATAGAGAAGGGAAGATGGAGATGAAGAAGAGTTAGTAGAGAAATTAGAATGGAAGATAAGAATAGAGAAGGGAAGATGGAGATTAAGAAGAGTTAGTGGAGAAATTAGAATGGGAGATAAATATGGAGAAGGGAAGATGAAGATGAAGAAGAGTTAGTGGAGAGATTAGAATGTGAGATAGAGATGGAGAATGGAAGATGAAAATGAAGAAGAGTTAGTGGAGAAATTAGAATGGGAGATAGAGTTAGTGGAAAAATTAGAATGGGAGATAGATGAGTAGGTTATAAAAGGAGGAAGAAGTGAGCTTGAGGAGGATTCTTGAGAGAGAAAATTTGAAGTGTTTGGGAGAATTTTTTGGAGAGAAAATTTTGGATGTTTGAGAGAGTTTTGGGAGATTGAAGAAAATTTTGAGAGAAAGAAAATACCAAAAGAGAGAGAATTTTGAAGATGATGGGAGTTTAAAGCTAGGGGTTATCATCACAAATTCCTTCATCGATCAATATAAATCAAGAGTTCATCCTCGTCAACGAGCAAACAAATTTAAGCTAAGTGTTTTTATTTATTCATTTATTTATGGTTTTACTCGCAAATTAGCACAAATTGTATATACTTTCTCCATCTCCTTTTTCTTCCATATTTTATGTCAGGAGAAGGATATCTTTACGTCAACAGCAAAAATCTCGTCGAGATACAAAAATCGGCCCAGACAAGCTCCTAAGCTGTCCACCGATTTCTCAACTGATCTGTGACTAAAAGTCCCTCTTAATTCAAAAGAAACTCTCTATATTGGGAACATAGAGAGCGAAAATCAATTATAGAAATCCCTCCCAAAAAAATGGGAGATAAGTACTCTTTCTACTCTTCTGGTTTTAGGTGCAGATTAGCACATATTTTGTATACTAACACTTCACTCTATTTTATGTCAGGAAGCCGCAGCTCTATATCAATGGTCAATCCTATGGAAGCACAAAATCGGCTTGGAGGAGTCCTCAAGCGCGCACAAATTTCAAATTGTTGAATCAATTCGTTGTATTTCATTTTAAAAAATTCATACCCCAAAATGGAGAGGACAAAGTCCATCCGCAATTTAAATACCTGCACCATAAATCCCAAAGGGAAGAGCCAAGCCAATGCTTAGCCTCCCATTGGAGGTTTTTACTTATAGTAGTTAAATACCTGCAACTTAAATACCTGCACCTTAAATCCCAAAGGGAAGAGCCAAGCCAATGCTTAGCCTCCCATTGGAGGTTTTTACTTACAGTTGTTAAATACCTGCACCTTAAATCCCAAAGGGAAGAGCCAAGCCAATGCTTAGCCTCCCATTGGAGGTTTTTACTTACAGTAGTTAAATACCTGCAACTTAAATACCTGTACCTTAAATCCCAAAGGGAAGAGCGAAGCCAATGCTTAGCCTCCCATTGGAGGTTTTTACTTACAGTAGTTAAATACCTGCAACTTAAATACCTGTACCTTAAATCCCAAAGGGAAGAGCCAAGCCAATGCTTAGCCTCCCATTGGAGGTTTTTACTTACAGTAGTTAAATACCTGCAACTTAAATACCTGTACCTTAAATCCCAAAGGGAAGAGCCAAGCCAATGCTTAGCCTCCCATTGGAGGTTTTTACTTACAGTAGTTTAAATACTTGCAACTTAAATACCTGTACCTTAAATCCCAAAGGGAAGAGCCAAGCCAATGCTAGGCCTCCCATTGGAGGTGTTTATTCACTGTCATGTACTTCCTATAATTTAATTTTTGAATCATCAGACCCAAAAGATGAGTAGGTCGTAATACTGCACAGAAGTCGTTAACACACTCCCTCTTTCGGCTTCAGGGAATCTTTAACACTTAAAAAGTACTATGTGAGTGAAATCTTCAGTTTTTTCCTCTTTCTCTATCCCTATCCCATAGGTACAGCCTTTGAATCAATAGAGAACAAGCGGCATTCTCCCTTGACTCTATTCCAAAATTCAAGAAAAGAATGGGAGAAAGATGCATAAAGAAGTGAAGCTCGACAACAACAAGAGAAAGGCCAGTCACGAAAAAAAGCCTACTTATTTTACTGCTTAACGCCCTATTAGGCAGTAGTGGCAAGCACAGCAGAAAGGACATTGAGCACCTGCCCCGAGACCTCATCAGGGTGCAAATCCAAATCCTGTCCAGAATACGAACCCGGGCAGGTTGATATTTATTGACAAGGCTATACAAATTTATTTATGACGAGAACCTCCTCCACTACGATCGTTTGGGCCGGTGGCCCTTCGCCGGGTGTGATTACAGAATCCCAGATGGAAACATGTGAAGTGTATGGCTAACCCAATTCATCAGTGCCTAGCTTGAATTCACCAGCTATCGATCTTCTGCGACTGACCGTAGGACCTCAGCAGTCGGCCTATGTTTCCGGGCGCACGCGTAAAGGCATGATTAGTTCCACAAATCTCACTGCACGGCCTTCGCTTTTTGAGGCTTCCTCTACCCACATCTCTATGTGCCCGCGGCACTTCCATATGGAGAAAGATAGGCCCCTGGGCGAAAGGGGCCACCATTCTCTTTCTTCGTTAGTTCTATCTAGGGAAAGCCCTTCAGTTCAGGTTAAGAAACTGATTAATCTAAACATTAAAGTCCTTCGAAATGAGCTCAAGAAGTATCGGATAACATAACTATAGGGGAGAACAATATAACAAATAAAAATATATACCATCCATGCATCCTATTTAAAAAGTGAAAACACAAAAGAGAATACCCTACTAGAGCTTTAGGAATAAACCAAGCCTGAGTTGCCGAATTAGGATATCCATGAAATTAAGGTACCGAAAAGGCATTAGTTTTAATTAACTAGTGTAACCAAGTCCCCGAGTTCATAATCTCTGGTTCGCAGGAATAAATTAGTTCTCCCGCTAATTTATTTAGGTTTCTAATCGACCTACCAAAAACTATTAGTGGCGACTCCAAATTTTAAAATCATTTAAACAAAAACCAAAGTTGCGATTCGGTAGGGCTTGGGAGGGTCCGCGTTAGTTTAGTCAAATCTAATTAACCTAATAATCCGTTAACCCCTTTGAAGATAAAATATTTTTAGAGGGTCGCGACAGACTGGCGACTCCACTGGGGATAAAGATTTTTAAATTTTCGAAAAAAGATACCAATTGGAATACTTAAATTTTTTCGAAATTTTAAAAGTCTTAGTGGACTTAGGCCAATGAAAATTTCATGGATATCTCGCTTCTGGCGATATTGTTTGGGACTCATTCTATAGGTGTTATATGTTTTTGCAGGATGGAAGTTATAAGGGGCGGAGTGTTTGGCTAACCCCTTTGTTTTGCAGGCTCGGTGTTGGATTTATTTGTTTAATTTCGCACATTTTTAGAAGCGCTGTTTTGATATCAATTGTTGTGCATGTCTTGCATACTCTGAGGATCACGACACCTGCACACACAAGCGTCTAAACCCAAGTCGCGAAATTCTTCCTAGAAAACCATAGATAGGGATCGAATATGCAAAGCTCTTGCGTCGATCGCGCTCGGGTTGACCATATTTTATTCCGCTCATTATCTGAATTGACAATTCTTCCCATTGTGATTTGATTGCGCGGAGGGTAAGTTTGTCAATTCAGATAGTGGGAGCCTTTTTAGGTCCATACCTTGTCTCTCCTTCTTTTATTTTCTAGAGTCCACTCCTCACTTGAGTCATGCGCATGACTATGTGATTTGCATTTCTCCAAGGTAAAAGTAAGTTCTCTAATTTTATCTTGTATTTATTTTCGGTCGGTCCATGCTAGGTGTTAGTCAGTTATTGAGCTTGATATTACGACCATTCTTTTTAAGAGAAAATAAAAATTAAATTTGTCCCTCATTTCTTTTAAATTTTTTTTTTGAAAAAATGATGTAAAAAAATCCCTTCATGGGAATTTTATTAACCAATAAGGGATTTTTGTCATATTTTTATTGCTTCAATAAAAATGAAATTTTCCTGAAAAAATTTTCCTCTGAAAATTTCAATAAAAAGAAAAATTCCTTAAAAAAAACTCTAGTAGACATCAAGTGATTTTATCACATTTTTCAAATTATAAAAACTTGCAAGAAAATTCTTCTCGAGAAATTCGCTCATGTTTTTCTAAGAAAATTTTCTCTAAATAAAATTAGACTAATTGACCAATAAGAGATTTTTGTCATGTTTTTTTTCTCTCCAATAAAAATGAAATTTTCCCGACAAATTTTCCTCTGAAAATTTATTTCGATAAAAAGAAAAATTCCTTTAAAAAAAACATCAAGTGATTTTATCACATTCTTTCAAATTATAAAAACTTGCAACAAAAATTCTTTTCGAGAAATTCGCTCATGTTTTTCTAAGAAAAGTTTCTCTAAATAAAATTAGACTAATGTCTCGGGGGAATTTTGTTAATCAATAAAGGATTTCTGTCATGTCTTTCCTGCTCTAATAAAAATAAAATTTTCCTAATAAATATACCTCTGAAAATTTATTTTGATAGAAAATTCCTTCAGAAAATTTGATCAAGAGATTTTATCACACTTTCCAAGTTATGAAAATCTCAAGAAAATTAGTTTTTGAAAAATCCACATGTGACCTCCTAAGAAAATTTCATTTGATTTCTCAACAAAATTGAAGAATAAAATTAGACTAATGTAGGAATCATGGGCCGACCTTTCTTGCGTCATGTACTAATTATATCCTTTACTTTTGTAGGAAATCCCAGGTATCCAAGGCGGGGGTAAAGTTTGGTTCAATAATGCACACCACGAATTATTTTTAGAAGTACGAAAAGACAGGAAATTGCTGATTTCTTAATCCTGGGGGCAAGTGAGGAGGTCGATCCTTTCGAACTCAGACATGTGTCAGTTAATGAACACGTACGGGCTGTATATTCTGATATGACAGTGGATTTACACCGATTAAACACTGGGGCATATTTAATGTATTGCAGAGGATCCTACGTCTTTTGAAAGACAATAAGGATTATATAATCAGGACCCATGAAACAAGTACCTTAACCAAATTAAATCAACTAGAGACCGGTCTTAAAATTTCCTCGGATCCGAAACACGCGGAGGGTTTTTAGAGGACCGATGTTCTATTAATGAACGTGGCCCACAGGAATTTCTCCCGACGCTACAGGCGACCGACACGAGCAAGTGGACGCCGAAAGAAACAAAATATGGATAAAAGTGGGCATACAACAGGTGGCTGGATTTATTACCAGCGCACTGATCGAGTTGTCATAGCGTTATTGTTCGTGATCTCAAAATGGATAGTGGGGGCCACCGCCGAACCCTTCATCAATGTTCTCGATATCATCGTCTGGAGCAATTAAACAAGAACATCAAGAAGAACATTAAGCCTCGACATCTTCTGTACCTCAAATCGTTCTGTTATGCTATGCGGAAGAAACGATAGCAGGAAAATTTAAAACAAAAAAACAAACAAAACACGTGAAGCTTTTCTTTCATTCCATTCATCAAAGAGTATTACAATAACTCACTGGGGAGGAAAGGTAAAGCCAAACTGGGCCCTGATAACCATTACGAAAGAGCTCAACTGACTCTCCAAACAGTTGATGCTCTGGATGCACCGGGCGCTCTCGGGATCAAGTTCCGTGAGCCTAAAGAAGAGGCGATCGCACTTCTCTTTAACCTGGGCCATAGTGGCCTCGTAATGTTCAACGGCAAACTCCAGGTCCGGAATCGCTGCCCTCTCGAAAGCAATGTCTGCGGTAATGTCATCAAGTCTCTCCTGCAGCCAACCGCATTTGCACCTCATCACAATATTGCTTGGCTCCTGTTCGGCGTAAGTTCGGACCAAGGCCAGACGGTCCACCAACTTTCCCCTCTCACGAACCAGCCACGAAAGCTGATCGTTGGCAAAATTGAGGGCCTTTTTGTGATTATCAGCCACAAACGTAACTGTTGCCAGACGCTCGTGCCGGTCTCGGTAACGGGCTTTCACGACGGCGGTCACAAGGACCGTCTCATAAGCGTGGTTATAGGCAGCTAGAAAATTGATGAAGAGGGTCGAGAAGTTCCGATACTCCTTTCCCAGTTGGGTACCCTCAACAGAAGCAGCGTCTAGGGTCCTGAATAAACCGAGGATTTCAGCTTCAACGGTAGAGTTTTGGGCTATATGAGCGTAACCTCTACCAAGAAGATTGTAGAGTCTCTCCCACCCAGCCAGGACTTCGGCGGAGAAAGTATGGTTAGGAGAATTGGCCATTTTTGAAAGCAGATCACGAAAGAAAGGAGGAGAGAGGCGAGGCAGATGATCGGAATGCGAAGGCGATAATCTACTTCAGTTTAAATACTAATTTCAAAGGGGCGGTCCTTATTGGTCGAGTTTTTTTTCTATCTACCATTCTCTGTCGGTAACACCCCCACTGGCTCAAATTCTAGTCAAGCAGCAACCTCAAGCTGAGCAGACCCGACGTCTCTGCAGAAAAGTTGGACGGGCCGCCACCACTTTGAAAAAGAAAGAATAAAAAACGAGCTGAGTGGGAGACAAAGAAATTTTCGGCAGAAAAGGAGATACGACTCGTCTTTATTGGAGGACCCGCCAATAAATCGACGGTGGAGATCTTGACAAGGGCCCTCTACCACGAAAAGAAAAAAGGAAGACGAACTGAGCGAGAAACAAGGATTTCCCCTTTGATCAAAAGCTGAATATCAGATTTTCTCCCTCGAAAAATCTAATAGCACTGCCCGTGAAGAGGGAAGTCGTTGCTATTGCCAGAGAGAGAACTTGTCCTCATTTGATAGTGAGAGTTCATTTGCAAGAACTCGCAGGAGAAAGATAGAGAGGAAGGAATTCTCGTGGGAGAGGAATTCAAAACCTTCACCATCAAAGCATCGGCTTTCAAAGCCTGTTACGAGAAACCATCGACGATCCCGTGATCCCTCAAGTCCAAGAAGACATCCTGAGGCGGTCTCGAGTCGGCAGTCCTAGATCCAGAAATATGTCGAGCATTAGGGAAACGGGCGCATGTTCAACCCTGGTCGAAGCTAATGAAGTTCCTTACCCTGAGGGTCTACTGGTCATGGCCATTGACGGTAATCCAGTCTCTCTGTCAATCCTTGTTACCGTATTGAGAAAATGCCGGTATAAGGTTGTAGCTCAAGCAAAGGCGACAGAGGCCTTAGAGATATTAAGGAGGAGTGGTGACCAGTTTGATATCGTCCTCACCGCCATGGTAGGGATTGACATGGATGTTTTCACTCTCTTGGAAGTCATCAATTCTAAATTAAACATGCCAGTCCTCGTAATATCGGCAAGCGATGATCAGCAAGCCATAATGAAGGCTGTCTTAAATGGGGCCCAAGACGTCGTAACGAAACCAGTTAGGGTTCAGATGCTTCAAAACATATGGCAGCACGTGGTAAGGAAGCAATTACACGACCATGAGAATAAGCATCAAGCCTTCAATTTTGTTCCAAGCAACTGGAGAAAGAAGATGAGTTGGTCTCCCGAGCTGCATCGTATGTTTGTTAATGCAGTTCAACAGGTAGGAATCGATTCGGCACGGCCGCAACATATACTGGAAATTATGAACGTAGAGGGACTCACTAAAGCAAATGTTTCGAGTCATCTTCAGAAGTACAGAAAAAGGGTGAGAGAACACAATGCAGCTCAGAATCAAGAAAACCAAGGCGGGACTGATCCAAGCCTGAACGTCGAGTCTCCTCGCCACCATAAGTTCCCCAGGTTAGCATGGGGCGAGCCACTTCCCATCATCAACCAAGCTAGTAACCATGCCATTAATCCCCTAGGCGTTAATCAAAGTATCCCCCAGAATCACCCTAATACTCTTCAAGAGTATAGACCGCAGGAGCAGTGTATTCAGATTCCTTGGTTTGAGCACCAACCTGTGGCTAGAACTCATCCCATGATCAGCGCGCCTGCGCAGCCAGAGAATCAGACAAGAAGTTATCCTGAGCACTTCCACTTCTCTAATCCTCGAATGGAAGGAGTTTTTGGCAGCAGGACAGTTGGTGATCCCCACACTTTCTCGAGTAATGATGAAGGCTCCAGCACGAGAAGTCAAATTGCTCATGGCGAGGACAGAATGAGAAATCTACCGCCAGCATTTGCCAACAACAATGCCCAATTCGAGCATCAGTTGCTGGAAGGTTCAAGAGATTACCCAGATGATGAGCTTACTGCCCTGGTCAACCAGTTTAGGGTTGACAGACGTCCCAAGCCGCGATCAGGAGCCAGTGAGTAGGGACTCTCAAACATCGGTTATCCACACCCGAACCAACACGAGACTAGTTGATTATCGAAGAGCCACAGGAGAGGCAGAACTGACCTTGAATAAGTGCACCTTTCATTTCATGCTTAATTCCCCTGCGTATGATATTTTCCAGCTTTCTAGGTGTCTCGATTTAATTCAAGGACAAGGGGGCAATTTATTTATCCCGTCGAATGCGTGAATCCCTTTTTATGCTAGATTTAGGGCGGATCAATTTGTGGCAACGTCGCTGACTGCCATAATGAGAAATGTTGAATGGCCTCACGTAGGGAAATTTCAAGTGAAAAGCCCAGGCGAGCTCGAAGACGGGTAACTGTGTGTCGTTCCAATTTACCCTCAATCGTTGCAAAATGCTAAATTGGATTTGTTCCATTCTCACCCAGGGGATTGCAAAGTGCCTCAAGAGTGTCGCAAAATGAAATGACCCAATGGAATGCGATAGGACTCATTCGCCTTCAAGGTAACCTTCAAATTAAAGGAGCCCTCCGGTCCACGGACCCAATGGCATGGAAAATGATGATGGTCCAAGGCAACCCGAAAGAAAACAAGGCCCAACTAAGCAAAGCACATATGTGGCAAGCTCAAAGTGAAGGGTAACTCGGGACATACAATTCAATCCAATCCAAATGAAGGAACTTCCTCAATTCAAATTCAATGGAAGTATACACAAGGGTAAAACAGTATCGTTCCAATTTTTCTAGAATATGAAGAACATATACTGCCGCATTCTCTTTCATTTTTGCAGGGGAAGTCTCTACTGGCCAAATTTTCCTGTCTACCATTCCCTATCAGTATCACCTCCGCTACTCGTCTCCAATCTCGAGCCAAGCAAATCCGACGTCTCTACGGAAAAGTTGGACGAGACGCCACTACTTTGAAAAAGAAAGGATAAAAAATAAGCTGAGTGGGAGACAAAGACATTTTCGGCAGAAAAAAGATACGACTCGTCTTTATTGAAGAACTCGCCAGCAAATTGACAGTGGAGACAGCAACAAGGGGCCCCCTTCCACGGAAAGATGGAAGGAGACGAGCTGGGCGAGAGATACGATGAAAAGAAAATCGAGAAAGCCAGAACACTCGAGAGAGGCAATACAGTTGCTAAACCCACGTCTAATTTTAAAGGAGGCATCTTCTTGATAATTCTCATTCGTGCTCGAAAGAGAGACTCTTAAAGCATACGCAGTCTCCCAGAAAAATCCAGAGAGTGAAAATACAAGAAGAGATATCAAACTTTGAGAAATCGTTAACCAAATCGAAGATGTCTCAACCCAACACACTTGAAAGTTATCGTTACTTGCTGAATATGGGAGAGGAAGAGTTCGAAGCCATATTTGGGATCGAGCCTATGGAGCCCGGCCCTTCCACCGACGACGTCCAAGAGCCCGGTAAGGACAATGACAACAACGGTAAAGGTCAAAAGAAGCGTTACCGTCGCCATACTGAGGAGCAAGTACGAAAGCTTGAAGCTTTCTTCAGAACGTGCCCTATGCCAGACGGCAAACAAAAAATGGAACTGAGTCAAGAGCTAGGCCTTGAACCTTCGCAAATCAAGTTCTGGTTTCAAAATAGACGAACCCGAATGAAGACTCGTCATGAGCACAACGAAGCCGAGTTTCTAAGAGTTGAAAATGAAAACCTCCGAGCGGAAAACAAGATGTATAAAGAGACTTTTGACTCCGCCACCTGCCCCAATTGCAATAGCCTCCTCCTCACCCTCGATGAAATGTATGATCTGAGGATCGAAAATGCACGTTTAAGAGGTGAGTTAGACCAATTTATAACAGGATCGAGTTCTGTTGGAGCAGGGTACAAAAGGACCAATGATACTGGATCAGTATCAATACCTCCCGAGGAAGAAGGGACAGATCACCACCAAGCGGACATTGACGATGATCTTTTCGCCATAATCAACCAGTTTGATATCGGTAAAGCATCGGGACTGTGATGCACTTGTTCAGCCAGTGACCACCAGACCTTCTATATGGCCGATGCATACCTAATTTGGGATGAAGCCAGCTGATCATGGGAGAGCCTGTAGAGGAAGCAGAACTGATCCTGAATGAGTGAATGTGTTTTATTTCCTTGCGTGATATGTTTTTCTGCTTTTGTAAATGTGTAAAAGCAAGGAGTAATAATCCGACTTCCCCCTATTAAATGCTCGAATCCGCCACCTCACCAACCTCGCGACGAATTGATGGCGAGTAAAAATCTGGATAAACCTGAAGGGTAACTCCGTATCGTTTCAATTTACCCTCAGTTGCTCCAAGTTTTAAAATTAAGCCCCTTCTATTCTCAGGAAATTACAAATCGACCCAAAAACGCAATCATATCCGAATACAAGTTGAACAAAATTTGGGGGCAAATCGACTCATGGGCATTACCACGGGATGGACAGCTTCGGACAGAGGAAAGTACAAGCGAAAGACGCGAACAATCTCAGAAATGGGTAATTCTGTATCGTTCTAATGTGCACATAATCATCTCAAGTCTTGAATTGTCTTATTCCATTCTTAACAGGGATTGCAAATTACCTCGAGAAATACCGTAACATGGCATAAGGTGATACAACAATGCTGCTTTATCCCCAAAGATTAACCTTTGAAAGGATAGCCCCATGGACACCTATGGTCCAATGGACCGAATGGTATAGGGGATGACAGTAGGTCCGAAATATTCCGAGTTCGATCCCCAATGGTGGGGAATGTTGTATGTATTATAAATAAATAAAATAACTTTTTGTGCATTTCTTTTTTTACAAACAGGAATACTCGACGAGTAATATCAAAGTCAGTATTTTACCATAGTCTTCCCATAATGGTGAGGCGCCCAACAAAAGTCGAGGAAAATTCAATCCAACAAAACTGGTAAAAGACTCGTGCAAGACATTCAAGATGAAGGGTAAATCAGTATCGTTTTCAATTTATCCCTTTTAATACTGGCTGATATGTCTCTTTTTCTTTTTACAGGAAATATTTACACTAACATTTAACATGTTGAAGGAGACAAATCCAAAAGAAAATTATGATCATCTGACAAGATCTATTCTGGTGAAAAATGGGGCAAATTGATCACAAGCTCTGAAGCGAAAAAGCAAATATGTCTTCCTTATCTCGTTTGATTTCGAGAATAATTTCTCTGCTTTTTACAGGGGCATTCAACCGCTAAACCGTGGCGGTCGCTGTCATTAAACAAACCGAAATGCTCCCTCACCCATATGCTTCATCACGTAGAGACAAAGTTTGAGACGAACCACCCCTCGACATAAGGAGTAGGCTTCCCAATTTGTTCGGTCCGCCCACATACCAGGGGCAATTTAAATCCGCCCATATTTGCACATTATATAAACACATGTAATGCTAAAAAATTGTCACATCTGCATTGTGCTTACACAGTTGATGAATTATGTATGACTATTCCGTGTGTTTAACTTACCAACTCCAACTTAGAGCATAAACTGCACAGGAGACATCAAATGTGCAGAATGGGGCATGACAGGATGAGGAAAGGCAAACCATTTCCACGCAAGTCTAACATTTTAATTTACAGATAAACAGCCTTTCCCCAGAGTGAGAGAAGGCCCTTTCGGATTGAAGTCCCCCATTCAGATTACATTCGAGGCGTTCATACTATGAGGACCTCCTTAAACAGAATTGGTAATGCAAGCTTGACAGAATAGTTTTGCATGATCCATATTTGGATTGATTGCATCATGAGTTATCACACAGACTACTTCTAATCATTGCCGACTTGGTTGAATAGTTTTACATGAACCGATCAACTCATTGATGAAAATGCTTGCACATGTTACCTCTGATACTGCCTGACAGGCAACACATTCCCAATGTTCAAACTACCTTCCAAAGTCTTGAAATTCATTCAGCGATTATTGAATGAACAAGCCTGGTTGTCGAGAAGCCACCAAGCATTTCTTCCAAATTCTCAGGTAAGTATATCTTCAACCTGAACCTTTTAAGAGAATGAATTCTGACGGTTGTTGGGGTACTCGAATCCATTGCGGTACATACAAGTATCCACCTTCTTCAATAAAGCATGATTTGTCTCAAGGACAGAAATGTTCGAGACCTTTTGATCTCTGCCTCTTTGGTTTATTCCTAAAGCGACAGGATAATATAATTTGGGTTTGAGCTTCTGCAGGATTCCTGATCTTTCCAGATTCCAGAATGGCACCCTTTGAGGTACACCAAGTCCTTCTTACAGGCAAAATAAGTCCTTCTTACAGGCAAACCAAGTCCTTCTTACAGGCAAATCAAGTCCTTCTTATAGGCACAAAGTCCTTCTTACAGGAAAATCAAGTCCTTCTTACAGGCAAAACAAGTCATTCTTACAGGCACAAAGTCCTTCTTACAGGCAAATCAAGTCCTTCTTACAGGCAAAACAAGTCCTTCTTACAGGCACAAAGTCCTTCTTACAGGCAAATCAAGTCCTTCTTACAGGCAAAACAAGTCCTTCTTACAGGCAAATCAAGTCCTTCTTACAGGCATAAAGTCCTTCTTACAGGCAAACCAAGTCCTTCTTACAGGCAAACCAAGTCCTTCTTATAGGCACCAAGTCCTTCTTATAGGCAAACTAAGTCCTTCTTACAGGCAAACCAAGTCCTTCTTATAGGCAAACTAAGTCCTTCTTACAGGCAAACCAAGTCCTTCTTACAGGCACAAAGTCCTTCTTACAGGCAAATCAAGTCCTTCTTACAGGCACAAAGTCCTTCTTACAGGCACAAAGTCCTTCTTACAGGCAAATCAAGTCCTTCTTACAGGCACAAAGTCCTTCTTACAGGCATAAAGTCCTTCTTACAGGCAAATCAAGTCCTTCTTACAGGCATAAAGTCCTTCTTGCAGGCAAACAAAGTCCTTCTTACAGGCAAATCAAGTCCTTCTTACAGGCAAAGTAAGTCCTTCTTACAGGCAAAACAAAGTCCTTCTTACAGACAAACAAAGTCCTTCTTACAGGCAAATCAAGTCCTTCTTACAGGCAAAGCAAGTCCTTCTTACAGGCACAAAGTTCTTCTTACAGGCAAAGCACCAAGTCCTTTTTACTGGCACCAAGTCCTTTCTACAGGCACCAAGTCCTTCTTACAGGTATCTCCATGTGGTGACCTACCATACGGGTCAAATCTCAATCAAAATTTAATCAGTAGAATCCTTTTATTAGGAATCTACCATGGTACGACCCACCATACGGGTCAAATGGTATGACCCACCATACGGGTCAAATTTTAATTCAATTTTTAATCAGTAGAATCCTTTTATTAGGAATCTACCATGGGTTGATCCACCATACGGGTTCAAGTTCAACCACCCTAAAGTTTTTTTATATAACGAATCCTTAGGTTCTCATTTCATTTTCAGTGGAACAATCATGTCACGACTCTTTTTATTTCCTTGTATTGAGTCGATAAGAATCCAGGTGTCATCTCGTCTTTGAAATGAACCTCTACCGAGCTTCCTTTCAAAGAGGGGCAGCTGTTGACACCTGATTTTTAATCATTTTTTCTATTGCTAAAGTAATAAAAAATCCATAAAAATTCATAAAATTGAAAAATCAACTTTGGGGACCTTAGCCAAGCCTAGGGAACCAATTTTGACCAAAAAACGATTTTTCATATTTTCAGTATTTTTACGTATTTTGTATTTATTTATTTTCGAAAATTAATAGAAAATCCATAAAAATTCATAAAATTGAAAAATCAACTTTGGGAACCTTAGCCAAGCCTAGGGAACGAATTTTGACCAAAAAATAATTTTTCATATTATATATATTTTAATTTTTTTAAAAAAAATACAAAAATATTTGAAAATTTTGGAAAAATAACATTTGAGGCCAAAAAATACACAAAGATAGTTAATATTTTTATTTTAAATCTATTTTCATATTGGCCATCGCAAATTCAGAAAAATCCAATTCGAGTCACGTGTTCCTTCACGAGTAAAATCTCGAATCGGGCCTAAAAAAATTTAATTTGAGTCAACTTATTTTTAACTTTCACTTTTTATGAGTTGTGACATTGTCTTCTAATATTTTAAATTTTCATCTTGGCCCAATTATACCCAGAATGACTTAATTTTGCAAAAGGGTTTTAATTAAATTATGCATTATTTTTAGCGACAAGAAATGAGCTTAAATTTGACATGTGGTAAATTTTGGTGTGTCAAAAATTGTGAGGAGATTTGGACTTAAAGAAATATATTTTTTTCAGGGACTGAATTGTAAATACTTAAAATTCAAGGACTAGAGTACAAATACCTAACTCTTGAAGGATTATTTTACAAATAATAAAAAGAAGAGTTAGTGGATAAATTAGAATAGAGAAGGGAAGATGAAGAAGAGGAGATGAAGAAGAGAAGTTGGAGAAGAATGGATGGAGAAAATAAGATAAGAATAGAGAAGGGAAGATGGAGATGAAGAAGAGTTAGTAGAGAAATTAGAATGGAAGATAAGAATAGAGAAGGGAAGATGGAGATTAAGAAGAGTTAGTGGAGAAATTAGAATGGGAGATAAATATGGAGAAGGGAAGATGAAGATGAAGATGAAGAAGAGTTAGTGGAGAGATTAGAATGTGAGATAGAGATGGAGAATGGAAGATGAAAATGAAGAAGAGTTAGTGGAGAAATTAGAATGGGAGATAGAGTTAGTGGAAAAATTAGAATGGGAGATAGATGAGTAGGTTATAAAAGGAGGAAGAAGTGAGCTTGAGGAGGATTCTTGAGAGAGAAAATTTGAAGTGTTTGGGAGAATTTTTTGGAGAGAAAATTTTGGATGTTTGAGAGAGTTTTGGGAGATTGAAGAAAATTTTGAGAGAAAGAAAATACCAAAAGAGAGAGAATTTTGAAGATGATGGGAGTTTAAAGCTAGGGGTTATCATCACAAATTCCTTCATCGATCAATATAAATCAAGAGTTCATCCTCGTCAACGAGCAAACAAATTTAAGCTAAGTGTTTTTATTTATTCATTTATTTATGGTTTTACTCGCAAATTAGCACAAATTGTATATACTTTCTCCATCTCCTTTTTCTTCCATATTTTATGTCAGGAGAAGGATATCTTTACGTCAACAGCAAAAATCTCGTCGAGATGCAAAAATCGGCCCAGACAAGCACCTAAGCTGTCCACCGATTTCTCAACTGATCTGTGACTAAAAGTCCCTCTTAATTCAAAAGAAACTCTCTATATTGGGAACATAGAGAGCGAAAATCAATTATAGAAATCCCTCCCAAAAAAATGGGAGATAAGTACTCTTTCTACTCTTCTGGTTTTAGGTGCAGATTAGCACATATTTTGTATACTAACACTTCACTCTATTTTATGTCAGGAAGCCGCAGCTCTATATCAATGGTCAATCCTATGGAAGCACAAAATCGGCTTGGAGGAGTCCTCAAGCGCGCACAAATTTCAAATTGTTGAATCAATTCGTTGTATTTCATTTTAAAAAATTCATACCCCAAAATGGAGAGGACAAAGTCCATCCGCAATTTAAATACCTGCACCATAAATCCCAAAGGGAAGAGCCAAGCCAATGCTTAGCCTCCCATTGGAGGTTTTTACTTATAGTAGTTAAATACCTGCAACTTAAATACCTGCACCTTAAATCCCAAAGGGAAGAGCCAAGCCAATGCTTAGCCTCCCATTGGAGGTTTTTACTTACAGTTGTTAAATACCTGCACCTTAAATCCCAAAGGGAAGAGCCAAGCCAATGCTTAGCCTCCCATTGGAGGTTTTTACTTACAGTAGTTAAATACCTGCAACTTAAATACCTGTACCTTAAATCCCAAAGGGAAGAGCGAAGCCAATGCTTAGCCTCCCATTGGAGGTTTTTACTTACAGTAGTTAAATACCTGCAACTTAAATACCTGTACCTTAAATCCCAAAGGGAAGAGCCAAGCCAATGCTTAGCCTCCCATTGGAGGTTTTTACTTACAGTAGTTAAATACCTGCAACTTAAATACCTGTACCTTAAATCCCAAAGGGAAGAGCCAAGCCAATGCTTAGCCTCCCATTGGAGGTTTTTACTTACAGTAGTTTAAATACTTGCAACTTAAATACCTGTACCTTAAATCCCAAAGGGAAGAGCCAAGCCAATGCTAGGCCTCCCATTGGAGGTGTTTATTCACTGTCATGTACTTCCTATAATTTAATTTTTGAATCATCAGACCCAAAAGATGAGTAGGTCGTAATACTGCACAGAAGTCGTTAACACACTCCCTCTTTCGGCTTCAGGGAATCTTTAACACTTAAAAAAATATAACAAATAAAAATATATACCATCCATGCATCCTATTTAAAAAGTGAAAACACAAAAGAGAATACCCTACTAGAGCTTTAGGAATAAACCAAGCCTGAGTTGCCGGATTAGGATATCCATGAAATTAAGGTACCGAAAGGGCATTAGTTTTAATTAACTAGTGTAACCAAGTCCCCGAGCTCATAATCTCTGGTTCGCAGGAATAAATTAGTTCTCCCGCTAATTTATTTAGGTTTCTAATCGACCTACCAAGAACGATTAGTGGCGACTCCAAATTTTAAAATCATTTAAACAAAAACCAAAGTTGCGATTCGGTAGGGCTTGGGAGGGTCCGCGTTAGGTTAGTCAAATCTAATTAACCTAATAATCCGTTAACCCCTTTTAAAATTTAAAATTTTTTTAGAGGGTCGCGACAAGGGGTAAAATCATAAATATAGGGAATTGATATGGTTAATTTTGGAAGGAAAAAAAATCTTTTAACATTTGGCCAAATGCTGAAAGCCACCCAGCATTGAGCCAAATGCTTTCCCAAAGCCATCATTTGGCCAAATGTGGGTCTAAAGTTGAACCAAACCCTTCAGCATTCTCTCAATGAGGTTTGGGTACCCG
Organism: Psidium guajava; assembly: GCA_016432845.1. Taxonomy (NCBI): domain Eukaryota; kingdom Viridiplantae; phylum Streptophyta; class Magnoliopsida; order Myrtales; family Myrtaceae; genus Psidium; species Psidium guajava. The sequence goes on from CM028229.1 coordinate 12,089,378, forward strand.
TTAGCTTAGGATATCCAACTTCTACCATGAAGTTTTCATGACCCAAGTTGCGAATTGCTATGAAGTACCCTATGGATATTAGTAATGTGCAGAAGTTCATCCAAATTTTAAAGCTAAGGGTGCATTCATTTCACTAAAAGGAAAAATATTTTTCAAAAAATGATTGTTTATATCGTTTACAAAATTGAATGGATGATTTTTTTTTTGCACAATGAAAAATATTTTCGTCTCCTACAAGAATTAATTGTCATAGATTGTGATCGACAAAGAAAATATTTATCCTCGACTAATTTTTTTAAGATATATAACCAATTATTTTTTGAAAAATATTTCACGACTCTTAAATTTTTCGTAAAACAAATGCACCCTAAGTTGGAAAACTCCTAAAATTTAAATTGATTAAAAAAAGTCTTAGAAGGGAGAAATAGAACATTCGGTGTTGAACTCAAGGTAGTATAACAAAGCTCGAAGAAGAAAACCCGGCTCAAAGACCAATTCAACCCTCGAATGAACCTCATACTAGATTCGCATGTAACCCTTGCTTGTTTCGTCTCGTCTTTAGGCTAAACAGGTTTGAATGCTTGCTATGATGTGTTCAGATTAAATTTCAAATGCGATATAGGTATTTTGTGTGGGAGGGATTTCTTTTTTTTTCAACTTTTATATGATATTTGATGATGACGATCTCATATTTTTACATGTTTATTATGTATAAGGAACATTTGCAATCTCTTTTGTTTGTCATGCCATGACACTAATCAAGAATGGTAGTGGTATTATTTTCAATGATCTATTAATTGAGAAAATTATTTAAAAAAATCATAAATATATTGTAAGTGTCAATTCAGTTCTAAACTCTCCATTTTGTCAATTGAATCCTAAACATTTTAAATTTGTAACTCAGTCCATCTGGCTGATATTGACGTGATAATTTTTAATTATATTTTAATAGTTTTATAAAAAAAAATTTAATTGTTTATTTATTTTATAATTTGTCCTTTTATTTTCTTTCTCTTTTTTTTCCTTCTTCATCAAGCCTGTTGTTGAATCAACGACCGCTCAAAGGTGAGGCTAGCCTTGCCAAATCTAGTGGCTAGGTGAGGGCGAGATTGTGAATTAAACGTTTCTCTCAGTTGTTAGAAATTGTATTGATGAAACTTATCAAGGCAATATCTTCATACCACCCTCAGGTGAAAAGTGAACCTAACCTGTAATTGCATGATGTGGACTATAACCATGTCAGGTATTATGTGAAGGACAAACATTTGTACGAGATATAATGACATGAGAGGGTGTTGTTAATATTAGAACTCTCAGTCTGATGTTTTGATACCATGTGAAAGAGTTTAAGTTGTCAACTAACGCAATCGAGAAATTTATGATAAGCTCTAATCCTGACAAGGCCTTTTGATTGAAGTGGCGTTCATTTTTTGTTGTCCTAGTCTAATTTAATCCTTTGGAAAATGTGTGATGTTATGAGATCTTTTATTGAGATGTGAGTATAAGATGCATTATGATTCTGATGTAGACAATTAGCAAATGTGTATTTTGAAACACTCGAGCATCATAAAAGCGAACAACATATCAAACCATTGAAGATTGCGAGATCTTAGATGATGCAATCTAACTACGCTAATTTTGGCAATCGTTGATCTCCGAATTCATGCATTCTCTTGATTATTGCGAGATTAGAGATTTCGGACATGTTTTGAAGACTTCCCGCTTTATCAACATTTTTCATTAATTTCGTGATTTAATTTTAATTGTTTCCTAAAGGGCGATCTCCCTATAAATAGGCACCTAAGACATTGTAATAGGCATCATTATCATTTGAAATAAACATTATATTTTGGAATTCTTTTCCAAGTGTGTCTTCCTCTGCGTCATTTGATTTTAAAGCAGGCTTCTCCTGTGATGATGACTAATAACGTTTGTCAATCTTCTCGTAGCTGAGGGCTGTGAAAATGAGCTTATTACCTAGGGTGAGTTAAACAACCTTGTGGAGCATAAAGAATAAACGTTTCAAGAATTACTTGTTGCCATCCAACATTTGTCTACCAACCCCATACATGGTAATCTTCTAGCTGAACGTTCACAAGCCGCTTGAGTCTCGGAAGTAGCTATGGAACGTGGGGCAAATCCCTCACAAAGGTAACAAACCTACGTTGAGGATACCAAAGAAGAAGACGAAGAGTTCCCAAACATTCCTGTTCGTGAAGGCCACTGAAATGAGGGATACTAAGGAGATCACAAGCAATATCAACTAAAGGTTGACTTCCCATCCTTCAATGGCAACTTGAATATTGAAGACTTTTTGGATTGGCTTTAGGAACAGAAATTGTTCCATGCCATTGAGATCAAAGAGGATCGCCAAGTAAAATTGGTGGCATGCAAATTGAAGGGTGGCATCTCAACTTGGTGGGAGCAGACACATCTGACCCAACGCCGACAAGGAAAAGCTCCCATCCGAACATGGAATCAAATGAAACAAATATTGAAGGTTCAATTTGTCCCAACTGATTATGAGCAATTACTATTTCGACAATTCTAGAACCGTAAGCAACTGAGCTGATCAGTCCAAAACTATATATAAGAATTTCTCTGACTCTCCGCTCGTAACAACCTGACTGAGTTAGAGATGCAATAGACTGCCAAATACATTAATAGTTTGCGACTCAACATCCAAGATCATGTTTTATTACGCCGTTTGTTTTCTGTTAAGGATGCCCGATAAATAGCCTGAAAGACTGAGATGCAATTGGAGAGGACTAACCCCACTATTGTTATTCCACCCATGGATCATTCAAAAAGGGAAGACTATCAGATGTCCTAGGATCCTCTAACCAAACTAGGGATATGAACCAAATCTCGAGTGGGACTTCCAAGGTACCAGTTGCTGCAAACAATCGTAACACCAATTTGAATGCCTAGAATCCATGTACCAAGCCACAATCAATCAAACGCTACAAGTGCAACAAGTTGGGCCATCGTTCAAGTGATTGCCCACAGCAGAAGATGGCCAATATAGTTAAGCGTGATGACGACATATACGAAAATAATTGGGTGGATGATGAAGAAGTGGAGGACAAAGAGGGTGAGCATGTTAACTGTGTCGTCAAGCGATTATTGCTTGCCCAGCAAAGAGAGGAGACCCAACGAAATAGTCTTTTTCGTAGTTGATGCACTGTCGATGACGATGTCTGCGATGTCATCATTGACAATGGAAGCTGTGAGAATATAGTGTCCAAGGTCTTGGGGGACCATTTACAGCTAAAGACAGAATCACATCCCTCTCCTTATACAATAGGGTGGATTCATAAAGGGGCCGAACTCAAGGCAACATAGTTATGTCATTTACCTATTTCAATTGGAAAGTCCTATTAAGACACCACTACTTGTGATGTGATGGAGATGGATGCATGTCATGTCTTGATGGGACAACCATGGCAATACAATGTTGATAACACCCACTGAGCCTAATAGAATGCGCAGTCCTTTGTGTGAGAAAAAACAAAGATTACTTTGAAGCTAAAGAGCAACACTCCTCAAGCCCTAAAGAAGCAAAGTGCAGGCATTATGCTAAACGCCTATAAACATGAAGGGATCTACATAATCGTAGAGAAAGGTGATCAACATGTTGTTATTCATATTCTTGAAGCTCTTCAGCCCTTATTGAAAGCATTCAGCAACATTATTTCAAAGAATCTACCTATTGGATTACCTCCCTTTAGGGATATCCAACATGAGAATGACTTTTTTTTTAGAAGAGTTTCTCCCTAATTCCCCGCACTATCGGATGAACCTGAAGGAGAATTAGATCTTACAAGACTAGGTGGGAGGACTCCATGGAAAAGGCTTCTTGTACGAGAGTAAGAGCCCTTATGTAGTCCCCACATTATTCACATCGGAGATAGATGAGAGCATGTGTATGTATGTTGATAGCTAGGCAATTAATTGGGTTATTATCAAGTACTGATTCTTACTCCCATACCTTGAGGACATGCTCGACCGACTTATTGGATCAAAGGTCTTTACGAAGATTGATCTACTAGTAGATACCACCAAGGTCGATCTACCTCGATGACTAATGGATGACGACTTTTTTTAAAAAAAAAAGTGAAGGGCTGTACAAATGGCTTGTCATGCCATTTGGCCTTACCAACGCACCCAGCACCTTCATGTGTTTGATGACTCAGGTCCTCAAACTTTTCATTGGCAAGTTTGTAGTGATCTTCTTTGATAACACCCTCATACACAATCTAGATGATCGACAACATGTGGAGCATCTAAGAGATGTCTTGTCAACCTTACAAACAAATAATTGTATATTAATATAAAGAAACGTAGCTTCATAACAGACTGATTGCTCTTCTAGGGGCATATTGTTGGAGCAGAAAGCCTTCAAGTTGATGTAGAGAAGGCAGCTTCCATTCACAACTAGCCAACTCCTCGGACCGTTAGGGGAGGCGCATAGCTTCCACTGGCTCGTGACATTCTATCAACGCTTTATCTAAAATTTTAGCACCATTATGGCCCTAATTACCGAGTGTCTAAAGAAAGGGATATTTCATTGGGGTGAGGAAGTAGAAGCTCACTTTATTATCGTCAAAGAAAAACCTTCCATGACACCAATACTGATGCTCCCGGATTTTGAAAAGGTATTCGAACTGGACTATGATGCCTCTAGTGTAGGCATTGGCTCTCTCCCAATAAGGTAAGATTGTTGCTTATTTTAGTGAGAAAATGACATATGTAGGCAGTGGTCTACTTATGAGTAGGAACACTTTGCTGTAGTACGTGCCATTAAGTATTGGTAGCCTTATCTTTATCAATATGAGTTTGTCCTTAATATTAACCATCAGGCACTCGAGTATATTTAGAGTCAGAAGCATCTAAATAAAATGCATGCACGTTGCGTCTCCTTTTTGGAATAATTCAACTTTGTGCTTCGGCATAAGGTGAGCCACTTAATCAATGTCGCTGATGCACATAGTCATCATGCTAAACCACTCGTCACCATGCGCAACGATGTTGTGGGATTTGACCACCTCTTTTCCCTTTATGTCGAGGATAACGATTTTCAAGACATTTGGGAGAAGTATTCTGTAGCAAGCTTTCATGAAGACATGATCATTCATGACAACTTTTTGTTCTTTGGAAATAGTTTGTGCATAGCTCTTTGCTGGAACAACTTATTAGAGGATACCATGGTGGCACCCTTGGAGCATATTTTGGATAGACAAAACAGTTGCCTTGGTTAAAGAGCGGTATTATTGGCCTCAACTGAAGCGGGATGTTGAGCAATTTTTGAAAAAGTGCTACATCTGCCAAACAAAGCCTGCTCTTAAAACATTGGTCTTTACACATCTCTACCTATTCCTTTTGGATCGTAGGTGGACATTTCAATGGACTTTGTGTAGGTTCTTCCCCAAATCTAGCGAGGTATGGATTCTTTTTTGTGATGGTAGACAAGTTCACAAAGATGGCACATTTCATTCCTTGTAAAAAGACTTTCAATACTTCTCATTTTATGAGCCTATTCTTTTGGCAAGCTGTCCGCCTGCATAGTGTGCCCAAGACAATCATGACACTTAGTTCCTTAGTCATTTTTGGAGGACCCTATGACGTTTATTTGGGATAGATTTACAATATAGCAGTTCTTTCCATCCCCAAATCGACGGTTAAACTAAAGTTATCAACCATACTATGGCGGAGATCATTCGATACCTCTTTAATGACATGCTAAAGCAATGGGATCGATATCCTGCTCCTGCTGAGTTTGCCTTGAATATCACTATTAATTGTTCCACAGGCAAATCTTCATTTGAGGTCATATATGGACAAACTCCAGAACATACACTAGACATGGTTCCTTTGCCTAAAGTTGTACGATATAACGTTGTAGCTAAGAACTTAGCAAAAAAATACTGCAAGAGATACAAGAAGATGTGAAGAAATAGCTAGAAGCTTCTACTGTTGTCTACAAAGCTACTGCAGATAAACACATCGCCTTAAAGTATTTACTGAGTGTGATGAAGTGATGGTCTACCGCCACAAGGGATAATCCCCGTCAGCACATATAACAAGCTGAAGCACAAGAAAGATGGCCTCTGTCGATTGTAAAAAAGATCGATGACAATGCCTATGTTGTTGATCTTCCTAGTGATCTTAATATCTCTTTGACATTCAATATGGCAGACTCGTTCGAGTACCATTCTTCAAATACTCCCCTTTATCTTGATAACGACGTGAGGTCGAGCTCTTTTGAAGGGGAGGAGACTAATGTAGAATGGTTAGCAAATGCGTATACCGAAACATTCGAGCATCGTAAGAGCAAACAACATATCAAATCAAAGAAGATTGCGAGATCTTAGAAGATGCAAATTGGCTACGCTGATTTTGGCAATCTACGATCTCCAAATTCACGCGTTCCTTTGCTTATTGTGAGACTAGATATTATGGACATGTTTTGAAGAATTTTCCCATTATCAATATTCTTCCTCAATTTCGTGATTTGATTTGTGATTTGATTTTAATTATTTCCTAAAGGGCGACCACCCTATAAATAGGTGTCAAAGACATTGTAAGAGGCGCGATTATCATTCAGAATAAACATTATCTTCTGGAATTCTTTCCCAGGTGGGTCTTCCTCTGCATCAGATTCATAGCATGGTTATCACACGATTCATCACTAACGCCATGTCCTAACTAATTGTGTTTCGACCCTCCTTTAATTAAGTAGGTTCATTCCTACTTAAGCTTTCGGGTCTTTCTAATAGTCATGTTAAGAGAAACCCAATCCAATTAAAAATGCTAGAGTGGAATCGTGGTAACTTATAAAAACAACTAATACGAGTAATAAGGATATCTAAGACTATTATCTCCCACTTAACAAGACCAAGCATTATTAAAGCACAAACAATGCACCTACACTTCTATTTACATTGATGGAGTTGGCAATGAAGACAGGAGGCTATCCATCTTCTTCTTTCTTCCCCCCCCCCCCTTTTTTTTATCTTCCATTTGCTTTTAGATGGTCGTACTTATCTCAATAGCTTCAATGCCATGCCATTGGTCCAAAAAAAAAAAATATTCCCATCTCAAGTCAACCAAGCCGCACCACTTCAATTACATTCGGCTGATGCCTCGTGCAACTCTCTTGCTATACGAAGGACTGAATCAAGCTAATTTCATCGTTCTCCTTCATGACCGCCGCCGGTACTCCCTCCGCATCGTCCGCTCTATCTCGGTCCCTCCCTCCCTCTCCCTCCTTCCGCTATGGGCCTCGCTGCATTTGTCCATGAGCTTAAATCTCTCGTGGTTGTTATTAGCATTTCTATGGCGATTCTCCTGCTCGTTTCACTTGTTTCGCTTTGACCTTGCGCTTGTCCATAAGGTGCCGACATTGCGCAAGGCTCGTCAATCACTGGTTATTACCTTAATTATTTTGAGTTCTTAAACAGGTTACGAAAGACGGCAGTCACGGTTAGCAATTTTGCTTTTCCCTTCATCATTATGGATTTTTAAATTTATTTATGCATTTACTTGTTGCTGGTGAAGGCCGCGGTAGAGCTAGAGATGAATGGGAGGCTCATTGGTGATCTAGCGGCATGTATTATTTGCTTTCTCTCTCTCTTTGGTTCTGTCAAACGTAGCGATTGACCTAGATTGAGTCTATACAGAGACTTTCTGCCCGACTTCCTTTTCCTCAGTGTTGAAATATTCACGATCTTCCCTGGTTGGAAATGTTAGGATTATCCTGATGTGGTCTGCATTAATTGAAATTAATATATAGGTTGATCTATTAAAGTATGATACATACTCTTAATAACTTATAATATGGGATGGCTAGTGTGGCCCTATTTAGGCCCGACTCATGATGAGAGAGTCCGCGCTGAAAACTCTATAGAAGGCACAAATTCCCCCTCTATCTATTTGTCTCAGAAAATTCAGAACGTACCATTTCATTCTTGTGGTGGTTTTTTCATCGGCCGACTATAATCCAAAGAGAATAGAGGGGAAGACTTGTTTCGAGAATCGATATCGTTCCTCCTCAAGTCACGGTGGTTTCCAAATCAGGTTTGTGCTAATTCTCTTTCCTCGATTCATGTATTATGTTTTTCATTCCAGTTATGGCGATCCTGAGTGTGCCACATTTCGTGGTCTAACACGGAAAAATATTTGCTCAATCCTTGCGGACTGCCTGAGTTCATCTTCTGTGCTTGCAGGCAAGCTAAGGATGTTTGTAAAGGCATAAAGAAGCGTCTTGGAAGCAAGAATCGTAAGGTTAAACTCCTGGCTTTAACAGTAGGTTTTGCAAATTTTGGTTTCCTTTCGCAAGTAAATTTTGGTTTTACTTGTCGGTCATGTAAACGGACTACACCGGCTCATAAGGTGTCGACAATCACGGTTAGTACCTTAAATTATTTTGAATTTGTAAACAAGTTACGAAAGACTGCAATCACGGTTAGTGGTTTTGTTTTTGCCTTGATCGCTATGGATTTTTAAGTTAAAATAAATATTTTTTTCTTTTCACGGGTGCAGATCATCAAGAACTACTTCCATGGCTACTTACTCGATCAAATACGCAGGAAACAATCAAATGACCCGCAAGATCACCACCGAGTCTCCCATTCATCTCTAGCTCTACCGTCGTCAGCACTTGAAATATATATATACACATAATTTCACTTAAAAATCCATAATAAATTGGGTAAAAATAAAATTATTAACCGTGACTGTGATCTTTCGTAACCTATTTAAAAATTCAAAATAATTAAGGTACTGGTCTTGATGAATATTTCGTAATGCCGGTACCATAGGGACGGGTGCTGTCCTTTTACAGGACGAAGGGTCATAGTGAAACGGAATGGGCATAGGCATTTTATGACAAGCAAAAGGAGGAGGAGAACCGCAAGATGAAATGCTGATAACAGCCATGAGAGATTTAAGCTCGTGGGCAAAAGCAATCGAAGATGAAAAGGGTAAAAAGAATGAGCGGTAACTCCTACGCTGACTAAAGCAAATATTCATAGGCGAACATAATAGGTGCGATAAACCAGAATACACGTGAAATGAAAGGCATTTATTCAAAATGCGACCATCGATGTATTAAATTAAGCAGGGGATTCGATAAATTGTGTCTCTCACCAATTCCTTCAAAAGCTTAAGCTTTTGGATGAAGGCACGTTTAATATTTAATTATTCTAATACTTCCCGTCACGCTTAGTCCAAAATCAAAAGCTTTAACCCGTTGGATGAAGGCGCGGTTTTATATTTAATTATTCTAACACTCCCTCTCACTCTTAGTCTGGTCTTTTTACTTAATAATATGAGTGAAAATATATCACTGAAGAGGTAAATAGGAGCCTAGAAGGATTTGAACTGCTCTGATATCATATGAGATTTTGTATGACCACTAGCAACTATTCCAAAAGCTTAAGTTGTTAAATGAAGACACGGTTTAATATTTAATTACTCTAATATTCCCCTTCATGCTTAGTCTGGCTTTTTCCCCTAGTATTAATTATAGAAATATATCATTGGGGAGACAAATAGAGGACTGGAGGATTTAAACTCAGGACCTCCTACTCTGATACCATGTGAGACCATGTGAGATTTTGTGAAATCACTGCCAACTGTTCCAACAGCTTTGTGTGCATACGTCGTGCAACGTGCATACGACTAGAGAAAGGAGGAGGAAAAAACACACAAAAAAAAGAAAGAAAAAAATAAATGAATAAATAATTTTAAAAATATTAAAATATTCTTAAAAATTATCAAGTTAGTGTTGGTCAGCCAAAGTGAGCTGGATGGATTGAATTAACACAAATGCAAAATATTTAGAATTCAATTGGCCAAAAAAAGAGATTTATGATTAAATTGGCATAATTACAATAATTTTATGATCTTTTTGATAATTTTTCCACATTAATGTCATCCGCATTCGATCCAAGCTCGACTGTGAATTAGCGTTAATATCGAAATCGAACCGAGATGGAAGTAACTTCGTGAGGTGTATAAACCCATCTCACGAACCATACTCGGAACTTTTGCTAAAAAAAAATGCCAGACAGACCCATTACAATTTACTAAAATCCTTGGAGCTTCAAGAATTTGAATTAGAGTTGAAAAATGCCAGACAGACCCATTACAATTTACTACAATTTCTTGCGGTTCGCGGTACACGGGGAAAGCGTGGGAACTTGTTTCATAAAAATTTAATTATTTTACTTTTTGGCTCAATTTGTTTCACGAAAATAGATTTAAAAAATATTTTTCAAAAAAATGACTTATCATATTATCTAAAATAATTAGTAAACGAAAAATATTTTCATTGTTGACAATAATTTATGTCTAATTATCTTCATGGATGATGTAAATACTTTTCTTCATTCATTTTTTAAGCAAAGAAGATTTTTTCAAATCATCTATTTTCCGAAAAATAAACAGAGCCTTACTCCTTCAACTTTTCCTTCGAAATTTGATAATATCCATTTAGAAGGTCAATCAATGTAGGTTTGATGGTCCGTGGCTTTAACTTTTGTTTCGATAGTGAATTGGCTAAACCAAGACCTCTCCATCTGCTTCGATCTCGGTGACTATGATGAAGAAATCTCCCCTCTTGTCTTGCTTGAAAGTGCTTTTGTTATATGGCTTTAAAGAGAGGGTGTACTCAACGATCGGAGAAAATACTATTTTAGTTTTTGAAATTATGGATAAACTATGTAAAACTCGTTAAACACCATTTAAGTTTTAAGAAATTATGGAAAATTTTATAGAAGACTTTAGTAAATGTATAATTGTGGTAAAAGATAACTTTTTTTTTTTACGGTCAACATGAATTCATTAAGTAAATCCTTTTGGGCGGTCACCGCACCGCCATCTCTCTTCTCTCCGTCTCGCGTCGGCACCTTCGTCCTCGTAAGCGGGACTAACCAAAACCCTAATTTCATCTGCTCGAAAGTGTGTTTCCCGATTGATTTGTGTTGCAGATACACGAGCACCAAGCGGCGATCCTCGATCACACATCTCAGCGCACGAACGCGATTGTTTAAAATCCATGGAGAAGGAGCGTGTGAGGAAACGACCTCGGCTCACCTGGGATGTCCCGCCGCCGGAATCGGAGGTTCGTTGAGGGGTTGCATCTGGTTTTTTGGGAAGCTGGGTTTTCTGGGTTGAGGGGCTGATTTTTGAAGTTTTGATGAAATCTAACCTAGGCAGGAGGAACTGATTTTTTTTTCTTTTTTTGTAGGCGCGAGATCAATCTGGTTTGGCCGGTAATCAGCTGGTGGAACGGCACCCGTCGCCTCCGAAGAGGGACGATGATCGCGAAGGGCATTATGTGTTCAATCTCGGCGAGAACCTCACTCCAAGATGTATGTTTTCCGTAATCCAATATCTGTTGTCTGCACTGCATTTTGCCATGACCATGATTTGTTCCTTTGGCTTGTGTCTGTTGGATTTAGCTTCTTATGTTTTTGGAGCTTTGGTTGGAATGGTTTTGTTCTTCTGCACGTTGCTCATTCAACAATGCATTTTTTTTTTTTTTGCGTGCGTGACCTTATTTTGCTTGTGAAAAGGTTGTTACCTGCGCCTCGCATTCTTTCATCTCGTCTTTTCCTTCTATTGAAATAGGTGAGGCAGGCAAAACCACTTGACTTTCATTTTGGCCCTTTTGGGTATTGTAATCTGAGATATCAGGGTCTGGTCTGTTGTCTTCCGAGGTCCTAAGTTTGTTGATTCTGTGATTTGTGTTGTAATATCTGCTTATGAATTCAGTTTGCCTAAGTCGTGGATTTTGTAATTTTTGAATTGCTCTTCGTCTTTGCATGCAATAATTGGGCAACCTTGAGAGGAAATTCGATATACTTGTTGTGGGCGTCTTAGATCGATCAATATGTTATATCATCACTACATATGTATCTGTGTTTTGAGCAACCTTTTGCCGAATTATATCTCGAGTTTTATTTTGTCATATGGACCTCTGGCGTACTTGTACTGAATCTGGAGTTAACTCTTTTATTTGGTGCATTCTCTTAGTGGGTTACTCCTAATTTCACATGCAATTTTAATGTGCAACAGATAAAATACTCAGCAAGATGGGTGAAGGTTAGCCTGTCGAGAGCTCCTGCTGTCCTCAAGATATTTGTTATTGAGATTCTGCTTGCATCATTCAACATTGTGCTAGTGCTGTAGGCACATTTGGGCGTGTCTTGGAATGTTGGGATCGCCAAATGCAAGAATATGTGGCTGTTAAGGTTGTCCGAAGTATAAGGAAGTATCGCGATGCAGCAATGATTGAAGTGGATATACTTCAACTCATTGCCAAGAATGATAGGGGCAGCTCTCGGTATTATTTATGTGGTTTTGGCTTCTTGAATTGCTGGATCAGATAGCATGGTCTAATTATGTGCATCTTAATTGCTCTGGGCAGCTGTGTTCAAATTCGGAATTGGTTTGATTACCGCAATCACATATGCATAGTGAGTAATCCAACAAACTTCTGTTGTTTTTATGGCTAATTTTGTTCTGTCCCCATCAAGTATCTCTAGAAACACTCTTTTTAACATCTAAGCTGTTGTTCTCACTCTTAAGTTAAGCACAATTAAAACTTAAGTTGGTGATTTTTGTGTCCATGTGCTGATATTCAACTTGGGCATCTGGTCGAACCTGCCATTCTCGTGTACTAGTAGTTTGTCAATAACCATATTCATTCAATTGGAAACTAAACAGAAACCCTTTTGTTGGATGCGTTTGAATGGTGTTATCAGGTGTTTGAGAAGCTTGGACCAAGCTTGTATGATATTCTAAAGAGAAATAGATATCATCCATTTCCTGTGGATCTTGTTCGAGAATTTGGACGTCAGCTTTTGGAATCTGTAGCATGTCTGTGGATTATTCTTGGCTTTTGTTTTAGTTTCTTGTTCCAGTATCGTTCTCATAAATATTCCTCCCACACCTCTTGCTTCACCTGGTTGTTTTCCCAGGTTTATGCTTTTTAACTCCTGCTACATGTGACTTAGTGTCTATGCTTTATTGCTTTGAGCAGATATGCACGATTTGCGATTAATTCACACTGACCTGAAGCCTGAAAATATACTTCTCGAATCTTCTGAATCAATTAAGATTCCTAATCATAAGGTACACGATCCCTTACAAATTGGAAATTGTCTCTTAATTAGGTAATTCTCTTTTATAAAAATTGTCGGATCATACAGAGGACGAACTCAGGTGGGATGCAGTATCGGTGCTTGCCCAAGTCTAGTGCCATTAAGGTGATTGATTTTGGCAGTACTGCGTATGATAATCAAAATCATAGCTCCATCGTTTCTACGAGGCATTACCGAGCACCGGAGATTATCCTAGGTAACTAGCCATCCACAAATTAATTATCAATCCGTTATCTAAAAATATTTGATGTTGGTATAGAAACTCTTAAATCTGTTCCTCTGGATGTCTTATTGCAAGAATATAATGTATTAGTGATTGTTGTAGTAGGGGAAATTTACAACACTGTGACTATTGGGTTCCTTTTAAGACTTCCTTGATGTTGATGCTTGGGGAAGTTGCCAGGCTCAGGGATATAATGTCAGTTCATTGGTGAATTGCGAGTCGTCTTTCTTTTCTCGATCTAATTACGTATTTAATCTTTTGATGTTTAATATGGTTGGGGTAATAGATTCTATTTTGAGTGGTCTAGGGAGTTACTAATTTTTCCTGTCTTACCATTTATGGCGTTGGACTTTTTCCAAGTACCTGTATGCTAGCATCTGGAAAGTTTTTACCTTGAATTGTCATGAGGAGCTCTTTAGAACCGAGTTATTGGTTAGGCTCACATTTTAAAACTCAGTTTTTGCTTGGTCTGGCTTTGAAGTGATGAATCAACGAGGTCCTTTTTATGCCTGAGCAGTTGGTGCTAAGTAGTTTATGTGGGTCAGGATTCTGCTTGTATGTTTGTGGATATTCAAATATGTTCGACTGGCTCAGCTGCCATTGTAGTTTGTCAACAATTTTAACACTCACTTCTTTTTCTTTTTTCTTTTTTCCTTTGTGGGTATTTTACAGGTTTAGGATGGAGTTATCCTTGTGATTTATGGAGTCTCGGATGCATACTTATTGAACTGTGCACGGTTAGTCTTGTTGTTCCAAGTGTAGCTCAGATATCAAGTCTAGTGGAGGAAGTCTTTTAATTTGGACTTGTGTTCTCAGGGTGAAGCTTTATTTCAAACCCATGAGAATCTCGAGCATTTGGCAATGATGGAGAGGGTCTTGGGACCTCTACCGGAGCATATGATTAGAGGAGCCAAGTAAGTTTCATTAAAACAGTTTTTTTTAATCATATTCTTGTAGTCTTTTTTTATTCAATTGTTCCTTGGCAAACGGGTCTGTAGATGTCAAATTTTCCCCTACTAAGAAGTAGCGTGTGTACCAAGAGATGTTTTTAATATTTATCCTGTATTTAAATGAAAATTCCTTCTATTTTTATTGGCAGTCGGGGCGCTGAGAAATATTTTAGACAAGGATCACGGCTAAATTGGCCTGAAGGGGCAGTTTCAAGGGAGAGTATTAGAGCTGTGAAAAAACTCGACTCTTTACAGGTTTTCTTTTGTCCATTCTCCTCGGAGTCATGGAAATAGATTCATCTACTTCTGCTGATAGAAATTTTTGCATGCTTTTAATTAACTTTCTTTATTTTACTGTGGCAGAACCTTGTATCTCAAAATGCAGACTCCTCAAGATCGTCTCTGACTGATTTGTTGCGAGGTTTGTTGAAGTGCAATCCATCAGAACGGCTCACTGCTCGAGGAGCCTTAAATCACCCCTTTTTCAAGGATACTGCCTGAGGTGTGTCACCGGTGTTCTATATGAAAGCAGCTCAGACTAAGGAGTTTTCCTTGTGCATCTTCTGAAAATTGGTTGGTCTGGAGAAAAAAAAGGAACCCAAAGGGCGGTTGCACTGGCTTTGTAACATTGTTTGTTTGATGTGCCTCTTTTCTATGGCTAAGGCCTAAAAGAAAACTCCCTTTTTCTAATGGGAAAGGTTGTGCTGTAGAAGCATAGAATTTTGATCAGGAAGTCATGTTAAAAGGCCGTCCGGAAGATACCATAACTATCTCTAATCCACGGAGTCAATTCAACAGAAACCTTGTGATTTGCGAATTGCGTTGCATGTTGATGGCGTCAGCATTTGGCTAATCCTTAATGTGAAGAGTGGTGGCTGCGGAAAGAAGTACATTGTGTTCAAGCCCGGTCCTGACATATACTGAGACGCTCAACTTCATTGGGGCGGAGTGACATGTCGAGATCGAGTGGAATGGTATTTGTTACAGGTAGGATTGGTGAGTACCTACGTTATGTCGTGGAAGAATTGAAGATTTAACGAGAGATGGTACGAGTGCTCCAGTGACATTGTCTCATAAATAGTGGTCGAAGATCTCTAATTCTCATAACTTGGGTTAATCTCGAGTATTAAGTATACTGACATAAGTAGATTCCGACATGTCTAGCATAAGACCAAAAATAACTAATTGTATGTGACAAATTCATGGGGTAGTGGCATCTTGGCGTGTCTTGAATTGGACACACTGCAAACCCACAAAAGTATCTTTTACTTGTAAAGACACATAACTCTGCTAAATTCGAAGTTTGCTAATTTGGGGTCGAGATCAAGTGGGCTCTCTTGTCCCTCCATATGATGACGTCTTGCGAGTTGCCTCTCATTTACACTTGGCAAAAGCTCACTTACAACGCAAAGTACGCATAATTCAAATCAGCAAATTCTGTGGTGCGACCTGTGCCATATCTGGCTGTCTACCAACCATCGGACTCATGACACGGGGTTCTGAGAATTTGTTTCGAAACTTAACAGGTTACGGGACGTGGGTGATTTGTGCCACGTTATGTTTTGAAAATTTTGCAAATCGACAATGAGAAACCACCTTTCACCACGTCAATAAAGAAAAATTATCTGTGGCTCCGAACAAGATGTGTCGAGCAGAAATCTTGTCTGGGTCATTCGATGTTTTATCAAAAAGAGGAAAAGGAATGGCTGATTCAATGAAGACATTGGATCGCATTGGACTCATATTATTAAGAAAAGGTACAACAATTGTGGGAGGAAAACTTGTCAGAAGTGGGATTTGAACCCACGCCCTCTTTCGAAGACCAGAACTTGAGTCTGGCGCCTTAGACCACTCGGCCATCCTGACTTCAATGGAGTGGTCTTCTGTACAAATTATAATTAATTGATATCCAATGCGTTTCGAGATACATCATGCAAATAGACTGGGCAAAGGTGAATTCAATCAAAGAGAACCGGTCGAGAGGAGCCGACACTCATTGGCCAACTTTCGAGAACGAGAGAGGATTCCTACCTTCTTACCCTGAGACTTCTAATTTTTCCTAAAGCTCTCGTTTGGGCATGCGTAGTTACATGAGAAAAAAATGACGATAATATTACGATTCAAATTAGTACAAGCAGTCTGTCATTGAAAATGGATTAAGGAAATAAAAAAAGGAGGGGTAGATTTAATTGATCCATGAGATTCAAGCTCAAAAAATGAAGGCTTGGCAAGGAGTTCGAGGTCAATTTTATAGTTGTTGATATAGTCTACCAAAGAGAGCGGCCTAACACCCAAGACTAGGAATCACGTGCTCAATCAGAACTTAGATGTCTTATTACTTATTAGGGCTCAACACAATTCAAGTATTAATAAGCTCCTGCTCGACTGCATATGTGGTCAAAGCAGTAACTATAAACCATATGAATTATGATAAATTCAAATGGCAAGTAGGCTGAACTTGAATAATTCCTTTTGCGCTAAGGCGAGCTACAAAGGAGGTAGTTTCCTGAAAAGCAAAAAAAAAAAACAACTTGCTGCAAAAGCAACCTAATAACATCGCGGCGTGGAAGTTTTGCACCTATCCAACATCCAAAACATATCTACGGTTTACAGTAAGAGGATAGGCGAGAAGAGATTGTATCCCACCATCACTCGTTTGAATGGTTGTTGCTGAAAAGGGTTGAAATTCCGTGATATTGCACGTATCCATACCCAAGCAACACCTTTTCTCGGAATTTTAACCCAGAAGCCACATGGCAGTGCAACAGTCTAAATTATGAACCATATTACATACAATAGGCAAAAACCCATTCCTGATTCATTTGGTAGTAATATCATGAATAATTACTTCCCTCTCGCAGAAATTAAGAAAAGATGTCTTAAATCATTGTCCTGTCCTGGTGAGAGGGTGGTCAGGGCTGAGGCAACTTTCTCAATAGTAGTAGAAAGCATCCGCAGAAAATTCTGCACAAACTGAAACACACACACACCCCACCCCAACACCCCCCGCCCCCTGGGGCCCCCCCGGGCTGGAGAAAATATGTGCAAAACGGTGCATCTTGTCATCCATGTACAATGGGACAATTTCCTTGCTAGATCGCAAAATTCAAGGAAAGTAGTGAGTCTATGCACGTAACCTGACTCGCCTATAATAGTTACGTTAAGCTTCGTAGCTGTCACTGACGACAGCAGAATCCAAAATGATATTGCTGTCGGCGTTCAATAATGGGTTTTCGTCATCTGAATCTGGTACAATAGCTGAGTCTAGAGCAGAGTTTTGAGTGGGTCTTTGTCTCAGCAACTTCTTCATGTGCAACTCCCTCGTTTCCTCAACCGCATGAGCAGCAGCCCCGGCTAACCTTTTGCTGCAGCGAGATCCAGCAACTCTATGAGCAACCTGAAGTTTCCTCTTTGGATGATTATTATCATTATTAGGAGAATCGATTATGCTCCCAAGGCAGCCCTCATCCGAGTTGTTTGACCTGCTACTACCATCGTCACTGCATTTTCCATCAAATTCCTCATCTGTGTCGTCATTTCCAGCTCCTTCGTGCTTGTTAATCGGAGTCACAGGAATATCATAGATATTGTTTTTATCAATCCCTTCATTTGAATCTGTATCCTCATTCTGACTATTATCCTCTTCACTAAACTCACGGTGCTTGTGCTTTCTCCTTCGATCTTCAATAGTCGACCTCCTGAATGACAGATTATAAATAGCTGGTGAGGGAATCTGTACTTTTTCTTATTTGGCATCGGCTCTAAGAGACTGAGAATGTACATCAGCTCTCTCAGAATGAAGCGGACAAAGCATGCAAATGAGAAAAAACTATGCTTTGTCAGAAAATAAGTGTAGGCAACCCCTAAAGTCCCGCTTTTCAAAAAGTAGGTCACTTCCAACTCCTGCAGCAGTTTTAGCAACCAACGATCTGGCAGAAATACAATCATTTTTAGTGCACCAACATGATAGAGCATTTCTTGTCTTTATCATTCCTCGACTAGCGTAGCCTCTATCATCGTTCCCATTGCTTTTCTCGCCAAAAGCCTAAAGGTTCTGAGACATTCACTTCCGGACTGTGCAAAAAGCAGGTAACATGTCATGCCCAGAATGGTCTTTTGCATTTATACTCCAAGGATCTATCATACTGGCTCTAGAATATTCAGGCCGCAAGCCCCTACAGTCTATTCTTGTGAAGAGCGCTAGTTAGCGGTGGACAAATCAAACACATCATGATCGTAAGGGAAAGATACTGACGCTACCAAGCATCTCCAGAAACTCTGATTTCCAGCTGCCAAGCCAGAAAAAAACCCAAATCTAGAGATTCCATGGCGAACACTGCCTTTAGAACAAGAAAGTTGTAATCGGTAGAAAGTATCGAAAACAATTCAGAGAACAAGATCTTACTCTGTGACGTCTATAGCCTCATTAATAGCCCGATCATACTCCTCTGCACATGGAGAAAGCTTTTTTAACTTCAAAAGCTAAACAACACCAAAAGTTCTGCCCAGATGTTGGCAAGCTAAACATGACGTAATTGAAAACCGATCATACCAAATGTGTAACTTATAGGCTGACGACTTCGGCAGGATCGAGGACCAGCAACTGGATAGGATCTCTTACAATTACTTAGGAGCATCTTTTGTCTTTCTTTCCGCTTGAGAGCTCTTTCTTTTTTCTGTTTCAAAGCTAACTGATTCAGGTCCATATGATGAGAAAAAGTAAATGTAGACACGGACAATAAAGTAAACATGAAACTTGGCGATCGAGTTCTTATAGTGACAGCAATAGAAAACATAGCTGCATTTACATTAAGACCTTAGTAACACTTGCCTTTTTAATTTTATGTAGGACAGGTATTATATCAGATTGTATGATTTTACTGACAGCAACTTCAGCTACACCTTTGCTTGATGCAAGTGCTTCCTGTCATTGTTAGTAAGAAATGGGTGATTCGTAAAATCTGAGACTCCCCAAAAACCAGCAAAGCTAAAAACTGGAATCACTTCCTTACCACTACTTCGGAAAACTCATCAAGATTAGTGGCAAGTGTTTCCCACCGAAACATTGTGGATGGTAGAGGTGCACCACGCTCATCACTGTTGGTAGCCTTCGACTTGGGAATAAATACATCTCTATATAGCCTGTGCCCACAAGTTGCATCCCCCTCGTACCTACAAGACCATGAGAAGAAATGTCACCATTTATCATACTACTCGTAAATAGGTTCAAAGTACACTCTTAGCAGTACCAGTAAGAAGTTCCATTTCCATGACTAGCAAGCTTTTCTTTGCGAAAACAAGATACAGGAGTTCCATCTTTAAGGGCATTGTTTATGTAAGACACTGCATCATCTTGCTGCCCGATATTGAAGTTCAGTAATGGGTTAGTAAAGCTGATAGAGAAGAAGACAATCAGAAAACTCATCTACAATGGGCAAAATTCCTTTAGGTTCACAAAATTTATTTGATATCAAGTGTCCACAATTCAGAATCACAAAGCAAAAAAACTATGCATATTTCAATAAAATTACCATCCAAAAGCATGCCAAGATCATCAGATGTACACAGAGTGAAAGGGAGGGAAAAATTATTACAATGGCTCGGAGTTCGCATAAAGCTCTCAGCAAAAGTAATCGACCGACAGGATCAAGTTCTTTGTATTGAGATATTTCCTTCCTGAACAAACACATAAGGCCACTTAACCCTATATGTTCAAGTTTCAAGAAAAATTAAAGCAATCAAATAGATAGCACGTGGATTATTACCCATTACCCAGCGTTAATGGCATATTCCCCTCAGAAACCTGCAACTTGGCCAGTCTCTCATGGTCATCTACTCATCCAGTTACTATACAGGAGAACCAGATGCAGAGAACTATAGAATTGAAAATTGACTTACCCACTGCCACCATGAATCCAGTTTCTTACAAAGTACAGTCACCCATGCATCAGAACCATCCAATGCTTTGCTAATAGGCGGAATTCCCTGCTTAGAGTGGATGTTATGCACTAGCACCAAATACCGAATAGTTTCCAACCAACAGAAGGAGGATGAAGAAACTTGGAAAGTTGGGACATAGACAAGGCAAGCTAGTTGCCTTGTCCTACTTATTAGGATAAAAGAATGCTATGCTCTTATTCAGACTACATTGACATCAAATAAGCCACGGTATTGACAAATCTTCCAGGCAAACTAGATAACAAGGTCTTGCTGGCACTTTCATGACCATCACAACTATAACCTACTCTTGGGAAAACTGTGAGTAGACCATCGTAATACCTCCATAAGAAGTTCCAGCCAGCACCAAAGTAATCTAGATCAGCTTAACGAATGACATTTACAGGTGCGAGTTAAATGTTCAACAGTCTTCCATTTGAATAACAAGAGTCCAGAGAAAGCAAATTGGGCGCACATATTTGCAGAAAATGCAGGTCGTTTTTTTCCGGCAGAAGTCACTGGATTTCTTTTAGTCAGCCCAGATAACTTCTTTTCAAGCAGATGCCAGCATCCAATATTTCCCACCAGATATTAACCTTGAGCTCAGTTTGAATTTTGTTTCCCTCTTAAAAATTAGGCTTTTCGTTTCTAGTTTTGACCACCCAAAGTCGAAATTCTAGGTTCTTCATTGAACCAGGGATCGTTTCTCTGGAAACATCGCACCATTCGGATATGAAATCACAAGCACGGGTTGAGTAACGTACCGAAGCAATGATAGGCAACAGATTGACTAAAGGCAAAACCATTTTCTAGCTATAATGACAACCTGAATAATCATAGAAGCAATCAACATAAGCGCTGGGACGTAAATGTGTAAGAACCTTCAAGAGCTTAATGTGTAGTTGCGCAATCGAAGAGTTGGGCATTATGAGACCTCCTTCGATCTCCTCGGCAGACAACTTGAGATCGTTCCCGACAACAGGCTCGAAAACCTGTAGGCAACGCAAAGGATCATCAAATCGACGGCATATTTTCTCTCTGAAAGCACATCATCAGAAGCACACGTAAAGCTTCAAAGCATTTCTAAAATCTCAACGTGAACTCGTATGGGAACCGACAAATATGATCGACTCCTCCGGGAAAAGGAAAATCAACCAGCGAACGAACCGGGAGATGCTTACGCTCAGAAAGTTGAGAACGGAGGCGAGCTCCCATTGCTCTCGTAGCTTCTGGAGTACCTCCGGACCTATGTCATCACCGGTCTCGTCCAATATCAACGGCGTCTCCTCGCGATCGTCAACCTTCATTTCGCTACCGTTAACGGCCGGCGCCCCCGCCGGAACCCGGCGGCGTCGAGGCATGGCGACTCTCGGGAGTAGAAAGGCCGAGCAAAAACACTGCGAAGGAGAGGTGATGAGATTGTTTCTCGCATAACGTGACGGTTCGCATCAGGGCGAGAGAGTCTGGGTGGAGGTAAAATAATTTGATTTCCCGCCTAAAATGTACTAACCATGGTTAAGTTGTTTTTACCGCGGTTATCCAGACGCGAGTTGACAATTTACTGGGCAAACTATAAGATATTAAGGGCCGAGTGAAAAATATCTTGGCCAAGTATGAGCAAAGAAGAAAAAGTACTTTTTTGACCGTGACAAAACTTTAAATATTATTCAAATTTTACAAGTTATAGAATAATTATGTGCATATATACGAGTCAACCATTATAAGTTGTGAAAGTTAAAAGAATTTCGAGTTAAAAAAATAGTAAAATTTCGTGTGCCATGACATTTTTATTAAAGAAGAAAATTATTTTTCAAATTCAAATATAAAGTGAAATTTGCGACCAACTTATCCATAACTTTGGTTAGAAATTTGGGCTTAGTTTACCTTATCAACATCCATAAATTCAAAATATCGAGGTTGCATTATTAACAAAATAAAATTATACTTGGTTTAAATACATGTCGTGGGCTCGAAAATTTCAGTGAAATTCGATTGAGAGTCTAAAGTGTGCTTATTTTCTTAAAAAAAAAATAGATTATGATGTATTTTGTTATCGCTCTCCGCATAAATTCGATATGCATCCATCTCAATATGCATTATTTTCGTGTCACTTGGGACGAAGTGTCGCTGACCTAAGGTTTCTAGGGATCTAAGGAAAATAGGCCGAAGACGAGGCCAGGATAATTGCACATAACTCGAAGTTTTCCGAGGGTCTAAAGTTTATGGGGTGCTGAAGAATATCGTTACGAGCATATGGGGAATATTAGCTCTGTTCTTGAAAATTCATGTAATCGATGGGGCAAGAGGTAAATAAGGAGACGCCATCTTAGAAAGAAAAATAACGTTAATAATTTGAGGATTCATGCATATGCAAATGTCATCTCCCATTTGTAACATCCCACAAATCTAACATGGGAAGAGTACTAGAACATTTCTCTCATTTGTTTTTCTCTAAATAGGACAAATATTTCACTTATTTGTCTAATATTTGCTTATTAAATGAATGTGATGAAAATTATAACTCAGAGAGTGTGACGAGTAGGAGAGAAAGAAAGATTGGCCATAAAATTATTTGGCTTCGCACCTAAAATTTTAATAACCATGGGTAATTCGTTTTTATCGTGATTAATCTTGACTTTGCTATTATTGAGATATTCAAACACGATGGCGAAACTGAACATCAAATCGAGTCGGGATTATTGTTTGCGTTTCATCTCTAAAATAGGTATGAGATGTGCTCGAGTACAAGCCCGAGAAGGCCAACACGGTGGTTGACGCACTAATTCGAAGAGCAGAACTGGCGTGCATAAGTTGGCTAGACTGTCCCCTTGTTGAAAGAATCAAGGAGGGGGTAAAGTACAATCGAGCGACACAAGCTCTCTTGCATTATGCGAAAGAGGGCAAGAATAGAAGATTTTGGTGCGATGACGACCTTCTATATGCTAAGGGGCGACAACTATATGTCTTGTTCTATGGGAACCTGATGAGGGAAGTTATTCACAAGTGTCACGATTCCAAGTGGGCTGATTATCCTAGAGTCTGCCGCACACTAGCGCTGGTGGAGGAGCATTACTTCTGGTCACACTTGCGTAACGATGTGGAAGCCTATGTTCGGACTTGCCTGATATGCCAACAAGACAAGTTGGAGCACAAGTCGCCTATCAATCCGCTGGAGCCATTGCCCGTTCTAAAACGTTAATGGGAGAATGACTCCATGAACTTCATCGTGCGATTGCCTAAGTCCGAAGGGTGTCAGACATTAATGGTTGCGGTGGATCGTTTCTCCAAGTACGTTACGTTCGTATTGGCCATTGACGACTACCCAGCTGAAGAAACGGTAAGGTTGTTTATAAAGCACGTAGTAAAGCATTAAGGTGTATCCGAATAATCATGAGCGATCGCGACTCTCAGTTCACTGGAAGATTTTAGATTGAGCTATTCAAGCTACTCGGGATGGACCTAAATTTCTCAACAAGTCTTCATCCGCAGACAGACGGCTAAATCAAACGAGTGAATGCTCTGTTGGAGGTATATTTGGGGCATTATGTGAGCACAACACAATGAGATTGGGCAAAGTTGATCGACATAACCCAATTCTCCTACAATCTATAGTGTAGTGAATCAATTGGGAGGAGTCTGTTTGAGATAGTCACGGGACAACGACCGTTCACACCGTGCGCTATTGCGACTGGCCACAAGGGGAGTAGCCCAACTGCGTATAAGGTTGCTGAGTAGTGGCATGAATAAGCTGATCTTGCTCGTACATATCTTCATAAAGCATCTAAGTAGACGAAGAAATTGGCGGATTAAAAGCGAAGACATGTGGAGTGTCAAGTTGGAGATCAATATCATGCAAGCTGCCGCTACGATACAAGAGGGCTCACAAGGCACTACTTCGACGATACGAGGGGCAATTCCGCATCATGTAATGGATTGGCAATACAACACACAAATTGGAGCTCCCGGCCAAATTGAAGATTCATCCGTTGTTTTACGTAAGTATACTCGAGTTATTTCATTTGGATGAAGGGGATATGGATCGAGGGAAATCACAATGGGCACCTATTGGGGTAAAGACTTCCTATGACCGAGACATCGATTGCATCATGGCGGACCGCGTCGTATGGAAGAAATATTGTGTGCCCAAGAAGGAGTATTTGATCCGGTGGAAGTGATTCCTTGAGAGTGAAGCTACATGAGAACTT
Source organism: Psidium guajava (assembly GCA_016432845.1). NCBI lineage: Eukaryota > Viridiplantae > Streptophyta > Magnoliopsida > Myrtales > Myrtaceae > Psidium > Psidium guajava. Next base: position 12,113,865 of record CM028229.1, read on the forward strand.
GCCAAGTCACTATGGCAATTTCAGAAGCAAGTCGATGCGTATCTGAGAGTATGACGAGGGCGTCACCAAAATAGATGGGGGAGAATGACACGATCTGGCGCATTCTAAAATGATCCTAGAAGTGGGTGGAATTGTAACTGTACACTTCTGTAATAAATATGGGTAGATGGTAGTTGGGAAGATCTAATCTTTACCGTTAGATCCAGAGGAGATCTACGAATTATATCGTACGAGAAATTATATATGAGGGGCTCTCCTCCATTCATTTGTGCCTTATCACCTCACGAGTAATAGAGTTCAGAGTTTCTCTCTCTAATTTTTCTCTCTAGAGTGTTGGAGATGGGCAACTAAGATTGATTTGTAAAGGTTTTCCTCACATGAGCAATTGAGTTCTGATTTGATCGGCTCGTGACATATGCGTGTCGAACCACGGGCTAGAAATTGCCCAAGTTTAGCATTGAAAGGGCCCAAGTTGATTAAAAAATCCATCGAATTCCATTTTCTTTATGGATATTAAACAGACAAATTTGACTGACACAGCTAGCAGCTGCCTGTGCTTGTGGGACCCACTCACGCATCGGTGAGTTCTAAACCACATCTTTGTCGTCGCTCAAGCTCTAACTTGCTGGTGAGGATTTTTTTTTGGGTAATATGATAAAGAAAACCTCACACTAATATACTTATAATCAATTTACCTAAAATTATTTTTTTGACTACCTTAAATTATTTTTTGACTATTAAAAATTTTAAATTGGTACATCTATAATAAATATATCATAAACTGTTTTACCGTCAATAATTTGGGATAATTTTATCATAAGTGTATCAATTTTAAATAATTTTGTTAATGCTGCATCAGGTAAATTTATTATACGTGTATTAGTATGAGTTTTTTTAACGATATTAATCTTTTTTTATTTTTGTAAATGGAGAGATGAGTTGAGCTTGGGTATTTTTTTTTGGTCGGGAGAGCGGAGAGGTAGAGTCGACGAAGAAAGGAAGCGTGAGTGTTCCCTATCAATAGGGAGAGAATAGCATATACGGCGACGTTCCGACATACACGTCGGAAGAACTCTTATGCATGTGGTACTCATTATGCTGTCAGAATTTGGCTGAATTTAATGAAAATTTAGGGAAATAAAATAAATTTGATTGAATTAAATTTCAGCAAGAGAAAAGCCCATAGTGTTGTGCATGTCTCGAGAAATAATCAAAATTAAAAATAAAAACTAGCCCGACAATTGCAGTTTTCTCCGAGTACCAGAATTTTCGCGGTGGGCCCATCTCGTATCATTGCTCCAAATTCTTTTCTTGCCTTCGGGATTCTCGAGAAAATTCAATCCCCGATCCCCACTATTTTCTTTCACTTTCTCCCTCCATTTCTCTTCTTCCCTCGCTCCTTCCCTCGCTCCACTTCATCTCTTCTCACCATTCCCTCTCTCTTTATCGAACACTTCCTCTCGCCGAGAGTAACGGCGCAGTAATCGACCGCACAGTCGCCGTTGCAGTCCTTCGCGTCAAGCGCCATGCTCTCTCCGACCCCCGCCTTCCTCGCCTCCGTAGATCATTCGGCGATCGAGTGAGCATCGCGAATTTCCCTTTTTGTTTCCAATGGAAAAAATGGACAAGGAGACCGAGCTCCTCCTGCGCGTCGCCGCGAACCACCTCCACCTCGCCCAGTTCGAGCCGCTCCGCGCGATCCTCTCGACTCTCCGGGCCAAGGACCCGGACCTCGCGTTCGCCGTCCTCCAGACGATCGTGAGCCACGCCGGGCGGTTGGAGCACGTGGCGTGGTCGCAGTCGTGCCCGAATCCTTCTCTCCTCGCCTACTTGTGCACGCTTGAGCTCTTGCAGTTTGACAGGCCGGTAACCGCATGGAGTTTCGACCCCGAAACTCTGCGGTTGCGCGTTGAGTTTCTGTTGTACGTGCAGACCCTGAGCGACGGGGTTTCGGCGAAGATTCGGATGGATGTCGATAGCCGAAGTGTAGGGGGGACTGAGGTTATTGATGATAGCACATGGAGCGAGAGCAGAAATGAGGATTTCGGGGATATAGGCAGGAGATTGAATAATTGTGGTAGGGTTTTGGGTATGTTGTTGGAGTTAGGTGTAAGGAGGTTGAAGGCGGATGTTATGGAAAGTGAGGGTGTTCATAATAGTGGCGCGGAAGGTAGCTCGAGTGCCGGAATGTCCTCAATTGATGAAGAGGAGTTAATGTGTTTAAGGGCCATAGTTCCTGAATACGCAGAAATTTTTGATGCGTTGTGTTTGAACATACAGAGGCAACTGCAAGGTTGGGCTGTTGATGAATCTGGGTTAGCATTGACGGTGCATAGGAATGAGAAGACTCGGGCGGCTTTGTTGCTGGAGGAGGAAGATGTCAAGATTATAAGTTTGATACAGAAGAGCATTCAGTTAGCTCATTTAAATGCAATGAAGGAGTGTGTCAATGATGGGAACGAGGAAGGTGCAATTGACCATGTCTGTTTTCTTCACCTTGACCATGGAGTAGATGAACCTGAGTTCCGGTACGTATTTTTTTTTTCTTCCAGGAAGTTTAGGTGTTACCTTGGAGATGGGCACTATTTAATTGGTTCTATACAATTTTTATGTTGGCATTGGAGATTTATGCGTTTATTGAAGTTTCATTAGCTAACTGTAATTGTCTGCTCTGCCCGTCTTAACTAATGTGTCAAAGTGATGTGCAATTCATCTCCAGATTGGGTGAAGTTGCCATTAGTTGGTATGTTAGTTTTTTTTTTTTTGGGTCATAAGTTGTTGTGTTAGTTCGATAATGTCCAGATAGCCATATCTTTTCAGGTTTTGCTTTAATGGCTTGTTGGACCAACAGTTAGAAATACTCTCCTCTGGTTCTTCCCTTTATTGGGAGGGAAAATCATGTCTGATATGCAGATGAAGCATATCTGACCATGTCTGTTGGGACAGGAACTGTTCGCATGTTCCCTAGATACTAGTTGATAAGTCATTATTCATATCTTTTTATGTTCTAAGTGAGAATCTTCGTGAACAACAAGCCTTGTAGTTGGAGTTTGCTGTGAAGATTCTGATATATGTCAGGCTCTATCTATCATCCAATTGTTTTAGAGACTGAGATATTTAGATTAGGCCCTTTTTGTCACGGTAGTACTTCAGTCCTCTTGCATTTCACCATATCTCTTTTAGGGTGACCCTTCATTGTCGAGTACCATCTGGACCCTAAAGCTTCTTAATATGCTACTTACATGCCTCACCACCTAGTTTATGGCAGGATTGACATTCTTCTAGATGAACCCATTTTCTACTCTGTATTATTATTGCTATCAATATCGTTACTACTAAATGTGCATATCGACCATAGTATCCTCACCTCTATCACGGTTATCTATACTAAGGTTCACAGTAAACCCCCAAGACTGAGTCATTGAAAGCTTCAACAATCTGTTCTCAATGGGGTCGGCAATTCCATTCTGCATTTGGTGTTTGATTTATTAACCTGGGTCAAAGGTTGTTTGGAGGGTTTTGGGCATTTTTATGTGTTGGTGGGTGATATAGTGGAGGAGGCTTGATTGATGCATAGTTTTAGTAGGGAGTAGGATGTTTTGCTGGTGTTTGGTGATTTAAGCACAGTATTTAGTTAGACTTCTTTTGCTATAAATTTTATAGTTTGTTATTTACTTCCAAGCATTGGAAACTTTGAGACCAGTATTTATCACCTTGGGCGTATATTCAATTTTACTTATACAGCTGTTATTCCTTTTGAACGTGGCCCTGTTATGTGGAGTTTGGATTGGGGGTTTAGATGCATCCTTTTGACTTTAAGACCGTCATAGTATGACTGGTATGACTGATAACAAAGGAAAAATTTCCAGGATATTAGGAGAACACATTTGGCAGGTTTCCTTCTTTCCAGATTTTCTGAAAATAAAAAATAGCTCTTGAGTTTTGTAGAGCAACTGGGCTCCCTTATTTCCAGGTGTTTCAAATTAGAAAAATCTTTTGATATTCGGAGAATAAAAAGCTCTAGTTTTGTTTGCCAACTGAAATGAAAATATCAATGTTGTGAAGAATTATTCTGGATTCCTTCGTTTCCAACAAAAACTGGAACTGGAAGTGTGAGGGATTCTGAAACACAAAATATCAATACTTAAAAAATCATTCCAAGAGAATGAAAAATTGACAATTGAAAAAAGATTTAAGACAGTTTTTGGGTAAAATTGACACCAGGAAGAATTTTCCACATCTTAACGCACCCTTAACTTTTCTGTTGTCTTTTTGACTAAAGTCATATTTCGGAAATTTTTTTGATGATGGCCCTTAAGTTAGGAAAAGGAGCTTTAGCTTTACTAGCACTTCTGCATGTTTCTTTTCTTGTTTTACCTTTTCAATGACTAGTCTCCTTTTAATGCACCCGAACTTCTAATGTCTTAATAGTGTGATACTACAAGATCTCCTCAAGATGCTTTTGTCAAGAAAGGGAGGACCAATTGACTCTTGGCTTGCTATGCGAGAAAAGTTGCTTTCCTTATATGCAAAAGCCCTTGCAGCAGACTGCCCACATCTTGTACAAATGATTCAGGTGCTATTCTTTTTCCTTGGTAATAAATTGGGTTGCATCCGTCCACGGGACATTTGGAGTTGAAATTGGTGGGTTTATCTTAACTGGATCTGTCGATTGAGAAGTCCAATTTGATCTATTTATAAGCTGTGTGCTGCGGCTGGAAGGGGGGGTGTTGTCATGGGCTGTTTAAGAAGTTGGCTTTAGAGCTCCCACTGCAATTTTGCTGCTGGAGCTTCTTAAAGTGATGAGGTTTGATGGTTAAATGTGATTAAAAGCATCGGGCTTGAAACTCTATAGATTGTGATGAGTTTTAGAGCTCTAACTGCAATTTTGCTGCTGGAGCTTCTCAAAGTGATGAGGTTTGATGGTTGGATGAAATTAAAAGCACCGGGCTTGAAACTGTACAGATTGTCCCCTTGTAAACTGTTTGGCGATAGGATCTTGAGCATCTGCAACTTTCTCTATTTGGGGTATGCTATGGACAGGTCGTAAATGGGTGTTTCTGCGACAATGAATGTCAGTTCCGTGGGTTAATCATTTGATTGATTCATGTTCGACTGTGAGTGTATAAAACCGGCAAATTGTGTCTACTTAATCAGATCTAGTTTGAACAGCCTGATGGCAGAATTTGATTTAGTTTCTGGCCACGATGATTCTTTGAATTAGCCAATTTGATATTTTGAACATTCATGCTTGTGTTGTCTTGCTTTATTATGCCTGTTAGATTGCAAGATGTCTTTCTAGTGAAGGAAAATTAATTGGTTGTTCGTTGATGCAGGTTATTCAGGATGAATTGCTCTCTGAAGACATTGACAAGTACAGAGCACTTGACAAGCAAATCCCACTACCCCTTGATTGTTTTGAAAAATATATGGAGGAATCTTCACCAGACATCGACACGAATGCCAAGCCCTCACAATTGAGATCGATTGTTAGTGCTTGCATGCGAGACATGTACCACTATGCGCGAGTTTGTAGGTTACATGTGCTTGAGTGTGTCATGGATACAACTATATCTTTGGTGAAGAGACAACAGCTCAAAGAAGCTAGCAATGTATGTGTACAGTCTTATCTTTAGCTGAATATGTGAGTACTGAATGAATAGCTATAATTTCGCTGCCATATTTACTTGTGAGTTGGTTATACTTGTAGCCTGCAGCTCTGATGCATATGTGGTGTTAAGTCATGTTCTCTTATTCACATATGTCACAGGTCCTTTTGTTTTTTCCGCGGCTTCAACCCTTAGTAGCTGCCATTGGTTGGGATCTCTTGCCTGGTAATACATCAGCCCGTAGAAAATTGATGCAGTTGCTGTGGACAAGTAAATCGCGAGTGATCCGTCTGGAAGAATCAACTCTTTATGGCAGTCAATCGGATGAGGTACTGTTTTTTTATCCTTTATTGTTTTTTGTTTATTTTCTTGAATATGTATATTAATGCCCTTAAATTGAATGCCTATTTGTATGTCTTTGCACTTTGATAGGTATCTTGCGTGGAAAATCTTTGCGATTCATTATGTTATCAGCTTGATCTTGCTTCATTTATTGCTTGTGTGAATTCTGGTCGTACATGGAGCTCAAAGTCCTCATTACTGTTGTCTGGAAAAGAAGATACTACATCTGTGTCTGAAAATGCTTATTTGGACCCCTTTGTCGAGAACTTTGTATTGGAGAGGCTTTCTGCTCAAAGTCCTCTGCGGGTAAGACCATCTCTTGCAGCCTACCAGTTTTGGCATATAAAAATAGAACTTGTTGATCTTATGAACATGCCTGAGTAAACAAATGCATTTTGAATGTAGGATTCATATCGTACTGTATGTGCTATTGTGTCGTTATATGTTTGTCTTAAATGCTGTTTTTGCTAATTTGGGCACAGTATTTTCTGGACAGGTCTTGTTTGATGTGGTTCCTGGTATCAAATTTCAAGATGCTATTGAATTGATAAGTATGCAACCCATTGCTTCTACCACTGCTGCCTGGAAGAGGTATATATGCATACATTTCTTTAAATCAAGATGTTTATGATAATTTAAATTTAAATCCTCATTGTTGTTTGTAGACTTTCGGCTTTGGCGATGGAGAAACTGATGGAAAAACTATTTGTGAATGTGAAACCTTAGCATCAATTAGCTGATTCGCAGTTACATGAAATGAATTTTTTGATGGTTAAACATTCCCCAATACAATGTGGTGGTTACTTAAAAATGCATCCTCATAGTTAGTGTTGCTGCTGAAGGCTGAAGTTTGTTCGGTTTCTTTTGGCCTATATAAGTTTCGGTTAATGCTTATTTTACGAGTATGGTTTATTAGACACTCCTAACAACTATTGAACTTAATCTGTCTTGATTCTCAATTATGGTTTTCCATTTTCGTGTGCTAAAAGAATCTCCCTTTTAGCAGGTTTTTTATGTTAGCACGAGACATGTCTGCAAAGTGGGCACTGCATTTGTATCTTTAGTTAGATGAATTCTGGTGGGGTCCCTTGGTTCATTGGCATCTTTTTATAAATTTTACCTTTATTTGACAGCAAAGTGAACTTTTTCCGAATTGTGTGGTTTTCCTGTTCTCAACACAGTTTAGAGTATTCTGTTCTAGTTGACTTGCTATTTGCAGTTTTTCCTTTTACCTCATACGATGCAAAACCTATTGAGTAAAGCATACCGTAAGGGGAAGCTGTTTGTTCTTGTTGCTATATCAACTTCGATCCCCAAAAGTTTCTTTATGAATATTCACTAGTTTGTAAGTCACAGTTTCATACTGAGATGCATTTCAACTCTTGGTAGGATGCAAGATATTGAACTTATGCACATGAGATATGCTTTGGAATCCACTGTTCTCGCTCTTGGAGTGATGGAAAAGACTGTGCACAAGGAACTTGAAGATCATGGAAAAGTGGCACTCCATCATCTAAAAGGCTTGCGTAATCACCTGGAAGCCATCAAATATGTTCCCCGCAAGGTCATCTGATGCTCTCTCTCTCTCTCTCTCTCTCTCTCTCTCTCTCTCTCATTTACTTTCAATATCCTTTCTCTTCATTTTATCCTGACCATCTTCTGGTATGTGTGAATTTAAAACCTTCTTTTAGTTATTTTTCTCGTTAAGCATATATTTTACTTCCCTTGAATCTCTGTTTTTTTGTCGGTCGCTTCTACAAAATATCTAAGTTTGTCTTTGATGTCAAAGAAAACTCCTGTGGGGCCATCTTTTGTTATATGTGGTGTGTGCTCTTGACAATGGATTTCTTTATTTAGGTGGGTTTGGGGGACATGTCAGTTATGTTTTGTTGTTGTTGGTGGTGTTTTTATTCTTTTTTTTACATGCGCATACTTCTTCCAGATGTCAATTGCCCAATGTGCTGATTACGTTTGTCTGCTCCGATGATTTTCTTTTTTAATTCTTGGTCCTCATATAAGCTGGTGTTTCGCCTTTCTCGGGTAGGAAGAATAGATAAAAAACTACAGAAAATGGTTATATAGAAAGATCTTTCATTGGTGCTTGGAAACTAATTTTCCAGGAAATTAATGTTGCAAAAGAGATAGATCGCGAAGACAAAGCTCGTTAGATTACTATTGGTTTAGAATGCTATCCCTTTAGGGGGAACATGGAAGTGTGCCATGCCTAGTTTAATTCAGTTTTAAATCTTTAAATTGAACAATGAAGTACTAAAACTTTTTAAAGTGGCTTAATTTGAGGATTCCAACTGGTTCAGCCGGATATATCACCGCCACTGGAAGTCATGTTTTTTCAACTAAAAGTGTCCTACTGGCTAAAGATGTCGGGAATGCTAATTATCCATAGCCATTTCACTTTCTTTTGCAATTGTCATCACTAACCAATTTAATTGAACCATAAATCACTAAATTGAATTTAAAAAATCCCTAGCCCCGTTTGAAGTTCCACATTTGATGATTGGTACACACTTTCCCAAATGGCGATGAAATGAAACGTGGTAAAGTCATCTCAATTAAGTTCAAGTTACCTCCCCACAGCCTGTACAATTTTGGAGAGAAATATGATTTTCCAAACATGAGTTTCGGCCAAACCTCTTGGAATTCCACATTGCGTCCTTTAAAAAAGTATTCTGGAGTTAATTATCCAATTGAAAAGAATTTGGACCAAGTTGCACTTCATACTTAGTTTTTTGATCTATCTATGTAGTGTTCTAGCTTTTAGAAGTTTCAGAGGATTTGACTTCTATGATTCTCTTTCTCACCTGTTCCGCATTGCTGGCTGAACATGTACCTTTATTATTAATTAAGGCGGGGGATGATCATTGTGGTCATATCAAGCTTGGAAATGGAATCTCGGTGATTGTTAATGTCTCCATGAGTTTTTTTCAATGCTTCTCCGAGGATTTTGATACTTTTATCATTGACAATGGTCATTTAATTTGTTTGTAACCTTACACAATATCATTTTTTTTTCATGCAGATATTTATGATAAATGTGATTATCTCTCTGTTACACATGGATAATCTCTCTCTCAATTTGACACATTGTGTGTCACCAAAAGGCCATCATGGAGCGCCTGATTCATGTGATTGGGAGCATACTGGCTTTACTGCTGTTGAAGGGGCAAATGAGACTGTTATATCATTCACTGGATTTCTGCTTGATATATTACGTCAAAATCTACCACCATCTTTATCTGATCAAGAAAATCTGATGAGTGGCGGGTTAAGTACCGAAGGAAAACAGGCCTTGGAGTGGAGGATTACCACGTCTAAACATTTCATTGAAGATTGGGAATGGCGATTGTCTATTTTGCAGCGCCTTCTACCACTATATGAACGCCAGTGGAGTTGGAAGGAGGCACTAACTGTGTTACGTGCAGCCCCTTCCAAGCTACTCAACTTGTGAGTCTGTTTTTACATATGTCCAGAAGCCTTTAAGACTGGCTCTCATTTATGTTCAGGCGAAAGGCTGCTAACATATAGTGATTAGGAAGATTACTATCAACAGGAAATCCACCCTATATTTTAGTATCAATATTGCGCTATTTGAGTCAGTTACATGGACTCAAGCAGTTTAATATTTATTGAACAAGCCAGTTTTTTGGCCCTCACTGTGACATAGAAGAGGTCTTGTGTTAGCCCTTTGCTTGTAGTGTTTGATACATACATGAACACATAACACTACATGCCTTCATCTGAAATGAGATAAAGTTTGGTAAGAAGGCCATGGTATTGCCCAAATTTGATGAGAGATCTTTAGGGGCTCCTAGATCACAACATCCCCATCCACACCAGCCAATCTTGGTCTGGCATTTGGTGTGAACTTCTTATTTCCTTTAGAAATTGAAACGTAGTAATTTGCTTGGATTGATGAGAATTCTGTGCTTCGGGAGCATCTAAAAGTTTTCTCGAGTTTGACATGAGACTTAACTCTCTCCTCACATATGGACGTGCATGTGATTACAGATGCGGCTATTATCTAGGTGCTGTAGAAGCTTGATTGTGAAGCTGGGTGATAGAGGAAAACTTCAAATATGTGCCTTTTACCTTATCCAAGGAATCTAGATTAGTGCCCAATGTCTACAAAAATATTGTCTTTGTTTTCCACCATCTGTGTTTTTGTCTTTTATTCTTATTTTTTTTTTTGGGGGGTTGGTGGGGCGCGGTGGGGTGGGGTGGGGTGGGGTTATTTCTGTTGAGTTTTTTATATTTATCTATTTTCTGGTGTTAAAGTCCCTTGGTTCTCTTTAAGAACTTCTAAGACTGAGTTAGAAATAAGAATACTGCCCAATGTTTGTTCTGTTCTCTTTAGCTTTCTCGATAAAGTTAAACATCTCAACATTTCTAGTTTCTATTAGAAATTTCACGGTCATAATTTCTTTATGAAAGTTTTAAATCTTTTGGGGTTTGATTATTGGAATTCACTTTGTGCAGCTGCATGCAGCGAGCCAAGTATGACCTAGGAGAAGAAGCAGTTCATCGATTTTCATTATCTGCAGAAGATAAAGCTACCTTGGAATTGTCAGAATGGGTGGATACTGCATCCAAAAGAGCATCTGTACTGTCCAGATTGGTCCTTTATCGACTGTTGACGCTACTTTTTTTTTTTTTTGGGGGGGGTGGGGGTGGTTATAAATGGGCACATACAATGACAGAGTAGCCTTCTTACTTGAGGCATTGCATGTTATTATATTCTGCTACCCTTAATTTTTTGGTCAAATCCATCACATAGAATTGCCGTAGGGTTTCTATCCGCTTATTTCAGTCCATTTTACCCTGCTTTATTTTGAATATTGGCACTGATATAGGTTTGTAGTTTGGCATGCCCAAGTAGTATATTTTTGTTGCCTCTACTTGAGTGCGGTATTGATTCTAGAACGAACAATCTATGTGGTACAGTTACCTTGAGTTTCCTTTTCCAAATTATGTTTTTTGTCCAGATTGTTTTGGTGGTGTCCATTTCTGATTGAGGTTTGTTCTTCTTAGGTAGAAGATGCTGTCTCTCGTGCTGCTGATGGAACATCCTCTGTTCGAGATCTTGATTTTACATCGTTACGTTCCCAGTTAGGTCCTCTGGCCACAGTAAGTATAAAAAGGACTGATTTTATTTCCATTGGTTGTGCTCCGGTGATATCATTTGGGAAGTGCTAATAATGATAAGCAATGCAGAAAAAATGTGCTACGGAGCATTGTGGCCTGACATTTCTCATATGCTAACAGATTCTTTTATGCATTGACATGGCTGCAACATATGCAAAATCTGCAAATTTGTGCGAAGAGCTTTTGGATCAGGTAAATTTTAAAACTCAAATTTGATGTATTGACCAAAAACGAGTCTGTTTATACTGATTGATCATGTTCATGCCCCTTTGAGATCTTTAACATCTAAGGAGGAGCTAGTTTCTATTAATTAATAAAGGCTTTACTTTCTGCTTGGACTCTTGATCTCATTAATTGGAGGTTTATGCTTTTACAAATTCAATTGTTCTTGGTCCTACTTATGTTAGATCATGTCGAAGGCCAACTGTTGTCAAGGGAATGTAATGAAGCTGTGAATTTGCTCACTGGCCGGAATCAGATTTCTTGCATACAGTACCATAATAGTGTTTGCCAGATGTATTATCTGGTGACCATAGCATATGCAGGCTCCAACCTTGTTTTTGTACGTTATTTCAGGCTCAAGTTATGCTGTCTGAAATATATCCAGGACGGCCTCCAAAAGTGGGCTCTACCTACTGGGACCAGATTCTTGAAGTTGGAGTGATTTCTGTGTCAAAGCGTGTGCTCAAGCGTCTCCATGAATTCTTGGAACAGGTCAGATTTGAATTTGTCAAGTAGCAAGGAGACAAAATGTTAAAAGCAAAGTTGGTTACTGCCCTTAGCATATCTTCGGAAGTGACCGAACCATGTAAAATGTAGATCTACCATGTAGTTTTAGTTTTACCTCCTTTAGTTGTTAGACTATATAATTAGATTATATTAACGAGTGCCTCAAGGGCACTTCTTAAGCAACCCATTAAGTTCCCTCGTGTTGTGCACATCAGTGCCTTGAAAATCAGATCATCCCAGAGAAAATATACTTAAACCAGTGCCCTACGGGCACTTGTTAACATGGCCCTAATGCATATATGTATATGTGTGTAGATATGTATATAATACTGTGTGGAGAAAAACCTCCAAAAACCCTAAACTATGCCAATTGTGACACATTTACCCAAATTTCTTTTGTGACACCAAAAAAACTTCTTACTTTTACTTGTGTGACACATTTACCCCAACTTTTTCTTGTGACACCAAAACCCCCAACCTTATACCCCGTGTGACACATTTATCCCAAATTACTTTTACGTAACACCAAAAACCCAAATCGGGTAAATGGGTCACTTCTATAAGTTTGGGGTTTTTTTGTGTCACAAGAGAAAGCATGGGGTAAATGTGTTGCATGAGTATAAGTTTGGGGTAAATGTGTCATAGTGGGCATAGTTTAGGGTTTTTGGTGGCTTTTTCCCACGCACACTCGCATATGCTGTTTATGGTAATCTTGTGACTCTTATTTCCTCACTTGTAAGCATTGTGAGGAGACTGGATCTCCGGAAAGGGGGTGAGGTTGTTGCAATAGATGTACTCCTGAAAAAGGTGACAAACATCATGTAACCTTTATGATAAGAAAATTGGAACTGAGGAACAAACTTGTGGGTATCAATTGCAAACAGGATGGTATCTATGACAGTCTCTGGGCTTGGACAGGGTTACACTTATTCTGGTAGGTAAATAAAAGTTGAACACCGAACGGGTGCAATGTCAAAGAAAAAGGCATAGGCAACGTTAATCTATGCAATTACATCGGTGAGTAATTTCGTTACACTGAAAATGTACGATTTTGGGCCAGTTTTCAATTATTACAAAAACGGAATACTCTTCTTCAAAGGCTCTCTTGTTCCTCTCTTTCGAAGTCAATGAAAACAGCAGAGAGAAATTGTGGAAATCCTTCTCTTCTTGCTGCTTGACAATTGAATGCAGGCCCATAATTTTTTCCTTTTTAGATCCTCCTATAACCCTACCTGGTTCATGCATGACAAGCTGCACAAATCATTCTCCTCGAAGAAAGACCATGAAGGACAAGATGCCTCACTATTCTGCCTTTTTTGGATACTATAGGGAGAATCCATTGACCTGCACTTTGCCTCTTTTCTACAGTTCATCTAAGGCGAGAATCCATTGACCTGCACTTTGCCTCTTTTCTACAGTTCGTCTAAGGCGAGAATCCATCACGCGATTAGTTTTTACACAAGAAACGGAGACAGTCGCGATTATTTTGAACATAGAAAGTAGACTCTTGCTGGTGCTCTGACTTTTTGACGATCTTTCCAAGGAAATACTTTTTACCGGTTTCAACTTTCTTTGTTGACAATCTGTGGGTTGACTCCGCGGGAAAAGAAAGTTCTCCCTTCCAATTCCAAAGCAAGACATCCTTGGATGTGGGAACAATATTCCAAATCATATAAGAAAGGTAAAAGATTAGCAAAGCTTTGTACTCCCAATCTTGATTTTGTCTCAAGAAATCAATCCCTGAAGTGATTCTTTCATCATTGAAACAACAACGGTCCCTGCAAAAAGATTTGGAAAGCGTTCTTTCAATGCCCTGTTTCCAACAAAGTGTTCAGCTTAAAGTAGATGTATATCTCATTAGGGGTGAGCGGTTCTAGGTTCGCACATGTTCCCCCCTGGAACCTGCCATAGGAGCCTGCCAATTTCTTGTTCTATTTTTAATGTTTAGTTAAGCAAAATGAGATAAACGCAATAATAAAAATGAAAAATTTTCTTCTGTCGATATCAACAATCCATAAAAGATGAACATGTAAAATTAAATAAACAACAATATATAAGAAATGAATACGCAAAATAAAATAAGCAATAAAAAGTTCAAAACATGTAACATAAAACCTAAATAATAGAGCTTTAGTCCTCAATCATCCGTAAAATCTAAAATAAACAATAAAAGTTCAAAACATGTGACGCAGGTTCGGTTCTCTGGTTCTCCAACTTTTGGGAGAGTGAGCAAATCCCATTGGAATTAAGTAATAGCAATATCATGATTTTTACCTGTGCGCTTCTGATTGACGTTTTGGTTGCATTTTTTTTTTCTTTTGCACCAGGATAATCCTCCTGCTATTCAGGAAATCCTGTGTGGGGAAATCGTCATCTCATCATCTAAGGATTCTCACCGACAAGGGCAGAGGGAGCGTGCTCTTGGTTTGTTACATCAGATGATTGAGGATGCTCACAGGGGCAAGCGACAGTTTTTAAGTGGTACATTTTCTTTATGTGCTGGGAGCTTAGATCATCTTTTTCATGAACCACAACTTTCTTAATATTTCTTCTACGTCTAGGCAAGCTATATAACCTGGCAAGAGCCATTGCTGACGAAGGGACAGAGGCCAATTCCAGCAGAGAGGAAGCTGTATCTGCTGATCGTAAAAGTCTCTCACACTTATATAAGGATGGAGTTCTTGGCCTTGGGTTAAAAACTGTCAGAGAGACACTGTTGAATTCAATAACCACAGAAAAGAATTTGCAGGCCAACAATTACGATTTGAAAGACACTGGAAAGAGATTATTTGGCCCTTTAACTTCCAAGCCAACAACATATCTTTCGCAGTTCATACTACACATTGCTGCAATTGGTGACATAGTTGATGGGACAGACACGACTCATGATTTCAACTTTTTCTCAATCATCTATGAATGGCCTAAAGATGTAGGACTTAGTTCTTTTGCCCAAAGTATGGGTTTATGATTCTGTTCATCGCTGTAATGTAGATATGTGTGTAGTTTCTTGGAGTTCCTGAAAATTAATTCAAACTAAGAATATGGTGCGATTCTCCTATGAGAAGATTTTTATGGCACGGAACAATCTTTTTGAAACCCTGAGAGAGTTTTTGTTGTGGCACACTGCCCTGGTGGGAATCCCTAAAGCTTGTTATGACCACATTTATTGAGTGTGAGAAATGTATGTACATATTATATCATCTGAGACCTGCTTCTCTGGCATTAAATTTTTGCATAAATATACTTCCCTGGCACTGTATGTGCAAGTTGAAATGAGGTCGTGTGCATAAATATCTACAGAAACTCTGCAGCGAAGGCCTTCCATCCAAAAAATGTTTCGTCTTCTTTTTTGTCTTTATCTCTTTGGGTGAATTATGCTTTTGTTGTCTTTTATGTGAAAGCAGCCATATGTCTATTTTATTCTGGCTAGGAGTTTGTCTTAACGTTTCTAATTTCAAGTATTAGATGTGATCATCTCATAGAAGTGTTACTACTGAACTTGCTTAAGTAAAGTGATGACTAATCTAGGTGTTAGGTTTCCACATCATGAAAATAATCTTGATATAGTTCTCACCGGAAAATCATGCAATTCAGCTGTTATGAAAAGTCAAATGTGCTCAATTTTTTTTTTTGGTCAACAAATTTGCTCATTTGCTAGAAGATTATTCATGATTCGTCTTCTTTATTTTCAATCTCTTCGTGTGATGATTAATAGTGACTATTGTATAATGGCTTTGCTTCATGGTAATTCCATATAAGTCTGGGCAAGATGTGGCCTCCATTGATAAGTTAAACCTCATAATCACAAAACTCTCACCTGTTTCCCTGCAGCTTTTGACTCGTCTGGTATTTGACCGTGGAAACACTGATGCTGCGGCCAAAGTGGCAGAGATAATGCGTGCTGATTTTGTCCATGAAGTAATTTCTGCCTGCGTACCTCCAGTTTATCCACCACGTTCTGGCCGTGGATGGGCATGCATTCCTGTTATTACTATGTACTCTAGGAGTCAATTGGAGAAAGTTCTCACTCCCTCTTCTAGAGGAGCTAAAGGCAACTCCTTTAATTGTTCCTCCGGAGCAGCTGGCGGGCCGCTATTCTCTCTTCAGTTGGATATCATAAAACATCTGGCAAAAGTTTCTCCCGTGAGGGCTGTCCTAGCATGCGTATTTGGGAGCAGTATCTTATACAATGGCAGCAACTCTTCTATTTCCAGTTCCTTCAACAATGGTTTAATGCAGTCATCTGATGCTGATCGTTTGTTCTATGAGTTCGCTCTTGATCAATCTGAGAGGTAATGCAGTCATTGGTATATTATATGTTATCTAATTTCCATTGTTAACTATATTTTGATGACGTATAGATTTCCAACCTTAAACCGTTGGATTCAAATGCAAACCAACCTTCATCGAGTTTCAGAGTTTGCCGTGACATCTGAGCGAACAGCTGATGATGGCAAAGTTAGATTTGAGCAAAGAGCTGCTATAAAACGAGCCCGTGAACATGACAGTGACACGGAGTCTGAACTTGATGAAAGTGGTGGTAGCAGTAGGATCCCTATCATTCTGACAGATGTCAATCATCAAGTTGGGGGACCTGCTGAAACCTGTGATGACTCTCTAAAGTCTGATTGTGCCGACTATGACATGGCGGTGCATCTTTCATTTGACTGGGAGAATGAGGAACCTTACGGGAAAGCTGTTGAGAGGTAGTTAGTTTCTCCTGTTTCACTTATTTTAAGTGCATTCCTAGCATTCTGATAGTTGTCCCTTCAAGTGTCTATGGACTTATGCATTTTCTTTGTTGGTCAAAATTCACTTCTATAGGATCGGATGATTTCTAGCAAGATTTAGTTAGCTAGGGTTTTGACTGTTTGCGTAAAATGTCTGGAGGCGATTACATCAACTAAGCTGTGTCCTACTGAGAATGGTCAGCATATCTCGAGATGATTCAGTAGAAAAAAGCTGGGTCAGATTAATTACACTACTATATATGCATTCATAGCCTCTGTGTTATATAATATATTTTCTGCAGATGCTTCTTGGTTTACATTGACTTATTAATCCAACTATTAAATGATGCTATTGAGATAAAATATCTAATATTTGCAGCTTTTCAGTTTCCTCTTGTCCTTTTAGCTCTACCATGGAATTTGCATGTTATATCTTTCATGAAGGTGATCCCCGGTACCTCTGTAAGTAGAATACTTTTAGGTCTGATATATGTAAGCATGTGATTTTCAATAAAAATTCCCTTCTATGGATCTCTGCGAGCACGAGACTTATTATTATAGAAGATTTTGAACTTGCAGAAGACTTGTTCTTTTAGATGCAAATCAAAGTGCCATAGTGTTGGATTGTTGATTCAAATTAAGTTTGGCTGGTTGGTTTTATAGTAGACCTGATTGGATGAGGCAATCAACATACTCAAGTATATTGGGCGGGCAGGAGCAATTCATCTGCAATTTTTGCACTTTGTCGGGGTGGTTTTCATTTATAGTTGAAAACATTTTGTAGAGTTGTTATTTGCTTTATCTCTCAATGAAATTATTGAGTTGAAAAGTTTTCCCTATTTTAAATGCAGTAGCAAAAATAGACAGTGGATACCACAGTAGTCCGCATGTGGTCCATTATTAGTCACTGAAGTTTTATTGAATGGTGCTCTAGTGATATAAAATGCTGCAGGGATAGTTTCCTAGTTTCCTTGCAGTCAGTCACTAGTAGATGTCCCACTAAAGCTGGCATCACATATGGCAAAAGATAGGTCAAACACACAATAATAATGTCATGAAGAAAAGTATCAGATGACCTGACTACATAATATGATGTGAGGGCGATGTTATAAGACATCGGATTTAGCCTTTAAAAAGAAACAGGCTTAGATGCTGACATCTGGTGTTTTATCTTTTGCTTCAATAACTCCTCGTGTAGGTTCACATCACCTGAAGAATAGAATTTCGTCATTCTATTTGGGTCTTAATATTTTTCTGTAAATGGCTACTTGTGTAGATGTCAATATTTGTATTAATTGATTGGTGCCTTGTCTTTTTACCTTTATATCAAGAAGTATGAAAATTCTTGCTCGATGATAATTTTAGATGTACCTATGATATACTTTAGGGGTAAGTCCATATGTAATTATCTAACTTGCATCATTGTTGCAATTAAGTCCTTTAACTTGTTGATTTGGGCAACCAAATCGTTTCATCGTTTGCACAGTTAATTATGTTGGCGTGGTTGCCAACATGGCAATATTATTAATTCTTAAATTAGCTTAGTAAAACAGAGAGAGAGAGAGAGAGAGAGAGAGAGAGAGAGAGAGAGAGAGAGAGAGTGTACAGCCGCTGCCAGCACCAATGCCGTAGACTTGTTGTGGCTACCACTCCCATCTCCTCTACTAGCTGGACCTGCCAACATAGTCAACAACTCCATAGATAAACAATGACAGGATGGATGTGATTGTGATGATAGGTAATGGACAATCTTTGGATTGAGAGGACCTCAGATCCTGAAATGCACATGTTTTCTCCAATTAAGAATCTAGGACCCAGCCTCGAGTATCTAGCACCGAGAAAGAGGTTCAAACTATTGTGTGGCGGTGGCTTTACATGGTGTGCAATTGAAGGAGTTGATTAAGCTGGATTATGAAGACTAAATGTTGCTGGCACTTGCTCCAATTGATGAAGTTAAGGTGAATCAGGTGAAAAGTTTCAGTGATTACCAATCCTCTTTTTATTAAATTCTTAAATAGTACCATGTCTGCTGCTATGTTATAATTAAATGTGTGGATGAAAGTGCTTGACGCAGCAAGTTAGAGTACACAATTGCACCAATTAGAAGTTCAAGGACCTATTTGCTAAACCATGCAAGTTAGAGTGCTAAATGTGGCTTCATCTCTATAATTCAGATTTGTATTGCACTTAATATGATATAATACTTCTGATATCATTGGGATTTACTTTTGAATATCACTACTCTACTGCTACAGATTAATTGAGGAAGGTAAACTAATGGATGCTCTTGCTCTATCCGATCGTTTTCTACGTAATGGTGCCTCAGACCGCTTACTTCAGTTATTAATTGAGCGTGGCGAAGAAAATCATTCAATATCT
This sequence comes from Psidium guajava, assembly GCA_016432845.1. NCBI lineage: Eukaryota > Viridiplantae > Streptophyta > Magnoliopsida > Myrtales > Myrtaceae > Psidium > Psidium guajava. Next base: position 12,132,814 of record CM028229.1, read on the forward strand.
GGTCAAACACAAAGTTATGGTGGCCACAGCATGTGGAGTGGCAGTTGGCAGTATTGCTTGCGGTTGAAGGACAAAAAACTGGCAGCTAAACTTGCTCTTAAGTATGTTTAGGGTCAATATGACCTTGTAATGCAGATGAGCTGATTGATAATATTGAGTTCTTGATATTCCAAAACAGTCAGTGTGTAGTCACCATCAAAGCTTCTCTATTTGGTCATTCGCTTTTGAATGTTTTGTATCAGGTATATGCACGGATGGGAACTTGATGCCGCCTTGGATGTTCTCACCATGTGCAGCTGCCATCTGCCTGATAGTGATCCAGTCAGAAATGAGGTGGAATTAGGTTCACTTGGTTCAATCTTCTCCTATAGACCGGAACTTTTTTCATTTTCACTTAAGAATTGGTTGTTGTGATTCTTCATCAGGATACTCATCAGCCTTGAGATCTTTTTGGGTAACAATTTTGTTTTGTTTCAGATTTTGCAAATGAGACAGGCTTTGCAGAAATACAGTCATATATTAAGTGCCGATGATCATTATAGCAGCTGGCAACAGGTCATTTGTCCTAGACTAATTTGCTCAGATTGTTAAGAGTAATCAAAGTGAAATTGTAGCTTGAGTAATAATTGTATTTGATTAGATGCTCAGACGTTTGGATTACTCTGGCTAGGTTGAAGCTGCCTGTAAAGCAGATCCGGAGGGCTTGGCTCTTAGATTGGCTGAAAAAGGAGCTGTTTCTGCTGCTTTGAAAGTGGCTGAAAGTGCTGGTTTGTCTGTAGATATGCGGAGAGAGCTACAGGCTCAACAACTTGTGAAACTTCTAACGGCAGATCCTCTGAATGGCGGAGGTCCAGCAGAAGCCTCACGATTTCTCTCCTCCCTACGTGACTCTGAAGATGTTTTACCAGTTGCAATGGGTGCCATGCAGTTGTTACCCAACTTGCGGTCCAAGCAGCTTCTGGTGATAACTCTTGTTTCTTTCTTGCATGTTTTACAATCCCATGCTGTCCCTTGGGTTACTTACTTTGTTTGTTGATATTATGAAGGTTCACTTCTTCCTGAAGCGGAGAGCTGGGAATTTGTCAGATGTTGAGATCTCTAGGCTTAACTCTTGGGCCTTAGGTCTCCGTGTTCTTGCTGCCCTGCCACTGCCATGGCAGCAAAGATGTTCTTCTCTACACGAGCACCCTCATCTGATTCTTGAGGTTCTCTTTATGAGGAAGCAGCTGCAATCTGCGTCTCTGGTATTTTACTTCTCATATTGCAAATAAAATGCCTATTGTTAGGGGGTAAAAATCCTTATCTAGTATCGAGAGAGCTTATCATTGATGAATGCAACTGGTGGTTATTAAAATATTATCTACCTCTCTATATAACTGATGAATGAATCATGTTTTTATAGATTCTTAAAGAATTTCCTTCCTTGAGAGACAATTCTATGATTGTTGCCTATGCTGCTAAAGCTATTGTGGTCAGCATAAGCTCTCCCTCCAGGGAACCTCGTATATCAGTTTCTGGAACAAGGTCAAAACCGAAATCAAAAGCAGGTGCTTCGACAAGGTCATCTTTTTCGAACAGTTTGAGTAACTTGCAGAAAGAGGCCCGACGAGCTTTTTCTTGGGGCCCTCGAAATGCTGGGGAAAAGAATGCTTCGAAAGATGTTCAACGGAAAAGAAAGAGTTCGGGATTATCGCCATCTGAAAGAGTTGCTTGGGAGGCGATGGCAGGTATTCAAGAAGATTCAATGACATCTTTTTCTGCTGAGGGGCAAGACCGACTTCCACCTGTTTCCATAGTTGATGAGTGGATGTTAACTGGGGATCCAAGTAAGGATGAAGCTGTCAGATCATCCCATCGGTATGAAAGTGCCCCTGATGTTATTCTCTTCAAGGTGAGTGTCTTTGATAGATCACTTGATGAGTTTGTGCATCCAGGGTACTAAAGTTTCTTTTCATGAAGATGGGGCTCTTTCATTATTGAAATTGCTTAAAGCGTTACTAAAAAGGCCTAATTTTGCCAGAGCCAATAAGCTGAAAATAAGGAATCGGGAAAATTGGGTTGAGGCAGGAGGTCATTCTTGGACACTTCCATTCATATTTAAACCCCTACTCCATAGTTTTTCCGTCATTCTAAGAACATTAGTAGGGTAGGTTTTGCTCAATTTTTCCATTAGAGTCTCAGTTGACCATTGGACAGATCTGACCCAATGACCCGACTGCCCTTCTTCTCCAAACCAGTTTTGTGCGCAGATTGAAATGCATGCAGATTGCCCTAAGTCAGCTTGAAAGCAGATCAATCAATTTATTTATGCTATTAAAGACCAGGTTTTGAGTAGCAGGATTTTAGGGACCATAGCCAACCAATCTAGAACTTAAGCTGCTGAATGAAGGTGATTTAATATTATAGATGCTCTAAGACTCCTGTAAATTTGCATATCTGCGGAGAAAAATGTGTTTGAGGATGTTTATTTATCTACACGTACAGAAATTCTTCTTCAAATTAAGATTGTATAGATGCTTTGCCCATAAACGTCCACAGAAATGCCACAGTAAGCAGGCATTTCTAACTTGAAATTTGGCCTTCAGGAGAACTTTTTTCCATCCTATAGCTTCTCTAATGATAAGTTCCTTAACTTGGCACACCAATTCTTGAGTTTCATTAGACTCCATGGCTACCATATACATGTCCTAAACCAGAAAAGATGGGTTTCACATGTTTTGGACTCGTCTTGTTAAATCGACATCTTGACTAATCCTGTAGAATAGCAACATCTTCCATAGATGTGGCTAAGAGAAGATATAGTATACTGGTGGTTTTCTTTCTGTGATTCTTCTATAGTGCATTGACTGTTTGGTATTGCTAATACAGATGAAATTGTTTTATAACGTGGAGTTGCACTTTTGCTTAGCTATGTTGGAATTGTCAATTTCTTCTGTACTTTGAATTGATGTATGTTGCGAAGAATGTTAAAGGTGGTATACAGATTGTGTGATGTCACTTTCTTGCATCTTTGTTCTTAGCAGAAATTTGGATTTTACGTTTCAGGCATTACTTTCACTGTGTTCAGATGAGATTGTCTCTGGCAAAATTGCCCTTGACTTGTGTGTCAATCAGATGAGAAATGTGTTAAGCTGCAAACAGTTGCCTGAGAGTTCATCAATGGAAACAGTTGGACGGGCATACCATGCAACAGACACATTTGTGCAGGTTTGCTCTCAGCATAGCTAAGGAGAGAAGTATTTAAACTAGAAGGAATAGTTCCGTATCTTTGATTAAGTTATGTTGATCTGAGAAGCTGTATAAGAAGCACTTATGTGTAAGGTGAAGGTGCCAGCTCTCACCTGGCAGTCCTTCAGTGGCCATACTCCTTTTTTGGGGTTGGTTCTTCTTGCTTCGAGAATTGGTTCAGGGAGCATGACAACTGACCAACGTTGTATAATTCCTTAATTGGACAACATGGCACAACTTTGTGGGAAGTTCGTAGTACTATAATGGAAAGTACATTTTATACTGGTTGAACTAATGTAATAACCATTTCTTATGAGCAGGGATTATTCTTTGCTAAATCCCTTCTTAGAAAGTTGGCTGGGGCTAGTGAGTTATCTAGCAATCCTGAGAGAAATAAGGATGCAGATGACACGTCATCAGATGCTGGTAGCTCGAGTGTAGGTAGTCAGTCTACAGATGAGCCCTCTGAACTTCTTCTGCAGACAGATCTATGGCTTGGACGTGCTGAACTGCTTCAGAGTCTCCTAGGATCTGGGATTGCTGCTTCCCTTGATGATATTGCTGACAAGGAGTCATCTGGTCGTCTTCGAGACAGGTTGATTGCAGATGAACGATATAGCATGGCTGTCTACACTTGTAAGAAGTGCAAGGTAATTTTTGTTTCTGCAACAGTCACATGTTGTGCTATTTTGACTAGTTAAATGGTTATGTTAGAGTAATTAAATATTAAACCACGCCTTCATCCAACAGCTTAAGCTTTTGGAACAGTTGGTAGTGGTCCCACAAAATCTCACAGGTTATATGTCTCCCCTCTCGCAGGTAGATGTCTTTCCTGTATGGAATGCTTGGGGACATGCTTTAATTCGAACGGGACACTATGAACAAGCTCGAGTGAAGTTTAAGTATGTTTTCCTTTTGAAAAACTAGTTTTACACCGATATATCAATTTGCACATGTTTATCAATTTTGATATGCATTTCTCTCTCTCTCTCTCTCTCCAGGCAAGTGCTTCAATTGTATAAGGGTGATGCTACACCTGTCATTATGGAGATCATTAATACAATTGAAGGAGGACCGCCTGTTGATGTGTCAGCAGTCCGTTCAATGTAAGATGTGTAATTCACTAGAAATGTGTTGCCCATGTTGATTGCTGATCTACTGAGGATACCAGTCAGTATATTGACATTTCCAGTTGCTGTGCTTGTGTTTTTGGATACCTGTTGCTTCCCTTGCTATTCCTCCTTTCACTTTCTCCCTTCCAGGGTCCTCTTCTATCCTTGTACCCTTACTTTGGCAATTATTCTTTCTCTGCTTTCCCTTCCTGGCAGAGCCAACAAGTGATTTTGTTAGAATAATTAAATAATAAACCGCCCCTTCCTCTAACAGCTTAAGCTTTTAGAATAGTTGGTAGTGGTCTCACAAAAATCTTACATGGTATTAGAGCATGAGGTCCTGAGTTCAAATCTTCCAAGCCCCATTTGCCTCCCCAATTAAATATGTCCACACTTAGTACTAGGCAAAAGAGACTAGACTAAGTATGAGGGGGAGTGGTAGAATAATTAAATAATAAACCGCCTCTTCATCTAGCAGCTTAAGCTTTTAGAACAGTTGGTAGTGGTCCCACAAAAATCTTACAGATTTAGAGTTTGAGCTGACATATGTGGAAGTTGGAAGCCTTTCTGGGCTTGATTTTCAATAGGTTCATGCCCCTGGTTCTGATGAAGATGGCTGTTCTTTTCATTCCTGACTATTCTCTTGCTTTGTATTATGTTCTCTTTCCTGTTGGATATTCAAATGTGTAACCTACTCTCTTATTTAGACCAGTGGCACCTTTTAAAATTTCACGAGTAGTATATAAGAGAATTGTAGCGAGAGCAAGTCCTCATATCTACAGCCTGTAGGTAGTCTGGAGGTCCTCCTGAAACTTATGGGCATGCTACGAGAAATCTTTCCTTCTGTCTGGGTAGGGCAAGCTGGTTGGCTTCTGGAGGCTTTGAACAGCTTTTGGTGTGAGAGAGGGAGGGCGGAAGCATGAGAGCTCCTTATTACTTTCTTTGCAGTGCAATGCTCATGGCAGACTGTTAATCATTAGGGAGGTTGAAGGTGGTTTCAGAGATTTAATCTTCCGTAAAAGTGCTAAGGTGTTGAACTTGTGGAAAATCTTTTTGGTGCTGAAAACTTGGTGAATCTGGTTTCCATGTAGGGAAAGGCTTCTTAGTATGCTTTGGAGAGATCAACTAGCGAGGTTGAGGAGATTAAGTGCGTCTCCTCCATGGCAAGTTTTCCTTATGTCTTTTGGTTGAGTTTTGGCCAAGGTAGGGAGGCAATTTTACCCTCCCAAAATGAAGACCTGAATTGCTTGGCTCCAATGGGGCAGCTAGACCCCGCCATCCATGAGTTTTTGGGTGGAGGTGGCAAATTTTTCTGCCTCACATGCAGAGCGGGGATGGATGAGGCTGTTTTTACCCAACAAACCTCCTTGCTATTTTTTACTCCTCAAAACCTAGTTTCATTATATTACTTTTACATTACGTATCTGTTAGAGTGAAAAGGATATATTGTCTTATTCAGTAAAGATAGTATTTATACAATGATAACTTAATAAACCCTCCTAAAGACTACTTTACCCTTAATACTTCTAACAGTATCTATTATTTTCCATATTTGGCTTCTTAAATTATCAAACTCAATACTTCTCCCTTGACCATTTTACTTGATGTTATTACCTAATTTAGTCGGTTTGCATATTTTCTATAAATTGTTACCTTTAATTGTTGCGGTTTCTAGACTTCAATATCAATCTGCATGTCCCATGGGGGTGGGGAGGGGTGCAGAAATTTGCCGTGTTGGGCGTGGGGTGGGGATGGGGCACCTCTAATGACATCCCTGCCCCACTGCCATTTCTAGGCCAAGAGAGGTTGGTTAATGACAGAATATCCACATGGCTCAGTGATCGTGTGGGTCTGTTGGGTGTTAATCTCAACATGGATCTTTTGCGGATGAATTATTAACTCTTTCTTTTGAGTGTAGGAGGGTTGTGGACTCTGAGATTAGAGTGGGTCAATGATTGATCATTTGATTTATCTTGCTTGCAAATCAAGTGTGGGCTTGAGAGTTCTGGTGAAATGCTAGATGTGGATTATTCAGATACAGAATGTCTGTTGTAGAATCATGAGAATGACTCCTCTGTTGTGGTCAGCAAAGGAATGGGTTTGTTCTTTGAAGGATGTGAAGGTAACTGCTTTTGATACTTGAAGGCTGGCAAAGGGAAGAGATAACGGGTGCACATGCATTTGAAAGCTTGCCTTTTCCGTCAGCAGCTGGACCTCTGATGTTTACATTAAAGAGAGGAAAAACTGGTCACTTTATAATAGGTCTATCCTGTTCATAATTTTTTAGTAGCTAAAAGAAATCTAGTCTGTATAGCCATATGGAACTAAGAAAATATAAAAGGGGTGGCAATGAACTTCATTCTGATAAGAGTTGGTGTGGAACAGTTTCATGATCATGCTGAGAAGAGTATTCAGTTGGAATTTTAGGGGTTTAGAAGTCATCCAGTCGTGCCATTCGCTTAGGTTTTATGGGGTTTGGACAGACTTTGGATCTTCCAACTAGATGGTGAAATTATACGATGGAAATATAGGTCAGCAGGTTATAAGGAGCAGGGGAAGATTTAAAATACTGGTATGTGATGATGATAGTAGAACACAAAAAATTTGAAAGACTTGTGTTTCCAAGCCACATAGTGGGATAAATTCGATTTGCACCCCCCCCCCCTTTCTTCCTCTTCTCCCACAAAAACTGTTCCCCCCTTTTTATTTATGTATTTATTTTTTTGTTTTTTTTTTTTGGGGGGGGGTGGTGGTGGGTTATTTCTTGGTCAGAGTCTCCTCTTATGGGAAGCCGGTTATGGGAAAACTTGTGATGGTTATGCTATGGTGGAGTTTTATTAGATTTGGGGTTTCGAGCATTTTGCCCTTGATTTTTTAAGGAACTTTGACAATGACCTGCATTTTCTTTTTCCGGAAAATCAGCTGTCATAACTTGAGGTATATGGGTCAGACTTCGGTGACCAAATTTTCTGATCAGTAAGTCTGGAAAGTTGTGAGCGCTTGTTTCGTGGGTGGATCATTTGGTTTGGTATAGGATTGATTGTGTGCCAGCAGGATTTCACTAGGTTTTTCTCTTCCCTTTTCTGGACTATTTGGAGGGAGTGCTTGCTGTGGCTCCAGGATTCTGTCCTTAAATTCTTGTTTGGGAGTAAAGAAAAAAGAAATCGAAATTTTCAAATGGAGCATTGTCTGCTTCCTCTCTTCCTCTTCCTCTCTTCCAAACATAGCCTAAAGGAATTTGGAATTTTGGTACGGGGCCTGGTTAGGTCATTTAGTTCCTGGTTTGTCTTCCTTTTGGCATTTTCGTAATGGATTTTTTCAACTGCTGCCAAACCACCTGGAGGATCCGAAAATGCAACCTGGAACATATGTCATGGTTTGGGTTTGTTCAATTATGGTTTTGGGTCAGAAGGAAGAAAATGTTTGCTTTGGGTTTCTGGTAAGAACTGGAAATCCATTACGCAAGAAGCAGGAAAATAAAGTTTGAAGCAGAGCAAACACGAACCCGCTTTGCTCGTCTCTCACCACTATCAATTATAAGCAACCAGTGAGGATTCACCACGAATTCACTGCAAGTGTCATACTAATTATCAGCCAGAGAATGGATAGTGCTGCTGCTGCTCATGGTTGTTGGTGTTTGAGAGAGAGATGAGAGTTGTAGAACCAAGCAAACAATTGCAGAGCTCAGACGACATCACCACTATGATCGGTCAGTGACAATGATGCCAGGCTCAAGTGACCTTTGGCTGGCTTCCATCTTTGATCATGGCTAGATTTCGGGCTATTGAGGGAGGGAGAGGGAGGGAGGGAGAAAGGCAGGCGTCACATGACTGTTACCCATGGACTGTGAAGATTTGCTGATATCTTCAGCAGCAGCACCTCTCGGGCTGCAATTGTCACATTTCTCTCTTCAAGGACCTTGAAGTCTGTCTTTTTCTGGAAATTTTTAGCAAAAAATTCTTTTGGTTAAAGTAGGGCAGACATTCATGATAAGTTCCAAACCTAAATACTTGATATGAACTGAGCTGAACCAATGAATTTGGTTCAGTACATGACAATGTGGGGTTTCGGCTCTGGTTGAAACCTGCCTTCCTTGCCTTGTTTTGGGTGCAGGTTGTGTCTTTTCATTGACCTATTGGCACTCCATTGATTGATCTCTCCATGTTTAGTCTATTGTGGTATGCTGTGAGAATCCAGTTTGAACTTTGCAATTCACGATGCCTCTTGCTTTTGTCTTTCCAATTGGTGGATGTTTTAGGGATCTGAATGCATATCCTTTTCATGGGTCTAATCTCCTTTTTTTTTTAAGATGAAAATTCATTAATAGCAAGAACCGTTTTAGTATGTAAGATTTTGTGGGATCACTGTCAACTCTTTTAAAAGTTTAAGATGAACATTTGGTTTAATATTTAAGTATTCTATCACTCCTCCTCAAGCTTAATATGGTTTCTGGCCTAGTACTAAGCGTGTACTTTAATTGGGAAGGCAAATGGGGCCTGGATCTTCTGCTCTAATACTGTGTGAGATTTTGGACTAATGCCAACTATTCTAAAAGTTTAAACTGTTAGATGAAGGCGTGGTTTAATATTTAAGTATTTTATTAAGTACATACTATATATTACAAACCATACACGAATAGCAGAAAGAGACTTACAAGAGAGACACTAATTCATAAGAAGACAGAACAGAGGTCCATAAAAGCTTAGAATCAGCAAAAACTGAATGAAGAGAATATTCAGATGCTTCGAGTAGTTTTCCTATCTCATTCCTTCCAAATGCACCCCACGAGGCAAAGAGGAGCAGCAATACATGTAGGACTGTTCTTGAATGCAAATTTCTTCATGTGCCAAAAGGACAAGGATCTACTATCTGGGGAATTCACTTGATCAAAAGATTCTACAGAAGACTAGAACAGGAGAAAGAGATGGAGTTTGATGAATTAAAAGAATGGGGCTTAGTTATAGTTGCGTCATTACAAATGTACTGTAATTTTCCCTGCCAACTCTACAAATAAAGGGAGCTGATACTCCATAACTTATGTAATTCTTCCCTTGACATTAATCTTTTAATGAAGATCTTTCAAGAACTAAATCTCTCAGGCTATGGTACTTGGTGGATGATCAATTAGTGTTGAAGGGACTGTTGGTTTAGCATGCAGATAGCATCTTTTGGTGCCTCAATAAGCATTGTCGGAGACATTCATGAAAAACGAGAAGCTGTGTCGTGGGGGACTGACCAACTATGAATAGATCTTACTTGGGCTAAGAGTAGGAACATCTATTAGTCCGTATCATGGGTCTACTTGTTACAAAAGGCAAACCTTTGTATGCTTTCTGGAGCTATGTCTCCCAAAGGAAAAAGGGGGAAAAAAGGAGGAAGAAAGGGGTGGGGGGGAGGAATAGGAAATGTCCAAGGTAGCCAACTAACTCATTGAGTCGCTTGAACCTGACATCCTGTCCATGTTTGAGTAGGTTATGACCTATACATTTCTTGCATTGTCTATGGATAAAGTTCATCAAGGAAGTGAATTTTCCAGCTCATCGTGTGTTTTCTATTTAGACAATCTTCGGCACAGTTAATGTGCTTAGTACTCTTAAACTCTGTTCATGTCTATTATGATTCCATTTCCGCATTACAAAATCAAGAAGTTTACTCCACATGCTTGCTGAGATAGATTGTGAATGATGGATTTCTCGTTGCAGGTATGACCATTTGGCTAAAAGTGCTCCCGCTATATTAGATGATTCACTTTCTGCTGATTCATATCTTAATGTCCTGTACATGCCATCTACATTCCCACGTTCAGAGAAGTCTAGACGTTCATTAAACTCTTCAAATGACTCTAATTTCCTGGATTTGGAAGGAGGACCCCGAAGCAATCTGGATAGTACTCGCTATGTCGAATGTGTTAGTTATCTGCAGGAGGTAAACTAATCTTCAACACATATGATCTGTATCTGGAATGCTTTAATTGTTCGCAGGAGGTAGACTGGCCTTAGATATTTTATGGACATTGGCATGATATTCACGTTGCTCTATTTCTCTTGGTGCCCACCTCATGCAGGCTTTCTTAATGCAAATTGTCCAATTATCATTTGTATCCAGAACTTCTGTATAGATGTGTACGGAAGATTTATCTGTGCACTGCCCCTTGTCTGAAGATTCTAGCAGAATATTTCTAATTGAAGCTTTTTTCATGGGATACTTGGCCCTGGGTATATTTAGTTTGCAGAAAAATGTTTTGACACCTATTGGTTGGGGCATTTGCAAAGTAGCTATTTCAATTTGGCAATTTAGCTCTGCTCTTCTGTTGATCATCAATTGAGATCTCTAATGAAGTCATCCAGATGGTAACTTTAGAGTATTCCTTGTCAAACAACCCCATTATAAATCCCTAAAGCGACAGAAGGTTCAACTTCAAATGTGAAAAGTACAGTGTGTATGGACATGTTATCTTTCTTAAAGCTGTCATTAATTTTCTGGTTGATCTATGCTCTTCTCCTTCCCTTTAGAGCTCATGACTGTACATTTTTTTAAGTGCAGTATGCTCCGCAGCATTTACTTAATTTTATATTTAGGCATGGCCATTTCAGCGACGGCTGTATGTTATTATTTCCGCTGGATGATGTTCCTGCATCTGCTGAACCTTCGGGCCATGGGGTTGTGCCTTCATCATCTCCACAAAGGCCGGATCCTCTAGCAACTGATTATGGGACAATTGATGATCTGTGTGAGTTGTGCATCGGCTATGGTGCCATGCGTGTTTTGGAAGAAGTAATTTTGAGGAGACTCTCATCAAGTTCAAAAGATGCGATCATTCAACATACAGTGGCAGGCCTCGCTCGAATCTGCATTTATTGTGAAACTCATAAGCATTTCAATTACTTGTACAAGTTTCAGGTATAATTTACTCCTTGGAGAGTGAATTCTTCAGACTTGGTGCATGCTTGTGAGAATAGTGTCCTTTTTAAATGGTCAAGCAAGCTGTAATTTCGTGTTATGCTGACTATTTCATTACTGGCAGTCAGTTTATTTTGAAAGTTCTTTATGTTTTTATTTATGATTTAGTAGCACAATATTGTGAGTGTTTCATCCTGACGTTTCTTTTTTATCTCACTTTAAAGTTGCATCACTAGATATTCCAACCCCCCCCCCCCCCCCCCAAAAAAAAAAACCACCCCCGCAGGGAAAAAAGTAAAAGTTTAAACCTCAAAAAATTTCCTGCTTACATGCAGTCAGATAAACCAGACATTTCTTTAGCATACTGTTAACTTGTGATTATTGCTATTAACTATAAATATATCCCAACTTAGAGATAATCATCACTTTTGTCCTCTGTCAGCTGAGAAACTGTGTTTTTACTTTGACAATTAGATTTACCTTTGCTCTGCATAAAGTTTTTTGTTTGCGCTAAATATTTTTGGGAATGTTAACATATAATGTGTCTGCTTTGACTTGATTTTTCACATTGTGAGGCTACCTTTGTGTCTGTGACAAGAATATTTATTTCCCCTGGCAAATTTGCGGTGGTTAGATTTGTGTTTTTGGCACCAAACACTCCTTGGGACTGTAATTAAAGTTCGATTCGTGAGTTGTGTTCAGGTTATCAAGAAGGACCACGCAGCAGCTGGGCTTTGCTGTATTCAACTATTTATGAATTCCTCTACGCAGGAAGAAGCCATCAAACATTTGGAATCTGCTAAGGTATTTTCAAGTATCTCAATTCTTGTGATAGGTCTTGTTTCTGGTCAGAAATATAGTGAAGTCACCTTTCCTATTCTTTCCCCGAACCCGCTAGTGTCTTACTGATAAATGTGGGCCCTTGTGCCAAGTTTATCACGTATAAAAGATAAATGCTGAGGATTCCTCGTACTGGTCCAAGTACCTTTGATTGTCATTGGTGCTATCAATTCCTATTCCAATTTTGAGAATTCCGTTCCTATGGGGGAACAAATTCAAATGAAAATTGAAGTAGAGATGATGGGCCAATACACGAAAGACAATCTTAACATACGAGTAATTTAACAAATTGTAAAATTCTGAGAGGTGTAGGTCGACTACCTCATATACAAAGTAAGCGAGATAAATTATCATTTAGCAAAAAATGCACATACAATACTGTTGATGTCCAATGATGATAGCAATACGTTCTCCTTTCCTATGTTCACATTATCTGACAACAGCTATGGAGGCTGTACACAAATAGAAAAAATGTTGCTGACAGTGTTTTTTCTCTGATTTGGCGGGAAAAGATAAGTGAGCTTTGTTATGCAAAGAGAGTAATGGTTATTTGGCTTGAACTTGGTTCGAGCTTGGTGTTTCTTCTTTCTGGTTTGAATGATTGTCTGGGCGTACTAGAAATTTCTTATGAGTAACCTTGACCTCCAATTCATTTATGATGTAATTTCTTTCGATCTGTAGATGCATTTTGATGAAGGTCTTTCAGCACGATATAAAGGTGGAGATTCCACTAAAGTTGTCACAAAGGGCCTGAGAGGAAAAAGTGCTTCTGAAAAGCTCACTGAAGAAGGACTTGTCAAATTTTCTGCCCGCTTGGCAATACAAGTAAATATTTATATTGCTTTCTAGTGGTCTCGCGCTTCTGTATTGGGAATTTGATTACCCATCTGAAATGGTTTTCCATTAACACTTTAAGATGCTCTGCAAGAATGTGTTCTGCTTCAAGAAAATAGGATTTTCAATTGGAGAGTTCTTGGATGACAGAGAATGTGCTATTGCAAATATCATCCTGTCTGTATGAAATTGTAATTGAAGCTCGATATCTTCTTACCAGTCGATTGGTTCTTCGAATCTAGGTCTGTGCAATGTACATTAGAAACCTTCTTTTCCTCTGTGCTTGTATATGTGCTGTGTTTTTCTGCCACATGCACTTGAAAGGGAATGAATAACTCTTTTAGTGATAATTAGCAGTTGTGAGCAGAAACGAAACATTCAATAATTTTTCCTAGGCATTTGTCAGACTATATAATGTACATAATTTGATGTTGAAAGTGCCTTCCATTTTGAAGTTTCCAGCTACTTTTGGTAATTATAGTAGTCAATCAACTGACATCTTTGCTGTGGATCAATAATCTCCCAGATGGATGTTGTCAAATCATTCAATGACTCAGATGGTCCCGAATGGAAGCATTCTCTTTTTGGGAACCCAAATGACCCTGACACATTCAGGTTTGTTCTGTTTTCAGATAAAATTGCTCAGTCGAAAAATTAAAGATATCGTCCTTTGAAGAAAATATGTTTGTTGGAAAAGTCATAAAGCTGCTTTTTCTCCGAAGTTATCTGAACCTGCATTATATTTGTTTGCCTAACATGAAATATATATGTATATATGCATACATTCATACATATAAATATATATATATATATGCAATCCTATTTGTATCTGATGTTTTGTGATAAGCAAAAGTCAAATTGTGACTATCGCAAGATATAGAAAAGTAAAGCTTAAAGCCACTCCATACAAACCAATGGGAAATAGTTTCTATGAGGTTTTTTGTCATTGGGAAAGTGAAACATGTCAAAATGTCTTGAAAGACTTAATACAAGGTTTGTGCTCTGTTTATGAATTGCAGGAGGAGGTGTGAGATTGCGGAGACTCTCACTGAGAGGAACTTTGATTTGGCTTTTCGAGTGATATATGAATTTAACCTTCCTGGTAACTCAAATTCCTTTTTTCACGAGCTGTCTCAATATTCAACTGTACTTTAGCCATGTTGCTAAGCTAACATTAACATACCATACAGCTGTGGATATTTATGCTGCGGTAGCTGCATCACTGGCGGAAAGGAAAAAAGGAGGCCAGTTGACAGAGTTTTTCCGAAATATCAAAGGCACTATTGAGTATGAGGACTGGGATCAGGTGCTGTAATGTCCATAAAGAATATGACAGCATTTCACTCGGCTGGTTTAAGTTTCCAAAGCAGTTCACATGAAATGATAGTAAAACTTTTGTCAGATGAAGCTATTAGGGTACAACAAAGATTAATGCTAGTGCTGACATTGTTAAACTTGTTAGGAGAAAGTCGATGTCAAGGCTCAAACACTTTAAGCTTCTCCTTTTTCTTTCTCATGCTATTTGGAATTCCCACTTGATTATTGGGGATTTACCTGTTATGGCTACTTGAAATTTGCTATTAACGTGGGTGTTGAAGGTCAACAATGCCATTGCAAATCCGTTGGGTGATTTGCATGAGTTTTCTGTGTTGTTAATTTGCAATGTTTGCGGTGTTTTATTCTCTTGTATTCTGCGAAGTCTTGTTTGAAGATGAGTAGCGAAGTTTTTTTTTTTTTAAATGTTATCTTCATCTCAATAAACATTATCTTTGGAACATGTTGCAGGTGTTAGGAGCTGCCATAAATGTATATGCCAATATGCACAAAGAACGTCCTGATCGTTTGATAGACATGCTAACCAGCAGTCACAGGTACGATTTAGTTTGTCTTACCATGGACTTTATAATGGATCTTTTACGTGTGTACGGAATATATAAAAAAAGTCATGGCAATTTTTTTTTTTGGGTTTTTTGTTTGTCCTGTAGTTGTATATATCATGTCCTTTAATTGCTTTTTCCTTAAGAGGAAATCTCTGTTCACTGGAAAAGCAAAGATGAGTTAACCATTCTAATTAACACACACTTTAGTGATGGGCTTGGGAATAGAACGATGTTCGGCAATAATCGAGAGGCTACTCATATAATGGATTGGAATCTCTTCCAATGAAGATGTGAGAGAAAATATTAACTGATCATGCAAGTGGGAACGCATGAATTGTTACATTTCTTTAGGATCCGATTCTTATTCTGTTGGGGAGCGAGGTCAATAAACATGTTTGTGAGTGCTATAGTTACTACATGCACCTACAACCTGACTCTATGATTAAAGTGCTGTAAGTGCTTCCACCCAAATGATCTGTTCTGCAGCATGCTAAGTGAATTAGCCTTTAAGTGGGACTAGATTGAATTATTGTGTAAAATGTTGCATATCCACTTTGGGCATTATTTTGTTAGTCGCTTTGATATGATGATATAGCTGATGCAATTATTCATTTCTTTATCTTTTTGAGGGTTTTGACCATAGTTCGAATTTAATGATTTTTCTAACAGGAAGGTGCTGGCTTGCGTGGTCTGTGGTCGCCTCAAAAGTGCATTCCAAATCGCTCAACGGAGTGGAAGTGTTGCTGACGTGCAATTTGTAGCACATCAGGTTATTTCCGATCTTTATTTAGGTTTAAGAAATTTATACGTGTATCTTCATCAAACTTAGACAACTAACACCACAGCAGAAAGTCACTTCTCTAACTGATGGGCCTAGTTTTCTCATTTCCAGTTGCTTCCCTTTTTACCCCTTGGATATGTTAAAGATGTTCTTTATTGTAGTATTGCATAAGTGACAAATAATAACATCATGGTGATTCATGGGTTATATTGCGTTGGACATTGTGGGCTCAACCATTTTCTGATTGCAATGTTGAAACTTTTGAAAGGGATCCTGGCCTTGTTTCCTGATGCTTGATTCGTTCTAGGAGGGAAGAGGGTCTCTCCTTATAATCGATATCCTATCCAGAAATGCCGTGCTCCCCAGAGGACTTGTAGGGAGCTGACATGTGTTCCATTCCTAGGCCAACTCATGTCTCACTTCACATTCCTTCCCCTTTTTCCCCTCACTTTTCCCCCTTGTTTTTCCTTCTAAGAGTATCTTCACTCTCTTGACAGATATATCACACTCATCACACTTTCAATGCATTTCTTTAAAAAGAAATTAAATTGTTCTTTAGTTTAATATGGACTTTCGTTATTTGTGTACACAACCTTTTTAGACTTTTGACCATATTGTCCTTTTTCTTATTCATTTCACTGTACACTGGAAAAACTTAATTTCTTAGAAAATTTAAGATTTGAATATTTCTTGATCTTAAAGGATTTTTATAAGTATTCTGTTAGTGTATGCCCCAACTAGTTTGGGATAAAGGTGATGTTGATGTTGATGTTAGAGAAATACATCTGCAATTTCATTTTCCTTTTTCCACCTATCATCAATATGTTAGGATCAAAGTAACTTTCTGGGGAATCTGTTGATCATCTCTTTCATCATTGTGACTTTGCTCTTAAGCCTCGGAATCATATCCTTATCTAAGATGTGGTATGGGTTATGCGAAGTCATGCCATCCATCTTGTTAGCTGTTGGAATGTTAACAATAGAAGGCTTAATTTGTAAGAAGTCTTGGAGTGCTGCACCACTTTGTCTCACATGGTGTAATTGGAAGGAACACAACAAAAGATTGTTCGAGGGTTTTGGAATCCTCGGTTGCATCTGTCTTGTACTTTTTTATTTGGCTTTGGACATCTTCTAACTTCTTTAGTCTTCTGATTTTTTTTCCTTTGTTTTCATTTCTTTCCTTCTTTCCTTGCAAGTCTATGAGGTATGTGAATTTTTTATTTTGATAAAATCCTTTATTACCTATTAAAAAAAAGTCAAGGATATCTTAAAGGATGGCACAAATCAAAAGCGCGCATCATTTATTTTACTTTGTCTGTATCACTTCACAATATTACAGAAGCCCAAATGTAATTAACTAATACTGACCCTAGAGATAACTTTTGATATGACCAACCTAATTTAGGAGGAGTTTTTAGAATCTCCTCCATTTGAGAATCCTTGGTAATCAATATCGCAATACCAAAGTTCAATGAAACTTCTGCAATCTACATATTGGTGTCTAGAGAATAATTTCCCTTTATCACTATCAGATGAAGGACAATGATCACCAAAAGCAGTAGAAGAAATTGAATATTAAACCATCATTTTGCAAGGTAAGATTGGTTATTTTTATTATTAGAGGAGCAAGTCGATCTTCACAGTTTGAAAAACAAGGGCAAGGAAAGCTTCTAAGTTAAAGGTTATTTTTGCTTCACATATAGTTTTTCGTTTTATTGAGGTAAAATGATATACGAAAGAAAAATGAGATGAAAGGTATCTAATGAAATCAATAAGTGACACTGGAAAGAGCTCTTATTACATGTCATTTTATTAGCTGGTTAAAGATCATGGTATAAGCCATCTACAGAATTTGGGGTAAAAAAGAAGGATGACAAATAGCAATAAAAATTGGTATGAAAATTCATGCATGCCTGATTTTTCTCTTCTTACAACATTGGTAATTGCATCTTTCGCAAGACAGTTTAGATGTTCCTGCATAGAGCACGAGTTTTCTTACTCATGTCTAAGCATTTTGTTACTAATCATTGATGCATGTGTTGCATCTCAATCTTCCTTTCCTTTCCTTCTCCTTTTTCCATGGGAAAGGAGGTTTTGACGTATAGCCTTGAACTGGCACAGATACATGAATGCCCATTTGCCCATAATGTTCTTCATGAACCTTGATTTCTTAATTTACAACTGGTACAACTGCGAACAATTCAAAGTTATCACTTCCAACAGTTGCCGTTGCTTGATGCTGTGCCTGCTGATATTGTTGATGAATTTGTGAGAGAGCCAGTTGCAATTTTGGATCCTGAAATGCTATGGCAACTCTTTTCTGCAGGCATTACACGCAAATGCACTCCCCGTGCTTGATATGTGCAAGCAATGGTTAGCCCAATTTATGTAACTTCAAGCTCATGCAGATGAGGGTTTAATGCAGTTGCTTTTGGCTAACGCTTGCCCATCTGATGGGTGCGCAACTCGTTGAAGAGCATTTCGGAATATTAGGGCCATTATGCTCATCAGAGTACTGATATCCATTTGAAAGCATGCTCTTTTGTTTCAAGTCGATACAATGATTTGAGGAACTGCCCAAGTCTTCTCAGGTAAAGAAAACATCTGATGGACAAGCATTTTTTCGGGAGTCCTGCCATGGGCGAAGCATTTGCACATGGGATCTATGCTTCGGCATTGGGAATGTCCAAGTGCAGTTGATTTTTGCGGGAAAATTTCATTAGGCAGAAAGACATTATGGGGAGCTCGCAACTTTTGGGCTCGGCAAAAGCTGGATGGCTTGTGCGACTTGATGGTCAAACATTATATGTATGTACAGTAGCTGCCTTTGGTATTGAAATCATACCGGCGCCAAATGTAGTGACAGTGTTTGGTTACATGTCAGGCTTGTTTGAAAATGATATGATGTCAGTGGTATGAAAATATGCTTTTGTGGAGATTGCCTTTTCAAACAAGTTGGCCTCCGGAACCTGTTCGTGTCACTGTGGTGTATGGTTCCATCGCTCAACTTGTTTTTCTTAAAAGAACATGCATGAGATTAATGAGAACGCCACTGCTTTATTTGAAGAAACAAGCTTGTTTTTAGCTCCTCACTTGCGTTGTGCTGCAAAATGAATTGCATGATTATTGTCGTGGAATCAATAATCATCCAAGAAATTCTTGGAACATCAATGGACTAATTAGAGTTTCCATGGAGGCAGAATTGATTCTGCTTCACATCTATTTCTGTTGGATGAAATTTTTGGTCTTTCCTGTTATTGGCATAAGAATTACGATAACATGTTCTGTAGTGGGTAGGACACGAAGCTAGAGGAATGCGGCAGAGATCCTGATTTACCTTCGCTGTTCTTCTTACGCTCTATTTCTTTGTTGTTTGTTTCGCATCGCATTTAAAGCGGAAAGGTAGTAAGGAGCAAGACTCATTGGCGATGGAGCTCGCAGGCGGAGTCCTCTACATGCATTGCTTTTGATCGACTCAGAGAAGCTTAAACGAAGACGAGAGAAGTGAGCAGACAACAGAGGCTTGACGATTTTGGGTCCAGCGGTTCAAATGATTCACATGCCAATTTCGACTGTGAAAAGTACCATAGGCTCTCTCTGCGAGGAGGATGGACTCTCCACTGCAAGAACATGATGGTGGGGCTGTAGAGCACGGAAGGAGGCAAGTGATGCACCCCTGCACTTCCAAATTTGATTAAAGACTATGCGTTCTTGAAAACATCGTGGCAAAGGACATGAACTTTAGCCTTTTGTTTTTGAAACTGGCAATGGGAGCATGCATTTTAACCCAATAGGCTGTTATCAAGCCGCCTAAACGGGACATATA
The DNA here is from genome assembly GCA_016432845.1 of Psidium guajava. NCBI lineage: Eukaryota > Viridiplantae > Streptophyta > Magnoliopsida > Myrtales > Myrtaceae > Psidium > Psidium guajava. The sequence continues at coordinate 12,152,215 of CM028229.1, forward strand.
ACGGTGGTGGAAACGTAACGGAAATTCGGAAAATGTGAATTTGTGGTGAGATTGGGAGTGGAAAGATTGTGAGTCTTTTGGGCAAGATATGCTTAAATACCAAGGATCTTTAATTTGTCTCGAAACCCAACCTAAAGAAGGTATTGAACGTAAAAATGGCTCTACAAGGCCTTTCGTTTTGATGTGTGCATATTTCGTGCGAAATCTTAGATGATGGCGGATGCATCATATGTACATGCAACTAATACGCTCGATAATGGCTCTTGCCAGTAAAAAAAAAAAAAGATCATTCATCAACGATTTGGGCAGAATATATGAAAATTATCGATTTTAATCAAGAAAAAAATTCAGCCAACTCAAAATTTCACTGAAGACATAATAAGACAAATGGACAAACATCGTTCCCCTTAATTATGTAAGTGAAAGTAGCCCTACGCTTGTGCGAACGTTCGCTCTCATTCCTTAATAAAAGCCCGATAGTTTCCACTTGAACAACTCTATTCCTCAAACAATATCTAAACTGTTGCGTCTTCACATTCTTTGTCCACGGCACGTTTTATAATGGGTTCGAAGCAAACTAGACATGCTTATTCCATAGTGGCTAGACTGAGCCAACCCCCTTTTCACTCAGCTGATTTGGTGAAAAACACAATCCGATTAAAGAACCTTGTACATACAGACCAAACAGCATGTGCTTTACCATATTAAGAAATCTTCAATTATTTTTCAAAAAAAAGAAAAAAAGAAGAAGAACCAGTCGGCGGACAGATTCTCCTACCCTAAAGTCTAGGATACAGGTTTATGCCAACTCCAAGCACAAACAGATCATTTTTCTCCCCTTTACTCAACCCTCTGTTACCTCAGATCCAGCAATTAGATCGCAATCCAATTAACTATTCTTGTCATGTGATGATTACTAGATGCTCAAGGCACATATACAATGGCAAATAGACCATATCTTAGACTAGGCTATTGCGCCGGGGCCTAACACATTTAAAATAGTGACTTGCCGATTATCTTTTGCAATTTAATTCCCCGTACGGTTGGAATTTTTGGGTACTTGTGGTTGTTAGGAAGCTTTTTATAAAGAAACCCAGTCGAAGGATTTTTTTATTATTAATTAGATAATTGATTAGATTAATTTTAAAAAATTGAGTTGATGAGTAATTAGTGTGATGTCATTTACTTTTCTGTCAGGTAGATGAGTGGCAGCCCCAGACTGCAGAATTATTCTATGCATAAAGAGAAAAAAACAAAGTCCAATGTGAGTGCAAGGACCAGTTGCTGTTCCCCCTCCGCACCTCCATCTTTTTGAAATGGTCCCCATCACATTTCTCATTCTTCATTCAGTGAATCCTCATGTACAGACAAAGAGATGGAGTAAAATTTCCCTGCATATCTATATATACATGCATATACATCTATGAATGGGTCATTCTGACTTTGACTTTCATGCAGCTCTGCTGGGCTATAATTGCTTGATTTCTTTCCTTTATTTTTTCATCCTTCTTTCCATCTATTAGGAATCTAGTGCACTTTCTTTTTACTCACGTCTTGGGTCTCCTTAAAGTTTTGAGATCATGTTAATTTTAGGATAATTAACTCGATTCATCACTTGATATCTTATGATGTTTGGAATATGAATCTAACTTTGTCTTGGAAGGAACCTCAACTTTTGGATAAATACACCTCTTTTTTCAAAACTTAGGCCGCGTTAGATGGTGCATCAATCGAATGTTTTTTGTTTGCTTTCTAGGCTGCAGCAAATTTTAGTATCATGAACTCGAATAGCTGCAGCGGGAATATGTTCATTTTTTGAGTGATGGTATTCTATTATACTCTTAATTCAGTTACTTCCACTGACACGAAGTTTCCAAAAATAGAGAACGCTCGAGAATAAAATAAGGACTTGGCTAACGTGACCGTCCCCCCAAAAATGACGGTGGGAAGGTTAGTTTATGGCCACAAATTTGATTTGTGAATTCGGTCACTTGCTGATCCGGTCTCAACATTTTGACTCCACATTTTCCTTTTTCTTTTTCTTTTTCTTTTATGTGTTTTATTGTAAGCTAAAAATGAAAAAGAAAATTATAAGAGAGCCCACACAATCAAGATTCTAAAGAAACGCATCTAATTGATAATAATCAAATAATAAGTTGCAACTTTTAAAATAGTAAATATTATTCTCCGGCCAAATAAAAAAAGTACGTGAATATTATTTCCAAAACTACGAAAAAATTCTTAAGGACTTTGCTTGAGTGATAGTACCGTCAATCAATGGTCCAATTTGAAAAGTACATATCAGACGTGAAATTGTGGCTGATAAGCATATCATACGGATATGTGGTGCGTACGTGTCAAACGTAAACTTTTGGCTGATAAGCATATCACACGGATATGTAATGTGCGTGGCTCCGTTACTCTTATGGACTGTCATCTTAGCTTTTCTCAATTCTTAATAACTCAAAAAAAAAAAAGGAAACATAATTATCTTGAATACTTTGTCTACTAATTTTAGCTTGCAATAAAAATGATTAAAGTAATAAAAAAAAAAAGGGAAATAGGAAGCAAAAATACTAAATCCATAAATCAAGTTTGTGGCCATAAACTGACCATCCCACCGTCTGATTTTGTGAGACGGTCAAGTAAAGCAATTCCCGAAAAATAATGCTTTCCCCTATGTGTCAAAATTTGTCAAAAAAGGGGAAAAAAAATGTAGTGTAATTGCATCCACCAATATTACAGCACCAAAAGCATTAAAACCTACAGCAGGAAATTAAAAAAAAAAAATACAAGGCAGGAGCGTAAAAACTGAGTAATTTACGGCCCATATTTCAAGTGGTCACGTTATTTGAGAAAACGCAGTAAATTGTGCTTCCCAAAACACAAAATCCCAGTCATTTGTCGTTCGATCTACCTCTTCGAATCAAAAACCAAGGCACGTTCATTTAGCTTTTACTCACCAAATTAAGTCTGCTTTTTTTTGGTTCAATCATAAATAATTTGCCCTCGCAAGGACTAAAGATATTCACAAGGAACTTACTTCCTTATTACTTACCAATGACTTGACCTCGGTCGATCGAACCATGTGCGTGTAGGTATTTACGTACCGACGGACATTCATCAGAACAAAGCTATAGCTCTTTAAATTCATTCAAAGGCAGATCATCCATGCTAAGACTCGTGGGCGTATGCTATGTACTTTCTTATAGCTTGATGTCGAGTGGTTGTATTATCCATAAAATAGGATCGAAAATGAGGTCTTAAGTTACAAGATCCTAGTTGCTTCGGGCCCATAATTAGTAAATTCGAGCGTGATTGACTAACTACAACTCTTTGGCTCGATCAAGGTAAATCATCCAAGCTCTTTTTTCGGATTCATATAGAACTAGTTCTTTATAGTACGATCACAAATTATTCGCTGAACGAGTATCAATTCAAGCGTGCGATTTAATTTCCATTAATTCATTCTATGCCCTTCGAAATCCTACTAGTACTTTTTCCTTCTTCTTTTTCAATCTTATGAAAAATGCCAATATTTGTTTCGATCTTTTTGTTGTGTGTGCTCATCTCTATCATTTGAGACAGTAAATGATTTAATCTCATCTATCTCAAATGAAAATAAATATGCGGTGTCTATCTAATAAGTTGATTATAAAGACTAATCTTTTGACATTTAGCTCCTACCAAGTATGACATTAGTCAACAATCTTAAGTGGAAAAAATAAATCATCAGAAAATAAGTATCTAGAAAGAAGCTTTTAATTTGCATAATAATGTATTACAAGTTGCGAGTACAACACACGTTTCGAAGGTACTCAATTAAAGTGTTCTCATGGTCACTTTACAAAAATAAAAGAAAAGCTAATTGAGAACTCTATGCCCGTGATTCAAGTGTTGAATTTGGAGTAAAAAAGTTATCCTACGTGAAAAGACGGGCAATTTATTAAGCCAGATACGCTCGATGGCAACTGAGATTTAACAAATAAACAGAAAAAAATAAAGCAAGAAACACAGCATGTGATTTTTTTGGGGGCAGTCTTTCATCACGAGCATTGGGTAAAAAAAGCAATTGAAAAAAAAACAATAATCAAAGTTTAGGACCATAATTAAACACGTTCAGCCCTCAGAACTGAGGTGATTTCATAACCAAGGCAAGGAAAGTTAAGGGGTACTATAACATTAAAATATTGCAAGGTTAAATAAAAATGCTAATGTAACATAGAAATATGTTAAAAGAGTGTCTCAGGTATTAGTCAAATTTTATAAATATCTTATGAAAATATAAAAAAAAAAATTTGCAAAATATTCTTGGACCAATTTTTTTGCAAAACTAGCACAAATTTGGTGTTTTACTGGTTTGTTTGTGGTGGCCTCCGATTAGTTCTTGATTAACTCGTACATGAAAATGCTAACTAAATATATCCCCAAGATGATTACACCATTGTCACATTCAAAATCGCATGTCATCCATAGTCCCAAATGATTTTCGGACAAAAAATTAAGAGGGAAGATTGGTAATAGATTCGACTTACTGTCGGTATAGAAAAATCCCTCGATATTCACCATTGGAGAGATATGTATGCTCGTATTTAAGCTTTTAATCAAATTCTTTCGAATCAACCATCCAATAGTAAATGGACCAAAAGTGGATTTAACAAAAACTCATAATTAACTTCGTAATTGTGTCTTCCACATTTTTCTCAATTTTAAAAAAAATATAAATAATAGCATGAAGTGAACGTTATTTCAAATAATAACCCGAACTGCCCTAATTATTTTAAAGAAACCTCTAGCCGAAGGGTATTTTTGTCCTTTGCTTATCTATTTTTTTTCCTATTTTTTTGTTTTTTTCTTTTTCTTCTCCCCTCCCCAACCATCATCGGCCTGAGGCATTGGGTGAGGGTGAGCCTCACCATATCCAATGAGGGCAACCATCGCTAAACGCTTGGCCTTGCTAGCCTCCTTGCTAGTGTCCTGGCAATGGAAGAGAGAAAAAATTAAAGGAAAAAATCAAAATAGTAAATGACATGATATTTTTGATCAAGTCCTTCTTTGAAATAATGAGAGCATTTCAAATCTTTATTTGAAATAAAGTCTATTTCAAGTCATTATTTGAGAAAATAACGACACTATAGGTTTTTATTTTAAATTTTTTCAAGGGAGGAAAAATGGTGTTGGAGAGTCAGAATATGACTTACAGATTATATGATCTAGCCCTAGTCCTCACAAAAATTTGTTTTGGGACTTCCTTAGACGATTTTTGGCTTTTGAATTTTCTATTCCTCAATTTATTTGAAATTGTATACACGTTAATATAGTTAGCATTAAATCAACCCCTTTCTTGGAGCCTGACAAACTCTTAACTGAAAAAAAAAGAAAAGGAAAATGACAAAAGTACCAAAGTCATGGGTCCAACCTGCTAGGGGTGAGCAAATTGGATCGATCGGACCGGGATCGGTAGTCCAACTCCCGATTCTATAGAGGTCAGGTCCGACTCTCGATTCTTAAAATTGAAAATTGATGACCGGACAGTTCGATTCTCAATTCCCAATTCCTAAGACCGAACCGAACAGCTCGGACCAAACCGGTTCTTTTTTTTTATTTTTTTTTCTGATTTGGTCCATGAATCTCATTCGGCTCCTTAGGCCTCTTGTTTTTTTCTATTAAAAAGTCATTTTATATATAGCGTTGAAGTTCTATAATGTTATTGATTTCAACAATTAAAGAGTGATTTTGTCTATATTTTTTTGGTCCGATCCGGCCCAGTCTATTTTTCGGCCTGGTTCCCGAGATGATCGGTTCGGTTCTCGATTCTTGAGGAAAACCCGACCGAATCGGGAACCGATTACCTCTACGACCTGCCAATCCCATTGGTAGCACCAATGACCCATGTTGGAAAAATAACTTTTTTATTTTTTAGTAATAAAATTTTTTGTGATTCAGCTTTTTTTTTTAAAAAAAAAAGGGGGGGAAAGGAAAAGAAAAGAGAAAAAGAAAAAAAAAGGGAGAGGTGGATGAGGGGGTAAATCCGGAATTCCAGACTGGGCGCGGAAAATAACAAAAACGAGAGGGAGACGGCCGTTTGTCAGTTGCCTGATGGGGAGGGTGTCGTTTTGTGATGACTCACCTTCAAAAAGCTTTTCATTTATTTTCTCAAAGAGAAAAAAAAAGGAAATATCCCTCTCTCTCTCTCTCTCTCTCAAAGGCTGAACTACTTTAATTACTGCCTTTTATTAGAAGGGCAGAAATGCCATTTCGCCACACCACCCCGAATTTCTCTCCGGTTCCGCCACATATGCATGCATGTTGTAGTTTGTTTTCAATTTCATATTCTTCATTATATATATATATATATGTACAATTAGGATATATCTGTTCCATAATTGTCATGCTATGGGATGGAAAAAAGTGAAAAGTTCCGGAAAAGTCACAAATTTATTGTATTTGCATTAATTTAATCTTAAATATTTTAATGATGTCAATTTACTCTTAAATTTTTTTTATACTAAATCCAATTAAATCCCCCATACTAATTTTGATCAGATATTGCCGACGTGAATAACAGCTAGCGCTAACATAGACATATTTTAATCCTAATGAGGGTGACCTTGCCCTAGCCCAAGAAATGTTGAGCAACGCCGCCTTTGCCTAGGTGAGGATCGGCCTCCTTGGGCATTGCTAAGGCCAGGGCGAAGCCCGGTGACGCTCGACCTTGCCAGATTTGGCGAGGCTAGCCCTTTCCAACCATCGTGAAAGAGGAGAAAAAAAAAAGAAAGGCAAAAAAGACAAAAACAAAAAGAAACAAAAGCAATGCAATAAGTTTATGACTTTTATGACACTTTTTTTTTTTGAAAAAAGACATGGGTTTGTTAGTGTCGATTGATTGCGTCTTTGACAAGTAAAAGTTTGGAAAATATTAGTCTGACAGTATTATCAATTATTTCTGACCACATGATCTCTCAATTAGTGAGTGCTTTATGCAAATCACGGGTGATGGTATATGAATCTATGATTAAGATTGTACCGTCCATGACAATACTATTGAAAAAGCATTTCTCTAAAAAAAAATTATTACTTGCTGGAAAATTGCCTATTTAAAATGGGTTCCTTTTTTGCAGTAATTGGGCAATATCAGACTGTTTTTATTACCAATAACGAAAAGTGAAAATTGAAAAAAATTCAAGCATAAGAGGGTGAAGAGATGAATTCCTATTACAGATGGCTTGTAGGATACAGACTTTTTGTAGTCAAAACTACGGTATATTGCCCGCACGTACGAAACGAATGATCCAAGGGGAGAGAGTGTGTGTGGAGGGCAGTACAAGTGTTCTCGCAAGCACACACGAGCTTCGACAAGAACACGTTTTTTAGCTGCATTTGGGACGTTCTTTTCAACATCATCATCATCTTCTTCTCCTCCTCCTCCTCCTCCTCCTGTCTGAACAATATCATCTCCAGAGAATTTCCTGTAGGAAGAGTCTCTGGTGTTCTTGTCCACGGCAGCTCTTCCTTTCTCTTTCTTCTTTCAACATTCATCCTGGTTAATGATGTCTTTGCTGCATTGCATTTTGTGACCCTCGTAGCAATAAGGAAAAATTGACTGATCTTTCCTACCCTCTTAACTGGAGCGTACCTTCAAAGCCAGCTAATGTTTCTGGGAATTCTGACGAGAAAAATATGCCGGAGTTCTTCAATGCGATGCGATGTTGGTTGAAACGTTTGACCATCCTTTTACCTACTGTCCTAATAAATCGATCGTTTTGAGGTTTTTCTGGTGATTCAAGGTGGATTTTTTTTTTAACCCCCCCTGTTGAGCCTTCTTGAGCTCGCCCTTTCCATTACTAATTTGGCTAGAAGGAGGGAAATATACACACGCACGCTCTCTCAATGCCCATTGACTCACTAATTCAGACACATTTCATCATGGTGCGGATAACCTGTTCCTGGTGATTTGAAGCAGTGGGACTTTTTGAGACGTTCTTTGAGATAATTTCTGGTTCAGACTCAGTGGTTCGAATGATTCACATGCCAACTCCGAAACGTTCCACGGGTTCGAAGGAGACGAGCTCTCCATGGCAAGAACATGGTGGTGGGAGCGTAGAGGACGAAAGGAGGCATCACTTTGCCATCGTGAAGAGCTGAGGTTGGGAGTGGGAAAGATTGTGAGTGCTTGGCAATCCCAAGAATCCTTATTGAATACAGAAATGTCACGAAAGGTTATTCGTTTTGATCTATATGCATTTCTTGTGAAATCTAGATGGTTTAACGACTCAAATACATCATATGTATGCAATCGGTTCACCCAATAATAGCTCATTCCAATAAATAATAATAATAATAATAATAATAGATCATTCATCTGCTATTTGGGCAGAATATTTCAAAAGTACCGATTTTAATAAGGAGAAAATTCAGACAATTCTGAATTTCACTGAAGACATGACATTGCAAATGGAGAGACAGCACTCTGTCAACCATGTTCCTTCCTAATTGTATAAGCAAAAAATAGCCCTACGCCTCCTGCGAACTTTCGCACTCTCGTTTCGAAACAAATGCTCAACAGCTTTCATTTAAACAACTGCATTTCTCAAATGTTGTCTGTATCGTTATGCCTTGACATTATTCGTTATTAACATATTCTGCGATAAGGCCGAAGTAAGCCGGGCTTGTTTACGCCATTCTAATTAGAGCAGGTAAACCCCCGTTTTTCCTCAATGATCTTGCGGAAAACACCAAACATCATGTGCTTACCATATTAAGAAAATTTCAATCAATAATAATAATAATAAAATAGATCATTTTCCTCTCCTTTACGCAAGCCTCCGTTACCTGCGATCCAGGCAATTAGATCGCGATCGAATTAATTATTCTTTTCATATGATGATTACCAAACGCGTAAGTCACAGTAGACTAGACTAATGTGCCCGGGGCCTAACATTTTTAAAATAGTGGATTGCTGATTATTTTTTGCAATTTTATTCCCCGCACGGTTGGAATTTTTGGGTACTTGTGTGGGGAGCTTTTTATAAAGAAACCCAGTATTATTTAATTCGATAATTAATTAGGCTAATTTTAAAAAAATGAGGTTAATGATTAATTAGCGTGATGTCATTTACTTTTTTTTTTTGTCAGGCAGATGAGTGACAGCCTCAGACTTTTGAATTATTCTATGCGTAGAGAGGTTAATACCAATCAAAACTCCAAATTAGTACATCTATAATAAATTTATCTAAAACTATTTTTTTAACCACAACAAAAACTCATTTGTAACAAACTTACACCATACTGGTCCATTTAAGATAAATTTACCCTCCATTAATTTTAATTAAATCTAACTATTAAAGTGCTAATTTATATGACACATGACAATTGACGAGTGTATTAGCTTGGGTTTTTACTTTCTGTTTGTCATAGGTATATCAATCTGAAATTTTTCGTGGCATTAATCCAATTTAACGGATGGTAAATTTATCACAGATATATCAGTTTATGATATTTCGTGGTCAAAAATTTAATTTAGGATAAATATGTGATGGGATATCAATTTAGGATTTTTGATAGTAAAAAAATAATTTCGGGTAAATTGATCATAACCGTATTAGTTTGAGGTTTTTAATTATCAAAAAAGTAATTTAGGATAAATCGATCGCATCTGTATCATGTTGAAGCTTTTTATGGTATTAATCCAAAGAGAAATACGTAGTTAAATTTGAGTGCAAGGATCAGTCGCTATTCACTCTTTAAACCCCCCATTTTTTCAGTGGCCCCATCATTATTTCTAAATTCCTCATCAGCGAAACCTGATATATAAACAAAGGGATGGTCTAAATTCCTCCGTCGTCCTCCATGAGTATACTATTATATATAATTATATATATATGGCATATTGACTCCCATTTTCATGCACTTGGGGCTACAATTGCTTGATTTCTTTCTTCCTTTTTCTCCATCTATTTGGAATGTGGAGCCGTTTGCTTTTTATTTACATTTTGGGTCTTCTGACCTTTTTTTTTTTCGGTGATCATGTTAATATAAGGACAATTATTCTAATTGACCCCTTAATTAGATACGATGATGTTCGGAATATAAATCTAGCTATGTATCTTAAGGTATCTCAATTCTCAACCTACTATTATACCCTTTTAAGCTCAGGTTGCGCCATTAGATGTTCTTGATTTCGAGAAGCTGTAGCAAATTTCAATATCGGAAGCTCAACTAGCAGCAATGGGAACATTTTATTCTATGAGTTGTGCTATTCTAATGTAGTTACTTCCGCTGATCTAAAGTCCCCAAATATTGAAAATACGCTGGAGAAGTTAATGCCAAAAAAAAATATTATTTTCTTCAATGAAAAAAATTTGTCAAAAAAAAAAGTAATGCAATTACATCAACACATTAATTAGCACAGCATCAAACAAAGCACACACTTAGTTATTTTTACTCACCAAATCAAGTCGTCTTTCAATTGAATCAATATAATCCTAGATTATTTACATTTATGCTCACTTTAATTCATACAGTTAATTTTTGTTGGAAATCGCTGAAATGAATGTCGGTCGCCTTCGTGCTAATATTGAGGTGGACAAATCTTGCGATTTTCTAATCTTTTTCTGAATTTTTTTTCCTTTTTTTTTACTTTCTTTTTTTTTTAATTGTAGTCGGCGAGGGTGAATACTGAATGCTAACGTTTGAAAGCATCCAATATCCTCGACCCCCCCCCCCCCCCCCCCCACAAAAAAAAAAATTCTAATACGACGCGGTTTTATATTTGAAATCGCATTTAGGCTTGCGCCTAAACACGAATTTCATGTGGATCTCATTTCGTGTCCCCCAAGCCGCGACACGAAACCCACGCGCCCTCCGACACGTGCGACCATTCCCCTCGCTCTTTCTTCTTTCTCCCTCTCCCTCTCTTAATCCTTCCCCTTCGCCTTCGTAGCGCGAAGAAGTCGAGGGTCACCGTCCTTTCCCGGTGGCGTCTGTCGGTAATCTCCCGTTTCCAGCCGTTGGATCTGCCGAATTGACGTACACGTGCCCGTCGCCCCCTATCCTCGAGGATGAGTCACCGCAAAACGACAAAATAGGACAGTACCTTTTTGTTTTTTTTTTGGACTTAAATAGGACAGTCCCTTAAAGGGAGGGCAAAAGGGTGAATTTAAAATAAAAAGGGATAAAAAGAGCGTGGTAACTCTAAACTCTGGTGGTTAATTCTAGTTAACCGGGGTCAAAAGGTCAATAGTGGCTCCTCGCTGACGTGGCACGTCAGAGGGGACCAAGAGGTTGAACGGTGGAGGGGCGACTCGAGGACGGCGGCGTTTTTGCAAGCGCGGTTAAACACGTGTGATGTGTTTATTAGTTTCGGTCGCTGGGTAAAAGTCATGGGTGTCCCTACTAATAAATGTTACTTCTTTGACCAAATAAATATCAGCACCATAAAATCAAAATGTGTTATTGCGGTATCTATTTAATATTTTTCTTTACAATAAATGCTAATCTTTGACATTTCATACCTATGAAGTACGACAATTTCAAACCCCCCAAAACCCCCTCCCAAAAAAAATAATAGTCTTAAAAAGGAAGAAAACGTATAAAAAAAAAGGCCTAGTAGGAAGCTTTTACTTTGAATATAAGGGATATATTAATTAAAAATCCTAAAATTTATCGCGAAAATAAAATTGAATTCTAAAATTTGTCAAGCTGGTGTAATCGAGTTCTTTTATTAATTCCGTCTAATTTATCTAACGAAAATTGCTAACATGATTTTTTAAAAATATTTTATATCTCTTACGTGGTGAACACGTGACTAAAAAGAAGTCATTTTGGTCGGAATATGATTTGAAGTGTTTTTTATTTAAATTAATTTAAAAAATTGGCTAAATTTAACTTTAAAAGAAAAAAAAAACATAGAACCACCACCACCAAGAAGGGCCGATGATGGTGGGAAAATGGTCGATGAGGGCCACTGATCCTTGTCGATCAATGGCGAGGGCCTGTTGGCCCAATTGCCAGCCTTCGCCTAATTCTAGTCAAGGATCGCCATCGGCAAGCGACCCGTACCACTTTACTTTGCAAAAATAACGCGTGAAACAAATATCTAGCAAGGAGCTTTTACTTTGCATGATTATAAATTATTACAAGTTGCAAATACAACGCATTTGGAAAGTACTCAAGTAAGGTGTTTCTCGTGGTCTCTTTACAAAAAAAGAAAAAAAAAAGAAAAGAAAAGAGAACAGGAGTGTAGAACTATATGTCCGTGAGGCAAGTGTTGAATTTAGAGGAAAAAAGTTACCCTACATGAAAAGAAGAGCAATTGATTAGGGTAGATACACTCAATAGCAAATAAATAAATCAATGAATAAATAAAGCAAGAAACACAGCATGTGATTCACGAGGTAATTTTTCATCACAAGCATTTGGTCAAAAGGCAGTGAAAAAAATAATCAGAGTTTTGGACCATGATTATACATGTTCACCAACTAGAACTTACGTGGTTTCACAGCTAAGGCAACAAAAGCTAAGGAGTATGCTAATATCAAAGTTTGCAAGTTTAATTAATGCACACAAGAGACCTAATTAAGACTTTTATAAAACAAAATCGAAAAATATTAAAAGAGTATTTGTAGGTATTTGTCGAGTTTTATTAATTATATTCGAAAACTCGAAATCTTCTATTTAGAGTGAGTAACTTTGCTAACGTGCTCTTCTCTGATTTCTAAGTTCTCTTTGCAAAGTACGATATCCATTCTTAATTAGCAAAATTAATAATACTCTACGGATACTGGTTAGCAAGATCCTAAAATATTTTGGAAAAAAAACCACTTTTTACTCGACCAAAATATGCTCATCGACAATTTTATTTTATTTATTTTTTTAAAAAAAATTGTACCTTTATGAGGCAGAAAAAGAAGTGTGGGAAGACATGATGGCAATGATCATAACTGAGGAGCAATTCAAGGCACGAGGTTGAAAGTAGGAATTATTCTCTCTTTTAGCAGGAGAGTAAATTAAAGCGACTCAAAAGTGGCTAGGACCACCAATCGACTTTTACTGTGGATGTAAATTGTTCCCATCAATGCCACGTCTCAAGCTTTTTATTTATTTATTTATGCCATGTCTTAATTGAGCAACAACTTTTTGGGACAAAATTTAGCAGATGGTACAAATTTTATGTTTAACTGCTTGGTCTGTGTTGCAAATTGATTGGTTCTTGAATAACTTAACGCATGAAAATGCTAACTATCTGCTTACTGTAGATGTAAATTGTTCCCATCAATGCCACGTCTTAAGTTCTTTTTTATGCCATGTCTTAATTGAGCAACGACTTTTTGGGACAAAGTTTGGCAGACGGTACAAATTTGATGCTTGACTGCTTGGTCTGTGTTGCAAATCGATTGGTTCTTGAATAACTAACGCGTGAAAATGCTAACTATATGTTTTCCCCGATGAAATTATCCAAAAAAAAATTATAAACCTATTATATGAAGGCTAATTCAATCATAAAATTTTTAATTATGCCGATTTAATACTAAATTTTTTTACGATTTATCAAGTTAGATCTAGACCTTTCGGACGATTTTCCAATATTGTCCTTCATGCCAAATATCCAAATAATTTATTTATGATAGAATTGACAAATCTTCAAAAAAAAATTAATGAGTAAATTGACAAAAAAAAAAGGTTTTAAGACTAAAATTGACAAGGTTTAAATGTTGAGGCTTGAATTGGTTGCCGTACAATAAGTTTAGGACTTTTCAGAGAATTAATCCATATTACGCCCAAGACGATTATATCATTAGATGATATTCAAGTCCCAAGCGTTTTTTGAGTGATGTGCTTGCACATATAATAATGCATCAAATAAGTACAGCTAATTTGCTAGAGATTAATTTTCAATAGATCAATACATCATTTTTTTTTTCTGGCGTATGGTCGTTTAGATCACTAAAGCAATATATGTTACAACTCATACATGAAAGTGAAAGCTACGTTATCGAAATTCTAGAGTTAAGTCTATTCTCATATTCGTGGACATGAGCTGATTTTGTTAGAAACAACAAATCTTTTTTTTGTCGATAACCTCAGACTAATTAATCGAACTTGTCACACTAGAGCGAGCCTAAAAATCCGTAAATAATTCGGTAAGTGTCACTTCCATATTTTCCTCAGTCAAATAGGCACATTGAAAGTATGGACACCAGTTATGAACACATTAACAAATGAAAATGACAAAAGTACCCCAAGCGTCCCCCCGCCAGTCCATTTCTTCGTTTTACACATTTTGCTTGCCGAGGCATCCGCATGTTTAATAGCACCTTGTTTGGAAAAAAAAATAGATTTTTCAAAAAAAGGTAAATTCAGTGTAATTCAGCTTTTCAGCTTTTCTTATGGATAAAAGAAAAAAAAACGAAAAGAAAAGGGGAGGTGGGTAGGGATAAATTGGAAATTTCAAATTGGGCGTGGCAAAATAACAACAATAACAAAAAAGAACGAGAAAATTCAAATAAAATTCTGAAGTGCTCTCATTTTCTTAAATATAAATCTGAAGCGAAGTTTACTTCACATAAATGCATGAAATCTTCTCGTTATTTAAAAAAAGGAAAATGATGAAAGGAGTATTTTTGTCATTTATTATTTTATTATTTTTTCTCATTTCATTTTTAAAGTTTTTCCTTCCGTCTCGCCAGCGGCCGGCCTCCAGTGAGGGCTCAGGCAAGAAGGAGGTGCAAAAAAATAAAATAAAATAAAATGACGAAAATACCTTTTATCTGTTTTTTTTCCCTTATGAATTTGCTATGAATTTCCCGAGAAACGGAAATGAATTTAACATCGTTAAGTGGAACTGCGGTGAAGCATGTGAAGACGGAAGGGAGACGGCCGTGACCATTTGTCAGTTGCATGAATTTTTTTAATTTTTTCGGTCGAATCAGTTTACATGGTTGAGAGGACCCACGTACGCTTTGTCGTTTTGCCAGTACTTACCTTCAAAAGCTTTTCATTTAATTTTCCCAAAGAGGAAAAATAAATCGAAAAATATAATAAAATAAAATCTCTCTCTCTCTCTCTCAAAAGACTGAACTGCTTTATTTTACTGCCTTTATGAAAAAGGGCAGAAATGCCATTTGTCCACACCATACCCCAAATTTCTCTCTGATTCTGCCACATGATGCATCCGTGTAATAATAGTTTGTTTTCATTTTCTCTTTTTTTGCATTATGTAAATAATTTTTAAGATATATTGGGGTCAATGAATGCCATGCATCCGGAGGAAAGAGACACGGGGTTTCCAATGAAAATATTCTCACTGTGTCTTTTGGAAAGTAAAAAGTCTTGTGCTATGATATCTACTCGAGATTTTTGCTATATGAAATGGGTTTCTTTTGCTTATGAATTGGACAGGAGAGAGAAGTTTCTGATATTAGAAGAGGAAATGATGAAGAAGAGCAGGAATTGGAAGAAACCAGTCAAGCAATTAGAGGGGGTGAAGAGATGAAATTTGTCTTTTTTTAATTGGTACAGATGGGGCTTGCAGGATACAGACACGCGTAGTACTGTGGTCAAACTACGGCATGCTGCACGCACATACGAAATGAATGAGAGAGAGAGAGAGAGGAGTATATGACAAGCTCACTGGTTCGCTGAATATGAGGCATATTTCAGAGAGAGGGGAGAGAGGAGTGCAGCACAAGTGTTCTCACAAGCACACAAGAGCTTGACAAGAGCGCGTTTTAGCTGCATTTGGGTCTTCTGGTTCGTCGTCGTCGTCTTTTTCCTGACTCTGACCATTATAATCTCTGGAGAAGTTCCTGGAGGAGGAAAGGAAAAAAGAAAAAACAGGAATACCCAGGTGGTTTTTTTTTTCCCTTTTTTCTCGCTGCCTCATTGCTCTATTCCCTTCCATTTAGCAGATTATGCTGCAGATTTTCTTGGAATGTCCTGATGAATGTCGAAGGTAATTTATTAGAGTGCATGAAGTGTGTAGTTTTTGGTGTTCTCGTCCATGGAGTTTCTTTGGCAGCTCTTCTTTCCCTTTCTTCTTTCACTTTCATCCTGGTTAATGTCTTTGCTGCAGTGTTGTTCTTAGATTTCTCTCATAGCTATAGGGAAGATGACTGAGTTAGTACAAGTTTAAGCTGGAATGTATCGTTCCTTTCTTTTTTTAGGTTGTGAGTTTGATCTTTTCTGCCTTCAATGCCATGCAGTATCTCTGGGAATAAAGACAAGAAAATGTTTGAGAGTTCTTCTATTTGATGTGGATTGAAACTTTTGACCATCTTTTTATGTCATTTCCGACTGAAAAACGATCCTTTTGATTTATCTATTGCATGGTTTCGAATGTCTAATTTCTTCTCCAACCCCTTCACCGTCATGTGGATGAGGTTTTTCTGGTGACTTAGGGTGGACTTTTTTCACCGGTTAGAGGTTTCTCGAGCTCGCCCTTTCCACTACTAATTTGGCCGGAAGGGGGGAAATACACACACAGACACGCTCTCTCAATGCATATTGACTCACTAATTGAGACCCATTTCATCATGATGCAGATAATCTGTTCCTGGTGATTTGAAGCAGTGCAACTTCTTGAGACGTCTTTTTGGGATGATGCTAGGGAAGAGGACCAGGTCAGTGCTGAAAGATCACCAGATGGGTCCAAGGGTAGTTGCTGATCCTGATTGTAAGCTCAAGTTAAATTCTAAGAGCAATACCTTGTTCAATCTCCCAGGCCTTTTAGTGGGTTTGACCCCTAAGAGACTATCAGACACTGACTCAGCCAGTAGTCCTACCTCCCCTCTTGATTGCAAGCCATTCTTAACTCTGACCCACCCTCACAAGTCCCCAAAATCACCTCAACACAAAAGGATTTGGGATTGTGACAAAGTGGGCTTAAGCATTGTAGATTCTCTTGATGATTATGCTAAATCATTGCCCGGAAAAGTTCTTCAGGCATCGGATAGCAAGACCATTATTTTCGGTCCCCAGATGAGGCTTAAACATCCAAATTTTGACACAGATACTCGTCCCGTTGAGGCAGCTAAGTCGCTGCCAAAGAATTACCCGTTCGTTCATTCCCGTTTGAGATCTCCCCTCTGTGACACTGGGTCGGATGTTGTTTTTGAGATAGGAGTAGACCTTCAAGACACCAAACCCTTTGGCAGAACCCGATCGTGTTCTCTGAATTCTTGCACTTTTGTGAATTCTTCTTCCGAACTGAGAGGATTGAATCCGAAATCAAACAACTTCTTGCGTGCTAACCAGAGTTCCTTGTCAATGTCTCCTGGCTCTGGAAATGGAGTCAATGGACTTGTTGATTCTCTCCCAAAGAGCGAGATTGAGCTCTCGGAGGACTATACATGTGTAACCTTACATGGCCCTAACAAGAAAACAACCCACATTTTCGGTGACTACATTTTGGAATGCCAATATAATGAAACAGCAGATCTTCATGAGACCAGTCAGAACAATCCGCCGAGTTCGCGGAGTAGAACTTCTGAGACTCTGGCATCGTATCCATCAGACAACTTCTTGAGCTTCTGCTTGACATGCAAGAAGATTCTGGAAGAGGGAAAAGATATCTACATGTACAGGTTCGATAGTCGTGCTACTATTCATTGAGAGCTTTGTGTATATCTCCACAAGCAGTGCATGTGAATTGCTGGAGTGCTTGTGTAATAGAAGTAATTACTTGAACCGATACATTTGTCTTTTTATCTTCCATGCAGAGGCGAGAAGGCATTTTGCAGTTCAGAGTGCCGTTCAGCGGAGATCATGATGGATGAGGAAATGGAGAAAACCGTGAATGCGACAGCTCCTGGCGACTCATCTGTTTCGTACAATGGCCATGGCAACCTTTTCGAGACCGGATTCGTATAAACCGAGTAAGCAAACCCGCTTGCCATCAGAGCGACTCCTCCACTATTTAGCCCTGCAGATCGTCCGTTCACAAAGAGCTGGTTCCATGTGCATTTTATCGGCAGCCATGGATGATCATCAATCCAACCCTTTTCTGTACATTGCCTCAGTTTTCGCTGCTTGGTGCTTCTTAAAATTGGGCGGTACAGGTGGTGGGGATTCTTCTTTCGGCATTGAGAAATAATTGAGGCATCTGATTTTTGTTTCCTCGCTTTTGCTATTGTCATTTGTTCCAAAGAAAGGGAGGTGGCACGCCGATTTTCATGGCTCCCCAATTTTTTCTGTCCCTCTAAATGAATATCAAGAGTCCATGTATGAGCATCCAAATGAACCTGAGCCTTTTGCCTACAACAATATAAACTTGCTTTTCTATACATTCATTCAAAAAATTTTGCGGTGTCGACATGGTTTCGGCAGTGCCCTCGACTCCTAATCGAAGTGCAAACTCATCATGTTATGGAAGTCCTAAGGAACACATCTAATCGATCATTAGATATTATTTAGTTGCATGGATTTTCTTTAAATGGCATTCAAATTCAAAGTGTCGGTGTCTCTTCTTCGTGCATACCTTGGTCCGGATGAATGAATGATTCCAGTCCCTTACCGATACGCTTACGGACCGGTCTCCAACATTTGCGGTTTCCCATCTAATCGATCATTACGTCTCTACTCTATAGATGCAGGGATTTTCTTTATTAAATGGCATTCAAATTCAAGTGGTGTTGTCTCTTCTTCGTGCATACCTTGGTTCGGATGAATGAATGATTCTACTCCCTCCCTTACCGATACGGTTACGGACCGGTCTCCCAATATTTGCGGTTTCGCATTATACGGACAGACCGCCGTATGCGGTTCAATTTGATCTTTAGGCTAGAACATTTCCGATAGCGCAACCCACCAAAATATGCACGGCAATGTCGTGTGTATGGTGACGTTCCAGAGAGTATTTGCATGAGGCAAGACGAGAATATATTCTGGGGAAGAAGAAGGTTGCTATTGGTCTCGGTCGTCACCGGCAAAAATACGAAAGGGGACTGCGACTGCTTTGTTCTCGCGAATTCAAATCCTTGTCCCCTCGTCACCAGGAAGAGAACAAAAAGCTTTTTGCGGGGTGTTGTAACGTCTCAGATTCTTCTTTGTATCTCGAGACAAAAATTCCACGCCCGAAAAGTCTTTCGCGATGAGAGAGACGATAAAAGGCCGGCAAGCTTACAAATGGTCATAAGAGATTCCCTCAGAAGAGGGGAATAAAGACAATACAAAGTTGGTCCTGTTCGATTGAAATCGACCCCGAACGAGGCCTTTGTCACAAAACTAGCAGACCATGGTCTAACGCTTGGGTCCAATTTAAAAGCCTGAACGAGTTTGTCCGAAATGACGTCGTGGTCCACGACACGCCACTCCTCGTAGGATTTCTTCTAGATCGTGAAGCCCCTCGTTGAAATTCTCTTTGATGCCCCTCATCGTACGTCCACATTCGTAACCTTGATGCTTTATGACGAGTCGAATCTCGAGTCCCGACTTTGTTTTAACTTGTAAGTAATATCGCAGCATAATTCTTGAACTTGCTACAAATTATATGTTTAAAATACGCGAAAGATGAGCGGCATTAGAAGCGGTGTCCCAGCGACAGCATGACTTCATATTTAGATCATTTGCCATTCCAATCGGGTGAATGTCAAGTACTATCAGCGTTCTTCCCGAGCTTGCGAACCGACGAGAGGATCTAAGCACGCGAACTAGTATTTTACGCCAAAATTCCCGCAAAGACACAGCATGCCTCGTACAACTGACGAAAAGATGATGCATTGCTCAGATGGTATTCTGTTAATAACACAGCTACTGTTTGGAAGAAGAGAACACTAAAAAACAAATGGGAAAAGCTAGAAAACCCAAAAGCTGCCACAAGAAGAGGAGGAGAGCAACTCCACATTCCCTCATTTTCCATGATTCGAAGAAACAAACCGAGGAAAAAGATTTGGGTAAAATACAATGGAAAGAAGAGACAAGAACAAGGAAGAAAAGGGAGGCCGAGACCCCCTCGAGAGATTCAATCGCTTGATCATTTTGCATGTCTCAGCACACCTCACAAGCGACCCAACTCCATGGACATCCCATCCCGGCTTCACAGCCAGGTGTAAGGATTGGCGAACATCACAATTTCCTTAGCCCTAGCCACATGGTCAGCCCCGTGTTTGGCGAGTGTTATAGGACTTGCAATGGCCGCATTTCTGAGCAACTACATGGAATTGAACTTGAGATGTTTTCCCGCAGTCGTTGCAGAGGATCCAAACCTGTTGAACAGCAAACAACTTTCAGCACGAGCTCCCCGCAACTTGACTAAACTAAAGTAGCCTCAACAAGAAATAGACAAAATATGGGGTCCTCTACACCCACCATTTTGTTTTGATAAGGCTCTGGCATTGGCGTGGCTGCAATCTCCATGTCAAATTTCTCCCAAACCTTTGACATATCACAAACAGACTTCGAGCAGATTGGGCAAGCATACCTATTCCAATAATCACCAAATTAAATACAGTATGAAGAAAAGTCGAGCCAGAGAACTTTAATACATAAGAAGCCTCCAGATACTCACTGATGATGTTCTCTCATCTCTTTTAAGCAGTTCTTATGGATTGTGTGTCCACAAGGCAAGACTGTGACATCATTTCTCGAATCGAATAGAAACTGCACATCACCATTTCCGCTTTCAATTTACATACTCATTGCAACGCACATAACAACCACTGAATCACAGAGATTTACCTCAAAGCAAACAGGACAGTCATGATGCATCGCTCCTTCCACGCAAGGATGGCTGTTTTTCAGCAAGATTGAATAGCAGCAACCTGGGCAACAGGACAATAAGTGAAGCAGATTAACTTCAGTTCTTTCTATTACTATCCACGCTGGCACAAGCACAGGATAACTTGAACTTACCACATTTGTAACAGTGGAAGAAATTCTCGCGCCCCCCAATTCTGAGAAAGCAAAATATGGTTAGACATGTACCAAATGTGCAACACCATCAATGACAAAGAAATGATGAGAACAACATCCAAAATGAGGAGACTTCTGCGTAAATGGATATATAAATTCCTAAGCAAAACCAATAATCTCCACCAGTGGCGACAATTGACATAAATGAGATGCATCTACAAATTTCATCCAACATCCTGAAACTACAAGTTCAAGTAACTGACTCATATCATGTCGAGTCATCTAGCTATTATTTCGAAGTACATTTTAGGTCCTCTTGAAACTTGACATTCTCATCTACTCTCACCAATCTCCCGGTGCCAAGTGTTTATGCATGTTCTTATCTTCTAACAAATACTAACACCATCCACCCAGAGATTGAATTGGTGAAATTGTGCATTGAGACACCCCAAAACTCCCATTATTAACATGGATAATCACTATGACACTGTTAAAGAGTATTGATGGCAATTGTTGCCATACCTGCAAATTCCACATCCATTGCAATGATACTGGTTTTTGGATGTCTGCAGAAAAAATAAAGTAAGATGTCAGGTCCATGTGATCATACAGTCCTCCACTGTAGGATATGACACCTCGCACCTTTGACAATCTGTAAAATGCAAATAAGTAACTTCCTTTTTTCACATGCTTGCCCATTATGCAGCCTCCTTATGCTCAGGTTATAATGATATTTGCTAGGGGGGGAGGGCAGCATTCTAACAAAGAGACTCAACCAATGTCGCTATCCTATAAACATGATAAATAAAGCAGCCAGATAAAAAGATTCGACTCACATCATCATCGAAAAGCTTACAAGTCCCACAAAAGTACTTCCCCATGCAAACACCACAGTTGATGCACACCTGCTGGACCTGTGAACATGGGAATTAAAGGCTGAGAATCAACATATGCAAAAACTAAAATATTGATGGCCAATTACAATTCTGCATTGTAGCTTATTTTGGCTAGTCTTTCTAAGCAACTTCACATATTTTCACCTCCTTCGAAATGCTCTTAGCGCAATTAAAACAGGTAATGCAGGATAGAATGTTTTAACTTACCTCTTGTTCAGTACCACAGAGTGAACATACAACCTGAAACAAAAAATAGTAGGTAAGTGAGAACATCAAGTAATAAGCCAGTCTTCAAACATGCCAAAAATTTGATAGCATCCACCTGTTGAACTTGATGGCGAGGCAACTCGTGTCGCTCCTTTTGGTTTACATTGATATGATTCTGCACATAAAGAGAACACTGTTTAATGTTATGAAGAGCATGCCCATAGTTAGAAGATTTAAGAATAAGTATTTGTCAGATCACCCAAACTAGACTACTTATACAAACTTAATCCACATGGCAACTGTCATTTATGATGCAAAGAAACTCTATGCTATTAATAAGCCAATTAACTTCTAGAGAACATGAGAGGCAACTTCTGCACATATCCATCCCACAACAATGGCAAACCACTCATTATCACAAAATATAAGCGCACACGCTTCATAGTTAAACATCAGGTTAGAATGCATCTCATCTTAACGCATGTCAATAGAGTTCAAAATCAACAAGCAACTGAAGAGGTACCTACATTTTGGTTAATGATCATTCTCTAGCGTATGTCAAGTGCAAAGTCAATCAATTAAAGCTTACTCTGCAGTTTCTCCTAGATATCTAGTGACCCTCTCCATATCATAATAAAGGACGTTATCAAGCATACTTAAGTCCATGAGGGGAACAAGGAATCACCATTGCATCATTATGACAGTGGCGGCAATCAAAAATCTCGTTGCAACAGGGGGCTCTAATGCGGCACCTTCGACGGTAATGAGGACATCTGCACCAGCAGCAACTATGATATTAACTGAAAGTTGACAGAAATTAAACTTGAAGTAACATTTGTCCAAGAAAAAACCAAGAAATTACCCGTACTGCAAGTACCCTCTCTCTAGCAATGCCGTAGCACTAGCATCATCTTCATCTTTTTCAACGGGCATTGGTTCCCCATTCAACTGCTGAAGGAATGTGAACTCATTCTCTCTTTCTCTGAAGGATGCATGCTGACGGTTTTCCACATCAAAATGTTGGAACCCTGGCTGTTCAATTGCTAGTTCACCCATTTTAATTCGAGTCTGCTGAGACTACCAACTACCTAGAAGCTAGCAATTAAGCACCTGCAGATAGGAGCAAACTTAGCAACATTCCATAACTTCCTAAGAATTTTACTTGGCCAGTCAAGCAAGGAGACACTGCAACATTGATTCCTTCTACAAGGCTCAACACCACTTGACACCAGCAACAAGTCCAATGCATGTCCAACAGCTCCAATCAGCAGTGCTCCAACAGAAGGAATCATCGAAACAAGTAGATGTAAAAAAATCCCACATAATAACATAAGTGAAGCATTGAGGAACTCCAGGGCATCCAGCAGTGGATAGTAAGGAATTGTGTGTCATGGTCACTGATTCCTTGAAGTCTGGAGCAAACTATACCAGACACGACCATGAACGAGCCAATCTCTGGTGAAAGCCAACAAAATCACACTATTAAATGCTCTTAAATGGAGCAGTGAAACAGAATATGGTGAAAGATTGTAAGATCAAACTGATCTGTCAAGGATATACTACCTCCTCCTGCAATTCTGCTTGAGCTTTCTTTGAGAACTGCTAGTAACTCGAGCCTTAAGACCTTCGACTGTACTGAAACTCCTTTTTGTTTTGCAGTCAAGACACCCTACTTCTGCAGTCAGAAGGCTCTTCCAACTAAACAAATACCCTCAAGTTGGCTAAATGATTCCACAGGTGCCTGCAGAACCACATACTGTACGACTGCTGAAGACAAACATCGATGTCCTTAAGTAAGGACCTTCACGAAGAAGGTACTTACCCAGGCTAGTTGACCAACTTTTCCATCCATTCCAACCTCTGGTTCTAAGGGGTTCTTCAGTTTCCAAGGAACACCTAATCTTATACATCAATCATAGTCTAGGGAAATTTGATTTAACATTCCACATGTTATCCAAGAGCAGACACATAGCAAATTATTTTTCCAATTCTTGTCCAATAATTCCTATTTCATGCAGTATGAGCATGTGCTTCTTCCACATACATGAATCAAGCTGCTTTAGAGCATCAAATTAATTTACTATCAATTGTCTCGAATGCTATTTCAGTAAAGTCTCCTTCCAGCTCCGATCATCAGTGATGGAAATCTTGTTCCATTTCATGCCTACACTATCAAGGGAAGGTAGCCTATATAAACCAGCGAGACTCAGAAGTCTCTCTCTCTCTCTCCCCTTCTCTCTGTCTGCTGTGCCATGGTCTACCATCTCTATTAAATCTCCTTTCATCACGGAGAAAAATCAATAAGCAGTATGACCAAGAGTGCAGAGATTCCTGAATTCCATCTTAAGACCAAAGTCGCAATGTGCGGCACCATGCCTTAATCTCAAACATGACTAAAACCCTACTATTCTAGTAGAGATTTCTGAAGCGTTAACGTTCATGAGAACCAGGATCTAGGGAAAAGGTCAGAAAGCATGTAACTTAAATGAGCAGAAAACTTGGAACCTACACCTCCCTATGTTACACATGGATATGTAAACTACTCTCCAAAGTCCAAGAAAAAGAAAACTACTCCCCAAGCGAGCAGCATATAATTGATATGCTTATTGTTCAGTCTCATTCTAAATTGTCCACCAAATTTCCAAGGCAAGGGGAAACAAGAAAAGCAATTGCATCCACCCCATCTTCCCCTAAATACCAAATTTCCAAGGACTCCCGAAGGAAAAAAACTGCATCGTATAAAAGAAGGAAAGACTGGCTTTCACATATTAACCATCATTTTGAGAATTGAATCATCACACGAGGCCAGCCATAGATAATAGATAGTGTGCGCCATACTCTTCACCAGATCCTACATAAAAGATGGCATTTCCAGAATGATCTAATCCCAGCATAACTAATCTCTAACGTATGTGCCAAGTAGTCAACTGACACATTGTCCATAATCACCCGGACGAGAGTGATCAGGCAATGACCAGAATGACACATCCCTAGCGGCAAAAGAAAGGAAAGCAGCAAGGAATTCGATCATTTTGGCAGAGGAAAAACAACACCGTGTGTTTCCTCTAGTTATCAACAAGGATCGGGCCACGACGTTGGTCGAGTTAATCAACCAAAATCTTGGTCAATAAAACTGCCAACCGAACGACAGTTTTGAAAATCGTATGATCAGACTAACATCTACAGCTACAACGATAAATGCCAACTCTCCCACTCTCTCTCTCCTTAAGAGAAACCTCTTGAAGCAGCAAGATCCTATATCAAAACGCTCTGACTACGCAAGGAGTCCGTTCAAGATCCTATATCATTCAACCGCATCAGAAATCAAGAAAGACGACATACAAACGCCTCAATGCCTCCGAACTATCCTCATTCCCTGCCTCAACACGGCCACGGACAAGCCCGAACCGATTCCTGTTCATACTAGGATATCGCCTCTTTCAAACACACCACAATCCAAAGCATCCACCACCCAAAAAGAGAAGAAAAAGAAATCGAAAAGAACGGAAATCTGACGCGAAGCACCACCTTACCTGCTCCTAAAAGAGAGCTACACTTAGCTAACACACGCACGCAAAGAAGCAGAGAACGCACAACAAAGCTGGTTTAATTAACGGTACAACGAACTTTCAGTCCGAACTCGCTGATCCTCGACCGTAGCGAAGCGAAGACGACGTAGCGCTGTAGCGAAGCTCCGATCACGCGGTAAAATTTCGATGGAGGCGGGATTTCTCGGTTCTTGACAGAATTTTCTTCTGGCTGGCGACGGATTTTTGGTCAGTGATGAGAGAGAAAGAAAGAGAGCTTGAATTTATAGAGAAGAGCGAAAGGGCAGGGAGGGTTCCAGAGAGTACGGATTTGGCTTTCGCGGTAAGTTTCGCGGAAAATGAAAGAAAGAGAGAGAGAGAGAGAAGATTAGGGAGTCGATGGGAACATGACGTGTGACGGTGATGTGGATAGATGCGTTGGGTAGCGTGATTGAAGGCGACCTCCTTTGCTTCGCGTCGGATTGGACGGTGCCGTGTCACGACCGGGTCAAATTAGTAAATAAACATTATCTTTTATAATAAAATAATCAATTTATATGCCTTTTTATGCATCGCGGGTTCTTCACTGTCTTTTTTTTTATTCCTTCTTTTTTGAATTATTCAATTCGGTCTCTAAATTTCGTTTTGCAAGATTAGGTCTTGAACTAGCGAAATAAGTGCATTAAAAATCATAAAATTTATCACGAGAAAATAATTAAGGTGTGAAACTTTTGAAAAGTATAATCAAATCCTAAAACTTATTGCGAAAACGGCAATTGAATTCTAAAATTTTTTCAAATTAGTGTAATTAAGTCATTTCATTAATTTTGCCTAACTTGACAAATGAAAAATGATAAAGACGTTAATACTAAATGAACAAATAGTACTTATATGCAAGTTTCTTATGCTGATTTAGAAAGAAGGTTCAAAACTCGAGAGAGAGAAGGGGGCTGCTGGAGGTGGCATTGCTACCCATCATCTTGATTTGGGTCACGAGACTCTAGCTAGGGCTAGATCTAGCCTAGGATCTTAACTATGAATTGCCAACATATTAAACAGAAGCCGAGGTCTAACATCCCCAACCAATTGTGATTGGAATTAAGCGCAGCATTCCGCATGCTTTCCTCCGTCTAGTTGTTCTTTTCATATTTCTTTTCCTCATGATTTTCTAATACTCATGTTTTTTAACTTCTCGATTATCTTCACTTTCTAAATATATCGTACGAAGTCGTCTCGTCGTCATTTTCATTCGCAATTTTGATGGAACAATCAACTCGCGTATATATTTCAGGGACCCAATTGAACAAAATGAATCGTTTAGGACCGTAATTGAACAGATCGAAAAAGTTCCAAAACCGCCGGCGTTATTCTAATCTCAATAGCTAAACATGCTAATTTCCATCGATCCGACGTCTTTTAAAACATTATAAACCGAAGTCTTTTCTTACGATGCCCTTAATATCACGTAATAATGCTTTGTTTACTTTGAATTCTCGGGGGCAACGGCTTGCCGCCCCCTTGTTTCATAGTCGTACAAGTAATCGGTTGTTCATGTGCGCACCATGTTGATGATTGTTGCCAATGGTTATGGATAAGGTAATCTCGCGGCTAAGAACGATGTCCACCGGCGCTTATCATTTCTAACGATTACATTTTGACACGTGTGAGGTGATTACCATTTTTGGCGAGGCAGGCGCGCGACGGGCGACACGTGTGGAGGCGGCCCGAGAAACTGTCGGAAAACAGGGGAATTTCTCGGGGAGGAGACAGGGACGGCTGAGAATCTCGAGAGATATTATAAAGAATAAAATCTGTCGCGAATGTATATCCACCAAAGGCTAAGGATTGGCAATCATATCATTATTTATTGTGAAGTGAAGGGTGACGTGGCATCATTTTGTGTTCAATCACTTAATGCAATCATTTAGATTTCTCGTGCTCTCCAGAAGAAAGAAGATTCGCGAGTTCGGACCTCAAGTGCAAGGGCTGAGGGTTGTCACAAAATAAAAGTGCATGGGTCGAGGACAATTCTAAATGATTGGCTTTAATCTTTTTAAATAAAAGCTCGAAATAGATTTCATTTCATATAAGAGCCGTCGTCCTGTCGTGACCCTAGTTTGATAGGATCAGAGGAGTTTAAAAGCGATTACCATGTCTAAGGATACATAGTGATTCATAAGTCGGTTTAGACTCTCCTAAATCCTTACCTCGTGCGACAGCAAGATTTGAAACAGTTTCGATCTTAGTGCGATCGAGTGACATGTGCATAAGTGTACATGTTTTGGAGTTGTTACTGATTTTTGAAGAAGATAAATCGAAAATGTAGTCGAGCGGCGGGAGAAATCGCACAACTCAAATCGAACTAGAGATTTGGGATTGGAGATTTAGTTACGCTAATATTGCTATCGACACAATTTCGATACCTAAGTTGGCTAATTTTTCTAATTTAATTTCATGCAGATAATTTGGAGTGAGGAGAGTCGTAAAATAAAAATAATTTTTTCGGACAAATGGCAAGCCCACGATTAGTCTGATCAGTTTTTATATCCGAAAAATAATTTTTTTTGAAAATTTCAAATCACGAAATGTGGCACATCACGACCGTCAGATCTATATTTTATTTTTTTATTCAAAATATATTTTTATGTTCAAAAAATAATTTTTATCTTGGAAAAATGTAAGATCATCCACGCGGCCAAATGTGCTTGTAGATCCATTTTTTTATTTTTTATATTTTTTTAAGAAACTAGTAACGAAATCCCTAGCCAACGCGGCCTGCGACATGGCACGCCACGTCGGCGTTGATCGATCAATGCCTTGTCGGGAAAAACGATTGGAGGTCCCCCGATTTTGGCAAGTCCTCTGGAATCCTCGCCGACGCAACGAAAATACCGAAACATGCTTGTTTTGTCTCGATTTTGAAAAGAATGCGTTCCTCGGCACCTCTAGTCTAATACATGTCAATTTCATTGCAAGAGCAAACCTAAATCTACCTAAACCAGCTTCGGCCGAAACTAACTCCGGCAACAAAATCGATCCTTTGAAAACCAATGCTAAATCTAACAACAAAATGATCAGCGAGCACGAGAAAGTGTCGAGGAAACTTACCCGACAGTCGAGAGAGTTCGGTTTCACGTGGAACGAGCTCGCGAGCTCTTTGGAAGAGCCGCGAGTTCTCAAAGCTCAAAGGCAAAGTCTCGTGCGATTTTGATGCACAAGAAGGGTAAGGTTTTGTTTAGAAGGCTATTTAGATGCAAACTGAACAAAAATTACGAATAATTGCACAAAGAATCGCGATCCGCCAATAACGACGGAGCTCAAAGGCTTCAATGGCAAGTACCTTTTTTAGGGATGAAACGGCAAGCGAGATAGTTCCTCATGTTCCCTGGGCCACCGGGGAAGCTCGATGAATCGGTGAGGAAGCTCGGTTTTGCTTCCTTTGGCGCGACGAGGCTCTGAAAATTCTCGGTGCTCAAGGGTCAATTGGCGGATTCTCGGGAGCTCCAGCTCTCCTCTCTCTCTTAGGGAACCTCCGCAACCGAAAGCGAATCCCATTCTTGTTCTTAACTATCTGAACGCCGAGTCCTCGATCGGTGTTCGGGTGTGCACAATTTGGACTTCAATTTGGCGTTCTTTAGGCATTCTTTTCCTGGTGAAGTCTTCTGGGGGCGAGAGTGAAGAACCAGAGTTGGTTCTGTGTGTTCCTTGAGTCGCCTTGGTGAACCGGGTTGACCGGATTGGGTCAATCCGTCTCCATGTTTTTCCATCCAATTGACCGCCTATTTGACCCATTTTTGCAGAATTAATGCCAACATCGGAATCTACGTCATGAGGATCATATAGGGACGACATTCTTAAGATCAGTTGGTCTAATTTAGTATAAAACCTCCAATTTTTTAGTTTGACTCGAAAATGATTTTTAAACAATCCAAACCTTAAACGATTTAATCAAGACAATTAGACCCCACCAATGGATTCAAAATGATGAAAAGCATAGGGTAGTCGTCTTGGATTTACATGAAATTCTCTGAAAATGATTAATTCCATTTGGAGTGAAATCAGGGACTAAATTGAAAAGATTTTAAGCCATTTTCTCAAATTGCTCATTCTGCAAAATGATTGGACCAAATGAAATTGAAAGCATGAGGATCAAATGTCATAATTAGCCTAAGGTGAGAAAAAACTCATAAAGGGCTGAATTTGATATTTTTAGAAAACTAGGGACCTAAATGGCAAAATCTAGAAACGTAGGTTCCCGATCGAATTTTTGAATTTTAATGTAATTGGAATTGAAACAAGACTAATGACTATTTTTCGTATTTTTCTGATCACAAATACTTTTTGGGCTATTTTCTAATTAAAATAAATTTCAAAAATACAAGAAAATACTGAAAAATAGTTTTTGTTCAAAATTGATTCTTTTGGCTTGTCCAAGGCTTCTAAAATTTTTTTTCAAATTAAAAATTTTCATTGTATTTTTAAATATTTTTCTAAAGAAAATAATTGATTAAAAATCATATGTCAACACTCTCGCCTGACGATGGGGCAGTGGTATTAGCTATTGGGGTCGAGGGCAAGGCCCTCGCCACTGCCGTGACTCTCTCCCAGATTTTGACAAGGGTCGCTAGACCTCCCTCAGGTTCAAGGAGGGTTGCAGCCCTCGGGCGAGGGTCGACGACCCTCACCCAGGTTTGGACAAGGGCCAACAGCCCTCAAACCTAGGTGAGGGCCAGAGGCCCCCATCAAGGCGCCAACAACCCTAGCGACAAGAGCCGTTGCCCCACCGCAGGTGGGGTAACGTCCACATGCGAGTGGTAGCCCCTCTCGCCTATGTTTTCTCTATTTTTTGTATTTTAATTTTTACTTTAATTTAAACAAAAATTGAATTAAAATTTATTTTGATGAAAATGCCTTTAATCAGTCGGCTGGCGAGGTCAAGCCATTATTTAAAACAAGTATAACCACTTTAGGCCATAGTTTGAAATAAATAGGGCATTTTAAGCCCTTATTTGAAACAAAAATAGCTTCAGTCTCTTATTTCAGAAAATTAGGTCACTTTGGGCCCATAATTGAAAATTTCCCCGTGAGATATTATTTATAAGTTGAAAGTTTGAGGGCAAACTTGCGTTCCCTCAAAATTCATATATTTTTGTGTAATTTCTCCTTATTTATTAAAAAAGAAAATCATATTTAAGCTCCATTTGTTTCGTGAAAAATATGACATTTCTGAAAAACGTT
Source organism: Psidium guajava (assembly GCA_016432845.1). Lineage (NCBI taxonomy): Eukaryota > Viridiplantae > Streptophyta > Magnoliopsida > Myrtales > Myrtaceae > Psidium > Psidium guajava. The sequence goes on from CM028229.1 coordinate 12,182,930, forward strand.
TTCAAAAAGTCATTTTTCAAGAAAATAAAAATATTTTTTAGTATCCGGCAGAAACCTGAAAATAATCTGGAAAATATTTTTCATCACTTGGTATGAAAAATATTAGATGCTCTAGTAACTTACACATGAGTAGCCAAGGAACTAGGTATGGGCGTTAGAATCTTAGGTTTGGCCTCAATGGATCATGACCGAGGCCTAGGTGTTGGGGATTTGAGTTCAAGTACCGAGATCCCGCACTTGGTCTTTGTGGACCCTAGCTTGAGTGCCGGTGCTTTGGGCTTGGCCTCGATGGACTCGGTTTGACTACCGAGGGCCCAAGTACAGGAAACTAGATCTCGAGCTTGGCCTCAATGGACTTGGGCTTGGGCATTGGAAACCTAAGCCTGGACGCCGAGGACTTGGGAACCAATTTTGGGTTTATGTGCCCGAACATAGAGTTTCAGGTCAAGCCCTAGTCATATTTTGAAACCGATGAGTACCTATCCGGTTCCCAGTTCCAAGCGTGGAATCGCCCATCCCTACCAAACCAGTAATATTTAATTCATAAGTTAAAAAAAAACAAGAAAATCTTAAATTTATAATGTAAAACTTGCTCATCTTGTAACTCTCATTCTCATCGGTATCTATTCTCTCTCGTCTCAGACTCTCAATGTTTCACTCTCACCTCGGTATCTCCATTATCTCTAGACTCACGACCTTGACTCTCATCAACTTACGGCTTCAATTCTTATCGACTCACAGCTTCAACTCTCAACTCCCATCGACTCATGGCCACGTCTTCGGCCATTCATTGCCTCCCTCTCTTGCTCTCGATCGCCTCGTTTTGCTTGGTGGGATCGGCTCCGTGGACTCACTTGGGAACCAGTGCTTTGATTCCTAGGTGGATCCATGGAATCAACGGTCGGCTCTTGATTTTAATTTTTCAGAATCAGCCATTAGTGGGTGGTTCCCGATTCTAGGATGAGAACTATCCATTCGAACCATGCTCACCCCTAGTACTAATAACATAATATCTAGGAAAAAAATGTTATATCAGTTGTTGATATTTGACACTCTTTAGCTCACTAAAGTTTAGTATTTATGCTTTTTAGGGATCACAATCGTCTTCTTTTCAAAAATATGTTCAAGTAATTATTTTGTGAATATTCCTATCAATTTGACTAATGCCTAAATTAACAATTCTATGTTATCTACCACGTATTTCAATTTTAAAGTTTTAGTCTTTTCTATTTGATAAGTTACATAAAAAAATTCAAATGTTGAAATAGTATTGACTTTCCACATATACATGAACACAATTTCGCCATATTGTACCAATGTTCTATTTCTGATCATTAATAATTTACCTTTTGCAGTAGTAAGGGAATTTTTGCACAAAATATTTAAATTTTTTTGCATATACGTAAAGCGAATGTACTTTTGTTAGTAGTACTAGAGGAAACCTTATTACTGATTATAAATATTACGTATTAGTACGCTCAAATCATTTGAAAATGTGAAATTATAATAAATAAAAAATAAAAAAAAAACTCAAAACATAAGTTTTTAGTACTTGAAGATATTGCATTCAAGACAACAATGAACCGACTTTCTTCTCTTGCCGAAAAAAAAATGGAATTAACACATTCCACTCCAAATTTTAGGACATGGTTGTCTATTCTTTGTCTTTTTTCCATTATAGTACTTTTTTTTTCGTTCTAACATTATAGTACTTTTTTCTTTTGTTCCAACATTGTAGTACTTCACATCACCAATTCTTTGTCCATACTGACCATCTTGGGCGAGCCCGGCTCGGCTTCTCACAGTTAGGGGTCGTGCTGGGCCGGGTCTATTAGTAATAAGGGCCTGTGCTAGTGCCCGGTCATAAGTTAAATGATTTTTCTTGCCACCAGTTTGATAAATGATTTTTTTTTTTGGCCAGCAGCATTTGTAATTGATTTAGGACCACAATTTAATAGCTTTTTCTGTGGATCTTCAATGAGAATTTGTAAATTAACATGTTTTCACCGTTTCACCATAATACAATTAAATTGTAGGTGCTATTTATTAACTGCTAGCAATATGTGATTTTTGTTGATCCTATTAAAAAAGAGGGTTTTTTTTTTCAAATTAGGGTTAAAAAAATTATTTACAAAATTAGGGTAAATTTTTTTTTACAAAATTGGGGTCCGTGCGGCACTTGCATAGTGCCTATGGGCCCATTTTTATTTTTTAATTTCATTTTTTTTACTCTTTTCTAATATTTATATAACTTTGTAAATACAATTTTTTTCTTTTTCTTCATTCAAATAGGACTTCCATTCCACTCTGGCATGCTTGTAAGACGAGGCTGTTTTGTGAAAAAGAACTTGAAAATCACAATTGAGGCTGCATTGAATTGAGGGCTATCTTACAATCTGAACCGCCCCACCGCTAATACCAGCGCTTTGTCAAGTTCCACGTTTCGTCGCTTCGCACAAGATATAAGTAGTCTAAAGGGGAGGAACTTAGTTCTCTTTTTTATATATGATTGATTCCAGACCACAATTCGAATATATTCTACGGAATTTCTATGAGAATTTGTAAAATAACATACTTTCAATATTTCACTCAATGGGTTTTTACTTGATGCTGCTTTTTGTTATAATTGCTAAATTGCTAACAATATGTGGATGTGCACTTTTACTCTGCAGGCACGGGCGCTCATCATTTAATAAGTAGACTAACATTGACACATTAAGAGATACGACCAAATCACAATTTAACATTTAGCACGTGAAAACAAACAGATTTTATAAGAAAAGACGTTATAGAAGCGTAGAAATCTAGACAGTTTCATTTTCTTTTAAAACGATCATTTTTGGAGAGAGTGAATTTTTCCGGATCTGGTTAGCTTGATATTCAAGGGAATCTGGAACTTTCCACTTGCTATTAAAATTGTCCAATCCATATCTTATATTATTTATCTATTTTCACCATTTGTCTGGAAACAAAAAAAAAAAAAAAACACACTGACTCTTCTCCCCTGAGCAGATCAGGCCAATTCATATCTTATATTAATTTGTATTGAAATTTGAACAGCACTTGTCCATTATTTCTTCCTGGACAGGTATCGCCTTGGATTCTCTTGCGCATTGACATTTCCGTCCCGGGAAGGCGACGACTCTAAGCACGCAGGTTTACTGTTCCCGGTGAATGAATTACTAATTTTACGTGGAGCGAATTAGCTGAATTACATGAGAATCAATTAATTCAAAATGTTTCTAAACGTGAAACTTTTCTTTTAAGGCAAAAGAGCAAAATGTCACGATGAAACCAAACCATCGCGAGCATTCGAGTATAGTGCAAGTGACACCCAAAATGGTTGGAACGGGCTCAGGCTGGAAATACAAAAGGAGATATCGAAGTATTCCATAGTATTAATAAGTCTTTAAAAAGGCTTCAAGGGAAGATAAGGGAAGAAATTCTCAGTATGGTAGAGTAGAGGGATCGCCCTGGTACGATTGTCAGACACTGTGCGATCTTCAAGTTATTGTTTATCTCTTTGATCTATTTTTAAATGGAGTTTGAAGAGGGGGAAAAAGATATGGAAAACTACTCATAATGGAGGTGATCATGCTGCCGACCATGGTGACACATAATGTTGCTGATTTTCCACCGATAAATTGATTCCACAGGTCAGAACGAACACTCTTTATCCTCGCATATGTCTTCTTCCTTGGATTCTCTTGCGCACCGAGATTTCCGCCCCGTGAAGGGAACGACTTTAAGGCATCTCTGTTGACAAGTTTTTATAAAGCACGTGGGTCACTCTTCCGGGTGAATCAATTACTAATGTTTATATGTGTTGGTAATCAGTTCAGAATCAACTCCAGAACGATTCAGATTCACTTATAAAAGAATTCGTAGAACGGTATAAGTAATGGAACAGATTTTTCAACACGAAATTAAAATCGTGAGATCGACACTTGATATAAATCGAGGCCTGTGTTCAACACAGTTTCCTTAAAACAGATTCGTTCCCTCAACTCTGTGCTTGAGGTTTCGTGAACGTCTGTCTCCAGGATACAATGGTTAACAGCTAGGAGGTGAGCACAGAATCTCAGAGCTTTCGGTGTCGGCGAACTTGAAGAAACTGGTGTTTGAACACTATCGAAAAACCAATGCAGGGAATAAGCAGAAAACAAAGCAAAATAGAGGAGAACAAAACCCTTTTGCATTGAGTCAGAATCTGAATGCTCGCGCGCTTTAACAAGAACGAGAAAACCAGTTATTTATAAGAAGAGTAAGAGGGATTATTCTGGAATAATATGGCGTAACAGTTTATAACATAACGGACAATTAAATCTGCCGTTTGTAATTGTTACGGTGTAATGGGATTTCGTGAACGTCTGTCTCCCAGGATACAACGGTTAACAGCTAGGAGGTGAGCACAGAATCTCAGAGCTTTCGGCGTCGACGAACTTGAAGAAACTGGTGTTTGAACACTATCGAAAAACCAATGCAGGGAATAAGCAGAAAACAAAGCAAAATAGAGGAGAATAAAACCCTTTTGCACTGGGTCAGAATCTGAATGTTCGCGCGCTTTAACAAGAACGAGAAAACCAGTTATTTATAAGAAGAGTAGAGGGATTATTCTGGAATAATATGGCGTAACAGTTTAGCCGTTTGTAATTGTTACGGTGTAACGGTTGATTAATTCTGCCGTTTGTAACGACCGTAACCTGAACCCCGCGCGAGCTGCTTCTGAACGCTGGATGGATCTGAATCCCCCGCGCGAGCTGCTTCTGAACGCTGGTTATGAACCCGCTCGAGTCATCCATCCATTAACATTTACCGCCCCTCGTCGAACCTTTGTTGAGGCTTGAGATTTGCACCCCTGCGCCTGCGCGCGAGGTATAGTATTTTGTTGTTATGTTATTACTCCAAAGGAGTGTAACCATATATAAAGCACTTGAAGGTCTTCTTTCTTTCCAATGTGGGATTAGTGTTTCCCACTTCCATCTCAAGGATGCTTTTTGAGAAACAATTTCTCATTCACCCATCAAAATACATCATATTTCCAACAATATGTAGCTTGACAAGTTTGACTTCTGTGTGCGGTTCTCGTTGCCGACTGGTTCGACTACATAACAAGAAGGCATCTCTGTTTCCCGAGAGTCGTCCTGGTTTTCTTCTCCGTCGGACTTGATAGCAAAAAATCGAGGGCTGAGTCGGAGCAAAGGCAAAATGCATCGTCTCATCTTTGGGCATTCTTTCGCCGAGGTCGTGGCACTGATCCTTCTACCTGGGCTCGCGTTCTATATTCTCAATAAGAAGAAAGCTGGCGTGCGTGGAAATGCGGAAGATTCTGATACCAACACATCTGGTTCGTCGACTTCCCCGAGAGGAAAAATTCCGGTGGATCTAGTTCGACTCCAACAGAAACTGCTAACGGTGCATCTTGTTCGTCGAACGCACCTTCCGGAAACTGCTATGAGGTGTTCTTGAGCTTTCGCGGTCGAGGTATTCGAGATGGCTTCGCCGATCACCTCTATCGTGGGCTTGTCGATGCCAGAATCAATACTTTCAGAGACAATGAGAAGCTCCACCGAGGCAAGGGGATCGGCGATGATCTTTCTGCGGCCATCAAGAGCAGTAAGATCCTGATCCCCATTCTTTCTGTGAATTATGGTACGAGCAGTTGGTGCCTGGATGAACTGGTTCAAATAATGGAGTGCGAGAAAAATAACAAGGAGACTACAGTGTTGCCTATATTCTACAAAGTGGAACCATCCGACGTGCGACGTCAAAAGGGAAGTTTTGGAGAGGCATTTCATGACCGTGTAAAGAGGAGGGGTTTCGACTCAACGATATTGAAGAAATGGAAGGAAGCACTCGAACAAGTCAGCTCCTTGAGAGGACACAGCGCCACGGGGTAAAAATTTTCACCAAAACATTCTCTGCTTTCTTTTAGTTTGGGTGGATTTTTTCTTTTTTCTTTTTGGTCAGAGAATTTGGGTTGATGTTTACTATTTGTATTCCTGCCTGCTTTATTATAGGACTTGATTCCTCTTGTATAAAAAGTTATCACCTGTCTATCGACTGACGCTGAACTCTCGTACGGGGCTGGCTTATTTGATTTTTTGCTTATTCAACTACTCTAGAAAGTTTTCAAAGTCACATTCTCGTCATACTCATATCTTTAGCAGCAACAAGTTTAAAACATAATTTCAATCCATAATATGTACAATATTCAGAATTCATTAGCGATGCCTCAAGTTTCTTCCTGTTCAATACATAGTGTGGGCCTATTAATGGTATGTGGCATGCCATATGAAGCAACTGCTAGCATTCCCAGTTCATATAAGATAATATATCATTTTTAGAGTTTTTCGATTTATGCCTAGATTTATTGACTACTCTTTTCTCATTGAATAATCTATATGGAATTATTGTTGCAATGTATTTGAACTCTTGTGACATTTGATAGGCCTGAAGGAGAATTAGTGAAATCGGTCGTTCGAGAAGTGTTGAATGAGTTGATTGCAAAGTTTGAGTTGGATATTCCTGAGAATTTGATCGGAATCGGAAATCACGTGGAGAAGGTTATGAAATTTGTAGCTAATAATTCTCGCGCCACCCTATTTGTTGGAATCCACGGAATGGGAGGCATTGGTAAGACAACTCTTGCTAAAACCATCTATAATCAGCTCTTGAATCAATTTGAGTATCATAGCTTCATTGCTAATATTAGAGAATCATGTAAACGTCATGGCATTGAGTACTTGCAGAATCAATTATTCTCTGATATATTGAAGCTGGATATTAAAGTTTCCAATAAGGATGAGGGGATTAGGTTCTTGCGATCCAACTTTAAAAAAAAGAAAGCTTTGATTCTCCTTGATGACATGGATGATGAGGATCACTTGAAAAATTTGGCCCAAAGTCATGATTGGTTTTCTTCGGGAAGTGTGATCATTATTACCACTAGAAACAAGAAACTTCTCGACAATGCGGAGGTGGACCACGACTATGGACTTACGGAAATGGATAAGGAAACTTCTTCGATTTTGTTTAGTAGGCATGCCTTTAGAAGGGATGATCCTCCACGTGAATTTGAGGTCCTCACTCGTGATGTTGTATGCACCACCGGAGGGCTTCCCTTGTCTCTCGAGGTTGTCGGTTCATTTTTGCGTGGTCAACCACGAGGAGTCTGGGAAGATACGATAGAACAGTTAAGAATTGCCCCAGATACAAAAGTGCTAAAAACGCTAAGGATCAGTTATGACGCATTAGACGAGCGACCAAAACAGATATTTTTGGATATCGCTTGTTTTTTCATTGGCACTGACTTGAGAACCGCATCCTACATGTGGGACGCATGTGGCTTTTCCCCAAAGAAGGAAATTGTAGTATTGAGATCACGGTCGCTAATTAAAGTTGGAGAGAATCATGAGCTTAGAATGCATGACCAATTGCGAGATCTTGGTCGGGAAATTGTTCGCCAAGAAGACAGAGAGGCAGCCTCGAAATCGCAGCCGGTTATGGGAATCCGAGGAAGTCATGGAAGTGCTAAAGGGAGATGAGGTAACTGTTTCTCTTCTTTTGCCCCCTTAGTCCGTGTCTACTGCCAAAGTGACGTCGGTCCTCTGCGTAGTGCTTGCTCTAGCGAACAGAGAACATTATAATGTCATTGTCCTCATGTCTTTTTATTCATGTGATTAGAAAGGAGGAGGGTGATTTCCCTTAGTCATTACTGCAGCTTATCTCAGATTTTTCTTACCCAAGTTTACGATTTTTTTTTTCCAAGAATGAGGTACTTTTCAATTTATTAGATACTTGATAGGGGTATTCTAGATTGGCAAAAACAATAATTGATTGGGTTACGTCCTTGACACGTGCAACAGATTACTTGACTATGCTACTGTAAACAATAACTACTTAGGATATACAAATCATAGAATTCTAACCTCCAGGTGCTAGAATTAATACAATTGGAGTGTCTGTGGCCGCATTTTTCATGAAATTTCAATCATTATACCATAATTGAGAACCGAAGGGCATTTTATCTTATGTTATGTTAGATTAGGAATTATTTTTTTATCAAAATTCACATGAACATTAGCAATGTCAAAGCTAATGCCTATTTATATTGTCTTTTTGTACTACATCAAAAAATGAACTAAATTAACCAAAAGAAAAATGAACATACTGTATATTTTATATCTACCGACTAACCTTTTACAACTAAAAATTATTTCAGTATTTTTGTTGGGTTCATGGACAAGAGCACTAGAACAACTTACAAATGAACAAAAAAATGGAGGACATTCAAAGCACAATTGAAACACATTCATGACTTACTCCTTGGATGTTTGTGAGTATACAGCCAAATATTAAAAGGCAGGACCTTTTGAACCAGGAACAAAAATAATACTACCTTAACAAATCCTAGAAAGAAGCCCAATATTTTTTTTTATGTACTATGAAAATAACACAACTTTTACTTGTAGGACAAAAATGACGCACGTTACAAATTCTGTCTATTCTCACCTTAAGTCGCCAAGCGTAATCCTACATGGCTTATGGTGCTGACATGCACAAGCGTATAATAATGGTATTAATGAACGTTGGTTCTTGCTTATAGGGAGGGGAAAAGATCGGGGCAATTAATCTTCGCGAAGACAGCTCAATAGGCTTCGGCAAAGTAACTAACCAAGGCGACAATATCCTCACGGGCAAACAATTCGAGAAGTTAAGGAATCTAAGGTTCCTTAATGCGAACGGGGCACATTTGAGAGGCGATTTTAAGAACTCAATTAACAAGTTAAAATGGCTTCAATGGAAGAATTGTCATTGGACCTTTGAAGCAGACAACTTTCATGGGGAGGAATTACGAGTACTCGATTTGGGGGGAAGCTATTTTACATCAAGTCAATGGAGTTGGAGTTGGATCAAGGTAAGATGAAAGCACAAGTCTAATTTTCTTTTCTACGAATCATAATCACCATGGGCTAACTCTCGACAGGTATAATGATATATTTTTTTTTATACAGGTGGCAAAGAAGCTAAAATATCTCGATCTTTCAAGGTGTTGGTATCTAAACAAAACTTCCTTCCTCTCATCTTTTGAGAATTTAGAGGTTTTGATTCTCAAGGTTTGTCCGGGCATAACGCAAATTGACTCCTCGATTGGAAACATGAAGAGTCTGGTACGCTTGGACTTGTATGGCTGTGATTGTCTCGAAGGGTTGCCCGCAGAAGTGGGTAAATTAGAAGCCCTGGAGCAACTCAATTTACAACGATGTCGTGGACTTTCTTCACTACCAGACGGCATCGCGGCTTTGCAGAAACTCCAAGCTTTGGATATTAGTCACACTGGGATAAAAAAATTGCCAGACAGCATCGGGGCTTTACAAAATCTAGAAACACTGAGAATTGGTGAGACTATGATAGAAGAATTACCCAATGGCATTGGAATGCTGAAAAAGCTCCGAGAATTAGATGCTAGATGTTGCTTTCAACTGGGAGGGGAAACGCCGGAAAGCATCCGTAATCTTTCTTCCCTGCAACGCCTGAATTTGCTTGCTTGCAAGAAGCTCCAATCACTGTCGGTACTTCCTTCCAACCTAACGTATTTGGGCGTCACCTGTCAAAGTCGCAGATTGCTGTCACTTTCCAACCTGACCCATCTCAAGGAGCTATACGTTAGTGAGTGTGGCTTTCTCGAGTGCATCGGGGATCATCCATCAAACCTATTAGAGAAATCCCCAATCACTCCCTACGAATTGGAAATCTTGAACATCGCTGACTGCAAGCTTCTGAAAACGCTGGACGTTTCACTATTTACCCATCTGAGGACATTAGTTGCCCGGAGTTGCACTAATTTACGCGAGATTCGAGGTCTTGACCAATTGAAATATTTGGAAAGCTTGCGAATCTCTAATTGCTACTCAATTGAAAGGCTTAACCTTCCGGAATCCAAGGGTCTGAAGGGATTAGTTGCTTCCAAATGCGGAAACTTAGTTGAAATTCAAGGCCTCAATAGGTTGGAGTCCATAGAAGATATATATATCTCTGGGTGCACTTCAATTCAGAGGTTGGATATTTCAAAATCCAAGGGTTTGAAGTCGTTATCTGCTAAATCTTGCAAAGATTTATTCGAAATTCAAGGTCTCGATGGGTTGGAGTCCTTGGAAGAGGTATATATCTCTGGGTGCACTTCAATTCAGAGGCTGGATATTTCAAAATCCAAGGGTTTGAAGGCGTTATCTGTTGAATCTTGGGAAAATTTATTCGAAATTCAAGGTCTCCATGGGTTGGAGTTCGACCAAGTTCATAGGATTTGGAGAAGACGACAGTGATTAGTCAATGTTGAGATGATCCACATATCCTTAGAAAATCTCATAAAGCAGGTAAGTTACCTTTTCTCTTTTAAGATCTATTGCCCAATTTTCATTTATATTTCCAGTTTGCAATTTCTATTAAAGAATTATTACATCTTTATTAGTATTTCCTGGTTGAAAGTGTTAGTGTTCTTACTTGAATTTAGGGAATCCAAGGGAGAAGTTCATGTTTCTGCCCATTATGCCATCAAATGAAATATGATCGAAAGGCCTTCTAAGTGCATCGTTTGTCATTAGTCTTCGGGTAAGATTCTTCATCCTATGCAGAAAATCAAAGATTCTCTGTGTTTGATTGATTCTGAAATGATGGAGTTATTGAATAAAAACTGATGCATATGGAAATTTGATAGCATGCCGAAGGTAATCGTATAGGTTGAGAATTGCTATATAGAGGTTTTAGTTTGCACTGCGCCCCACCACGCAGTTCACGGCTGCATGCATCCAAGGTACGCCCAAGAATGAATCAATGGTGTTGAGATGTACATAAAAGCACAAACCAAATATAGATTAGCCCGAAGAATACTTATTAATTTTTGTAGAGTTAATAATGCCATCTGTCGTTGACCTGAACTTTTAAGTTGAACCAAGATGCCATATGAACAGGTATATCTTTTGACAACAGGAAATTTTTCCCGTGTGATTCCTAAATCCTATGTGCCATTTGAAAACGGTCTTGCATTCATTCTGATATGTAAATAGCACATAATGATAAGGGAAGGTATCTTACTAAATTCCACAAAAGCAAGCAACTTAAGTTGAATTCACTATGCTAACTTGATCAAAGTTTCTGCGCCTGATGATGTTAGATGCCTATTAGTTGGATTAGAAGAGTTGAAGAAAATTGATATTGAGTTTGACTCACCAAGATTTGTAAATTTTGGGATATTATTAGTAGTTTGCTGATGTTAATTGCTAGATTGATCTCATTTGATTCACTGGCAGGATTTGGATATCATACCCCTAGTCGTGATATAAATGATGATACAACCAAAACAGCTTTTGAAGGCACTTCTAAAAGGAAACATTTAAGTCATCGAAGGATCAGGAGCTCGATGTTTCTTGGACTTCTCAAAGTGCTGATGATGCATCCTTGGAAAGGTAAAGGATGCTCTCCTGTTTTTATCCCACATTGCCCTGAGCATCGATCAACAGACAGTTGCAGCAGAAGCATTGCAGAGCTGCAACTGTCTTTCGAGAGGTTTTTGGAATACTGAAAGTCTAGCTAATTAGTTTGATATATTGCCAATAAATTTAGACGAATATATTTCAATTTTGGAGTCTTTGTTTAAAGGGAGTTGTTTGTGATTCAGGTTTGGATCTTCATGCTAAAGTGGAAGCTATCCGATGTTTGGCTGCTAAAGTTTGTTGGGTCAATAAAGAAGGTAGAGTTTCTTACTTTGGGAAGCTGCTGTCAGAGTTGGCTTGGAATGGTTGTATCCACTGCGGTTGGGAGTCTTGGAATCAAAGTTTTACGAGGTTGATTGTTGCTGTCAGAATGATAGAAGTTCCTGTTGACATCAAGTTTGAAAATGCTTCTGGTGTGAAGAACAAGGTTGCCAGAGTCGAGTAATGTACATTTGAGATTGCACTCTCCAATTGTAACATTACCCATGTTTTCTTTTGATGACCTGTCTTGATTCCACGAAATTGCCCATGTTTTATTTTCTCCTTGAAATGTTATTTGTTGAACCGCTATTACAGCTTGCACTATATCAAATTGATTACTAAGTGTACTAACGGTACGAGGTCTAAAAATCAGTTCAGTCATTTGGCCTTCTGGTGAGAGAGAACTTTTGGTGGCACCAACACCTCGAACTATGCCTGGTAGGCCTAAAGAGAAAAGGATAAACAGAGGAAGGAGAATCTAAGAGTGGATTCAAAGCGTTAAGATAAGGCACAGAAATTACAATCCATTTGTGCTTCAGGCAAGGCCACAACTCAAAAATTGTCCATTGAAACAAAAGAAAACGGTAAGGTCATTTCATTTTGTGTTTCTAGTCTCTGTTTCTGTCATTATTTTTCTCAGTTTACTTTGTTAAGTGAACTGGATTAACAGATAGTCAGACAAAGAGAAACCAACCCACTCACAGAAAGGCGGCTTAATAATGTCACCACTCAAAAGGTGCTTTTAACCTTAGTTTTAAGTAACTGACTATCCACTTCAATGATTATAAGAGCCATTTTAACTTGAGCATTGTTTGGTTCTTAATAGAATGGATGGGAAGGCAGGCAGAGTCATTTCCCTACTAAGAAATACCGACAATTGTTTTGGTCAATGGTAAGAAGGTAGAGAGGACTTCTCTCATATTTATCGCTAAAGTGGGATTAGAGGTACAGCTTTTCGGCAGTAAACAAATTTGTTATGTAAAGGTTTGAGATTTAATTTGACCGCATGCATCTCTTTCATCCAGCAGCAAAAGGTAGACAGTATGGACAAGGAGCAAGAGAAATGGAAACAAGCGGTGGAGCACTTGAAGGACACCAGAAGTGTTGGATCAACAAGATCCCCAAGAAAAGGGGAAAATCGAACGGAAGTTGTTGGTAAGATCAAGAGACGGAATTTGTTGTTTATATTTTCTGCAAGTCTTTAAGATGTGGGAATGATACTGTTAAGGTCACAAGCATTCTGTGCAACATTTTTTTTTTTTTTGGTGTTTGCCTAATCTGTTGGTGCTATAAACTAGGCTCTGTCCACAATGAAAAGCCCTAGCTAGTTAGAAGCTGGACATTAATTTTCTTACCTAACAATTTCGACAAATTTTCATTCGGAAAAACAGCAATGTGATTTTTTTGAAAGCATCTAACATTCCCATTCAAAAAGTTTGATTTTTTTGAACATTTCCATTCTAAATAGCTAATCTTTTACTGCAAAACTCCAGCAATTTCGTAGACATCATCACTAAGTGAAACTAGTGATCCCAATCCTTCAATAACTTTCCCAATCGTTCTTGCTTTCCAAGACCTCAATGTGATCTCCCGACCGACAACACTAGCTCCTATATAACAATGACAAGCTTCGTGAAACAAGCGAGCTCATCACCATCGATCCATTTCTCCCCTTAGAGATTCCTCAGATCCGAAGTGGCTAAGCAATGCTTAGGAATTCTCCAACTTGAGCAACCTCACCTCCAATTTGGTCAAATTTGGTCGAGTTTGATCTCTTCACCTACATGGGCTATATTTAGGTCGCACGCCCTTCGAGACCTTGGGATCCGCATAGTCGCCGGCTAGACCTCAACCCATCAAACCATCTTCGCCCTCGAGGCTGAAGGCTGTTCACATGAGAAGTTCGAAGTGTGACTTGATGTCGAGGAAGAGGTTTATTTGAAGGCCAAATACTTACTTTTTCCTCTTTTTTAACTAGAGAATAAAAATAGATGGATTAAATAATGCACGCGTGACTCACTATTTTTAAAATAATCGTCCACCAAAATCCTAAGGGGAAAGCACCAAAGAAGTTCTAAACCTATTGTATTGATACCAACTCAATCCTAAATCTATTGTATTACGGCAAGTACATTGGATTACCGATTAAAATTGTACTCCACATTTCAATAATGGTCTGCCTGCTAAGTTTCTATTCATTTAGCAATCAAATATCGAAAAAAATTCGCACACACTGGATGGACTCTAGTATAAAATTGTCCACAAATACAACGATGAAAGCCGAGTTATCATCCCATACACACACACAAGGAGAAGAGAGAGACAAGCTATCCCTGAAGCATCAGACCTACAATAAAAGTCATAATACAGGGAGGCCAACTTACTCATCTCCTTGTCTGGGTTTTCATTCAAATAGATAGGCAGGACTTCCATTCCACTCTGGCATGCTTGTAAGATGAGGCTTTTTTGTGAAAATGAACTTGAAAATCACAATTGAGGTTGTATTGAGTTGAAGACCATCTTACAGTCTGAACCACCCCAAATATCAGCACTTTGCCAAGTTCCATGTTTCATCGCTTCGCAAAGTTATAAGCAGTCTAAAGGGACGAACATAGCTCTCTACCTGCTCAAAGATGATGAGCAGCATAAGCTTAATACATAACCCAAAAGCTACTAATCAGATGCAGAAATTGCTCAAGAAGTTGAAAAGAGGGCATAAGCTTCAGAGACGCATTGCCTATGAAAAAGCCAGAAGATAAAAGCTACCACATGATGATTGCTCGTTCTGCTGTTCAAAGCCGCAGATGAAGACGAGGATATCTAAGGAGAACAGAAACTAGAGCATCAACCAGATTCCTACCAAAGCCAATTCAGTTTGATCAATCTCTCTTCATTTCCTTCTTCCTTTCTTATTTGATAGAGGGGGGGCTGGGGTGACTGTACAGAGAATGGAAGCAAAAGATTCTATACAATGCTCTTGCAAAATATACACGACAAGCAGCACTAATGAGGCATACACTTGCTGCTGGTGTAAAGACTACTGGAATCACTAAGGTATTGCAAAGGATGGACTAGAAACTGCCAAAATATTGACACTTCAATGTGAACCAAATATTTCTCCATTAATACCCTCTCCATAAACTTTTCCTTCAAAAACTGTGCACGGTGAATGGCGCACCAGCATCATCAAATCTCGGACCAGCTCCCGCTTCAGAGAAACATTTTCGTGCCATCTGCACATTTTTCGGGGTCAAATTGAGAACTATACCAATTCTGTCCGCTGATAATCTTCATAAAACCTACCCATCATCCTTCCTATCCTCTGAAGGGGCTTTCATCGCTTCAGCAGTCATGAGAGCAACCACAGCTCTGTGAACTGCTACATCTGCTTTGCAAAAAAGTCTTTGTGCCCTCTCTCTCTTAAGCTTAGCTAAATTAGATGCATACCGGGCTGCACCAGATGCATCCAACAATTTATATTCGTCCATATCCACCTGGTCCCACTGCTCACTAGATGGTCTATAAGAGCCTTCAGAGGAAAAATGTTGATGAGAATTCCAGTGAAGGGCATTCTTTTTACTGCCTGCAGTTTCCCTACTGTTGGCAACGACAATCTGAAAAGGTCGAGGAGATGCAACAACACCAGATTTCTTTGACTTATATTTGTGTAGTCTCGGAGGATAATTTCGATTGAATCCATCATTGCCGATTGGGAAATATCCCTGGCCAGGGACATCTCGTGGAGAATATCCCAATGGAGATGTCTGTGCCAATTGAGAATTGTCCACATGCCCATAGTTATGTCCCAAATAGAGGGCTCTATCATCTCCAAAACTAGGTCCGCTCAATCTTCTTCCCGACAGGGACACGAAAGAAAATGACATCAAAATTCTGGATCCAAGTAAAAATAACCCAAAATTTTTTTACGCTTGGTGAAATTCACATGACATTACCAAAAGCATGGAAAGCGTCGTGATCTCCATGATAACCATTGGTTTGCCCTGTGACTGAGAATCGTTTTTGAGACCTTTGCTTCGAGCCTTTATTAGGAACCTCTAAACCCCTAGGTTTCATACAGAAAGCAAACATGGGAGGTCTCTCAGCAGCTGAGGCCTTCTGAGACACATCAGAAGGAGCAGAGTTCCCTCTATTCAAAGCTAGCTCCCACTCTCTCAACTGCTGCTGGTACTTTTCCCATGATGGTGGCTGCAAAGCATGAGCATGAATTGAATAGAGACACCATAACATAGAATCACAAGATCGAAAAAGTGCACACTTACACAATGTTCACACAAAGGTAATAGACAGTTTAATGACGACAGGAAGATCTAATTAACAGAAAAAGAGAGCGATCCTGAGAGTTAATTTCAAAGGCCATTTGTTTCTTTATCTGTGGCCCCACAGCCAGCGGTCAGATCAGGTAGAAATCTAATGAATCCATGTGATTAATGGAATCATCAACATCAGTTTTCTCCAGTTTTCCTTGATTGGATATAAAACATCAGCAAGTAATCTACTGCAATGTGTTGTTAATGCTCAATGCCGTGTTAATTGAAGACCAAATCCCTCGCTCTCTACTCCACCAATTACGCAAGAATGAAAAAGGAAAATCACAAAAACCAGATATTTCCACATGCTCCAGTGCAGAAAGCAGCCCAATAGCAGACGAAATTCCATAGCACAATTCTGAAACAGGCATGGAAGAGAGGAACACAGCAATCACATACCAAGAGGCCCCCACAACAATCCTTGCAATTCATCAAAGTAAACCCCAAATTAAAACAAAAACGAGAATCTCAACATGGAAACGTTTATCTGGGAAAAGTGAGTGACAGAAATCGTTCCCAATGGTGGATTAACAGAAATTGCAGAAAGCCATATTAAATGCAGCACCTCACATAAATGTGTATCTAGACAAAATCAATGAACGACAAGAAAATTGTTTTTAAAAGGCACCTGAAGATGTCGAATCAATGGCATTCCTTTCTTTTGCCTGTTCTACCGCCTATGTTCATAAATAGCTCTTACCACTGGTCCTGCACCTAACTTCAAGTCTACTATTTCTTGGGACGTGAAATGGTCACGCTGTAGAGCATGAGCTTTCTTCTCGAACATGTCCATTGTCCACTCAAATATCTCCCCAGATATGTGCCCAGAGCCATTCTCATGAACATCTGTAGAAGTCTGACAAGGTTAAATCCACTGCTCATCGTCACTATACATGTCATATAGGACACGAGATGGATTCAAGGCCATTTCAATATCTGTTTCAACTTGCTGGAAGTAGATAGCAGGACTGCAAAACGATAGCTCCATTCCATCATCATCGTAATCTTCTACCACACGGACACCAGGAATCGGAATGTTTTTTTACTGATGCAGCGCGGAAGTTCCGGTTGTAACACTCTTCATGCATCTCCTTGAAAAGAGCCCATTGGCTTCTGTCTGAAAATTCTAGTGTCTACTCTTTCCCTCCTCGCCACATCATAGCATGTGTATACCTGTTAGTGGACCCAGGCTGCAGAAACTGACGTGCTTTATGAGAATATTTTGTGGTTCCTGCAAGTTTTACTGCAAGATTCCACTCATTCTCAACAAGTTCAAGTACCAGCTCTACCCCACTCTCTCTGCATCCCGTCCCCCACTGTAATTAACAAGTTCGCATGACAAGATAACGACTCCCAGTATCTTTGAGAAATTCGGGCAACATCTAAGGCCCTCTTTTCATTGGGTCTCCTGATTCTTTTGTGAGGAATTGTTCTCTGCTGTGGCGTTGAGCTCAAACCTGAAACCTCATAGGGATATGAGTAAGTAACATGCGTTAGCGGCTTCTTTGGTCCATTGCCAAAACTATTTAGGGAACCATCAGATTTTGCATCTGACCAACCACGTGAGAAGTGTCCATAAAATGAACTACTTCTACTCCGATGCCATACGCTTCTTGGTGCAGTGGGATTCGGACTCAGGACAAGGCTGCCATTCATATCGCAAGCCATATCAGTAGGCGGCAAACTGCGCAGCGATCCATCATCAACAGGCTTTTCACTCTCATTATAATGGGGAATATCCCCATTCAAAGAAGAACAAGCACCATTTGTGATCCTCTGCAAAGGACTTGACTTTTTTCTGATGCTGCGTAATTTCCTTGCCCTTTCTGCATCTGCCCAACCTCTATCACCATCTACAATGGTAGCAATGCGAATCCTGCCAGTGTGAAGATTACCACTTGGTTATCCTGAGGGGTCCTTGAACCTACACCCTTGCAAACAACCAGCTCAACCGCCTGATCATCTTTAGCACAACGCAAGTACTTATCACAAGGACTCTCTCTTGATGGAGCTTCCTAGCTAGTGTGGAATCCCATATCATTCTTTGAGCAGTTATGTATGGCAATGTTAGGTTGAGACAAAATGCTTGCATTTTCTGCACTTTTCTCCTGATTAAGCTCGACAAAACTAATTTTGGACACGCTATGATTCATAAGAAGCTTCAGGTGCAAGCTCAGAAAGAAAGCAGGAGCAGCGGTAAAGGGGAGAGCAATCGGAGGAAGCTTCATGTACTATGCATCAGAACTTAAAGAATTTGTTGGCCATCCGATCGGTCGTCCGTCGTCACCAACGACTCTCTAGGATTGCCGTAGTTGGATTCTAGCAACTAAATAGTCAAGGAATCGGGCTTGCGTACTTGATTTTGCATCCATAGTCGTACGGCACAGAAAACTTGTGACATTCTGAAATTCGACTATTTTTTTTCGGAATTTGAATATAGAATGATTATTTCATAGAGGCATTATAAATAAATCTCACTTGAAACTGATCACTTCGGGATAACTAACCAAAAGGGAAATGTTAGCTAGGAATATAAGCACGTGGACCAAATGGTCGATACGCATGATTCCTAAAAGCCACCCGTTAGTTTGAGAATTTATTTAAAGTTGACATCTTATGAATGGGGCCGTAAAGTGAGTTTCGAAATAAGACAATCGACCCTCATGAGTGTCACAATTGTGAATTTGGACCTTATCTATGAAAGCGTGAAATGGGTAGGTGAATCTCGGAATGCCCAGTGAAAAAGGGGCAAAATTGAAAATTTCTATCTTGCCCTTGGTTTGAGCTAGAATCCATGGCATGAGGGTAGGAATACATTTAGAGAGGCTAGAAAAATTTTACGATGAAATCCTGAGTTATTTTTCAATTGCGATTGAGCCAGATCAACATTAATTGAGCCCCTATCGGTCCTGAAATTTCACGAATTTCGAGAAATATCTCATCGGTCATCTTTTTGACCAATTTGACCAGATTTGACCGAAATTATTGATGCCCAAGCTCTATCAATTTGAAAATTCACTAATAGCTCAAAAATCAGTCAATTCGTTCAGCTTTAAGTTACTTTCGATGAATAGTAATTTCAATTATTAACCCTAGAGATAATATCTACTCTCTCTCTTCTATTTTTCTTTCTCTCACTAGCAGAATCTCTTTCCTCTCTCTCTCTCTCTCTCTCTCTCTCTCTCTCTCTCTCGATTTTCGGATTTCTCTCTCTCTGCTGGATTCCAGTTTTCTACCATCAACTTCAACTGGTCGCCGACAGAAATTCGACGGTTGGATTTTCGTGATTTTTGGATATGTTGTACTTCTATTTGAGGTGAGTTCACAGAAGTTTGAATCACTTCGATCCGAGGTCATTTGGATTTTCAAATCTGCTTCGTCGTTTCGGTCGACGAACCAGTTTTCTGCTACCCGAATTTGATCTAGGGCTCATGTTGATATATGTTGACCCCATCAACCCATAGAGCTCATTTTCATGTGAAAATATTGATTTTCAGCTTGAGAACCACCCCGTTCAGCCCTTAATCAGCCTCGGTTTGGACGAACCCCGCTGGAATCCTTTGTCGTCGTTGTCGCCGCGGGTCACCGCTGCTTCTCAGCCACATGCTTAGCTCTATTTCAACTTTGTTTAGGTAAGTTAAACCTCTAGACTTCGCTCATGATGTTATACTTGCCATGGACTAGCTCTAAGGTCCGATTTGAGGTAAATCAGTTTAGAAAAATTTACCATAATCGGCGTCTTTGGAGGAAATTAAATTCTATGGGGCTATGAATGTGATGTCGATTTGTGAAAGGTTACTGTCCAGGTTGGATTCATGTTGTTTGTGGTGATTGGAGTGGGTCCCGCGAGGTTTGGGTACCGAAGAATTGATTTTTGGGATATTTAGAGCAAAAAAGGGCAAAATAGTATTTTGAAATAACTGTTCACGACCCACGAACAGTGTTCACGTGCTGCCCAATTTGATTTTGATTTGAAAATGATAAGTTTTGTGGGTCCCACGCAGTTCGAATACCAAAAAATATATTTTGGAGCATTTTACGCAAAACTGGGTCCGAGTAATATTTTATATTACTATTTCAAATTGGGGCTCGTATTCGTGTTCAAAATGATATTTGAGAATTGATTGGATGTGTTTGATTTAAATGTATGATTATTTATGTTGAGCCATTACTTGGCTGTTATTTGAAATCTTGAGATTGTGGTCTTGAATTAGACTTGATTTGATATTTTCTAGTCCTGTGATTTTGAATACCCGAGTTGAGACCTGAAAGTTGGGTCTGCGGATATTTGGTATTTTGAGAAAGAATTTAGAGGTTAGCTTGCTGAGATTTGTTCTAATAGATGGTTGCCCTTATTTTTCAGACCCTAGGACACAAGCATGGCAGGGATACCATAAAATTTGATATCTAGGTAGCAAAGTACCCAATTGACAAGGACAATTGATGGTGAATCGGTGGTTGTTGATGAATGTGGTTGCCATGGGTTGTTTATTGTTGTTAATCTTTGTAAAGCTGATATTCAAGTGTAATATGAAACTGAGATTATGAATATATATGAGGTATTGTTGTTGCGTTAGTCCTTACTCATTCGTTGTCAGGGATAAGATATCGCTTCCGCTAACGTTTATTTGGATATTAAGGTTTCTGGGTCAACGACAGTCTTGGGATGTCGCATGTATCGACCGTTGTCGTGCAGATGTTGCGTGCTCGTGGAGGTCAGGGTGTGACAAAACCGACTACACGAGCTCGGACTCTTCCCTTCTATGCCATCGGGACCGCTTGGCATCGATGAAACAGTCTTTCTTCTTACCTCTCTCTCTCTCTCTAGCCTTATGGAGGAGGTGTGAAGATTTAATGGCAAAAATTAGGGTTGGAAGGGGGAGTCCTAGCCTTTATATAGAAGTCTCGGCTGGGCCCTCTCATCACGAGCCGGGCCAGACTCGGCCCACACTAGACAGGCCCATATTCAGCACATTAAAAAAATTTAAATTCATTCTTTATTAAATCAATTCCGTAAACGGTAAATTAATATCGTATAACGGTGAATTATAATTTCAATTAAGGCGAACCCATATTAGGAAAACTCTAACATTCTCTCACTTGGGCGAGCATTAATTGAAACTGTACTGTAGTGTTCATCTTCATATTGGTTTAAGGATCATTCTTAATGGCCAATATGATCTCACAAAGTCTTAAACACCAGATCATGCTAGTAACTGCGTCAGCAGACATAGAGCCATCCATGGTCACAAATGTCCTCAACTTTACTAATATAGATTTAATATGATAGTGTGGCAATTGGATAACACCTCAAAAGAGATACACTTTATGTATTATCCACTTTGTCGGACACCATTCTCTCTCTTTATGTGTCACAAAACTTGATGTGACACCAGAGAATATCCATATGATTCTAATGAACTTATATATGTCTCGGCTTTATAGTTAACTTTTCTTTATGTATAACAAGATATATAAATACGGCAAATAATCAAATTGTTGGGTTTCTAGCGATCCTGGGCGCTTGTCACATACATGAAAACATGTCATACACACAGCAGAAGAAAATAAATTCAAACGGCGCCTTAGATCGTCTTAAAAATCATCGTATACTTTAATCGAAAATCAAATTTTTTAAAGCAAGTGTATAAACGTACCTGGAAAAACAGATGTTGAATCCGACTCTGCTTCTTTGTCCTCGAGCCCAAGAGTTGTCAGGCCTCTAGTTCAGACATGCCTTGACACCCGTGCGACCTTGAAGACGGAGATTCGAAAAAACGGCAATCGGATTATACTAGTAATCCTTGCAGCGTCTCAACCCGAGCCCTTCGTTTTCAACCAACGGAAACACAACCTTTGTGTATCCTCATTGGTCAATTCTCGAGCTCACTTTCTCACGAAATTTGGCATATATATGTGTGACTCTCACAGATTTCTGACCTCTTAAACTTGAGCCCCTCACCTCTATTTATAGAGGGTTAGAAAGAGGGAGAGAATGAGGGGGAGGTACCGCCCCTTAAAACCGCCTCACGTGGCGGCCAATAGGAGGCCGCCACATGGGCTGCCAGTTGGCCCACGTGCCTAGTTGGATGCTGGTCAAAGGCGGTCAAATCGCCTTTAACCAGCCACATAGGTCTCGCCCTATGGGGTGGTGATCAAAGGCGGCAATTTTGCCGCCTTTAACCAGCCTGTCGGCCAGTCGTGGGCGCCTATTTGGGCAGCTCAAATGGCATCGTTTTCAGTAGCGATTCTCATCCACGGGCTCTAGACGTTCTTGGCTTGAAGTCTCTCGAGTTTCATGATCAAATTATGTCGTTTGATGTGCTAAACATCTCTATCAAATGGATAGAAAATTTTATTTTACTTTTGATTTTCTAGAGGATAACCTTTCTTATCCTTTTTTTTCATAACAAATCTTATCTAATGATGATGCAGGCATGATGTAACCATTACATCATATGATGTCATACTTGTATAATCTATTTTGTCCTTTAGTGAGCTTTAGAAAGAAGAAACGAATCTAATCCGTTTTAACTTCTTTTAACTATCCAAATAATCTTATCGCATTTTTGCGATCTCATCTTCGTTATGAATGTCGCCAGATGTCGGTTAAGGCATGTGACATCCTTGAATTGGTAGTGACATTCCTTAAGGAATTGATCGTCCCAAATCAATTCTTAGATCCCACAAACCATGAGCGACGTCTAGCAACATATCACGATTTACCCAGTCAGAACGAAGTACGAGGACAAAGTGAACCCGTTGGCTTTGGTTTGGTGCTATTCAGTCATTATGTCTTACTATGTCTTGATTGAATGAGGGCCATGGATGTCTGAGTTAAACCCACAAATTCGATCATATGCACAAATCTATCTAACGTGCATTCGGTGAAACTTCTCTCGACTTCTGCCTTGACCAAGGACTTTCTAATGCACCATCACGCATAGATCGCATAGGACATCAACCTTATCTAATGAGGAGATAGATCCCAACTGTTGCCCACGCATGTGACTTCGTATATGGAGGACTATGACCATCATACACAGAGGTGGATCAATGATCGGCCAATATCGTATCTGTGAACCATATCCATCTAATATACAAGCCAGCATCATGACTCAGGTCTGAGGACCATTAACACACCAAAGCCAAGAGCGATTGAGATATTGACTAAGAACAAAGCCTCCATGTTAGTCAATCGCTCTTTCGTCACGTTCAGTGGATTCGATCGAACTCATTTCGATACGAACACCTGTGTTCCGGCTTAAACGTTTAACGTCCAATGGTTTGTGACTCGTCATCCCTATTGGATATTCAATGCTCAATAACGAGGCTGCGAACACACTGGTCTCAACCGTCTCATGGATGTCCAATTTACGATCCTTCGACCAGGAACCAAATTGAAAATTAGAGACCAACTGATGATGAGTTACACATATTCTTGACGTCTCAAGAATGGATATCAGTTTCAACTGGCCTAATAGGCTTTATTAATCTAAATAAAAGGGATAAGATGAATAAATAAGTGTCTTGTCATTTATATAATATCGATAGTACAATATTTATGCCATACATGCGACCATTACATGGTTGTTTTAGGGCATACTCCTAACACAAATGCCCATAACCATTACTCGAGATTTACACGTGCCTCAAGATTTACAAGAACATGTATTTAACATCAATAGTGCTACAAGCACTTTAATACATATCAATATGTTACAAAATGTAACAAAACAGATGTAAACTTTATTAAAGCAAACCAAAAAGATGTCTCCCATTGAGTCACAACATCCAATGATGTCTTTTAGCCCATGTTAGTGATGTGTCGTTCAAAAACACTAGGACGAAGACCTTTAGTCAATGGGTCTGCAATCATATAATCTGTAGAAATATGCTTTACTGCAATGTCACCTTTTTGCACTGATTTCTTTATGGTCAGAAACTTGACCTCCATGTGTTTAGACTCCTTAAGATCTCTATTGTTGTTAATGAATAACACTGCAGAGTTATTGTCACAATATAACTATATGGGTCTACCAACGAAATCAAATACGGTTAACTCCCTAATGAGGTTTCGGAGTCAAATTGTTTGAGTGGTAGCAGAAAAGTACGCTATAAATTCCGCTTGCATGGTAAAGGAGGATATGAATTTCTTTTCTCGCTTTTCCATGACACTACACTGCCTACCAACATGAATATGTATCATGTTGTTGACTTTTTTTCATCCTAATAGCCCGCAAAATTCGAATCCGAGTATCCGACAAGCCGTAGGTTCTCAACATGCTTGTAGGTCATCATGTAGTCTCTTTTCCTCTTTAAGTACCTCAGAACTTTCTTACCAACAGCTTAATGATCATGTCTTAGGTTTGACTGGTATTTGCCTAGAAGTCCTGTTATAAAAGCAATGTCTGGTATAATGCATACTTGAGCATACATAATGCTTCTAAGTGCACCGGCGTAAGGTAAGTTCTTCATTTCGAATTTCACCATCTCTGTCTGAGGACACTATGAAAGATTCAACTTATTACCTTTACAGACAGGAGCAATATCTAACTTGCAGTTTTGCATATTGAATCTTTCTAGGATACGATCAATATATGCCCTTTGAGATAAACCCAAAACATGGTGTGAACGATCCCTATAGATCTCAATGCCAAGGACAAAAGACGCTTCACCAAGGTCCTTTATGTTAAAGTTCTTTGATAGCATCCGCTTCGTCTCATGTAATAGATCGATATCACTACTCGCTAGCAAGATGTCGTCCACATAGAGAACAAGAAAAATGTATTTTCTCCCACTGACCTTGCAGTATATACACTGATCCACTTTATTTTCGACAAAACCAAATGAAGTGATAATGCTATGAAACTTTAAATACCATTGTCTGGATGCTTGTTTGAGGCCATAGATTGATTTCTTCAGTCTACATATAAGGTCACTAGAATTATGAATTTTAAATCCTTTAGGTCGAGTCATATAGACTTCTTCTTCAAGATCTCCATTCAGAAAAGCAGTCTTGACATCCATTTGGTGTAATTCTATGTCAAAATAAGCCACTAAAGCCATGATCATTCTAAAAGAATCCTTAGATGAGACTGGAAAGAAGGTTGATTCATAATCCACTCCTTCTCTTTGACTAAAATCTTTAGCTACCAGTCTTACTTTAAACTTTTCTACCTTTCCTTTGGAGTCCCTTTTCGTCTTACATACCAATTTGCAGTCAATTGCCCTATGACCTTCAAGCAACTTGACAAGCTCCCAAACACTATTATGTCTCATAGATTGTATCTCATTTTTTATCGCATCTAACCATAGGTCTGATTGTGCACAGAAAACAGTATCCTTCCAGGTAACTGGATCAACTACGCAGCCTATGTTGTAGTCCTATTCTCCCAGATAGACTATATAGTCCGGTGGGATTGTTGATCGCCTTTGTCTAACAGACCTCCTTAATGGAACTTCCTCAGCTTGATCCTACGATTGTGGAAGGCTCCATAATAGTTTATGTTGAGAGAAAAAACGATACAGTATTAACTGCCGTACTTTCACTTTCAATAGTCTTTGAACATGTACCCTTTTCGGCCACGTCGTATTTCAAAAACTTCACTGTTTGTGATTTCACAATCCTTAGGCCTTTATTAGGATTGTAAAATCTGTATCCCTTGGAATGGTCTGGATAGGACACGAAGTAGCACATTGTGGCCTTGGGATCCAACTTATTCAAGGTTGGATTATATAGCCTCACTTCTGCAGGACAACCCCAGACTCTTAGACGATTCAGGTTGGGTTTACGTCTAGTCCATAACTCAAAAGGAGTTAGTGGGGTAGCCTTAGTAGGAACTCGATTCAACACATAAAGGGCTATCTTTAAACCTTCACCCCATAGGAATTTAGACAGGTTAGTCTTACTTATCATACTCATCATTGTTGACACTTGATTTTTAATCATTTTTTCTATTTTAAAATTAATAAAAAAATCCAAAAAAATTCATAAAATAAAAAAATCAACTTTGGGGACCTTATCCAAGCCTAGAGAACCAATTTTGACCAAAAATTAATTTCAGTATTTTTCAATATTTTTATTTTCGAAAATTCATAAATCAAGAAAAATGAGAAAATTGCAAAATCAACTTTGGAAGCCTTGGCCAAGCTTAGGCAACCATTTTTGAACAAAAAATAATTTTTCATTTTTTGTATTTTTTATATATTTTTAAAAATTAGGAAAATATTTAATAAATAATAGCATTTGAGGCCACAAAAATACGTAAAAATAGTCAATATTTTTCTTTTAAATCCCTTTTCATGTTGGCCATCACAAATGTTTTTTTTTAAAAAAATCCAATTCGGGGTCGTGTATTCCTTCACGAGCATAATCTCGAATCGGGCCTAAAAAATTCAATTTGAGTCAATTTATTTTCAATTTTCACTTTTAGAAGTTGTGACATTATTCTCTAATATTCGAAATTTTCATCTTGGCCCAATTATACTCAGAATAACTCAATTTTGCAAAAGGGCTTTAATTAAATTTTGCGGCAAGAAATGAGTTTAAATTTGATATGAGATGAATTTCGACTAAGCATAGGAGAGGTGTGTTGAAAATTTTGAGGAGATTTGGACTTAAAGAAATATTTTTTCAGGAACTAAATTGCAAGTACTCAAAATCTCAAGGACTAGAGTGTAAATACCTAACTCTTAAGGGACTATTTTGCAAATAACAAAAAAAGAGAGTTAGTGGAGAAATTAGAATAGAGAAGGGAAGATGAAGAAGATGAGATGGAGAAGAATGGATGGAGAAAATAAGATAAGAGAAGGGAAGATGGAGAAGAGGAGATGGAGAAGAGAAGATGGAGAAGAATAGATGGAGAAAATAAGATAAGAGAAGGGAAGATGGAGATGAAGAAGAGTTAGTAGAGAAATTAGAATGGGAGATATATATGGAGAAGGGAAGATGGAGATGGAGAAGAATAGGTGGAGAAATTAGAATGTGAGATAGAGATGAAGAAAGGAAGATGGAGATGAAGAAGAGTAAGTGGAAAAATTAGAATGGGAGATAGAGTTAATGGAGAAATTAGTATGGGAGGTAAATGAGTGAGCTATAAAAGGAAGAAGAAGAGAGCTTGAAAGAGAGGATTTTTGGGGGAGAAAGAAAATTTTGGATGCTTGAGAGAGTTTTGAGAGATTGAAAAAAAATTAGAGAGAAAGAAAAAATAAAAAAAGAGAGAATCTTTTTTTCAAAAGAGAGTTTTGAAGATGATGGGAGTTTAAATCTTGGTGATATCATCACTGATTACTCTACCGATCAACACAAGTCACAAGTTTATCCCCATCGTTCGAGCCGCAATCTTGATTCATAAGGCGACACGAGGTCCGAATTCGACAATCAAATCTGTCAAATCAGGTAACAATCCTAGCCATTAAATCTTCGAGAATTTCCTTGTCCAAATGAATTGATTTAAATTTCGATTATGTCATGTCGTACTCGCATGTCTCCATATCCACATACCGCATTCGTATTTGTGTTGTTGTTAATTTATACGTATCCAAATAAATTTTTTTTTCGACTAGCCAATCCTATTTTTGATGTTTCCACCTCCCGATCCTTGAAAAATGACCATTTTACTCTTCTGGTCAGTTTGACCCAAACTTCTTCCCAATCATTCCAAATGAGTTTTCATGAAATAAAATGGTATCGAAAGGGCGTTAGAATAATCTAGCGTAATCAAGTCCCCGAACTCATTTTTTCTGGTTCGCAGGAATAAATTAGTTCTCTCGCTAATTTATTTAGGTTTCTAATCGACCTACCATAAATGATTAGTGGCGACTCCAAATAAAAAATCTTTGCATGAAAAGAACTTAAGTTGCGTTTCGGTAGGACTTGGGAGGGTCCGAATTAGGTTAGTCAATTAGCCTGATAATCCGTTCACCCGAAAAAAAAATTAAATATTTTTCGGGTCGCGACAATCATTATATCCATTAAGGTGTGATTTCACTTTTATACTACACCATTCTATTTAAGGCTCCCAAGCATAGTGAACTGAGCTACTATCCCAAAATCCTCTGAGTATTTAGCAAATGGCCCTTTAAATTGTTCAGCATCGCCATGTCTGCCATAATACTCACCACCATGGTCAGATCTGACAACCTTAATGACTTTTCCCAACTGTTTCTTGACTTCAGTTCGAAATATCTTGAATTTATCAAGAGACTCGGACTTTTCTTTAATCAAATACAGATAACTATATCGAGAATAGTCATCAATAAAAGTGATGAAATAATAATTTCTATATAATGTTGGAGTATAGGGTCCACTTATATCAGTGTATACGGCCTCCAATAGGTCAGAAGTTCAGACTGCAGACTTTTTCTTTATTTTGGTCATTTTGCCTCTACAACAGTCCACACAAGTTTCCAAGTCATCTTTAAGAGTAGGTAGAATTTCGGCCTTTACAAGCCTTTCTACTCTTTTCTTGAAAATATGACCAAGACACTTATACTACAACGTGTAAGGCTGTTCTTTAGGTAGAATCCTTTTGGAGATAATTTTTTTGGCTGTACAAGCTACGTATATGTTGTTGGGAGTCAAACATAATCTGTATAATCTATTGGATATGTTGCCGCACCAACTTTATTTGAATTATAGAACATACAAACCACATTGTTCTTTATTTCAAAAGAGTAACCACACATGTCCAAACATGATACAGAAACTAAATTCCGTCTAAAGGAAGGTACATAGAAAGTGTTTTTCAACATTAAATGAAATCCAAATTCTAGAATTAAATTAACATCTCCTATAAACTCAACGTCAGCCTTGTTGTTATCTCCCACTATAAGCTTCAATTCATCCTTATTTAGCGTCCTTTGATTTATGAACCCCTGTATGGTGAATGCAATATGATCAGTCGCACCACTATCTAGCCATCAAGAACTGGATGGGGTTTCAGATAGATTGGATTCACAAACTAATGCTAAAGAATCATTACCTGCATGCTCATTTTTAGACAACCAATTCTTATATTTGCTGCAATCCTTCTTCATGTAACCTCTCTTCTTACAAAAGAAACAACGATCACTATCCTTCTTAAAGGATGTATTCTTTCGACCCAAGTTATCATATGGACTAGTGGTGGGGTGAGTACCTTTATGAGTACAAGATTTATGTCTCTTGCCTTTCTTATTGCTAGAACTGGAAGCAACTAGGGCATAGTGACCTCCATCCTTTTTCAATTTCTCTTCTTCTGCCACAACCTTGGATATTAAATCATTTATAGACGAAGTTTCATCCTGTGTGTTGAAACTGATCTTGATCATCCCAAAGTCAAGGGGAAGGGTGTTTAAGGCTTGATGCACCATCACGGGATCAAGATTACTATACCTAAGATTTCAGTTTTGTCTATAAATTCAGTATTCTCATGATATAGTCCCTAACACCTCTTACACCTGTATATTTCATATTAAAAAGTACCTAGACAAGTATTCCAACGTCAATATTCGAAGATACTCAATACCTTGCTTCCAAAGCTTCCAACATTTCCTTGCCGGTGCAATAAGTTGGCAGGCTACTCTTTAAATGTTCGTGTATGGATCGCTTTATTGACGTCAAGTAGATCCTATTGTTCTTTTTTCGAGGTGGAAAAATGCGCCTTCTTAGGCACCATGTTGGTCTCTACGAGGTCAGCAGGCTTGTCCTCATAAAGAGCGACATAAACATCAGCTAATTCCATTGCAAACAGAAAATTCTCCTTTCATTTCTTAAAATTCGAACCATTCATGACCTCTATCATAATGGAGTTTCCATTTATAGAAAATGTGA
This sequence comes from Psidium guajava, assembly GCA_016432845.1. Lineage (NCBI taxonomy): Eukaryota > Viridiplantae > Streptophyta > Magnoliopsida > Myrtales > Myrtaceae > Psidium > Psidium guajava. The sequence goes on from CM028229.1 coordinate 12,212,827, forward strand.
CTGGAAAAACAAGTAATGCTTACATTAGCATCATGTGGGCACTATGTAACTTTAAATTTTTAAAAATATACATATCAGATAGTCACACGCATCATTACATACTCACTTTTGGGCAGAATATATGACATGCAGTTACTAACTCCCTACATGACAACGACCATGAGAATATATTCTAATTTTTCATGAATCGCCACTTTTGAGTGTATGAATCACTAGAATTAGTCACCTCCCAATCATATGTTATTCATGCATCCCTCCATGAACTAACACACAATCACCTCCTTTGAGAGCATAATTATGCATCAGAACAGGAGACATCCCACCATAATGCAAGATTGATATTTCTCAAATTCAACTAAGTGTGCCACTTTGGCGGTCACAACTCAATCGAATCTTTGAAACTCTCTCACACCAAGGATATGAAATTTCATGCCTCACATTCACCATATGATGTGATTTTAAACTTAATGACATGATCAATTGTCATTAAAATCACAATCAGTATTAATAGCATTGCTTCATGTATATGTGGGTTTCATATGTGTCAATGCTCAATAATGCTACATATTCTTTATGTGGTATTTAACTAGTGAGCCAACCTTATTATTCTCAAAAAATCGCATGAAAATAATTAAATAAAATAAAAATATCAAAATTATCCCTGAATATTATACTTGCATAAGGATTTTTCATATTTTTCAAGACTTTAAGAGGCTAAAAAAAATGAATATACCATAGTGTAGATAATTTTTATAGGAGCACAATGGTGAAAAAATCACCCAGTTCACCAGAGTCTCGTGATGCATTTGAGATTGCGCTCTATTTGGTATGTTGAAGCTTAATTGTAACAAAGGTCCAGCTATCATGAACATGCAATTTTGGGACCCGATTGACCATTTAATTCTCAAAAACGAATGCGCGATAATTTGTCAAGTCGCTTGTCAGTAATTGTAGTAGTCTTTATGTGCTCAGATTGCTTATTATCCCAATTGCGCTCTAATTAGTTCAGCTTGGTGCACTTCTTGTTTTTAGACTTTTATTAACCTATCTTGATTCCACGAATTGCCTATGTTTCCTTCTCTTTTCTCCTTGAATTGTTATTTGTCAAAATTCTATTACAGCTTGCATCATATCAAATTGGATACTATGTGTACTAACAATAGGAGGCCAAAAATCAGTTCACTTATTTGGCATTAGCTAATAAAGTGCACTGTTCACTCATTTGGGCCTTCTACTCATAGATGTTAGAATATTTCCCAAATTTGAGCTCAAAGCGAAAATTTGAATTTTGAAAACAAATATATCTTGATATTGAAATTAAAGATAAAATTTGTTTTGAATATCACGAAAATTTATCTTGAAGAAAATAGTGTGATATATTCTGTTTGATATATTTCAAATTATGATCAAGAACAATATTTCTATTGGAGTTGGACTTTCCATGTAAGATAAAGACAAAATAGGAAAGTCAATCTTGGTTTTTCATTGATCGAACTTCCCTATTTTATTTCTCCAATATGTGTGTGGCTTATTTATCTATATACAAGTTTGCCGTTGTTGATAAGAGATGATCAAGGAAGCATCGTTTTGTCGAGTGCTTGGCAAGGGTCTATCTTCGTGGAATTACATCAAGAATTCAAGTGTTGAAGTAGATTAAATCTTGTTGTAAGATTTATGTATTAATTTTTTGTGAGATTGAGAGATTATTTCATTAGGAATTGTGGAACTAAACACTGCGTGTATTCTTGAATGTAATTGGAGCTGCGAAACACTATGAGTGTTTGAGTGACTCGAGTATGGTTTGTAATCTCCGTGTATCGCTTGATCTATAGTGGAATTCGTTGCTGCTTTCTCCGTGGACGTAGGTCTTACGACCGAACCACCTACGTCTGGTGTTTGATTTATTTTCTTGTTCTGTCTATTTATTATTCGATCGTTTGTTCCGTGTAACAATAGAGAACCCTTTGTGGCACCAACGCCTCAGATTATGCCTGGATGGCCTTAAGAGAAAAGGATAACAAAGGAAAGGAAATATAAAAATGGATTCAAACTTGCAAGACAAGGCACATAAAATTACATTGAAACTGTTAGAAAGTCCAATTCAAAAACTTAAATTGATAGGTGGAGGGAAACTATAAGAATATAAATAGCACATAGGATCCATTATCAAGTGATGTGAGACAACAATTTCAACAGAAACAAAAGAAAAAGGTAAAGTTCATTCATTATTTGTTTCTCGCCTCTGTTTGTATCATTTTTTATGACTTTATTTTCTTAAGTAAGCAGGATGAAGAGATAAACAGAGTGATGCCAACCACCTTGTGGTAGAGATGTATCACGATAATGCCTTTGCTCAAAAGGTACTTTTAACCTTGCTTTTAAGTAATTGACTATGTACTTGCAAAATCATAAGTTCCATTTTAACTCGAGTATTGATTTGTTCTTAATAGCTTGGATGCAAAGCTAATTGCATCATTTCCCTACCAAGAAATACCAACCATGTTGTGGTTAAAATATAGAGAGCGAATCTCGAAAATTTATCACTACAGTGGGATGACATGTGCAACTTCATGATAGCAAACGTGTTGCTAATTTGAAATTCCATTTGATAATATGCATTTCTTTTGTCCAAAGACAAAAGGAAGAATATAATGTTAGCAAAACCTCCCTATGATACTTTGAAGTTAAGAAGACCATCTATTTCTCATTATTAATTGATTAATGCAGATGTTTATTCGGAAGAAGTTGAGATGAGGAATGCTATGCAACTATGGTGGTATCTAAAGCATATGGTGGCAAGACATTCACAAGCTGAATGGGCCTTGACAGGGGGTGAATGAATCAGGTAGAACAAGGTGGCCGCGAGGAATTAGAAATACCATGACAAGGTAAACAGCTGAGTGACGTCTGAAATTTCGAAAGGAAGAATTGGAGAAATTTCAAATCAGTTAATTGCTCACTTAATTAAAGGAAGACAAAAATAGGTAACTCTATTTAGGGATATGTAACTATTGCCAGGAATATCAAATTAAGTGGGTGGCCACATTTCCAGCGAATTTCGATCAATTCCAATGGTGAATTGATCCTCGTGAAGATTCTCCAATGGATAATTTGGAAATTGAAGGTTTATATAAGAGACTCAAAACAAGCTGAAGGATATGACGAAAAGCAAAGAAAGCTTCAATAATGATATTGTCATGTTCTAGCTTATCCTTCAATCGTGACAATACACTTGTGATTCTATCTATTAGAATACTTCATTGGTTGTTGTAATCTGTGATTTTAGGAGTGTGCAAGTGTAATAGGAGTGCTTGATTATTGATAGTCAGATCTATAAGCTTCAAGTAAGAACAACACTAGCTATGCTGTAATGTCTCTTGAGATCATTAGTGGATTCCAGTCTTGTTGGTGGTTGTTAGTCTAGGAGAGTGGACATAGGCTTGATATAAACCAAACCACTATAAAATCTGCTTGCAGTATCTTCTATCTCTTTGCTTATTCCACATTTGTCTGATAGAAGCATTTGCATTTAACTTTTTTGTCTGTATATCCATGAACCTACCAAAGTTGAACTTGAATCATTTGCAAAAACGTTGTCAAGTTTGTGAATCAACTTTTTCTATCCCTCTAGGTTGCATTTTAACCTCAACATTAGGAAAAATAAGTAAGAGAAATGGCAACAAGGGTTGGAACATCCGTCTGAACAATATTGTAAGTATTGGATCAACTGGATCTACAAGAAAGAGGAAAATCGACCGGAAGTAACCATTTAAAGAGTTAGTAGCCGGATGTATTCTACCATTTTTGTGGATCTAAGATTAAGAGATGGATTTTTCTTTTATATTTTCTGTAGTTGTTTAAGACGTGGCAATAATAGTGTTAAGACCACAAGCAATCTAGAAAAGAAATTTTTTTTTGTTGTGCTTGGGAGTAGGTTTAATATTTCAAAATATGTGCCGTTGGCCTTTTCTTTTTCCCTACGTATTTTGTTTCCTGACAATACAAACATCAATTTTCATTGCAAAACACCGGTAGTGAAAGAATCTAACTTTTTCATTGCAAAACACAAGTCATTTCATACACACCATCACTAGTAAAATTGGATATCCTAATCCTCCAACTATTGGACAGTTCCAATGATGAAACATTGCTCTCATCCAAGTAAAAACCAAAATGAAAGATCGCATCATTCCCTCATTAACCTTCCAATTGTCTTTGCTTCCCTATCGAGAACTCAATGTGAACTCCACACCTACAACACCAGCTCCCTTACAGCAAAGACAAGCTCCGTGGCACGATCGAGCTTATCACCATCCATCCCTTTCTCTCCTTTGAGAATCTTCATATTCAAAGTACCTAAGCAAGGCAAAATTCTCCGACTTGAACGACCTCACCTCCAATTTGGTTGGATTTCGACAAAGGCACTAGCATTGATGTCAACCCATCTAACCATCTTCATCACGAGGATCAATGCGGGAAGAATGTGAAATGACGATAAGAAGAGGTTTATTTGAAACCCAAATTTCTTTTTCCTTTTCTAACCAGAGAACCAAAGTAGATGTATAAAAAAATAGACGCGTTGACTCATCATTATAACAGTCCTACCCAATGTATAATATTCTATGGGGAAAATTACCAAGAAAGTCATAGACCTATTTATATTATGCCAATTTAGTCCTAAAACTTTTGTAATTGTGCCAATTCATACCATTTGGCTAGCTGACATTGACGTGGTACAGCCGGCACTGATGTGATAAATTTTTAATGTTTTTTGAAATTTTCTTTTATGTATTTTATTTTTGTTCTTTTTTCTTGGTTTGGGCCAACAAAGGTTGTCGGCCCTAGGATAGGGCTTGTAAGCCCTCGCCTAGGGGCTGGCAGAGGTCACCAGCAACTTCTGCAATTCCAAACAAGAAAAAAGAAAAAAGAAATAGAAAACATACTAAAAAATGTAAAAAAAAATATTAAAATGTTATTAGAAATTTTCCATGTCAGTGGCAGTCGGCTTCTTATTTGCATCAAGTTTGATGGAGACAAGATTAGTATGTTGGGAAGAACAAGAAGTGGTGAGGTTGATTGCACGGCCGTAATTTGAGCAGCAGTAGGTAGAGCTCAAAGCAATAGAGAAGAGGCAAGAGGAGTTGAAAGGGGGCAGCATATTATTAAGAGGTGATGGAAAATGGGATTAATGGAAAAAGAAGATAATTGCCAAAGAGATGATAGAGAAGAAAAATTTGGAGATGTATTGGACATTGTCGAGATAGTAATTGGAGCAAAGGAAGTGTTGATTTGGGGTAAAGCTGTTAAAGAGCGTAATGCATTTTCATGTTAATGTTTAGAGTCGGAGAGAAAATAAGACAAATTGTATATGGTGGCTCAACCCCAATAAGGGTTGTATAATATGTACTTACAGGAGTGATTAATTACAGTAAGGGTATAGATTAATACATACTTACATGAATGCCCCACTTTACATATAAATTACACGTTAATACCTCATGACTTTTTGCAGCAAATTGCATGCTTCTGATTCTCATGGTAATGTCTTGGTCCTGCTGTTGTTATATGGCTCTTTGCATGGCTTTTTGTTAGTCTTTTTCTTCGTAAAAGTAAAGTTTGCATCCTTTGGTATACGTGCCACGAAACACCCTTGACATTAATTAGATCAAATCATTATGTATCAAAGGAAGGGGAATAGGGATAGCCGTGATTCCATACATGGGTGTAGAAAGTTGCAGGATGTTTCCACGCGCAGAAGACCCTAATAATCAATCAGTTATGTAACTCGCGAATTTCTCATGCTTCCGCAAGTCTCTCCCTGCGTGCAACTCGAACATCCCGTGTTTGAACTTGAGATTCAGGTGGTGATTTTTAGTTGCCATTAGTATGTAAGGGCCATATTGTGGTCCGAGATGATAATAAATTATTCAAACTCCAATAATCTGAACTAATAAGCCTATCGAGAATTATCTACAATCTTCTCATTTACAATGAGCAGTGGTTTATTTTGAGTTACCTCGTTCGTGTGTTATATTATAATAGCATGTTCGATCTCTAGTTGAGAAAATGAATCACTTATTCACTCAATGATCTGCATATTCTCCAAATGAATTTAGGATCTCACTGATGAAGTTTTATCCACCATAGCGGGCTTCCTTTAGCTCTTGAGTTTTTAGGTTCATTTTTGTGTGTGGAAAATAGGCAACATGATAAGAAGGTACGTTAAAGTGCAAGGAAAGTTAAGGATAAGCTATGAAGCATGAGAGAACGGACAAAAACAAATATTTTTGGATATTGCTTTTTTATTCATTGATACTAACAAAAAAAATCACATTCCGCGTGTGGGAAGCCCGTGAATTTTTCCTAGACAAGGGAATTGAAGTATTGAGATTTATGTCATTTAATAAAAGTGAGAGAGGGTTATGAGCTGAGAATGCTCGACTAGTTGAGAGATCTTGGTAGGTGGATTGTCTAGGAGGAAAACGAGGATAAGCTTTGGTAGCATAGCAAGTTATGGGACTCTAAGGAAGTCTTGAAAGTGCTATAGGAAGATGAGGTAATCATTTCTCTTCTTTGCTCCCTTAGTCCATGTTCTAGTGTTAGAGTGACGTTGGGTCCTCTACTATATGGTGTGAATTCTGGTGCTACTTTTCGGTTGGATATTGAGGAATTTGTGCTGGGAAGAGCGACCCATCTGCATACGAGGGAAGCAACCGCCGGATGACGCCGCTTCCCACAAAAAGGAGGGCAGGCGGCGGTGGTTGAAGTCTTTTAATCAGAGTGTGGTGGTGGGGGTAAAATCAGGGCCGTCCATTTATTGTTGTGGATGGGGGTGGGCCACGGTGGTTCCACCGATCATCTTCCTTTTCTACGCCTGTTAATGGTGGCCGGTGAGGCCAGAGGAAGAGGGATGGAGTCATAATGGACCAAAGACTAGAGAGACTTTCACCATTTATTGTCTATCTTCCCTTGGTTTTCTTTCTTTCCATTACTTCTTGGGCAGGTATTGACTCGAAGCAAGTTATTGTTCGCCTGGCGAATGAATTATTAATTTCTTTTTGACTCAAAAAAGAAAAAAAAAATAAAATAAAATTTGACTTTTTGGTGTGACACCGATTGCCGACTGGTTTGACTGATATAATTTATTGGCTCATGATGTTAAATGAAAGGGTAGTTTAGTCTTTTCTATGATTAGTGAACCCTAATGCCCACTATATATAAAGAGATTTTGTAATCCGAAAATTAGAGTGCATGACAATTATGTTTTGATCATGGTATCAGAGCTTACGATTGTAACCAAAATCCTTCTCCTCTTTCAGTTAAAAGAAAAAAAAAACCTAGATCTAGAGCGGCCGACATTGCTTGACGTCCAAATGGGGCGAAGTATCATCGACCAGCGCTGCCCAACGCTTGGCGCCGTCACTTGTCTCGCACGAGTACCTAATGCTTCACTCGCCTGTAAAGCCAACACCTAGTAAAGCATATGGAGTTTCGTGGAATCTCATTATAGTCTCATTAGGTCACTTGAAGAGGGAGACCTTGAAATTAATTGGCAAAAAGAGCTGAAATTGTGGGGTCCTCAGCCATGGACTTCTCTTGCCCTCTCCTTCGGCCCTTTATGCATGCAGAATTCTTGAAGACTTTGGTATCACCTCAACCATGGACTTCTCTTGCTCTCTCATTCGGCTTTTTATGTGTGTAGAATTCTTAAAGACTTCTGATGTTTTCTTTTTTTGTTTTGTTGAACTTGGACTGCAATTGGGCGCTGAAATTTTATTTGGATGCTTGATTATTGGGTTTGTTAATGCACTACGTTGATTTAGGCTTCTGTTCTGATGAGTTATTAGGTTTGGTGATAATTGGTGGTAATTATTACATTTGGTGCGCAAGGTGCAAATTTCTATTAAGTTCATTTTTATATTAATATTGAGTTATGGCTGGCAATTCTGGAAACACGGATATCAGTCTCACTAATCTAAAGTTGACCTCTGTTAAGCTTGATGGGACCAATTACCCTTCTTGGTCTATGGCAGTTAAAACATATCTTTTGGCCACCAAATAACTGAGTTATTTGACTTCATCTCCACCTATGGATAAAAAAAAAGGAGGATGATTGTTGCTCTGGCGATGCTGCTATTCGGACATTGTTGTGGGATACCATGGATTCCAAGATTAGTCCTTAGTTTATGCGGTGTACATCAGCAAAAGCTAGTTGGGACAAATGTGCTCTTATGTTTTCAGGTCGTGATAATATGACCCGTGTTTATGATGCGTGGGAGGAGTTATTTGACCTGCGTATTGGAGACATGTCTGCATGTGATTACTATTATAGGTTCACTACCCTTTGTGAGAAACTGGATACTTATTTGCCAACCATTAATGACATTAGAGAGTTAGTCAAGCGCCAACAAGATATAAGAGTTGTGTTATTTTCAAGGACTTGGTCCTACTCATTCTTCTCTTCGACAGCAAATTATCTTCCAGGGTACTCTTTCATTGGTAGATGAGGCTTTTTCTCAGGTCCTTCGATGCGTGCCTGACTTATTATCATCTGTATCTATAGTGAGTGCTATGGTCTCTCAGTTTTTTAGGGGTCGTGGAGGCTGGGGCCGTGGTCCTCGAGGTCGTGGTCTGTCTGTTTTTTTACCAGGTCATGGCCGAGATGGTGGTCGGGATGTTGGAAGTTCTCGTTATTGCAACCATTGTCAGCGAACTGGCCATATTGAGCCTTGTTGTTATACCCTACATCCCGAGCTTCATCCACGAGTTGCTTATGCCGAAGCAATCCTGATCAGTCACAGGAGTTCCCTAGTACCATTATGCTAACTCACATCGAGTACGAATTCTTAGTGCGTCCCAACTAGGAGGCGGATTCCTCTGCTCCTCCTGCTACTTTGGCGCAAATTTCTTCAGGTAGTTCCTCTTGTTTACTCTCTTCTTCACCCACTTCCTGGGTTTTAGATTCTGATGCCACCAATCATATAGCTAGTAATTCTGAGTTATTGTTTGGAATTACCTCTATGTCATCTAGTTCTGTTACGCTTGCTGATGGTTCACAGTCACATATCACTGGTCAAAGGAATGCAACCTTGGGTCCCTCTCTTACTCTTTCATTTGTTTACCATTTACCAGCTTTTCCATATAACTTGCTCTCTATTAGTTCTCTTATTAGAGATTTGAATTGTTTTGTAATGTTTACTTCCACTCGTTGCATCTTTCAGGATCTGAGGACCGGATGGATGATTGGTGGAGGACATGAGTCCAATGGACCGTACTACCTGAACAAAGACCTTATTGCTGCGGCTGCTCAAAAGAAAACTGTTTCCGACTTATTTTAGATGCATTGTCGTATGGATCATCTACCACCTGACATTCTTCGTCATTTTTCACCTGTTTCGGAATGTATGCATCCTATCCAGTGTGATGCTTGCCAATTTGACAAACATCATCGAGTATCGTTTCCATCTCATGTTCAGCGTCGTGTGTCAAGTCCTTTTAAGCTAGTTCATTTTGATGTTTGGGGACCGTGTCGTGTCAGTGATATGTCTAGTTATAAATATTTTGTTACATTCGTAGATGATTATTCTCGAATGACGTGGCTATATTTAATAAAAGATCGAACTAAAGTTTTTTCTTGTTTCCGTATGTTTTACTTTGAAATTCTCAATCAATATCACGCTTCTATTAAATGTTTTCGTTTTGATAATGCCAAAGAATATATAGCTGTTTCCTCTAGTTTTCAATCATTTCTTATATCTCATGGGATTTTGCATCAAACTTCTTGTCCTTATACCCCGCAACAGAATGGGATGGCTGAACGAAAAAATCATCATCTCCTAGATATGGCGTGGCCCGTTGCCTTCTTTCTCATATGAACCTCCCCAGAATGTACTAGGGGCATGTTGTTCTTAGTGCTTCATGGAGGCATACCTTTCTCCACTATCCATCCTACAAGTTCACTTTTTACTTTACCAATTCATGTGTTTGGGTGTGTCTATTTTGTACATCGTCTTACTCTTGGTCTTGATAAGCTTGATCCACGAGCTGACAAGTGTGTGTTTCTTGGGTATTCTTGAACTCAAAAAGGGTATAAGGGTTATAGTCTAGTTAGTCGGCGGTTGTATGTCTCAGTAGATGTAACCTTTTTCGAGAATCAGTCATATTACTCCTCTATAGTAGGTCCTTCTGAAGATGTTCTGTCTTTGACTATAGCTCCACTACCACCTATTCCCTTGACGAGTATGCTTGAGTCGTCAACGTCATTGCCTAGTTTTTAGTTCGCCGACAAGACCTATTAACGACACTAATCTATTCAACATGAGGTAGTACAGTCATCACCTGCATTGGATATGCATGATTCTTCACCAGTCAATGTTCCGTCTTCGGATCCTCTAGTTGCTTCTGAGCTTGATTCTACTACTGACATTCCCATTACATTGCACAAAGGTACACGTTCTTGTGTTGGTCAACCCAATCCTCGGTTTACTTCCTATAATGGATTGTCTTATCATACACATACTCGTTTTCCTCTTTCTCGTTTTTTATCCTATGATTGTCTTTCTCCTACATATTCCTCGTTTGTTGCTTCTTTATCTGCTGTGTTTGTGCCAAGTACTGTTGTAGAGGCTCTTGCTCGTCCAGGTTGGTGACAGGCTATGGAGGATGAAATGCAGACGCTATAGGATAATAAGACATGGCAACTTACATCATTACCTACTGAGAAATAGGCTGTAGTGTGCCGTTGGGTTTGTACAGTGAAGTTTCAACTAGATGGCACTGTTGAGCGTCTGAAGGCACGTCTAGTTGCCAAGGGTTACACCAAGATATATGGAGTTGATTATGATGATACATTCTCTCATGTAGCAAAGATACCTTCTGTTTGTGTTTTCATTTCTCTTGCTATCCATTATGGTTAGACTTTTCACCAACTTGATGTCAAAAATGCCTTTATTCATGGAGACTTGACTAAGGAGATATATATGGAGCAACCCCGGGGTTCGTTGCTTAGGGGGAGTCTACCAGTGTTTGTCGCCTATGTAAGGCATTATATGAGTTGAAACAGTTACATTGTGCCTGATTTGGTCGTTTTAGTGATGCAGTCATTCGATTTGGTTTGCGACGTTGTGCTGTAGATTATTATGTATTTAGCTCTACTTCCCCTGCTGGGTGTGTTCCCTGGTTGTGTATGTGGATGATATTATTATAACCGGTAGTGATTTTATGGCCATAAAAAAAATTGAAACAGTTTTTAGAGGCAGAGTTTAGCACAAAAGATATGGGTTGTTTGTGGTATTTCTTGGGCATTGAGGTGGCCTACTCATGTGATGGTATCTTATTATCACAGTAGAAAAATGTACTGGATATTCTCAGTGAGGTTGGTTTTCTTGGAGTGAAGCCTGTTAATACTCTGATGGATTCTAATGTGAAGCTTGATGCAGAATATGGTGAATTATTTCATGATCCAGGTAAGTATCGAAGACTGGTGGGTCAGCTTAATTATTTAACTGTTACCCAACTAGATATCTCTTTTGCTATTAGTAGTGTAAGTCAATTTATGAGTACTCTTCGTACTACACATTGGGAAGCAATGCTACGTATAGTTAAATACTTGAAGGGAGCACCAGGCAAAGGGATATTGTTCAAGAATCATGGACATCTTGATGTTATTGACTACTCTAATTCTAATTGGGCTAGTTGTCCTTTTGATAGGCGATCAACTTCTGGTTATTGTGTATTCTTGGGAGGCAATCTTGTGAGTTAGAAAAATAAGAAACAACAGGTGGTATCTTGATCGAGTGCTGAGGCGGAATATCGGGCCATGGCTTATGTGACTAGTGAGCTAATTTGGTTGAGGATGTTATTATCCGAACTTAGTATGACGTCTTTAGCTCCCTCAGTTTTATGTTGTGATAACTAGTCTGCTATGCATATTGCTTCAAATCCAGTTTTTCATGAGCGCATGAAGCATATTGAAGTAGATTGCCATTTTGTGAGAGAAAAGATTCAAAATAAGGACATAACACTTCAATACACACAGACTGAAGACCAACTTGCTGATCTTTTCACTAAGTTATTGCAGGGCAGTAGAGTAATTACTTTGTGTAACAAGTTGGAGCTCTTTAATATTTATACCCCAACTTGAGGAGGAGCATTGAAAGGATAGTTTAGTCTTTCCATGATTAGTGAACCATAATGCTCACTATATATAAAGAGATGTTGTAATCTAAAAATTAGAGTGAATGACAATTATGTTTTTATCAAGATATAAATAGTGTTAATGAACAATGATTCTTTCTTATAGGGAACAGAAAAGATTGAGGCCATTTATCTTGGAGAAGATAGCTCAAAAGGCTTGGCCAAAAGAATTGACCAAGGTGACAAGATCCTCACGGACATACAATTCAAGAGGCTAAGGAATCTAAGGTTCCTTAAAGCGAGTGGAACGCATTTTAGTGGAGATTTCGAGAAATCCATTTGCCATCATCTAGGAGGGGATATGCCGGATAGCATCCTTAACGTAAACTTGATTGAAATTCAAATCCTCAATAGAGTGGAGTCCTTGGAGAAAAAGAAGAAGAAGATATATCTGGGTGTAAATTTGCAAGGATGGACCTTCCAAAGTTCATTTTAAAATCTATCGCCTAATTTTCATTATTGTTTTTGCTGTTTGCAATATATTTTAAGATTATTACTATGTCCTGGTCGACCGTGCTATTGTTATTTGACTTGATTCAAGGATTCTGGGGGAGACGTTCGTGGAATTTGATGCAGTGCTTTGGCAAAAATGCTTCTGCTCATCATGCCAGTAATGGAAGTAGATCAAAAGGCCTTCTAAATGCATCTTTGTCATTAGTCTTTAGGTAAGATTCTTCATCCTATTCAGAAAAATAAAGATTCTCCATGTTTGTTTGACTCAGGAATGCTGGAATTATTGAATAAAAAAACTGATATAAACTGGCGTTCGATAGCATGCCGAAGGTAATTGTATCGGTCGAGAAATGCTAAAGGAAGGACCCTATATGGAGGTCATGATATTAGCTTTTAGTTTCCTCTGCGATCAAAATGCAGTTCATGACTGCATGTTTCTAAGGTACGATTAAAAACTAGTTCAAGTACCAAAGGAACCTGTTGAGAGGGCATCCCTTAGGACGCCACACTACTGGCTCGGGAAAAAATTTGTCCAGCCATTGTGCTCCGCACGTTTTATCTCACAAAATTGTGTGCATTAGCTGATTAAGGCAATTGTTTTCATGAGTTTCCTGAGGAAACAATCCTCTCACCTATCTGCCATTTGAAAACTGTCTTGTCTTCATTTTGATATGTGGACAGCACATAATGTTAAGACAAAGAATCATACTGTATATCCCACCAAAGAAGCGACTTAAGTTGAATTCACTATACAAGTTGATCATAGCTTCTGTGGTTGATGATGTTAGATGCCTATCGGTTGGATTGAAATAGTTGAAAAAGAAAATTAATATTGAGTTTTGACAAACACAGATCTGTAAACGTTGGGGTACTATTAGTAATTTGCTGATGTTAGTTGCTAGATTGATTACATTTTATACTGGCAGCATTTGGTTATTACTCCACCAGTTGTGATGCAAATGTTGAAAATATCCGGAGGAGCTTTCGAAGGGCACTTTGAAAGGGAGACGAAGTCATTAAAGGACCTGGAGCTTGATTTGTCTTGGACTTATCCGAATGCTGACTATGCAACCTTGGAAAGGTAAAGGATGTTCCCCTATTTTTATCCCACATTGCCGTGATTACAATTGACAAAACCATTGTAGACCTGAAACTGTCCGTTAAGAGATCTTTTAAGTGCTGAAAGTCTAGGCATTTTATCAAGAAAAAACTCCAAATCCCTTATTTCATTTTGCTGATATAACTCACTGAATTTTTCCCCAGCAAAAGTAGACAGGATAAAAGGACTCTTGAGATTTGCTTGCTTGGTTCTAAACATTTGAAAGTTTGGCTCTTGTGAGCCCTATAATAATTTCAAAGGAAAAACAAAAAAAGAAGCAACGCTTGTATTGCTCTCCCACAATTCTTTTTTCACGGTTTAGGCTGCTTCCATTTCACTCGCCACATTTGAGGTTGTGCTCTTTTTCGAATATTGAAGCTCAATGTAACAAAGGTTGAGCTATCATGAACACGAGATTTCGGAATCCAATTGACCATTTACTTCTCAAAAACGAATGCACAATAATTTGTCATGTCCCTTGTCTATAGCTGTAGCAGTCATTATGTGCTCAGATTGCCAGTTATTATCCCTCTTGCACTGATTAGTTTAGCTTGATGCACTTCTTGTTCTTAAACTTTTCTTAACCTGTATTGATATTACGAATTGCCCATGCTGTTTCTCTCTTTTTTCCTCATTGAAATGTTGTCTGTCAAAATTCATACCATGTGAAGTAACAGTAGGAGTTCTCAAGATCTATTCACTCATTTGGCATCAATTAATAAGGTGCACCATTCACTCACTTGGGCTTCTAGTGACAGAGAACCTTTGGTCGCACCTAACAGAAGAATTAAGTAGGAGTTCTCAAGATCAATTCACTCATTTGGCATCAATTAATAAGATGCACCATTCACTCACTTGGCCTTCTAGTGACAGAGAACCTTTGGTCGCACCAATGGAAGAATTAAATGGGACATACGTGACACCCAAAAGTCGGCTTGAGACTAAGCAGGTGCAAAGGCCCGTGGGATGTCATTGACATGAGTCCAATATGCCTTAGAACATGTTGGCCTCTAGGTATATGTCATAGTTGTTAATCGAGTAGAGGATAGCATTGGCGACACTAAGTAATTTATTCACAATGAAGACGTGTGAGCAGGGGAAATTAAGTTAAAGGTTCAATCGCCTAGTGGATAACGAGAACAATTACAGAAAAGGGACCCGAAAATCTATGAATAAATTAGTAGTTTAGAAGTAACCGTTACCAACAGCTATCCCTTGCAATCGACCATAAATAGTCGAAGAAAAAAAAAACCTTTGTAAAGGATCCACAATAGTTCTTTATTACTACTTATTGTTCTTTGTTTACTTTATCTATTTTACTCTTAACATACCTATTATTTATCATTTCATGTCCGAATTAGAACCCGATTCATTCTAAAAGCCGAAGATCACAATTTGAACTTTGATGAAAGATCATTCATCGCGGAGCATTTTGGCGAAACACATACATATTTTAGTCGTAATGCTCATCCCATTACAGTTTTGCATATAAAATAGTCTAATTGCTTTATAGCATGTTGAGAATTTCTTAAGATCCTTGACACGCGTTAGTAGTGAAATGAAGTCTATCCATTTGGATACTACAATATTTAACAATCTCAAAAGTGAGAGGGCTAAATTTATGTATAAGATCAATAGCTTAAATATATTCAAGAAAATACGTTCTCCTGACAAAAAATATATCAAGAAAAGTAAAGGAAAGCTCAATGGTACAATCATTGAACTAATGCTTGTGTGTATTTGTCTATGCAGCACAGACGCTCTTCGAGAGGCTCCGTGACGTGTCGAAGTTAGTTGGATGCGTGTTGAGTGTGACCCTCTAAATAATGAATGATACTAACAAATGAAGGATTAATATTTTTAAGGGAAATTCATTCTAGACGCTTTTTCTATAATTTATTCATTTGTGAATTTGAATCAAATTTACTTCATTCTAAGCTCTTTTTGATAATTTTTTATTTAACATATAGTGTGTCGAAATTTTTTATTTGAAAAATGACTTGTTGCATCATGTCATGTCATGTCACATGATGGTGTCGTGTTACTTTTAGGTATTTATATGTCCTTGTCGCGACCTAAATATTCGAGATTTTCCAATTTTAGGTTAATGGATTACCAAGTTAATTAAGTGAATTAACTAACCTAGTTCGAGCTCTCCCAAGCTCTACCAATTCGCAACTTAGGTTCAATATTTGAATGCAAAAGATTTTTAATAGGAGTCTCTACTAATCATTTATGGTAGGTTGATTAGAAACCTAAATAAAATAGTGGGAGAACTATTCTATTTCTACGAACCAAAGATTTTTAAGTTCGGGACTTGGTTACGCTAATATTTCTATTAACGCCCTTTCGGTGCCGATTTCATGAAAACGTTTAGTTTGGCAATTTCGATGAATTCTCGCTTGAAGTTCAAAGGCGTAATTTTTTTTAGGATTTTCTTTTTATGATTTTTTTGTATTTTTAAAATGATTTTCGAAATTAAAAATTAAATGAAAAAGAGAGTGAATTGGCCTAGGATAAACTTATAATTTTCAGATTTAATTTGCATTAATTCCCAAAAATTTTAAGACAATCTTTTTACCCTACGTCTACATCTTTTAAAAGTTTGAATGGATTTAAAAGATTTTATTGAGTACAATCCATGAAATAGGATTTCTACGAAATCTTATCTTTCTTTAAATGATAAGACGTGATTTTTAAGAAATCATATCTTCCTTTTTTTTTTTTTAATTTTCTGAGTTTTTTTAGAGAGATTTTTTTTTGAGAAATTTTGCTTGACTCTCTTCTTTTTTTTTTTTTGAGAAAGAGAGAGAATATTTCTTGAAAGAGAGCTTCTCTTGATGGAGTCTTTTCTTTTTTCACACCCCTTTTTTTTGGACTCTTCCTTGAACTTCCAATTGCCCGAAGTTGCTTTAAACTTTAGTTATCTCAACATTTTAACATGAACTCTTTGATTTTCCATATGGATGATCACCAATTTGGGTTGAAATGAATCCACCGCTCAAGTTGGGAAGGCAATGGATATGGTGTGTAGGGATATAGGAAGGAAATGCTCTTTGTCATGTCTAAGGCACTTGAGCTAACACAAAATTCGCATGCAATAAATATACTTGAAGATTGATGCAAGTGAAAACAAGAAAATTCTAACCATTTGAATTTTCTGTCATTGCCCCAGTTGGGGTTGTTTCTGACAGGGGTAAGAAACAAACCTTCGCTCAAATGGGTTAAACAAAGGATAACCTATAGTGTGTATGGTAGAGGAAATGAATGCCTTTCATCATTTTGGTCGTCATACTTTTCGCAAGATAACCCTTCACCTTGTCAGCACGGATTTTTCACTCAATTTGCAGTGGAGATTAATATACATGACGTGTATGGAAATGGCTTGCCTTTCGTCATCCTGACATTCCTCATTCAATATGATCATTTTCATAGAATGGAACAGATTGCCTAATTAAAACTCTTCCCTATTGAAATTAGCAATACAGACAAAACCATGTATGCAATTTTGCAATGTGTGAGCACCTTTTAAGCATGAAAAATGTAGCAATGACTTGCGTAGCTTCATGAAAAGCTCATGCATATTCTTAAGAAATGAACTATGCAAGCATGTTTAAATTTGCAAGAAAACTTTCAGGAATGGGGGGTTGTAGATTGCCCCTGCATACGCAAATGAATTTAGCAAGTTTGAGAGCTTAATCCTTAAATTGGGAAAGACTCTGTTCCTGACTTTTGCCCATGCACAAGGAGAAATGTGTGTGAAATAAATCAGGTAAGGACTTGAGATGCTTTAGGTATCTGTTGGAGACAACTGTCACGTCGGTTATATGCCCCTGTAAGAAGAAAAACTGAGCATTATCTTGAAAATGGCATGAAACAAAAAAGACATACTCCATTTCCCAAGTTTGTGTTCACTGTCATTTTGCCCCATTTACTGTCAGAATAGACCGCATCGGGTGGCTATAGCTTTGCAAAGATCTAGCCTCCCAAGTATGACAAATGTTAAGAATTTGGTCTCAGGTTCTGGTAAATGTTCCATCCGATACTTGCCCCTGCAAGAAGGAAAATCAAGTATCATATTGAGAATAGCGTGAGATAAAGAAGACATACTTCCTTTCTCATGTCAAGGTTTCCAGTCAGTTTGCCCCATCTTCCGTCGAATTGGATTATGCCAGAATCCAAAATTGCCCCCAGATATGACTAATCTTGGAAGTTTAAGTTTCCATCTTTGGTGAGCGTTCCATTTCATGCTTGACCTTCAGTGGCTGAAATTAAGGACAATCCCCTAGCTGGGCACCCTAACTCAATACGGTTGACCAATTAGCTAACGTCATCGATAGCTGGCATGCCCCCTAGTGTCGTTATCTACAAGATGAAAAATACAGTGTTATTTTCAAACCTAATCACACTTAGAGAAGAGCACTAACCTTCTGATCTGTCTGTCAGGAGCTCTGGCATCGTTGGGTGGCACCATGATTGTGGCAATTGTTGGATCAAAGCTACATGACATTCTTGCATGAGTGATCCCTTGTGTTGGTCGGCCAAGACTTTGCCCTGGTCGGCTCCATTACAGCTCAACTATTTTACCGGATAATCCACTTTGAGTGGTTTGCGAATGGAGCCCACATGGTCACCATACAGAAAAATATAGAGAAAAACATGAGAGAAAGAGCTTGATATCTTCGGTTGTTCCTTGAAGGTCAACCCCACTAGTTGCCTCTGCTCCACCCACTCCCCTGCTGTACTTGCTGATGTTTTGCAACTGTTGCAACAAAAAAAGGTTGCTATTCGGTATCTAATTTGCTGCTGTTTGGTGCCGAGTTCAAGCCGCTGTCCAAAGTGAGTTTGTGCTGCCGTTCAGGCCGTTTTTCAGCTGCTGTTGTGCACAGAAATCACTACTGATCGGTGTTCGTTTGTGCTGGAGTTTGCCACATGAAATCCCCGTAGTTTGGTGCCCGAGTTTGCCGCTGTCCGGAGATCATTTCGCTGCTGTTCGAGACCTGGAACCATACTGTTTTGAGTGACTTATTCTTTGGTTTAGTGCAGATTTTTACTCGCTTTCTTGGACAAAATACCCCCATCGTTTTTTGCGAGATCTCCTCGCAATTTGGTGCTATTTTCTTAGGTGGATTCATGCCCAAATTAGTGCTGCGAATCAAGCCTTGACGAAGCTTCTGGACGTACGAGAACCATATCAGATCAATCTTCCTCTCGACTTTGGTGCGCAATCTTTGAGCAAAGTTCGAATTAGGAAATTGCAACCCTAAGATAAGGTAAAATTCTATCCCCGAATATTAAGATTGTCTTGTTTTCCTAATTTGACTTGTTTGAATTATTTGAGTATATATGCAAGGATTTAATTGTTTAATTTGGATTGCCTAATTTGAAAGATTGCACATCAAAATTGAATCTTGAATACCTTTGAAAATCTTGCAATATGTTACTTGCCTAAACTGTGAGATTGTGATTCAATGTGAATATTTCGGAATTTTATGTAATCTCATGATAGTCTTAAAATTCTCTGAAGATATTCAATGATACCCAAAAATATTTCAAGATGTGATTGATTAGGAAAATTTCCTAATCCGCAACCGCATATATGAAAATAAGTCTATCTATCATGCTTTAGATAGAATTATTTCCATAGCGGATATTTCGAATTTTAGGGCCGATCTATCAGGTTTTAGATCGAAACTTAATTTGAAAGAAATAGCGGTAATTATCTTTTAATTTTTGCAACTTGAATTTTAATTTCATCTATAAAAATAAAAAAAAACTCAAAAAATTAAAAAAAAGGAAGATATGATTTCTTAAAAATCACATCTTATCATTTAAAGAAAGATAAGATTTCGTAGAAATCCTATTTCATGAATTGTATTCAATAAAATCTTTTAAATCCATTCAAACTTTTAAAAGATGTAGATGTAGGGTAAAAATATTGTCTTAAAATTTTTGGGAATTAATGCAAATTAAATCCGGAAATTATAAGTTTATCTTGGGCCAATTCACTCTCTTTTTCATTTAATTTTTAATTTCAAAAATCATTTTAAAAATACAAAAAAATCATAAAAAGAAAATCCTAAAAAAAAATTACGCCTTTGAACTTCAAGGGAGAATTAATCGAAATTGCCAAACTAAACATTTTCATGAAATCGGTACCGAAAGGGCGTAAATAAAAATATTAGCGTAACCAAGTCTCGAACTTAAAAATCTTTGGTTCGTAGAAATAGAATAGTTCTCCCACTATTTTATTTAGGTTTCTAATCAACCTACCATAAATGATTAGTGGCGACTCCTATTAAAAATCTTTTGCATTCAAATATTGAACCTAAGTTGCGAATTGGTAGAGCTTGGGAGAGCTCGAACTAGGTTAGTTAATTCACTTAATTAACTTGGTAATCCATTAACCTAAAATTGAAAAATCTCGAATTTTTAGGTCGCGACAGTCCTAAATATGTTCAAGATAAAACCTTCGATTTTTGGTTTTCTTTTTGATCGTTGCTTCTGCGTGGAAACTTATCGGCTATTTTATTATGGGTTAATACCATGAAAAACCCCAAACTGGTACACCAGTGACAAATTTACCAAAAACTATTTTTTTTATCATGAAAAACCCCAAATTGGTACACTTGTGAGAAATTTACCCCAAACTATTTTTTAACCATAAAAAAATCTAAACTGGTACATTTGTGACAAATTTACCCTAAACTATTTTTTTTACCACAAAAAATCCCAAACTATTACACTTATGACAAATTTACCTTTTATTAAATTGGATTAGTACCATAAAAAACCCTAAATTGATAAACTTGTGACAAACAGAGGGTAAAAATCATAAATTAGTATACCTGTGAAGTGTCATATGTCATCCAACTAAGCAATTTAATGTTAAAATTAACGAATGGTAAATTTATTGTAAATATATCAGTTTAGGGTAAATTTGTCATAAATATATTAGTTTGGAGTTTTTTGAGGTCAAAAAAATAGTTTGGGGTAAATTTGTCACATATGTATCAGTTTGGGATTTTTCGTGTGTCAAAAAAATAGTTTGAGATAAATTTGTTATAAATGTACCAGTTTAGGATTTTTTGTGTATTAACCCTTTTATTATTCCTGGGCAGGTCTACCCTTGAACTTTCTGATGCATTGAAATTTGCACGCGCGAAGGCAACGACCGGGAGCGCGTGGCTACTGTTGCCGGTCAATGAATTGCTAATTCATATGTAGCCTGACAAGTTTGACTAACGGGTGCTGCACTGGTTGCCATTGGGCTTCGATTTTACAAATCGAAACCAACGAAGAGACAATGGACAACAACAAAGGCATTTCGTTTTTCCTTGACAGGCGTTCTGGTTTTCTTCTCCGTCCCTCTTGAAAGCAAAAATCGGGGGCAGAGTCAGAGCAAAAACGAAATGCATCGTCTCTTTTTTGGGTATTCTTTCGCCGAGCTCGTGGCACTGATCCTTCTCCTCGGGCTCGCGTTCTATTTTCTCAATAGGAAGAGAACTAGTGTGCGAAGGAATGCAGAAGATGCCGTTGCTGGTGCATCTGATTCGTTGGCCTCGTCGACGAAAACTAATTCCGTTGCATCTAGTTCGTCTCCGATGAAAACTAACGACGGTGAATCCGATAGGAAGAAAGCTAGCGGGCGCAAAGATGTGGAACATGTTGATACAGGTGGATCTGGTTCGTTGACTGCGCGGACGGGACCTAATTCTGGTGGATCTAGTTCGTCTCCAACAGAATCTAACGATGGTGTTGTATCTAGCTCGTCGACCCTGCCAACCGGAAACAACTATGAGGTGTTCTTGAGCTTTAGAGGCCCGGATACTCGAGAAGGCTTCACTGATCACCTCTACAGAGGGCTCATGGATGCCGGAATTTGCGCTTTCAGGGACGATGAGGAGCTCCGCCAAGGCGAGGAGATCAGCCCGGATCTTTCGGCAGCCATCAAGAACAGTAAGATCCTGATTCCCATTCTATCCGTTAATTATGGTTCGAGCAGATGGTGCCTGGATGAACTGGTTCAAATAATGGGGCGCAAGAATGATGACTCGGGGACTATAGTGTTGCCTATATTCTACAAAGTGGAACCAGCCGACGTGCGGTACCAGAAAGGGAAATTTGGAGAGGCATTTCGTACGCGTGAGAGGCGCTTCGACCCGACGACTTTGGAGAAATGGAAGCAAGCACTCGTCAAAGTCTGCTCCTTGAAAGCATGGGAAGCCAAAGGGTACTTCATTCTTTTACCAAGACATATATCAAACCACTAAAGTCGTCAATTAGTTGCTATTAAAACAAATTTATAAAAGCAATATCTCATTGGTTATATATGATGATTGCAGATATAAAGAAGGGAAAAAAAGATTATCTTTGTTATATATTTGTCTCAATAATCTTCAATGCTTTTTCCTGTCTCCGACCCATAATTGCCATCTCGTACACCTGCATAAATTGAAGTAATGTTCTGCTTCCCCGGAAAATCAATTGTAGATCAATTCTAGTCATAGAACGTAGATAACTAGAAAATAAAATAGGACCTGTTATCACCATGACTCGATGAAAATTGGTAAGAACACAAATCTAGAATGATACTAAGTTCACTACAAGAGTAGGAACTCGCAAGCGTGTAGAACCACACAAATAAAGAGAAATTTCCTCAATTGTATTCAGGTAGCTCGTGATATAGCACTCTGAATGACTTTCAGGACCTGAATTCCTCTTATGTCAAAAGTTGTGACCTATCTATTGATTGACGGCTATACTCTCATATCGGGCTCACTTATTGGATTTGTGCCTATTCAAATGCTATAGAAACTTTTGAATGTCTTGTCCACATAATACCTATTATCTTTAGCAAACAACAAGTCTAAAATTTAATTCAAATACACAATCATGTAAAAATTCAAGATACATTAGGGATACCATCATGTTTCTTCTGGCTCAATAACTTGTGTCCGATTAATAATGGAATGAGGCACGCCATGTGAAGCAACCACCATTTCCCGCTTTAATCCTCGTGTATAAAATAATATATGAAGGTGTGGCAAAAACAATTCTTTAAGTTTGCTGATTTAGCCTCCATTTTATTTAGTAATGTGTTATCATCAGTTAAACAACATAAAATTGCTATTGCCTTGTATTTGAACTCTTGTCACATCTGATAGGTATGAAGGAGAATTGGTAAAATTGGTCGTCCAACAAGTGCTATTCGAGCTGAAGAAAAAGTTTGAGTTGGTTATTCCTGAGAATTTGGTCGGAATTGATATCCATGCGAAGAAGGTTATGGAATTTGTAGAAAATAATTCGCATGCCACCCTATTTATTGGCATCCATGGAATGGGAGGCATTGGTAAGACTACTCTTGCTAAAACCATCTACAACGACCTCTCCAATCGATTCGAGCATCGTAGCTTCATTGCTGATGTAAGGGAATCATGTAAGGGTGAAAGACTTCACTGCTTGCAAAATCAGTTAATTTTTGATGTATTGAAGCAAAAAAATCAACTTTCTAACAAGGATGAAGGGATTAAGTTCATTCCATCCAGGTTTGAGGGTAAAAAAGTCCTCATTCTTTTCGATGACGTGGGTGATGACCATCAGTTGAAGGCTTTGGCTGGAAATCATAATTGGTTTTCTTCTGGAAGCATGATCATTATTACCACCAGAAACAAGAGTATTCTCGACAATGCTAAGGTGGACTATGGCTATGAACTTGAGGAAATGGATGTGAAAACATCTTCAATTTTGTTTAGTAGACATGCGTTTAGAAAGGATGCTCCTCCAAGTGAATTTGAGGCCCTCACTCATGATGTTGTATCCGCCACTGGAGGGCTTCCCTTATCTCTGGAGGTTTTGGGTTCATTTTTGTGCAATAAAGAGATTGCGGTGTGGCAAGATACAATTAAAAAGTTAATGAATGTCCCTCATAAGGAAGTGCAAGAAAAGCTAATGATAAGTTATGATGCATTAGACTATGCACAACAACAGATATTTTTGGATATCGCTTGTTTTTTCATTGGAACTGACGAGAGAATTGCTTCCTACATGTGGGACGCCTGTGGCTTTTTCCCAAAGGAGGGAATTGTAGTATTGAGACTAATGTCATTAATAAAAATTGGAGAGGATCATGAGCTTAGAATGCATGACCAATTACGAGATCTTGGTCGGGAAATCGTCCGCGTGGAAGGCAAGAGGGAGCCTCAGAAGTGCAGCAGGTTGTGGGACTCCAAGGAAGTCTTGGAAGTGCTGAAGGAAGATGAGGTAACCATTTCTCTTCTTTTGCTCCCTTAGTCCATGGTTTACTGTCGGAGTGATCTTGTTCCTGTACTTAGTGCTTGCTCCAGTAAACAAAGAACGTTATAATGTCATTGTCCTTGTGTCTTTTTATTGACATGATTAGAAAGCAGGATGATGATTTCCTTTAGTCAGTGTTGTAGCTTATCTAAGATTTTTCTTACCCAAGTTCACGAATTTTTTTTTCCAAGAATGAGGTGCTTTTCAATTTATTAGATACTTCATAGGGGTATTCTAGATCAGAACAAAATCTAAAATGCTATAATTGATTGGGTTACATCCTTGACACGTGCAACAAATAACTTGACTATGCTACTGTGAAAAATAACTACTTAGGACATATAAAGCATAGAATTCTAATCTCCAGGTGTTAGAATGAACACAAATCAGTATGTGATTGTATTGTATTTATGAAATTAATCATATTTTTGACTCTATTATTTTGGAATCCATCATTCACTTTTGATTCAAAGTTATTGTTCAACGTGCTACTGATTTATAATCTCAAGAGCCAGTGTTATATTAGCAAATGTCAAAACCGATTTATAATGTCTATTTATTATTGTGTTTTGTAGAACTCATGAATTGAGCTAAACTAATCCCAAGAAAAATGAATATGCTGAATATTGTATAACTATATAAATTGGAATAAGTAACTTTTACAACCAAAAAGGTACATCATTTGATGTAATTACTTCAATACTTTTGTTGGGTTCATTAAGTTGAAATTAAAGTGATTTTGATAAAACTGATACAAATTTTTCTTTTAAGTTTATTCCTATATTTAATCAAAATGCATAAAGTTATTTTCATATGTTATCTGAAAGTACAATCAACTTTGATAAAAAAAAAAAAAAAACACGTGAAGTGCAAAGCATGGACAAGAGCGCTATGACGACTTACAAAGAAACGAAACGAAAAGACATTAAAAGCATAATTGAAACACATTCATAACCTTTTGTGTTGTTTGATGTGGGTCGCTGTGTCAGCAAAAACTGAGTCATATAGGATAACATTGTTTATTTTTCCTTTAGTTACTCTTCTCTTGGATACCTTTTAGGTGTTGAGATCTAATTTCTTCTTCACTAATCATGTCATTCTCCTCTGAGCATCCATGAAGTCTTGCACGACATTGTGAAGTACCATAAGAAACATTCTGGTTCGGAGAAACTGCATATATTTGGACATGCATGTTAATAGAGATATGAACAATGATATTAGATTATTTTAATTAGATATAAATAGTGTTAATGAACGTTGATTCTTGCTTATAGGTAACAGAAAAGATTGAGGCCATTTGTCTTAGCGAAGACAGCTCAATAGAGGAAGGTGACAATATTGTCCTCACGGGCAAACAACTCAAGAACTTAAGGAATCTAAGGTTCCTTGATGTGAGGGGGGCAAATTTTAGTGGAGATTTAAAAAACTCAATGAAGAAGTTAAAATGGCTACAATGGGAGAATTGTCCCTCGATCTTTGAAGCAAGAAATTTTCATGTGGAGGAATTACGTGTACTCGAGTTGTGGGAACCGGCTACATTCGATAAATGGCAAGGATGGAGTTGGATCAAGGTAAGATGAAAGCAAAATTCTATTTTTTCTTTTCTTTTGAATCATAATTACTTTGGGCTAATCTTTTGGCACTTATAATATTCTTTTATCAGATGGCAAAGAAGCTAAAATATCTTGATCTTTCATATTGTGAATCATTAGAAGAAACTATCTGCGTCTCATCGCTTGAGAATCTAGAGGTTCTGATCCTCAGTGGTTGTTGTGAGCTAAAGCAAATTGACTCTTCGATTGGAAATATGAAGAGTTTGGTACGCTTGGATTTGACGAAATGTAAGGGTCTCGAGGGGTTGCCAACAGAAGTGGGTAGATTAAAAGCATTGGAGCAACTCCTTCTAAGGTTCTGTTCTCACATTTCTTCACTGCCAGATAGCATAGGGGATTTGCAGAATCTAGAAATTCTGGATATTAGTCACACTGGGATAAAAGAATTACCCGATGGTATTGGAAGGCTGAGAAAGCTCCGAGATTTAGATGCTACATGTTGCTTTGAACTGGGAGGGGATATGCCAGAAAGTATCTGTAATCTTTCTTCCCTGCAACGTCTAGATTTGTGTGGATGCTATAAGCTCAGATCTCTCTCAATGCTTCCTTCCAGCTTAAAATATTTGCGCGTCAACTGTCAAAGTCCCACACTGCCTTCACTTTCCAACCTGACTCGTCTCAAGGAACTATACCTTGATGGGTGCAAATTTCTCGAGTGCATCGGGGATCATCCATCAACACTACTAGAGAAATCCCCAATCACTCCCTTCGAATTGGAAATCTTGCACATCCATATGTGCCGGCTTATGATAACACTAGATGTTTCACAATTTAACCATCTGAGGGCATTAACTGCCAATAGATGCACTGATTTACTCGAGATTCGAGGTCTTGACCAATTGAAATATTTGGAAAGCTTGGACATCGATTGTTGCTATTCAATCGAAAGGCTCGACCTTCCAAAGTCTGAGGGTCTGAAGAAGTTATCAGTTGGAACATGCTATAAATTAGTTGAAATTCACAGCATCGACAAGTTAGACTTCTTGAAAGAGCTAAACATCTCTGATTGCATTTTAATTGAGAGACTAAACCTTTCAAAATTCGAGAATCTGCAGATATTAAATGTTACAGATTGCAGAAACTTGATTGAAATTCAAAGCTCTGATAGGTTGGAGTCATTGAAAGAAATAGATATAAGTGGGTGCAATAAAATTGCAAGGCTAGACCTTGCAAAATCTGAGGGTCTTGAGATATTAAAAGCTGCACATTGCACAAACTTGATTGAAATTCAAAGCCCTCATAGGTTGGAGTCATTGAAAGAAATAGATATACGTGAGTGCGGTAAAATTGCAAGGCTAGACCTTCCAAAATCTGAGGGTTTGAAGATATTCAATGCTGAATATTGTGGAAAGTTGATTAAAATTCCATGTCTCGATAAGTTCGAGTACTTAGAAAAGCTAAATATGCGAGGGTGCCCTTCCTTCGGAAGTTTACTGGATTTACGTTGCTTTGACACCTTGCATGACTTGGCAATCAACTGTTGTGACAACCTTGATGATATTCGGAGCTTAAAGATATTTCCATCCCTCACAACTTTATGTATTGGGGAGTATAACAAGTCCTTAGCAAAATTCCCAACATTTCGTCATTTATGGTCATTGACCCTATCAAATTGTCATGAACTTCGGGAGATCCTGGGACTTGAGGAGTTGACATCTCTAAAAGAAATTTCTTTCTGCGGATGTTCTTCAATGGAGATCTTACCTGATTTGTCATCATGTACCAACTTGGAGAGTCTGGATATGGAAGATTGCGAGAAACTGACTGAGCTTCGAGGGCTGGAAAAATTGGAGAACGTAAGGATTTTGAAGATTTCACGATGCGGGTCCCTCAAAACAATACCGGAATTGGACATTTCTGGGGAGATGGCATCTCTACAAGAGATTTCTTTCTCCAAATGTTCCTCCATTGAGATCTTTCCTGATTTTTCATCATGTACCAACTTGAGGAGACTGAATGTGCAAAACTGCAAGAAACTGACTGAGCTTCGAGGGCTGGAGAAATTGCAGAAACTAGAGCAATTGTGGATTTCAGAATGCGAGTCCCTCAAAACAATATTGGAATTGGACATTTTTGGGGAGATGGCATCTCTAGAACTGATCTACTTCGGCAGATGTTCCTCCATTGAGATCCTACCTGATTTGTCATCATTTACCAACTTGAGGATACTGTATGTGTATGATTGCAAGAAGCTGACTGAGCTTCGAGGGCTGGAGAAATTGGAGAAACTAAGTAAATTGGATATTCAGGGATGCGAGTCACTCAAAAGAATACCGAAATTGTGTGGCAGGAGGGTTTATTTCGAACTGGTCTTGGAGGAAGAAGAAGAAAAAAAATGGGACATCTCATGGATGGGGTATGGACAACTCTTCGTCCCACATCGCTTAGAGAGGGAGTCTTGGGCTAGTTCATTATAAAGAAGAAGAAGAAGAAGAAGAAGTAGTTGAAGTTGAAGTTTGTTTGGAGGAGACCACCTAATAATACACAGTCAGAATGTTGGACGATCCCCATTTCCTCAAGCAGGTAAGTTGCCTTTGCTCTTTTAAAATCTATCGCCAATTTTCATTGCATTTCCTGTTTGCAATATCTTTTCAGATTTATTACCTCTCCGTTAGTGTTTCCTGGTTGACAGCGATATTATTTTCTTACTTGATTCAAGGATTCTGGGGGAGATGTTCGTTGAATTTAATGCAGTGCTTTGGCAAAAATGTTTCTGCTCATCATGCCAGTAACTGAAGTAGATCAGAAGGCCTTCTAAGTGCATCATTTGTCATTAGTCTTCAGGTAAAATTCTTCATTCTATTCAGAAAAATAAAGACTCCGCGTTTGATTGACTCTGGAATGCTGGAATTCTTGAATAAAAAACTGTTGTTTACTGGCGTTCGATTGCATGCCAAAGGTAATTGTATAGATCAAGAAATGCTAAATGATCAGGAGCTGGATGTTTAATGATCAGGAGCTTTCGAAAGGCACTTCTAAAAGGAAACAAAATTCATTTAAGGATCAGGAGCTCGATGTTTCTTGGACTACTCTGACCGCTGACAATGCATCCTTGGAAAGGTAGAGGATGCTCGCCTATTTTTATCCTGCATTGCCCTGATTACGATCAACGGATGTATTGCAGAGCTGAAACTGTTCCGTCAAAAGGTTTTTGAAATCCTAAAAGTCTAGCCTATTAGTTTCATAGAGTGCCCAATTGTTTGGGGCGATTGCGTTCCAATTTGGTATAACAGGCGGCACTTGCATGGGGGTCTTTTGGAGTCTTTATTGAAAGATACATGTTGGTGATTCAGGTCAGGATCTTCATGCTAAAAAGTGGAAGCTATTCCTAAACTTTTTTGGGATAATAAAGAACTCAGAGGTTCTTGAGTTGTGAAGCTGCTGTCATAGTTGAGACATTGGAATAGAAGTTCCGTGAGGTTGAGATCTTATTGCAGTTGATTTTGCTGTCAGAGTGAAAGAGGTTGCGGTTGACATCAAATTTGAAAGGGTTTCTGGTGTGAAGAACCAAGTCGCCAGTTTCTGGAGATGTGCATCTGAGATTGCGCTCTATTTCGGATATTGAAGCTCAATGTAACCAAGATTCAACTATCATGAACATGCAATTTCAGAATCCAATTGACCATTTATTTCTCAGAAACAAATCCACAATAACTTGTCGTGTTCCTTGTCAATAGCTGTAGCAGTCTTTATGTCCTCAAATTGCTTATTATACCTGTTGCCCTCTGATTAGTTTAGCTTGATGCACTTCCTGTTCTTAAACTTTTCTTGACCTGTCTTGATCCTACAAATTACCCATGTTGTTTCTCTCTTTTTTCCTCCTTGAAATGTTGTCTGTTGAAATTCTATTACAGCTTGCATCATATCAAATTGGATACTATGTGAACTAGTAGTAGGAGGTTTAAAAATCAGTTCACTCATTTGGCATCAGCTAATAAGGTGGCACCCACGCCTTGGATTATGCCTGTTAGGCCTAAAGAGAGAAGGATAGCAGAGGAAGGAGAATCTACAAATGAATTCAACTAATCAAAACAAGGCACAGAAATCACAAGCCATTTGTGCTTCAAGCGAAGCCACAACTCAAGAAATTGTCCATGGAAACAAAAGAAAAAGGTAAGGTTCAGTTGTGTGTTTCTAGTCTCCGTTTGTCTCATTTTTTTTTTCTGACTTTATTTTCTTAAGTGAACAGGATGGAGAGATAGTCGGACGTAGAGAAGCCAACCAACTTGTCACCAAGATGCATCATAACAATGCCACCACTAGAAGGTACTTTTAACCTTACTGTTAAGAAACAGAGTATGCACATGAATGATCACATGAGCCATATTAACTTCAGCATTGTTTGGTTTTGAATAGCCTGGATGGTGGGCAGTCGAGTCATTTCTCTACTAAGAGATATCAACAATGTTGGGGTTAATGCTAAGAGGGTAGAGTGCGCATCTCAATTATTTATCACTTCAGTGGGATTAGAGGTTCAGCTTTATGGTAGTAAACGAGTTTTTTTTGTAAAGAATTGAAATTTGATTTGACAGTATGCATCTCTTTCGTCTAGCTGTCAAAGGAAGACTGTTTGAACAAGAAGCAAGAGAGAGAAAAAGAGGATGAAACTTCTCACCAAATTAAGTCGGTGAATGAAGGACATTGGAAGTGGTGGATCAATAGGATCTCCAAGAAAGAGGTAAATTGACCGGCTGTAGCAGTCTAAAGAGTTGGAACTCTGATATGTTCTAGTACCTTTTGTTGGTGTGATACTCTTCAATTTAAGATCAAGAGATGGAGCTTGCTGTCTATATTTTCTAAGTGTTTAAGATGTGGGGGATGATACTGTTAAGGCCACAAGCATTCTGGGCAACGATATTTTGTGCTTCGGAGTACGTTCGATATCCGAAATGAAGTGCAGTTGGCCTTATGTTCGCCTACACTTTTGGTGTTATAGCCAAGCTTATTTAGAGGTAGGGCATGAACTTTTCTTACCTAACACTTCTCAACAACTTTTCATTGTGAAGTACTTCAGTTTTCATTGCAAAACACCAGCAATTTCATAAATGATAGATCAAAAATTAGTGATCATCAGATGAACATCTACAAGAATACTTAGGCGTCTGGTCAGGGCAGCTTCAACTTTCCTGGGCTATGTGCTTTTAGATGCATCTGTTTTTCACATAATGTAGGATATCTTTCTTGGGGGTTCTTGCTCTGATTCTTCGTGTTTACTGACTGACTAATTTCTGGGGACTTTTAGTCTCAATACCCTGCCCTTTTTAACTTATTTGGGACTGGAATTGTTGATAACTCGTCCTATTAATAGCAAAAAAAAGAACAGCAATAGACTAATTAACTGGGTCCCTGAAAGACTTTTCAATCTTTCAGATGTCATGCGAGTGTGTCAGAATAACAAAAAAGAGTGCATTACATGTGGCGCTCACAACTAGAAAATGTTCCATAACTGATCCTGTTTCAGTCAGGAGCGGTTCTTTTCTGCCAGTATCATGGAATAAACAAATGTCTTTGTTCATGTCCGGGATATCAACTGTGACATTTGAATTGTGACTGAAAGAACGAAATCCAGAGGATTTAGACGGCTCATGCTCATCAAATGAAGATAATGCTGAGATGAACCACTTCTTTTCATTACTGAAGCAAAAGTATCCCTAGCGCATGGCATTAGTCAAGAATGATCTCTTTAGGTTTAGTGTTTAAGGC
Organism: Psidium guajava; assembly: GCA_016432845.1. Classification (NCBI taxonomy): domain Eukaryota; kingdom Viridiplantae; phylum Streptophyta; class Magnoliopsida; order Myrtales; family Myrtaceae; genus Psidium; species Psidium guajava. The sequence goes on from CM028229.1 coordinate 12,244,186, forward strand.
CAGAATGATGAATCTCTCTGACGAGATAAATCAAGCCACTCGCCAGAATCTTTGCAGCACAAATCTTTTCATACCCTTTGATGGACTTTGCAAGCTCGAGTCACTGATCCACAGCTGACACCTTATACTTACAGATGGAGTTAATTTTGCTGGCCCTGGCAGTTTGGCCAACGGAGCAACATGCCGGAAGCTGAAGGTACATCGCCTGAGTTTATTGCGAAGCTAAAGCTTTAATAGTCTCTTCCTTTTCCATTAGAACGTCTCAATTGAGTTCTTGACTAGCGCAAGACAGTTACAAAGTTCTGCTGTTACATTGAATTGCAGGAAGATGGGCATAGTCCTAGCACTTAGGAGAGGGAGTGCACTGGGAAAGCAAATCCGGAGGATTATGGTCCAATCGATCCGGTTCCAAACTCAGAGGCGTCAGTTGGTCCTGGACCGATTGACCACAGCACTCCTATGCCATTCATACCAAAGCCTATGCCTCCTAGTCCCAGCCAGGATGGTGGGTGAGTCGTATCAGCCAAAGAAAGAGCTGTAGCTCCGTGCTGGGTTTGTGTGTATGTTGGTACATACGGGAGAATCTAGCATGTGATATCTAAAGCACATCGTGCTGCGTAATTTTTACTAGGTAGTCTAGATATTGTGCACGTTATGTTGGAATGAGTAGAGGTTCATACCAAATAACAGCAGGCATTCCGTGTCCCTGATTTGTATAAGCCCAGATGAGTGCGTGCTAGATAACAGAGCATCGCCGTCAGCTCACCAAGGGACACGGCCGGGTTTCCTTGTTCCTTCTTAATGTGATTGAATCAGAAGACGTCAGCCAATCGACCAAGTTACGACTTCATTCACCAACTTAATTGGGTGACAAGTTTCATCCTTCTTTTCATACTGTCTGCAGGACATTGCAAGTGTTTGGATCAACAAGATTTCCAAGAAAGAGAAAAACCGACCACAAGTAGCTGTTTAAAGAGGCGGAAATCTGATATGTTCTTGTTATTTTTGTTGATATGAGCTTTTTCAATTTAAGATCAAGAGATGGAAATCTATTGTTTGGTATTTGAAAAGAAGAGTAGCTGGCCGTGTGTTCAACAATACCAACCCAGGCTTGCTCAGCGGTAGGACATGAATTTTCCTACCTAACAATTTTGACAAATTTTCAGTCTAAAATGCATCAATTTTCATTGCAGAATACCTGCAATTTCATAAATGATGGATCCACAAATCAAAGGATCAGACTAACATCTACTAGAACACTTAGCCGTCTATTTCTCTCCTCAAGAGAGAAACCTCTTCCAGCACCAAGATGTGCAAATTGGACTGGTGATCAAACGATATGGCCACGTAAGGACTCTATTCAAATGAAATCGTCAGCAAGGCAGCATTCCCATTCCAATAATCTCTGACTGTTCAAGAGATCCCATATCATTCAGCTACATCCGCACGATCCTTGTTCGCTGTCTCAACACGACACAGACAAACTCAAAATCGATACTCATTCAAACAAACTAGAATTGATAGCATACACCACAGAGCAGTAGAGAACGTATACAAGGTTAATTCAATTCACGATGAAAGCTCTTACAGAACGATGAACTGTAACGATGAACTTTCTGTCCAAACTCATGATCCTTAACAAATCAAATGATGTAACCTGTATCGAAGCTTTGATTATGCGATAGATCGTTCTGCGACAATTGAGATGGACAATTGCATAATTTAATCGTTTCATGAATAGAAAGAGGAAAATTGCAGAATTTAAAAGTATTATTTCAATGGTGGTCTGCCTACTAAGTTTCTATTCATTTAGCAATCAAATATCGAAGAAAAAAATTCGCAACGCTGGATGGATTTCAGTCTTAAATTGATATATATATATATATAGAGAGAGGCTATCCCTGAAGCATCGGACTTGTAGTATAAGTCATTATACAGGAAGGCCAACTTACTCGTCTCCTTGTCCGAGCCATCATTCAAACTAGATAGGTAGGACTTCCATTCCACTCCGTTATGCTTGTAAGACGAGGCTGTTTCGTGAAAAAGAAGTTGAAAATCACAATTGAGGCTATATCGGGTTTGAGGACCATTTTACGGTCTGAACCGCCCAGCACTTTGTCAAGTTCCACGTTTCATCACTTCGCACAAGTTATAAGCAATCTAAAAGGGACGAACTCAGTTCTCTACTTGCGCTGGAAGATGATGGGCAGCATCAGCTTAATACATAATACAAAAGCTACAGATCAGATGCAGAAATTGCTCAAGAAGTTAAAAAGAGGACGTAAGCTTCAGAGACGCATTGCCTATGAAAAAGCCAGAAGATAAAAGCCATCACATGATGATTGCTCGTTCTACTGTTCAAAGCCACAGACGATGACAAGGATATCTAAGGAGAACAGAAACTAGAGCATCAACCAGATTCCTACCAAAGCCAATTCAGTTTGATCAGTCTCTCTTCATTTCCTTTTCTTTTTTTATTTGATAGAGGGGGTGGGGTGACTGTACAGAGAATGGAAGCAAAAGATTCTATACAATGGTCTCGCACAATAAACATGACAAGCAGCACTAATGAGGCATACACTTGCTGCTCATCGTCACTATCCATGTCATGTAGGACACGATATGGATTCAAGGCCATTTCTGTTGCTTCTGAAGGGATCAGAAGGACGTCAGAAGCAACTCTATTTCTGTTTCTGAATTGTTGCTTCTGAATTGTTCAGAAGGACATTCAGATGCACAAAACAGAGTCGAACGAAGAACAGAACGTATTCCAAGAGCGAGATTTAAACGTATGGAAGGGAAAACTTCAATTCTTATTATTTCACACGATTGTAACACTTAAATACATACTCCAAAACAAATCTTTATTCTAAATCTATTAGGATTCTAATCAAAACAGAATATTTGAATAATAAAATAGGAAACTATCTAGTAGATTCAAATCTAAATAGAATCTAATCAAATCTCAAAATAGAATCACTAAAACAAAATATTCTGCAGCCTTGATACACAACATTCTCCTCCTGAATCAAGTGCTGCACATTCCCAGCTTTGCTCTCAAAACTTCAAATCGACCAACGTTGAATGACTTTGTGAATATATCTGCAAGTTGTTCTTCTGAACTGCAGTATACCAACTTTACTTCTTCAACTTTCTGCACCTCTCTCAGAAAATAATATTTAATCTTGAAATGCTTTGTTTTTCCGTGAAATACAGGATTATGTGAAATTGCCAATGCAGCTTGATTATCTACAAACACTTCAATGCCTTCTTCTTGCTTCAGATGCAGATCATCCATCAGCTTCTTCAACCATAATGCTTGATTTACAGCTGCAGTAGCTGCAATAAACTCAGCTTCTGCAGTTGATTGAGCTACAATTTCCTGTTTCTTTGAACTCCAAGAAAAACATGCCGAACCAAATGTGAAACAATAACCTGAAGTGCTTTTCATATCATCCATTGAACCTGCCCAGTCACTATCTGAATACCCCTGCAACTTAAACTCTTGAACTTTACAGAATTTAATCCCATATGAAAGAGTACCCTTTAAGTATCTCAACACCCTCTTTGCTGCTACCATATGTAACTTACTTGCACAATCAAGAAATCTAGACAAGACACTTACAGGAAACATAATGTCTGGTCTAGTTGCCGTGAGATACATAAGACAGCCAATCAAACTTCTGTAAACTCTTTCATCTGCAGGTTCTGAACCATCATCCTTCTGAAGCTTTTCCTTCTGAATCATTGGAGTACTCACACTCTTGCACTCCTCCATGTTAAATCTCTTCAGAATCTCCTTCGAATACTTCTTCTGAAATATAAAAACTTCATTCTGAGTCTGACTAATTTCCATCCCCAGAAAATATGACATCTCACCAAGATCTGTCATCTCAAACATCTTCATCATCTCCTGCTTAAATGCAACAATCTGAGCACTCTTACTTCATGTTACTAGCAAATCATCTACATAAAGTGATACTACCACCAAGTCAGATGCTAACTTCTTGACATATAGAGTGGATTCACTTAGGCTTTTCTCAAAACCCAAGTTCAGCAAGTGCTCATCAATCTTACTGTACCAAACTCTAGGAGCTTGTTTTAAGCCATAGAGAGCTTTTTTCAGCAAATAAACCTTCTCCTCCTGGCCTGGTGCGACAAAACCTTCTGGTTGCTCAACATAAATCTCATCCTGCAATACACCATTCAAAAAAGCAGATTTTACATCTAACTGATATACTTTCCATTCTTGTTGAGCTGTCAAGGCAAGAGTCATTCTGATTGTATCCATTCTTGCCACTGGTGCAAAGGTTTCTGAGAAATCAACTCTCCAAACCTGTGCATATCCCTTCACAACCAATCTGGCCTTGTACTTGTTCACTGAGCCATCAGAATTGTGTTTGGTTCTGAAGACCCATTTTACACCAATTACCTTCCTGTCTTCAGGCCTCTCTACTAACTCCCATGTTTGATTCTTTTCAATCATAGCCAACTTTTCATTCATTGCAATCAACCACTTCTGATCACTTTTAGCTTTCTCATAACTCGAAGGTTCCAAAACAGCCACACTACACCTCTGATATATATCAGTCAGAGTTCTGGTCTCTCTAACTGGAACATCATCCTCCAGCTCGTCAGGTTCCAAAGATACCTTCTTCTGCTTGTCTTGTGACTCTTCTGTCCAGTCCCATTGTTCATCTTCAAAGAACTGAACATCTCTGCTAGTGATCACCTTCTCTGTATGTGGTTGATAGATTCTGTAAGCTTTTGATATTGAACAATAGCCAATAAAGATTCCAGATTCAGCTTTCTCTCCCAGCTTGTCTCTTTTGACCTGTGGGATATGAGAAAAACACAAACAGCCAAACACTTTTAGATTTCGTAATATTGGCTTGACACCAAACCAAGCTTCAAAGGGTGTCTTCTTCTCCAATACCCTTGTAGACAGTCTGTTTAGAAGAAAGACTGCTGTGTTTGCTGCTTCTGCCCAAAACTCTTTTGGCAGATTCTTCTCATGTAATAAACATCTAGTCATCTCCATGATGGTTCTATTCTTCCTTTCACTGACTCCATTTTGTTGTGGAGAGTAAGGAGCAGTAAGTTGATGCTCAATACCAGCTTCTTCACAGAAAGAGTTAAACCTCTGTGAAGTGTATTATGTTCCATTGTCAGATCTGATGACCTGAATCTTGCATCCACTTTGGTTCTCAACCCATCTCTTAAACTTCAGAAACACCTCAGCAACTTCTGACTTTTGCTTCATGAAGTAAATCCAGCACATTCTAGTATAATCATCAATGAAGATAATGAAATACCTGCTGCCATTTAGTGAAGGAGTCACATGTGGACCACAGAGGTCTGTATGGATCAGCTGCAGCTTTTTTGTGGCTCTCCAAGTTGATTCTTTGAATGGAAGTTTCGTCTGCTTGCCCAACAAACAAGACTTGCACCTTGTGATCTCCTCCTCCATACTCGGTAACCCAGTTGCCATCTCATTCCTCTGCATAAACTGTAACCCTTTATGATGAAAGTGACCCAACCTCTTGTGCCATAACTCTGAATCACTAGCTTGACACTTAAATGCCACTTGCTCTTTCTCGAGAGGATTCAGAGAGAAACTCTTCTTCTGCATTTTGATTCTGAACAGCTTCTGTCCATCTGAATCAAATATCAAACACTCTCCTTCTTCAAATACCACCTTAAATCCCTTTTCTACTAACTGACCGACACTTAGCAAGTTCTGATCAATATCAGGGACATACATTACATCAGAAACAAACTTTGTTCCAGCACAACTCTCCATTGCTACAGTCCCTTTACCTTTCACTTCTAAATACTCACCATTCCCAATCCTCACTCTTGACTTCAAAGACTTGTCAAGATCAGTGAACAACTTCTCATCACTTATCATATGGTTTGTACAAACACTATCAACAAGCCAACTATCACATGGAGTACTAGAAGAGAAACAAGAAGCAACAAAAAGTTGATCTGCCTCTTGTTGAACTGCAGCGTGTGCTTCACCTTGATGCTGATCTCCTTTCTCTTTGCAGAACTTCTCAATGTGCCCAAGCTTCTGACACTTTCTGCATCTTACATCTGGTCTTTTCCAACACCTAAAGTGTGAATGATTCTGTTTTCCACAATGCTTACACGAAGAATACCTTCCCCAATTGTTCTTCGAATTAGCAGCATTGTTCTCTCTCGTAGTAGCTTCTGAACCACTACCACTATTCCACTTCTTCCCTTTCCACTTCTTGTCTTTCTCTCTAACATTCTGTTGTACCTTGGCCTGTAGAGCTCCTTCGGCACTACCTTCTAGCCTCATTAACCTCCTCTGCTCTTGTGCTTGCAAAGCACTTAGCAATTCGGCAAATCAAATCTGAGACAAATCCTAGTATTCTCCAACGAGGCAATTGTTGCCTCAAACCTTTCGGGTAAAGAGACAAGGATTTTCTGCACTAACCTATTGTCAGAGAGATCAGTGCCTAGAACTCTTGCCTGATTTGCTATGTTTATCAATTTATCAGAATACTCTTTAATTGTCTCAGACTCCTTCATCTGAAGTTTCTCGAATTCTCTGATCAGATTCAGTCCCTTCATGCTTCTGATCCTTTCATCTCCTTGATACTCGGCTTTAAGGAAATCCCAGATAGCTTTTGCTGAATCGCAAACCATGATTCTGCTGAAGATGGCAGGTGAAACAGCAGCATATAAACAAGACTTCGCCTTTGCTTTCCGTGTAACCCTCTCCTTGTGATACCTGATTTGATTGATGGTTGCGTTGTCAAGAAGGGGAGCAACTTCATAATCTTCTTCTATTGCTTCCCAAAAATCACAACCCTCTAGATAAGCTTGCATCCTCACTGACCAGGCTTGATAATTTTCTCCATCAAACATTGGTGGCGCCATGGCTGAAAAACCACTCGATCCAGCCTCCATCTTGCCTTCGTCTTCTATGGATGCAAACACACTCTCAATCAATCTCACAGGTCACTAACAGCACAGCCCCTTAAGATCAAGAGAACTCTGATACCAATTGTTGCTTCTGAAGGGATCAGAAGGACGTCAGAAGCAACTCTGTTTCTGCTTCTGAATTATTGCTTCTGAATTGTTCAGAAGGACATTCAGATGCACAAAACAGAGTCGAACGAAGAACAGAACGTATTCCAAGAGCGAGATTTAAACGTATGGAAGGGAAAATTTCAACTCTTATTATTCCACATGATTGTAACACTTAAATACATACTCCAAAACAAATCTTTATTCTAAATCTACTAGGATTCTAATCAAAATAGAATATTTGAATAATAAAACAGGAAACTATCTAGTAGATTCAAATCTAAACAGAATCTAATCAAATCTCAAAATAGAATCGCTAAAACAAAATATTCTGCAGCCTTGATACACAACAATTTCAATATCGGTTTCAACTTGCTGAAAGTAGATAGGACTGCGAAAAGATAGCTCCATTCCATTATCATTGTAATCTTCTACCACGCGGACACCAGGAATCGGAATGTTTTTTTAATGATGCAGCACGGAAGTTCCGATTATAACACTCTTCATGCATCGCCTTGAAAAGAGCCCATTGGCTTCTGTCTGAAAATTCTAGTGTCCACTCTTTCCCTCCTCGCCACATCATAGCATGCGTATACCTGTTATGGACCCAGGCTGCAGAAACTCATGTGCTTTATGAGAATATTTTGTGGTTCCTGCAACTTTTACTGCAAGGTTCCACTAATTCTCAACAAGTTGAAGTACCACCTCTGCCCCACTCTCTCTCCATCCCCTGTCCCCCACTGTAATTAACAAGTTCGCATGACAAGATAACGACTCCCAGTCTCTTTGAGAAACTCGGGCGACATCTGAGGCCCTCTTTTCATTGGGTCTCCTGATTGTTTTGTGAGGAATTGTTTTCTGCTGCGGCTTTGAGCTCGAACCTGAAACCCCATAAGGATATGAGTAAGTAACATGTGTTCGCGGCTTCTTTGGTCCATCGCCCAAACGATTTAGGGAACCATCAGATTTTGCTTCTGACCAACCACGTAAGAAGTGTCCATAAAATGAACTACTTCTACTCCGATGCCATATGCTTCTTGGTGCGGTGGGATTTGGACTCGGGACAAGGCTGCCATTCATATTGCAAGCCATATCAGTAGGCGGCAAACGGTCCAGCGATCCATCATGAACAGGCTTTTCGCTCTCATTATAGTGGGGAATATCTATCTTAATACCATTCAAAGAAGGACAAGCACCATTTATGTGCTTCTGTCCAACCTCATCACCATCTAAAGAAGTAGCAACGCGAATCCTGCCAGTGTGAAGATTACCACTTTGGTTATCCTGAGGGGTCCTCGAATCTGCACCCTTACAAACAACCAGCTCAAGAGCCTGATCATCTTTAGCACAACGTAAGTACTTATCACAAGGACTCTCTCTTGATGGAGCTTCTTGGCTAGTTTGGAATCCCATATCCCAAAAAAAAAAATGTGCGTTAATTTGTCGCGTCCCTCGTCAGTAGCTGTAGCAGTCTTTATGTGCTCAGATTGCTTATTATCCACTTTTATTAGTTTTAGCTTGATGTGCTTCCTGTCATTAAGCTTTTCTTGACCTGTCTTAATCCTACGAATTGCCCATGCTTTTTCCTCTCTTTTTTTCTCCTTGAAATGTTGTCTGTCGAAATTCTATTATAGCTTGCGCTGTATCAAATTGGATACTATGTGAATAACAGTAGGAGGTCTAACAATCAGTTCACTCATTTGGCATCGGCTAATAAGGTGCACCATTCACTCATTTGGCCTTCTAGTTATTGAGAACCTTTGGTGGCACCAACACCTCAGATCATGCCTGGTAGGCCTAAAGAGAAAAGGATAGCAGAGGAAGGAGAATCTACAAGTGGATTCAAAGTATCAAACAAGGCACAGAATCACATGCCATTCGTTCCTCAAGCGAGGCCACAACTCAAGAAATTGTCCATTGAAACAAAAGAAAAAGGTAAGGTTCATTCATTATGTGTTTCTAGTCTCTGTGTCTTCTCCGTTTTTCTGACTTTATTTTCTTAAGTGAACAGGATGAAGAGATAGACTGAGAGAAGCCAACCAACTTGTCACAGAGATACATCATAACAATGTCACTACTCAAAGGTACTTTTAACCTTACCGTTAAGAAACAGAGTATGCAATTGAATGATCACAAGAGCCACATTTATTTGAGCATTGTTTCGTTCTTAATAGCCTGAGTAGAGGCAGTCAAGTCATTTCTCTACTAAGGGATATCGACAATGTTGTGGTCAATGCCAAGAAGGTAAAATGCGCATCTCACATATTTATCACATTAATGGGATTAGAGGTTCCCCTTTATGGTAGTAAACTGAGTTGTTATGTAAAGATTTGAAATTTGATTTGCAGTATGCATTTCTTTTGTCCAGTAGCAAAAGGAAGACGGTATGAGAAAGAAGCATGAGAAACGGAAACAAGCGATGGAGCATTTCAAGGACATTGATCTAGTACATCTTGTTGCTATGATACTTCTCAATTTAAGATCAAGAGATGGAGCTTGCGTCTATATTTTCTACAAGTGTTTAAGATGTGGGGGATGGTGCTGTTAAGGCCACAAGCATTCTGGGCAACAATTTTTTTTGCTTGGGAGTACGTTCAATATTCCAAAAGAAGTGCAGTTGGCCTTATGTTCGCCTACTCTTTTGGTGTTGTAGACAAGGCTCTGTCCCCATTCCCCAATTACAAGACAAGCTTGTTTAGATGTAGGACATGAATTTTTCTTACCTAAAAATTTCAACAAATTTTCATTCTATAGGTCAAAAATCAAAGGATTAGACTAACATCTACAAGAATACTTAGCCGTCTGGTCCGGACAGCTTTGACTTTCCTGGGCCTGTCATCCTCCGGTAGGCAAAATCCGAGTCCTTTACTATAAAGACCTGGGCTATGTGCTTTTAGATGCTACTGTTCTTCACATAATGTTGTATATCTTTCTTGGGGGGCTCTTGGCCTGATCCTTCTCGTTTCCAGACTTACTAATTTCAGGGGACTTTTACTCTCAATGCCCTGCTCTTTTTAACTTCTTTGGGACTGGAATTGTTGATAATACGTCTTCTTAATAGCAAAAAAAGAACACTAGACTAATTAACTGGGCTAGGGTAATTCTACGGTCCCTAAAAGACTTTTTGAATCGTTCAGATATCATGCAACTGTCTTGGAATAACAACAAAGAGTATATTAGATGACCCTAATTGAAGTCACTCAAAATAATACTAGAATTGCCCAAAACGGGGGTTTATTGAAGCCATTTCGAATCGGACTGGGAGGAGCTTTTTGGAGGAGACGACCTAATACAGTCAGAATGTTGGACGGTTACCTAAAGCGGCTAAGTTGCATTTTCTCTTTTAAAATTTATCGCCCAATTTTCATTGTATCTCCTGCTTGCAATTTCTTTAAGTATTTATCACCTCTTCATTAGTATTTCCTGGATGACAGTGCTATTGTTTTCTTACTTTATTCAAGGATTCTGTGGGAGATGTTTATGGACTTTAATGCGGAGCTTTGGCAAAAATGTTTCTGCTCATCATGCCATTAACTGAAGTAGATCGAAAGGCCTTCTAAATGCATCATTTGTCATCAGTCTTCAGGTAAGATTCTTCATCTTATTCAGAAAAAAGAAGATCCTCCGCATTTGAATAAAAAACTGTTGTATACTGGCATTTTGATAGCATGCCGAAGGTAATCATATCAGTCGAGAAATGCTAAATGAAGGACCCTATATGGAGGTCATGATGTTAGCTTTTAGTTTGCTCTGCGATAACCATGCAGTTCTCTAGGGTACGATTAAGAATGAATTTACAGTACAAAAAGAGCTGCTGGCTCAGGACAAAATTTGTCCAGCCATTGTGTTCCGCACGTTTTATCTGATAAAATCGTCCGCATTAGCCGATTAAGGTAATCGTCTCGGTCGTGAAACTGTAAATGTAAGAACAAACTTTTTTCCTAGTGGGTGTGGTCGTGAATTAACTAGGAACTAGGCCAGAAGCAAAACCATTGTGGATTATTTGTATCAAACGAGAAGTTTGCAACCTCGAATTTCGTTGACTTCCTAATATTTGTAGAGTGATTAATGCCATCACTCATTTACCTGAACTTTTGAGTCAAGCAAATAATCAAGATGGCAGACATGAACGAGAATGTCTGTTGATATAATCCACTGCTGCACTAGAATAATCCCTTATATTGTGCATAAGCTCTTATTAGTGCATTTTCTTAATGTAAAGAAAAACATTGTAATCGTTTTCATAATTTTCCCGAGCAAACAATCCTTTATCCTAGCTGTCATTTGAAAACCGTCTTGCATTCATTTTGATATGTGAACAGCACATAATCTTGAGGAAAGAATCATACTATATATCCCTCGAAAGATGCAGCTTAAGTTGAATTCGCTATGCAACTTGACCAAAGAGAGTTGTTTGTGATTCCGATTTGGTGTAAAATCGGCACCTGCATGGAGGTCTTTCAAAGTCTTTATTCAAAGAAAGTTGTTTGTGATTCATATTTGGATCTTCACAGTAAAGTGGAAGCTATTCGATGATTGGTTGCTAATTGGGTTATTAAAGAATTCAGAAATTCTTACTTTGTGAAGTTGCTGTCATAGTTGGCTTGGAATGATTCTTACCACCACGGTCGAAAATCTTGGAATCGAAGTTTTGCGCGGTTGAGATCCTATTGCAGTTGATTTTGATGTCAGAATGATAAAGGTTGATGTTGATGCGAAATCTGAAAATGTTTCTGGTGTGAAGTGTTGGAAATATGGTGTGGGTGAATGAGAAATTGTTTCTCAAAGAACACCCTTGAGTTGGTGTTAATGGATGATTTTGTAACAATGCTTTAATGCGAGCTCAGAAGCAGAGTATGTTTCGGATGAGCTCAGAAGCAACGTTCAGAAGCAGCTCTCACAGGGTCAGAACCAGCGTTCAGAAGCAGCTCACGCAGGTTCATAACCAGCGTTCAGAAGCAGCTCGAGCGGGGTTCAGATCCAGCGTTCAGAAGCTACTCGCACAGGGTTCAGAAGCAGCTCGCGACGCTCCGAAGTTGACCATTTGTAATGTTTTGGAATGTCATTACATTACGACAGTTACAAATGGCAGAGTTAATCATCCATTATGACATAAACAGCATATTTAAATGTCTGTTACACCACAACAGTTACGAATGGCAAATTCAAATGGCCGTTATCAACTGTTACACCATATACTTCCGAAATAACCCTTCACTCATCTTATAAATAGATGATTCTCTTTCAGTTTTAAAATACACAGATACACAGACACACACTCAAACGAAAACCAAAACTCTCCCTTTGTTTCTTGCATTGTTTTCGATAGTGTTCAAACACAAGTTCTTCAAGTTCGCCAAAAGCTCTGAGGCACTGTGCTCACCTCCTAGCTGTCAACCGTTGTATCCTGGGAGATAGACGCTCACGAAACCTCAAGCACAGAGTTAAGGGAGCGAATCTGTTTTAAGGAAACTGTGTTCAACACAGACCTCGGTTTATACTTGTGTCGATCCCACTTTTCTTATGTCGAAAAGCTATTTGCAAGTGAATCTGAAAGTTTTCACCAAACCTTTTTAAATAGTAAGTGTTTTCCAGGAATTCAGATTCAGACACGTTCTGCTTCTGAATGCCCTTTTTGAGCTGATCAGATTCAGACTCAGGCTCAACAGGTTTTCCCAACATTTCTTCTGAACTAGTGAATCTGAATCGTCTTGGAGATTGATTCTAAACAGGCTCCCGAACCAACATGAAGAACAAGGTTGCGCAGAGTCCAGTGATTTGCATTTGAGATTGCACTCTATTGCGGATATTGAAGCTCATTTGTAACAAAGATTCAGCTATCATGAACATGCAATTCTGGAATCCAACTGACCATTGTCGCGACCCTCTAAAAAAATTTAAAATTCTAAAGGGGTTAACGGATTATTAGGTTAATTAGATTTGACTAACCTAACGCGGACCCTCCCAAACCCTACCGAATCGCAACTTTGGTTTTTGTTTAAATGATTTTGAAATTTGGAGTCGCCACTAATCGTTCTTGGTAGGTCGATTAGAAACCTAAATAAATTAGCAGAAGGACTAATTTATTCCTGCGAACCAGAGATTATGAGCTCGGGGACTTGGTTACACTAGTTAATTAAAACTAATGCCCTTTCGGTACCTTAATTTCATGGATATCCTAATTCGGCAACTCAGGCTTGGTTTATTCCTAAGGCTCTAGTAGGGTATTCTCTTTTGTATTTTCACTTTTTAAATAGGATGCATGGATGGTATATATATTTTTTTAAGTGTTAAACATTCCCTGAAGCCGAAAGAGGGAGTGTGTTAACGACTTCTGTGCAGTATTACGACCTACTCATCTTTTGGGTTTGATGATTCAAAAATTAAATTATAGAAAGTACATGACAGTGAATAAACACCTCCAATGGGAGGCCTAGCATTGGCTTGGCTCTTCCCTTTGGGATTTAAGGTACAGGTATTTAAGTTGCAAGTATTTAAACTACTATAAGTAAAAACCTCCAATGGGAGGCTGAGCATTGGCTTGGCTCTTCCCTTTGGGATTTAAGGTACAGGTATTTAAGTTGCAGGTATTTAACTACTGTAAGTAAAAACCTCCAATGGGAAGCTAAGCATTGGCTTGGCTCTTCCCTTTGGGATTTAAGGTGCAGGTATTTAAGTTGCAGGTATTTAACTACTGTAAGTAAAAACCTCCAATGGGAGGCTAAGCATTGGCTTGGCTCTTCCCTTTGGGATTTAAGGTACAGGTATTTAAGTTGCAGGTATTTAACTACTGTAAGTAAAAACCTCCAATGGGAGGCTAAGCATTGGCTTGGCTCTTCCCTTTGGGATTTAAGGTACATGTATTTAGGTTGCAGGTATTTAACTACTGTAGTAAAAATCTCCAATGGGAGGTTAAGCATTGGCTTGGCTCTTCCCTTTGGGATTTATGGTGCAGGTATTTAAATTGCGGATGGACTTTGTCCTCTCCATTCTGGGGTATGAATTCTTTAAAATAAAATACAACGAATTGATTCAACAATTTGAAATTTGTGCGCGCTTGAGGACTCCTCCAAGCCGATTTTGTGCTTCCATAGGGTTGACCATTGATATAGAGCTGCGGCTTCCTGACATAAAATAGAGTGAAGTGTCAGTATACAAAATATGTGCTAATCTGCACCTAAAACCAGAAGAGTGGAAAGAGTACTTATCTTCCTTTTTTTTTGAGGGATTTCTATAATTGATTTTCGCTCTCTATGTTCCCAATATAGAGAGTTTCTTTTGAATTAAGAGGGACTTTTAGTCACAAATCAGTTGAGAAATCGGTGGACAGCTTAGGAGCTTGTCTGGACCGATTTTTGCATCTTTACGAGATTTTTGCTGTTGACGTAGAGATATCCTTCTCCTGACATAAAATATGAAAAAAAAAAAGAGATGGAGAAAGTGTATACAATTTGTGCTAATTTGCGAGTAAAACCATAAATAAATGAATAAATAAAAACACTTAGCTCGAATTTACTTGCTCGTTGACGAGGATGAACTCTTGATTTATATTGATCGATGAAGGAATTTGTGATGATAACCCATAGCTTTAAACTCCCATCATCTTCAAAATTCTATCTCTTTTGGTATTTTCTTTCTCTCAAATTTTTCTTCAATCTCCCAAAACTCTCTCAAACATCCAAAATTTTCTCTCCCCAAAAAAGTTCCTCAAACACTTCAAATTTTCTCTCCAAAAATCTCCCCTCTCAAGCTCACTTCTTCCTCCTTTTATAATCTACTCATCTATCTCCCATTCTCATTTTTCCACTAACTCTATCTCCCATTCTAATTTCTCCACTAACTCTTCTTCATTTTCATCTTCCATTCTCCATCTCTATCTCACATTCTAATCTCTCCACTAACTCTTCTTCATCTTCATCTTCCCTTCTCCATATTTATCTCCCATTCTAATTTCTCCACTAACACTTCTTCATCTCCATCTTCCCTTCTCTATTCTTATCTTCCATTCTAATTTCTCTACTAACTCTTCTTCATCTCCATCTTCCCTTCTCTATTCTTATCTTATTTTCTCCATCCATTCTTCTCCAACTTCTCTTCTTCATCTCTTCTTCTCCATCTCCCATTCTCTATTCTAATTTATCCACTAACTCTTCTTTTTGTTATTTATAAAATAATCCTTCAAGAGTTAGGTATTTGGACTCTAGTCCTTGAATTTTAAGTATTTACAATTCAGTCCCTGAAAAAATATATTTCTTTAAGTCCAAATCTCCTCACAATTTTTGACACACCAAAATTTACCACATGTCAAATTTAAGCTCATTTCTTGCCGCTGAAAATAATGCAGAATTTAATTAAAACCCTTTTGCAAAATTAAGTCATTCTGGGTATAATTGGGCCAAGATGAAAATTTAAAATATTAGAAGACAATGTCACAACTCATAAAAAGTGAAAATTAAAAATAAGTTGACTCAAATTAAATTTTTTTAGGCCCGATTCAAGATTATACTCGTGAAGGAACACGTGACTCGAATTGGATTTTTCTGAATTTGCGATGGCCAATATGAAAATAGATTTAAAATAAAAATATTAACTATCTTTGTGTATTTGTTTGGCCTCAAATGTTATTTTTCCAAAATTTTCAAGTATTTTTGTATTTTTTTTTTAAAAACAATTAAATATATATAATATGAAAATTTATTTTTTGGTCAAAATCGGTTCCCTAGGCTTGGATAAGGTTCCCAAAGTTGATTTTTCAATTTTATGAATTTTTATGGATTTTCTATTAATTTTCGAAAATAAATAAATAAAAAATATGTAAAAATACTGAAAATATGAAAAATCATTTTTTGGTCAGAATTGGTTCCCTAGGCTTGGCTAAGGTCCCCAAAGTTGATTTTTCAATTTTATGAATTTTTATGGATTTTTTATTACTTTAGCAATAGAAAAAATGATTAAAAATCAGGTGTCAACAACCATTTATTTTGGTCCTCTGCTTAGTGCTTGCTCTAATGACCAGAGAACGTTAAAATGTCATTGTCCTCGTGTCTTTTTATTGGCGTGATTAGAAAGCAGGAGGATGATTTCCCTTACTCAGTACTGTAGCTTATTTGAGATTTTTCTCACCCAAGTTCGCGATTTTTTTTTTCCAAGTATGAGGTACTTTTCAATTTATTAGATACTCGATAGGGGTACTCTAGATTGGAAAAAAAAAAAAGAGTCGGAAATGCTATAATTGATTGGGTTACATCCTTGACACGTGCAACAAATAACTTGACTATGCTACTATGAAAAATAACTTCTTAGGACCTATAAATAATAGAATTCTAATCTCTAGGTGGTAGAATTAATACAATTCAGTACGTGACTGTATTGTATTTGTGAAATTAATCATAGCTTTGACTCTATTACTTTGGAATCCATCATTCACTTTTGATTCAAAGTTATTGTTTAAGGTGCAACCGATTTGTAATCCCAGGAGCCAGTTTTATATTAGCAAATGTCAAAACCGATTTATAACGTCTATTTATTATGTCTTTTGTAGAACTCATGAAATGAGCTAAACTAATCCCAAGAAAAATGAATATGCTGAATATTTTATAACCATATAAATTGGAATAGTAACTTTTACACCTAAAAGGTTATATTATTTGGTGTAATTATTTCCATACTTTTGTCGAGTTCATTAAGTCGAAATTAAAGTGGTTTCGATAAAATTGATACAAATTTTTCTTTTAAGTTTATTCTTAAATTTAATCAAAATGTATAAAGTTATTTTCTTATGTTATTTGAAAGTACAATCAACTTTGATGAAATAAAATAAGAAAAAAAAAACACGCGAAGTGCGAAGCATGGACAGGAGCACTATGACAACTTGCAGATAAACAAAATGAAAAGACATTAAAAGCATAATTGAAACACATTCATAACTTTTTGTGTTGTTTGATGTGGGTCGTTGTGTCAGCAAAAACTGAGTCATATAGGATAACATCGTTCGAAAGTCTGTATTACCTTTGTTTTAGATGTCAAAGTTTACATTTATTTTTCCTTTAGTTACTCTTCTCTTGGATACCTTTTAGGTGTTGAGATCTAATTTCTTCTTCACTAGTCATGTCATTCTCCTCTGAGCATCTATGAAGTCTTGCACAACATTGTGAAGTACCATAAGAAACATTCTGGTTTGGAGAAACTGTATATATTTGGAAATGCATGTTAATAGAGATATGAACAATGATATTAGATTATCTTAATTAGATATAAGTAGTGTTAATGAACGTTGATTCTTGCTTATAGGGAACCGAAAAGATTGAGGCCATTTATCTTAGCAAAGACAGCTCATTAGAGGAAGGTGACAATATCCTCACAGGTAAACAATTCAAGAACTTAAGGAATCTTAGGTTCCTTGACGCAAGGGGGGCACATATTATCGGAGATTTTAAAAACTCAATGAAGAAGTTAAAATGGCTTCAATCGAAGAATTGTCCCCCGACCTTTGAAGCAAAAAAATTTCATGTGGAGGAATTACGTGTACTCAATTTGCGGGGACCCGCTACATTCGATAAATGGCAAGGATGGAGTTGGATCAAGGTAAGATGAAAGCACAAGTCTATTTTTCTTTTCTTTTGAATCATAATTACATTGGGCTAATCTTTTGACAATTATAATATTCTTTTATCAGATGGCAAAGAAGCTAAAATATCTCAATCTTTCATATTGTGAATCATTAGAAGAAACTATCTGCGTCTCATCGCTTGAGAATCTAGAGGTTCTGATCCTCAGAGGTTGTTGTGAGCTAAAGCAAATTGACTCTTCGATTGGAAACATGAAGAGTTTGGTACGCTTGGATTTGACGAGATGTGAGGGTCTCAAGGGGCTGCCAACAAAAGTGGGTAGATTAAAAGCACTGGAGCAACTACTTCTAAGAGAGTGTCATGACATTTCTTCACTGCCAGACAGCATAGGGGATTTGCAGAATCTAGAAATTCTGAATATTAGTTACTCTGGGATAAAAGAATTACCCGATGGTATTGGAAGGCTGAGAAAGCTCCGAGATTTAGATGCTGGGAGGGGATATGCCGGAAAGCATCCGTAATCTTTCTTCCTTGCAACGCCTAGATTTGTCTAGATGCAGCAAGCTCAGATATCCGTCGGTGCTTCCTTCCAGCTTAACATATTTATGCGTCACCTGTCAAAGTGCCAGACTGCCTTCATTTTCCAACCTAACCCGTCTCAAGGAACTATACCTTGATGATTGCGAATTTCTCGAGTGCATCGGGGATCATCCATCAACACTATTAGAGAAATCCCCAATCACTCACTTCGAATTGGAAATCTTGGGCATCAAACAATGCCGGCGTATGATAACACTGGACGTTTCACAATTTAACCATCTGAGGGCATTAACTGCATTTGATTGCGCTAATTTACTCGAGATTCGAGGTCTTGGCCAATTGAAATATTTGGAAAGCTTGGACATCGGATATTGCCATTCAATCGAAAGGCTCGACCTTCCAAAGTCTGAGGGTCTGAAGAAGTTATCGATTCGATCATGCAATAAATTAGTTGAAATTCACGGCCTTGACAGGTTTGTGTTCTTGAAAGAGCTAAACATCTTTGATTGAAATTCAAAGCTCTGATAGGTTGGAGTCATTGAAAAAAATAAATATACGTGAGTGTGATAAAATTGCAAGGCTAGACCTTGCAAAATCTGAAGGTCTGAAGATATTCAATGCTGCATGTTGTGGAACGTTGATTGAAATTCAAGGTCTCGATAGGTTGGAATCTTTGGAAGAAATAAATATATCTGGATGCACTAAAATTGCAAGACTGGACCTTCCAAAGTCCAAGGGTCTGGAGAAATTTAAGGCTCAAAATTGCAAAAGCTTGATTGAAATCCAAGGTCTCCATAACTCGGAGTTCTTAGAAGTACTAGATATGTCGGGGTGCACTTCCTTCGGAAGGTTACCAGATTTATGTTGCTTTGACACCTTACGTCACTTGGCAATCAACTGTTGTGACAACCTTGATGATATTCAGAGCTTAGAGAGATTCCCATCCCTCACAACTTTATGTATTGAGGAGTATAACAAGTCCTTAGCAAAATTACCAACATTTCGTCATTTACAGTCATTGACCCTATCAAATTGTCATGAACTTCGGGAGGTCGTGGGACTTGAGGAGTTGACATCTCTAAAAGAAATTTCTTTATGCGGATGTCCTTTCATGGAGATCTTACCTGATTTGTCATCATGTACCAATTTGGAGAGTCTGGATATAGGAGATTGCGAGAAACTGACTAAGCTTCGAGGGCTGGAGAAATTGGAGAATGTAAGGATTTTGACGATTGCACTATGCGAGTCCCTCAAAACAATATCGGAATTGGACATTTTTGGGGAGATGGCATCTCTAGAACGTATTTCTTTCTATGGATGTTCCTCAATCGAGATCCTACCTGATTTGTCATCATGTACCAACTTGGAAAGTCTGGATGTGAGTTGTTGCAAGAAACTGACTGAGCTTCGAGGGCTGGAGAAATTGGAGAAACTATTAGTATTGCAGGCTTCAGGATGCATGTCCCTCAAAAAAATACCGAAATTGCTTAGAGGGAGGGTCTATTTTGAAGCGGTCGAAGAAGAAGAAGAAGAAGAAGAAGAAGAAGAAGAAGAAGAAGAAGAAGAAGAAGAAGAAGAAGTTTTTTTGGAGGAGACCACCTAATAATACAGTCAGAACGTTGGACGATCCCCATTTCCTCAAGCAGGTGAGTTGCCTTTGCTCTTTTAAAATCTATCGCCAATTTTCATTGTATTTCCTGTTTGCAATATCTTTTCAGATTTATTACCTCTCCGTTAGTATTTCCTGGTTGACAGCGATATTATTTTCTTACTTGATTCAAGGATTATGGGGGAGATGTTTGTTGAATTTAATGCAGTGCTTGGGCAAAAATGTCTCTGCTCATCATTCCAGTAACTGAAGTAGATCAGAAGGTCTTCTAAGTGCATCATTCGTCATTAGTCTTCAGTTAAGATTCTTCATCCTATTCAGAAAAATAAAGACTCCGTGTTTGATTGACTTTGGAATGCTGGAATTATTGAATAAAAAACTGTCGTTTACTAGAATTATTGGAAAGGTAGAGGATGCTCGTCTATTTTTATCCTGCATTACCCTGATTACGATCAAAGGATGGATTGTAAAGCTCAAACTGTTCCTTCAAAAGGTTTTTGAAATACTAAAAGTCTAGCCTATTAGTTTGATAGAGTGCCCAATTTTGTGGGCGATTGCGTTCCAATTTGGTACAACAGTCGGCACTTGCACGGGGTCCTTTGGAGTCTTTATTGAAAGAGAGTTGTTGGTGATTCAGGTAAGGATCTTCATGCTAAAAAGTGGAAGCTATTCCTAAACTTTTTTGGGATAATAAAGAACTCAGAGGTTCTTGAGTTGTGAAGCTGCTGTCATAGTTGAGATATTGGAATCGAAGTTTCGTGAGGTTGAGATCTTATTGCAGATGATTTTGCTGTCTGAATGAAAGAGGTTGCTGTTGACATCAAATTTGAAAGGGTTTCTGTTGTGAAGAACCAAGTCGCTAGATTCTGGAGATGTGCATCTGAGATTGTGCTCTATTTCGGATATTGAAGCTCAATGTAACCAAGGTTCAACTATCATGAACATGCAATTTCAGAATCCAATTGACCATTTATTTCTCAGAAACAAATACACAATAACTTGTCGTGTTCCTTGTCAATAGTTGTAGGAGTCTTTATGTGCTCAGATTGCTTATTATACCTGTTGCACTCTGATTAGTTTAGCTTGATGCACTTCCTGTTCTTAAACTTTTCTTAACCTGTCTTGATCCTACGAATTGCCCTTGTTGTTTCTCTCTTTTTTCCTTCTTGAAATTTTGTCTGTTGAAATTCTATTACAGCTTGCATCATATCAAATTGGATACTGTGTGAACTAATAGTAAGAGGTCTAAAAATTAGTTCACTCATTTGGCATCAGCTAATAAGGCGGCACCCACGCCTTGGATTATGCTTGTTAGGCCTAAAGAGCAGAGGATAGCAGAGGAAGGAGAATCTACAAATAAATTCAAATAATCAAACAAGGCACATAAATCACAAGCCATTTGTACTTCAAGTGAAGCCACAACTCAAGAAATTGTCCATTGAAACAATAGAAAAAGGTAAGGTTCATTCATTATGTGTTTCTAGTCTCCGTTTGTCTCATTTTTTTTTTTTCTGAACTTTATTTTCTTAAGTGAACAGGATGGAGAGATAGTCGAAAGGAGAGAAGCCAACCAACTTGTTGCCAAGATGCATCATAACAATGCCACCACTTGAAGGTACTTTTAACCTTACACCAGCAGTAGTAGCAGAAAGTCGATATCTTTGCCCCATGGTTGCTATGAATGCATAGATAGTGATCATATGTACGTAGGGTAGCAGAAATAAGGGAATGATGACCAGACTTTAATCAGACATAGTGATGAACGAAATGCGATTTCTCGGTGTTGATTCCATTAACAGCTCTATCAAGTTGGACTTGATAAATCTATAAGTATGCGTCGGAATCTCTGTGAATATGCTCATCGTCAAGTGCTCCATTCATCTTGTTGTCTTGTTGAGGATAACAAGCCCTTAGCAAAATACAGGCATTTTACCTTTCAAATTATCATGAACTTCAGGAGATCCTGGGACTTGAGGAGTTGACTCTCTAGGACATATTGCTATCTCAGGATGTTCCTTGATCAAGATCTTACCTGATTTGTCATCATGTACCAACTTGAAGGATCTGGTTGTGGAGATTGTGAGAAACTGACTGAGCTTCGAGGGCTGGAGAAATTGGAGGAACTAAGCAAATTGGATATTTGTGGATGCAAGTCACTCAAAACAATATTGGAATTGCCTGGAATGAAGGTTTATTTGGAGACGGTCCCCATTTCCTAAAAAATACCTAAAGCAGGTAACTTGCCTTTTCTCTTTTAAAATCTATCGCCTAATTTTCACCATTGTATTTCCTGTTTACAATATCTTTTAAGATTTATTACCTCTTCATTACTATTTCCTGGTTGACAGTGCTATTGTTTTCTGACTTGATTCGAGGATTATGAGGGAGATGTTCGCGGAATTCAATGCAGTGCTTTGGAAAAAATACTTCTGCTCATCATGCCAGTAACAGAAGTAGATCGAAAGGCCTTCTAAATGCATCATTTGTCATTAGTCTTCAGGTAAGATTCTTTATCTTATTCAGAAAAATAAAGATTCTCTGCATTTGTTTGACTCAAGAATGCTGGAATTATTGAATAAAAAACTGATGTATCCTGGCATTCGACAGCATTAACATCAACATCACCTTTATCCCCAATTAGTTGGGTCAGCGGTCGATGAACCCGAAGAGAAAAGCATGCCGAAGGTATTTGTATCGGTCGAGAAATGCTAAATGAAGGACCCTATATGGAGGTCATGATATTAGCTTTTAGTTTCCTCTGCTTGATCCATGCAGTTTCTGACTGC
Source organism: Psidium guajava (assembly GCA_016432845.1). Classification (NCBI taxonomy): domain Eukaryota; kingdom Viridiplantae; phylum Streptophyta; class Magnoliopsida; order Myrtales; family Myrtaceae; genus Psidium; species Psidium guajava. The sequence continues at coordinate 12,266,751 of CM028229.1, forward strand.
ATCTTTCTAAGGTACGATTAAGAATGAATTTAAGTACGAAAGGAACCTGCTGAGAGGGTATCCCTTAGTGTGCCACGCTCCTGGCTCGGGAAAAAATTTGTCCAGCCATTGTGTTCTGCACGTTTTATCTCACAAAATTCTCTGGATTAGCTGATTAAGGCAATCGTTTTCATAAAGGAAACAATCCTCTCTCCTATCTGCCATTTGAAAACTGTCTTGCCTTCAATTTGATATGTGAACAGCACATAATGTTAAGAGAAAGAATCATGTTATATATCCCAACAAAGAAGCAACTGAAGTTGAATTCGCTACAAAACTTGATCATAGCTTCTGGGGTTGATGAGGCTAGATGCCTATCGGTTGGATTGAAAGAGTTGAAAAAGAAAATTAATATTGAGTTCGACAAACACAGATCTGTAAACGTTGGGGTAGCATGAGTAATTTGCTGATGGTAGTTGCTAGATTGATTACATTTTATTCATTGGCAGGATTTGGTTATTACTCCACCAGTAGTGATGCAAATACTGAAACATCCAAAGGAGATTTCGAAAGGCACTGTGAAAAGGAGACAAAGTCATCAAAGGATCAGGAGCTCGATTTTTCTTGGACTTCTCCGAACGCTGACTATGCAACCTTGGAAAGGTAAAGGATGCTCGCCTATTTTATCACCATGTAGACCTGAAACTGTATGTTACGAGATCTTTTAAATACTGAAAGTCTAGTCTATTAGTTTAGTAGAGTGCCCTGTAATTATCGTCACCTGAATGGAGGTCTTTCGGACTCTTTATTCAAAGAGAGTTGTTTGTGATTCAGGTTTGGATCTTCATGCTAAACTTTGTTGGGTTAACAAAGAACTCTGAGGTTCTTACTTTGTGAAGCTGCTGTCATAGTTGGCTTGGAATGATTATTACCCGTGGTTGGAAGTCTTGGAATCGAAGTCTTGCGAGGTTGAGATTTTATTGCAGTTGGTTTTGCCGTCAAAATGACAGAGGTTACTGTTGATACCATTGAAATTGTTTCTGATATGAAGAACAGGGTCGCCAGAGTCCGGTGATGTGCATTTCAGGTTGCGCTCTTTTTCAGATATTGAAGCTCAATGTAACGAAGGTCCAGCTATCATGAACATGCAATTTCGGAATCCAATTGACCATTTACTTCTCAAAAACAAATGCACAATAATTTGTCATGTCCCTTGTCCTCAGCTGTAGGAATCATTATGTGCTCAGATTGCCAGTTATTATCCCTGTTGCACTCTGATTAGTTTAGCTTGATGTACTTCTTGTTCTTAAACTTTCCTTGACCTGTCTTGATCCTATGAATTGCCCATGTTGTTTCCCTCTTTTTTTTCCTCCTTGAAATGTTGTCTATCAAAATTCTATCACATCTTGCATTGTATCAAATTGGATACTATGTGAACTAAAAGTAGGAGGTCTAAAAATCAGTTCACTCATATGTCCTTAGCTAATAAGGTGCACCATTCACTCACTTGGCCTTCCAAAGATAGAGAACCCTTGGTGGCACCAATGGAAGAATTAAATGGGACATATGTCAGACACCCAAAAGCCTGCCTGAGCCTAAGCAGGTGGGAAGGCGAGTGGGATGTCATTGACACGAGTCCAATATGCCTAATGACATGTTGGCCTCCAAGTATAGGTCATAACCGATAATCGAGTAGAGGATAGCATTGGCGACACTAAGTAATCAATACACAATGAAGACGTGCGAGGAGAAATGAAGTCAAAGGTTCAATCGCCTAGTGGATAACGAGAGCAATTATCGAAAGGGACCCGGAAATATATGAATAAGTTAGTATTTTAGAAGTAACCGTTACCGATGACTATCCCTTGCAATCGACTATAAATAGTTGAAGAAAAAACCTTTGAAAAGGATCCACAATAGTTCTTTATTACTTCTTATTGTTCTTTGTTTACTTTATCCGTTTTACTCTTTACATAATCATTATCTATTACTTCTCGTCTAAATCCCTGCATAACCCGATTCACTCTAAAAGCTAAAAATAACAATTCGAACTTCAGTAAAAAGATCATAAGATCCTTGACACGTGTTGGCAGCAAAACGAAGTCTATCCATTTCTATATAAGATCAATAGCTTCAATATATTCAAGAAAGGCAGGTACCGCCTTTGGACTTTCTGGTTCATTGAAATTTCCACGCCCCCGACAACGACGACTATGAGCGCGCGGCGGGATTACTGTGTTCCTGGTCAATGAATTGCTAACTTCCACGTAGCCTGACAAGTTCGAATCGCCGGTGCTAATACTGGTTGCCAACTTGGCTTCGGTAATTGGGTCCCACGCTAATCATGGGCCTTGCATTATGTGGTTCCCGAGCGACTTTGGTGGAAAAGTTTTGAGATTTTTTTTTTTTTTGAGTTAGAATATGTATAAGCTTGGCTTCTCAGTCCATAATCTCCTTCTGAATAATGTCTTAGAAATTCGGCATCGCATTGTAAATTTGCGGGAAAGTTGCACGAAAATTTCCATAATTCAAAGGTAATAACATAATTGCTCTTAAGCTTTTCGATTGTTACGTGTTACTCTAGCAAACTTTCATTTTGTCATATGCATAAAAGAAAAGGAAAAAAAATGATGAAAATCATCGTTCGAGAGGACCCACCAAAATAAGTCATCATGCTTATTTTAAGAGAGTAAATTTGTTACAAATATGTCATTTTAGGATTTTTTATAGTAAAAAAAATAGTTCGAAATAAATTATCACAAGTATATCAGTTTGAGACTTTTTATCGTAATAAAATTAGTTTGGGGATAAATTTATTACAAATATACTAATTTAGAATTTTTTGTGGTAAAAAAATAATTTAAGATAAATTTATCATAATTATATTATTTTAAAATTTTCATGATATTAATTTTAAATTTAAATATGGAAAAAAAATTCTTGTAGCATGGGACAAGAAGGGGCAAAAGCACTGTCGCAATTTTTTTACTCGAGGGAAGGGAATCTTTTGACTAAAATCTTGCCGACGACTCAAAAGAAAAGCACGCTAAAATGCATTGGCGGCTCTTTCTTCGGTTCCACATTAGGATGACCCACCTTCTTTTTCTTTGCTTTTTTTTTTGTTTTATTTCCTTTTCATTATCACTTCTGCAAATTTCTTTTCCAAAAGAAATGTTTTTATGCTATGAGTTATCCAATTGGTGAGTTAATTATTTTGATAGTTTACCTGATAAATGATTAATTTTTGGCCAGCAGCATTTGATAAACGATTCGATACCGCAATTTTAATATTTTCTACAGATTTTTTATGAGAATTTGTAAATTGACATGAAGCACGTGCTCTCCATTATTTCAAGTTTGACAAAAATGTCATTATTACTTATAAGTAATTGGAATAACTATGCTAAAATTGATATACCAAGTGATACGGTCAAATTATAATTTAACATTTAACAAGTGAATAAATAGATTTATGAAAAATACGTATCGTACTACAAGCCTGGAAATTTGGACGGTTCTTTTTTCTTTCTCGAGAAAAAAAAAACATATTTTATAAAATGTGCGACCGCACTGATTGCTGTTCACGTGCAGTTCAGACCAACTCTTTATCTCTCTCTTCTTATTCGGCAAGGGAGACCCGCTCTGCAACTTTTTAAGTACATTAAAAGTTCGACAGCACTTATCCATTGCCTTTGGTTTTCTTTCCTTCCATTGCTTCTGCGTCGTTATTCCTCGCATACTGTATTGTCTCTTCCTGGGCGGGGATCTCGTTTTTTCCTGAGAGGCATTCTGAGTTTCTTCTCCATCAGACTCGAAAGCAAAAATTAAGGGCAAAGACAGAGCGAAAAAAGAAATGGATCATCTTATTTTTGGGCATTCTTTTGCCGAGCTCGAGGCACTGGTCCTTCTCCTCGGTCTGGCGTTCTATTTTCTCAATAGGAAGAAAGCTAGCGCGCATGGAAATCCGGAAGATGCTGATACTGGTGGATCTGGTTCGTTGACTGTGCCAACGGGAACTAATTCTGATGGATCTAGTCCGTCTCCGACAGAGACCAATGATATTTCGTCTCGTTCGTCAACTGCGACTACTACCGGAAATAGCTACGATATTTTCTTGAGCTTTAGAGGCCCAGATACTCGAAATGGCTTCGCCGATCACCTCTATCATAGGCTCCGCTTTGCCAAAATTCACCCTTTCAGAGACGATGAGGAGCTCCGCCAAGGCGAGAAGATCGGCCCAGATCTTTTGGCAGCCATCAAGAACAGTAAGATCTTGATCCCCATTCTCTCCGAGAATTATGGCACGAGCAGATGGTGCCTGGATGAACTGGTTCAAATGATGGAGTGCAAGAAGAATGACCCGGAGACTCTAGTGTTGCCTATATTCTACAAAGTGGCACCAGCTGACGTGCGACATCAAATTGGCAAATTTGGTAAGGCATTTGATGATTGGAAGAAGAAGGCGCGTTTGCCTGAGAGGAATTTCGACCCAACGATTTTGAAGAAATGGGAGGATGCGCTAAAAGAAGTCTGCGAGTTGAGAGGACGGGAAGTCAATGGGTACTTCATCTTTTCACCAAAATATTATCTACTTTCGTTTTAACTGCGTGGGTGTTTACGGTTGTTCTGATCATCACCTGCTTCATTTTCTTGCTGGTAGTAAGATCCTGCGATGCATGAGTTTCATATGTTATGGTCTTTTGATTTTTTTGCTTTAGTGACATTGACCAATCCAATTATAGGTTTTGATGTTATGATCCCATTAGCTAGAATAATAAGATTTTTTTTTTGAATGAATTTTTACTCTTATATCCCAAGATTTTGCAACATTGTGCCTTTTTATTTTTTTAAGTTTATGGTATAAGCTACATTAATATCCGTCACAAACTTTTCTAATTACGTATTTATTTGAGGTTAATAGTGCAACTTATTGGTGGTTCCTGTTCAAAACTCGTAACATCTTGTACCATGATTGTTGATTGTAAAAGCCTTAATTCTTTATCTTCCCAAAGTTACTTTCGTTACATTATTAATGTCGTTAATTAGTTGATAATTCTTTACAAAAGAAATATGTCATTGCTAGATATGACGATTGGTTATTGGATTTTTGCCTACTCAAACGCCATAGAAAGTTTTTATTGTCATGTCCACATCATCCCTAATATCTTTGCCAAACAACAAGGTTAAAATTTAATTAGGAGCCGTATGAGGTGAAAATCTCACGTGCGGTTTTGGAACGGAGATAATTCACGTGATATTCGAGATTCATTAGCGATATCCTCAGGTTTCTTCTGGCTCAATAAATTATGGCAGGAGTATTAATGGAATGGGGCACACCATGCGATGCAACCACCACCATTTCCCGCTTTAATCTTAGCCTGTAAGATAATATCTGGAGTTGTTGGCAAAAACAAATTCTTTTAAGTTTTCCAATTTATTTTTCGATTTGTTTCTTATTGTGTTATCATTAGTTAAACGGTATAAGATTGTTATTGCAATGTATTTGAACTCCTGTCACATTTGACAGGCCTGAAGCAGCATGGATAGATTCGGTTGTCGAACAAGTGTTGCTCGAGCTGAGGAAAAAAGAGTTGGTTATTCCTGAGAATTTGATCGGAATTGGTAGTCATGTGGAGAAGGTAATGGAAGTTGTAAATAATAATTATGGTGCCACCCTATTTGTTGTCATCCACGGAATGGGAGGCATTGGTAAGACTACTCTTGCTAAAAAGATCTACAACGAGCTCTCTAGTCGATTTAAGTATTGTTGCTTCATTCCTGATGTTAGGGAATCATGTAAGCGTAATGGTATTGAGGACTTGCAGAATAAATTGATATATGTTACATTAAAGCAGGATCATGAAGTTTCTACTAGGGATGAAGGGATTGTGTGTCTCTCATCCCAAATTAAGGATAAGAAAGTTCTCATCCTTCTTGATGATGTGGATAAGGATGATGACTTGAAGGCTTTGGCTGGCAATCGGAGTTGGTTTTCTTCAGGAAGTATCATCATTATTACCACCCGAGACATTGGTATAATTGACAAGGCCAGGGGAGACTACCTATATGAACTTGAGAGAATGGATACGAAAAACTCCACGATTCTATTTAGTAGACACGCGTTCCGAAGGCACTCGCCTCCAAGTGAATTTAAGGAACTCACTGATGAAGTGGTGTCCACCACTGGAGGGCTTCCTTTAGCTCTCGAGATCTTAGGTTCATTTTTGTGTGGAGCCGAGCAAAAAACATGGACAGGCACGATAAAGAAGTTACAGAAAATCCCTAATGAGGACGTGCGAAAAAAGCTAGAGATAAGTTACGATGCGCTATCGCATGAGCAAAAGCAAATTTTTTTGGACATCGCTTGTTTTTTCATTGGCACTGATGAGAGAATTGCATCCTACATGTGGGACGCATGTGACTTTTTTGCTGTAGAAATTGAAGTATTGAGACTTCGGTCATTAATTAAAGTTGGAAATAATCATGAGCTCATGATGCATGACCAATTGAGAGATCTTGGTAGGTGGATCGTCCGTAAGGGGAACGAGAATACACCGCAGTACTGTAGCAGGTTATGGGACTCCAAGGAAGCTTGGGAAATGCTGAAGGAAAAAAAGGTAATAGTTTCTCTTCTTTTGCTCCCTTAGTCCTTGTTCTACTGTTCGAGTGATTTCGGTCCTCTACTTAGTGCTTGCTCTAGTGAACCAAGAAAGTATGAGATTGCTCTCTCTTACTAAGTATTGCAGTTTATCTGGGTTTCTTTACACATAGTGTACTTTACTAAGTTTACTTCCAAATTTGTTAGATACTCGATAGGCATAGAATGCATTGAAAAATCTGAATTTAGGTAGTTGATTGGGATACGTCCTCCACACGTGCGATAAATAACTTGACTATGCAACTGTGGCTAACAACTACTTGCGATATATAAATCTTAAAATTCTATTATATGTTACATCAGGTTAGGAACTACTTTTTTACCAAAATTCACATGATAGAACAGGAACATTTATAGACATACATAACATTAACCGTACTTCGTGCAATAACCTTTGAAAGAGAAATGTCTGATTTTTTTCCACATCGAAAGTCCCAGAGATATAACTAAAATTCTATTTTGCATTAATTAAATATTGTGTTTTTTTTTATTGGATCATCTAAATAACATCCGACTTATATGTGGGATGCTTGTGGTTTTTTTCCCGGGGAAGGGGATTGAAGTATTGAGTCTTTTGTCCCTTATAAAAATTGGCAAAGATGGCAATCTCTTGATACATGATCATCTGAGAGATCTTGAAAGAGCAATAATTTGTCTAGATAATCAAAAGGAGCCTCAAAATCGTAGTAGATTATGGATTTATGAAGAAGCTGCAGAAGTGCTTGGCAGCAACAATGTAAGAGTTTTCTCTACTTGTCTCAGTTAGTGCATGTGAGTCCTATCTCAGTTAGTGCATGTGAGTCGGTGAGTCCATATTCTCTTTCTTGTTTCAAATAGAAATTATTGCTAGTCCTGAGTCCCCAAAACTTGTTGCTTCTATTAGCAAATGAACTCTTTCGATTAATTGTTGTTCTTGCCTGACTATAGAACATAATTGGGGAATAATTTCTTGTCTTTGCCCGGTAGTACTGTGATGAGGATGCTCTTCCTTTGGCGACTTTAATGCAACAACAAAACTACAAAAATATAATGTATGACAGAGTACTTCTATAGAGAACCCGTCATCTATAAATTGTTGGGGCCATGCTTTTCCGGCATATATGTGTGCTGCACATGTTTGATGTTTGGATTGATTTCTTTCTTGTGAGGTTTTTCCTTTCTTTTATCTTATATTGCGTGTGGACTCCTTATGAGTTGTTTGTTGTGATAAATGAGACCTCCACTCATTTGTGGTGATTAGCTATCCTCATTCATGTATATTTCAAGTTGGGTTAGGTACATATGAGTCCCCCAAATATTATGGTTTGTGCGATTTAATTCCCCTTCTATTTTCTTTACGATCAATGAAGTCCTTTACCTTTCACAATTCGTACAATCAAGTCATTTGTCGTCAACTGTGACTAAGCGAAAACTACTCACCGTCTCACATTCTTGTTCTGTTCCATGCATTCCTTTTTCTCTCTCTCTTTTTTTTTTTATAAGTTCCTCCAAAAAAGTAATCTAATCAGATAAAAAAAAATCAGAATTGTTGTCACTTATATTACATTTCGTTATACTTATTGCTGAAATATTGCGCTGTCATGTAATAGATTCTTTTGAAAATATAACTTTTTCCTCCAATGATGGGTTATTTCCATCATATGGCTTCTATGCACAATGAAAAAAAACACACACACACACACATGATAAGAAAGGAATGTAAAACATGTTTGCCCTTGTTGGGATGACATGTTCGTTTTCATTTTGCTATTGACATTTGCAAAAAGTGTATACCAGAAAAAGAAAGGTGTTTTTTTTTGTGTTTTTTTTTTTTGGGGGGAGGGTTGGGGGTGGTTAAGGGGCGTTTTAGAGTTGCATGCTTTAATTTTGATATATGTTTTGATGATGGCAAGCTCTATAGGTGTATTTGTAAGAGTCTCGTTGTTCTACATATAAAGCTCATGAATTTTGATAGATATATTTGAAGTAGTGTGCATGAAGAGAGGCCTTCTATATAATTATGAAGGGATGCAGTTTTTGGGAATTTGAATAGGTGAGAATTGCAAAGGGCATTATTGGAAGAGGAAAATTTTGGGAGCACCCTTATGAGCTTCACATTTTTACATAGATTAAATAAATAATATGCAATTGCAGCCTGTCACTTCACTAATTGAAAGTGAGAAGCGTGCACCATAATAGGGTGACAACAAATTTGAAATCAATATGTATTTTCTTATGTATAGTAGGTCTCATCTCATCATCCAAGATTTATGTTTCACTGTCTTTCCCATTTGTAGGGCACTAGCAAGATTGAGGCCCTTTGTCTTGACAATTGGGGAAGAATCAAAGCTGAAAAAGGCAATTGGGCTGATGACCCTTGGTCATCACCACCTTGGGCTGATGACCCTGATGACCCTTGGGCTGATGACAAATGGCCTGGAGAAATTAGTTGGGCTGAAGACAATTGGGCTGAACTAAGTAAAGAAGTAACCGACTACACGGCTGAACGACTTGGAGAACTAACCAACTTGAGGTTTCTTCATGTGCGTGGCGCGAATTTCATCGGAGATTTTCAGAATTTGCTTACTCAACTAAGATGGCTTCACTGGGATTTTTATTCCTTGGATTTTGAAGCAACCAACTTTCATCCGAAGAAATTAGTCGTGCTCGATCTGTCACAGACAAAGATTTCGGAGCATTGGGGAGGATGGGATCAACTCAAGGTAAGATGTAGAGGGGGCGTCTCTTGCGGGTAGTCAATGTTGTCGAGAGGTTCAATCCCACCTAGTTCTCCTTCTTCTTTTTTCTTTTTTTTTTTCTCTGGAAAGGCTTAATATCCTTCCTTAGATTAAGGGTTTTCCTCTAATTATAAGAGACATTTATAAGCACCTGAATACACCAGAAGGTTATGTCATCATCTGAAATTGATAATATCTTAACAACCAGTCGTGCTTAACATTAGATACGCCAATTTTTCTTTAACTACATTAATTGATATCTATTGGGAGTACAATTACAATATTGTGCCTACCCGAATTTTTTGGTCAAATGATTTATGCCATCTAAGTTAATTTCTCCACATCCAAAAAGTTGTTCTTTCAGCAATTCTCGTTTATTCTATATGTAGTGTTCTTTCGTGGAGAGACAAAAACTCCCTCACAGTGACATGTGTTGTACTTACATACTAAAATTCTACATTCATTTTATCGTAGAATAGCTGGAATGACTTGTGTTCATTCTTTATAACTGTTGATTGTCGAAGTCCCCATATAGCACTTTTAAATTTGTAATGCTATAAGAGATAAAATTATCCTTCCAATGGCATTTAAATGTTTTTTTAATAAAGTTTTTTATATCTTGTATATATAGCATTTGAAAATTCATAATTCACTAGCCATTTCCATTTAATTTCATACCACTGAAGGAAAAATGGCGCCTAAGAATGCATCCGTTTGAATTTATCATCTTCATCCATAATGAAATTTGCTTATGTCTATTGTCTAGTCAATGAGGAACGGCGTGGCCATAACTTTGATCAATTAAGTATATTTTTCTTTGCAATGTTTTTAGGAATAAATGTAGTTAGCACTTGTACATCCCTAACATTCTTTTTACAGTGGATATACTTAAAAAAACATTTATATGTCGGTGTAGCCAAACCCTGCGGAAAGTAACATGTCAAATTAAATAAGGCAACAGTCAGGGAGCAGTGGAGCATAAATGTTTTTGAGGAATTTCAAAAATTCTAAAATAAACAAGGGGCAATGGATAATCACACGTTGCAGCGAATCAATCTCATTGAGTTATCTTCTCTTTCTTGCAGATGGCAACCGAGCTTAAAGTTCTAAACCTCTCGCATTGTCGATCTTTGACAACGACTCCTGATTTGTCCGCTTTTAAAAGGTTGGAGATATTGATTCTTGAAGGATGTGGAAAGCTAAAAGAGATTCATCCTTCTCTCGGGATCATCAAGAGCCTTGTCTCCTTGAATGTCAAGTACTGTTACCAACTAAAGGAGCTACCTGGATGGATTAGTTCTCAAAACAAGCTTGAGACTCTTGATGCCTCTTATTGTCAACAGTTAGCCTGCATACCCAGCTCCATAGACCATCTACCATCTTTGTCTCTCCTTAACCTAAGCCACTGCAATGAACTTGCTCAACTTCCAGATTCAATAGGCTCCCTCACGTCTCTGCAACGCTTGTTATTATCAGGTTGCCTCTCATTGAGAGACATCCCAGAGTCGATTGGAAAGTTGGCATCATTGACTGAGTTGGATTTAAAACTTAGTGCGATTGTGGAATTGCCTTACAACATTTGGAATAAACAGAATTTGAGCATCTTGGACATTTCCCAAACTCCTTTTGAAACTCGCTTATGTGAATCTGATGCCATCAGAATACTTGCAAATATCCAAAAGTTGAGAGCTTCGGGATGTAAAAATTTGGAAGGATTACCTGGTGAATTGGTTTTGCTAAACATGGTCTCTTACATGGTCTCTTCCATGGTCTCTTCTCTCCAAAAAGTCAGAACTCGATATCCCAGAGAACTGCCTTCTTGCTTATTAGCTCGAGGTATTCCCTGCCCAATTCCGCCATTGCCACATCTTTCCCAACTTAGCTTTCTCACTCTTTCTGATTGGCTTGAGTGTTTCACAGAGCTTTCTATAATGCGTTGTGGAAAAGCAGTGAACCATGATTTTGGCGTTTCAACAAGTTCAAGCTGTTAGTTTGGCATTCTATTTACTTTTTGTCTTGCAATGCAGTTCTCTCACAGCGTCTCAGGACTCCCCCAACCAACAACTTAGCCATGGACCACCAAACAGCAGATTCTGAACATGTTTTGAAGAGATCAAAACCTTTTGGAATCTCAGATGAAGTACTTAATTCATGTTTCTTCTATTTTATTGTTCTTCAGTTATTACTGGATGGTTCAATCTGCAAACAAAAGTTATTTCCTGGGTGCTAAATAATCTGTTATGTATGGAGTGCTCTTCTCAACAGTTATTCATTGATTTTTTTAAATCTTTATTACTTTCTATTAATAGGTGAATAATTTGTCGTTAAGCAATCTTCATGTCACATTCAACAGCCAGAGCCACAGTCAGAGTTCTAATTCTTCAGATAACTTGCCCAAAAATGTAGTCATGACCTTAAATCAAGGTTCACCTGTTAAGAGTATGGATTTCCATCCAGTGCAACAAATTCTGCTGCTCGGTTAGCACTTCTTTCTTACTCTATGATGCTTTTCTTCAGTTGGTTATACTTGTTCCCCATATAGGCTATTGGTGCTCGGACGATTACCTTTTGTTGTCCTTTTGACACTAGCTTGAGCTACTTGAAACCATGGGATCTGATTCTTCAAATTTCTGCATCTATAATTTTTAGTCGGGACAGATATGGGTGATGTCATTGTATGGGAGGTAGGCAGCTGCGCAAGGATTGCTGTAACAAATTTTGAGGTTTGGGATCAAGGAACATGTTCAAAGGCGCTGCAGGTATAGAAGTTCAATAACTAAATAAAATCTTAGTGTTTTGTTTTTGGCCATGTTATTATGAGTTTTGATCTTCTGTAGGCATCTCTGGCCAATGAAAATAAAGCATCAGTTAACCGTGTAAGGTGGAGTCCTGATGGAATCCTCTTTGGTATGTACAGACTTGCAAATTGATGCAAAAACGAAGTTGCCAAGAACTAGACTTCATTGCAATATTTTCAGGAATAAGTGTTCATATGTTGTTACTGATGGTTTGTGGTGTTCTCTTTAGGTGTTGCGTATTCCAAACACATGGTCCACATATACTTATATCTTGGTGGTGGTGACATAAGGAACCACCTCGAGGTTTGTTGCTAAACATGGAGAAAAAAATTAAGCTTCTTTGTTCTGATACAGTTGCCATCTAAATGTGAGTTTTAACTTAACTTTGACTCTAAGCTAATGTCTGATACAGATTGAGGCTCATGTTGGAAGTGTTAATGATCTTGCCTTCTCATGTCGAAACAAGCAGTTATTTGTTGTTACCTGTGGAGAGGACAAGTTGATCAAGGTATATTCTGATTGTTTTCCCCATTGTTATACTGTTGTGCTGTTTGATTCCTTTTACTCAAGCTAGTGTTTATGCAGGTATGGGATGCAGTGACTGGGGCTAAGCAGCACGTATGGAGGGTCATGAAGCACCTGTGTATTCCATATGTCCACATGCCAACGGAAATATTCAGGTACCTGGTTTTTACGAGTACAAATAAGGACACACTTGATTTCTGTTTGCTAAAACTCGGTTGGGTAAAAAGTTTTGGTTCAATTTGTTTGAGAAGTGTGAATCTGTAGTTTTTGTGGACCTTGTTTGTTCCAAGGGTTTCGCAAGTCTTCCAACTTTTAACCTGTCTTGAATCTTGATACTGCAAATTTGATTCGTTCAGGCGATGCTATGTGTTCAGAAGGAAAATTCTCCTTTTCGCTTCCAACATTTGTTCTCCCTTAATTTCCTCCTTCAGTTATGATTGGTTAAAGTTATAATAGAAGACTGTTTACTGTGTCTAAGTGGAGTAGCAATAGGCGATATACTTCCTCTGTTTTAAATCTTTTGAACTTTCATGTTTGTGTGCACTCTATCACAAAGAGATTTTATGATGACCCGTGATCGTAGGATTCTATGATATCACAACTAGAGTTCTAAGTGGATGTGCTCCTAGGAATCTTTATTCTGATCCCTGGTCTCGTGTCTGAAGAAGCCATCTAACTGGGCATGCCATTGAAATCGATTATACAAATTTTTTTTCTTGTGTAGTACATCTACTCAACATCAATGGATGGAAAAATTAAGGCTTGGCTTTATGACAACCTCGGGTCCACAGTTGACAAGGATACGCCGGGTCACTCTTCTACCATGATGGCATCCAGTGCTGATGGAACAAGGTTCGGATCAACAGCATTCAAGCTTAATTGCATACCGTGTCATTTCTTATTTTCTTTAACGAAATAACCTATCTTAGCGATTTCACTTTGTTATAGGTTGTTCTCGTGCGGGACCAATAAAGAAGGAGAGTCATACTTAGTTGAATGGAATGAAAGTAAGGGGACTTTCCGTATGTATCATGGACTTGGGAAGAGCTCTGCTGGGGTTGTGCAGTTTGACACCACCAGAAATAGATTTTTGGCTGCTGGTGACGAGTTCATGGTCAAATTTTGGGATATGAACAATAACAATATCTTGACGAGTACCGATGCTGAAGGTGGATTGCCGGTAAGTCATTGTTGTTGATCTATTCTGGCTGAATTAACCGAAACTTTCTATTAATTAGCTCACTCTTTTGAGTTTGCAGGCTTCACCTTGTATTAGATTTAACAAAGAAGGAGTTCTGTTGGCAGTCTCAACAAGCAACAATAGTATCAAAATTTTAGCAAATGCTGATGGGATTAGGCTGCTAAGGACACTGGAAAATCGGCCTATTGATGCCTTCTAGAGTCACTCATGGAATTAATTCCACTTGCAAATCGGATTTTCCTCCGTTTTGAGAGGAGGTTCTTGACTAGGGAATTTAGAAGGAAATTTAAGCCCATTTGGAATAGCTGTTCTTAAACTGTAAGTATGTTGTGCTGTGAACTGTTGTAGGAGCTTTGGAAGTGTTATAGCTGTGAAGTGTTTGCCAAACACCTTATAAAAGGCGTAATTTGTATTTCCGTAGCTGTGAAGTGTTGTGGCTTTAAACCTTCCCTCCTGCGATGTCATGGGGGAAGGGGCGAGGTGAGAGGGATGGAAAAATTTGTTCAAAAAGCTAGCTTGACATGAGAGGGAACCCATCACATTATAAATCCCGAAGTATCTCCATAATTGTTTGATATAAATTTTTTCCCACATCATTGTTACCTTTTTAGGATTCTACGACCTCGCAGTAACTGTCCTGAGGACACAGTCTCGGGGCACCACCAAGGGACCACAACTACCAATGACTGGCTCTGAACCATTTCATGCGTTACCAGGAGTGGAAAACTAATCACGGGAGTATCCACCGGACCACATTCATTATAGTTATCTGATCATGTAAATCTTTATGGGTGCCCCCTATATGTGAGACTTACATGATCGAATTCATTTGTTTTAACCTTTGTTCCTTCCTTGCAATGCTAAGGTTTCCGCATTCATTATAGTTATGTGACGTGGCTCGTTTATTCAGTAAAGTTAAACACTAATGCAGACGTCATGACTTAATGAATCAAAATTATGTAGAATAGTCAATGAGGCTGCTCAACATTTTGCATATAAGTAGCCTGGAGCCCAACCCGACCTTAATTATCATGGTAGTTACAGCCGCTGGAGGCCGCGAGAGTGTTTCGTGGTGGTGACACCGACTGTGTTGGTGGCAATGAGGCCAGTGCTGTTCATCGTAGATGGTGTAATTGATAGTGATGAGAAAACAGTTGCCGAGCTACTGGGTGGTTTTTTGAGTCCATGGTGGCAGACTTCGAAGCAAAGGCAGTGTCGATCGTCAACGGTGGAGGATTATTTTTTAAACTAGTTACTTGGTACAATTTCACGGGGACATGTCTCCGTTCGTAGTCTGTAATAGTTAGGAATAGGGATGTGCATTGACCCTGTTTGGTCCAGGATTGGATGGGTCGGTTCCCGTTTCACAAACTAAGGACTCCCTTCTGCCAATAACTCAGCCATGGACAACCAAACAGCGGATTCTGAACATATTTTGAAGAGAGCAAGGCCTTCTAGAATCTCAGATGATGTACTAATTTCATCTCGCTTCTATTTTATTGTCCTCCAGTTATGAACGGATTGTTCAATCTACAAACAGAAGTTGGTTATTGGGTGCAAACTAATCCATTATGTATGGAATGCTCTTCTCAACATTCATAACTAGGTCTCCTCAGACTTGTTATATATACTTGTCACGAATTTAAGTCTTCTGCTCATCGAACTAAAGTGGAGCTAGAACATATTGTCCCTTCTTTTGCATTTCCTTTTCTTAATTATCTTTCAATGCATGTCATGGAAAGAAAACCCTCTGAAAGCCCTCTCTTTTTGGTGCTATTGCGGCGTATGATCATGCATTACGGAGATACTTTTAGTTTCGAGGTTTCTAAATACCCTTAACTTTTATGATGATAACCAAAATGATCGTTACACGCTGGAAAGTCAACTACTTGATGATTGGAAAAGATTAAAAGGAAGTCTCATGAAGAGCAAACGGAGCAAAAGGGATAAGGTTGTCAATTCGTGTCTGCGTGTCATTGTTGTGTTTGTGATTATATCAATTCATAATGGAAGTAAAACAGTAAAAACATTAGACTTTTATTACGCACGTCTACCGTTGAATTAGATCGAAACATGTGAAGATCTCGTCAGTAAACTAGTTAAACATGTCATGATGTGTCATGTTGGGTTGTTTTTGTGTTTTTAATGTTTGGTATTGTCGTGTAAATGGTCCGTATGAATATTGTCAACATTAATAAGGAGCAGGAAGAGGGTAGGTGTGAATTATGACTTCTCCCAGCATGTGTACATTGAGCTAATGTATGCCAGAAAAAGAGAGGCTCTCAAATAAGGTTTGCATCTTTTGAGTGGCCATGGCTTTCATTTATTTTCTGTAGGACTCATTGGTTTCATCGATGGGTCAATTTTGACGTGGCAATAACGTGTCATATTGATCGTTGTAACCATCCCAAACATCTGACCAAAAAAAAAAAACCATCCCAAACAGAATAACAACCTAGATCGGACGGTTGGGGGGCTAGTCACGTGTCACGATCGTGGATTTTCTAGGAATAAAAACTCTAATTCAAATTATTCAATCATTTTCAGAAATTAGAAATATGGACGGTCAAGATTTGATCTTGCGATTTGATCTGAGCCGTAGGTTTAGAGTATCAGGCCATAGGATTAAAGTTTAGGCGGGAAAATAAAAATAGAATAAAAATCTGAAAATTCAAGATAAACCCTAAAACTACGTTGTATTGGCATGGGTTAGTCGACCTTGGGTTTCGGGCCGAGTTTGATTAACGGGCTAGATCGAGCTGATCCTATCCATATAACCCAATTAAAAATAAAAAAAAATAACAATAAAAGTTTCAATAAAATCAAATAAAAATCAGAAAAATATAAAATAAAAATAAAAATAAAAATAGATATGGCATCGTTTCATGATTGGGTCAAACCTGAGCGGGTCTCAATTCGGACTTTCGAGTCAGTTGGGCCGGGTCAACCCGACCCGGTCCGGAGAATCAAATAGAAAATAAAAAAAAATATAATAAATAAATAAAAAGATAATAAAAAAATCTCTAGAAAAGCCTTAGAAAATATAGTAAATAAAAAAAATATAGGAAAAAGTCATAAAAATTTCTGAAAATCTTAGAAAAATTAGGAAATTAAGGGAATTGTAGGAAAATAAAAAAACATAAAAAAAATTCAGAAAGCATAAAAAAAATGTTTCAAAAATAGGAAAATTCTTAGAAAGTCTTAGAAAAATTCAAAAAAAATTCAAAAAAATTCGGAAAAATTCTAAAAAATTCAGAAAAATTCTCAAAAATTGTGAAAATTAAGGAAAAACCACATTCAACTGGTTTGACCTATTTTCACATTTTTGACTTTTCGAGCCTAAAATATGACCGTTTCGCTGTTCTGGTCAATCTGACCCAAACCTTTCTAGACCACCCGTGAATCCGATTGACGTGTTTTCTAGACTTTTAAGCCCTCCTCTAGGCTTGTTGTGATTTGATTTGATGTGATTTCTTCCTGAATTGATTCCTTGATTGCGTATTTATTTCAATGATTTGTTATTGATATGACAGATACTCCCATTTGCATGAAGCCATTAGATTTTCAAGACTTACCTTATTCAAAGAACACCTGTATGAATTTTCTACATTAGAAAATCATTTAACTTAGGTACCAAAAGGGCGTCGACCTATGAGTCGACGTAATTAAGTCCCTGAACACATTTCTTTGGTTTTCGTAGAATCGAATAATCTTTCCCAATCGCTCGATAGGGTTTCTAATCATACCCTCCAAAAAAAAAATGATTGGTGGCGGCTCATATTGTATGCATACCGATGCACATGTCACCTAACCATACTAAGGTCTATCTCGATTTTAAATCTTCCCGACGCAATTTGGTATGAGCCTGAAAGGACTCAAGCTAGGCCCCGATATATTAATAAACGAACCTAATAATCCATTAATTCCCTCAAGAGCGAAACATTTCGTAAAAATCTCGAGAGGGTTACGACAATTATTCAACATTATTCTTGTTTATTTTAGCATGAGGAATATCACATACTAGCGGTCGATTATCTGGTTAGGATTGCATTTCTAAGTTAAATTAACAATCAATCACAAAGATATTCTCATATTCTTTCCTCATGAGGATTCTTGATTGATTGGCAATCACCTCGTAGATAATTTTCTTTGTTAGAACCTTGATTCATAACGTTAAGGATTTGATCGTATAGGTAAGCAAATTCTCTCAAATCTTTGGTTCCTCACACCTTAACAGCTTGTGATCTTTATTTGACGATCAACCAATGGCTAGTTTTGGATATTGATCCTCGAAGTGATTCTATCCAACAGGAAGCTAGGAAGATGATGAGTATATAAAGAGCACCAGGTTCAAAGAGAAGTGAGAGAGTTCAAGAGATCAATATCCATATCTCAAGAAAGCTTCAACTATTTCAATTATCTACACGTGCTTAAAGTGAGATTTTGTGAGAAATGTACTACAGAGTCAAGTGTGTAGAATGGGATAATCTTGGTAGAGGCTGAGTTAGCATTTATTGGAAGTTCTTGTGGTCAAACAATCACATCTTTCTATAATTTCTTATTTGATTACTTAGTGGAATCCAATCAATAGGCTATTAGGATTGGAGAGTGGATGTAGGCTTAACTAAAGCCGAACCACTATAATATTTTGTGCATTGTCTTCTACTACCTACGTGCCTCTATTTACTTTATTAGCTCCTATCAAACTTGAAGTTTTTAATTACAAGTTATCTTATCAATTTTGATTATATTCACCTATTCACCTCTCTAGGTGATATTGTTAGCGAAACAACATATCCTTGATGGGCAAGTTTTGCTCTCACAATCTTTCGCCTATCTTACTTTGTTTAAGAGCAATTGAATTGTATGATTTTTGTGGGCTTTCACAGAGATTGGCTCATTCATGGCCGCATCCGACATAGTTTGTTCTACACTACAAGGAATCAACTGATCAAGACACAATTCCTCATTATCCACTACGGAATGCCCGGGAGTTCCTTAATGCTGAACTTAGGTTATTATATGGGGATTTTTCAGATCTACTTGTTACGACGATTTCTTCTGTTGGAGCACTGCTGACTGGAGCTGTTGGACATGGATTGGACGGTCATGTTGCCGATGTCAAATGGTCTTGAGCCTTTGAGTAAGAAATCAAATCTTAGGAGGTTATGGAATGTGGATAAGTTTGCTCATCTCTGCAGGTGCTTCATAGCTGGCTTCGAGGTAGTTGGTAGTCTCAGCAGAGTCGAAATAAAATGGATGAGCTAGCCATTGAACAACCTGGGTTTCCATCATTTCGATGCAGGAAAGCTTCAGCAAGTCTTGTATAGAGAAGTCAAGACAGACAACGAGCTTAATTTCTGTCAACTTTCAGTTGATGTCAAAGTTGCTGCTGTGCTGCAGATGTCCTCATTACCATCGAAGATGCCGCTTTAGAGTCCCCCGTTGCCACAAGATTTTTTGTTGCCTGCACTGTCATAATGATGCGAATGTGATCCCTTGTGCCCCCTCATAGACGTAAGAATGCTTGACAACTTCCTTTCTTAGGATCATCAACCCAAAATGTAGGCATCGCTTCAGCTGCTTGTAGATTTCGGGCGCTATTCACCAATTCCATCTCTGGGTGCGGGGTGCAAGTTTTTGTAAGCAAACAAGAAAAATTCACGAACACTAGTCACAGGGTGATCCATCATAATTGCTCCTAAACTTTTCGATTGCTGCACGTTACTCTAGCAAACTTTCATTTTGTTATACAGGTAAAAAAAAAGAAGTGATGAAGACCATCGTTCCAGAGGACCCACCAAAAGGGCCATCATGCTTGCTGGCCATGATTGTATGATGTTACCGATTTTCCACCGACCCGTTGACTCCAAGATCAGAACTAACAACCTTCATAATTCTCCCCCCAGATTCTGGACTATCCCTCTTTCTCTTTGTTCATTTTCTAACTCAAGTACTTCGTATCACATGTTTTTTTGTTATTATTACTACCAAGACCATAACTTCAGTTTCTATACACGACACCGGCAATTACATATCAGAATTTTCTTTCTCAAATTCTGAATTTGACTCATCCTACTCATGCCTTGCCTTTCAAACTCTTTAGCTTCGAAAGACTGGAATTTCAGCTTTTTGCTTTTTTCTAACATGTATATTAACAAACCCCTAATTAAGCATGGTAACTAGATCGGCTGGCCCACTCGGACCAGCCCTCTCGGCCTCAAGCTCTGCACGACCCCTCGTAGTTAGGGGCCGTGCCAGGCTTGGCTCCCTTGTAATAGTTGGGTCATGCCAATGTTCAGGCTCTAGCCTAGTTCATTTCTCATTTTTATAGTTAAGGATTGAAATAATGGTGATAGAATCTACTTGATGAACCTTCATAAATTTAAAGGTTAATACCACTAAAAATCTCAAATTGATACACTTCAGACAAATTTATTCCAAACTATTTTTTTTATCACAAAAAACTGAAATTGGTAGACACGATGACAAATTTACCCTAAACTATTTTTTTATCACCAAAAATCCTAAACTAATACATCTGTGACAAATTTATTTAGAACTATTTTTTATCACCAAATTGGTACACCTGAGACAAATTTATCCAAACTATTTTTTGACCACAAAAAACTGAAATCCTTACAAATGATGACAAATTTACTTAAATTATTTTTTTATCACAAAAAATTCTAAACTAATACATCTGTGGCGTTTTACTTTAAAGTAGTGCACCTATAATAAATTTACCCTCCGTTAGTTTTGGTTCAATTTTACTGTCGAATTGCTTAGTAAGACAACACGTGATGGTTGATGGGTGTATTAATTTGAGATTTTTACCTTATGTTTGACATAGGTATATTAGTTTTGGATTTTTCATAGTATTTTTTCAAATCAACAAAAACTAACGAATGAATTAGTTTATTATAAGTGTACCATTTTAAGATTTTTGGTAGCCAAAAAAATAGTTCGAGATAAATTTATTGCGGACGTACTAATTTGGAATTTTTTTGTGTGGCAAAAAAATTAGTTTTTGGGTAAATTTGACACATGCATATCAGTTTATGATTTTTTATGATCAAAAAAATAATTCAAGATAAATTTATCGTAATTGTTTCAGTTTAAAGTTTTTTTGTGGTGTTAACTCTAAATTTAAAAATGAAAAAAGAAAATCCTTGTAACATGGGACAAGAAGGGGGCAAATGAGCAATAACGTATAATTTCTTGTCACCGCGAAGCATTGTCGCGATTTTTTCCCCCTGGTGATGGAAGGGAGTCTTTTGACTAAAATCTTGCCGACATCACAGAAGAGCACGCTGTAAAGCATTGGCGGGTCTTCTTTTCCACATTAGGATGACCCACCATCTTTTTTTTTTTTTTCACTATCACTTTTGCAAATTTCCTTTTCACAAGAAATGGTTTTATGGTGCGATTGAAAATGGTTTTATGGTACGAGCCATCAAATCGATGGGTTAATTATTTTGATAGTTTGCCTGATAAATGATTCTTTTTTGGCCAGCACCATTTGAGAAAATATTCAAGGCCACAATTTCAATATTTTATGTGGATTTCTCGGTTAGAATTTGTAAATTGACATGACTTTACATTTTAGCGTAACGAATTTTATTTAAAGGCGCTTTTTATTATAATTACATATAATATTTGAATTTCCTTTCGATTCTATTAAAAAAAATGTTCAGTTTTACTGAGTAAGCACGCGCTCTCCATCGCTTCCAAGTTTGATAGAAATGTAGAGATCATTTACAAGCAACTGTAATAAATATAATAAAATTAATATGTTAAGTGATATCACCAAATCATAATATAACATTTAGCAAGTTAGTAAGAAGATTTATGAAAATATGCGACTTTACTCATTGCTCGTCACGTGCAGCTCAGCCCCCCTCCCATCTTTTACTTCTTGTTTGTGGCAAGGGAGACCCGCTCTGCAACTTGAAGCTCCGCCTCTCTTTCTCCCTCCCTATCATTTTCATCTTCTCCAACAAATCCACCACGGCACTTGTCCATTGCCTTTGGTTTTCTTTCTTTCCATTGCTTCTGCATCGTTATTCCTCACATAGTATCTTCTTCCTGGGCAGGCATCTCGTGTTTCCTTAGTGGCGTTCTGGTTTTCTTCTCCAACAGACTAGCTTGAAAGCAAAAAATCAAGGGCAGAGACAGAGCAAACACGAAATGCAGCGTCTCATTTTTGGGCATTCTTTCGCCGAGCTCGTGGCGCTAATCCTTCTCCTCGGTCTCCCCTTCTATTTTCTCAATAAGAAGAAAGCTAGCGTGAATGGAAATCCGGAAGATGCTGATACTGGTGGATCCGAGTCGTTGACAGCGCCGACGGGAATTAATTCCGATGGATCTAGTCCGTCTCCGACAGAGACTGATAATGGTTCGTCTAGTTCGTCAACTGCGACGACGACCGGAAATAGCTACGATATTTTCTTGAGCTTTAGAGGCCTAGATACTCGATATAACTTCGCCGATCACCTCTATAATAGGCTCCGCTTTGCCAAAATTCACCCTTTCAGAGACGATGAGGAGCTCCGCCAAGGCGAGAAGATCGGCCCAGATCTTTTGGCGGCCATCAAGAACAGTAAGATCTTGATCCCCATTCTCTCCGAGAATTACGGCACGAGCAGATGGTGCCTGGATGAACTGGTTCAAATGATGGAGTGCAAGAAGAATGACCCGGAGACTCTAGTGTTGCCTATATTCTACAAAGTGGCACCAGCTGACGTGCGACGTCAAATTGGCAAATTTGGAAAGGGATTTGGCGATCGTAAGACGCGTTTGCACGGGAGGAATTTCGACCCAACGATTTTGAAGAAATGGAAGAAAGCACTCGAAAAAGTCAGTAACTTGAGAGGATGGGAAGCCAATGGGTACTTCATTTTTTTTCACCAAAAATATTATCTACTTTCTTTTTTTCTGTGTGTGTGTATTTACGGTTGTTCAGATCATCACCTGCTTCATTTTCATGCTGGTAGTAAGATCCTGCGCTGCATGAGTTCCATAAGTTACTGTCTTTTGATTTTTTTGCTTTAATGACATAAACCAATCTAATTATAGATTTCGGTGTTATGATCCCATTCGCTTGCGTAATAAGACTCTTTGAATGGATTTTTCACTCTTATATCCCAAGATTTTGCAACATTGTGCCTTTTTTTTTTCTTCTAGTTTATGGTATAAGCTACATTAATCTTCGTCGCATATTTTCTGATTACGTATATATTTGAGATTAATAGTAAAACTTATTGGTGGTTCCTGTTCAAAACACTTAACATCATTCCGCTGATTGTTGATCGTAAAAACCTTAATTCTTTTTGTGTTCCCAAAGTCACATTTGGTACATCATTAATGTCGTTAATTAGTTGCTATAAATGATCTTTACAAAAGAAATATGTCGCTGGTAGCTATGACGATTACTTATAGGATTATTGTCTATTCAAACGCTATAGGGAGTTTTTATTGTCATGTCCGCATCATCCCTAATATATTTGACAAACAACAAGGTTAAAATTCAATTCAAATTCATGGTTCATGTAATATTCATGATTTCACTAGCGACACACTCAAGTTTCTTCTGGCTCGATAAATTTTGGCAAGAGTATTAATTGGAGTGGGGCACGCCATGTGAAGCAACCACCACCATTTCCCACTTTAATCTTAGCGTATAAGATACTATTTGGAGTTGTTGGCCAACAAAAAATTCTTTAAGTTTTCCTATTTACTTCTCGATTCGTTTCTGATTGCTTTATCATTAGTTAAACAATATAAGATTGCTATTGCCATGTATTTGAACTCCTGTCACATTTGACAGGTCGGAAGCTGCATTGATAGATTCGGTTGTCGAACAAGTGTTACTCGAGCTGAAGAAAAAGTTTGAATTGGTTATTCCTGAGAATTTGGTCGGAATTGATAGCCACGTGAAGAAGCTTATGGAAGTTGTAAATAATAATTCTGGTGCCACCTTATTTTTTGTCATCCATGGAATGGGAGGTATTGGTAAGACTACTCTTGCTAAAACGATCTACAACAAGCTCTCCAATCAATTTAGATATTGCTGCTTCATTGCTGATATTAGGGAATCATGTAAGCGTAAAAGAATTGAGCACTTGCAAAATAAGCTAATCTCTATTATATTGGAGCGGGATTATAAAGTTTCTACTAAGGATGAGGGGATTAGGTTCCTCTCATCCAAAATCAAAGATAAGAAAGTTCTCCTCCTTCTCGATGATGTGGATAAGGATGATGACTTGAAGGCTTTGGCTGGAAATCAGAGTTGGTTTTCTTCGGGAAGTATCATCATCATTACCACCCGAAACATGAGTATTATTGACAAGGCCAGGGGGGACTACCCGTATGAAATTGAGAGAATGGATAGGGAAAACTCTACTATTCTGTTTAGTAGACATGCATTCATCGTGGATTCTCCTCCAAGTGAATTTAAGAAACTCACTGATGAAGTTGTATCCACCACCGGAGGGCTTCCTTTAGCTCTTAAGGTCTTAGGTTCATTTTTGTGTGGAGCCGGGCGAAAAATATGGATAGACACGATAAAGAAGTTACAGAAAATCCCTGATGAGGAAGTGCAAGAAAAGCTAAAGATAAGTTACGATACACTATCGCCTGGGCAAAAGCATATTTTTTTGGACATCGCTTGTTTTTTCATTGGCACTGATGAGAGAACTGCGTCCTACATGTGGGACACATGTAACTTTTTCGCGGCGGGAATTGAAGTATTGAGACTCCGATCATTAATAAAAGTTGGAAATGACCATGAGCTTATAATGCATGACCAATTGAGAGATCTTGGTAGGTTGATTGTCCGTGAGGGGAACGAGAATACACCGCAGTACTGTAGCAGGTTATGGAGCTCCGAGGAAGTTTTGAAAGTGCTAAAGGAAAATGAGGTAATAGTTTCTCTTCTTTTGCTCCCTTAGTCCATGTTCTACTGTTTGAGTAATGTTGGTCCTCTACTTAATGCTTGCTCTAGTGAACAAAGAAAGTATGAGGTTGCTCTCTCTTAGTAAGTTTTGCAGTTTATCTGAGATTATTCTGGCACATAGTTTACTTTCAAATTTGTTAGATACTCGATGGGGGTATTCTGCATTGAAAAAATCTGAATTTATGTAATTGTTTGGGATACGTCCTTTACACGCGCAACAATTAACTTGACTATGCAACTGTGGCTAATATCTACTTAGGATATGTAAATCGTAGAATTCTATCATATGTTACATCAGGTTAGGAACTACTTTTTTACGAAAATTCATAATTAGTTACGAATTCGATGGCAAACTCGAGTAGTCTCCATGAAAATTATACATAAGAAAAAGGGCAAAGAAAAGACTTTACAAGGTTAAATTTTCTTTGTTTTAAGGGAAGTTTGTTTTTGATAATTGTCACAGTTGTTACAGTAACCATGTCTCTATGAGATTATAGTTCATTTGGATATCTATTATGAAAATTATAGAAAGAGAGAAGACAAATTTCTATTAAAGTTGATCAAATAGACTTTCGATTTTGCACAGTGTAATTTACTTAAATCCCGTGTATTTCTATAAACTATTACTCAGAACAAAACTAAACCCGGAAAAAAAGAGATCATGCATATATATAATCCAAGTCCTTGTGGCCAATTTCAAAATCTAAGTAGACATCCTTCACTTTGTTAGCCCTTATAAATACAGTTTATTGGCCGAGGAAGGAATCATATGCTCCCTTTGCTAGTCTCTAAATACACCGATGCATGTTAATAGAGATATGAACAATGATATTAGATTTTCTTCAATGTTATATAAATAGTGTTGATGAATGTCGATTCTTGCTTGTAGGGAACAAGTAAGATTGAGGCCATTTCTCTTAGCGAAGATAGCTCAAAATACGATGGCGTAGCTACTCATCAAGGTGACATTATCCTCATGGGCAAACAATTTAAGAAGTTAACAAATCTAAGGTTCCTTGACGCGCCGGGGGCATATTTTAGTGGAGATTTTAAGAACCCAACCAAGAACTTAAAATGGCTTCGATGGCAGAATTGTCCCTCGACTTTTGAAGCCAAAAATTTTCATGCAAAGGAATTAGTCGTACTCGATTTGTCCAGAAGCAATTTATCAGATAAATGGCATGGATGGAGTTCCATGAAGGTAAGGCAGAAGAACAAGTCTATTTTTCCGTTTTCTTTTCCTTTCGGTTGAATCATATTCACTTTGGGCTAACCTCTCCGCGATTATAATATTTCTTATCAGATGGCAAGGAAGCTAAAATATCTCGACCTTACACATTGTCAATCCTTAGAAAGAAATTCCTTCCTCTCATATTTTGAGAATTTAGAGGTTCTGATTCTCAGAGATTGTCAGAATCTAAACCAAATTGACTCTTCGATTGGAAACATGAGGAGTCTGGTACGCTTGGACTTGACGAGTTGTAGTAGTCTCAAGGGGCTGCCAGGAGAAGTGGGTAAATTAGAAGCACTGGAACAGCTCCTCCTAGCAAGATCTGGAGTAGAAGAATTACCAGACAGCATAGGGGATCTGCAGAATCTAAAAATTCTAGAAATTAGTGGCAGTTTGATAAAAGAATTACCCAATGGTATTGGAAGGCTGGAAAATCTTCGAGAATTAAATGCTTCGTTTTGCCATCTACTGGGAGGGTTGCCGGAAAGCATCTGTAATCTTTCTTCCCTGCAAAATCTTGTTTTGTCTGGTTTCAATAAGCTCCAATCGCTGCCGGTGCTTCCGTCCAGCTTAACATATTTACACGTCAGCTGTCAAAGTCGCGAGTTGCCTTCACTTTCCAACTTGATCCATCTCAAGGAACTACAACTTTCTTTTTGCGAATTTCTCGAGTGCATCTGGGAGCAACCATTAACACTACTAGAAAGATCCCTACACGCTCCCTTTGAATTGGAGATCTTGGCAATTTACAGCTGCGAGCTCATGAAAACACTGGACGTTTTACGATTTAACCATTTGAGGACATTAACTGCCAAGTGGTGTCATAATATACTTGAAATTCAAGGTCTTGACGAATTGCAATATTTGGAAAGCTTGGAAATCGTCAATTGTCCTTCAATTCAAAGACTTGACCTTCCAAAATCCAAGAGTATGAAGATATTAATAGCTCAAAATTGTGAAAACTTGGTTGAAATTCAAGGCCTTGGTAGGTTGGAGTCCTTGGAAGAAGTATATATCTCTGAGTGCGCTTCAATTGAGAGGTTGAACCTTCCAAAATCCGAGGGTTTGAAGGCATTCAAAGCTACAGGGTGCAAAAGCTTGATTGAAATTCAAGGCCTCGATAGGTGGGAGTCCTTAGAAAAGGTAGAAATCTCTTGGTGCCATTCTATTCAAAGGCTGAACCTTCCAAAATCCAAGGATCTGAAGGCAGTTAAGGCTACCAGGTGCGAAAACTTGGTTGAAATTCAAGGCCTTGATAGGTTGGAGTCCTTGGAAGAAGTACATATCTCTGATTGCGCATCAATTAAGAGGCTGAACCTTCCAAAATCCGAGGTTCTGAAGATATTCAAAGCTATATGGTGCAAAAACTTGATTGAAATTCAAGGTCTCGATAGGTTGGAGCCCTTGAAAGAAGTACATATCTCCGGGTGCGATTCTATTCAAAGCCTACACCTTCCAAAATCCAAGGGTCTGAAGGCAATTGATGCTACATGGTGCCATAACTTGGTTGAAATTCAAGGTCTCAATGGGTTGGTGCCCTTGAATATGGTAGATGTCTTAGGATCCATTCAATTCAAAGGGCCTAAAGGGATTTCCAACCTGCACAATGTCGTGGATTGATGATTGCAACTCCTTAGCAAAATTCCTAAGCCCGTCATATTTTCGTAATTTACGAACATTGTTCCTATCAATTTGTCAAGTGCTTCAGGAGATCCCAGGACTTGAGGAGACAACATCTCTTAAACGTATTGCATTCTCAGGATGTTTCTCGATCGAGATCTTACCTGGTTTGTAATCATTCATCAAATTGATCAGTCTGGTTGTGCAAAACCGCGAGAAATTGATTGAGCTTCGAGGGCTCGAGATATTGGAGGAATTAATGGAATCGCTGCTATCCAAATTCTCTCCTTGCATCATATGTGGCAAATGGCCCGTTCTTGAAATAGTGATAAATTCGTGTTCGACTTAATTCCGGTACTGTTTTGAGTGACGTGCATCCGTAAATGTCCATTGGGGATACAGTCAGAATAGTTCAGATGATCCACATTTCCTGACAAAGATACATAGAGCAGGTAAGCTACCATTTCTCTTTTGAGATCTATAACCCAATTTTCATATGCATTTCCTATTTGCAACTTCTTATGAGATTTATTACCATTTCATTGTATTTCTTGGTCAACAATGATAACGTTTTCTTAGTTGAATTCAAGGAATCCTTGGAGAAATATTCGTGGAAGTTAACGTGCGCTTTTGGAGAAATGTTTTCGTTCATCATGACAGTCATGGAAATAGATCAAAAGGCCTTCTGAGTGCACCATTTGTTGGGTAAGATCCTTCATCATTCAGAATCTATGCTCATTTGCTTTGAATCCGGATACGTAAAAGTCCAAGGCAAATAATAAGTTAATGTTTGTAAAGTTAGTAATACCATCTGCCATTTACCAAGACTTTTGAGTCAAGCAAATGATCGAGATGGCAGGCATGAAGGAGGATGTCTTTCGACATAATTGGCTGCACTTTGAAATGATCCTTTATGTAATGGATATGCTCTAATTAGTGCATTTACTTCTCTTCACGCGTCTTGGTTCCATGAATTACTCTTGTTTTCTTCTTTTTTCTCCTTGAAATTTTATCTGTCGAAATTTATTACAGACTGGCATTAAATCTAAAAATGGATTTGAAGCGTCAAGACAAGGCATAGAGATTACATGCCATTTGTGCTTCAAGCAAGGCCATAACTCAAGAAATTGTTCATTGAATCAAGAGAAAAAGGTAAGGTTGATTCATTATGTGTTTCTAGTCTCTGATTGTGGCATTTTTTTAACTGAATTTATTGTTAGGATGCATGTGTGAGTTGTGTTAGAGAAATCGCTCGTCGGATAATTAATGTGGTATGGAGCAGTTAATATATCTCGATTGGTCCATAACTCATTAGCTTAAACTTTTGAGTGAAAGTGTCCAATTGGATATATTGGTGATCTCGGACTTGGGCTTCCTCTAGTCGATTTTTCAAGATGAAAGTATAGGCTCTAGTCGATCTTTCAAGATGAAAGTATCGGACTTCTATTGCACGCTCCAAATAAATGGTATTAAAGTCGATGGTTGATTGGTAACCCACTCCCAATATTTATTAATATTTGGTGAATATCTCAAGGAAAGAATTTGGTGACAAACGTGATTTTCGGGCCGATGGTGGTTCGATGTGCATTGTGGTGTAACAACGCAAGGATACATGAATTAAGGGGGAGCAAACCTATCAACTGAGCTCACACTTGAGGGGAATATTATTAGGATGCATGTGTGAATTGTGTGATAAATGCTATGATGTGGAGCAAGTAATATATCCTAATTATCTCATAATTTATTGACTTAAGTTTTTGAGTGATGGTGGGTCCAACTGGGTATATTGATGGGATTGGACATAAACTCCCTTTTGTCGATCTCCCAAAGTGAAGATATTGGATTTTTGCTACGAGATCCCAACATTTATTTCCTTAAGTGAACAAAATGAAGAGGTAGTCTGATAGAGAGAAGCCAACCAACTTGTCATAGAGATGCTCATAACAATGCCACCACTCAAAAGTACTTTTAACCTCATTGTAGAGAACCAGAGTCTACACTAGAACGGTTACAGGAGACCTTTTAACTTGAGCATCATTTGTTCTTAATAGCCTGGATGGGGCACACAGTCGAGTCATTTCTCTACTAAGAGAAGTCGATAATGTTGTGCTCAATGCTAAGAAGGTAGAGTGCGCTCTCGCATATTTATCAGCTTTAGGGTTGTGAGTGAGTTGTTACGTAAAGATTTAAAATTTGATTCGACAGTATGCATTCCATTTGTCCTGCACCAAAAGGAACGGCGGTATGGGAAAGAAGCGAGATAAACGGAAGCAAGCCGCAGAGCATTTGAAGGGCATAGGAAGTGTTAGATCAACGAGATCTCCAAGGAGGAGGAAAATCGACCTGAAGTAGCTGTTTAAAGAGTTTGAAGTCTGATATGTTGTAGTATCTTTTTTTGGTATGATACTCTTCAATTTAAGATCAAGCGATGGAGTCTGCTGGTATATTTTTCTGCAAGTGTTTAAGATGTGGTAATGATAGTGTTAGAACCACAAATATTCTGTGCCAACAGTTTTGTTGTGCTTGGGAGTTGGTCTGATATTTGAAAAGAAGTGCAGTTGGCCTTATTTTTGCCTAACATGTCGGTATCATATGGACTATGCAGCCGCGGAACATTGCTCTCATCCAAGTAAAGACTTGTTTCGTCAAAAATGTTGGTCGAACGAAAGATCTTTCACCAAAGTTTTGACTCTTCGATATTTTAAGAATCGATTCGGGGTATGTGGCGACTCATGCAGGAATTTTATTATGAATGATTGTGCTGTAAGCTAAATCGAACAGTGAATGACAAATAATTGCTTCAAAGATTTGATAGAGGTAAATTGGGATGTGTCCTCGATCATCCCCTGCTAACGGAGTTCTTTCAACTATTTATAGTCGAATACAAGTAGTAGCTAATGCTGACGGTTTTTTTTTTCTTCAGTTCTGATAGCACGAGATTCTACGTCTTGATTTCATGATCTTCATGGCATGATCTGGGAACCGACCGGTCTTATCGATCATTCCGTTCTGCCTCTATATGTCTCTCATGCCGATGTCGCGGTAGATAACCTTCCTTTGATTATTCTCTGTCTTCATCGATTAGTCCCCGTCGGCAACGGCTACCCAACTAGGTTGCCGGTTTCACCAGCCCGTCGACCATGCCTCTTGGGGCCCAATGATTTATTCAGGGCCGGGTTCTTTTGAGTGTCGGCAAGACCAAACCACACCAACCTTCAATGACTTTCCCAATCGTTTTTGCTTTCCAAGACCTCAGTGTGATCTCCACACCGACAACACCAGCTCCTTCACGACAAAGACGAGCTCCGTCGCACAAACGAGCTTGCCACCATCGATCCATTTCTCCCCTTCGAGATTCCTTAAATCCGAAGTGTCGCAACAAGGCAAAATTCTTCGACTCGAGCAACCCCACCTTCAATTTGGTCGAATTTGATGTCTTCACCCCTTGACGACCCCAAGATCCGCATCGTCGCTGGCTAGACCTCAACCCAGGAAACCATCTTTGTCCTTGAGGCTCAGTTCGTGTGAGAAGTTCGAAGTGTGACTTGATGAAGAAGATGAAACGTTGATGTCAAGGAAGAGGTTTATTTGAAGCCCAAATATTTTCTTTTTCCCTCTTTTCTAATACCGAACAAAAGTACACGTGCGTCCATATATATAATGACACAAATAATTCTTAAATTTTGGTCTAATATGCAATGTGGTCTCTAGACTTTTAATTTGACTAATGTGTCTCTAAACTTTAGCCCAATGTGTTCTTTGAATTTTCAATTTGTTTAAAATGTTCCCCCCAAATTTTGGAACATGTCCAATTAATGGACTAAGTCGAACATGTTCCAAAAGCTTAGGGATTATATTGATCAAATCAAAAAATTCAGGGACTACATCACATATCGAGCTAAAGTTCATGAATCATATTAGTCAACTTAAAATGCAAGGATCAAATCGCACGTTGCGTCAAGTCAAAGTTCATGAACTATTTATGTCACTCTTCCATGCATATTTAATAGCAAAGATGTAGGGCTAGCAAAATGGTACAAGTTTACCATTTAAGATGCTTGGGTGAGAGCAGCTTTCACAAAGAGAGCAATACCTTTGTATATCGATACCATTCGGACTGAAAACATTAGTTCTTCAATGGATCTTTCGCGGTAAAATGGATAAACATAAATAACGTTTCAGCCAAAACTGGGGCAACTCGATGTCTCCCGTTGCATCCGAGTAGGTTTCTATTCCAATAATTATTCGAAAACCAATACGATTTACAAAATTTCAAATAACCATAATGCAAAAACCAATACGATTTACAAAATTGCAAATAACCATAATGCAAAGGTGCTTTTTTCTAATAGCAAGCTTTCATTGTTTAAGCTGTGATTTATAAAGTTCGAGATGATGCATCATCGTACTTGAGCGAACTTATGTAAGGCGAATATCAAAATAACATAAGATAGGTACGAGATGACGTTGTAAGTAATACGCACATTTAAGAATGAGGAAGATGTAGTCATAATAAAAGCTAATGTTTCTTATGTTCTACCTTCCCATCACATGGATTATTTTTTACCTCGTTAATTAGTCAGGTTTATTATTTGGCTAGAAAATCGCCATAAGCAAGAAGAATATCACTAATTACATGCTTTCCAGATTGAAACGAAAAGAAAATTTAAAAATATCAACGCATAATTTTAGAAGGTCGGGTTACCCGATAGTATTGTAGTTTTCGCCATATATAAATGGATGTTGTCTTACCTTATCTTATTTCATCAGATCCGGGATATGATATGGTTCCGAAGGATCCGCTATCCTCAACATAGTATCATCATTGGATCCCTGGGACAACAAACAAGTACACGCTGAAACCTACAGAATAGACCAGCGACATAAGAAGGCAAGTACATTGGATCACCGGTGAAAATTGTGCTCCAGATTTCAAAAACGGTATGCCCGCTAAGTTTCTGCTATTTTTGCACTCAAAAATCGGAAAAAAGAAATAATTCGCACAAACTGGATGTATTTCAGTGTAAAATTGTCCACAAATACATCGATGAAAGCCAACTTTTCATCTCCTACGTACAAATAAAAACAGAGAGAGGCTATCACTCAAGCATCAGACCTGTAATAAAAGCCATGATAAAGGGAGGCCAGCTGACTCATCTCCTCGTCCGGCTCTTGCATTCCACTTTAGTATGCTTGTAAAACGAGGCCGTTTTGTCAAAAAAGAACTTGAAAATCACAGTTGAGGCTGTATTGAGTTTGAGGACCAACTTACAATCTGAACCGCCCCGACGCTAATACCAGCGCTTTATCAAGTTCCATGCTTCATCACTTCGCACAATTTATAAGAAGTCTAAAAAGGACGAACTCATTTCTCTACTTGTGCTTGAAGATGATGGGCAGCATGAGCTTAATACACCACCCAAAAGCCACAGATCAGACGCAGAAATTGCTCAAGAAGTTAAAAAGAGGGCATAAGCATCAGAGTCGCATTGTCTATGAAAAAGCCAGAAGATAAAAGCCATCACGTGATGATTGCTCGCTCTGCTGTTCAAAGCCGCAGATGATGACAAGGATATCTAAGGAGAACAGAAACGAGAGCACCAACCAGATTCCTACCAAAGCCAATTCAGTTTGATCAATCTCTCTTCATTTCCTTTTTCCTTTTCTTATTTGATAGAGGGGGGGCTGGGGTGACTGTACAGAGAATGGAAGCAAAAGATTCTATACAATGCTCTTGCAAAATAAACACCACAAGCAGCACTAATGAGGCATACACTTGCTGCTGGTGTAAAGACTACTGGAATCACTAAGGTATTGCAAAGGATGGACTAGAAAACTGCCAAAATATCGACACTTAAATGTCAACCAAATATTTCTCCATTAATACCCTCTCCATAAACTTTTCCTTCAAAAACTGTGCATGGTGAATGGCGCACCAGCATCAACAAATCTCAGACCAGCTCCCGCTTCAGAGAAACATTTTCATCCCATCTGCACATTCTTCGGGGTCAAATTGAGAACTATACCAATTCTGTCCGCTGATAATCTTCATAAAACCTACCCGTCATCCTTCCTATCCTCCGAAGGGGCTTTCATCGCTTCAGCAGTCATGAGAGCGACCACAGCTCTGTGAACTGCTACATCTGCTTTGCAAAGAAGTCTCTGCGCCCTCTCTCTCTTAAGCTTAGCTAAATTAGATGCATACCGCGCTGCACCAGATGCATCCCACAATTTATATTCGTCTATATCCACCTGGTCCCACTGCTCACTAGATGGTCTATAAGAGCCTTCAGATGAAAAATGCTGATGAGAATTCCAGTGAAGGGTATTCTTTCTACTGCCTGTGGTTCCCCTACTGTTGGCAGTGACCATCTGTGAAGGTCGAGGAGATGCGACAGCACCAGATTTCTTTGACTTATATTTGTGCAGTCTTGGAGGATAATTTCGATTGAATCCATCATTGCCGATTGGGAAATATCCCTGGCCAGGGACATCTCGTGGAGAATATCCCAATGGAGATGTTCGTGGCAATTGAGAATTGTCCACATGCCCATAGTTATGTCCCAAATAGAGGGCCCTATCATCTCCAAAACTAGGTCCGTTCAATCTTCTCCCTGACAGGGACACAAAAGAAAATGACATCAAAATTCTGGATCCAAGTAAAAATAACCCAAAAAAAATTTATGCTTGGTGAAATTCACATGACATTACCAAAAGCATGGAAACTGTCGTGATCTCCATGATAACCATTGCTTTGCCCTGTGACTGAGAATCGTTTTTGAGACCTTTGCTTTGAGCCTTTATTAGGAACCTCTAAACCCCTAGGTTTCATACAGAAAGCAAACATGGGAGGTCTTTCAGCAGCTGAGGCCTTCTGACACACATCAGGAGCAGAGTTCCCTTTATTCAAAGCTAGCTCCCACTCTCTCAACTGCTGCTGGTACTTTTCCCATGATGGTGGCTGCGCAGCATGAGCATGAATTGAATAGAGACACCATGACATAGAATCACAAGATCGAAAAAGTGCACACAGACAGGATGAATGATAACAAGGAGATCTAATTAACAGAAAAAGAGAGCAATCCATGAGAGTTAATTTCAAAGGCTATTTGTTTCTTTATCTGTGGCCCCACAGCCAGCAGTCAGATCAGATAGAAATCTAATGAATCCATGTGATTAATGGAATCATCAACATCAGTTTTCTCCAGTTTTCCTTGATTGGACATAAAACATCAGCAAGTAATCTACCGCAATGTGTTGTTAATGCTCAATGCCATGTTAATTGAAGACCAAATCCCTCCCTCTCTCCCTTTCTACTCCACCAATTACACGAGAATGGAAAAGGAAAATCACAAAAACCAGATATTTCCACATGCTCCAGTGCAGAAAGCAGCCCAATAACAGACAAAATTCCATAGCACAATTCTGAAACAGGCATTGAAGAAAGGAACAAAGCAATCAACCCACCCACCCCCCACAACAATCCTTGAAATTCATCAAAGTAAACCCCAAATTAAAACAAAAGCGAGCATCTCAACATGGAAATGTTTATCTGGGAAAACTGAGCAACAGAAATCGTTCCCAATGGTGGATTAACAGAAATTGCAGAAAGCCATATTAAATGCAGCACCTCACATAAATGTGTATCTAGACAAAATCAATGAACGACAAGAAAAAGCTTTTTAAAGGCACCTGAAGATGTCGAATCAATGGCATTCCTTTCTTTTGCCTCTTCTGCCGCCAATGTTCATAAATAGCTCTTACCACTGGCCCTGCACCTAACTTCAAGTCTTCTATTTCTTCAGATGTGAAATGGTCACGCTGTAGAGCATGAGCTTTCTTCTCCAACATGTCCATTGTCCACTCAAATATCTCCACAGATATGTGCCCGGAACCATTCTCATGAACATCTGTAGAACTCTGACAAGATGAAATCCACTGCTCATCGTCACTATCCATGTCATATAGGACACGAGATGGATTCAAGGCCATTTCAATATCTGTTTCAACTTGCTGAAAGTAGATAGGAGGAGTGCAAAACGATAGCTCCATTCCATTATCATCATAATCTTCTACCACACGGACACCAGGAATCGGAATGTTTTTTACTGATGCAGCACGGAAGTTCCGGTTGTAACACTCTTCATGCATCTCCTTGAAAAGAGCCCATTGGCTTCTGTCTGAAAATTCTAGCATCCACTCTTTCCCTCCTCGCCACATCATAGCATGTGTATACCTGTTGGTGGACCCAGGCTGCAGAAACTGATGAGCTTTATGAGAATATTTTGTGGTTCCTGCAACTTTTACTGCAAGGTTCCACTCATTCTCAACAAGTTCAAGTGCCACCTCTGCCCCAATCTCTCTCCATCCCCTGTCCCCCACTGTAATTAACAAGTTCGCATGACAAGATAATGACTCCCAGTTTCTTTGAGAAACTCGGGCAACATCTGAGGCCCTCTTTTCATTGGGTCTCCTGATTCTTTTGTGAGGAATTGTTCTCTGCTGCGGCTTTGAGCTCGAGCCTGAAACCCCAGAAGGATATGAGTAAGTAACATGTGTTCGCGGCTTCTTTGGTCCATTGCCAAAACTATTTAGGGAACCATCAGATTTTGCATCTGACCAACCACGTGAGAAGTGTCCATAAAATGAACTACTTCTACTCCGATGCCATACGCTTCTTGGTGCAGTGGGATTTGGACTAGGGACAAGGCTGCCATTCATATCGCAAGCCATTTCAGTAGGTGGCAAACTGTGCAGCGATCCATCATTGGCAGGCTTTTCGCT
Organism: Psidium guajava; assembly: GCA_016432845.1. Lineage (NCBI taxonomy): Eukaryota > Viridiplantae > Streptophyta > Magnoliopsida > Myrtales > Myrtaceae > Psidium > Psidium guajava. The sequence continues at coordinate 12,303,221 of CM028229.1, forward strand.
CTCATCATAAACGGGAATATCACCATTCAAAGAAGGACAAGCACCATTTGTGATCCTCTGCAAAGGACTTGACTTTTTTTCTGATGCTGCGTAATTTCCTTGCCCTTCCTGCATCTGCCCAACCTCATCACCATCTACAGCAGTAGCAATGCGAATCCTGCCAGTGTGAAGATTACCACTTTGGTTATCCTGAGGGGTCCTCGAATCTGCACCCTTGCAAACAAGCAGCTCAACAGCCTGATCATCTTTAGCACAACACAAGTACTTATCACAAGGACTCTCTCTTGATAGAGCTTCTTGGCTAGTGTGGAATCCCATGTCATTCTTTGAGCAGTTATCCATGGCGATGTTAGGTTGAGCCAAAATGCTTGCATTTTCTGCACTTTTCTCCTGATTAAGCTCAGCAAAACTAATTTTGGACACGCTATGATCCAAAAGAAGCTTTAGGTGCAAGCTCAGAAAGAAAGTAGGAGCAGCGGTAAAGGGGAGAGCAAAAGGACGAAGCTTCATGTGCTCAGCATCTGAACCTGAAGAATTTGCCCCATTATCGTCGCCATTACCTCTAGATACACCCAAGGGCCAAATTGCTTCACTGGTCATCTTCTGTAGACCCTGATCAGTTAACCCTAGGACAATTAATACTGGTTTTGCACAAGTAACAACCACAATACTAAGCACAAACTCTGTGTGTGTGTTGACAGAGAAGAGAAGAGAGGGAGGAAGAGTTGGGTCACAGGAAAACTGTAAATATCGTGATACCAAAATCAACAGAACATCATGCACGTATTGCTCCACAACCTTGACTCATGAACAGAGAAATTGCACATTCTGAGAAGAAAATGGCAAAGAGAACAATACCTCTAACGAAGAGTCCAAAGCAGCCGATGCCAGTAATGGTATGTCTCCATTTTGAAGTGCATTGTAAGTGCATTCAGAAGGAGAAAGTTTCTCAACTAGCAAACAATTGTCCCTCAGTATCGATTCTAAACACAACCTCTTAGAACGTTTTAATCTCAAAAAGTTGTAATATCCAAACACAAGTTGGTTTTCACAACCCTGAACACAAGAGAATTTAAATCTAACAGAAGTTATTGGAGATTGCAAGCTTACAAATTTCACCTCTCCACTAGACTCACTCAGTAGATTTAAAACTGAAATTGCAAATGCTACAGCCTTCCCCAAGCATCCTTCAAACAAGAGAAGCCTCAAACCAACAATGCTGTCGACAAAAAGCATCTCCAACTTCACCACAGGCCACATGGTCACCAGTCTTCCATAATAAAGCAGAACGAGATCATAGACTAACTGGGAATCCTCTGCTCTAAAAGGGCGAAGAAGAGAACTGACCATGATATCGTTTGATTCTCTTCTCACTAGATATATTAGCTTCAAGCAGCCCGTCTCTTCAATGGTCAACAAGGACCCCCGAGAATCCGATTTTCCCAATGAGAGGGAATCATCCTCTATTCTCTGGTTCAAGGCTTCACCTGCCTGGCGAAACCGCCTCCTGTAGTAAACAATAGGAGCTTTGCCACCTTTCATAGATCTGGAGCCCTTTGCAACTTTCTCAACCTTTCCAGCACGAAAAGGTCCACCTGTCGAGACACAATCTCCATGAAACACCATTTGACCTCCTTTTGGGGAAGAACCAGCAGTAGCGACCCCACACGTATCCACAGCATCAACAGCAGATGATGAAGGCTTCATTTTCAGAGATGGACCAAGAATTCGTTTCTTCACAGCACGGGAAGAAGTAGATTTGACCCCACGACTTGATCGTGCCAACCACGAAATGATTGGTTCTGTATCCATGCAATTGCTGATACAGCCATCATTGGCTGTTAAAGGTCTCCCTTCCTCTTCTTTGGTATGCTCCACACTTCTCTTCCTGCTGCCTACAGCAAACTTAGTCCGAGCTTCACCAGGAAGTAGCAAGAGTTTAATCCGTTCCTTTTGAAGGTCGATCCATTCTTCATCGCGGTCATCATACTTGATGTGATGGAGTTTTGTTTCTCCATCATAGTCATTTACGAGGCCATGATACCAGCACTGATCTAGAGGCCAGAAGACCTTAATTCTTTTATTCAAAACCCAATATGCATCCACCTGATCCGAAGGAATTTCATAGAAATGCCTCCTTTTCCGGGAACGTAGTTTCTCTCCATGCTGATTTCTTGGCCGTAAGGCTCTATTAGCAGCTTTAACGGATGGGGTGTTTGTTGAAGCACGAGACGTAGATCCTTGATCTAAAAATTTTCCATTAGAAGATAATAGAAAATACAAGCTGTTTGATGATGGTGATGATGATGGTGATGGCGATGCTCTACTCTTTGAAGAAAACCCAGTACAGCTTGGGTCAAACCGTGAGGATAGCATCCTAGCAGCATTTTCCTCCAGATTCTCCTCGTCATCTTCCTGCCGATCATCACAGTTTTTAATAAGTATATTAAAAAGCACAAAGGGGGTGCCTCCCAATTACAACCAAGAAGCAATAAAATATCAAAGAGAAAACAACCTGCTGATCATCACATCTCTTGGCAGAGACATCAACTGCAGAACCTGCCTCCACCACAGCAGTTTGAACCCCTCCCGGCTTCACCTCTCTCTGCTTTCGACGATTCTTGACTGACTTTTTCGATTTGCCAATGTTTATTGTTGAACTCCTTACAAGGTAATCCTGCTCCTGCAAAGGTCCACCAACGCTGTGCCCGTTCTCCTTCAGATCATCAAAAGCATCCTCCCTTTTAACGTTTCCATCACCACTTCCTCTTTCAGGATCACCATCTGTAAGCTTCCCAAACGGGTCAGCAAAATCCAATCTGCTGACGGAGGGTTCCGCTGGATTCGACTCTTGAGTATGCTCAAGCCTTTTCCGTCCCGAAGTTCCTCGTTTACGCTTTGGAATTTTAACGACATTGTCATCTAGACTAAGTCCAATGCCATTCAAATTTCCATTTGAGCTTGGCCTCTCATCCACCTCGGGCTTCAACTCTGACGAATCATGAGAACCAAAATGAGCGCCGGGATTAGTTACATCACTTAGTCTCTTCTCCTTTCTCTTCTTCAAGCTACTCAGAGATACTGCCTTTCTACTCCTTCTCTTCTTATTTTCATCCCCACCATCATCAGAGCTGATTTTCCTCTTCAAGTTCTTACTTTGCAACCTCTTGGGATCCTCCTCCAATGACCCAGATTTATACAAGCTCTTAACCGCCAAACATCTGGCTTTCTTAGGAGCTTGAGTTCCATTTGAGCTCTCCACTTTATGGTCCATCAACCAAACTTCAATCCCAACAACCCCACGCGACAATCACATTCCATCACAGAATCCCGCCCTCATATTTCAGATCTGAAAATACCGAAAATGCGAAAAATCACACAAAAAGCACAAAAATGAATCCTAAAACCAGGGGATTTCCTGAGATCAGCCAACAATTCCCAAACAATCAAAACATGCGACGCGAAAACCAACAGCCACAGATCAACGACAGATAATGACACTCACCTCAGGCCACGAAGCTGGAGACATCGGCTTTTCCCGAGGCATGCGGCGAAGATCACGAGCGAGAAGCACGAGCAGGACCTGAATCTGGCGCTTCCGAGCCGAAACCCCAAAAAATGTGGCGAATTCGGAGAGAAATTCCCCCACAATTTCTCTGCAATTTTCACCGCGAGAGAGACGGACCAATTTAGGGTTTCTTTCGGTTAAACGACAGAGCGAGGGTTTAGATCAGAAATCAGAAAATAACCCCGAAAAGAAAAAGGTAAAATGGAAAATTTTCTGCAATGTGGAGGGCTCGGATGTACCTACGTGGCGCGCTGTGAACCCCTTGATCGGAAACTTGAGGACGAGATTTTTCAGGTGATTCTTTTTTTTTTTTTTTCCTCTTCTTGGGCTCTTTGTGGCTTTTTCGGAGAATACGAGGAAGATGATGAATTGTGGAAAAATTAGAGCTTGCTCCTGGTGGGGCAAATGACAAGGAGAACCTTCGGATCATGACCCCATTTTATAGAGGCGAGGAGGGGAAAATGATAGGAGCAAAGAAAATATCTTACCATAACTATCATCCCAAGCTTTGATCTGACCTCACCAGTCACCGGCCGTCAATGGCGTATGCGTAATTTAGGCGTGAAAGATCGGAATGCATAATGCTACCTAAAAACTCTCCCAGAGAAAATATGACATAGAAAATTTCAGAGAGAAAATTGGATGGACATTTGACGACAATTAAGCCAAGACTGGACAGGGATATGGAGGGGAGGCGGCAAGCCACCACCATCCCCTCGAATCCGTCGATCCTTGTTATTCGATTCGTTTATTTATATTATATTTTCAATTGTCGCAATGCGGTAATTACACTCTTAAGGAAATTTAATCTCTTTCGAAATGCAAAAATTAAAGTGGTTATACCATCGGGTTTTACGCTATGAATAATTTTGTTTTCGATGTTCATAACGAAATCCTTTTGCCCTAGTGAAAAAAATCAAAAAAATTGGATTAGTACGTTGGACCAAGGGTTTCACACTTTGGGCAACCCTATGTTGCCTCCTTTTTTGGTTTAATTTGACTAGGCATCTATGCATTTATGGCAATTTTATCCTATTCTCTAAATGGAAAAAAATCGTTTGGGCATGTTAATAGCGAAATTGCCTTCATGTTAGAAGAAAATTCAAATTTGAATTAGTCTTGTCGATTTATAGCTTTTTACAACAAGCAATTCCCTTTGCTGCCTTATTTGTTTAATTTGAAATAAAAATAGAAAAAAAGTGAGCTTTTTAAGTAACGTTAAAGATGGCAAGAGTAGTCCAAACGAGGCATGATGGCCAAATCGCTTTGGTGAGGAATTAAATAGTTTTGGACAAAATAGGTTAGACCATCCAATTGGAGCCAATAAATCACACCTACCTACTCCTACACCATCTAGTCCTCTTCTTTTTAAGATAAGAAATCCTATCTCAATTTGTCAAAAATTGAAAATATGACTATTTGAGTATGTGAAATCTAAATATCGTGAAAATTATGCCATAAGTACATAAAGCTAGCCTTAGTTAGAAATATATTTCGTCATTTTTCTGAATTTGCTTGAAACTTAAGAAGGTCATCACAGGATTCGAAATGAATCATGTCCATTTATTCTATTCTTTTTGTGACGAGAAATCCCATCTCAATCTATCAAAAATTGAATATACGACTATTTAAGCATGTACAATCCAAATATTGCGAAAACATTGTGGTAAGTGCGTAAAGTTATCTTTAGTTGTTAAGGAACCTATTTTGTCATTTTTTTTAATTTACTTAAAACTTTATGGTCATTCCAGGTTTTGAAATAAATCGTGTCCTTTTATTCCTCTTTTGTTTACGATAAGAAATCTCATCTAAATCTCGAAAATTAAAAATACCACTATTTGAGTATATAAAATCCAAATATTGCGAAAATATTGTGGTAAGTACGTAAAGTCATCCTTAGTTGTTTAGAAACCTATTTTGTCATATTTTGTAATTTGCTTAAAATAGAAGTTCGTCAAGTAAATCGTCTCCATTGATTTCTCATCTTTTTCTTATAAGAAATATCATTAGAATCGATCAAAACTTGAAAATATGACTATTTTGAGTATGTAAGATCCAAGTATTCTGAAAAAATTGTGGTAACTGTGTATAGTTATCCTTAGCTGTTAACGAACCTATTTTGTCATTTTTTTTATTTGCTTAAAACTCAAGGGTCATTTCAGGTTTTGAAGTAAATCGTGACCTTTTATATGATAAGAAATCTCATATGAATCTATCAAAAATTGAAAATGCCACCATTTGAGTATTAAAATCCAGATTTTATGAGAATTTTGTGGTAAGTACGTAAAGTTATCCTTAGCTGTTAAGAAACCTATTTTGTCATATTTTGTAATTTGCTTAAAACTAGAAGGTCTGCATTGTCATTTTTTTAATTGCTTAAAACTCGAGGTTCATTTCAGGTTTTGAAGTAAATCGTGTCCTTTTATTCCTCTTTTGTTTATAATAAGAAATCTCATCTGAATCTATAAATTGGAAATACCATTATTTGAGTATGTAAAATCTAATTATTGTGGACATTTTGTGGTAATAAGTATGTGAAGTTATCCTTAGTTGTTAAGAAACCTATTCCGTCATACTTTGTAATTTGCCTAAAACTAGAAAACCAGCGAGGGTTCTGAAATAATCGTGTCAATTTATTTCTTTTCTTTTTTATGATAAGAAATCTCTCCTTAATTTATCAAAAATTGAAAATATCACAGTTCGAGTATGTGAAAAATCCAAACATGGTGAAAAAATTGTGGTAAGTAAGTATAGTTATCCTTGGCTATTAACGAACCTATTTTGTCATTGTTTTTAAAATTTGCATAAAACTTGAGGGTCATCACGGGTCCGAAGTAAATCATGTTCACTTATTCGCCTAAAACATTGGAAATATGGCCATTTGAGTATGTACAATCCAAATATTGTGAAGAACATGTGGAACATGTGGTAAGTACATGTAAAGTTATCATTAGCGGTTAAGGAGCCTATATTTGCAATTTTTAAACTTTTTTAAACTCGATAGAATAAGGACACCACAAGTGCCATAATTTTTAAACTATGCTTACTTAAGTATTGTAACTTTTTCAACCACTTAAGTGCCTAATTTATATAAACAAATTCACTTGAGCGCTATAACTTTCAATCGATCACTTCAATGCCAAAACATTTTTAAAAAGTTCACCTAAACATCGAAAATTTGACGTTGCATAACACTTGCAGTGAATGTTTCTAAAAAGTTGGGGCAAATAAGTGATTGTTTCCACATTTATATGATACTCAAATGATCGAAAAAAATAATTATGGCACTCAAGTAAGCTCTGTACATAAAATATGACACTCAAGCAATTGAAGAAAAGTCATAACATTCAAATGAGTGACACTTGTGGTGTACTTCATCCAAACTCGAGGTTTGTCACAGGTTCTGAAAAAAATCATCTACATAAAGATAAGAAAATGGACAGCATGAGTATCATAACTTTCTTACGGTACTTATCTGAGTATCATAATTTTTTTCGATCACTCAAGTATTATAACTTATGTATAACACTCGCTAAAGTGTTATAATTTTTTTTTGCGATCACTTAAATATCATATAACTTTTGAATGATCACTTGAATGCCAAAAAATTTTAAAGTCCTCCACAAATGTCATGCCACTTTAGATTTCGAACACTTGGTTGAACATTTTATGAAAAATTATGGCACTTAGGTTATTAATTCAGAGTTGTGCCATTCAAATGAATTGTTTTTTTTTGAAGTTATGGTATTTAAATAGTCAAAAAAAAATTATACCATGTAAGTGAGCTTCTTATGAAAGTTATATCACTTTTGGTGAACTTATCCTCAGAAAAATGAAATTTCTTGTCGACCATATGCAAAAGATGACAAGTGAATCCAACATGATAATGGCAATCTAAGTACCTATCTGGCAATAATTATAATCCAAAAAAGTAATTATGATTAAAATCATATTTTCTAATTCTTTTCTCTGGATGATTTTTAGAAATCAAAACACATTTGATAACTGCATAAAATTTTTATTACCGGAACAAAAATGCGTTTGGTAACTGCATTAAATTTCTGTTTCCAAGAACAATCGGGTGGCGAGAATTCATTTTTAAAAACATTTCATCTTCTTTTTTGAATTTTTTAAGATTTTTTTTTAATTTTTCTTTTTTAAAAAATTCACTTTTTAAAATTTTTTAACTTGTTTTAATTTCTGCCTTTTTAATTTTTTTAATTTTTTTAATTTTTAATTCTCCCCTCCTTTTTAAAATTTCTAATTTTTTTAAAAAATTTAGAGCCTATTTTAAATTTAATTTTAAAAAGATGTAATAAAAAAATTGGTTGCTAGTAAAATTTCAAATCTAATTTTAATTTTTTTTAAAGTTCAAAAGTCAATGTGGACTTAATCTTTTAAGCATGCACATGACAACACTTTTATATTAGAAATCAAATTTTGATTAGAAATTAATTTTTCTATAGAAGTTAATTTCTGATTAGAGAAAAGCATATGATAACATGAAAAATTTTCTACTTCTGAAACAAAAATTTATATAGTAACAGGGGATGGCGGTGGCGGTGAGCATTAGTTGGTGGCAAGAAATAACTTTAACTTTAGAAGTAGAAATTTGATTCAGAAGTATAAATGTAATGTTGCGCAACCAAACAGATTTTTACTTCAGAAGTACTTCTGAAGTAGAAATCCATTTCCATAAGTGTTACCATGCGCATCCTAAAAAAATTGAGATTTGGTTTTTTTTTTTGTGATTTTCAAGAGTGATTCTTTTTTTTAATCAACTTTTTATTATTATTATTTTTGCTCAAAAACTATTCTTCGGAATAGAATCGGAATCAGAATCAGTTACGTTATCGTACATATTTCTCAGTTTTTTTTGTTCCATAAAACAAAATTAAAGAATCAGAATCGTTACCAAATATGCCATAAGTTAGCCTAGTAAATTGCGGTAAATACACGTACACAAGGCGGGACTCGCGGGACTCTCGCTGCGTTTTGTCGAATCCTTGCCACACGATGGTCCTTTCATGTGATAACGAGTGGCATCACTAATTGTAGTTCATTTTTATCTCGAAACAGCCTTTTTCTTTTATTTCTCGTTATCATCTAAAAATATTATTTAAATTTACAGCAACTATACAAAAAAGTAACTTTAATATGCATATGGACATTGTATATATCTAAAGTTTTTGTGTGTTTCACGTCAAATGGTAGTCGAAGTATTTGACAAAAAAAAAAACAAAAATTGGCGGGGAAAGTGCACGACCCAATATGTCCAGTCCAAAGATACGAGTAAGTCAAAAGTTACTTTAAATTATTATTTTTTTAAGTATGCCTAAGAACTATACTTTAACGTGGGGCACGGAACATCAGTCAATAAAAAATTACCAACTATTTTATAAGAAAGATTCCAAATAAAAATTTCAAGTGGCTTCATTTTTTTTAAATAAGGCCCAAACTGTCCTTGGTATTTAAAAAAAAAAAAAGCCTGATCGAATAATATTTTGGGAAAATAACACAGATAATCCCTCAACTTTGATTCAATGTTCAATCTCGTCCCTAAACTTTTAATTTGTTCAATGTAGTCCCTATACTATTGATAAATGTTCAATGTAATCCCTATACTATTGATAAATGTTCAATCTCGTCCCTAAACTTTCAATTTGTTTAATGTAGTTCCTATACTATTGATAAATGTTCAATCTAGTCCCTAAACTATTCAAAAATGTTCAATGTTATCCTTCCGTTAGTTAAATTTAACGGCATTTGCTGACATAGAAATTCCGAAAGTCTAAAAATGTTTAAAAAAAATTAGGAAATTCCAAAAAAATAAAATAAAATCATAATAAAAATTCATAGAAATTTTAGGAAAAATGGAAATTTTGTTAGAAAATGTTTGGAAAAATAGGAAAAATTTTATAAAATCGAAATAAAATTTCAGAAAATATAAAAAAAGTCCCAAAGATAGGAAAATTCTTAGAAAAATTTAGAAAAATTATAAAAAAAATTCAGAAAAATTCCTAGAAAAATTCAGAAAAATTCCCAAAAATTGTGGAGATTAGGGAAAACCCACATTAAACTAGTTTAACCTAATTTCACATTTTTGGACTTCCCAAACCTTACAAGTTTTGGTAATTTTTCTGAATTTTTCTAGGAATTTTTCTGAATTTTTTTTTTATAATTTTTCTAAATTTTTCTAAGAATTTTCCTATCTTTGGGACTTTTTTATATTTTCTGGATTTTTTTTTCAATTTTATAAATTTTTTTTCTATTTTTCCAAACATTTTCTACATTTTCTAACAAATTTTTCATTTTTTCTAAAATTTCTATGAATTTTTATTATGATTTTCTTTTATTTTTTGGAATTTCCTAATTTTTTTTAACATTTTTAGACTTCCGGAATTTCTATGTCAGCAAATGCCATTAACTTTAACTAACGGAAGGATGACATTGAACATTTTTGAATAGTTTAGGGACTAGATTGAACATTTATCAATAGTATAGGAACTACATTGAATAAATTAAAAGTTTAAGGACTACATTAAACATTTATCAATAGTATAAGGACTACATTGAACAAATTGAAAGTTTAGGGATGAGATTGAACATTGAATCAAAGTTGAGGGACTATCTGTGTCATTTTCCCTAATATTTTCATCTTTCATTTTTTTAAAATTTTTAAAAATCTTTTGCTTTCCTTTTCTTTTTCTTTTCCGCATTTCTTTTTCTACTTTTTTTTCCTTTTTCGTTCTTCCCACTTTCTTCCCCGCCATCGCCGTACTCAATTTTTTTTTTTTTGGGGTGGGGGGGGGGGGGCGGCGGCGAGGGCTCAGGCTGGGACCGCCCTTTGGGCGAGGCAACTCGATATGCTGGGCATATACGTGCAGCGATCGTGGGTGATCCTCTACATGACACCCGTCGCGCTGAGCTTCCTGTACATCTTCGCAGCGAAGCTCCTGCGGCTGATCGGGCAGACGGCGGCGATCTCAGAATTCGGCGGAGCAGTTTGCAGTATGGATGATCCCGCAGCTGTTCATGTACGCAATGGACTTCCCGATCGCCAAGTTCCTGCAAGCGCAGAGCAAGATCATGGTGACGGCGGTCATCGCGGCAGTGGTGCTGGTGCTGGTGCTGGTGCTCCACACCGTGTTCAACTGGCTGATGATGCTGAAGCTCGGGTGGGGGCTGGTCGGGGCCGCCATCGTGCTGGACGCGTTGTGGGTGGTCATCGCTTTGGCCCAGCTCATCTACATATTCAGCGGCGCGTGCGGGAAGGCCTGTACCGGGTTCCCGTGGACGAGAACCTGTGGAGTTTCGTGAGGCTATCCCTGGCTTCGGCCGTCATGCTCTGGTAAAAAGCTTCGCTTAAGATGTTCTCGATCTCTGTCACTTCGAACTCGTCCTTAAACATCCCTAGAATTGGCCATTAGGGTGGAGGTTGGTAGCTAGAGAAATAAGCTACAGATGCCATTTAGGGCCATTTCTGCAAAACCACACCTTCTTTCGCGGTTTGTAGGACTGTGAAGACTGATGGCGGATATGTGTTGTCCGATGAAAGACGGGTCAAAACTTCCTTCCTTCTCCTCCTTCAAGCTCTACCAATCTTGAGCAGGACAAGCGAGACTAAAACGGCGAGGGCGGCCATGGCCGGGGGAGGGAAGGGAAAAAAAAAGGAAAATAAAAAGACGAAAATGCCCTTCAGCCAAATCCTTCTTTAAAACTAAGAGCACTTTAAGTTCTTATTTGAAATAAGATTTACTTTGAGCTCTTATGTGAAAAAATGAAGGGACTTAGGATCATTAATTGGAATTTTATTTTGTGAGTTGAAAGCATACTTAGTGCCTAAAAAAAACACCTTTCAGATTCGTGTACAAAATATGCGCGGCACACGTTGGTTCTAGTATTTTGCAGAGCAAAAACGGAGTTCGAAATCACCATATTCGATTCAAACCGGTCTCGATAGTTCTCAAAAGGGATAAGATCACAAATGGTCCCTGAACTTTGATCCAACGTGCAATGTGGTCTTTGAATTTTTAATTTTATCAATATGGTTTCTGAACTATAGCCAAATGTGCAATATGGTCCATGAACTTTCAATTTTAACCGATATAGCTCTTGAACTTTTGAAACATATTCAACTTAGTCTTTGAATTATAGAAAAATATTCAACGTAATCCTTCCATTAATTCAAGTTTAGGGATGATTTTGAACATTTTCTTATAGTTTAGGGATTAAGCTGAACATATTTCAAAAGTTTGAGATCACATTAAATAAATTAAAAGTTTTGGGGCCACATTACACGTTAGACTCAAATTCGCGAATTATATTGATTAAATTAAAAATTCATGGATCACATTATATATTTGGTCAAACTTGGGAGACCATTTATGTCAATTTTTTCTACTCAAAATCAGAGGGTTAGTTCGGTCTGGCATTCAAAATCGGAACGAGCTGCAGTGCTCCACCGAGATCGTTATCCGTGTCCCAGGACAGCATATCCCGCTTCCCAAACGAGACCCCTAACAGCTCTTCGTTGAAGTAAACCGTCAAAGTGACACTTCCTATTTCATTTTCGACCCTCTCCCTCTCCCTCCCTCTCTCTCTCCATCATTTCTCTGCTCCGTTTCTTCACTTTTGTAGAGCCATCCAAGAAATTAGGGTTTTCAATTGGCGTCAAAGATCGCTTTCCGAGGTAAAGTTAACTTTTTAGATCCACATACCCATGTGGGTGTATGGAGGTCTTGTGCGCGAGGATCGAAATGGCGTCAACCGAATCGATCACGACCGCGGTCGCGATCTTGCCAGTTGTTGATTACCTCTTCTTTGTGACTTTCTTGGTTGCTTTTTTCCCAGAACTGTTGATTGTGGTAGCTCTTTAGCTTCGTTGTTAACTTCCTGTTGGATCGGCGATGGCAGTTTTAATTATGTAGAATCGCGAATTTGATGCGCGGATCAGAATGGGGTGCTTGATTGCTTCGAGTAAAGAATCAGGCTAAAGTCGTCAAAATATGGATTGAAATGTATCGACATGCTTGGGGATTTTTATTTGATTTTGGACGTGTATCATGTGGAGCAAGGGCTGTTTGTACTCTCTGCTGCAGTAGCAAATTCTGAAATCTATGGATTTTTTGTTTAAAGTTTGTGCTTTTCAGATATTTCCAGTAAGAATTGGTTGGATGTCAATGTTTTTCCCTCTTTCTTCTTTCGTTTTGGTTTTCAATCTTTCAGATAAAAGACTTTCAGGTTATGGTTTGCTGAAGCTTAGAGTACTATTACTGGAGGTAGCCATACGGCTCTTAGTTTGTTCATTATTAATTCGAAGTTGCATATGTATTGAGATAATAGTTCTCTAAAGGGTGGACGTCGAACATATCGTCTTCTTAATTCTTCGGCCACAAAATTCATTAATTTCATGGAACTACATGTTTACATTGAGTCTTTAGTTTGTATTGGCTCTGATGATTCATAAGGGTTGTTTAGAACTAAATTTCATAGAGGAGAATGTCTTTGATTATATTTTCTTAGGTGGGTCTATTTCCACACATTTTTTAGCTAGAACATACATTTTTTTTAATGTTAAATGATCGAATTATTGTCTAAACACAAGATTCATGCCAACATTTGTTAATCTCTCTCTCTCTCTCTCTCTCTCTCTCTCTCTCTCTCTCTCTCTCTCTCTCTCTCTCTCTCTCTCTCTCTCTCTTTTCAACTCCACTTCTTGTCCGTCTTCACCTTACTACAGCCAAACTTCACCCCACCACCCCCCCTCCAAAAAAAAAACGCATAAAAGGAAAACCTTTGGGCTTTCAATTACGTCGTCTTATTCATTTTTTAATCAATTCATTTCTGTAACTCTTCCGTGATTTCCACTTCTCTCAAGGTGTTGCTTAAAATTTACATTTTTCCAAGTTTCCGAAAGAATTGATCAGCATGCCTCCCTTGTCCTTTCGAATCATGTTAATGGTTGAAAATAAGTAGTTTCTATTCATGAATTCAAGTTGTCATTCACTATTAATGAAATATTGAGGTGAGCAGATTCGAGCAAAACCATGTTTCAGAGTAGAAACGTGATGTCCATCTACTGGGTCTTAATCTCAATGGGGTTGTCGTTGGTGTAATATTGTGGGTTTGTTGTTAGAAAACCGCTCTTTGGATTAAGATTGATAGTATTTTTATGAAGGCTTAAACCCGAGTTACAACTTCTTCACAGTCAAACTATATTTCCCTAGTAAAGAAAAAATTTGATTTTATGGTTTACTTGATGGACCTTTATGTGCTCATTGTTAGATATGGGACAATCAGCATCATCTAGTTACTTTCTGCATGGTAGAAAATCAAAAAATTTAGTTCTGATCTTTCCCTTTTAGTTCTTGTTGTTTTGTCTTTATTTAGTCTTTATAGTGGTAAGGTTGGAAGGAACAACCAAATTAGATCGTGGAATGAGTTCATAGCTAAAGACGCTTTTTGCCCTCTTCAGCAAAGGAATGAATGTTCTGTCCATGCTTAGCGCGAGAAAGGATACAGAAGGAAAACTTTTAAAATAAACTGTGATAGGAAATTGGCAACGTATAGATCAGAAATTGCCTGAAAATGGCACTATTCATATGAATACATGCTTGACAGAATCTAGGGTTTGGAGGATAGTTAGGTCAGTTAAGTGAACAGGGCGTGTTTTAGGCCAAAAATGAGACGACAGTGATTGAAGATCCATACGACAGTTTTGCTCTTATTATTTTCTGGCTACTTTTATTGTCTCATTTCACTTTTGTGCTCTCTTGGCCTCCTTAGATTAGAACTTTTTCATGCACCATCTTTTCCGCCTCTGTGCTAATAATGAACTGAGCAAAGGAGGACAGAGTGACCATCTGTTATTTTGCTTCTGTACTACTGCTCTCTATATTGATTTTTAGTCAATTTCATTTTCATCTCATTTGTTGGAGTAAATCGTTTGTTACTTCAGATTTTTTGTGAGGGTATTAATTTCAAGTGCTTTGTCAATTACCAAGCAGCAAATTAAGCTGATGAAGTCGGGATCTTCTTCTTTAAATCCATATGCGGCGTCATATGTACCACTTTCTAAAAGAGTAGCAGATCATAAAGGAGGTGCTTTTGAAGGAACATTGGGAGACTCTAAGACCTCCAATGTGTCTGTCTTCTCTGAACCTCTTGTGCAATTTGATCAAGGTCAGGACAGAGGGAGAGCAGCTATCCACCCAAATTTCCATGAGATTACAAATCTTCCAGCCGTAGAGTATTTCTCTTCAAAGAGCCACTCTGCGCATGGCTCCACATCAAGGCAACCAATTAATTTTCCGGACAAGCAGGTGCCTGATGAGGAATTGGAAATGGACCTAGAGTATCTTCAGATGCAATTTCCTGGACTATCTGATCAATCCATCGCCGACGTCTATCTGGCAAATAAGGGAGATCTAGATGCAACTATTGACATGCTGAGCCAGCTTGAGGTGACTTTTGTCAGCTCTTCCTAGCATATTTACGAGGAAGATTCCAATCGCTTTTTTGAAGTTGAACATGATTATATGTCTGCTATGCAATTTTTGTGAGGAATAGGGACGGCGCGTTTGGCCTGTCCAGCTACCTGTTTGATTCTGAAATGAGATGAGGCATGAATGGACTATCTGAAGATGATTTTCAATGTGCTTGCATTAGAATCTTTTAGTTGAATTATTCATAGTTCACATTTTTTTTTGGTGGCAAGAGTTTCTTGTATGTGTAAATCTCTACATAACCTTCTCTACATTATGATTCCATCTGGATAAACAAGGAAAATACTTTTGTCCTTACTGTGCCATGTCAATCTAATAACAATTTTGAAGATATGCCAATTCCGACAATTGTTCCAAATAAGATGACGTCTGCTAGTTGTAAATAGTATATTGATATTGCGGTTCAACTTGACCTGGTCAAATGTTGCATTTCTGTGTGGATTTAATCAAAATATGGATTTCTAAATGTTTGTTCATACTCCTAAGAGCTGGATCATTTCTTTATGCAGTTCAACCCTGATGACTTTCCTGAAAATCTACCAGAAACTCTTGACATTGGTGATGTCGCCGTACCTAGTTCGGTTGCGGAGTCTGGATATGTGAAATTGAAGAGTGTGAAGGGTGAGGCAACTGCTTCATCATCTGGCTGATCTGAACCAACCAACTACTCTACATGATTGAGTCGGAAAAATTAGCTGTGCTTCCCCTTCTACATATTTGTTATTCTAGAAGGGGTCAACCCTAAAACAGGGTAAGGTGCAGCATTGTATAGCTGTCGACAGTTTGTTCATATGCAATGTTCTCCATGCTCACCACATTTGTTTGTTTCGAGTTTCAAGAGCCATCGTTGCTCATATCTGCAAAATCTTTAGTGCTTTAAGACCGAATTGGTGTTTTGCGAAGACGATTATCAGTTTGTGATCAGATTCTGAAAGTGACTCACAAGTCGTCTAGAGAGAGCTGCTGGTTTTTGTGCATGCTGTCCCTGGCGTGCCGAGGAGATAAGATCAGCGCCGCCGATTTGTCATGGAGGAAATGTTTGAATTTCCCGACTCGGCGGGACTCTGCGATCGTCCTGTTGTGCCTTTTGATGTCGCTGAAACAGTGTATATTGGGTGCTGTTTCCACTGAGACTCGGTTTTCCTAGTACTGTGTAACTAACCAAGCCAAAAATGACGAGAGACAAGCCGTCTGTTGCAAAAGCTTTCTCCTGTTTTAACACCGCCACACATAATGCCCACTAAATGGGCAACGGCTCACGTTTTTTTTTTTTTTCCCTGAGAATGACCAACCTAATCTCACGCTTTCTTTCTATGCCTAAATCCATCCACTATACAGGCCTGCACATAGCGCGTGCCTGTTTCTTACTAAAGGAAATACGTTTACGAATCCAGATTTAGTTCTCGAACAGAAAGGCAGCCGTTTACTAGTTCTCGATCAGAAAGGCGGTCGATTACTCGCCGATACGATCTTAAATGCAACGCGAAAGAGGAGTAACTACCCACATTTGTGCGTGGACAAACTTGATTTGGAGACTTACTAGTGATCTGTACCATATGGAGGAGAAAAAACGAAGACTTAATGTTGAAAAGTTATTGCATCTCTATAGACTATGTTGACAAATATCTTCTCAACTATCAATTGTATGGGCCCTATCGCGGAGCTCACGGAAGCAATGATTGAAATGGACTTGGTCCGGAGCTTGGCGGCACAATGGGCAAAAACAGATCAGGTAAAACGTTGCGCTTGTACTGATTTTCTTCTGTGGATTAGTGCTTTTCGACACCCACTTCATTTAAAGAAACGGACTTTAGGATAAATGTCTAGTTGCTTTGATAATGGTCCGCAGCGCGCGGGGAGGCTGGTAGTTGGCAGGACAGATGATGCTTGGTTTGGGCTTGAAACTCTGGCTGCTGGTCGAAGGGAGCTGTGCCCGCTCTTTACGAAGAAAATCCCAGAATTGTTTACATGTCCAAGCAAGCTTATCCGGAGATGAAATTAGAACGAAGGGGGATGGTTAATTGATACTTTCGATTTCTGGACATTCCATTCCCTTGCTTCGTTATCGATTAAGTCGGCAACCTGCTCGGGGTCTTCTCGGTTCGCTGGGCCGCCTATCAAACCGGCCGACAGCCGTCTATCATCGCGAATATTGATACTTTTCCGAACTTGTTGTGCAGTCGTCGTAATAATTAAAGAAACACCGACGATATTCCCACATATATTTTGAACCTTCTGCTCTTGCAAGTGGTGTTTTACTTCTGCAATTGCCTTCTTTTGGGTCAAGAATTTTCTGCCGTTATAATCACGAATACGCGAACAACGTAAATTTAAAATTTCAAAGCGAGTTCTTCATGAATTCTTGAGCCGGCGAGGCCCTCGCGAGAACTTTTTTTTGTTATTCCAATGCAACTCCCTACATTTTTTTTCCCTAACAAATTAAGCAGAGGGCAAGAAAATTAACGATATGTGGTCTTTGCGATACCTGTAAAATAAAGGGGGAAAAACCGCAAAGAGCTCCAAACTATGCTCATTATAACATATTTATCCTAAACTTTTTCCATGACACTAGTAGCTCCAAAGTATACTCTTTGTGATATATTAGCCTCAAACTTTTTCTTGTGACATAAAAAACCTCAAACTTGCAATTATGTGACACATTTACCCTCTTCTATCAAGGTTCCGTAAGATGATTTTTCAGCCAAAATAGCAATCGTTTTTTATTTCAATTAAACCATGTGGGCGCCACATCAACACTATTTGCTTCCCAGCATCCATGTAAGCAAAGTTTTAACGGTTCTCATCGATGGAACTTTAACAGAGAGATAAATGTATCACACAGGCACAAGCTAAGATTTTTGGTGTCATGAAAAAAAATTTAGGATAAATATGACACAGTAGGCATAATTCGGGGTTTTTATGGCTTTTGCCCTAAAATGAATTGCCAATAATATGCAAATCTCTACGTCTGCCATGAGATCAATCGTGACTGACGCAAAAAATAAAATTCACGGCGAACCTATGGGACAAAAAAACAGGTTAAGAAAGTAAAGTACGTTAAAAAAATGGATTAGTTTGTTTGGGTTTACGTGACTGCATGACTTTGATTGCATGGACAACCTCAGACTCTCTAGGGAGAGAGAGAGAGAGATATACGACTCCACGTGGATGCTTTCTTTCCGAGCTCCCATGATTTTCTGACTGTTAGAAGTCTTTGATCGTCAGAGGATGCAAGTTAGAGAGAGAGAGAGAGAGAGAGAGAGAGAGAGAGAGAGTTTAGCTCAAACACCAGAGGCTGTTATGTTTCTCGTTTTGATCATTCTATATGCAGAAGGAGAGCAAAAGGAGCCACGCGGAGGAGACATGCGATTCCCATATTCTTGGACCATCTCCGATCAGTCACTTTGATCCTTTGTAGGATCTAAAGTTCGTCGCCGATCGAATTTGCGATTTTCTCTTCTGGGTTCGGCTCAGAATCCCAAGATATCTTACAGAGAGAGAGAAAAAACAAAAAAAAAAAAACCATGGGGGTAGATTATTACGAGGTATTGAAGGTGGACAAGAACGCGACCGACGATGATCTGAAGAAGGCGTACAGGAAATTGGCAATGAAGTGGCATCCCGACAAGAACCCCAACAACAAAAAGGAAGCCGAGGCCCAATTCAAGCAGATCTCTGAAGCCTATGAGGCAATTCCCCCACTCTCTGATTCATTTTTTGTTTTCCTCTCTGTAATTTCATGTTCTCTTGAGATCTTGGAAATGTCTTCGGGTTGGCTGAGCGGTTGAGGACGCAGCAGGTTTCGTGTTCGAATTACAAGAGTCGAGTCTCACACTAACCTTAAAGGCCACCTCGCGCCGGACTGGACCGGACTGGACCGAACGATTTGCGTGCATTATCGAAATTAGCTGAGTCGAAGATATACAAAAGAACATGTTCTTGGAAAATGTAGGCCGATGAGAGAAAAATCAATATTCTGAATTTGCCTCCGGTAGCATCTGTGCTGCTGCATGACAATCTGTTGAATGAAGCATCTGCCGCTGCTTGTTTGTCGCGACATTGAATGCGCTTTCGCTCTTTGATGCAGGTTCTGAATGACCCTCAGAAACGGGTGATTTACGATCAATACGGCGAGGAAGGCTTGAAGGACATGCCGCCCCCGGGCAGCAGCAGCAACTCGAGCGGTTTCAACCCCAGAAACGCGGAGGACATATTCGCGGAGTTCTTCGGGAGTAGCCCTTTCGGGTTCGGGTCGTCTGGACCGGGTAGGTCGATGAGATTCCAGTCGGACGGGGGCGGGGGAGTGTTCGGGGGATTCGGTGGAGGCGAGAACATTTTCCGAACGTACAGCGAGGGGAACGGCGCCATGCCCCGTAAGCCGCCGCCGATCGAGAGCAAACTGCCTTGCAGTCTCAAGGAGCTATACTCGGGATCGACAAGGAAGATGAAGATATCAAGAACAGTGATGGATGCCAACGGGTATGCGCTCCTATTATCCTTGTGCAAGCTTCCATTTTTGTCCTGCAAGCTTGGTAAATATGGCAAGAAATTGGAGCAAACACTCTTCAGAACATGATCATATCTGTCAATGTAGCTGTCTCTGAAATTTCCCATAACTAAGTTTCGAGCCAGATGCAATCCGTAAAGCTAAAGCCGAACATGAATTCGGAACTAGCGATTGACCGCCATATCCCCGAATTAGTGAATTTGCTCGCCGGCCATATCCAACTCTCTGGTTGCATTCTGTTCTCAATCTTGTCGGAGGATGCGTTCAGAGTTATGTAATGTTCATCAAATTCAGCATGCCATGAGCTCTTTTGTCATCCCAGGCTACGCTATGCCAATGACGAGACCAGTTCATGCCTCATTTTCCGCTTCTTTCGCTAACTGTAAGGTCTGATTCCGCAGCCGGCAAACCGTGGAGACGGAGATACTAACCATCGAGGTGAAGCCCGGATGGAAGAAAGGTACGAAGATCACTTTCCCCGACAAAGGGAACGAGCAGCCGAACCAACTCCCCGCCGACCTAGTGTTCGTGATAGACGAGAAGGCACACGACTTCTACAAAAGGGACGGCAACGACCTCATTGTGAACCACAGGGTAACGCTGGCGGAGGCGATCGGCGGCACGACCGTGAGCCTCACCACGCTGGATGGCCGGGACCTGTCAATCCCGGTGGCAGACATCGTGAGCCCCGGCTACGAGCTGATAGTCGCAGGGGAAGGGATGCCCATAGTGAAGGAGCCCGGGAACAGGGGAGATCTCAGGATCAAGTTCGAGGTGAAGTTCCCGACCAAGTTGACGGAGGAGCAACGTGCGGGGCTCAAGCGCGCCCTCGGGGGCTGAGACAAACGTTACGTACATACATGTATACATATACACACAGCTACATAGAGGAAAGCACGAATTGGCTACGGCCACCGGACGTCGTCCGAACCGAACACTGATCATAGATGTTTCCCATGAGACGTTTCCCATCTGCTGCGTTTTCCCCTTGTTTTCTTGTATCCAGCTGGATCATACACGCACATCCTGAAGAACCACTCTCTCAGAAAACACATCATTCGACACAACAAGAAGAAAGTATGATGAATAGATTCCCTTACCAAAAAAAAAAAAAGGTACGATGAATAAGATCGGATCAAATGAATCACACCCACTTCCTAAAATTTACATCACTCGTTGGAAGAAACACAAACAGATCTGAGCTTTATGAACCTGCAAACTCAAATTCTTGAATCAACTGGAAGAAGGAACTGAGAAGTAAGATCCACATCGGTATTCCGTTCTCTATTTCCAATGAAAAGAACAAAGGATTTCAGCTTCAGGAAAAGTCGTTGACGTATTTTCTGTGGGTTTACCTTGTGCGACACGAATGAAGGTACGATCTTCAGAACCAATTAGTAAAAACGAAGCTCAAAAGGTGACAATAATCTACGGAATACGACTTCACAGAACTGCCCAATTCTCTAAAAAGAAAGCAAAGAAAAGTTATTACAGCGAAATTTACATCCAACCAAAAGGAAAATATCAAAACCCCCTATCCCTACGAGCATCTTGCCACCGCCCCGGCGGCCTAGCTTGGGGCGCGACGTAGACTTGGCCTCCATGGAGCCCTGAAGCTGGCCGTGGCGCATTCCTAACTAACGGTTCCCGTGATAAATAGGCACTGGGGCTTTGTGATTGCTGGGCAGATGCAAGGCGTACATCTAGCCGACCCCGCGATTGCTGTTGTAAGTTATATAAGCCCTGTGGATTCCACTCTGGAATGTCGTCATCGTCATCGTTCCACGGCTGCACCGGAACACCATAGTTTTCTGAAGGAACACCCACTCCTGTATGTCCATACTTATGTATGAGTTCTCTTATGTGGTCTACCGGCGGTGCTCGGGCATGCCCATAAGAGGGAGCCAGCCCCGAACCCGCAGACACGTTCTGGATCGAGTTCAATCCCATAGACCTCGACCCACCAGAAAAATTAAACTCCGGCAGGTCATCTTCGTCCCGGGCAGCTCTCCCCACGCCAGGGCCAAACCCAGGGGGAACATCATCGTCCTCATCCCTATCGACACTGGGTTGTGGTTGCATGCTACTAGGATGGGCTAGACGCCCGTGATGCAAGTTCGAATTAAAGTTCACATCCTTTTCTTGATGCCTCCTAGAGGAGAAATGCTGCTTTTTGGAGGTAAATTTAGAGGTGTGGGATGGGATTGCGGAAGTTAAATGACTTCTTCTCCATACAACAACACCAATTAGGCCGTTTTCTACATCGCTAAGCACGTTAAGCTGGTCTTCCGGTAGGATCTTGCTCAGCATTTCGCGGATTTTGGCATGAGGTGGGCAAAGGTAGAGTTCCACTCCTTGGGAAGGCTCAGCAAAACCCACTCTCTCATCTAAGACATACGAATCTGCAACCTGGAGAGGCAACATGTTAGAAGAGCACGGGAATATAACGCACAGTGAGAATAAATTGATGAAGTATTGTTACCTCACAAAGGCTTGCGCGCTCGCTCTCAGATGATCCTTTCTTACAAACGAAATGCACCACCTGCAAAAGTCGAACCAGTGAATGGGTCATTAGTTTTCATCAACACCCCTTAATTTTCTTGGATGGTGAACCGTTGTGTTCCTACTTCCCACAGATAATCATATAAGGCGGCTATGATTAACCATCAAATTTATTGACGCCTGACTGGCGAAAAGTCTCTTCAAGTAATCAGTGAACAGTGATTTCCAACTCTTGCTTTGCATTTGCACTCTAATTTATGAATTTTGACAATATTTTAAGTGACTAACACAAGTTCCACCTGGTTCTTCACAGTTTTCCAATCATCTACTTCTCGTTTTCTTGGCCGAATTCCTTTACATCTACTTGAAATGAAAATTTCATTCCCAGTTTAACTCTCTGCTAAACTATATTATACTATCAAGCTAAAGAGCTCATCAAAGTTGACAAGAGCAACAACAGGAACCTTGAAATGTGAACTTCCAGCGGTTCAGATCAGGTATGCACATTGAAAAAGGAAAAATCCTTTAAGGATGAATGGCTTTAATTTCAAACCTCACTCAGTATCCCTCAGATCTCTAACCATACACCCACATGTATTATAACATTACCTAGCACGCATCACTGACATCATCAGACTATATTGAAGAAGATAAGAAATATATTAAAAAATATGTTAGCAGCATTTCCCCTTCCAAATCAATTACTGCCCAACAGAAATTCCAAGTACATAAAGGTTTCAACGGAAAAGAAAGATCTCGAGATACCATGATTGCACGACTACGGGACATGCGAAGATCTTGAAGGAACTTCTCAAATGCATCAAGTCTGACCCTCCCCTTGATTTCTAAAGAGCTGCTCCAATCCTTTGAGGGCGTCTTCTCACCACTGGTAGAAAATCGATACCCAAAGGGACATCATAATAGAAAAATTCATCACTAACCAAAAAGACATCACTAGGATACGCAGAACACAACATCATGTAGATTACAGCAGGTAGTAATGATGCCAAATGTTTCCATTCAACCTACTTCTTCTTCTGTGAGGCAAATCACAAATGTTAACATGTAGATGATTCTGTTAACAAGTGCCCCAACACCTAAATAATGAAAGCTTCCCATTGCCAATGCACCATCTCACTCGTGTTAATATGAAATTAGTGCCTTCGAAATGATAATGTTTCTTCATTAAATATTGGTAATGAGTGCCCTAAGAACTCGTTAACATATATATAGAACAAGTCATCAAATGGCAGCTTAAATTTTATCAAACGAATGTGCGTTAACTTCACAATCAAAGTTAAAAGCCTAGCTGATAAAGCAACCTAATCAATGGACTTGTATAAAGCAGCCTTCTTAGCCCACAGATCTGGACATGTAACAACTGAGAACATACTTATCAACAACTACGCAAAATGCCTATTTCGAAGAACATACTAGCAGCCAACAGGAGGCTCACGCCTACCCTTATTTACTAGGTATAGCAAATCTTCTAACAAAGATCACTGGTCCATATGTCCAAACTTTTCTTTACTTACTTTTCACTTTCCGTTTGGAAATTGAACAAATACTATTATTTTTCAAATATTATGAAAAACTATCTAAATAACCTTAGAAATCAATAAATGCAGGAACAGCTTTCAGGTGTTCTCTATGAACTAAAAGCCAAATTCAAATGCTATACATAAATGGAAAGGTAAAAAGCCATCAAGTAAAAATTCACTCCAAGCAGACCTCACACTTGAATAGTAAAAGAGAACCAAAACCACAAAATTAATTACCTCTTGAAAAATCCAATAACTGAGATCACGGTCGTTATAAGTTGAAGGGAGCCTTCCCAAATTGGCTCCCCCTTCGATGTGACTATAGGATCTTTGCTATCATATTTTCCATGGTGGTCACTAGGTCCAATGTCAGTGTCAGCTGGGGACAATGATTCATCGACTTTACCAGACTTCTCTTCAGTCATATCAGTGGTGTTATTCGAACTTCTCTCTGGAGATTTAGCCTTCAAATCATTTTCAGCGGCAGGCTGGAATATTTCAACAGACTTCTTTTCAGCCATATCAGTTGAGTCATTGAGACTTTCCTCAGGCGATGTTATCTTCAAATCCTTTTCAGATGCAGCTTCAGACTTTCCAGCACCCTCCTGTAAATCTTTAAACGGAGGCTCCGATTCCAGGCATTCCATAAATTCATCTAGGGACACAATTGGAGGGAGATCCTTTGTCACATTTTCTTCCATAATATCTACATCTGAGGCATCGTCTTCAGATGGAATTGTAAGAGTGTATTCAACACCCTGGACTGCTAAATCACTCTTTCTATCTCCAGCCTTCATGTTCTCATCCCTTTCTCCAGGTTTCTTCACAGGGGATTCCCGATCATCAGCTTTTTTCCGATCACGAGTACCAGAACTTACCCCACTTGAAACCTCCACTGAGACATCATACTGCTCCACCTCCACTTGAAACTCCCCCTTATGCGTTTTCTTCACCAGACGCTTGATATCAACCTCAGAGTCCGGTAAAACTACCATTTGAGCAAGCTCTTCGGCCTTTGCCATTCGCCATTCGGAAAGCTCCTTTGAAGCAAGTTCTTCAGCAGTCATAGAGCAAAGTCTTTCTGGAGGAATTTCTCCAGAAACAACTCTTTCTCTCAGTTCAGGGTTACTACGATCCTTCAAATTGAACAACAAAGACCTACCCTTCTCTTTATATTTCTTATTAACACCCCCAAATAATTTGAAAAGCTCAGCTTCAATACTGGATGCTAAAACTTCTGGGGACTGGAATGCCATTGCACTTCGTCCATGCAATTCATCATGCACTTTCTCTTTCATTTCGCCCTCTTGATGACCCCTTCTTTCCCCCACACTAGTGTCTGCATCCAATACCCAAGATAGTCCATTCCCTTGCAAAAGCTCATCTTTCCCAAAGAAGTTGTCACCAAAAGGAAGATCCTCTGGAATCAGAACACTATCAGATTGCAAGTCCTGGGCATTAGATATTGACGGCAAGTTGGAATCACCACTATGTTTGGTAGCAAAAGCCTCCTGCGACGCAATAGGGCTATTGTGGTGTATACTATATCGATCACAAGAAGTGCGTTTCCCTTCCTGAACTTCATTTATATCATCAACAGCATCACCAGGAATGGGTGCAGGCTGAGTGTCCACTCTCGAACTTGGTGCACTTAAATCCCTGTTTTCAGAATCTTTTCCAGTTGGAGATCTACCTCCCTCATGACTGACCAAAGCTAATGCTGCAGCTAGCGATTCCTTCATCTTGGATCTCACTGACCCAAATGAATCAGATTGAACCTTTGGAGATGGTTGCACATTAGACATCTGATTCTTTGGAACTGATAGGCGCTGTGGCGCTGATCTTGGGGAAATGGATTCCGCTGATCCCAGCTTCTTGTTTGAAGCCGGCAAGTGTTTTCCCCCCAGCGTCGGTATGGACTGGCCAGGCATACCTTTTCTATTTGGTGCTGAGTGTTGCAACCACGGCCTATGATCCACTTGGGCTGCTCGCTTATTAGGAGCCATAATTGATCGAGGCGAAGGGCTGCTGGGCATAGGTGCCATCGAAGCCTTCCGCTTGTTCAGAATCGAAAGCTGCTGCACTGCCTGATTGCTGAACTTGCTACCCATATCTTCCATTGGTATTGAACTTCGTTGTGGCAGCAAAAATTTTTCCCTGGCCTCTAGATATCCAGCATTATTCTCAAACAGTGGCATAGTGCCAGTGTTTCTGCTTTGCTGTCTTAACAGTGAAGGCTGTGAGGCAGATTCATCGGGAATAATTCCAGGGAAACCCATTTGGACATCTCGCATTGATGATTCCACCCGATTTGGAATGGCTTCCAATGTAGCCATTTGCGTACTTGGTATTGACAAAGGCTGTGATACCAGGTTGTTTGACATGCTACACAAGAAGAAAATAGAGAGAAACACCACCTAGTTAACGAATAGATTCCTTGGATGGGTTACAATCAGGTCACATCCATCAAGAGTCCAGCACTACATTCACAAAAAATAAAATCAAATTAAGCATTTCCACGTGAACCTGAGATGTTGTATGTGATGCAAAATACATGAACTGCCTAAATAGTTAGGAACAAAGGCAACTGGATTAGTCCATTCATTGACACAAACAATTTCACACAAAAAACGAAACAGAAAATACTATTTCAGCACTCTAGTAGAATCAAAATCTCTAAAAATATGAGACAGAAAGTTCTACATACAACAAGTCAAGGGTTTTAGAACACAAGACTAGATCTGATGCAAGAATTCTACACATGGTAACCTAAATACGAAAAACAACCAAGAATTTTCCCAAATCTTACATCACAATGAAGTACCACAGATTTCTCTAATAGTTACGCTCACGTCATTTCAGGTCTTCCTCTTCTCTTCACCCTTTCCACTCCGCCCACCCCCCAACAAATAAATCAATAAAAATAAAACCCTGCTGGATCATTTGCAGACCATCATTATACACGTCAAAGCCATCTCATACCCATTTATCTAATCTTCTCTTTTAGCACTCCAACTTTTTTCTCAAATGCATCCATCCTTAATTTCACCAAATCAACCACTGTCATTATCATCTATACAAGACTTGCCCCCATGATACTTTATCAAATGAAGTAAACTAACCGAAAATCCGCCAAAGCTATTGCAATCAAATAGCTTGCTGCTTGATAACAGTGGCTTCTGATCAACTATGAAATACCAGCTCTCATAAAAAGAATATACACAGGCTGAGATACCATTATCAAGATCACCCTTTATAGCAACAAGAGGACTGGAAAAATAAACTGCATAGAGCAAACAAAGCAGCTCCTATAGAAAGCCTTCACATGGTAAAGCCACCCCAATTACACCTGGCGAGTGCTAATACCAACATGCATCCCTTGCACCAAAAACACCCAGTCCTTACATGCAAAAACAGAACAAGGACTATGACCATGCATCCACATTAACTCTTGGTGAATGAAACCAGTTCCAACCAACAGGAGAAAGAATATTACAACTATGCAACCAAAAAGACCTTCTGAAACTAATGCAACATCAAAGATTCGAACAGTCCAACAATAACGTTTTGGTTAAT
Organism: Psidium guajava; assembly: GCA_016432845.1. Taxonomy (NCBI): domain Eukaryota; kingdom Viridiplantae; phylum Streptophyta; class Magnoliopsida; order Myrtales; family Myrtaceae; genus Psidium; species Psidium guajava. The sequence continues at coordinate 12,330,422 of CM028229.1, forward strand.
AACCAAGATGGATTGAATCCAGTTTTGTAATAGCGCTTCTAGGCTGCGAAAACTGCATTCAATAGATCAAAGAGTAACTTTCACAAACTTGCAATTTCAAGAATTACATATATGCCACTCCATATCAGTTACCCACACAAAATGAGGAAAACCGTATCGACAAAACAAGACAAAAAGTCCACTTTAATCAAATACCATCGCAACCCTCCAAAAACTCAGCAACTGCCTATCTGTCTACTTTCAAAAGCTCCGAAATTCAAAGTCTTTCACAGCTAGCGCAATACAAATGCAGAAGAACTGATCCAAACTCAATCGACATACACAAAATTTAAGCATCATAAAAAGAATCCATATCACCGAATTGCACACGAAACAAAGCCAACGCCAGGAGTGGGGGCAAGATCCTAGACATGGATAAAACTAGCCCAAGCCGATTCGACATGCGACAGGGTGAAAATTCCGGCGAAGATGTTCATTCGGCGACGTACCTGAGTGAAGATACAGTCGAGAAACGTCGAGAGAGAACCTCGAGCAGAGAGAGAGAGGAGGAGGGGAGAGAGAGAAGGAAAACCCTAGAAAGGTTTGGGCTGATCTGATTCTGAACTCAATTTGTGCGTCGTGTCATAGATGTTCGCGGATAGGTGGAGGTACAAATCGACACGTGGCTATAGGGAGACCGTCGATTGTGTTTTCTCTGGCGGTCCGTCACCGTCGATTTTTGTTTCGCATTTTGCTTTTCGTGTGTTGTTTCGCCATGGTGAAGTTACGGCACCGAGATATCTTCCGAATCTACAAAAACTGAAAACCAAAGAAATAGAATACTTTGACCAGAAACACAAATTACTAACGCTTAGTTTATTTTACGAAAAATAATTAATTTAAAAAATATTTTTAAAAAAATAATCACTTGTATCACTTAAAAATATGAATAAATAAAATTTTTTTATCACCAACAAAAATAGTTAAACATATATTATTATCGATGATGAAAATATTTTTTTGTTAACTAATTTTTCTAAACGGCATAAGCAATCACTTTTCGAAAAATATTTTTTAAATTGCTTATTTTTCATGAAATAAATGGAGCCTAAATAGAATACACAATTCAAAAAAAAAAGGAAAGTAGAAAATTACCTAAGAGAAAATAAGGGCATATTTGGTAACTTTTCGATACTTTGTTTTTATGTGCTTTTGCTATCCTAAATAGAAATCCATTTACGTAGGCAAATTGACTTTTTTGTTTCCGCTAACATACCAATGGCCAAGAAATAGAGTTGGAATAGAAATAAGAATTAAAAAAAATATAGCTTCTTTGTTCTTGAAAAGAGAAACAATGTTATTTTAAAAAAATAAGTTCAATGCAACGTAATGCTTGTTTTTACAACCATGAGCCCACTGTCGGTTGCTACCCCCGCTACTAATTGGCATGGGTCGCCTGTCACTAGTCACTACCATTGATTGTCAGTCATTGTCGCCACCGGTTATTGGTGCTGACTTTTTATAGTTAAATTTTAAAAATTGAGAATTTTTTTAGGGTTGTACAAAATACATTTCCGTTCTTTTTCTATTTCGAGAATATAAATTTTATACAATTCCCAAACGCGTTCATCTATTTAGAAATTATTTCCGAGAACAGAATTAGAAAAGGTCATTTCTACTTAGAAATTATTCACAAGAACATAATTGTTACCAAACATGCGCCGAGATGTTGTTTGGTATCATTTAATTCTGTTTTCATTTTTCAAACAAGAACCTCATTTTATTGTAGATTTATTCAAAACTTTATCAGTAAAAAGTGATTTTGGGTTGTCTAAGTAATAAATGCTTATTTTGCATCATTTCCACTAATCGACAATTGTCACATAATGTGCTAGTTATATTTTTGGTTTATTAGTAGTTAGGATCTAAAAAAAATAACATATTTTCATGATGACACTTTAATGGAATACTACATAATTCCTAATTATTTTATGTAATAGAATTTGGATTATTAACAAATAAATGAAAAAATTCAAAGGAGAATGTGATTGTTATAGAAGATATCATCGGTGATGGATATGCCATGCGAACGTGATTGAAATTTGCAATTTCGACCTTCACAAAAAGAGATATTAATAGGTCTTATCAATCTAATGTTGAAACTGTAGGTTCTTAAAAAAAAAGAGACTTTTGAGCTAAAATTTCCTTCCCTTAATCAAAATTTATAAATCGTAAGCATCCCTTTTGTGCACGTCAAAAACAATACTTCAAAATAATAGATGATATTGATTTTTTTTTTGTTAGAAATGACTGCTTTTATCCATAGTCATTCAAATGGTATTTTCATATGAAAACTATTTTCTTGCTTTCAAAATCTGAAAAAAAAAATTGATTATATGAATGCAACCAAGAAGCCTCTAAATGATATGTTTTGAGCAATGGGCTTAAAATGCTTCAAGATAACAAAATTCAAATTCAAATTCAAATTTGAGGATTCTACGCTATTAAGGAAGATAAGATTTTTTTTTTGTCCCTTGGTTATTAATTACGATTTTATCTCTGATATTTTAATAATTATAATATTCCATCTCCAAAATTTGCGTGGTTTTACTGTTGGGGCGTAGATCATACTCCCATCGATGGAAAGGCATAAGGTCTTGCTCCTCACATGTAACCTTAGTTTAACGGTGAATCGGGATAAATCTTTAGGAGTCTAGGTTTCGTATAGGTTCCATATGAAATCTAGAACCAATCCATCGAAATAGGTTCCTCGTTTTTTGAAATCTGGAACATTCCTTATATGCCTTGGAACCTAGAACTTATCTTATTACAAATTCTATGATCGATTTCAGGGTCTATCCAAATTTCATATATATATTATTAATTGAATGATTACAATGAATCATAATTTTTAATGATTACCGTTTGCTGCAACAATCTACTAACCGCAATTTATATTTAGATACACGGATAAATATAAAATATTAATAAAGTACAAGTCTTAATCATAAATATTACCGAAAAAGAAAACTTAGATTAATGATTCTAAATTACACATTCATCTTCTATTGCTATGGAACAGCATAGGATTGTGCTAAAATATATATCAAGGAAAATATAAAAACTTGTTACATGGAACCGTAACTTGAAACCTGAAACTTACTACCGAAATAGGTTCCTAATTTTTTTTTTTGAACCTAGAACCTACCTTGCACACCTTATAAATTGGAACCGCACAGGTTCCCGCTGGTCCGTTTTTAGGTTCCAAGTCTTACTCTGGAATTATATTTACCCCTATAAAATTTTATGTTTCGATTTCTTTTTCTCCCTTTTATGCTTTATTTCATTTGTGATTGAATCCTAACATTAATATGGTTTTTTTTTACTCGTAATAGATTGAAATTAACATTGTCTTTTTTGGTCAGATTGAAATTAACATCGTCATAGAGCTTGTTTTACGTGATACTAAAATGACTGCATGTGATGCGGAAGTGATCTATGGTAAATTCTTTTCGTGGTTAATTTAATTTTTTCCTAGTCATAATTAACATGCACGATGTGTATTCTTCTTAGACATCGAACTTCTACTTTGTATATATGTGTTGACACTGAAAATTGACCTAGGCTTCGGATAGTCAAAGGCCCACAAAAGCAATGCGTTATGCCAAGGGCCCAAAGCGACTGGCATAATGGTAGCCAAGGATTTGGCAAGCCGATGCCCGATGGAGCGTGACACTGTGAGATTGGTATGTGACACCGACTGTCAAATAGAGCGGATAAGTTAACACTTTAAACCATTCAAAGGATAATAAGAGTAGTTACTAAAACCGGTTCGATAATTTAGGGATAGAATGTACGGAAGCAATTGTGACCATTGGTTATGCTTTATATTACGCCATATATAGTCGGAAACGACTCTCTGTAAATGATCCGATCGTTTAGCAATCAATAACACTTATCTTTTGCTCTGCAATTTATCTTAATTGCCTTTATTTTTATCGCACTTCGCATTTATCACCTTATTTATCTTTACTTCCTATCCAAAATTGACACAAGAACCTATTTTATCATCACTCGAGTCGCGAAACACTCGTTTTTATTTCATTATATATAATTGAAGCCAAAACTAAGGGAATATTTCCTTTTGCGCTCGTCACGTGACACTTCACTTTGCCTGTGATGTTGACACGTGACCCGCATTCTCGACCGACCGCCCACCTCTTGATTGTGTTATATAGAAAGAAAACATGGGCACCACCTTTGGTAGGCTGGAATGCCCATCATTTTCCACGTCCATCTCATGTTGCCAATTGAAATGTCGGTCTCTTCATCTTTTTTCATTTTTGTTTTTCATTTTTTTTCCCTCACGAGGCAATCACCTGACCTAAGAAAGAATAATCGAAGTACCATTTTACGTCAATAACGAATTTTTTCTATCCATATTATTTATTCTGCCATTTCATGTGGAAATTTATTTTCTCTACTCTTAAATCGACGTACTAATTTTTTTTTTATAGCTTTCGAAGGTAATATATGAATTTTATACTTCAATTCTGATTCCATTCCTCCATTTATATACTCAAATCAAACTAAACAACGTGAATTCCTTCAAATTCCATAATTGCAACCCAAAAAAAGGCAAAAAGATTGAAATGCCTCTTCCCTTGCTTATTTAGTCCCATCTCAATCCATACCATATTCCTTTCCACTTTGTACCCTCATGTCTCTTCATATTTTCAGTTCGCGTTTCAAATGATTTTATATATTCATATTGAATACTCCATTTCATTCTGATGATCCAAAACATTTTTGAATATTCGTCTTTATTTTTTTCTTTTTCTTTCTTGTGAAGAGATTAATGAAAGCTCTCTAAACATAATAAAGCTGGTAATGACAAGCCAGACTTAAACTAATTACTTGGTTTGTGCCTCGCTCCAGCATATCTTTATTCACATGTTTCAATCGTTAATAATGCTGTTCAAAAGAAATGTGATATAAAATAGGTGTCCACAATGCTTTGGGTAAAAAGGAATGGAATGGAATTAAAAAGATATTCCATTTATTGAAATTATAATTCTTTTTATCTTAATTGAAATTATAAATTTATTATGCAATAACTATATCTGGATTTTTAAGATAATTATAAAGTAAGTACATAAAAAAATCATGAGTAATAAAAACATTAAAAAAATGTCATAAATGATTGTATATTTTGAAATACATTTGAATTAGTGTCTTATGAGTTCTTTACATGATATCACCAATTGGGAAGAAACAGAGGACAATTATAATAATAATTACTTAGATTAACATTTACAGAAAAAAAAATCATCTAAATATTTGTTATCATAATTAATTCAATAAGTTACTAATTTACTAATGTAGAAAAGTAATGAACTTAACCAATGTTCAGGATTTAATTATAAAATATAATCAAACAAACGACATAATAGAACTACTGTAAACTATACCGGAATGTTAGATCTTGAAAAATGCTATTTTACAATACGGCTTTGTGATAAATACCGTTATGCATAAATTATAGTATAGACTTGGTAAATTAACAACTAATGTTATGTTATTTTAATATGAGAGAGAGAGAGAGAGAGAGAGAGAGAGAGAGAGAGAGAGAGGGAGAGGGAGAGCATTGTTAAGATCCTTCCACTGCCGTGATTTACAGGCCTTGATCTAGCAACCCGTGTCTGTAACGATCCATATCATCCAAATGACGGTCACTACCAAGTTCCAAATCTCACAAGAGGCACAATACAGCATTTCTAAAATCATCCTATTGTCTTTCTATATCACATAAGCAACACAGCCGCGGCTGCATCTAACCAAGCTTCCAGCCACCTCCTCTTCCCAGTCGCCCATTCACCAGGAAACCAAAAGAGAGGTAGATCTCGAACCATTACAATTGTTGATCATCATGGAAGATCCTGTGGTTCACAGCTGCAGCCATAGTTACGCCCCAAAAAGCAGTGTGCCCCAGGGAGCGTCTTCTTCGGTGAAGCCCTTTGCTAGGCGGCACCAGCTCCAGATTCCGACACCGCTGTGACTATTCCGACCTCACTCTTGCATAGAGGACACAACGCGTTGATTTTGAGCCACTTATCCACGCACTCCTTGTGGAAGAAATGGCTACATGGAAGCTCCCTCAGCTCGTCATTGTTTGCATATTTCGCCAAGCATATGCAACAGACCTGCATATAAATTACAGGAACAGAATAGTCAGGAAGCTTCCAGACCAACTCAATATTGCAGGGAAAAAAAGCCCGAATCCTATTAAAGCGTCCATGCCTAAGAAAACCATCAAAAAGAGCTAGAGCTATGGTCTTCTCCAGCTTAAATAACAAGCACAAAAATACCAGTCAAGACTCTGATTGTCAACCAAACAAGTATCGAGAATATCGACCCATGAGCCTTTATCACACTGATAACTAGTTCATAATCATGGGCACGAGCTACATTCATCTAGCGACATGTCTTGCAGAACAAGATCCACCTCATACGGTATTAGAATTTAACTTTGAAGATCTACTGCTTTAATAAGCAGGGTTCATAAATTCAACACAATCTCTGGCTCCGATTCTACACTATGCTTAAGCTTTACCTCTTACATTTCATTATCAGGAAACTATAACTACATCTTAGGCACAATCATTCTTGATCTCCCCATGAAAAGGGAATATAATTATTAAGGTCTTTCCATGATGTTTATTACCCCAAGTTGATTGAAGAAGCTGCATTTAACAGTATTACGACACCAAAATTGTCACGTCTCATCAGCAGGACTAACTGCATGGATTTTGATATTGTTGGTTTACCATTTACTAAGAATTCGAATGTAGAATGGATAGAGGATTTGTGAAGCATGCAACCAAAAACAGATCAGGCTATATTTGACTAATAAGGGATGATCAATATCCGAGACCTCCAATTAAGTTAATAAGAAGCTCCTAAATAGGAAAATGAGGGAAGACTTACAGCATCGTCCCCAGAAATCGTACGCTCCCTCTCTGTTCCAGCAGCTATTACTCCTTCGCCAGAAGCTGAGCTTTCTGTATCACCGCCACTTCTATTCTTCTTTAACTTAAACTTGTAGGTTGGCAGTGCATGAATTGCTTCATCTGTGGCTCCCCTTGTCCTCGACAAATCTTCTCTAAATCCAAGGATTGAGATAATACAGGGTAGGCAGCAGCAGATTGTTGCACATAGAATAAAGGGCATTGCATATCCGATGCAGCTAAAGGTAAGAAACACTATACATAGTCTGCACACAGAAAGCACATGAAAATAAGTGAACAGTAATAACAAGAAAGGATACACTAAACATAATTTACCAGGATTCTTTTCAATGAACTTTCATTTCTGAAAAAGGAAAAAGTAAGATTATATGCATTACCTATACATATTGGGAGCCTCGCTAGCAGATGAGTGGCCTCCAAAGATCCACACATTCCCCACCACAAACCAAACAGCAAAGAAGCAGTCCAAACCCATTTTGAAATATTCCATCAGTGCCTTCAGTCTGCCTCATATCAACAAAACATGACTGTCAAATGCCGCCTAAGCAACCCTATTGGAAAATATGCAGCACTCCGTTTATACCAAAGTAGTGAAGAAAAGGTCCTCTAGACGAGAAATCTAATAAATAGCTGTAAGAGTCATCTGCCAGTAGTCCACATGAACAAACGTCGCATAATTGGGATTTGGAGGGTCAATGCAACTGGCCAGGGGAAAGCCATTCCCTGCCAAGATTATTTAGCGGTAGAATCCTCCTGACCACACGCCCCCTCCCCCCTTTTCCCATCACACTCAAAAATACGAAACGATGCCCCATAAAAAGGAGGAGAAAAGGCCAGAAAGGAAGAGAAATAAGATACATTCGGAATGAAAGTTATAGTATTAGCTAACCAAGGCACAAGCAAAACCAACACAATGATACTTAAAATGTATTTACGACGAGCAGCGGCCACTTATGAGTCGAACTTTGACAATATCAGTCCAGACTCCATGCATCTAAACCCACATAGACACCAGGTCCCAACCACAAGGCTTTTTTTAATTGGAGAATATTACAAGACATATCCGATTTCTCTGTTTTACCAGGGGAAAAGCCCACAGAAAGGAAAACGGGCTATTGCGAAGAAAGTTCATTTCAGCAAAGTACAGGGTCGCAAGATTGATCAAAACCAACTCTAAAGTAGCTAGGACTTCGAGCTCAACCAAAAATGAGAGCTAAAAGAAGTATGAAATCCAACTACAAGTAAGCGCAGGCTCAGATTTTGGGAAAGCAGAGATATCAGCAGATCCACTCTATCACAACATCAGCTGATATGAGTGAGTTATTACCTATTCCACCTCTGGGGTCATATGACTTCAACAACAGATTGAGACTCTTCACAAGAGCAGCCAATGTGTTTGTGCATGTCAATCTAGACTCCTTTTGGCTAATTACAGGTACACGGATTAAAAGTTGCCTAATAGCTAAAGTGCAACCATAGTATAGATTCAAAAATTTAAACAGGAAGCTGTACATAGGTAAAACGTAAGCAACCCAACATTATACCACAATGAATCTTTTTAGTGAGTACGGCACAACATTTCATTTTTTCCCTAAAGACACATGAGACTACCCAATGACTTGCAAATAAGAAAAATCAGAGGGCACGAGGAAAGCTGGTTTAGAAGTGTTGAACAGTGAAGACTGATGAATAAAAGCTAAATGGAGTTTCTCAAAACCAACTTCATCTTCCCAGTTCCTCATTTGGGAACTTATGTCTGATGCAGACAGAATAACATTTAATACGCAACCAAGCTTCTTTCTGTCTATTACAGAGAAATAAATGGAACTTCATCAGGTTGACAAATACATTCCTGTAAGAAACAAAATTTGCCAGATGATAAAAAATTACCTGAACCGAAAGTTATTACTATGGTTTAAATCATACATATAGAGAAAAACATATTCCCACTGGCAAACCACAAAGCAATAAGCCATACCGATCAACAACTTCTGCAACATCCACAAAGAAAGCAAAATGAATACCTCGCATTCAGTACTCCTGCTCTTTGACTGCTCCTAGGGGACGGAATCGTAGTATGGCGGTCATCCGCATCTGTAGTTCTCGATACTGAAAGAGAAAATGGCCCTGCAGGTACACTTATCTGGGCCGGACCTTGGCGGGGTTGAGTTGACTCTTGCTCTGAGACCTGATTACGATTGCGATAACGCCAATACAGAAGAGGCAACGTCGCCACACATCCAGATGCATAACCCACAATCCACAAGAACAACGGAGCACGAGGATGCTCATTCTTGGACACAGACAAAACAACAATAGATGCAACAATCTGGCTCACTGTGAGGCCTAGTTCGATAGATATCCACGTCCCTGAATTTAGTGGACTCCGGCGGCGACGGGCATCACCTCTTCTTCCAAACGAGGAACTTCTAGCGTTTGAATTATTGCTAGAAGGGATTGATGTATGAGAAGTTGTTGCTCTTGGCGTAGTCCCATGCCTGTCTTGATTTTGCAATGTATCCAAGCCATTAGAAGACCTATCGTGATGCAAACTAGATGAAGAAGCATCATTGCTCCTTACGTTAATAATATGCTCATTTCTGTCACCGTTCTCTGCCCTCTCCATCAACAAAGGGTAATTGTCCGGCAGGCTATCAGAATGTAGTTCCACTGAGGGAACATCCATCTAAGTGCAACGACCAAACAGAAAATAACGACAGCATAGAACTGCTACACAAGAACACAGCCCATATGTCCTGACTCAACACAAGTAGAAATTAAACCCGTTTGAAGCAGCCCGATCAGCCTGCAAAGATTCAAGGCCCATGTCAGATTCATAAGACATGAATTGAAGCAGTGCATAAGATCACAAGCTTGAACAAGCTTGAAGTTAAACAGCTACTAGATTTTCTCAACTTCATATTAAAGGACGTGCTGATAATTTTTATGCGGCGGAGAAGAAACTCTCAATAAAACAACTTCAAATGCATCCTCAACAACCAACCACTCGCTTTCTCTCTCTAATTCTGACCATTTAAAATAATCCAACACAAGAAAGAACAAGACGCAATGTGAGAGGCTACATCATTCAAACCAAGGAAAACCAAGTGCTGACAAACCACAATAGAAGAAGATTTTTCGGCCAGGCAAGGAAAATGATGGTTCATTTGTGAAAAACTTGAACCATCCCAATGCTCTCGTTGCCAAAAATTCAAAACCATTCAACAAGTAAACGGTACGACTTAAGCAGGTAAAAGGAAATGCTCCCAATCACATCTTGACTACGAGAATAGAACAGGGAAACAGTCCTTTTTCCAGCAAAATAATTCAAGATCAGTCCTGCCACTGAGAAAAACACTCCAATTGTCTAATTCTTTTGACAAGCAACAAATCTCTCAACTCCTCTCCTGGAAAAATCGCGCTAACGGCTGAACCTAAGCTAGCCACCAAAGCGCGATCAGCATTACCCCGATCACAAAAAATTCAGCTCCGAATTCGCACAACACGATCGAAAAAAAAAAATCCAAAAAATTCAACCCGTTGACTAAACCCCCCATCGCCCAAGAAAAAATTCCTCAAGAACACTCCGAGAAAACACAATCTGTTCCCCAAAAAACCCGAAACCTAGCAAGAAGCTCGACCCGACAAGACACCGACCTCGACCCCCAAAAACCGCGCACAACACGAGCGCCCGAACCCAATTTCGCACGATCGGCGTCAATTTAAAAGCCTCGACCAAGGAAGCGAGCGAGAGGGAGAGAGAGAGAGAGAAGGAACGCACCTGATAGGGTTGGAAAGAGCAGAGCAGACGCGGAGAGAGAGAGAGAGAGAGGCCGATTCGAGAGCTGGAGGTAGGACGGAAGGGACGACGTCGTGTCCGGGGTTGGGATTTCGCGGATGGTCGCTTTCCGGGAGCTCTTTTTCTATCGGTGGGAGAGACGAAACGTCGGGGTTGGGGTCTCCATTGATTCGGTGCTTCGTCACCGAATATAAGTGTGAGGGAGAAGATGACCATGATGACAGTTGATAAAAAATATATATATTATTTGTTTTTCCATGACAAGATAAAAAAAAAGGATAAATTAATTATTTACTATCGAGGGTAAAAAATAAAACAAGAAAGATAATTTCTCTCCTAAGGCCTGGCTTTGTTTCATAGGCAAATGACACAAACCACGTCCGAATTTTGAACGGTGATGTAATGTGATCTTTGAACTTTAAAATTATTTAATGTGACTCGTGAAGTTTACTCTAATGTGCAATGACATCCTTAAACTTTCAATTACCTCAATATAATATATAGACTTTTGGTATATATTTAATTTAGTCCTTTTTTTTCTGTCAGAAGCAATATTTTCATTTTCATTGAAAGAGCAGTACATTGCTTCAAGATAAAGATAAAAACCAAACAAAATAAGTGAATTTAAAAGATAAATCAACTTGGTATAACTTAAAGAGACTTGCTTATTCCACCATAAAGACGAGTTTGTTATGACATCAAAACCTAAATAGCGGTTGCTCTTTGAATTTTGAACCAATGATGAGCATATGTCGAGATATCCTTTTCTATGTACGGCTATGCTAAAAAGTGATGTGTGCCTAGATTCAACGTTCCCAATATCATCATCGTAAAGAGATAACAAGAGCAGCAACAAGTTGAAAGAGTATAGAAAATGCATTGTAAATGTTAGATCTGTTTTTAGATCGGAATAGAATTGCACTCAAATCTAAATCTAATTTCAAATCGGGAGAGAAGACCTGCAAAAGAGATACTAATTGATCACAAAAATTATTTTCAGATAAACCGGCAGCTAAAACAATAGAAAGGAGTCGCACTCGACTATATGGAGCAAGCATCGAAACTAAAACAAGCAAAAAGATCTGGAATGGTTGATTCTTCCGATGCCCATGATTCGAACTTTTGGAACTCCTCGCACAAAACTCTTCACGAGGAACAAGTTGACAGGATCGTTTGGAATAAAAAAAAATAAAAGCCTTTAAAAAGAAATTGAGGACATGAGAAATAGAAAAACAAAAGGATAAGGAAGAGGATGAGAGGTGAGGGATCCCTCTCACCACCTCACAAATTTGTTGTAGGAGGGGCTTGGCAGCAGTTTAATTTAGTCCATTTACTTAAAGTTTTAATTTAGAAAATTTATGCTAATGTTACCAATCACACGGGATTGAAAACATTACACAAAAAATGCCTTGTAGTGTAAAGTCGTAAACAAATTCTGGGCCTTAAATGAATGGTCACAAATGAAAATAAAATTTAGCATTTGCACTTTCATTATCCTATTTTTGCCAAGGGAAAGGTGCAATCAGCGTAGTTAGACTTCTAAACATCCCCATAAAAATCTCTTAGCGTTCGATTCGATTCATGTCGTAGTTACTGACCACTACCAAATAATATAGAAATCGATAGTTGATAGAACTAGTCAGGTCGGGAAATCGTATCTAAATTGTCGTCTATGGTCACCCATAATCTATGGGGCGTACCTTAAAAACATTCAGGTATGAATGGAATCGGACTTTTGAGCAAAAGCCGAGCAAGCCTAAGCATCTCGGCATATGATCATTGTCCAAATTGGCCCATTTGCCACTCCGGATCCCCGGCGCGTCCAGCGCGCGCGTCGGTGGTGGGGTGGCGGCTTTGCTTTGTTCCGCTCTCACCTTCTTGGTACCTTCTTTTTCTTCCCCTTTCTCTTTTTCCGGTTTGATTAGATACCAAGGGGAAAAGATGATTCAGCATTTTCTTTCCCAAAAGAAGGTGTCTCGCGTGGGACTACGACACCGTTTTGCCACCTCTCTGACAGAGAATTCAGCACTTTCCCCAAAGGAGGGGCCGCGTGGGACGACACGACGGCGTTTCGGCTTCAGTAAAAAGCAAGCGCGTTTCGACGATTTTTTTTGCATTTACATCCAAAATTTAGGACCCGTTGGTAAAAAGAAAATTTACCTTTAAATTACACCAATGTAACCACAGTAAAAAATTACTTTCAGATCGAGGTTATTATGGGTCCCATAAATGTTCGAAACAAGCCGGTGAATTCAATTTATTTTTCACCAGCTGATTTTTTTTTGTTAGGAAATTTTACCAACTTATTTGACCAGCCAATTTTATGATTAGAAAAAAGAAATTGGTGACAAATAAATCTCGATAAAGTGAGCAAGATACTACGGCCTTCCAAGGTCCATGAAAAGAAAAAATGACACAGACCATCCATGAACTTCGGTCCAATTCGCAATGCTATCCTTGAGCTTTTTAATGTGCTCAATGTGTTCTTTGAGCTTCGATCCAATGTGCAGTGTCGTCTCTCTCGCCTTTTAATTTGTTCAATATAATTTTTGAATTTCGATCTCATGATTAATATGGTCAATGAAATATCGAATATTTCACGTACAAATCTATGAACTACATTAAATATTTATCGATAGTGTAGGAACTATCTCGAACAAATTAATAGCTTAGGAAATATAACTAAGCCAAAATTTAAGGATCGCATTATACAAATTAAAAATTTAGAAATGATATTACATATTGAATCGAAAATTAGTAAACATCTGTCCTATTATTCTCTACGGAACTCCATGACATTTGCATTTTTCACGGCCACGAGACAAATATCTGAGAGAGAGGGAGGGGGAGGGGAATGAAGTAAAGACAGTGGGTCCCCCCGGCAAGGGTGTTTTAGTCATTATGCACAAAGAGGTGGCATGGCTATTTCTCATGGGTGGTTCAATTTTAAGTTAGACCGAGTTTGATTCTTAGAAATTTTCCTGATAAAAATATATATTTTTAATTTTTTTAGTTAGAATTCGCGCTCGCCTCGTTTAATAACATGAGTTTCGTTCAATAAAAAAGTAATGCTATTGACGCTACAAATTAGGAATTACTGAAGTTTTTGACATTATGGTAACTATTCCTATTGAGTATTTTCATGGAAATTTTTTTATTATTTACCTCTCGATATTACGATGGTGTAAGTGACTACACAGAAAATATCGCTATATCCTATAAGTACGATGGTTGTCAACTTTTTAGTTGTTATCAAGTCCCTATATTTTGCACTGATATGTAATTTGAATCAACAATTCCACCTTTACTTGTTCAAAAGATGAACATTAACATGAAATGAGATACAATTTAACGAATAACTTTTAAGATGGATATTCTAATTTCAACCTAAAAATTATAAAAATGGTGCAAAAAAAAAGGCTGTCTGCATTTAAAATAAATTATATGAACACATAAGTATGGATGTGCTGAATCATAATCCATATCATTGTCAAATATTTGGTAAAGCAATTTAAATTATATTTCCAAAATGGTCCCTTAGTACTTCTTTTTTTCTATCATCATCTGCTAACTTAATTTCTTTTCTAGACACGATATCAACATGTGCGCTCTTTTCGGCTAAAAAGGACAGGTATGCCATTCTTTAGTAAATAATAAAGAAAAAAAATGCTAATGTTGAGCTTGGTAGGGTAGAATGGAATGGGAAAGAATTGAAGTGGAATAGAACTAGGAAAATTATCTAATCAATCTTAAACATGTTGTGTGGCTTTCAATTTTGCCTTAAAATTTTCAATTTCATCGATTTAGACCTAAATTTTTTCGTGAGATTTCAATATAGATTTTTTACAAGGTGGCTGAATTTGGGTGGCAATGCGTGAGCACCAACACCGGTGTCCTGCTATCATTTGAAATTTTGACCCCATTTTTTGGGCTTAAGTTTATTACAAATGCCAAAACTTGTATATGACGCTCATTTTAATATCAAAATTTTCAAAATGATCACTTAAGTGTTAAATTTTTTGAAAAAGGCCCACTTTAATGCCAATTTCGACGAGTCACGCTAGTTCAAATTGGAGTTGGTACTAAAGTGAGCATTTTAAAAAAAATGGCACTTAAATAATTATTTTAAAAATTTTGGCACTAAAGTAGTTTTGACACTTTTAGTATACTTTAGCCGCATTTTTTGTGTTTGGTTAGGAAATAAATTTTATTCTTTCTTTTTTTTCTTTAAATACATGTTAATCTCACAAATCAAGTTAGGCGTAAGCTTAAACTTGCATTTAGAGACTTTTAAAATGAGATTGCTTGCACATGATGGCGAGTCGAACCAAATGGTACCGTAAATTCTCAAGCACAAATTTATTCGTTGATCATGAAGTTAATACCATATTATGACTTCCCTTTACTTTAGTTTACAAGCAAGAAGAATATTTGCAACAAAACTAAGTGATTTCTCATAATAGAATACGATTCGGTATATGTCTGATAACTAGTCGTAATTTCTCTTGATAAGTTGATTTCAAAAGTTCAAGAATTAGTAGTCAAGTGCCCTAATTAAGTAGAGTACTAGTGTTTTGTGGGATGTTGGTGAATATGTGGCCTATCCTACACATGTATTTTTTTTTTTCTCATTAGGTGAAAAAGTTGGCTCGTTCTTGATGGCATGAGCCCACCATTATTTAGCCTGTGCCATTGTGGCATATGGAAGAATGTAGTTGGTTTAATGCAAGGCCTATATGATTTTGCCATAGGCCAACATTTCTCAATTTACCTTTGCATTGACCGGGAAAATTATCAAAAAAGTCATAAACCTATTGCACTTTTGCCGATTTAGTCCTAAACCTTTCAATTTTGCCGATTCAGTCCTAAACCTTTTCATATTTTGCCGATTCAGTCCTAAACCTTTCGATTTTACCAATTCAGTCCTAAACCTTTTCATATTTTGCCGATTTAGTCCTAAACATTTCGATTTTGCCGATTTAGTCCTAAATCTTTTCATATTTTTTCAATTCAGTCCTAAAATTTTTATTTTTTAAAAAGTATCTTGGAAATAAATCCGAAAATTAAAAAAATTATAAGAAAATTATAAAATATATAAAAAAATTAAAAAAAATTAAAAAAAAAATAAAAAAATAAAAAAAAAATTTAAAATAATTTAAAAATTAAAAAAAATTAAAAATATTTTAAAAAATTAAAAAAATTAAAAAAACGAGTGAGCCATCGCCGCCGCTGCCCCACCATCGCCGGCTCGCCCGTTTTTTTCAGCTTTATTTCCAAAATATTTTTAAAAAAATTTAAAAGTTTAGGACTGAGTCGAAAAAATATGAAAAGATTTAGGACTAACTCACCGTCGCCGCTCATCTGTTTTTTTTATTTAATTTTTTTTCAAAATATTTTTAAAAAATTAAAAATTTTATGACTGAATTGGCAAAATATGAAAAGATTTAGGACTAACTCACCATTGCTAGCTGGTGAGGGGCCTAAACTTTTTAATTTTTTAAAATATTTTGGAAAAAAGCTGAAAAAAAGAGAAAAAAAAAACCGACGATTTAGTCCTAAATTTTTTAAAGTTTTTTAAAATATTTTGAAAATAAAGCTGAAAAAAATGGGCGAGCCGGCGATGGAGGGGCAGCAGCGGCGAGGGCTCACTCGTTTTTTAATTTTTTTTTAATTTTTTTTAATTTGTTTTAATTTTTTTTATATATTTTTATAATTTTCTTATAATTTTTTTAATTTTCGGATTTATTTCCAAGATATTTTTTAAAAAATAAAAAGTTTAGGAGTGAATCGAAAAAATATGAAAAGAATTAGGACTAAATCGGCAAAATCGAAAGGTTTAGGACTAAATCGGCAAAATATGAAAATGTTTAGGACTGAATCGGCAAAATCGAAAGGTTTAGGACTGAATCGGCAAAATATGAAAAGGTTTAGGACTGAATCGGCAAAATTGAAAGGTTTAGGACTGAATCGGCAAAAGTGCAATAGGTTTAGGACTTTTTTGACAATTTTCCCGCATTGACCTGGCTATGAATATCTCAATTCTCACTGTCATTCAAACTATGGCCTTATAATTCATCATTTCACATAATTGCGACAGACTTCTCCTTATAGTAGGAGAAAGAGCTCCATCGATTCTGCCATGCTCCGAGGCGCGATTAACTTCAATTGCTTTAACATAATCCGACCATAGGATAGAAGAGAGAGAGAGAGAGAGTGAAGGAGAGGATGGGCTCGCGGGCTCGATTAGCAAGAGCTCCACCAATTCCGCCATGCTCGGAGGCGCGAGACTTCGGTCGCTGTAATAGAATCTGATGATAGAAGAGAGAAAGAGATAGTGAAGGAGAGGAGAGGTTCATGTGGGCTCAATTAGCAAGAGATCCACCCGATTCCACCATGCTCAAAGGCGCGAGACTTCGATTGCTATAATGGAATCCGACCACAGGATAGAAGAGGGAGAGTGAAGGAGAGGAGGGTCTCTCGTGGTTAGTGTTGCAAGGAGAGCCAAAAAAAAAAAAAAGGGCGAGGGATGGCTTTCTCTTCCTTCCAGACTCTAATTTACTTCCCGACATAAAACAAAATAAAAAAAACTTTTCCCCTTCATTTCCCCTGTACGATAAGAAAAACCAAAAAATACTTTCGATATCAAAATTTTCACTCAACTAGTCAAGAGAAAGTCCGATCAATTATTACCACAAATTAATGCCCAAGAATACAGGTCAAGTGTCAAAAAACAATGCTCGATTTCATCTTTTCCTTTTTTCTCCTTCGCACCATCGGTAGTCACTATAGAAATTGTAGGACATGGAACATAAAGTGAAAACACAGTCATGACAAGCACATTTGATCGCTTTAATATTGCTAAATTTATACTTAAATGATGTTAGAACTTGGCCTTAATTCCAAACCAATATTGTTATGCTTCAGGGGCGAGCAATGAATTTGAATAGGTCTAGCATTTTCTTTATTTTGGGCTGTCCTCAAACCTTAAGAAGAACTAAGGCAAATGAATTGCGTGCTCTTGAAATTGAGAAGTCAGGGGAATATCTGGGTTTTCCTTTGGATTGGAGTGTGAAAAAAACCGATGTTTGATTGGATTTTAGCAAGTGTAAATATGAAGTTGGAGAGATGGAAGGAAAACTTGATTTCTAAGACCGGAAAAGAAATTCTGATTAGAATAGTGGTTCAGGCGTTGCCCCCAATATGCAATGTCTATTTTCAAAAATTCCAGTTTCGATTTGCCGTTGTATAGAAAAGAAAATTACTGTTTTATGGTGGAAGATTAGCGAATCGAGTTCTGGTATGCATTAGAGAAAATGGGAGCCACTAAAATGTAGAAAAGATAAGGGCGGTGTTCGCTTTAGGGACTTAATTTCTTTTAACATTGCAATGCTAGTGAAATAGGCATGGAGATTAGCATAGAACGCATTTTGTTTTGTGGAGTCCGATCCTAAGAGGGCTTTACCTCCCTCGGAAAATATTTCGGCATGCTAAAAAGGGATCTCGTCCAATTTGGGGATTGATGGGGGAGAGAATCAATTTCTAATTCTGTGATGTGATGATCAGTTCTATCAATGACAATATTAACATTCGTGACGATAGGTGGCCTAGGAGAGGCCCCGGGACCTGCAAATGAGGCAACAAAAGTAGCGGATTTGATCATAAAAGATGAGGATGCATGGGATACACGGACTTCTGACTTGCAAATCGTAAGTGAGATCCTTACCATCCCTACGTGGACTAGAGCTGCACGAGATAACTGATTTGGATAAGTTCTAAATCAAGACGTTTTTCGGCGAAAGGCGCCTATAATATAGTGCGTGCCAAAGAGGATCGATATCAACTCAATCGAGCACCATCATCTTTCCGGCCATCCCGAGAGCTGTGGAACCAGATCTGGTGCATGTATGCATGCCCCCAAAAAATCAAAATTTTCGTATGCCAGAATGCGATTCAAATTCTACAAAAGCCAAGCCATCCCTTTTTGTACCATTGACCATCTTTTCCTAATTTTAAGGAAGACGCGAACTCATTGAAATGCGAGTCAGGCAGTTAAAGGCCCGTGAGCTTCCGAGCCAATTTTCTAATTTAACTCTGGCCCACTGAAACAAAAAAGGCAAGATCGCAGCAGATTGGATTGCTAAATCCCAATTCGTGGGCTCCGATGTCGAACTCTTTTGCTTTGAATAAAATTCGCTTCCGATCCCAAAAAAAAAAAAAGAAAAAAAAGAAAGAAGAAGAAATGCTCAGGTGATTTGAAAATTGTTTAACTGACTTCATCCGGGCAATGTGCTATCGGATTAGACATTTTATCGAACATGTGATGAGCATCAAAAACTGACAATCATGCAAAGGAGGAGGTAAGGCTCTTTCATCAGAAAAAATTCAGATCGTGGTTTCGAACTCTGTATTTCTAATCCCGCTAGCCTCCCAGACGGGCATCAACAATGGTTTCGAACTCTGTATTTCTTTCAATCAAATCTAAAGAATTATAGAGAAATATTTATGTTTCGGTTATTTCGTGAAAAATATTATAATTTTGAAAAATGACCATATTTTTCTGGTATTTGGTTAAAATCTAAAAAAACGGAACGGAAAATAATTTCCCGCATTTGGAAAGAATTTTTTTTTATTTTCTACTATCATTGCATTATTTTTTTTTTAATTTTCCGAACGCCATTAGGTAAAACGTCTGGCACTTCTTCCTCCGGATCATTGGTGATCGATCCCTCCTTCTCGTGCTCTTTTGGCTTTCGCAGCCGGTCTGAAGTGGCGATCTCTTGTTCTCCGGAGTAGTAGGGGAGGAAGATTTGGAGGTGATTCTCGATGACGGAAGAGCTTCCTGCAGAAGATGATGTGGCGATTGTCGGAGTGGAGGTCGGAGGAGGGAAGTGTGATTTTTTTTTTTTCTGGTTGGAGAGAGAGTGCGAGTGAAGGGATTTGAGAGAGAGAGGGGAAGGAGCCAGAGAAGGTGGGGGAGAAATTTCGATTTCGAGGAAGAGGATGGGAGGAAGCGGGAGATAGGAAAATGATTTTCGTTCCTCAAAATCAAAAATCATTTTCTCAAATTTAAAATGATATTTTCTATTGATCGAAAAACATTTTTTTTACCGATCATTTTCTTTGATCGAAAAACGTTTCCCTCAAAGATTTTTTTTGTCCGTGAAACAAACAAAGCTATGATATCAAGCTATTTCTCAAGGATAACCTCTAAGAAATGACATATATGACTCTAAATTGCAAGAGATAATCATTCTCCATACCATGAATGCCTTTCTCACATTTTTCACTAATTTTTTTTTTCAGTTAGAATTCGTGCTCGCCTCATTTAATAAAAAATAATAATGCTAATTCTAAAATTTTTTGATATTCCGAATTGGGAATTATAGAAAATTTTGGCATTATGGTAACTCTTCCTCATGGAAGTTTTTTCATTATTTATCTCTCACTATTTCGATGAGATAAGTGATTACATATAAAATGTCGCTATATCCTAGAGCTACAACAATGGTCAATTTTTTTAATTGTTATCGAGTCCCTAAATTTTGCATCAATATCTAATTTAATTAAGAATTGCACCTTTACTTGTTCAAAAGAAGAACATTAATATGAAAAGAGATACAGTTTAGCGAATAATTTTTATGATGCATATTCCAATTTCAATCTAAAAGATTAAAAAATAATAATCATAAAAAACCTCTCTGAATTTGAAATAAATTATATGCTCGCATAATCATGGATGTCCAGAATCATAATTTATATCAGTCGAGATTATTGGCCCATAACTGTGGGGTTTATCGCATTCCAGCTCGAAATTCGACGTCATTGTCCCATACTCGATAAAGCAATTTAGATTTACATTTCCAAATTGGTAAGGGAAAGAATTGAGGTGGAATAAAACTATGAAAATTATCCAATCAGTTTTAAACATATTGTACAGATTTCAATTCAGTTTTAAAATTCTTAATTTTATCAATTTAATCCTAAAAATTTTCAATTTTGTCAAGATAACCATTTTGATCAATTTTCGCCGGAAATCGCCGACGCAGTGATTAGGACTAATTTGGGAAAGTAGTAAATTTTAAGACTGAATTGACATTGTTACAAAAGATTTAGGACCTACGGGATAATTTTCTTATTTTTTTGGTTCAATTGAAATCGAAATCATCATACATGTTGCGTAAGGTGGCCGAATTTGGGCACAATACGAAAGCGCAGCACCGGTGTTCTACTTATCAGCATTTGAAATTTTGGCCCCATTTTTTGTGTTTGGTCAGGAAGTAGCCTTTACTCTTTCGTTTTTTTTTTCCCCTTTAAGTAGACGTTAATCTCACAAATCAGGTTAGGCGTAAGCTTATACTTGAATTCGGAGACTTTAAAATGAGATTGCTTGCGCATGACGGTGAGTCGAACCAAATAAGTACCATAAGTTCGCGCACATAAATTTATTCGCTAATCATAAAATTAATACCACATTATGACTTTCCTCTACTTTGCTAGCAAGAAGAACATTCACAACGGAACTAAGTGATCATCTCGCATGGTGGAATAAAATTAGGTACATGTATGATAATTAGTCCTAATTTCTCGTGGTAAGTTGATGTCAAAAGGTCGAGAGGGAGTAGTTTAGTGCCCTAATTAAGTAGGGCACTAATCTTTTTATGCGATGTTGGTGAATATGCCGCCAATCCTGTCGTACTCTTCTTCTTCTCCTCCTCAAAGTAGGGTTTAAAGTTGGTTCCTCCTTGAGGACATGAGGCCACCACTATTGGCCTGTGTCCTTGTGGCACATGGAGAAATGTAGTTGGTTGATGCCAGGCCTATATATGAATTTGCCATGTGGCAACATTTCTTGATTACCTTTGCCTAGCTTGGCTAGAAATATGTCAGCATCGTTCGACTATGATCTTATAATTCATCGTCCATGAATTGCGACAAACTTCTCCTAGGAGAACAGCAAGTTTGCCCTCTTATTCTTATATACAATAAGAAAAACCTAAAAAAGACTTTCAATCACGAAATTTCACATGCTAAAATAGAACATGATGAGTGATCAAAAAAGTAGGTACACTCCCCATAGTAAATGGGCAACGTTATTTTTCTTTCTATTTGTGGCAGCGATTCCCTCGCAAAGCTCTTCGTATCGCAATGCCTAACATGGGATTCCATGTGCACGTGCCCCGTTCACATGTCTTATGTGAATGACATTAAAGGGATATGCCTCGTTTCGTAGGGAACCTCGAACCGGCTCTATTTCATTATATTCCATCCAATGTTAATTATTAACCAAAATGTATCAAACAACTCTTGGTTTCCTTGTTTTCCTTTTTTTCTCCTTCGCACTGTGAGTAATTGCTGCAGAAATTATATGACATATAGCACAAACTGAAAAACACAACCATGAGAGACACGTTCGATCACTGTAGAATTGCTAAACTCACACTTAAATGATGTTAGAACTTAGTCTTACTTTTGAATAACCATTGTTATGATTCATGGAAGGTAATAATTTTTTTTTTAAAGTCTGGCATTTTCTTTGTTTTGCGCTGTCCTCAAAGCTTAAGAAGAAATATTGCGAATGAACCGCATATTCTTGAAATTGAGAAGTGAGGGAAATATCTAGGTATTCTTTCAGATAGGAGTGTACCCAAAAAGAAAGAAAGAAAGAAAGAAAGAATTTGGCATGCTGAAATGGGTCTCATCCATTTTTGGGACGGCAAAACATATTGATGGGGGAGGAGAGACTCAATTTCCAATTCTGCGACGTGGTCAGCTGGTATTGTTGACAATATTAACATTCGTAAAGATGGGTGGCTCGGGAGAGGCCCTAGGGACCAACAAAAGTCGCCGATTTGATCATAAAGGATTAGGATGCAGGGGATACACAGACTTTAGAATAGACTTTTTGATGATGAGATTCTTAGGCTGCGTATGGTAACCGTTCTCATTCTCTGATTCTGTTCCCTAGAACAGTAAAGAGTGAGAATCATGTTTGATAACTCAAATAATTCTGATTCTGATTCTGTTTCCAGAATCAGTTTTAGAGAATCAGAATCAGTTTTAGAGTAAAATCCAGAACAAAAAAAAAAGTTGGTTCTGAAAAAAGAATCACTTTTGACCATCACAAAACAGAATGAAATCTCACATCTTTCACTTTTCCCTTTCATTTTTCTCATCACTTTCCTCTCAACCTAATTAAAATAAAAATAAAAAATTTCAAAAAAAAAATTGGAAAATTTTTAAAAAATCACAAAAAATTTAGAAATTTCCTAAAAATAGAAAAAGCTTAGATTAGGCTAGTTTGACCTCATTTTCATAAATTGGGACTTCAATTGAACTTCAGACATCATGTATTAAAATTTGTGTTTCATTTATGACATGCTAAAAAAATAAATGTATTTAAAATTATTTTAGTGTGCATTGGAAATTAGCCTTCATTTAGGATAAAATTTTACAAAATAACTACATAGTTATTTAACTTAAATTAAAAAAAAATAGAAAGAGAAACAGTTTTTCGAAATATAAATTTTGTGAAGTTATCAAACGCGTTTCTAATTTTCCAAAACTCATCCAGGAACAGAATCAGAAAAAGTCATTTTAATCAGAATCAGTTTTTGGAATCAGAATCGTTACCATACGCAGCCTTACTATCCCTCTGTGGACTAGAACTGCACAAGACCGTTATATGATGCATGCCAAAGAGGAACAATACCAACTCAATCAAGTATCATCTTCTTTCCAGGCACCCCGAGAGCTATGGAACCAGATCTGGCGCATGTGTATCTCCCAAAAATCAAAATTTTCTTATGGAGTGTGCGCCATGATGCAATTCCAACCAAAGGAAACTGAAAATTTTTACAAAAGCCAGGCCGTCCTTTTTGCAAACAGGAAGTTGAGACCATTGAGCATCTTTTTCTACTTTGTCCATGGACGACCCCTGGACACACCCTTCCATTCAAATCCAGATCTCACGCAATGGACTCTCGCGAATCGAGGCATGGCTGCAAAACTTAAAAGGACAATACAACAAAGCTCACCTTCCTTTGACTTAGTAGCAGGAGTTCTCTTAGCATTTTGGAAAGCACGGAACAACTTTCTATTCAGACTTCAAACCCCCGACCCAGTTGCCTTGGTGCAAGAAGTCCATGCGCCTCCTGGGAATTAGAGCAAAACGAAAAGAAAAAGACTCTGGGTGTGAATGATAACTCTTCTTTTTCCGGGTGCTATCTCTAGCCAGAAATATTTTTTTTATTCATATTCTCTCGACGAGTTTCTACGCAGAGACACGCATTTGATAACGGCAACAAATTTCTATTTTCGGAACATAAATTCGTTTGATAATGGCATAAATTTCTACGGCTAGGGACCGGTGGCCAGCGACCGATAGATAGTAGCCGAAGTCCAGTGAACAATGATTGGCGGTCGGCGACTGGTGAACGGCAGCCAGCGGATGGCGAGTGACAGCAGGGACATGAGAAAGGTGACTGATGGCCAGACACGAGCGGAGGGCGGTTGGCGAAGGGTGGAGGGCATATAGTAATTGGCGAACGGTTGGGCAATCGACAGATGTCGATGGGTGGATGGTGACCGATGATTGGCAGTTGCCGGCGTCAAATGGTGACGCCATGGATGGCAAACGGTGATAGGGAATCGAGAGAGGCGATTGGCGAATGGTGATTAGTGATTAGCGGTAGGGACGAGAGAGATATATATATATCTCTTATTTCTACTTCTATTCCAGAAATAGAAAAATAACACAAAATAGAAAAATATAATCATTATCATGCGCACTCTTAGTCTCACCTCCTGGCATGTCGCCGATAGGAAGAGTGTTACGAATTAATTTAGTTGGCTGGTATGAACCACGGTCAATTCTAGTTAATTTTCGCTGAAAATCACTGACGTGACTATCCAGTCATTTTTTGCCGTTCTATATGGCACAACTCTATATCAGTAATTTCTAACGAAACGGGCCAGGAGGACTAATTGGAATTTCATACAAAAGTTTAGGACTAAATTGACAAAATTGAAAATTTTAGAACTAAATTAACATCCCTACAATATGTTCACGACTGATTGGAAAATTTCTCTAAATGGAATGAGAATTTGAATATCGTTATTTGATGAACTATAAGAATAATATGAAATGGAAATGTGTTTGGTTGTGACAAAAGATGTTCTGAAAATGGAATTGAATGAGAATTTGCGGTACTTACTTGCATTAATGATAACTCAACTACATCAACCTATGTACTGAAGGATAACATTACTTATAAGTAAAATCAAATAATAACTTTTTATCGTCTAAAAATAGTAATTGATATATTCAAATATAACTTGGAAGTATTGATTATTCAACATTAATTTTATTATTCATCAACGGTAATTCTCTAACTACGATTTTAGAATTATTGTTTTCAACAGATTCTTAGCTATAATAGATAATAATTTAATATACATAACTTCATAATCTGTCAAAAAATAATTTAAAATTTTTAATTGAAATTTTAATAGTACAGTGTAATAATTTTCGTAGTCAGTGTAAAATCATTGATCGTCTAACATAATCATGAATAATATACAATCTTTAATTATTTATACACAAATCAAATTCCTCAATTTTTTATTTTTAAATTAGTTAAATATTTATATATGTTTTTTGTTTTTAATTTTTTTTTCTCCGATATGTTTTTTTATTTAGAAATATGGAAAGGAATCTAGTGGAGGAATGAAGATTTAGTTCCCATTCCAACCCTTGAAGACCGACCAGACATGAGTCAAAGAGATTCCATCCCACTAATCGTGCGATAAGCTCGTTCAGACACCTTTTTCAATACCACAAGATTCATCAGCCAAAAGATCCAACCCGAAAGCAAATGATAGTGTAGAGACGCCTTAGATCGAACGATTCACTAACCACGAAAAAAATACTAAAAAAATCTTAAATTTATTGCATAGATATCAATTCAGTTAAAAAATAATTTAGTCTTAAATATATTTACATTGGTACTAATTTAGTCCATCCAATTAATTTTGGTCAAGAATCGCTGAAGTGGAAGCCGACCGTCCTTGACGGGCGTTGACGTGTACATTTTTAAATATTTTTTAGGAAATTAAACTTTTATTTTACTATTTTTAAATTTTTGTTTCTTTTTTATTCATTCTTTTTTTTTCCTTTCGATTTGGAACTTGGAAGGGTTAATACCACGAAAAACCCCAAACTGGTACGCCTATGACAAATTTACCCCAAATTATTTTTTTGACCACGAAAAGCCCCAAACTAGAACACATGTGACAATTTTACCCCAAACTATTTTTTTAACCTCAAAAAACCCTAAACTAGTACATTTATGACAAATTTACCCCAAACTGATATATTTGCGACAAATTTACTCTCCGTTAATTTTCCTTAAATTTAACGTTAAATTACTTAGTTGGATGGCATGTGGCACTTCACGAGTATACCGGTTTATGATTTTTACCCTCCGTTTACCACATATTTATCAATTTAGGGTTTTTCATTGTACTTATCGAATTTAATAAAAGGTAAATTTGTCATAGGTATAATAGTTTGGGGTTTTTCGTTGTAAAAAAAATTAGTTTGGGGTAAATTTGTCACAAATGTATCAGTTTGGGGTTTTTTATGGTCAAAAAAATATTTTAGGGTAAATTTGTCACATGTGTACTAGTTTGGGGTTTTTCGTGGTAAAAAAAAAATAGTTTGTGGTAAATTTGTCACAGGCGTGCCAGTTTGGGGTTATTCGTGATCAAAAAAATAGTTTGGGGTAAATTTGTCACCAATTTGGGATTTTTCGTGGTATTAACCCGAACTTGGAATCATCCCACCGAAGGACGGCCCACTCGGGATTCTCCCCTCGCTTGATGTCGTCCTTCAAGAACCAGTCGCGCACCCTCCCGGCGTTGAGCTCCTCGATCGCGCACCCTTCTTGCTACGCTGCCACTCTCAGCAGATTCAACGACGATATCCGTGCTTCGAAAATCGCCACTTACACATCGAGTTCTCGAACAACACACGAAGGAAACTTCTCAACAATCTTAACAAAAACCAAGCTTTCTCCATATGGCGACGAAAGGGAGAAAATCTGGCGAAATGTCACGCACCGTCGGGCGACAGAGAATGCGCCCGTGAGTGCTCAAACCAGAGATCTCGACGAGGCCGGCTTCCTCGAGCGTCAAGAAGCTCCGGCCTCTTGGCCGCCGCCGCCGCCGCCGCCGCATTCGTCAACCTCTCGGCCTTGCTCTCTCCTGGGTCATCGCCACTGCAACCTCTCACCACGAGCTTCTTCATTCCGTTAGACCAACCAGCATGGACCAAAATGGGTTGTCGCTCGGGATGGTCGTCGGTGACTCGCGGTTGAGCTAGAGAGGAGCGGCAAGCGATGACAACGGGGTCTCGCAGGATATATAGTCCCGTCGAAAGCAATAGTGAGTGCAAAAAGCAAAGAAAAAGAATGAAAAAAAAATTATAAAATATTTTTTTTTCTAAAAAATATATTTAAAAATATACACTTCGGCGTCAACCAAGTCATGTAGGACGGTCGGCATCAATGTCGGCAATTTTCAATCAAAATTGGCTAGATGAAGTGAATTGGTATCAATGCAAAAAAAAGTTTTAGGACTAAATAGTCTAATTGAAAAGTCTATGAATGAATTGATACAAATGTAATAGGTTTATGAATTTTTTTGTATTTTCTCTAAGTTTTGATGTGCATCTAATTTGGTTCGCGACATTAATTGAATATGTCATGAGTCTCAAATTTATCTACTTAGAGCGAGCTTTCTTTATATTTCAAGGGACTCGATATTTCAAACCTTTGGTTTTGTTTATCTCGCAAAAAAAAAAAGCAGCCATCAAGAATATTCTTTTCATTGTCCCAGTCAAATGAGCGAAAACATTTTTTTTTTCACGATTAACATATTGCGCCTGAAATTTGCAAAAGATATCTGTTTCTCGAAAATCGAAATTCAATTGCCATAATTCCATCGGGATAATCACCGAAAAAAAAAGGTCATAAATCTATTGTGTTTATTCTAATTCAGTACTGAACTTTTTAATTTGACAAATTTAGTCATAAACCTTTTGATAATTTGTCAATTTTGATCGAAAATTACTAATTTAGACACCAGTCGTCTTAAATAGCATGGCCAGCTCTAGCACGGACTGCGAACGCGAATCAAAGAATTCTGGGTAGAAACAAAGCGTCGTGGAAGCTCCTCTACCCAAAGAAACGAAGAAGCCTCGACAGAGCGCGGGAAAGCAGGGCTTAGATGACTACATAAGCCAAGGCGATGGGCCCCGTAGGGGGCAAGGAAGCCTTAGCTCCCTCGTGGGCTAGGCGGCTTTCGCCAACAAGCGCGATAACCTCCCTAGCCACAGTTATAAAAAAAGAAAAGAAATAAGAGTAAATTTTCTTTTTTTAAAAAAGTGAAAAAAAAAATCTGTTCTTGTGAGCTGCCGTGTGCCACGTAGGATGCCTGGCATCATCATCAATAATTTCTAATCAAAATTGATCGAATGGACTGCATCGACAAATTATCGAAAGGTTTAGAACTAATGACCAAATTAAAAGGTTCACGATAGAATTGATACAAACGTAATAATTTTATGATTTTTTTTTTGTAATTATTCCGATTCAACTTATCCTCTACCATTGCCGTGATGAGGATGAACATCTCGTTGCTATTGCCATGCTCATTTGATTTTTCTTTGTTTTTTTTGTAATTTGGAAACATTTACACGTGACCTCCTTCCTATGAAAGGCGCTGGACAATAGTAGCTTGGCCCACTATAAATAAGGCAATAAATATTTCTGATGATCATCTCATGCCCTTATGAATAGATTATTATTATTATTATTATTATTATTATTATTTTTGTAATTTTTTGTTGGTTTTTTACTTAATACAAAACTTGCAGCAGACGCCCTCTGACTTTTTCATGTTTCCTGGTACTTCAAACTTTCGCATCATACATATTTCAACACATAAATTCACGTATAGTTCTCTCATTATTTTTTAGAATTTTGGATAATACTTTAATATGTTTGAGATTTTTTTTTTTGCTTTCCCCAAAATATAAACAAACATGGCCCGAAACTGTCGATTCGCATGATCATCTAGGAGTTTCACAAAAGTTACTGGTTTAATTACATGCACGATTATTTGATTCCTTTTGCAAGGTTATAACGAATCAATAGTAAAATTAGTCACTTTAATTGGATGGCAAAATGAAATATTTGACATTGCTTCCTTTTTGTCATTTCTATACGATTTTTCTTTCTAGAAAGCAGACACCTTTAAAAAAAAATCCGCTATTCTATAAAATAGTTTATTGGGAATTTAGCAAAAGAAAATGAGAGAACACGAGGTCAGTTGTTGCACTACGGGACAATTAAGGAATTTCCCCAAATGCACTTTTTAAAACTTCTTTTTAAACTTTATCATTTTGTAATTTCTGTTTAGACAATTTTACATTTTAAAAGCTAAATTGTGTTGCAATATAAAAGTAAAATGCAGATGATGGTAAAACTTTAAAAGTGAGGTGTTTTTGCTTACAATATAATTGATCTCAAGCACTTGTGCACGATTGCTTTTGTGCTTTTTAAAATTGGATGCATGTTGACGTCCATAAAAATTGAACAATACAAGATTCATAAAACTTCTTCGAATAGTAGACTGTTGATTCCAAATTCACAAAAAAAAAAGGGCAAGCATCAAATTCAAATTTCGAAATGTTTCCTACATAAAAAGCAGGCCTAATAACCTAAAAAAAAACATATAATTTTAGCTCTTGTCTCGATTCTACTTTTTGTCTCATAAGAATTCCCTAACTTTAAGTCAAATCTCAATTCTGTTCTAAACTTTTTTTTTGGTCCCGTGAAGAACTCTCAACTCTAGCTCATGTACCGCTTTCATCTTAAACTTTTTTGTCCTATGAAAAACTCCAAACTTTATATCTTATTCCAATTCTACCGTATGGTCCCAATTTTTTAATTTCATAAAAATCACGAACTCTTCACAAATTACCCCCATTAACCCTCCATTAAAAAATTCTCTTTGACTAATTGAAAATTGAAAAACTCCCAAGCGACCATGAGAGATGAAACATTCCCAAACACTAGAGATCGAGGATCAACCGCAAAATTGCCAAGATGGAGGGTTAAAAGGGATAGATTTAGGATTCAACTAAAAGTTTGCGGTATTTTACGAGACAAAAAAATATGAAGTAAAATTAAAACCGGACCTAAAGCCGATTTTTTTATGAGCAAAAAAAGTTTATAAGAGAATTGGTACTAAATTTAAAGTTGAGATTTTTTTTTACGAGACAAAAAAATTTAGGGTAGAATTGAAACTGAAACTAAAATTAAGGGTTTATTATTGAATAAAAAAAGTTTATGACTGAATTGTGATTGCACCTCAAATTGGAAGTTTTTTCTTTTTAAACCAAAGGTAGAATTAGGACAAAAATTTCTTTTTGATAGAAGAATTGGGGCAAGAGTTAAAAGTTTGTGTTTTTTCAGGGCATTAAGCGTGTTTCTGCATATATGCATAAAACCTTGAGAATAAAAATAAAAAATCAAACCGCGCAAAGGAAAGAGAAAACAAACCGGGATAAAAGAACAGAACAAAGCAAATGGCATCGTATGTCTTCATTAATTTTAGCAATTCCTTCGTACTCTGTCTGACAAAACCTGCAATTTTTCCTTCGGGAGGCAAAACATTAACCCTCTTTCCTCCGATTCTGCGCTCTTTCTTCCTTTTTCCCTTTCCATCCCATTCGGATCTTGAAGAACTACAGTAGAACGAGCGTGTAAGATTCAAATCGAAGATCCCCCACATGAACTAGAGAAATTCTTGGTTTTATTGAGTGACCCAAATCTCGGGATCGCATTGCATGCGCTCTCTTGTCATCTCGGACAACGATTCTTCGTTCCCTTTCACAGTTCGCGAGTTTATGTCTGTCTGCCTCTCTCTCTCTCTCTCGCTCTTGCCCGAATGATGATGAGATCCTAATTCAGCCATGCACGAGGATGAAGCTTTCATCGCCTGAATAGCCTCTGTTTTGTTCATCTCTCTCTCTCTCTCTCTCTCTCTCTCTCTCTCTCTCTCTCTCACCAAATAGAGATACCCGCTTTTTCTTTCGGTGAGTTTGATGCCCTAGTGAGGTTTTTTAGCTGCCAATTTCTTCTCTTTCGAAGAAGGAAAGTGCTTGATTTTGATTCACCACAATCCAACTCTCACCTTTTTCAGACATTTGAAACTTCCCCCTATTTCCCCAATGTCGCTCCCGACCGATCCTCGCTGGAGTAGTTAGGGTTTTGCGCCGCTTCGTTTAGGCGTCGGTGCTCTTTTTTGAACTTAAAGGAACGATCTTTAAGGCTTTTGATTCGAACCCTCTTTCTGGATTGATCTCCACTTCGTACTTTTTGGGTTGCCCTCCACAATGCTCAAGCAATTTCTCAGTAAAATTCCCAGGAGAACGCCCAGGTTGGACTCGGGCGAGTTGATTCAGTCCGCTTCGGGCTCTCTCGATGGAGCTCATAAATCGGGTGGTGGCAATTCGTCTTCTGCTCGATCCAGCGCGCCCAGGCGCGCCTCCTCTGTGGTGTTCCCCGCGAGCGTGATAGCCGGGATCGAGCCCTTGGTGCCCTTCAAAGATGTCCCAGCGTCGGAAAAGATGAATCTCTTGGTGAGTAAACTGAGCCTTTGCTGTGTAACATTCGATTTCACGGACCCGGCAAAGAATACCATGGAGAAAGATGTTAAGAGGCAAATCCTGATCGAGATTTTGGAATTCGTAGCATCTGGATCAGTCAGGTTTGCCGAACCTGCGGTTCTAGCGATGTGCAGGATGTGTGCTATTAATTTGTTCCGGGTGTTTCCACCTAGTTATCGGTCCAACTCGACTGGTAGTGGCAGCGAGAACGAGAATGATGATTTGAAGTTCGATCCTGCTTGGTCACATTTGCAGGTGGTGTACGACATACTGCTTAAGTTCGTTACCTCATCTTGTCTGGATATAAAAGTTGCTAAGAAGTATATCGACCATGCTTTCATTTTGAGATTGCTTGATTTGTTTGATTCTGAGGATCCTAGAGAAAGGGAGTGTTTGAAGACTGTGTTGCATAGAATTTATGGGAAATTTATGGTTCATAGGCCTTTCATAAGGAAGTCCATAAGCAGTATATTCTACCAGTTCATCTTCGAGACTGAGAAGCATAACGGGATTGCTGAATTATTGGAGATTTTTGGAAGTGTGATCAGCGGGTTTGCGTTGCCTCTAAAAGAGGAACACAAGATCTTCTTTTCGAGGGTTGTAATTCCTCTGCACAAGCCTAAGTCTTTGGGCGTGTACTTTCAACAGCTATCTTATTGTATAATGCAATTTATAGAGAAGGAGCCTAGGTTAGCCAGTATTGTGATAAAGGGGTTACTGAAGTTTTGGCCAATAACAAACAGCCAGAAGGAGGTGATGTTCTTGGGTGAGATAGAAGAGATCCTGGAAACGATTAACACGGTAGACTTTGAGGAGGTCATGGTCCCACTTTTCTTGCGGATCAGTTGTTGCATCAACAGCTTCCACTTCCAGGTAGTTGAGTTGGCCTTCTGAATTTCCTTTTTTTTTTTTGTCTTCTTCTATATTAGCTTATGTAAAGTGGAGAGTTTGAAACAGAGAAATAGGGTTGGAGGACAGGTAGACATTCATAACTTCCATTAATATTTGCTCATGTAGCATTCAGAATCTTCTGCTGCGTAGGCTCTTTAAATTACATGGTTCGATGAAGTGTTTGTGAGATCAGGAACAGAAGTTAAATGATAATTAGATGATCAGCTGCACAGCAGAAATGTGAATGCAAGAAGTTTTTGTGAGTGGAATTGCATATGTTGCTCTGTCCTGACATCTCTGTCTTCACAACTCTTGCTTGAAATGATGCAGTGAGATGCCTCATGCCTTGTGCCTAGGGAATACTAAGAATTTGTCAATGTTTAATATATATCATCTACTGAAACATCAAGATGTTTCGAAGAAATTATTCATGGTTTGTCATGATCCCCTCAAGTTAGTGGAAGCCATTGGAAGGAGAAGAGAGGAAAAAAATAAGGACAGGATTAGTCGCTGAAAACAGAGACCAGAAAAATAGAGAAGAATTTGAGGAAGGATTTGCTTCCGCCAATAGTCTGATTACATCCTTTCTCCAGTTAGCGTCTAAACTCTTAAATTAGGCTAAAATTGGTTAAACTTGTGAAATTTGCTTACTGACTCATGGAATGCCATAAAGCAGAGATTGCATATTGTTGCCTAGCTTCTATTGCAGCTAAGTTCATGAGCCAGCTTTTTTTGTCTGGCTAGTCGGCATATATATCATCTTTACCAGCAAGTTTGCTCATGAGCAACACAAAAGTAGCTCTATTTGGTGACAGATTTGTGTTACTATGAGTTGTGCTATCTATTCAGATAAGTGTTCCAATTTCCAAGATGGGGTTGCCGTGTTAGCATGGGACTTTCTTAAAATCCTTTCCAATCTAGGAAGCCTTAGCGTGCTAGTATTTACTGTTGCGTCTGTTTTTCTTTCATGTGTCATCACATTACCGAAATCTTTTGGCTGTGGCAATTCATTGTGGAATTGATAAAACAGAAGGACCTTATGGACTTGGCTCGCTAGCTCTGTAGAGGAATTGAAGTGTTTAATGCTCTCTACTGGCAGATGATTGGTTATTTCCCCTTCTATTTTTTCTTATGTGGAGGAAGGTTGGTGAGCAGTGTACGATGGTTATATTCGCCCCCATTATGGCGCTGGGTATGCTTGATAGCTCTTGGATATTTATTTATTTGTTGTATATAAAAGTAGGACTTCCATTGGCTTGTCTATTAATTCGGGGATGAGACTTTGGTCACAACTGCTACTTTCTGAATCAATTGCTTAAAACATAAGTAAAGTGCTTTCCTTCCTGCAGTTCATCACACATCAAAGGGTCAAATGATTTCTTATTTTGGTGGGTGTGATCATTTGTTCTTGGGATAGCTTGCCTAATTGATGCAAAGTAATGTACTCGATGCGGCACCTTTTTTTATTTATTCTTTTGCGGGAAGGGGTTGATATTCACTTGGTTATAAGTGGTTAGTTCGAGTCCCAGCATGTAAAAGCTTCATTACTTTTGCAGTTTGTGCTTCTTGTAACTATTCATGTGGTATCCTATCTCGGCATAAATTTTCCTCTCAAGTCAGATTGTGGATACGTATCGTTTAAACTTAAAGATGAGGTCAAGAATTGCTTCAGCTTGTGGATTATGATTAAGCCTTCGTTTTCTCCTTTGTGGTTGCGAATCTCTTTTCAGGTGGCTGAGAGGGCCCTTTTCTTATGGAACAATGAGCAAATTGTCGGGTTGATAGCGCATAACAGGCAGGTGATCATGCCCATCGTGTTCCCCGCCCTAGAGAAGAACGTTCGGGGCCACTGGAATCACGCGGTGCTTAATCTGACCCTCAGTGTGAAGAGGATGTTCGCGGAGATGGACGAGGAAATGTTCTTGTCCTGCCTAGCTCAGTCTGGGGAAGACGAAGAAAGGCTAAGGCTAGCAGCAGAGAAGCGGAATGCGGCATGGGAGAGATTAGAAACTGCAGCCAGTCTCCAGCCCGTAGGTCGAAATATCGCCATCCTCGTTTCTCCCCTAGCAACCTCAATCGCTTGCTAAACACATCTCCTCCTGACCTTTTTCGTTTTTTGTCGCTCCCTGGTTTCTATGTACCCGATGTATCGAAAAGGGTAGATTTTAACCGGGAAAAGGCTGTTTCTTTTTTGTGCTTCTGTTTTGCTCCTTTTTATCGGGTAGGATCATCCGACGGGCGACGCGGTAATCTGCGACACGGTAATCTGTACCATGTAACGCATGCCGAGTGCCCGGATGTTCGTTTCTGTTAAGAAAAGAATCTGGACGCACCGTGCTGCTGCGGCTTGTTTATCTGTATGCTAACGGCTTTAACAGCTCATTTGCTTGTGGTGGGAGATGTGTGCGAGCTGCCACCGGGGTATGTTCTTGAGGAGCCTATCTATGGA
Source organism: Psidium guajava (assembly GCA_016432845.1). Classification (NCBI taxonomy): domain Eukaryota; kingdom Viridiplantae; phylum Streptophyta; class Magnoliopsida; order Myrtales; family Myrtaceae; genus Psidium; species Psidium guajava. The sequence continues at coordinate 12,365,302 of CM028229.1, forward strand.
GAGAGCCTGGCTCGCGGTCGGTTGGTTTCCATGATTGATTCGCATTGGCTCGAGTCGAACTTCGTTTGATCTTACGGTTTAAAGGGAGCTGCATGTTTCCAAAATTGCGCAGTGAAACCTGATTTTGGCTAGGGTCGCGATGTCGCGCACACCGTCGTGTGAACTCAGGCGCATGTGGATTCGCTTTCATGGCCTTTAAAGGTTCAAAAAGTTGCATCCAACATTAGGTTTGGAAACGCCAGGATCCTTAGCGCGTTGGTGATCCCGACGTGTATGTCATTACTACTCTTGCCGATGAAAGAAAGTGACGGTCCTCGGTGGCGGTGTCAAATGGGTGGGTCGGGTCGGGTTTGGGTCGGGTCGAATATGGTCCGACCTATATTGACCCATTTAACTCGTTTTGACCCATTTTCGTACAGTACAAATTTTATGACGCATATCCGATCCAACCCATACCCGACCCCACCTATGTTATTTAAATACTTAAATATTTAACCAAATCATAAAATTGAAAAATGTAAAAAATTATTTTGCCAACCGTCGCCGCCACTGTGGCTAGCTCGTCGTTGCCACCGCGGCCTACTCGCCACCGCTGCCGCCGTCGCCACTGCCACCACCCTCCCGTCGCAGCCACCACCCCCTGCCGCGAGCGGCGAGCAGGCGGCTTCATTAGCGTTGGCGGCGGACGTGACTTCTTCGACGCCCTCCCTGATGACTTTGTCCTCTCCCTGCTTTGCAAGGTATTGAAAATATTAAAATAAATTTTGGAAGAAAGTCAAAAAAAGAAGAAGCCTCAATTTTTGACTATTAATGGACAACTTAGGTGTGCTTAAGCCTCAATTTTTGACTATTGATTGTCAAAAATGGACAACTTAGGTGTGCTTGAATTTGATAAAATTAAGTGTAGTCAAATAAAGACATTTAAGTTTGACAAAAATTAGGTATAGAATTAGCTATAAATATGTGTGGTTTTTCTTGTAAATTTCATATCAAGGAGGAGAAGAAATAGAGAGAGAGAGAGAGAGTTTTCTTGTAAGAACAAGCTTAGAGCAAAGCTTGATTTTCTTTGTGTAAAACCTTGGCAAAGGTATTTTGTAGTATTGCTCTCTCATTTGCATTTTTGTTATTCTCTCCAAATTAAATCCTCCAAGCTTCCGCAAAATTCCTCCTTCCTTTTTTATTTGGTTCCTACATTTGGTATCAGAGCCAAGTTATGGCGTCCACAAGTTCCGTTCAATTTCAACTTCCAAAGTTGAACGGAAAGAATTTCAACAACTGGTCCGTCCAGATGAAGGTTTTGTTCAAATCGCAAGATTTGTGGAACCTGGTGGAGAATGGCTACATCGAAGTAGCTAATAACGAAGAATTCAATGCCATGAGAAAGGAGGAGAATGATTCGTTGGTGGAGTCCCGAAAAAAGGATCAGAAAGCATTATATGCGATCTTTCAAGCCGTGGAGGAGACGATATTTGAAAAAATATCGAATGCCGAGACCGCCAAAGCAGCGTGGGATATTTTGCAAAAATCCTACAAGGGCGACGATCGTGTTCGAAGAGTTCGGCTTCAAACACTTCGAGGTGATTTTGAGTCTTTAAGCATGAATGATTCTGAATCTATCTCTTTGTATTTTGATCGTGTACAAAACATCGTTAACCAATTAAGGGTTAATGGTGAAACACTCCAAGATGTACGAGTCGTAGAAAAAATCTTGAGGTCTTTGACTGAAAGATTTGACTACGTTGTTGCGGCAATCGAAGAAGGCCAAGATATATCAACTATGACGTTGGAGCGGTTGATGGGTTCATTATGCTCGCATGAGCAAAGAATGAATCAGAAGTCCGTCAGTTCATATCCCGAGCAAGCTTTGCAAAGTCGTATCGCTCCATCAAATCGAGGAAGCTATCAAGGAGGTCGAGGTCGCGGAGGAGGCCAAGGAAGAGGTGGAAATTCCAATTTCACCGGGAAATTTAAAACACGTGACAAATCAAAAGTCAAGTGTTTTAAGTGCAACAAGTTCGGACATTACAAATCCGAATGCCATGCAAAGGCGACGTACGAGCAGGCGGAGCACGCACATACCACTGATGCTGAAGAATACATGGTGCTAGCATGTAAGAAGGATGACTCAAGCACTGTAGATACCAACATATGGTATCTAGATACTGGTTGCAGCAATCATATAACTGGCCGGAAGGAATTATTCTCGCAATTGGATGAGACGAGTCGTGGTGAAGTCAACTTCGGGAATAAATCAAAAATTCCCGTGATGGGCAAAGGTAACATTAATATCAAGTCAAAAGATGGTACTAATGTTGCTATTGCAGATGTTTACTTTGTGCCAGGACTTTTTTGGAATTTGCTAAGTGTTGGGCAACTTTCCGAAAAAGGCCACAAAGTTCACATTGAAAATGGAATTTGCACCATCAGAGGTGTCAACAACAAGTTGATCACAACGGTGCAAATGACGAAGAACCGGATGTTTCCCATGACTCTTCAGACGAAGAATCTCTTGACTTTTCAAGCGATGATGAAAGACAACAACTGGCTGTGGCATCTTCGATACGGTCATCTAAATTTTCGTGGACTAAAACTACTGGTTCAGAAAAGGATGGTGACCGGCATGCCTTTAATCGAATGTCCAGATCGTCCATGCGAAGGATGTCTCGTTGGAAAACAACATCGAGAATCATTTCCAGTAGGGAAAGCCAGAAGAGCAAAGCAACTTTTGGAGCTGGTACATACAGATATATGTGGCCCTATTGAGGTTGAATCAGTCGGACAAAAAAGGTACATGCTGATTTTTGTTGATGATTTTACCAGAAAAACTTGGGTATATTTCTTGAGAGAAAAATCTGAAGCATTTGCCAAGTTCAAAGAATTTAAAGTCTATGTTGAAAAACATAGTGGCTTTAATCTGAAGACGTTGAGATCGGATAGAGGAGGAGAATTTACCTCAAATGAATTTGACAAATTTTGTAAAATTCATGGAGTATAACGTCAGTTGACTGCCAGCTATACACCTCAGCAAAATGGTATAGCAGAAAGAAAGAACAGGACAATTTTTGAAATGGCAAGAAGTATGTTAAAAGCCAAAAATTTGCCTAAGAATTTTTGGGCAGAAGCGGTTGCTTGTGCTGTATTTGTACTAAACAGGTGTCCAACAAGGAGTGTTCTTGGAAGAACCCCAGAAGAGGCTTGGAGCGGCAACAAGCCAGATGTTTCGTTTCTACGAGTATTTGGGTGCATGGCATATCCCCACATACCAGATGAACGAAGAAAGAAGTTGGATGACAAAAGCGAGAAGTGCATCTTCATTGGCTATAGTGACACAACTAAAGGTTATAAGCTGTATAACCCAGTCACTGAAAAGGTAATTATCAGCAGGGATGTCCAGTTTTTTGAAGATGAAGCTTGGGACTGGAACCAAAAGGGTGACCAGAAAAGCATCACCATCGAAGATGAACCATTGGAGAAAGAAATAGAAGAGCCTCCATCATCTTCAACTAGTGGTACATCTTCACCAACAGCAGCTTCAGAACCACCACTACGTCGTTCACAACGACTGAGGGAGACGCCATCAAAATTCAGAGATTACGTGGTCACAGGAGGCGATGGCAGTGATAATAACGGAATCACTGATGAAACATTGGTAAACTTTTGTTTGTTTGCTGAATGTGATCCTGTAACCTATGATGAAGCAGCTGCAGATGAAAGGTGGATTCATGCAATGGATGAAGAGATTCACTCCATTGAGAAGAATGACACATGGGTGCTAACTTCTTTACCACCTGGTAAGAAACCCATTGGTGTCAAGTGGGTGTACAAGACGAAGTACAAACCCAACGGTCAGGTGGACCGTTACAAGGCCAGACTGGTTATAAAGGGCTACAAGCAAAAGCCAGGTATTGATTATTTTGAAGTATTTGCACCAGTGGCTCGGATGGATACCATCCGGATGATCTTAGCACTTACAGCTCAAAATCATTGGAAGATCCATCAAATGGATGTGAAATCAGCATTCCTCAATGGTGTTCTTGAAGAGGAAGTCTACGTGGAGCAACCACAGGGTTATGAGAAAGGGCATGAAAATCAAGTTTACAAACTGAAGAAGGCTTTGTATGGGCTAAAACAGGCACCTCGTGCTTGGTACACGCGTATCGACATATACCTGTTAGAGCGTGATTTTCAAAAGTGCCCGTATGAGCATACACTGTATATCAAGTCAAATACTAACGGTGACATAATAATTGTGTGCCTTTATGTTGATGACTTGATATTTACAGGCAGCTGTGAAAAAATGTTTTCAGAATTCAGGGAGGCTATGACTAGCCAGTTCGAGATGACTGATTTAGGATTGATGTCCTATTTTCTTGGGCTTGAAGTGAAGCAGACAGATAATGGCATATTTATTTCACAGCAGAAATATGCTAATGATATTCTGAAGCGATTAAAAATGGAATCGCTCAAACCAATTCGAACTCCCGTAATTGAACGTTTGGAGCTGAAGAAAGAAGGAATCGGTGAATTGGTAAATCCCACTTATTTCAAAAGCATTGTTGGCAGTTTAAGATATTTGGCTTCTACAAGACCAGATATTACCTATGGAGTGGGAATTATTAGCAGGTTCATGGAGAAACCATACCAATCACATTTACATGCGGCAAAAAGAATTTTGCGGTATGTCAGTGGAACTCGTGATCATGGAATTTTATATTCTTATACTGACAACTTTGATCTGTTGGGGTATACAGATAGTGATTGGGCAGGTGATACTGAGACTCGAAAGAGTACTTCAGGGTATGCTTTCTTTCTTGGATCAGGAGTAATTTCTTGGTCTTCGAAAAAACAGCAGGTTGTTGCACTCTCGACAGCTGAAGCAGAATACATGGCATTAGCTTCAGGGGCCTGTCAGGCAATATGGCTTCGATGGATGCTGCGTGAATTGATGCATGAACAAGCAAGTCCTACTAAATTGATGTGTGACAATAAGTCGGCTATTGCATTAGCCAAGAATCCTGTATTTCATGGCAGGAGCAAGCACATCGACATCAAGTATCACTATATTCGTGAGCAAGTCAAAGATGGTGAAATTGAACTTAATTTCTGCAGATCAGAAGACCAGATTGCAGATATCCTGACAAAACCATTGAAGGCTGATTTGTTCGAAAGATTGAAGACGATGCTTGGCGTTATGAACTTCCAAAATCAATTTTAAGGGAGGCTATTGAAAATATTAAAATAAATTTTGGAAGAAAGTCAAAAAAAGAAGAAGCCTTAATTTTTTACTATTAATGGACAACTTAGGTGTGCTTAAGCCTCAATTTTTGACTATTGATTGTCAAAAATGGACAACTTAGGTGTGCTTGAATTTGATAAAATTAAGTGTAGTCAAATAAAGACATTTAAGTTTGACAAAAATTAGGTATAGAATTGGCTATAAATATGTGTGGTTTTTCTTGTAAGTTTCATATCAAGGAGGAGAAGAAATAGAGAGAGAGAGAGAGAGAGTTTTCTTGTAAGAACAAGGTTAGAGCAAAGCTTGATTTTCTTTGTGTAAAACCTTGGCAAAGGTATTTTGTAGTATTGCTCTCTCATTTGCATTTTTGTTATTCTCTCCAAATTAAATCCTCCAAGCTTCCGCAAAATTCCTCCTTCCTTTTTTATTTGGTTCCTACACAAGGTTGCCGCCTCCGCCTTCGCCCCTCCCAATCTCGTCAACGTACTGCTCACGTAGGTTCGCTTCCTTTCGCTGAACGTTCCTTGAGTTTCCCATTTCTTTTTCTCCCTTCATCTGCTTTTCTATTTGCTTATCTTCATTTCGCTTTGTGGATTATTGTTGGTATGATATGAACAGGTGCAAAAGATTTAAAGTGTTAGGATTGCATTCGATGGCGTTGTCGAAGGCGTCGTCGAACACTTTCGCCGTCGGAGCTCACGGCCGGTGCGACTTCGCTCACCGCTTCCTCAAGCTCTGCACCGACGCCGGTGTCGCGACCCTCTGAAAATATTTTTATTATTTCTAGGGGTTAACGGATTATTAGGTTAATTAGATTTGACTAACCTAACGCGGACCCTCCCAAGCCCTACCGAATCGCAACTTTGGTTTTTGTTTAAATGATTTTGAAATTTGGAGTCGCCACTAATCGTTCTTGGTAGGTCGATTAGAAACCTAAATAAATTAGCGGGAGAACTAATTTATTCCTGCGAACCAGAGATTAGGAGCTCGGGGACTTGGTTACACTAGTTAATTAAAACTAATGCCCTTTCGGTACCTTAATTTCATGGATATCCTAATTCGGCAACTCAGGCTTGGTTTATTCATAAGGCTCTAGTAGGGTATTCTCTTTTGTATTTTCACTTTTTAAATAGGGTGCATGGATGATATATATTTTTATTTGTTATATTTTTTAAGTGTTAAAGATTCCCTGAAGCCGAAAGAGGGAGTGTGTTAACGACTTCTGTGCAATATTACAACCTACTTATCTTTTAGGTCTGATGATTCAAAAATTAAATTATAGGAAGTACATGACAATGAATAAACACCTCCAATGGGAGGCCTAGCATTGGCTTGGCTCTTCCCTTTGGGATTTAAGGTACAGGTATTTAAGTTGCAAGTATTTAAACTACTGTAAGTAAAAACCTCCAATGGGAGGCTAAGCATTGGCTTGGCTCTTCCCTTTGGGATTTAAGGTATAGGTATTTAAGTTGCAGGTATTTAACTACTGTAAGTAAAAACCTCCAATGGGAGGCTAAGCATTGGCTTGGCTCTTCCCTTTGGGATTTAAGGTACATGTATTTAAGTTGCAGGTATTTAACTACTGTAAGTAAAAACCTCCAATGGGAGGCTAAGCATTGGCTTGGCTCTTCCCTTTGGGATTTAAGGTACAGGTATTTAAGTTGCAGGTATTTAACTACTGTAAGTAAAAACCTCCAATGGGAGGCTAAGCATTGGCTTGGCTCTTCCCTTTGGGATTTAAGGTACAAGTATTTAAGTTGCAGGTATTTAACTACTGTAAGTAAAAACCTCCAATGGGAGGCTAAGCATTGGCTTGGCTCTTCCCTTTGGGATTTATGGTGCAGGTATTTAAATTGCGGATGGACTTTGTCCTCTCCATTCTGGGGTATGAATTCTTTAAAATGAAATACAACGAATTGATTCAACAATTTGAAATTTGTTCGCGCTTGAGGACTCCTCCAAGCCGATTTTGTGCTTCCACAGGGTTGACCATTGATATAGAGCTGCGGCTTCCTGACATAAAATAAAGTGAAGTGTTAATATACAAAATATGTGCTAATCTGCACCTAAAACCAGAAGAGTAGAAAGAGTACTTATCTCCCATTTTTTTGGGAGGGATTTCTATAATTGATTTTCGCTCTCTATGTTCCCAATATAGAGAGTTTCTTTTGAATTAAGAGGGACTTTTAGTCACAGATCAGTTGAGAAATCGGTGGACAGCTTAGGAGCTTGTCTGGGCCGATTTTTGCATCTCGACGAGATTTTTGCTGTTGACGTAAAGATATCCTTCTCCTGACATAAAATATGGAAAAAAAAAGAGGAGATGGAGAAAGTGTATACAATTTGTGCTAATTTGCAAGTAAAACCATAAACAAATGAATAAATAAAAACACTTAGCTCGAATTTGCTTGCTCGTTGACGAGGATGAACTCTTGATTTATATTGATCGATGAAGGAATTTGTGATGATAATCCCTAGCTTTGAACTCCCATCATCTTCAAAATTCTCTCTCTTTTGGTATTTTCTTTCTCTCAAATTTTTCTTCAATCTCCCAAAACTCTCTCAAACATCCAAAATTTTCTCTCCAAAAAAAATCCTCCCAAACACTTCAAATTTTCTCTCTCAAGAATCCCTCTCAAGCTCACTTCATCCTCCTTTTATAATCTACTCATCTATCTCCCATTCTAATTTTTCCACTAACTCTATCTCCCATTCTAATTTCTCCACTAACTCTTCTTCATTTTCATCTTCCATTCTCTATTTCTATCTCACATTCTAATCTCTCCACTAACTCTTCTTCATCTTCATCTTCCCTTCTCCATATTTATCTCCCATTCTAATTTCTCCACTAACTCTTCTTCATCTCCATCTTCCCTTCTCTATTCTTATCTTCCATTCTAATTTCTCTACTAACTCTTCTTCATCTCTATCTTCCCTTCTCTATTCTTATCTTATTTTCTCCATCTATTCTTCTCCAACTTCTCTTCTTCATCTCCTCTTCTCCATCTTCCCTTCTCTATTCTAATTTATCCACTAACTCTTCTTTTTGTTATTTGTAAAATAATCCTTCAAGAGTTAAGTATTTGCACTCTAGTCCTTGAATTTTAAGTATTTACAATTTAGTCCCTGAAAAAATATATTTCTTTAAGTCCAAATCTCCTCACAATTTTTGACACACCAAAATTCACCACATGTCAAATTTAAGCTCATTTCTTGCCGTTGAAAATAATGCAGAATTTAATTAAAGCCCTTTTGCAAAATTAAGTCATTCTGAGTATAATTGGGCCAAGATGAAAATTTAAAATATTAGAAGACAATGTCACAACTCATAAAAAGTGAAAATTAAATTTTTTTAGGCCCGATTCAAGATTATACTCGTGAAGGAACACGTGACTCGAATTGGATTTTTCTGAATTTGCGATGGCCAATATGAAAATAGATTTAAAATAAAAATATTAACTATCTTTGTGTATTTTTTTGGCCTCAAATGTTATTTTTCCAAAATTTTCAAGTATTTTTGTATTTTTTTAAAAAAAAATTAAAAATATATATAATATGAAATTTTATTTTTTGTTCAAAATTGGTTCCCTAGGCTTGGCTAAGGTCCCCAAAGTTGATTTTTCAATTTTATGAATTTTTATGGATTTTTTATTACTTTAGCAATAGAAAAAATGATTAAAAATCAGGTGTCAACAGCTGCCCCTCTTTGAAAGGAAGCTCGGTAGAGGTTCATTTCAAAGACGAGATGACACCTGAATTCTAATCGACTCAATACAAGGAAATAAAAAGAGTCGTGACATGAATGTTCCACTGAAAATGAAATGAGAACCTAAGGATTCGTTATATAAAAAAACTTTAGGGTGGTTGAACTTGAACCCGTATGGTGGATCAACCCATGGTAGATTCCTAATAAAAGGATTCTACTGATTAAAAATTGAATTAAAATTTGACCCGTATGGTGGGTCATACCATTTGACCCGTATGGTGGGTCGTACCATGGTAGATTCCTAATAAAAGGATTCTACTGATTAAATTTTGATTGAGATTTGACCCGTATGGTAGGTCACCCCATGGAGATACCTGTAAGAAGGACTTAGTGCCTGTAGAAAGGACTTGGTGTCTGTAAAAAGGACTTGTGCCTGTAAGAAGGACTTGATTTGCCTGTAAGAAGGACTTACTTTGCCTGTAAGAAGGACTTTGTGCCTGTAAGAAGGACTTGCGTTGCCTGGAAGAAGGACTTTGTTTGCCTGTAAGAAGGACTTTGTTTACCTGTAAGAAGCACTTTGTTTGCCTGTAAGAAAGACTTGATTTGCCTGTAAGAAAGACTTTATGCCTGTAAGAAGGACTTGATTTGCCTGTAAGAAGGACTTTGTGCCTGTAAGAAGGACTTTGTGCCTGTAGGAAGGACTTGATTTGCCTATAAGAAGGACTTGGTTTGCCTGTAAGAAGGACTTAGTTTGCCTGTAAGAAGGACTTGATTTGCCTATAAGAAGGACTTTGTGCCTGTAAGAAGGACTTGGTTTGCCTGTAAGAAGGACTTAGTTTGCCTGTAAGAAGGACTTGATTTGCCTGTAAGAAGGACTTTATGCCTGTAAGAAGGACTTGATTTGCCTGTAAGAAGGACTTTGTGCCTGTAAAAAGGACTTTGTACCTGTAAGAAGGACTTGATTTGCCTGTAAGAAGGACTTGTTTTGCCTGTAAGAAGGACTTTGTTTGCCTGTAAGAAAGACTTGATTTGCCTGTAAGAAGGACTTTGTGCCTGTAAGAAGGACTTGGTTTGCCTGTAAGAAGGACTTAGTTTGCCAGTAAGAAGGACTTTATGCCTGTAAGAAGGACTTTATGCCTGTAAGAAGGACTTGGTTTGCCTGTAAGAAGGACTTGGTTTGCCTGTAAGAAGGACTTAGTTTGCCTGTAAGAAGGGCTTGGTGTACCTCAAAGGGTGCCATTCTGAAATCTGGGGAGACCAGGAATCCTACGGAAGCTCAAAGCCAAATTATATTCTCCTGTCGCTTTAGGAATAAACCAAAGAGGCAGAGATCAAAAGGTCTCGAACATTTCTGTCCTTAAGACAAATCATGCTTTATTGAAGAAGGTGGATACCTATATATACCGCAATGGATTCGAGTACCCCAACAACCGTCAGAATTCATTCTCTTGAAAGGTTCAGGTTGAAGATATACTTACCTGAGAATTTGGAAGAAATGCTTGGTGGCTTCTCGACAACCAGGCTTGTTCATTCAATAATCGCCAAATGAATTTCAAGACTTTGGAAGCTAACTCAAACACCGGGAATGTGTTGCCTGTCAGGCAATGTCAGAGCTAACATGTGCAAGCATTTTCATCAATGCGTTCATTGGTTCATACAAAATTGTTCAGCTAAGTTGGCAATGATTAGAAGTAGTCTGTGTCATAACTCATGATGTAATCAATCAAAATGTGGATCATGCAAAACTATTCTGTCAAGTTTGCATTACCAATTCTATTTAAGGAGGTTCTCATAATATGAACGCCTCGAATGTAATCTGAATGGGGGACTTTAGTCCGAAGGGGCTTTCTCTCACTCTAGAGAAAGGCTGTTTATCTGTAGATTAAAATGTTAGACCCGTGTGTAGAAATGGTTTAACTTTCCTCATCCTGTTATGCCCCATTTTGCACATTTGATGTCTCCTATGCAGTTTATGCTCTAAGTTGGAGTTGGTAAATTAAACATGCGGAATAATCATACATAATTCGTGAAATGTGTAAACACAATGCAGATGTGACAATTTTTTAGCATAATGTGTGTTTATATAATGTGCAAATATGGGCGGATTTGAATTGCCCCTGGTATGTGGGCGGACCGAACAAATTGGGAAGCCTACTCCTTATGTCGAGGGGCGGTTCATCTCAACTTTGCCCCTGTGCGATGAAGCATATGGGTGATGGAGTATTTCGATTTGCTTAATAACAGCGACCGCCGTGGTTTAGTGGTTGAATGCCCCTGCAAAAAGCAGAGAAATTATTCTTGAAATCAAACGAGATAAGGAAGACGTATTTGCTTTTTTTGCTTCAGAACTTGTGATTAATTTGCCCCATTTTTCACCAAAATAGATCTTGTCAGATGATCATAATTTTCTTTTGGATTTGTCTCCTTCAACATGTTAAATGTTAGTGTAAATATTTCCTGTAGAAAGAAAAGGAGACATGTCAACCAGTATTAAAAGGGGTAAATTGGAAACGATACTGATTTACCTTTCGTCTTGAATGCCTTGCACGAGTCTCTTACCAATTTTGCTGGATTGAATTTTCCTCGACTTTTGTTAGGCACCTCACCATTATCGCAAGACTATAGTAAAATACTGAATTTGATATTACCCGTCGAGTATTCCTGTTTTTTGGTAAGGTTGTCAAGTATTCCTGTTTGTTAAAAAAAAATGCACAAAAAGTTGTTTCATTTATTTATAATACATACAACATTCCCCACCCTCGGGGATCGAACTCGGGATATTTCGGACCTACTGTCATCCCCCATACCATTCGGTCCATTGGACCGTAGGTGTCCATGGGGCTATCCTTTCAAAGGTTAATCTTTGGGGATAAAACAGCCCTGTTGTATCACCTTGGGCCATGTTACGGTATTTCTCGAGATAATTTGCAATCCCTGTTAAGAATGGAATAAAACAATTCAGGACTTGTGATGATTATGAACAAATTAGAACGATACAGAATTACCTATGTCTGAGATTTGTTCGGGTCTCTCGTTCACACTTTCCTTTGTCTGAAGCTGTTCATTCCGTGGTAATGTCCACGAGTTGATTTGCCCCAATTTAGTCCAACCAAGGAATTTCGTTTTTGGGTCTTTTTGCAAATTCCTGAAAATATGAGGGGTTTAATTTTAAAACATGGGTAGTTCGAGGGTAACTTGAAACGATACGGGTTTACCCTTCGGATTTACGCGGATTTCTTCTCGATATTAATTTTTTCGAGTTTGGTGCGGTAACGGCTCCGAGCATTTAATAAGGGGGGAAATGGAAATGATTACTTCTAGCTTGTGCATTGATTTTGGACATCGATAAAAGGTGAGAACGTGCGATGAAACTAAGTAGACGTATTCGTCCAGGTTTGATCTTCTTCCCTTTGCAGGTTCTTGAGTGATCAGCTAGCGTTGTTTCGGATCAGGTACGCGTCGGCTGTGTTGCAGGTCCCGTGATCACTAGTTTTGAAATACAGGATCCGTATGCACATTAAAGCCCTGGTGCTTCATCAGCATTAAATTGCCTGATCATGGCGGCGAGTTCGTCGCCAATGCCACTTGCCTGGTGATGATACCTCACCTCCTCCTCAGAAGGCATCCATGCTGGTCCCATAGTCTCGGTCTTTTTGTGTCTTGCTCCAACAGAACTTGATCCTGCTATGAACTGATCTAACTCACCTCTTAAACGTGCATTTTCGATCCTCAGAAAATGTATTTCATCGAGGGTGAGGAGAGTATTGCAGTTGGGGTAGGTGGCGGAGGCAAAAGCCTCTTTATATATCTTGTTCTCCGCTCGGAGGTTTTCATTTTCAACTCTTAGAAATTCGGCTTCGTTGTGCTCATGACGAGTCTTCATTCGGGTTCGTCTATTTTGAAACCAGAACTTGATTTGCGAAGGTTCAAGTCCTAGCTCTTGACTTAGTTCCATTTTCTGTTTGCCGCCTGGCATAGGGCACGTTCTGAAGAAATCTTCAAGCTTTCGTACTTGCTCCTCAGTATGGCGACGGTAACGCTTCTTTTGACCTTTACCGTTGTTGTCCTTATCCTTATCGGGCTCTTGGACGTCGTCGGTGGAAGGGCCGGACTCCATAGGCTCGATCCCAAACATGGCTTCGAACTCTTCCTCTCCCATATTCAGCAAGTAACGATAACTTTCAAGTGTGTTGGGTTGAGACATCTTTGATTTGGTTAACGATTTCTCAAAGTTTGATATCTCTTCTTGTATTTTCACTCTCTGGATTTTTCTTGGAGATTGCGTATGCTTTAAGAGTCTCTCTTTCGAGCACGAATGAGAATTATCAAGAAGATGCCTCCTTTAAAATTAGACGTGGGTTTTCCAACTGTATTGCCTCTCTCGAGTGTTCTGGCTTTCTCGATTTTCTTTTCATCGTATCTCTCGCCCAGCTCGTCTCCTTCCATCTTTCCGTGGAAGGGGGCCCCTTGTTGCTGTCTCCACCGTCAATTTGCTGGCGAGTTCTTCAATAAAGACGAGTCGTATCTCTTTTCTACCGAAAATGTCTTTGTCTCCCACTCAGCTTATTTTTTATCCTTTCTTTTTCAAAGTAGTGGCGTCTTGTCCAACTTTTCCGTAGAGACGTCGGATTTACTTGGCTCGAGATTGGAGACGAGTAGCGGAGGTGATACTGATAGGGAATGGTAGACAGGAAAATCTGGCCAGTAGAGACTTCCCCTGCAAAAATGAAAGAGAATGCGGCAGTATATGTTCTTCATATTCTAGAAAAATTGGAACGATACTGTTTTACCCTTGTGTATACTTCCATTGAATTTGAATTGAGGAAGTTCCTTCATTTGGATTGGATTGAATTGTATGTCCCGAGTTGCCTTTCACTTTGAGCTTGCCACATATGTGCTTTGCTTAGTTGGGCCTTGTTTTCTTTCGGGTTGCCTTGGACCATCATTATTTTCCATGCCATCGGGTCCGTGGACCGGAGGGCTCCTTTAATTTGAAGGTTACCTTGAAGGCGAATGAGTCCTATCGCATTCCATTGGGTCATTTCATTTTGCGACACTCTTGAGGCACTTTGCAATCCCCTGGGTGAGAATGGAACAAATCCAATTTAGCATTTTGCAACGATTAAGGGTAAATTGGAACGACACACAGTTACCCGTCTTCGAGCTCGCCTGGGCTTTTCACTTGAAATTTCCCTACGTGAGGCCATTCAACATTTCTCATTATGGCAGTAAGCGACGTTGCCACAAATTGATCCGCCTTAAATCTAGCATAAAAAGGGATTCACGCATTCGACGAGATAAAAAAACAAATTACCCCCTTGCCCCTGAATTAAATCTAGTCACCTAGAAAGTTGGAAATATCATACGCAGGGGAATTAAGCATGAAATGAAAGGTGCATTTATTCAAGGTCAGTTCTGCCTCTCCTGTGGCTCTTTGATAATCAGCTAGTCTCGTGTCGGTTCGGGTGTGGATGACCGATGTTTGAGAGTCCTTACTCACTAGCTCCTGATCGCGGCTTGGGACGTCTGTCAACCCTAAACTGGTTGACCAGGGCAGTAAGCTCATCATCTGGGTAATCTCTTGAACCTTCCAGCAACTGATACTCGAATTGGGTATTGTTGTTGGCAAATGCTGGCGGTAGATTTCTCATTCTGTCATCGCCATGAGCAATTTGACTTCTCGTGCTGGAGCCTTTATCATTACTCGAGAAAGTGTGGGGATCACCAACTATCCTGCTGCCAAGAACTCCTTCCATTCGAGGATTAGAGAAGTGGAAGTGCTCAGGATAATTTCTTGTCTGATTCTTTGGCTGCGCAGGCGCGCTGATCATGGGATGAATTCTAGCCACAGGTTGGTGCTCAAACCAAGGAATCTGAATACACTGCTCCTGCAGTCTATACTCTTGAAGAGCATTAGGGTGATTCTGGGGGATACTTTGATTAACGCCTGGGGGATTGATGGCATGGCTACTAGCTTGGTTGATGATGGGAAGTGGCTCGCCCCATGCTAACCTGGGGAACTTATGGTGGCGAGGAGACTCGACGTTCAGGCTTGGATCAGTCCCGCCTTGGTTTTCTTGATTCTGAGCTGCATTGTGTTCTCTCACCCTTTTTCTGTACTTCTGAAGATGACTCGAAACATTTGCTTTAGTGAGTCCCTCTACCTTCATAATTTCCAGTATATGTTGCGGCCGTGCCGAATCTATTCCTAGCTGCTGAACTGCATTAACAAACATACGATGCAGCTCGGGAGACCAACTCATCTTCTTTCTCCAGTTGCTTGGAACAAAATTGAAGGCTTGATGCTTGTTATCATGATCGTGCAATTGCTTCCTTACCACGTGCTGCCATATGTTTTGAAGCATCTGAACTCTAACTGGTTTCGTTACGACGTCTTGGGCCCCATTTAAGACAGCCTTCATTAGGGCTTGCTGATCATCGCTTGCCGATATTACGAGGACTGGCATGTTTAATTTAGAATTGATGACTTCCAAGAGAGTGAAAACATCCATGTCAATCCCTACCATGGCGGTGAGGACGATATCAAACGGGTCACTACTCCTCCTTAATATCTCTAAGGCCTCTGTCGCCTTTGCTTGAGCTACAACCTTATACCGGCATTTTCTTAATACGGTAACAAGGATTGACAGAGAGACTGGATTACCGTCAATGGCCATGACCAGTAGACCCTCAGGGTAAGGAACTTCATCAGCTTTGACCAGGGTTGAACATGCGCCCGTTCCCCTAACACTCGACATATTTCTGGATCTAGGATTGCCGATTCGAGACCGCCTCGGGATGTCTTCTCGGACTTGAGGGATCACGAGATCGTTGATGCCTTTTCGTAACAGGCTTTGAAAGCCGATGCTTTGATGGTGAAGGTTTTGAATTCCTCTCCCACGAGAACTCCTTCCTCTCTATCTTTCTCCTGCGAGTTCTTGCGAATGAACTCTGACTATCAAATGGGGACAAGTTCTCTCTCTGGCAATAGCAACGACTTCCCTTTTCACGGGCAGCGCTATTAGATTTTCCGAGGGAGAAAATCTGATATTCAGCTTTTGATCAAAGGGGAAATCCTTGTTTCTCGCTCAGTTTGTCTTCTTTTTTCTTTTCGTGATAGAGGGCCCCTGTCAAGATCTCCACCGTCGATTTACTGGCGGGTCCTCCAATGAAGACAAGTCGTATCTCCTTTTCGCTAACGTTTGCCGTGTCTTCCACTCAGCTCATCTTTCCGTCTTCTTTTTCAAAGTGGCGGTGTCTCGTCAAACTTTCTGCGGAGATTTCAGACTCGCTTAGCTCACAGTCGCCATCTGATGGGAATTCGAGCCAACGAGGGTGGTGCCAATAGAGAATGGTAGATAAGAGAAATCTTGACTGGTTGATACCGTCACTATGAAATCAATATTTACTTCAAAGCAGATTACCATCTTCGCATTCCGCTCATCTGCCTCACCTCTCTCCCCTTTTCTTTCGTATTCTGCTTTCAAAAATGGCCAATTCTCCTAACCATACCTTATCCGCCGAAGTCCTAGCTGGGTGGGAGAGACTCTACAATCTTCTTGGTAGAGGTTACGCTCATATAGCCAAAAACTCTACCGTTGAGGCTGAAATCCTCGGTTTATTTAGGACCGTGGACGCTGCTTCTGTTGAGGGTACCCAACTAGGGAAGGAGTACCGGAACTTCTCGACCCTCTTCATCAATTTTCTGGCTGCCTATAACCGTGCTTATGAGACGGTCCTTGTGACCGCCGTCGTGAAAGCCCGTTACCGAGACCGGCACGAGCGTCTGGCAACAGTTACGTTTGTGGCTGATAATCACAAAAAGGCCCTCAAGTTTGCCAACGATCAGCTTTCGTGGCTGGTTCGTGAGAGGGGAAAGTTGGTGGACCGTCTGGCCTTGGTCCGAACTTACGCCGAACAGGAGCCAGGCAATATTGTGATGAGGTGTAAATGTGGTTGGCTGCAGGAGAGACTTGATGACATTACGACAGACATTGCTTTCGAGAGGGCAGCGGTTCCGGACCTGGAGTTTGCTGTTGAGCATTACGAGGCCACTATGGCCCAGGTTAAAGAGAAGTGCGATCGCCTCTTCTTTAGGCTCGTGGAGCTTGATCCCGAGAGTGCCCGGTGCATCCAGAGCATCAACTGTTTGGAGAGTCAGTTGAGCTCTTTCGTAATGGTCATCAGGGCCCAGTTTGGCTTTACCTTTCCTCCCCAGTGAGTTGTTGTAATACTCTTTGATGAATGGAATGAAAGAAAAGCTTCACGTGTTTTGTTTTGTTTTTTTTTTTAATTTTCCTGCTATCGTTTCTTCCGCATAGCATAACAGAACGATTTGAGGTACCGAAGATGTCGAGGCTTAATGTTCTTCTTGATGTTCTTGTTTAATTGCTCCAGACGATGATATCGAGAACATTGATGATGGGTTCGGCGGTGGCCCCCACTATCCATCTTGAGATCACGAACAATAACGCTATGACAACTCGATCAGTGCGCTGGTAGTAAATCCGGCCACCTGTTGTGTGCCCACTTTTATCCATATTTTGTTTCTTTCGGCGTCCACTTGCTCGTGTCGGTCGCCTGTAGCGTCGGGAGAAATTCCTGTGGGCCACGTTCATTAATAGAACCTCGGTCCTCTAAAGCCCTCCGCATGTTTCGGATAAGAGGAAATTTTAAGACCGGTCTCTGGTTGATTTGATCAGGTAAAGGTATTTGTTTCATGGGTTCTGATTATATAATCCATATTGTTTTTCAAAAGACGCGGGATCCTCTGCAATACATTAAATATGCCCCCATGTTTAATCAGTATAAATCCACCGTCATATCAGAATACACTGCTCATACAAGTTTACGGATTGACACAACTTTGTCTGTCAAAGATGGACAATGTTCGTTTGCCCCCCAGAATTAACGGTTGAAGCCTCGGTGTTTTTCGTCTTTTGGTATTTCTGAAGATGATTCTTGATATATTATTGAACTTAATTTTTACACCCGTCTGGGGTATCTAGGATCTCCCTGCAAAAGAAAAAGATATAATTAGTATGCGACACAAGAAATGTCGGTCCATGACTCCTATATTAGTCCAATTTGATTTTTTCTATTTTATAGAGAAATCAGAAGAAAGAAAAAAAAAATTTCCTTAGGAAGAAATGGGTTAATTTCTGATACAGAATTTTTTTCAGATTTATTATTCTTTTTTTTTATTTTTTTAAAGGAATGTGACAAAGTCTCTTGACGTTTACTAAAATTTTTGAAGGAATTTCCTTTTTATCAAAATAAATTTTCAGAGGTAAATTTGTCAGGAAAATTTTATTTTTATTGAAGCAGGAAAGACATGACAGAAATCCTTTATTGGTTAACGAAATTCCCCCGAGACATTAGTCTAATTTTATTTAGAGAAACTTTTCTTAGAAAAACATGAGCGAATTTCTCGAAAAGAATTTTTGTTGCAAGTTTTTATAATTTGAAAGAATGTGATAAAATCACTTGATGTTTTTTTTAAAGGAATTTTTCTTTTTATCGAAATAAATTTTCAGAGGAAAATTTGTCGGGAAAATTTCATTTTTATTGGAGAAAAAAAAACTTGACAAAAATCTCTTATTGGTCAATTAGTCTAATTTTATTTAGAGAAAATTTTCTTAGAGAAACATGAGCGAATTTCTCGAGAAGAATTTTCTTGCAAGTTTTTATAATTTGAAAAATGTGATAAAATCACTTGATGTCTACTAGAGTTTTTTTTTTAAGGAATTTTTCTTTTTATTGAAATTTTCAGAGGAAAATTTTTTCAGGAAAATTTCATTTTTATTGAAGCAATAAAAATATGACAAAAATCCCTTATTGGTTAATAAAATTCCCATGAAGGGATTTTTTTACATCATTTTTTCAAAAAAAAAATTTTTTTTAAAAGAAATGAGGGACAAATTTAATTTTTATTTTCTTTTAAAAAGAATGGTCGTAATATCAAGCTCAAAAACTGACTAACACCTAGCATGGACCGACCGAAAATAAATACAAGATAAAATTAGAGAACTTACTTTTACCTTGGAGAAATGCAATTCACATAGTCATGCGCATGACTCAAGTGAGGAGTGGACTCTAGAAAATAAAAGAAGGAGAGACAAGGTATGGACCTAAAAAGGCTCCCACTATCTGAATTGACAAACTTACCCTCCGCGCAATCAAATCACAATGGGAAGAATTGTCAATTCAGATAATGAGCGGAATAAAATATGGTCAACCCGAGCGCAATCGACGCAAGAGCTTTGCATATTCGATCCCTATCTATAGTTTTTTAGGAAGAATTTCGCGACTTGGGTTTAGACGCTTGTGTGTGCAGGTGTCGTGATCCTCAGAGTATGCAAGACATGCACAACAATTGATATCAAAACAGCGCTTCTAAAAATGTGCGAAATTAAACAAATAAACCCAACACCGAGCCTGCAAAACAAAGAGGTTAGCCAAACACTCCGCCCCTTATAACTCCCATCCTGCAAAAACATATAACACCTATAGAATGAGTCCCAAACAATATCGCCAGAAGCGAGATATGCATGAAATTTTCATTGGCCTAGGTCCACTAAGACTCTTAAAATTTCGAAAAAATTTAAGTATTCCAATTGGTATCTTTTTTCGAAAATTTAAAAATCTCTGTCCCCAGCGGAGTCGCCATTCTGTCGCGACCCTCTGAAAATATTTTTATTATTTCTAGGGGTTAACGGATTATTAGGTTAATTAGATTTGACTAACCTAACGCGGACCCTCCCAAGCCCTACCGAATCGCAACTTTGGTTTTTGTTTAAATGATTTTGAAATTTGGAGTCGCCACTAATCGTTCTTGGTAGGTCGATTAGAAACCTAAATAAATTAGCGGGAGAACTAATTTATTCCTGCGAACCAGAGATTAGGAGCTCGGGGACTTGGTTACACTAGTTAATTAAAACTAATGCCCTTTCGGTACCTTAATTTCATGGATATCCTAATTCGGCAACTCAGGCTTGGTTTATTCCTAAGGCTCTAGTAGGGTATTCTCTTTTGTATTTTCACTTTTTAAATAGGGTGCATGGATGATATATATTTTTATTTGTTATATTTTTTAAGTGTTAAAGATTCCCTGAAGCCGAAAGAGGGAGTGTGTTAACGACTTCTGTGCAATATTACAACCTACTTATCTTTTAGGTCTGATGATTCAAAAATTAAATTATAGGAAGTACATGACAATGAATAAACACCTCCAATGGGAGGCCTAGCATTGGCTTGGCTCTTCCCTTTGGGATTTAAGGTACAGGTATTTAAGTTGCAAGTATTTAAACTACTGTAAGTAAAAACCTCCAATGGGAGGCTAAACATTGGCTTGGCTCTTCCCTTTGGGATTTAAGGTATAGGTATTTAAGTTGCAGGTATTTAACTACTGTAAGTAAAAACCTCCAATGGGAGGCTAAGCATTGGCTTGGCTCTTCCCTTTGGGATTTAAGGTACATGTATTTAAGTTGCAGGTATTTAACTACTGTAAGTAAAAACCTCCAATGGGAGGCTAAGCATTGGCTTGGCTCTTCCCTTTGGGATTTAAGGTACAGGTATTTAAGTTGCAGGTATTTAACTACTGTAAGTAAAAACCTCCAATGGGAGGCTAAGCATTGGCTTGGCTCTTCCCTTTGGGATTTAAGGTACAAGTATTTAAGTTGCAGGTATTTAACTACTGTAAGTAAAAACCTCCAATGGGAGGCTAAGCATTGGCTTGGCTCTTCCCTTTGGGATTTATGGTGCAGGTATTTAAATTGCGGATGGACTTTGTCCTCTCCATTCTGGGGTATGAATTCTTTAAAATGAAATACAACGAATTGATTCAACAATTTGAAATTTGTTCGCGCTTGAGGACTCCTCCAAGCCGATTTTGTGCTTCCACAGGGTTGACCATTGATATAGAGCTGCGGCTTCCTGACATAAAATAAAGTGAAGTGTTAATATACAAAATATGTGCTAATCTGCACCTAAAACCAGAAGAGTAGAAAGAGTACTTATCTCCCATTTTTTTGGGAGGGATTTCTATAATTGATTTTCGCTCTCTATGTTCCCAATATAGAGAGTTTCTTTTGAATTAAGAGGGACTTTTAGTCACAGATCAGTTGAGAAATCGGTGGACAGCTTAGGAGCTTGTCTGGGCCGATTTTTGCATCTCGACGAGATTTTTGCTGTTGACGTAAAGATATCCTTCTCCTGACATAAAATATGGAAAAAAAAAAAGAGGAGATGGAGAAAGTGTATACAATTTGTGCTAATTTGCAAGTAAAACCATAAACAAATGAATAAATAAAAACACTTAGCTCGAATTTGCTTGCTCGTTGACGAGGATGAACTCTTGATTTATATTGATCGATGAAAGAATTTGTGATGATAATCCCTAGCTTTGAACTCCCATCATCTTCAAAATTCTCTCTCTTTTGGTATTTTTTTTCTCTCAAATTTTTCTTCAATCTCCCAAAACTCTCTCAAACATCCAAAATTTTCTCTCCAAAAACAATCCTCCCAAACACTTCAAATTTTCTCTCTCAAGAATCCCTCTCAAGCTCACTTCATCCTCCTTTTATAATCTACTCATCTATCTCCCATTCTAATTTTTCCACTAACTCTATCTCCCATTCTAATTTCTCCACTAACTCTTCTTCATTTTCATCTTCCATTCTCTATTTCTATCTCACATTCTAATCTCTCTACTAACTCTTCTTCATCTTCATCTTCCCTTCTCCATATTTATCTCCCATTCTAATTTCTCCACTAACTCTTCTTCATCTCCATCTTCCCTTCTCTATTCTTATCTTCCATTCTAATTTCTCTACTAACTCTTCTTCATCTCTATCTTCCCTTCTCTATTCTTATCTTATTTTCTCCATCTATTCTTCTCCAACTTCTCTTCTTCATCTCCTCTTCTCCATCTTCCCTTCTCTATTCTAATTTATCCACTAACTCTTCTTTTTGTTATTTGTAAAATAATCCTTCAAGAGTTAAGTATTTGCACTCTAGTCCTTGAATTTTAAGTATTTACAATTTAGTCCCTGAAAAAATATATTTCTTTAAGTCCAAATCTCCTCACAATTTTTGACACACCAAAATTCACCACATGTCAAATTTAAGCTCATTTCTTGCCGTTGAAAATAATGCAGAATTTAATTAAAGCCCTTTTGCAAAATTAAGTCATTCTGAGTATAATTGGGCCAAGATGAAAATTTAAAATATTAGAAGACAATGTCACAACTCATAAAAAGTGAAAATTAAATTTTTTTAGGCCCGATTCAAGATTATACTCGTGAAGGAACACGTGACTCGAATTGGATTTTTCTGAATTTGCGATGGCCAATATGAAAATAGATTTAAAATAAAAATATTAACTATCTTTGTGTATTTTTTTGGCCTCAAATGTTATTTTTCCAAAATTTTCAAGTATTTTTGTATTTTTTTTAAAAAAAATTAAAAATATATATAATATGAAATTTTATTTTTTGTTCAAAATTGGTTCCCTAGGCTTGGCTAAGGTCCCCAAAGTTGATTTTTCAATTTTATGAATTTTTATGGATTTTTTATTACTTTAGCAATAGAAAAAATGATTAAAAATCAGGTGTCAACAGCCGGCAACGTCGAAGCATGTTACACTCTCGGCATGGTAATAACCAAATTGAATCAGCAAACTTGTTTTGCTGTTTTATTTATTTCTTTATTCTACTCGTAATGGAAGAAACTTGTCATTCCACAGCTCATAAATGAATGCGATTGTTTTTTTCCACAGATTCGCTTCTACCGCTTGCAAAGCCAAGGGAGTGGAGCTTTGCTGATGGCCAAGGGAGTGGAGCTTCGCTGATTTCCACAGATTTTTTTTCCACAGATTCGACGCAAACTTAAGCCTCAATTGAATCCGGAGATAATCTTGAACGTCGATCATCCAAAATATTACTTCTAGCACTAAATGCTTGTTCAACCACAACTGTTGAGTAATGAGTTGCTAAAATCTCTTTTGCAATGTGAGCTAGTACTGAAAATTAAGCTGAATGACTATTTCACTACTTTAGAATTTGGAAATCCGTGCCTTCTAATTGAGGAAACTCAAATAGTTAAATAAATTGATATTTCAAAAATATTTTTCATTATTCCCTTTTGTCTTTTTTGCCTATTTATTAAATTTCTACACCATCTACCTAGGTGCTTGCATTGCATGTCACTAGCTTGGGAAGAAGTTCCGCTATTATCAACTATATTATATCTATTACAAAAATTATTATACTATTATACTATTATATTTTTAACTTCTTTTTCTATATCTCTAATATTCACAGTTTCAGTCAAATGTAAACACTCATAGTATGAATTTAAATCATTAAGTAAGCCATCCATTTTCGTACATGGATCCAAAACACAAGCAACCAAATAGATAATAGGAATTTTTGTATAATATTGCATCCATTTCGTTCGCTTTGTTATAATAGTTGGATCTAATTGATTATCGTCTTCATTTTCTTTAAAAATACCAACAATATTTACACACTCTGTTAAAAATAAATGTGTAGTAGGATAATAAACATCGAATAAAGTATAAGTTGCATTATTAAGAACTTTTAACAAATCTAAAATTATTTTGCAAATATCTCACTCTTGTGGGTATAAATTATTTTGAGAAACATGATTCACAAAAAATGTACATAATAAATCTTTATATGAAAAAGATTGATTAAGTAACTCGTATGTAAAATTCCAATGATTTAGAACATCTCTTGAAAATTGTTTTCGTTTTATTCCATTTTGTTTACAAAATTTACCCCATTCTCTCATAACTTGGGGATGCTTCCATAAATATTGTGTTGCTATTTTTATTGGACGGAAAGGAATTTCAAGAGTTCGTAAACCATCTTGTACGCATAAATTTAAAACATGGCAAGCACATCTAATGTGAAAAAAATTTCTACCAAAAGCGGGTTTACAAATAATTTCTAACTCGCAAATGGAAGCAGTATTTAATAAGGCATTATCAAAATCAATTGAAAAAATTTTATTAACCAATAAATATTATTCTAAAACTTGCTTAATTATTCTATAAATATTATGTGCCGTATGCGTTTCATCAAAAACTCGAAATGCAATAATTATTTTTTAAATGTTTCAATCATCGTCTATTCAATGACATGTAATATCCATATAATATGAGTTTGTGTCGCGACCCTCTAAAAAAATTTTAAATTTTAAAGGGGTTAACGGATTATTAGGTTAATTAGATTTGACTAACCTAACGCGGACCCTCCCAAGCCCTACCGAATCGCAACTTTGGTTTTTGTTTAAATGATTTTGAAATTTGAAGTCGCCACTAATCGTTCTTGGTAGGTCGATTAGAAACCTAAATAAATTAGCGGGAGAACTAATTTATTCCTGCGAACCAGAGATTATGAGCTCGGGGACTTGGTTACACTAGTTAATTAAAACTAATGCCCTTTCGGTACCTTAATTTCATGGATATCCTAATTCGGCAACTCAGGCTTGGTTTATTCTTAAGGCTCTAGTAGGGTATTCTCTTTTGTGTTTTCACTTTTTAAAAAGGATGCATGGATGATATATATTTCTATTTGTTATATTTTTTTAAGTGTTAAAGATTCCCTGAAACCGAAAGAGGGAGTGTGTTAATGACTTCAGTGTAGCATTACGACCTACTCATCTTTTGGGTCTGATGATTCAAAAATTAAATTATAGGAAGTACATGACAGTTGTCGCGACCCTCTAAAAAAATTTTAAATTTTAAAGGGGTTAACGGATTATTAGGTTAATTAGATTTGACTAACCTAACGCGGACCCTCCCAAGCCCTACCGAATCGCAACTTTGATTTTTGTTTAAATGATTTTGAAATTTGGAGTCGCCACTAATCGTTCTTGGTAGGTCGATTAGAAACCTAAATAAATTAGCGGGAGAACTAATTTATTCCTGCGAACTAGAGATTATAAGCTCGGGGACTTGGTTACACTAGTTAATTAAAACTAATGTCATTTCGGTACCTTAATTTCATGGATATCCTAATTCGGCAACTCAGGCTTGGTTTATTCCTAAGGCTCTAGTAGGGTATTCTCTTTTGTGTTTTCACTTTTTAAATAGGATGCATGGATGGTATATATTTTTATTTGTTATATTTTTTAAGTGTTAAAGATTCGCTGAAGCCGAAAGAGGAAGTGTGTTAACGACTTCTGTGCAGTATTACGACCTACTCATCTTTTGGGTCTGATGATTCAAAAATTAAATTATAGAAAGTACATGACAGTGAATAAACACCTCCAATGGGAGGCCTAGCATTGGCTTGGCTCTTCCCTTTGGGATTTAAGGTACATGTATTTAAGTTGCAAGTATTTAAACTACTGTAAGTAAAAACCTCCAATGGGAGGCTAAGCATTGGCTTGGCTCTTCCCTTTGGGATTTAAGGTACAAGTATTTAAGTTGCAGGTATTTAACTACTGTAAGTAAAAACCTCCAATGGGAGGCTAAGCATTGGCTTGGCTCTTCCCTTCGGGATTTAAGGTACAGGTATTTAAGTTGCAGGTACTTAACTACTGTAAGTAAAAACCTCCAATGGGAGGCTAAGCATTGGCTTGGCTCTTCCCTTCGGGATTTAAGGTACAGGTATTTAAGTTACAGGTATTAAACTACTGTAAGTAAAAATCTCCAATGGGAGGCTAAGCATTGGCTTGGCTCTTCCCTTTGGGATTTAAGGTACATGTATTTAAGTTGCAAGTATTAAACTACTGTAACTAAAAACCTCCAATGGGAGGCTAAGCATTGGCTTGGCTCTTCCCTTTGGGATTTAAGGTACAGGTATTTAAGTTGTAGGTATTTAACTACTGTAAGTAAAAACCTCCAATGGGAGGTTAAACATTGGCTTGGCTCTTCCCTTTGGGATTTAAGGTACAAGTATTTAAGTTGCAGGTATTTAACTACTGTAAGTAAAAACCTTCAATGGGAGGTTAAGCATTGGCTTGGCTCTTCCCTTTGGGATTTAAGGTACAGGTATTTAAGTTGCAGGTATTTAACTACTGTAAGTAAAAACCTCCAATGGGAGGCTAAGCATTGGCTTGGCTCTTCCCTTTGGGATTTATGGTGCAAGTGTTTAAATTGCGGATGGACTTTGTCCTCTCCATTCTAGGGTATGAATTCTTTAAAATGAAATACAACGAATTGATTCAACAATTTGAAATTTGTGCACGCTTGAGGACTCCTCCAAGCCGATTTTGTGCTTCCATAGGGTTGACCATTGATATAGAGCTGTGGCTTCCTGACATAAAATAGAGTGAAGTGTCAGTATACAAAATATGTGCTAATCTGCACCTAAAACCAGAAGAGTGGAAAGAGTACTTATCTCCCCCTTTTTTGGGATGAATTTCTATAATTGATTTTCGCTCTCTATGTTCCCAATATAGAGAGTTTCTTTTGAATTAAGAGGGACTTTTAGTCACAGATCAGTTGAGAAATCGGTGGACAGCTTAGGAGCTTGTCTGGGCCGATTTTTGCATCTCTACGAGATTTTTGCTGTTGACGTAGAGATATCTTTCTCCTAACATAAAATATGGAAAAAAAAAAAGAGATGGAGAAATTGTATACAATTTGTGCTAATTTGCGAGTAAAACCATAAATAAATAAAAACACTTAACTCGAATTTGCTTGCTTGTTGACGAGGATGAACTCTTGATTTATATTGATCGATGAAGGAATTTGTGATGATAACCCCTAGCTTTAAACTCCCATCATCTTCAAAATTCTCTCTCTTTTGGTATTTTCTTTCTCTCAAATTTTTCTTTAATCTCCCAAAACTCTCTCAAACATCCAAAATTTTCTCTCCAAAAAATTCCCCTCTCAAGCTCACTTCTTCCTCCTTTTATAATCTACTCATCTATCTCCCATTCTAATTTTTCCACTAACTCTATCTCCCATTCTAATTTCTCCACTAACTCTTCTTCATTTTCATCTTCCATTCTCCATCTCTATCTCACATTCTAATCTCTCCACTAACTCTTCTTTATCTTCATCTTCCCTTCTCCATCTCTATCTCACATTCTAATCTCTCCACTAACTCTTCTTTATCTTCATCTTCCCTTCTCCATATTTATCTCCCATTCTAATTTCTCCACTAACTCTTCTTCATCTCCATCTTCCCTTCTCTATCTCTATCTCTATCTCACATTCTAATCTCTCCACTAACTCTTCTTCATCTTCATCTTCCCTTCTCCATATTTATCTCCCATTCTAAATTCTCCACTAACTCTTCTTCATCTCCATCTTCCATTATATTCTTATCTTATTTTCTACAACCATTCTTCTCCATCTCCTCTTCTCCATCTTCCCTTCTCTATTCTAATTTATTCACTAACTCTTCTTTTTGTTATTTGCAAAATAATCCTTCAAGAGTTAGGTATTTGCACTCTAGTCCCTGAATTTTAAGTATTTACAATTTAGTCTCTGAAAAAATATTTCTTTAAGTCCAAATCTCCTCACAATTTTTGACATACCTTCCCTATACTTAGTCAAAATTCACCACATGTCAAATTTAAGCTCATTTCTTGCCACTGAAAATAATGCAGAATTTAATTAAAGCCCTTTTGCACAATTGAGTCATTCTGGGTATAATTTGGGCCAATATAAAAAATTTGAAATATTAGAGAACAATGTCACAACTCCTAAAAGTGAAAAAATGAAAATAAATTGACTCAAATTGAATTTTTTAGGCCCGATTCGAGATTATGCTCGTGAAAGAATACACGACCCCGAATTGGATTTTTTAAATTTGTGATGGCCAACATGAAAAGGGATTTAAAATAAAAATATTGACTATTTTTATATATTTTTGTGGCCTCAAATGCTATTATTTATTAAATATTCTCATAATTTCTGAAATATATAAACAATATATATAAATACAAAAAATTATTTTTTTGTTCGAAAATAGTTGCCTAAGCTTGGCCAAGGCTCCAATCTTGATTTTTCAATTTTCTCAATTTTATTAATTTTTTGTTTTATGAATTTTCGAAAATAAAAATACCGAAAAATATCGAAAATATGAAAATTTATTTTTTGGTCAAAATTGGTTCCCTAGGCTTGGCTAAGGTTCCCAAAGTTGATTTTTCAATTTTATGAATTTTTATGGATTTTCTATTAATTTTCGAAAATAAATAAATAAAAAATACGTAAAAATACTGAAAATATGAAAAATCGTTTTTTCGTCAAAATTGGTTCCCTAGGCTTGGCTAAGGTCCCCAAAGTTGATTTTTCAATTTTATGAATTTTTATGGATTTTTTATTACTTTAGCAATAGAAAAAATGATTAAAAATCAGGTGTCAACAGTTTGTCAAGGATCACTCCGAATGTCGCTACCTATATGCACACGTCCATTGAAAAATGCAAAAAAATTTCTCAAATCATCTTTTTCTGTTTTATAAAGTTTAAACATTTTGCGTTTAAGCATATTTCTCGAAACAGGTTTTGCTTGTGGAGTACATGCATTTTGTACAAAAGTATTAAAACCAAAATTTTCACTAAAATTAAACGATAAATGTTCAACGACAGCAAATTTAGCTAATTCTTGCTCATAATTATTTCTATCGTAACGAAACAAATAAAAAGTTTTAGAATCGATAAACTTGCGAATTTGTTGTTACCTCAAGTCGATCCCGAATTCCGTTGGATGTTTTGACGCCAGATGTCGTTGATATGTTCCATAGCCGCTTCCACTTGTAAATCTGTATATTTTTTTGCAACGCTTACATATAAGGTTGTAGTCGTTTCCTTCTAGACGTTGTTTGGTGAAATGTTGCAATATGATGGATGTAGCCCCTCGACTCATTTCTTTTATTGTTGACACTTCGGTATTAGTAGTTGGATGTAGACTTTCTTGCGTCGGGATATACTTAAAATTAGAATAATGTTGATATCATTTTCGTCATCGTATCCCCAATGTGTATACGCACGAGGATCATGAGAATAATTGGATTTCTTGGGAATCATTAGGTTCTTTCCTATTCTACTAATCATTTTTTGAGAGAATTGAGCAAAAGAAAACTAGTTAAATTGAGTGAATTTGAGCGAATTTGAGAGAATTTGAGAAATGAGATAAATAAAAGAATTTGAGAGAAATTGTGAAGAAAAATGAAATGTGAAGATGGGTATTTATAATAATTAAGATTATTTTAAATTAAAAAAATTATTCAATAATTTAAAAAAAACGACTATAATATAGCCGTTTGGGCCCAGGGTTTGGGCTCGGGCCGGTTTGGAACCGCACGGAACCACCGGTTCCGAACCGGCCCGAAATTAATAACTCGGAACAAACTCGTGCCACACGAGCTGGTTTTGGTTCGCAATGAACTGGCCCGTTGATCGGGCCGGTTCCGGGTTTGACCCGGGCCGATTCCGCCCCGTGGCCACCTCTGCACAAGAGTGTGGAAAGGGATTCGGATTTCGCACGACGGACTCAATCGAAACACTGGTTAATCTGTCGTATAAGCGTTGGTAATCAAATCCGTCAATTTCTTTTTCGATTATTCGAATTGGAAATTATGTTCTGAATGCGGAATTTTGGAACAAATCTATTATTTTTTCTTGTTTCGTTGTAGATTAAACACGTGGGCAGAATCACATTGAACAAGTTAGACGGTTAGATTTCAATATGAAAATCAGATCAATTAAGTTTCGTACCATTTTTATGATTTAATTCGAGATCGAAGACTCAATTCTGAATTATGAATTTTCATCTGACTTTACAGGAATTTCGAGTATCATTTTCGATTACTTTCTTACGCCGATAACGATTCAGATTTGTTCGAAATGAGGGTGATTTTATTTTGAATTTATGAATATGCGATGATATAAATTTATTTTTCTTTTTGTAATCTTATGATAAAGAACCGGAAGAGGGACCATGGCGCAATCCCAGGGAGCAGCGGCGACGCCGCGAGAAATGGCCGTCCTCCGCTACTTCGCCGCTCGACTCTCTCTTCTCTCCCGAATTTCCCCCTTCTCCGCCGCCGGAAACACCCGCGGGATGCATTCCCGACCGCGCTCCTCCTCCTCCTCCGGGGGCGAATCACGGCAGGCTGCGCCGCCGGATCTCTCCATCGCACGGCCCGCGCCGCCGCACCTAATCCCTCTTCCACCTCCGCCTCCTAGCCCTAACCCTGTCCGCGCTCGTGGCTTCGACTTCTCGCAGGATGCGTTCGACGCCATCTCCGACCTGCTCGCCAACCCCAGCCTCGCCACCGGCCCCGCTCTCGACGCCGCGCTCGATGAGGCCGGAATCCAACCTCAGAATGAGCTCCTGATGGCGATATTCGGTCATTTCGGTTCGTCTCCGAAGTTGCTGTTCGGTCTGTTTCGCTGGGCCGAGAAGAAACCGGAGTTTCGGCCGTCCGCCGCGTTGTTCAACTCGATGATCAACGCGCTCGGGAAGGCGAGGGACTTCGATTCCGCCTGGGAGCTGATCAACGGTCGTCTCCAGGGCAATGGAGAGTCTATGCTGGTTTCGATGGATACTTTCGCGATAATGATTAGACGATATACTCGAGCAGGTACGGGAATCCCTGTCTGAGATGGAGGTATCACCTTGCCGTATTTTTGCCACAGATGAATTTCAGATGAGAAGCACACCGCATCTTCAATTATATGTTTCCCGAAAATGCAAACTTGCATGCAGTTTTGAAATTTGGGTAGTTTTAGAAGTTAGGCAATGTGACAATGAGTGCTTTTGCTGGTAGAAGATTTGTGATTCTTTCCCTCTCTTCCCAGTTTGCGGAGTTTACTTCAACACTTTATTTTAGACTGAGTTTTGTGCTAAACACGCGTGTGAAAGGAGAATTTAGTTCTTGTTGTGAACTTTGAACTAATATTTCATCATCTCAGCTGATGTGTTCTTATCAGGGGTACTGTTTTGCAGATAGGACTCAACCAGCTATTCGAACATTTGAATTTGCCAGTGGGGTGGATTTCATTCAAAATGCTGATTCAGAAATGAAATTGCTTGAGATTCTGTTGGACTCCCTTTGTAAAGAAGGGCATGTTAGGGTAGCTTCGGAATACTTTTCCTATACAAGAGGATTGAAATCCAATTGGATTCCGTCAATTCGTGTATATAATATATTGTTGAATGGATGGCTTAGATCTAAGAATCTGCAGTGTGCCGAAGCAATTTGGGCAGAGATGAAGAAGGAGAATGTGAAGCCTACTGTTGTAACATATGGTACCCTTGTGGAAGGATATTGCAGGATGCAGCAGGTTGAGAGGGCAATGGAGTTGATTAATGAGATGAAGAGAGAAGGGATCGAGCCAAATGCAGTTGTGTTTAATCCGATAATTGATGCGTTGGCCGAAGCAAGTAGATTTGAGGAGGCTTTAGGGATGCTGGAACAGTTTTTGGTCGGTGAATGTGGGCCCACTATCTCCACTTATAATTCCTTGATAAAAGGGTTTTGCAAGGCAGGAGATCTTGTTGGTGCGAGTAGGATCATCAAAATGATGATAAGCAGGGGTGTTGTCCCAACCCCTACAACTTATAACTACTTCTTCTGGTACTTCTGCAAATCTGGTAAAATTGAGGAGGGCATGAACCTCTATACCAAGATGATAGAATCTGGATACACCCCAGATCGTCTCACTTACCATCTTCTGCTAAAATTGTTGTGTGAGGAGGAGAGGCTTGAATTGGCAGTGCAGGTTAGCAAGGAAATGAAAACGAGAGGCCTTGACATGGATCTAGCGACTAGCACGATGTTAATTCATCTGCTTTGCAGAATGTACAAATTTGAGGAGGCTGTTCTAGAGTTCGAGGACATGATACGGAGGGGTGTAGTTCCGCAGTACCTTACATTTCAGAGATTGAAGGATGAGTTGCACAAGCGCAGCATGACTGACCTGGCATGCAAATTACGGGATTTGATGTCCTCCGTGCCTCATTCTACGAATCTGCCAAGTACATACAGCAGGCAAGGGGGTTTGCCGCGTGCGAGGAGAATGTCAATCATGCAAAAAGCTGAAGCTATGTCAGATATCCTAAAGGATTGTAACAATCCAAGAAAACTCGTTAAGCGCAGAAGTTCTTTAGGCAGCGTGTCAAATCAAACAAATTGAGAGCTGGAGGATAAGTGCTAAAATGAGTTTACAGTTGCAAAATAAATGGGTGCTGTGGTGAAGTGATCTTGTTCTTGACTTTGTTTACAGTCCGGTGACTGAAGATGTCTTCATCAGCCTTTCTCTACGAAGTTATTCTCAAGCAGTTCTGATAATGATGAGCCTGTCTCGCCTACTTTTGTAGCGCATAAGTTAGTGACACAGTTTCTCAAAATTAAGTAGCGCGTATAAAGACATGTCGGTTGCATATAAGTATGTATGTTGTTGAAAGTGGGAGTGAAGAGACAAAGTGGCAGGTGGAGGTTATGTGAGAATGATGGTGAGCTTTTGGCAGAACTTCTGAGATTTTGAGCTGCCAGAATTCCATGGGAGTTTTATGCTTGCACAAAAGCAAAGAACTTGTGGCAGCTGTGTTCTTCCCTCTTATTTAGTGAGCATGGACAGGCAGCATTTCGACATGGTTAATAAACTGGGATTACCTTATTACTATGTGAGTTTTTTTCTCTTGCTGCTTGAATTATATGTGTGTGGTTGCACAATATGATTTTTCTGAGGTTACCATTTTCTCTCCTCTCCCCACCCCACTTCATATCATTGGTTATATCTATTGACTAGGACATTGAGCCATTGTGTCGGTGAGTTGAGTGTCTTCCTGAGATTATTCGTTTACATTTTTCAGTTGGATATCTTCACATTGACTATTGGTGCTGTATCATTGTGTTCCCTCGGTAGATGGTGTGATTGATTTTCTCGACATATGACCCAATGTTGATAAAATACACCCAGATTTGTTGAATATATAATTAAAACTTTGTGAGAATGAGTTGGACAATGTTATTAGTTATGTTATTGGAGGGTCAAATGTGATGTGCCCTACTAGGTTCTTTGGTCCGTCTCAACAAATATTGTCACCTGCTCGTACTCAACTTGTGTTTTCATGATGCCTCAGAAACTACTAGCCCTTTGAAGTTTCATCTACTGGGTATTCGGAATTTGGTGTGTGAGCTGTCTTGTTTGTTGAAATCTCGTATTTTTTCTAAGAATTTCTCTTCTGTTTTGGAGAAGGAACTGATGCAAGAATTCTCTCATCGTGTTTTCTTTCATAATGGTCCTGATATGGCTCTTGTTCCTTTCATTTTCTTCTTTATTTTTGCTAGATTGGTGTGGCAAGTGTACCTCTATCTTCCCCGTCCAATTTTCATTATGAAATATTTATATGCAGGACTTTCCAGAATTATGTCGAAAGTCGGTAGTCCTGGAATTATGTCCGGAGTGGGGTTAGATAATTTGTCAATTGGTTAGATTCCTTGATGTCACAATTGGAAAAATCTTAAAATCCGATTGTCTTTGTTGAGCTGATACTATTTCTGCTGAATTTGCTCGACAGGTGGGAATAGCTGCAATTTTTCCGGTAGTCTTCCTTTTTGGCTGAAAGATTTCCCTTAATGCTCCCTGCGTGTGCACTTTCTTGATCCATCAATAAAGTTTTTCGGCTATAGAGAAAAATACATCAACGTGCATGTTGCTGGTGGGCCGTGCATCATTGCTCTGCCTTGAGCTGAGCCCGAATCAAGCATCTAGTTCTAGGTGATATCAGCACCATGTAGTATTTGTAGTGGTCCAAGTGGGGGAACTTTTTATCTCTCCAGATTTGGTGCTGTGTGTCTCCTTTGAGGTAGTTACTGGCACTGACTTTTCTTCCTTTCTTTGGGCTCTCAAAGTCATACCAGGAGCATCCACCGGTTGGCCCAGGACAAATTGCATCGCAGTCACGCATATCTTCCACTCTGCGCAACTTTTCAGATTTTCTCTCTTGGTAGCTCAAGCTTGGTGGCTTCCTGCTTGATTTGCAGGGGAGATGTCCGAACGCGGAGCTACTCTCAGCAGTACACGTACACCGGGAATAAAAAAAAAAAAGAAGATGGGAGCTGGTTACAGATAAATTTCATGTATGTGCACTCCCAGCCCCCAGACGAGTATCCTGAAGGTTTGAGATACTTAATAGCCTTGTGACGAACCGCACTGCTGCATCTCTTAATCGGGTGAGTGTGCAGTCACTGTCATATGTCATCTTGAATGGCTCGGGTCGTTTTCTTCCTTGCGTTTGATGTTTTCTTTCGGATATACTTATAAATCGCATCCCATTTTTGAACCATCAACTCGGGGTCCTTACCGCCCCGAGCATCCTTTTTGATTAAAGCGAGATCTCGTCGTACTTCCTCCAATATATAGTATTCATCGTGATCCATGTCAAGTTGCTAGCGAAGAAGCATCACGCTTCTGATGTCAACACAGAGCACTGGACAGCGAATCCGATCCCATCCCACACGACTTGTTTCCACGACGCGGGCCTTGAGATGGTTGGTCCACACAGGAATTCAAATACTCTGTGGGGGGGGGGGGGGGGTTTGTAAAGGAATCCAGTTGTTGCTTACACGCTTCCGAATCTGTTCCCGCATTTCAATGGCGTCCGCGTCTCTAATTATTGGCGGGACCTGCTTTGTTTATCCTTGATAATCATCTCGCTCGCGACCCGCACTCTATTGGAACCCCACATCAGCCGAAAGGGATATGCTCCACGTCGCTCGGCGCCCGCGACATGAGCTAACGAGATTGGCGGGTCGAGATGCACGACCGCGGACGTTATTTTATTGCCGAATTTAAATTTTTTTAAAATATGGTCCTGACGAATGGGATCATGGGTACGTGGAATCCGATTGCAACTCCTGCTGAGGTTTTTTACGCAGTGGAAGCTGGGGATGCTGACATTGACTCGTGGGGTTGGTGTCGATCTTGTGGTAGATATAATCAATTTTTTTTTATGCCTCGAGTAATGCTGGTGCTCGTGAGGGGCTTGTCGATTTGTTGACAAAAGGATTCCGGGGATATCTCTCGTGCTTATGTGCATGATTGGTGTCGCAAAGTGGGACTTGCTTTTCCTCATCGTTTCTAGAACCGGGGGACTAATTTTCGTGGGTTCTTTAAGAAAATCGTGTGTTTTTTTTTTTCTTCAATTGGGGTTCCGCAGTCCAAAAAGTCTGAAAGATATTTGATGCTATTTGACAACTTGTTGCCAAGGATGCACGACCGTGACGCCGCCTTACGTGGGTCGTGCGACGCCGACGGGGGCATTGCCGTAGTTCTTTGGGCAACCATCTCTCTCTCTTTTCGTTTGTGTTTTTGTGAAATTTCCTAAGTCAGCTTGACGAAATCGTTCCCAAACATATCAATCGTGAAGCGCAATTTGCTTTTAGTTGAAAATATCTCGAGCGAAGGGACTTCACCCGTACGCAAAGTCTCGAAGCTGAAGCATCGCCCGCCAGGCTCGCCTTCAGTCCCACATCGCTTGGGCGTGCACAAGTGGTGCGGTACCCGCCTCGGTCTTGTCCCGCGAGACCGCAAAGGTTGGCGTCAACGATGCCTCAATTCTGTCGTTAAATCCGGAATGCGAGGGTGAAAATACAAGTTTTGATTGCAACATGTCAATGACAATGATTGATGTGCAAGACAACTCCTTCAAATCCACGGCCAAATCTTAGGAAGACTTTGCTCGTTATGTGACAAAATGCCCAATGGATGGAAGTTTCCTTTGCTCCTTTTTCTAAGAGTGTAATTAACTCCGCGTTGACACGGTTCGATTGTCCATCATGCACACTGCTCACTACTCGGATTTGACTGTCATTTCTGCTGCTAGATCTCCCCTCAATTAGGTTTTCAGCGTGGGATTATATAGGAACACGGGCAACCGTTTTAAAAATTTAAGGTGTTAAATGAAGACATGATTTAATGTTTAATTAATTTTATTACTCGACAAGTTGAGCACAACTCAACTCGATCAACAAGTAAATCGTAGTCCCAATTCGTTGAAGTCGAGTTCTGAACGTACAATACAAAATGAAAAACAACAATTTCCCGCCTAATTGTGGTATTAGAGATTTTACTATGTTCTTACCAAAAAAAAAAAAAGAAGAAGAAGAAATGTTCCTATGTTTGTTAAATTATGTGGGAGCTTGACTATATGACCAAGTATGGTTTTGAGTTTGAGCTAGGCTTTCAAGTGGAGCTCGAGTAATCCACCTTATGTAGAACCGATACTTCTTTTAGGTGTGCGTGTCGGTGTCGGACACGCGTCGGACACCAACACTCGTTCGACACGCTGGGGACACGCGTTCGACACTCGTTGACTGCGTGTCGGGACTTCGACACTCGGTCAACGCGTGTCGGACGCATATCCCATGCATGTCTAGCGTATCGAATACGACCATTAAAAAAAAGAAAAACTTTTGGAACATTGCCGGTTTTGAAGTGATCACGGAAGTATGTGTAATGAAGGAGAAGTTCATTAGATAGAGCTCGAAATCCATAGAAAAAAAGAAAAATAAGGAGATCTCATAAACTTCTTGGTTTTCATTGCGGTCGGAAGCTTTGAAAATTAACGTTGATAATGGTGCGTTCATGGAGGGAGAAGCTAATGGTGCGATGACATGGGTATGCAGAGACTCCTCTGGGCTATTGATTGAAGGAGCAGCGAGGTCTGTGAAAATGTCCGATTTTCCCTTCATGCCGAAACCCCATCTTTGTTAGATGCTTTGAAGTGCTTGAACTCAGGTGGATTTGCAGATAGAGTGCTTGAAGAGATAGATTTGGAGTTAAACAATATCTATTTGGTCAAAATGCTCCAAAGCATAGATATAGTCTCATGGGAAATACAAGCGTTGATTAAGGAGTGTTCAGACTTATTTTCAAAAGTGAAAAGTTACGGCTAAAATATTATGTATGGATGCAAAACAAGATTACAGATTGGGTTGTTAAAGCGCAATTTCATAATGCTCTCCTGCCTGACTATGTTTTTAACCCACCTCAAGCCCTTTGAAATTTGTTATACTCAGAAGCACATATGATATTCTTTTTTACTTTATAATATGAATCAAATGACCTTTTTGACAAAAAAAAAAGCTCCTTAATTTATCAAATTTGACATAAATAGAAACTTGCCCTCTTCGATTCAAATTAATACATATGACACATGGTTTGGCTTCATTTATTATTTTTATATTTAAAATATATTTAATATAATCTGTCCTCGACGTGGAATTTTTTATTTTGAGAAATACCATGTTGTGTCGCGTGTCGGTATCGGTGTCTGTGCTACATAGAATCCACCAATCAAGTTTAAATAGCCAGCAAGTAGCTCGGCTCGTTCATCTCTCTAGTTTGGGCGGGCATATCCGACCGAAGTGAGCAACCCAAGAAATTTTCAGGCCAATGAAAAGAAATAAATAAAATTTCAAAGATGGACAAGACGAGACTTTAGAAGGATGGAGAAATTTCTCTTCCATGCTTAATTAACAAAATAATTGTAATGGTTGCTTGGCACACTTCTAACTAAGGCCGATCAATTTTTAGGGTGGGTTGGCTTTCACTTTGGAAGGACCGGACAAAGTTATTTCCTAATATATGGAATCGAGAATCGACCTTGTCCACCAAGGAATCAAATCGGACTAGTTCCGCAAGGAATCAGACTCACAAGGAATTGAAACTCGATAAATACTCTGTCTTCAATTTTTCTTTTTGGTTATGCTATAAAAGGTAACTGATCATTATCCTTTGGTCTAGTTCCGCAAGTTCGATCCTTATCCGACCATCATGGTTCCTTCTCAAGAATCAGGAACCAGATTAATTATTCCCGATTCCAAAAACTTGGAATAAGAAACATGACCTATTTTCGAGGAAACCATCCATAATTGACCGTTCCGGTCCCGTTCTCAAATTGAACCGGGACCGATGCACACCCTTAATTTCAACAAAAGAAGAGTCCATGATTAGCATGAATTTTTTTTTTTTTTTGGGTCGAACCATAATGACTATGGTGAGTGGCTATTCTCTCTTTATTATTGCTTAATTTATGTAATCTCTTTTGACGCGCTCATCATGAAACGCGAATCATACGACGCTAGAGTGGAGCGCGATTGTGCGAAAGTCTCGTGCACGTGATGCGGTGGGGTCCCCCGTTATGATCTTCAGTTCGTCTTATTATTATTATTATTATTATTATTATTATTATTATTATTATTATTATTGCTAATACGGTCACTTTCTTTCAATTTCCCTTTTTTTTTTTCAACTCCTATATTTCATTTCATCTTTCTCATTGCTTTAATACCTAACATTACCACTTTCTGGACATAACCCATGATTCCACCTTTACTACAATTGTTTATTATGGTTGACCAATCATGGCTACATAAAAGTAACATCTCTCTTGGAAATAATATGGACGGAACATAATCTATGAGCTAGGAAGAAGTCCGACGGAAAATGAAATCAAAATGGTGTATTTATATTCGCGAAATATGAATATTTGGAAAGTACTTTTTTTTCTAGTGATTACTTGTATCGCATACACACATGGGTAGAAGGCCAAATCTAATAGGATATAAGTATCGGCCAACTATGTGCCAACAACCGCGGTAATATAAAGGATGGAAGCGTAGCAGGAAATTTGAGATTACAATGAAATATCGATATGATCAAACGATATGATTCGATTAAACTATGAATAATCAAGAATCATATCTTCTTTTAGTTTATTAGAAAAAAGAAGTAGAAGAAGAATTACATAATTCAAAATGTCTAAATATTTATCAATAATTAAGATAATCTTCATTAATTATCTATTTTAAACGACACATGCGATTATTTTTAGAAATTTATTTTGTAAATTATTCAAAGATTTTTTTTTTGTTATTCTTGATCCAAATCCATTTTTATGCAAGTTATAACTTGGGGTGCGGAAAATATCTTCATCGGGTGTCGACAAAGCGGGAATGTCCGCCTCGTCAATATCACATCTTGTCGCTTTTACAGTTGTTTCGCCTCTTTTGGCCTTTTTTTTAAAAAAAAATATAAGAACCAAAAGACACATAATGATTTAAAACATTCGAAATGCTAAGGATTTGTCTGTACGACCACGAAAATCAGCGTTCATCCTAAATATTAATTACTCATTACTACCCAGGAAATCTACAATTTTACACTAGTTTACATTTTCCCAAAAAAAAAAAATTCACAATAACAAGAAGACATTTCAAATAAGAATATAAAATGCCCCCATTTTCTCTAAATAAGGACCTGAAGTGAACCTGATTTCAAATAACGATTTGAAGTGCCATCGTTTTCTTAAATAAAAACTTAAGTAAACTTCGTTTCAAATAAGAATCTAAATTAGTCATGTCAGTATAAAAAAAAAGAGTTTGATCTCATTGACTAATCAAGGAAATTTTTCTCCTTTTGTTTTTTATTTTATATTTATTTTTCCCTTTTTTCTTTCCTTTTCGTAGTGGCCGGTCTTAGATGATGGCAATCACTAGTGATACATGAAGAGGACCAGGCTAGGCCACCCTCGGAAGCCATAGTTATTGCTAAAATCCAAAACATTTTCCATAAAAAAACAAATTAAAAAGAGGCTAAAACTTTAGCAAAACACAAAAAAGACAAAAAAAAAGTCATCTATTAATCCTGTCGCTTATATATATTTTTTTAAAAAAGTTGTATCTATTTTAATTCTTAATTTAATTTAACTAAAATTTAGGTCAAGATTGTCTTTGGCCAAAGATACCCTTGACTAGTTTGAATATATATTTGGCCGACGAGGTTAAGCCCTTATTTGAAACAGTTATCGCCGCTTCATGCCTTTATTTGAGAAAATAATGACATTTCATGTCCTTACTCAAAATTTTCCTAAATAACAATTTGATGATTGACATATCATGGCCAGACAAATTTGGAATCTTTATCTCTCCTATTCATTGAAAGATGTCTTAATCTTCCTTTCTCCATAATAGTGACGATCAATCAGCATACATTTGGACGACATGGTCATATAAAAAGTGTGTTAACACTTACTATTTCATGATTGCCTCACCAACTTTGGTTAAATCCTAATTAAAGAACGTTTATTGTGCTTATTTGATTGATTAGTCTCCTTGATCACCAGTGCATTATGAGGAACACTCTTAATTCATTGCATGGTTCCGTCTCCCTAAAGCACCTAGCTGATCTCAACGGATTAATAGTACCGCTCGTCAATTGTAGTTGAGTTATTAATTGATCTGAGAGTTGCTTTGCTTTACACATTACTACGTAGTGATATAAATTTCATTAATTATATTGAGATACTTTAGAAAAAATCTCATATCAAAGAATTTTGTATAGTGTGGAGCAGTTAATAATTCAAGTTAATCCATAGCTCATTAGTTTAAACTTTTGAGTGAATATGGCTCTAATAGCATATGTTGACGGGCTCAGATTTGGATTCTCTCTTGACGATCTCCCTGATAAAGGTATCAAGTTTTTACCGCACATTCCCAACAAATCTAATCAAAACTGATGGTTGATTGGTGCTCCAATCTCACGGAAATTATCTCGTGACCAACGCGGTCCCAATAGCAGACTTCATGATTCGGTCTAAGGAAAGATTTGGGAATGAAGTTGGGAATTGATTTAAATTCAAATTGAGATATGTCGGTACAGAAGGATATCTAAATTAATGAGGAATAAACCTAACATTAAGATCACATATGAGAATGACATTGTTGAGATACGCGTGTAAATTGTGTTAGGAAGAGTCACATATTGAAGAATTATTATGGTGTGGAGTAATTAATATATCTATGTTGATTCATAATTTATTGGCTTGAACTTTTGAGTGAATGTGGGTGGGTCTAACTAGATATGTTGACGGACTCAAATTTAGGTTTCCTCGTAACAATTTTCCTTAATGAAGGTATCGAGTTTCTGTTGCACACTCCCAACACATCGAGTATGCAATGAAGAAGAAATGCAATTCAAAGCCTAATGATAGTCAAGCCTAAGAATAGAGAGAGGCACATTTGAAAGAAAGAAATTAACCTAGCATTCCGTTCCTCTAAATTTAAGGTTTGAATTTATAACTTAAAATTTTCCTTTCAAATGGGTGACACATCTAGCCATTGTCACCACCCTTGCGCCGTCGCATCCACTCCAATAATTTGGTGTCAATTATTACGAATTTTCTTATCTTTTCCTCGCCAAACAAAGATATTTTCATCAATCTCAATCTTCGATGATCATGATTGCGGTTGACTAAATAGCTTGAAGCATCCGGGGAGAGAGAGAGAGAGAGCATACCTTCGAGCGGATGCAACATTTACGCCATGTATCCAAATGCATCCCTAGCGAGAGGGTCCTCGTCAAAAAATAATTCAAGAATTACGCGATAGCATACGAGAGATCGATGTAAATGGCATCAAGGAAAGGTAGTGAACAATATGCACATGTACGTAGAGCACTCTAAATATGAAATTAATTTTGCTCAGCTGTTTCAATCCATCTTAGAGACGTGGGTATTACCCTTGAAAGATATTGAATAT
Source organism: Psidium guajava (assembly GCA_016432845.1). Classification (NCBI taxonomy): domain Eukaryota; kingdom Viridiplantae; phylum Streptophyta; class Magnoliopsida; order Myrtales; family Myrtaceae; genus Psidium; species Psidium guajava. Next base: position 12,406,780 of record CM028229.1, read on the forward strand.
TTCAAAGATCTTCGTATGTTTATAGCATTACCCTTGAAAAGATATTGAACCTAGTGTTGATGCCTTGCTCATTGCTCACGCTTAAATGGTTTTCTGGAGGGAATCGATTTGATTTTGTCTCTCTGGCCGCTTCATCGATCTTTGAAATGTTCGTGGCATTTCCCTCTTCGTTTTCAAAAACCTCACGAGGCTAGAAATGACACGAGCTAGCCGGCTAAGATAGCAGATTTTGCTGTATTACTCCCTTTAAAAAGCCAGTTAAAAAAGAATATATCTTAGAGCACCTAATAAAATCCCTAGTGATACTAATGTAATTCATGAATAACTATGTTAACAAGTCCATGATCAATGGTGGATAAGCAAACCCTAAGTACAACGGGGCCGGAAGAAGCTTGATGGCTGAAATTTTAACTCCGTCTCTTTTGATGACGGTTAACGCTTAATCACTAAGCAAGTAGCACGACACTCGTTAATAGAATAACACAAGCACGAGATGTAAGTTGTATGACTATGTGCCGTTGTTCGCTTTATAGAGCTTCATCAGAGATGTGGATCCTTTGCAATCGGTGTCGTTGCGATAAAATACTAAACCTAACTCTAGGGAAGATTGCACTAGTTCTATCGCAAACCTTTCAATTTTATTAATTGAATCCTAAATCTTTTTACATTTTTTCAGTTGAATTCATCTGATAATTCTAGCTAGAAAGGGCTGATATAGATGTCGACCGTCCTACATGGTACGATCAGTACCAACGTGGATAACTTTTATATAATCTTTTGGAAAATTTTCTTTCTTTTTTTTCTTTTTTTTTTCCCTTCCTCAAAGCTTGCCTATGACCGCCTTGCCTATTACTGCTAAGGGTCAACTAGTGACCTCACCAGACTTAGTAGAAACAAAACATCAAAAAGAAATTATTCCAATCGGCTCCAGCCGTCACACATGGCAATACTATAATCTACATCAGCGATTTCTGGCTGAAATCAGATGGACTCAATTGGTATAACATAAAAAAGTTTACGACTCAATTATCAAAATCGAAAGGTTTAGGACTAAATCGGTTCAAGTGCAATAGGTTCAAGACTTTTTGGACAATTTTTCCCCTAAATCTAATATCCCGTCTCCTCTCTCTCCCCTTCCCCTCCGCATCCTCGTGCTCGCCTTGCCACTCCCCTCGCCGTTGCATCTTCATTGCCGGAGTTGAGCTTCCCTTTAGCAATAATTTCAAAATTTAGACCCGCCCTTCTAAATCTATAATTTTCCCAAAGCCCGCCTATTTGCACTTGAGGCCTAAGTGAGCCTAAACTCGTTATTAGATTCATGATCAGGTCTATATAAAAGTGGCCAACGAACCGACGCAAAATCAAAACCGGGAAAGGGGAAAAGAGAGCTCAGACAGCTCTTTCCCTAGACACAGACCGCTATCTACATTTCCCTCTCCACTATTATGTTTTCTAGGCCTTTCGTTTCCGATTTTGTTTTCTTGGCAAAGGCCTTTCATGTTTCATCTGCAACGCCCTTTTCTGCATAATGTGATGTAAGATGTCATGAAGAGGAAATGATGCAAGCAAGAGGACAATGAATCTGGTTTAGCCATCTCTCTTCCTAATTAATTGTGTGCTTGCATAATTTCTTTTCTCATAATTGCCCCCCCCCCTCTCTATTTATATATTGATGAAAGTAGTACTTAGCTTTTGTCTTGTGGTCCTACTTGAATTAACTCTAATTACACTTACCAATATGACATAAGTAGCTACATTAGACGGCTAGTTTGTGAAGCTCGCTGCCTCTTTGTTCTCTCTTAATTTCTCCAGCGCAAGAATGAAATTAAATGAAAAGCGATCAATCGGCGCCTTCTTCCTTCGCCTTAGAGTGGTCTCTCTAGCCATTTCCATTTTGGGACTAAGTTTTCGCTACTCCGCTGTTAGCATCGAACTTTTTATTTAGCAACCTCGACATAGTTAGCTAGCAATCTAGAAGCAAGCTTAACATGTAATCAAAGCAAAATAATTTACAGAGACAAATTAATTTTATTTGGAAGTTGGACTTTAGAAAGATTGTGTTTGATGGCACTCTCCAGTCTCCATGCACGAAGCCTCGCCAGCATTGCGCCTCTACATTTTCGGAGTCTTTCTACAGGTGTTTACGCATGTGACATGGGCCGGTTGTTCCGTGTCCCTTATATGATATAGAGGCGAAACGACTTGTGTCCCCGAGTCCTTTCATATTCGTATAACCTTGAAGTGATACTTGTTAGTGTCAACATAGTGAATGAGAGATGCAAAGGAAAATAAAATAATTGGGTCTATGGGAGTGGTGTCAAGACGGTTTGTGCAAGAAGTTCTAGGATTAGATAGAATACATCTTTTATAAATTGGTCGAGAGTTGATGCTACTCTTTTGATGAGGTCATGACAGGGCGAAACCAGTTGTAATGCTTAAAGTAACCTATTCTTGTTCGATATAAAGGATGCTTGAGCTAAGCTGGGCGTGATATGATATGATACAAGAAAACCATTCGCCCAAGTGCTTTATGGAACAACATAAAGAACAAGGCTGTCTTGACGAAAACGACTTGCTAGGCACCACACGGGGGCTGTTTTTGTGGCCAAGGAATCTCTAAGCCTATCACACATTCATGTATGTTTTCACCACGTACTGCCGCGCGAGCGCCTGTGAATTCAAAGGAGGAAATCAGTGATTCTTGTGACGGACCCTTTTCATATCTTCATTTATGCAATTTTCAATATATTTCTCGACGCCAAACCTCGAAGTGTGTTTGCCTTCATTCTTCATCCTCATCCATGGCAAGTAAACAGCAGGAACTGACCAAGGACCTTGCAATAAATATCAGACTTTTGAGAGAATCGCCCTGCAAAACATCGCATTTCAAAAAGCAACGCCGCTGACACTCCGAGGCATTGCATTAACGACACAATATGCCCAGACTCCGACAAGCGTTACTCTCTGCGTGTGGGAAATCTTTCTATAGGTGTTTGCTCATGCAAGGTATGTTTCGCCCCCACAGACACTTGTGCCCTGGCTTTTGAATTTGAGATGCGAATCTCTTCAACTTTCGAAGAGCGATTCTTGTGACAAATCCTTTTCTCATCTCTTCATTTAAGCGAATTTCAATCATTTCAATAGTTTGCTCGATGCTAAGCCCTTGAAGGGCGTTTCATCTTCATTCATCGATCAAAACCGAAATTAATGAGAACAACGGGGATCTCAAAATAAATAGCAAACTTTTAAGGGATGGCCCCTGCAAAACATTGTGTTTAGAAAGCAAGAGCATAAATTCTCCTCGTACTCTCTCTCTCTCTCTCATTTCCCCTAGTCTCCCACCTCCTGAGTCAAAGAGCAGAAGAGAAAATTATCTACCGAGAAAGGGAAAAACATTCACTCCAAGGCCCGGACACATGCCCCCAGAAACAACATTCATGCTTGCTCTTCGCTCGGGAACCGAGGCCAAAACAGTAGATGCCTCAAAAAAGAAGAGGTCGCATCGATGAGAGAGAAAAACTGGGGACTGGGACAAGAGAGCCAATAACATCGAACCCAGCACCTGTGAACGACCTTTTGCTTTTCAATGCTCTCTCTCTCTCTCTTGAAAAAAAAGGCAGTGTCTTGATTCTCTTTCTCTCTCTCTCTCTCTCTCTCTCTCTCCCTCTCTTGTTTGTCTTTCCTTGAGAAATCGTGCCCTCTCTCTCTGTTTCTCCCTTCCTCGCCCGTGATATGGAGTTGTGAATGGCCGTATCAGTGAAAATGGCACAAACCAACAAACCCCACATTGCCGGCAACGGCAGCGGAGGCAGCAGCAACAGCGAAGCCCCACTGCAGCAGCAACAACAGGAAGTGAAGCCCATGTTCCATGACTTCCTCGGCATGAAGATACCCGATTCTCAGGCCGCCACCGGCGCTGGCCGCGGCGGAGATGCCCGCCTTTCGGAGGCGGCCTCGCCGGCCGCCTCCTTGTCCGTCGGGGCCTCCTCCGGTGGCGGGCGAGGGCCTATCTCCACCACCTCTGATCTGGGGTCCGGTGAGTTTTCTGTATTTTGCTCAAGATTGGTTTTTTTATTCTGTATTTGATTTACTTTTTTTGGGGATTGTGTTGGGTTTGTTTGATTGGCATTTGGGTGATGAAGATTAAAACTTCGGTTTTGCTATCCTGTTCAACGGATACTTTTTTGCTTTCTTTTTTCTTCCCCTTGGCTTTTCAAGGCATATTGTTTTCTCAGGTGTGACGAGTGCTGGTGTGAATTTCTTCTTCTTTTTTCTCCTCACTGCCTTTTCGTTTTCTTTTTCCTTTTTCCTTTGGCTTTGCTGGGTGATCTTCTTTTGTAGATATAGACATGATGCTCCTTTTTTCCTCTCCCCGTTATCTAATGCTATCAAATGTGGATGCAACCTTAAATAGCTTTTAGTTTCTTGGTGCATGCCTACTTGTTCTTTAGCTACTTGCTCATTGGGGGAGTTCACATTTGAATGGTGACTCAGGGTCTCTCTCACTCTCCGAGTGGAGCGGTTGCACTATGTGGGTAAGGGAGTAGTTTGGAGGGAGATCATTAATGGTTTTGGTAGATTTTTCAAGGATCTCTTTTCTTCCAAAAAAAGAAAATTTTCTAAGCCTTTGATTGACCACCTTTTCTTTCCACAGAAGTATGCTTGGTTTGCACATACTTTTACTCACTAGTAGGCTCACTCAATCTCTAGGACTTTTTTCCTCTTCAAACACTCATGCTTGATCACAGTCACCTATAGATAAAAATGGATGCTCTTTTTTGCTGCTTTTGGCTGTTGAATGAAGAGACTTTTGTAAAGTGAAATAGCTGCAATATCATTTACCTTCTGTGGCCTAAAGGTGAGTTTTGATCAGTTTCTCATCAATTATGATAGAAAGACAGGTTAGTAATCATTTCGAGGGCGTTCCATTCTATGTTCCAAGGAGTGACGGCGAAATAAGTCGCAGATTAGCAGGGAGTAAGCGAAGTACATCAGACTCTGCCTTTATCGGTTCAACCAGAGAAGCAATGACTCAGTTAGGACCCGATTCGAATGAGAACTTACATTTAATGAAGGTTTGAATCTTCTTATCTAAGTGTTTTCCTTTAAATAGGGGATTGATGTGAAACTAACTAATTATAAGCAGGGTGAAGATATTGGAGTTAAAGTTTTCACTTCATTGTATACTCTCATGTATCTTTTCTTGCTACATTTCCAGATTCGTCGAAATGGGGCAGGAGGAGAGAGGCCTAGAAGGTCAAATGAAGAGGAGGTTTTTCTGGGTGTGCAGCCGCTGAGGCAATCTTCTGGCTCACTTATATTGCACCCAGGTTCTAGCAGTAGAAATGAGGCAACTGTTTCCAAATGGGAGCGGCCCATGCCCGTGAATTTGGGCTCTGCTGTTCAGTTTCCTCCACGAGGAGGTCAATACGTTCCTTTTGTTCACAATGTGCCTCCAAACAGATTCCGGGAGGTCCACCCAAGCCCTCCAGTTCTCTCGCAATCAGCTGCTGATGAAGGGTCTAGAACTGGGATCAAAGGCCCTGGAATTTTGAGCTCAATGAATGCCGGCACCAGCACTGACAAGAACTTGTCTGCGATGCTTCCTAGTGGCATTAGGTCAAAGACTGCGACAGTAAGTACAGAGCCAGAGTCTTTCAATCCCCCAAGGTGAATTGCGTGTTTTGTGCAAATGTTAATCCTATTAATCAAATATGTTCGAAGTCCAATGTTTCTTGATCCTTTGGATGCTTCTTTTGGCAGTCGACCTGGACTGACATCAGAAAGTCGGCAAATGACTATATTCTATTGTGGCCAAGCTCATGTTTTTGATGATGTCCACCCAAACAAGGTATTACTAGCTTTCGTGTTGTTATTTATCACGTTAACTAATATAGCTTGCTTGGTATTACATTGGATTTCATGACGTGAAGGATTAATCACCTATTCTAGTTCACAATGCTGAAGCTTTGTAACATTTGCAAAATTGAGCAAATGGGGAGATTCTATGTCAAGTTCTTGTTAAGATTTTTTCGCCTCTAGTATTCCTTGTATCTGTCCTTGAACTCCTTTCCAAGTTACATTAGAGGATCAGAAAAGCTTTCTGATGCTGGAATCTTCTGCTTCCAATGTGTGAGCTAGTAGTCATTTAGCACTTAGCCAACCTTATACCAATAAGCAGGGATCTCAAGCTTCTTGTGCACTTAGTTGGCACTGAGATGAATCTTGATATCCATACATCCCCCACCCAATCTTTTGGCCATTGAAAGTGACGTGTTTTCACCTACGGGACAATGAACAATCAAGACCATATTTCGAGGCATCCCATGCGTCCAGTTTCAGGGATTTGGGAGATACTGCAAGTTGAATTGAATATTGCAGCTAAATAAACGTGGTTATTTCCCACAACTTAGTAATCTCAGGGGTTCTTTCCTTTGCAGTGTTCTAGTCGTCGAGGCTCTTCCATTTGAATTTTTCTTGATTGGATGTTCAATTCTAGCTTTCTAGATGACAATGGTGAAAACCCTCTTGCAATTTTTTGTTTGTTGGACATTGGAAGAAAGGGGAGGGGCAGCTGCTTTGTGATTATCACTGTCTTTTCTTTAAGAAAATCGGAATGCTCAATACAATTCATTGCCAAGCCTCATCATTGTAAGGTGTAGCTAAAGTCATTTTGCATGGATGCTGTGTCCTTTCCATGGTATTAAGTTATGGATAATGTTGCTGATATTTGGCAAAATCTAGTTTTATGTGTTCCTTATTTCCACTCTTTAGGAGAAACTGCTAGAATAACCTTATGTGCCATTGCTACCTCTGCATTCCTCTAAGCTGGGATAAGATTACTCTATTACCTTCAATCTGTTCATGTTAATTTCTATCAAGATAAGTATTCTTCTTGAGAGGGAGAGTGTCAAAACCAAAATTCCTGGATAAATTAAAGACATGACTGACTTAAGAGGAGCATGTTTTTGGGGTAGCAAACATGTTCTATTTGAAGCAATGGCTTATGTTTCAGTAAATTGTTTATCAGAAAGCTAAATGAGAATAACTGTTGCTTCTCCGACAAAATTATAATAATTGCCCCCCCTGAATTTCTGAAGGACGGACAGGCTTCTCTTAGTACCAATGGATGTTCGATACTCTCTCTCCCTCTCTCAAAACCAACATCGTCAATTACTTTCTTTTATGGCACAGTGATGGCTTTATCATGAATATACTTCTATGGTAGGGTCGGAAATCATATTAGCTTGTTCAGGTGAGGCTGGAAAAGTGACAGGCTGCAGATCATACAAGCTGTATTATTTTGACTAAAACAGAGCAGCGTTCGCTGTTATTTGAACTAGACAACGCTTCACATGTCTGTCTTTCAATTAAGGGGGATATGTTGTTAGAAAGTCGCGGACTTCAAGATTTTCGCTCGTAGAACCACGATGTCCGTCGTTTTTCTACATTGATCTCTTATATGTGGGTAAAATCATCTCTTTGTTTCTAAAGCGCAGATGTTCTGAAAACTCTGCCCAGGACTTCAGCAACCTTTCTAATAATGCAGCTGGATGTTGGAAAATCACTGTTTTGAGCCCAGTTATGGAGTAAATTAGATGATGATTTGCTAGATATACTTCCCTATATCTAAATCCTGTATGATTGATCTATTCAGGGCTTCATCTTGGGGCAGTAAAATTTCCTGTCATATGTGGGCATTATTTGTCTATTTTTGTGATAAGAATTGATACTTTAGGACCAGTTCGTTTTCTCTGCTACTTTTGTGGAGACACCTTCCTGGCCTTGTACCGTGGTATTTTTAGGGCAGCCATAATCTGTTGCCATTAAGTTGTTTCTTTCGCCCCAAAAGGAGTAAACAGAATCCAGGCGGTGGCTTTTTATAAGGGAGTGACCCGGGTTGTGTTGCTTAGTTATTTGTTGCACTTATTCACTCGAAAGTGGGAGTACCCTATGTCATGCCTATATATGTCCCTTTTGCGGTTGTTTATGGATGTTCGCACATGCTAATATTTTGAAAGGCATGTTCCTTCCTCTGCACTTTCTCTTTTAAAGTTTACTAATCCTCTATCTTGGCTGGATCAAATCAAAGCAATATCAATTGAAAGTGTCGAAGTTAGAGAGAAATCAGCTGAGAGGTCCCGGCAGAGATACAGGTGTAGTGGATAGTATTTCTTGGTCGATGTGGACGTGTTTATTCTTGAGGATTTTCTTGTTTAATTTCCAATGCTTGGAAAACATACTGTAGACACTCCATTTTGATTCCTAATAGTGTCCATTTCTCTGCGGGGATGATTAAACAATGGGAATCTCCATGATTTGTAATGTCCACTTTGCAGGCAGATGTCATAATGGCTTTGGCCGGATCAAATGGAGGATCGTGGTCAACAATGTACTCGCCAAAATCGGGCACAAGGTCAACTAATGAAAGCAACGTTCTCACTGGAGAAAATAAAGCAAGTGTGGCATTTTCACGTGACTTTCATGGGAAGTCGCCTGCCACCGCTGACTCTAGTCACGGCACTGGATCAGGCAATCGTATCTTAAACCCTTCAGGTGATTCTTTTAAGAATCTCACGCGTCTTCTTCTTTTGGCTGTTGTCGCATGTGTTAGTTGAGCACAATAAGTGGGCATGCTTCGACTAGAGCTCTCGATAGGATGATTGTTGACTATCTGCCTAAGCAGTTAGTGGTTGCTGCCTTCTAAATTTGCAGGTGGCCCGAGAGGACACCTGATAGTTAAGGACACAAGAAAACTGCTTCAAGTGGCAGAACGCATCCCCGAAGAGAAAGTTGATCCATGATGTTAAAGTTTTGTCCGATAAATCGAGTTTTAAGTAGAAAGTTCTGTTAAGCAGAGTTTTATCGACGAGCCTCTCTGTTGTTCTCCAATCTTTTCTGTGGCTTCATTGATTTCCTATTCGCCCTTCCCCATTCTTCTTTTGGATTGTCAATGAGGAATCTGGTGATCTGTGGAAAGAATCTGAAGGAAATCTTTGCTTGTGGAAAAGAGTCCCAGTTAAAATCCTTGCACTGCAAATTTGCTTCATTCTCAGTCAATAAACTAGAAAAAAGGGGCAAAAAAATGAGGAATGCTTGTGATGTAATGGCCCCCATCATGAGTTCAATGTCATGAGCTTGGGAAATGGAAGTGGCTCAGTTGAACTTCTGGCCCTTGCGAATGGTCTTGTGTCTCGACGAGGTGGGCAGTCCTGTGACAAACTCCGGCGCCGCCTAATTACATTCAACGGGTCATTTCAAATTCAAGGTGTTGTGATGTGACTCCCTGTCCGGGATTATTTATGTTTGCAATGTTCACTTTTGTGTTAAGTACAAATCCTACCGCTCATACAACTGTAAAAATCCTGCAACTTCAAGCTCAGCCCAGTTGGATGGGCTTACCTGAAGTATAGATGGTATTAATCCCTACTCCAGCTTGTTTTAGATATGATGGACTGAGACAGCCTAGGAAACATCTGCATTGTTGTTGTAAGTGCGTCCGAACCTTTACTCAACAATCTCGACTGGTAATACTAGGGGTGAGCAAGACGGATTGCGTAGATTGGGAATCGCCCGAACCGAACCAGATCAATGGGGTCAATCTAGTTTATGAGGTCATTGGTCCAGTCCTCGGTTTTTGAAAGCAGAACCGGTGTCTGGGTGGTCCGATTCTCGATTCTAGGAGGGAACCAAACTGTTGGACCATCCGCTCGGACCGATAAATTTTTATTTTTGTTTTTAGATTTATTTTTATTTTCTAAATTACATAACTCTCATTAGGAATTCCTGAAGAAAAAAGAAATTAATATTATAGAAGATGATGGCTTTTCATTTTGGAGTGTTAGCAACAACTTTTTTCTATTTTGGGAAGCCATTTCATATGATGACAGTGATGACTTTTCAATAGTGGTGTTTGCAAGAGCCAATTTTAATGTTTTATGGAGGCAATTGGTGCATGTAGATGACTTTTCATATTGGCGTACATGATGTCCCCGAAAGCTTGAATTGCCCTGTCAAGCTCGCGTTTCTTATTTTTGTTTCATTTTACTTTTCATTTTCATTTTTAAAGATTCCATCGGACTGCACGAGGATCGAACTTGACCGATGGTCCGGTTCGCGTTTTTTCGTGGGAGCTGGATCAACCCAGACTATGCCCACCCTTAGGTAACCCTAAGTAATACGTGCGGGGTTATCAGAACCGGATCGGGCTGGGCCGGCGACTCCGCATTCCGTAATTATCTCGAGTTCTGTCCTCACAATTGGATGGCTGGATCCAGATCAAGATGGCAGCAGATCATGTTGTTCATGAGAGACAATCTTGAGTGTTGAGTTGGGCCTAGCTCCTGTTCCTTATTGGACCTAATCCAATGGCATCAAGATGGGCCCCCAAAGCAAGATATGTTTTTTTTTTTCCGTAACTTTGATCGATCGACGCCAAGTTATATCCACTACAAAATATTTATCAACATATATTAGGCTTACTATTTTTTTTTATTACAACTTCAATTATACGTTGCACTCGATCTTTATGAGAATTTCGTTTTGTCAAAAGTTCCTTACTGCCCTAACTGCGGTACGTGCATTTTCCATAATAAGTATTGTCTATGATGCAAATTGCAATTAAGGATTTTATGGCACATGAAATATTTCCTCTTTCATGGTGCGTATAATTAATAGTTTGAGAAATGATCATTTTATAGTCAAGGGGGTTCGAATTTTAAACTATTTACGTGCTATTCATCTAAGCTTTCTAAATGTAAACAAGAATGATAAATATCGACATAACGCATATTCCGAGACAGTTCTAGGGTCCATCAAGAGATAGGTTGTGGAGTCATTACTCCTCGCAATTATTCTTTTTTTCATAACCACCATACGAAATGTATTTCTAATTGATGGGCGAGATTTCTTTTTGGTTAATTTTACGGGCGGTCGCTCTCGATATGAAATCGAAGCCGAGATGCTTCGGCTTGACGTTCCTCGCCTTTCCTAAGTTAAAGTTCTTCGCTCTCCGTGCTCCCTTTGCTGCAAATTTTCACATTGAATTTAGAGATGAGGCGGGCATTGAGAAGTCCTCTTCGCATGACGCACGTATTTGCCCCCAGCTGACGTCAGCGAGTCCTTGACATCAACTGCTGCGAAAGCCACGCTCCCCCTGAATCAAGAATCTGGGGGCCGATGACTGCTCATGAAATCCAATTCATCGATCAGTCCATGCGAGTCGTTGGCATGCATGGCGCTGCTCCCCGTGATTCAGTACGTTCGCACGCCAAGTCGATTTACGCATGACAACCTCTTCGCAGCATGTCATGTTTCCTCGCGTTAGGAAAAGTAACAAGACTTTCCGTCACATGCGCCGGGATCATGTGACGATGGCCCGGCTTTGCATCGATTCGCTTGTGGATGCACATGTCACGGATCGAATTCTCCCTCACTTTAGCATCCTCATGAATGGAGCTTCGTGGCGTCGAGACGAGGAGCGAGCGATACAAAAGCGATCACATAGCTGGTTCGCAGAAGTGACGTCATGACGTTTGTGCCAGGGCCTCTAAAATAGAACTATTACAACTCTGAGGTGCTTTGGCGGCGGGCATAGCCCGACAAATTAGTCCGGAGTTTATGTCGCTTTCCTAATGGGGTCATAGTAGGCACAAATCTATTGTTCTCATGAAGTGTTCATTTAAGTCTCCCTTGAGGGACCGAATGCCCATGCCTTAGGAACTACAATACAAGGAGGGTTAATCTGGTGTCTTGACTCGCCAAACGACGCCCATGCTATTCCGAGGCCAAAGATTTGTCTGCCCTTGACAAATAGTATTAGAGCAATATCTATTCAGTAGGTAAGGGATTCGAGGAAAGTCTGTGGTCTATTTAATTCTATTAGAGTAGAGAGCAATTTCTAGAGCTAAGAGGGATTAGACAAAGTAGCTTCTAGGATGGCAAACTAGGTGACAAGAATGAATCGAATTACTCATCAAATAGGAAAAAGGTTCCTGGAGCAATGGACGTGTCTCGCAAGGGGTCTACTACCACATTACCAGCAAGAAGAGAAACCTCTATTGGTCTGCCGAGATCAAAAGAAACTTAATAGGCAAAAGAAGGTGTTGCCGAAAGAGCGCAGTTAGCTCGAGATGCCACACTTGTAAGATAGAGCACAAGTGACCTGAGATGCGCAAACAGCTTTGATTAAGGGAAGCCACTGATGGAGTGTAGCGGCCTGTTCTATTAGACGAGCGTTGCCATTTTTGTAACTCCCAAAGGAGTGGTGTTGATGTTTGAGGAACGCAATGAAGCGACGGAGTAATGTCCTTATTTAATGTTTTTGTTTACAATAAAGACACTCAGCTAGATTAAACTCTCTTTTAACGGCTCATTTCGTGATAAGTATACTGCAAGTGTCATAAATTTCGCACAACATTTATTTGAGTGTCATAATTTTTTTTTTCTATTCACTTAAATATTATGACTTTTAAAAATCAATCATTTGAGTGCTATGCTTACGTAGATGCCGAAAAAGCTAATGTCGCATTCGGAAAAGTTGACGCAGTAGCCAAAAAAATTAAAGTGACACTTAAGTAAACGAAAAAAAAAGTTATGGTACTTTAATGAGTATCATACAAAAGTTGTTACGGGACTTGCGACGCCCTAATCCTATTTTTTTTTTTTCCTTTGGAAGCCCATTGTATCCAATGCTGTTCACCTTCAATGTCTTTTGTCCCATCTTAAATTAAAACTTTAGTATTATTATTACTGGAAATCTTAAATTATGTCCCGCCATAACGTCAGTATTCTCTGACAAAAACAAAACCGTCAGTTTTCAAAACCTTTTTCCCTGTCACAAAAAACCCGAAAGAACTTATAATCAGCGTGACAAAAATGTCGTTCCGCTACCACCAAGAACCTTAAAACTTTTCCAAGTGTCGTCAATACTCCTTATATTTCCGGTGTCACCAACGTTCCAAACTTATACTAGTGAGAAAAAAAATTTCGAGACATAGGATTAACAACGGGCCATAATTTAACAAAACAAAGTCAGAGGCAATTGGCATGGCGGTGGACAATATTGAGAACGCGTAGCAGAGACTCAATGACTTCATATGAGAAAATTACCAACAGAAAGTTTAATTATGAACCCATTCATATATTTAGTTAAATTTACATTCACCCAAAAATTTAAGTTAATTTAAATATATTAACCGCTTGCACGCCATATCAATTCTCTAATACGAGGTTTTTTTTTAAACATAACTCACATGTGTATCATGATAGACATAATTTAAGATTTTTGGTATTGCGAATACAAAATTAAAACAGCAATTTGGTATTAATTAATGTCGAAATGTAATAGAAATTGGCTAATAGAAAATTAAAATTAATAGAGAAATAATTTATTCTTTCGAATATGATTATTTAATATTAAAATAACATTTTAACTGTAACTAATATGAAACATAAAATCATGAAAATACCGCTGAAAAATAAATAATCACCTAAAAATATATCTAAATGATATCGAAAAACGAAAATACGATGTCGATCACGGCGTAATCGTGAGTATTGATCAATGGCCCATTTTTAAGTAGCTCAATAAGCTTCAGTCATTTTTTCGTCAATTCTAAGCGTATCATTAATTTTTCGAAGTCGTTCGCAAAAAAAATAAAGGGCAGAGAAAGAGGATGGCGCAGTCACTTTTGTTTTTCTATAGAGAGAGAGAGAGAGAGAGAGAATTGATGACATCAGTAGGGGGAAAGCAGATGGGGCAAAGGAGTGAACCCTTTTCACAGCCAGAGCCAAATTCAAACGGCGAGCAAATCAATCAACTCAATTCAATCGAAGCCCCCATTGTCATCCACCATCTTGACGGACGATGATATCTGACTCCCTTCTCCTCTCCCTCTCCCTCTCTCTCTCTCCGCGCAGATTTGAAAAATGTGTCAGTGTAGATTCAGAGCGAGATAGACCAATGACGTAAGGGGTGACGGGGAAGGCGTGCAGCTGGAAGCGTGCGGTGACTGATTTTTCCCGGCTCATTCATTGCAGAGCAGGGACGAGAGACATAGAGAGAAGATGGTGATGACGATCACCTCCTCCCAGTGGCGGCAGAGAGGGGGAGGACAGCAACCCAACAGAGCACACATCAACGCACGAACGCGACCACACGTACGCATGTTAAAACGTATCGTGTCATCTGCGTTCAGACAGCAGAAAGAACAGAAGGGGCGGAGAGAGAGAGAGAGAGAGAGAGAGAGAGAGGGATGACGAAGAAGGAGGAGGAGCTGGTGAATATAAGCTTCGTACGTCTCGTCAGGAATTCACCCGTAGCCCCACCAGATGATATATTTGCACAGTAAATGACGTATTTTGCTCGTTTCCTCCTTCCAAAGCACACACGGCACACAACTCGATGTGCCAGTGTCATTTTTCTGTACATCCTTGGATGTGCAAGTGCTTTGCCCCCATCTTCTCCTTCATCTTGCGTCGTTAATGGGTTCTCGAATTTATCCTAATTGAAAAGTTGATTATTACCCCTACCTTAATTCCTCTCGTTAATCTTTCAATAAACACGTTGCATGAACATACACCATCTTCATTTGTACATTCCAGATATTTTAGGTATCATATTTAGGATGTCTCCTCTAATCTTTCGTATCTATCAGCAATCTCATAAAGCTTTCTTGAATAATGATCATATGAAGCCTCTAAACTCTAAACAGGGTGGTGAAGTTTTTTTTTGTGATACATTGAAATCTACATGAATTTATCTAATCCTCTCTCCCACATTATTATTCTTCTTAACTTGATATCGGAGCCTCTTTTTCTTAGGCAACCGTGGCGCACCGAATGTGAGCACCCCACGCATCCTATAACAAGATAAATCCATCTCGACACTTGACATTGTTCACCCTAAGTACCTTATTTGCATCTACCCAATATCACAGTGATCGTGTCATAACATCGGTGACAACAAAGGTACTTTCCAAAGACACCACGCCAGTAACATTTGCTCAGCAGTGCTTTCCTTATTTCAATTGCTATAGTCACACTAGCTAATTTTTTGACGGCAAAGTCGACCCACAAATGACGAATGTTGTTTCCGTTCGATTTTTCACTTTTCGTTTCTAGACGCTATCAAATTACTGCCATTAGATGATCAACATATTGAAATCAAATTGTATCATCAATGCACGCCCAAAGCCAACACACCCACCCCATTCACTGCCACTCTATAGATCCACCGTCAAATGATCAACATATTGTATGTAGCCGCGCCACGAATTCAGCATGCCCAACGTTGTTAAATGATAGTTTCGACCATTTTCGTGGTATGATTTCATAGGGGTAGAGGATTTTGGGACATTGTCTGAATTATTTTTCAAACTCAAAATTGATTTGTTTCAACTTATATTGCAATATTTAGATATCTTTTAGATATGTTTCGAATATTTTCTTAGATTTTTCATACTTATTTTGATAATACATATTTGATTTGATTTCCTTATACATTGATATCATAAAATTTATAAATAGGTTGATGTAATGATACATAGAAGCATATACAAGTTTCTCGTTCCTCTCTTCTGCTTCCTTATTCTCAACTTTATAATTACATGTGAGTGATACCTAGTAGCTCATTAATTACGAGCTTTTCCACCAATAAGGAGGAGAGAAAAACCGTCTTTTACAAGTTGATTATTACTTCAACCTTCATTATTCGCGATCCATCCCTCGATTGATAGATTACAAATATGGATATCACTCATATATATTTTTATTTAAATCGCATGTCTTTCCGCCATTTAGGTAAAGAGGAAAATGTTCCTTAAATACGATTGTCATATTCAATGTGGTTTGCTCATTAGTTATAATCAATGCTTGTTCATTAGTTTATCGAGAAATTGCGGAACTCTGAATCTTAAACCCTCTACTAAAAATCCCAAAAGCAGTCTTGCCTAAGTTTTATAATCATGAATTCATGAATTTAGGGTGTGTTTCCTAACTTGGAATTGAGTCTCATTGAACAGAAGTTATTTTATTTGATGTTTGGTAATGTCCTCTAGGTGAATAAATCCGTAAAGATTTGATTATGTACTCGAGTCTAGGGGTTGGGTAGACCCCTAAATTTGTAGGGGTTGGTCAGTCTCGCCTAACATAATTTTTGGATTATGTTACTGTAGTTGTTTCTTGCCCGGTCTCATTCTCTTTGATTAATAGAGGTGCCACCACAGCCACGGTGGTTGCCATCGCCAATGGCGGTCATCACGGTTGCTGCGGTGGTTCATACATCTAGGTTTTCTTCTTATTTTCCCCCTTTTCCATTGATTTAATTTTGATTCTTTGGGCCAAACACTTAATAGGACGTGCTATGACTATATTTTTCTACATGATATGATATGAGAAAATTGAGGGATTTCTTGCACCTTACTTTATGTATCTTAACTCGATCTTGATCTGTACATAAAATGCACGTCTTTATTTGGGAAAGAGATAATGACATAAATTATTAGCAGCTTTTGATCTAATGTAAAATGTAGTTCCTCAACTTTTAATTTGATTAATATGGTCCTTAAAATTTAGTTCTTCAATTTTTAATTTGATTAATATGATTTTTGAATTTTTGGAACATATTCAACTTGGTCTCTACATTATAGGAAGATATTCAATGTAATCCTTTCATGAAATATATTTAATTTAGTTCCTAAACTATAGGGAGATATTCAATGTAATCATTATATTGATTCAAGTTTATGGAATAAGTTGAATATGTTTCAAAAGTTCGAGAATTATATAAGTCAAATTGAAAGTTCATGAACCACATTACACATTGAATTAAAGTTCATAGGTCATATTGATCAAATTAAAAGCTTAAAGATTATTTTACACGTTAAATCAAAATTTGAGGATAATTGGTGTCATTTTGCTTTGGGTAACGAAGGAAAGAGGAGGGAGTGAAAGGAAATGTGCAATCTGACAAAAAACAAAAAAGGTCGGTGTGGAAAGTAAAGATTTTAAATTTCTTGTGAGAAGGTGAAGGAGGGAAAATTTTTTAGTAATTTTCTGCCCCTGCCCCTTAATTTTCGTCAGTCTGCCCCCTCTCCCCCTAAAAATAAATAAATAAGAAGGCTTAGAAGGTTGAGCCACAGCTTACTTGGAGAAGGCTTTGAAGGTTGAGCCACACCTTACTTGGAGGATGCGCTTTCAAAAGGCTACTGAAATTAAAGAGCATCCACTATGAAAAATACCAAAAAAAAATCCTAAATATATTATAATCATGAAAATTCAGCTATAATTTTTTTTTTCCAATTCAGGCCATTTGCTGATCGGCACTTGACGCGAATTTTTAATAATTTTTGAATTACGTGTTATTTTAAATAATTTTTTCTATCTTTTTTTAATCTTTTTTAGGGTTTGGGTCAGTATCCCTGGGCTCCTCATCGTGGCAAGGGTTCGTAGCTAGTGGTTAGGTAGAGATGGCCATGGTTCGGAATCGGACGGTTCCCGTTCGAAACCGCAGGTTCCGGTTCGCGACCTATCATGAACCGGAATCGAACCCTTTAAGGTGGTTTCGATTTCGGTTCATGAACCTACAATTTCGGCCCAATTCAAGACTCAATTTCGATTCCGATTTGAATTAGACGAAACCGCCGGTTTCAGTTCCTATTCAAAATCGAAACTGGAACCGTCCGGTTCACCATCAAATTTTAAATAAAAATTTATGAAATAAAAATAAATTTTTAAATAATGAATTATGAAATATAAAATATAAAATTATGAAATAATAAATTTTTAAATATAAATTGTAATCAAATTTGGGGATTGGGGGAAAAATAGGAGGGAGGAAAGAGCTTGAACTTAATGAATTATCATTAAGCATCTACATATCTTCTTGGAGATAGAAGAATCAAAGCCTATGTAGTTCTTTTACCTTTGATAACCTCTTATTTACCTCATCGTCAATCGTTGCTACCTGTGGCTATGGTATCACCATTGTTGAAGAATTCAAATTCATTGTTGCGATCCATCTCTTGTTGTCGATATGCAGCCTTTGTCCAATTAACGACATAAACTTGAGCCTCAATCGAATTCGAAGCTAATCTTGAACGTTAGTCATCCGAAATATTACCTCTAGCGCTAAATGCTTGTCCAACTGCAACTGTTGAGCAAACGGCTGCTAAAATCTCTTTTGCAATGTGAGCTAGTACTGAAAATTGAGTTGAATGACTATTCCACCACTGTAGAATTTCGAAATCCATGCCTTCGAATTGAGGAAACTCAAATACAATAGTTAAATAAATCTCTATTTCCGAAAAAAAATTTCATTATTTCCTTTTGTCTTTTTTGCATATTTATTATATTTCTAGACCCTCTACCTAAGTGTCTACCTTGCATGTCACTAGCTTGGGAAGAAGTTTCACTATCATCAACTATATTATATCTATTGCAAATATCATTATACAATTCTACTATTATATTTTTAACTTTTTTTTTCTATATCTCTAATATTCACAGTTTCAGTTAAATGTAAACACTCATAGTAAGAATTCAAATCATCAAGTAAGCCATCCATTTTGATACGTGGATCCAAAATACAAGCAACGAAATAAATAATAGGATTTTTGGTATAATATTGCATCAATTTCGTTCGCATTGCTATAATAGTCGAACCTAATTGATTATCGTTTTCATTTTCTTTAAAAAATACAAGCAATATTTACAGACTCTGTTAAAAATAAATACACAACATAATAATAAACACCGAATAAAGTATAAGTTGCATTATTAAAAACTTTTAACAAATCTAAATTTTTTTTGCAAGTATCTCATTCTTGTGGGTATAAATTATTTTAAGAAACATGATTCACAAAAAGCATACATAATAAATCTTTATATGAAAAATATTGATTATGCAACTCGTATGTAGAATTCCAAAGATTTGGAACATCTCTTGAAATTTTTTTGGTTTTCATCCATTTTGTTTACAAAATCTACCATAATCTCTCATACCTTGGGGATATTTCCATAAATATTGAATTACTATTTTTATTGGACGGAAAGAAATTTCAATAGTTAATAAACTATCTTGTACGCATAAATTTAAAACATGGTAAGCACATCTAATGTGAATTTTTTTTTTACCAAAAGCGGATTTACAAATTATTTCTCACTTGTGAATGGAAGCGGTATTTGCCAAGGTATTATCAAAACTAATAGAAAAAATTTTATTAACCAATGAATATTCTTCTAAAACTTGCTTAATCATTCTATAAATATTATGTGCCGTATGTGTTTCATCAAAAACTCGAAATGCAATAATTCTTTTTTGAATGTTCCAATCATTGTCTATCCAATGACATATAATACTCATATAATAATGAATTTTCCAAGGATCACTTTAAATGTCACTATCTATATGCATAGGTCTATTGAAAATTGCAAAAAAATTTCTCAAATCTTCTCTTCCTTTCTTATAAAGTTTAAAAATTTGGCGTTTAAGCGTATTTCTCGAAACATGTTTTGCTTGTGGAGTACATGCATTTTGTATAAAAATATTAAAATCAAAATTTTCATCAAAATTAAACGATAAATGTTCAACAGCAGCAAATTTAGCTAATTCTTGCTCATAATTATTTCTATCGTAACGAAAAAAATGAGAAATTTTAGAATCAATAAATTTGGGAATTTGTTGTTGCCTCATGTCAATCCCGAATTCTGTTGAATGTTTTGACACCAGATATCGTCAATATGTTCCATAGCTATTCCCACTTGTAAATCTGTATATTTTTTTGCAATACTTACATGTGAGGTTGTAGTCGTTTCTTTCTAGATATTACTTGGTGAAGTGTTGCCATACGATGGATGCACCCCCTTGACTTATTTCCTTTGTTGTTGATGCTTATTCAGTATTGGTAGTTGAATGCAAACTTTCTTGCGTCGGGACGTGCTTGACATTAGGAATAATATTGATATCATCATCGTCATGATATACCAAATATGCATACTCACATGGATCATGAGAATAATTGGATTCTTCCGGAACTATCGTGCTCTTTTTTCTTCCACTGGCCATTTTTCGAAAGAACTCAGCGGAAGAAAATTGACAAAATTGAGCAAATTTGAGAGAATTGAGAGAATTTGAGAAATGAGAGAATTTAAAAGAAATTGTAAGGAAAAAAAATTAAAGGTGAAGATGTGTATTTATAATAGTTATGATTATTTAATAAATTAAAGAAAAAAATGAGATTATTTAATAATTAAAAAATAATAATAAATGGTTATATAGCCGTTTGGACCCTTTGGGGCTTGGGCCGGGCCGGTTCCCAAAAATCACAACCCGAAATCGGCCCGTGGCCACCTCTAGCTAGGTGAGGGTTTCGAGCCCTCGCCAGCTTCCGACGACCTCTATTATCTTTCAGTTGGTGGCCAATAGGAAGATGCCAACCCAAACCCTAAAAAAAGAAAAATCGAAAGAAAAAAGATTATTAAAAAATTATCACGTCAGCGTTGGCCGACTAAATGAACTGAATTGACACAATTGCAAAAGATTTATGACTGAATTGACAAAAAAAATTAAAATTGAATTGATAAATTTAAGATTATTTTTTTTTATAATTCTCTCCATCCTCCACGGCGTAATTCTCTCCTTTACAATCTTGGCATGAATTTTCCCAAGGCTACTATAATTGCATTTGGCATATTCTATTGTAGCTGATTATATTTACATTCTCGAGATCATGAACGTCTTCAAGCTAGCTTATTAATCAAACTGCACGTTACAGTCTCTACAAATCCAGCCGAATCATCGCAGCCTGTATTGCCAGAACCGTTTTACTTAAGAGAAACCCCCTTAAGGGACGATATTCACAAACAGAAGCAATACAACCTCAGGGCAAGGAATCAAGAATGGGTGAAGCCGACACAAAAAAAGCCAACCTTTTAACCCGACATGCGGCAGATCCGAAGAAACTGCTTCGAAGTTTCCCAATGGAAGTACACCATCTTTTGCCAATAGACCGAGCTCGAAAACTCGCAAACTTCCGACGTCATCCGACCGGCCATGCTTTCCTTCGAATTTAGTCGCCTAAAACTTGGTCAGAATCCTCAAATTGGCGGATCATACGAGTTATGTCCCCGGCATATGCGAACCTAACATAGCTGTTGCACGTACATCCACATCCCATGTCTCTTCTCTTCTCTTCTCTTTCTCCCTCACTGTAGACGTGGTACAGTCGTTTCTAGATATGTCAAACGGGTGGTTCGGATCCGATCGAATATAGTCCAACGCATATTGACCCATTTAATTCGTTTTGATATATTTTCATATGATATCAATCTAGTGACTCATATTCGACTCGATCTATATTGTTAAAATATTGTAATATTAAAATCCTCTTTAGAAGAAAAATTGTTTCTTTTGCATATACGTACTATAATTTTTTTTAGCTAATCCATTTCTAACATATTTAAAATTCGTTTAGGACTTATTGAGTTTCTAAGTAATCTATTTGTGATCCACTATTAAAACTTCAGAAACCTATTTATTACTCACAACCACGGGATATGAGCCAAATTTGAATTCTAGACTTATTTTACTGCCTCTACTCGTTTTGTTAAACAGTTGGGAAAGTCTCCGATGAGGAGTCCCTTTCGGAGAGGGGCGGTGGGTTTCCCTCTTGGTGATGATTCACGGTCCGAAGTGATGTGGAGGGGATGCTTCACTGCATGGCTTTTCCCCACACCCATAGGGGAAATCTGAGCTTGCATCAGGAGAGCGAGGCAACAAATCTGCCCAGTTTCCTTTCTCGTGTAATCGGGGGCTCGTACATCCAGGATTCCCGGACGTTAGGGAGAACTCACATTGTCCTCAAATGCGAATTTTAGGCAGATGATAAGAGTCTTTTACGTTGTGCTTTGGAGTGTAGAGCGATATTCTATTTGGGTCGGCACTTGATTGCGAAAGGCATCCCGCCCCGATACCGTCACGGGCCACGAGTCTGCCGACGGATCGGAGCCGGTGTCGTGTCGGGATAGACCGTGCTGATCATCAAGCTCGTCTTGGCTGTTGATCATGCGGGTCCCGATGCGAGATTGCACACGATCGGAGGTCCGGATAGTCGTGGTTCGCATGATCTGTAGATTGCAACAGTGTTTCTGTCACATGACATTGCATTCTATAATCAATTTGGTCGCAAGTATTGAGTTATCAACGATTAAGATTGAATAAAGGCGAATCAACGACTACAACATACAAGGGGCACGATGACCCCATCTCCCTATGTATTTCGAATGATATGAAGTATCCCACGTTATGAATACTAGGTCTTTAATGATGTCACTAACTATAATAGTCGAATACTATGTCATGATGCCGTATTCGACAACATCATCAAAACAAGACTGCCGTATACGAAGTTATATGGCTCATGAAGTAACGGCCTTTTGTACAGAACTGGTTGTTAGAAGCGCACACCTTAACTCAAAAATCTATGTCGATGAGTTAATGATCAAGTAAAATATATATTAATTACTTCGCATCATATCAATTTTCTGATGCGATATGATGCGATATTTTTAAACGCAACTCCCACGTATGTATAACTTAGACAATTCCCAGAAGTTTCTCTGTTCACGAAGGCAAGTGCAGCCACAGTAATTAATGAACGTGATGGATACCTCTGCATGCCTCTTTTCTTGAATTTGGACCAAACCCTGTCCCTCGAAGGGAGAGAGAAGATAAAGAGAGACAGTGTGATGGTGCACACACGACATACTTTGCGGAAACACTGCTCTTTTTTGGGGGGTCACTTACGAAGAGAGTTAGCAAAATTGAAGTATTTACAGCAAGAACCGAACGTAGCAAGAAAAGGGACAACGAAAAAAGGGGCAAGAAAAGAAGGAAAGAACAGATTTCCTCAAACCTAAAGCGAAGAATAAATACAAACTTGCCAAACCCCTGGCTTGACTCCCGCTTTGACCCATACGATTTAGCTTCTCCCTCTTGCTTTTGTTTCTTTTTTCCTTCTTTTCTCTTTTGCCCCTTTTAAGAAGGGTCAAGCTATTTTTTCTGTTTTTGTCTTTTTTTCCTTTTAAAATTTTGTGGGTCAAGTAGATCGTGATTTTCGGAGGAGGATAAGATGGGAAGTATGAGGATCTTGGTTGCTGTCCTTGACGATGCTTTGATCTCTGCTGATCGGCGATGTCTCTGGCGATCTTTTGATCGCATCGCAGCCGGTCCGGAGGATGCCACTCGTGATTTTTGGGGGAGGATAACGTGGGAAGCATGAAGATCTTGGTTGCTGTCCTCGACGAATGCTTGATCTCCGCAGATCGGAGATATCTCTGGCGGATCTTGATCGCATCGCAGCCGGTCCCAAGGATGCCCCTCATGATTTGAGGAGGATAATGTGGGAAGTATGAAGATCTTGGTTGCCGTCCTTGACGACACTTGACCTCCGCTGATCGGCGATGTCTCTGGCGATCTTGATTGCATCGCAGCCGGTCCCGAGGATGCCCCTCCTTGTGAATCCGACGGTGTACAACCCATCATCCCCTCTCCAACCATTCGGAAAAGGTGTCTTGGGCATGCCTTCTTTGGTGAAGAAATCAACCCCCTGCCAAAAAATAAGAAATAAAAAAATAAGATCAAATACATCAATCTGACCCCAACATAACATAATCACGTAACTAGAAAGATCTCAAAGACAACATGGGGTTACTCATTCGTTTTTATGCCAAATGATGAGGACAGAACGGTCCATTCGGTCGTCTACTTTTGAATTTGTTGGTCAAGGTCAAGGTCAAGTAATTTTGACATAATTAATCCCCCCCCCCCAAAGTTGGTCAACTAGTGCATCAACCACATTTTGCTTAAGCCCTAACAAGCAAAATTACACGTGGATATGGTGCTATATAGATTCACTTAGTTACCAAAAAGTGCAAAACGTTGAAAAAGTAAATCAAAGGTCATCCACAAAGAAAAAATGACATTTATGCAGAAGCAAGAAAGGCACACTTCGAAGTCAAAAAGTTGGAGAGATGCCATGCCGGTGATGTGCTCATAATTGGTGAAGCGAAGATCTTTGGGTCAACCCTTGCTTGTTAGCCATAACAAGCAAACACTAATCGCCACCACCTAATTATAAGTTTAATCGACAAAGGAGAAAGAACCTGGGTCAATCTTTGCTTGTTAGCCCTAAGTAGCAACGCTAATTACCACCCCTAATTATAATCTAATCAACATAGAGAGCGATCTTCAGTCAACATTGCTTGTTAGCCTTAAGAAGCTGAACACTAACTACCATCCCAAGTTAAATTTCAGTCAGCATGAAGCATGACACAAGAACCATGACCAAATCACAATGGTCTCTTTTTTTTTTCCTACCAGTTTATTATTCACAAAACAAGCAACCTCACCTATCATCCGCAATCAAATGTTAAAATCATCGGCATGCAAAATTTACAAGAAACGTCACGAGTTCACAATCCCAGACATTTCTGGCTCAAACTAGACCCAAAAAAATGATGTCAGAAATAGAAAAATTGCAGCAAATTTGAAAAAAAAAAGGTTGAAGGTAGCGGTCCCCTTCTAAGGCTATACGATTCTACTAATATACGCACACTGAACGAACGATGTCACGATAGTGACGGATCGTGGTGAGGGGGTCACAGAGCATACAATTTTGTCATCTTACGTGAAAAGATACTTCAACAAAGGGAATTTTAACACCAAGCAAACGTCCCAAACCCTAATTTTTTCTGTCTGTTCTTTTGCCACCTCGTGTTTTTTTTTGCATGGAGGAAAGGAGAGATCTTGAGGTCTCTCGTCTTTCCTTCCCGCTTTGCATGTGTCCGAGCAAAGAAAGTGACTTGAGATGCATACGCTGATAAGATGGCACTAAAGAAAAAACAAAAAAAAACCGGGTAACTCTTCACAAATAAATAAATAAGCAAATGAAATCTTGGCTCACCTTGAGCCAACTAGTGACATTGCTCTTGTACCCGGTCGCCAAGATTATGGAATCAAACTCCTCCTCTTGCCCATCCATGAACTTGGCCCCATTCTTGGTTATCTTCTTCACCCCTTCCGCCACCTAAGGAAAGAAACATGGACCCAAAATCGTATTAGCACTCTGCTCAGACTCATGCTATGAGAGCAACGAGCAGTCTCTACTCATGCTTAATTACCTTGATTTTGCCGTACTTTATCTGCGAGAGGGCGCCGACGTCGAGGACGGGGGTCTTTCCGGTGGCGTTCTTGAGCTCGAGCGGCCCGGTCTTGGGCCGCCGGAGGCCCAGTTGGTCGGTGTTGCCCAAGGTGATGTTGGCCATTAGGAGGAGGATTTTATCCACGAATCTTAGGGGGAGCCATTTGAGCAGTGCCATGGCTACCCCAAACGTTGAGAAACCAAGCATTTCTCTGGGCAGGACATGTACCTAATTAGCAGCAGGAACAAAAGCACGGTCAACACCATAGAACCAAAATGGGGTTGGCGTCTGTTTTTTTTTTTTGGGGGGGGGGGGTGGGAGTTGTTGGGAACAAGAAGAAAAATCCGAAAGGGTCAGCGGTCAAGGGACTTTACTGTGTTGCGAACCACCATGTGAGGAGTGGCATTGTGCCTGCACAGGTCCAGGCTGACCTCCATGCCGGAATTGCCGCAGCCCACCACCAAGACCCGCTCGCCCCTGAACTCGGACCCGGACTTGTACCCGCTCGTGTGGACGACCCGCCCCTGAAACCTCTCGAGCCCGGCCAAGTCCGGCGTCGCCGGCTCTGCATTCTCCCCCGTGGCCACCACGAGCCACCTCGAGCGGCACTCGAGCCCCTCCCGAGTCCGGACCCTCCACAGCCCGCAAGACTCGTCGAACTCGGCCCTCTGGACCGTCTGATTGAAGATGGGCTTGATCTTGAAGTGCGAAGCGTAGGACTCGAGGTAGGAGACGAACTGGTGCTTCGTCGGGTACTTTGGGAAGTGCTGAGGGAAGCGGAGCAGGGGAAGCTCGCAGAACTGCTTGGGCAGGTGGAGCTTGAGGCGATCGTATGTCTTGGTTTGCCAGAGGGAGGCGATGCAGTCGCTTCTCTCCAGGATGAGGGAAGGGACTCCCTGCTCGTAGAGGCAGGCGGAGACGGCGAGGCCGGAGGGCCCTGCGCCGACGATGATGGGCCCGTTCACGAACAGGGGCTGGCCCGTTCTTTGCTTGTCTTCCAGTTCTTGGTCTCCGCAAGAACCCGAACCCATGTTTGGTTTCTTCACAAGAAAACCAAGTAATGGAGGAGGAAGGTCGAGATCGAGATCGAGATCGAGAGAGAGAGAGAGAGAGAGAGAGAGGACTCTATTCAATGGCTTTCTTTTATAGTACCCGCTCGTTTCTTGGTTTTGCAATGCTCTGTTTCTTTGAGGGGGAAATCTTGGAGGGGGACGCAGTGGGTATTTAACAGAGGAGAAGAGACAGAGAGATTCTAGAAAGTCAAACGAGGAAGCCAATGCTTTTCTCGGTTGGAGGTGGGTGTTTTGGTTATGGTGGCGTTGTAGTCTCTGAGTAGAGAGGCGAATGTAAATGCAGAGAGAAAACAGAGGAGGAGAGGGTAAAACAAAGGGTGAGAAGGGAGAGCTGTGGGCGAGAAAGAGAGTTCCCTCTGTTTTTCGAAATGGCACTTAATTTTAGGGGCGAGGATCGGGTCCATCCGAACCGAACAGGGATAAGTGATCCGATTTTCGATTATAAGGAATCGGTCTGATTCTCGATTCTAAGGACGTTGGATTGGATCCGTCATTATTTTTTATTTTTTAAAAATAACATAATGCTTACTTATTAAAAAAGTTTCACGGTGCAATGTCCATCATTTAATAAAACTACGATAGGTTCCAACTTAAGTCCTAATTATCTTGATGTAATGTAAAAGAAATATTTTCTTCAAGATAATTATCGGTGAGCAAATAATTATGGCGCACTTTTTTTTTGTGTGCATGTTACCAGTTTAATGGAATCGCCCGGCAAATTAGAAATCGAGACCACCAATCAGATTTTCAATTTTTGAAGAGAATCGGATCGAATCGAAAATGGATCCCCTACTTAATTTGCCAGATGAGAGAGAGAGAGAGGTGTGTGTAAATGGAGGCGTGAAGGTTAAGGAAACGATTAGGTTCTCCTCCTCAAGGCTCTTTTCTCTCTAGAGGGTGTTGGTAGACCGTAGTTCTAGTAGTAGATAATGGGCAAAACGAGGAGATATAAATACACTTAATTGTGATTTTCTTCTCACTTTTTTTTTCCTTGGATTTGAGATAATAGACTAAATCCACAATGAAATCGTTTGACCTTTTGACTCACGACAAGAGAATTACGCATTGACTCATAATGGGCAAATCTCCAGCTCGATAATGGTTCGAATATAATAACCAAAAAAAAGATATTCTTATTCTAGAACATTAATGTCGATTGCTTTCTTAAAATAACGATGGAAACCTTTTCCCTATTTTTGTGATTTTTTTTTTATATTTGAGATTGACAGAGAGATGAAGAGAATCAAGTAAAATACGCTTCTCTTTATACGGAGAAGGTAAAAGTTATCAAAAGATAAATGCTCCCGCTTTTGAAACGGTGCCTCTCAAGCCTGCCCCTTTGGTGGAGGGACCGCCGAAATATAACCATTTTCTAGAAAAATAAGAGATGGGTCGTGCATGTACTCCTTTGAAGCTGTATCATCATACACAAATTGGGAAAGAGATTGCCTTTAGGTGTATGGAACACTATTCATTATTACTAGAAATGGAATTCGAACTTCGATCATCTTGTCACTTTTAAATGTTGGGGCCACAAGCCTCGATTGATTTAGCTTGTCACAAAGATTAGCCTTGCCTCTGACCACCCAATCCCATCAAGAAAAAGCACCGAGTGGGAGAAGATTAGTTACTGGTGTTGGTTAGATTTGATAATGATGAACACCTGATCTTGATTTGAATAGCAATGACTTTACTGTTGGAGTTGATAGACATCATACATTCATGAAATACAATTCACATTCAAAATGCTTTGGCGGTGAAATGATAGGCACGGGAGAATATCATTTTCAAAAGAATATGCACCTTATTTCTCTAAAATTATTGGTTTTTTTTTTTGTTAATTCTCCCCCTCCAAGAGAGCACTAAAGTGGATGCTAAGTGTGAAGAACATATTAAATCCAACACATACGGGTAAAACATTCTAAAATCGATCGAAAACGAAAACTCATGCAAGGGCCTTGCTATTTTTCGAAGATCGAAATGAGGAGAGCTTCCAACTCTAGTACTGTGTAGCATCGAGTGCGCAAAGAACGAGGATAATCGATTGTTCGCTTGTTTGGACACGGCATCAGAGCAACAGGGTCTCGCGTTCTGGCCTCCGGAGCCGTCGGGTGCATGGTAACACTTATCTACTAGAATCAACTTCTCTATCAGAAGTTGATTTCTGATAAAGAAATGCACTTGAAGCACGCATGGTAACGCTTCTCTTTGCCAGCGACTGGCGACCGACGACGATCGACCGGTGGCGGACCGGCGGCAGCGGCCGGCGACAGACCGGCGGAGGCGACTCGCGACCGGCGGTGGCTGCGAAGACTAGAAGTGATTTTTGAAGTTGAGAAGTAACTTTTTTTTTACTTCTCAAATTGACCAAAAAATCCAACCAGAAGTAGAAAATCATTTCAGAAGTAGAAAATCCAATCAGAAGTAAAAAAATTTACCAAACGGATTTCTACTTCAGAAGTGATTTTACCAAACAGATTTTCCTGCCAGAAGTTGTTTTCTCTGCTAGAAGTAACTTCTGAAGTGTAATCATACCCCCTACTCTTTTTAGGTTTTGGTTTTGAATCCGGTGTGTTTATGTACATGCATACCAAGCCAGAGCTCAAGTCGATCCTCTCCAAAAGCTTCCTTGTTTCGAAAATAGTTGAGGATGTAGTTGTTTTCTCCATTTAAGTAAAGGTCGAGACGGTGAAACGTCTCGACAACCACGTCCTGTTCTAAGGGAAAAGCAGACGTAGAAAGAATTTGGCAAATGTGTGTGCGGAAGGACACCGCAGGAGCGTTTTGGACGTCACCATCCATGCAAACCGGCACGTCGCTTTGCATTGTTGGATGGCGTGGAGGTGATGCAGTTGCGCGGTGGAAAATGGTCGCCCATGGCCAGCTAGAGAGTTACCGACGTCGCCGGAGCTCGCGACATGTGGTTGGCGTCGCCGTTTCCGCTCGCTCAAATCAATTTCCAGGTGCGAAGTTGAAAGTAAACAAGGACGTGAGCTCGGAAAAAGCAATCCAATCCGCCGAATTGTGGTGCAAAGAGGTTGTCGGGATCCAAGGAAGTCGAGCCCGCATGCATTTTGCGCCGATCGGTTGGGGCTAAAAAGGACCGATAATGGCACCTAATTGCCTCCAAACTTATTGCTTTTACACTATATTTTTCCGGTGATCGGTCCAACTTGCGACGTGAAATATCTGGTATCATAGCCAATTGTTGATTAGTAAATCCTACACACGTGCGTAGGTACAAAAAGGTCAGCTTGAAGTCTAGATTACCTCATGCCACCTCTCCTTTCTATGCCAAAAAAAAAAAATATCGATTTCCACGGTGGATTATACACGAGTTTAGTTTAAATCAAAAGGATCTCAGTCTAATCGAAAACACATAAAGAAGAGGCAAGTTGGCGAACTTTTCTTTTTTTCCTCCTCGTGAAAGTGACAGTTAAAGAAGCAATCATGAGGAACATGTCCTAGGAGCAAAGACACCGTCCCATGTAGTAATGAAGTGCGCAAATGAAACTTTTTTAAGGTTTGGCCAATTAGGCACCCCATACATGCAACCAGAGACCCCCTCCGATATTCTGTCGTGGTGAGACCCAAAGGATCTTATTTCACAATCATTTCCATTGTTATCCTTTGTTTCCAAAGTGTTCCCACCTCCATCCACACTTTAATCTCCATTTCCATTAGACTAAGCTTGGGTGCTCCCTCTCACGCTTGTCACAATCTCTACTTGATACTTTGGAATTTTAGTTTTGTAGCCAGCAAGAACGAGGGAAAGAACGAGGATGCCTCCTATACTCTCTCTCTAAGAGAGTTCCTCGACAGCCACCGTATAGGAATTGCAAGGATGAACATTGGAGTCTTGTTCCTACCAAGACGCTTCTTGGGAAGACAACCCTACTCTCGAAGAAAATCCTACCACAGCTAGGCACTGGCAAGACATTCTTTCTCAAGATTAATGACAATCGTGTCAAGTGGTCTTAGGCCTCTCTTGCTGGCAAAAAAAATGTTGAGAAAACGTCTCTATAAATATTTTGATTCTGACATAACTATCTTTCTTTAAAAAGAATTTGATTAATATTTGAAAAATCATTATTACGGGTTTAACTATGAATGAAAAAAGCTTACACTATTCCAAATTTGATATTCAAACTCTAAAAGAAGTCATCGCATATATATATTTTTTTTTATTAAAGTTGAATAATGTTATTCAGATAAAGTGAAACAATGCTTCTGAAGGTTCAACTTTTATTTTGGAAAAAGACTTATGTGAAATACCAAACAAGGAATTTGTCAAGCTCATATTCGCTATTATTATTCTGTTCAGATTCGGGAAATCTTTCTAGTTCTAAAGACTACTTCTGAATAATGTTCGGACTCTATAATATTCACTTTTTTCTGAAGATCCACGTTGGTAGATTTCCGTTTGAGTTGTGCTATTTATGAAAGTTTGTAATCTTTGATTGACACAATTATTTTGCAAACATACTTGCGAAGTATCCTCTATTAGAAATCACCTTCCATGGGATAAGAAAACTTTCATGTTTGAAGAACTTTACTTATAAAAACTGAAGATTTAGTTATAAGGGCAAGGGCGATTGAATTTAAATGATTCAAACTTTACTCAAATAGCTACCAAATCTCTCGAGATATAGTATCTTCTAATTAATGATTGATGATGTCCAATCATTGACTAGAAATCCTCTCCAAATATTCTATCGTGGAGAGACCAAAGGATCTTATTCCACAATCATTTCCATTGTTATCCTTGTTTCCAAAGTGTTCCCACCTCCGTACACACTTTAATCCCCATTTCATTAGATTAAGTTTTGGGTGCTCCCTCTCACGATTATCACAATCTCTACTTGATTTTTGGAATTTAGTTTTGTACCTACCAAGAATAGCTCAAAGGGTGAGGATTTCTCTCAGACTTCTAAACTACCATTGACCCTTTCCACACCCGACGTGAGATAATCCAAACAATCTCATCCTCATACATCGGACCCTGAGACAGAACAACTACAATCCGTATCTCTCGTGTAACTATTTGGACTATACTTGTTGGCAACCTAAACTTTGATACTAGTGTTGGGTGGTCTTAAGCCTCTTTCATCTCAAAAATTACTTCATAAAGTGTGACTTTTTTCCCACACTTACAAATTGATCGCCAACCTCTTTCACAATTGATATGGAATGACTCGATAAATCATGTTCGGAAGGTCATTTGCATGATATGTGGCATTGTTTAAATGGAGAATCAGCAACTGGGACGAACGACTTGAGGTGGCACCGGCACCAACCTGAGGAATAGAGATGGTTTCTTTTCCCCTTATGGGATCAACTTTTCGTTACCATGTC
Source organism: Psidium guajava (assembly GCA_016432845.1). Lineage (NCBI taxonomy): Eukaryota > Viridiplantae > Streptophyta > Magnoliopsida > Myrtales > Myrtaceae > Psidium > Psidium guajava. The sequence continues at coordinate 12,438,408 of CM028229.1, forward strand.
TTGCAAACTCATATGTTTGGTGCTGCACTTTTAGAGTCCGGATAAATTAGGAGTGAGCACCGGCCGAGCTCGGTTGGCCCGTGTTTGATTTTTAAAGTATTAGCTTAATTTTTTTTATGAAACTAATTGAAATAGTAAAAACCATTAATTGAGAAAAATTCATGGAGAAAAACCCATTTAATTAAATCTTGAAATGCAAGTTCATCTTCAAATAATTTGATAAAGAAGAAATAAGACGCAGTGGTTACTCAATAATGATTATACAAAAATTACATCAGGTAAAGTATCTAATAAGTTGGTGTCTTCGGGGCCAAGTTCCTCATCATGATTTATATGATACAATGTCGTCGGTGTCCTCCTACTCATCTTGGGCCTGTTCCTCTTGGGTCAATTCTTGCAATAAGAACCAATAGTGCCCTACGACAGCAATTTGTATATTTTTGCAGACTAGCCAGACCTCATGTCTTCTAAGATCCGTTGGCTATACTGAACGCGGACTCCGAAACCCCTGTGATCCAATGTGTTGAATGCAAAATATACATGCGAGATGTCTTTGTAATATTCGAGCATAGCTATCGATATTGCACCATGCGAGCCACACATAATCTTACGGTCCTTATTATATTTGAACCCTAGAGATATAGTTTATGGATAAGATCCATGTAGTAATTTCTTTTGTATAATGGTCAGGCAATGTCCTCTTATTTCCTACGTAAAGAATCGAAATTTCAAAGTGCATACTTGGCAGAGCACACCGGATGACAACAATTAGTAGGAATATGTCTCAGATTTCATAATAGGAACAGACAAGGTCATGAATCATTTCGTAATACTAGATTATTCACGCTTCAAAATCGCTAGGACTAAAGTATCTCCTGCATGATGAGCTTATTTGATATTCCTTGCGGCCCATATCAAAATATGATTAGGAAACGATGCACAACTAAGTCAAGATTTCTCATGCATGCATCGGGCGTTGTTCACTCTCTCCATCTAACGAAACGAAAATAAACAAAACAGAAGTTCCAGCTGATAAGTTCTGTTGTATAAAGCCATGTTCATTTTAAGTGCCAACTCCATCAGATCTTTAAGGGCGTCTAGGTCTCGAAAATGGTGAGAAACCAAGGAACACAGGGAGAGACGAGAAAGAACAGGAAAGCCAGCAGTCGATGAAAACAAGAATGAGCAGAACGGGAAAATCACCAAAGAAGTCCTCAGTATGTTGTTACTGTGCCAATATGTTTCGGAGCTTGGCGACAATTTTCTCGCAAAGTATCTTGCCAAAGTGATTGGGTCAATGGACCTATTATGACGTGTAAGGCATACGAAACGAGCTCAGTGATGAATGATATTCCTTGACTCGTGGAGATCTAGGAAATGAGAACCCTAGAGAGAGCGAGAGAGAGAGTAGCTTGGGTTAGACAGCGGGGAGATCTAAGGGGAGATCTCCATGGAATATACAGGCAGATACTTGGCTGGAGACCATTCCATCGTGGGAGCAATAATAGCGGGCGTTTTTTGTTTGTACTGGCTTTCATTGATCATTTTCCAGCTTTCGCTCTTCAAGAATTATTTGTTAGTCAACTCAAACTCAGGGTTCCACGTTCAAATGGACTTTTCGTGAGTGGCACTCTTATCTTTCCTCCCCTTTTCTCGAAGCAATTGTCCAATCAGTTTTAAACTGAGAAAGATATTAAAAAAATATATTATATTTATTATATTGATACTAAACGTAAATATTTTAATTAAATTAAATTAATTTCAAATATTTTCACATTTTAAAGAAACTCTGTCGGTCAAACCAATTTAGGTCCTAAATTGCTGACATGGACGTCATCCCTCCTACTTAGCACGATAGGCTCCGACATGTTTTTTTTTTTGTAATTTTTAATATTTTTTAATGTTTTTATTTCCTTTCATTCCTTTATTTTTCTACTGGTAGCCAGCAAGGCCTAGTAAGGCTGCCCTAAGCTGAGTGAAGGTTGGCCTTGCCCGCCACTGACGAAAAGAAAAGGGAAAGAGAAAAAGAAGAAGAAAAAATTATTAAAATAAATGTCAATGTCCACGCCAGTCTTATCACGTATGATGGTTGGCATATACGTCAATAATTTTCGACCTAAATTTGTTAGATGGACTGAATTGATATTAATGTGAAAAGGTTTAAGAATAAAATTGAAACGATTGAAAGATTTATAATTGATGTGACACTAATGCAATAAATTTAGGACTTTTTGGGTATTTTTTTCATTGTAAACCTATTATATATGTTAATTCAGTCCTAAACTTTTCAATCTTGTTAATTTAATCCTAAACCTTCGCGCAAAATTTCAATATAGTTCTTCCGGTCAATTTTTGCTAAAAATTGCCAACATGGCGATTTGCCACATGGGACGGGCGATAACAACTAATCTACCAAATTAGCTATTTTCTGTGAAAATTGACTGAAAAGACTATATTGAAATTTGAAGCATATATTTAGGATCAAATTAACAAAATTGAAAAGTTTAAGGCTGAATTGACATCTATATAATAGGTTTAGAACTAGTTTGGTAAATTTTTCTCCTATGAAACTCTTTGCTTACAATTGATATGGAAAAGGAATAGAATGATGATTCCAATATCTTTATTTGGTAAATATTAAGAAATGAATGGGAATATTTGTAAATTATGAGATTTATAGTAATTAAATATTTAGTATTATAATTTGTTTGAGAAATGAGGAAAGATGGAGGAATCACGATTCCTATTGAGTACCAAAGATAGGAATGAATAAATAGGATACACGGTGCGCACACACCAAACATGCAACAATAGTATGCAAAAATATATTTCTCAAGAAAAAAAAGCGGAGGTACAAAGTGGAATTAGTATCGTAATGCTCATGCTGCTTCTATTTTTGTTGAATAGAAGTTTGAAATTAAGAATGAAATTAGCTTAGTATTTATGTTTCGCTATTTCTGATGATATGGGATATGTTGTTAAAAAAGCAGGCAAACTTATAGCCACGAAAATGATGATTAAGAGGTAAAGGAGAGAGAGAGAGAGAGAGAGAGAGAGAGAGAGAGAGAGAGAGAGAGAGAGAGAGAGAGAGAGAGAGAGAGAGAGAGAGAGAGAGAGAGAGAGAGAGAGAGAGAGAGAGAGACTTAGTTGAGAAAAGTCTATCCATGCAGAACAAGTCGATAGTGAATACTCATAGTGATGTGGTTAATAGACTTGATTAATAGGCGAGCCGGATTATCCACAAGCCCTAATTTCCTTGACCTAATCATGATTTAAAAATTATACATTTACTTCATAAAAATAAGCAGCCTTGACTACGTGGGTTTAGGATCAAGAAAGAAATAGCCATCACTTAGGTGATTTAAGGCGAGTTAACATTCTGCTTATTTTGCAAAAAATATTTTTCGGTAAAACAATTTCCTCATATTTCGGTAAAATATTTTCCTCATTTTACGGTGTTTGCTACGCTTAGAAAAATGAGTTAATTAAAAACGTTTTCCTTGTCAATGAAAAACCTATGCTTAGATTTAAGAAAATGATTTATTCTTTTAAAAATTCGATTTTTTTTTCCAAAATATGACTATATATAAAAGCTTGGACTTAAAACTCTATGATTAGAGATGGAAAGCCCAATGTTGGTTCTCAAGTCCCCAATGTCCTAGACCAAGTCTCTAGCACTTGGGCCGAAAGTCCATCAAGCTTGGGTTAGGGACCCAGGGGTGCTTATGCTTGGGTTCACCTATGCCGAGCTCAAAATCGTGGGGTCCCAACTTAAACCCTCGACGTTTGTGCTCGAGTCCATCAAGGCCGGGCCTAAAGCCTCGATGCTCCTGCTCGGTGTCTCAACACCCGAACTCGTATCCACAAAGGTCAAGTGTGGGATCTTGATACCAAAGCTTAAATCCCCAATACTCAGGTTCGGGTCCATAAAGGCTATGCCCGGATCCACAAAGGTTGTGCTCGAGACCGGGTGCCTGCGCTTAGGTCCATGAGGCCACGCTCGGGAACCAAGTGCTCATGCCTCTATCCCCAGCACTTGGGTCGGGGTCCATTGAGGCTGAACTCAGGAGTCTAGTGTCCATATGTGATTTTTGTTGCCCATATGCAAGTTATTATCGCGTGAATTGTGTAAGTTTGTTTAGGAAAATCAAATAAGATTTTCCATAGAAAAAATTAAAAAATACTTTCAATTTCATTTTCATATTTTAGAAAAATATTAAAAAAATATTGTTATTTTCCTGAAAATTGATTTTCTGAAAAATATTTTTCTAATTGTTAAATTTTTTGCAAAATGCGCGGAGTGTAGGAGTATGTTTGTTTACACTTCAAATTGAGCAGTTTTTTCTTTTGCTTATATATTATTCGGTAAAAAGATATCTAGAGTGTCAATATTTATGTATGATACTCATTTTGGTGCCAATATTTTTATTGGTTCACTTAAGTAATGACTTTTTCTAAAAAAAAAAAGGTTATTTCAATGTCAATTTCGACGAGTTTTGTTGGAAATAATATGTGGCATTTACGTAACTCGCCGGAGGATCCTAATCAATAAAAAATTAAAAATAAATAAAAAATACAAGTAATATTAAAAATTTAAAGAATTAAAAACTAAAAATAACCTAAAAATACAAAAAAAAAATCGAAGAAGAAGAAGTTGTAGCGGCAAGCTCTGTACAAGTCCTCGCCGATGCAATTTATTTTTATTTTATTTTATTTGTAGGTTATTTTTTGTTTTTTTAAATTTTAAAAAAGTTAAATTATTTTTAAGTTTAAAAGTCCACTGGCTTATTTTTTTAAAAAAAATTGACACCTAATGTTAAAAAATTAAAAATAAATTACGCATAATTAGCTTATGGAAATTTCTCACCATCGACACTCAAATGATCATTTTTTCTCCAACTTGACACTTAAATGATAAAAAAAATTGACATCAAAATGAATATTTTACAAAAATATTAACACTTTAGATAATTTAAACTTTAAAATATTATGACAAAATTATATGAAAATCTGCGTATCAATATCTGATTGGCTTAAAAAAAATCAAACTCGCAAAATTTAGATAAAATAAAAGAAATAACCTAGAAAACCCAATTAAAAATTGCCCAACAAAAGAAGAAATCGAAATGGCAAAAAGAACGACCTGCCGACTTGACATCAATGAGCAACGTCGCCCAAGACACGTTAACCTCGAAGTGACCTGGGGTCAAGGCATTGACCATGACTTGACCAACGCTCGATTTGATGGTTGAGGGCACTATCGTAATCTCCTCTATACCACGTGTCGAAAGCCCATTTCGCTCCTTTGGGCTCAGTCCTTTTTCTTGACCCGGCGAAGGGTTTTGACTCGGGGCATGCATAGGTCCCCAACAATCACGGAAAAAAAAAAGGTTAGGATTACATGGATGGATGGATCAAGATTTCTTAATTTTTTTTATCTTTTATTTTGAAGCAAATCCTAATTAGTGAATTATTTTTTTTAATCTAGGGAAATTCCCACCTGCAAGGAATATGCAAAATTCAAAAAAGAAGAAGAAGAAGCAATCATCGATTTTGGGATTGCGGTTCCAAGATCGTGTAAGCCGGTTCTCAGTTCCACAAACTAAAAACTGACCAACTTGATTTGATTCTAAGTTTTAGGGTAAGAACAGACCTATTCTGAAATCAATCTTCCTTAATTTCGATCGCAATTTTGGGCTCTAATTCAAAGCTATGCGTCACTAAATGTTACTTGGAAGCTGTTAGATCATGTTGGAGTTGGAATCTAAAGTCCGGAGGCATTAAAGTCTAGTGTGCTTCCAAATTAGTACAAAAATATGGTCCGACGAGAGTCGATCAAATCCAAAAGTGTTTCCCGGAGACGTCAGCATAACGGAGCACATGTGGGAGAGATTACACGATGCACATGGAGTACGCAAAATGTAAGGGCACATGATGACACTTTGAAGTAGAATTCTGCTTTAGAAATGCTTCTAAAGTAAAAATCCATTTGATAACGCAACTTTTGAAATAGTCATTTTTATACTTATGAACGAATTTTTTACTTCAAAAATTGTTTTTGAACCATTTTCAAAAGTAAAAAAAAAAATACTTCTTTTCCAAAAGTAGAAATAATATCTCTCTCACTTTGCCCTGACTCTTTCTAACTTCGGCCTCTTTCATTCTTAGCTTTCTCTGTGTGTGTTGCAAATCGCTCTCTATGCTCACTTCTAATCACGTCTTCAAACTGCCTAACATTGCCCACCCCAACCCCACCCCCACCACCACCACCCCTTGAGCGGCCGCCGATGGCCATCGCTACCCTCAACTGCTGGGTCGTCGTCTCTGGCCACTAGAGTAAAACATAAATAATATTTTTTTTACTTTTATAAAGCAAATGATATTTCTATAATAATTAATTTTTTTTTTAAAAATTAAAATAATTTCAATTGGATGAAAGTTTTTTAGCACTATTATTTTTCTTAATAAATTATAGGAAATAGATATTCTATTATATGATTAATATAGAAGTATTTAAATAATAAAAGTTAGGGGATTGGGTTGGGTTGAGTCGAGTATGGGTCATTAAATTTGTATTGTATGAAAATATGTCAAAACAGGTTAAATGGATCAATATGGGTCAGATTATATTCAACCCGACCCACTTGTAGCGAGGAAACATTGGAACTACACATGTTTTTAACATGGATATATGAGTTTAGCTATCGTATTCATTAATCCAATTTTTCCCATAAAATTGATTTCCATTTACAGTTAAATGACAAATTATATGTAAATCGGTCACTATTTGAATTACACTTTTCTCTAATAACATTAATTTTAGTTTAGGATCAATAATTTTTCATAGAAAATTTTGTGTTAATAATATTTCAGAAGTAGAATTTTAAACCGTTGCCAAACAAATTTTTGTTTGATAGAAATTTTGTCCTGTTGTCAAATATCTTTCTTTGAACATAAGTAAAAAAATTAAATTTTGGAGTAAAAGTAGAAAAATAAACTTTTCATAAAAAGCTTATTTCTAAAACAAAAGTGTTGTCATGCATGCACTAAATACACAAATAAGGACTTCAACTAATTAAATGGGAGTAGTAATTTTTTTTTTGGTGGGTCCTAAGAAATATTGATTGTTGGAATCAATATATATTTTAGGTAAAATGATAAATAGTACCCTTTTAAGAAAATAATGTATTTTCAATGCAATGTCCGCCCTCTCGCGATACATTAAAAGTTAGAACTTTTCTTGATTAAGTATGCTTAGCAAGTGACCCAGGGCATTAGTTAATAAGACCAATAGTTAATACGTGATTTTTTCCGATATGACAGATAGAGACGAGACCCCGTCACGATTTTAAGCATCGCATAACGAATCTTATCCATGCCGTCGAAATTTTTTTCCTTTTTCTTTTTGGTAAACAAAAGGTACAAATTAAAGAAATTACGGTTTAAAATTTACAATCCCAACTTTATCACTAAATAAAATAGGGGAGAGTTCCCTAGGATGTTGCAAGTAAAATACAGCGTCTAATTGCTTCGCTATGTCAATATTGGCAAGCATAGCAGCGGGTCAATTACTTTACCGAAAAATATGACCAAAAAGAGAGTTTAAGAGTATTCTAATATCTTTAAGCAGTAATGATCTCGTGGTATTCGCTATACTCTTTTGGTTAATAAGTTTGGTGATAATTTTCACATCCATCTCAATGATGAGTTTAAGAAAACAATGTTCTTTTGCTATAGTAAGTCCCGGTCATAGAGCCCATAACTCTGCTTGTGAAGATGAACATATTCAAAGAAATGAGTTATAACCGCCAAGCCAGTCACCCCCTTTATTTTGGAATAATCCTCTAGCTCCTGCAAGTCCAAGATTCTTTTTTCTTTTTGATAATATGACTGACTTTTTGTAAAATTCAGTATCAAAATCATTCCTAAATTATTAACTTTTTTGGTTGGAAAATTAACTTGAAATGCGAGATATTCGACTCAACCATGGAACGGTATGTCCTTCTGATCTTACTATAATTCGAAAAGGATCGGGAGATATCATCATTGGAGAAGTATTTCTATATACATAAATACCACGATCAACGTTTTTCTATGCAATATATATATATATATATATATAATGATGCTCGTTTTTCTATCCCACACATTCATAATGGTTTTGCTGACGAAATGATGCTCAAAATTGGGGAATTTCTCCATGATCCCATTAATGATTCCATATAGCCATCATTTCAGCCCCTGGATTAGAGATGGAGCGAACGAGTACGATGTAACACGTTAGAAATAATATTTCCCATGATGCCGTACGTCGTTCAGAATTGCGCATTATCTTCATTGACTGACATGGTGGATTGTAAATGAATATATTCGATCGTTTCACATAGTGCTAATGCACTCTTAATGATTTCTCAAAACACATACACATTCCATAATTCTATGTTTAGTTTTATTCTTACCTTGATATCTTAGCTCTTGTTGTCCGAGGAAGCACCCATTCAGTCTTTTACAAGATTTTGGTCTTAGCAACGTTATCTTAGCCACGCCTGTGTCCTTCTTTCCATTGAATCGGTCGATATTGGGTGTTGTTTCAGCATTTTTCCATTGCTTATTTGAAAAAAAAAAATCAACACCACAATCAGACTCATCGCCCTCGGACTATCCGGATCCTAAAAATTCGAGGCTTTTGGAGGCTTGTTTTGGAAAATAAACACTACCTACAACCTCGTCGAGCTCCGATAGTTTAGATCCCGAAAAACCTCGTCACCAACCGCCTATACATGCGGCTGCATGCGCCACCACTTGCCGCCGAGACTGAGATCTACGCCAGACACCTCCCCCGCGTTGCTAATGTTATCACTAACGTCGCACGCTCCGGTCGAGTTGTTGACACCATCCCACCTCATCATCGCGACATTATCCTACCACCTCATCAGTCCATGTTAGCAGTTGATTTTTGATCAGTTCGATCGTTTTTCTACCGCTCTTGGGATTCTTGACTAGCTCATAAGGCATTTCGATGTGCCGACTCCCATTTTTGCCTTATCTTTTTGCACATTTGTCCTTTGATTTGCCGCTCGAAAAGTCTACTATAAGTGGTAAATGGTAAATAAGATCAAAACAAAAGGTAGATATTATGGTGGAATGCCACAGGATTCGACTAGCAGTAGAAGGCTTCACTCATGTGTACACGCCATTGACTATGACGAGACCTTTGCTCCGGTTGCCCGTTTTACTTCTATTTCAAGTCTTCTTGTTGTCACCTCTATTAAGCGATGGCCTCTTTCACGATGGATGTGAAAAATTGATTCCTCCATGGCAATCTTATTGAGGAAGTATATATGGAACCTCTTTCTAGATACACTTATACTCCTAACAAAGTGTGTCGATTACATTGAGCATTATATACACTCAAGTAAGCTTCTCGTGCATAGCATTCCAAGTTCAGTTCCACCAAAGAATGTCTTGGATTTACATCATGCGCTCTTTGTTCAACGACCATCTCGTTGGTGTATTTCACTACTAATGTATATGGACAATATGGTTAGCAATACGTGATGATCATACTGGTATTGCAAAACTTCAGTGACATCTCAGTCAACAATTTGAAAATGAAAGATCTTGGGCGACTTAGCTTTTTTCTAGGCTTGAAGGTTGCTTCAAATTTCTACTTCTATTATCCTTTTTCAAGGAAAAAAAAATACCGCCGATTTTATTTTTTAAGTGCCGATTTTATTTTTCAAGTGGAACTCACTGATAACAAGATTGTCGCAACTCCCGTTGGGCTTAATGCCAAAATTAATGATAAAAATGGTGCCCCTCTTTTGAATCATATTCTTTATCGACAACTGGTTGCCAGTCTTGTATATCTCATTATTACACGTCCTGACATTGCCTATGCTGTTTACTTTGTCAGTTGGCTCAAGACAGCACCACATAGGCACACACTCACTTTGTCGTTGTTCTTTGAACCATTCGTTACACATCTTGACATTCCATGGTCTTCACTTTTCTGCTCACTCTACCTTAGAGTAGGACATGTTGTTCCCTGCCCACCCTCCCCCACCCCCGAATCCACCTTACGCTCCTCCCCTTATGCGGGCTCATCCTTGCATCGCAAAGCTATGCACGGGAAACCATTAAATGATTCAGTTGCTCTCATGTTCATTCAAAAGCTAAGCCTTTACTAAATATATCAATTGCTCCTTGCTGCGATAATTGTCAGATGTGGAACTCTTTTGCCTATTACCAGATGTACCTCAATTACCAACGTAACCAGTGCAAATAAAATATAGGGTATCCCTTGAAACCCCCTTTTCAAGAGAGAATTGGAATGAAAATGAGAGAAGCAGCGTAGTTATCTTGCAGATAGGATATAAGGTCAGAAATCATATGTGAATGCGAGCATGAACTGGCTGGTTAGTTAGGAGATGAAGTCATACTTCACATTAGAAAATTCAACCTCAAATACTTAAGGGAAATGCTTTTCTGATAGTACTTTCAGCGACGATATAATCTCAACCATATATTTACACACTATTATTGCATATTTTGCATAAAACTCTCATTGATTGGGAGATCACGTGGTTAGAAATAAATGACATGACCATTAGACTATCAGATTAGCAGCTTTCAATACTTAATTTAGTAGATGGAATGGAATTTTATATATGCTACATACGCATACATATATATATTCAGAGAGACGATGCAGAATATTCTTGGAGGGACCAAGACGTGATGCCATAAGTCCGTACAAGCTCAGGGGCATGGTGCAAGTGGAGAGATCTCCATACAAAGTTGGGGATATGCCCTAGGGTTCCTGGTGCCCTCGTTCCAGCTACAGCTTTGTTGGAATGCATGCAGAACCCTAAGCTAGGACAAAGCACAAGGGTTTCCTCAGGAACGATCCTGGCGGGATTTGTAACGCACGATTCTGTAAGGCCGAGGCCCCACCGTTGGATCCGCGGGAATATTTTCTGAAGTTCCCCACGAGGGAGAATATGCTCAATATTCTCGCCCTAATCAAAAGGTCGTGACTGGATTCGCCATCGCCTGTCTACTCCATTGGCTCCGGAGTCATGATTGTTTGGGGAGGGTGTCTTCGACGGCCTGGGCCCCTTAGTGGGTCGTGTCAGGCTTCGCAATGGCCCCGTATCTGTGCCAACGTCTCCCTGCATTCTTTTTGCAGTGGCCTCTCGAGCGTCATTTGCAAGTTGCAAAAGGCGAGTCACGCTCAAGAAAAGAAACTTCGTGTCCGCAGATTCGGTGACCCATCTTCCCACTTCTTGTGTTCGAATGGGAGACATGCTGAGAGATTCCGAAACCAGCCAACGGCGATTGCATCTTCGAGCTGGTGATGTTGAATCGACCTGTTCACAAGAAGTCAAGATCGGTCTCGATAGTTGCTCGAAATCGGGCTGGAAATCAAGGTGCCTGGGTTCGAGTTGAGTTGCTCGAGAATATTGTCGAGTCCAGCTCGAATTCTTTGATCATCTGTTCGATAACATGGCGTGTATATCTGCGCACACCCACATATAAAGGAAAGGATAGCTCGAGTTTTGATCCATGTTTACGAGTTTTGAGCACTGAATATGTTTTTTGGGGGAGGGGAAGGATAAAGTCTGATGAACAGTTCTCGGGTGCAAAGTTAGGAATTTTATCATGCGTTAAGAAGCGTGGGGGTCTCGAAATTAAAATAGGAATGGCATCTTCAAATTTTCTATGGCCACATCGAGCTTCATTTTCTTATAGAGAGAAGAGAAGCGTAATGGACGAAGCACAAAATGGAAGAAATAAAAATCAAAAGAAGTGGGTAATTATATCAAGAAAAAAAAATATGAAAGAAGTATTCCAAAAAATTATTTTAAATCAGAATTTTACTTGCGACAACGCGATTTTATTTTTTGCCCTTTTGAGATGGGGAAGTTGAAAATTAAAATAGTGTTTCCACTTCAACATTCTCAAAATACTTTTGGAATATTGCTGGGAAATACATTGAAGAGAAGACAAACTCTGATATGTGATAACACTCTCTTTAAAGAATTATTTTGCTCACACTGTTGCTCATGGTTACCAGTAGACATTTTTCAGGATATAACAGATGCTCAACCGAGAATATTAGATAGTAATTCTAATATTTTTCCAATAATTCTTAAAGGGAAATAAAAAAAAAAGAATGCCATATCTCTTTAAAAAGAAACGAAATTCTGAAAGCTGAAGTGACGTGACTAACGAACAGAATTGTGATTTATATATATTAGCGAAAGGTACACAACACTTCATTCTGAAAAATTGTGGACACAACTTTTAGTATGTGTATGAATAACTGCAAGTCCGGAACCCCATTTGGTGGGACAAAATAGAGACGAAAAGAAACAATTCTCATTGGCATGTTTCTTTTTAAAGAGAATATAAGGAATAGAGTATACTGGGTGGAATGAGGCTAGAAAAAGTCACAATCAAGGCTAGAAAAAGATCCGACTGAAGGGAAAAGAAGAAGAAGAAGACTACAAAAAGGCACAATTAGGATAGTTAGCTCCCCCTTGTTTGGGTGGAACGAGGCTAGAAAAAGCCACAATCAAGACTCCCTTCCCCGAAAGAGTCCCTTCTACCCAACAGCAAACATGGCCTTACACGAACATTAATGCCATTTATAAATATTATAGCACCATAGTTAGAACGCTGAAAGTTCTAAAGTTTCTTCACTTAATTGCTCAACAAATGTTCTTGATATTTTAATTTTTTTTTATTATCATCTCTTTCATGAGATCACGAGTTTGATTCATGTCTTTAATGAACATATGAAGGGTTCATATTGCATTCTCATACCTCATGTGGGGTAAAGTTCCTGGCCGCCAGTGTTTTGGTGGAGCTATGACGAAGGGTTCACTAGCCTGGAACCTTTATGTAGCGAGTGGAGTGAATAGCTATAACTCAAATCAAGCACCCCGTTGTGCGTGTTTGACTCTCATGATAATGCCCTAAGGGGGTCGTGAAGGAAAAGACTAACGTGAAATGCTGTACACACACACAAGCCTACATCGAGAGAGAATTGGCTAAAAAATCGTATACCTGAGGATTCTGAATCTCCTTATTTTCCTTCAATTATTTATTTCATTATTGTGAAGGCATTTATCGATATTTTTTTAAATTATAAAAAAAAGTTGTATAATGATCCCGGGAATATTAATGATACAGAGAAGTATATCTATGTATATCTTTTCAATAAAAAAATTTGAAAAATAGATTGACAATCGAACATTTCTTCTTTTTAATTTCCTAAAAAAAAACAAAAACTATTTCGACCGCACTCGATATTTCGCAAGAAAAATTCCTTGGATGCACCCGGACAGTGAACTGTCAAGACGCAATAGAGAGGCTCGTCCGCCGGGGCCCAGCTAGCTTCTCCACCCAAGCCCACCCATGAAGCAAAACAAATGTTTGGGCCGAGCCCAATCGTCAAATATCCAGCACTGACAGACGCACCTCCTTGTGGCCCATTGGGCCGCTCGTGCACGGTTGGATCGAGTCAGATACCGAAAACGGAAATCGCGAAAATTGGAGCGAGGCTTTCAATTGGGCCCTGAGACTTGTTCGAAATTGATTTGACAGAGATGTGGGGCCCACGAGCGGGTCCCTCTCCACGCAGCCACTTGGCGTTGGACCACCTTCCCTTTTACTAAATTTTCTTCGAAAAGGGCAAATTGAAAATCTTGTACTAAATTGGAAAAAACAGGGGAGCGTACAAACTGTACTGAAACGAAACGGGGAACTAGCGAAAGTACGCGTGCATGTGGCAAAGTTTTAGTTCGGGCACCTTGTACTACAACGGTTCGCTAGATACGTCCATTGAACACCCCCAAAAGAACACAATAACAATAATAATAATAATAATAATAATAACAACTATGTTAGTCTTCATTTCTAAGCACGACATTGATCCTCATGGTAAAAAAAAATTTAGAGATTTCCGGCTTGAAATCGAATGTTTAGTTCGAAGGATTGAAGCTCGATTGCAATTAAATTCGTATCGATTGCTTAAGATGGATGAGACAATTGGTCAACATGCACGAAACGAAGAATTGCGGGGAAACATATTCTTTTTTGTATAGTTTGTAACGCGATGTGGGTTTACATGGAGAAGCATCTAGGGCTTGATTTGGCAACCCCGGGCTTGAGCGCTGGTGCATCTTGGTGATCGGAGAAGCCGATCGATTCCGACTTCCGGCTAGCATGCGGCCTCGGGAGGTTCTCCGGCACGATGGCCTCGAGGGAGTTGAGCCTCCAAGGCGGGCAAGACCTCTTCTCGCTCCACCTCGCGACCTTGTCCTCAGGGGCGGCTGTCTCCAGCGCCTCGGTGGCCACGGCCTCGGCGATCTCGCCACCCCCCATGAAGGAGTTGCCCATCTCCACCAGCCCGATCACCATCATCGCCACTCTTGCCGCCGCCATGCACGGCCGCCTTCCCGACCGCGCTCTGTTCCGGTTCCTGAAAAATCGCATTTCGGTCACGTCTGAGCGAAACGAAGAGGACCTTCAATGGCAAAACTAGGTACGAGAACGAAAGTGAAGAAAACGAAGCACGAGAGACTAAAACTCACCATTGGACTTGAACTGTTCTTGAAGCCGTGGAGGAAGAAGAAGAAGAAGAGGAGGAGGAGTTGCTTGAACGTGGGGTTGGAGGAGAGAGATTGAGGCAGCAAGTAGCAGCCATGGCCATCTCTCTCTCTCTCTCTCTCTCTCTCTCTCTAGAAAAATCAATGCGATGCATAAATTTAAAGAGGAGGACGATTAAGGGTTTATATAGAGAGAGGTTGAGCATGGGGTTAGTCTTGTAAAGGTTGCTGAAAAGGACTCCAAAAGTGGATTTTTCCCATTTGGAAACGTGGGTTGGACCCTTCCATCCAATCAAGGCGCCAGTTTTTGGTAGAATTTTATTTTCTAGATCTTGATTTATAGATCTCAAAAGTTAGGCAGAATGTATTGTTATGGCTATTTTACGTTCGAATCGTGACACAAAAATAAATAAATTTGGATTAATGGAGTTTTCCAGCATGCAAATACGTATGACTATATATCTACTCACATTTAGTGAAATCTAAAGGATTCTTTCGACTCGGAGAGAAAACCCGATGTTACGTAGAGTCGATGCTTTCTCGATCCGGCAAAAATTGAAGCGATTCACGACTTGATGAAGGGGACACCTCCTCGTAAGTCGGACTCGAGATCAAATAAAAAAGACAGATAGGACTCGAAACCCAGAGATTCTCCGATTGCAGAGTCCCAATCTGTCTTCTTCCAGAGGAGAAGTACAAAAAAAGAAAGAAGCCTAAATCTAGTGCAATTATTCTAATTAGTCTCAAACTTATTTTTTGCCAATTTAATCGTAAGCCTTTTGCATCTATGTCGATTCAGTCCATTCAATCAATTTTGACTAGCAAGTACTAACGCGACACTGCCGGTACTCACGTGGACTTTTCTTTAAAAATACTGTAGTAATTTTTTGAAAATTTTTAATAATTTTCTTTTCTTTAGTTTTCTTTTCCCAACCCTTTGCCAGCCACAAGTAAGGGCTAAGACGCCCTCACCGGCATTGGGCAAGGGGCCGTTTGCCCTTGCCCATGCCGCGGAGGGCGTCCCATCCTTCACTATTCTTAAGGGTTGGGAATAAAAACTAAAAAAAAGAAAAAAAAGAAAAAAATTATAAAAAAGTAAAAAAAAAATATTAAAATTGCCAAGCCAAAATCGATCGACCAAACTTGACATGATAGAATGAATTGGTATAAATACAATAGATTTATAATCGAATTGAACAAAAAGGATTTAAAATTAAATTTGAATAATTATAATAGATTTAAGATTTTTTTTTTTTTGATAATTTTCACCAAATCGATCCACTGTCTGGTTTGGTTGGAAGCAGGGTATAAGACAAGAACTCTTCTCGTTTCCAACTGGGACATGTTCTCTACCACTCGCTTGCCGTCTTCCACGACCATGGCGTGGGACGCGTGTCGGGAAGGTCTTCCTTGTGTTCAAAGAGTGTTGGGAGGGTAGACTGAGACAGCAGAGACCGCCGACCTCGACATCGTGAAAGCTTCCAAAAATCTCAGTTTTGGGACTTCGCGAGATCCGACGATCTCTGCAAGTTTCGTGTGCTTTTCCCATTCCGGCGCTTTTTCAAGCGCGGTTTCCTAATGCTGGGTCATATGGATGGGTGGAGCCGCCCAAGAAGATGGGGGTAACCCAGCCCATCATCAACGAGATTAACTGCCTTCGACAGTTATTATCACTTTCAAAAGTGATAAAAGAATATGAAACCTGTTTATCGTAACGGAACGACGTTTCTTCGTTACATCCATACAAGATGTTCTTTCAATGAAGAATAGTGACTGAACGAACGCATGAATTGTGGATGAACATTCTCTCTCGAGGCTACATCGGTGACGTTTAATCCATGAAAGCTGAGGAATGTTTCTTATGCAATAGACTTATCCGATCAATGATTCAAGTGTGATTTTAGGCACATTTTTTTTTTCCGGTTATCCGCTGCGTATGTAATGGGACGCCGTGGAGTCAGCCGCTCGAGGAACCATAGAAATGACATTTCCCACTTCTGCTCCATCGTCCTCACTGCATTCTCTCTGTGGATCGAGTTCGATTTGATTTTTCCACCAAATCGGGGCATAAAAGTTCCGAGGCCCAAAGGTCCAACGTTAACAAAACAATATTCCCAAGGAAAGAGGGTCCAAGCGGGCCCATGTGGGCCTTGGCCCAATCATTGGTGGATTGCATTGAGAACTTATGAAGATCTAAAAGTATAATCCCCAAAAATTAGATGATTTGATCGAACAAATTAGAGGACTTTTCTTGGTGGATTTCTTCTCTTATACTTCCTTTGGAAAAGGCGACGAGCCTAATTACCCAATGGGGGTACTCGTTCTTTCAAAGAGCTTGACACGGAAAATACTCATCTGATTTACACAGTATTTAAGCAATTGAGTCTTTCGCCTCAACGAGCTTTGGTGTTCGGAGTTCAATCTGTATCGTTGTCAATTTTTAATGACACCGCTCACAAGAGCAATGCAGAGTCGTGTGGCTTAACAACTGTTCAATCGACTCATAGTAGAATCCTTGATAACATCAATCATTTTTTCTCGAAGCAAAAATCGCGTCTAGGATCATTTCCTTTTCAGTTCTTTTTTTTTTCACAATTTTCTAGATTTAAAACTTCACACTTTGCGATATGTTTTCCTATTTTCTCGAGAGGCACACCAAAGGGTGCACGTGGCAACACTTTTACTCTATGCTCTATAAATCAACTTCTGCTTCTAAGCCGAAGTTGATCATTTCGTTTCGAGAAATACATATATATATATCTTAGTTTTTCAAGTGACTCCAAAACCTATTTCTAAAGCCCAAGAAAAAAATGCTTCAAAAGCATATTAATGAAATTGCGTGACTCAACGAATTTTTGCTTCAGAAGTTGCATTACTAAAAGGATTTTTTACTTTAAAAATACTTATGAAGCAAAAATTTTACTCCATAAATGTTGTCATGCACGACTCAAGATTCTTAATAAGAAAAAGAGCTATATAATTTGTAACCCCGAGGCTTCTCTCTTTTTTTTTTTTTTTTCAAAGAAAGTATAATATACTTCGGATACGTCGGGCAATTTTTAATGTAATCGATTTAAGATGGATGCGTATACATGCACGGGGTCAAGCACACAGTCAAGAAAGTACACCGTTAAAAGCGAATATCATTACATTTGTGAATCTACAGCAGCTCAGACAGAGAATCAAGTATCAAGTTCCTACCTTCCCCCCTCGCACCCTTTGGACAGATCTTTGGAATCTGAGGGTCCCACCAAAAGATTAGATTCTTCATGTGGAGCTTGTGCCAGAACGCAGTCCCAACCAAGAACAATCTCTACCTAAGGAGAATAGTTACCTGACCCTGTTTGCCCCTTGCGTAACTAGAGTGCTGAAACGGCCGAGCATTTATGTCTGCTTTGCCTGTGGTCCAAAGAAATCTGGGCAAATCCAAAACCTGAACATGCGGTTGAAGAATGGGCATGCAATTTTTCGTAAAACTAGGAACTACTCACCAGATCTAGCCATGGTTTCTGCGGTCCTTCTGGGGGGGGGGGATCTAGAAAGCGAGGAATGAACGCATCTTCAAGAAGGGGAAGAAGCAGCTCGATCCCCGACGCCATCATGGAAACAGCGTTGATTACCCTACATTGCTTTCAAAAATCGAAACTTTCCAGCATGCAAATCTGAATCAACAGAAGGAACATCCTCAAACACCTGGCAGGCCCCCCCTAAAAATCAAACCTTT
The DNA here is from genome assembly GCA_016432845.1 of Psidium guajava. Classification (NCBI taxonomy): domain Eukaryota; kingdom Viridiplantae; phylum Streptophyta; class Magnoliopsida; order Myrtales; family Myrtaceae; genus Psidium; species Psidium guajava. Next base: position 12,456,750 of record CM028229.1, read on the forward strand.
AAGGTCGACATTAACGGGGCTTTATTACCCCGCGTCGGTCGAAGATGGTGGCTACGTCGTCGGCTGTCATGAAGCCCTCGCGTGGGTCCAAGCTCTGAGGTGCAATCTTTCTCCCCCAATCCGAAGAAGCCGAAGCCTTCAAGAGTTTGGAGGATTGTCTCAGCTTCATGAAGTAGACAGATAGAGACAGATTGTAAACCCCCTGGTGGAAGCTCTCTCAAGCCCACTCACAATCACGTGGGAAATTCATGTGCCAATCAGAAGATGTAAATGAATTGTCGGGTATCGTATGTATCGAGAGAAGCCAATCAAATTATGAATTGGATAGCTAAAAATCATAGAAAAAATGTATCATCTTAGGATTGGGTTTTCTCCCCCCTTATGTTTTTTGGGATTTACTTTGTATTGAAGCGTCTCTCCTTTCGGGGTCTCCTACTTTGAGTTAGTTTTTAATGAAAAGTTTATTATGACCAAGAACAAGAAAGGAAAATGAGATTTTATGTGATGCAAAAAAAAGTGATTTGAGTAATGGTTGAGACAACGTCGTCGTTTTCACGTGCTGGATCGGCAGCATAAATTACTTCCTCTCTCGAAGTCCGTCTCCCTCTCTCTCTTCTGTGCTTCTTCCTTGCTTCCAACTGCTTCCAATAGCCGCCACCCCCTCTCATTCTTCCCAGTTCAAACTTCACTGTTACAAATACTCTCTCTCTCTCTCTCTCTCTCTCTCTCTCTCTCTGTGGGTTTGTGGGTCTGAAGCGATAGGAGGAGGAAATGGGGGCGGGTCGAGAGGCGTCGATCTCGCTGGACGGCGTGAGGGACAAGAACGTGATGCAGCTCAAGAAGCTCAACACCGCCCTCTTCCCCGTCCACTACAACGACAAGTACTACGCCGACGCCATAGCCTCCGGCGATTTCACCAAGCTAGGTCACCTCCCTGTGCTTTTCCGCTCCCTACCTGTTCTGGGGTTTTCGTTTTTTCTTTTTTCGTGCTCCCGATCGCTTCGTTGCTCGCGGTAATGTGCCCATAATTTCCTGGGTCTCGCGGGCTCTCTTTACGGGCCGGTTGGAGGGTTTTTCTTCCCGAATCGATCGCCATTCTGGGTCCCGGTTTTGTTTCTCCGTGCTTCGTGTTTCGCCGGGTGCTTTCTTGCCTTGCACTTCATCGGTCCGCGGGGTGTTTTATTCTTTTGAGATTCTTGGTCTGGATTTTAGGGGTTTGGTTATTGAACGGTGGAAGTGTTGAGGGCCGAGTGGGATAGGGAAATGAGAAATGTTATTCGTAATTGAGTTACGTTCGAGGCTGGAGTTGCATTGGAATTGTGAATTGTAACTCCGGTTCCTCTTCCTATGTCTGGGTGGATTACGTTGGGACGGAAAGGACGTGCAAACGCGCATAACCCCACATAAGACTCTGCTTTATTTCTCTCTTCTTTCCAGGCCAGTATAGTACATTCCACTGACCGTGCCTATGCAATAGTCGCATTTCGTGTTTTGTTCGCCCCTTCTACTTTTCCTGATTTTGCATTTTGAGCACTTATTTTTGTAACCTCGATTATGTGTTTGGGTTATCTGAAGTTAGAAAATCCTCCGACACGCATATGGAATAGCTATCGAGTGTCTGTTGTGTTTTGTTTGAACGTTTACTTGTTCAACTTTCCTCTTGTTAGTCTTGTTTACAAATGTCCATTTGAGGTAAGAACTTAGCTGGGATTATTGCTTTTTATCCCATCAGCTGTACTTTATCTGAGTTTGCATTTACCATTTCCATCGAAGCCATTTTACCTTATTAGACATGGCTCATTCTTTCCTTTTACTCACGGTGCATGTCCTTTTAATTGGGTTTGTTTCTGCTTTCAAGCAAGATAGTCTTTGTATTAAGATAGGCATTAGTTTTTTCATTTAGTGTGAAATTTATTCTAAATCATCTGAATTGCCATATTCCTATGTTCTGTTGGTTAGATGTTGCAGCATAGGCTTGTTCGGTTATCGGTATACTCTGCATTATCAGCCCACCATCCTGATCTTTGGTTAACTCTTTTACTAAGTGTTATTGTTTTCCTTATGTGGGTTAGCATGTGCTTTTCCGACTTTGTATGACGATCTGGTGGCGATTACTTTTTATCTATTAGACCTGGTGGACTGATCAGTATTTTGTAAAAGAGTATGTTCTCCATATCTTGTATGATGTAGCAGTCCTTTCAAAATCTATGAACTATATGCAGATGATCTCCAAGTTTTGTTGAATAACTTCTTAGGTTTTCCACTATTCACATTGGGATTAGTTCTCCTCAACAAAAAGACCGAGGTGTTGTGTTTCAATTTAGGTCTTGGATTATTTTTGTTATAAATTTTTACCTTCAAAGTATTGATACAAATTAAGATAGTGCATGCTTGGAGAAACATTTGTCTATGACCGGTGTGAAGCATCATTTTGTGTCTTTTGACTCCTCTGTTGAGCCTTGTTTATTTACAGTTCTTGAAAAAAAAAAAAATTAGCGAAAACCGGATTGCAGTCTCTTCCATATTCATTGAAGATGGAGTTTAGACGATCGGGTGATGATTCTGTTCATCTTTAGTTTAGAATTTTGGTACTTGTACCTGATGTAGGACTTTACGGCTTAACTTTTATGAAACGATTATTTCCTCAAGTTTTGATCGCTACCTCTCACCATTTTAACAAGTTGAAATGCTTTAATAGCTGGCATGGCATATCCTTCTGTCAGCATATATTTCGCAATTAGCTGAGTATGGCCATTGGATAGCTCATTTAAGAGGATGCGGTTGTGCTCCTCTTAAAAATTTTGGCATTAAATTCTCTCTCTCTGCATCCTGAACTAGTAGCTTGCCTACAAGAGCAGCTATTTAAAGTGACATCTAACTTATTTGCTTTGAAATTTCACAGCATATTACAATGACATTTGTGTTGGATCAATTGCTTGCCGACTTGAGAAGAAGGAAGGCGGGGCAATTCGTGTATACATAATGACGCTGGGTGTTTTAGCGCCATATCGTGGGCTAGGGGTTGGTAAGTCTCTCTCCCTCTCTCTTTTTTTGGCATTTAGAAATCACAAGAGAATCTTTTCTTTGGGGATTGGAACGTGTTAGCATGGCCGGGGTGACTGAGAAAGGGAACGTATGTAGAGGGAGGATCAGGACTTGCGGGAATGTTAAGTGGAGCTCTGGATTGGTGCTTGGTGATTGGACTAGAGAGATGTTTTTTGCTTGTAGGCCTGTTGGGACTTGCTTCTCTACCGTTTTTAGAGTTAGAATCGGTCAACTTGACTTTGATGTCTGTTCTTTACTCTTAGACATGCATTTAGTTTTTCAGTGATTTATCCTTTCTGTTCTGCAACCTGTCAAAACACTGTTCATGGCCTCTGCAGATCTAATTAGCGTGATCTTCTGCAGGTACTAGGTTGTTGAATCATATTCTTGATCTTTGCACCAAGCAGAACATTTCAGAGATCTACTTGCACGTGCAGATTAACAATGAGGATGCCATCAACTTCTATAAGAAGTTTGAATTTGAAATTACAGACACAATCCATAATTATTACACGAACATTAGCCCACCGGACTGCCATGTCCTCACCAAGTTTGTTTCTCAGCCCCAAGCAAAGAAATGACAAATTCGCGGATTGGTTGGTTCTTGAAGTTGGGAGGTCTTGGTCAGTGTGCCATATTAGTTTACAACTGTGTCATTGGGGACTCTCTCTCTCTCTCTCTCTCTCTCTCTCTTCATATTCTTGATTCAATTACTTAAACTATTAAAGTCACGTCTGATGCGTTGCTGAAAACTGAGTTACTCTTGTAGCTTGTTTTTTCCTTTTGTTACAAAGCGAGAAAAATCTAAATGCTCTCTGTCGCATGAAGGGCAACCTAGAAACGCGGAACTTTGCTAGAGAAGATAAATGAACAAGCATTCCTGTACATGAGGATTTGCCCTTTTGAATCTAGTGGCTGTCTGCTCTTTTTATCTCTTTGTGACTAATATCTTGTGCTATTTGACGGATTACTGACCTGTAGCTTGAATGCCACCAGCCACATCTATAAGTTGCTTTTTCCTCTCTATTTTTCTAATTGCCGTCGTCAGTTGTATCTTTCGTTTGATGCTGCCAAAAATTTCCTGAAGATGGTGATCATAAATGTGACCCATTGAAGATGGAATTTGTGAACGCCATCAAAATTATTCTGAATGCCTTCATGGGTGATCGCGAGGGATGCCGGGGCAGTTCGTCACATTGAAGGGCCTCTGTTAAGTTTCTTGTGGAATCCATTTCTGTTAACGATATACCTTGTTGTTCTTCCGCTAGGATAATTGCTGGTGGTTGATCTGATGGGGCAACAATTGACCGAACATTTTTTTGATGAATCAATAAGGGGCTAGCTTCCAATGGGGTTTTAGGCAGGCGCGCAGGAGAGCCGATAGACGACAAAGATCGAATGAAGAAAACCAGAAAAATGCAAAAGCATATTAATCCCACTTTCAACGACAATAAGGACCGTGAGTATAGACAGAAGATGGGTCCATAAGCAAACATTAAGCGACAGCAAACCGTTGACCAAAGGAACAAGCAGGGGAATCAAAGTTCATGAAAAGTCTTTCACTCACGATTGAAAGCAAACGCCAGCATTACCACTGATTGAAGGTCTAATATTTACAACTGACCCCAGCCAAAAGCTTCTCCGACATTGGGCTTTCGTATTATTGCGTGTGCTATGTACATATTACGAAGGCTGAGACACCGTCCATGTGTTTTCTTGGGAGTTATGCTTATATGTAGTTTATCTATACATCATAGGAGGCGCACACCGGTCAGTAAGCCAAACCACCGGAAAAGGCGTCTCCATCGTGAAGCAGAGACTCGGTCAGCCAATAACCGTCCCAAGAACCACCAATCCTCTGCAGGTTTAGAGCAGTAAGAAGGAGATTAGCAGATTACAAATTTGACAAGAGGACCAATTATTCCAACAATCATAAGCTTGCCTATTAAAGAGTTAAGCAAGTATTTAGCAGTACAAGGTTAGAGCAACTATGCTAAAAGGAAAAATAGGCAAATCTGACAAGAGATGCCAGTGATCCTCCAAAAGGCAGAGTAATTATTAGAAATGTGGATGATTCCATTGACTTTCTTCAAGATTAAGGCCTGCAGGAACTAGTTTTTGTGTTTTGCTCACGACAAACAGAGGATCCATCTCGAACGCTACTTGACTCATGAAATAAAAGATTCAGCATGTTGGAGGCGTCATCAGCACACACTGAGAATTAAGCAAAAGGGCAACAATTTTTGGACCAGCATAGGTCACGTGAGCATACCTGCACCAAGGTAAATTCAAATGTTTCTTCCTCTACGGGGCGTGATCCCTGTATCCATATCCGCTGCTTAAATCGATTCTGCAAGGCAGATGTGAAACAAAATGATTACTAGTCAAGACAGAACACAATTGCAAAATTGTAAAAGCCGAAGCAAGGATGCGTCTACACTAGCCTGATGAGAAACGCACAGCCAGTATACTTATTGGCCCGACTTGCACATTTTTCCTGAAAGTAAATGTGTACCTCTTTCACCAATAGGCTGCTCAAGATCTTCCTGTCTTTGTGGCCAAGTAGAACTCGGTAAGTGGAATGGTGAAAGATACGCCTAAACCGCTCAAACTGAGAAGGGCAAACGTCAAAAGGGGTCAGCGGAGAGCCTTAAATAAATCAAAAACACTCTTGCTTTGATGAAAAATACATTGTCACTTGAAGATAAAAGGCTATTTCATAGCAATAGTGGAGAAATATAGTTTCACAATCTGCAAAGTACTTATTTTACACCAAACCAGAAGCAGCATTTGACCAATCACGTGACACATTTCAGTGTTGCAGATTTTATAATAGAATGGTAAGAGAATGGCGTACTTTGACTTGCCAGATAACTTTCAAAGAGGGAACAGCATAAAGTTTCAAACTCAAAATTTCTGCAAGGTAATGAAGAATCCATGGAACGATATAGGACTTTATGCATACTCACCTGCCCAAGGTCGAAGAAGGGTCCGAAGTAAGGTGACCTCTCAAAAGGATCAAAACCAGCAAACTGGGGCAACAAGAAGTCACCGTTGTCGGATAAACTACCAATTTGGTGTGAAACCAATCTGTGAGTTACGAGATGTAGCTTACCCTGTACATAACCTCAATGCCATAATCTGGTCGGGGTTGGTCATTGTATTTCAGCGCATCAAGCTGGTGCTGCACAGCTTCCTCTGCACTAAACTACAAGAAGAATCTAATCTTGATTGATGTACACTGAACAAGTGGCTTTACATTACACAGTTGCAGAGAGGAAAATTTCTCCGTTAAGTATAAAACATTACATTTAGTCTTGGCCCAAAAGGTCTCTTCTTCCGAGATTCAAGCCTGCAATCCAAACAATCCCAAATTCATCAAATGCAAATATCCATTCTACCTTTCAAGACAAAATAGTCATTAGCTAATCTGGGTCAACATTTGAGCTCAAACAAATACAGTGAAGTAGAGGACGATTCACTACTTTCACTCCCCTATGCTGATGCACAATGTGCATAGACACGAGCAAGAAAATTGCCCTCAATATTTCCTGAAGTAGTACGCTTTAATTTTAGTGGCCAAGGTGGGTATTTTCAAGACAAAATGGGAGAGAAAAGGCCAGCAAGATCATAGTCATTTGTTATGCTGCCTCTCTTTAATAGTCTAGTGGCGTTCCAACACATCACAAACTGAATGCCAGGGACGCTTCAAGCCCACTTCCACTTCTCTCTCTATCCTTTTTTCCTTTAGTGTTAGTGAGGACATACTAGCAAGAGGAAATAACTGAAATACAGTCTTTGGACGCAGGCAACTGGTAGGCTGAGAAGGAGAACAAACGGGAACTATTTGCTCTATTGGCACTTTCATATGAAAGTAAGACGACTGAGGAAATGGCAGAAAATATTTCCTGATGTCTGCGTTTCTATTTTCTTTCACCAAATAAGAGGAAATGGAGAGGAGGGGGGGGGGGGGGGGGGGGAAGAAGTATCTTCCCTCCCAGACCAGGTCTAACAATATGTTACATGAACCGACATGTTTATCAAAACAGATACGGTAAACTCAGAAATAATATAAGCTCATAATAACCAATTATTTAGCGCATTCAACAACAATCACAACACTTTGCCAAGACATGAATTAATAACAGGAATTTGACAGGTGAACACCAATTGTCACCCTTAATGGTCATGAAGCGGAACATTGAGCTGAACCAAATTTTAGCATTGTCCCCTCTCTCTTCCACATTACGAAGATCCCCACAAAAGAAGTTCAGCGATGTCGGTACAAGAGACACACTACTGATTCATAGGCGATATAAGGTGCAATCGAAAACAAGAATTGGTGACCCAAACGCAAATCTTTCGCACATGAAGGTGTGGAGAACCGAATGAACTTGTGCCATGAACCTAAAATCATACGCTATACCGTTTCTTGAAACACTACACCAAACTCAAGAACAAAGGCCAGAAACCAACACGTCATATCCCTCTAGCTAATCAACTATCGGATTGGCTATCCAACATTGACGAATCGCTGCCTCCAATTTCAAATCAAGGAAGAGCAAGAGCTATCAAAATCTCTGCAACAAGTCCGACCCATATGTTTTCATTAGGAAAACGCTGAGGATCGCAGACCCTTTGCACCATAAAACAACGTAACGAGGGATTTCTGAAGAAACAGCACCAATCAGCGGAGAGGAAGTCAGGAACGTCGGCGGAGGCCTTGAAGCGTGAGCTCGCGGAGACGGTCGCGGCGTGCCTGTGGTCGCCATTGGAGTGCTTGAGCTTGGAGAAGAGAGGGAAGGACTGTGCAGATGATGACAGAAACGAGCAAAACGACATCGCCCTCTTCTCTCTTCGGTTTTCTGGTTGTGGAAGGTGCGAAGCTGATGAGCAATGGCGTTTTCTTGAAGATGGACGGGGGCTGTGTGGATCGAGATCCACCGTCGAAACGCTCGGCGACAGTGCATCCAACGGTTTCAACGGACAAGTGAAGACGTGCACTCTTAGCAGGACCCAGACAAGCTTGTTTCGTCTAGTTTTCGACTTTCTTAAGAAAAAAAGTAATTTTTTGAGCATTTTTGCCCGTACTTTTTAATGATTAATGCAACAAAAATTTCTCAAATTGGTGTACCCATCTTATATGTTCCTTAGATTAATTTTTGTCCCACAGAAAAGTCGCAAATTGACATACTCGTACCATATGTGCTCCGAACTAATTTGTTTTTACAAAAAATTCTCAAACTATTACCCATGCCACATTGATAAAAAAAATTAACTTTCCTAGTTTGGGATTTTTTTTTGCGAATTTTGTGGTAAATGTGGCACTAGTATCAGTGGGAGATTTTTTGTTAAAGAAAAAAATTAATTTGAAATAAATAAATTCAATAGTTTGGAATTTTTTATGATATTAACCTCCTGTAAAAAAAAATTCCAAACTAGTGAACTTTTCTTAAGTAGACGCATTTTTGATTAAATAAAATCAAACACTTCATATTTATTACCCACTCTTCTGGTGGCCAAGTGGTTGGGCGTTTGACCGCTGCTGAGTAGTACTCGCGTGGTTGAAGGTTCAAATCCCCTCCGTTGCGGGTTTCTCGCAGGAGGACTTGGTGGCATTCACGACCTCGGTTTGAGCCCTACTCGCCAGCCTCCGGACACCTCGATTACAAAAAAAAAACACTTAATATAATATTAAATTGGGATGGTTGACAATTTATCGATCATACGTAAGTGAAAGTAGTTGTAGCTTCCAATGCTACTCTCCCCTTCGAGTTTCGACTACTCTCACTTTTTATTCCCATTGTCAAAACTTTTTTTTCATACTTTTTATTTAGTGTTTTACTCATTTCATTGCAATTACCAATTTGTAACTTTTTGTGAGACAAAAATTAATTTGGTATGTGTCATTGGATACTAATTTGAGATTTTTTAGATGAAAATTAATTTTGGGTAAATTTATCATGTGTACCAATTTACATTTTTGATGATATCTTCCCAAAGAGAAAAAGATGTACATTTCTTTTCTTGTCTCCCGACGGAGTATAACCAAATTTTGTTCCCTAAACATGAAAGTAAATATGTGCATGTTTTCACGTGCTTGCTCAAATTGTCTATAGTATGTACGGATTGTTGAATTCTAATTCACACACGTACGTGGTCATACTCTTCCTTTGTATTATATGGGAGCAAAGATTTAGGATCGAATTAATATCAATATAAAAGATTTAGGATTGAATTGACATCAATAAAAAGTTTAGGATTAAATTAACACTTATAAAAAGATTTAGGATCAAATTAATACCAATATAATAGGTTTAAAACTTTTTTTTTTGACACTTTTCATGAGATATGGATGTATCCATGTACTCAATAAGAAATCTTAGTGCATTTAGCATATCATTTTTTTTCCTAGGTCATTGCATCGAGTTGCTCTTTAACAAGTGGATCGCCATTAATGTGACTCAACACGGTTAGTGGTGATTTTATAAGTACGAGAAAAAGCTTGTACGCTTTTAAATCCAACTTCAATTCGGTTGCTACTCTTGCTATGTCTTTAACTCAAAGGCCCACACCAAGCATTTGTTTGTGAACATACAAAATCGGGCAGTGAAAGACAGCAATTGCCATGCAAACTATAAATATGTCATAGAAGCACAGCTCAACCGTAATCTTTCGACCAAAAAGAAAAAAATGTAAGCTGCCTCTGACCAAAAAAAAAAAAAAAAAAGAAAGAAAAAGAAAAGACCCTGTAAGCTGCCATTAAGTGACTAGAATGTCCTAGTGAACTTATATGTTAACTCGGGAGTGAAAGCCTCTAGATTCGGGAACCCTGAATGTTAATACTGATGTCTCTTTGGTTCGGGTTTCTTTGATGGGAGCTATGGCTTGCATCTGCCTCGACTCTGGTGGAAGACTGGTGGATGAATTTAGCAGATCGGTGAAGGCAATCTCGGCCGAGCAGGCGGAAGCCATTGCTTTAGTCGAAACCCTCGTCTTTCTCTCTCCCCGTTCTGAGTAGGCTGTGAGCTTGGAGTCCGACTGTGCTGAGATCATGCAGAAGTCTCTAAGTCCAGGTCAACGAGCGCACTTATCACCCGAGCCCGTGACTTATTGAGAGGTTTTGCGGGCGTTTCCCTGCAGCAGGGAGACGAATTTAGTTGCCGATTAGATTGCCGAGTCCCAACGCTAAGGTTGTCTAGCATTTGGGTCTTGTATCGCCTCCTGCTCTTTTTGGTTTGCTGTGCTCTGAAGTTAGGGACTTGTATTTAGTAAACTATTCTACGTGAATGATATTTTTTCTTCCGAGGCAGAAAAAACAACTAATATATTGACTCAAAGACACGCACACTCTCTCTCCCTTGCAAAATCGACAGTTCTCCGACGAGCTCAACCGAGCCCCATCGCGTCTCATCAAGTCTTCCGTCATGATCTGGCTTCTCCCCCGCGGCAACCGGCCCATCCATGAAATATGACATTTTCACATTTCAAAACCGCTCGATCGAATATGAAGATTTTGATTGATTATCAATCTCAAGAATTATCTACAATCGAAGATACTAATTACGCGTGATATCTTTTTATTTTCTATTTTCTATTTTCTTATCTTGTATGTTTACTATGTTGTTACTCTTTAACTACTTTTGAATGATGGTATCTCTGGTTGCATTGAAAGAAAGATATACCCGCACACCTTATTTGGTTTCTAGCCGACCCCAATAGGCTAGTGATAACTCTAACTTCACGTGAAATTTCACAAAATAATCATTCCAACCAATTTTATCGAATTGCCAATATGGCATAGTATAGGAGAAGTGGGAGCTGAAAACAACAAAAGTGAAATACTACTACGTCCAACGTTATTTCATTTATTTCGTGAAACGGAAGAGGAGCAATGCTCATTCTTTCAGAACTAAGGTCCATGCATGCGAGCCAATCCAGGCGGAAGATGTTGTTAGGTGGTTAGCATGGATGTAGGTGCCCCGGCCATTCACATGATGAGGAGCATGTCAAAGGCCGTGAACCACTGCTTGAGGAGGACGTTTCATTACTAATAATTTTGAGCAACATATACTATCAATTTTAGGAAAATATAATTTAAATCATTTATTTTTCGTGAAAAAAATGTTATCTTGACGTGTTTCTTATTGCTGCCCATGAACATATTTTGGATGGTAGCATGAAAAAAAGTATTAACTTTGCTAAGTCTCGACATAAAAAAGGATATTGCTGATAGAAATGGCCAATTAGTGTCTCTAAATAATTCATAAGTGCGAATTTTAAAGTTGAGAAGATTGGTTTCTTTTTTCTAGTTGAAGATTTTCAGTTTTTTTTTTTCGTTCTCTTTCTACGAGGCAGGTTTCAATAGGTTTGGGCTTGAAATGGAGGGTTTTGTGTTTTGCATGATGTACCATGTTTTCTTTTTTTGGATCGAAGCATGATGTCGTATGTTGAGTATGACTCTCTTTTCCTGATGACGCGGAAAATCTAATGTACAAACTTCTATTAATTATTTAATAATTGATTTTAAGATTATATCGTGACATTGTTAACATCGTGGTTGAATTGATATTTATACAATAATTTGAGCAGTAATTATTATATTTAGTGATTAACGTTGTCATTATAACCTTTACCAAAAAAAAAAAACGTTGTCATTATAATCATGCCTAATAGTGATACGGGAACTCCTCAAACCACCTTTCCAAGAACCCCACAACCAATTCTCAAGACAGCTTCTCTCTGTTGACACCATCTTGCTTCTCTGAAGGACAATTCCTGAGGGAAATCCAATAGAAAAGTTATACTTCTATTATGCCTTTTTATTCTTTACACATTTGGTTACTACAAAAATTGGAATAGCTCTATGCAGAATGGTGAGCCGCAACGCAATACTTCCATGTCTCATTGCTCCTCTTGTAGAGATCGGAACTCGTCCCCTTGGGTGGCTTGTGGGTGGAGAGGATCAACTTCAAGAATTTGTCATTGCAGGCTTTCCCCACCTTCACTAGCTCGCGACAACATTCATGGGTGGGTTTAGAGGTCTTGGCATAGACTATGATTTGAAGGAGTTGATACCCGCAATTGGCAGTCATTCCCTTTGCGCAATCAGGGTTTCTGGCGAATGTAGCTCTTGGAAGCAATGCGACGGCGACGACCAACAAGATCATGACAGCAGACAGGCTTTTGAGAATAGCCATGATGATTTTTTCGAGGCGGGAGGGTTAGAAAATTATCTTCAGATAGTTGATTATTTGATGATGTAGTCGGTCTAGAGACGAAAACTTATATAGCTTGGGAGAAGTAGTGCATTGATGGGGTTCTTCAGTTATGATTCAGAAATTTATGTAGGAAACATCACGGTTATTTCTCTTGCAATAAATTCTTCTCAGGTTTTACTGTTCTTCAAGGATTGGGGGCCTTGTCATCTCACCACGTTTTCGATGCAATCATTTGCCAATAAAACAAAACGCAGCAATGTGTTTTCTCGGTTGAAGAGAATTTGCCCGGAACGAATGAATACAAATTTCCGTTCTGATTTCCAATCTCATGTTTGGTACATAATAGGAACTAGTCATGTACCCGCACGGGTTTGAAATGATTGTGTGAAATTAGATTTGTTTAAAACGTTTCAACATGTGTAATTCCATAAATATGGTCACAATTAAGTTTGTAGAACAAATCCAAACAGACCCTAAAACGCATAAGGATACGCAAAATAGAATTAAGGCGATGACACAAAATTGAGAAGTTTATCCCATAAAATAGATCAAGATTGTAGCACCTTCAAAGCAACTGAGGTTAATGGATGAAATACAAGAATGCCTTACCACTGAGCTAAGCATCAATGTTGGGCTAAATACATATATACCAACTTAGGTTCGTATTAAAAAAAGTTTGATTGCTATTTTAAATATGTTTTACAAAAAGACACAAGTTGCAATACTCCACAGAACAGTGACAAAGCTAACAATACTGGTACAACTATAGTTATTCCAAATATTTTGAATTTTATAGGTTAGGGCTAAATTAAACATAATCGAACTTATCATGTTGCGTGATAATTTTTTTTTTTTTGGGGCTCGTAAAGATGATTGGGCTCGTAAATGATGATGTCCAGTGTGGATGAACGACAATTCACTTGGTTGAAAGAAGTTCAAATGAAGGCCGCAAATTTTCCCCTTGCACCCCCTATTGCACGAGTCACCATGGTCAATCGCCCACGATATAAGTGCAAAACCCAAAGACTAGCAATATTCCTAAGCATTCCACAAACAAATTTAGATACAGAGAATAGACTAGAGAATTAAGCATGTACCTTAGGATTTATAAATGAAATATAGAATCGCTCCTTTGACACAATTAAATATAATTTTTCATGCACCTTATCGAGGAAAAACGTGTCGGGAGTTAAGGGCGCTTGAGGCCTATAAAGGCCTATTTTGTTCGGCTCCGGAGGAATATTTTGGGAACATGCAAAGGCTTTTGAGGTTTTTCGAAATGCAAGTAGTGTTTGCAAAGTACATTTTAGAAACACATTGGGATACAATTTTGGTATTAACCTTATCTAATTTTATTTTTACTTTGCTATGAAAATTTAAAATCTCTCTTAAAAACTAACGTTAATAGAAAAATTGCAAGTGAATCTATGTATTAAAAAAATTTAAATTACGAAATTTTTGGATGAGTTGAAAAAGGAAAAGTAAAGAAAAAGTGTAATATATTAGATTAAGTAGAAAGTAAAAAAGATGGAGGTGCGTTTCATTAAATAAAACCAAACACCTATTGTACATTAAATTGGGTAGATTGACAATCTGTTTACCATACGTTAGGGAAAGTAGTTGTAGCTTCCAACGCTACTCTCCCCTTTGAGTTTCCACTACTCTCACTTTTTATTCCCATTTTCAAACTTTTCTTTGTACTTTAATTTAGTGGTTAACTTATTGTATTGCAATCACCAGCTTATAATTTTTTTGTGAGACGAAAGTTAAATTGAGATGTGTCATTGGACACTAATTTGAGTTTTTTTTTAAAATGATATCTACTCAAAAGGAAAAAAAAAGAGGCACATTTCTTTTTCTTCCTCGCAATGAAGTACTGTGAGACAATGACTAGAGCAAAACCAATTTTTGTTCTCTAAACACGAAAGTAAATATATGAATATTTTTATGTGCTTGCTCAGATTATCTATGGTATGCTAGGGATTGTTACATTCTAATTCACACATGTACGTAGCCAATACACTCTTCCTATATATTATACAGGAGCCAAGAGAATACTTAAAAGAGTATTTTGTGTTAGCGGTACACAAGGACTTTGAAAAATTATTATTTTTTCACATTTAGATTTGCAAAACTTACAAAAACATAATTTTGAAAAACAAGATCTTACAAAGAATTATATAGCTTAAGATTCCGTGTATCGAGATTGAAATGTGATTAAGTATGTGTAAGCCTGAATATGCGAACCTACAAAGTAGAAGATGCTAAAAGCTAGTGGTGTAGTAGTGACCCATTCCACGTCTCTCAGAGGACCAATGATGAGAATCTTAAGGACGCAGAGTGCTATTGATGACTTTTGACAGAAGAATCCAAGGTAAAAAACAAAAAAATCCAGTGATCTTACGTTCAGGACAAAGCAAGGAAATGCCAGCCACTTTAATGTACCTAAAGCAATTCGTAGGTCCCTAGAGAGATCACCCAAGTCATCTTGTGATAATGCTTCTCTCGTCTTCTTATATAATGAAGTTATCCGACATCGACTGTGAAAAGGACGAGTGGATGGTTAGTTTATAAATATGAAAGAAACCTCACTGTTTGAACTAGCTTTTGGAGTGAGAGAGATTTAAGATCATCCTAAATTAATACCAGGGCATGGGTTATCAGCAAGCCTAGGCTCGACAGTCACACTAGAAATATCAGTTGTTATTCCATTGATATGAAAGGGTTGATGATCCAGGTTACTAATAAGTCTGGACCTAACAGTCACATGGGAGATATGAAAATAATCGCGTACACAACAAGAAACCTTGGTGCATTTAGCATATCATTTTTTCTAGGCCAACGCATCGAATTGCTCTATAATAAGGAGACCGCCACTACTTTGACCCGAAAGGGCTAGTGGTCAACTTATAATCGTGAGGGAAAGCTTCAACGTTTTCAAACTCAACTTCAACTCTGTTGCTACTCATGCTATGTCAGGTCCACACCAAACATTTGTTTGTGAACAAGCACAATCGGGCAGTGATAGACAACAATTGCCATGCAAACTTAAATATGTAATAGAAGCACAACTCAACTGTAAGCTGCCATCAAATGACTACAATGTTCTAGTGAACTAGTATATTAACTCGGAAGTGGAAGCCGCCTCTAGATCCGGGAACCTTGAAAGTTAATATTGTTTGCTCTTTTATTGCGGATTTGTCGATGGGAGATATAGCTTGAATCTGCCTGTGACTCCGGTGGAGGACTAGTAGATGGATTTGCCAAATCGGCGAAGGCAATCTCGGTCGAGCAGGTGGAAGTCATAGCTTTAGTGGAAACCCTCATCTTCCCTCTCCCCATTCAGAATAGGCTTCGAGGGTGGAGTCCGATTACGTTGAGACCATGCAGATGTCTCCAAGTCGAGATCAAAGGTGCACTTATCACCTGAGCCCATGACTTATTGAGAGGTTTGGTAGGCCTTTCCTTGACCCATTGCAATAGGGAAGCAAATTTAGTTGCTGATTGGATTGCTAGGGCCCAACGGTCTGGAAGGTTATCTGGCAACTGGGTTCTTGGACCCCACTCCTACTCGTCTTGATTTACTTTTCTCTGAAGTTAGGGACTTGTATTTAGTAAACTACTCTACGTGAATGATAATTTTCTTTCGTAAAAAAAAAAAAACTAACATATTAGCTCAAAGACACAGACACACTCTCTCTTCCTTGCGAGACCAACAGCTCCTCGACGAGCTCAACTGAGCCCCATCACGTCTCATCAAGTCTTCCACGGTGGTCTAATTTCCCCTCCACGGCGACCAGTCCATCCATGAAATATGACATTTTTCAATTTCAAAACCGCTTGATCGAATATAAAGATTTTGATTGATTATCAATCTCAAGAAATATCTGACGGAAGATCCTAATTATGCGCGATATCTTTTTATTCATTTATTTATGTATCATGTATGTTTACTGTATTAACACACTTTGATTACCTTTTTTATAATGGAGATCTCTAGTTGCATGAAGAGAAATGTACACTCCCACACCTTATTTGGTTTCTAGCCATCCTCAATAGGTTAGTGACAACTTTATCTTCACGCGAAATTACATAATGTTGTCATTCTAGCCAATTTTTATCAAAAATCGACTAATATGGCACAATATAGGTGAAATTACATAACATTGTCATTTTAGCCAATTTTTATCGAAAATCGACTGATATGGCACAATATAGGATAAGTGGAAGCCAAAAATGGTGAAATTGAAATACCACTACTTTTATAGTTAATTTTACTTATTTTATGAAACAAAGAGAAGCAATTCCCTTCTTTTAGAACTAAGGTCTAAGCACACGTCCAGCCACTAACATGATGAGGATCGCGGCAAAGGCCATACTGCCCGAGGAGAATGTCTCATTAACTATTTATTTGAGCAATATATATGATTAATTTTAGGAAAATGTTGTTCAAATCATTCAATTTTCGCGAAACAAGCATAACCTCCACATATTGATACCTAAATTTTGGTGTGTGTATATATATATATATATATATTTATCTATCATGCATTGTCGTTTGAATTTAGGCTAGATGTGAGCTTATATTCTGCAGGCAATCTGGATTGGGGATCATCTTGACTTTGGTTGAGGCGAGTAGACAATATCTGAGTCCCTTGAGCATGTTTTTGAGCTTAATTGAGCTGGTGAAATGATCATTTAAAAAAAAGGATTAGTTAAATGCATATTTTTAGGAAAAAGCCTAATTTAAGCTCGAAGATTTTCACGAATGAGCTTGGAAAATAAAAATTAAATTTGGCCAAAGTGCATGCATGGTTGTGCCGAATTTCATGTGGGTATGGACCTAAATTCCAATTCAAATCAGTCCTTTCTGATTATTTAAATTGAGTGAGGCCTTTAATAAATTACCTATCTAATTAATTAAGCTCCAGTTCGAGCCTGAGATGTCACCATGAGTCCACAGAGATTGAGAAATTTGGCCATCACCACCATCATCTTCTTCTGGCCAAAATTCAAAGGAGTGCTGGAGGATTTGGACTCTTCAACAATTGAATAATTTAAATAATTATCCAAAAAAATAGAAACCTGAAAAATCAAAACTTTGTCTCTATCAGCTTTAGATAACCAAGAGTCTTGTCTAATTCAAACTCTTTCAGGATCAGAATTTTTTATCCAATGGTCCACATTGAATCCTACTTTAGTTAGGATTACCAACCGATGGTCAAAAAATAATCCTACGTTGACTAGGATTAGAAAAGCCTTTTGCCTATAAATAAGAGACTTAGCTCTACAGTTTGGGTTGGCAATTTCAATATTCAGGCTAAAAAAAACAGAGAAAATTAAAGGGTTCGATTGTCCTTCCCGAGGTCAAGACAATCTCCTAGCTCTTCTGTCCAACTCGCCTCGTGCTCCACTTTGCTCCACTGCCACCTTAGCCCATCCGAGCACCACCGATAGCCTCGCCATGAACCAGTCAGCCCTATCCAGCTGCTAGATCAACCACCGAAGCTGTTGAACTGTCCAATTTTGCCTAGCCAGCCTGGCATTGCTCAATCAGTCTTCTGTCCAGCCACTATTTATGCGCAAATTCAGCCTTATTTGGGTGGTAAATCAGCTCGCTTTCTCTTGTTACTCGAGGTCTAACATAGCTGCATCTTGTGTTAGAATTTTGGCAAGTTCGGAGCTTGAATCAAGCCCAAAAGGGACTGTTTTTGGGCAAAAATCTCAATTCTGCTCATGCTGGAATTTTGCTTAGAAAAGGTAAAGATTCTCGACTTTGGATTGTAATTTGTGCTCATTTTACTTGGAAAACTTGCATATATGTTCTAATGCCTTGATGAACTTACTTGATTTGCAATTAGAAGTAGAAAATTTGATCCTTTTTCATCAATCCTTGCTAGATACCAAAAATTGGAGATGTTGAGAAAAAAAAAATCTGATTTTCCCTATCAAATTCTAATTTACTCATAAATTAATTGAATTCAATGATACTTTTGGGAATTGATAAAATTTAATCGGAAACATGTCTTTTCTCAGGGTAACAAATTATTCAACAATTTTTGGATTTACTTAAAAAAATCGGAATTTTTATTGAATTGGATGATGAATTCGGCACACATGCTTTATCTTGGCCAAAATTTACCCTGTAATGGATGGTCGGTTTTGCTGTGATTTCTATCCCTTGAATACTTCATTTTTTGTTTTGTTTTGCATATTAGTGTAGTTTCATGTTTGTTTGATTTTATGTTAAAAGTTTGCACTTAATTGAACAATCATGCTCATAATACATTCTCCCCAACGTGCCTTCTTCATTCGGAGTATATACATTATGGCATCCATTTTGACTTCTATTTTGAAGTAAGATCATCCTCCGTATATATGAGAATTATATATCTAACTCATTTCGAGAGGCAGATTGATAATTCTAAATAGCATTTCATGGTTTGCCCTATGTACATAGGGGTGATGGTTATTCTATTCAATTCATTTTTCCGGCCCTAATGTTAGGATGCGTTAGGAATTAAATTTGAATTTTCGGATTTAAGGTGTATCATTAGCAAAGTTGTTCACTTTTGTTCAAATTATGTGTTTTTCCTTTGTTAAATAAATCCCTAAAAAAATTATCAAAAAAGATGGTGCCTTTTGTTAAGGTAAAATCACTTTTTTTTTTTCATATTTCTCATATAAAAAATAACATTTAATATAGGTTGGGTCTTTGAGAAATCAATTTCTTAAACTTTAATGAATGTTATTTCACTTTTAGGGTAGTTTTCATTTCATCTTTTCATAAATCCGAAAATGCATAAAGACCAAAAAAAAAAAAATCATTAACGTGCAGTTTAATAGCATACTTGCCATGTCATATTTTTATCCAACATCAATATTGCATATCATCATCTTGCATGTCATTTAGCTTAGTATAATTTTGCATATACTATAGTCTTCGCGTGTTTAGGTTAGTCCATTGCATCTCTTGTCATATGGTTGCATTAATAATTTACCTAATAAGAGAAAACCCGAAAATCACCGAATTGAGAATTTGTCATGAAAATTGGTATCGAATGGCATTAATTTTTGTAAATTAATGTAATCAAATCTTCAAATTCATAATCTCTAGTTCGTAGAAAAAAAAATGGTCTTCCTATCATTTTATTTGAGTTTCTAATCAATCTACCGATAATGATTAGTGGTGGCTCTCAATTGAATAAATTTTGCATGAAAAAAACCTAACCTGCCATTTAGTAGGACTTGTGAGAGTTCAAATTAGGTTAGTCAATTTAACCTAATAATCCATTAACCTTTGATTAATTTTTAGGTTGCAAAAGCTACTCAGTGCTGCCCATGGACGTATTTTGGATGGTTGTGTCAAAAAAATATTATCTTTGCTAAGTCTCGAATAAAAGGGGATACTGCTGGTAGAAATGGGCGATTAGTGCCTCTAAATAATTCATAAGTGCAAATTTTATTTTTGCAGAGATTGGTTTATTATTTTAGTGAAGATTTTCAGTTTTTATTTTTTCGACTTGTTTCTTCTGAGGCAGGTTTCAATAGGTTCTGGCTCGAAATGGAGGGACAAAGTTTTATATTTTGCATGATATCGTATGTCGAGTATAACTATCTTTTCCTGATGATGCTTAAAATTTAATGTACAAACTTCTTTTAATGATTTAATAGTTGATTTAAATATTACACCATAACATTGCAAACATCGTGGTTGAATTGATATTTATATAATAATCTGACCAGTAATTAATATGATTAGTGATTAACGTTGTAATTATAATCATGCCTAATAGTGATACGCGACCTCCTCAAACTACGTTTCCAAGAACCCCACCAACAATTCTCAAAACAGCTTCTCTCCGTCAACGCCATCTCGCTTCTCTGTAGGACAATTTCTGAGGGGAATCCAATAGAAAATTTATACATCTTTCATCCTTTTCATTCTTTACACGTTTAGTGTACTACAAAATAGGAATGGGTCTCAATGAGAGGGTTTCGGAGGGAATGAAGATTTGGTAGCCGCAACGCGGTAGTTCCATGTCTCATTGCTCCTCTTACAGAGATCGGAACTTGTCCCCTTGGGCAGCTTGTGGGTCAAGAGGATCAACTCCACAAATTGGTCATTGCAAGCTTTCTCCACCTTCACGAGCTCACGATAACATTAATTAGTGGGTGCATAGGTGTTGGCATAGACTACGATTTGAAGGAGCTAAGACCCACAATCGGCAGTCATTCCCTTTGCGCAATCAGGGTTTACCGCGAATTAACCCTCGGAAGCAATGCAACGGTGACAACCAACAAGATCATGATGGAAAACAAGTTATTGAGCGTTGCCATGATGGTCATTTGGGACGAGAGGATTAGAAAATTGTATTGACATTGTTTATTACTTGACGATGTAGTCGGTCTAGAGATGACAACTTACATAGCTTGGGAGAGGTAGTGTATGAATGTCATGGATTCTTCTGTTGTGATACAGAAATTTATGCCGAAAACATCATGGTTATTTCTCTTGCAATAAATTCATCTCAGGTTTTACTGTTCTTCAAGGATCGAAGGTCACGTCATCTCACCATGTTTTCGATTGAATCGTTAGCCAATGGAACAAAAAGTTGTAATGAGTTGTTCGGTTGAAAAGAATTAGCCTGGAACGAATTAATACATATTTCCCTTCTGACTTCCTATCGTATATTTGGAATAGAAGAGAAACTAGTCAAGTGGCCTCATGGGTTTGAAATAATTTTATGAAATTAGATTTGCTTAAAAAAACGTTTGAACGTGTGTAATTTCATAAATACTAAATATGCGAAGTGCTGCCCATGAACATATTTTGGATGGTAGAATTAACAAAAAAATATTTGCTAAGTCTCGACTAAAATAGGAAATTGCTGGTAGAAATGGGCGATTAGTGCCTAAATCATTCAAAAGTGCAAATTTCATATTTGCAAATACTTGTTATGGGTATATTTTGTGTTTTTTTAAATATAATTTTATGCACGTTATCAAGAAAATACGCGTTGGGAGTCAAGGGCGCCCAAGGCCTATAAGGGACTGTTTGGCTATCTCTTAAAAATTAAAGTTAATAAAAAATTTCAAGTACATCTACGTATCAAAAAATTTAAATTGTGAAAGGTTTGGATGATTTGAAAATTGAAAAGAAAAAATATTGTCCAATATAGGATTTAGATTAAATAGAAAGTAAAAAGAAGGAGGTGTTTTTTATTAGATGGAAGGTATGAACCACACCGCAATAGTATCACTCTTTGATTAACTTTTTATAATGAAAATCTCTGCCTGCATGAAAAGTGAGGTATATTCTCACAAGTTGGTTTCTAAATGACCCAAATAGGCTAGTGACAACTCCATCTTCATGTGAAATTTCATAATGTAGTCATTCTAGCCAATTATTATAAAAAATTGTTGATGTGGAACAACATAAGATAAATGGGAGCTGAAAACAAAGAAAGTGAAGTACCATCACTTTTAATGTTATTCTACTTATTTCGTGAAATGGAAGAGAGCAATGTCCCCTCCTATTGCAACTAAGGTCCGTGCACACGAACTGTTCCGAGCAGAAGCCATTGTCATATGGGGAGTTTGGATGTAGGTGTCTCGGCCACTATCATGATAAGGAGCGCAGCAAAGGCCAAGAACCACCGCCCGAATTATTTTAAGCAACATAAACGATTAATTTAGGAAAATGTTGTTCAAATCATTTACTTTTCATGAAGTAAATGTGTCCTACCCATGAGCATATTTTGGATGGTAGCATATAAAAAAATCTTATATTTGCTAAAAAAAAGTCTCGAATAAAAGAGGGTGCTATTGGTAGAAATGGGTGATTAGTGCCTAAATCATTCATAAGTGCAAATTTCATATTTGCAAATACTGGTTTTGTTTTTCTATTGAAAATTTTGAGTTTTTTTTTCATTCTCCTTCTCTAAGGCAGGTGTTAGAGGGTTGAAGAGGAGGCAAGTTGCAATAGGCACTGGCTCAAAACTGGGGGACAAAGTTTATTTTTTGCATGACGTCCCATGTTGAGTATAACTTTCTATTCCTGATGGCACGGAAAATTCGAATATACAGAATACTTTTCATTATTTAATAACTGACTTATGGATATCATTTAAAGTTAATAATATAGTATGTGGCTATAGTGAAAAAATAATTATATCATTGCATAGTTAACATTGATATTTGTATGATAATCTGATTAATAATTAATATTACTAGTAATTGGTTTTCATTATAATCATGCCTAATAGTTATACAGGACCTCCCCACACCACTTTCCAAGAAAACCACTCCCCAAAACAAAAAAAATAAAAAAATAAAAAATCTCAAAATAGCGTCTCTCCGTCGACACCATCTCGCTACTATGTAGGACAACTTCTGAAGGGAATCCAATAGGAAAGTTATACTTCTATTACGCCTTTTATACCTCTATTATGCTTTTTATTCTTTACACATTTGGTGTTCTTCAAAATTGGAATAGCTCTCAAAGAGAGGGATCTCGAGGGGATACAGAATGGTTAGCCGCAATGCAATAGTTCCATGTCTCATTGCTCCTCTTGTAGAGATTGGAACTCGTCCCCATGGGCGGCTTGTGGGTTGAGAGGATCAACTTCAGGAATTGGTCATTGCAGGCTTTCCCCACCTTCACGAGCTCGCGACAACATTCATTGGTGGGTTTAGAGGTCTTGGCATAGGCTATGATTTGCAAGAGCTGAAACCCACGATCGGCAGTCATTGCCTTTGCGCAATCAGGGTTTTTGGCGAATGTAGCACTCGTAAGCAATGCAATGGTTACGACCAACAAGATCATGATGGTGAACAAGTTCTTGAGCGTTACTATTATGATCTTTTGGGGATGGAAGGGTTAGGAAATTGTTTTGAGATTGTTGATTATCTGATAATGTAGTCGATCTAGAGATGAGAATTTATATAGCATGGTAGAGGTAATGCATTGATGAATTCTTCAATTATGATTCAAACATATATGTTGGAAACATTCTCAGCTAATTCTCTTGCAATAAATTCTTCTCTAGTTTTATTGTTGTTCAAGAATTGAGGGCCTTGTCGTCTCACCATTTTTGTGATTCAGTCATTAAAAAAGTAGTAATGAGTTGTCCAATTGAAAAGAACTAGCTTGGAATGAATTAATATTCAGATTATCTATAGTATGCTACGAGTTGTTACATTCTAATTCGCACACGTATGTAGTTAATAAACTCTTCCTATGTAGTGGGAGCTAAGATAATTCTTCAAAGAATATTCTGTGGTAGTGGTGCACAAGGACTTCGAAATATATATATTTTTCCACAATTAGAGTTTGCAAAACTTACAAAAATGGAATTAATAAAATAAGGTCTTACAAGCTACAGACTCCATGGATGGAGATTGAAATGTGATTAAGTATGTGTTAGCCTCAACTTGTGAACCTACGAAGGAGAATATGCTAAAGGCCAACGATGCAGGAGTGACCTATTCCACATCTCTAAGATGATCAATAATGAGAATTTTAAGGACCCAGAGTACTTCTGATAACTTTTGATAGAATAATTCGAGGGAAAAAAAAAATATCAAGTAACCCCACGTTCAAAAGGACAAAACAGGGAATTGCCTACCACTTTGTTGTACCTAAAGCAGTTTGGAGGTCCTCAGAATGATCATCCAAATCGCTTCTTTCATCACCTAGTTTAGGGAAAATTCCGATTAAGGACCCCAACTGCTCCTATTTTCTCAAAAAAGGGCCTACAGTGAAGATTGTTTCAAAAAAGGGCATGAAATGCCTAATTTTGTTTCAAAAAAGGGCCTTAGTTCGCCGGCCGGCAAACATGGACTATATCCGGCAAACAACGGGGGCATTTTTGTCAAAATAAATTTGAATTAAAAAAAGAAAAAATTCTAAAATTAAAGAATAAAATCCTACGTTCCCACTTTTCTTTTTCTTTCTCTAACCCACCTACGTTCATCAAGGAGAAGGAGCTCACTGTTGGAGAAGGAGCTCACTCTTGCCGGTTGTAGAGCAAACATCCAGTCGTGCATCGCCACCTTTACTAGACCTCGAGAGGGAATCATAGAGCTAACACGAAAGACCCAGTCAAAACCATTCTTGAATTGGGGGCGAGGGCTTAGTGTGAACAAGAGGGATTTTCAAAATCCCTCAACTTCGAAGGTCACCATCGCAGCCGCCACCTTCATCCTCGTCTCCACCGCAACCTTGAAACAAAGTCTCCTCGCCGCCGTAGCTTGGTCTCTTGCTCCCGTTACCATCGCCACTGCCACTCGATTGCACATCATCGCTCCACTGCACGTCGTCGCTCAATTGCACACAACCAAGTCCTCCTTTACGAACGAGGGTTTGTGTGAACAGGAGGGATCTTCCAATTTCATTCAAAATTGCTCACCTTTGAAGATTGCCGTTGTCGCCCCAGTTGCCATCATCGCCGTCGCCTGGTCGCAAGTCCCTGCCGCCGAATTGCACATCGTCGCTTGGTCAACAACAGGGAGCTCCTTCTCCTTGACGAACATAGGTGGGTTAGAGAAAGAAAAAGAAAAGTGGGAACGTAGGGTTTGTTCTTTAATTTTAGAAATTTGTCTTTCTTTTTTAATTCAAATTTATTTTGATAAAAATGCCCTTGTTGTTCTCTAGAAATAGTCTATGTTTGCCGGCTGGCCAACTGAGACCCTTTTTTGAAACAAAATTGGGCACTTCAGGCCCTTTTTTGAAACAATCTTCATTATGAGCCATTTTTTGAGAAAATAGGAGCAGTTGGGGCCCTTAATCGGAATTTTCCTCCTAGTTTATAAACATGAGAGAAACCTCTATTTGAGCTAGTTTTTGGGGTGATGCTCAATTCATCCACAAAACTCAGGTTACTAACAAGTTTAGTCCCAACAGCCACACAAGAGATGCAAGTTACTATTGCTCCGATTCGAAGGGCCTGTGGTCAAAGCTCAGGTTATCTTAAATCTAGACCCAACAATCACACAAGGGATGCGGATTATTATTGCTCTGAGTCGAAGGGATTGATAGTCAATTTATAATTGCAAGGGAAAGATTCGCTTTTAAGCTAGCTCTTGGAGTGAGAGAGCCCAAGATGGCACAATACACCCCATGTCATGCTCCTTGTGTCAATTCCATCCTGGTAAACCAAAAAAACAATTGGAGAACAAGCCAACTACATTAGCCAGTGTTGAAGTTATTGTCCAACATCACTTGACAACGGGTATTTTATACTCTTTATATTCATATGGTGTCTCTCCATATATAAGCTTATGCTTTTAAGTTAGATTTTCTAACAAGGAAAGCTTGTCTGTAATTGTGCGTCCACCCCACATTAGTCAAATTACATGTGCGTTTTGTAATTTGACTTACACAGGAGAGGGGGTCTCGAAGTTGTTGCACCACATCCCTTGACAACGGGTCATATATGCTTTTTATATCCTTCTACCTATTAGATTAGGCATTTGGATTGGACTTTCTAACAGCAAAAAAATAGTGGATTGACAAAACAAACGAGCAAGTTGGACAACAAGTGTGTGCTCATTAAGATAGCCTAATGCTTACGCAGTAATGGTGACATTACTAACACAGGCTCTGAATGTTTTATAGCCAATGTTATGGTGAATATATAAGAATTGGGTAGTGAAAGACAACAATTGATGTGCAAACTGTAAATATATAATGGAAGCACAACACAGCTATATGCTGCCATTAAATGATTAAAATGTCCAAGTGAACTAATATATTAACTCAAAAGGGAATGTCTGCAAATCTAGGAACCTTGAAAGTCAATATTGATGGCTTTTTTGTTGCGAATTCACTGATGGAAACTATAGCTTACGTTTGGGAGACTCTGGTGGATGACTGGCAGATGGATTCACCAAGTTGGTGAAGGCAATCTCGGTTGAGCAAGTGGAAGCCCTAGCTTGAGTCAAAACCCTAATCGTTCTAAACAGGCTCTGAGTGTGATGCCCTAGTATGTCATGGGCAACAACGGTCCTTTCCTAGATATTATTCATCTTATACTTGATGCACGCGGAAGCATAAACGAACAGTTAACACATCCCTTACAAGAAAATGACAAGAATTTAATTTACATAAATGTACCTCTTTATTTATATTAAAAATTAATTTCACAACTTTACTACATCATCCAAGCAACACACAAAGTACAAGATGTTGGGGGCTAACAATGCAACCTAGAAGGAGTGAATAGGTTGTTTCAAAACTTTTTCAATAAATTCGCGGATCAAAGGTTGCTATGAAAAAGGTCGGGTGAGCAAATGTTTCACGACATGATATTTTAGTGTGTGCAATACCAAGTAATCATTTGGAAAAGATTTGCACACTAGATATATAGTGGTTTGGCTTATATAGCTCGCGTCCATTCCATACTATTAATGGCCACAAGATGGGTTGGAATACACTAGCAAATCGCCTCACTATTTAGAAATAGAACGTGTAACATCCTAAATTTTGAATGTTTATAAGTTAAAATAAGTTGGATTTTGGGATTAGGATATAAATGATGGATATCATCTCGAAAGACGTGAATTGGCAGCTTGGCATTAGAATGCCTAAAGAAAATGGAAAAATTAGAAATTTCCATCTCGCCCCTATCTTGTGCTAGAATCCATGACTAGAGAGTGTTAGTAATTTTAGCGAGGCTAGAAAATTTGTTCGGTAGCATTCTGAGTTATTTTTCGATCGCGGTTGAGCCAAATCAGCACCGATTGAACCCCTACCAGTCTTGAAATTTCATGAATTTCAAGAAATGTCTTGTCGATTAATTTTTTGAACAATTTGACCATCTTTGACCAAAAATAATTGATGCCCAAGCTTTATCAATCTAAATTTTACTGATAGTCCAAAAATCAGTCCATTCTTTCAGCTTTATATCGTTTTCGGTGAATAGTCACAGACGATAATTATCCTTAAGATATTTATTGGTCAAACCACTTTCTCTCCTTCATAATTATCACCAGATTCTCTCTTTCTCTCTCTCTCTCTCTCTCTCTCTCTCTCTCTCTCTAAATTTTCGGATCTATCTCTCTGCTAGCTCTAGATTTCTGCCGTCTACTTCAACTAGCCACCAATAGAAATCCAACCGTTGGATGTTTGTGATTTTTGGATATGTCATAGTCCTATCTGAGGTGAGTTCACAGAACTTTGAATCACTTCAATCCAATGTCGTTTGACCTTTTAAATCTACTTTGCCATTTCAGTCAACGAACTTGCTTTCTGTTACCCGAATTTGATATATAGCCCATGTTGATATATTTTAACTCCAACGACCCTTAGAGCTCATTTTCATATGAAAATATTAATTTTCATCTCATAAACCACCCTGTTCATCCCTTAAACACCTTGGTTTTCTTGCATTTTACCGGATTCCGCCCCACCATTATGTTTCCCCGATCGCCGCTAAGCCATTCATCGTTCCGCTGCTCATCTGGCTTTGACTCAGCCTTGTTAAGGTAAGTCAAACCCCTAAATCTCGAGTAGGATGTTAGATAATTCTTGGATAGACTCTAGGGTGCGATCCGAGGTAGATTGGTATAGAAAAATTGACTGATTTGGCGATTTTTATGGAAATCGATTCTGTGGCGAGGCTATGTTATATTATTTGGACTTAGTATGTTATTGTCATGGCTGAATATAAGCTATTAGTGGTGATTGATGTGGGTTTTGCAAGATTCGGGTACCGAAAAATAGATTTTTGAGATATTTAGAGCAAAAACGGGTTAAATAGTATTTTGAAATTACTATTCACAACACCATGGGTACTATTTACGAGCCGAGAATACTGTTCACATGCTGTCCATTTGTATTTAGGGTCAATTATTGAAATATCGTGAGCCTAAAATGTATATTTTAGTGTGAAAAGGGCACAAACCTATGCATATGATACGCCGATCGGACCTGACGTGTTTAACGCGGATCGAGTTGGCTAGAGAGTAGAGATGGAAATTTGAGCATGGACTATGTATGCATTTGCATTGTTGATCTCTATGTAGATATGAATTATTGGTGTGCTTGATTATTTCGATAATGAGCCATTTTTTGTTTGCCCTTATTTCTGTTTCTGTGACCCGAGCATCTAGGAGAGCATGTTAAAATTGGATCTGAGGGTATATAATATCCTGAGCAAGATTAGGGGTGAGTTTACTGAGATGTGTTTTCACGGTGATTTTTCCCACTTTTCAGACCGTATGACATAAGTATGGCAGGGATACCATAATATTTGATATCCAGGTGGCGGAGTATCCAGTTGGCAAGGACAATTGATGGTGAATCGATGGTTACTGATGAATGTGGTCGCCTTGGGTTGTTTGTTGTTGTTAACCTTTGTAAAGCTGACATTCAAGTGTAATATAGAGTTGAGATTGTGTGTGTGTGTGTGTGTGTGTGTGTGTGTGTGTGTGTGTGTGTGTGTGTGTGTGTGTGTGTGTGTGTGTGCGTGTGTGTGCGTGTGTGTGTGCGCGTGCTAGTCCTTACTCATTCATAGTCATGGGTAATGTATTGTTTCTGCTAGTGTTTATTTGGCCATTAAGGTTTCTCGGTCGATGATAATCTTGGGATGTCGCATGTATCGACCGTCATTGTGTAGATGTCGCGCGCTCGTAGAGGTTTGGGGCATGATAGAACGTAAGTTGATCTTTTACACGATAGATCACACTATCTTGACACAAATTTATTACTAAAAAATGTATACTTTATTTTGCCCGATTATAAAGTAGCAACATATCACAAGATCTTTTAATCAGTGCAAGCTTTCAACTAGAACAATCTCCAAAGTAACACTTGGATATAATATGTTCAGTTTTCCTAAGCCTTCAAGATCTCCTCTTTTTATAAGCTTCAACATTTTAGCCATTTGGGCATCCTTAGAGAGGCAAAAGAGCCGTTGGAAGTTGATGGGACATCTTGTCTGCAAGCTAAAATAACTTTTTTCGCATGAGCCTGGACTTTCTGAAAATAGGCGTTGAGCTGATGTTTCGCGCTAATAGCTTTCTACAAGACTCTAACGAGAGCATGAAACAGTTCCCGATAATCCTTAGAAATATCCATTAATGCCTTCACATCAAATAACAACAATTTTAGGCTTTCTTTCACAAACATCCACATGTTTGGATTTTAAACAACTCATTAGATTGGATCTTTCAAGATCTAATATTAATAATCGATGACCAGATTTTTTGTTGTCTTCAGCGGATGTTTTCACAAAAATTATTCTAACTACAAGCGATCTTTACCCGATGGTTATTACATGATCCTTAGCTATAGATATTAAATATCTGCACACCAAAGGTAAATCAAATATCAAAAGATAGTTTGGAAATTATCAAAAGATTTTACAATATATTTCTCCAACAATCTCTCCCTTTTTTATGTTAACAAAAACTATCTTGTAGAAGTGAAGTGAGACAGTTTATAAAGTGCAATAATGTAACTATTTACATAGCAAATTTCAATTATAAGGCACAATCGCAGATAAGTGATATTCTCCAAAAGATTTTGTAAATGAATCAGGAGAAGAATTGACTAAGATGATCTTTTGATTTTGAAATTGTTTTGATCAAGATGTTTAATTACGGTTCAAGATGCTTTGAGAAAAACATCCGTAGAGAGCTCAAGCTCTCCCTGTTTTTATGCTTTCCTTAGGATTGAGCACCCCTTCGCACTTAGCACATCTTTGCGTGATCTTTTAAAATTCTCCCCCTTTTTGTCTTCAACAAAAAGCATAGGTATAGGAGGAAGATCGGGGTATGAATAAATATCACTTCATTTATTCATTCACAATAAGGGGCATTTCCTCATGTCCCTATAAAATAGAATGAAAAGCCCAGTGGGAAGGAAAAAAAAAGGAGAGAGGAAAAGTCGAACGTGAGGAAGAAGTCTAGTGCTAGTTCTTACTAAAACTTCTTTATCTACGAAGAATAGCTAAGTAGAAACAAACATCAGTGGCACAAAAGATTTGATCAATCAAGTGTTGTGAGTAGGCTTGAGTTTCTTTGAGGGAGGAGTTGATAAAAAAAAATATTCAAAGAATATCAATATTAACACATGAAGTGGCTGTTGAAGATTTTCAATTAGAACAATCACAATTTGTGTCTATCGAGGAACTGCAATGGTAACTTTTCTAGAGATTAGACATACCTGATCTTTTGATATGAGCAAACATTTGGTTATATGATCTTTTGCCATCTTGCAGATCCTTGTTCATTCAGGAGGATTCGAAATTCCCAACTCCCATTTGATGAATTCAAATTCTTGCTTCTCAAGAGACTTCGTGAATATGTTAGCTAGCTGATATTTTGAGTCAACAAAGTGTATGCATATATCACTGTTATTCACATGATCTCTAATCAATTGATGCTTTAAGTCAATATGCAATATGCTTTGCTCTTGAGTGCAAGATTAGATTTCTGGTCAACTTTATATCACCTGTGTTATTATAACATATAGGAATATTTGAGTTTTGTTCCTTTGAAAATCACGATATCAACATGTTTTCCATTAATTGCCAAGTACATGATCTACTTTTATGATCAATTTTGCAACTTGTATAATCATCGTCTAAATATCCTAATAAATCAAATCTCAAAGCTTTAGGATACCATAACTCTATCATGGGTGATGAACCAATGTGCCTTAGGATCCTTTTACAGCTATTTTATGTTACTCTTTTGGGTTAGACTAAAATCATGCACATAAGCATATGGTGAGCTAGATATTTAGTCAAGAAGTAGTTAAGTATAGCAGTGATCCTAAAATGCTTATATAGAGCTTGGAATCAACGAACATACCTTTTTCATCCTTGTTTAGCTTGATAAATGTAGCCATAGGTGTCTTAATGAATTTGTGTCCTTCCAAACCAAATCTCTTCGCTAGATCTTTTGCATATTTTTCTTGGTGAATGAAGGTACCAGCTCCATTTGCTTTATTTGAAGTCTAAGGAAAAAATTTATCTCCCCATCATGCTCATCTCAAATTCACTTATTATTTCTTTGGAAAAATCCTTGCAAAGATTTTCATTAGTAGAGCCAATGGTTATGTTATCAACATAAATCTAAACTAACAAGGTGTTTTTACCTTTCTTCTTGATAAAGAAGTTAGTATCAACTTGAACATTTTTTAAGTTATGTTGAGGAAGGAAAGAACTTAATTTTTCATACCAAGCTCTAGGGGCTTATTTGAAATCATAGAGAGCCTTCGTCAATTGATAGACATTAATTAGTCGTGAAGGACCATCAAAACCTAGTGCCGCTCAACAAACACCCTTTCTTTGATATAGCCATTATGAAAGGATGTTTTGACATCCATTTGATATAAGGTGAAACCATGATTACAAGCATACGCGAGTAAGAGTCGAATAGCTTCTATTCTCCTAACAAAAGCATACATTTGATTATAATCTATGCCTTCTTCTTGTGAATAGCCTTTAGCTACTAACTTCACATTGTTTCTTACCACATTGCTTTTGTCATCAATTTTGTTGCGAAATATCCATTTCGTGTCGATGATCTATTGATTTTTGGGTTTTGGAACTAAATCCTTGATGTCATTGATTTTGAATTGTCGTAGTTCATCTTGTACAACTTCGATCCAGTTTTCATCAATGATCACTTTATGAATTGCTTTGGGCTCAACTTTGAGAGATCAAGGCTGAGGAATTCATTATATCTTTGATTGAAGATCTTATTTTGATTTCTCTATCAATTTTCTTGATATCCTGATCCTTAGGATGATCAATCTTGAACTTCAAATCATTAGGATTTTGACATGCGCTTGAAGGATTGGTAGCATGTTGATGCAGTAGCTATTGGTCATTCGCTGTAGTGGCTGTAGGGAAATACACCTCATGTTCATCTCTTTGAATACCTTTCAATGATCTTTGAATTTGACATTCATGGTTTCTTCAACAACTTGTGAATCTTTATTGAACACACGATAAGCCTTGCTACTTGTAGAGTGGTCAAGAAAGATATCTTCACTTGATTTAGCATTGAACTTTCCAACATCATCTTTCATATTCTTGAGAATGTAGCATTTGCATTTGAAGATAGGGAAGTATGATAGAATAGGCTTCCTTCTTTTAAAGATCTCGCAAGGTGTCTTTTCCATCATTGGTCTAAGAATAGCTCTACTTATAATGTGGCTAGCAGTTGCTATGGCTTCAACCCAAAAGTAGGTAGGAACCCCACTTTCGATCGTCATGGTCCTGGCTATCTTTGGAGAGATCGATTCCTTTTTTCTACAACTCCATTCTATTGAGGAGTGTAAGGAGTGGCAAAATTGTGCTCTATTCCATTTTCATCACAAAGA
Organism: Psidium guajava; assembly: GCA_016432845.1. NCBI lineage: Eukaryota > Viridiplantae > Streptophyta > Magnoliopsida > Myrtales > Myrtaceae > Psidium > Psidium guajava. The sequence continues at coordinate 12,489,357 of CM028229.1, forward strand.
CTTGCAAAGCTTTGGTTTTGGGATTATCCACCATGATTGGTTCTAATCACAGTTATTTCTCTTGCGATAAATTCTTCTCAGGTTTTACTATTAAAGGATTGAGGGTCTCATCATCTCACCATGTTTTCTATTGCATCATTAGCCAATAGAACGAAAAGTTGTAATGAATTGTTTGGTTGAAAATAGCCTGGAATGAATTAATACTTATTTCTGTTTTGACTTCCTGTCACAGGTTTGGTATATAAGAGAAACTAGTCAAGTGGCCGCATGGGTTTGAAATAATTTTATGAAATTAGATTTGCTTAAAAAAACGTTTGAACGTGTGTAATTTCATAAATTATATTTGCCAAGTGCTGCCCATGAACAGTTTTTGGATGGTAGCATGAAAAAAATATTATATTTGCTAAGTCTCGAATAAAAGAGAACACTGCTGGTAGAAATGGGTGATTAATGCCTAAATCATTCATAAGTGCAAATTTTGTATTTGCAAATACTTGTTATGGGCATATTTTGTGTTTTCGTAATATCTTTTTTATGCACCTTATCGAGAAAATATGTGTTGGGAGTCAACGGCACCCAAGGCCTATAAAGGTCAGTAAGGTTCGCTTTGGAAGCTGTCTTGGGAAAAATGCAAAGGCCTTTGGACTAAAAAGATTTTTTTTTTCGAAATGCTAGTTGTGTTTGGTACAACATATTTTAGAAACACATTGGGATACAACTTTGGTATTAATCTTTTGTGAAAAGCAATTTTTACTTTGCAATGAAAATTTAAAATATATCTTAAAAATTAAAGTAAATAGAAAAAGTTCAAGTAAATCTACATATCAAAAAATTTAAATCGAGAAAGCTTTGGATGATTTGATAAAGGAAAAGTAAAAAAATTATGCCTTAGAGGATTTTAGATTAAATAGAAAGTAAAATGATGGACGTATTTTTTATTAGATAAAAACAAACCCCTAATATACATTAAATTGGTTAAATTTACAATCTGGTGACCATACGTTAGGGAAAGTAGTCGTCGCTTCCCGTGCTACTCTCCCCTTCGCTTTTCGATTACTCTCACTTTTTATTCCCATTTTCAAACTTTTCTTTGTACTTTGATATACTTTTTTTCCTTATTTTATTGTAATCACTGGTTTATAATTTTTGTGAGACGAAATTAATTTGGGATGTCTCATTGGACACAAATTTGAGATTTTTTTTTGCAAAAATTAATTTTGGCTAAATTTGTCATGGACACCAATTTGGATTTTCAATCATATCAACCTGAAAATAAAAAGTGGTACATTTCCTTTTCTTCTTCTTGCGAAGTACCATGAGACAATAACCAGAGCAGAACCAATTTTTGTTACCTAAACACGAAAGTAAATGCCTGAATATTTTTACGTGCTTGTTCATTATCTATAGAATGTTATAGATTGTTACATTTTAATACACATACATAGTCAATGTACTTTTCCTATGTATTATGCGGAAGCCAAGAGAATACTTAAAGGAGTATTCTATAGTAGTGGTACGCAAGGACTTCGAACACTTTTTTTTTCCCTTTCATAATTATAGTTTGCAAAACTTACAAAAAAAATAATCAAAAAAGTAAGATCGTGAAAAGCATTACCAAAGCAGAACCATCGTGCCTTCCTGTGAATGGGGATTATGAATCCCACCTCAATAGTATGACTCTTTGAGTAACTTTTTTTTTATAATGGAGATCTCCAGTTGCGTGAAAAGTGAGGTATATTCTCACAAGTTTTTTTCATAATTAAAGTTTGCATAACTTTAATTATGAAATTTCATAATTATAGTTTGCAGAACTTACAAAAATATAATTAAAAAAGTAAGATCATGAAAAGCATTGCCAGAGCAAAACCATTGTGCCTTCTTGTGAATGGGGAGTATAAATCCCACCTCAATAGTATGACTCTTTGAGTAACTTTTTTTATAACAGAGATCTCTAGTTGCGTGAAAAGTGAGGTGTATTCTCACAAGTTTTTTTCATAGTTAAAGTTTGCAGAACTTACAAAAATATAATTAAAAAGTAAGATCATGAAAAGCATTACCAGAGCAGAACCATCGTGCCTTCCTGTGAATGGGGATTATGAATCCCACCTCAATAGTATGACTCTTTGAGTAACTTTTTTTTATAATGGAGATCTCTAGTTGCGTGAAAAGTGAGGTATATTCTCATAAGTTTTTTTCATAATTAAAGTTTGCAGAACTTACAAAAATATAATTAAAAAAGTAAGATCATGAAAAGCATTACCAGAACAGAACCATCGTGCCTTCTGCCTTCCTGTGAATGGGGAGTATGAATCCCACCTCAATAGCATGACTCTTTGAGTAACTTTTTTATAATGGAGATCTCTAGTTGCGTGAAAAGTGAGGTATATTCTCACAAGTTGGTTTCTAACGAAACCAAATAGGCTAGTGGCAACTCCATCCTCATGTGAAATTTCATAATGTAGTCATTCTAGCTAATCATTTTAGAAAATTGCTGGTGCGGAACAGTATAGGATAGGTGGGAGCCAAAAATGGAGAAAATGAAGTACCACAACTTTAACTTTATTTTACTTATTTCGTGAAAAGGAAGAGAGGCATGCCCCCTCCTTTTGCAACTAAGGTCCGTGCACACGGGCTGTTCTGAGCAAAAGTCATTGTCATATAGGGAATTTGGTTGTGGGTGTCTCGGCCACTATCACGATAAGGAGCGCAGCAAAGGCCATGAACCAACGCCTAAATTATTTTGACCAACATAGATGATTAATTTAGGAAAATATTATTCAAATCATTTACTTTTCGTGAAACAAATATAACCTCAATGCGTTACTGAGTGCTGCCCATGAACATATTTTGGATGGTAACATGAAAAAATCTTATATTTGCTAAGTCTTGAATAAAAGAGGATGCTACAGGTAAAAATGGGCGATTAGTGCCTAAATCATTCATAAGTGCAAATTTTATGTTTGCAAATACTGGCTTTGTTTTTCTTTTGAAGATTTTCAGTTTTTTTTTTCGTTCTCTTTCTCTAAGGCAGGTTTTAGAGGGTTAAAGAGGAGGCTGGTTGCTATCGGCTTTGGCTCGAAACTGATGGACAAAGTTTTATTTTTTGCATGACGTCCTATGTTGAGTATAACTTTCTTTTCCTGATGGCGCGCAAAATTTAAATGTACAGACTACTTTTCATTATTTAATAATTGATTTATGGATATAATTTAAAGTTAATAGTATTGCATGTGGCTATACTGAAAAAATAATTATATCATTGCACAGTTAACATTGATATCTATATAATAATATGACTAATAATTAATATTAATAGTAATTGGTTATCATTATAATCATGCCTAAGTTATACGGGACCTCCTCACACCACTCTCCAAGAAAACCCCTCCCCCCCAAAAAACAATTCTCAAAATAGCGTCTCTCCATCGAAACCATCTCGCTTCTATGTAGGACAACTTCTGAGGGGAATCCAATAGAAAAGTTATACTTCTATTATGCTTTTTATTCTTTACACCTTTGGTGTTCTACAAAATTAGAATAGCTCTCAAAGAGAGGGCTTTGGAGGGGATATGTATTGGTTAGCCGCAATGCAGCAGTTCCATGTCTCATTGCTCCTCTTGTAGAGATCGGAACTCGTACCCTTGGGCAGCTTGTGGGTCGAGAGGATCAACTTCAAGAATTGGTCATTGCAGGCTTTTCCCACCTTCACTAGCTTGCGACAACATTCATCGGTGGGATTAGAGGTCTTGGCATAGACTATGATTAGCAAGAGCTGAGACCTATAATCGGCAGTCATTGCCTTTGCGCAATCAGGGTTTTCGGTAAATGTAGCCTTCGGAAGCAATGCGATGGTGATGAACAACAAGATCATGATGGTGAACAAGTTCTTGAGCATTGCCACTATGATCTTTTGGGGACGAGAGGGTTACAAAATTGTTTTGAGATTGTTGATTATCTGATGATGTAGTCGATCTAGAGATGAGAACTTATATAGCTTGGGAGAGGTAGTGCATTGATGGATTCTTCAATTATGCATTCAAATATTAATGTAGGAAACATTCTCATTTAATTCTCTTGCAATAAATTCTTCTCAAGTTTTATTGTTGTTCAAGGATTGAGGGCCTTGTCGTCTCACCATTTTTGTGATTCAATCATTAAAAAAAGGTAGTAATGGGAGCCAAGGTAATTCTTCAAAAAGTATTCTGTGGTAATGGTCCACAAGGACTTCGAAAAATATACATTTTTCCACCATTAGAGTTTGCAAAACTTACATGTATGGAGCTTGAAATGTGATTAAGTACGTGTAACCCCTCAACCTGTGAACCTACGAAGTAGAATATGCTAAGGGCCAACGGTGCAGTAGTGACCTATTCCACATCTCTATTGATAACTTTTGACAGAATAATTCGAGGTAAAAAAATAAAATAAAATGGAGTAACCGTACGTGGCCAAAACAGAGAATTGCCTGCCACTTTATTGTACCTAAAGCAGTTTGGAGGTCCTCAGAGAGATCATCCAAATCATCTGGTGATCAGGCTTCTCTCGTCTACCTATATTGGGGGTTATAATAATAGAGCAATGTAAATACGTGATATGAAAATCGACGATTGGAGTAGGTATGTAAATACGTGATATGAAATGGACGATTGGAGTAGGTTGATACGTTCTCTTCTTCGTTTCTATATGCGGCAAGAGTCACGATCCTCGAAGTCGGAGTAGTGAGGTCAATGGCCCTCGCCGATGTCCTTTTTTTTTATTTTTTGTCGTTTAGGAGGTCTTCGGTGTCCTCCTTTTGAGAAGCCCTCCGGTGATAGAGACTTTTAGGCTCCTTTCCTTCCGCGAAAAATAGATGGTTTGAAAAATATTTTCTTGAAAATGATTACTTGTATTTTTTCAAATAATTAGCCAATGAAAAATGTTTTCATAATCCGTAACAAATCATGTTTAAACATTTTCGTGAACGATGAAGATATTTTTCATTCAATAATTTTTATAAGCGTTATAAGCGATCATTTTTGAGCAAATATTTTTCAAACAATTTATTTGCCATAAAACAAATAGAGCCTCATTTATTTTTATTTTTTTTGCCATTCCTTTTCATATGAGTATGGCTTGGATTCCTATTTAAAGATTTTGTTTGATTATCAAAATCGAGAAATATCTATGAGGAAGATCCTAATTACACATGATATCCCTTTTTTAGATGTTTTGTGTGTGTTTACTATGGTATCACTCTTTGGTTATTATTATTATTATTATTATTATTATTATTATGGAGATCTCTGGTTGTTGGAAAGTGAGGTATACTCTCACACGTTACTTGATTTTTAGCTGACCCCAAGGCTAGTGACAACTTCATCTTCATATGAAATTTCACAATAGTCACTCCATCCAATTTTTATTGAAAATCGCTGATGTGGCACAATATAGGATAAGTGGGAACCGGAAACAACAAAAGTGAAATACCACTACTTATAACGTTATTTTCTTTTTTCATGAAACGGAAGTGGAGCAATGCCCTTCTTTTTAGAACTAAGGTCCGTGCAAGAGGGCCAATTCAAGCGGAAGACATTGTCTGGTGGGGAGTTTGGATGTAGGTGCCTTGGCCACTAACATGATGAGAAGCGCGGCAAAGGTCATGAACCACCACCTGAGAAGGATATTTCACAGCTGACTAATTATTTTAAGGGATATAAATGATTAATTTTAGGAAAGTATTGTTCAAATCATTTGCTTTTTTATGGAAGAAACGTAACCTTGATGTGTTACTCAATGCTGCCCATATGGTAGCATGAAAAAAATATTATCTTTACTATGTATCAAATAAAAGAGAATACAACTGGTAGAAATGGGCTATTAGTGCCTCTAAATTATTCATAAGTACGAATTTTGAATTTGCAAAGATTGGTTTTTTTTTTTCTGTTGAAGATTTTCCGTTTTTTTTGTTATGTTTTTGTGAGGCAGGTTTTAGTGGTGAAGAGGAGGCACGTTTCAATAGGTTTTGGCTCGAAATCTGGGGACGAAGTTTTATTTTTGCAAACGTCCTATGTTAAGTATAACTTTCTTATATTGATGACGTGAAAATTTTAATATACAAACTCTTTTCATTATTTAATAATTGATTTAGGGTTATCATTTAAAATTAATAGTACAGTTTATGGCTGTATCGAAAAAAAAATTATATCATAACATAGTTAAATTGTAGTTGATATGATATATCTCAGAAGTAATTATATAATTAGTAATCATAGTCTTGCCTAATAATTATACGGGAGTTCCTCAAACCACCTTTCCAAGAACTCCACAACCAATTCTCAAAACAGCTTCTCCCCGTTGACACCATCTCGCTTCTCTGAAGGACAATTTCCGAGGGGAATCCAATAGAAAATTTGTACTTCTCTCATCCTTTTTATACTTTACACGTTTAGTGTACTAAAAAATAGAAATTGCCCTCAATCAGAGGGCTTTGAAGGGGATACAGAATTGGTAGCCGCAACGCAGTAGTTCCATGTCTCATTGCTCCTCTTATAGAGATCGGAAATCGTCCCCTTGGGCGGCTTGTGGGTCGAGAGGATCAACTTCACGAATTGGTCATTGCAGGTTTTCCCCACCTTCACTAGCTCGCGACAACATTCATCGGTGGGTTTAGAGGTCTTAGCAAAGACTACAATTTGCAAGAGCTGAGATCCGCAATTGGCAGTCATTCCTTTTGCGCAAGCGGGGTTTCTGGCGAATGTAGCCCTTGGAAGCAATGCGGCGGTGACGACCAACAAGATCAGGATAGCAGAGAAGTTTTTGAGCGTAGACATGGTTTTTTTTTTTTTTTTGGGATGGGAGGGTTAGAAAATTGCTTTTGAATCGTTGATTATTTGATGATGTAGTCGATCTAGAGATGAAAACTTATATAGCTTGGGAGAAGTAGTGCATTGATGGATTCTTCAGTTATGATTCAGAAATTCATGTACGAAACATCATAGTTATTTCTCTTGAATTAAATTCTTCTCATGTTTTACTGTTCTTCAAGGATTGAGGGCCTTGTCATCTCACCATGTTTTCGATTCAATCATTTTCCTATAAAACAAAAAGTAGTAATGAGTTGTTCGGTTGAAGAGAATTAGCGTGGAATGAATTAATATGCATTTCCGGCCTGATTTCCAATTCGTGAAATTATTCGAATACATAAGAATACATCATTCGATTCCCCTAATTGATGATACAATGAAGGAATAATGGAAACCGAATTGTCTTTTTTTATTCAGTCGAAACAAACACAATTTCATTCATCAACGAGCAAAGATAGAAGGAGTTAGATCAGAGTCTAAACATAGTAAATCCCAAAGAGCTTGAGGTCCTTGACAAGTCAATTAGGGGGGGAAGGATCCCTTTCAGCGGTCGCGACCCAATCCGCAGCCTGACTGAATTGGCTGGGGCAGTAACCAATAGAAGTTCCATTGAAATGGGCTAGCAAAGTCTTACAATTATCCAAACTAAAATTTGGAGGCCTCATGGGATGGGTGATAAGCCATTCACCATGTCCACCGCCGACTTGAAATGTGATAAATGCCCACTTACCAAAATCCTCACCCAAGTCCGGGATTAGACCCCTTGAGATCACTCGTTAAAATTAGAGATATCAATGGTTCGGCTCAATTTTGACAAAAGCCGAACTGAATCGAACTATTTGGATGTACATAAGTTTTGAATCGAATTGTGATCCGAACCGAATATAAACCGAACCAATGACCCCATTTGTTTTTCCTTTTTTTTTTTGGCCCTGGTCAACTTAACTCATTGTTCCGAGAACACACCCAATTCAATTTCTCTCTTTGTTTTTGTTGAGCGGATTAGGTTGTTTTTCAGTTTGGTCAACCTAACCGAAATTCTCCGATTGAGAAAAAAAAAGGTCATTTTTCCATTATCCGAACTGAAATGCGAAGCGAACAGAAAATGCATGAAATTTCAGGTCGGTTTGATTTTTGAAACCCCTAAATATGTGTTAGCACGAGAAAACTAATTCATGAGACAGTGAATAAAGCATTGACGTATTCGTGTTGTGCAATCAAAGCAATAACGGCATGGGAATTTCCAAATCTCCAAGCGATGAAAGTTCATCTCGCGATAGATAATGACCGGCTCACACGTAAGTTTTGCAACGTTAGTAAGGATCAATTCACGCTTTCCACAGAAATAATCTACGGACACAAATGGTCCAAGTATGAGGAAACGAACGACCAGTCATAATTGGGTTTTCAACTAACGTTCCAGTTGCATGACAAATTAAGGGGCTAACTCGAAATTGAGAAGTTTATCCCATAAAATGGATAAAGATTGTGTTGCTAAAGCTTTTAATTTCAACTTTTCAAGTGTTCACAAGGTGATTAAGGCCGTAGTTGTTCCAGATCTCATACAAGGCAAGGAAAAGTTTAGAGGCTTAAGTTAGATTGATCTACTCTGTACTTTTGATTTTTTTTTTTTGGTTGAAAAAAGTGATTTTCGGCTAATTTTTATTTGACTTTTGTTGTCAAGTGTTGGGAAGCTTCAACGTTGGTGTGTGAAATCTTTGTGTTTAGTTGAATTGGATCATTAAACTTGTTTCCTAGGATGTGTTTGATGGATTTCCTAGGAGTAATTTGTTTGTTTCTCTAAGATGTGATGGCAATTTTTAATGTGGAACATGTGGAAATGGAGAAACTACACCTGTAAATGATATCTTTGTGATTCAACTTAGTTAGCGATGCACTAGCTGAGTGTCGTCAATTAATCACAGGGTCGGTGATTTAGGTTGTTGATGTTCATGGATTGTCGCTATTCATGTTGTCGATTATTTGGTTGGTCGATTTTCATGTTATCGATTCTCCATGTACGATATCATGTATTGCATGAGAAAAGAAAGTAGGTCAGTATAGATAACCTGCGCATGTGAACATTGAAAAACGCAAGGTAGATGTATGTTGAAAATTATTCACATGAAAATGCGATGTGTTCCAGACGTCGATTCTTGAAAATGGGTGTTGATTTCGTTATTGATGTAAGGGAGATGATATGACTATGATATAATCATGTGTATTGTTAATAAATGATTAAATATGAAAAGTATAATGTTATCCCCTCGTTGTTGATGGTTCAGCCACGCCCGATGCTGCTAAACGGTTGAGCCATGAGGGGGTTGAAATGAATTTTATTCTTTGTATTCAATAAGTATTGCGTCACCAATCTATTAAGATATGTTGTTAAGTGCTCCATTTTATTTTTTCATTGAGGCCGAACCTACTCCTATGCTCGAGAGATAGCTATCCATACACTAAAAAGGGATGTACGGATTCTCAAGAAGAAATGAGCCATGGGGTCCCTCCGGACCACTCGGATCCCACGAGTGAATAGAAAGTTCAATCTACATTGGATCTCACATAAATCGCCTCATCTATCCTCCTTAGGAGAGGTTTGGTTTCAAACCCAGTTCCATATGAGACTTTGAGTATTCAAAGATGCCCTTGCAATTTTTAATAAGATGACTCAATAACATGTCGATTCTTATAATTTCGTCACCCAAATATTAGTGGTGACGATGTCTCATGTGTCGGGATGTCTTGGGAGTCGACATGCCCAATGTATTGAGATGCCCCGTAGCAGAAATGCCGCGTGTGTTAGGTTGCACTAGGAATAATCAGTAGGAGAAGTAACGAATATGATACATGCCTATGTGTGGGTAAATGGGCACAAATGTCTATTAGTGAATTAATTGGCGGTAGCCAAGCCTCATGATTTGTCATGCTATCCACTTGCATTCGAGTGAACAATTCCATACAATGTTGTTATAGATTACGACCATCGACATATCATGGTAAGAAAAATAATCCCATGCACTCGTTATACTTTGTCATTTTATATTGCTTTGAATTAACATTCTATTATATCAGGTTGAGTGATGAGGTGATCTCCTACTCTAAACTTAGAGATTTCACTTACTGGGTTTTAGCTCACCCCTTATTTTTCAGTTGGATGGTGCACCTTCCACCACTGCGGTTTGGAGTTCCTAGACATTTGGTAGTGATTACCACAAGATGCTTATACCCGAATTAGTGGTAATTTACACTAAGTGTAATTTCGTGATACGGGTCAATGAGTAGCTTGTTGAACCACCTAGGGGTCGGCAGACCCCTAGCTTCGATGGCGATGGCTTGTCGTTGAACGAGGTTGTCGATTCGTAGCGTTGACCTTAACTTTTGTATAGGAAAATTTTTGGTTATGCGAGTATTGTTTGATATAGGTGACCCTGGTCCTTCTTAGGACTTGTGTGTTTTGTGTTTGTTTGGACGTGGTACAAATATATTGTTATGCTAATGGTACTATTAAGGAGATGCATATGTATTTTAACTAAACTCGCAGAATTTTTTGTGAGTTGTTGTGAATATTTTCTTGTGTTTCCTCATGCTAATGATAATAATTACAACATATAATCGAAAAAGACACGCTTCGCGGGTGTCCTGGGCATCACATTTGTCACATGAACTATTCTAATTTTATATTGCAAGTTTATTCATGTACATCATTATAGAATGATACAACTTCACCATTGAACAATTCTCTTTAACCAAGACAAGAATAAATTAAATTAAATAAAAACTCGTAATTAAAAATAAAGAAAGCCGCTTAACAAAAAAGAAATGAACAAAAGTGGAACAAAGTAAATACATATGTTGTTAGTAGATAAAATACGCAAAACATATTTTATTCAAATAAATCAAAACTATACATCAAGAAAATTTCATTGAATAAGGCCAAATTTCATTAACTTTAATTATTGCAGTACAACTTATGTCTTTTGTTCTTATCTACAATTCAAATATTAGAGTTTAAAACTGAAATATAAGTAAAGAGGAAATACATCTAAATATATTGTTAGATGATGTAGTTTACTTTTAAAACAATTACAATAGTAACAATGAAGAAAACCTCTTACATTATTGAGTGAGATATTCATGGAAATTTTTTCCCTTGCATAAATACACTATCTATAATTTGAAACTATAATTTGTGTCAACTAAACAATATCACTTATAAAAATATAAATATTGATCATTTAAAAATAGGGTATTGCTATTAAAAATTTCAAACTAGTACTCTAACACAAATTTACCATTCGTCAAAATGTAATATATCAACATACGTGAATTTTCCATGCCGGAGTGGTCATTCTTAGTGTCAGAATCACCTTGCAGTCATTTTGAATGATTGATATTTCTAGAATCGCAAATAATTCCATTAAAAAAAAGAGAAAATAGCGTTATATTCCATTTTTCTATTGATCTGGACAAATATTTCTTTTCTTTTTTTTTCTTTTTTTGCAATAGAAATTTATGTAAATTTCGAGGAATAGAGAGTAGGTATGGGGATGCTCCACTTAAATATATATTTACGCATATGTTAACTCTAAGTGTCTCTTTTTCCGTTCCTTGATTGTTTATACATGGTTGTTCAATCATTCATTAAGTCAGTGCAATTTCAGGCTATATTTATTCAGTTGTTTATCATCAATCATAAAAGAACGGTTGAAAAGCAGATAAAAAACATAAAGATCGCATGAATTAATGAGATTTGGCAATATATCTATGTTCTCAGTCAAACATCTTACCCTCTTTCTTTCTTTCTTTCTTTTTCTTTTTGTATATTATCAGGTTTGTGCAAACTCATATATATATATATATATATATATATATATATATATATAGACACACACACAATCAGATGAGCTTTTTTTTTTTTTTACAAGTCACGCCCCTAAAAATTAGGAAAAAGAATCCTCTATAAATCAAGAGGAAAAATAAAATCTCTACAAATTAGAGAATTCCAGCTCACACCAACAAAAACCACAGGTTAAGGAGAACATTCTCAGCAGAAATTTAAATAATTTCGTCTCATTTTCGAGATCACTTCCGTACAAAAAGATGATAAAGTACTTTCTTTTGAAATTCACATGACCAATGACCACAATGGAGTCGATTCGCATAGACCAGGTCTCTTGAAGTGGGCCTAAATAAGTATTCTTGGATGATATATTGCGCTTTTCTGCGTGCATGAGAGGACCCAACCCAAGGAAGATATCAATTTTGTAATCTAAAGACACGAGCGCGTATGTCTAATCAATTGAAGGTCTTTGGAGTAACACGTAAGCAGCTTATCCAAGTTAAGTCCGAAGCACAAATTTTACCTCCAGTCCTAATATTCACATGGCCAGAAAGGACAACGGCTTAAGTGATTCTCGTTCCAATAGCCCTGGATCTCTATATGTCTCTCAGTGGCATTGCATTTGGGTTCCAAGAGAGCCAGATCGGCCGGTCTTGCGAAGAACAGCTGCTTGCACAAACGTCTAGTCGCAACCAGACGAGAATTGCCGTTGAACTACGCCTCTGACCGGAGACTTTAGCAGTTGCATCTCTCTCGCGATCACTTCTCGTTCTCACATTTCATTCGCCGAGTATCGACATCTCATAGTGTTCAAATTCTCTGGGTTGATCAATGGAAGAGAAGTGCCTCACTTATGCGAACCTTATTACATTGTAAAGATACATAGCATTTCAAACCCCAAGCTGACTGCCAAATTTACTATCACAACCTCTCTTTTCCTCTTTTCAAACGTTAAGCAGAGAGCATGAAATGCGAACCGAAACCCTTTCTCATACATCTCAGCTCTTTTTTCCCTCCGTCAGTGAAAGGGGTATCTTCATGAGACTTAAGGTGGATTTGGTTTGGCTTTGCAAATGTGCTTTGAAGAACTGCAAATACCTTTAGCCTAAGAGGGTTTGGAAAAATGCAAATAGCATTTGGTAAAAAAATGCTTTGAAAAGAACCTTTGGGCTAACTAGTGTTTAGCAAAAGAAAAAATTGCAAATGGTCTTTCCTACAATGTTTCTTTTTTTAAAATAAAAAATAATTTAAAAAAGAGGAAAATCAAACCCTAGGCTATCAGTGAGCCAGATCCAACGCCGGGAGCCATGGTCAAGGCCTCCAAGGTTCCGGCAACCCGCAGTGAGGGCCACATGAACCTAGGTGACAACTGCCTGGTCACTTGGGGTAGAGCAACCCCTAGCGACGTTTGCCTAGGTAGCGTGAGCCCATGCGACCATTGCCAAGGTCGTTGGACACCTGGCACCTATTGATGGTAGATCTAGCTTGTAGGTGGCCTAGGGTATGATTGTCCTTTTTTATTTTATTTTCTAATAAAATAGTTAAGTAACAAAAAAAAAGATATGAGGGGTAAAATCGAAATTTGAAAGAATAAGTGAAGATAGTTTTGGAAGAAAAAATCACCCTAGCTCATCCATTGGCCAAATACTGAAAGCTCAATGATAGGTACCGGCTTCGAGCTTTTACCTTTCCCAAGACCAACTTTCATCCCAAACCCATTGGGAATGGTTGCTAAATGCCTTACATTTTTCTCAATGAGCGTAAAGCTGAACCAAACCGGTCCTTTCTTCTCTAGGATCGAAGGAGGTGTAAGTCCAACAAGGCTAGGTAAAATTACCAAAAAAACCTAAACTTATTACACTTGTACTAATTTCACTATAAACTTTTCAATTGTACCAATTTAGTCATCAACCTTTTGAAAATTTATTAATTTAGTCCTTCCAATTAATTTTGATTGAAAATTGTTAATATGGATACTGGCCGTCTTATGTGGCATAACAATGCTGATGTAAACAATTTTTATAATTTTTAACAAATATTCAACTTTTTAATATTTTATTATTATGTTTTCTATTTTCTTTCTTTTTCTTTTTCCTTCTTCCTATGTCTATCATCAAGCCTCAATAATGGCCGGGGATTGGCCGTAGGCAAGGGCAAACCTTGACACCTTGGGTGAGGCTCGCCCTCATTGGGATTTGGCGAGGCTTGAGCTCGTCAAGATTTGACAAGGTGGAGCCTCGCCAAACTTGGTAGGGGTGAGCCTCGCTCGAGGTGAGGCACAAGCTTGTCGGGATCGGGCAAGGTGGAGCCTCACCGGCCTCGGCAACCTTGCGGGGATTTAGTGAGCTTGAGCCTTGCCCGAGGCTGCCCAGGCCAGCCCTCTCTTATGGTCGGCCGTCATCGAGACTCGGCGACTTGCGGAGGAAGAAGGAAACAAAAATAAAAAGAAAAATACATAAAAAAATGTTTAAATTTTTTGAATTTAAAAAAGAAATTGTTAAATTATTTACGTTAGTGTTAGTTGTGCTACGTAAGATGACTAACAACCATGTTAGTAATTTTCAACCAAATTGATCGAACGGATTGAATTGGTAAATTTCAAAAGATTTGAACTCAACTGCCATGACTAAAATATTTATGACTGAATTGGTACAAATGCGATAGATCTATAACTTTTTTAGTAATTCTTCTTTCATAGACAAGATTTTCTATCATCCATCCATGGAGGAATCGATTCACCATTTTAAGGGCACCATGCGTTTTACCATACCTACTACACTAAATGGCGTAACTCGTACACGTTCGTGAATCATTAATGAATGGGGGGAGATCGATCCTTTTAGGATCCAATGGATCACGTCCGATCCTTGGGGATCCGAAGAAGTGCCCTCTTAGATCGAGCTGGATCTAAGTTGGCCATACCTTGCGGGGACCTGGCAGGTCTCAACTTACATTAGGCAAAGAGTGACTCAGCACGGTCGAATTCAATCCCCGCTCCATGCAAAATCAAGCAAAATGGCTTTGTCCTCTCGCCATCAATACCCAAAAGCGGGGTCGGTCAGTATACCGTGTCGCGAACCGAGGAAAGGACGACGGGTTCTCTTATGGTCCCCTCAATGGCTTTCCTTTACCTTTCTTTAAAAGCCTCACTTCATCTTGTTGTAGGAATGTTAGGTTGATATCTTCCTTTGGTTCTTGGAAGAGAAGTGCTGATGTTTATTTATTTTTGTCTAAGAATTCAACTCATGTCTTTCTTCTATTCTTTTTCTCGACTATCCTTTTATCCGGACAGTGTATCAGCAAGGGTCGACCCCGATATGCGAGGGTACACTTTGTTGGATAGTATTGGTATTGTGCTGAGCTCGGACCACGCCGGTACCGATGAAATTTTAACACATTAGTGATCTCCCGTTGGCATTTTGAGTTGTCAGAGATAATGGGTGGGAAGAGAACAAATTTGCATAATCAAGTGAGTTAGATAACTTGATTGTCCCAAAAGATCAAACTGATAGCTAAAAGACGATAAAGCAAACTCTCATTGCACTCAATTATCTGGAAAGTTTTCTTGGTCGATTGTTCTTAGTTTTCCACATAGTATATAATATGTGCCTTTGCTGGTAATGGATTGTATTTTCAATTCAAAGTTAGAAAGAACTATTAATCTCTAATGTTGTGGAAGGAGTGAAAATTAAACCCGCGTGTGCACGAAAACTAGTTACTGGTAAAAGAAAAACAGTGTATGTTCCATACGAGCACTAAAAAAAAAAAGTGACTTTGCATAAACGACGAAATCTTTTATTAGTATTGTTATTATTTTTAAAGGATGACTGTTATTTAATATCAAAATGTGTTATAGTGCGAGTGATTTTTGGTGTTACACTAATTCATTTTGTCTTTTATTTGCTTTTCAACTCTGATTCACCTTACTAATAATCTCACAAATTTTGCCCCACGTTTGATTCGGGTGTTTGAAAGAGGTTGTTCTTCCGATATATTTTTCGGAAAAGTGTGTAATTTCGGAATTTTTTTTTAACTTGCCTTGTATACAGAAGATATGTAAGGGTGCGCACAACGACGCTTTAAAGTAGGATTCCTATTTGAGAAGTATTTTTTGAATAGAAATTCGTGTGGTAACACAACTTTTGAAATAAAAATTCGTTTATTTAAGTAATTTTATTTTTTTTAACTTTTGGAGCTACTTTAAGTAGAAAATCAATTTTCAGAACAAAAGTATTGCCACGTGTGCCCGTGGATCTATATCAACGTTTTCATTTTTTATTTTTTGGCGAGACAATGTTTTCAATTGACGGGCGAATATAATTTACCAATTATGTTTACTTGTAGCCGTAGAGCATGTGACAGCTCATGAGGCATCGATTCTGAGCAACCTCTTGCGCTTGACAGAGCACATGCACTTCTCATTTATTAACATCTTTTTGAACATCTCAAACTCAACCCTCTCTCCCCCCACTTCTCTCTCTCTCTCTCTCTCTCTCTCTCTCTCTCTGCGGCCATTGTTTCTCTCAGGCGACAAGAACAAGGGGAATGTCCGGTCAGATTTGTCATCGGAGGTTCGATTTCCCAATCTAACCTCGCTCTGCGTTTTGGGGTACTTTCGATTGGGTCCTTCGAGATGTTTTGTCGACAATCACGTTGATTTGCTTGCTCTGTTTTGTTCTCTCTTCGAAGATGTTATTGCTAGATCTCTGTGCATGATGAGCAGCGCAAAAAGCTTTGGTTTTGACTGATTTTGAGAGATGGGGTTCTCGATATTTGCAGGGATTGAAGCTGCTTCGCTGCGTTTCTGCGGTTGTCTGGAAAGTTCGCATTTTGACTCTCTCTCTCTCTCTCTCTCTCTCTCTGGTACCTTTGCCATTGCCGCTCTCTTGATTCAAAGTGATAGTGTAATCTTTCGCAATCATGTGGGGGTGTTTTGCTTGAAAGTCTCTTTCTTGGGGAGTTTCCACAGCTAATTTCACTGTGGCATTCAGTTTGAGTCAGTGTAGACTTTGGAGCTCATTTGAGTCTCTTAATTTCCCCCCAAAAAGTGAACAAGATGTCGTCTTCGAATCCGAATGAGCCGTTGATCCAAGAGTCCTCTTCTAGGAAGCTCCCTGATTTCAAGCAATCAGTGAAACTGAAGTATGTGAAGCTCGGATATCATCATCTCATAACCCATGGAATGTACCTCTTTTTGACCCCTCTCATTGTTGTCATTGCTGCACAACTCTCCACATTCTCGATACAGGACCTCTACGACCTTTGGGATCATCTGCAGTTCAATCTCATCTCGGTGATCCTATGTTCGACCCTTCTTGTGTTCCTGTCTACCCTTTACTTCCTCACACGCCCTCAACCTGTTTATCTAGTCGATTTCTCCTGTTATAAGCCA
This sequence comes from Psidium guajava, assembly GCA_016432845.1. Classification (NCBI taxonomy): domain Eukaryota; kingdom Viridiplantae; phylum Streptophyta; class Magnoliopsida; order Myrtales; family Myrtaceae; genus Psidium; species Psidium guajava. The sequence goes on from CM028229.1 coordinate 12,506,434, forward strand.
GACAGTGAAAGGAAATGCTCTAGGCAGATCTTCATGGAGAGATCGCAATTGACGGGTGCATTCACTGAAGAGAATCTTGAGTTTCAAAGGAAGATTCTTGAGAGGTCGGGACTAGGGGAGTCAACTTATCTCCCAGAGGCTGTTATAAGAGTACCTCCGAACCCCTGTATGGCAGAAGCAAGAAAGGAGGCCGAGATGGTAATGTTTGGCGCGCTTGATCAACTGTTTGAGAAGACATCTTTGAAACCAAAAGACATTGGGATCCTCATTGTCAATTGTAGCTTGTTCAACCCAACCCCTTCTCTATCTGCAGTGGTCATCAATCATTACAAGTTGAGAGGGAATATCATCAGCTATAACCTCGGTGGAATGGGATGCAGCGCTGGTTTGATCTCGATTGATCTGGCCAAGGACCTCCTCCAAGTGCATCCAAATTCTTATGCCTTGGTCATTAGCATGGAGAACATAACTCTAAACTGGTACTTTGGAAATGAGAGATCAATGCTCGTGTCTAATTGCTTATTCAGGATGGGAGGAGCTGCAATTTTGCTATCCAACAAAAGATCCGACTGCTGGCGCTCCAAGTACAAATTGGTGCATACTGTTCGGACCCACAAAGGTGCAGACGATAAGTGCTTCTCTTGTGTAACTCAAAAGGAGGATCCTACAGGAAGGATCGGAGTTGCACTATCCAAGGATTTGATGGCAGTGGCTGGAGATGCCCTAAAGACAAACATTACAACATTGGGTCCTCTGGTGTTGCCTATGTCAGAACAATTGCTGTTCTTTGCTACTCTGGTCGGAAAGAAGCTTTTCAAGATGAAATTGAAGCCATACATCCCAGATTTCAAACTGGCCTTCGAACATTTCTGTATTCATGCTGGAGGACGAGCAGTGCTTGATGAACTGGAGAAGAATTTGCAGCTTTCAGATTGGCATATGGAACCTTCGAGAATGACCCTTAACCGGTTTGGCAACACATCAAGTAGCTCTCTTTGGTATGAACTCGCTTACAGTGAAGCCAAAGGAAGGATCAAGAAAGGGGACAGGACATGGCAGATAGCTTTTGGTTCGGGATTTAAGTGCAACAGTGCTGTTTGGAAGGCTCTTCGCACTGTGCATCCCGCGAAAGAGAAGAATCCATGGATGGACGAGATCCATCAGTTTCCGGTGGAAGTCCCAAAGGTCTCGGCCATCTAGTGTTCAAAAGGTAACTTGATTTCTTCCTAGCATAGCGTAAGTATGGTAATTTTATGTAGTTAACTGGAAAAGTGTTTGAGATGCAATTCTTTTAGCTTGATATTAGAGAGATGGAAGTAGACTATTGAGCCCTCTGGATATTGGATGTTATAGCCAGAGCTGGACTCCGGGGAAATGTACGGTGGCTTAGGAGTTTGATTCTAATATCCGTTGTTCATTCCCTTTTAGCATCTCTTACCAATCTGTATTTTGAACCTTCTTTGGAGTCCTGAATGTTTGACTGATCTTTAGGGCATGAATGTTTCTTAAATTGGATTGTTGCCGATACGTGTCTCAAACCCTTGATATGCATTTCTGCTTGCATAGTTCAATGGCATCGGAAGTAGCATATACAGAAAAAGACCAGATTCAACTTCACTAACCTTAGGCACCGATGGATGAACATCGATTAGAGGTCGACTTCTCTGGGCATTTTACTAGCTTCTGTTGTGTAGTGTGATCTCTGCGTCTCTGCTTTCAACATGACCGTAGATGCTCACGGGAAATTTTCCTTCCACATGGCTCTCATCTGTTCGGGGTACACGGCAATATGACAGGTGGGAGCACATACTTTGACACCTTTCCGGACGAAGAATTCGATCCCTAGGCTGTTTTTGACCAGCAGAGAAATGTTGATTGTCAAGTGTATTTTCATGTTCTTTTCTTTTTTATGGAGACCGGGAACATAGGCAACTTAGGATTTGATATCAAGTGTTGATTCATTATGCCTGGCTTCACTACTGGGGATTCTGAATCTTCGATGTCCGTTGAATGTTGAGTCTCAGCCATTTACGGGAGCTTTCTAGGGCTACGTTTGGTTGTCCATATTTCTAGTTAAGATAGACTAGATATAATAGAATGAGATGTCCAGGGATTTTGTCATATTCTATCCATCGTTTGATAAACTGTGGATTTAAAGTCGAATATTCTCCTATTCTACTATATCTATTATTTGGTAGAAACTGTATATCAATATAAAGGACATATATGGTCCTGTGCGGTGCCCATGGCCATGAGAACATATATACTTGAAAACATGCACAAATAATTGGACTTACAAAACTCATTGGAAAAAGCAAAATTAAATTAGACTCACGAACCAATACATTTAAAATACTCTTTGCATTATTTAATACATACTTCTAATTGACTAAAGTTTGAAGCCAAATCTAAAAACATATTAAGCTATTTGTAAGCGTTTGGAATTGTTAAGTAGGCTCATGGCAACCCACAAATACCACATTGCGAAATTACTATAAGTCAAATTGATGATTGTAGATAGCAAGTAGGTAATCTACTCCTTTGAAATAGTACAAACTTGAGCCTATGTCACGTCTTGAACCTCGAGCACGTGCCATCCCTACCAAATACCTTAGGTCGAAAAGATTAGCGTCTCAAGTGCACTAACGACCAAATTAAAATTCCTATGTAGGCGGAAATGTTAAAACTCCCAGACATAAACATAAAAATAGACAAGGATAGCAACGGAGAAAATTCTATTTCTATTAATTGGCCAAACATTTTAATACATCAACAAAAGTAGATGATCACTAACCTTATAGAGTTATACATAATAAATACAATCTCATCTTTTAGGGCGGCTCCCTAAGAAGAAAAAAGATCGGTGGGCCGGGAATAGTTAGCTACCCATCTATTCAAAAAGAGGGGCTACTACACCATCATCCTTAGCATCAACTGAAATCACAAAAAGTTGTCATTGTCTTATGATCATGGGGACATGAGAACGTCATTAGAGGCTTTAGATGGGTCGGTCTTTATGGATGGGTCGACTCAATGTCAGACTTGGGTGTGTCGAGATCCATCGGGTCCTAGGCAGGTTCATAAGTGGTCAGATTGGGTAGCCCCTCAAATCTGCAAAGCAGGCCGTGGAGAACGTTATTGACACGTAAGAACCAGGCATTGTAGAGGTGAGCTAGCAAGTAGTCAAATCCTTCGTCAACCCAGAGCGTGGTAACATACTGCTCCCAAACTCGGTTCATGTTTGGAACCGGATGGGGTAAGACATAAAATGACTGGTCGGTAGAGACTCCGAATCTAACGCGTCTCTGCATTACTTTGGACTTGAAAATAACAACCACAATGGGGTGAGAAATAAATCTCATTGAGTCGGCACCTAAGCTTGGCTAAGGCGTTGATTTGCTTGGGTAACCTATACAACAATATTCGATTTAATTTCCACTTAAACACAGCTTGCCTCGCTATTCGATTTAACTTATTAATTGTGGCCATTGAACCTAAACTCAGTCCCTAGTTAATCTGGCCATAATTAATTTTCCTGAACACCTAATTAAACTAATTATTTAATTTTCGAACGCAATTAATCACTTAACCAAGAGTTAGAGGCTAACTCACAATGACGTTGGCGATGACGTATGGATGCGGATAGATTTCACTGGCGACAGCGAGCGGCATCATACTTCGGCGAGTAGCGTTGGGTGTTGAACAGAGGGGAAAAAGGCGCAGGCGAGTTGCGAGGGTCATAACGGCTAAACGAGCTCAAGGTGATCAAATTGGGACGACCCAGGAACTCTCGACGGCTGAGGGCAGCGGCGAAGCATGGCAGCGCGGTTAGGGACACTAACAATGTTGACCAGAGCTAAGTTGGAGAGGAGGGGAGGCAACAGCAGAGGGAGGTGGGTGGTGGTGCTGCTGCTCGACGGTGACGACAAGTTGGCAGAATTGAGGCAAGGATGGCTGTGGCACTGCTTGACGAGATTGGGTCGAGCCATGGTAGTCTTGAGCTCGGCCGGAGGTTGCGACAACGAGCTTGCTGGGCTCACGGCAGCGATTTCTCAACTGGGATGGAGTGGTAGCGGAGTGGAGCGGTGCTTGCGATGGGGAGCAGCTCATGTGGCATCGAGAAAACCATGGGAGAGAAGACGAATAAGAAGAAGAAGAACAACCTTGGTGGTAAAAAAATAAAACAAAAGGGAGAAGTCCTCCATGCAACAGTGAAAAGGACAAGGTGAAAGAAATGATGGGAAGTTAGATTTGGCGTTGTTGGGAAATTCACAAAGGAGAGAGAGAGAGAGAGAGAGAGAGAGAGAGAGAGAGAGAGAGAGAGAGAGAGAGAGAGAGAGAGAGAGAGAGAGAGAGAGAGAGAGAGAGAGAGAGAGAGAGAGAGAGAGAGAGAGAGAGAGAGTGTGTGTGTGTGTGTGTGTGTGTGTGTGTGGGGGTAAGTAAACTAGTGAAAAAAGGGGTACAAAAAGGAGGAAGATGTACATCAGAAAATTTTAAAAAATTTGTCCTCTAGTGTATCATTTCGGGACAAAAGAGTAATTAGAAAATTTTAGGATGTGGTGAAAATTTAGCACAACAAATGAGGACATTTTTAAAAATCCCACAACGAGGGTTCGAACAAGGCTAAGTTTGGCGCGAACGAAAAATTTCTACGATGCGATTAAACGAAATTAAACTTCCGACCAGCGCTCCTACTAATTTAAAATTCACATTAAAAAATTGTCCATTTTTCCACAAAATCTAATTTTATTTATTTTGCAGGTCTCGAAATTTTGAGACGTCACAACTCTCCTCACAAAATCTAATTCACTTCCAAAAATTCACGTCCTCGCTTTTCCAAGTTACTCCTTCTGTTCCATGATATTGCCAAATCATTTTGACTGACGAAATCATCCTGTGATGAAGTATTTGCTGTTTCCTGTTTATGATCCTCATCGGGCGCTTCACGTATGATGCTCGTTCATCCAATTTGATCTCTTTGAAACTCAACATATGTGCCTGTTCAGACTCATATTTTCTTAGCATCAATATATGGAAGACATTATGCACTTGCATAAGTCTTGGTGGTAACACAAGGTGACATGCTAAAGTCTCAATCTACTCAAAGATCTCAAATGGTCCTATATCATTGGGCTCAATTTTCCTTCTTTGCCAAAATGCGATGTTCCTCTTATAAGTGATACCTTCAGGGACACGTGATCTTCCACCTAGAACTCCAAAGGTCTATATTTTAACTTGTTAGTATAACTTTTTTGACGACTTTATGCTATCCTAAGCCTATCTTTGATTACCTTAACAGCTTCCACCAACTATTGCATCAACTCAAGATTAATAATCCTCTTTTCGCCCACTTTGCCCTAACATATGGGCATTCTAAAAGCTCTTCTATAAAGCGCTTCAAACAGTGCCATCTTGATACTCTGCTGGTAGTTGTTATTGTAGACAAACTCAACCATATGCAATTATTTCTCCCAACTACCCTCAAAGTGCAGGATAGAGGCTCACAACATGTCTTTAAGCGTCTGAATTATTCTCTCAGATTGTTCATTCATCTATGGATGATAGGTCCTATCGAATTACGATTTCGTTCCCAACGTAGTTTGTAGGCTTTTTCAAAATGTGGCAGTGAACTTGATCACGATATGAAGTGATCGTCACTGGTACTCCCATGAAGTCTCACGATGTGCTTCACATAGAGTTTCGCATACTTGTCTAAAGCAAAATCCTTTTTCACAAAGATGAAGTGTGCTGACTTCGTCAACCTATCTATCGCGACCCAGATCGAGTTGTGCCCTCCTTGGCAATCATATTATAAAGTCCATCGTGATATATTCTCACTTCCATTCCAAGATCTCCAATGGCTACAGCAACTCTCCAGGCTTACAGTATTAAGCCTTGACCTACTGGTAAGTCAAATACTTAGCCACATGCTTGCCTATGTCCGCTTTCATTCCATTCCATCAATAGTGTTGCTACAAATTCTAATACATGTTCATGTTATCTGGATGAATGCTATAATTGTCACGGTGTGCTTTTGACAAAATTCTTCTCTTAGATCGTCATGAGTAGATACGCACAATCGTTTTCGAAATCATACTATCCCATTTTTGATTACCTGAAAGTCGGCTCTCCTCTTGGCTGAGTCCTCTTGAAGGATCTTTTGGATTGCAGGGTCTACCGATTGCAAGGCCTTAACCTTAACTTGCACTTCTGACTCAATCCTTAATGTAGCCATAATGCTCGACAGATGACTCACTTCTAACTTAAAATTTGAGTCTCGCACTTCCTCTAAAGGAAGCCACTCTTGTACCATCATCTAGGCTATTGCTAACTTCCGACTTAAAGCATCTACAACTTTGCCCGGGTGATACAAGAGTTTACAATCATAATCTTTAAGAAGCTTCATCCAACATTGCTAGCTCATGTTTTACTCCTTCTACGAGAACAAATACTTAGGGCTCTAGTGCTCAGAGTACACGTGAAACCTTTTTCTAATTAGGTAGTGTCTCTATATTTTTAAAGTGAAGACGATCGCAGCCAACTCCAAGTCACATGTGTAATAATTCAACTTATGAGGTCTCAATTGGTGAAACGCATACGCTACTATTTTCCCATGTAGCATTAGAATGCAACCCAAACTCTTGAACGACACGTTGCTGTAGATCTCAAAACCTCATAGATTAGATGGAATCGTTAAAACATGAGCCGTAGTTAGTCTGTGCTTAAGTTCTTGGAAACTACGCTCGCATTGGTTTGTCCAATTGAACTTCTCGTTCTTCAACAGACACGTCAAAAGCGTAGCCAATGCAGAGAATCTTTTCACAAAACATCTATAGTACCCCGCCAAACTCAAGAAGCTTCGAACTTCTGTTACTATTATAGGTCTTGGCTAATCCATCACGAGGGATTACCTGGCCTAGGAATGCCACACAAGCTAGCCAAAACTCATATTTACTGAATTTGAAATACAGTTGGTACACTCTGAGGGTCTCCAAAACTACTTTCAAATGTTGTTCGTGATCCTCTAGACTCCTTGAGTACACTAGAATATCGTCTATGAATACAATGACGAATCTATCCAAAAACTCCTTAAACACTATCTTTATCAAGTCCATGAAGGCTGCAGAAGCATTCGTTAGACCAAACGACATCACAGTAAACTCATAATATCCATAATGCGTCCTAAATGCCGTCTTCGATATATCTTCCTTTTTGATCCTCAACTAATGGTATCTTGCTCGCAGATCAATCTTAGAAAATATCGAAGCTCCCTACAACTGGTCAAATAAATCATCAATTCTTAGTAGTGGGTACTTGTTCTTTATCGTTACTTGGTTCAGCTATCTATAGTCAATACACAACCTGAATCACCCATTTTTCTTCCTCACAAATAACTTAGATACTACCCACGACGACGCATTGGCGCAAATAAATCCTTTATCTTAAGCTCCTTAAGTTTCGACAACACCATTCTATATGATGCCTTGGAAATCGGCTCTATCCCAAAAGCTAGTTTAATAATGAACTCTAATTTTCTTTCTAGAGGCAATCCCAATAATTCTTGTGAAAAGGCATCCGAAAATTCACGCACAACAGTAATATCTTCCATCCTGGCTTCCTCAACGGACACATCCACCATTGTTACCAAGTAACCTTAGCAATCGCATTCCAACGCTAGAGTATAGTCGTGGTTCCTCATCGATTACCCACAAATTCAAAGCTAGTCCCGTCTTGCAGGCTGAATTGAATCGTTTTATGATAGCAATTTACTGTGGCCCTTTGTTTCGCGAGCGAATCCATTCCAACAATTAGGTCAAAATCTAACATCTCCAACATAATCAAATCTATCTTATCCTCCCGATCACTTATAACTAACTTATAACTAGGGCAACTTAGAGCAGCCACTACGCTATCCTTTAATGGCGTAGAGATTCTAAACACAATATCCAACAATTTTAGACTCAATCCAACAAGTTTAACAAATTGTTCAACTACAAATGAACGGGTAGCACTAGGGTTTAAATAGAGCATAAGTAGCTTGGTCATGTAAGAGGATCTTACTTGTAACAGTTGGCAAATCATTCGCCTCATCTCGAGTAACAGCAAACACCCTTCCTTGCGTTTGCTGTCGATTCTAAAAATTCTATGGTGCATTCACTCTAGGTTGTCCTCTTTGCTGTGGCTTGGTCTGTTGTCTCTAGGAGCATTCTCTCACTTGATGGCCATGCTGACTATATCCAAAACAAGCTCCATTATGAAACGGACACGGAGCAGATCCATGCCTTTGCCGGTACAGGCAATAAACATCTCCTCGATTAGGCACTAGCTTATTGATGCCACCTTTCTAATTCGATGGAACATGGTGTTTTCCCCCCAAACATCGGCCTCTTTTCAAATCGGTTATCATTACGGCCTGAGGGTGCAAACCTCTATCCAGATTCGACAGCCCTTTTTTTTTGCTAAAACTCGCTCTACCATTTGGGCTTTTTCATACAACTCGTTGTAGTTTTTCAAGTTTAGCAACACTAGTATGCTCTTCAACTCGAGCTTCAATCCATCCATAAACCTTCTTGCCTTATCCATAGGGTCTTTCACCATCTTTGGTGCATATTTGAATAGCTCAGCAAACTTGGTTTCATATTGATCTACTGACAGCTGGTTCTGGTGCAAGGAAGGAATTCAATCAATTTTTGTTCCCTTACAATGTCAGAGAAGTATTTGCCATTAAACACTCTCACGAAGGCATTCTACATCGGGGTCGTACTTTCAGGAAAGACTCTATCCTTAGAGGCTCTCTACCAAGAGCTCGCATTCACCTGTAGCTAGTAAATAGCCAGAGACCTTTTCTTCATCCAAACACCTCAACAGGGCGAATGTCTTCTCCAGTTCCTTGATCCACGAGATAGTAGTCTCAAGATCTCCACCTCCTAAAAATTTGGGTGATTTCAGCTTTGGGAGTTGCTCCACTAACATCTGTGTTTGTCGCTCATCATTCTCATTCCCAATTGGCACGTTTTCCTGCGGGACTCTTGCGACAGTGGCTTGATTACCTATTTGATGTCCCATCAGATCTTTTAACGCTCCCAGCACTTGTAGAATCCCATCAATCCTCAGATCTTCTCTCTGGCAGGTTTACCTCGAGGTGCTCTCACACCTGGTTGCTCATTTTGTAGGGACGTACGGGTTCCTGCCTACCCAATGGAAACCAACGATGAGAATACAACTTAATAATTCAAGCAACGACAATAATCATATGCACAAATTTACGGCCTTACTAATTTTCTCAGTCCTCATCACTCTGAACTATGATCGACTGGATTAGGCTGACCGTGCTCTGATACCACCTTAGGTAGGGATGTCACGTCCCGAACCTCGAGCACGTGCCATATCTACAATATTCCTCATGTCTGAAAGATTAGCATCTTAGGTGCGCTAACGACAAAATTAAAATTTCTACACAAGCGGAAACGTTAAAACTCCCAGACATAAAAATAGACAGGGAGAGTAAAGAAGGAAATTATATTTCCACTAATTAGCAAAACATTTCAATACATCAGCAAAAATAGAGGATCGCTAACCCTATAGATTTATACAACATAAATACAACCCCATCTTTCAGGATGACTCCCTAAGACCAGCAAAAATGTATGTGGATCGAGAAGAGTTAGTTATCTTCTCCAAAAGAGGGGCCAATACACCCTCATCCTCAACGTCAACTAAAGTCATAAAATGTCGTTATGCTTCTACAATCACGGAGACATGAGAATGTCATCAGAGGCCTCAGATAGGTCGGTCTCTATGAACGGGTTGGTCTCTATGGATGGGTCAACCTCAATGTCAAACTTAGGGTCCACTATGGCTGGGTTTGGTTCAACTTTTTCAAAGAGTTTTGAGAAAATGCAAAGCAGTTTAGCCTAAAGGGTTTTGGGGAAATGCAAATACTGTTTGGTGAACTCTACTTTGGAGAAGCAACTTTGAGAGAAAAGCTGTTTGGTAGAAACACATTTGGAAAGTGCCTTTGGGTGATTAATTTAAGCTTTTTATTTTTAATTGGTTTAAAATTGAAAAGTGAAGTCCGCAACTTAACTTGTATATTAACGAAAAAAAAAGTTGGGATCCAAATCAACTCTTGCCATGTCAGGTAATAAAGAATCCAATAAAAAATGTAGTTTGTAACATATGCTAAAGAATCCGACTAAAAATAAATAAGTTAAAGAAATTCATTATCCAAAAAGTATAGTTGGTAACATCAGCTAAAGAATCCGATTGAAAGAAAAAAAAAACATAAGCTAAAAAAATTCATGTTCCTTAAAAACTATAAACCTCCTTAAACATTTCCTAAACTTAAAGCTATTTGATCTCATACACGTGCCATGTCAGATGATGCGTCATCATTTGAAGTACTACCTTCCTCATTTAAATCGGAATCCATCATATATAAATTGGGATCCAAATGGACTCTTGCAAAATGTTTATCATTCACAGCATTTCTTCGTATATAATTGTGCAAAGTCATTGCCGCTATCACGATTTTCACTTGCTTTTTGTATGGATAACTTGACATACTCTTTAGACTCTTCCACTTCTTTTTCAACACGCCAAAGGCTCGCTCAATTTTTAATCGTAGTGAGGAGTGGGCACGATTGAACACTTCTTTGTAACCTATAGGTGTAGGACCGCGTTAAAACTCAGGCAAATGATATCTAACTTCTTTGTATGGCCCCAAATAACCCGTGGGCTTTTGTTATCCAGAATCTACTAAATAGTATTTACCTACACATAAACAATATAAATTATTCAATATATACCACATACATATTGATGTATAAAACCTACTAAATAACGAACCTTTCGGAGGATGAGGAAATGTAAATTATGTCTCCCAATGACTTCATATAAGATACGAGTATTATGAGCTGTTCCCTCCCAACCAGCACAAATATATGTAAATTTCATGTTAAAATTGTAGACGACCGATACATTTTGTGTCGGTGTTCCTTTTCGACCAATAAAACGAAGTTGGTCGCTCGTAGGTACCACTGCTGGGATATGTGTACCATCTATAGCTCCAATACAATCCTAAAATAAGAATGCATATATTACTTCATTTATACTAAGTTGCTCATTTCTATTGTATAATCGTAACTTACCTTAAAATGTGGATAAAATCTTCTGTTATTCCTGATCTTCTTTGGAATTTCTTTGAATTGTCGATCGGATGGTTGGATCAAATCTGCTCCCATTTCACATACTTTATCCAAAACTAAGCTAAATAGCCTGCATATGGTTTCCCTATAGTGCTGAAAACGCTCTTGTGCTAACTTGTTACTTATACCATGTCCTAGAATATGAAGAAGCATTCCTAACATTTCTGTAACTTCAATATTCCTAGACCCTTTAAGACCATATCGTGACACTAAATCATGCATTAAATGATCAAAGACAGTTTTATCCGTTCTAAACATTCGATAACACCTTGTTGGATTAGCATCAATGCTCATCAACTCTCTTAACCATTCATTTCCTGTATATGATGAGGTCATACACAGTTTTTTGTGATCATATGTCACTTGATAAACAGCTACAATATGTGCGGCTGCACAAGCTTCCCAAAATTCCTCTTCCTCATTTTCTTGGTTTTCCTTTTCGGGAGAATCATCCATAATCTGGTGAAAGTAACAAAATTGATTTAGAAAAAGAGATATAACAAATTATCTAGATTATCCATCATATATATATATATATATATATATATAAACTCTATCCAACAAAGAGAACACCGACTACAAATATAACTCACAATAGAACATAAATAAAAATGAGTGAAAAATAAGTTAAAATAGAACACCCAACTAGAAATAGGTCTTACGATAAATCTAAACATGTCTTACCAACTAGTACAAATTAGTAGTTTAAATAGATCTCACATTACAACAACCTGGCATATGAAAAAGTCCAAATAAATAGCTAACATTCCTAGTGATCACTATGCTTTCTGAACTTAAACTTGATCCAACGGACTTTTTGCTCATTGTCATCCATGTTCATGAAGATTTGCCTATTGTCTTTCTTTTCTGCAAAATGTTCTAGTGCAAAAAAATATAACTCTTCATCCTACATAATTTTCGGTATCGCTTTCAAAGTCTCCATGATTTCCTTGTATAAATCATACTCCCTCGCAAGAGATGTGACATAGCTCTTACTTTCAATAGCTGAACAAATTCTATCCATTTGCGTTGTTAGCTTAGCACCTGTACTTAGTTTCTTTTGTTTCTTTCTTTGACCTTGTCTCACTAAACCTTGCGACGCCCTCTTTTGGCTTTGAGCTTGTTCAACAACCTTATCACCTACATTACATTCAATATTCTCATCAGTAGATCCTACACAATCATTGATATTAAGTTGTGTGGCCATAACATCCTCATTAACACATAAACCTTGTGCAGGATTCCATGTGACACTTCCAGTAGCAACTGTATCTCCAAACATTATATCCAACAAAACTTCAAGATCTAGATGTATGCGTTTCGTTCTAAAAGCTCTAAATTTAGGATTTCCCCGTTATAACAAATATGTTAATGGATTGTATTATAAAAGATGAAATTTAAAAAAAAATCCAACAAAAAGATGGGGAAAATCCTTAATTTGGCTGTCCCACTATTCATCATTTGCATCAATGGTATTCTTTTTTGGATTCCATCATAATCCTGTTTCCTTGAAAAGCAACGACTTCCATCTTTTCCATTCTTCCTTAAGGTTATCCCACTTACTCTTCATTTGGCTTTTATCATATTTTTTGCCCCTTAGCTCCTCAAACTTCCTAATTATGATTGTCCATCCGTCCCTTTTGTTGTTTGCAGGACAATTACCTCTTTCAATTTGTTCAACGCACAACTTACAAAAGGTCTCTACATCGTCCGAGCTCCAAAATGCCTTTTCCTTCGATGAACTTGCTATCTACAATAAACTCTCATCTGAACAAAATTCAGCAATATTCTAGCATATTTTGACAAAAACCTAGATGAAACTACACCAACTATATGAATCTATTTCTTCGAAGATACAAATGGAGCTATTAAGCGATTTTGGCAACAAAAATTAATGAAACAGAAAATATATATCAAAAGAGAATATAAGGACATTAATCAACACAAAAATACATAAAAAAAAAATGCATCTACTGAGCATGGTAAACTGAAGTGCACAAACAATGAAGAATTCTAGTACCAAGCTACGCAATTAGAAGTCAAGTGGAAAACCCACTTGATTTTATGCAGATGCTTCTCTCAACAACGATCTTCCACTAAATAAATGATCACAACCCCCAGCTTGAAACCCCAAAAGATTTCCCCACTTTTTCTGAGTTTGGCCGTTTATCAGAAGAATGAAATCTTGTTGGTTGGATATTCTACACCAAAACTCAAACTAACTCTGCATTTTTCCACTCAGATTTTTTGACCAATCAAACCAAATTTTTTCTATGTCTCTCTTATTTTCCGCTACTTGAACTCAAGCCAATTACTTATGCTGAGAACAGATTCCACATAATACTTTAAGCACATGAGCTCAAGCCCATCATCTCACAGTGGATGAAAGCAAATTGCCTTAGTTATCTCCGTTTTCCTATGTTCATTCATCTACCCAACTACAAAGCCCCAACGACAATCCCCAAAATTCCACTAAAATATTGCCGGGAAAAGGGAAAAAAACTGACCTTTCCGTGTCGGTAACTCCAAAGTCGAGCCATCCAACAAAGGGTCATTTACTTGTGATCGTAATAACGCTCTTCCACTTTCGCGAGGAAGGAACAAAGAAAACTAAGTTGCAAATCTAACGAATAGAGAGCGCGAGTTGCAGATCTAATGAACATAGAGCTCGGATTGAAGGGCATTAGAAAATCTCACCTAGAGAGATGAAGAGCAGATGGAACACAGGTTGTGGAGCGAGCAACGCAAACGAATGGCAGGTGAGGAGGTTGGGGAAGGCGCAGTGTAGAGACGATAGAGAAAACGATGTGAATAAGGGCAGGGGGAGTGTAGATCCAGGGTTGCTTTTTTTAAAAAGGGCAAAAATGAATTTTTACTAAAATTTTGAGGGTAAAATAAGTAATTGAGCAATTTTCATTAATTGGGCCTTCAGCATTCCGAAAATGCTGAAAGCTCAATGCTAGTACTGACTAGCATTGAGTTTTCAGCATTCCCAATGCTAACTTTTATCCCAAAGCTCTTTTGAAATACTTGCCAAACGCCCAAAATTTTCTCCAATGGGCTTTGGGGTCTCAAGGAGCTTACAAAATGCTGAACCAAACCCACCCTATCTCCCTATTAGGTATGTCGAGGTCCACCGAGTCCTAGCCAAGGATGTAAGGGGTTGGATTGGGTGGCTCCTCAAATTTGTGAAGCGGGCCATGGAGAACGTTATCAACATGTAAGAACCAGGCCTTAAAGAGGTGAGCTACCAAGTAGTTAAACCCCTCGTCAACCCAGATCATGGTGATGTGTTGTTCCCAGTGAGTCGGCGCCTAAACTTGGCTATGGCATTGATTCACTTAGGCAACCTATACAAGGCCTAAAAGGTACTTGATTAGGCTAAGGGAAGGCCCAGGCTATATATAGATGGAGGACCTTATGGGTACTCCATGTGGGACAAGCAGCTAAGGCTTTTATGCACACTTTTCCCTCCACCTGCACCTCAGCTCTGATACCATACTGGGGGCCTTAGGCCTAAAAGGTACCTAATTAGGCTAAGGGGAGGCCCAGGCTATATATAGACGGGGGAGCTTGTAGGTATTCGATGTGGAACAAGCAGCTACGGCTTCCGTGCACACTTTCCCTCCACTAGCACCTCGGCTTTGATGCCACACTTCGGGCCTTAAGCCCAAAAGGTACCCGATTAGGCTAAGGAGAGGCCCAGGCTATATACAGACGGGGGAGCTTATGGGTACTTGATCTACCATAAAAAGTATATATTCAATTATGTACCGGCTTATCATAATTTAGATCACATATAAGCAAACTCACTTGAAAATAGTAATTACATAGTCCATATAAAAAGCCAGCATTTCATGAGAGCCAAAGTATACCAAATTTCTTTCGCACTCCGATTATTAACAATCACTGGGTTCATTGCACACGACTAGTGTGACTAAACATTACGAATGGCAGTGATTTCTAGCATGGCCAGTTGTCATCCCTTACTTCCGGCGATAATGTCCGATAGCCTGTAGGACTCGTACGACTAGCACGACATGGAACTAACAAAGAAGATCGTACGATTGGCATAGATTTAAAACCCATCAAGTGACCACATACATGGATCGCACCACCAAATCAATTTATATTTTAAGTTTGGACTCGAGTAATCAAATCTTTATGTAGTCAAACACAATCTATTTCGAACATTTGACAGTCAAACATCGATCATAACTCTAAGCAATTGATAACAATAGTAATATATCATGCTCAATTATTCGAACTAACCTCAATGGCTACTCTGACTACTAATCGTCTAATCGAATGTTTTATTGGCCATTCGACTCTAACCAATCGTTTACTCGCAATCAACAATTGCGGTTAATCAAGTAGTCTAATTTCTAATTAACCACAACATGCCTCGCTATTTGATCTAACTTATCTAATTGTGGACATTTAACCTAAATACAGTTAATTTACCTGAAAACCTAATTAAACTAATTATTTAATTCTCAAATGCAATTAACAACTTAATTGAGAGTTAGATGCTCACTCACAATGATGTTGATGATGACGTATGGACGTGGACAGATTTGATTGGCGACAAGCGGCGGCTGCCGGCGGCGAGTGGTAGCATCTTTTGGCTAGCGACGGTGGGTGCTGAACAGAGGGGAAAAAGGCACAGGTGAGCTAGGGGGTCACGACGGCAGCTAAACAAACTTGAGGTGACCAAATCGGGATGACCTAGGGACTCTTGATTGCGGAGGGGAACGATAGAGCACAGCGGTGCGGCTAGGGACACTGACATGTTGGCAAGAGTTGAGTTGGAGGGGAGGGGAGGCAATGGCAAAGGGAGGTGGCGACGGAAGAGATCAGTTGGGTAGCGGTTATGCTGGTCGATGGTGACGACGAGTTTGGCGGAGTTGAGGCAAGGTGGTGGCGGTGCTGTTCAACGAGATTGGGTCAAGCCAAGGTGGTCTCGAGCTTGGCTGGAGGCCTCGACAACAAGCTTAACAAGCTTGCTGTGCTCACGACAGCAGCTTCTCGACTAGGGTGGAGCGGCAGAGTGGCGATGGAGTGAAGCGGTGGTGGCGATGGTGAGCAATTGGAGGAGCAACTCAGTGTGGCATTGGGAAAACTAGGGAGGAGAAGACAAAGAAGAAGAAGAACAGCCCCGATAGTAAAAATAAAAAAATAAAAGGGAAAAGTCGTCCCATGCAACATTGTAAAGGATAAGGTGAAAGAAATGATGGGAAATCAGATTTGGTAACATTAGGAAATTCACATGGCAGAGAGAGAGAGAGAGAGAGAGAGAGAGAGAGAGAGAGAGAGAGAGAGAGATGGTGGGGGTAGTCAACTTGCGGAAAAAGGGGACAAATAGGAGGAAGATTTACATCATAAAATTTTAAAAAAATTTGTCCTCTAGAATATAATTTTGAGAGCAAAAGAGTGATTAGGAAATTTTAGGATACGGTGAAAATTTAGCACAACAAATGAGGACATTTTTAGAAATCCCACAATAAGAGTTCGAACAAGGCTAAGTTCGACGTGAACAAAAAATTTCTATGACGCGATTAGACGGAATTAAACTTCTGATTAGCACTCCAACTAATTTAAAATTCGTGTTTAAAGATTGTCCATTTTTTCCACAAATCTAATTTTATCTATTTTACAGGCCTCAAAATTTTGGGACGTCACAGCCTATTTGGAGGAGGCAGGTAACCTGAAGTTCAGTCAGAATTCAAATATTACTTAAAGAATATATGCCTCAATTATTGCAAACAAACACATATTATACACATCTAATAACAATGGAAAAAATATATATTGTAAAACACAAGTCTTACAATAGTGAGAAACAAATGATTTTTCTAAGGCTCCGTTTGTTTCACGGAAAATGGCATCCTGGGGGAAAACATTTTCCAGGAAGTCATTTTCCAAGAAAATAACTATATTTTCCGGTGTTTGGTTAATACTTAAGAATGAACTGGAAAACAATTTTCGTCGTTTGGCAAGGAATTGATTTTCCGGCGGTGGGCGACCGGTGGCGGCGGCGGGGGCGGCCGGTGCTGGCGGGTGGCCGTGGGCGGCGATTGATGGCCGGGGACCGACGGCCGCGGCCGACGGAAAATGATTTCCGTTTTTAAAAAGAGGAAATCGTTTTCCACAATTTTCAAAGGGATTTTTTCATAGGAGGAAAATGTTTTCCGGGGTTAACCTATTTTCCGCCCCTCAAACGCCGGAAAATCCGGAAAATATTTTCCAGGAAAACTTTTTCCACCAAACAAACACGGCCTAAATAATGTCTAATCATGCAACTCCTTCATGACCTCCACTTGCATTCCACTTTTTCAACATTGTACCGACAAATTTTGCCTCATGTTGTCCAATGATACAACGGCTTGATAACATCAATTGTTCCAACATTTTCAATGGTTTGTGCAACTTCATCTACTTTTGCGTCAATTGGATCAACAGCAATTTCTCTTCTTATCAAGTTTGTGTACAACGCAACAAGGTATAATTATTCAACCTTGCGTTCTAAATGGATAAAAAGACGGACTCCTAAGAATAGCCCACGGTAACTTAAGTAGGTTGATGTCTAGCTTGCCAACAAAGGTCAAGAGCCCCACTTCACCCGCCGCGAGAACATTCACTTGACGGTGGAGATGAAGCACCGATTGCCCACTGGGCAAGCCCGTAATCGCAGCCCTACAAGATGCAAGTAAGGAAGTCCAAGGCTAGCGATACATCCAAGCCCAGACTCATTCTTGGAGGAGTGATCAAGATTTTATTTGAGATCAAGGATATACTGTAGAATCGAAACAGTGACTTTCGGCTTGCAAACCAAGTCTTTGATCACTCTGATCAATCATCTGGCTGTTTTTCTGTTGGATTGGGTATTGGGCTTCCATCTATATGCAGTGGTCAATCGTTCTTATTAACTTCGTCGCTGAACCACATCCTTCTAGTCAAGAAGTTTGCGCCGTTCGTCCGGAGCATGCCCATGCATGAGCTGATGGTGAAACGGGTCACGAGCTATGGGATCCCTAGCCTATGATCAAACACGAACTAATCAACCACCACAGCATGATTGTGCTGGAGACATCGTAATTGTAAAAGGATATTGGAATTCTGTAAAGTTAGAGTACTCGATTTATCAACAAAATTCAATTGTTGGGTATGTCTGTTTTAGGGAAAAACTTTCAGTATAAATGAACATGTTTTTCTTGAAATCATTTTTCAGAAAATATCATCCTTTCCGATTTAGGGAATTAATTTTCCTAACCTTAGGCATGCATATTTTCGTTGATCGTGAATGATTTTTCGTTAACTGATTATTTTCAACAAATCAGATTCGTGAAAGTTCAAGAAACTAATTTGCAAAAAATTATTTCGTTCAAACATACACAACGCACCAACTGAATTTCAAAGAAAACGGATAGTTTTCATTTTAGGTGGTTTAGGGTATGTGAGTTTCTTCTTGTCAAAAAGGGAGGTCATTATCGCTAAATTTAAGCTTGTTTTCTTCGATCCATAAAAAAATCTAAATACCGAAAAGTCGGAAAATAATATCACAGAATAGTTTTCCTTAAAATAAACAAACTGTAATATTGATGTGAGGAACGGAGTCCATTATAGTAACATCATACACAAACCTTTCCATTGTTGCAACTTGAGCTAAAGTTGGCGGAGTATACTATAGTGAGTTCGGAATAAATATACATAATTTCAGCTTGTATGATAATTACTTATCATGTATCATGTCTTGCTATCGAAGTATACAACATATGTGGAGTGTCGGCATTGCTTTGCATCCAAAGCATCACCTTGATCACTTCAAACCCTGCATGTACATCGCACAACAATCACCAAAATTTCTCAAAACTGAGATAAATCTACAAAGACAAAAAAAAAAAAAATTGGAAAGCAAAAGTTATGAACAATAGTCCAATCAAAGAAACTGGCCACTTACTGGACGAATTCAACGTTAACGGAGGACGCGGAAGGATTTGCAATGGCCTCAAACGCGGTCTTAGACAGGACAAGGGTGGCATGGCTCGACGAGGACCGGGAGACAGCGCTGAGCGCCCGATCCACAATCCTGACCTGGATCAACCGGGCCGGGTTGCAGGTCTTTGGCCGGTCGGCGCTTATGCAGCGGACCCAATATTGCCTCCCGCAAGAGGCGCCGTTGTCCCAAATCCCTTCCCCGGCGGCCGCAAATAGGAAGCTCGAGGGAAACTGCAGAGGGTTGTACCCGAAGCAAGCGGTCGCTGCAATCATTTCACGCATAATGAATCAATCCACAAACAAAGATCCAATTTTCGTACCGTGGCCCGGATACATACCAGAAATTTAGAGCAGGCGCGATAACATATGTACTTACGCGTATATGGAGGATTGTAGTGACCGGCAGTGCCGACGTCTGCATTGGTTTGGCACAACAATAGCGCGGCCAGACCAAGGATTGATGAGAGACAGCGTGGGACGGCTCGTTGCAATCGCAACATTGTTGAGAGCTGACATGCAGAGAGTTTGGAAAGATTGGAAATTTAATAAGAGTTCTAATTCTCTATGTTCCTGGAAATCGTCAAAGGAATCCGATGCAAAGAAGAATCTAATTCTCTACAACGCCTGGTCTTGTCTTGCAACTTCTTGATTGATCAGCACGTATATTCTCCTTTTTCTAGCAGCCTGGTCACGTTCTAGAAATATCCGCCAAAACCCTCGACGCGAAGCAAAGCCAAAACACACGTTTCGCGTCGGTAATTGCAAAGATAGAAATTTTCTTGTTCGTACTACTGGGCTACATATAGACAGCTGCAAAGTAGTTTCAATCCAGGCTTAGTTATTGTTCCAGAAGAACACTCGCATACAAATAACTATACCGCTGCAGAGATATATGTATGGAAAATTATAATAAAAAAAGTCCTAAGTATATTGCAATAATGTCCATTCAGTTTAAATTTTTTTTATCAATTAATTTTTAAATCTTTTATATTTATGCCAATTTAGCTCTTCTAACCAACTTTGGCCATTTGATTTTAGCCATTTGATACTAACATGGATGTCAACTGATTTATTTATTTTTATTTATTTTTTCTTCTCCTTTTTCCTCTAGTCGATGACCACGAGCCCTCGTTAGCCACTGACAAGGGCAAGCTCGCCTAGCGACAGCAAGGTTAGCCTCGCCAAACAATCAGCTAGAGGAAAAAGGAGAAAAAATAAAAGGAAAGAAAAGAGAACTAAATAAATAAATAAATAAATATTATTAAAAATTACTCGATTCAATGTTGGCCTATCAAAATTGGTCGAGCCGGCTAAATCGATATAAATGCAAAATTTTTTTTGATTGAATTGACAAAAAAGAAAGAGCATATTATTAATGTGATGCAATTGTAATATATTTATTATTATTTTAAACATTTTCGGCATACATGGCACAGTGCAACGTACTTGTGGACAAACAAAAAGACATTTCCCTGCCTTTAAAGGACGGATCTGATATTCCCATCTTGGCCTATCACTTTAGTTTGCTTGGTTTTGAGGTAGCGTTTGACGTTTGATGATCGAACGATGATGATGCGACACACTACAGGAGGAGCCTGAAGAACCAGCAAATGGGTAAAAGGGTTTCGTCGGGAGAATCACGTCACGTGAAGGGTGAAGACAAGTAACGTGTGGGGTGAAGACAAGTAACGTCTGATTGATGCGTGGCTTGTCAGGAAACAGTAAGGTTGGAGCTAGTTTTTCAATGGTTCAATGGTTTCATGTGAAGCGCGCTAACGTAGGTCGGGAATGCTAACGAGGGTCGGGAGTACGAGAAAAGCTTGAGATGGCAATAAGCGAATCATTTCATCTGTATGTGGTTCACGCGGACAACCGCCACAAATGACTCCTGACAGGCAATTACTGAGTAAAACGAAGGAATAAGGTTCCCCAGACTTCTCAGTTAGGCCAAACTACTAAAAGGATCCCTCAAATTAGAGGGGAAAAGAATTATGGACTGTCATTAGATGGCTTACCTGCTTGATTTGGAAGATCTTTCAAAGTTTCCAAATTCGAGGACAACGCTTTTCCCTTTTCGAAGCCACTTGACATACTCGTGAGAGAGAGACCACCGCTTCATACTTATATTGGTTCACTAATGGAACATGTCTCCTAGAATTCCCTCGGATCTGTACGAATGCCGTCCTTTAATTATTTTGTTAATCGCATGGACTAAAAGAGATCAACAAGATGGGAACTAGGTTTTTGTAGCCAAATCATCTTAAAATTTTCCGTGCAGCGGAGAAATTTATTTCTCACTAGCACACACGTAATCTATCACATCACTCGCGTAAAATAAAGCCGATCATAGCACTTTAAAAGAGCATTATTACGGATACGAAGACTTGTCTATGAAATTAGTTTATTAAGTAATGTGACGCTCTCTATGAATCAATCATTTAAATTGGATTAGACCTCTTCCCTACATGCGACATTAGCTTCGGCTAACTATGTAGGCCAACAAAATCAAAGCTGTATCAGGGGACCGAATTGCTTGCTAACAATTAGATTAGCAAGCAAAGCATATCTTAGTCTTCCATATGGACAAAATTAAGGTCTAATCTTGGCCGTATGGTGATGGGTACATTGCCGTCTTCCATTCGCTTCCCGATAATACTCCAATTCACGTCGAGATCAGCCACCACAGTAACCAAGGAACTAGTCTTGGTTGATATCTTGTTTCCTATGTTTCTTTTTAAGGCGTGGAATTGTTAGAGCGTTCTGACACTTGGCTTTAGCGGCGAATTCCCTTGCTAGAGAAATAAGTTGATAGTCAACAGGAATAGATGTGTTACATGTTAAGGAAATCACCCGCATGAACATTTAATTACTTCAATGTATAGATTCTCAAGAAGAGAGCAACCATACATCGCTTCTCTATGGACAACTATCTCTCGAGCACGAATTTAGGTTTGGTGTTAACGGATAAATAAAATGGAGTGCCTAACGACTTATCTTCAAAGATCAAGATTTTGAGATGAGTTGCTTTTTGGAGAGTATGGTACTATGAAAGTGGTAAGTTGTGTTTAGTAAAAGTTATTGTCTAACGTTGGCCTCTATGGTAGAATCAATCGGGAGAGGCAGTAGTTTACCTAGTCATGGCCATGGGCCAAGTTGAGCTTAGACTCAGCTCGGAATTGACTTGGGTCAAACCCAAGGTCGCCCGTTGGTCAGGTTTAGGTTCCAACCTAGAATCAGCCCTTGGCATAAGGGCCTGGTTAATATTTCTTCAAACCTTGAACCAAGCTTGAAACCGGCAGTTCCATGTCGGTTTTGAACCGTGAAAAAATGGGGATAAAAATTAAAAATAAAGAAAGAGTTGGATGTAATATTTTGGACGAACGACATTCAATATTAGCTCCCGATTCGATGGAATCTCAAGCTTATATTGATGATTGGACAAATGTTCAATATAGATAACAAGAAATAGACCATAATAATGAAGTCAAATTTTGTGATAACGAAGACACAACTAGCACCAGTATCGAAATGGGTAGCGATAATTAAGGATGAGGTAAGTATGGAATTATCAAAAGTAAGAGAACTACATAAGCTTTGATTCTTCTATCCCCAAGAAGATATGTAGGCGCTTAATGATAATTCATTAAGTTCAAACCCCTCTCTCCCCTTTTCCCCCTCAAATTTGATTACAATTTATATTTGATAATTTTTTCCCCTATTACAACTTGTAAATTACAATTTTCATTTGATAATTTTTCTAACGGTTTGTATTTTCATTACAATTTGTATTTAATAATTCATTATTTTCTTTTATTTCATAATTCATTATTTGATAATTTGATTACAATTTTATTACAAATCCATTATAATTTAATTTTTAAACTCAAAAATCATAATCGAAATCGGAAGTTCCATTTTTGGTTTTGAGCTGGAACAGGGCCTGAAATCGGCCCGCAACCGTCAGTTCAAAACCAGAACCGAAACCATTATTTAAGGGCTCGATTTTGATTCCCTCTAAATTGAAACTGGAATTGTCAGCTCATAAACCGGAACCAATGATCCTTGGCCTGTGGCCATAATTAGGTTTACCTAGTGGCAAATGTCATGTTCGAGTTATCTTATCTCTGATTCATCAACTTGATATGTGTTTATTTATCTATCTCTTGACCCGAAATGAGAGCAAGTCTGAAAACGAATCTGGGTTGAACCGTGAAGATTTGCTAAGGACAAGGTTTGATGATTCCATGTAATAGTAAACTATTTATGGTGGTGTAGTCATATTAAAGTCATGCTTATTGAAGCATCAATTCGTGGTAATATTCATAAGCCAAAAGCTGCCTTTCCTCACGCCCCACTAAAACAAATTTGAAGTTCTGATTAAGTTATCTTCTTTTTCTACTCTTAATATATTTACAAAATCTACAATATTTCTTCCGTCAAATTCCTAAAACAAGACCTAAGAAAAAGCTCGACTGGGCAATCTTTAACCGGCGACGTTCCTTCCATAGTCACCATTAAACTGCCATGTGTCATCTGACGTGGCTCGATGTGCCCAACATCAAAAAAAGAAGAAGAAGAATTGTCATTATAATTTATGATTTTTTTTTTATAACCGGAGTGTCCAGCCGTGCCGGCGAGCTGACGCTCAAACCGACGGCGACCGACTAATCCCCGGGGAGTTATAATTTATGATCTTCCTTAATGAATTTAATTTTTTATTCTTGTTGCCGAGCTTCTTCAATTTCTTGAGTTTAGGCTCCATCTCTTTTGGCGACAATATATAAAATAAATTATTTAAAAAATATTTTTAAAAAATGATCGCTTGTACTCATTAAAAAAAATATGAGAGAGAAATATTTTTATTATACGCGATAATATTTAGACATACTTTGTTGTCGGCAAGGAAGATGATTTTCATTGATTAATTATTTCAAGCATACAAGCAATCATTTTTATGAAAATGTTACCTAGATCATTCATCTTCCATAAAACAAACGGAACCTCATATTAAAATAACATCCTTTCACAAAATTATTGATCACCCCTTCCAAGAATTCGGTCCTATAGATCCGGCGCAATCGTGCTCTCATCTCGTTAGATATTCGAGAAATCGAGGATCAATGGCTCAATGGCTAGAGGGATAGAGGCCGTTTCTTTCTCAATTTTAGACACCAATCTATATGTTCATAACACTAATGAAAGAATAGAGGGACAGAAGCTTAATATATCTACGTACCTTGTGATTTCACCAGAGAGGAAGATACGCCCAAGTTGAAGTCCTTTTCTGCAAAATTTGCTTGACACATCGACGAGCTCCGATCACGCTCGAAACCCAGTGCTTGGTTTTTCCTTGGAAATTTGGGTGTTGTTACATACTACATGAACAGATATTCTGAATCCCTATATTTATGGACGACCAAAGACCGCGCATGAGTTTATCGTACGCCTACGCACGTTACGTGTTCCGTAACGTCTGGCAAGGTTTCCTTCTTGGCCCCTTCCTTAACTCTGTCAAGCAACGTCCCCCTCCTAAGCAAAAGAGAGATTGATTGTCGGCAAAAGAAATGAACTGTGTTAGACTGTTAGGATTTTGTTAGATATATATTTCGATTCCGTGCATCTCTTGGAATAGTAATTTTCATTGTAGTTGATATTGTAATATCACGGTACTATATAGATAGCCGTTCTGTAAAGCTTATACATAGGCTCGGGTATAGATATTGAAATAAACACGGAAATTCCACAACTCTATATATATATATATATATATATATATATATATGTGTGTGTGTGTGTGTGTGTGTACCGTTTTATTCTTATCTTGGTATCAAAACCAATCGTCTCTGAATAAGAATCAACATCAACATCACTTTTATCCCAAACCAGTTGGGGTCGGCGGTCGATGAACCCAAAGCGAAAAGCTTAAAATATACTAAAATAAAAGTAAAAATATGGTTACCCAAAAATAAATAAATAAATAAACAAACAAATATATAAATAAATAAAAAGCACTAAACAGGGCACTCTGGAACATAGGAAATCCCCCATTCTACAATGCGGATAGCTTTCCTCCACTCCGTCCTAAGGCAGACCATACACCAATCTATTTCCCACTCTATTAAATCTTGTTTTACTACCTTCCCCCAAGTAAGTTTCAGCCGACCTCGTCCTTTCTTCATATCGTTTTCTCGGTAACACACTTCTGTTCTTATCGGAGCATTTAAGGGTCTACGAAGAATATGTCCAAACCATCTCAATCTATGTTCTCTCATCTTCTCTGCCACCGGTGCTATTCCAACTTTTCATCGAATATCGTCATTTTTTATCTTATCCATCCTTGTATGACCACACATCCACCTTAATATTCTCATTTCCGCTACTCCAATTTTATGCTCATGTTGCTTTTGTACCGGCTAACATTCAGCTCCGTATAGCATTGCAGGTTTTATTGCTGTTCTATAAAATTTTCCTTTTAACCTAAGAGGGATTTTGCGATCACACAAAAATCCGGATGCACTGTGCCATTTCATCCAACCTGCTTTGATTCTATAACTAACATCCTCGTCAATCTCTCCCCTCTTTTGCAAAATTGATCCCAAGTATCTAAAAGCATCTTTCTTAGGTACTTCCTGTCCAAGCATATCCACAGGTTCTTGATCATCTCCTCTTGTCGTGGCGAACTCACACTTCATGTATTCCGTCTTACTCCGACTTAACGTAAATCCTTTGGACTCTAACGTGTTTCTCCATAATTCTAATTTAGCATTGACCTCAGCCTTGGTCTCATCAATAAGGACAATATCATCTACGAACAGCATACACCACGGCACCTCATCTTGAATATCTTTTATTAGTTCATCCATAATTAGTGCAAAAAGATAAAGACTCAGAGCCGAACCTTGATGTAACCCTACTGTGATCGGAAAATAAGTTGATGTGCCATCACAGGCCTTTACACATGTAGTAACACCATCATATATATCCTTGATTGCCTCTACATACTTTAATGATACTTTTTTCTTCTCAAGAATCCTCCCACAAAACTTTTCTTGGGACCCTATCATATGCCTTCTCGAGGTCAATAAATACCATATATAGATCCTTCTTCTTTTCTTGATATCTCTCCATCAACTATCGTATTAAGAAGATAGCCTCCATGGTAGATCTTTCTGGCATAAATCCAAATTGATTTACAGAGATCTTGGTTTCTACTCTTAAACGATGCTCAATAATTCTTTCCCACAATTTCATTGTATGGCTCATAAGCTTAATGCCTCTATAGTTGCTACAGTTCTGAATATCCCCCTTGTTCTTGTAGATAGGCACAATCATACTCTTCCTCCATTCATTAGGCATCTTATTAGCGTGGAGAATCTTGTTAAACAGTTTAGTCAACCAACTTATTGCCACATTCCCTAAGCATCGCCATACTTCAATTTTCTCTGAATAAGAATAAAGCCAATAAAAATATGATTGTGGAATTTGTGTGTGTTTGCAATTTTCTCTAATACCAAGATAAGAATAATGCCGAAAAAATGTAGATGTAGAATTTATGTGTGTATTTCAATGTCTATATAGGAGCATATTTATAGACTTCACAAAATAGATAAGAATCCTAACATTCAAACAATTTGCAATCCCTCGTGAAGAGATCTTGTGTTGCGATTTGGGGACGTTTGGCATTGATTTTGGCAAGTTGAATTGATTCCATTCCTTGTTCCTAAGGAAATATAATTGGACCAACGGATCTGAGATATCTGAAAGGAAATTTCCAAGTTTGATTTCAAGTAGTTAAGAAAGACTTCGTGTTCTTCATTTAATTTGGTCGTCACATGTCGAGTTCTCCACTCTAGGAGGTATGCTGATATTAGGTACTAACATATCATGTGATGCATAGTTCTTATGACGTAATAGTATGAGATATTCTAATTTGAATCTAGTAAAATATATCTCAAAGAAGTTATAGACTCTGAGTCAGTCTGTGCCACGTGTGGATGGCCACGGCCAACGAGCAAAACATCTATTATTTTAGACGAAGTCGCAGTTGATTTTGTTTTAGTATCTAACTTGCTCATCGTTGTTATAGTCAAGAAGACCAAGCATAAAATGCCAATGAGCAGAGGCCTAAAATTTCTTCTAAATTGGGGATGCCATTGTTTTTAACAGATTTGAAATGTGAAGATGAAGAGAGATATTCCCGGGAATATTTATATAGTTCATGGGATAATTCCTGCGCAATCCCCTTCATAATTTTCTGCACTATATTAATTGATTTTGGCACGAATTTCAGATAAAATAAAAATTACTTTCAAATTCTAAAACGAACGAGCGGTCAAAAAAGTCTTAATTCCATTGAGTTCGAATGAACACATACTTCCTCAGTTAAGATCATTTTGAAACTTTTAAATATCACCATAGTTTTTCCTTTCTTTCGTAGATTAAGCAATTTTGTCATTTTTTAGTTATTTATTTAGATTAATACCACAAAAATCTTCAACAGCTATGATAATTTTACCATAACCTATCATTTTTACTATAAAAATCCTTAAATTGATACATATATGATAAATTTACCCCAAATTAATATACTTGTGAAAAATTTACCCATCGTTAATTTCCTTTAAAATTTACTATCAAATTGTTGAGTTTGATGACACATGACAATTGACGGGTGTATCAGTTTGAGATTTTTACCCAATTTTTGTAACAAGTGTATTACTTTGGGGATTTTTTGTGGTATTATCTCAATTTAACGAAAATTAACAAGAGGATAAATGTGTCATACTTGTACCAGTTGAGGATTTTTGGTAGTAAAAAAATAGTTTGGAGTAAATTTATCGCAAATGTAACATTTTGAGATTTTTTGTGGTCAAACAAATAATTTGGAGTAAATTTGTCACAATAGTACCGGTTTGCATTTTCTTGTGTCATAACAATAGTTTGAAGTGAATTTATCATAGGTGTACTAATTTAAGGTTTTTCATTATATTAACCTTATTTATTTCGTGTTATATGCTATTATATTAAAAATATATTATTTTTTTGTTAAGTATGATTTTTTTAAGTTAAGTACGATTAATAAGCGACAAATAAATAATTTTTTTTGGTCAAGTATGATTACTAAGTGACAAACAATAAAACAAAAAAAATGAAGGGAAAAAATTGGGGGAACTTTTCTCTCTCCAATCTAGTTAGGATAAGAATAGATAAGATAGGATAAGAAATCTATGAATTTTGTCATATCATATCCATTGTTTAGTGAACTGTGAATTTAAGGTCGGATATTCCTGTATTCTATCATATCTATTGTTTTGTAGAAATTTTATATCAATACAAAGGATATATATGGCCCCACGTAATGCCCATGAGAACATGTATACTTAAAAACACTCATAGAAAAGTAGACTTACAAACCTCATTGGAAAAAGCAACATAAAATTTGACTCACAAACCAATATGTTTAAACTATTCTTTTCGTTGTTTAATACATACTTCTAATTGACTGAAGTTTGTAGGAAAATCTAAAAACATATTAAGCTATTTGTAAGCATTTGGAATTGTTAAGTAGGCTCATGGCAAGCCACAAATACCGCACCGTGAAATTACTATAAGTCAAATTGATGATTGTTGATAGCATGTAGGTAATCTAATCGTTTGAAAGCAAGATAAATAGTACAAAATTGAGCCTATCTGGAGGAGGTGATTAACCCGAAGTTTAGCCAGAATTCAATCATTACATAAAGAATATATGCCTCAATAATGACAAACCAACGCGTATTACACATGTCTAATAACGATGGGGAAAAAAAACACTGTAAAATTACAATAATGGGAAACAAATGACATTCCTAAATAATGTCAAATCATGCAACTCCTTCATGACCTCCACTTGCATTCCACTCGATCAATATTTTGTACTGAAAATTTTTGCGTCGTGCGTTCGATGAGCCGATGGAGAAACGATCATGAGCTATGGCATCCCTTGTCTATGATCAAACACGAACTAATCCACCACCCGAGCAAGATATTGACGGAGACATCGTAATTGTAAAAGGATATCAGAATTCGGTAAACTTAAGAGTACTCGACTTATCAACAAAATTCAATTTGGGTATGTCTGTTCCAAAGAAAAACATTCACTATAAAGGAACATATTTTTTGTGAAATCATTTTTCCAGAAAATATTCTCCTTTTCGAGTTAGGGAATTCATTTTTCTAACCTTACGCATGCATATTTTCGTTGATCATGAATGATTTTTCGTTAACTGATCATTTTTAGCAATTCAGATGCGTGAATGTTCAAAAAATTAATTTGGGAAAAATTCTTTTGCGCGAACACACACCACGCAACTAAATTTCACAGGAAATGGATAGTTTTCATTTTCAGTGATTTAGGGAAAGTGATTTTCTTCTTCTCAAAAGGGATGTCATTTTTCCCTAAATTTAAGCTCGTTGTTTTTGATCCATCGAAAAATCTAAACCCCGAAAAATAAAATAAAAATAATATAGTAACATCATACACAAGCCTTTTAGCTGTGGCCACTCAAGCTAAAGTTGGCGGGGTATCCTACAGTGAGTTGGGAATAAATATGCATAATTTCGGCTTGCGTGATAATTACTTAGCATGTATCATGTCTTGTTAACGAAGTACACAATATACGTGGAGTGTCAGCTTTGCTTTGCATCCAAAGCATCAATTTGATCACTTCAAACCTGGCATGTACATCACACAACAATCACCAAAATTTCTCAAAACTGAGATAAACCTACGAAGACAAAAATGGAAAGCAAAAGTTATGAACAATAGTCCAATCAAAGAAACTGGCCACTTACTGTACGAATTAGACGTTGATAGACGACGCAGAAGGATTTGCAATGGCCCCGAACCCGATCTTCGACAGGACAAGGGTGGCATGGTTCGACGAGGACCGGGAGACAGAGCTGAGCGCCCTATCCACGATCCTGACCTGGATCAACCGGGCCGGGTTGCAGGTCTTTGGCCGGTCGGCGCTTATGCAGCAAACCCAATACTGCCGTCCGCAGCAGGCGCCGTTGTCCCAAATCCCTTTCCCCGCTACCGCGATCAGGAAGCTAGAGGAAAACTCTAAAGGGTTGTACCCGAAGCAAGCGGACGCTGCGATCATTTTACCAACAACGAATCAGTACATAAACAAAGATCCAATTCTTGTAACGTGGCCCGGATATATACCATAAATTAAGAGCTGGTGCGATAACATATATGCTTACGCGTATATGGAGGATCGTAGTGACCGGCGGTGCCAACGTCCGCAACGGTTTGGCGCAACAATAGCACGGCGAGAACAAGGATTGATGAGAGATGGCGAGGGACAGCTCGTTGCAATAGCGACATTGTTGAGAGCCGACCTGTAGAGAGTTTGGAAAGATTGGAATTTTACCAAGAGTTCTAATTCTCTACGTTCATGAGAAGTGTTGCAAAAGTCATAAACTTATTATATTAGTGTCAATTTAGTCCTAAACCTTTTATGATGTCAATTTAATCTTAAACCTTTTATTGGTATCAATTTAGTCCTAAACATTTTGTATTGGTGTCAATTCAATCCTAAACTTTTTGAATTTGTGCCAATTAAATCAATCCAGCCAATTTGGAATACAAAAGATTTAGGACTAAATTGGAACCAATGCAAAAGGTTTAGGACTAAATTGATACTAATAAAAAAAGGTTCAGAACTCAATTGACAAAAAATACAAAAGGTTTAGAATTGAATTGGTATAAAAAAAAAAGTTTATAACTGAATTGGCATCAATATAATAGGTTTAAGACTTTTCTGACATTTTTCCCCTCTGTGTTCCTAGAAGTCTTCAAAGGAATTCGATGCAAAGACGAATCTAGCTCTCTTCTGATTCTCTACGACGCCTGGTCTTGTCTTGCACCTTCTTGATTGATCAGGACATATATTCTCGTTTTCTAGCAACCTTGTCACGTTCTAGAAATATCAGCCGAAACCCTTCACGCGAAGCAAAGCCAAAAAAAAAAAAAAACACGCGTGCTTCGGTAACTCCGAAGATAGAAATTTTCTTGTTTATACTATTGGGGTATATATATAAATATATACAGCTGCAAAGTAATTTCGCTCCTGGCTTAGTTATTTTTCCAGAACAGTACTCGCATACAAATAACTATACCTCTACAAAGATGTATGTATGCAAAATTAAGATAAAAAAAAAAGTCATAATTCTATTGTAATTATGTCAATTCAATTTTAAATCTTTTTTTCCTTGATTGATTCTAAACCTTTTGTATTTGTGCTAATTCAATTTATCTAGCCAACTTTGACCACTTGATTTTGGCCATTCGGTGCTAAGGTGGACGCCGACTGTCGCTGACATGGAAATATGAAATAAAATTTTGAATTTTTTTTTTCTTTTTTTCTCTTTCTTCCTCTAGCTAGTAGCCACGAGCCCTCGCTCCACTAAAGAGGCCAAGCTCGCCCAGTGACGGTGAGGTCAGCCTCACCTGATGATCAGTTGGAGGAAGAAGGAGATAAAAAAAATAAAGAAAAGAGAAATAAATAAATAAATTGAAAAATGTTATTAAAATTTACCCAATTCAACACCAGCCAGTCAAAGTTGGCGGAATTGACTAAATTGACACAAATGTGAAAGATTTATAACTGAATTGGCCAAAAAAAGGTTCATGATTGAAGTGGTATAATTGCAATAGATTTATAATTTTTTTGATAATTTTTTCAGCAAACGTAGTTTGGGGTTATCTTGCAGAAGTGAAACTGTATAATCCAATCTTAAATAAGTTGGACCCTAGGACCATTCGTTGCTACTTCGTGTCTTAGCCAAATTATTCCAAGGGATACTATTTTATAACCCCAATGAAGGCACAAGGATTGTGGAATCACAAACAGCAAAATTTTTGAAATTTGATGTGGTAGAAAAGAGTACATGTCCAGAGACTATTAAAAGTAACAGTACGACAAGCACTTATGCATTATTTTCTTTGCCAATACAGATAATTATGACACCTCCCATACGAGAGATTGTACATGTTGGGCTTCAGGATTCTATTATTGGAACTATATTGCAAAATCAAGATGGAGTAGTTCCACTAAGAAGGTCTACTAGATAGAGACGATCAGCTATCCGCCGGATTATATAATATATCTAAGAGAGCATGACTATGACATTGGCTGTGTGGTTGATCCAATTACCTATAAAGATATTATTTCCTATGCTCAATTAAATCTATGGTTTCATGTGATGAAGGATGAAATGCAGTCTATGAGACAAAATGATGTCTAAAAACTTGTTAAATTACCTGAAGGTCATAGAGTAATCAATTGTAAATGGGTGTATAAAATGAAAAGAGACTCCAAATGGAAGATAGAAAAATTTAAAGCTAGACTAGTGGCGAAATGCTTCACTTAAAAAGAATGAGTAGACTATGAATCAACCTTCTTTCTAGTCTCTTCGAAGGATTCCTTTAGAGTAATTATGGCGTTAGTAGCTCACTTCGATATGGAGTTACACTAGATTGATGTTAAAATTGCCTTTCTGAATGGAGATCTTGAAGAAGAATCTATATGATGGAACCTAAAAGTTTTGCAGCTAATGATTTAGGTGAATTAGTACGTAGACTGAAGAAGTCTATCTATAGCCTGAAGCTAGCTTTTAGACAATGGTATTTAGAATTTCATACCGTAGACACTTCATTTGGTTTTATCGAGAATAGAGTGGATCAACATATATACTGCAAGGTCAGTGAGAGAAAGTACATTTTTTTTGTTCTTTATGTGGACGATATCCTACTTGCAAGCAGTGATATTGAATTACTGTATGAAAATGAAGCGAATGCTATCAGATAACTTTGACATGAAAGACTTCATGAAGCGTCTTTTCTCCTTGGCATTGAGATCCATAAAGATCGTTCACGTCATGTTTTTGTTTATCTTAGAGGGCATATATTAATCGTATTTTGGAAAGATTCAACATGTAGGACCGCAAGCTAAGAATTGCTCTCGTCTGTAAAGGTAACAAATTGAATCTTTCTCAGTCAGCAATGGAGAAATCCCAAATAAAGAATATACCTTACGTTAGTGCACTTGGGAGTATCATATATTCTCAAGTCTGCACTAGACTAGCCTTTGCAACATGACTTCTAGGCAGATATCAATCAAACCTAAGATACGATCACTAGGTTGCTACCAACAAAGTTTTGGGATACTTAAAGAGGACTATATTATGAGTTACAAATATGTTCAAAACTTGCAGCTAGTTGGACACTCAAATTAGGATTTTGTGGGTTGTCAGGACAACAAAAAGTCAACAACTGGATACATATTTATGTTAGCCGGCGGTACAATATCATGGAAATATGAGAAACAAAAATCGATATCATCCTCTACCATGCGGGTGAAGTTCATAGCATGTTTTGAGCTGCTACTCAGGCTATTTGCCTTCGGAACCTTGTTAGGGAGTTGACCATATTTGATTTCATTGACAGGTGTCGCGACCCTCTAAAAATATTTTTAAATTAGGGGGTTAACGGATTATTAGGTTAATTAGATTTGACTAACCTAACGCGGACCCTCCCAAGCCCTACCGAATCGCAACTTCGGTTTTTGTTTAAATAATTTTGAAATTTAGAGTCGCCACTAATCGTTCTTGGTAGGTCGATTAGAAACCTAAATAAATTAGCGGGAGAACTAATTTATTCCTGCGAACCAGAGATTATGAGCTCGGGGACTTGGTTACACTAGTTGATTAAAACTAATGCCCTTTCGGTACCTTAATTTCATGGATATCCTAATTCGGCAACTCAGGCTTGGTTTATTCTTAAGGCTCTAGTAGGGTATTCTCTTTTGTGTTTTCACATTTTAAATAGGATGCATGGATGGTATATATTTTTATTTGTTATATTTTTTAAGTGTTAAAGATTCCCTGAAGCCGAAAGAGGGAGTGTGTTAACGACTTCTGTGCAGTATTACGACCTACTCATCTTTTGGGTCTGATGATTCAAAAATTAAATTATAGGAAGTACATGACAGTGAATAAACACCTCCAATGGGAGGCCTAGCATTGGCTTGGCTCTTCCCTTTGGGATTTAAGGTACAGGTATTTAAGTTGCAAGTATTTAAACTACTGTAAGTAAAAACCTCCAATGGGAGGCTAAGCATTGGCTTGGCTCTTCCCTTTGGGATTTAAGGTACAGGTATTTAAGTTGCAGGTATTTAACTACTGTAAGTAAAAACCTCCAATGGGAGGCTAAGCATTGGCTTGGCTCTTCCCTTTGGGATTTAAGGTACAGGTATTTAAGTTGCAGGTATTTAACTACTGTAAGTAAAAACCTCCAATGGGAGGCTAAGCATTGGCTTGGCTCTTCCCTTTGGGATTTAAGGTGCAGGTATTTAACTACTGTAAGTAAAAACCTCCAATGGGAGGCTAAGCATTGGCTTGGCTCTTCCCTTTGGGATTTAAGGTGCAGGTATTTAAGTTGCAGGTATTTAACTACTATAAGTAAAAACCTCCAATGGGAGGCTAAGCATTGGCTTGGCTCTTCCCTTTGGGATTTATGGTGCAGGTATTTAAATTGCGGATGGACTTTGTCCTCTCCATTTTGGGGTATGAATTTTTTAAAATGAAATACAACGAATTGATTCAACAATTTGAAATTTGTGCGCGCTTGAGGACTCCTCCAAGCCGATTTTGTGCTTCCATAGGATTGACCATTGATATAGAGCTGCGGCTTCCTGACATAAAATAGAGTGAAGTGTTAGTATACAAAATATGTGCTAATCTGCACCTAAAACCAGAAGAGTAGAAAGAGTACTTATCTCCCATTTTTTTGGGAGGGATTTCTATAATTGATTTTCGCTCTCTATGTTCCCAATATAGAGAGTTTCTTTTGAATTAAGAGGGACTTTCAGTCACAGATCAGTTGAGAAATCGGTGGACAGCTTAGGAGCTTGTCTGGGCCGATTTTTGCATCTCGACGAGATTTTTGCTGTTGACGTAGAGATATCCTTCTCCTGACATAAAATATGGAAGAAAAAGGAGAGGGAGAAAGTGTATACAATTTGTGCTAATTTGCGAGTAAAACCATAAATAAATGAATAAATAAAAACACTTAGCTTGAATTTGTTTGCTCGTTGACGAGGATGAACTCTTGATTTATATTGATCGATGAAGGAATTTGTGATGATAACCCCTAGCTTTAAACTCCCATCATCTTCAAAATTCTCTCTCTTTTGGTATTTTCTTTCTCTCAAAATTTTCTTCAATCTCCCAAAACTCTCTCAAACATCCAAAATTTTCTCTCAAAAAATTCTCCCAAACACTTCAAATTTTCTCTCTCTAGCATCCTTTCTCAAGCTTACTTCTTCCTCCTTTTATAACCTACTCATCTATCTCCCATTCTAATTTTTCCACTAACTCTATCTCCCATTCTAATTTCTCCACTAACTCTTCTTCATTTTCATCTTCCATTCTCCATCTCTATCTCACATTCTAATCTCTCCACTAACTCTTCTTCATCTTCATCTTCCCTTCTCCATATTTATCTCCCATTCTAATTTCTCCACTAACTCTTCTTAATCTCCATCTTCCCTTCTCTATTCTTATCTTCCATTCTAATTTCTCTACTAACTCTTCTTCATCTCCATCTTCCCTTCTCTATTCTTATCTTATTTTCTCCATCCATTCTTCTCCAACTTCTCTTCTTCATCTCCTCTTCTTCATCTTCCCTTCTCTATTCTAATTTATCCACTAACTCTTCTTTTTATTATTTGTAAAATAATCCTTCAAGAGTTAGGTATTTGCACTCTAGTCCTTGAATTTTAAGTATTTACAATTCAGTCCCTGAAAAAAATATATTTCTTTAAGTCCAAATCTCCTCACAATTTTTGACACACCAAAATTTACCACATGTCAAATTTAAGCTCATTTCTTGTCGCTGAAAATAATGTATAATTTAATTAAAGCCCTTTCGCAAAATTAAGTCATTCTGGGTATAATTGGGCCAAGATGAAAATTTAAAATATTAGAAGACAATGTCACAACTCATAAAAAGTGAAAGTTAAAATAAGTTGACTCAAATTAAATTTTTTTAGGCCCGATTCGAGATTATACTCGTGAAGGAACACGTGACTCGAATTGGATTTTTCTGAATTTGCGATGGCCAATATGAAAATAGATTTAAAATAAAAATATTAACTATCTTTGTGTATTTTTTGGCCTCAAATGTTATTTTTCCAAAATTTTCAAATATTTTTGTATTTTTTTTTAAAAAAATTAAAATATATATAATATGAAAAATTATTTTTTGGTCAAAATTCGTTCCCTAGGCTTGGCTAAGGTTCCCAAAGTTGATTTTTCAATTTTATGAATTTTTATGGATTTTCTATTAATTTTCGAAAATAAATAAATAAAAAATACGTAAAAATACTGAAAATATGAAAAATCATTTTTTGGTCAAAATTGGTTCCCTAGGCTTGGCTAAGGTCCCCAAAGTTGATTTTTCAATTTTATGAATTTTTATGGATTTTTTATTACTTTAGCAATTGAAAAAATGATTAAAAATCAGGTGTCAACAGCTGCCCCTCTTTGAAAGGAAGCTCGGTAGAGGTTCATTTCAAAGACGAGATGACACCTGGATTCTTATCGACTCAATACAAGTAAATAAAAAGAGTCGTGACATGATTGTTCCACTGAAAATGAAATGAGAACCTAAGGATTCGTTATATAAAAAAACTTTAGGGTGGTTGAACTTGAACCCGTATGGTGGATCAACCCATGGTAGATTCCTAATAAAAGGATTCTACTGATTAAAAATTGAATTAAAATTTGACCCGTATGGTGGGTCATACCATTTGACCCGTATGGTGGGTCGTACCATGGTAGATTCCTAATAAAAGGATTCTACTGATTAAATTTTGATTGAGATTTGACCCGTATGGTAGGTCACCACATGGAGATACCTATAAGAAGGACTTGGTGCCTATAGAAAGGACTTGGTGCCAATAAAAAGGACTTGGTGCTTTGCCTGTAAGAAGAACTTTGTGCCTGTAAGAAGGACTTGCTTTGCCTGTAAGAAGGACTTGATTTGCCTGTAAGAAGGACTTTGTTTTGCCTGTAAGAAGGACTTACTTTGCCTGTAAGAAGGACTTGATTTGCCTGTAAGAAGGACTTTGTTTGCCTGTAAGAAGAACTTTATGCCTGTAAGAAGGACTTGATTTGCCTGTAAGAAGGACTTTATGCCTATAAGAAGGACTTTGTGCCTGTAAGAAGGACTTGATTTGCCTGTAAGAAGGACTTTGTGCCTGTAAGAAGGACTTGGTTTGCCTGTAAGAAGGACTTAGTTTGCCTATAAGAAGGACTTGGTTTGCCTGTAAGAAGGACTTGGTTTGCCTGTAAGAAGGACTTTATGCCTGTAAGAAGGACTTGGTGCCTGTAAGAAGAACTTGGTTTGCCTATAAGAAGGACTTTATGCCTGTAAGAAGGACTTGATTTGCCTGTAAGAAGGACTTGTTTTGCCTGTAAGAAGGACTTGTTTTGCCTGTAAGAAGGACTTGATTTGCCTGTAAGAAGGACTTTGAGCCTGTAAGAAGGACTTGTTTTGCCTGTAAGAAGGACTTGGTGCCTGTAAGAAGAACTTGGTTTGCCTATAAGAAGGACTTTATGCCTGTAAGAAGGACTTGATTTGCCTGTAAGAAGGACTTGTTTTGCCTGTAAGAAGGACTTGTTTTGCTTGTAAGAAGGACTTGATTTGCCTGTAAGAAGGACTTTGTGCCTGTAAGAATGACTTGTTTTGCCTGTAAGAAGGACTTGATTTGCCTGTAAGAAGGACTTTGTGCCTGTAAGAAGGACTTGTTTTGCCTGTAAGAAGGACTTACTTTGCCTGTAAGAAGGACTTTGTGCCTGTAAGAAGGACTTGATTTGCCTGTAAGAAGGACTTTATGCATGTAAGAAGGACTTTGTGCCTGTAAGAAGGACTTGATTTGCCTGTAAGAAGGACTTTGTGCCTGTAAGAAGGACTTGATTTGCCTGTAAGAAGGACTTTGTGTCTGTAAGAAGGACTTGGTTTGCCTGTAAGAAGGACTTAGTTTGCCTATAAGAAGGACTTGGTGCCTATAAGAAGGACTTGATTTGCCTGTAAGAAGGACTTGGTTTGCCTGTAAGAAGGACTTTATGCCTGTAAGAAGGACTTGGTGCCTGTAAGAAGAACTTGGTTTGCCTATAAGAAGGACTTTATGCCTGTAAGAAGGACTTGATTTGCCTGTAAGAAGGACTTGTTTTGCCTGTAAGAAGGACTTGATTTGCCTGTAAGAAGGACTTTGTGCCTGTAAGAAGGACTTGTTTTGCCTGTAAGAAGGACTTGGTTTGCCTGTAAGAAGGACTTGGTGCCTGTAAGAAGAACTTGGTTTGCCTATAAGAAGGACTTTATGCCTGTAAGAAGGACTTGATTTGCCTGTAAGAAGGACTTGTTTTGCCTGTAAGAAGGACTTGTTTTGCCTGTAAGAAAGACTTGATTTGCCTGTAAGAAGGACTTTGTGCCTGTAAGAAGGACTTGTTTTGCCTGTAAGAAGGACTTGATTTGCCTGTAAGAAGGACTTTGTGCCTGTAAGAAGGACTTTGTGCCTGTAAGAAGGACCTGTTTTGCGTGTAAGAAGGACTTGATTTGCCTGTAAGAAGGACTTTGTGCCTATAAGAAGGACTTGATTTGCCTGTAAGAAGGACTTGGATTGCCTGTAAGAAGGACTTATTTTGCCTGTAAGAAGGACTTGGTGTACCTCAAAGGGTGCCATTCTGGAATCTGGAAAGATCAGGAATCCTGCAGAAGCTCAAACCCAAATTATATTATCCTGTCGCTTTAGGAATAAACCAAAGAGGCAGAGATCAAAAGGTCTCGAACATTTCTGTCCTTGAGACAAATCATGCTTTATTGAAGAAGGTGGATACCTGTATGTACCGCAATGGATTCGAGTACCCCAACAACCGTCAGAATTCATTCTCTTGAAAGGTTCAGGTTGAAGATATACTTACCTGAGAATTTGGAAGAAATGCTTGGTGGCTTCTCGACAACCAGGCTTGTTCATTCAATAATCGCTGAATGAATTTCAAGACTTTGGAAGGTAGTTTGAACATTGGGAATGTGTTGCCTGTCAGGCAGTATCAGAGGTAACATGTGCAAGCATTTTCATCAATGAGTTGATCGGTTCATGTAAAACTATTCAACCAAGTCGGCAATGATTAGAAGTAGTCTGTGTGATAACTCATGATGCAATCAATCCAAATATGGATCATGCAAAACTATTCTGTCAAGCTTGCATTACCAATTCTGTTTAAGGAGGTTCTCATAGTATGAACGCCTCGAATGTAATCTGAATGGGGGACTTCAATCCGAAAGGGCATTCTCTCACTCTGGGGAAAGGCTGTTTATCTGTAAATTAAAATGTTAGACTTGCGTGGAAATGGTTTGCCTTTCCTCATCCTGTCATGCCCCATTCTGCACATTTGATGTCTCCTGTGCAGTTTATGCTCTAAGTTGGAGTTGGTAAGTTAAACACACGGAATAGTCATACATAATTCATGAACTGTGTAAGCACAATGCAGATGTGACAATTTTTTAGCATTACGTGTGTTTATATAATGTGCAAATATGGGCGGATTTGAATTGCCCCTGGTATGTGGGCGGACCGAACAAATTGGGAAGCCTACTCCTTATGTCGAGGGGTGGTTCGTCTCAAACTTTGTCTCTACGTGATGAAGCATATGGGTGAGGGAGCATTTCGGTTTGTTTAATGACAGCGACCGCCACGGTTTAGCGGTTGAATGCCCCTGTAAAAAGCAGAGAAATTATTCTTGAAATCAAACGAGATAAGGAAGACATATTTGCTTTTTCGCTTCAGAGCTTGTGATCAATTTGCCCCATTTTTCACCAGAATAGATCTTGTCAGATGATCATAATTTTCTTTTGGATTTGTCTCCTTCAACATGTTAAATGTTAGTGTAAATATTTCCTGTAAAAAGAAAAAGAGACATATCAGCCAGTATTAAAAGGGATAAATTGAAAACGATACTGATTTACCCTTCATCTTGAATGTCTTGCACGACTCTTTTACCAGTTTTGTTGGATTGAATTTTCCTCGACTTTTGTTGGGCGCCTCACCATTATGGGAAGACTATGGTAAAATACTGACTTTGATATTACTCGTCGAGTATTCCTGTTTGTAAAAAAAAGAAATGCACAAAAAGTTGTTTCATTTATTTATAATACATACAACATTCCCCACCCTTGGGGATCGAACTCGGAATATTTCGGACCTACTGTCATCCCCCATACCATTCGGTCCATTGGACCGTAGGTGTCCATGGGGCTTTCTTTTCAAGGGTTAATCCTTGGGGATAACGCAGCCCTGTTGTATCACATTGGGCCATGTTACGGTATTTCTCGAGGTAATTTACAATCCCTGTTAAGAATGGAATAAGACAATTCAAGACTTGAGATGATTATGTGCACATTAGAACGATACAGAATTACCCATTTCTGAGATTGTTCGCGTCTTTCGCTTGTACTTTCCTTTGTCCGAAGCTGTCTATCCCGTGGTAATGCCCATGAGTTGATTTGCCCCCAAATTTTATCCAACCTGTATTCGGATATGATTGCGTTCTCGGGTCGATTTGCAATTTCCTGAGAATAGAAGGGGCTTAATTTTAAAACTTGGAGCAACTGAGGGTAAATTGAAACGATACGGAGTTACCCTTCAGGTTTATGCAGATTTTCACTCGCCATCAATTTGTCGCGAGGTTGGTGAGGTGGCGGATTCGAGCATTTAATAGGGGGAAGTCGGATTATTACTCCTTGCTTTTACACATTCACAAAAGCAGAAAAACACATCACGCAAGGAAATAAAACACATTCACTCATTCAGGATTAGTTCCGCTTCCTCTGCAGGCTCTCCCATGATCAGCTGGCTTCATCCCAAATTAGGTATGCATCGGCCATATTGAAGGTCTCGTGGTCACTAGTTTTAAAATACAGGATCCGTATGCACATTAAAACCCTAGTGCTTCATTAGCATCAAATTGCCTGATCATGGCGGCGAGTTCGTCGTCAATGCCACTTGCCTGGTAGTGATACCTCTCTTCCTCCTCAGAAGGCATCCATGCTGGCCCCATAGTCTCAATTTTTTCGTACCTTGCTCCAACAGAACTTGATCCTGCTATGAACTGATCTAACTCACCTCTTAAACGTGCATTCTCGATCCTCAGATAATGCATTTCATCGAGGGTGAGGAGAGTATTGCAGTTGGGGCAAGTGGCGGAGTCAAAAGCCTCTTTATATATCTTGTTCTCCGCTCTAAGGTTTTCATTTTCAACTCTTAGAAACTCGGCTTCGTTGTGCTCATGACGAGTCTTCATTCGGGTTCGCCTATTTTGAAACCAGAACTTAATTTGTGAAGGTTCAAGTCCTAGCTCCTGACTCAGTTCCATTTTCTGTTTTCCGTCTGGCATAGGACACGTTCTGAAGAAATCTTCAAGCTTTCGTACTTGCTCCTCAGTATGGCGACGGTAACGCTTCTTTTGACCCTTACCGTTGTTGTCCTTGTCCTCACCAGGCTCTTGGACGTCATCGGTGGAAGGGCCGGGCTCCATAGGCTCGATCCCAAATATGGCTTCGAACTCTTCCTCTCCCATATTCAGCAAGCAACGATAACTTTCAAGTGTGTTGGGTTGAGACATCTTCGATTTGGTTAACGATTTCTCAAAGTTTGATATCTCTTCTTGTATTTTCACTCTCTGGATTTTTTCTGGGAAACTGCGTATGCTTTAAGAGTTTCTCTTTCGAGCACGAATGAGAATTATCAAGAAGATGCCTCCTTTAAAATTAGACGTGGGTTTAGTAACTGTATTGCTTCTCTCGAGTGTTCTGGCTTTCTCAATTTTCTTTTCATCGTATCTCTCGCCCAGCTCGTCTCCTTCCATCTTTCCCTGGAAGAGGGCCCCTTGTTGTTGTCTCCACCGTCAATTTGCTGGCGGGTCCTCCAATAAAGACGAGTCGTATCTCCTTTTCTGCCGAAAATTTCTTTGTCTCCCACTCAGCTCGTTTTTTATTCTTTCTTTTTCAAAGTGGTGGCAGCCCGTCCAACTTTTCTGCAGAGACGTCGGGTCTGCTTAGCTTGAGGTTGCCGCTTGACTTCGCATTCCGATCATCCGCCTCGCCTCTCTCCTCCTTTCTTTCGTGATCTGCTCTCAAAAATAGCCAATTCTCCTAACCATACCTTCTCCGCCGAAATCCTGGCTAGGTGGGAGAGACTCTACAATCTTCTTGGTAGAGGTTACGCTCATATAGCCCAAAACTCTACCGTTGAGGCTGAAATCCTCGGTTTATTCAGGACCCTAGACGCTGCTTCTGTTGAGGGTACCCAACTGGGGAGGGAGTATCGGAACTTCCCGACCCTCTTCATCAATTTTCTGGCTGCCTATAACCGCGCTTATGAGACGGTCATTGTGACTGCCGTCGTAAAAGCTCGTTACCGAGACCGGCACGAGCGTCTGGAAATAGTCACATTTATGGCTGATAATCACAAGGAAGCCTTCAAGTTTGCTAATGATCAGCTTTCGTGGCTAGTTCGTGAGAGGGGAAAGTTGGTGGATCGTCTGGCCTT
This sequence comes from Psidium guajava, assembly GCA_016432845.1. Lineage (NCBI taxonomy): Eukaryota > Viridiplantae > Streptophyta > Magnoliopsida > Myrtales > Myrtaceae > Psidium > Psidium guajava. Next base: position 12,549,296 of record CM028229.1, read on the forward strand.
GGTCCGAACTTACGCCGAACAGGAGCCGAGCAATATTATGATGAGGTACAAATGCGGTTGGCTGCAGGAGAGACTTGATGACATTACGGCAGATATTGCTTTCGAGAGGGCGGCGATTTCGGACTTGGAGTTTGCTGTCGAGCATTACGAGGCCAGTATGGCCCAGGCTAAGGAGAAGCGCGATCGCCTCTTCTTTAGGCTCGCGGAGCTTGATCCTGAGAACGCCCGGTGCACCCGGAGCATCAACTGTTTGGAGAGTCAGTTGAGCTCCTTCGTAATGGTTATCAGGGCTCAGTTTAGCTTTACTTTTCCTCCCCAGTGAGCTGTTGTAATGCTCTTTGATGAATGGAATGAAAGAAAAGCTTCACGTGTTTTTTTTTTGTTTAATTTTCCTGCTATCGTTTCTTCCGCATAGCATAACAGAATGATTTGAGGTACCGAAGATGTCGAGGCTTAATGTTTTTCTTGATGTTCTTGTTTAATTGCTCCAGACGATGGTATCGAGAACATTGATGAAGGGTTCGGCGGTGGCCCCCACTATCCATCTTGAGATCACAAACAATAACGCTATGACAACTCGATCAGTGCGCTGGTAATAAATCCGGCCACCTGTTGTGTGCCCACTTTTATCCATATTTTATTTCTTTCGGCGTCCACTTGCTCGTGTCGGTCGCCTGTAGCGTCGGGAGAAATTCCTGTGGGCCACGTTCATTAATAGAACCTCGGTCCTCTAAAGTCCTCCGCATGTTTCGGATAAGAGGAAATTTTAAGATCGGTCTCTGGTAAAGGTATTTGTTTCATGGGTTCCATATTGTCTTTCAAAAGACGCGGGATCCTTCTGTCTGTCAAAGATGGACAGTGTTCGTTTGCCCCCCGGAATTAACGGTTGAAGCCTCGGTGTTTTTCGTCTTTTGGTATTTCTGAAGATGATTCTTGATATATTTTGAACTTAATTTTTACACCCGTCTAGGGTATCTAGGATCTCCCTGCAAAAGAAAATGATATAATTAGTATGCGACACAAGGAATGTCGGTCCATGACTCCTATATTAGTCCAATTTGATTTTTTCTATTTTATAGAGAAATCAGACAAAAAAATTCCCTTAGGAAGAAATGGGTTAATACATAATTTTTTTGCAGATTTATTACTCTTTTTTTTATTTATTTTTTTTAAGGAATGTGACAAAATCTCTTGACGTTTACTAAAATTTTTGAAGGAATTTCCTTTTTATCAGAATAAATTTTCAGAGGTAAATTTGTCAGGAAAATTTTATTTTTATTGAAGCAGGAAAGACATGACAGAAATCCTTTATTGGTTAACAAAATTCCCCCGAGACATTAGTCTAATTTTATTTAGAGAAAATTTTCTTAGAAAAACATGAGCAAATTTCTCGAAAAGAATTTTTGTTGCAAGTTTTTATAATTTGAAAGAACGTGATAAAATCACTTGATGTTTACCAAAGTTTTTTTTTTTTGAAGGAATTTTTCTTTTATCGAAATAAAATTTTAGAGGAAAATTTGTCAGGAAAATTTCATTTTTATTGAAGCAAGAAAAACATGACAAAAATCTCTTATTGGTCAATACAATTCCCCCGAGACATTAGTCTAATTTTATTTAGAGAAAAATTTCTTAGAAAAACATGAGCGAATTTCTCGAGAAGGATTTTCTTGCAAGTTTTTATAATTTGAAAAATGTGATAAAATCACTTGATGTCTACTAGAGTTTTTTTTTTTGAGGGAATTTTTCTTTTTATTGAAATAAATTTTCAGAGGAAAATTTTTTCAGGAAAATTTCATTTTTATTGAAGCAATAAAAACATGACAAAAATCCCTTATTGGTTAATAAAATTCCCATGAAGGGATTTTTCACATCATTTTTTCAAAAATTTTTTTAAAAGAAATGAGGGACAAATTTAATTTTTATTTTCTTTTAAAAGAATAGTCGTAATATCAAGCTCAAAAACTGACTAACACCTAGCATGAACCGACCGAAAATAAATACAAGATAAAATTAGAGAACTTACTTTTACCTTGGAGAAATGCAAATCACATAGTCATGCGCATGACTCAAGTGAGGAGTGAACTCTAGAAACTAAAAGAAGGAGAGATAGGGTATGGACCTAAAAGGCCCCCACTATCTGAATTGACAACCTTACCCTCCGCGCAATCAAATCACAATGGGAAGAATTGTCAATTCAGATAATGAGCGAGATAAAATATGGTCAACCCGAGCGTAATCGACGCAAGAGCTTTACATATTCGATCCCTATCTATGGTTTTCTAGGAAGAATTTCGCGACTTGGGTTTAGACGCTTGTGTGTGCAGGTGTCGTGATCCTCAGAGTATGCAAGACATGCACAACAATTGATATCAAAACAGCGCTTCTAAAAATATGCGAAATTAAACAAATAAACCAAACACCGAGCCTGCAAAACAAAGGGGTTAGCCAAACACTCCGCCCCTTATAACTCCCATCCTGCAAAAACAATATAACACCTATAGAATGAGTCCCAAACAAGATCGCCAGAAGCGAGATATCCATGAAATTTTCATTGGCTTAACTCCACTAAGACTTTTAAAATTTCGAAAAAATTCAAGTATTCCAATTGGTATCTTTTTTCGAAAATTTAAAAATCCCGTCCCCAGCGGAGTCGCCAAACTGTCGCGACCCTCTAAAAATATTTTTAAATTAGGGGGTTAACGGATTATTAGGTTAATTAGATTTGACTAACCTAACGCGGACCCTCCCAAGCCCTACCGAATCGCAATTTCGGTTTTTGTTTAAATAATTTTGAAATTTAGAGTCGCCACTAATCGTTCTTGGTAGGTCGATTAGAAACCTAAATAAATTAGCGGGAGAACTAATTTATTCCTGCGAACCAGAGATTATGAGCTCGGGGACTTGGTTACACTAGTTGATTAAAACTAATGCCCTTTCGGTACCTTAATTTCATGGATATCCTAATTCGGCAACTCAGGCTTGGTTTATTCTTAAGGCTCTAGTAGGGTATTCTCTTTTGTGTTTTCACATTTTAAATAGGATGCATGGATGGTATATATTTTTATTTGTTATATTTTTTAAGTGTTAAAGATTCCCTGAAGCCGAAAGAGGGAGTGTGTTAACGACTTCTGTGCAGTATTACGACCTACTCATCTTTTGGGTCTGATGATTCAAAAATTAAATTATAGGAAGTACATGACAGTGAATAAACACCTCCAATGGGAGGCCTAGCATTGGCTTGGCTCTTCCCTTTGGGATTTAAGGTACAGGTATTTAAGTTGCAAGTATTTAAACTACTGTAAGTAAAAACCTCCAATGGGAGGCTAAGCATTGGCTTGGCTCTTCCCTTTGGGATTTAAGGTACAGGTATTTAAGTTGCAGGTATTTAACTACTGTAAGTAAAAACCTCCAATGGGAGGCTAAGCATTGGCTTGGCTCTTCCCTTTGGGATTTAAGGTACAGGTATTTAAGTTGCAGGTATTTAACTACTGTAAGTAAAAACCTCCAATGGGAGGCTAAGCATTGGCTTGGCTCTTCCCTTTGGGATTTAAGGTGCAGGTATTTAACTACTGTAAGTAAAAACCTCCAATGGGAGGCTAAGCATTGGCTTGGCTCTTCCCTTTGGGATTTAAGGTGCAGGTATTTAAGTTGCAGGTATTTAACTACTATAAGTAAAAACCTCCAATGGGAGGCTAAGCATTGGCTTGGCTCTTCCCTTTGGGATTTATGGTGCAGGTATTTAAATTGCGGATGGACTTTGTCCTCTCCATTTTGGGGTATGAATTTTTTAAAATGAAATACAACGAATTGATTCAACAATTTGAAATTTGTGCGCGCTTGAGGACTCCTCCAAGCCGATTTTGTGCTTCCATAGGATTGACCATTGATATAGAGCTGCGGCTTCCTGACATAAAATAGAGTGAAGTGTTAGTATACAAAATATGTGCTAATCTGCACCTAAAACCAGAAGAGTAGAAAGAGTACTTATCTCCCATTTTTTTGGGAGGGATTTCTATAATTGATTTTCGCTCTCTATGTTCCCAATATAGAGAGTTTCTTTTGAATTAAGAGGGACTTTCAGTCACAGATCAGTTGAGAAATCGGTGGACAGCTTAGGAGCTTGTCTGGGCCGATTTTTGCATCTCGACGAGATTTTTGCTGTTGACGTAGAGATATCCTTCTCCTGACATAAAATATGGAAGAAAAAGGAGAGGGAGAAAGTGTATACAATTTGTGCTAATTTGCGAGTAAAACCATAAATAAATGAATAAATAAAAACACTTAGCTTGAATTTGTTTGCTCGTTGACGAGGATGAACTCTTGATTTATATTGATCGATGAAGGAATTTGTGATGATAACCCCTAGCTTTAAACTCCCATCATCTTCAAAATTCTCTCTCTTTTGGTATTTTCTTTCTCTCAAAATTTTCTTCAATCTCCCAAAACTCTCTCAAACATCCAAAATTTTCTCTCAAAAAATTCTCCCAAACACTTCAAATTTTCTCTCTCTAGCATCCTTTCTCAAGCTTACTTCTTCCTCCTTTTATAACCTACTCATCTATCTCCCATTCTAATTTTTCCACTAACTCTATCTCCCATTCTAATTTCTCCACTAACTCTTCTTCATTTTCATCTTCCATTCTCCATCTCTATCTCACATTCTAATCTCTCCACTAACTCTTCTTCATCTTCATCTTCCCTTCTCCATATTTATCTCCCATTCTAATTTCTCCACTAACTCTTCTTAATCTCCATCTTCCCTTCTCTATTCTTATCTTCCATTCTAATTTCTCTACTAACTCTTCTTCATCTCCATCTTCCCTTCTCTATTCTTATCTTATTTTCTCCATCCATTCTTCTCCAACTTCTCTTCTTCATCTCCTCTTCTTCATCTTCCCTTCTCTATTCTAATTTATTCACTAACTCTTCTTTTTATTATTTGTAAAATAATCCTTCAAGAGTTAGGTATTTGCACTCTAGTCCTTGAATTTTAAGTATTTACAATTCAGTCCCTGAAAAAAATATATTTCTTTAAGTCCAAATCTCCTCACAATTTTTGACACACCAAAATTTACCGCATGTCAAATTTAAGCTCATTTCTTGTCGCTGAAAATAATGTATAATTTAATTAAAGCCCTTTTGCAAAATTAAGTCATTCTGGGTATAATTGGGCCAAGATGAAAATTTAAAATATTAGAAGACAATGTCACAACTCATAAAAAGTGAAAGTTAAAATAAGTTGACTCAAATTAAATTTTTTTAGGCCCGATTCGAGATTATACTCGTGAAGGAACACGTGACTCGAATTGGATTTTTCTGAATTTGCGATGGCCAATATGAAAATAGATTTAAAATAAAAATATTAACTATCTTTGTGTATTTTTTGGCCTCAAATGTTATTTTTCCAAAATTTTCAAATATTTTTGTATTTTTTTTTTAAAAAAAATTAAAATATATATAATATGAAAAATTATTTTTTGGTCAAAATTCGTTCCCTAGGCTTGGCTAAGGTTCCCAAAGTTGATTTTTCAATTTTATGAATTTTTATGGATTTTCTATTAATTTTCGAAAATAAATAAATAAAAAATACGTAAAAATACTGAAAATATGAAAAATCATTTTTTGGTCAAAATTGGTTCCCTAGGCTTGGCTAAGGTCCCCAAAGTTGATTTTTCAATTTTATGAATTTTTATGGATTTTTTATTACTTTAGCAATTGAAAAAATGATTAAAAATCAGGTGTCAACAACAGGCCTGTATAGTTATACTATGATAATAATTATACAGTGTTATTCGTTAACAACAACAGATGACTCAATGGGTCTAAACACATTAGAGGTCAAGTTTCTAGCCATAAAAGAATTCGTGCAAAAATGTGATATTACAATAGAGCATATTTTTACAAATGATATGATTGCAAAACCACTGACTAAAGATGTTCATCCTTGTATTTTTAAGTGATATGTCATCAGTATGGGTTTAGAGGGACCATTGGATGTTGTTGTTTAGCGGGAGCCATCTTGTTTTGCTCTAATAAGATTACATCTATTTTTGTTACATTTTATAACATACTAATATGTATTATAGTCTTTATAGCACTACTAACTTTGACTAGATGTTTTATCAAAATCTTGAGGTGCGCGTAAACCTCGAGTAATGGCTATGGGCAATAATCACAAATCAACGCATATTACACGTGTCTAATAACAATGGAAAAAAAACACTATAAAATACCGGTCTTACAATAATGGGAAACAAATGATTTTTCTAAATAATTTCAAATCATGCAACTCATTCATGACCTCCACTTGCATTCCAATCATTCAACGTTTGTACCGACAAATTTTGCCTCGTGTTGTCCACCGACGGCTCAACAACATAAATTGTTCCCACATCTTCAATGGTGTTTGCAACTTTATCTAATTGTGCCTCAATTGGATCAACAGCAATTTCTCTTCTTATCAAGTTGTGTATAAGGCAACGAGCTATGATTATTCGACCTTGCATTCTGATCGGATAAAAAGATGGACTCCTAAAAATAGCCCACGGTAACTTAAGTAGCCTGACGCATCTTTCTATGACATGTCTAGCTTGCCAACAAGGGTCAAGAGAGTTCCGAAACACGTTATTCTTTGTTTGACTGTTTCCTTTTTGTGCATAAACGGGATCGAGGTCCTCTTCACCTGCCGTAAGAACATTCGCTTGACGATGGAGAGCGAAGCACCCATTGCCCACCGGGCAAGCTCGTAATAGCAGCCCCACAAGGTGCAAGTAGGGAAGTCCGAGGCTGGCGATACATCTTAGCCCAGACTCATCCTTTGAGGAGTGACTGAGATTTTGCTGAGACTGGGGATAAACTGGAGAATCGAACCGGTGACTTTCAGCTTGCAAACCAACTCTTTGATCACTCTGATCAATCACCTGACTGGTTTTTTGTTGGATTGGGTATTTAGGCTTCCATCTGTGCGAAGTGTTCTATCGTTCTTGTTAACTTCATCACCAAACCACATCCTTCCAGTCAAGAAGTTTCCACTGTGCGTCCGGAGCGTCCCCATGCATGAGCAAATGGAGAAAGGGGTCATGAGCCACGGGATCCCTTGCCTATGATCAAACACGAACTAATCAACCACCAGAGCAAGATTTTGATGGAGACATCGTAATTGTAAAAGGCTATCAAAATTCTGTAAACCTGAGTACTTGACTTATCAACAAAATTCAATTCTTGGGTACGTCTATTCTGAGGGAAAAAAAAAACTTTCACTATAACGGAACATGTTTTTCATGAAATCATTTTTCTAGAAAATATGCTCTTTTCCAAGTTATGCATGGAATTCATTTTCCTAATCTTAGGTACGCATATTTTCGTTGACCGTGATTGATTTTTGTTAGTTGATTATTTTCAGTAAATCAGATGCGTGACAGTTCAAAAAATAATTTGTGAAAAATTCTTTTGCTCAAACATACACAACCTAACTGAATTTCAAAGAAAATGGATAGTTTTCATTTTAGATGGTTTAGGGAAATTGATTTTCTTCTTGTGAGAAAGGGATGTCACTTTCCATAAATCTAAGCTTGTTGTTTTCAATCCATCAAAAATCTAAATACTGAAAAGTTGGAAAATAATATCTTAGAATAATTTTCCTTAAAATAAACAAAATTGTAATATTGATGTGAGGAACGTCTTGGATTTACCTCTAGTCCCTACGACAATTCTCTCTTCATTCAACAAACATCTTGTGGGAATATTCTACTACTATTATATGTGGATGACATGATTATTACTGGTGATAATCATCGTGGTATTACACAACTACAGAAGTATTTGAGTCGACATTTTGAAATGAAAGATCTGGGACAACTCAGCTATTTTCTAGGCTTGGAAGTTGCTTTAGATTCTTCTAGTTATTACCTTTCTCAAACAAAATATGCCACTGATCTTATTTCTCGGGCTGGACTTACAGATAACAAGATTGCTTCAACTCGCATTGAGCCTAATGTCAAATTTGATGACAAAGATGGGACTCTTCTTCAGAATCCTACTCTCTATCGACAGCTAGTGGGCAATCTTATTTACCTCACAGCTACCCGTCCTGATATAGCTTATGCTGTTCATGTTGTAAGTTAATTCATGACTACGCCACGAACGACTCATTTTGCTATTGTTCTTCGAATACTTCGCTACGTCAAGGGCACTTTATTTCATGGCCTTCACTTTTCTGCTAACTCAACCTTAGAGTTGGCGGCTTATTCAGATGCTAATTGGGCTGGCGACCCACTTAATCGTCGCTCTACTACGGGCTACTGCTTCTTCTTAGGAAACTCCCTTATTTCCTGGCGAAGTAAGAAACAGACTACTGTTGCTCGATCTAGTACAGAAGCAGAATATCGAGCTCTTGCTGATACGACATCTAAACTATTGTGGTTGTGATGGTTATTAGAAGCCATGGGAGTTCGTCATCATGGTGAGATGATCATTTATTGCGATAACTGGAGTGCTATTCAAATAGCCCATAATGATGTCTTCCATGAGCGTAACAAGCATATCGAAATAGATTGTCATTTTGTACGATCTCACGTGCTTCGTGGTACTATTCGTCTTGTCGCCACTTCATCGACAAATCAGATAGCTGATATCTTCACTAAGGCTCATTCACCTAGACGTTTTCAAAAGCTGTTCTCCAAACTCCAGTTGAGATCTTCAATGTCACCTTGAGTTTGAGGGGGGATGTTAAATATATTAATTTAGGATCACAATCTTCTTTGATTGATTCCAATTAGTTGTGATTGATTTTGTAATAGTTAGTTACTTTAGATAGCACTCTAGGTCAGCCTATACAAAGGCTCTTGTATCATTTGTTTTGATATGAAAAAGATACAGAAAATACTTTTTGCTCTATTCGTAACAGTTTTTTGTTGGATTGGGTATCAGGCTTCCATCTGTGCGAAGTGGTCTATCGTTCTTGTTAACTTCATCACCAAACCACATCCTTCCAGTCAAGAAGTTTCCACTGTGCGTTAATGGAGAAAGGGGTCATGAGCTACGGGATCCCTTGCCTATGATCAAACACGAACTAATCAACCACCAGAGCAAGATTTTGATGGAGACATCGTAATTGGAAAAGGCTATCGGAATCCTGTAAGCTTAGAGTACTCGACTTATAAACAAAATTCAATTCTTGGGTACGTCTATTTTGAGGGAAAAAAAACTTTCACTATAAAGGAACATGTTTTTCATGAAATCATTTTTCTAGAAAATATGCTCTTTTTCAAGTTATGGAATTCATTTTCCTAATCTTAGGTACGAATATTTTCGTTGACCGTGATTGATTTTTTGTTAATTGATCATTTTCAGTAAATCTGATGCGTGAAAGTTCAAAAAACTAATTTGTGAAAAATTCTTTCACTCAAACATACACAACGTAACTAAATTTCAAAGAAAATGGATAGTTTTCATTTTAGATGGTTTAGGGAAATTGATTTTCTTCTTGTGAGAAAGGATGTCATTTTCCATAAATTTAAGCTTGTTGTTTTCAATCCATCAAAAAATCTAAATACTGAAAAGTTGGAAAATAATATCTCAGAATAGTTTTCCGTAAAATAAACAAACCGTAATATTGATGTGAGGAACAGATTCCATTACAATAACATCATGCACAAGCCTTTCAGTTATTTCAACTTGAGCTAAAGTTGGCGGAGTACACTGTAGCGAGTTAGGAATGAATATACATGGCTTGTATGATAATACTCAGCATGTATCATGTCTTGTTATCGATGTATACAATATATGTGGAGCGTCAGCTTTGCTTTGCATCCAAAGCGTCATCGTGATCACTTCAAACCCTGCATATACGTCACCCAACCATCACCAAAATTTCTCAAAACTGAGATAAATCTACAAAGACAAAAATGGACAGCAAAAGTTATGAACAATGGTCCAATCAAAGAAAATGGCTACTTACTGTACGAATTCAACGTTGACGGACGACGCGGAAGGATTTGCAATGGCCTCAAATGCTGTCCTGGACAGGACGAGGGTGGCGTGGTCCGACGAGGACCGGGAGACGGCGCTGAGCGCCCGGTCCACAATCCTGACCTAGATCAACCGGGCAGGGTTGCAGGTCTTTGGCCGGTCGGCACTTATGCAGCGGACCCAATATTGCCTCCCGCAAGAGGCGCCGTTGTCCCAAATCCCTTCCCCGGCGGCCGCAAAAAGGAAACTAGAGGGAAACTGCAAAGGGCTGTACCCGAAGCAAGCGGTCGCTGCAATCGTTTTACCAATAAAAATCAATGCACAAACAGAGATCCAATTCTTGTGACGTGTACCAGAAACTAAGAGCTGGTGCGATAACATTTGTACTTACGCGTATATGGAGGATCGTAGTGACCGGCGGTGCCAACGTCCGCATCGGTTTGGCACAAAAATAGCGCGGCGAGAACAAAGATTGATGAGAGACAGCAAGGGACGGCTTGTTGCAATCGCGACATTGTTAAAAGCCGAGCTGCGGAGAGTTTGGAAAGATTGGAAATTTACTAAGGGTTTGAATTCTCTATGTTCCTGGAAATCTTCGAAGGAATTCGATGCAAAGGCGAATCTAGTTCTCTTCTGACTCTCTACAACGCCAGGTCTTGTCTCGCACCTGCTTGATTTGATCAGGACATGGATTCTCGTTTTCGTTTTCTAGCAACCGTGTCACGTTGTAGAAGTATCGGCCGAAATCCTTAACGCGAAGCAAAGCCAGAACACACGTTCTAAATCTACAGGGCTTCCGTAATTCCAAAGATAGAAATTTTCGTGTTCATACTATTGGGCTCTATATATTTATGCAGCTGCAAAGTAGCTTCACTCCGGGCTTAGTTGTTGTTCCAGAAGAATACTCAGCATTCAAATAAGCAAAGATATGTGTATGGAAAATTATTAGAAAAGTCATTAATCTATTGCAATTTTGTTAATTCAGTTTTAAATCCTTTTTTCATCAATTGAGTCCTAAACCTTTGCATCTATATCAATTCAATCCATCCGACCAACTTTCATCTCGATTTTGGCATGAACTTCGGTTGGCGCTGATGTGACAATTTATAATAATATCTAAATATAAATTTTCCCCTTTTCTTCTCGTTCTTCTCCCTACGGCTCACCCAGCAATGGTGAGGTCAACCTCGCCTATTGACCAATTGGAGGATGAAGGAGAAGAAAAATAAATAAATAAATAAATAAATAAATAAATATTATAAAAAAATTATCCACGTTGCCGGCGAAAGTTGATCGAATTGACACAATAGGCACAAATACAAAAAGCTTATAAATAAATTGACAAAAAAAGGATTTAAATCTGAATTGACACTCTTGTAATATATTTATGATCTTTTTTATAATAATTTTTACGGTATATGCACGGATAGTGCAATGGATAAACAAAAAAGACATTTCGCTGCCTTTAACAGAACGGATCCGATATTCCCATCGTGGCCCATCACTTTAGTTTGCTTGGTTTTGAGGCAGCGTTTGACGTTTGATGATCGAACGACGATGATGCGACCCACTACAGGAGGTGCATGAAGAACATGAAAAGCATGAAGAACACGAAAATGGGTAAAGGGTTTCGTCGGGACAATCACGTCGCGTGTTGGTGAAGACAAGCAACGTTTGATTGATGCGTGGCTTGTCCATGTAGTCCATGTACATCGGGTTAAGGCTTGACCCGTGACTCGACACTCGACAAGGGTGGCCTCCAAGGTTGGTTTGATAGGGATAAAAAAACATACGTATTCGAATTAAGATCTCTCACGATCGGATCGAAACGATTGTCCTCTTTCTAACGAATTTAGTTTCGCAAGAAGAATGGCATTATGGGGTCTATTTCCGGAGGGACAATCGATTTTTAATTGCTGGTAAGGAACAAGAAGAGTAGGATTGGGCAATTGATGCTAGAAACCCTCCCGAAAGTCACCGTAGGGGTTTCATGCCTACTAAGAAATGTCATATTCGAGATCTAACTACTCAAGGTCTAGACCGTAGGGCCATGAGAGATGGAAAAATTACTAGGTATACTCCTGGTTTGTGGACTTGATTTCAACGTGATCCAATGGTTCATGTGAAGTGTGCTAACATAAGTTGGGAGTGCAAGAAAAACTTGATTTGGGAGATCTCTCAAAGTTTCCAAACTTGACAACAATGCTTTTCCCTTTTCGAAACCTCTTGACATACTTGTAAGAGACCACGACTTCATACATATATTGGTTCACTAATGGAACATGTCTCCTAGAACTCCCTCGGATCCGTACGAATGCCGTCCTTAATTATTTTGTTAATCGCATGGACTAAAAGAGATTAACAAGATGGGGAACTAGGGCTTTGGCAGCCGAATCATCTTAAAATTTGTTGCATTGTGGAGAAATTTATTTTTCACAAGCACACATGTAATCTATCATATCACTCGCGTGAAACAAAGTCAATCGTAGCACGTTAAAAGAGCAATGTGAGGGACATGAAGACTCGTCTACGAAATTGGTTTATTAAGTAATACGACGCTCACTATGAATCAATCTTCCCTACATGCGACATTGGCTTCGGCTAACTATGTAGTCCAGCAAAATCAAAGCTGCATCAGGGGACCGAATTGCTCGCCAACAGTTAGATTAGCAAGCAAAGCGTATCTCAGCCATCCCTACGGACAAAACTATGGTCTAATCCTGGCCATTTAGTGATGGGTACATTGCCGTCTTCCCTTCCTTTCCAGATAATACTCCAATTCACGTCGAGATCAGTCGCTCCAGTAACCAAGGAACTAGACTCGGTTTGATGTCTTGTTTCCTATGTTTCTTTTTGCAGCGACGGCGTTGAATCGTCAGAGCGTTCCGACACTCGGCTTTAGCGGCGAATTCTCTTGCTAGAGAAATAATCCGATAGCCAATCGGATGGTCCTAGTCGGAGGTCGCGAATGGATATGTTGCATGCTGTGGACATAACCTGAGCGAAAATTTAATTACTATCGATGTATAGATTCTCGGGAAGAGGGGAGCCATACATCACTTCTCAGAGCATCGGATTAGGTTCAGTGTTAATGGGTAAATAAAATGGAGCACATAACGTCGTATCTTCACGGAACAGGATTTTGAGAAGAGTTGCTTTTTGGAGAGTATGTACGATAAAAATTGTAAGTTGAGTTCGAGAGAAGTTATCGTTTATCGTAGGCCTCTATGGTACAATCGGACGAGAAGCGGTAGTTTTGGCGGATGTCATAGGTCCCGTCCAGCTCATGAACTTGAGCTGTGTCATTTATCTATCTCTCGACCAGAAATGGGAGTAAGTTTGAAAAAGGATCCTAGGTTATCTAGTGTTGAGCCAAGAAGATTTGCAGAGGACAAGGTTTTGATGATTTCATGTAATAGTAAAGTATTTATGGTGTTGTGGTCATATTAAAGTCGTGCTTATTGAAGCATCCAATTCGTGGTAATATTCATAAGCCAAAAGCTGCCTTGCCTCACGCACCAGTAAAACAACTTTGAGGTTCTAATTAAGTAATCTTCTTTTTCTACTTTTAACTTTCGATTTTTGTAAATTTTGAGGCACTCACGTTTTGGCTTTTTTTTTACAATTCAAAATATTCGATTAATGGCTCATTGTGCCCAAATAAAAAAAAAATCTGTCGCTATAATTTATAACCTTCCTTAAGGAATTTAATTTGTTATTCCTATCATCAAGCTTCTTGAATTTTCTCAAGGTTTGGGATCCGTTTCTTTCACCGAAATATTTAAAATGTATGACTTGAAAAATATATTTTTTTAAATGATCGCCAGTAGCACTTACGAAAACTGAATGAGCGAGAAATATTTTTGTCGGCGAAACAAGCGATCATTTTTAGAAAAATGTGAATTCAAATCATTCATTTTTCACGAAACAAATCGAGCCTTACATTAAAACTCACACAAAATTATTAATCATCCATTCCGAGAATTGCGGTCCTAGAGATCCGGCGCATTCATGCTCTCGTCGTGTTAGAAATCCGAGGAATCGAGGATCAATCCCTCTATGGTTAGAGGGCTCGTGGCCGTTGTTTCTTTCTCAATTTTGGGCACCAAATCTCTCTGTTCATAATCGCTAATGAAAGAAGAGAGGGACCGAAACGTAATCTGCCTGCGTACCTGGTCAATTCACCGGAGAGGAAAGTACCAAATGCCCCCAAGTTGAAGCCCTTTTCTGCAAAATTTACTCGACAGATCGACGACCTCCGATCACGCTTGAAACACGGCGCTTGGTTTTTCCTGGATATTTGGGTGTTTTTACATACTATAGGAAGAGAGAATCCTGAATCCTTTTATATATATATATATATATATATATATATATATATATATATATATATATATATTCCCTCCGTCAAGCGACATCCCCTCCCAAGCAAGAAAAAAAAAAAGAAAAGAGATTGATTGTCCACAAGAGAAATGAATTGTGTTATAATGTTGGGATTCTGTTTGATATATATTACGATTCTATGTATATCTCAAAATCGTAATCTTAATTGTCGGCAAGAGAAATGAAATTTACATTATTATTATTGATAACTATTCTATAAAATCTATAAATAGACTCATATATAGGCATTGAAATATACACATAAATTTCTCAGCTACATTTTTTTTTCGCTTTACTCTTATCTTGGTATTAGACCCAATCGTCTCTGAATAAGAATAAAGCAAAAAAAAAAAACAATATAGTTGTGAAACTTCTTCGTGTATTTGTAATTTTCTCTGATACCAAGATAAGAATAAAGTGAAAAAAAAATGTAGATGTGGAATTTCTGTGTATTTCAAAATGTCTACACATGAGCGTATTTTAAGACTTCATAGAATAGCTCGGAATCGTAACATTCTAACAAATTAATTGCAATCCCTCAAGAAGCGATCTTGTCTTGACAATTTGGGGGAGGTTTGGCATTGATTTTGGCAAGTCGAATCAATCGAGTTGGTCGTTCCTAAGGAAAGATCATCGAACTGCCGGATCTAAGTTATCCAAAAGGGAATTTCCAAATTAGATTTCATTTCGAGTGGTTCAGAAAGACTTCGCCGCGTTCTTCCTTTAATTTGATTGGCACATGTCGAGTTCTCCACTCTAGGAGATATGTCAATATTAGGTACCGACATATCATGTGATACATATTTCTTATCGACGTAATAGTATGAGATAATATAATTGAATCTAGTAAAATATATCTCAGACAAGTTCTAGACTCGATGTCGGTTTGCGCCATGTGTGGATGGCCCCGGCCAATTAGCAAAATATCTATTATTTTGGACAAAGTGGCAGTTGATCTTGTTTTAGTATCTAACTTGCTCATCGTTGTTATAGTCAAGAAGACCAAGCATAAAATGCCAATGAGCAAAGGCCTAAAATTTCTTTTTACTTGGGGATGCCATTGTTTTTTTTTTATTATCAGATTTGAAATGTGAAGATGAAGAGAGATATCCTCGCGAATATCACCATAGTTTTCTGCACCATATTAATTGATTTTGGCACGAAATTCAGATAAAATAAAAATTACTTTAAAATTCTAAAACGAACGAGCGGTCGAAATAGCCTTAATTCCATTGAGTTCGAATGGACACATGCTGCCTAAGCTAAGGTCATTTTGAAACTTCTAAATATCACCATTGTTTTTCCTTTCTTTCGTAGATTAAGCAATTTTGTCACTTTTCAGCTATTATTTATTTTGGGTTAATATCACAAAAGACCTCAAACTGATGCATCCATAATAATTTTACCTCAAACTATTTTTTTGACTAGAAAAATCCTTAAATTGATATATATATATATGTGACAAATTTATCCTTCGTTAATTTTCTTTAAACTTTACTATCAAATTGCTAAGTTTGATGACACGTGATAATTAACGGACATTTTAGTTTGAGATTTTTACAATCTGTGTTGTCATAAATATATCTATTTGGGGCTTTTCATGGCACTATCTCAATTTAACAGAAACTAACAAAAGGGTAAATACGTCACCGCTGTACTAGTTTAGAGTTTTTAACAGTCAAATAATAATTTGGGGTAAATTTATCGTAAGTGCAACATTTTAGAATTTTTTATGGTCAAAAAAATAATTTGAGATAAATTTATCACAACCGTATCAATTTGATTTTTTTTATGTTTAAAAAATAATTTGAAGTTAATTTATCATAACTGTACCAATTTAAGGTTTTTCATTGTACTAACCTTATCTATTTCATGTTATATTTTATTACATTAAAAAATATATTATTTTTTTTTATTAAGTGTGCTTTTTTCTTTGTCGAAGTTAAGTATGATTAATAACTAATAAGCGACAAATAAATTATTTTTTGTTAAGTATGATTACTAAGCGACAAAGAAAATTGGGGGAACATTTTCTCTCTCCAGCGGTCTCGATTCCCCAGCGGTGCTCCATTTGTCTCGCTCTCTGATTCTTCCGCCCTCAAATTCAACTCCGTCGTTAGTCATCACTTCGTCTTCAAGCCACGGAGAGTCGGGAATCCCCGATCGCTCGCCCCGCTCGGCGCTCTTCAATCGCGGCGGTGTCCTGCAATGTTCTCGCTGCTGAGCCCCGAACCCGTGCTCCATCAATGAGGCCGAGCTCGTTCGTCGGTGGGGGGAATTCCTCCTAGCTGAGGACGGCCAGCGACCGTGAATTTCTCGCTGATGGCGACTGCTTCGGTTCGCTTCTCCGCGTTCGGAGCCCAGGGCAATCGCAACGAGTGGCCCGCATTCTCGGGGTTCAGCAAGTTGGAGTCTTGGAGCTTTCAGTTCCCACGGAGTGCGGAGGTTCGCAAAATCGCTTCTGCTTCCGTCGCGACTCGCTCGAAGGTAACGGCGAGGATGTTCCGCTCGATTCATGGTTTTTATTTTTTGTAAGCGTAAAATGTTCGCTCGCTCGCAGAGAAGGCATTGATCTTGTCGTTGTATTCTTCTGTTCTCGGGGATCATGTTATCATGTGGACTATTTGCCTACCTCGTGCAGTAATTACTCACCATTCAAAAAGCAAACTAACCCATCTGGAAAAGTTGTACATGGCTATTGCATCTCTTGCTCATAGTTGGAAGTACACGTGTTGCGTTTGTGAAGCGGGGCCTGTGGGTGCCTACTGATATGCATTAGCAGTTTGGACCGCTGCTAGTAGTTAATTATGGCTAATGTTGGGGAAAAAAAAAACCATTTGAGCGATGTTCTTGTCCATGGTTTCTAGCAAACGGTTCGTAGATTATACAGCACTGTTGCTCCTCTGAATTGCCACCTGACAGTGTTCATTCTCATTTGGCTTATTTGTTCTTGATCCTCATCATATTTGTGAACTATTCACTGGATTTTTCAAAAAATGATAAGAGTGAAAACTTTTCCAACACTATGCGTGTCTAGAATGATCTTGACAATTGTTACTGTGGGGTTTATGATTATTGAGCTTTCTCGATGCAGAATCTTTCTAGTCAAATCAATTCTTTGCCTGATAGTGATGATTTCTTCTATGAGAAAGTAGCAACCCCCATGCTCGATGTTATTGAGAGCCCTACCAATGTGAAGAACCTGTCTACAAAGGTTTGCTCATTTTCTCTATCTGGTTTACATGTACGCCTGCTCAAGCTAATCTCACCTCTATCAACTAATAATTAGTTTGGCAGGAATTGCGACAGCTAGCTGATGAAATCCGTTTAGAATTATCCTCAATATTAACAAAAGCACAAAAACCTTCGAACGCTAGTCTGGCAGTCGTTGAGCTGACAGTGGCAATTCATCATGTTTTTCATGCTCCTGCCGACAAAATTTTGTGGGATGTTGGGGAACAAGTGAGTAATGGTTAGCAATCAGGACATGTTTATGTGCTGTTCTGAGCCTTACTTTTATTGAGAACAATTGCACATTCGAAGTATTTAAATTGTCCTGGTTACTCGACAGACATATGCACATAAAATGCTTACTGGAAGGAGATCCCTCATGAACACTTTGAGACAAAAGGACGGTTTGTCTGGCTTCACTTCTCGATCTGAAAGCGAATATGATCCTTTTGGTGCAGGACATGGATGCAGCAGCATTTCTGCAGGTTTAGGTAATGTCTCTCGCAATCAATTCTCACGTGACATGTTGGTTCCTATAACCTAGCTTTTGATCACATGCATGGTGGCGCTCATGCTTGCTGTTCTATGTCCACTAATGATAAGGAAACTTAAGTAATACATTATATCATTTTAGGCATGGCAGTTGCACGGGATATGAAGGGAAAACGTGAACGAATTATGACAGTCATAAGCAATGTAACTACAATGGCTGGCCAGGTGTATGAGGCAATGAGCAATGCAGGTTACTTGGACTCTGACATGATAGTTATCTTGAATGATAGTCGTCATTCTTTGCACCCAAAGGTTGGAGAGGGCCCGAATAGATCTATCAATGCTCTCTCTAGTACTCTAAGTAAGCTCCAGTCAAGCAAATCTTTCCGGAAGTTTAGAGAAGTTGCCAAGGTATGGAGTTTATTTGAATAGAACTATTTTAATGGCTGCTTTTTGGTCATGAATAGGGGCTTGAAATTTTTCACAGATTGACAATGCACGTGTTAAGCAAAGAAAACATGTTGCGGACTTTAAGAAATAACTAGATAATGACTATGACAATCACTAAAATAACATATCCACCTCACCTCTGACCATCTTTTGTTTGTCCTCGCCGTAGCTTGTTTATTGTAAGGGAAATATGCCACTCAAGCTACTTTCGTTGGAATGTGAGATGTTAATCATAGAGGCTTCTTCTATAGAAGTGTGCAACCTTTAAAGTTGCCACACAACCCCCTTTATTTGTGTAGGGCATGATGATGGATAGATAATTCCAGTAGTTTGCCATTTTAGGCTCATCTTAACAGTGCTTTAAGTTCCAAATTCAGTACCATGTGTGCTCAGAAGAGATCAATAGATAGTGATTTTTACTAAGGATTTTGTCCTAAACGGAGCACAATGTCTATAAGAATCATGGAGTCAACTCCACTTAATAGAAAATGTTTTGATTAATGTCATTGTGGTGTTTTGTATGGAATATCACTCAAATGTTTGTGATTATGTGCTCTTCATCATAGTATAATGGAATATGTTGTGATCCTAACTTCATATTTATAATTTGACGTTTTGAATTATCATTTTATAACACTCAAAGTTGAGTACAAGCCAAACTATTTCCCATTGAACTAGATTCTTGAGTTATTTCTTTAGTCTCTGCTCGAGTTGTCAGCTCTTTAGTCTCTGCAAAGTGCAATGTAACAACTATGATAGAAGTCATGTAGAAGGGAAAGGGATAATTGCACTAGAAGTTTGAAAACTCGATGCAAAAGTGTATTCGAGTCCTAAGACTTTCAATAAATGCAATCTAGTCCTAAAACTTGTCTAGTTGGTGCAATCGAGTACCTCTCTTAACTCCATCGAACTTGAATGTTTGAAAATGCCGACGCGGCATTGTTGAATATATTTTCAAGGCACACAGCACTGATACGGCGACACTATAGAGAAAGAGCTTCAGAAATTACATAGAAAAAGGCTTGAAAATCTAAAAGACAAAATTCGTGCTAAAAACAAACTGAAGTGTCGATTCCTAGGGTGGGTTAAGGGGGCAGTGCCATCACACCCTACTTTTTTGGCTATGGCCAGCAAACTGTCTTAGCAGGGGCCAACAATCCTTGCCTGGCCATAGGCAGGGGCCATTTGCCCTCATTGCAAGCTATGTTACACGGACACGCCCTTCTTCAGAATTTTGGCGTGTCGGACACTCGGACACGTGTTGGACACTTGGACACTTCTGGACACGTTGACCCCGGGTCAACACGAGTCCCTCGTGTGTCCAGTGGTAAAATGAGTCAGAAACCCAAAATTTTTGACTTAATTATCACCTTAGCTGTATTAGAGTTGGGGTTTCCTAACTCAATTATGATCTAGAGCAGAATTTGCAGTTATATCCTCTCTATTTCTCTCTCCTCACCCTTCGCTTTACTGAAGCAATTTCACCTTGGATTACAATTTCGATGCAAACTCAAATCTTTCCTTCGAATTTTGAGAAACTTGAGGATTAGGACGGGACAAGTCATCTAGAAAATCATCTGGAAAAAGATTTTGGTGGTGGATAAGTCGATTCTTCTTTTGTTCTGGATGACTTTCCTACTTACATTGCAGGCTTTTGCTTGCAAGGCTAAATAAAAGATTTTCATCAGATTTCTAATCCCGTCAAAGACTTAAGAGCACAAATCTAACCATGGTTACATCATTGCCAGGAGAGAAGGGAGATTCATTAATTGTTATTGTGAAAATCCTAAATAATTCCTCGAATTTGAAGTACATTGCTAGCTGAAAAATTGAATTTGAAGTACATTGCTAGCTGAAAAATTGATTATTCATGTTTGATGCATTAACATGGCAGATATTTTGATGAAAGTATTGCAAACTCTTACTTTCGTTGGGATTCTTTCAATTCTTTAATCCAATTTAGCTTATGAGAAGAAGCCACCATTAAAAATATACATATAATATATAACGTGTCCCAGCGTGTCGGACTTCTCTATTTTTTGAGAATTCACGTGTCGGCGTGTCGTGTCGTATCGTGTCGTGTCGCATGTTGTGTCTTGTATCGGTGTAACATAGATTGCAAGCGGGCAAGGGCAACGAGCCAGGCTTACTTGAACTCACCGCTTGCTGCCACCAACCAGGGGTTGGTTGGGCCTTTAGACTGAAAGAGGCAGTGAGAATGCAAACATGACCAAGAACCTCGCTGATGTTGTGACTAATTTCTGAGGCGAAGTCTGTGGGGACCACACAAACTCAGACTATGTTGCTCTGGTGAGTGGATTCTCGAGAACAAATAGAAAGGAGCGGTTAAAGAAGAGCAAAGCATTGAAGTCGCAGAAGTTGGTGGAAGAAGTTGAGACCTTAATTATGGATGGGTTAGTGAGAGAGCTTGCGGAAATTGCATGCTGTGTCCGAAGAAAGATTCATTTGTCCCTGCGGGCAAACTGATCCAGTTGAAGTGTCAACTACATTTCTACCCCATCCCTAACAACTAACCTTGATGCAGCATCTAGGTAGTTCTCATCAGGAACCATTGTAACGAAGTAGGTAGACCCTTTAGCATGTGTCCTCTCAATGCCTGAAAACCTCTTCTTCTTTCTCCACAATCATCCCACTTTCAAATAAGTTTTGTATTATATACTGTTGGAGAATCATTCTTTGGATTATGAACTCTCTTTCCCATCTAATTTTCTATCTTGACACCTTCAGTGGTCTACGAGTTTTGTTCTTTCACCAACGGCTGGAAACCATGAAGTTCCACCCCATTCTCAGCTGATTGGGCTTGCCATAGCCACAGGGTTTAGATTGTGCATTCCAAACCCAACCTGTTTAATTAAGGAGGAGAAGAAAACTCAGGAATGCACTCATGCTTGAAGTGAAACAGTGTTGTAGCTTTTTTACTATTGGCAAAAAAGAAAAGATAAATGTTGTAGCTGGTGGAATGTTTAAGTTCCTTCTTTTTCATGTGAGGGTTGGCTGAACTTTATGCAGTGGTGCCAACGCTGCGTGAGGGCCGCTGGCCCTCGCTGATGAAGTTGTGCCTCCCTTTGAAACAACCCTCTTTCTGCGATGTCTTTGTATCCAGTTCTGATTTATTCTTATTTTTCTCTTTTTTGTTTTGTTTTTCCTTAGGCTTTTTTTTTTTTTGAGGTGGCAACGACATCAACGCTGTGCGTCTTGGAAATATGTTAGGAAAAACCAAGTCCGCATTTTTCGTTACTCAAATTAGATGAAGCTAATGGAGATACCTTACCAACTGGACAAGTTTTAGGACAGCTCTACTGCATTTTTCATGATAAGTTTTAAGACTTCTAGTGCATTTACCCAAAAGAGAAATGAAGAGAAACCATAAAAAAAAAAACCTTGAATATTATTATTTTTTAGTTTAAAAAGGGAAAACACTAACTTGTTGGTGCTTTTCCTCTAGCCAGATTTTTACTAGCGATATCTGAACCGGTAGTGTGCAATAGTGGCAATCATCCATGCCTTCATTTAACATGCAGTTTTCTTCTTTTTCCAGGGTGTTACTAAAAAAATTGGCAGGGGCATGCATGAATGGGCGGCCAAAGTCGATGAATTTGCTCGTGGTATGATGGGTCCACCCGGTTCGACTCTCTTTGAAGAGCTTGGCTTGTACTATATTGGCCCTGTTGATGGCCATAACATTGAGGACTTGGTTTGTGTTCTCCAAGAAGTGGCGTCGCTAAATTCAATGGGTCCTGTTCTGATTCATGTTGTGACCAATGAAAATCAAAGGATTGAACAAAGTCAGCAGAGTGAGATTGGCGAGAATGTAGGCGAAGGTACGTCAGATATCTTTAGGAATTCTGCGCTTTATGTTTTTCAGTTGAAAACAAATTGACTTGTAAAGCAGCCAAATGCGTCAATTGGCTCTCTTTAGTTAATGTACGGTCTTGTGCTGCATGGTATAATTTCCCACATTTGTCTTTTTTGTAGCTGCATATTTTAGTTTATGATTGTTGAGTTCCATTCATTCTTGGCGTAGTTTCCAACTGATTACATAAGGAGAAATGAATTCTAAACCCAGGGCCAACATGATTTTGCTTGAAATTTGAACTGTTTGCTGTTTTATATAGTTAGGTTGTCATTTCCTTTCATTTGATTCAATGCATATGTTCAAAAACCAGATTTTGGGCAATAAAATGGCTGCCTGTGATGATTGTTTCATCACTCATGAGAGACTACCATACAAATCATAATAATGCTGATGAGCTCAGAGTCAAATCTGCTTCTGTTTGGCTTTGACATGTGGTCCAGATGTCCCATGATGTTTATCTGACTTTTTTAGGTTATTATTACATATTCTCTGTTTAGTCATTGTCAGATTTTGCTTCATCCGAATCTAATTCTGTCCAATAGCCCTCTTAGTTTCCTAGTCACACTTATTACATAATTATGGTACAAGAGTATGCAACTAGGGTGAAGATGTGTGAGTTTTCCCTAAATGCTGCTGTCTTCCAACCAAAACCCAGAGCTGACTGCACCATATTTTCATACAAGAAAGTTCCTATATGCTCTTAACTGTCCTAGAGTGATGGGTCTGTGTTTGTGGTGCTCTTCAGGTTCAAGCTGTTATGATTTGGTAGAATCTAATTATCAACCCAGGACATATAGTGATTGTTTTGTGGAGGCACTGGCTAGGAGGGCAGAGAGTGATAAAGATGTTGTGATGGTTCATGGGGGAGTGGAGGTGGAGCCATCACTTCAGTTGTTTCGTGAAAAGTTTCCAGACAAGTTTTTTGATGTGGGAATGGCTGAGCAACATGCGGTTACATTTTCCGCGGGTTTATCATGTGGAGGATTAAAGCCATTTTGTGTGATCCCATCTGCATTTCTTCAGAGAGGATTTGATCAGGTTCTTACCTTTCAGCTGTATATTTATGGTCATGATAACTTTGGACATATTTCCTTATCGAGAATTTGTGGCCTTAGGTGGTCCATGACGTCGATCGGCAAAGAATTCCTGTCCGTTTTGTCATTACAAGTGCAGGCTTGGTAGGATCTAATGGCCCTGTGCATTGTGGGGCTTTTGATATAACGTTCATGTCATGTTTGCCCAACATGATTGTCATGGCACCATCTGATGAAGATGAGTTAGTGGACATGGTAGAAACTGCTGCCATGGTTGATGATCGTCCACTTTGCTTCCGGTATCCACGGGGTGCAATTGTTCGGACAGACAAGGGTCTCAGTCGTGGGATCCCGATTGAGGTAATGCTTCAGCAGTGTTACTCCCAGGTGATATTGTTTTCAATGGTTGTATCTCCATTCTCTGAAACTGACGAGTTTGCTTAAATTCCAAAAGGGAAAAAGAAAATGTAAATGGTTCTAATTATTGTTTCTTTAATGTTAAGAACATTAAACACAGGGATGATGTGTTTCATTCATTTCCTTTACTTCATGGAATTTCCTTGACCAATTTTCACCAAAGGTTTTCTTTTTGATAGTAGGGAAGAACACCACTTGCTGCTTGTTCTTAAGGAGATATAAAGTCCATACCTTCCATGCTCAATCATCATTGTAATCCATTCTGATTAGAATTCCCTTCCAGGATTCATTTTAATTGAATATCAGTTTTGGGTCTGCATATATAAGATCTCAAGTCTATTTTCAGAACATGCAAACAAGAATCGAACTATTAGGTAAAATGCAAGTTGATCTGTGCCAGCTTACAATGCATTATCTATGAATGTATACTTAGCAATAAATGGAATCATTTGCTTTCATACATAGCTTGAAGTGTTGTGTTGTCATATTGTAGGGCTTTGGTTAAATTTCTGTATTTGCAGAACAGATAGGAAGAGGGAGAATTCTAGCAGAAGGTAAAGATGTTGCTTTGCTTGGTTATGGGTCAATGGTTCAGAACTGCGTCAAAGCTTGGTCCCTCCTTTCAAAGCTCGGAATTGAGGTGACAGTTGCTGATGCAAGATTCTGCAAACCGCTTGACATAGGGTTGCTTAGGGAGCTGTGCGAAAATCATGCCTTTCTGGTCACTGTTGAGGAAGGATCCATTGGAGGTTTTGGCTCCCATGTTGCGCAGTTCATTTCACTTGATGGACGGCTTGATGGGAGAACAAAGGTACAGCACCATCCTCTCTATCATTCTGTATTTGTGATTGTGCCCTTGTCATGGATCTTTTCTTGAGGAATGACTGGTCCACCGTTCCTGTTGGCATCATCTGATTTTTGCATTTCAAAACCAAGATAAACAAAGTGAATGAATAACTACAAAAAGGGCGAATTTTTTCTTTTTTATTAGTTCAATATCTGGTATTGGCCATAATTTGCACAGACATTCTATAGTTTTAGCAAGAGTGGATTTTCACCTCCATTAGTTTGATAACTCGTATGGACCACAATACGCGAGACCTTTGTAAGTATTGTGCCGTACTGATGCAGAAGGAAAATTTGTTGAATTGTGAGATACTATCTGGAAGCTGTACTGATTGGGTTTGGTTTCTCCAGTGGCGACCGATTGTTTTACCTGATGCCTACATAGAGCATGCATCACCAAACGAACAGCTTTCCCTAGCTGGGCTCACTGGGCATCACATTGCCGCGACTGTGTTGAGTCTCCTTGGCCGGACACGCGAAGCTCTTCTGCTGATGCGCTAGGCTCCTGCTATTATTTCACCCTGATTTCTCTCAAAATGGCTTCGCACTGCTGCTGCTTGACTGACAAGCCAGATCTGTTACGGTGGTCGTACAGAGATGAGAAGCTTTCCAGCTTACTCGCGGACTACCATTTGTCCTGAATGCTGTATTAAGTGTTCGCATGCAGTACGTTTGATGTTTCTGTTAATTTGTCTCCCATACGAGAGCCAAAATGAATAGTGAACGAACATGGAGTCCCTCGTTCTTTTGAGACCCCAAAGTAGGAAGTTCCTTTTAATCGAAGAAGCTTTCTGAAGGCGATGTATTTGTGAAGAAGTACTGAACAACATCTTAATGGAGAAAGCTACAGATCCGACAAGCAATTGTTGGAATATTTTCATGGAGAAAAGGATAGATCAGACAAGGCCTCATGGCGTGGTGTGTTGTGGATGATGATCGCTGGACTGAACCTTTCGTTTTCATTTTCCTAAGAACAAGAAAGGAAGAAGAAGATATCACGATTCGTGCATGGAAGATTGCGCAAAGACTTTCATATTGAACAATGGTAGCGAAGCTTATCCCCGGGCTGAAGTTCCATCGCCGACCCGGGATGGCGAGCACATAAGATACGGCAACGCTTTATTTGAGAATCATGTTGCGGAGAGAACGTTAAAACCTAGTCACACCAGTGTCTATCTGACCGTCTACCTCTCTGCGCCGGCCATAGTTCTATCAAAGAATACCAAAATAGGAAGCCAAAGCACTTGATAGTTGATAGTTCATCTAGGGAGCACGCTCTTCATTTGCGCCTTGTTCCGAGCCAACCGGCATTGTCGGGATTGGAGTGGCGAAATTCGAGTCTAGATTCTGGAGTTTTCCGACGCGGCCTCCCGGCGTTCCGTCAATGAAATTTGAGGGGATTATAAACCAGAAATAATCCGGTTTAATCATGCCCGATCCGAGTAGTGCCGCGTCAGCAATCGGGCCGGAGCCAAATCCGGGCCAGAAAAAGCCCATGCGCAGCCGTTCCGAGGCCCACGAATGAACCCCGCCTATCAAACGATTGCTCCGAGGATCCTTCCAGAAATTCATCGTCGTCTTCGCGGAGAGAACAGCTTGGGGAAATCGAGCGAACTCGGAGATGTCTTCCTTCCTTCGGTCGCTTCTGGATCCTAAGAAGAACTGGTTCGCCGCTCAGCACATGAAATCCATCTCCAAGCGCCTCCGACATTACGGTCCTTCCCTCGATCCCCCGATCGCTTCACCCTTTCATCACAGTTCGTTTCGTAATCGGAAATTAGCAGTTCGTTCGTGTGCACATGGATTGATTTCCCCTTATTTTTTCTTCTTCTTTTCTTATTCTCGCGATCGATTGCGGTTGTAATTGTTGATTGGCGTCCATTAGTCAAGCCGTCACCGACGCTGGTAGTCAGCTCAAGCTTGTGATTTGTTTTGTCGTGCTCTGATGTTTTGATGCATTATGTGCTGGGGATAAAATAGGGCTCCGGTATGATGATCTTTACGATCCTTATTACGATCTGGACGTGAAGGAGGCGCTCAATCGGTTGCCGAGGGAGATTGTGGATGCGCGGAACCAGCGCCTCAAGCGCGCCATGGACCTCTCTATGAAGCACGAGTACCTCCCTGAGAATCTTCAGGTATTGGCATTTGCAGATTGTTTGTCGGCTTCCGGTGCTCGAAGCTTGTCTAAGATTACAACTTGTTACGATATCTTTAATCAGGCGCATCTCGAGCAATCCTTTTTTTTTACCCCTCTTCCCCGTTGTGGTAGCTTGACTCAAACATTGTGGTCGGTGAATAAGAGATTAAATTGATGATGACGAAATCAGGATAGAATACGGAAAACTTGCGGAGTTGGCGCGCACGCAAGTGTTTTGCGCTTCATGAAAGTATCCTGTGTTGTTGGGGGTTGCTTGTTCAGCTGCTGAAATTTGAGCAAGAGTTGTGTGTTTTGAGCAATTGCTTCTTAAATTGTATCTTCTTTTATGAAAAGTATTGTATAGAAATCTTAACGCATCTTGTTGGTAATACTGCAGGCTATGCAAACTCCATTCAGAAGCTACCTTCAGGAAATGCTTGCCCTTGTAAGTTTTTGTTACCCAAGTATGTGTAGATTGCTTTGAATGATGACCTGGCTCCATGCTTCGTTTGTATTGAGAGAGCACTGTTAAGTAGCCTTAGAGTCTCGCTGGGTCTCTTGTGGATCTTTGTTATTACCACGTTGGCCCGTGTGATTGGAGTGAATTTATTAGTTTTTGTAGATTATATATGGAAATCATTTAGTTTGTTCAACGTGAAAAGGTGGAAAGCTAAAAACATGAAGTTATTTGTGGTGGTGGGTTGTGGTATCCTTTTGAGGTAGTTCAATTGAGTACCATATAAATCTCAGGAATCAAGTAAGAGGCAATCAAAGCTCTAATAGGTGCTTAATTGTTTGGATAATGGGAAGCATCCGTTTGGTGCTCCTCAATATACTTACAACTAAACTGTCAATTATTTTAACTTTCTGTTGTGGAGAACTTAATTATTGTGCTGTCTCTAATCTTACCCTTAATATCTGGTCCTAAACCCCTACCCTTAGAGAACCCTGAAAACGAAGGAAAAGAAATATTTAAGGCTTGTGCTATGCAAACAACCATTTACTCCATTAAATCTATAATTAAAAGTAAAAGGATTATTATTATCTTATGAACTCTTACATTTTCGATTTATATTTAAAAAGGGAGGGAGGGAGGGAGGGAGGGGGTGGAGACGGAGGGAGAGAGAGAGAGAGAGAGAGAGAGAAGAGAGAGAGAGCTATGCATCTTTCTGAAGTTAGATGGTATACTTTTCAGCGCTTCTGGCTTTTGTTATGGCTTAGACATAGGTGGCATATAAAATTTTTCTTTTAATCTTGTCAGTGTGATTGCGAACTTCGATATGTGTATGCAATAATCGCTATTGTTGATTTGAAGAGTGAACTTATGCTGTAAAGAAAAGACATGAAAGTGGCACATAAACTGGTGTTGTACGGTTTGTCTCGCCAGCTATAATATTATCGTGGTGGTTTTATAGGTCCTTGAGGTTATCTTCCAGTAGAATTAGTCAGCTGAAGCTTGTCTCATGTGACTTGCTGAGTTTGGCGGTTGATGGTAGTTTCGGATGTTTGTATGAATTGAAATCTGTCGTGACTTTTTTAACCAAACTGGACTTGGATAGTTTTTGTGTAAGGAATTATTCTTTTGTATCTCTCAAGATTGCATTTAACGTTGAGTTTTATATGTTTTTTGAGTATGTGCTCATGCTTGTTTCTTTCTGGGTTTCCCTCTATTTTGATTCCCCTCGTCTCCTCAGGTCATGCTCTTTTTTCTGGTCCAATGAAATTTACCTGCCAAATGATGTCGAAGTCATAGCTGAGATGATTCTTGCTAACTGTTTTTCTTTGATTCACTTGGTTTTAGATGATGGCAGCTAGTTATTTCTCAGTCTCTATACGCACAAATCACTAAGAATCTCTTGTGTGAGATTTGGCAGGTTAAGAAGGAGAAAGAAGAACGTGAAGCTTTGGGAGCATTGCCTCTTTACCAGCGCACAATTCCTTGAGCTCCTAGCCTTTTATGACCAGTGGTTTTAATCTCACGGGCCTCCCAACATGGTAGCCTACTTTCTGGTGGAAATTTTCATTGCACTCTTCTATAAGGGTTTTCTTCATCCCAATTGCTTGTGCATCGCCGGATGGCATTCACTATCCGGCTGTGATCTAGTTGAATCTGATGACTTAGTGACATTGACCTTTGTAATAAATTTATCTCAAGAATGTTGATGAGTACTAGATTAATTCTCTTGTTGTGCTTGTCTCTTTGCTATGGAACATAGAATCTTATTTGGACCATTTCGTCCTTAAAGTTGTCCATTGCTGTGTATCTTGCTTCCGCAAATTCACACCTTGTTTGATTGCTTCACGATTCCTATTTAAGTCCCAATAAACTGTCCACTGACATGATATCTGTTTATTGTCGTTCTATGGTGGGAGCACATTGGTCTGTATGGTTGCTAATTGGGAATGAATTTAAGTTGGCTTCCGTTGGAATTTTGATGCCTGGCTGATCAAACCACAGAAAGGTATAATATTTTCTTCACATCAGTTATGCTGAACTGGTTGGTGTGTATGATGCATGTGAATCTGCTTTGAGTTGGGCCAGTTGAAATTTAGTGAGGGTGCGTGTGCCATTATGGTAGAGATCCCTAAGAGTAGGACACTGATCAGCCGTATGATCACTTCTGACCCAGTTTTTGGTTGTTATAGTAGGCCTGCATTAGATCATTGCATAGCCAAGGAAAGGAAATGAAAGTTTAGCTGAGGAAACTATGGCTAGTTTCATGCTCGCCACTACTTGGCTTCGTGGTCCTAATTTGGGGCAAAGGGCAAAGTGAACCAGAGTGTTGCAAAGTTTTGCTCTTGGGGAATTCGTATTGTGTTGCGCATATGATAAAGCGCTAGCACGAACTAATGCCTGTTTAGCATTTCTCACTGTGATTCATTCTTAATTTCCTCACCTCGACGGTACCATGATTGAACTTGTGAGATTCTCAGTTGATAGGTTTGAGGTCGCTTATGAGGCCAAAAGGCCCTTTCAAACCTGGCTGACGTAGGGCCTTACCAATGCTCGAGAATGGCTTCCCTATCGATGTTTCGAATGTTTGCAGCATGGGGAAAGTAGATTATTCGGTCATGCTTGCTCCACTCGCTTCATGCGCCTTGATATATGGTTGCTCAACGAGGCACCTGAAATACCTGGATCATTGGTTGATCAACGAGGCACGTGAATCACTGCAATGTCACCAAGTTTGTCGCCGAAAGTAGCGGGGAAATGGTAATGAGTACGCGAAATCCGGCTAAGGTGGGGGCGAAACCGGGCCCTGAATTTCTTAAGCGAATGACATATGCCCATGCCAAATCTCTCTCTGCTTTAGTATGTTCGCATTGTGTACAAGAATGTCGAAGAGCAAAATGCTTTGCTCCATATCATCCACGTCCTATTAAGTTAATCACGAAAGAAGAATGAGGTTGGGGAGGAAAACGGAAGGGTAAGGGACTCGTAGGTCGTTGCGCAGTATTGATCCCTTCCCCGTGTGCATGGCCGACGCTTGGCGATGTAATGAAAACAGTGGGTCCTTTGCACCATCCGCCTCTTATCTCTTGATCCCCCAGGAGCGAGCAGATGAGGAAGACGAAGGAAGATAGATCCACAATCTGCAGGTAAAAACTAATTGGAAAAATGGCGACTTCAAGACTACTGTCGAATCGATTTTCAAGTACCGCTTTAGCAAGTTTTGGTACTGCTCAGCGAAACGACAGGATCCACTCTTTTATAAGAAACTTATGATTTAACATTTCCCAAGTTCACAAACAAACAAACAAATAAAAAAAATTCTTGGGCTTGTGCAAGCTTCATGGGGAATTATTAGTGGGCACTTGGCGATGCCAAACATATAGATCAGCTTTGAATCGTAATGGAGTTACGGGGTTGCAGAAATTATGTGTCATCTCCCTCTAACTCTGTTGCCCTGACTTCTCTCCTGCGTGGATAGACCGAGTCTAGAAGTCTAACTCATCTTGATCTCTTTGCTCGCTCTGAATCAACCTGATGATTTGCAGAGAGCAGAAGCAGATAGAACAAACTAAACGCTTAATCTTAGCAAATCCGCCTGACCTCTATATTGCGCTTATCGGTGGCCAACAAGCTCGATTTGCGACCCGGCTCTAGCTCATAAATAGGACTTCACTCTTTTCTTACATGGTAGCCAAAGATGTTTGTTTTCTTATAGGCTGTTTGTTATAGTTTTCTCCCGATGGCTTCCTCCGTGAGCAAGGGACGTCGCAACTCTTAAAAGCATTCGGCAAACATTTTCATGGTTATAGCTCCTCCAAAGCTAAGCAGCTTACACCAGCCTACAATTAGCACATAACACTTCATCTTTGGGGGATTCAAATGCATTATAGATCTAACAATGAAGGTATCGAATCACAATATTAATCTAGCGGGTGAATTCTTCTTATCATTCCAAAAATTCGTCTCTCGTTTCTTCATTAGCACTCATCCAAATGTGTCCAAGAAGCTATTTAGAAGCTCCTCTTCTGGGGTGATGTTTGTCTGTCACTTTGCACAAGCAGCTTGGATGGTGACTCAGGCTTGCATTGAAACTGAAATTGTTATCTTTTTCGAATCAAAATGAAAGAGCCCTTTCACAGGGACGAGTTAATGCAATGAAACTCCTAAATTTTGTAAAAAAAATAATAATAATAATCAAGTCCTCTCGAACAACAGTGCCTAAAATATTCTAACCGTTACTCATAAAACATGGGATCCATCAATTGTAGTTTGCACGTAAGTTTTAGGACAAATTGTGTTTTCAATAAAAGTTTAGGTGTTAATTAAATCAACTGAAATGTTTAAGACTTGATTACACTTTCTGCAAGAGATTTAGAACAAGAGTGAACCAATTGAAAATTTTAGGACTTTTTTCTTTTTGCAGTATTTACTTAAGTTTAGAAATTGTGGTGCAATTTTCTCATTCTTTCAGTCATGGCATGCATCAATCATCTCTGATTCAATAAATAAAATTAAAAAAATACTATCTTATAATTTCTAGATATATACTCAATATGGTGCTATTTATCAAAAAAGTCCTAAACCCGTTGTACTTTTACCAATTCAATCCTAAACATTTTTAATTTTGCCAATTCAATTCTTAACCTTTTGTATTTGTGTCAATTCAGTCCTAAATATTTTTTCTACCGATTCATTCCTAAAAGTTTTGTAATTATACCAATTCAATCTATCCGATGAATTTTCATCGGTTAGTAGATGACATGATATTTTTAATATTTAATATATTTTTAAATATTTTTTTCTTTTCTTTTCCTTTTTCCTTTTTCCTCCTCCTCTCTTCTTCCTCCCACCCATCTTCTTCCTTTGCTTTGGTGAATGACCAAAGGATGGCCGATGAGCCTCATTGACCTCACCGTCACTAGGCGAAGTTGAGCCCTGCAGCAGCCAGGCGAGGCTTCCCTCGCCAACCTAGACCTGAGACCGTGAGTGTGCGTTAGAGAGTTGGAAAGTTAGAGGATTTCCTAGTGCAGATGATGGTCAAAGACTACGGAGTGCAAAGACGGCAGCAAGCCTCCACTCAACATCCATTTGTATATCACTCTCTTGTCGATTGTCCCGAGCCTTGCCATAGCGAGGCTCGATCTCACCTAGATTTGGGTTAAAAGGATCGACCTTGCCCAGATTTGGGTTGGTAAGGTGAGCCTCGTCTGGCCATCTTGAGGCTCGGCCTCACCCAACCATAGCAAGGCTTGCCGGGTATCCTTTGGTCCGTCATCAAAGCAGAGGAAGAAGATGACTAAAGTAGAGGAAGAAGATGGGAGGAGGACAAAAGAAAAGAAAAGAAAAAAGAAAAAATATTTTAAAATATATTAAAAGTAAAAAAATATTTAAATATTATGCCACAAGCAGGCCGACGTCCACGTCAGCAGTAGCCAATAAAAATTTGCTAGATGAATTGAATTGACATAATTACAAAAGGTTATGATTGAATTGACACAAAAAAAAAAGATTTAGGATTTAATTGGGAAAACTAAAAAGTTTAGGAGTTTATTAGCAAAAGTGTAATAGGTTTAGGACTTTTTTGATAATTTTCCCATGTATTAAATTTGTGGCCAAAACCCTAATGTGTCGACATATCTCATGTTACTAGGTTATGAGTAAATATGCTTTTTATAAGTGATTTCTCTCATTTATCAATATAAACTTTTTGGATTAGATTTTCTAATATAGTATCAAAGTCGGATTCTAGCCAATTTATTTCGTGTGTGCATTCATCCCGTTTGTCAAATTCGACATGTTATTCTTAATTCCACTTACAAATTAAAAGAGGGTGTTGAAATATCCCACGTCGTTTAATTATGGGGCCTACATACTCTTTAAATATATATGTAATCTCTTTTCACTTGTTGGCTTAAACTTTTGGATTTGATTTTCTAGCAAATTCTCAATTTTTTCTCTTCTATATTAAAAACACACACACACACACACACACACACACACACACACACACATATATATATATATATATATATATATATGGAATTGGATCCTACACTAGCCAAACATGTCCAAGTCCTTCGAAAGACAAGGGTTTGAGTCACCTTCAGTCTCATCAGATGACAAGTTCTTTAATGCAAGTTGCACCGTATACGTGCATGTACATGGTCTTATCTTTTATGGTTAATTCAACTTTTCTTAGTAGGTTTTGTCCCTGAGAGGGGGAGATCAGCACCAACTGATTTGTCTTTTGTCAAGCTTGGAATTCCTCAAAATGTAATAAATAAATAGATAAAACTCGTGTCATATCAAACTCAAAGGATTGACGCTTTACTCACCATTTTCATTTTCAGCAGACATTTTCCCCTTTGTAGAGGAAGTTCCTTTGCACCAGTTCAAAGATTGAGCTACAAGGAGTATGAATTCATGCATGGTCATGAGGGAACGTGTTTCTGCAGATGATCCCGAAGTCTGAGCAGGAATCAATTCAGTATTCTGTGCAACCTCCTTTTCCCCCCTTTTTTGTTGCAGTTCTTTTATATTAGATTAAAGCAAAATATCGTAAATGTCATAAAATCACGTATTGAAACTGCATGACATGTTATCTCATTTTTTAATAGAATTATGGCGATTATTGTAATGTTGTATGGTATATGAAAAAGTATAAAAAAAAAGTTTCTAAACTTATTGTGTTTGTACCAATTCAGTTATAAATTTTTTTTTTAATTTGACCAAACCTTTTGCATTTATGCTAATTCATCCATTAGACTTTTTTTTTTCTTTTTAGGAATCACTAACATGAATGCTAACCTTCTTGCATGGCACGGTCGATGAGGACGTGACCATTTTTAACTTTTTTTAAAGAATTTTTTGGTCTTTTCTTTTGGCTTGAGGGTTGGCAAGGGTCGCCGGCCATAGGCGAGGCAAAGACACCCTATTGGCAAGGGTCATAGCGCCCTTAGGTGGTCCATATTTGGCGAGGGTGCCATTGTGAGGCATGTAAACCCTCTCCCAGTGGCCAACGAGGGTTAGCCGGCAAACCTCGCCAGCCCTCAGGCCATAAAAGAAAAGAAAAGAAAAAAGTAAAAAAATAAATAAATAAATTACTAAAAATATCCATCAGCGTCAATTGTACCGGTAAGACACCGACGTTCAAATTAGCAATTTTCTGCCAACTAACAATCGGGTGGACTGGATTGACATAATACAAAAAATTAAGAACTAAATTGACACAAATGCAATAAGTTTATGATTTTTTTTAGTAACTTTTCCTTTGCTATATTGAGGAGTATCGTAGAACAATTATGAATTCAACCTGTCTAAATTCTGATGAGCAGGAATGTGCTCTTGCAAATAACAAACATTTCATGCGTAAATCATTCGATAAATTGGTAGGGGGAACTCACTGACCTTAGCCCTCTGTCAAAACATTCTCTCCTTCTTCTCTGTTTTTTATTTTATTTTATTTTTTAAAAAAAATTTGTGCTTTGTTCGTGCGAAGGTAACGATACCTTGGTGTTCAACGATGACAGATTTTGTTTTATCCAAGGACAAAACTGACTTATGTATCGATATTTTCGAATGTTCGCAGCATGCAAAAAGTGAATAATTCGATCGTCCTCCCTCCCAAAATCCTTCATGCGTCTTGATAAATGTTTGCACAGCGAGGCACGGGAATCACTTCACGGTCGCCGAGTTCGTTCGCGGAAGTTGCAGAGAAATGGTAAAGGAGTACGTGAAATCCCAACTGAGGTGGGTAGAAATCAGGCCCAGACTTTCATAAGCATCCCACAGATGGCTATGGCAAATCTTTCTCTGATTTAGTATTTTTGCGTTGTGTACAATTCTGCAAAAGTCGGTGTACGAATGTCAATGAGCAAAATCATTTGTTCTATATCGTATGTCAATTCAAACCTAAATTTTTAATGATGCCAATTGAGTCTTACAAGTTTTCATAATTTGTCACCTTTAGCCAATTTTGGCCGAAAATGATTAATATGATCGCCAACCATCTTACGTGGCAACTCCAGCTCTGATGTGAATAATTTTACAATAATTTTAGTATTTTACTATTCTGTCCTTTAAATTTTTTTTTTCTATTCATTTTGGCTAGCAACCCTAGACGAGCCCTCGCCTATGGCTCGTGAGACCACCATGGCCTCACCTAGGGCCATCGCTGTCTTGCCGGCCACGAGAGAGGGCGTGAAGGCCCTTACCAAATCTGGATAAGAGCTATTTGGCCCACGGTCCGCAATGCGACCCTTGCCAACTGCACAAGAGGGGGAGAAGGCCATCGCCTAGGGCCTTCGAGGCTTCGCCGGACGTGGACGAGGTAGCCTTCACCTACATTTGGTAACCATGTCACGTAAGATGATCAAAATCTACATTTGCGGTCCCCGATCAAAACTAGCTAGATGGAATTAACATTTCTAAATAGTCAAAAGGTTTATGACTAAATTAGTTCAATTGAAAAGTTTAGAATTGAATTGATTTAAATACAATAAGTTAAAGCTTTTTGGGTACTTTTCCGGAAGAATGTGTTAGGGGAGGAAAAAGGCAAAAAAGAAGGTTAATACAGAGTGAGGGCAACCTAGATAAGGGAAGGTTGGTGGCTAGTAGTGATCTCTTCAAGTGTGCTTGTCCAGGAATTGGCCATGTAATGGAACAGCGTGTCGTGCAGACTGTTCCCCTGTCTCTTGATCCTCCTGGAGTGAGCACATCAGATAAAAGAAGATAGATCCAGAATCTGGAGGCCAAAAACTATAAAAATGGCCGCTGTCTGAATCGATTTATCAGTACTACTTCGGCAATTTTTGTTACTGTTCATCGAAACAAATTGACCCGACATTTTTTTTTTTTGAGAAAATAGTGATTTAATCGTGTAGATAAAAAAAAATCTCAAAGTTTATGGAATTCTGTATAGAAGACTTTAGTGAACTTTGCCAAGTTTTCAGCCAAATTTGTTTTCCTAAGTTAAAAAAAAGAAAAAAAGATCTAGGGCTTCTGCAAGCTGCATGGGACCTCGTAGTTGCATGGGATCCCGTAGCAACTACGAGATCACCCCAGGACGCCTTTGGCATTCACAGATCGCAAACCAACCATAGAATCATGTTTAATAAGTCGAATGTATTAGCTGTCCACTTTTAAATTGAGTAGAAAAGATCGGAGAAGTTATTAATGGTCACTTGCTGGTGCCAATCATATAGACCAGCTGTCAATGGTTACGGAGGTATGGGGCTGCTGCAATTATGTGTCATCTCCCTCTCTGTCTCTCTTGCCCTGACTTGTATCTTGTGTGGATGGATCGAGTCCAAAAATCTTACTCATCTCGATCTCTTTGCTCGCTCTGAATCGACCAGATGATTTGCAGAGAAAAAAAAAAAAAGAGACAACAAATGAAATGCTTTTCATTAGCAAGACCATCTCACACATGTTATAGCTTCATCCACGTAAAAGGGATGTTGCAGCATTTCGAAGGGGGTATGGCAAAAATCTTAAAAGTTGTTGATAAGACGCAACAGAAACTCGATACCTTTACCCGAAAAAATCGTCAGAATGGAGCCTAAGTCCGAGTCCGTTAACATATTTACTTAGACTCATTTCACTCAAAAGTTTAAGCCGATGAATTATGAATTGACTTAGATACATTAATTGCTTCATACCATACTAATTCTATAATGTAAGACTTCTCTAACACAAGTTACGCATATACATCAACTAAAGTTATAACCCCTCCAAAGCTAAGCAGATTGCACCAGCATATGACGAGCCCACGACATTTCAAGAAAACAAACTACCGTCCGTGACATTCATCTTTCGGGATTCAAATGCATAACAGATCTAACGATGAGGGTATCGAATCACTGTGTATTAATCTAGCGGGTGAATTCTTCTTACTATTCCTGCAATCGTTTCTCATTTCGCCAATTTGCCCTAATGTGTCCAAGAAACTCTTTAGAAGGTCCTCTTGTGGGGAGAGATTTGTCTACCGGTAGGATGTCATTTTCCACAGGCAGCTTGTACAGTGACTTGTGCTTGGGTTGAAACTTGATAGTGTTATCTTTTTCGAATCGAACTGAATGAGCCCTTTCACGGGGACCAGTTGATGCAATGAAAATACTAAATCTTGCGCCTAGAATGCAATCTTATTTTAAAATTTTCAACCGATTCAGTTTGAGTCCCAAACATCGTCAAAAAATGAAAAATCGATCGGGTCCTCTGGACGAACGGTTTCTAAAATTCCCCACGTATTGTAAAACACGGGGACCGTAAATTGTAGCTTTATAGATAAATTTTGGGACTGATTGTATTTTCTAGTTAAAGTTTAGGAGTTAAATAGACCGATGAAAATATTGAAGACTCAATTGCACTTTTTGCAAGAGGTTTAGAATTAGAATGATCTAATTGAAAAGTTTAGGACTTGATTGCGGTCCGTACATAAGTTTAGAACTTGTAGTGCAATTTTTCCATTCTTTCATATTGATGCATGCATCAATCATCTCTGACTCAACACATATTAATTGAAAATCCTATGTTAGGTTTCTAGATATATACTGGATATGGTGCTATCTACCCATCAAATTTGTGGCCAAAACCCTAATTGGGAATTATCTAGGAGTTGCACTTTGCTTGCACCGTAGGATAGACATGGTTGAGAGCACTTGAGGAATGAACATTAATTATTTGTAGGTCCAAAGCTTTCCGACATCTCCCCCTTCACCGATTCCCTCGACAGTTCAAGATATTAAAATATCTTACATTACTTAATTACGTGATTTATCCTTATATATTAACAACCTAAGCTTTTCAAATTATATTTCTAATATGGCATTAGAGCCAACTTTTACCTCAATTTATTTCGCGTTTGTATATATCCATTTCGTCAAATTTGTCACTTGACTATGGGATTTATATATTATTTATATACATGTGACCTCCCTTCATCCGTCAACTTAAATTTTTGGAGTGAGACTTTCTAATAATTTACGTTTTTTTTTCTCTTCTCAACTCCACTCGTTCCTATCTACAAAACTATATATGCACACATCCAAAACATTAGCCAAACAAGTCCTTTTGAAGACAAGGGTTTGAGTCACCCTCGTCAGAAGACAAGTTCAGTTCATCATGCATGTGCATGGTCTCATTTTGATGGTTTAAATATTTCACTGTTCTTAAAAGATTTTGTCCCTGAGAAAAGAACATATCAGAACCGATTGATTTGTCTCTGTTGAAGCTTGGAATTCCTCAAATTTTAATAAAATAAATAAATAAAACTCGTGACACACCAAACTCAAAGGCTTGACCCTTTACTCATCATTTCCATTTTCAGCAGACATTTCTCCCTTTGTAGAGGATGTTCCTATGCACCAGTTCAAAGATTGAGCGACAAGGAGTATGAATTCACGCATGACCATGAGGGAACGTGTTTCTGCAGATAATCTCAAAGTCTGCGCAGGAATCAATACTTCAATTGTACATTCTCTCTTTCTTTCTTTCTTTCTTTTTTTGAGTTCTTTTATATTTGATCACAACAAATAAATGTGATGTTGTAAAAACGAGAGATTTGAACTGTACGATATGTCATGACATCTTTGTATAAGAGTATGATGATTTATTGTAATGATGTATGGTGTATTAAGAGATGTCAATCCTAGCATTGGTTGATCAACTCTGGCCATGGAGCCAACATGTAAGTAAAGGATGGCTAATGTCATGTTCAAAACGTCAAAATCAGTACTTCCAGTTCCATCTGGAATTTGCATATACATGAACCTAAAACTCAATCATGCATGTCATTTTTTCCTTTTCTAATATAGCAAGGTAAAATCCTCCATGTGGGTGAAAACCCTTCTTTCTTTCTTTCTTTCTTGTTTTTGAAAAAGAAAGGCATCAATGTTTGCTCTCATGACTCGTATAAACAAAACTATTTGTCTTTCTTCAGAGTCATTTCACCATGTTCATCTACGACATGGCATGGACTGACAAAATTTCCATTTTTTAACAAAGTTATCAAATAATTATAACTTCTTCCCTTTTAATCATCATCATCATCATCAATATTATTATGATTTGCAAGAGAGTATCTATTGGGCAGCCGACAAGACGTAATCCTTAAAGCCATCAAAAGCGGTGTTTCACACAAAAACGAATAGCTTTCAAGCAGGATTTTGCAACGTTGAAGCATGAGAAGTGCTTGAAAATCTCACATGAGGACAATGAAAATTGGGAGGGGCAATCCCCAATAATTCAAGTGGACGGTAGACCTTGATTTTAGGGCCAAAGAAGGAGAAAAATCCAAAAAAAAAAATTTAAATTAAAATAAGGAGGGGTAAAATGTCTCTTCAGATCTTGGTGAAGTAGGGACTTCCACATGAAGGAGATAGAGAAGGGGAAAGAGATGAGGCTGAGATTAGGGTTGGGCCACTGTTTACAATTATCCAATTCAGCCCTGAGGCCCACATGTTTCCTCCCTTCATAAATTGGCCCAGAAATGCAATCCAATCATTCAATTTAGCCCTCGGATCTGTTCTCTACATTTTGTTTTTTATTGTTAGGTCAGCTGGGATTTTCTTGCATGCCCCAGCACTGCCCCCCTCAGATCGGGTCCCACAGCCTTTGAGGGCCCACATTCCTCTTGATTCATTTCTTTGATAATTTCTCAAAATCCATGTCGAACGAGAGCATAGCTTGATAGATTCAAATATGAGGTGAGCATAGTTTTAAGGTAGAATCAAAAATCAATACGGTAGGAAGCGATCCAGTTTGAGGTTTTGGGATATGCATGGTAGGTTACGAGTTCTAAAAATTTGGGAACCAATTTCAACAGGTAAAATCAAGATATAGAACCTAAAACAGGTATTTGTATCTTTCTTATCCTATGTTTTCGTGCAAAATGTTATTCTACGTTTTAGCACGATCATGCAATATTCTGTGATGCAAGAAAATGAGCATTTAATCTGAAACCACCGATCTGAGCTTTCAAATTTGGCAATATCCATGATTTGGACCTTTACCTTTTTAATATTTCGTCTTCTACATGCGTGTTTAAATATAAATTGCGATCAGTAGATTATAACAAATGATGGTCATTGAAGTTGATAATTCATTGCAATCATCAAATTAAAAATACAGATGAAACCCAGGTGGACCTTGAAATCAAGAGAGAGTCCTTAGCTTGAGCTTGCATTTCTTGTAGAGGGAGAGCAACTATCAGCCTAGCAAATAAGCCTGAGTACGCAAAATAAATATGCATATGCATTTCTGGGTTCATCAACCTTCGAAAAAGCCCATCCTCTGTATTGTACCTCCTCTCATGTTACCCAACAATCCCTAATCCATATTCCCCTCACCTTCCTGCCGACCTTTTTTGTTTTGTTTTGTTTTTTTTTTTTTTGTCATACTTCCTGCCGACCTTAACAAACAATAATCTTTGCAACTTTTTGGGTCTGCCATGTGGCCTGTTGCACTATCTTGTAAGTAACTTCCTTCCCTTTCCATTACTATTATTAATGCTTAGGAACTTTAAGAGCACAAGCCCCATTATTCCCTCTGCTCTCTGCACGTGTTCGCCTAACAAATCCCTCTCACATCTGAGATTCTCTGATTTTCTTTTTTGCCTTCAAATTCCTTGGGATAACGAAACGTGAAGGCATCATTTAAGAGTGATCGAGGGATTCATCTTCGGACCAAAATTTCGAAGGATGTTGAACAACCCTCTAAGCAAAGATGCAACAATGCCCATATTAGAAAAAACAAAAAGTACATAGCTTCGAGATAAAGATGTAAATCCCACAAAGCAAGTAAAATAAGAAAATCTGAAAAGTGAATCAACTTGGTGCTATTTACAGAGACTAGCTTATTCTCCAAAGACAGATCTAATAGCATCAAGATTTGAACGGCGGCCGATCATCGAATCTTGTATTATCATTAATGATGAGCACACGCTAAGGAGTTTTTCTCTAGAAACTATTGTTTTGCCAAAATACCATTATTTGACCAAGAGCCTCACACATTTATGGTGAAAATTACCAAAAAAAGTCATAAACTGACAGTGATTGCGTAAATTCAATCATGAATCTCTTTTCTTATACCAATTGAATACTAAAATTTTTGTATTTATGCTAATTTAATCCATCCGATCAACTTTAGCCGGCTAGCGCTGATGTAGCAATTTTTAATAATATTGTAGTATTTTTCAAACTTTTATTTTTCTTTTTATCTTTTTTTAGTTACTTTCTTTTCCTTTTTTCCTTCTCCTCCTTCCTCTAGCTGATCGTGAATCTGGCGACTAGCTAGAGGCAAGAGCTAGCAAGGGTGAGGCTACCCTTGCTATCGCTAGGTTAGACCGAGCCTTGTTGGCCCTTGCCTTTGGGGTCGAATGGAAGAAGAAGGAAAAAAAAAGAAAAAGAAAAAAGAAAAGTGTTAGATAAATAACTATTCGAAAGAATATTAAAAAATTATCCATGTCAAAACCGGCATCCAAGTCAGCTCAGCCGTCCAAATTTGATCGGATTGACTGAATTGACACAAATGCAAAAGTTTTTGCACTAAATCAGCACAGTTGCAACATGTTTAGGACTTTTTTTTCTTGTAATTTTCCCTCCATTTATGCGAACGATCCGATGTACGATGTTGCATCCATATGAAGTACCACCGATAGCATGACGGACATTACCCCTAAGATTACTCCTTGCACGAGAAACCGTATTTGGAACTCGAGATCTGTCGCATCAAATCGAACTCACACGTTTAATTACTAAGCCAATCACCAGAAACAAAAGGAGAGGGAAATGTTAAGACAAACACTCGATGTACATCATGCTCCCCGCTTCTCGATAGTTTAACGCTTTCAGAAAAAAACGATTGCCGCATCTAATTTTTGGCAACTAAACTTAATCCGAAGGACAAATGACCAAATTAATCCCCCAACATCACCCAACAAGTTAGTACTTGAAACATGCCTTGCAGCATGTCAGGGGGATGAAGCCATGTGATATTTAAAGGATCAACCCCAAAAACAGGAACAACGAAATTTATTTTTAGAACGTGTATTGGACCTCCACCAGATAACATCCAACAACTTTAATTTATTAAAAAAAAAATACAGCAAAAGTAGAGGGTCAGAGTCGTAAATCATGGAGCCATCTCGCATTGGCACATGCATATAAATAAGTCCCTTGCTCAGTCTGCTGCTGCTCAAAACTATATTCCTCTACATCAGGCTGGAAACTCCTCTTCCTCCTCCTCCTCCTCCTCCTCCTCCTCCCTTGGAAGCCGCAAGAAACGTTTGGCGATGAGAGGGTCGGTTCTAGTAGCGGTGGCGGTGCTGCTCTCCACCACCTGCCGCATCAGTTGCGCCTTCATTGACGGTAAGCTTCTGAAACTTCGACATAATCAGATTTAAGTGCACAAACTCGTAGACATTGCT
The DNA here is from genome assembly GCA_016432845.1 of Psidium guajava. Lineage (NCBI taxonomy): Eukaryota > Viridiplantae > Streptophyta > Magnoliopsida > Myrtales > Myrtaceae > Psidium > Psidium guajava. Next base: position 12,592,013 of record CM028229.1, read on the forward strand.
ATCTGAATATTTTTGTTTGCCTTTCATGCTCTAATAAGTTCATGACCCATCAACTGATTCTGTCCATATTAGTGTGGCTTTTTGGTTTCCCTTTTTAGTGAGGAGCATCTTTTTCTCAGTTCAAGCATTGGACTTTGGTTTGAAATTTAGCTAGCTGCCAAAATACTTGAAACTAATATGCACTGTCTGGCTTGAAAACTCAATAGCTTTAGTGGTCACTCATCAAGCAAATTATCTGATTAGCCAGTCTTCTATGTACAGCTTTATCCAGTTACAGTCATGACTAGATGAAGATCTGGTTCATTACGTGCCGGTATCTCAATTAACATACTTGTATTAACTCTTTTTTGGCTGGAATATGCTTGCATCATTCAACTCAAAAGGATTTTCTCTGTCAAAGTAAATGATCTTGGTGAGAACCAAAATTCTTAAATTAAGTAAATTTTCCATAATTCCATGGAGTTGAATCCTGAATTGGACATCAATGTCTCTGAATCTGTTCTGGGATTAGTACACACACAATGGGGACCACTGTTCGGGTGAATTACTCAGGCTGGCAGAAGCTTCACATGGGCCTGAATTCAATAATTTTATGCCCACTTTACTCTTGGTGACACAAAAGAGCACTTCAAAAGTTATCGGGATTTTACCAGAAGAAGCAAATCGGACTACTTCCTTTGTTTTTTCTTTTCTTTTCTTTTCTTTTGCCCCGACATTTTCTGAGGAAACACATGAATCATGAGTCATGAGCACAGGAGGGAAGAAGAAGCAATCATAATGAAACCCATACGGTCTTTGGTCGTCACCTGCAATAAACTGTGCATTACTTAAAGCTTGGCATGTCAAATGGTCCTTGAGCGACGGTAATAAAGCTTATGCTAGGTCACAACTTATGCCCCATGTGCTGTGTCCTTCTTGTACAATCTCTCTCTCTCTCTCTCTCTCTCTCTCTCTCTCTCTCTCTCTCTCTCTCTCGTGCTTTGGCTCAATGATTTGAATTTTGTACACGGTTGTGGACCCGATCAATCAATTGTACGTTAAGATACATCCCGGTTCATCTTCCGGCGCAGGGCTAGTGCCGAATGGGAACTTCGAGCTCGGGCCCAAGCCCTCGGAGATGAAAGGCACGGTGGTGGTCGGTAAGTACGCGCTCCCGAAGTGGGAGATCTCGGGCTTCGTGGAGTACATCAAGTCGGGCCAGAAGCAGGGCGACATGCTGCTGGTTGTCCCCGAAGGCGCGTTCGCTGTGCGGCTTGGCAACGAGGCATTAATCAAGCAGCGGCTACCAGTGGTGAAGGGCATGTACTACTCCATCACGTTCAGCGCGGCCCGGACTTGCGCCCAGGAGGAGAGGCTCAACATATCGGTCGCGCCCGACTGGGGAGTGCTTCCCATGCAGACCCTGTACAGCAGCAACGGGTGGGACTCGTATGCCTGGGCATTCCAGGCTGAGCTTGACGTGGCTGAGATTGTGATCCACAATCCAGGCGTTGAGGAGGATCCTGCTTGTGGACCCTTGATCGATTCGGTTGCAATCAGGGCTCTCTACCCTCCTAGAGCAACTAACAGTGAGTTCTCTCATCTTTGATTTCCAAGCTTAATTGCTTTAGAACACACTACTACTTACCAAATCGGACCACTTTCTACATTAGTTCGAATTTGTAGAAATTTGAAAATACGACAAATTCTTCTTTATAATGATAATTTCATCCTTAATTCCATATCCGTTCCTTTTGCACAAGCAATGATTTTAGTGGCTTCTCCTCTTTTTATCCAGAGAACTTATTGAAGAACGGTGGCTTCGAAGAGGGTCCGTACATCTTCCCAAACACGTCATGGGGAGTATTGATCCCTCCAAACATCGAGGATGACCACTCTCCGTTGCCAGGCTGGATGGTAGAATCCCTCAAAGCAGTCAAGTACATTGACTCCGCCCACTTCTCTGTCCCTGGGGGCAAGAGAGCAGTCGAGCTCGTCGCCGGAAAAGAGAGCGCAATCGCTCAAGTAGCCAGGACCATCCCGGGGAAAACCTACACCCTGTTCTTTGCTGTTGGAGACGCAAGCAACTCGTGCGAGGGGTCAATGATCGTCGAGGCGTTTGCAGGCAGGAACACCATCAAGGTGCCCTATGAGTCGAAGGGCAAAGGCGGGTTCAAGCGCGCTGTCCTGCGGTTCCAGGCCGTGTCCATGAGGACCAGGATCATGTTCTACAGCACGTTCTACACCATGAGGAGTGACGATTTCTCTTCTCTGTGTGGTCCTGTTGTCGATGACGTCGTCCTCTTGAGCGTCAGGAACCCTAGGCTCATGTAAGAGTTCGATTTTCTGATGTGTTCAAGTGTAGGAGGATTCTATACTTTTGCTGTGTGGAGTGAGACGAGGGTTTTTCGAAAGTGACAAGTTTCTACTGAGCTTTATGAAACCCAAAACCAGAAAAATAAGAATTAGATATACGGCAATGGAAGGTTGATATGGTATACATTACTAGTGGGTTTACTTTGCCAAGCCTACATATTATTGATGATCTGAAATAAAAGGTGCGTTTTAGTGCCCTCTTTCCTATTTCTACCAAACGGGGGAAAAAAAACAAGAAAATTGAGTTTCGTTTAGAGAGGGAGAGAGCGAAGCGGAGTTGTCTTATAATAAATTTGTTTAAACAGTCAAAAGAAAATAAGAAAAAAGTCTACGAACTCGTTTTCGGCCAATTTGGTCCATCACAGAAAGAGAAGACAGCTGGCTACTTTGTACTGGGAATGCAGCACCGACAGTAGAATGCAGTTACTCGCCGCAACGCACTCAAGCACAAGCAGCTGCAGGAAGAAAATTGAGAGTAACAAAAGAGCAAGGTGACAGATTAGGATTTACTTAATATGCACCGGACTAGGCTCATGTGAACCCCACAAGTGGATACGTATTTGGTACACCCAGTGATAAGAACTACAGCTCTAGGCGAATATAGAACAGGCATTTCAGTTCATGAGGAAGTATTTAGGGGCTATAGGCAATGTTTGAGAACTCAATCAAGCATTGGACATATTTAACACTCAATAACATTATGTACCTTCGATAAAACTAGCTGATTTGGCCTCAAATATATCAAGAATCCATTTAATGTATTCAGCAAAGAAGGGGGTTATTTAATTTGGCCAAGGGGAAAACATTTGACAAATAAAAATGTCCTCTGTTAGTATTATGTTGCTAAAACCAATCAATAATATCAACAATTTCGTGTTTGGAAAGAATTAAGTAACCCACTAAAAATCTCCGACACTTGGAAGTACCAAATTCAATTCTTGTCTCTCAACTTAATCCTACAAGCCCTAACTATTCAGCATTTTCTTTTGTTACGTCCGGTAGCAATTGCGTTCATACTTCTTAGAAACCATACGCAAGAGTCCTTTGGCATTGTTATGGTAGCTTAATATCTACATCTGCTCAGGGTTTCCTTCCATGGTTTCTACTTATTCAGTGAAGTCAGACCAGCTAACAAAAACCTAAAATTGCCTTCTACCTAATGCCCCTTTATCTGCCTTGGGCACACACACTAGAGAATATGGATAAAGGAGGCGAAATTTCGGATGAATGTAATAACCCATAATACATCACCATAAGCACTGATAACTAGTTTCGGGAAAATGCTGCTAGCACCCCAGTTGACCTAAAAATGACATTGCGATAGCTCCATCAATTAAAGCTTTACAGGTCCAGAAAAACCTTACCTGACTGGCACAGAGAAAGGTAAAATCTATGCGTCAGTCACCAAAATGACTGCCTTCACTTAACCTGCCCAAGGCTGAAAAACAAGAAGAAAACAGTATGCCAAGCATCAATGATTCGGATTTGAAATCAAACATATTATATGAAGACCGCAGTCGGATGTTCCGGATGTTCTGACTATAGTCATGAGTCTTGGTGCTCCGACGCGAATCCTAAATTTTGCATTCACAATCAAATGCATGTGCTCTAGGGCAGCCTGAAATTGTGCGTCTAACTTCTAAGCTTATCAGCAGCAAGTGAATGACGTTCTAGCTCACGGAATACAGAAGAAATGGTTATCTTGTTCACCAGAACAATAGGTTCATATCATTCTATTATCAGCACACATATATTTTCTCAGTACAGAACATAGATTTTGATTACTATTCAGACATATAAGTCAACATTAATGTAGACAAAGGCCTGCTTATTTCCTTTGGCATATACCACCAACAAACGGCAACAAGCTTAGGGTTTCTCCAGCAGGTGGTGGTACTGAAAGAAGAATAAAAGTTAAATACATAGCTACGGTAGAGAACTTGTGAATTTTAAAGAGGAAACCAAGTAAAAGAGCTTCTAAGATGCTCTCTGGGTGAACTTCACTACTCAAACCTCCTCAGATGTGAAATTAGTTCACAATTGATGAAACATGAACATGCTGATATGCTTGAAATGGACTTAAGGGTATTAGATGGACTCCTTCAATCTACATAATAGTTAGTATTTAACATATTCACTAGCACTAGTTTGATCTGAAGAAAAAATTTGAACACACATCCAATCATGAAATGCAAGAAAATTTGGACCAGAAACAACAGGTATTTTCATTGGTTACTATTAGAGATGAAAAAAGGAAATGAAAATCGAACATTTTCCTAAAAGAAATTTATACATACTTGACATAAACTATACAATTTAAAACTGCTATAAACAATTATAATAAGGCCACAACCATGACACCTAAATATCCATGACACAATGGATTCACACATGTAATGAGTAACCCATTCACTTCTTTCAAACGGGATTCCATATACTTCAGGTTCTGTGATCTTTTACTGAGTGTAGTAGACTTTATGACATATTAATTTTCTAGAAGAGATTTTTCAAGTATAAATTGCATAAGAGCATTCACATTAAAAATAGATCAAAAATAGTTCTGGCAATTATCAGAATACATCTCTGTGGTGCAAAAACTTTTACCTGCATGGAATGAGGATATTATGAAAAAATCTTTCTTCTGGCCTTTTGGCCCTTTTAAAGAAAAAACTTCAGAGGAAGAAAAGCACTAGTGAAATAATCATGAGCTCCATCACAGAAATGATTAGCATAATCATAAGCGCCACTGCTTCCAGGGAGGCCAACCAGCAAACAAACTGAGGCAGGTCTGCAGAACAATACATTAATAACCAAAAGTCCCGAAGCACAATTGTGATGCACAAGCATTTCATAAAAGTTGATCAACCAAAAAAAGATGATTGCTTTAAAAAAAGGACAGAATGTCAGACTCACACTTTCATGTGTTGCTTTGTACGTTGGATAGATCTACAATCTAATCAAGACTCTAGTTGGTACATGAAGTGCAATTTATGCATTTTCTCTTACAGCCACAATGAGTCTTTTGATGCTTCAACACTATCACCCTTAAGTTTTCTCTGTTCTGTGAATTCAATTTTCTGAATTCGTTTTGCCATAATCCGCGTGCGCGCGCGCGCGCGCGCGCGCGAGAGAGAGAGAGAGAGAGAGAGAGAGAGAGAGAGAGAGAGAGAGAGAGAGAGAGAGAGAGAGAGAGAGAGAGAGTTTGTATAACCAGTGCAAGTCAACCACTCTTTTAAATCCTTACCCAACATGTCAAAAAGATATATGAATAATGGCTCAAAACATCTCAGTTTAATGAGATGGCTACCATTGCCATCATTCACAGCGATTCAATGAAAATGCAATTTATCTGAAGCAGCCATACACACAAATTATGATAATAAATGATGTAAGTTGCAATTACATCATTTGAGAAAACATGGTTTAGCATTTGCAAATTACATAATCTAAGAGATCTGCAAATGACCTGATCCAGATCTCAGAATCTTCTCGAGGATACTCATTGTTCCACAGAACAACAGGAGTGCAGACTGTTTCCGACAGGGATGCAGACTGTTTCCATTTTTCACTGAAGTGATGGAGAGTAAAGCATCAGAATATATCATTCAGAAAAATTGCTAATTGTGCCACTTTTTTCAGAAAAAATGCATTCAGACATTGCCCTATGGTAGATGCCAAAAGGAATCTAACACAGCATCATTTGTGGACCTTTGGAAGCAAGGACCAGAGGGCTCCAACTTCAGCCCCACATAATGCAGGGCGTGTAGTGATGCTTCTTTTTTGAAGAAGAATGGAAGCAGATATTGCCCCATGGTCTGCCAGGAGAGACCAAACGCAGCATCATGTTTAAAGTTTTCGAAGCAAGGTATACTTGCCTCTAACTTCAACCCTGGAAAATACAGGGGACATATATCAATAACATCCTCACATTTGGATTTCCAATGTTGCCATCAGGAAGACAGGGAAATCAGAAAGACTGCTGGTGCAAAATTTCAGAGCATAAACTAGCTCTATATGTTGTATAATTCACGAAGTTCAATGAGTGAGGCACCGGGACATGTTCGTCTCATCAGGAACCGAAACTATGTTCCGGTCACACATACAAACACAAAACCTTCTAAACAACCAATTTCCAAGATCCAATGTCTAATCAGGTCATATGAGACCCTTCTGCAATACAAGAAGAAAGTCGACAAAAGAGAGATTCTACAAACAATTTATTATTCAGTGATATACATACAATCAAGCAAGAAATAGAAAGATTGCACAAAGGTCCACAAAGAACATAGAAACTTTCTTTGTAGAGGTAATCAGAATAAGAACAATAGCATACATTTTTATTGTAGTAAAAAGACATGCTTTTAAATACATATCCTCATCATATAGTCATTGCAGAGATATTAAAAAGAAGCATAGGAACATGTAACATACTTTGATTTCTTACAATTTCATGGTGCCATCTGCACAGGGAAGTAAATCCAATAAAATATAGACAAAAGTACTGAATCTGACCATCAGCTAATATGAAGACTTCCTCTGGAAGAAATTAAGTTCCTTAGCTCTATCAAATGTTCATCATTTGATATGTTAAGAGAAAGACGAAGATTCGTCAATAAGGCTTCTTGTTCCCAACTCATGGGCCCAGAAGCATACATTGCCACCAGAATGCTGCGATATGCATGCAACTCTAAAGTATGAATTCTAGTTGCAGCAGCCTCCTCATGAGGAAGGGGGCAAGTTACGTCTTCCTCGTCATCACGTCCTCCAAATGATTCAGCGCTACTATGAAGGGAATCGGCATCTTGACTAGGATCCCTCAAAGTTCGACTAGACAACCTATTGAAACAATCATCTACAACACTGCAACTACCGACAGAACTTGCGTCCGAATCGGAATCATTATGTTCTAGATGATTGCCACAGGAAGCATGCATGTTTCTTTCACCCAGAATTTCTCGTGGGTAGGCAACAGCATCTACCTTTTCCAATGGGGCACTCAGGAACTCATTATCTTGGATTGTTGCTTTCCTTTTGCAACTGTGTCCAGTGTTCACTCTTAGTTGAGACGAGCAATAAGGTGAGAGTCTTTTCATCCCCGACATTCTACAGGAAACAACATTAGAATCCTGGAATCGGGTTTTGTTGGCAACTGGCAGACAACCATTCTCTATCAGCATGTTCATCTTTGGTTCCTCTTTGCGCGGCAAGCGAACTTTATTTCCTTTGAGTTTCATGATCAATGCACACACTATACAGGGGAACCTGAACAGCCAACAAGTGAGATATATGATCATTCTTGTAGGTCATAAAAGCAACATAGAACGTGAAGGAAAAAAGTTGACAAGTAATGGCAATGACAACAGTGAAAAAACAGAAATCACAAATGTAAATCAACAGGATGCTACTTCTAATAGAGATCTTGTTTTAGATAAAGGGCAAACATTGACAAGTAATGCCAATGAAACTGCTAAAAGAACAAAAATCCAAGATGTAAATCAACAGGATGCTACTTCTAGAGATCTTTTCAATGTAAAACTTCCTCATATGCAAAAGTTGATATCATTGTCAAAACCATCCTAAGCACAAGTCCTAGGGCATATGAATCAGAGGAACCCACGATCGAAAGCCACTGATCAAGAGACAACAAACAATCTTCCTTTACGGAGAGAAAATTTATTAATAAAAAAACCAAAGAGATGCCTTTAGCCACAATCAGTGCTCACAATCGATCATTTATTAGGTCATTATCATACATCAAAATCAAATTGTTAACCCTCAACTGAAAAATAAATGCCCGGTAATCTAACCAAAAATCCAAAACATGGCATCAGACCATTACATAGTAAGTCGCAGAAACACAAAAACTAGGCCAAATCGACGACAGAAATGCGTCTCCAGGGAAGGGGGAAAAATCCAAAAGGTTGATAAAGAGCAAAAGCTTGATTCCCCTCGATTAACCGTCCAACGAAGACCCCAGAATCTTCAATCGCAAAAATTGTTGTTCATAAATTCACATCCAAAACGGAGTAATAGAGCAGCTATGAATTCCAATAATTCCATAAAAATCGCAATAGATGACGAAAATTCAACCGACCTTCAAACGAACGCAGCCCCAAGCCCTAATTTTGATTTCGGGTACGTGTTTAGGTTTCTCTTTCGATTTGGAGAGAGATTTGGAGAGATTGCGGTTTGAAGAAGATGAAGGTAGACAATGAAATTGGGTTTAAAATGGGGTTACTTTCCTTGCTTACCAGACAAAAAAAAAATAAAAGTAAGCAGATTTTTCTTTTTTATTTTTTTTATGCTCAACAACAAAATCTTTAAGATATAAAAAAAATTTAAAGGAAAAAGAAAAAGAAAACCCCAAATTTGCAGTTTGAATCCTGCAAATACTATATATTTTCGACTTGGTACTTTTAAAGAGGGTTACTTGTACTATACTCCCAATTTTGAAATCAATCTAATTTTAAGAGACAATCTAAAGCAATTCATTAAGTTTGCAGTCTATTCAGATTATTGCAAACAAGATAAAAAAAAATTATGATAAAATTAATAGTCATAAATAGTGGAATTTATCCAAAATTTAGGTTAAGATAAATTTAATGGAACAATTGTTACATGTGTACACTCGGATACCAGAACATTGTTAGGCCAAATCACAATGTCTATTAATTTCAACCTAGGTTATGTAGACACCAAGGCATGTATGCCCTAGACATCGATATCTATGCCGACCTTAACAGGTGCTAGTATTTCATGTAATTGTTATACCATGTGGTGAATGCTAATTAGCATCACCAAGTGATGAATCCGGAGTTCTTATTAGATATTGATGTGCCTCCGCTCATTCGAAAGGCCAATTAGCATCACTATCCAACTTGGTGAACGAGTAGTCTCACCAGGACCACTTCCTTACTCCAACCAATGTTCCGAGCAGCAGTTTACCAATGCGGGCATCACCCCCGTTCATATAGCTAAATATGCATACCGGTGATGTCCGCGCCTCGTAACCCACCAATCGATGCGCGACCGGAAGAAAGTTTCCGCCGACCAAGTACGTGGAAAAGCATAGCCCGACCATCTCGGTAAAACCTCGTGGTGCTTTTCTTGGAATGGCGTCAACTGTCGCGCGAAGTGAACCGAATGTTATTTCTCTTTTATGTTCAGCAGTTGTGCGAAGTAGATACAACTAACGCACAGTGTAATTGTCCCCTTCAACAAAACATACAATCGCTTACATGATAGCATGCGTTTCGGATGCGTCACTGTGATGTTATGGAACTAATGTGCTCTGTTTTCTCACCACGTTAATCATCATTGCGCACAACTTGTTAAAATCTTTCTCGCGTACGTCAAAGTGTCTTCGTTTTCGGTAATTAACTTGCGTTGATTCCGTAACACTGCTATAATTACCAATGTTGAGCGATGCTCAATCAAAGCCGCACGTCAATCAGTAGACATCGTCCGTACCTACTGAAGATGATGTCGAACTCAGCACACGACCCTACCCGCAGGCGTGAGATCGAGACATGCAAGCGTCTTGCGACATCTATAATATGTTTTGAACTTCCTTTCCTTCTTGTTCACACAATGTTATCTTTTTACGACAGAACACTGAAGAATCCCCATTACATTTTTATTTCTCACGGTTTACCAGCAAGTGAGTTTTCTATAAAAGAATGGAGCTGTTACCAAAAACAATTGAGTAAATTTCTCGCAATGAGTTGTTACGATTTTGACTTCTTGCGATGAGTTGTTACCCTCCAAAGCTGGAGGACAACCTCTGGGTAGCGTAATAATCCTCGTCATTCCTAGTCATTTCTAGCCAACGTCGTAAACATGAAAGGAAAGGAGCAATGATTTACGTAGCGAAATGTGGACATTTTCCTAGACTTTCGCATGATGCTTTGATGATGTGTGAAAGTATGGTTCAAATCTTGCGGGATTGTAGGAACTATACAGAGATGGAGATGAACTAAGCGTACAAGAAAGCGTCGACTCTGGTTGGAGGAGTGTCCATGGGATATGGCTTTGGAGCAAATATTGACCAATGAGACAAGAAATCCACCACCACCATGCAATCATGCCCGAGTCCGACAAAGTTGCAACAAAGTTCCTATTCCTGTGCAACCGTTAAAGAATGGCATCGGACCACAAATCCTGGTACCAAGGATAAGGAAAGCTACAGCAACAGAGACAAATTCTGCTGAACTGGATTATCTGAAGATCCAAAGACTTGAACATTAAACCAGCTAAAGATAATGAAGCGAATGTCAAACCACCTTGTTTTCTCTGTGACGGGTGACCATCGGTAAAACAGCTCATTACAGGTATCTAGAGTCTCAACTAAAAAGCAAAATCTTCTGAGCAATATTTGACAACTCCAATTGTATGTGCCGGCGGACAATCATAAGACCATAAAGAACTTCAGCAAATTGAAGCATCAAGAGACACACAAGTCGTATACTTGGGTGACTAATTCGACCAATACGGAAGTCTATTGCCCCATGCCTTTCATCGAAAATGAATAAAAAGTTAGATACTAAAGACAAAGGCAACAGCAAGTCACCATTTCATGTTGGCTTCACATGATGAGGGCCTGCTTATTATTTCCACATCCAGTCTATGTTAACATGTGACTGGCATTACCTGAGGACCATTAAATGGTTCCCCTAACAGAACTCAGAGATAGGAAGCTTCTCGAAAAATGTTAATCGTCACTGCTCAGATGACTCAAAACTTTTCACTCTACAAAGAAGATCCCAGATTCCATCTAAAAATCTTTTTGGTAATGACATTTTACAACCTCAAGACAAGAATGATGCCAGTATGGCTCCCAATGATTGAAACGGGAATACTTGTGTCATCCTACTCTTTGGGGGTTACAGAGGAAGTTGCATCATTTTCTTTCCTCTAAATGGGACGTGACAAATTACAGAACCTCTGCCGGCATGAAAAATGGCTAGGAAGTAAGATCTTCCGATGGCTTTTGTCAGCTGCTTGCTTTCATAAATTCAGAGGCCAAAAACTTCCAATGAATATGTCATGTTTCAAACACCCAGTATTTTTGCACTGACGCTCTAGGTGTCATAATGGTTCAGTAAACAGATAGCGAAGCAGGGGTGCAACAACTGCAACACTCAAACTGTTTCCAAGGAGAGCATATCTGTAGCAGGAAGCATCCATTAGCTTTCAAGGGCCAAAAAAAAAAAAAAGACAAAACAAAACAAAACAAAAAATAAACAAAAATAAAAGACATTGAATTTCAATATCCCTAGGCACAAAAGCAGATCTATGACGGTTCAAGAGCTAGTCACACTTCAGGGGAGATATAGATCAATAGATAGCACCTCAACAGTAGACAGCATCCAAAACTAGCAGGAGATACATTTTCACTTGTGTTTTTAAAGATTATTCAGTTGAAAAAAATATATCAAAACCTTGCAAATGATAGAGGAAGCAAGAGGGAAATGTTGAGAGGTGCAACTTTTCAGAACTTTTAGCTAAGTCGTAATTTATGGAGTCTGCAAGCATGGAGATGCAAACCAACAACCTTCTACTTGCTGAGCAACACATAACCATTTAGCTGCATCCAATCTTCCGTCATGGGAGGCAACTTATTATTAACAAACATGTTCTACATCTCAGAAAAAAAAAAATCGCTTCAATTCGACGCACAGAGTACTCAAATACATGATCTCCTGTCATAAAAAGAGAACTCTACATCCTAGCTACACACAGGGACATGTTAACTTTGACATTATACATCCAGCAGGAAAGAAACAAATTCAACATTATATTGTATCTGTCAAATATGGACAGTCAATCTTTAAAATTAAAAACCAGCCTCAAATCCGTTAAACTGTGTACTGGTCATTCGTCCGTATGGTCTTAGGTATGGTTTTTAAAACACTACCTGGGGCCGGGTTCTTCTATACGGTAACAATTTCCTTACATCGTCTAACGCAACTAGCATCTTTATATGATTTACGCAACAAAACCGTGAGTGGAAATGACACCATCCATGTTGATGTGACAATCAAATTGATAGCATACACAATCTTTGATAAAGCAAAAATTAGGGGGGGAAGAGAGAGAATGGGATAAAGGAGGAATGATGACAGCATGAGGGTCGGCCTTAGAGGCCTCCACCCCTGCTGACTCTTGTTGGTAGTTCGCCCCCTCTCCTTTTCTCTCTCTGTGTCTCTCCCCCTCCTTTTTTTCGTTTTATTGTCAATTTCCTACTGTTTGCTTAGGTGCTTCAACTAGATGCCATGTCAGCACCACATCAATCAGTAAAAGCATGGCAAAAGAACTTGATTACCCAAAAGGATTTGATCAAAAACAGGTCGGCAACATAAAATTAAAACAATCAGAGGACCAAGATTGCACTATACCCAAAACAAAAGGGCTAAAAAAACGTAGCATAAGGATGATGCCATAGGTGGAACTTATGAACTCGCTGATTTCAAAGTAGTGGAAAAAAAGGCAGTGTTAAACTTCAAATAAGCATGACTATGCTATCGTTAGCCTTTGCACGACCACCAAACTATCTTGAGGGTAAAGCAACGCACACCTTTGCTTAAGGTTGACGTGCTCTGGAAAAACAAAATGCTCAGGGAAAGAGTGGAAATTTGCTACCTGATTGACATTGGGAAAGAGAGACAAAAATTTCAGCACCATTAGGGAAAAAAAAAAATCTCACCAAACAGAACGTCTTGGGAATATAGAGATACCTCTCGAGGGGTAAAATATCTAAGGCACTGCTCCTTTAATGGGAATCCTTTGCCTTTCATCTCTGGCTGCATGTTAATCATTATGAAGTGTCATAAAAAGAAATTTCCGTGTGCTGGATGTTTTAACTATGTAGGATAATCAGATAAAAATCACATGTCTAATGACAAAACTACAAATCCTTCACAAACAAGTACTATAGACTGTAGACATCTCAGTTTCAACTTGCTTTTGAATATGCACAAGGACATAATTACTAAGCCTGGTTGCAAAAGATTAGATACATGGAACAGATTCATAACGTAGAAAATGCAGATATCAGACTCTAGTTAATGGGGAAAATTGAGAGTTATTCAATCCTTGTGAGCATCAGGGTACCTAGAAATGCTAGACTAGCTAACAAGCAAATTAAAAGATGGACAGTACCTAAAGATCTAGCATGTGATGCAATTTGTTGAACATGCCTCCCCAAGTTTAAAGTTAGATTCTCACCTGAACAGTTGCCAAAAGAGACCCAGTACCCTTTACATATCGATAATAACTTTTTGTGAAACAGCAACACCGCCTCGAATCGGGATAAACAATGTCTATAGCCTGTTAAGGAATTTGTCAATGGATGGTGAATATGTTTGATGAGTAAATGACGGGAGACACATTTCACAGGACGAACAATAAAGAAGGAAAGCAAAAAAGGATACCCATAGCACTGCCCCACCTCTCTATCAAACTTAAAGGAACATGGTACAGGTCCAAACCAGTACTACTGAATCCATTTCTTTCATCATGACCCTTGGAAGGATCATTAGATTCTCTAGAAACAATGTTTGCATTCTCAAAGCCATATTCAGCCGTTTTAGGCCCCGCAGTAATCTTGAATTCAAGAAAGTGCTCCACCGGGACGCAAGATTCCAGCAGCTTATCCCAGTTGTCTGGTGGTCTCAAACACTCATCAGTAACAGGTTCAACATTGTGCACAAATAATGGGCTTGGACACCATACAAGCTTATCATTGAAGCATGGGCACCAGAAGGATGAGGGATTCCTTTTCGCCTGCAAGTGAGCGGATACAAGTTACATGCCTGAAGTGATAGAACATAAGAGATCTATGTGGATAAATACAAAAGCAAAAATTCATACAAAATGAACGTACATAGGTTGTCAGAGTTATCACAAATAACTTATTGGCAAGGTGGTATGACAATAATACAATTGTCAAGACAGAATTGGTAAAGTCTATGGTCCTTGCAACAAATTCATTAGAGCTCAATTAACTATAAATCAATTTTTTTAGAAGGAAAAGGCAATAGTTTTCTCAGTGAATTTGATCAAGAACTCAAAAATCAACATCCTGAAATTCATCAGAAGTATCAGCCATCAGGTAAAGAGAATCTAATTCAGAAAATGTTATCTCAAAGATAGTTAATGTTGTTTGTAGCACCGATAGCACAGGCAGAGAGAGGACGAGTACCAAGCAAAAGTACCGAGGCCTAGAATATGGCACCCCAAACTGCAGTGGACTCAAGATAAATTCTTGAGTAACAAAACCACTACTTTTCAATGTTTCAGTCATTTTCGTATGAGTATCAGAAGTCTGCAAGAAAAAAAACCACAAATCAGCAAATCTTCTTGTTGGCTATGAATGAAGAAAGATGATAGATAAACAAACCTCAAATCCAACGACATTTTCCACAAATAACAATCTAGGAGGTCGGTGTAAGTGTGGTATGAGTTCAAGAATCCTGAGAAATGAAAAGGCTCGAGCATCACCAGATTGCTTTTGCAGACCTAAAGACAACACATGATGAGAATTCTCCACCAAGGAAAAAAAAAAGCCACACCACTGACCTTGTCGAGTATAGGGTTGACAAGGAGGAGAAAGAAGCCATGCTTGTGCTTCATATCTGTCGAGATCAGCAGCAGTAAGACTTTGAATATTGCCCTATGGAGTACAAATAGAACACACATGAACATGTGTAAGTTCAAAAGGAAGCATGCAGAAGTATATGTAAGAGCTTGTAGAATCATTGAAGCAACGACTTCCTGTCCTGTAGTCCTTTGAGTCATTTCAATAAAAAGTACGTCCTCTAAAAACTCAAGGACCAATCTCGCATGAGTTGAGCACACCTATGGAATTCTAATTCCTTAACTCAAATGACAAAAACCCATTGGGTTACTGAAGGAACTTTTCTTATTTTGAAAAAAAAAAATGGATATGCTATTAACAGACAGACACCATAAAAATAGCATTGATTTCACTACCTTCTCCAATTCATGTGTCATTCAGGAAATTCTAAAAGCAATAATTGAAATCCCCAATGTCCATGAAGAGTAGGAAACACGAAGTTTGTGCCATGTCTGCATATCGTTTCTTTCCAAATTATCGAAAAAAGGGGTTTCTTCATAAAATGTGAGAATTAACATCACATACTTTCGTTCCTTACCCCCAAAAAAAAAAAAAAAAAAACATCTCATACTTTTGCCAGTTTCTGACAAAACCAGTGAACTCAGATCCTCATCCACACTGATATATGGCACTCACCTGCTCATCGCTGAAAACTCACATTTCTAAAAAAGAACCGTTTCCCATGTATCCGTCATCAATCAACCACCAAGCAAATTTCCCCTATCAACAATAATCAGAACACACATACATTGCATTCCCATAAGGGGTCACTATTAGCTTCTAAAGCGCGTAACTTCAAACGTCAGACAAACCAGCAGACTCTAGTAAACCGAACAGAGTTACTTCGGTAACTCCACAACAACCAATGAACTACAATCAATAGTGTAAGAAAGAAAGAAAGAAAGAGAGAAAGAAAGGACCTGGTAAGGACGATGACCGAAATTGAGCTCGTAAACGTCGTTGGCTACGTCGTTGATGTCGAACGCTTCCGCTACTTGCGCGTTCACGCCCGCCTTGATCAGTGAATACCTCTAAAGCAGCAACAAACCAATCAATGCCCGGAAAAAGCGCGCGCGCAAACACAAAACGATTCAATTGCAGAGAAACTTAGGGTTTGCTGGATAGAGGAGTACCATGCCGCCCACTCCGCTGTAGAATTCGAGGACTCGCCATCGATCTTTGCCCTCCATTGTTTTGCTGCGGCTGCCGCTGCTCTGCTTCGTACTTGCTCTGTATCTCAGACAAGAGGAGAACAGGGCTTTTTTCCAATTTTTATTTTTATTTTTTATTTATCATTTAGGGTTGAAATTTTTTTTTTTTTACGTTTTTGTCTCCGCGGCACTCAAAGTGTCGCGCGGGCCCGTTTTTTTTTCGTTTTTATTTATTTTAAACCTTCTTTTTTTTCTTTTTTATTTATTTTAAACCGTCATTTTATTTTTTAACATAATTATAAATAGTTAATTAAAAAATTTATTGATATGTATGTAATTAATTTGTTGACTATGTAAATTTTTATTTTCAAATTAATATGTATATAATTAATTTATTAATCTTTCTTTTCAAATATTATTATTTTTACTTTGAGGTTTATTTTTATAACCTAATTCTTAGTAATTACTTAAAAACTTATTAAGAAATATGTAATTAGTTTATTTAGTATGTAAATAACAAAATCATAAAATAAAATTAATAAGATATTTAAAGACCACATATTCAGATTACAAAAACATGGATAACACGCTTAATAAATTAGTACCATTGCATTTTTTCCCGTCCAATTGCATTTTTTTTTATAAATTCATAATTTAATGTATGTTTTTATGATAATTTTATATTTATATAGCTTTGTAAATAAAAATATTTTTCTTTTGAACCTTATTTTTATAACATAATTATTAAAAATTAAATAAAAAATTTATTTATGCAAATAACTAATAATAAAATAATTAGAAGGCCAGTGCAGCAGTTTTGTTTTAAATTATGTTTTTATTTACATCATTTTAATAATTTTTAATTTTTATAACTTTGTAAATATAAAATTTTTCTTTTGGAAGCTTATTTTTATAACATTATTATCAATAACTAATTGAAAATTTTATTAAATCTTGAGGAGGCCGGTGCGGTAGTTTTTTTTGTAATTTCATATTTTTTCACTTTTTTTTATAAATTTATATTTATATAATTTCATATTTATTAAATTTATATATTATTAAAAATTTATATATTTATATAAACTTATTAATTTTATTTTATGATTTTTTTTATTTACACACTAAATAAACTAATTACATATTTCTTAATAATTTTTAATTAATTATTGAGAATTAAGTTATAAAAATAAGCCTCAAAGTAAAAAAAAAATCTTTGAAAAGAAAGATTAATAAATTAATTATATACATATTAATTTGAAAAGGAAAATTTACATAGTCAATAAATTAATTACATACATATTAATAAATTTTTTAATTAACTATTTATAATTATGTTAAAAAATAAAATGACGGTTTAAAATAAATAAAAAATAAAAAAAAGGAAGGTTTAAAATAAATAAAAACGGAAAAAAAAAAAGAAACGGGCCCGTGTAGTGCCGCGCTGGGCTGGGCGAGGCACTTTGAGTGCCACGGGGGACCTAAATGCGTAATTTTTTTTTTCAACCCTAAATGGTAAAAAAAAAATAAAGCCTAAATTGAAAAAAAAGCCCAAGAGAGCACCGATTCCCTCTCGGGCTCTCAGGTTCTGTAGATACTTCGGACTAAGAAGAAAAGTCTGGAATTATTTTTTTTTTTTTGCACAAAAACTAACCGAATGAAAACAACAAATGTCAATTAGAAAAAAAAATGAGGAAATTTTTTTTGAATTTCAAGAAAATAATTTTCAAAACTCTAAAATATTTTAGCAAAGTAGGAAAAAAAAGGAAATTGTGAGAAAACTTAAAATGTCTTTACTATTTTTCATGTAAAAATGAACTTTGATAGTTCTCGATAAAATTCAAAATGTGATCAACTTTGCATCATTTTGGATTTGGTGAACGCGGTAAAGTTGGATATAAGAGAAATATAATCCTTATCAAATTACCCTACAAGAGAGGTGGGATAAAAGTGAATACCCTATAATGTGAAAGTATTTAGTATTTATGGTTATCACATATTCTAGATATATTAGTATAGTTTACTAGGTAATAATAAATATTATTAGAGAACAATGGAAGGGGGAAAAAGAAATAGAAGAATCAGAAAAAAAGAGGGAAATAATGCAAAATGAAATAGGCAAGAGAATCGTGAGATATTCTTACCATCATCGTAGGCATAATTTTTAGGTTCATTTACACTTTATAACACTTTATTACTGTGATTCATATTATATCTTTTCTAGTCCTATCTTAATTAGAAATCCAGACTCTTTTTCTAAAGGCTCTTGCTTCAGCCTTCGGGTAAAATGGAAGTGTCGAATTTTTCTTTCATGTTGATATATTTTCGTAAATAACATATATAGAGGGGTAGGTCACTAACCATTCGCTTGATACATATATAATGCATATCAAGCCACACGATCTATAATTTTTTGGAAAAAGTGTTTTTCAAGTTATATCATTTTCCTATCTTAGTGTCACGAGCTACCGTGGGGCTAGGTAGGATGATAGATAAGAACAGTGACTGATTTTGGCATTTGGAACAAAAATTGTATCCCCCATTTTGGATAATGCTACCGGCGAAGCGCCGGTTGCTCGGAACACGGTTGCACAGACGAGGCCGGTTTGAATTGCCAGTTCTTCCACGCACGCTGCGTGCTATGTTATCAAATTTTCGCTCGCAAGATGGCGATAAAGAATGTTCTTAGAATTCATAAATTTCATACACAAATTCGTATATAACATAAATTGAGCGGGCGTTCAATTCTTCTTCCTCCTCTTCTTCTTCTTTTGTATAAAAAGCTATCATCCGCATCTGCGGTTAGCATTTATGGCCGATAGTAAACTTTTTCGTACGATGTTGGTTAACTGTAAAAACGTGTCGCTCGGTAAGTGGATCTGACTGGACAGTAGATGCGCACAACGTCGGTTGCTGGCATGGCGTTTTGATACTACCGAGTGTCTTTTCTGAAAGCCAGGTGGAACTACGCTCACTTGACGTTGAGGAAGGACTTTTTTGATCAAATGGATGTGTCGACCTCATCTTCTTCCTCTCGCCATGCGAGGGTTTGCTAGCATTCCACCACCAACGCTGGCTGATGGGCGGGTTGCCTGACCGTACGGGGACGTTCTCGAGGGTGTTCAATGATGCCGAGGAGGATCCATCCACGAGCGGACTGTCCATCCACCAACTGAGTTTTTCGTATCAACGCGTTTGGATCCAAGATTTGAGATGGAGGGGCTCGGCGCGCCAGTACTGGGCAAATCTCCAAGGCATGTGCGCTGCTCGATACGTTGCGAGGGATGCCGTCCCGCGGACTGAGACACCTTCCTCCTCGAGCAGAAAAGAAGAAGAGCCTTTTGGGTAGGGGAAAAAGACAGACGGTTCAGACGAGTTCCTGTAGCACTTCGACGTCCGTGACGGATCCTGGCGGCGAATGTCTCACGAAGGATGATGACTCGCGCTCCGTTAAGAAAGTTGGCCATGAGGACCTTCACGTTTTGCGCTGGTGAAAGGCCAAATCTTATTCTGTCGTGCTGTTCTTTCCATGGTGGCCCTGGACATGCTTACTCCATCGGCGTCAACTGTGTCTCATCCAAGGCAACTTTCGGCATGATTGGGGCGAATCATTACGGACTACAGGCTAAGGTTGTTCGGCAAAAAATCTCAAGCTGACGGTCATCGGGTAGATTCCAGTTATTGGTAATTCTGACGTGCGCGGAACGTGCTCAAGTTGAGGCAACCGAGGAGGACAACACTATCATGTCCGATCATATTGACAGAGTGAGAAACCACTAGCTAGACCGGTCAAAATGGATCATAAATCAATTTTTTAACCCTATAAGATGTTTGATTTTTTAAAAAAAAAACTATTCAATGACTTAGTTGTTATGTGAATTAATTATATTTAATAAATGAAGTTAAACATATTATATGGATTATAAATGTATCGTAAATGGGTCAAAAGTATATTTACTATGTGACTCGCTTTTCATTCTCTATTGCTCTCGCTTGATTTTGCGCTCACTTACTCTGCACTCCCACTTCAATTTGGATATGCATTTTCCTATATTGAATTAAATATGAGAATGCTTTAGAAATATGTATTGGATCAGGTTATGTATTTGTATGAGTCGCTATATTTGCATTACAATAAAATGTGTCATAAACGGGTTAAAATTAATCCATTTGGAATAGACTATTTATAACCCAACTCGACCCACATGTTTGATGTGTCTACCGATGGCATTGGCATTTTATTTTTCTTTCAAGATGTATTCGTTTAAGTGCTTTACAGGCTACATTTTGTTTGTGTTTTCAAGATGAAAAGATGTGTTTCGATCAGTCTCTTCAGCACAGTATTTCCAATTACTAGGCTGCTATTTCTTCCGAGATGTATTGGTCTAAGTTTGAGTTTTATGTAAATATATTTCAATGAATGCAATTTCGTGGTCTAAGCTTCTATTTATAACGAGAGACATTTGTCTAAATCTGAGCTTTGTACCGTGTTTGCCATTGTTTCATGCAATTATCCCTGATGATGCGCTCCCTGGCATCGCTATAAGCAGAGACACGCAATGCCAATGGCTTCCTAAAATTCAACTACATTGCTCAGGGATCATCTATCAATCCATGCATAAGTTCCAAAACTCTCTTCCCCCCAGCACTTCCGGTAGGTGCCCAGAGGGAAGAACAGAAATCACATTGAACAACGCATCAGATCCCGTTTTGGAGATAGTTACAACATTCAATTCCCCCCGCCCCCGTAGATTTGAGCCTAAAAGAAACAGGCAAGCAAGTACTCCATCGTCTGCAAATATCATCGGTCGAAGTAGAAGGTCTTGAAGGCTATTGCAACTGCCCATACCCATACAGTTCAATGAAACTTCTATTGCCCATATCAAAGTGGATCCAATATACACAACCTGTTATAATTGATTCGCGCGGCTATTTCAGGCCTACCTTTAGTTAATTTGCAACAAACGTTTTACAATCTTGGGACCATAATGAAGAAAGCGGGCGAATCGCAGAATCTTAAACTACAAGTCATGAGTCAAGACCACATTCTCAAATAAAAAAAAGGATGCTACTGGAATTTTCTGGCTGCACCTTTCTCAACAGCTTCCAGATGAGCACAAGTCATTATGCCTTGATCTCTGCTGGAAGGTAATGGCCTCTCATGAGTGCTCTTTTTATCTATCAAACCAGCTATGAGCCCATAGCCAGTATCTGGTAGATTGGAGACAAACACGTACATAATCACTTCTCGCATTTCAGTATCATCATGGACTTCAGCTCCTCTCCTCCTCAAGAAGAATGGCCGCGAGATTCGCACATAACCTCCATTTAGTAACACAACACTCACAAAATCTAGGTGCAGCACTAGGTTATGAAAGCTGAGAACGCTATCTTGCCAAAAGTGAATTGGAACAGAATTGAATCGAGAGGTACACAAATATATTACCTTTGCCATGGGCAGCATCACTAGCAACTTTTAGGCATATCAGACCAAAAGCGACTCAAAGCAGCCTAACCTCTTAAATGCACTACATCCAAGTTGATCCCAATTTTAAGATAAACATAATTATCTTCATTTCACATCTCTTAGGTCAATTGATACAGCAGTGAGTTATGAGATCAATGAACAAGTGACATAAAAATGCCCAGACGAACTGAACTTTCTGAGGTATAGCCATAACAAAAGGAAGAACTGAACTTTCTGAGCTACCAATAGTTGTGTATGTTGTGACAAAAGAATTGGTTGAAATAACTTATCACAGCTCCACTAAAAAGGACACTAGCTAATGACGTTTCCAGACTTTCATCACTTTACCTACCAGTAATCCCGACAAGAGCATACCCCGTCTTTAACATGATGAAACCTCTTGGCATCACGCATGATGAACTCTCTGCCCACTAACTTCGACATAATCTTCAGTGCATTATGGCAATCCCCACAAACACGTAGATTCTTAATGACCCGGATAGATGATCTGGCTGGACTGCTGAGTAGACCATAAGATATTGCAAGCCTCTCACTGTGAGCTAGAAGGGCATCCTCCTTGCTTTCCTGGTCAATGTCATGCAAGACAAATCGAGTCTCTGGAACATACCCAGCCTCTTTCATAAGTCCCCTTAGTCCCCTTAACTGAGTGTAGATTCTGTCTGTCTCAGGATGAGACATATCACCTGCTCGATATTCATGGACCGTGCTCCTCGCCTCCAAGAGATTTTTCTTTGCCATTTTTTTCTTCTCTTCCTCCTTAGCGATGTCAGAAGCTGTCACCGGTACTTGACCTGACCTTGACTGTTCGTTCAAGCGTGAGGGATCTAACTGCTCAACAAGCTCAGCGCAGCGGTCCCCGAGTTCTGTGTGCCCATGAATTCTACAAAGATTCATTAAGGTCTCCCAGATTCCCACACTAGGCTCCATCGGCATTTTCTCTACAAACTCCATTGCCTCATCCAGATGCCCTGTTCTTCCCAACATGTCTACCACACTTACATAGTGCTCCATAGATGGGACAATACCATATTCCTTGCTCATTGATTCAAGATGCAACATCCCTTCATAAATATCACCCACTGTAGCACAAGCAGAGAACACAGCAATGAACATTTGTCCATCAGGTTTAAGTCCTGCTTCTTTGAATTGAGTGAACAGGTCAATGGCATCCTCTCCCAGCCCATTCTTTGCAAGCCATGTGATCATGATGTCCCATGACGACAAATTACGCTCAGACATTTTGTCAAACACCGCAAATGCATCGTCCATGGAACCACATCGGCCATACATTTCCAAGATCCGGTTACAGGTGAAGACATTGAGAGGGGCCATTGATCTCATGACATGTTCGTGAACTGTTTTTGCTTCTTCTAGAGCTTTTTTTTCACCACACTGGTGCATCAGTTGCACATAACGAGGAAAATCAACAACAACACACTTACTAACCAACAACTTCAAAACTTCCACAGCTTCCTTCACTTTTCCCTCTCTGCAGAAACCATCAAACTCTTCGAGGGAACCGATGTAAGATGGACCCTCAGAAGCTCCATCCGATGCTTGTCCAGGCCTGGAATCACCAGTCATCTGAGGAGCGACTATTGAATCATTACAATCATTTGAGTTCACCCGATGCTGTCCCATAGAAAAGGTTTGAGGGTACTGTCTGGCACCTGGATTTTGGGAGGACAAGGTTTGTTGACCATTTTGAAAGCTGCCACCTATCCCCATATTAAAGCCAAAATTTTCCTGATGTTGCCCCATCATTTGTGTGTTCGAAGGGCTTTGGGAATAGGATACACTCGCGTTGGGCCTCACTTGAGTGTATCCCTCTCCACATGAAGAAGCTCCCACAGTCGATGCATTTCCTCGCTGACCGTAAAACTTATTCGGATTCCGCTCAAACCTCTGTACACTACCTGAAGAGTTGTCCACGTTCACAATTTGTGGAGACTGTCCTACATACTGACTCCGATGATAACCTGCATTCGGACTCCGATTCTGCTGAGATTCGATCGGTTTCTGCCCCCAACCGCCTGAGCCATTGCCATAACTGCCCGTGTTCGTATTCTCCACCACCCGCGTATTCCCATATTCACCTTCATTACTCCCATACATTCTCCCCCTATTCCAATTCTCCTGAGATTCACCATAATACGGCCTATTATGCTCGTTAAAGTTCCCGCTTTGCACAACCGAGCCATTCACTCTCCCGGGAACCCCATTAGGGTTTAAGCTCCCCAGAGGGGCATCAGCAAAATTCCGGCCTTTCTCGTGAACCCCATTTGGGTTCTGTTCAGACTCCGGCATACACTCGTTGTTGAAACCATTGGGCACGCCAAAATCGTAGCTTTCGGCGGCGGAACTGACGAACCTCGACGGGTTCAGCGTCCTAAGGGAATCTGAGGAGGTTCGTGCAGTGCGTACCTTGGGACGAGAGGCGAGAGAATTGATTGCCAGAAACGTCGCCCTCTTCGTACACATCTGATCTCGGCAAAGGGTATCCGGGAAAGAAGTCGAATGCCGCAGTTGCGAGGATCGGAGCTTCTGAGGACGGAGGCGGAATCGCCGGGAATGAGAATGAAGAACTGAACGCTGGCGCCGGTGGGTACTCTGCCAGTGCCCTTCTTAAACCCTATCCACCTATATGCAGAACTTTCTGGGAAAAAAAAAAAGAAAAGACAAAGAAATAACAAGAAATGGGGAACGAAAAGGAAAATACGTAGATTTTGAACCTACCTTCTTTTTTTTTTTTTTGGCTATGGTAGCATTTTTGTAGACTTATCAAACGAGTAAGTCGGGTCAAATCGGATCATAAATAGTTTGATCCAAATTGACCTATTGATCTGTTTATGATTTATTTGTTCATAATGCAAATTTTTTTACTCACAACCGACTTAATATACATCGCTAAAATATTTTCATATTTATCGCAATCTAAGAAAACTTATCTTCTATAATTTAAAAAATATATATTGCTAAAAAATTTTCATGTAATACAAAATTAATGGATAACATTAGTTTTTTTATTTTTTTTATTTTTTTTATTTTTAAAACGAGGGCTTCGAGACCCTCTCTAGAATTTGACCCAAAAAAAAGGAAAGAAAATGAAAAATTATAAAGAAGTTCATACTATGAAAATACTGTTAATTGTTGAGTCTTTTAAACGCGTTAACTTCACTTGATAATGAAAAGGTAGATGTCTTTTAAATGGGTTGTAAATGGGTTCACAATGGACTCATTTATAATCCACTTATTTCATTCTCTTTATTTTATAGATCCATTATGCTGGTATGCTAAACTTGTTATGACCCATTTAAATACTTGTGGGTTATTATTTTTGTCCATACGATTTGTGGAAGGTCTAACGTGAAATGAAAATTTGTAATGTTAAGGATTGATTGACAAAAAAAAATTATTCAACGCTTTGATTGAACAATTTGAAACAACAAAATCAAGATCTTACCTACATTTTTGCTAATATATATATATAACATCTACTTTGACAAAAGCATATAATCTTTTACTTAACCTTGCTCACCTTATACGTGGTAAAGATTGGTTAATCTTCCATGTTGCGTGTGGTCATTGAACTTTAGTCTAGCTTCTTAAAGACTGAACTATCATTTTAACTTCAATTCGTACTCTATCAACAATTTCAATTGAATTCTCGAGAAATCATTGGCTAGTCTATTCATACAGCAAAATTTTCTTGTATAAGAACTCGTGAAGCTAATATTAATGGTAAGCATGGTTTTAGAGTAGAATTGAAAACCAACCCAATGATGGGGTATAGCATGTGGTGAATCTCATCAGCCCAAAGATGAGAGTTATACGGTCTACGATCGTTTTAGACAAGGGTCGTACACCTTTGTCAAGCTACCTGTCTACTTTGGAGAGAGCTGTCCTTAGCAATAGGGGTAAGCGTTTCCAAGGTCGGTTGAAGTCCCATTTGGAATCTAGAACCTTCTAGTTGAAATTAGTTCTTCAATATTTGAAACTTGAAACTTACCTTGCATACCTTACAACTTACTCTGCATATCCTGTCACAGGTTTTTGGGTTGGTTCTAGATGTTGAGAGAACCTCTTAATTGACTTTGAAGCTGACAAAATAATCAAAATTTTACCGGAATTTGAGTGGTGCGCAAAAATACTCATTTATAGATTGTCTTAAATACATTCAAATGTTGAAGAATGAACTTGAATGGTTATATAGGATTTAATTCTATAATTTAAGCTCAGACATTGAAGCAGCAGGACGAGCTCAAACTTTGAAGAGTGTTCCAAAAGCAATCTCCAAATTCATACATGAGATTAAGTCATACTCTAATTGAGCGACTAACCATCTGGTTTGGATTCTTCTTTCAAGTTTATCAATTCTGAGAATTATTTATCTCTATCAAGGACTTGGATTGAAGAAGAGAATATTTATTACCAAACGATGAATTTTATCTTTAAGGATCCATATTCAATTGTATGGGCGATTGGATTAAAGGGAGATTCTATTCTTGTTTCTCAATGGCTACAAAATCATGTTTATACAATCCCTTCCGACAGGTTAATTAGAGAGTGATCCTTTGAAGGCCTTCTAACTACTAGATTGATGATGGAAGAATATAAAAAGAGACTTCAATGTTGAAGAGACAACAAGAGTCTAGAATTCGAAATTCCAAAATACAAAAAACTTCTACATTTTCTTACTACACGTGATCTATACAATGTAATTCTTTAGAGGTTCTTATTTGAGTGATTGAGTGTAAGACAAAGTAGTCTATCGACTCAAGAATCATCAATAAGTTGTAACCTTTAAGCGATTTATTAGTGGAATCTAGCTAATTGGCTATTAACATGAAGAAGTGGACGTAGACTATATCTAAGTCGAACCATTATAAATTTTGTGTGCAATTTCTCTATCCTTTAGACTCTTTTATATTATTCTTGATAGTAGATTTGTGCACAAATAGATTCTAAAGCTAGTTCAGATCTTATTCTTAATTCGTCTAACTTAGTTTTGAACTAAGGTATGAACTTTTTTTCATTAATTTTGCATTATTACCAAAACATTTTTGGAATCATTTGTTCATCTCCTTCTAGGTGCTTTCGATAGCCTCAATACCAAAGTCTACCTAGGTTCTATATGTATTCATAATTGAACAATTATAGTGAATCATCATATTTAATTATTACTATTTGTTGTTATAATCCATTAACTATAACTCATATTTAGATATACAAAAAATATAAAAAGCAAAAAAATGAAAATCTCAATCATGAATATCTCTAAAAATGAAAGTTTAGACTAAAGGTTTCATATTATATACTAATCATCGAATGCAATAAAATACCGCCTGTCGCAAAAAGACATAGAACAAGAGAACACTCATAACCTGGAATCCACTCATTGGAACCGATTCCTCAATTTTTAGAACTTCGAATATATCCTGCATATTTCAGAATCGGGAGCCCGCCTAACTCCCATCAGTCCAGCTCTTTCATTTTTTATTCTACTCTGAAACCACACTCATCCCTATCGACAACAAGGTGATGTGACCTTCACCTGCTAGCAACAAGGCTAGCAACTCTGATTGAGGTTTACAGCGGCATGGTACCACCAAACAAGGGTGAGAGTCGCATAACCTTGCCACGAGCCAACATGGCCCATGCGACCCTCTCCTGTGGTCATTGAGAGAGTCATTGAGGTCGCTCGCTCTCTCACTCTTTCTGCGTTTTTCGTTTAGTTTGCATATACCTTTCTCGAAGCACAGAGCAAATGCGACACCACAAGGACACCTCCCCGGCTTTAGACCTCCGTCGATCATGGGCATACGAAATCACACCTTTACTATATGTTCGATGCCTAAACTGAGGTGCAGTGATCGTGAGGACCGAAATCTGAGTTCAATGGTGATGTCACGTCCCACCTCTTGCCTTCACCGCACCCTTTTGGAAGCCCATTTGGATGTGTGCATCACGTGGTCGTTTCTTTCCTTCCTCCATTGGAATAAGAAACGCCCCACATGGCCTTTAAGCTTCGTCGCAACGCACATACTTTCCCAACAATGCGAGCGAGCTTTCGTTTTCCTATTCTCGTATGCCAAGGATCATAGGAACCATCGGTGCATCGCCTAGGAAAGTCCACCCGGAGTCGAAACTTATTAGCAGCGAAGTGGCCGAGGACGACGCTAGAGAAGAAGAACACTTGTTGTGGTAGATTTCTTTGTGACAACTAATCGTGAGAATCAAACTCTCATTGCCCTCTTATTTAAGGTTTTGAGGGACTTCGATTCCACATTGTCGGATCCGGTTCTTGTCCTAGCGGAGAGGGAAAAGATGAGCTCGACTCCTGTGCCATTCGTCCTCCCCGAGAATCTCACCCCCAGCCCCGCGAGTCCCGCATGGATGAACAAAGGCGACAATGCGTGGCAGCTCACGGCGGCCACCCTCGTCGGGCTGCAGAGCGTGCCGGGGCTCATGATCCTGTACGGGGGCGGGGTGAAGAAGAAGTGGGCGGTGAACTCGGCATTCATGGCCTTCTACGCCTTCGCCTGCGTCCTCGTCTGCTGGGTCCTGTGGGGATACGAGATGTCTTTCGGCCACAAGCTGCTCCCGTTCTGGGGCAGGATCGGCTTCGCCCTCGATCAGAAGTTCCTGCTGCGGCAGGCGTTCGCGGGGAAGCTGCCGACTGCAACGATGGTTTACTTCCAGTTCGTCTTCGCGGCGATCACGCTGATCCTCATCGCGGGGGCCTTGCTAGGGAGGATGAATTTCAAGGCGTGGATGATTTTTGTGCCGCTTTGGCTGACGTTTTCCTACACGTTCGGGGCGTTCAGCATCTGGTACCCTGGTGGATTTCTGGCTAAGAAGGGGCTAATGGACTACTCGGGTGGGTATGTCATCCATCTGTCTTCTGGAGTGGCCGGTTTTACTGCGGCATATTGGGTAAGTCAGAAAGATTCGCAAGGTCGTATGCCTTGTACTGGTGTCAATTCAGTCTTTAAGAAAATAAAAAAAAATCAAAAAAATATCTATGTCGTTGTCAGCCATGCCGCGTAGGGCAACCTATTTTCACATAATTGATTTCTAACCAAAATTGATCCGATAGATTTGATTGGCACAATGCAAAAGATTTTGGACTAAATTAATATAATTAAAAGATCCAAAATTGAATTGACACCAATACAATAGTTCGTGATCTTTTCGACACTTTTCCCCTTTATGCAAAGTTGATCATTTCTCTTAGCATAAAAAGCCAAGACATCCCAATAGGTTAACACAGCTTTGTTGTCATCAATGCGATTCATCTTATTCAATCTCACATCCATGCATGTATAGAAAGATTAGAAGAGCTCAAGAGTCGGCCTATGTTCGATCAATTCTTCTTTGCACGCAGGTCGGTCCAAGGCTGAGCAAAGATAGAGAGAGATTTCCTCCCAACAACATCCTGCTCATGTTGGCCGGGGCGGGGCTCCTGTGGATGGGATGGTCCGGGTTCAACGGAGGCGACCCTTACGAGGTCAACATCGACGCCTCGCTCGCGGTTATCAACACCCACATTTGCACGGCCACGAGCTTGCTCACTTGGCTCGTGCTCGATCTCGTCTTCTTCGGCAAGCCCTCTGTGATTGGTGCTATCCAAGGGATGATCACCGGCCTGGTCTGCATCACCCCGGCTGCTGGTAAATTTCACCGACCGGCTTTGCGTTTTTGAAGTGTTTTTGAAGTGGTGCGTCGTGTAGGTTATAAAACTAAATCTAGCTCTGTAATTTACAAGAAGTGTGATGTGATTTTCATGCATTTTCAGCTAGGTGTGATCTAATCCCTAACCAATAAAGGAAATACTTCGCTTATGGTACTGTTAAGAGCGATACAATTTCAACTGTAGATGGTAGATCGTGACCGTGTGTTTTGCATAATGCATTTATTGGTAAGGAAAATGCGTGATCAGAAATAATTAATGGTGCTGTCAGGCCGTCACTCTAGTAAGCCTCTGACCAATGATACACATTACTTCACCTTTCAATTCAGGTTTGGTCGAAGGTTGGGCAGCTATAATAATGGGGGTCTGCTCTGGCTCAATCCCGTGGTTCACCATGATGGTGGTCCACAAGAAATTCGAGCTGCTCCAGAAGGTCGACGACACAATGGCCGTCTTTCACACCCACGCCGTCGCCGGGAGCCTCGGCGGGATCCTCACGGGGCTCTTCGCCGAGCCGAAGTTGAACCACCTCTTCTACACCGCCGACAACGAGAAGTACATAGGGCTCTTCTACGGGTTCAAGACAGGGAGGGTCCAAGCCGGGTTCACGCAAATTGGGGTCCAGCTGCTCGGGATCCTCTTCATCGTCGCCCTCAACGTGGTGGCGACCAGCCTGATCTGCCTCGCAGTGCAGTACCTCGTGCCGCTGAGGATGTCGGAGGAGGAGATGGAGGTCGGCGACGAGGCGGTCCACGGGGAGGAGGCATATTCCCTGTGGGACGATGAGGAGCCGACCCGCGCCGTGCGGGGGGAAGGATCGATGCCCAGCACTGTAGAGATGACGGTGACGAAGAGGAAAGGCGGCGGGGGTCCAACCGGGGTGGTGTAGAAAGAGAGGAGTTGATTTCAGTTTCGAGAGGACAAAGATAAGGTACACATGAATAAGGGGAAAATGCTTTGTGTGGGTGTTACTTCAAACGTGAGCGTTGATTTCTTTCTTGAGAAGCTCCATTAAAAAAAAAAACATGAGTTAAGAAAATAATCTTTCCTTATTTTGATAGAGTATCCGAGGCTTTTTTTGCATACTGTTATGCCCAAAATAATGCGGTTATCGCAGTAAAGATGGGGTGTCGAATCCACAGGGAGAAGGTCAGAAAAGATCACAAAAAAAAAAAGAACACTTGAGCGACGATTAGGAGGAAATCTGTTCACTGTAGGGAAGGCTAAATCAATAATAAAAGCGACAAAGCGGCAGGAATCCCCTGTTTACTTCGTTCTTCTTTCTGGTTTGATTCACCTTATAACTCAATCGCATATTTCACATCCCAAATATACGATCGGCAAATATGTCATGAAGATCGTAGAAATCTCTATTGTATTTGTTGAAACAATTCTTCACCTTGAAACACTCGATTTTCTTATAAATTATCCAAAATTAACTGTATACCAACGGCAATACGGCAGTTGAAGACTAATTTATAAAATAACAAAAAAACAGTTATTCATCACAAATCACATAGGAAAAACATAACTAAACCTATATGAAAAGCATGACTAATAAACAAGATATCTTGAGAAATTGCTTCAATTAAATGTATGAACCTTAAAACGCTATAATAAATCAAACCAAAGGATTTGTTAGGTAAACAGGTTCATCCCTAGCTTTGTTAAAGGAAAATTAGAAATCCATAAAACGAAGAACAACTCTCCCAAAGTCCGAGGGTTCTCCTCGTTTAAGAAAAACAAGAATCTCCTTTTATATGAAAAACTCTCCCCACTTTCTTCGTAAAAAATCCCTCTAAATCTGGAAAGTTGTATTAATCCCCTTAATGGCAAGGGAATATTTTCAGCATAAATATCTTCTTTATTAACGTCGCAAATCTCGCCGGTTGTTGTTGAGAATACCTTTCTCAGTCCAATCTCCTCTCCTCGATCTTCATACTCTCGGTTTATTATCTTGATGACCTAAAAATTGGCAAAATATTCAAATCACTTCAATATATCAATTGTAATTAATTTAAAGGATTAAAATGATTTAATATCAAATTAATTACAATTATATACCAATAATAAGGTCTGAAATGTCATTATCATACCCTTATTACGCACCACGGCTTATATTGACAACAAAATTTGTTAGATGATTTGGCCATTCAAAGTCTACTCTCTAGTGATCCCTTCATTAGTGCCACAGGATCATATCACTAGCGATTGATATTGGGATAAGAACATTACAAGTGTCATAATCTTTGTACGGTGTGCACTCGAGTGTCAAAATATTTTTTTTCGATCAATTGAATGTCACAATTGTCAAAAAAATCGTTCACTTAGATGCCATCACCGGTTTCCCTAATCTGAAAGTCCAATGTGACATTAAATTATCATTAATCAAGCCACATGGCTCGCTAGAGAAATCCAATCAGCTAAATAGTGCATACACGACTCCATTGGCTTCACGACGCCTTTGTAGTTGTCGACTGACTAAGACATCGTTAGAGAAAAAGAGATAGAGAAAAAAAAAATGCCTTTCACGAAAATGGACATACCACTTAGGCTATATTTCAGATTAACTTGACTATTTTAGACTCTTATTCGAGATAATATCTACCTTCGATCTTTTTTTTTTCAGAAAATGACCTAAGTTTAGATCCTTATTTGGAATTTTCCCTATAATTAATATCATTTTTTTTGTATATTTTCCTTAGTTAATAAACATGCATAATTTAAGAAGATACACGAATGACTAGTTAAAACTGCATTCATAATGAGTTCTAAGTTACATGTTGCGAATTAACTCAAAAGGTCTGCATGAGATGTCAATGAAATTTAATCCTAGATGACGAGTCACTCACTAAATATCATGCAATATGAAGTTTACAATAATTGTTTCTCCAAATTAATGCAATCCTATATGAGACTCCCTAAATAGATTTTTGTTCTTTTTCTTCGTTAATTAACCAAAAAAAAAAACTAATTGGCTCCTAAAGTCTGCATATTTATTGAACATGCATTAAGTCCTAATCACGTGCGAATTAAATTAACATGTATGACCTAAGTTACTACATGATGAAATGATAGTGCAATCTAAATCCTAGGGGCAAGATTGTTAGGATGTGGCTCATACTCCTTTACGATAGAAAAGTACGTGGCTTCCGTAAATTTTCATTAGTAGTTTGGGTTTCGATTCATGAATAGCTATTGATATATATATATATATATATAATCTTTTTTGCTTATAATTGAGAAATATAACGAAATATGTAAGGTGCTAATATAGTGAAATCATTTGCTGGACATAGCTACAGTTTAAGGGTGAATTGAGATAAAATCTTGTGTTTCGATTTTTCTTTCTCGTTTTACGTCTTACTTCAACTTAATTGTGCGCTATTCCTAACAAAAATGACATAGTTTTTTTTTTGGTAAAGAACAAAGATGAATTAGTTTTTATTTACCCGGAGTGCTGTGGTGGTGGGTTCCTGAGGCCCTCCCCGGGAGACTAGTCGGGCTTCACCGCCGAGTGTGAGCGTAAGCTCCCCGGCCGCACGGAACCCCCGGTTACAAAAAAAAAAGTTTTTATTTAAAAAAATGATGATTTGTATTTGTATTTATGCTACAAAAACTATATGCAGTGCGGGTAATGCCATCTATATGACTTAATCCCTTAAAATAAAATATAGTAATGCATGAAATTCTAAATGACATACATTATGCAACATGCGTGCTGTGAAGCAAATTAACTTGAATCTACATGCAATCTAAATGAAACCTAAATTAAATTTTTATTTGACACAATTGCAATAGATTAAGGACTTTTTTGGTGATTTCGCCTACTTTAGTGGCTCCTAAATCTCCCAAGTATTCTACCGCGAACTATATCCTTAAGTTCGGTAGCTTGCAAGAAAACGAGCATAGTAAAAATTGTCATCTGGATCTCCAAAACGAACTTGAAGGATTTCACGGCCTTGTTGTTCCCCGTCCATGTTTCAGAAAACACTTCCAGATTCTTGCGAACCTTCTTCAACCTTATTTCCCTCGATGAAGGGCAGAAAAGGTTCCTCTCCGTAAACCTTCCATCGTAGATGTCTGGACTTCTGAGTCTCAACGATTTAGGGGGTTTCCTTGGTTTGATGTGGATTTCTACGAATGGTACTTGAGGATGAGGTCTGAAGACAGAATACGTTCTACCTGGGAAGAAGCCGGCATCTGCACTGCGCTTCAGTTTCTTTTTCCTTTGGGGACCCATGTCGCTTTTCTGTATGCCAACGCCATGGCTGGCTGGCTTCCTTGTTTCTAATACACCTATAAGGGATATTGGTCCTCCCAAACGTCTCAAGTTTATCGATGACAGCACTCTCTCCTATGGGGAATTTCTAAACAGATTCCGTCCATCTCAAGCTAAGCAACAGTATGTTGGCGCCAATGATGATGAAAAATCCGGGGTGCGCTTGTCCATAGGAGTGACCTAGGAAGATCAAATGGGTTGCTTATGGTAGTCCTAGAATTCAAAGAAATGCAATATGGATCTTAAATATAAATGACATTTTTGCTTAGGGATCGGAATCGATCCTTTTATGCAATAAAATGACTAGGTAAAATAGCCAAAATTTAGGTGGCAACATCACTCCACAACACATAGAAGGAACTAAAACTATCCAGGTTGTCAATCCAGGCTCTACCAGTGCGTTTACTCCTCAGGTTTTGTATGGTATTACCATTAGTATTAGGACTAGTATTGTCATCGTCAGTTTGCTTGTCTGTACTTGACATGTAGACCAACAGATAGGCTGTCGACAGTGCTTGACCATTTCATTCAAAAAACAGTACTCAAAGTAATAACAGATTTGGCCAGTTTGCTGTGCACCTCAAACTGAAACGCGTCAGACAAGGAATCCTTTCCATTTGCATTACTGCTCATAAATATGCAATCTAAATATTGTTTACCTACTCCCTGATGTTACTCCTCAGGTGGTTGATGGGAAAATACCGATTTCCCACTCCATGTAGTTGCAATTTCTGTCTCCAAAGCAATGCAAAGCATCCCACTCACCCAGAGAAATCGACAACTCTTCAAGCACCAACAAAGTGAAGTTAACTCTGGTCTCTTGTATATACGAAAAGATGTATAAATGGCCCAAACATATAATGGCTTCAAACACTGAAATGGTAGGATCAACCAATCACAATGTGATACCGTGTACAAAATACAGATTTCCTTTATACGTTAGTGTCCTATCCTCAGCTCGCAGGCACCACAAATGGCCTTGCAATTCCAAGACCCCTTTCATTCCTGCTGTTTCCCACACAAACTTGAAAAGTCCAAGAACCTTGTGTAAATGTTTTACCCCATTCCAGACAATATTTTCCTCATCTGATGTCAAAATCCTTCCCATATGCAAACAACATTTGCCACCTTCACCATGTCCCCAGATCCCACCAGAAAGGTCTACCTCCAAGTCCCTGACATATCCATAGAGATAATACAAAAGAAGAGTAAACAAGCATGGGGATGAGTATCCTAATGTCTTGGTAAGTTTCTTTTGCACTAGGCTTTCCTGGTGTCGAGCATCTTTATACCCAATACATCTATCAACTACCACATCCCTAATTTGAGACAGCCCTTCCTTCATAGCCTCAAGCTTCTTTAAATGAAAAAGCAATTCTTCTTCGTACTTTATACATCTAATAAGGTCATCAAACATCTCAAGGACATCTTCCCACTTTCTTGAGGCAGAGGAGTCACCCTTTGCAGCTGGTGAAACGCGCATCCATGAAGAGGAGTCGGGATTAAAGGAACTCGAATTTTCTTCTAAGAACTTTAGGCAAACAGAAATGATCTGCAGACCCATCTTAGTGGCATGTCTTGGGCATTGGCCATTCAATATGCCCAACTCATATTTCAAGCCATTTAGTATCTCCTCGAGCGTAGCGGTCCATATCTGGTGCTGTGTCACCAGCGGGCATACTGTGACACGCACTGATTTCTTTTGCTGAGCGGAAATGTTAAGGATGTGGCTAATCTTAGTCAGGGAATTTATGAACATGGGCTCTCTTTCACTCACTTCACTGAAACAGACATGGGGTGCAGACTTTGCATCTGCTGGAGATGCTGGAATACTTCGCTTCAGCATCTGCTGGATCGATGGAGACCCGATAAAAGCTCTAGCAAGCGATTTAAAAGTATGCACTTTATGCTCCATAAGATCATCAATGACAATTGAACCATCTTTAACATATACGAGTCGCCCATCGACCGAATCCACATCTTTTAAGCAGTCGCTCAATTTTGTCATTTCGCGAAACGCCTTCTCATACCATCTAGCAGGCAAAGTCACCCCACAGGCTTCACCAAAACTATGATAAAGCATCACATTCCGGCGCATGAATCCGTTTCTCCGGGTGTCAAGATGCTTTCCCCAGCAGAGGCTATTCCACAGACGTACGCGGGCCATTAGTAGCTAGCTCTAACAACTCCTATCGACCCTCGGATTTTTTTTCCCCAGCTGGACTCTCAATTTAATCTTCAAGAAACCCCACTCAAAGCAGACACTTGATCGGTGGGCTCATCCATACAATTACGTCAGTCAGACAAACGATCGAACAGGTGGTGGCCGTGGCCACGCACTAAAAACATTATATCTTTCACATTTAGTTGTGGAATGGTGGTGTATGTAGAATCTTGTTGCACATTGCAAGTTTCAGAGACTTTACCACTCCATAATTAGAAAAATCACCATGACCAAGAGTAATGAGAAGAACGAGGAAATCCGTGAGCCACCTCTGTTCGAGCAAAGAAGAGACAACCCTCTTGATCCTGGTTCTTCCATATGAAATCAGAACTCCCTGGGACACAACAAATTGCAATTTGACAGTCGCTAATTCGCAATTCTCTCAAAATAGTGGGACTGAAGAGATTTCTAGTCAACAGGGGGGCGAGTTTGGGCATC
Source organism: Psidium guajava (assembly GCA_016432845.1). Lineage (NCBI taxonomy): Eukaryota > Viridiplantae > Streptophyta > Magnoliopsida > Myrtales > Myrtaceae > Psidium > Psidium guajava. The sequence goes on from CM028229.1 coordinate 12,628,278, forward strand.
GACTTTGTTGGGCTTCAGTTTGTCCAAAATGCAAGCGCTTGCTTGAGAACGAAGTACCCAGTTTTCAGGGCGAAGTTCTCGACCGAACTTTGTTTTTCTGTTTAAAAAAAATCATATTTTCAGTCCAGTTTTAAATCCGCCCCCAAATATTTTTTAATAAAAAATTATAAACTTTAACTCAAATCTAAAAAAAAAAAAGAAGGAAATCGCCTATTTTCAATCTAGCCTAAAATCTACCCCCAATTAATTTTTCGTCCAAAAATCACCATTAGTTGTCTAATGTGGCATTTTCACGTCAATTAGAAATCCACATTAGCAAGGTGAAGTGGAAAATTATCTCCAAAACATAATCATTGTTTAATATGAAAATTAGCAATAACTGACAACGATTTTTTTATTAAGTTCTAACTGGGGTGTATTTAGAACTAGAGTTAAAATTAGTGATTTTATTTTTTAAAAAAATTGGGGCAGATTTGGACTGAACCTAAAATTGGGTTTTTGTTTAGATAAAAGAAAGTTTAGAGCAAATTTAGGACCACACCTAATGTTGGGGGATTTTAAAGAAATTAAGCCTAGTTCTTGGCTTTCAGTTAAATGATTAAAGGGCAACATGATTCAGTGTTTGATCCGCTGTCCTTAAACTTTTTAGGAATCAGTTCTTAGACCTTAAGTTTTAGGGATCATTAAACGCTTTCATTACTAGCGGCCGAAGATGTGTAAGGAAAGCTTGATGGTTTTTTTCAAATCATGCTTGAAGGGACAATATTTTCTAATAATGCATCGCTAGATGAACGAGTGGCCTGTTATTATCCATAGGGAAAATTTTGTTTAAGGGCCCGAAGTGCTCTTGTTTTTTTAAGTAAGTGCCCGAAGTGAATCATATTTCAAATAAGAGCCTAAAATGCTCTTTTGGTTTCAAAAGAGGGCCTGAGCAAAGGTATTTTTGTCATTTTCTTTTTTGAATTTTCTTTCTTTTGTTTCTCCGATTTACCCTTGTTTCTATTCATCTTCTTCAACCCTTTCACTGTTCATCGTCTCTTCAACCCAGGCCTTGCCCTGGTGAGCAAAGGGCTGGCCTCGACGGCCTCGCCCCGTCAAGCAAAGGGTGGCCCTTGCTAGCCTCCCCGAGTGAACCAATCCCTGCCCCTTCGTTCACCTCACCGTCGTCAACCTCGCCCTCAAGATCCCCCTCGTCGCCAAGCCCACCCACTTTGCCGTCCACCCCTCCTCCTCCCCTTGCTTCTCCAAGATCAAACTCAAATCCTTCCCTATCCAAGCCACTCTTGTGCCCTACCTCCCCCTCGATGCCACCCCCCTCCCTCCTAGGATGCCGAAGGAGGAGGCAACGCCACCTTCCACCTCGGCAAGTCCAACCTCGATAGTCTCGTTGGGAAGTCCATCTTCTCCGGCATGGTCTACCTCAAGGTCTTCGTTTACACCGACCAACGTGGGGTAACTTGCGAGGTGAGCTTCGAGAGGTTGCTCGAGAAGGTCTCCGCGCCTTTGGACCTCGCCTTTCCTCGCTAGATCTGGGCAGCCCTAGAGTCAACTACTCTTGACTCTCCTGGGCAAGGCTAGCAAGGGCTGCCCTCAACTCGTCCAAGCAAGCCGCTGCAGCTGCCATCGCCAAAGTCCCCTCGCTGGTGTGGTCATTAGTGAGGAGCTAAGGCAAAAATAAAGATGAAATGACAAAAATACTCTTAGTCATGCTCTTTTTTAAACAAAAAGGGCACTCCAAGCCCCTATTTGAAACATAATTCACTTCGGGCCTTTATTTGAAAAAACAATAGTACTTCAGGCTTTTAAACAAAATTTTCTCTTATTCATATGAACCTAATTCATGGAATCACCAATTACATAGGCTGGATCACCACCAGGTATGCCTTGTTAGCGCAAAACCGCGTTGAATAACAAACCTTGTGGGAGTGTAATGTGATTGACGAAAATTATAGGACATACAAATGAATTCTTGGTTCTTAAGAGTTTCAAACTTTCCAATGATTTCATGAATTATATTTATTTCTTTTAAGGCTGATTCATAGCCTAACAAGCACTAGTTTCGATCCATTATGCTCCAATAATCCAGTATTATTCTATTTTTATTTTCAAAATATTTTGAAATTGTGGGGGGTTATTTGATATTTAAACAGTTTTGAAATAATTGTAACGGCTTTGATGATATTTAGGACCACTATGAAAGTTTTCACTTTGTAACAATTTTGTAATAGCTTTCTAATGACTTTATGATGGCTTTATAGTATTATGTTCATTTTTTCATAAACTCTTCATTAGCTTATAACAGCTATATAAAAGTCGTCTTCTTCGGTAATTACCTATTGACTTGTAATAGTTTTGTAATGACTCTTTTTTTTTTCCCATAAAATTTAGCATCAACCACATCTTAAATTATTCACCAAGATAAAAGAAAATTTCTTTTCACTCTCATTCCTTTCTTTATCGGGTTATACACAACTCTGATCATGTTCCTTCTATCGTACTGTGTGGAATAAAGAAGAAGATATGTTATATAGCGGGAGGATAGTCCCTCAAGTCTATTACACCAAGTTTCGTCCTTCGAGTGGCAGGATTATATGCTTGCAAGCCCCAGATGGTTTATTGTATTTTCTCATCTTTTTCAACAGCTTTCTAACGATTCTTATTGTATATATTATTTAATATTTCTCCTACATCCTCTGAGCAGATCAAGCGTCCCTTCACCACCAGCCCATCCTTCCACTGCTGCAGCCTGATCCTCTGCCATTCCTCCTCACGCTGCGTCAAAGGGGATGATAGAGGAGGAGGAGGGGAAGAGGAGTGAAAGAGATGGATGGTGTTGGAGGAAGAGATCTTGCCATATAGGTAGTCGAGGATGGGTTTACGATTGATGAAGGTGATAGTGGAGAGGTCAAGGAGGTGAGAAGATAGGATGTAGTCGGTGTGCTTGAGGTGGTGGCGAGTGATGAAGAAGATGAGGGTTTGGAGGATGTAGAGGCGATCTCGACGGCGCATTGGGAAGGAGTAGTTGGAGCCGAATCGGTACTTGTCCAGAGGATCTTATTGAGGTTGCCGCCCATGGCTAAGTCGCGAAGGGCGAAGGGATGGCCCATCGGTGGAGTAGGAGATATCGATTAAGAGAGGGCGCATAGCGGATTAAGAACTCATTTATATTTATCTCAAACCAAAGCCCAAAATCCGTTTCATGATTTGTGGATAGCCTGGATTGGACATTCATCACCACCTTTACACTCTTGTTCAGAACCTAACCCCCAGGCTCCCTCATTAACTTGACGAGCCAGAGCCATCAATTCTTCAAATACAAAAACATAAGGAGAAAAAAATGCTAAAAAATGAATCTCGATATAGGTTGAGCATGTGTCGAGGAATTTGCATTGCGAATAAATTGATCAAAATGGATTAAATGAGTTAATTTGAATTAAATTATTTATGACCCAACTCGAACCCGACCTCACCTTTTTAAGGGCCTACTTGGGATGCATATGTTTAGGGATCTGACCATCTACGGTAAATAGATCATCAATTTTTACGAATATAAACATATAACTTTTAAAAAGGAATTTTTAGTTTTACAACAACTATTTCAAAACAACATATAAGAAAGAATTATAAATATATATATTAATCAGAATAATTCTTATACTATTTTCAGTGATAACTGCCGAACTTGGACAATAAGTACCTTAGGGAATATAACAAAATGCATACAAAATCAAAACTACAAAAAGGATAGATATGTATCTTTTTTTCAAAAAAGCATATGTAGATTTTCCGTGAATGTTCAGTAGCACGATGTGATGCTGCATGATCCAGGACTCGGCCATCCCGTACTCCTTCATCACCCAGATGCCACACTTCTCTGGGTTCCCTTTGCCAAAAGTAATCAGAGCTAGCAAACCGAGTGATACCAAAAGCATCATTTGGCCTCTCGGATTCAAAGAGAGTCGAGAGAGATTTGTCGATTGGGGCAACTTGATGACTTCTCCAGATGTTTCCTCCTTCATGTTGAAGGCTGCAATTGAGTTATAATTCATCTCCTCCGTAGGAGCCGCGAGCCAATGCGCAAAACCGTTAACAAATGCCCGGGAATTGCCACAGGCCGTCCAAGTGAAATTGGGCCTGCCTAGGCTCTTTCATGTTGGGGTTTTGGTGTTTCAAAAAAGCCCTTAGGATATTAATAAGAATGTGATTGAGTGGGTCTCACATGGGATAGGAGAAGAAGGAAATTGGGTTTAAATAGTTAAACCTTTCTAATGAGTTTGGGTCCCAAGGGGCATCTCACTTTTGTGGAGGAGAGAGGTCTTACACAAAGTTAAACCGGTCCACGCGTGGACCGCCGCCATCCGTCCGGCTGGCTCGGCTCGAATTCGATTGGAAGGGCCAGGCCCGGGTCCGAGTTAAACCCATCGATTTTTATTTTTCTCGAGAAGACATATTCATTTGAATTTTTTATTTTTATTTCTTTATTCTTTTTGGATGATGTCTATTCAGAATCTCTCTTTAATTTATCGGTTCGACCGAAAGAATGTATTGATTCAGCAATAACCGAACACCGAACGAAGGTATCGATTCGGAAATAACCGAACTCCGAACAACCATGAATTCGTGACTCTTCGATTGGACCTTTTTATAATACATTCGGATTTTTTCAAAGGATACACGAGCATTCCTTCTATTTTTGGAAAAAACCTCCATTCGTTCACTCTCATCTGTATGATAATTCCCGAAGTTGCATTCGAAGGATTTTTTATTGAAGAAGTGCCGCTTCAACGAAATAGCGATTCGCTTTATCCTGAGAAGTAATTGTCTATATAACCTTGAGTACCAGTTGAGGGGACAAATTCGTCTTAAGGACATAACGTTAATTTGTCGAGTTCGGATCAATTATTTAGTCACTTATTTGTCTACACTTGATTCAGGTTTGTCTAATTCCTTTATTTGATTTATACGAACACACCTAGGTGCGACTAAATTCTAAAGATGAATTTTGGCCTATCCTGTGTTTGCTTTCAAATCTGTTTGTCGAGTGTCGTCGTATAGTTTTTTGCTGTGGTTGTAGTAGTGCAAGGAATTGAATTACTTTATTTGTTTTTGTAGTTTTCGTTTTATGCCATTTTCAATAATTTCTGTTTATATATTCAAAAATTACCTCTTTCGTGTCTTATCGTATGTTGCTAGTATAATAGTTTTTGTTTGAATTTTTTGAAAATTGTAGTACTCATGTTGTCATATATTCACTCACCCAATTATTTTTATTTTCGTAACATAAATGGCTTCGACATCAATGACACCTATTGTGTCTATTCCAACTCATGAAGAAAAACTAGAAAAGTTTAATGGGTCTGATTTCAAGAGATGGCAACAGAAAATGTTGTTCTATCTCACAACTTTGAACTTGACAAGATTCCTTACTGAGGATACTCCTAAGTTGGATGAGGACGAGACGGACAAAGAAAAGTTTGCCGCGGTAGATGCGTGGAAGCATTCTGATTTCCTGTGTCGCAACTATATCTTCAATGGTCTGGATAATACCTATATAATGTTTATAGCCCGTTGAAAACGGCTAAAGAATTATGGGATATTCCAGACAAGAAATACAAAAATGGAAGATGTCGGATTGAAGAAGTTCATAATCAGCATATTTTTGGACTTTAAGATAGTCGATTTCAAGACCGTTTTAAGTCAAGTCAAAGAACTTCAAGTGACTATGCATGACATTCATGCCGAGGGTATGATTCTAAGTAAATCATTTCAAGTGGCTGCCTTTATTGAAAAGTTGTCATCATCTTGAACAAGATTTCAAGAATTACTTGAAACACAAGAGAAAGGAATTATCATTTGAAAATCTGGTTGTTCGATTGAGGGTCGATGAAGATAATAAACTTTCTGAAAAGAAAATTGGTAGCAAAACTGGAGGTTTCAAAAGCCAACTTTGTTGAAGGAGGATCGAAATCTAATAAGAAGAGGAAGACGTTTGGAGAGGGTTCCACCCAAACCCAGAAAAAGTTCATTGGCAAATGTTACAATTGTGGAAAATCTAGACATCGTGCCAAGATCTGTAGAGTCAAGAAAAGAAAGCATACTCAAGCGAATGTGGTGGAGCAGATTTTCAATGGCGTTGACGATATCAATCTTACTGCTATGATATCTGAGTGCAACATGGTGGGAAACCCTAAAGAATGGTGGGTTGATACTGCTGCGACTCATCATATTTGCGCCAATAGATCGATATTCTCATCTTATACGCCTGTATGAGGTGATGAAAAATTCTACATGGGTAATTCATCAACCTCAAGGGTTGAAGGCGTTGGAAAGGTTACTTTAAAAATAACATTTGGAAAAATAGTGACACTGAACAATGTGCTGCATGTGCCAGACATATGAAAGAATTTAGTTTCTGGATCTCTCCTTAGCAAGAATGGCTTCAAGTTAGTGTTTGTATCTAATAAGTTTGTACTCTCCAAAAGTGAGATATATGTAAGAAAGGATTACTTGAGTGATCGTCTTTTCAAGTTGAATATAATGACTGTTGTACTCAATGATTCTATGAATAAAACTGTTTCTACTTATGTGCTTAAATCTCCTGATTTATATCATGCTAGATTATGACATGTTAATTATAAGTCAATAAAGAAATTAATGAACATGAAACTATTGTCAAATTTTGATTGCACAAGTGAAAAGTGCTAAGTGTGTGTTGAATTAAAATTCTCCAAGTCTCCTTTTCATTCTATAAATAATAGAATCACCAAATCTTTAGATTTAATACCTACTGACATATGTGATTTGAAAATAATACCGTCAAGAGGCGGCAAGAAATATTTTATCACTTTTATAGATGACGGTTCAAGGTATTGTTATGTCTATTTGCTGAGTAGTAAAAATAAAGATGTGGATGCTTTTAGAATTTATAAATCCGAAGTTGAAATTCAGTTAAATAGGAAAATTAAAACGATAAGAAGTGATAGAGGTGGTGAATATGAATTTCCTTTTGAGAAAATTTATCCTAAATTTGGCATTATTCACCAACTTACGCCTCCTTATTCGACATAGTCAAATGGCGTGGTAGAAAGGAAAAATCGATCGTTAAAGGAAATAATGAATGCGTTGCCGAAGAGTTTTGGATTATCACAGAATTTGTGGGGGAAGTTGTTCTAACAGTAAATTTTATTTTAAATAGAGTACTCCACAAAAGGGCACAACAAAGTCCTTATGAGAAGTGGAAAGGCAGGACACCCAATTTGAATTACCTCAAAGTGTGAGGGTGTTTGGCTAAGGTTGTGGTTCTTAAATCGAATAAGGTTAAAATAGGACTGAAAACTATTGATTGTATCTTTAGTGGATATGCTCTAAACAGTAATGCATATCGATTACTGGTTCACAAGTCTGAAATTTTTGATATACATGTTAATACGATTATTGAATCGAGGGACACTTCATTTTTTGAGGATATCTTTCTATATAATATGGTATATGAGCTAATTAATAATGACAAGAGGCCTCGGGATACTACGCCTAGAAACGATCATATGAAGGATGAATCTAGGCGTAATAAAAGACAAAGAACTTCTAATTCTTTTGGACATGATTTTCTAACATATTTGTTAGAGAATGAGCGTCAAACCTTTAAAGAGGCTGTGATGTCCTGAGAAGCTCCGTTCTGGAAAGAAGTTATCAATAATGAGGTTGAATCCATCATGTCAAACCATACTTGGAAATTGGTTGACCTTCCTCTTAGTAATAAATCACTACAATGTAAGTGGATATTCAAGAAAAAAATGAAAGCGGATGGTACTATTGATAAATATAAGACTAGGCTTATAGCAAAAGAATACAAGCAACGAGAATGCCTTGATTATTTTGATACCTATTCACCTGTCAGTAGAATTACGTCCACAATGATGTTAGTTGCTATAGTTGCAGTGTATAAGCTCGAAATCTATCAAATAAATGTGAAAACGACCTTCTTAGATGGGGATTTGGAGGAAAAAATATATATTTGGAACAATCTGAAGGGTTCATTGTTCTAGGACAAGAGAAGAAGGTATGTTGGCTTATCAAATCACTCTATGGACTAAAATAAACATCTAAACAATGGCATGCTAAATTCGACTAAGTCATATTGTCGAATGGATTTAAAATAAATGAGTGTGATAAATGTGTTTATCTTAAGAATACTCATAATGATTTTGCCATCGTGTGCTTGTATGTAGACGACATGCTTATAATAGGCAGCGATAGTTAGATCGTCAATGCGATCAAACGCATGCTCACAAGTAAATTTGATATGAAAGATATGGTATTGGCAAATGTTATTTAGGAATCAAAATCCATGAGACATTTGAAGGACAATCTCTATCACAGTCTCATTACATTGAGAAGATTCTTGGGAAAATGCAAGAATCTATATATTATACTAGTAAAGACCTCAATAGATGTTAATTTACATCTTTCAAAGAATAATGGAGAAAGTAAAACTCAAAAAGACTATGCCAATATACTAGGTAGTTTGATGTATGTCATGAACTGTACTAGGCCAGACAAAGTTTATGTTGTGAGCAAACTAAGTCAATTTACAATTAGTCCAAATGAGAATCATTAGAAAGCAATGAAACGTGTACTGGACTATTCAAAGCACACTCAAAATTATGCTTTACATTACACAAAGTATCTAGTAGTACTTGAAGGATATTGTGATGCAAATTGGATAATCGGCATAAGAAACACAAAATCCACAAATGGGTATGTATTTACACTTAGTGGAGGAGCAGTGTCTTGGAAATCATTCAAACAAACTTACATTGCAAGGTCTACTGCTTTGGATGAAGACATTCTTAATTAGCCTAAACTAATGCTAGCTGTATGTATTCATTGTTATAGTTAAGTGGCAATAGGAAGGCCAAGGAATATTACGTATAACGGAAAGTCCCGACATATACGTCGAAGGTACAATACGTAAGACAGCTACTCTCTAGTGGAATTATCTTTATTGACTATGTGAAGTCAAAAAATAATATTGTGGATCCATTAACAAAATGCCTAACTAGAGAGATGGTTGTGAAAACATTAAGGGGAATGAGTCCAAGGCCTATAAAATAAGTCGTCATAGCTGAAACCCTACCTAGTTGACTGGAGATCCTAAGATCTAGGTTTAAAGGGACAAGCAAGTTATGTAGGCAATGTAGAGTACTGTCAACGCTCACTCATTCCCTGTATAAGGACAGTACAAACAAGTGAAGGTTAAGCATAAGCTTTTAATGATTCTGATTTAGGTATGTGAAATACCACACATTCAAAAAATCACCTATGTGAGTGTGAAATAAGGGCCGCTTCTAAGAGAATTTGCAAGGCCGAATTCTCGAAAGCACTCATGAAACCAGGCGGTGTTCATGGCTAAAACAAACATAATAGTGAGAACCAACTTTGATCGAAAGATAGTTGCGTGCCTCATATTGTCAAGACCTATAACGAAGGTCGACAATTCAAAGACATTAAGTTTAATGATTGACCGAGTAGGTCCGATAGATTTCATTAGGGAAAGTTTAAACTTTCTGACTACTTATTTCAATGCAGAATTCTCTCATGGAATAATTGCACACTGCATTTCATGCGTACACGAAGAGTCATGATCTCTAAACTCTCATTCATGTGGAGGATTGTTGGAATTTTGGCGTTCCAAAAAAGCCCTTAGAATATGAATGAGAGTGTGGTTGAGGGAGTCCTACATGGGATAGAAGAGATAAGGAAATTAGGTTTAAATAGTTGAACCTCTTCAATAGATTTGGGCCTCAAGGGGTACCCCACTTTTGTGAAGGAAAGAGGTCTTACATAAAGTGGATCAGTTCACATGTGCGCCACTGCCGTCGTTCGTCTGGTTGGCTCGACTTGGCTTGGATCGGATCGGGCCAGGCTCGGGTCCGAGTTAAAACCATTAGTTTTTAGTTTTCTTGAATAGACATATTCGTTCGATTTTTTTTTTATTTCTTTATTCTTTTCGGATGATGTCTATTCAAAATCTCTCTTCAAGCTATTGGTTCGGCTGAACGAAGATATTGATTCGGCAATAACCGAATGCCGAATGAAGGTATCGATTCGGCAATAACCGAACTCCAAACAACCGTGAATTCGTGACTCTTCGATTGGACCTTTTTATAATACATTCGGATTTTTTCAAAGGATATACGAGCATTCCTTCTATTTTCGAAAAAACCTCCATTTATTCACTCTCATTTGTGCGATAATTCTCGAAATTGCGTTTGAAGGATTTTTTGTTGAAGAACTATCGCTTCAACGAAATAATGATATGCTCTATCTTGAGAGACGATTGTCCACACAACCTTGGGTACTGGTGGAGGGGACAAATTCGTCTTAAGGACACACGTCAATTCATCGGGCTCGGATCAATCATCTAATCACTTATTCGTCTGCACTTGATTCAAGTTTGTTTAATTCATTCATTTGATTTATGCGAACACACCTAGGTGCGACTACACTTCATGTGTCCCCGACTACGCTATAAACCTCGACATGCGATAGCCTTATCATATAACAAGCTTCTTTTGCATCACTGTGCGAATGAGTAATCCTCATGACCTTATGGTCCCAGGACGAGATATTGCTTGAAGCATGCTAAATTGGAGCTCTGCACTAGAGATTCAGTGCTAACTGGCCAACGGTGGCATTGGACGCACCCTTGGTTGCCAAGGGCCTTGGTTTCACTGGTGAACGGGCTCCACAATGAGAAGCATCTGTTCCCAGACGGTAGCTTCAAATTCTTCATCCCCATGGACACATGATCGGACACCAAGGAGTAGTGGTTGCGGTTTCCCCATTCCAATGGGACCACTAGGAGGGTAGTCCCACAGCGATTCATCCACGTTGTCATGAAGTACGGCTCGGACAAGAGCGAATGCCACGACTTGTAGACGCATCGGAAGGGAATGAGAGACCAGGTTGGCAAGCAAGCTGTGATTTTGACCATAAGGTCGGACGGAAGAATACCCGAGAGTGATTCCACGGTACTCAAAAAACCAGGGGACAGAGTAACAGGAATTGAAGAGGACGAGAGCAAGGAAGGAACAATGCCAGTCACGCTCACTCCGAGACAATTGCGGGACTCTGGCGAAGCTTCAAGTCGGTATATCTCCGTGGTGATCGACATAGCTGCTGAATTAAATAAGCAGAAGACGGGGCGAAAAATTTTAGGACAAAAATACTGAATATGGAAAAACCCTGTATGTGAATGTTAGGATTATCGCTAGGATGCTATGGAGGAAAAGAAAAATCTCCAACTTATGTTCTGTCAAAGGAAAGACGATCTGATTCTCTACCCACGCAATACATTATACCCGATTTTGTTCCGGATTCTATCCCAAATGCAGTCGGACGACAAGGGTAACTCGTAATTTAAGTCGCCTTGAAGACAACCAGAAGGCATTTCATCGGTCGGAGGCATCACTTGGCAGCGATGCACGACAGACCAAGACGACAACGTGCGTGAATTTTCAAATTCAACCGCATGGTCGGTGGCCAGGCACCCTTACGTGGACGATGTGTTTTGGTCACGCCACATCTGTAAAAAGCACTTCCTTGAAAGGAGAGCTCGACTTTTTTGGTCCGTCACGGGTCAAGGATGTGAACGACATCAGTCGAATGAATATCAGGGAAACGATGTTGAATCGACTATGCTTCTCTCGGGGATGGGTCGCCCAATGAATTGATGGTCGCACCTCTTTTAGTCCATGATATGGGAAACAATCAATTTTAGCTGCGAAACTTATCTAAAACGAAGCAATCCATTGTGCTTAAACACAATCAACCGCTGAAAAAGGTTTACAATTCCATCAAAAATCAAGTGCTTTTGTCAATATTATCGTTAATATGCTAACGAACGAGCGTACTTTAGGGCTATCATAACAGAAATTTGAAAAACTAAGATAAGAAAAAACCCAATTTGATTGCAAACCGGGCTAGTTGGGGGAGGGAGGGCAAAATAGAAAGGACAAATGAATATTATTTAGCTTTTGAACACACGCCTGAGCTCAGTGTGATTTAGATTTTTATTTCGCGAAAAATAAATAATTAAAAAATATTTTCTTAAAGATGGTAACATATATCGCTTTCAAGAATAAATAAATAAAAAAATACTTTTATCTTTTATGATAAAATTATTATTAATAATTACTTTTTGTTAATTAATTATTTCAAACGTTAAAAATAAATTTTAAAAAAATAAAATTTAAATTATAATTTTTTCGAAATGCCTTATGCCATTTTCTTTCACACTACCCCGTTTACAAGTTTTCTATTTAAACCCCAAGCCACTGAATTACCAAAGAGCCAAACTCCCGAGACCCAGACGAACGCTACAAGCTCATCATCCACAGGGACAGCGTCGTAAATTCACGCAAGCGGAAAGAAGCTACTAGGGTCTTGCAGCTCTAGGTTTATCCCTCTCTCCCGCAGAGCCACGGTCGTCACTTGGTAGCTGCTCTTCTTCCTCTCCCCATTCGTCGCTCAGCGTTTCTCTCAGGTTTGGACTCATTAGGGTTTTATCTCTCGTCCTCTCTCGCATGCTGTTTCAACTCTTTCGGATTCTGTATTGATCGCTGAGCTCCCCATCTGCCGCGCTGTTTCGATCCCAAAACCCTATCCCGGTTTCCGTTTTCACCGGTTGGCTTAGGCAATTTAGGTTTTGTTGATGTTTAGCTAGGATTTAAGCTCCGATATCTGCGCGATGATCGTTGGTTATCCGGTTTGAAGCCTTCCTTTTCGGTTGAGTGGGCGTTAGGGGATTGCTGTAATGTTGCGGCTTGGCAATCTCAGCGTATATTCTTGATGTGTAGAAGCTAGGGGGTTCATCAAGGGCGCGAAGTGATTGACTGATTAAGTGCAGATTGCCGTTGCTCCTGACGGGGTTCGACTTTTGTCGATTTACTATAGTGGTTGGTGAATGGTGCGGGGTTATATTTGTGTTGCCATATTTTCAGCTTAGGACATGAGGGGTAACCACTCCTGGGTCGTTGTCTTGATATGCTTGTAACGAGAAGCTGAGTGGATTGTTTAAACCGCGGATTGTATTTGCTGGCATCTGGGATGTGTTCTTCAGCTCGGGAGTTGCAGTCCGCATTTTGATTTGTGATTTTTGCTTGTGGTGAAGGACAACTTGTCTAGTTTGTGTTGAGTAGATCTGATAAGACTTACAGTACCTACGCGGTGTGAGCATCTAAGAGGTGAGCTGTTGATCCACCACCCGTTCCTCAAATCAATTGATGGGATGGGTAAATCAGCCATGAGCAAGCATATTTACGTATCATGTGCTGAATTTCCTTTTGTTAGGGAAGGGGCCTTTCTTGCTGATTTAACACCCTGTAATTGAGCCATAACTACTTGAGAATGGGTGGCTAACTTGATCAAGAATCTGTCTGCATTTCTTTGATTTTCATGCTTTGATTTTTTGTCCCTTAAACAATTTGCTCGATTGATATCTAACATGCAGTTTGATACTCAGAAGCATTTGAGCTGCATTTTTCACCTGAAATATTTTGGTGTAGTAAATGTATCAAACCCTCAACCAGGAGGGGATTATGGCATGTCTTCTGTTCTCTTTTCTATCATGAAACGTCACCCTGGCATTCTACTATTCCATTAGGTTCCTGGTTGTGCTTTGATTGAGCTGTTTTCGAGTTGGAGTTGATGATGAAGAAGAAGGATCCTTTGGTTTTTATGGATGTCTCCATTGATGGGGACCCTGCTGAAAGAATGGTTTTTGAGGTACTTATTTGTTAATGTGAATCGTAATTTTTTTAGCATATATGTGCCCTCAGTTATTGCGTTTCCTTTGAAATTGCTGCGGATTCTTGACAATACTTATTTGTCGACTGGTTTTCTTGTGAATCTGGTTCAACAGCTTTTTCCTGATGTTGCTCCAAAGACGGCAGAAAATTTCCGAGTGCTGTGTACTGGAGAAAAGGGAATTGGCGAGAAGACAGGGAGGCCACTGCACTATAAGGGGTCATTTTTCCATCGGATCATTAGAGGCTCCATGGCTCAGGTTTGTTTATTTGTTCGTGTAAGAGCTTTGTTCTAGAGCAAGTTTTGCCTTTGTTATGGCTGTGTAAGGCTAAATAGGTCCTTCTTTTGGTCAGTTACCTTTCTTTATGCTGTAGGATACAGGGCTGATGCTCACGACTGCTTTTCTTGTGATATAGTTTTAAGGTTGTACTTACCATGTTGTCCACCCTCTGATCTTTTCTTTGCTTAACATTTCACATACATTTAATTGATTGTTATCCTTCTTGCCATTGGATTTTTCATTGATGCGGCGTTGTATTTCTTTTTCTTTTTCTTTTGCAGGGTGGCGATTTTCACAAAAGAGATGGTAAGAATCTTATTTATGCCTATCTACTTTGTCTGTTTGCTTGTAATTTCGCTCGTCTTCCATGGGTGCTTTTGAGGCCTAAACTTTGGATTTGCGTGTTACATGGTAATTTATTGAGGTTCTTTTCTTTTTGTCTTTGGTGTTTGTTATGTGCATCTCATTGGTCAAGATGGACAACACTACAAATTGCAACAGGTGAATAGGCCAACTGCCATTATATGTGATTATGTGCAGATAAACTACCTGTTTATTTATTAGTTAGTTTGGATGAGTCCAGTACATGTTGCTACACATTCATCGCACTGTCGTATGCTTGAAAGCTATGTTGCGTTTGAATTTCGACTGAAGAAGCTGTTGGGTTTTGAAACAACAGCAGCCTAAATGTTTTCGAGTTTCGATCATGTCAATCTTACGTCGCTTTTTTATTTTTATTTTTGTGTTTGTCGGGGATGCATACCTTGAAAGTATTTTTCTTACTTATAGGGCCTAGGTTTGATGCTCTTTTGTTTCATCAGATTTCAATATTATCTGTTGTTTCTTTCTAATTTGTTTATTTGTTGAATGCTTAGATGCTATCTGATATTTGCATCCACATTATGAATAGATGAATTACTGGCTTTTGTGTTTATACAACTCTTTCAGGGCCTGCAATGAGTCTGATGTAATTGGAATGTGTATTCTAAATTAAACTTGAGGTGAGTTGATGGTTATTGATGATTATGAAATGTCAAATGATAACAATAAAGGATATTTGGTACTCTTAGTTTCCAATTTGAAAATGGGGAACGGTCATTAGTTTGTAGGTGACAACGGATTCAAATGGCTCTTGGGGCAGTAGCATTCTGTTTTGGTCATGATAATTAATTGTAGCACATTCTTTCTAAAATTATCAACTTGACTGAGATAGTATCTGGGTATATAAATTGGGAAACATCGCAGTTCCAAAAGCGCATGCAGATGTTATTGAGCTGATATAGATATGAAAATTTGTTCGCAACCTTATTTTGTTTCCTACTGCTACAATCATCTAGGTATAGAATACATGTTATGTCACAATCTTTTGTGGTGGAAAACAGAATGGCTTCAGTCATATAAAAAAACGTGAGGATAGAGATTCTCTTCTAGTGCTCTGTCATAAAGGTTCTCATGGCTTGACTGATATTATTGCTGGGTTGTGCCGTTCCTTTCATTTAAAAAATTGATTGGGAGTGCTTTGCAGTTGGATGAAGTGATAATTTGGTTGACCACTGTCGACATTGTATGCTGCACTTCATGTTGTCCTACAGTTCTCAATGTTCGAAATTTGCGTCATGTTTGTGTATTTGAATGGTAAATTATGTATAGCCTGATTGTGTCCTATGCTGTTTTGTGCAAATTGGTTAGCTGTTCAACAGGCCATCTTTGATCTTCAATTCTTGGTTAGGTGATCTATGATAGAGGATTTCTCTGAAAATATTGTAGTCTAGATATTTGTGGGTACTGCTCAGTTATGAGATCTCCTTTTGGGCACAAAACTTCATTGTGCTTCTTGGACATTACCTAAATATGTGATTTTTTTGTTCTGTTTTACAGGAACCAGTGGAGAAAGCATTTATGGGGATAAGTTTCCAGGTCAGACTGTTGAACTTGCTTGTTGTCCATGTAACTTGCTTTAATTTCCCCCTTGATTTTTGTATGGATTTGCAATTTTCTGTCACAATTACTTGTAAACTTGTTGATCTTATAAAAAAGAGAATTTTTCCGTTGGTTTTGCCAACCTCATTAGCCTTGTATAGTGTCTTCAAATATGTGGAGCATTTTGAGGGCAGAATAATGGGGGTTCAAGCTCTTCAATAACGTCATTTGCTTTGGAACACAAGCATTCATTCCAAATCATTGGCCGTTGAATAAAAGTGTACTTGTGGCTATTCATCTTAATGTCATCAATTAAAATTGTTCGTATATCTTTCACTGAATCTGATGATTTAATTCTAGTTAGAAATCACTCATTATTAGGATTTAACTCCCTGAATTGGATACCGTGCTATTCTAGAACAACTCAAATAGGGGCTCGATGACAATAAAAATGTGATACCAGCAAGTTCTTTGACTGCTGTATCATCACACGAGGAAACTGATCTTAATCATAGTTTTTGAGGATATATGATTAAGGTCCATCCCATTTACGTTTTTTGTAAATGGAAACTTAGATGTGTTCTGGTGCAGCTTGGTTTGGCAATTTGTGTCAAAAGCACATGCATTTGCTACATTTCTCATAGTTGGATAATGAAATGTTCCTGAACAATTTTGCCACGTTTTGAGATTAATAATTCCATCTGGCACATGATTACGATGTCGAGTTGACTACTTAATGTAGTTTTTTATGCCATTAATGGAACCATACTCATACTAAATGTGATCTAGAAATTTGGTTGCACCTTAATCCCTCTAGTTTTCCTTACTTCTATTGATGAAACTTATGGAGTTTTCTGCTGGTCGAAAGATTTACTGTATTAATAGTTTTCTGAATGTTTGCTAGATCACTCTTCTGGTTTTTGAACATGTAATATGTAGCCAATTTCTGAGAACTGTTGGTCCTATGAATCTGCAGGGAGGAAATGAAAGTTTAGGTAGAAATTGAGATGTTTAGGCAGAAATTGAGACTTTTATGGCAGACAGCTTGAAACATTTTAGTTGTTTTTATGATCTTTTTGCATGCTAGAGATGGTTGCTCCCTCTACTTTCTCATCTTTACTCATAGTTTGGTACTCATCATCCTGGTTTCCCAGAGGTGTGTTATTCATTTATTTGTTGGGACTCATCGTGCAAATCTTCTTAGATCAATTAGTGTAGTTTCCTTTTTGCTGCTATAAGTAAGAGAACACTGCAGACGAGTCTTAAATCTATGTGCATGCTTTTTTGGAGTTGTCTGAATAGTCGTTTAGTTCATTTTGGCTGACTGTTTGATCAACTGGCTTTATTAATGGTGACAATAGCTTCTCTAAATTTCTTCAGATGAGTCCCCTCGGTTGAAGCATGATGGACCTGGTCTTCTTTCTATGTTAGTTGCTGATCGTGATGCTTTAGGTTCTCATTTCCTTATTACATTCAAGGCTGATCATCATCTTGACAGGTTTGTCTAAATGTTCTAGCTATGTGTTGGGGCTTTGCCCAAGATTATTTCTCATTTTAATATTTTGGTGTACTTGACAGGAAGTCTGTGGTCTTTGGAAAGCTTGTGCAAGGGCTTGAAGTATTGAAAAGAATTGAAAATGTAGGTGATGATGAATGTGATGATGAAGGCAGGCCTGCTGTTACTGTGAAAATAATTAACTGTGGCGAATATTCGGAAGGTAGTGATTCAAGAATTCTAACATGAATCAATCTAAGTTGAGGATTCAATCTATATATGATGAAGTCAATCTAAGTTCTTTTGTCATGTTTTTATGTTTCATTTGTGGGTTTTATGCATAGATAAAAAGAGAGCGAATAAGTTGAAAATGGGCAAGGACACAGCTTCTGAGGCCAACAGTCATGAACCACGGAGAAAGAGTAGACGCAAGAAATCTTCCAGAGATAGAAGGAAGAAAAGAAGAAGATATTCATCCTCATCGGAGAGTTCAACAGATATTGATTCGGAGTCATCTGAAACCGAGAGTGAGTCTGATTCACATGATTCTTCGTCATCTTATGTTAGCTCCTCAAGTGATGACAGGCGTAAAAGGAGAAAGAGATCTTCCAAAAGGGATAAGTCTAAACGTGGTAAAAGAAGGGATAGACGGCGTGATAGAAAACGAAAGAGACGGGATAAGAGATCCAAGCGCAGATCCAGAAGGTTGGGCACTCGATTATCTTGGTCACGTTTTTTTGCTTGCATTGATAATTGACTTCATAGTGGACTCTTTTTTCGGTGGAACTTTGGTCATGGGTCACAGCATGCTCCTGTGCTTCTAAGAAGCAACATTAGAACACACTTAGCTTTGGAGGTTCCTGTTGGAGCTGTTAATTTGCTTCCTTTTAATCTGCCTTTCTCAGATTCAGTTGATAATCTTCACTTACGTTCATGATATGTATCCTTTTGGGGCAGTTACTCATCTTTTGATGCATGATGACCATATATCTACTTCACTGTGCTCTTGATATTGTTGACCCACTTAACCTGACAGTAGGCTGATACTTTCCCTTTGTTAGGGCTATGAATAGTTCTTCAGACACTGAAAGTGAGATTGAGAGTGAAAGTAACTCTCAATATGACAGTATGGATGCTCCTGGGAAAGATCGAAAAAAGAAAGAACCTAGTCAAAACTCTGGTACGTTCTTAATTATTTTGTGTAGTTTCACATACACAAACGTCATTTCAGTGAGATTGAGTACTTGCCCTTTTAAATTATTTTGTTAGGGCTATATCACTTATTATGTTGGGTGATTAGTCTGATTCATTGCTGGAATTTTTTTGTTTGTGTTGCTGCAAAAGCCTACTTGATGATTTATAGAGTACTTGCCCTTTTAAATTTGCATGTGCTCATCATTAGTGATGCCAATCTCATGAGGTCCAATATTGAAACTTCTTTTGTCTTGCTGGAAGGAATTAAAATTTTCCTGGGCTACCTTCTGGTTTTTTCCAAGAAAGGGGAGCAGTGTGCATGTTCACCTTTGATTGTGGTTTCTATACTGCATGTAAATGGTTGGGCATACCCAGTTGGCTGGAAATGGGTTTCTTCTTATGAATTGTGATACTTTAATAACCTACAGCGGGTCTGCTTTTAACATTACAGATGAAGTTGTATAGTTAGAAAGCGAGACTTTGTTATGCAGTTATATAATGAATCAAAGTGCATGTGCGGAACAGTGGGGGAAATTATTTTTTTTTATGCTTTTTCTCTTACTTTTTAAAGATTATGCAGGTGGTGGTCTTTCTCCTGAGTCCATCCAGAGAGAAGGTTCCAATCATCACAAAACAAGGGACAGTGCAAAATTTCATGGAAATGAAGGAGATGAATCCCTAAAGGAGAATGGAGATCGGCAAAGTAATGGTATAGAGGACGATGCTCGCTCCAATGGGAGTCCAGATAGACGACCTGATGTAGTTGATGATCATCCAGGAAAATCCAGGTATTCTTGATACCTCTGTTGCTTTTTTAATGGTTTATAGTTCTTCCAGGGTCTGGGAATCATCACATGTGAAAACTGGTGGAGCAGGAGCAGGAGCATGAGTCCTAGCAGTATCAGTCCCCGCAGGAATATGAGCAAGAGCCCTGCTGCAAGTCCAAAGAGGGTTATTAGCAGGAGTCCAAGTGTGCCTAGTAGGAGCCCTAGCCCTCGTGGTGGGTCAGGCAGAAGCAGGAGTATAAGTAGAAGCCCTGTTAGAAGTGGTAGCAGCAGGAGCCCAGCTAGGACTAGCAGCCTGAGCCCAGCACGAAGTGTCAGCAGGAGCCCAGTCAGGGGCAGAAATGTTAGAAGCGTCAGCAGAAGCCCTGTGAGAACTCGTTCTCATAGAAGCATCAGCAGGAGTCCTGTAAGGTCGATTTCTCGTAGGAGTCCAAGCCAGAGTCCTCCAACAGCATCAAGAAAAGTGAGGAAAAGGACCCCTGTGCGAGCTTCACGAAGCGCAAGCCGGAGTCCTGTTAAGTCTTCTCGAAGAAGCATGAGCAGAAGCTCAGGGAGGGCTCCTTCAAGAAGAAGTGGCAGGAGCCCTGTCAGAGCACCAAGTAGGAGTGGCCGTCGCAGCTATTCTCGAAGTCGTAGCCCCCCTTTGCGTCGTGCAGCTAGATCTCCACCGTCTGTTCGTCGTAGGAGTTATTCTCGAAGCGCTTCCCCTGATGGTTCTCCCAAGCGCATTAAAAGGGGGCGAGGTTTCAGTGAGCGGTACTCTTATGCTCGTCGATACAGGACTCCTTCTCCTGATCGTTCTCCAGTGAGGTCCTACCGTTATGGTGGCAGAGCTGACCGTGATAGGTAAGTCATATTCCCCTGATGGTTCGCCTCTCATTTTTCAAATGTTTTTAGCTTAGAGCGGATTTTACTTTGTCTGAACGTGTCTTTGATTCCTTCTAGGTATCCAAGCTACCGGAGGTACTCCCCAAGGCGTTACAGAAGTCCTCCTAGAGGAAGAACTCCTCCCAGGTGATGTGCACAAAACCTTTGTTAGAACCCAAAACCTTTTACATCTCTACTCTCAAGCCCAGCCTCAGAACTATCACAAGATGGAAATAAGAGGATTTGCTTTTATTCAAAAGTTCTCAATCAAGCCAGGCTAACATACATTGGAAGCTGGCTGGGACTTTCCTTGATTTTGATCTGTTAAAAACTTCTGTGGAATATAATGACACACATGCCCATTTCTTGTTGACGATCTACTTTTTGGACCTGCAGGTATAGAAGCAGATGGAGTCCTCCTGGTTCACGGAGCCCTCGTTTTCGAAGCCGTCGATATAGTCCAAGTCGTAGCCCCATTCGCGATCGTTCCCCAGTTGAGGTGTCTAAATCTCGTTCTTCCCCTCGCGATGAAAGGCGGAAATCATCTTCTAGGAGTCCAAGCCGGTCAGTGTCAAGGTCTTCACGAGATTCACCTCCTCCTAGGCGTGCAAGCAAAGACAGATCCCTTTCATCATCCAGTAGCCCAGACAGAAAGGGTCTGGTAAATTATGAGGATGGTTCTCCAGATTCTAGTTGAAGATGAACCTGTAATATGGGTGTTTATGACTTGGAACTTGAGCTATATCTTATATCTGCGTGCGAGGATCTTTGCTTATGTAGTTTATATTAGCCTATTGAATTTAGGCAGTGCACTGTTGTTGGAATCAGTATTTGCAGACACTGAAGCTTTGAACTATAGTTCTTAGTTTTGCAAGGTTTTGACGTTTGGTATGGCGAATGTTGTGAGGATAGCACGAGGGATCTTGTGAGCCGAACTAAATTTGTAGTGACTTTATAGATTACTTAATTGTTTATTCGAAAGTTCAAAATGTCATTCTGGTGCATGCGTGGCTTGCGGATAGATGCGGAAATTTGCCACCGTCAGAATGGGGCATGCATGGCTTGGCTTGTTGTTATCATGCATTCAGTTAACTGTATGCCCCTGAAGCGCCTAGTGTAGACCTCGTTCTCTTGCATTGTGAGCTGTCAACGCATCAGAAGCTGGTTTTCACCTTTGCTTTGCGATTTACAAGTATTCGGTTTAGCTCCTTTTGTGTTTAGTTTTACGTAAGGTTCTCTCAATGTTGCTTGGGGTAGACTAGCGGTTACGCTCGAGACAAGTTGTTTGTTTTTATTTTTACATGCCGATAAAGTTCCCGGAGGACTCAATTCGTTTGTTAGGCGGCGTCTCTTCATGGGACGAAAGAGTCGATCGACTCTTGACGGCCTGACTAGAGTACAAGCATCGGACGGCTGTTTGGAGGTCCAAGCCTTGAAGCGTTGACTAGACATGGGTTACCACCCGCCTCTCAAATGTTTGTCCACATTGATGAATGCCTTAAAAGGGCATTGGTGCTTTGTTCATGCTTTGTTACACCGAAGCACGGAGGTACTTCCAAAGCTATTACATCTTGTAACCATCTCCCCCTTCATCAATCATCACCTAGGTTTGCAGCACAAGCCCCACCTTTCTTCTATCACTGCCTCCGAGAAGACGCAACATGTCATCTGCTCGGATTCGCGACACCATCTCCGAATGCATCTCCCAAGCCCAGTCAGGCTCTGACGAAGCGATGGAGAGAGCCCTTCAGACGCTTGCTTCGATCACCAGAGTCAGCCCTCTAAACCGGAGCTTGCTTGCTCAAGCAGATGGAGCGATCCCTGCTTTCCTCAGGCTCACCAAGTCCAACTCTCCCGTTCTTCAGGCCTTGTCGCTTTCCATCCTTTTCAACCTCTCCCTCAACCCGGACCTCAAGCGACCCCTAGCAGACCTGGAGACCATGCACCATCTCAACTCCATTATCCTGTCTCCCGGCTCCCCTGAATCCAGCAGGCTAGCTGCCTCCCTCATCTGCAGCCTCGCCATGCTCGACAAGAACAAGGCCAAGTTTGGGGTCGCAGGTACCATCCAAGCATTAATCAAGGCAATCTCGGGGCCACCCAAAGCGGCCTCGCACCACTTGCTGAGCTCACTGGCTGAGCTCGTGCAGTTCCACGGCAATTGCACCCTGGCCTTCCGATCAGGTGCGGTACCTATGCTCCTCGGGTTGCTGGGGAGCACTGAGGGCGAGGACTTGGCAGGGACCTCCTTGGCCATCTTGAGCCTCCTAGCCCGGTTCGATGAAGGACTGAACGCTTTGATACGGACGGATAAGATAGTCACCTCGATGATGGACGTGCTGAAAGGGAGGTGTATGTTGAGCAAGGAAGGTGCGGCCGAGATTCTTCTCCGGCTCTTTGACGAGAGCAAGGGGTGCACTCGAGAGGCTCTGAGATTGCAGGAGTTCTCAGCTGTTGTGGCTGATCTTTCGGTTCGAGGGTCGGCGAGGGCGCGGGAGAAGGCCAGCTTCTTGATGAGGAAGCTGATGGAGGCAGAGTCTTATGCTGATGGGAACGAGTTGCTCCTCCAAAGGTAACTGTGGTTTGCTTTATCCAAGGCTTGCCTTGGATCCGGTGACTTTCAATCAGTTTGTTCATTTGATTTCAGCTTTAATTTTTTTATTTTTATTTTATTTTATTGTGGTCGATTGTATGAGAATTGATGTTTATGATTTCAATTTTGTCATGATGGCTTAGGAGGATTATTGATTAGTGATTACAATGCATGCATCATTTTAGCGCTCAGGGTGCCAATAAAGGGGAGATTTTCCTGCATCGGTAATTTCATATAAACGTCGATGGATATAGAACATTGAAAGTACCAAAAAATTGCCTATAAAAAAAAGTTGCTAATAAGTTGTGAATCCAGCTGACGTGACAGCCAACACTTCTTAGGAACGATGGTCTGACCTCATGGCCACATATCTCACTAGTGAGATATCTAGTAGGTAGGATTATATTGACAAATCATTAAAAGATTTACAACTAAATTGATATGATTAAATATGTACAATCAGGACCAGTCTATATAATTGAAAGATTTAGAGCTAAATTTGACAGATCGTTAAAAAGTTAAGAAATAAAAGGTTCAATACTGAATGGACGTGCATACAATAAGTTAGGACTTTTTGGATAATTTTTTGACATTTTGTGACATAAGTAAAGATTTTTGGAGGAGAAATTCCGAAAGATTGGGCAAATGAAGTTCATGTGGTTAATCCATGGTCACAAAACCAATCTTGCCAAATTGGGATGACGTAAACTCAATTAACTCGTACTTAAATTTTTTGAATTTCTCGTCAAATATAATGCAAATTCATATTACTAGAAGGGGGAAAAAAAAGAAGTTGCTCTGACACACAAGTGTAATAACTTTCATATGGCGCTCATTTGAGTATCATAACTTTTTTTTTTCTGACCATTTAAGTACCATAATTTCTGAAAAACGTTCATTTGAGTGCCGTAATTTTCAATTGATCATTGAAGTACAAAAAAAAAAAAATCAAGTAAGTGTAAGAAATCCGACGTGGCATAGCACTTGTGGTGAACATTTTTGAAAAAATTATGATATTCAAGTGATCGATTGAAAAGTTATATGATACTAAAGTGATATGAAGGAAAATACAGTCTCAAGTGAGCATTATACATAAGTTATGACACTAAAGTAATAAAAAAAAGTTATGGCATTCAAGTAAACAAAGTTATGGCGCTTGCGGCGTCCTTTTCTCAAAAGGCTTCCAAAGTGGCTGCTTAATAGAATTTAATTGGAAGTATCAAAATTGTTTCTAGATTATACACCTTTGTATATTTTACAGAAAATTAACGTCGAATTGGGAGTGCCAAAAAAATTATAATAGGGCAAGAGTTGAAAATCGAAGTCACCCCAGAGATGTTACAGATAAATAAAGTGCAGCGCTATTTCCTCACCGATTTTCCTCTCGTCCAGTTCCAAGTCGTGGCGTTTCCTCTCATTCCAACCGTACTTCGTGACGATGTGGTTGCATCGCAGCGGGACTTCCCTCCTCCAGGGAAATCGCGACGGGTGCTCTTTAGGGTTTGAAAATGCGTCCGTCGGGAAGGAAAATTTGAGGCTGTCACTGGGGAAAAAATGGTTTTCATTATCCGTGTTTGGTTCGCCGATGACGGCGCTCTAATTTGCTTGACTGGGTTTTACGATGCATGCCGTCGTGCAAGCATGCAAGCCGTCATCCCGTGTAGCCCGTTTACAGGCGAAGTCAAGGCATCCCTTGGCAACAAGGCTTACATCTATTGCCACCGTTGGCGCCTTTGCTCCTAATCTCTAATTCAGGGCTACAGTTAGAGGCTGTCACACGCGACCTTGCCCTCTTAACAATCAAGGATTTGACGAAGGCATTGGTTGGCAAGGATAAATTTTCTCGAAGGTTGATGGAGGCCGCTAATGTAGAGTTAATGGAGAAGACAAATGGTATAAGGTCGTATTGAATCAGTTGGATGATGTATTGATTTGCACAGTAATGCTGAAAGCAGTTACGCTCGTAACAAAGATCTTACACATCTCATATGAAAAAGTAGAGAAAAGTTTCAGCGACAACATACAGATTTGGCCAACTTTGTACTACATGCATCACCAAGACAACACTGATGAGGAGAATAGTACATCATTGCCAGAAAAGAAACTACTGCGCTAATCAAACTGTCTGCAAACTCACATATAATGCTGAGATTGGTCTTCTAAAAATCTCCGACCTTGACGAAAATTAGGAATCTTTATCCAACCATAATTGCTGGCCGATCCACAGATTAATTACTAACTATGGATGTCAGTCGCCTATTTGAACAACCGCCGAAAAGAAGACTAGCTTTCTCAGGAATGGTGGTCTTGATGCTTCCCTCCTCGTCCTCCTCCATCTCCTCAATTCAAAAACTACATGACAATCTATGCTATCGAACCAGCTGCAATCGTCCAAGAGATGACTATATTCGTCATCACTGCTTTCCCTTTACTCTGCGTTAGTATAGCCGCTTTCATCCCCACCATCACGACATTGGTCATGCTGTCCATGTTGGCATCCATTTCTTTTCCATCAGTTGTTTTGCCATTTTCTGCAAGTTCTTCTTCCGCCAGCTTTCCGATATCAGCATAACATGTGCTCCTTAATTGTATCAACAATCCCCTGTTTTTCTCCCCCCTGAACTTGTGTTACCACTTGAAGAGGCTCCAAAGGTGTGAATGCAGGATCGAGCTCCCAGCATCCAATAGAAGCATTTGCACCTTATTGACCTGTAAGTGAGTGGAAACCTGATGAGAGAACCAGAACATTTGTCTCTTGGAATGGTCCATAGTTTACTTGGATTCAGATACTTTTGAAACACAATCTTGAAGCTACAGACTTGGACAAGAGGAGCAAGAGTGACACCACAATCCTCACAGCAATCTTTAATCACTTCAACCATGTCGTAGTTGTGTATTACCTCATTTGGAGTAAGATCATCGCAATCAGAAGATCAACTCCTATACAAAAGATGGTTTGATGGAGTATGCGGCTATTGGGTCGTCGGCCACAGCACGAAGACGACCACCACGACAGCCAATCATCGATTTCGTCCGTGCTTCACGACACTTGTTGCTGCTGCTTTGTCCTCCATTTCTATCTAAGTCGACTACTCCTTCATGACACCAAAAAACAGAAAACAGTCATTAACCCTTGCAAATCCCAACAGATCCAAGCTATAACTCGAAAAGAATAGTGATGCATTAAAAATCTCAAGGACGACCATCACTCACTCTCACAACAGCTAAAAAGAGGATCAAATCAAACTTTTGGATAGACGTGCCTAATATTAAGGAGAGCAAGTTCCCATTTGACCCTCATTCACCTGAATAGCATCTGACCTGCTGAGGAGGAAAATCAGATATGCAAGGCCTTGACTTGTGACGATGAATAGAGTACTCGTCGTTTATTGTCGACCATCGTTGCATGTTACCTCATATCTCAAATTGTAGAACAGAGATGAAGACGAAAGATTGGAGCAAAGCAAAGAGCAACTGCGATCTGATTCAGTTTGAGCAAGCAAGTCAGAGAGAGACCTTTTTGTTTGAACCGGAGAGTCTGCACGTGGAATCATGACCCCTTTGGTGTGCTTGACACGAAGCAGCATTTTTGCAGATTTTTATATGATGGGATTTTTGACAATCCGGAGGATATTCCGAAATATTTCTAATCTCATACTATCCTATCATATCCCAATCTGAGACCGGACGACCAAGTGCGGCAAGGGGCAAGGGGCCCAATTCAAATTTTTATCCCTTGAAGGGATCTATGTTTGGGCTTTGTATTGGAACTGGTCTTCTGATTGGAGCAAGTCAACTTTTGAATGCGGTAATACACAACAACGATATGGTTGAGAATTGATTGAAGATTGCAGTGAGGACCTTGCTATAACCATTGCTCCACTCATCTATGTTTGTGGCTTCAAGACTCTGTTTCAAAAGCACTGGATGCAAGTAAATTATTGAAGATTCCAAGAGAGTATATGTCAAAATTCTCTCATCTGGTCTCTGCTCAGTTGCTTACGGGACAGGAAGGTGCAAATGCTCCTATGGGATGCCGGGAGCTTGATTCGGCATCCACACCTTTGGAGCTTCTTCAAGTGGTGACACGATTTCAGGGAGGAGAAATGCAAGGCACTGCGGATACATCAAGGAGCACTTGTTTGCTGATACTGGAAAGTCGGAGGAAAAAGAACTCACAGAAAATGGCCGAACAACGGGTGGAAAAGAAATGGATGTCAAGAAGGAAAACGCGATCAATGTTGCGATGAAGGGGATGAAAGCAAAGGTGGTATACAATCGTAGACTCAATGGACAGCATTGACAATAAATTTAATCATCCTTTTTCATGCTTTTGGATGACTGATGCTGGTAAGATCGGATGGATTGACATGTAGTTCTTGGATTGAGGAGGAGGAGGAGGGAAGCACCAAGACGTAATCATTTGGGACCAAGCACGTCTCCTTCCTAGCGGCTGTTCAAATAGCCACCTGATATCCAAACTTAGTAGTTAATCTCCCGATTCGGCTGGTAATTATGGGAGGATAAAGATTCTTAATTTTGGTAACGGTCAGAGATCTTTAGAAGACCAATCTCAGCAACTTTGCGGACAGTTTGATTTTCTTTCCTAGGTATAGCGCTTTATTCGCTTTTTTGGCGCACCTTTTTTTGTGAAGATTTTTTATTCTCCTCATTAAAGTTGTCTTAGTGATATATGGATTACGAAGTTGGCCAAATCTGCATAACATGGGATGAAACTTTTCTTTACATTTTCCTATCACACGTAAAAAATCTTCATTTTGAGCATGATTGTGAAATAACGAATGGCATATTGCATTGCGTTTACAAATGACTATACTTTTCTTAGTCCTCTGCAAATCGTACCCCTGTCTTGTACTCGTAATGTATGCATGTGCATGTATGGGATGGCCAAAGATAATCGAGTGTTTTGCTGAGACTGCGCTAACCATTACATATCGTTTTGGAGTTATTGGCGATAGAAATCGATACTTCCACCCTTACCAAAAAAAAAAAAAAAAAGATTCCTTACCAAAAAAAAAGAAAAAGAAATCGATACTTTCATATTTCATGTTTTCGCCTGAGTAGCCTCAAGGAGACTAGCGGTACCTATACGTGCACTGAAGTCAACAAATAGATACTCTTTTACATGTGCACCCCAATAATTGAATTGGCTGGGACTGGCCTCTGATTGGAGTAAAGTGAAAATCAATTTCGACTGGTGATTTGCTATTTGGCACTTCTAAGAAATGCAAATAAATATTTGTGAATGATATTAAAAGTTGGGAAGCTTAAAAAATTTGCTGGTAATAAATTTGAACGTCAGTTGTTAATTCAATCCCATGTGGTTTTTTTTTTATCCCATGGAGTAATTTAATAGGAGAAAAATTGTTGATGAGTCGTACTAATTTATATTGGGAATCTCTAATAGGAATCGGTTAGTGAAAAAAGGGCACTAATCAAGCCTAATTAAAATTGGAAAGTTAGTCAAAAAGTTCAAAAATCAAGAAAAAAACAATCAAACTATAATAAATAACTTAAATGAAATTTTGTAACCCAACTAGTTGGAAATTTAATATGACAAAAACTGATAAATGATTCTAATTTAGATTGGTAATTTCATATAAGAGTTGACAAGCCTGAATGGAGGATATAATATGAAAATAAAAAAAACTATCACCATCTTGTATCCATGGCCTGTATCGGTTCAAGTGGCTGCGTACTATCCAACTTGTATCCTTCTTCTATGTCTGTATAAGTATAGATCCATGTGATTATAAAGCAGATGCTTTTAGATTTCTTTCCTAAAATTCCTGCTTGGCCTATTTAATTTATATAATTCCTACCCCCAATAAACATTTTCTAATAATAATAATAATAATAATAATAATAATAATAATAATAATAATAATAATAATAATAATAATAATAATAATATATAAATTTTATATAAAAAAAGAAAAAGAAAATAATTTGAGCAAATATATAAATAAATTGCTATAGCACCCGCTGCTCTATCCGATTGTCCACCCTTTTCAAGTGCGATTTCTATATTATGTTTGGCCATGTGAACCAACTGATGTTGAAGAATCAATAGATGAGTTGTGGTTAGGGGTGAAATGTCACTCGAATCCAAAGCTAACTGGTTCTTCCCAAAATGTGAGTATGGCGTCCTTGAGGCTTTCCATTTGATTGTACCAAAAGACCCAATTCATTGGGATTTTCCTATTGGGCCAGGTCATTTCGAGGCCAGTGGATTATTTATGATGAAAAGAAGGAGCTTTAAGAGAATGATTGGGAATTCTTGCATGGTTCCACTCTACAATCTTGGCGATCTTCTCTATCTAATTAATGGAGAGTTTGCTTCTTGATTGGATTGATCGAGTCATGTAGGAACAAGGAGCCGTATTCAATGACAGTGTATGTACGGTTTGGAGGGAGGTCTTTCTTTCATGTTTTATATGATATTCTTGATTCCTCTCTATTTGCAAAATTACTTCACGGTCTCGCTTAAATGAATGGGTGCATCAAAAAGAGGTTTTTGCAAAGACGAGTAAAGTATCAATCCATCTTTAATTGAACTATCCATTTCACCAAAATCCTGATATCGAATGCAATCTTGACCATGGGCCAAAGAATTACCCAATTTACTTTTTGTTAGAAAAAATCCCTTGTAATCTTTTGAAGAAGACAAAATCATCAAAAACTACTAATCATTTTATTTGTTGAGTAGAACTAGGTAAAAGATACAAAAGCTGTTATGTAGATAATGTCCTCACAAGACTACTAAATGTTTTGAGTTCTCTATATATGGTGAACAAGGCATTGGGCATAGAAGTATCTACAAGCTATAAGTACATGAGTAGAAGGTGAACAAGCATAGAAGAAAAAATTTGGTATAGCTTGGAAGGACCATGGATCGGTGAATAGTGAGGTAGAGCCACGTGTTGACACCTGATTTTTAATCATTTTTTCTATTGCTAAAGTAATAAAAAATCCATAAAAATTCATAAAATTGAAAAATCAACTTTGGGGACCTTAGCCAAGCCTAGGGAACCAATTTTGACCAAAAAACGATTTTTCATATTTTTAGTATTTTTACGTATTTTTTATTTATTTATTTTCGAAAATTAATAGAAAATCCATAAAAATTCATAAAATTGAAAAATCAACTTTGGGAACCTTAGCCAAGCCTAGGGAACGAATTTTGACCAAAAAATAATTTTTCATATTATATATTTTAATTTTTTTTTAAAAAAAAAACAAAAATATTTGAAAATTTTGGAAAAATAACATTTGAGGCCAAAAAATACACAAAGATAGTTAATATTTTTATTTTAAATCTATTTTCATATTGGCCATCGCAAATTCAGAAAAATCCAATTCGAGTCACGTGTTCCTTCACGAGTATAATCGCGAATCGGGCCTAAAAAAATTTAATTTGAGTCAACTTATTTTTAACTTTCACTTTTTATGAGTTGTGACATTGTCTTCTAATATTTTAAATTTTCATCTTGGCCCAATTATACCCAGAATGACTTAATTTTGCAAAAGGGCTTTGATTAAATTATGCATTATTTTCAGCGACAAGAAATGAGCTTAAATTTGACATGTGGTAAATTTTGGTGTGTCAAAAATTGTGAGGAGATTTGGACTTAAAGAAATATATTTTTTTCAGGGACTGAATTGTAAATACTTAAAGTTCAAGGACTAGAGTGCAAATACCTAACTCTTGAAGGATTATTTTACAAATAAAAAAAAGAAGAGTTAGTGGATAAATTAGAATAGAGAAGGGAAGATGAAGAAGAGGAGATGAAGAAGAGAAGTTGGAGAAGAATGGATGGAGAAAATAAGATAAGAATAGAGAAGGGAAGATGGAGATGAAGAAGAGTTAGTAGAGAAATTAGAATGGAAGATAAGAATAGAGAAGGGAAGATGGAGATTAAGAAGAGTTAGTGGAGAAATTAGAATGGGAGATAAATATGGAGAAGGGAAGATGAAGATAAAGAAGAGTTAGTAGAGAGATTAGAATGTGAGATAGAGATGAAGAATGGAAGATGAAAATGAAGAAGAGTTAGTGGAGAAATTAGAATGGGAGATAGAGTTAGTGGAAAAATTAGAATGGGAGATAGATGAGTAGGTTATAAAAGGAGGAAGAAGTGAGCTTGAGAAAGAATTCTTGAGAGGGAGAAAATTTGAATTGTTTGGGAGAATTTTTTGGAGAGAAAATTTTGGATGTTTGAGAGAGTTTTGGGAGATTGGAGAAAATTTTGAGAGAAAGAAAATACCAAAAGAGAGAGAATTTTGAAGATGATGGGAGTTTAAAGCTAGGGGTTATCATCACAAATTCCTTCATCGATCAATATAAATCAAGAGTTCATCCTCGTCAACGAGCAAACAAATTCAAGCTAAGTGTTTTTATTTATTCATTTATTTATGGTTTTACTCGCAAATTAGCACAAATTGTATACACTTTCTCCATCTCCTTTTTCTTCCATATTTTATATCAGGAGAAGGATATCTCTACGTCAACAGCAAAAATCTCGTCGAGATGCAAAAA
This sequence comes from Psidium guajava, assembly GCA_016432845.1. Classification (NCBI taxonomy): domain Eukaryota; kingdom Viridiplantae; phylum Streptophyta; class Magnoliopsida; order Myrtales; family Myrtaceae; genus Psidium; species Psidium guajava. The sequence continues at coordinate 12,659,778 of CM028229.1, forward strand.
TCGGCCCAGACAAGCTCCTAAGCTGTCCACCGATTTCTCAACTGATCTGTGACTAAAAGTCCCTCTTAATTCAAAAGAAACTCTCTATATTGGGAACATAGAGAGCGAAAATCAATTATAGAAATCCCTCCCAAAAAAATGGGAGATAAGTACTCTTTCTACTCTTCTGGTTTTAGGTGCAGATTAGCACATATTTTGTATACTAACATTTCACTCTATTTTATGTCAGGAAGTCGCAGCTTTATATCAATGGTCAACCCTATGGAAGCACAAAATCGGCTTGGAGAAGTCCTCAAGCGCGCACAAATTTCAAATTGTTGAATCAATTCGTAGTATTTTATTTTAAAGAATTCATACCCCAGAATGGAGAGGATAAAGTCCATCCGCAATTTAAATACCTGCACCATAAATCCCAAAGGGAAGAGCCAAGCCAATGCTTAGCATCCCATTGGAGGTTTTTACTTACAGTAGTTAAATACCTGCAACTTAAATACCTGTACCTTAAATCCCAAAGGGAAGAGCCAAGCCAATGCTTAGCCTCCCATTGGAGGTTTTTACTTACAGTAGTTAAATACCTGCAACTTAAATACCTGTACCTTAAATCCCAAAGGGAAGAGCCAAGCCAATGCTTAGCCTCCCATTGGAGGTTTTTACTTACAGTAGTTAAATACGTGCAACTTAAATACATGTACCTTAAATCCCAAAGGGAAGAGCCAAGCCAATGCTTAGCCTCCCATTGGAGGTTTTTACTTACAGTAGTTAAATACCTGCAACTTAAATACATGTACCTTAAATCCCAAAGGGAAGAGCCAAGCCAATGCTTAGCCTCCCATTGGAGGTTTTTACTTACAATAGTTTAAATACTTGCAACTTAAATACCTGTACCTTAAATCCCAAAGGGAAGAGCCAAGCCAATGCTAGGCCTCCCATTGGAGGTGTTTATTCACTGTCATGTACTTCCTATAATTTAATTTTTGAATCATCAGACCCAAAAGATAAGTAGGTTGTAATACTGCACAGAAGTCGTTAACACACTCCTTCTTTCGGCTTCAGGGAATCTTTAACACTTAAAAAAATATAACAAATAAAAATATATACCATCCATGCATCCTATTTAAAAAGTGAAAACACAAAAGAGAATACCCTACTATAGCCTTAGGAATAAACCAAGCCTGAGTTGCCGGATTAGGATATCCATGAAATTAAGGTACCGAAAGGGCATTAGTTTTAATTAACTAGTGTAACCAAGTCCCCGAGCTCATAATCTCTGGTTCGCAGGAATAAATTAGTTCTCCCGCTAATTTATTTAGGTTTCTAATCGACCTACCAAGAACGATTAGTGGCGACTCCAAATTTCAAAATCATTTAAAATAAAAATCCAAAGTCACGATTCGGTAGGGCTTGGGAGGGTCCGCGTTAGGTTAGCAAATCTAATTAACCTAATAATCCGTTAACCCCTTTTAAAATTAAAAATTTTTTTAGAGGGTCGCGACAGACTGGCGACTCCGCTGGGGACAGAGATTTTTAAATTTTCGAAAAAAGATACCAAATGGAATACTTAAATTTTTTCGAAATTTTAAAAGTCTTAGTGGACTTAGGCCAATGAAAATTTCATGGATATCTCGGTTCTGGCGATCTTGCTCTGGACTCATTTTATAGGTGTTATATGTTTTTGCAGGATGGGAGTTATAAGGGGCGGAGTGTTCGGCTAACCCATTTGTTTTGCAGGTTCGGTGTTGGGATTATGTTTAATTTCACTCATTTTTAGAAGTGCTGTTTTGATATCAATTGTTGTGCATGTCTTGCATATTCTGAGGATCACAACACCTGCACACACAAGCGTCTAAACCCAAGTCGCGAAATTTTTCTTAGGTAACCATAGATAGGGATCGAATATGCAAAGCTCTTGCGTCGATTGCGCTTGGGTTGACCATATTTTATCCCGCTCATTATCTGAATTGACAATTCTTCCCATTGTGATTTGATTGCGCGGAGGGTAAGGTTGTCAATTCAGATAATGGGGGCCTTTTAGGTCCATACCCTGTCTCTCCTTCTTTTATTTTCTAGAGTCCACTCCTCACTTGAGTCATGCGCATGACTATGTGATTTGCATTTCTCCAACGTAAAAGTAAGTTCTCTAATTTTATCTTATATTTATTTTCGGTTGGTCCATGCTAGGTGTTAGTCAGTTTTTGAGCTTTATATTACGACCATTCTTTTAAAAGAAAATAAAAATTAAATTTGTCCCTCATTTCTTTAAAAAAAATTTTGAAAAAAATGATGTGAAAAAAATCCATTCATAGGAATTTTATTAACAAATAAGGGATTTTTGTCATGTTTTTATTGCTTCAATAAAAATGAAATTTTCCTAACAAATTTTCCTTTGAAAATTTATTTCAACAAAAAGAAAAATTCCTTAAAAAAAACTTTAGTAAACATCAAGTGATTTTATCACATTTTTCAAATTATAAAAACTTGCAAGAAAATTCTTTTCGAGAAATTCGCTCATGTTTTTCTAAGAAATTTTTCTCTAAACAAAATTAGACTAATATCTCGGGGGAATTTTATTAACCAATAATGGATTTTTTTTTCATGTTTTTATTGCTTCAATAAAAATGAAATTTTCCTGACAAATTTTCCCCTGGAAAATTTATTTCAATAAAAAGAAAAATTCCTAAAAAAATTTGGTAAACATCAAGTGATTTTAGCACATCTTTCAAATTATAAAAACTTGCAAGAAAAACCTTTTCGAGAAATTCGCTCATGTTTTTCTAAGGAATTTTTCTCTAGACAAAATTAGACTAATGTCTCGGGGGAATTTTATTAACCAATAATGGATTTTTGTCATGTTTTTATTGCTTCAATAAAAATGAAGTTTTCCTGACAAATTTTCCCCTAGAAAATTTATTTCAATAAAAAAAAAATTCCTAAAAAAAAAAGCTTTTGTAAACATCAACTGGTTTAATCTCATTTTTCAAATTATAAAGACTTGCAAGAAAATTCCTTTCAAGAAATTCGTTCATGTTTTTCTAAGAAAATTTTCTCTAAATAAAATTGGACTAATGTCTCGGGGGAATTTTGTTGATCAATAAAGGATTTCTGTCATGTCTTTCCTACTTCAATAAAAATAAAATTTTCCTGACAAATTTACCTCTGAAAATTTATTTTGATAAAAAGGAAATTCCTTCAAAAATTTTAGTAAACGTCAAGAGATTTTGTCACATTCTTTTTTTAAAAAATAAAATAATAAAAAAAAGAGTAATAAATGTACAAGAAAATTCGATATCAGAAATCAACTCGTTTCTTCCTATGGAAATTTTTTCTGATTTCTCTATAAAATAGAAAAATCAAATTGGACTAATATAGGAGTCATGGACCGACATTCCTTGTGTCGCATACTAATTATATCCTTTTCTTTTGTAGGGAGATCCTAGATACCCCAGACTGGTGTAAAAATTAAGTTGAATAATATATCAAGAATCATCTTCAGAAATACCAAAAGACGAAAAACACCAAGGCTTCAACCGTTAATTCAGGGGGGCAAACGAACACTGTCCATCTTTGACAGACAGAGTTGTGTCAATCCGTAAACTTGTATGGGCAGTGTATTCTGATATGACGGTGGATTTATATTGATTAAACACAGGGGCATATTTAATGTATTACAGAGGATCCCGCGTCTTTTGAAAGACAATATGGATTATATAATCAGAAATCATGAAATAAGTACCTTAACTTGATTAAATCAACCATAGACCGGTCTTAAAATTTCCTCGGATCCGAAACACGCGGAGGGTTTTAGAGGACCGAGGTTCTATTAAAGAATGTGGCCCACGAACGCTCCCCCGATGCTACAGGTGCCCGATACATACGAGTGGACGCCGAAAGCAACAAAACACGGTTGAAGTGGGGCACGCAACAAATGGCCGAATTTATTGGCACACTAATTAAGTGGTGGTAGCTTTATTAATTTACATGATTAAACACGGGTCTCTAGGCGGCTGGTGGAAAGCCACACTGAATGCCTCTCTAATGTTCTTGATATCATCGTCTACCGCAACCCGCGAGAGCATCATGAAGAAGATTAAACCTAGACGAATACGTCTACTTAGTTTCATCGCACGTTCTCGCCTTTTGTCGATGTCCAAAATTAATGCACAAGCTAGAAGTAATCATTTCCCTTTCCCCCCTATTAAATGCTCGGAGCCGTTAACCGCACCAAACTCGAAAAAATTAATATCGAGACGAAATCTGCGTAAATTTGAAGGGTAAATCCGTATCGTTTCAATTTACCCTTAAATTGCTCCGGTTTTAAATTTGATCCCTTCTATTTTCAGGAATTTGCAAAAGCGACTCGAGAATACAGTTGTATCCAAAAACCAAATTTTCTGGTCGGGCTAAATTGGGGGCAAATCAACTCATGGACATTACCACGGGATGGACAGCTTCGGTTAAAGAAAAATACAAGCGAAAGATCCGAACAATCTCAGACATGGGTAATTCTGTATCGTTCTAATTTACACATAATCATCTCGAGTCCTGAATTTTTTTATTCCATTCTTAACAGGGATTGCAAATTACCTCGAGAAATATCGTAACAAGGCCCAAGGTGATACAACAGGGCCACGTTATCCCCAAGGATTAACCTTTGAAAAGAAAGCCCCATGGACACCTAGGGTCCAATGGACCGAATGGTATGGGGGATGACAGTAGGTCCGAAATATTCCGAGTTCGATCCCCAAGGGTGGGGAATGTTGTATGTATTATAAATAAATGAAACAACTTTTTGTGCATTTCTTTTTTTTACAAACAGGAATACTCGACGAGTAATATCAAAGTCAGTATTTTACCATAGTCTTCCCATAATGGTGAGGCGCCCAACAAAAGTCGAGGAAAATTCAATCCAACAAAACTGGTAAAAGACTCGTGCAAGACATTCAAGATGAAGGGTAAATCAGTATCGTTTTCAATTTATCCCTTTTAATACTGGCTGATATGTCTCTTTTTCTTTTTACAGGAAATATTTACACTAACATTTAACATGTTGAAGGAGACAAATCCAAAAGAAAATTATGATCATCTGACAAGATCTATTCTGGTGAAAAATGGGGCAAATTGATCACAAGCTCTGAAGCGAAAAAGCAAATATGTCTTCCTTATCTCGTTTGATTTCAAGAATAATTTCTCTGCTTTTTACAGGGGCATTCAACCGCTAAACCGTGGCGGTCGCTGTCATTAAACAAACCGAAATGCTCCCTCACCCATATGCTTCATCACGTAGAGACAAAGTTTGAGACGAACCACCCCTCGACATAAGGAGTAGGCTTCCCAATTTGTTCGGTCCGCCCACATACCAGGGGCAATTCAAATCCGCCCATATTTGCACATTATATAAACACACGTAATGCTAAAAAATTGTCACATCTGCATTGTGCTTACACAGTTCATGAATTATGTATGACTATTCCGTGTGTTTAACTTACCAACTCCAACTTAGAGCATAAACTGCACAGGAGACATCAAATGTGCAGAATGGGGCATGACAGGATGAGGAAAGGCAAACCATTTCCACGCAAGTCTAACATTTTAATTTACAGATAAACAGCCTTTCCCCAGAGTGAGAGAAGGCCCTTTCGGATTGAAGTCCCCCATTCAGATTACATTCGAGGCGTTCATACTATGAGAACCTCCTTAAACAGAATTGGTAATGCAAGCTTGACAGAATAGTTTTGCATGATCCATATTTGGATTGATTGCATCATGAGTTATCACACAGACTACTTCTAATCATTGCCGACTTGGTTGAATAGTTTTACATGAACCGATCAACTCATTGATGAAAATGCTTGCACATGTTACCTCTGATACTGCCTGACAGGCAACACATTCCCAATGTTCAAACTACCTTCCAAAGTCTTGAAATTCATTCAGCGATTATTGAATGAACAAGCCTGGTTGTCGAGAAGCCACCAAGCATTTCTTCCAAATTCTCAGGTAAGTATATCTTCAACCTGAACCTTTCAAGAGAATGAATTCTGACGGTTGTTGGGGTACTTGAATCCATTGCGGTACATACAGGTATCCACCTTCTTCAATAAAGCATGATTTGTCTCAAGAACAGAAATGTTCGAGACTTTTTGATCTCTGCCTCTTTGGTTTATTCCTAAAGCGACAGGATAATATAATTTGGGTTTGAGCTTCTGCAGGATTCCTGATCTTTCCAGATTCCAGAATGGCACCCTTTGAGGTACACCAAGTCCTTCTTACAGGCAAAATAAGTCCTTCTTACAGGCAAATCAAGCCCTTCTTATAGGCACAAAGTCCTTCTTACAGGCAAAACAAGTCCTTCTTACAGGCACAAAGTCCTTCTTACAGGCAAATCAAGTCCTTCTTATATGCAAAACAAGTCATTCTTACAGGCAAAACAAGTCCTTCTTACAGGCAAATCAAGTCCTTCTTACAGGCATAAAGTCCTTCTTATAGGCAAACCAAGTTCTTCTTACAGGCATAAAGTCCTTCTTACAGGCAAACCAAGTCCTTCTTACAGGCAAACCAAGTCCTTCTTACAGGCAAACCAAGTCCTTCTTATAGGCACCAAGTCCTTCTTATAGGCAAACTAAGTCCTTCTTACAGGCAAATCAAGTCCTTCTTACAGGCACAAAGTCCTTCTTACAGGCACAAAGTCCTTCTTACAGGCAAATCAAGTCCTTCTTACAGGCACAAAGTCCTTCTTACAGGCATAAAGTCCTTCTTACAGGCAAATCAAGTCCTTCTTACAGGCATAAAGTCCTTCTTACAGGCAAACAAAGTCCTTCTTACAGGCAAATCAAGTCCTTCTTACAGGCACAAAGTCCTTCTTACAGGCAAAGTAAGTCCTTCTTACAGGCAAAACAAAGTCCTTCTTACAGGCAAACAAAGTCCTTCTTACAGGCAAATCAAGTCCTTCTTACAGGCAAAGCAAGTCCTTCTTACAGGCACAAAGTTCTTCTTACAGGCAAAGCACCAAGTCCTTTTTACTGGCACCAAGTCCTTTCTACAGGCACCAAGTCCTTCTTACAGGTATCTCCATGTGGTGACCTACCATACGGGTCAAATCTCAATCAAAATTTAATCAGTAGAATCCTTTTATTAGGAATCTACCATGGTACGACCCACCATACGGGTCAAATGGTATGACCCAACATACGGGTCAAATTTTAATTCAATTTTTAATCAGTAGAATCCTTTTATTAGGAATCTACCATGGGTTGATCCACCATACGGGTTCAAGTTCAACCACCCTAAAGTTTTTTTATATAACGAATCCTTAGGTTCTCATTTCATTTTCAGTGGAACAATCATGTCACGACTCTTTTTATTTACTTGTATTGAGTCAATAAGAATCCAGGTGTCATCTCGTCTTTGAAATGAACCTCTACCGAGCTTCCTTTCAAAGAGGGGCAGCTGTTGACACCTGATTTTTAATCATTTTTTCTATTGCTAAAGTAATAAAAAATCCATAAAAATTCATAAAATTGAAAAATCAACTTTGGGGACCTTAGCCAAGCCTAGGGAACCAATTTTGACCAAAAAACGATTTTTCATATTTTTAGTATTTTTACGTATTTTTTATTTATTTATTTTCGAAAATTAATAGAAAATCCATAAAAATTCATAAAATTGAAAAATCAACTTTGGGAACCTTAGCCAAGCCTAGGGAACGAATTTTGACCAAAAAATAATTTTTCATATTATATATTTTAATTTTTTTTTAAAAAAAAAAACAAAAATATTTGAAAATTTTGGAAAAATAACATTTGAGGCCAAAAAATACACAAAGATAGTTAATATTTTTATTTTAAATCTATTTTCATATTGGCCATCGCAAATTCAGAAAAATCCAATTCGAGTCACGTGTTCCTTCACGAGTATAATCGCGAATCGGGCCTAAAAAAATTTAATTTGAGTCAACTTATTTTTAACTTTCACTTTTTATGAGTTGTGACATTGTCTTCTAATATTTTAAATTTTCATCTTGGCCCAATTATACCCAGAATGACTTAATTTTGCAAAAGGGCTTTGATTAAATTATGCATTATTTTCAGCGACAAGAAATGAGCTTAAATTTGACATGTGGTAAATTTTGGTGTGTCAAAAATTGTGAGGAGATTTGGACTTAAAGAAATATATTTTTTTCAGGGACTGAATTGTAAATACTTAAAGTTCAAGGACTAGAGTGCAAATACCTAACTCTTGAAGGATTATTTTACAAATAAAAAAAAGAAGAGTTAGTGGATAAATTAGAATAGAGAAGGGAAGATGAAGAAGAGGAGATGAAGAAGAGAAGTTGGAGAAGAATGGATGGAGAAAATAAGATAAGAATAGAGAAGGGAAGATGGAGATGAAGAAGAGTTAGTAGAGAAATTAGAATGGAAGATAAGAATAGAGAAGGGAAGATGGAGATTAAGAAGAGTTAGTGGAGAAATTAGAATGGGAGATAAATATGGAGAAGGGAAGATGAAGATAAAGAAGAGTTAGTAGAGAGATTAGAATGTGAGATAGAGATGAAGAATGGAAGATGAAAATGAAGAAGAGTTAGTGGAGAAATTAGAATGGGAGATAGAGTTAGTGGAAAAATTAGAATGGGAGATAGATGAGTAGGTTATAAAAGGAGGAAGAAGTGAGCTTGAGAAAGAATTCTTGAGAGGGAGAAAATTTGAATTGTTTGGGAGAATTTTTTGGAGAGAAAATTTTGGATGTTTGAGAGAGTTTTGGGAGATTGGAGAAAATTTTGAGAGAAAGAAAATACCAAAAGAGAGAGAATTTTGAAGATGATGGGAGTTTAAAGCTAGGGGTTATCATCACAAATTCCTTCATCGATCAATATAAATCAAGAGTTCATCCTCGTCAACGAGCAAACAAATTCAAGCTAAGTGTTTTTATTTATTCATTTATTTATGGTTTTACTCGCAAATTAGCACAAATTGTATACACTTTCTCCATCTCCTTTTTCTTCCATATTTTATATCAGGAGAAGGATATCTCTACGTCAACAGCAAAAATCTCGTCGAGATGCAAAAATCGGCCCAGACAAGCTCCTAAGCTGTCCACCGATTTCTCAACTGATCTGTGACTAAAAGTCCCTCTTAATTCAAAAGAAACTCTCTATATTGGGAACATAGAGAGCGAAAATCAATTATAGAAATCCCTCCCAAAAAAATGGGAGATAAGTACTCTTTCTACTCTTCTGGTTTTAGGTGCAGATTAGCACATATTTTGTATACTAACATTTCACTCTATTTTATGTCAGGAAGTCGCAGCTTTATATCAATGGTCAACCCTATGGAAGCACAAAATCGGCTTGGAGAAGTCCTCAAGCGCGCACAAATTTCAAATTGTTGAATCAATTCGTAGTATTTTATTTTAAAGAATTCATACCCCAGAATGGAGAGGATAAAGTCCATCCGCAATTTAAATACCTGCACCATAAATCCCAAAGGGAAGAGCCAAGCCAATGCTTAGCCTCCCATTGGAGGTTTTTACTTACAGTAGTTAAATACCTGCAACTTAAATACCTGTACCTTAAATCCCAAAGGGAAGAGCCAAGCCAATGCTTAGCCTCCCATTGGAGGTTTTTACTTACAGTAGTTAAATACCTGCAACTTAAATACCTGTACCTTAAATCCCAAAGGGAAGAGCCAAGCCAATGCTTAGCCTCCCATTGGAGGTTTTTACTTACAGTAGTTAAATACGTGCAACTTAAATACATGTACCTTAAATCCCAAAGGGAAGAGCCAAGCCAATGCTTAGCCTCCCATTGGAGGTTTTTACTTACAGTAGTTAAATACCTGCAACTTAAATACATGTACCTTAAATCCCAAAGGGAAGAGCCAAGCCAATGCTTAGCCTCCCATTGGAGGTTTTTACTTACAATAGTTTAAATACTTGCAACTTAAATACCTGTACCTTAAATCCCAAAGGGAAGAGCCAAGCCAATGCTAGGCCTCCCATTGGAGGTGTTTATTCACTGTCATGTACTTCCTATAATTTAATTTTTGAATCATCAGACCCAAAAGATAAGTAGGTTGTAATACTGCACAGAAGTCGTTAACACACTCCTTCTTTCGGCTTCAGGGAATCTTTAACACTTAAAAAAATATAACAAATAAAAATATATACCATCCATGCATCCTATTTAAAAAGTGAAAACACAAAAGAGAATACCCTACTATAGCCTTAGGAATAAACCAAGCCTGAGTTGCCGGATTAGGATATCCATGAAATTAAGGTACCGAAAGGGCATTAGTTTTAATTAACTAGTGTAACCAAGTCCCCGAGCTCATAATCTCTGGTTCGCAGGAATAAATTAGTTCTCCCGCTAATTTATTTAGGTTTCTAATCGACCTACCAAGAACGATTAGTGGCGACTCCAAATTTCAAAATCATTTAAAATAAAAATCCAAAGTCACGATTCGGTAGGGCTTGGGAGGGTCCGCGTTAGGTTAGCAAATCTAATTAACCTAATAATCCGTTAACCCCTTTTAAAATTAAAAATTTTTTTAGAGGGTCGCGACACCACGATTACCAATATTCATAGAAGGCCCAGAAGATAGAAGTCTGTGTTAGCTTGATATCAGTAGAAGAAGCTAGTTACTTTGTGGATATCATTAAAGTAATAAGGGTATCAGCAACACTTACAAGTAATTATTGTTACTCACACTCAAAATACAAGGAACATACAACAACTAGTGATCTGGCTCAAATTTCATAATTAGAAAGTATTGATCTTCAATCACAAAGATTGTTTTGGCAATACAATTCATCACACAAAACATCTTGATTGATTGACAATATTTCCGAAGGCAAGATATTCTTTCCAAATGAAATTCTACTTCTGGAAACCCAGTTTTACTTGCATAGGTGATTGAAGGATTTTGACCTCATTTAGCAATGACTACTCAATCTTTGAAGCATTCGTGTTGAACAAAGTTGATTGAAGAGCGATCCTCTGAAAACTGTCGAATGTCTAAATTGAAAGTGGAGGAGTATAAAAGGAGATTCTGGTGCTGAAACAAGTAGAGTCATGAATCTGCAATTTTCAAAGTCCAAGAGACCTTCTACCTTATACACTTGTCCTAGTGAGCTTCAAAGTTATGTTCCTTGAGAAGTTTTGAAAAGAGTGATTGTGTGAGATAGTGTGGTCGATCGATTTGTGAAGCTTCACTCGTTGTAGCCTCTTATTAATTTACTAATGAAATCTAGCCAATAGGTTATGTGCGAGGAGAGTGGACGTAGGCTTGCAATAAGTTGAACCACTCTATCTTCTGTGAGTAATTTTCCTTACCTCTCACCTCTCCATTATTATCTTGGATGGTAAATTGTACACAGGTGAATCTGATTATAGCATTGTCTTTCTTGAGGCTTTAAGTTCACATGATATTTATCTTGACTATTTCAATTCTGCTCTAATTTGTCAAGATTCGTCAATATCACCTATTCACCTCATCTAGATGAAAGTGCTAGAAACAACACTTTTTACCACTAGAAACAAGTTATTGAATAGAACAGGAAAAATTGATGTCTCTCAAGTAGTTATTGTGCCATTCATGCGAATAGCATCTCATGCCATCTATATTTTCCGTTTGTTTGGCGGAAAAATGGATGGACCCTTGCAAAAAGACATAAGCCACTCATCCGATGTAATTGGACCTTCCTTAATATGAAATTTGAGTAGGGTAAACAAAAGGGGAGGGTATTTATCTTTTTAGCCTAGGGTATGGAGTTTCTGCTCACAAATATCTGTTGAACAGCCTCTGCCGGGGGAAGCATCTTGACACCGGACGAAATGGATTCATGCGTTGGAATGTGATGTTTTATCATAGTTTTGATGGAGCCCGTTGGATGACTTTTCCTGCTAAATGGTATGAAAAGGCTTTCCGTAAAATGAAAAAAAATTGAGCGACAGCATAGAGGACGTGGATTCGGTCGATGAATGGCTAGTAAATGTTAAAAGTTGTTTCTCCGTCGATCCGGCAGTCACTGGAGACGTATTCCAGCATCTTCAGTGGATGGAAAGTCTACACCAATGTTTGTTTCAGTGAAGTGAGTGAAAAGAAAGCCCATCGTCGCAAATTCCCTGAACAAGATAAGCGCCAACCTTAACATAATCAATGTGTCTCACAGTATGTCTGGAGGTGACATGGCACCGGATATGGACCGCAACGCTCGAGGAGATACTTAATGACCGCTACACAGCAGCGGATAGTTCAGAAGATGGTTTTCTGCTTGCCTAAAGTTCCTAAATGAAACCTCAGGTTCCTTTGATCCCAACTCCTCTTCCTGAATGCGTGTTTCACCAGCTGCACGGGCTGGCTCCTCTGCCTCAAGAAAGTGGGAAGAGCCCTTGAGATGTTTGATGACCTCATCAGATGTTTAAAATACGAAGAAGAATCGTCTTTTCACTTAAAGAAGCGTGAGGCAATGAAGGATGGATTGTCTCAAATCCGGGACGTGGTAGTTGACAGATGTCTTGGGAATAAAAATGCTTGACACCAGGAAAGCCTGGCACAAAAGTAACTTACTAAGACATGCCTCAAATTTATTAATTGCTAAATGCTGATAAGGGCCTACAAGCTAATCTCATTTGCGGCGGCATTTCTTCGGCGAACCATCTAAGGATAGTGGCCGAATCGCCGCATACCATTCGTATATGTACTGGATAGGAGAAAAGCTAATTATTCTGCTTTCCGACTAACACACAAATGGAAGTTACGGTGGTTCTGATAGAAAGAAACCCACAATCACACGTAGTTCAATCTATTAGAGCATTACAGAGGCAATTTACCATTCCAAAAAAAAAAAAAAAGAAGTTATTTGAGAGATAGTAGTGAGCACGCGGTCTGTACTGCGGTCAGTGTAAGCAACACCGCTGCAGCGATAAGCGAGAGGACTGCCCAGGGGCTGCTGCAGTAATCGCGCTTAAGCGTTGCCTTCCACTTGTTACGAGGCTTTCGGCAATGCGCATCGAGCTTGCCTCTGAGGCTAGAGAAGTAGGTGTTACTTGACCACTGGAAAGTTTCCTTGCACAAGGTGTTGATTAGGTCCGCGGCAGCATTTTCATTGCCGAGCCAATTCTCTATGATTCCCCTGTTGATCAGTAACTTTGCGTCGTCTGGGGTATTGACCAGATGATCCATGAAGGTCATGTAGTCGATCAAATAACTGTCGTACTGGTAGTAGCATTGCTCGAAGGCGATAATGTTCCGGAAACAAGATTCTGTCGAGTAGTAAAATTTGAGGTGTGGGATTTCGAGCACTCCGTTCTTGAATTTAATGTCGAACAAGCGCTTGCTTGTACCTAAGAGCATAGATGAGGAAGTAAACAGAGAACGAAACAGGATCAAGCAGATATTCAAATTTGGAAAACAAAATGACACAGGTCAACACCCACCTCTTCTCAGCTTGACTCCAGCCGCCACCAGTTCCGTAGCACTGGGAATGAACTTGATCTCCTCCTCGCTCTCGGACGGTGGCTTCCTCACCGTTGGCAAGTACAAGAGCCTGATTGCGTCGAGGAAGTGCTGCACCTCTGACTCCATCACTGCCTCCGGCAACTCCTCAATATTCGTCGACGGCCTGAAGAACCCATATGTGAGCTCGAGCAGCCCAGGCAAGTGCGTCTGGTGCGATCCATATGCCATCTCGAACAGCTCTTCGACGGCGAAAAATGGCATCTGATTCTCCAGCAGCGTCATATCACGGCGGACTTCATAGAGCATCCGCGGCTTGCCGAATATCCGGTCGCCGTCCAGCCTTGATCTAGGGTTCTGGAACATCAGGAAGAGCTGGATCACGAAGATGCCGTCAAGCAGTGTCATCTCGGCGAGCTCGTTGGGGTCGAGTTTGATTGCTTCATCATAGCAGCTCCGGATGCGATCCTCCCAGGACCTGATCCTCTCGATGCAGTCCTCGAGGCGGAATTTCTGGTTACGCCTGAGGAAGGTCCGCAAGTACCTCAGCTTGTGATCTTCCATCCGCTTGAGGTCTGGCTTGTCGTGGTGATAAGGTCCGATCGCAATGACTCGCGGCATATAGGCCACTTCGTAGCCCTGCTGGAGCTTCTCCGGCACGCGGAATATGCAGCATTTGGAGGACTGCAGAGGTAAGCCCTTGAGCTTCTTTCGGATTGACATTGCCAGATTTATATTCTCTGGTCCGGAGTTTTTGCTGGGGCTCTCAATGGTGACCGATACATGCCAGGATCTCTCCAGCTGTTGCCTCGGTGCCCCAAGCGTATCGCCGTTGCTCTCCATGGCCCTCAGGTGGTTCTGCTTCGGATTCAGGAATAAGGAACTATGTTCAGAGTCCTTGTGAATAATGGATGGCAAGCAATGCTCTCAGCCTGATAACTTGAACATTGGCTTAGATAGAGTGAGATGGGGATGGAAACAAGGTTATTGATAATTTGTAATTTAACGAGGGATAGCGAAGTCGACGACTCAATGGTCGATGAGACCTCGGTGGAAAAACAATCGATCCAAACAAAGTTTAAATACGAGAGAAAATATGTCCTGATATTTACCTTGTCCTACCAAACATTCTATGTGGCGATCTTCTGTGCCGATTATCTCATCGGACCTTACAGTAGCACACCCCCGAGGCATTACGTCGCGAGTATCTTTCCAGAATGGAAATTAACTTTCCGTAAAATGTTTTTAGGATATTTCGGCATCCGTTTCATGAAAAATAAATGAGTCAAGAAAAATATTTTTTTTTGTTAATGAAAAAATAGCACAAAAAATGGAGAAAATGATTTCCTCTCTAGCAACCAGAAGTGTGCAGTTGAGTTGAACAGCTGACGCTTTCTTCTTCTTTCCTTTTCAAGTAATGATATAAGAGGAAATCAAAGATATTTTGCAAAAATTGTTCAGCAAGAAAAGAAATCCCCTTCAAAATTATATTCGTATTTAAGAATTAATTATTTATTAATTTTTGGGTGACTGCAAGATTAACGGTCTGTTTTGAGCTACAAAAGAAAATTATTAATTAAAAATTATTATAGAATCTGCTGTTTTAAAAATTTGAAGCTTCTTCTTGGACACAGAATCGCATTTCATGCTAACCTTCCACATGTGTCTGGGAGTCATGTAATAAACTTTCAGATCCTGTTGGACACTACAGAAATCCATGTTCCTCGTCCAAACCCCGCTCTCCTTTCCAATACTGTTGAAATGATTTGCCAATGTCCCATCATTCCCCACCCGGTTCACAATATCGATTATCTTTATATGGATCAGCAACTTCGCATCAGCAATGGTGTTCATGATATTCCCAGAATTTCTTTTTGAAAATCATTCTCAAACCATTTACAAATATTAAAAGGTCATAAATGTTCGATCCAGACTTTTATGCTACAAAAATGTCATTTCATAAGTCATATTATATAAAATCCACATTGCTTGCGGAATGTGAGTTTACAAACTCCAAAAAGAGATAGGACTACTGATCTGGAATGCTCAAAATCAAACGGAGCCTAGGACCTCATATTCATATCAATTAAATGAGAATCGATGTCAAGACAAACTAAAACACTACTTTAGTTGACGACTCAACTAAACTGCAATTAATCACCAAAAAATTGATTGCAACATGTCAACAAATCGCTTGTCCAAAGCTATTATTCAAAGCTATCTGCAAAGCAGAGCTCATTCGTGAAACTCCAAAATCTCACTTGGACTAAATCCATAGCTACATGACGGCCTAATTCACGATTGTCATAAAATTCCTAAGCTTGGCAACTTCAAAATAGGACCTTGTAGTTCAAATTTCACATAATTTCAAAATTGTACCATAATTTCGAAAATTACTCCGACTTGATGAAAAAAAGTGTGTAAATCTTTACTGGATGTTGCCAATCAAAGTAAATCTGGCTTAGCGCAAGCTCCTTTGGAATCTGAAACCTACTGTATATATCCTGAACCTCGAACCTACATTGCCACAAGTTCTAAGTCTACTCAAATTCCATTCATTATTGAATGATTGTGGTGAATCATCATTTTTTAATAACTACCACTTGCTTCTGCAAAATCTGCAATCCACTATCACAATTCATATTTAGACACACAAAAAATATGAAACGCAAAGTGAAAGTGTAAAATTATAAATATTGCCAGAAATGCAAGTTCAAATTAATGATTTTAGATTACACAATTATCATTAAACGCCATAGAGAACTGTAGGGTCGCGCAAAGACATATATCAAGAAAAACACAAAAACCTACCCCGTCAGCACTGATTTCCTAATTTTTGGAATTAAAACCTTACGTACATATCATGGAAAATCTAGTCCAATTCTCATATTTCTGATTTTATCTTAAAATCATGCTCACTCCTGGTGAGCCAAGACAGAGGTTCACTTGAGTTCAGTAGCCAGCACTTTCGTCTTCTTTATTGGTCATAATACCAGAGGAAATTGAAAAAAGTTACAGTAATTATTCAGCAAGAAAACGTATCCCCCTCAAAAGTGCATTCCCAGTATCAAACTTGATGCTTCTTCTTGGACTAGGGTATGCCTTTTATGCTAATCTTCAACTTGTGCAAAGGCGTCCTGCGATAATTTTTCAGATTATGCCGAAGGGTGCAGAAATCAGCGTTATTCATCCGAAAACGGCTCTCGTTTCCAATGCTGTTGAAAAGATTTGCCAATGCCTCATATTCATCATTCCCTGTCATCCTCCCGTCATGCCCCCACCAGTCGCCAATATGGATTATCTTTTTCTTGATCAGCAGCTTTGCATCAGCTCTAGTGTCACGCCCCAAACCACCATAATAGGAGACTGTGACACGGCCGTCCTTTTCTCAAAAGGACGCAGCCTCAACTTAACCAAAATTCAACCTGATAACAAACATGTATGTCCATTTATACAGGCTCAAGAAATTCCTTGATTACAAGGTCATAGCTCGTTACTAAACCATAAACAGATATTCACATATCTCCTTCCAAACGATAGAAACGTCAATATCAACTTAAATAGGCTCACCAAAGCCAAAAACAACTCACAACTTATAACAAAAGCCCCCCCCCAACCAAAAGTCTTCCACTAACGATCGCTCACGTCCTACGGGCGACTCGCTGGATCTGAAAAAAAACAAAAAGATGAAAAGAATGAGCTAACATGGCTCAGTGAGTAATACACTTCTTCTAAGCGGATCGAACAATCACTATGCACATTTAAAATACAAAACAAATACCAATGATTTAAACCATTGGTTAATCTCAGCAAAAACACATGTCAATGGTCTATCCATTGACTAATGACTGCTCAAGACTCCAACCGTGGTCACGAATAACGCCCGTGACAAAAGACGACCAAGATTCCCCCCTTGGCAAGGTCTCCACCTACAATGCCGGTGGCTCGGCCCACAAGGATATCCTAAACAGTATGCGCATACCCACAAACCCCTCAGTTGGGTTCACAGTTATCTTGAGCAGCACAAAATCACAAGAACTTAAAATCAATAGTAGAAATCCATCACAAATTGTTTCCACCCAAAACGAACATCATCATCAACTCAAAATCAGTAGCACAAAACAGCAGTAAATGTTCGATCCTGTTTTATGCAATAAAAATGCTCTAAACACCGCTTCTACTTCCCTTTCACAAGAATAAATCACATTAAAAACTCATATTATACTTTCTCAGAAAACATGAGTTTTCACAAGTCAAAGAAGAAATAGTATCACTCACCGGATAATAGCAAAATAAAATACAACTGTTATTTGAGCCCACGCGTCCGAATTCCTATTCAAAAGTACGGAAAATGGATCAAAAATCAATAATATGACACTCTAATGGACGACTCAACTTATTTACACCTGTTTAACGATAGAACGACAACTACGCGTCAACTGAAGCTTGTTTACAACAAATTTCCTTTGTTGTCTATAGTGGACAGCTCGCGCGGCAGAACGGAAAAGGCCATAACTCACTCCACCGGACTCCGTTTCATGCCATCTTATAGTCCAAACGAAGCTTATACAATGTACTACAAAAGTCCTAACATGGTCGACCTCAAACAATGAACGAAAACTGAAGATATTGGCTCTTGAAACCTGCTGTTCGCGTGTGTACTGTAGCAAACAGAACAACTCGCGCTTCAGGACTAAAACGGCCATAACTCACTCCACCGACCTCCGTTTCAAACCGTCTTATAGTCCAAGCGAAGCTTATTCGACGTACTATAAAAGTCCTAACATGATCAACATCAAAAAATGACCGAAAAATGAAGATATCAGCTCTTGAAGGTTGCTGGTCGCGCGGGTACTGTAGCAACCCGAATTGAAAATTTTGTTTCGGGCAAACTATAAGTCCAAATTGAGGTCCGTCAAATCCCACGGCTTCACAACATCCTAAATTTTCATCTCCAAGCAAAAACATAGCATAAAAACTCCTTAAACAAACTCAGCAAATTAAACTCGATCTAGGTCCGAATTTAAGCTCTAACTCCGAAAATCACTTCAATAGGAGAAACGAGGAAATACGAGTACTTACCGAACGTCGTTGAACGGCGTCGGAATAGTTTGGCGAGGCGCGTGGCTTGGACCTCTCCTCCTCCCTCCTCTCTTTTCTTTCTTCCTCTTCTCCTTTCTTTCTTTCTTTCCTTTCTCTCTTCTCTTCCTCTTCTCCTTTCTTCCTTCCTTCTTTACGTCCATTTGTTGCAGAAGAAAGGATAAGGAGAGTTATTGTGTCTCCTCCTTTCTTCTTTTTTTTGACTTTCAACTTCTCTTTTTTTTTTTTAATGTGGGTCCCACCACCATTTAATGACCTAATAAGTAAAAAAATCCAGTTATTACATTCTACCCTCCTTAAAAGAAATTTCGTCCACGAAATTCGAATAACTGCACTTACCTCAATTTTCAAACAAGTGAGGATACTTGCGTCTCGCTTCATCCTCGAGCTCCCAAGTAGCCTCCCTTTCCGTATGGTTTTGCCATTGAATCTTCACATAAGGGATCGTACGACGCCGTAACACTTGATCCTTTTTGTCCACAATACGTAGAGGTTGTTCTTCGTACGTTAAATCTTCCCTTAACCTCAAAGGAGTATAATCCAATATATGATCAGGACTTGGCACATATTTTCGTAATAAAGATACATGAAACACGTCATGTACTCCAGATAACGCCGGTGGCAATGCTAATTTGTAAGCAACCTCGCCAATCCTTTCCAATATCAAAAATGGTCCCACATATCTCGGACTCAACTTGCCACGGGTGCCAAATCTCATAACGCCTCTCGTAGGAGAAACCTTCAGGAATACATGATCGCCCACATCAAATTCTAACTTACGCCGTTTGAGGTCAGCATAACTTTTCTGGCGGCTTTGTGCTGTTCTCAAACGCTCTCGAACAAGCCTGACTTTTTCTTCCGATTCCTGTATAAATTCAGGACCAGTTAATCTTTTCTCACCCACATCATCCCAACAAACTGGGGTCCTGCACTTTCGACCATATAAAGCTTCAAAAGGAGCCATCTTGATGCTGGAATGATAGCTATTATTATATGAGAATTCCGCCAAATGCAAGTGCTCATCCCAAGCGCCGCCAAAATCAATAGTACATGCTCTCAGCATATCCTCTAAAGTCTGAATAGTTCTCTCTGATTGGCCATCTGTTTGTGGATGAAACGCTGTGCTGAAGTTGAGTCTAGTACCCAATGCTTTTTGAAAACTCTTCCAAAAGTTGGACACAAACCGTGGATCCCTATCAGAAACAATGCTCACCGGAACCCCATGAAGCTTTACTATCTCATTAATGTATCGTTTTGCCATGTCTTCGAGTGAGAGGCCAAATCGATATGACAAGAAGTGAGCAGACTTAGTCAACCGATCAACAATCACCCATATAGCATTTTTACTGCTTGGTGTCCTCGGTAAACCCACGATGAAATCCATAGCAATATGCTCCCACTTCCATTTAGGTATCTCAAGTGGATGTAGCTGTCCGCCTGGCTTCTGATGCTCAATCTTCACTTGTTGACAAACTAGACATTGATCAACAAACTTCACAATGTCTCTCTTCATGTTGATCCACCAAAATTTTCCTCTCAAATCTCTATACATTTTAGTGCTTCCTGGATGAATTGAGTATTTAGTGGTGTGAGCTTCCTGCAATAACTCCTTTTTCAATCCTGCATCATCGGGAACACATAGCCGACCACGAAACCTCAATGATCCATCCGCATGGATATTAAAATCTGGTTGTTTCCCAGCTTCTACACCTTCTTTAATCTTTCCCAGTTGCGAATCATCATTCTGTTTATCTTTAATTCTATCAATCAATGTTGGCTGCACTCGAAGATTAGCTAATCGAGCACCTAACTGATGCACCAACACCTCCAACTCTAATTTCCTCATATCCTCTAAAATAGGTCGCTGAGAAGTGAGCAATGTTGCCATGTTTCCAGAAGATTTACGACTTAAGGCATCCGCTACTATATTTGCCTTACCTGGATGATAGTTGATAGACAAGTCATAATCCTTCAAGAGTTCTAGCCATCTTCTCTGCCTCATGTTCAATTCTTTTTGAGTAAAGATGTACTTCAAACTTTTGTGATCAGTAAAAACTTCACATTTCTCACCATACAAGTAGTGTCTCCATATTTTCAAGGCAAACACAACCGCTGCTAACTCCAGGTCATGAGTGGGATAATTCTTCTCATGTACTTTTAACTGTCTCGAGGCATAGGCCACCACTTTACCATCCTGCATAAGAACACAACCTAGACCTTCTTTAGATGCGTCACAATAGATAGTGAAGCCTCCAGTTCCGGAAGGTAAGATCAATATGGGAGCTGTCACCAACCGCCTCTTCAACTCTTGAAAACTACGCTCACATTGATCTGACCACACGAACTTAACCCCCTTCTGTGTTAGCCGAGTAAGTGGAGTAGCAATTTTGGAGAATCCCTCCACAAATCGCCTGTAGTAACCTGCTAACCCTAGAAAACTTCTCACTTCAGTAACATTTTTAGGTTGATTCCACTGAACAACTGCTTCAACTTTCTTCGAGTCAACAGAAATACCATCCTTCGAGATTACATGGCCCAAGAACTCAATATGATCAAGCCAGAAGTCACACTTACTGAATTTAGCATACAACTTTTTCTCGCGTAAAGTTTGTAAAACAAGCCTCAAGTGTTGTTCGTGTTCCTCCAAACTCTTTGAATACACCAGAATATCATCAATAAACACTACCATAAATGTATCAAGATACTGTCTGAATACTCTGTTCATCAAATCCATGAAAGCAGCAGGTGCGTTCGTTAGTCCAAAAGGCATGACAAGAAATTCATAATGTCCATACCTTGTTCTAAAAGCAGTTTTTGGCACATCATCTGCTTTTATCTTCAACTGGTGATATCCAGAGCGAAGGTCGATTTTTGAAAATACTTGAGCTCCTTGGAGTTGATCAAATAAGTCATCAATCCGGGGCAAAGGATATTTATTCTTAATCGTCACCTTATTAAGTTCTCGGTAGTCTATGCAAAGCCGCATACTACCATCTTTCTTTTTCACAAATAGAACGGGAGCTCCCCAAGGTGAGACACTGGGTCTAATAAAACCCTTATCCAAAAGCTCCTGTAATTGAGCCTTCAACTCTTTTAACTCAGCAGGTGCCATCCGATAAGGCGCCTTCGAAATAGGTGCGGTGCCAGGTATTAACTCAATGGAAAATTCAATCTCTCTATCTGGAGGTAAGCTGGTTAAATCATCAGGAAATACATCCAGAAATTCTCTAACAATAGGAACATTTTCCAGCTTTGCAACTTCCTTACTCATGTCTTTTACACAAGCTAGATAACCACAACAACCTTTCCTTAAAAGCTTCCTCGCTTGCATAACTGAAATTAATCTTGGAAGAGTATCTTTACAACTTCCCGAAAAAGAAAATTCATGTTGATTCGGAAGTCTAAATATAACTTTCTTTGAATAACAATCAACAGTAGCATGATGTCTTGATAGCCAGTCCATCCCTAAAATGACGTCGAAATCTCGAATATCTAACAACACCAAATCTCCAGGCATTTCTATATCATCAATTCGGAGTATACACCTCTTGAATACAAACTCAGCAATCAAGAAATCACCAGTAGGAGTATCAACTCGCAATTCATATTCAAGATGGTCAGGTGGCACATTGAGTTTCTTTGCGAATTCAGTAGAAATAAAAGAATGCGTAGCACCAGAGTCAAATAATACATAAGCACTTCGTGAGGCAACTGAGATATTACCTGCAACGACGGTGTTAGAAGCCGCTGCATCCTCTTTCATCATAGCAAAAACTTTTCCGGTCATCTTCTGTCTTTGTTGGTTTTCTTGGGGGCGACCAGCTGAAGAGACCGTCTTCCTCATAGAGCAAGAACGTGCCATATGTCCAGGCTGTCCACACACAAAACATATTCTACTATCCGCCGCTACACTCCTTTGAGTGGGACATTCACGAGCCATATGTCCCATGTTTCCACAAATAAAACAAGCTCCAGTCTTGCGGTAACAAGGACCGCCATGATGTTTTCCACATATAGTGCAAGGACCCCGAATAACTAAACTCTTCCCTTTTCCGAGATTGTTAATATTTCTCTGTCTGGCGTTGCCACTTGCTTGACTTTCTTGGAAATGAGTAAACTTTGGCTTCTTATATGGAGGAGTAGCATGTGTGCCACTTCTAGGAATCTCACGCTCGATCTTAATTGCTCGTTCCAGCACGTCCTTATATGTTGGTAAAGAAAGAGACACAAGTGTGAAACGAATATCAGGCCGTAGTCCCCTCACAAAATGTTCGGCTTTTTCCCTTTCATCGGCCACCAAACGCCCCGCAAATCTACTCATTTGGTTGAAGCGGCCTGCATACTCTAGAACAGTAGAGTCGCCTTGTGAAATATGTAGAAAATCATTCTTCATTTGCTCCTGGAACGATTGTGGAAAGAATTGGGCGTTGAAAGTTTCCTTGAAATTCTTCCAAGATATGACAGTGTCCTCATCTCCAAGGGCGAACTTCATTCCCTCCCACCAATACTCAGCTTCTCCTTCTAAGTATTGAGCAGCAAAGTCAACCATTTTCTCCTCAGGAACCTCTTCAACTTTAAAGATCCCCTCTATCTTCCTAATCCAACGTTCTGCTGCAAGAGGATCAATTTTCCCATCATACGTGGGTGGATTCGCCTTTCTAAATTGGGCAAAAGTATAGCCTCTATCGCCTCTAGGCTCAATTATTTCAGCTATATTGTCTTGGGTCCTTTGGTGCTGGCTTTCCCCTTGTGATTCTTGTAACTCAACTCTTGCATATTCTTCCATCCCTCTTGTCGAAGGCCTACCTCTAGAGCCTTGAGGCATATCTCCAGAATTAAAGTTGATAGCTCTCTTGCCCCTATTGCTTTTGCGAAAATTAGCAAGCAGCTCTCGGTCAGAACTCATGGCTACCTGGATCCAAGAATGAAACAAGACTATGTCTTAGTGTCTCTTAGACTAACGCATTAAAATCTATCACACTATCTCACAACGTCCCTTATCTATACCCATAAAAATCATAACCTAAGCTCTGATACCAATAAATGTCACGCCCCAAACCACCATAATAGGAGACTGTGACACGGCCGTCCTTTTCTCAAAAGGACGCAGCCTCAACTTAACCAAAATTCAACCTGATAACAAACATGTATGTCCATTTATACAGGCTCAAGAAATTCCTTGATTACAAGGTCATAGCTCGTTACTAAACCATAAACAGATATTCACATATCTCCTTCCAAACGATAGAAACGTCAATATCAACTTAAATAGGCTCACCAAAGCCAAAAACAACTCACAACTTATAACAAAAGCCCCCCCCCCAACCAAAAGTCTTCCACTAACGATCGCTCACGTCCTACGGGCGACTCGCTGGATCTGAAAAAAAACAAAAAGATGAAAAGAATGAGCTAACATGGCTCAGTGAGTAATACACTTCTTCTAAGCGGATCGAACAATCACTATGCACATTTAAAATACAAAACAAATACCAATGATTTAAACCATTGGTTAATCTCAGCAAAAACACATGTCAATGGTCTATCCATTGACTAATGACTGCTCAAGACTCCAACCGTGGTCACGAATAACGCCCGTGACAAAAGACGACCAAGATTCCCCCCTTGGCAAGGTCTCCACCTACAATGCCGGTGGCTCGGCCCACAAGGATATCCTAAACAGTATGCGCATACCCACAAACCCCTCAGTCGGGTTCACAGTTATCTTGAGCAGCACAAAATCACAAGAACTTAAAATCAATAGTAGAAATCCATCACAAATTGTTTCCACCCAAAACGAACATCATCATCAACTCAAAATCAGTAGCACAAAACAGCAGTAAATGTTCGATCCTGTTTTATGCAATAAAAATGCTCTAAACACCGCTTCTACTTCCCTTTCACAAGAATAAATCACATTAAAAACTCATATTATACTTTCTCAGAAAACATGAGTTTTCACAAGTCAAAGAAGAAATAGTATCACTCACCGGATAATAGCAAAATAAAATACAACTGTTATTTGAGCCCACGCGTCCGAATTCCTATTCAAAAGTACGGAAAATGGATCAAAAATCAATAATATGACACTCTAATGGACGACTCAACTTATTTACACCTGTTTAACGATAGAACGACAACTACGCGTCAACTGAAGCTTGTTTACAACAAATTTCCTTTGTTGTCTACAGTGGACAGCTCGCGCGGCAGAACGGAAAAGGCCATAACTCACTCCACCGGACTCCGTTTCATGCCATCTTATAGTCCAAACGAAGCTTATACAATGTACTACAAAAGTCCTAACATGGTCGACCTCAAACAATGAACGAAAACTGAAGATATTGGCTCTTGAAACCTGCTGTTCGCGTGTGTACTGTAGCAAACAGAACAACTCGCGCTTCAGGACTAAAACGGCCATAACTCACTCCACCGACCTCCGTTTCAAACCGTCTTATAGTCCAAGCGAAGCTTATTCGACGTACTATAAAAGTCCTAACATGATCAACATCAAAAAATGACCGAAAAATGAAGATATCAGCTCTTGAAGGTTGCTGGTCGCGCGGGTACTGTAGCAACCCGAATTGAAAATTTTGTTTCGGGCAAACTATAAGTCCAAATTGAGGTCCGTCAAATCCCACGGCTTCACAACATCCTAAATTTTCATCTCCAAGCAAAAACATAGCATAAAAACTCCTTAAACAAACTCAGCAAATTAAACTCGATCTAGGTCCGAATTTAAGCTCTAACTCCGAAAATCACTTCAATAGGAGAAACGAGGAAATACGAGTACTTACCGAACGTCGTTGAACGGCGTCGGAATAGTTTGGCGAGGCGCGTGGCTTGGACCTCTCCTCCTCCCTCCTCTCTTTTCTTTCTTCCTCTTCTCCTTTCTTTCTTTCTTTCCTTTCTCTCTTCTCTTCCTCTTCTCCTTTCTTCCTTCCTTCTTTACGTCCATTTGTTGCAGAAGAAAGGATAAGGAGAGTTATTGTGTCTCCTCCTTTCTTCTTTTTTTTGACTTTCAACTTCTCTTTTTTTTTTTTTTATGTGGGTCCCACCACCATTTAATGACCTAATAAGTAAAAAAATCCAGTTATTACATCTAGTGTCGATGAGATCAACCAGAAATGCTACATAATCGATGAAGTAACTGTCATCTCCATAACAGGAACGCTCAAAAGCCATCATGTTCCTGAGGAAAGACTCGATCTCGGGAAATAGCTTGAAACACGGGATTTCAAGCTTGCCACCCCTTGAGAATTTGATCTCGAACAAGCAATTGCTCTGGATTTTCTTGAACTTCACTCCTGCTGCTCGAAGCTGCTTCGCCCTGGGTATTGCTTCTACCCACTTCGACGGAGAGACTCGTATCACTTGCTCGGTGGGTAAGTGCCAAGATCTCAAAGCATCCAATAAATGCTTGACGTCGCGTTCAGAGATCCTATCCCCTTCCTCTGCGAAATTCGCACCGACCTTGAAGAAATCATAGGCGAGCACCAGTAAAGATGGGAGTTCTCCCGATTGAGCCCTGGATGCGAAACGGAACAACTCTTCAAGAACGAAAAAGGGGAGTTGATTCTCCATCAAACTCAAGTCTCTTCTCGCTTCGGCGATCATCCACTTCTTTTGCGGGTCGAAGATGACATCATCCGGGGCCCTCTTTTCCGGGAAATGATTCAACAAGAACAGCTCGATGATGAATGCACCATCCACAAGAACCATCGTGACGAAATCCTGAGGGTCGAGATCGATCTTGCGCGAGTAACACTTGCGAGTCCGGTCCTCCAACTTCCGGATGGCCTCAACGCACTCTTTCAACCGCGGCCCCAGTAAGTTCTCGAGGTACCTCAACTTTTGCTTCTCCACGGCCTTGTTCTGCATGCCGTGATGGAACGGCCCGATGCAGAAATGCTTCGGCGAGAAGGCTTCCTTGTGGGTCTTGCGGATCCTGTCCGGAACGGCGCGGATGAAAGGGTCTTTGGATTCCGCAGACAGCCTCTTGAACTTTTTTTCAATTGAATCTACGACTGGATCGCAATCGTCTCCTTCAGGTTGATCGCGGTGTCTGTCTTCTGTAGATTTTTGCCCTGCTCCTTCCATCCTCTGTTTCTTCTCAAACCTTGGAAAGGAATTTTACTCCTCAGTCGATCAGGAGCAAAAGATTTCAACAAAATCCAGTCCAAGAAAAGGGTATTCTGTGCCAGAATAAGCCCAGAATTTATATTTGGGCACTTTCTATGCGGTGAAATTATTGAACTATAATAAATAAATAAATAAATAAAAACGAAGGGGGAGCAGGAATGACGTATTTTCACATTTGTAATGGCGGCATATCGTGTAGGTCGACCTCCCTACGTCAACATTGGTCGGATTATTAATGCACGACACATTTCGTCTGGGTCCTACTTTCTCTCTCTCCATTTGAAATTCTAGAGAGTAGGACCCACACAACACGTGGCGCTACGTGCTGGTGCTTTGAATGGTCTTCCGGCCTCATGATTCACCAGCTATTACGTTCATAGTAAATGCACTAGTCTCGACCAAACAAAAAAAAAAAAATGCACTAGTCATTCTAAATTAATTTTCCCCTTTTTCTCTCTCCTTCAGGCATGCTCCACGTGTTTTTTTGTATCCTCTTAAGTCAGCGTCACCATTTTGTGAGCACGGGACGGCCATTTATTGAGTTTGTCGTTCGGATTGAGATGGCTGTTTGATGGACCATTACGCAGATTAGATTGAGACGGTGACGATTAAACCATATATACCCCGTGCCCAAATGATTTCCTAGTTCTATTATTGTCTATGATCACTTGTTTTCACAATAATTGATATTAGAACTAGACTCGATTGATGTTGAGATATGTGATTTGATTCTATTATCCCCATCACTTTATAATTAGAATACTATAGTTATTGTTGTTATGCCTCTCTCAGAGGACAAGAAGCTTGAGATTTGATGAGGTTGGCAATTTTGATTTGAAGTGAAGACATCTATAAGAAAGAATTTGATGAACATGTGTTTTTTGGTTAGAAGGTGAAGATAAAGGATGAACTAGCACAAGTGTTGAAAAGAGTAATGTGAACCTAAAGGATGTGGTCAATCTAGGATCAACGGCATTGTTTATTAGAATTGTGGCATAAGGCCATAGAAGGGGTTTCTCCAAGGTGAAGAATGAGAAAGGTAAGCGAATTAGAATTGAGTTTACTAATGATGTTATTGCAATAGCTAAAAGTAACTCAGATAGTGTTGTTTGTGTTTTGTCTATCACTAAGAATTGGTAGTTTGAAGGATGAGTTAGTAGATTCTAGTTATTTGTTTCACACTACACCAAATAATGTTTACAACTTATCAATACACTAATAGTGGTAAATTTGGAGTACAAGGCTGATTGCGATGTTGTGAGCATTGGAGATTTTAAAAGTAGAATACATCTTCATATCCTATGAACATTGTCTAAATTGAGACATGTTCAAAATAGAAGAAGAACCTAATTTTCTTATGTTAAGATGCTCATATGAGTTGTGTTAGAAAATTTCTATATTAGAGAATTGATATGGTGTGAAGTAGTTAACATATCTTAGTTAGTTCAAAATTCATTGACTTAAGTTTTTGAGTGAAGATGGATCCAACTGGATATGTTAACGGGCTTGGACTTGGGCTCTCTCTTGGTGATCTCCATAGGTGAAGGTATTGAAGTTTTGTTGTACGTTCCCAACAAATGGTATCGGAGGCCACAGTTGCGATTTCGGGGAAGGTGGACATTGTAGTGTAGCGATGCGTCCTATAGGGATGAAGTTGGGCATTAATAGAGATTCAACTTTAGATAAGTTGATGCAGAATGATACTTGAATTAAAGGAGAGCGAACCTAATACTAGAGCTCACACGTGAGGGGAAGATTGATAGAATGCATATATGAGTGGTAGGGCTGTCAAAAAAGCTCGCGCCGGCCCGACCTGACCAGGCCCGATCTGGCCCGGTCCGAAAATTTAAAGAAATTTCAGGCCGGGCCTCGGTACTGTTTCAGTATAGTGCTGGTACTGTTTTGAAACAGTACCGGCACTGTACTGAAATAGTACCGGTACTTCACAAAATACTACCTCATCACCCCCTTTCTCCTAAACCCGGCCTTCTCCAATACCCTCTGCGACGCCTTGTTCTCCACGTCCACAAACACCATCGCTTCCACCCTCTCCAGCTCCGACCTCTCCCCGCCGAACACCTCCGCCACCGCCATTCGCATTGCCTCCATCATGATCCCCCTCCCCCAGTAGCCCAACCCCAGCACGCAGCCCAACTCTTCTTGGCAAGCGTCGCTCGCGCCCCATTCCGCGTTACCGACAGCCCCTATCGGCCTGCCATCGAGGCAGATGGCCGGGTAGTAAGGGTGGGGGGAGGACAGTGACGGCGATGAAGGCCAGGGCGTCGTCGTGGCTTGTGTAGGGCTCCCACCTGCAGAACTGGGCTACATTAGGGTCGGTGGCCCACACCATGAAGTCGTCGACGTCGGAGAGCTGCAGAGGGTAGAGGGAGATCACGACGCTGCCGCCTGAGGCGTGGGCAGGTGGGCGGTTCGTTGCTCTTGTTCCTCCATTGGAAGATGTAGTCTGATTGAAGGGTGTTCTTATGGATGAAGATTCGTCGGTGGTGAGTCTGGCGACGATGAAGGAAGAAGCTACGGAGAAGTTGGGTATTTAATGTCAAAGTCAATGAGGTCATGGACTGGTCAATTGATTAGAGAGTAATGATGGGCAGCTACTGGAAGGAAGAAATGGAGCTGTTACATGAACACAGTTACCTATTACTAGTTTAGACCATTCAAATTTACGTCTTTCGAGTAACGGGCCGGCCCGACCCGACCCGAACATCTTGGACTTATTCGGGTATCGGGCCGGCCCGGGCTGGGCCAAGTTTGGCACTGCTTGATTTTGGGCTGGGTCAGGCCTATTTGAGACCCGGACCGACCCGGCCCATTGACACCCCTAATGAGTGGTGTTAAATAAGTCCCATATAAAAAAAAATTGATGTGATGTGGAGCAGTTATGATATTCTAGTTGGTTTATAACTTATTGACTTAAACTTTTGAGTGAAGGTGGATCCAATTGAATATATTGACAGGCTTAAACTTGGGGTTCCTCTTGACGATCTCCCTTGGTGAAGGTATAGGACTCATGCTGCATGCTCCCAACAACTTGAGTTTCTTGAATTTAGCTAGATATCGATGTGAAATTCTAAAGGTCATTTGAAGTATCCTAGTTATAATGAGAAGGACTGAGCATAGAGGCCTGTATGGGAAACAATGACGGAGGTTGAATCAAATTGTATTCATTTGGGGTATGCATACATCTGTTCGAGAGTTTGAATCATGCAACATTCATTTAGGGGCACCTTGGCGAGAAAACCTTGAATTTATTGAGTGAAAGGAATCTTTTGCGTGGTTATGTGGCTAAGGAATTACAAGTGCTCTAACTTAGACAAATTGTCGAAAGTGCAGTTCAATATGACGGTTAGAAAAACTACTAAAATTGCAAAGTTGATTCACTTGGATGTTCATAGGCTATTGTAACTCCCTTCAAGAAAGAACACCAAATTTACACTGATTACTAAAGGAGTTCTTCGTGCTGAGGAAGTTGAGCATCTTCATCAAAATAGAGATTAGTAAGATGATCATACATGTGCAGACTAATAATAGCATGGAGTTCTGCTTGAATCTGTTAAAAAAATTCTCCACGAAAGTAGGCCCAATGAAACGCCACATTAGCGTTAGGGAACCACAAGAAGTTACTGAGTTGATGAGTAGTTTGTAGTTTTGCGAACCTACTTTTGATGACCAGGTATAGAAACACTTCAATCCACTGTACTTCCCTAGTCAAACTCTATCTGAAATCTTATCCCCACATGCAAATTATCATTGGTGAAATATGGTTGAATGGGATGAATAAAGAAATGAGACTCTAAGATGTGATAGCACTCTCTTTAATAAATTATTTACCCTACAATGTTGCTAAAGGTTACTAAAAAGAATCCTTTCGGATATGACAAAATATCAAACGAGAATACTAGATAATAATTCTAATATATCTCCAAGAACTCTCTAGGAAACAATCGGAAAGGAAGGTTATAATTCTCTTGTTTTGAAATAATGAAAATTGCATAAGAATAATATCAAAATGAACATAACGCTTGAATATATAATGAGAAATGAACACATCTTTTCACGTTAAAAAAGGTAGTTAATTTTCATGCAACTCTTTGTGTTGAAAATAATTTATTCAATCACACATTTTTATCTTTTGAAAACAGTTTTGTATGAAAGATTGCAACTTTTGAAAGATCTAAAACTGCTAACTCGAAAAGGCGCAATTCTTCATGTCTAACCTGTCAAGTTTGAAGAGTTGCAATTATTAGAAATAATTAATCAATTAAAATTTAAAATTAATATAAAAAATTATCGTAGCTCTTAAGTAAACAGTCATATTGTTTTGCTAGAACATGACGATTGAATTTTATTATATTGAATTTCGAAATAAAAATAAAATATAAAAAATATGATTGTTAATTAATGCTGAATATTATTCGCGGTCATGCAAGCATGCAAAGTGCTAAGTGCGCTTAATAATCGTGCCAAAATCATATAATCACATGCACATCCGCACGCGATATAGTGAGGTCTACACGATCAGATAATGTAAGAAAATCCTTCTTTAGTGATAATCAAATTCCGGCGAAAAAACCTATTTTAGAAGGGCAAGTGAGATAAATCAATCAAGTATGTGTGTTTTTTTCCATGCGCATCATCTTTGGTGTGTTTATATCGAGTCCACACTTCTGGCATTATCCTAATAGAAGGCTAATAATGCAAGACCTTGAGCTAGGGAGAATTGTCTTAGTCAAGTTCTTGGTCTCTCATGTTAGCTTCGATTTAGCCATGAATGGTGAAATGTATGTGGCTTCCAACGGCTACCGTCTCATCTCGGCAGCTCTCTGGTTTGGTCCTCATGCGTTCGCATGATTTGTTTTGTGATTCCCAGTCAGTTTCAGCTCATTAATTGCGTGGATGATACAACCGATTTTTCTGGCTAAAGGTACAAATCTCATCGTATTGAATGTGATTCTAAAATAGTCCAAAACGGTCGTTTTTGTAGTCATTTTCATGGACCTCCTCATCTTAATCCCTCCCTCCTTGTCTACAAGAACTTCAATTGCAACGTTATTTTCTTGGAAAAAACATCAGTCAAGTGGGTCATTGAGCACCACAGTCCGTTCATTATTGCGTATTCTATTGCGTGTTCATGAAGTGATCTCTAGCCAGCACAAGGCTATTATCCTCTCAAGTAAAATCTGTAGAAAAGTCAGGAAGCTTGTGCTTTCACAAATAGCCCTTTCAACAACAACAAAGTAGCTTTCGGCTTTTTTTGTTTCGTCATGGCGAATTGCTTGTTGAGCGTATACTATTTATCCCGAGATGCTGCAATTCTAAGCTTCTCTACTTCCATTTTTGCTACAGACGAGAATTGCCTATGACCTCCTCCATCAAATATAAAAGTCCAAGCATGTTTTTTTTTCTAACTTGCCACAGCGTGCTCATTCAAAATTTACACACCAAGGTAAACTAACGAATCAACATTCAGCTCACTCATCGCGCAACCCATTGAAGTTTCCTGGTCAGGGATGACAAAGAGTAAGAGCAATCATCAACTCGGAGCATTAGGTGTAACGACAAAGATGTGGACAAGAAACTACAGTTTTACTCGGTGGATCAGAGAAATGGCCATCAGTACAAAATCTAACTATAGGGGGGAAAAAAAAAGACAAACCGAGTCATCAGAAGCGTAAGCAAGCAAAACATTAACTACATGAAATTCGTGCTGGATCAGGAAACAAGTGAAAAATGGACATCCAGGATGATGTTACGACATATCAGCATGAAATCCTAGATATCCAAATTTGTGATGCAAAATATCAAATGAAGTTCGTATTGCTCAAAGAGCTACAAACTCCCAATTATTGCCAAACGAAAATTCGAACTTACACTCCATGCTGAAGTTAAGCTGTTACAATAAGCTCAGATGCTGCCATAAATGTTCTTTGTGCCAAAAGGAAGGATGTCCAGTGAAAAGAGTTCGAAATCTAGCCGCATTACATGGTAGGTCTCTTTCTTGTTGTGGCCCAAAGATGCGATTACATTTTGTAGTGCTTTTGTGTATGACAGTGAAAGGGGAACACCATACCTCCAGTAAAAGCAATGCTGGATCATTATACAGCAAATGTGGGTATTTTTCACCATTTTAAGCTATATACGTGTGAACCCAAAAAAATAATTCAATTAAATGTTACTAATGTTTTGGAATTTACAGCAAAACTCTTATCATTTAAGTATATACAACGTGATAGTGAGATTTACTCAAAATGATAACCTCAACATGCTTGTTCGGCAATATTACTTCTTGATAATATTTTTAAAAGAAGTATGAAAACCCCCTCAATTACTTTCTTAGTGCAAAAAAGAAAATGCAACTTTATGTGCTTTCTGTCCATCACATTCTTCTCTTTAAAAATTAATTTTTTCAACGTTTTGTTTTGTTGTTAATGAATTAGCAGTAAAGCACTTAAGGAAAATACTAATCTCAGCTAACCAACATCAAACGAAAACAAAATTAAACAATGAAGAAATGGAAAAGTTGGAACTCAGTATCTAAAAATCCGTCGTAGATAGATGTGCGATTGTCTTGAGCAAATGAAGAAATATCAAATAATCTATTAGCAAAAAAAAAAAATATATTCGACAAAAGACTCAAGACAACCGCACCTACATCTACAGTGAATTTTTAGTCAATGAATTTTTTTTCTTACCAACAACAATTTATATCTAAACATATTTGTGAATAATTTCCATTTATTCATTTTTGTGAGCGATAAATTTTTTTGGAAAATACTTTTCATATCATTCATTTTTGACAAAACAAATGGATCTTTACATGAAATCAAAATATAGGACTCATGCCCTTATTGTACATGAAATCTTAACATTACGGGTGAGATCAGGCCTAATTTCTAGACGTATTACCCGATTATCTTGGCATTGGATTCTTTGCAACTCCCAATACTGGTTGAGTACACAGCAGGAGGCGAGGTCTACCGGTTTGCTTACGAGACTATGCCTTTTATAGGCATTTTCACATATAGGTCTTACCCATTTGCGTTTCTCCAAACTTTCTACAGAACTTAGTCACCGTAGAAAGAACAAAACTTTGTCATAGGGATGAAGTTGGGTGTTGATGGATGTTGGAGTAAGTAGGTGCATGGGAACTATCGTGTGCGCCCATGCGGGCAATCACAACCCAAATTGTGGAATAACTGCCAAGGCAATTACTTTTGAACGTGAGAGAAAAACTCACGTCAGTTTTTCTCTCTATATTACGATCAATTCTCCCAGAAGACTCACAGACTATCAGACTCTCTCTTGAACTTAATTTTTCTTGGTCGTTCGATTCTCGCAAGTCCGTTCGTTGGAGGCTCTTAATCTGTGGACAACGGGTACGTTCCCTCGCGTGATCGTACTCTGATCGGTGATACAAATTAGTGATCCATGGGCATGTTTCCGCACTATTTTCCGCACGATTATCGTCTCGATTAGGAATTAGTTTCCATCATTGGTATCAGAGCCAGGTTTACAACTTGTTTTCCTGATCGTGAACACAGATTGAAGTTTTTTTTTTTCGTTTCATAGAATGTTCATGTTTGCGTCGGCACTGTTCATGCTTTTCTGTGATTTTTTTGTTTGTTAAATGTGAAATCTGAAAGCATGTTTAGAAAGTAGACATCGATACGAGTCTAACGCGTGGTCGCACGTCGCCGGAGGAGGCCAGATGCGGCCGCACGCGCCTCACGCGCCGCGGCGGGTGCGACTCTAGGGCACCGAAACGAAAAACTGAATTTTTGTCAAATTTGGGTTAATAAAAATAAAATTTAAATATACCATTGGGACGGGCTTGACCATACGAGCATTTTGAGTACTCGAACGTCGACAACGGACGGCGGATGAGCCCACACGCGCCACACGCGCCGGCGAGACGGCGCGGGTGGGCCTCACGCGCCCACGCCCAAAATTTAAAAAAAAAAGGTGCAGAATGTGGAGAGTGGGTTTTGAACCCACGACCTCCTCTTGGGCTTTGAGGGCCCAAACCACTGGGCCAACTTCGATGGGCCGAGCCCAATCCGTTTGACCGATGACCCATTTGACCATTGACCCGTCGACCGGTTTGACCGTTGACTTTGACTGTTGACCGTTGACTTTGACCGTTGACCAATAAAAAAAAAGGTCTATCTTTAGGGACTTGCATGACATTTAATTAGCATTTTATTTGTTACGATATGTTCGTAATTATTGCTTAAATGAAGGATTTTAGTAATCCACTTTGTTCTGCATTCGTTGCAGGAACAATGTCAGCAAGACCAGGACCTAGTACAGTATGGTTCAGGAGTAAAATGCAAACACCTATACGGAGAGGGACACCTGAGCTAAGACAAGAACGTATTAGGAAAGTTAAGGAGTTGTCCAATTACAGATGGGATAATAATAGTGATATTATACCTCATGTGAAGACGGTCAACGATATGATCCAGGAGATCATATGGAAGGGGCAAGAAATGAATGCTGAAAATGCCTTTTATGCACTAAGGAACACTATGCCTGAGGAATGGCATGGGATGATGCGCCGTTTTTGGCTCGATCATATCAAATACAAGGACTTTGTGCTTCATTTCTTGAGAGAGTTTTTAAGGATTGGGGCGATGAAGACGTCGTCGCTTGGAATGAATGTGTCTTGGCGCAGACAGAATGCGCCTTGGCGTCAAACCAAGAATTTCCTGAGGGGTTTTCCAACAATACCTATTTGGGTACCTGATTTGGTTGCAAACCCCCCTGAAGATCTCATGGAGTCCCTTCCTTGTACAATGAAGAGTACATGGGTTCATAGGGTTACTAAGAAAACAGAGATAACACGTGTTTATATTTGAGATTTGTAGTCTTTTTCATTTATTTATTTATTTTATTTTATGTCTTGAACTATGTTGACTTTTTGTCTATTTAATGCAAATTTATATATATGAATTTCTGTTTATAATGCTTTAGTAGTATTATACATTTTGAGTGGGGAGTTCTAGAATGTTTTAGTAATTTTTTCAAAGAACTCAATTTTACTTAACTGATTACATTAATGCTAATTTCAAATGAGGGTTCTTAGACGATGATTGGGAACTTAGTGAACTTTCGACTTTAAGTCCTTACGTGAGATTATGCATTAATATAATCAGTTAGTGTAAATAGAATCCATAAATATTAGGCAATATTAATTCGTGCAATATGTCTAAAACACCTCAAATTCAGATACAATGGCAACTGTCTCGAAGAACATTGTGGCTGAGCTCAATAAGGGCGAGAAGCTGAATGGTGACAATTATGAAATCTGGAATATGAAAATCCAGTATGTGCTGGAAGAGCTTGAGGCATTAGAAGCCCTTAACCTGGTCATGATAGAACCAGAAGATGGAACCACTGCGCAGCATAGAAGGGATAAGGAGGCCTTCGCTGCTTGGAAAAAGAAGAATTCCACTGCTCGCATTACGTTGCTGAGTAGCATGGATAATGATATCATGCGTGAGTTTAGACAGCATGAAAATGCGAAGGATATGTGGGATGCATTGAAGGTTAGGTTTGGGCAGACATCCGTCACCAAACTGAGGCAACTCACCATCAAGTTCGACACATATAAGATGCCACATGGGCATAATATGAAGCAGCATTTGAGGCGCATGTCGAACATGATTAGTGAGCTGAAGGATGCAGGTCACACATTATCTGACGAGCAGCAAGTGCAGGCAGTGATCCGCTCTTTGCCCCACAGTTGGGAGCATATGAAAATCAACTTGACCCATAATGAGAATGTTAAGACATTTGAGGATGTCATGCGCCACCTTGAGCTAGAGGAGGATCGCCTTCTGGCAAATAAGATACAGACTGATGTCTATTTTGCTGGAACTAGTTCACATGGAGCTTCGAGCTCCAAGCGCAAGTATTCTGGAGGTTTTAAGAAGGGGAAAGGTAAAGGAGCGGGACCATCTGACAAAAAACCGAGATTTGAGAAGCATGGCAAAGGGAAACGTCCCTTCAAGAAGAACATTTCTAGGATGAAATGTTATAACTGTGGCAAGAAGGGTCACTTCGCTCGTGACTGTAGCGAGCCGAAGAAGGTAGAAATTCTTAAAACACTTGAAAGTATTAGTTACGTTTCAAGTTCTATATTTCTAACCGAATCTCATCCTTTGTGGACTGTAGACTCAGGGGCCACAGACCATGTAGCTAGAGACAGGAATACCTTTGTGGAATTTCGACGAATTCCACATGGAGCTAGGTGGATCTATGTAGGAAATAACTCAAGAGTTGAAGTTAAAGGAATTGGCACATGCCAACTCATCATGCGAGGTGGTCGCACTTTGTTCCTACACGATGTCCTATATGCTCCAGAGATTCGTCGGAATCTTGTTTCTGTATTGGTTTTAGTTAAACTTGGTTTTTGCATGAATTTTCATGACAATGGTGTGGATTTGTTGTTAGGTACAACTTTCTACGGATCAGGTTATTTTGTAGATGGTTTTATTCTGTTGGATGTTGAAGACATCAATGTGAATGTTAGTTATTCCCTGTTTACATCTGCCAATTCTTGTGATGATGATGTGAATATATGGCATGCTAGACTTGGTCATATTGGCCAACAACGAATGAATAGATTAGCCAAAGAGGGCTTATTGGGCAACATTGAAAAAGTCGAGTTGTCTACTTGTGAGCATTGCCTAGTGGGAAAAAAAACACGAAAACCATTTGGAAAAGGAACAAGGGCTGAATTACCACTGCAATTAATCCATACTGACATCTGTGGTCCTATGAATGTTAGGGCAAGATATGGGGCTGTTTATTTCATCACTTTTATAGATGATTTTACCCGATTTGGATATGTCTATTTGATCTCTCATAAATCTGAAGCATTAGATTGTTTTCAGAAATTTATGACCTTAGTGGAAAATCAATTAGATAAGAAAATCAAAGTGTTGAGATCCGATCGAGGTCGAGAATACTTATCTGATGAGTTCAGAAGTTTATGTGATGAAAAGGGAATAGAAAGACAGTTGTCTATTCCATATACTCCGCAGCAAAATGGTGTTGCAGAGAGAAGGAACAGAACCCTAATGGAAATGGTTAGGTCCATGATGGCACAGGCTAATTTGCCTATCACCTTTTGGGGTGATGCCTTGTTGACTGCCGTCTATATACTTAATCGTGTACCTTCAAAGTCAGTTTCTTCCACCCCATATGAGTTATGGACAGGTCGAAAACCAGATTTAAGTTTTCTTAGACCTTGGGGTTGTACTGCCTATACTCATGAGACCTCTCATAAATATGGAAAATTAGGTCCAAGAGGCAAGAAGAGTATTTTTATAAGATACTCAGAACACTCAAAAGGATATGTGTTCATAGGCGAGCAAGAAAGTGGAGGTATAACTGAGTTTGAATCTCGAGATGTCACGTTCTTAGAGAATGATTTTCCGAGAAAGGGAGAAATAGGTGAAGACTATTCCCTATTTGAGACATTGGATCAAGCCAGTAGGATAGTTGAATATAATGATCCAAGTGGGAGCAATGTGAGAAGTGGGGAGTTAAGTACTAATCAGTCTCAATTGCAACCACTTGATGAGTCAATGCCGCTATTTGATCCGAGTGGGAGCGTAATGGAGAATGAAGTACCTAGGGTACAATCTTCTCCACGACGAACAAATCGCAAAAGTATTCCCCGTCGACGCTTCGAGATCGAAGGGGAAGCTTTCATGATCGCTCCACAAGATGAAGATGAGCCAAGAAATGTAAATGAAGCTCTATCTTGCCATGATAAGGAAATGTGGATGAAAGCAATGGAAGAAGAAATGGAGTCAATGAGATCGAACCAAGTTTGGGAATTGGTTGATCTTCCAAAAGGACGCAGAGCCATTGGGAACAAGTGGGTTCTCAAAATAAAGCGTAAAGCTGATGGCTCGATTGAGAGACATAAGGCTCGCCTTGTGGCGAAGGAGTATAATCAACAAGAAGGAATTGACTATGAAGATACCTTTTCTCCTGTTGTAAGATTCACCTCTGTTCGTCTTATTTTGGCAATAGTGGCCAACTTGGATCTTGAATTGCATCAAATGGATGTAAAGACTGCTTTTCTCAATGGAGAATTAGAAGAAGAAATCTACATGGAACAACCTGCTAGGTTTGTTGTAGATGGCTAAGAACAAAAAGTATGTCGACTTTTGAGGTCGATATATGGCCTTAAGCAGTCTTCAAGACAGTGGTACATACGCTTTCATAATGCTATATTAGCATATGATTTTGAGATGATTCATGAAGATAAATTGCGTATATGTCAAGAGATCCAAAGGTCAATTTGTGATCTTATCATTATACGTTGATGATATACTTATTGCTGGAAGCAATATGGAGTTTGTCAAGACAGTCAAAAGTTGGCTATCTTCCAATTTTGAAATGAAAGACATGGGTGAAGCTACATACATTCTTGGAGTTAAGATCTCGAGAGATCGTTCGAAAAGGTTGTTATCTCTTTCACAAGAGACATACATAAATAAAGTCCTTGAACGATTTCAAATGAAAAATTGTAGACCCATTGATACTCCTATTGCAAAAGGTGAAGGCTTGAGTCGCAGATTGTGTCCTAAGACTCTAGAAGAGCAGGAACGAATGAAAAACGTTCCTTATGCAAGTGCCGTTGGAAGCTTAATGTACGCTATGATGTGTACAAGACCTGATATTTGTTACGCAGTTGGAATGGTAAGTAGATACCAATCTAACCCAGGTCAAGCACATTGGGCTGCTGTCAAGAGAATCATGAGATATCTGAAAGCTACTGCTGACTGTGCGTTGAGTTATCAAGGAAATGATCTGCAACTTGAGGGCTACACTGATGCTGATTGGGGAGGAGATTTAGATGAGAGAAAATCTACCTCTGGAAATGTGTTCTTACTGAATAATGGCGCCATATCATGGAGCAGTAAGAAACAGAATTGCATAGCCTTATCTACCATGGAAGCCGAGTTCGTGGCTTTGTCAGCAGCAGCGCAGGAGGGTGTCTGGCTTAAGAGATTTTTGGAACATTTAGGTGTTACTGGCAAGGCTGCAAGTCCAGTTTTGGTATACTGTGATAGCCAAGCAGCGATAGCTTACACCAAAGATCCCAAGTTCCATTGTAAGACCAAACACATAGACATTAAGTATAACTACGTTAAGGATGTAGTTGCACGAAACAATGTGAACGTACAGTATATATCTACGCATAGAATGTTAGCAGATCCGATGACAAAACCGATTCCTAAAGATGTTTTTCATAGTCATGTGAAATCTTTTGGATTGCGTAGAATGTGATATACTGAATATTGTAATTTCCCTGATTGTTCACTATTAATGAAGTATGAGATTATTGCCTATGAGTTTTTTTTATAATATTTATGGATGTTAAAGCTTGGTGCTTTATATTGAGAAAGTATGTCGGACAGATAGGAGATTGACCCACTCACACGGGTAATCGCCTCTATTTTCTGCGTGATAAATAGAAATGAGACAATTTTAAGTTCATTATCTAGGTGATAATTGAGAGCTGGAACTAAAAATATAAATGTCGCCTTAACATGATATTAAGATGAGGACTTAATATTTATTATGTCCGAAAGTGAAATAACCCACATGTTTCACTTTATCTGTCTTCATTGCCAGATGTGAGTTCTGATGGACACTTTTGAGTAAAGTAATTACGTGAACTCAGGTTAGACATTGAGTGTGTCTAGACTATCATCTGTACGGTATTAAGATACTTAGACATACGCTCCACAGGGAAGGAGAGAATACCGTAATACGTATTTCATATTACGTATGCAGAAATACGACCAATGAGAGTTGGCAAAAGTTTAAGATCTCAACTTTATAAGTTGTGTGAGACTCTCGAGGATAAGTGTTCCTCAATTGGTGCCCTCACGACTCTTCATTATTCTCGACATTTCTATTTAGTGTTCGCTATCTTAGAGTGTTGCCTATGGTCATGAGATTGATTCGATCTAAAGGGACATTTCTAGAAAAGCGAGCTAGATTGAAATTGAGAGATTTAATGGAAGAGGAAGATCGATTTAGAGTTTACGTTACATTATAGATTTATATTCACAGACCGGTCAGTTATGATTATTTTGTGTAATCATAATTGTGAATATAACACATCATACTTAAAAGAGATCAAGAGAGAGATATGTGAATGTGACTAATCGATCTAGGGTACTGCATACGAAAATCTACTGATGATCATGTCCAATGCTGAGCTGCTATATACTCCTAACAGATGTATAGCAACGAGCTCTCAATGTATGCTGGTCGCACGGATTATTTGTCGATATGAAACTTGCAGAGAAGAGGGTATTGTGTATAGCCCTTAATGTACACGAGTGAGAGTTATTAGTCCTCCGTTGACTAGTGGGAGCTGTTTGCCCATCATGGGCGAGTGGGAGATGTTGGAGCAAGTAGGTGCATGGGAACTATCGTGTGCGCCCATGCGGGCAATCACAACCCAAATTGTGGAATAACTGCCAAGGCAGTTACTTTTGAACGTGAGAGAAAAACTCACGTCAGTTTTTCTCTCTATATTACGATCAATTCTCCCAGAAGACTCACAGACTATCAGACTCTTTCTTGAACTTAATTTTTCTTGGTCGTTCGATTCTCGCAAGTCCGTTCGTTGGAGGCTCTTAATCTGTGGACAACGGGTACGTTCCCTCGCGTGATCGTACTCTGATCGGTGATACAAATTAGTGATCCATGGGCATGTTTCCGCACTATTTTCCGCACGATTATCGTCTCGATTAGGAATTAGTTTCCATCAATGGAGAACTTGAATTAAGGGAGAGCAGACCTAATACTAGAGCTCACATATGAGGAAGAGATTTTTATGATGCACGTATGAGTTGCATTGAAAAAGCACCATATTGGAGAATTGATGTAATATGAAGCATTTAATATATTTGCGTTGGCTCATAACTCATTAACTTAAACTTTTGAGTGAATGTCGATACAATTAAATATGTTGATGAGCTCGGACTAAAGGTTCTTGGCGATCTCCCTAGGTGAAGATATCAAACTTTTCTTGCGTGCTTCCAACACCTTGAGTTTCTCCAATTTAGCTAGATCTCGATGTGAAATTTGAAGGTCATTCGAGGTATCCTAGTGATAATGAGAAGAATTGAGCATAGTGGTCTATATGAGCTTTAAAGGGAAACATTGATGGATTTTTTTTTTGTGGCAACGTTGCATACATCTGTTTGAGAGTTTGAATCATATGGTGCTCGTTTGGAGCACATTGACGAGAAAAGATTAAATTTATTGAGTGAAAGGAATCATTTGTGCGATTATGTGAATGGCGAATTACAAGTGCTCTAACTTAGACAAACTGTAGAAAGTGCAATTCAATATGACTGTCAGGAAAACCACGAAAATTGTAGAGTTCATTCACTTGGATGTTCATAGGGTGTTGTGATTCCCTTCAAGGAAGAATACTAGATTTACGCTAATTGTTGTGGATGATTACTCAAGGAGATGTTTGTGCTAAGGAAGTTGAGTACCTTTATCAAAACGGAGATTGGTAAGATGATTATATATGTGCATACTGATAATAACATGGAGTTCCACTTGAAGCTATTAAACAAATTCTCCATGAAAAGTAGGCCGAATGAATGACCAAGTCTAGAAACACTTCAATCCACCATACTTCCCTAATCAAACTCAATATGAAATCTTATCCCCACATGAAAATTACAAATGTAAGAAAACCCTTCTTTAGTGATAATAAAATTCCGGCAAAAAAACCTATTTTAGAAGGGAAAGTGAGATAAATCAATCAAGTATTTGTGTTTTTTTTTCCCTTGCGCCTCCTCTTTCATGTGTTTATATCGAGTTCATATTTCTGGCGATGTCTGACTAGAAGGCAAGACCCTGAGCTAGAGAGCATCAAGAATTGTCTTAGTCAAGTTCTTGGTCTCTCTCCTATTCGCTTCAGTTTAGCCAAAAATGGTGAAATGTACGTGGCTTCTAACATCTACCGTCTCATCTGGGCAGCTCACTGGCATGGTCCACCTGTGTTTGCATGATTTGTTTTGTGATTGCCAGTCAGTTTCTACTCATTAATTGCGTGGATGATACAAACGATTTTTCTGGCTAAAGATACA
Source organism: Psidium guajava (assembly GCA_016432845.1). Lineage (NCBI taxonomy): Eukaryota > Viridiplantae > Streptophyta > Magnoliopsida > Myrtales > Myrtaceae > Psidium > Psidium guajava. The sequence goes on from CM028229.1 coordinate 12,702,628, forward strand.
AATCTCATTGTATTGAATGCGATTCTAAAATAGTCCAAAACAGTCGTTTTTTCGCGGTCATTTTCATGGACCTCCTAATCTTAATCCCTCCCTCCTCGTTTACAAAAACTTCAATTGCAACGTAATTTTCTATGAGAAAACATCAATCAAGTGGGTCATTGAGCACCAAAGTCGGTTTCATTATTACGTGTTCTATTACGTGTTCATGTAGTGATCTCTAGCCAGCAGAAGGCTATGTATCCTCTCAAGTAAAATCTGCAGAAAAGTCAGGAAGTCTGTGCTGTCACAAATAGCCCTCTCAACAACAGCAAAGTAGCTTTCGGCTTTTCTTGCTTTGTCAAGGCGAATTGCTTGTTGAGCGTATAATATTTATCCCGAGACGCTGCAATTCTAAACTTCTCTACTACAATTTTTGCTACAGAAGCGAATTGCCTTTGACCACCTCCAACAAATATAAAAGTTTAGGCATGTCTTGTTTTCTAACTTGCCACAACATGCTCAGTGAAAATTTACACACCAAGGTAAAGTAACGAATCAACATTCAACTCACTCATTGCGCAACTTATTGAAGTTTCCTGGTCAGGGATGATAAAGAGTAAGAGCAATCATAAACTCGGAGCATTAGGTGTAACGACAGAGTTATGGACAAGAAACTACGGTTTTACTCGGTGGATTAGAGAAATGACCATCAGTACAAGATCTAACTACAGGAAAAAAGATGAATTGAGTCATCTAAAGCATGAACGAGCAAAACATTAACTACTTGCTATCCATGCTAGATCTGGAAACAAATACAAAATAGACATCTAGGATGATGTTATGACATACCAGCATGAAATCCTATATATCCAAACTTGTGATGCGAAATATCAAACGAAGTTCATATTGCTCAAAGAGCTACAAAATCCCAGTTATGGGCAACTGAAAATTCGAACTTAAACTTCATGCTGAAGTTAAGATGTTACAATTTGCTCAGATGCTGCCATAAATATTCTTTGCGCCAAAAAGAATATTTATGGCAGGCCTCTTTCATGGTAGGCCTCTTTCTTGTTGTGGCCCAAACATGCGATTACATTTTGTAGTGCTTTTTGTGTGTGACTGTGAAAGGAGAACTCCATACCTCCAGGAAAAAAGCAATGCTGGTTCGTTACCCTGCAAATGTGGGTATTTTTCACCATTTTAAGCTATATACATATGCACCCAAAAAAAAAAAAAACAACTAAACGGTACTAATATATCGGAATTTATGACAAAACTCTTATCACTTAAGTATATACAACGTGATGGCGAGATTTACTCAAAACGATCGCCCTAACACGTCTGTTCAAGAATATTACTTCGTGATAATATCTTTAAAAGAAGTATAAAAGTCTACACTCAAGTACTTTCTCGGTGCAAAAAAGAAAATGCAAATTTATGTACTTTTGTCCATCGCATTCTTCTCTTTAAAAATTAATTTTTAAACTTTTTGTTTTGTTGTTGATGAATTAGCAGTTAACCACGTAAGGAAAATACGAATCTCAGCTAACCAACATGAAACGAAAACAAAATTAAACATTGAAGAAATGGAAAAGTTGTAACTCAGTAGCTAAATATCCACTGTAGATGTACGTGCGATTGTCTTGAGCGTTTTGTCGAACCTTTTTTTTTTTTTTTGCAATCACATTATTTGATATTTCTTCATTTAATTTAAGAAAATCGCACACACTACTATAATGGATTTTTAGTCAATGAAAGATGCTCTCATTGGAACAATAATTTATATCTAAATATATTTGTGGATGATTTTCATTTATTCATTTTTGTAAGTGATAAAATTTTTAGAAAAATATCATTGAAATAATTTATTTTCCACGAAATGAAAGGAGCTTTAAATTCCAACGTAATTTTCAGAATCTTAGTAGCTCATATTGATATACATCTCTCTCCATCACCCATATTCATTTCGCCAAATTTTCCGCTGAACTAAGTCACCATGAAAAGAACAAAAAATTGTTGATTATTTGATACGAATTATGCTAGGTAAATTTTATAAACAGAAAGTAGTAAAATGTTTTCATCATTGTTAATTTACAATATTAAAACACATTTAAATTCAACGTCATTCGTTGAAGAACAAAATTTGGTTTAACATGTGTTGAGTTTGACTCAATGAACAAACTCGACCCAAAATAAATTAAAGTAAAATCTGAAAGTTGAATATTTGTGGACGTCCATTATGGGAATCTAGATTTCCTATTTGGCTTTGGAGTGCGGAATTCAAAAAAAGAGGAAACTAGATATTTGGAAGAACTCATGCTGCAATTTTGAGAACAATCCACCAAAACTTGTAGTGCTGGAGATAATGTTATGGCGACGATGCAATCTTATGCACAAAGTAGATTGCTGCAGTTGATTTTCAAATTATGTGATAAGAACGTCTCGATCTCAGCCAAGTTTTTGCACCAAGTAATTAAAGATAGGACGCTGCTAGTCTCAAAAGTCTAATAGTACAATCAATTATTTCTAACCACACAAATTCTCAATCAATGAGTGCTTTATGCAAAACACACGATCATAGTGTGTGGATTTATAATTGAGATTGTTTTGTCCCTGATAGTATTGTTAGGAAAGCGTTTTCCTTAAAGATATATAATATATGAGAGGCAAAGGCACATTTTGTAACATAGTAACCATGCAAGTCAGGTTTACTTAGCCTAGGCTTTCATTCCCACTGTCTCTAGTGCACCATCTTCTGCAGGCGTGCGTTTTGAGAAAAATTTCGTGCAATATTCCTTCTCAGCGCGCCTCAAGTTCATTAATTGCAAAATGCTGATAAGGACCTACAGGCTAATCTAGGTTGCTGTGACATTTGTCGAGGCGAACCATCCTTAGGATAGAGGCTGAATCGTCACATCCATTCATTTCTTCGCCATTTTCGTCGTCGTAAAATGTATTGGTAGGGAAAAGCTAATAATACTGCGCCTCGACTAACAAACGTAAATGGACGTCTTCTGATTCTGATAGATAATGACCGAAGATCACACGTAACTCGAGCAAAACTTAGAGCATTTTAATGGTAGTTTACCATTCAAAAAGAAAAATTATTTGAGAGATAGGAGTGAGCACACGGTGTGTAATAGTCAGTGCAAGCAACACCACCGCAGCAATAACGGAGCGGACCGCCCACGGGCTGCTGCAGTATTTTCGCTTGGGACTTGATCCTCTTGATGTACTCCTCGAGGCTTCACCTCCGGTTGTACTGGAGGAAGCTTTGCAGATACCGCAGCTTCTGACTTTCCATTGGCTTGAGGTTTTTATTGTCACGGTGATGAGGTCCAATTGTGACGACGCGGGTTGTGTAGGCCTCTTCGTTTCCCACCAGAGCTTATCTGGAATGATGTAGATACAACAGTCTACCGATGTTGCAGAGAGTTGCTTCAATCTGTTGGTTATTGAAGTTACGAGTGTTGGAGGTTATTGGTTTTGAGAGAGAAGATGATCTTTCAGTTGCTTGAAGTATTACATCAAGAGACATCAAGTTTGGAATGCTCAACAGTGTTACCTTCGACGTAGGAAACCCTAGAGTTTAAATGCGAGTTATTAGACTCCAGCCCGTAAATACGCTTTCACCTATTGGGCTTGTATGTGAACATATTATTTGGATTATATATATTAATAATATATCCAATAATCTCCTCCTATGTTCACTATACAGCACAATTCAATAAGGTGGTCAGTGTAATGTTCAAACAAATATGAATCATCCATATTCGATTCAAGACAATCAATTCGGATTTAAACTCAATCATTATTTGCAATCCAAATGAGTGAATCATTGTCGCGACCTAAAATTCAGTTTTAGGTTAATGGATTATCATGCTAATTAGATTAACTAACCTAACACGGACCCTCCCAAACCTTACTGAATTGTAACATTGGTATTTTTTGTGTAAATGATTTTAAGATTTGGAGTTGCCACTAATCATTTTTTGGTAGGTCGATTAGAAACCTAACTAAATTAGCGGGAGAACTAAATTACTTCTACGAACCATAGATTGTGAGTTCGGGGACTTGGTTACACTAGTTAATTAAAACTAATGTCCTTTCGGTACCTTAATTTCATGGACGTCCTAATTTGGCAACTGAGGCTTGGTTTACTCCTAAGGCTTTAGTGGGGTGATCTCTTTTGTATTTTTCACTTTTTAGATGGGATGCATGGATGGTAATGAGTGCATGGATAAGCAAAACGTGTACATGCGAACGTAGACATGCAGTCGTGAATATGCGAGCATGGATATACGAATACAAACAGGCGGATGTGAAGACGTACGGATACGACATATGGATTAGAAGACACATGAATACAACATGCAAATACAAAGACACACGAATACGATATGGAAACGTGACATACGTACATGGACGTGCGAATGCTACATATGTACATGGACATGCATATGTGACATGTGTAGGTGAATCATGTATATGTAGACATGCATACACGACAAGTGAACGCGGACATGCGAACGCGACACGAATAAATCATCAAAAATAGGATTGGCCAGTCGAAATAACCCGTTTCCTAGTTTTTGGGATTTTTCTGAATCTTCTAGAATTTTTCAAGACAGTTTGCCTGTGAGGGGCAAAATCGTCATTTTGAAAACATCAGGAAGGAAAGTCATCAAAAATAGGATTGGTCAGTCGAAATGGTCCGTTTCTTAATTCTTGAGGTTTTTCTCAGTTTTCTGAAATTTTAGAGACAATTTGCCTATGAGGGGCAAAATCATCATTTTGAAAACATTAAGAAGGAAAGTCATCAAAAATAGGATTAATCAGTCAAAATGGTCCGTTTCCTAGCTTTTTTTTTGTTATTCTGAATTTTTTCAGAATTTTCCGAGACAATTTGCCCATAAGAGGCAAAATCGTCATTTTGTAAAAATTGGGTTAGAAATTCACCAAAAATAGGATTGGCCAGTCGAAATGGCCCGTTTTTTAGTTTTTTTTTAGTTTTTCTTTTGAAAAGTTTCTTTTGAATATGCATGAATCAATGACGATATGAACATGTATGTGGCATGGCAAAACATGCATGATCTACACTATGTGAAATGCACATGAATGACATTCTTTTGGTATTTTCGAATTGAATAAGATTGACGATGCAAAACATTATAAACACAATATCAGAAGATGCAATATATTCCCTGAAGCCGGAAGAGGGAGCAAGTTAACGACTTCTGTGCAATGTTACAACCTCCAATGAGGGACCCGGCTTTGGCTCGGCCTACCCATTCTGGGGTTTGATGCAAGAATTTAAATTGCAGAAAGTAAAAGACCTCCAACGAGGGCCCCGACCTTGGCTTGGTTTACCCATTCTGGGGTTTGATGGTGCAAGAATTTAAATTGCAGTAAATAAAGAACCTCCAACGGGGGACTCGGCCTTGGCTCGGCCTACCCATCGTGGGGTTTGATGGTACTGGAATTAAATTGCAGGAATTTAAATCACAGTAAGTAAAAACCTCTAATAGGTGGTTTGGCATTGGCTTGGCTCTTCCCTTTGGGGTTTAATGGTGCATGAATTTAAATTGCAGTAAATAAAAACCTCTAATGGGCGGCCTAGCATTAGCTTGGCTCTTCCCTTTGGGGTCTAAGGTGCAGGAATTTAAATTGCAGTAAATAAAAACCTCTAATGGGCGACCTAGCATTGGCTTGGCTCTTTCCTTTGGGGTCTAAGGTGCAGGAATTTAAATTGCAGTAAATAAAAACCTCCAATGGGCAGCCTAGCATTGGCTTGGCTCTTCCCTTTGGGGTCTAAGATGCAGGAATTTAAATTACAGTAAATAAAAACCTCCAATGGGCGGCCTAGCATTGTCTTGACTCTTCCCTTTAAGATTTAAGGTGTAGGAATTTAAAATTGCAATAAATAAAAGACCTCTAATGGATGGGCTTTACTCTTTCCATTTTGGGGTTTGACGGTGCAAAAATTAAATACAAGGAATTGATTCAACAATTCTAGTCAAAATTCGCAGACGGATCGCTGAAAATTTGGTGAGGGCACTTGAGAGCTTGTCTGTAATAATTTGCACCTTCATGGAATTTGCCGCTGGTAAGAGACTGGCCTTTTTCCTAACACAAAATATGGGTAAATGGGAGTGGGTAGTGTAGACAATTTGTGCTAATTTGCGATTAAAACCACAAATAAATGAATAAATAAAAACACTTAGCTCGAATTTGCTTACTCGTTGATGATGATTGTCCTGACCCTCTAAATTTTTTTTTAAATTTTAAAGGGGTTAACGGATTATTAGGTTAATTAGATTTGACTAACCTAACGCGGACCCTCCCAAGCCCTACCGAATTGCAACTTTGGTTTTTGTTTAAATGATTTTGAAATTTGGAGTCCCCACTAATCGTTCTTGGTAGGTTGATTAGAAACCTAAATAAATTAGCGGGATAACTAATTTATTCTTGCGAACTAGAGATTATGAGCTCGGGGACTTGGTTACACTAGTTAATTAAAACTAATGCCCTTTCGGTATCTTAATTTCATGGATATCCTAATTCGGCAACTCAGGCTTGGTTTATTCCTAAGGCTCTAGTAGGGTATTTTCTTTTGTGTTTTCACTTTTTAAATAGGATGCATGGATGGTATATATTTTTATTTGTTATATTTTTTTAAGTGTTAAAGATTCCCTGAAGCCGAAAGAGGGAGTGTGTTAACGACTTCTGTGCAGTATTACGACCTACTCATCTTTTGGGTTTGATGATTCAAAAATTAAATTATAAGAAGTACATCACAGTGAATAAACACCTCCAATGGGAGGCCTAGCATTGGCTTGGCTCTTCCCTTTGGGATTTAAGGTACAGGTATTTAAGTTGCAAGTATTTAAACTACTGTAAATAAAAACCTCCAATGGGAGGCTAAGCATTGGCTTGTCTCTTCCCTTTGGGATTTGAGCTACAGGTATTTAAGTTGCAGGTATTTAACTACTGTAAGTAAAAACCTCCAATGGGAGGCTAAGCATTGGCTTGGCTCTTCCCTTTGGGATTTATGGTATAGGTATTTAAGTTGTAGGTATTTAACTACTGTAAGCAAAAACCTCCAATGGGAGGCTAAGCATTGACTTGGCTCTTCCCTTTGGGATTTAAGGTACAAGTATTTAAGTTGCAGGTATTTAACTACTGTAAGTAAAAACCTCCAATGGGAGGCTAAGTATTAGCTTGGCTCTTCCCTTTGGGATTTATGGTGCAGGTATTTAAATTGCGGATGGACTTTGTCCTCTCCATTCTGGGGTATGAATTCTTTAAAATAAAATACAACGAATTGATTCAACAATTTGAAATTTGTGCGCGCTTGAGGATTCCTCCAAGCCGATTTTATGCTTCCATAGGGTTGACCATTGATATAGAGCTGCGGCTTCCTGAAATAAAATAGAGTGAAGTGTCAGTATACAAAATATGTGCTAATTTGCACCTAAAACCAGAAGAGTGGAAAGAGTACTTATCTCCCGTTTTTTTGGAGGGATTTCTATAATTGATTTTCGCTCTCTATGTTCCAAATATAGAGAGTTTCGTTTGAATTAAGAGGGACTTTTAGTCACAAATCAGTTGAGAAATCGGTGGACAACTTAGGAGCTTGTCTGGGCCGATTTTTGCATCTTTACGAGATTTTTGCTGTTGACATAGAGATATCCTTCTCCTGACATAAAATATGGGAAAAAAATGGGAGATGGAGAAAGTGTATACAATTTGTGCTAATTTGCGAGTAAAACCATAAATAAATGAATAAATAAAAACACTTAGCTCGAATTTGCTTGCTCGTTGACGAGGATGAACTCTTGATTTATATTGATCGATGAAGGAATTTGTGATGATAACCCCTACCTTTAAACTCCCATCATCTTCAAAATCTCTCTCTTTTGGTATTTTCTTTCTCTCAAATTTTTCTTCAATCTCTCAAAACTCTCTCAAACATCCAAAATTTTCTCTCCAAAAAAATTCCCTCTCTTAAGCTCACTTCTTCCTCCTTTTATAATCTACTCATCTATCTCCCATTCTAATTTTTCCACTAACTCTATCTCCTATTCTAATTTCTCCATTAACTCTTCTTCATTTTCATCTTCCATTCTCCATCTCTATCTCACATTCTAATCTCTATACTAACTCTTCTTCATCTTCATCTTCCCTTCTCCATATTTATCTCCCATTCTAATTTCTCCACTAACTCTTCTTCATCTCCATCTTCCCTTCTCTATTCTTATCTTCCATTCTAATTTCTCTACTAACTCTTCTTCATCTTCATCTTCCCTTCTCTATTCTAATCTTATTTTCTCCATCCATTCTTCTCCAACTTCTCTTCTTCATCTCCTCTTCTCCATCTTCCCTTCTCTATTCTAATTTATCCACTAACTCTTCTTTTTGTTATTTGTAAAATAATCCTTCAAGAGTTAGGTATTTGCACTCTAGTCCTTGAATTTTAAGTATTTACAATTCAGTCCATGAAAAAATATATTTCTTTAAGTCCAAATCTCTTCACAATTTTTGACACACCAAAATTTACCACATGTCAAATTTAAGCTCATTTCTTACCGTTGAAAATAATGCAGAATTTAATTAAAGCCCTTTTGCAAAATTGAGTCATTCTGGGTATAATTGAGCCAAGATAAAAATTTAAAATATTAGAAGACAATATCACAACTCATAAAAAGTGAAAATTAAAAATAAGTTGACTCAAATTAAAATTTTTTAGGTCCGATTCGAGATTATACTCGTGAAGGAACATGTGACTCGAATTGGATTTTTATGAATTTGCGATGGCCAATATGAAAATAGATTTAAAATAAAAATATTAACTATCTTTGTGTATTTTTTTGGCCTCAAATGTTATTTTTCCAAAAATTTCAAGTATTTTTGTATTTTTTTTTAAAAAATTAAAAATATATATATAATATGAAAATTTATTTTTTGTTCAAAAATGGTTGCCTAGGTTTGGCCAAGGCTTCCATAGTTGATTTTGCAATTTTCTTATTTTTTCTTTATTTTTCATGGATTTTCGAAAATAAAAATACTAAAAAATACTGAAAATATGAAAAATCATTTTTTGGTCAAAATTAGTTCTCTAGGCTTGGCTAAGGTCCCCAAAGTTGATTTTTCAATTTTATGAATTTTTATGGATTTTTTTTATTACTTTAGCAATAGAAAAAATGATTAAAAATCAGGTGTCAACAGCTGCCCCTCTTTGAAAGGAAGTTCGGTAGAGGTTCATTTCAAAGACGAGATGACACCTGAATTCTAATCGACTCAATACAAGGAAATAAAAAGAGTCGTGACATGAATGTTCCACTGAAAATGAAATGAAAACCTAAGGATTCGTTATATAAAAAAACTTTAGGGTGGTTGAACTTGAACCAGTATGGTGGATCAACCCATGGTAGATTCCTAATAAAAGGATTCTACTGATTAAATTTTGATTGAGATTTGGCCCGTATGGTAGGTCACCCCATGGAGATACTTGTAAGAAGGACTTGTTGCCTGTAGAAAGGACTTGGTGCCTGTAAAAAGAACTTTGTGCCTGTAAAAAGGACTTTGTGCCTGTAAAAAGGACTTGGTGCCTGTAAAAAGGACTTGTGCCTGTAAGAAGGACTTAATGCCTGTAAAAAGAACTTAATTTGCTTGTAAGAAGGACTTGATTTGCCTGTAAAAATGACTTAATTTGCCTGTAAGAATGACTTGATTTGCTTGTAAGAAGGACTTACTTTGCCTGTAAGAAGGACTTTGTGCCTGTAAGAAGGACTTGCTTTGCCTGTAAGAAGGACTTTGTTTGCCTGTAAGAAGGACTTGATTTGCCTGTAAGAAGGACTTTGTGCCTGTAAGAAGGACTTGATTTGCCTGTAAGAAGGACTTTGTGCCTGTAAGAAGGACTTGGTTTGCCTGTAAGAAGGACTTAGTTTGCCTGTAAGAAGGACTTGATTTGCCTGTAAGAAGGACTTGATTTGCCTGTAAAAAGAACTTAATTTGCTTGTAAGAAGGACTTGATTTGCTTGTAAAAAGGACTTAATTTGCCTGTAAGAAGGACTTGATTTGCTTGTAAGAAGGACTTACTTTGCCTGTAAGAAGGACTTTATGCCTGTAAGAAGGACTTGGTTTGCTTGTAAAAAGGACTTTATGCCTGTAAGAAGGATTTGGTTTGCCTGTAAGAAGGACTTAGTTTGCCTGTAAGAAGGGCTTGGTGTACCTCAAAGGGTGCCATTCTGAAATCTGGGGAGACCAGGAATCCTGCATAAGCTCAAACCCAAATTATATTCTCTTGTCGCTTTAGGAATAAATCAAAGAGGCAGAGATCAAAAGGTCTCGAACATTTCTGTCCTTGAGACAAATCATGATTTATTGAAGAAGGTGGATACCTGTATATACCGTAATGGATTCGAGTATCCCAACAACCGTCAGAATTCATTCTCTTGAAAGGTTCAGGTTGAAGATATACTTACTTGAGAATTTGGAAGAAATGCTTGGTGGCTTCTCGACAACCAGGCTTGTTCATTCAATAATCGCCGAATGAATTTCAAGACTTTGGAAGGTAACTCAAACACCGGGAATGTGTTGCCTGTCAGGCAATGTCAGAGCTAACATGTGCAAGCATTTTCATCAATGCGTTCATTGGTTCATACAAAATTGTTCAGCTAAGTTGGCAATGATTAGAAGTAGTTTGTGTGATAACTCATGATGCAATCAATCAAAATGTGGATCATGCAAAACTATTCTGTCAAGTTTGCATTACCAATTCTATTTAAGGAGGTTCTCATAATATGAACGCCTCGAATGTAATCTGAATGGGGGACTTTAGTCCGAAGGGGCTTTCTCTCACTCTGGGGAAATGCTGTTTATCCGTAGATTAAAATGTTAGACTTGTGTGGAAATAGTTTACCTTTCCTCATCCTGTCATGCCCCATTCTGCACATTTGATGTCTCCTGTGCAGTTTATGCTCTAAGTTGGAGTTGGTAAATTAAACACGCGGAATGGTCATGCATAATTCATGAACTGTGTAAACACAATGCAGATGTGACAATTTTTTTAGCATAATGTGTGTTTATATAATGTGCAAATATGGGCGGATTTGAATTGCCCCTGGTATGTGGACGGACCGAACAAATTGGGAAGCCTACTCCTTATGTCGAGGGGCGGTTCGTCTCAACTTTGCCCCTGTGCGATGAAGCATATGGGTGAGGGAGTATTTCGGTTTGCTTAATAACAGCGACCGCCGTGGTTTAGCGGTTGAATGCCCCTGCAAAAAGTAGAGAAATTATTCTTGAAATCAAACGAGATAAGGAAGACGTATTTGCTTTTTTTGCTTCAGAACTTGTGATTAATTTGCCCCATTTTTCACCAAAATAGATCTTATCAGATGATCATAATTTTCTTTTGGGATTTGTCTCCTTCAACATGTTAAATGTTAGGATAAATATTTCCTGTAAAAAGAAAAGGAGACATGTCAGCCAGTATTAAAAGGGATAAATTGGAAACGATACTGATTTATCCTTCGTCTTGAATGCCTTGCACGAGTCTTTTACCAGTTTTGCTGGATTGAATTTTCCTCGACTTTTGTTGGGCGTCTCACCATTATGGCAAGACTATGGTAAAATACTGACTTTGATATTACTCGTTGAGTATTCCTGTTTGCAAAAAGAAATGCACAAAAAGTTGTTTCATTTACTTATAATACTTACAACATTCCCCACCATTGGGGATCGAACTCGGGACATTTCGGACCTCCTGTCATCCCCCCATACCATTCGGTCCATTAGACTGTAGGTGTCCATGGGGCTTTCCTTTCAAAGGTTAATCCTTGGGGATAACGCAGCCTTATTGTATCACCTTGGGCCATGTTACGGTATTTTCTCTAGGTAATTTGCAATCCCTGTTAAGAATGGAATAAAACAATTCGAGACTTGAGATGATTATGTGTAAATTAGAATGATACAGAATTACCCATGTCTAAGATTGTTCGGATCTTTCGCTTGTCTTTTTCTTTAACCGAAGCTGTCCATCCCGTGGTAATGTCCATGAGTTGATTTGCCCTCAATTTAGCACGATCAGGAAATTTGGTTTTTGGATACGACTGTATTCTCGAGTCGCTTTTGCAAATTCCTGAAAATAGAAGGGATCAAATTTAAAACCGGAGCAATTTAAAGGTAAATTGGAACGATACAGATTTACCCTTCAAATTTACGCGGATTTCGTCTCGATATTAATTTTTTCGAGTTTGGTGCGGTTAACGGCTCCGAGCATTTAATAGGGGGGAAAGGGAAATGATTACTTCTAGCTTGTGCGTTAATTTTGGACATCGACAAAAGGCGAGAACGTGCGATGAAACTAAGTAGACGTATTCGTCTAGGTTTAATCTTCTTCATGATGCTTTCGCGGGTTGCGGTAGACGATGATATCAAGAACATTAGAGAGGCATTCCGTGTGGCTTTCCACCAGCCGCCTAGAGACCCGCGTTCAATCATGTAAATTAGTGTGCCAATAAATTTGGTCATTTGTTGCGTGCCCCACTTCAACAGTGTTTTGTTTCTTTCGGTGCCCACTTGCTCTTGTCGGGCGCTTGTAGCATCGGGAGAAATACTTGTGGGTCACATTCATTAATAGAACCTCGGTCCTCTAAAACGCTCCGCGTGTTTCGGATCCGAGGAAATTTTAAGACCGGTCTCTGGTTGATTTAATCAGGTTAAGGTACTTGTTTCACGGGTCCTGATTATATAATCCATATTATCTTTCAAAAGACGCGGGATCCTCTGCAATACATTAAATATGCCCCCGTGTTTAATCAGTATAAATCCACCGTCATATCAGAATACACTGCCCATACAAGTTTACGGATTGACACAACTCTGTCTGTCAAAGATGGACAGTGCTCGTTTGCCCCCTGAATTAACGGTTGAAGCCTCGATGTTTTTCGTTTTTTGGTATTTCTGAAGATGATTCTTGATATATTATTGAACTTAATTTTTACACCCGTCTGGGGTATCTAGGATCTCTCTGCAAAAGAAAAGGATATAATTAGTATGCGACACAAGGAATGTCGATCCATGACTCCTATATTAGTCCAATTTGATTTTTCTATTTTATAGAGAAATCAGAAGAAAAAAAAATTTCCTTAGGAAGAAATGGGTTGATTTCTGATACAGAATTTTCTTGCAGATTTATTACTCTCATTTTTTATTATTTTTTATTATTTTTTTTAAAGGAATATGACAAAATCTCTTGACGTTTACTAAAATTTTTGAAGGAATTTCCTTTTTATCAAAATAAATTTTTAGAGGTAAATTTGTCAGGAAAATTTTATTTTTATTGAAGTGGGAAAGACATGACAGAAATCCTTTATTGGTCAACAAAATTCCCCCGAGACATTAGTCCAATTTTATTTAGAGAAACTTTTCTTAGAAAAACATGAGCGAAGTTCTCGAAAAGAATTTTCTTGCAAGTCTTTATAATTTGAAAAATGTGATAAAATCACTTGATTTTTACCAAAGTTATTTTTAGGAATTTTTCTTTTTATTGAAATAAATTTTCCAGAGGAAAATTTGTCAGGAAAATTTCATTTTTATTGAAGCAATACAAACACGACAAAAATCTTTTATTGGTTAATAGAATTCCCCCGAAGAGATTTTTTTTTTCACATCATTTTTTCATTTTTTTAGGAAATGGGGGACAAATTTAATTTTTATTTTCTTTTAAAAGAATGGTCGTAATATCAAGTTTAAAAACTAACTGACACCTAGCATGGATCGACCGAAAATAAATACAAGATAAAATTAGAGAACTTACTTTTACCTTGGAAAAATGCAAATCACATAGTCATGCGCATGACTCAAGTGAGGAGTTGACTCTAGAAAATAAAAGAAGGAGAGACAGAGTATGGACCTAAAAGGTCCCCACTATCTGAATTGACAACCCTACCCTCCGCGCAATCAAACGACAATGGGAAGAATTGTCAATTCAGATAATGAGCGGGATAAAATATGGTCAACCCAAGCGCAATCGACGCAAGAGTTTTACATATTCGATCCCTATCTATGGTTACCTAGGAAAATTTCGCGACTTGGGTTTAGACGCTTGTGTGTACAGGTGTCGTGATCCTCAGAATATGTAAGACATGCACAACAATTGATATCAAAACAACGCTTCTAGAAATGTGCGAAATTAAATAAATAATCCCAACACCGAACCTGCAAAACAAATGGGTTAGTCAAACATTCTGCCCCTTATAACTCCCATCCTGCAAAAACATATAACACCTATAGAATGAGTCCCAAACAAGATCGCCAGAAGCGAGGTATCCATGAAATTTTCATTGGCCTAAGTCCACTAAGACTTTTAAAATTTCGAAAAAAATTCAAGTATTCCAACTAGTATCTTTTTTCGAAAATTTAAAAACCCCTTCCCTAGCGGAGTCGCCAGTCTGTCGCGATCCTCTAAAAAAATTTTAAATTTTAAAGGGATTAACGGATTATTAAGTTAATTAGATTTGACTAACTTAACGCGGACTCTCCCAAGCCCTACCGAATCGCAACTTTGGTTTTTGTTTAAATGATTTTGAAATTTGGAGTCGCCACTAATCGTTCTTGGTAGGTCGATTAGAAACCTAAATAAATTAGCGGGAGAACTAATTTATTCCTGCGAATCAGAGATTATGAGCTCGGGGACTTGGTTACACTAGTTAATTAAAACTAATGCCCTTTGGGTACCTTAATTTCATGGATATCCTAATTCGGCAACTCAGGCTTGGTTTAATCCTAAGGCTCTAGTAGGGTATTCTCTTTTGTGTTTTCACTTTTTAAATAGGATGCATGGATGGTATATATTTTTATTTGTTATATTTTTTTAAGTGTTAAAGATTATCTGAAGCCGAAAGAGGGAGTGTGTTAACGACTTCTGTGCAGTATTACGACCTACTCATCTTTTGGGTTTGATGATTCAAAAATTAAATTATAAGAAGTACATGACAGTGAATAAACACCTCCAATGGGATGCCTAGCATTGGCTTGGCTCTTCCCTTTGGGATTTAAGGCACAAGTATTTAAGTTGCAAGTATTTAAACTACTGTAAGTAAAAACCTCCAATGGGAGGCTAAGCATTGGCTTGGCTCTTTCCTTTGGGATTTAAGGTACAGGCATTTAAGTTGTAGGTATTTAACTACTGTAAGTAAAAACCTCCAATGAGAGGCTAAGCATTGGCTTGGCTCTTCCCTTTGGGATTTAAGGTACATGTATTTAAGTTGCAGGTATTTAACTACTGTAAGTAAAAACCTCCAATGGGAGGCTAAGCATTGGCTTGGCTCTTCCCGTTGGGATTTAAGGTACAGGTATTTAAGTTGCAGGTATTTAACTACTGTAAGTAAAAACCTCCAATGGGAGGCTAAGCATTGGCTTGGCTCTTCCCTTTGGGATTTAAGGTACAGGTATTTAAGTGGCAAGTATTTAAACTACTGTAAGTAAAAACCTCCAATGGGAGGCTAAGCATTGGCTTGGCTCTTCTCTTTGGGATTTAAGGTACATGTATTTAAGTTGCAGGTATTTAACTACTGTAAGTAAAAACCTCCAATGGGAGGCTAAGCATTGGCTTGGCTCTTCCCTTTGGGATTTAAGGTACATGTATTTAAGTTGCAGGTATTTAACTACTGTAAGTAAAAACCTCTAATGGGAGGCTAAGCATTGGCTTGGCTCTTCCCTTTGGGATTTAAGGTACAGGTATTTAAGTTGCAGGTATTTAACTATTGTAAGTAAAAACCTTCAATGGGAGGCTAAGCATTGGTTTGGCTTTTCACTTTGGGATTTAAGGTACAGGTATTTAAGTTGCAGGTATTTAACTACTGTAAGTAAAAACCTCCAATGGGAGGCTAAGCATTGGCTTGGCTCTTCCATTTGGGATTTATGGTGCAGGTATTTAAATTGCGGATGGACTTTGTCATCTCCATTCTGGGGTATGAATTCTTTAAAATAAAATACAACGAATTGATTCAACAATTTGAAATTTGTGCGCGCTTGTGGACTGCTCCAAGCCGATTTTATGCTTCCATAGGGTTGACCATTGATATAGAGCTGCGGCTTTCTGACATAAAATAGAGTGAAATGTCAGTATACAAAATATGTGCTAATCTGCACCTAAAACCAGAAGAGTGGAAAGAGTACTTATCTCCCGTTTTTTTGGGAGGGATTTCTATAATTGATTTTCGCTCTCTATATTCCCAATATAGAGAGTTTCTTTTGAATTAAGAGGGACTTTTAGTCACAGATCAGTTGAGCAATCGGTGGACAGCTTAGGAGCTTGTCTGGGCCGATTTTTGCATCTTTACGAGATTTTTGCTGTTGACATAGAGATATCCTTCTCCTGACATAAAATATGGGAAAAAAATGGGAGATGGAGAAAGTGTATACAATTTGTGCTAATTTGCGAGTAAAACCATAAATAAATGAATAAATAAAAACACTTAGCTCGAATTTGCTTGCTCGTTGACGAGGATGAACTCTTGATTTATACTGATCGATGAAGGAATTTGTGATGATAACCCCTACCTTTAAACTCCCATCATCTTCAAAATTTCTCTCTTTTGGTATTTTTTTTCTCTCAAATTTTTCTTCAATCTCCCAAAACTCTCTCAAACATCCAAAATTTTCTCTCCAAAAAAATTCCCCCTCTCAAGCTCACTTCTTCCTCCTTTTATAATCTACTCATCTATCTCCCACTCTAATTTTTCCACTAACTCTTTCTCCCATGCTAATTTCTCCACTAACTCTTATTCATTTTCATCTTCCATTCTCCATCTCTATCTCACATTCTAATCTCTCCACTAACTCCTCTTCATCTTTATCTTCCCTTCTCTATATTTATCTTCCATTCTAATTTCTCCTCTAACTCTTCTTCATCTCCATCTTCCCTTCTCTATTCTTATCTTCCATTCTAATTTCTCTACTAACTCTTCTTCATCTCCATCTTCCCTTCTCTATTCTTATCTTATTTTCTCCATCCATTCTTCTCCAACTTCTCTTCTTAATCTCCTCTTCTCCATCTTCCCTTCTCTATTCTAATTTATCCACTAACTTTTCTTTTTGTTATTTGTAAAATAATCCTTCAAGAGTTAGGTATTTGCACTCTAGTCCTTGAATTTTAAGTATTTACAATTCAGTCCATGAAAAAATATATTTCTTTAAGTCCAAATCTCTTCACAATTTTTGACACACCAAAATTTACCACATGTCAAATTTAAGCTCATTTCTTGCCGCTGAAAATAATGCAGAATTTAATTAAAGCCCTTTTGCAAAATTGAGTCATTCTGGGTATAATTGAGCCAAAATGAAAATTTAAAATATTAGAAGATAATGTCACAACTCATAAAAAGTGAAAACTAAAAATAAGTTGACTCAAATTAAAATTTTTTAGGCCCGATTCGAGATTATACTCGTGAATGAACACGTGACTCGAATTGGATTTTTCTGAATTTGCGATGGCCAATATGAAAATAGATTTAAAATAAAAATATTAACTATCTTTGTGTATTTTTTTGGCCTTAAATGTTATTTTTCCAAAATTTTCAAGTATTTTTGTATTTTTTTAAAAAAAATTTAAAATATATATAATATGAAAATTTATTTTTTGTTCAAGAATGGTTGCCTAGGCTTGGCCAAGGCTTCCAAAGTTGATTTTTCAATTTTCTCATTTTTTCTTTATTTTTCATGAATTTTCGAAAATAAAAATACTAAAAAATACTGAAAATATGAAAAATCATTTTTTAGTCAAAATTAGTTCTCTAGGCTTGGCTAAGGTCCCCAAAGTTCATTTTTCATTTTTATGAATTTTTATGGATTTTTTATTACTTTAGCAATAGAAAAAATGATTAAAAATCAGGTGTCAACAATGATGAACTCTTGATTTATATTGATTGATGAAGGAATTGGTGATGATAACCCATAGTTTTAAGTTCTTATCATCTTCAATATTCTCTCTCTCTTTTTGGTATTTTTTTTCTTTGAAATTTTTTCAATATCCCAAAACTCTCTCAAACATCCAAAATTTTTTCTCCAAAAAATCCCCTCTTCTAAGCTCACTTCTTCCTCCTTTTATAACGTACTCATCCATCTGCCATTCTAATTTTTCCACTAACTTTTCTTCATCCCATCTTCCCTTCTCTATTATCATCTTATTTTCTTCATCTCATTTTCTCCATCTTCCCTTTTCCATCTTCCCCTCTCCATCTTCTCTTCTCCATTTTCCCTTCTCTATTCTAATTTCTCTACTAACTCTTCTTTTTATTATTTGTGAAATAATCCCTCAAATGTTAGGTATTTGGATTCTAGTCATTGAGATTTTAAGTATTTGCAATTCAGTCCCTGGAGAAATATTTCTTTAAGTCTAAATCTCCTCATAATTTTCAACACACCTCTCCTATGCTTAGTTGAAATTCATTGCATGTCAAATTTAAGCTCATTTCTTGCTGCTGAAAATAACGCAAAATTTAATTCAAGCCCTTTTATAAAATTGAGTTCTTTTGGGTATAATTGGGCTAAGATGAAGATTTAGAATATTAGAGAATAATGTTACAACTCCTAAAAGTGAAAAATGAAAATAAATTGACTCAAATTGAATATTTTAGGTCCCAAATGCTATTATTTATTAAATATTTTCTTAATTTGTAAAAAATATATAGAAATACAAAACAAATATGAAAAATCATTTTTTGGGTCAAAAGTGGTTCCCTAGGTTTAGCCAAGGTCCTCAAAGTTTATTTTTGTAATTTTATGAATTTTTATGTATTTTTTAGTTAAAAAAAATACCGAAAAATATTGAAAATATGAAAAATCATTTTTTGGTCAAAATTGGTTTCCTAAGCTTGGTCAAGGTCCCCAAAGTTGATTTTTTAATTTTATAAAATTTTATGGATTTTTTATTAATTTTAAAAGAGAAAAGATGATTAAAAATCAGGTATCAACAATCATCATTATTATGAATCTGTTCTGAGATTAGCTCATCCAAAATAAATCTCAAAATCAGTTCGCAACCAACATATGCATAACAGTCATGTATAAGTAGGCTAGTCAAAATAGTCCAAGGTCTTACAAATACATGAAAACAAACATAATAATATTCATAAAATAGAGATAGAAAAAAGTAAGTCTCAAGTAAATGGACTTCATCAACATGAGCAATAGTAGGTGAATTGTTAAGTCCTCACATACTCTAAATAATATATATATTTATTCATCAAGTAGATCATCCTGGTTAGGTTCCCACCCATTAAGCTCTTCTACATCTCTTCAATCCTCTGTAGAATATTAAATATAAATTTCATATTATCATGAATTCAGTCACTTGAATTAAGTTTATTTGTAAGAGAAAAACTATTGTCCAATTTCAAAAAACATGACCAATAGGTTTCTTATGCAGACAGCTATTTTTATGTTTCAATTTGGAATGTCGTGGTTACAAAATTCCTTAAAGTCAAATAATTTAGCATCAAGTTTGGAATGAGATCAGTCAACCAAGAAAAAGACAGACTAACCTAGTGGGATTGTATTATCAAGTTTGGAATGAGACAAGCTTACTATTTTCAAATTAGTCAGCAATCACAAACATCGATAAAACATAAAAATTGTGCTTGATCGATAAAGGAAGATTCGATAATTCAAAACATACAATTAGAAGGTAAGTAAATGGTAATTAAGACTAGTTTACAAAGTCTTTACCCCATTTCCCCCACTGTTTTGAATAATTGATCTTTGAGCATACCTTTTGTGAGAGTATCGGTCATGCTATCCTTCGATCTCACATCGATCAAAGTGATAACTCCTTGTTCTCTCAAATAATTTAACAACACATGTCTCAGTCTCACATGTCTTTTCTTTGAGTTAAAGAGAGCATTCCTGACGACTTGGACATCTGCTTGATTATCACGGAACAGGCTTAAAAGAATTAATCTGTAGCCGAGTTAAAGGAATATCCAAAATTAGTTTCTTTATCCATTTTGCCTCTTTGCCAGCGGAAGCTAAGGCAAAAAAGTTCCGATTCCATAGACGACAAGGCAATACAAGTTTGTCTTTTGAATTTCTAAGTAATAGCAGCTCCATCGAAAATGAATACATATCCACTTATGGACTAACTATTTCTAATTTCTGAGCACCACAAGGCATTAGAATATCTATCTAGAGTATTTTAAGGTATCTCATCAGCTAACAAAGGGTGTCCCAATGCTCTTTACTGGGATTACTAGTAAAACGACTTAGCATGTTAGCTGTAAAGGCAATGTTGGGTCTGGTGCAATTCATAACATACATGAAACTACCGATCAATTTCGAGTACTTTAATTGATCCACACTAGTCCCTTCATTAGGACTCAATATTTGATTATAATCACATGGTCTCACTCGGTTTACACTTACTGTATCCCCAGGTAGAAAGTAGCTGCTCAACATAATGAGTCTGGCTAAGAGAGATAACTTGCCTTTAAAAACTTACTTTCATACCAAGAATGATATTAGTAATACCGAGATCTTTCATGTCAAATTCTTTAGCTAGAGTAGCTTTCACATCACTTGTCGCGACCCAAAATATTTTCGATCGGTAAAAAATTCCCAAGTTAACTGATTATCAGGTTAATTATATTGATTAACCTAATAGGGACTCTCCTAAGCCCTACCAAATTGCGACTTTGATTTTCGTTCAAATGATTTTAGAATTTGGAGTCGCTACTATTTGTTTTTGATAGATCGATTAGAAACCTAAGTAAATTAATGGGAAAACTAAATTACTTTTACGAATTAGAAATTATTGTTACACTAGTTAATTAAAACTAATGCTCTTTCGTTATCTTAATTTCATTGATATCCTAATTTGGCAATTCAGGCTTAGTTTACTCCTAAGGTTCTAGTGAAGTGATCTTTTTTTTTCTGTATTTTCACTTTTTAAATGGGATGCATGGATGGTAATGAGAGCATGGATGAGCAAAGCGTGAATATGCAAATAGAGACACGCGGACATATACATGCGAACGTGGACATGCAATCATGAATATACGAGCATGGATATACAAATATGACATGTAAACATGAACGTACGTTACACGCAAACATAGACAAGTAAATACGACATACGAACGTGAATATACAAATAAAGCACAAGAACACAGACATGTGGACGCGACATAAAAATGCAGACATGCAGACACGACATACATACGTGAACATGCGTATGTAGGTATACGAATACAGACAGACGGATACAAAGGCATACGAATATAACACGCGGATTCGAAGACATACAAATACGACATGCGAATGTAACATATGTATACGGACGTGTGAATGTGACATGTATACATGGACATGCGTATGTAACATGTGTACACGAATCATGCATGCATTACATGCATACACGACATGTGAATAAATTATCAAAAATAAGATTGGCCATTTGAAATGGCCCGTTTCCTAATTTTTGGATTTTTTGAATTTTCTGAAATTTTTCAAGACAATTTACCCGTGAGGGGCAAAATAATCATTTTTGAAAAGATCAAGAAAGGAAGTCATCAAAAATAGGATTGACCGGTCGAAATGGCCCGTTTCCTAGTTTTTGGGATTTTTTCGAATTTCTAAAATTTTTCAAGATAATTTACTTATGAGGGGCAAAATCGTCATTTTTGAAAATATCAAGAAGAGAAGTAATCAAAAATAGAATTGGCCAGTCGAAATGGCCCATTTTCTAGTTTTCCGAATTTTCTGAAAATTTTCAAGACAATTTGTCTATGAGGGGCAAAATTGTTATTTTTGAAAAGATCAAGAGGGAAGATCCTCAAAATTAGGATTAGCTAGTCAAAATGGCCTGTTCCCTAGTCTTTGAGATTTTTTTTAATTTTTTTTTATGAATATGCATGAATTAATGACGATACGAATACGACGCATGTACGTGACATGCATATGTCACGGGCCGATCGAATTCACCGATCGATCGTTCGTGTGGCCTTAGGAAAACCTTCCCAAGTTAGCCTTTCCCTCGCTCACCTCACTCACCTCACAACTCTAGAGAGAGAAACTAGAGAGAGAAGCTCTGGATTTCTATTTCTCGTGAGAATGAGATGATACAAATGAGGGGAGGAGAACCCCTTATATAGAAGTTCTCGTGCGATGATATCCGTAGATCTCCCCTTGATCTAACGGTGGAGATTGCATCTCCCTAACTACCACCTACCCGTATTGAATACAACAATACACAATTACAAGTTTGCCCGCCCCTAGGATCCTTCTAGAATTCCCCAGGAGATTCCTTCGCAAGACTCGGTCCTTTCTTCGCTCAGAAAACCTCCTCAGATTTGGCTCTTCGTCCGGACCATGTCATTCTCCCCCACCTATTCTGGCGACGCCCTCGTCGCGCTCTCAGCGATGTACGCCTCGACCTGCTTCTGGAACTGCCATAGTGACTCGGCAAGTTCCCACGTTGCTTCACTCTCGGGGAGTCCCTTCCATCGGATCAAATACTCCTTCTTCGGCGCGCAGTATCTCTTCCGTACGACCCGATCCACCAGGATACAGTCGATGTCTCGGTCATAGGAAGTCTTTGCCCCAATAGGCGCCCGTTGCGATTTGCCTCGATCCGGATCCCCTTCATCAAAATGAAACGGCTTAAGCATACTTACATGGAACACCGGATGAATCTTCAGCTTGGCCGGGAGCTCCAATTTGTAAGCAGCATTGCCAATCCGTTGCGTGATGCGGAATGGCCCCTCGTATCGTCGGAGTAGCGCCTTATGAACGCCCTTGTATCGTAGCGGCAGCTTGCACAACACTTGATCTCTGACTTGATATTCCACATGCCTTCGCTTCTGGTCCGCCCATTTCTTCGTCCTCTTCGACGCCTTGTGAAGACATGTGCGAGCAAGATCGGCTTGCTCGTGCCATTCCTCGGCAACCTTGTGGGCGGCCGGGCTACTCCCCTTGTGGCCCGACGCAATCGCGCTCGGCGTGAGTGGTTGTTGCCCTGTCACTATCTCGAACGGACTCCTCCCGGTCGATTCACTACGCTGTAGATTGTAGGAGAATTAGGCTACATCGATCAGCTTCGCCCAATCTCATTGCGTTGCGCTCACGTAGTGCCTCAGATACACCTCCAACAAGGCGTTCACCCGCTCAGTTTGGCCGTCCGTCTGGGGATGAAGACTTGTTGAGAAGTTCAGGTCCGTTTCGAGTAGCTTGAATAGCTCGGTCCAAAATCTCCCCGTGAACCGAAGGTCGCGATCCCTCACGATCGTCCTTGGTACGCCTCAATGCTTCACCACGTGCTTTAAAAATAACTTGGCCGCTTCCTCAGCTGGGCAGTCGTCGGTGGCTGGTACGAACGTCGCGTACTTGGAAAATCGATCCACCACGACCATCAGCGTCTGACACCCTTCGGACTTGGGCAATCCCACGATGAAGTCCATAGAGACGCTCTCCCATGGACGTTTGGGAACAGGCAGCGGTTCCAGCAAACCGACAGGCGACCTCTGCTCCAGCTTGTCTTGTTGGCACACCAGGCAAGTTCGAACATAGGCCTCCACGTCGTCTCGCAAGTGCGGCCAGAAATAGTGCTCCTTCACCAGCGCCAGCGTGCGGTGGACACCCGGATGGCCAGCCCACTTCGAGTCATGACACTCACGAAGAACTTCCCTCCTTAGATTCCCGTAGAGCGGGACATATAGCCGTCGCCCCTTTGCATAGAGAAGGTCGTCCTCGCACCAGAACCGTCGAGTCTTGCCCTCCTTTGCATAGTGCAGGAGTGCTTGCGCCGCTCGATCATGCTTCAAGCCCTCCTTAATCCTTCCCACCAGCGGGCAGTCTGGCCGACTCATGGACGCCAGCTCTGCTCTTCGACTAAGCGCATCCGCTACAGCATTCGCCTTCCCCGGCTTGTACTCGAGCACGTAGTCGAACTCCGCTAAGAAATCTTGCCAGCGAGCTTGCTTCGGGCTCAACTTCTTCTGAGTCTGGAAGTAGCTCGTCGCCACGTTGTCCGTCCTCACGACGAACTTCGACCCCAGCAAGTAGTGACGCCAAGTGCGTAGGCAATGCACAATGGCCGTCATTTCCTTCTCCTGAACGGTGTACCTGTCGCGACCCTCTAAAAAAATTTTAAATTTTAAAAGGGGTTAACGGATTATTAGGTTAATTAGATTTGACTAACCTAATGCGGACCCTCCCAAGCCCTACCGAATCGCAACTTTGGTTTTTGTTTAAATGATTTTGAAATTTGGAGTCGCCACTAATCGTTCTTGGTAGGTCGATTAGAAACCTAAATAAATTAGCGGGAGAACTAATTTATTCCTGCGAACCAGAGATTATGAGCTCGGGGACTTGGTTACACTAGTTAATTAAAACTAATGCCCTTTCGGTACCTTAATTTCATGGATATCCTAATTCGGCAACTCAGGCTTGGTTTATTCCTAAGGCTATAGTAGGGTATTCTCTTTTGTGTTTTCACTTTTTAAATAGGATGCATGGATGGTATATATTTTTATTTGTTATATTTTTTTAAGTGTTAAAGATTCCCTGAAGCTGAAAGAAGGAGTGTGTTAACGACTTCTGTGCAGTATTACAACCTACTTATCTTTTGGGTCTGATGATTCAAAAATTAAATTATAGGAAGTACATGACAGTGAATAAACACCTCCAATTGGAGGCCTAGCATTGGCTTGGCTCTTCCCTTTGGGATTTAAGGTACAGGTATTTAAGTTGCAAGTATTTAAACTACTGTAAGTAAAAACCTCCAATGGGAGGCTAAGCATTGGCTTGGCTCTTCCCTTTGGGATTTAAGGTACATGTATTTAAGTTGCAAGTATTTAACTACTGTAAGTAAAAACCTCCAATGGGAGGCTAAGCATTGGCTTGGCTCTTCCCTTTGGGATTTAAGGTACATGTATTTAAGTTGCAAGTATTTAACTACTGTAAGTAAAAACCTCCAATGGGAGGCTAAGCATTGGCTTGGCTCTTCCCTTTGGGATTTAAGGTATAGGTATTTAAGTTGCAGGTATTTAACTACTGTAAGTAAAAACCTCCAATGGGAGGCTAAGCATTGGCTTGGCTCTTCCCTTTGGGATTTAAGGTACAGGTATTTAAGTTGCAGGTATTTAACTACTGTAAGTAAAAACCTCCAATGGGAGGCTAAGCATTGGCTTGGCTCTTCCCTTTGGGATTTATGGTGCAGGTATTTAAATTGCGGATGGACTTTGTCCTCTCCATTCTTGGGTATGAATTCTTTAAAATAAAATACAACGAATTCATTCAACAATTTGAAATTTGTGCGCGCTTGAGGACTCCTCCAAGCCGATTTTGTGCTTCCATAGGGTTGACCATTGATATAAAGCTGCGGCTTCCTGACATAAAATAGAGTGAAATGTCAGTATACAAAATATGTGCTAATCTGCACCTAAAACCAGAAGAGTGGAAAGAGTACTTATCTCCCATTTTTTTGGGAGGGATTTCTATAATTGATTTTCACTCTCTATGTTCCCAATATAGAGAGTTTCTTTTGAATTAAGAGGGACTTTTAGTCACAGATCAGTTGAGAAATCGGTGGACAGCTTAGGAGCTTGTTTGGGCCGATTTTTGCATATCTACGATATTTTTGCTGTTGACGTAGAGATATCCTTCTCCTGACATAAAATATGGAAAAAAAAAGAGGAGAAAGTGTATACAATTTGTGCTAATTTGCGAGTAAAATCATAAATAAATGAATAAATAAAAACACTTAGCTCGAATTTGCTTGCTCGTTGACGAGGATGAACTCTTGATTTATATTGATCGATGAAGGAATTTGTGATGATAACCCCTAGCTTTAAACTCCCATCATCTTCAAAATTCTCTCTCTTTTGGTATTTTCTTTTTCTCAAATTTTTCTTCAATCTCCCAAAACTCTCTCAAACATCCAAAATTTCCTCTCCAAAAAATTCTCCCAAACACTTCAAATTTTTTCTCCCAAAAAAATTCTCTCAAACACTTCAAATTTTCTCTCCAAAAAAAATCCTCCCAAACACTTCAAATTTTCTCTCTAAAAAATTCTCCCAAACACTTCAAATTTTCTCTCTCAAGAATCCTTTCTCAAGCTCACTTCTTCCTCCTTTTATAACCTACTCATCTATCTCCCATTCTAATTTTTCCACTAACTCTATCTCCCATTCTAATTTCTCCACTAACTCTTCTTCATTTTCATCTTCCATTCTCCATCTCTATCTCACATTCTAATCTCTCCACTAACTCTTCTTCATCTTCATCTTCCCTTCTCCATATTTATCTCCCATTCTAATTTCTCCACTAACTCTTCTTAATCTCCATCTTCCCTTCTCTATTCTTATCTTCCATTCTAATTTCTCTACTAACTCTTCTTCATCTCCATCTTCCCTTCTCTATTCTTATCTTATTTTCTCCATCCATTCTTCTCCAACTTCTCTTCTTCATCTCCTCTTCTTCATCTTCCCTTCTCTATTCTAATTTATCCACTAACTCTTCTTTTTATTATTTGTAAAATAATCCTTCAAGAGTTAGGTATTTGCACTCTAGTCCTTGAATTTTAAGTATTTACAATTCAGTCCCTGAAAAAAATATATTTCTTTAAGTCCAAATCTCCTCACAATTTTTGACACACCAAAATTTACCACATGTCAAATTTAAGCTCATTTCTTGTCGCTGAAAATAATGTATAATTTAATTAAAGCCCTTTTGCAAAATTAAGTCATTCTGGGTATAATTGGGCCAAGATGAAAATTTAAAATATTAGAAGACAATGTCACAACTCATAAAAAGTGAAAGTTAAAATAAGTTGACTCAAATTAAATTTTTTTAGGCCCGATTCGAGATTATACTCGTGAAGGAACACGTGACTCGAATTGGATTTTTCTGAATTTGCGATGGCCAATATGAAAATAGATTTAAAATAAAAATATTAACTATCTTTGTGTATTTTTTGGCCTCAAATGTTATTTTTCCAAAATTTTCAAATATTTTTGTATTTTTTTTTAAAAAAATTTAAAATATATATAATATGAAAAATTATTTTTTGGTCAAAATTCGTTCCCTAGGCTTGGCTAAGGTTCCCAAAGTTGATTTTTCAATTTTATGAATTTTTATGGATTTTCTATTAATTTTCGAAAATAAATAAATAAAAAATACGTAAAAATACTGAAAATATGAAAAATCGTTTTTTGGTCAAAATTGGTTCCCTAGGCTTGGTAAGGTCCCCAAAGTTGATTTTTCAATTTTATGAATTTTTATGGATTTTTTATTACTTTAGCAATAGAAAAAATGATTAAAAATCAGGTGTCAACAGCTGCCCCTCTTTGAAAGGAAGCTCGGTAGAGGTTCATTTCAAAGACGAGATGACACCTGAATTCTTATCGACTCAATACAAGTAAATAAAAAGAGTCGTGACATGATTGTTCCACTGAAAATGAAATGAGAACCTAAGGATTCGTTATATAAAAAAAAAACTTTAGGGTGGTTGAACTTGAACCCGTATGGTGGATCAACCCATGGTAGATTCCTAATAAAAGGATTCTACTGATTAAAAATTGAATTAAAATTTGACCCGTATGGTGGGTCATACCATTTGACCCGTATGGTGGGTCGTACCATGGTAGATTCCTAATAAAAGGATTCTACTGATTAAATTTTGATTGAGATTTGACCCGTATGGTAGGTCACCCCATGGAGATACCTGTAAGAAGGACTTGGTACCTGTAGAAAGGACTTGGTGTCTGTAAAAAGGACTTGTGCCTGTAAGAAGGACTTGATTTTCCTGTAAAAAGGACTTAATTTGCCTGTAAGAAGGACTTGATTTGCCTGTAAGAATGACTTACTTTGCCTGTAAGAAGGACTTTGTTTGCCTGTAAGAAGAACTTTGTTTGCCTGTAAGAAGGACTTGATTTGCCTGTAAGAAGGACTTTATGCCTGTAAGAAGGACTTGATTTGCCTGTAAGAAGGACTTTGTGCCTGTAAGAAGGACTTTGTGCTTGTAAGAAGGACTTGATTTGCCTGTAAGAAGGACTTGGTGCCTGTAAGAAAGACTTGGTTTGCCTGTAAGAAAGACTTAGTTTGCCTGTAAGAAGGACTTGATTTGCCTATAAGAAGGACTTTGTGCCTGTAAGAAGGACTTGGTTTGCCTGTAAGAAGGACTTAGTTTGCCTGTAAGAAGGACTTGATTTGCTTGTAAGAAGGACTTGATTTGCCTGTAAGAAGGACTTTGTGCCTATAAGAAGGACTTTGTACCTGTAAGAAGGACTTGATTTGCCTGTAAGAAGGACTTGTTTTGCCTGTAAGAAGGACTTTGTTTGCCTGTAAGAAGGACTTGATTTGCCTGTAAGAAGGACTTTATGCCTGTAAGAAGGACTTGGTTTGCCTGTAAGAAGGACTTGGTTTGCCTGAAAGAAGGACTTAGTTTGCCTGTAAGAAGGACTTTATGCCTGTAAGAAGGACTTGGTTTGCCTGTAAGAAGGACTTAGTTTGCCTGTAAGAAGGACTTTATTTGCCTGTAAGAAGGACTTACTTTGCCTGTAAGAAGGACTTTGTTTGCCTGTAAGAAGAACTTTGTTTGCCTGTAAGAATGACTTGATTTGCCTGTAAGAAGGACTTTATGCCTGTAAGAAGGACTTGATTTGCCTGTAAGAAGGACTTTGTGCCTGTAAGAAGGACTTGATTTGCCTGTAAGAAGGACTTGGTGCCTGTAAGAAAGACTTGGTTTGCCTGTAAGAAGGACTTAGTTTGCCTGTAAGAAGGACTTGATTTGCCTATAAGAAGGACTTTGTGCCTGTAAGAAGAACTTGGTTTGCCTGTAAGAAGGACTTAGTTTGCTTGTAAGAAGGACTTGATTTGCCTGTAAGAAGGACTTGATTTGCCTGTAAGAAGGACTTTGTGCCTATAAGAAGGACTTTGTACCTGTAAGAAGGACTTGATTTGCCTGTAAGAAGGACTTGTTTTGCCTGTAAGAAGGACTTTGTTTGCCTGTAAGAAGGACTTGATTTGCCTGTAAGAAGGACTTTATGCCTGTAAGAAGGACTTGGTTTGCCTGTAAGAAGGACTTGGTTTGCCTAAAAGAAGAACTTAGTTTGCCTGTTAGAAGGACTTTATGCCTGTAAGAAGGACTTGGTTTGCCTGTAAGAAAGTCTTAGTTTGCATGTAAGAAGGACTTTATGCCTGTAAGAAGGACTTGGTTTGCCTGTAAGAAGGACTTAGTTTGCCTGTAAGAAGGGCTTGGTGTACCTCAAAGGGTGCCATTTTGAAATCTGGGGAGACTAGGAATCCTACGAAGCTCAAACCCAAATTATATTCTCCTATCGCTTTAGGAATAAACCAAAGAGGCAGAGATCAAAAGGTCTCGAACATTTCTGTCCTTGAGACAAATCATGCTTTATTGAAGAAGGTGGATACCTATATATACCGCAATGGATTCGAGTACCCCAACAACCGTCAGAATTCATTCTCTTGAAAAGTTCAGGTTGAAGATATACTTACCTGAGAATTTGGAAGAAATGCTTGGTGGCTTCTCGACAACCAGGCTTGTTCATTCAATAATCGCCGAATAGATTTCAAGACTTTGGAAGGTAACTCAAACACCGGGAATGTGTTGCCTGTAAGGCAATGTCAGAGCTAACATGTGCAAGCATTTTCATCAATGCGTTCATTGGTTCATACAAAATTGTTCAGCTAAGTTGGCAATGATTAGAAGTAGTCTGTGTGATAATTCATGATGCAATCAATCAAAATGTGGATCATGCAAAACTATTCTGTCAAGTTTGCATTACCAATTCTATTTAAGGAGGTTCTCATAATATGAACGCCTCGAATGTAATCTGAATGGGGGACTTTAGTCCGGAAGGGCTTTCTCTCACTCTAGAGAAAGGCTGTTTATCTGTAGATTAAAATGTTAGACCCGTGTGTAGAAATGGTTTAACTTTCCTCATCCTGTTATGCCCCATTTTGCACATTTGATGTCTCCTATGCAGTTTATGCTCTAAGTTGGAGTTGGTAAATTAAACATGCGGAATAATCATACATAATTCGTGAAATGTGTAAACACAATGCCGATGTGACAATTTTTAGCATCATGTGTATTTATATAATGTGCAAACATGGGCGGATTTGAATTGCCCCTGGTATGTGGGTGGATTGAACAAATTGGGAAGCCCACTCCTTATGTCGAGGAGCGGTTTGTCTCAAGTTTTGCCCCTGCACGATGAGGCATATGGGTGAGGGAGCATTTTGGTTTGTTTAGTGACAGCGACCGCCATGGTTTAGCAGTTAAATGCCCCCCATTTTTCACCAGAATAGATCTTGTCAAATGATCATCATTTTCTTTTGGATTTGTCTCCTCCAACATGTTACATGTTAGTATAAATATTTCCTGTAACAAGAAAAGGAGACATGTCAACCGGTATTAAAAGGGATAAATTGGAAACGATACTGATTTACCCTTCATCTTGAATGCCTTGGACAAGTCTTTTACCAATTTTGCTGGATTGAGTTTTCTTCGACTTTTGTTGGATGCTTCACCATTAAGCCGAGAATGTAGCAAAATATTGACTTCGGTATTACTCGTCGAGTATTCCATTCGGTCCATTGGACCATAGGTGTCCATGGGGCTATCCTTTCAAAGGTTAATCTTTGGGGATAAAGCAGCCTTGTTGTATCACCTTATGCCATGTTACGGTATTTCTCGAGGTAATTTGCAATCCCTGTGAAGAATGGAATAAAACAATTCAAGACTTGAGATGATTATGTGCACATTAGAACGATACAGAATTACCCATTTCTGAGATTGTTCGCGTCTTTCGCTTGTACTTTCCTCTGTCCGAAGCTGTCCATCCCGTGGTAATGCCCATGAGTCGATTTGCCCCCAAATTTTGTTCAACTTGTATTCGGATATGATTGCGTTCTCGGGTCGATTTGCAATTTCCTGAGAATAGAAGGGGCTTAATTTTAAAACTTGAAGCAACTGAGGGTAAATTGAAACGATACGGAGTTACCCTTCAGGTTTATCCAGATTTTTACTCGCCATCAATTCGTCGCGAGGTTGGTGAGGTGGCGGATTCGAGCATTTAATAGGGGGAAGTCGGATTATTACTCCTTGCTTTTACACATTCACAAAAGCAGAAAAACATATCACGCAAGGAAATAAAACACATTCACTCATTCAGGATCAGTTCTGCTTCCTCTACAGGCTCTCCCATGATCAGCTGGCTTCATCCCAAATTAGGTATGCATCGGCCATATCGAAGGTCTGGTGGTCACTGGCTGAACAAGTGCATCACAGTCCCGATGCTTTACCGATATCAAACTGGTTGATTATGGCGAAAAGATCATCGTCAATGTCCGCTTGGTGGTGATCTGTCCCTTCTTCCTCGGGAGGTATTGATACTGATCCAGTATCATTGGTCCTTTTGTACCCTGCTCCAACAGAACTCGATCCTGTTATAAATTGGTCTAACTCACCTCTTAAACGTGCATTTTCGATCCTCAGATCATACATTTCATCGAGGGTGAGGAGGAGGCTATTGTAGTTGGGGCAGGTGGCGGAGTCAAAAGTCTCTTTATACATCTTGTTTTCCGCTCGGAGGTTTTCATTTTCAACTCTTAGAAACTCGGCTTCGTTGTGCTCATGACGAGTCTTCATTCGAGTTCGTCTATTTTGAAACCAGAACTTGATTTGCAAAGGTTCAAGGCCTAGCTCTTGACTCAGTTCCATTTTTTGTTTGCCGTCTGGCATAGGGCACGTTCTGAAGAAAGCTTCAAGCTTTCGTACTTGCTCCTCAGTATGGCGACGGTAACGCTTCTTTTGACCTTTACCGTTGTTGTCATTGTCCTTACCGGGCTCTTGGACGTCGTCGGTGGAAGGGCCGGGCTCCATAGGCTCGATCCCAAATATGGCTTCAAACTCTTCCTCTCCCATATTCAGCAAGTAATGATAACTTTCAAGTGTGTTGGGTTGAGACATCTTCGATTTGGTTAACGATTTCTCAAAGTTTGATATCTCTTCTTGTATTTTCACTCTCTGGATTTTTCTGGGAGACTGCGTATGCTTTAAGAGTCTCTCTTTCGAGCACGAATAAGAATTATCAAGAAGATGCCTCCTTTAAAATTAGACGTGGGTTTAGCAACTGTATTGACTCTCTCGAGTGTTCTGGCTTTCTCGATTTTCTTTTCATCGTATCTCTCGTCCAGCTCGTCTCCTTCCATCTTTCCGTGGAAGGGGGCCCCTTGTTGCTGTCTCCACCGTCAATTTGCTGGCGAGTTCTTCAATAAAGACGAGTCGTATCTCTTTTCTGCCGAAAATGTCTTTGTCTCCCACTCAGCTTATTTTTTATCCTTTCTTTTTCAAAGTAGTGGCGTCCCGTCCAACTTTTCCGTAGAGACGTCGGATTTGCTTCGGCTCGAGGTTTCCACTTGGCTGGAATTTGAGCCACCGGGGGTGTTGCCGACAGAGAATGGTATTGAAAACCTATAAGGACTGCCCCTGTGAAATCAGTATTTAAATTGAAGCAGCTTACCATCTTCGCATTCTGCTCATCTGCCTCACCTCTTTCCCCCTTTCTTTCGTATTCTGCTTTCAAAAATGGCCAATTCTCCTAACCACACCTTATCCACTGAAGTCCTGACTGGGTGGGAGAGACTCTACAATTTTCTTGGTAGAGGTTACGCTCATGTAGCCAAAAACTCTACTGTTGAGGTTGAAATCCTCGGTTTATTCAGGACCGTGGACGCTGCTTCTGTTGAGGGTACACAACTGGGAAAGGAGTATCGGAACTTCTCGACCCTCTTCATCAATTTTCTAGTTGCCTATAACCGCGCTTATAAGACGGTCCTTGTGACCGCCGTCGTGAAAGCCCATTACCGAGACCGGCACGAGCGTCTGGCAACAGTTACGTTTGTGGCTGATAATCACAAAAAGGCCCTCAAGTTTGCCAACGATCAGCTTTCGTGGCTGGTTCGTGAGAGGGGAAAGTTGGTGGACCGTCTGGCCTTGGTCCGAACTTACGCCGAACAGGAGCCAGGCAATATTGTGATGAGGTGCAAATGCGGTTGGCTGCAGAAGAGACTTGATGACATTACGGGAGACATTGCTTTCGAGAGGGCAGCGATTCCGGACCTGGAGTTTGCCGTTGAGCATTATGAGGCCACTATGGCCCAGGTTAAAGAGAAGTGCAATCGCCTCTTCTTTAGGCTCGCGGAGCTTGATCCCGAGAGCGTCCGGTGCATCCAGAGCATCAACTGTTTGGAGAGTCAGTTGAGCTCTTTCGTAATGGTTATCAGGGCCCAGTTTGGCTTTACCTTTCATCCCCAGTGAGTTGTTGTAATACTCTTTGATTAATGGAATGAAAGAAAAGCTTCATGTGTTTTGTTTTTTTTTTTAATTTTCCTGCTATCGTTTCTTCCGCATAGCATAACAGAACGATTTGAGGTACCGAAGATGTCGAGGCTTAATGTTCTTATTGATGTTCTTGTTTAATTACTCCAGACGATGATATCGAGAACATTGATGATGGGTTCGGCGGTGGCCCCCACTATCCATCTTGAGATCACGAACAATAATGCTACGACAACTCGATCAGTGCGCTTGTAGTAAATCCGGCCACCTGTTGTGTGCCCATTTTTATCCATATTTTGTTTCTTTCGGCGTCTACTTGCTCGTGTCGGTCGCCTGTAGCGTCGGGAGAAATTCCTGTAGGCTACGTTCATTAATAAAACCTCGGTCCTCTAAAGCCCTCCGCGTGTTTCGGATAAGAGGAAATTTTAAGACCAGTCTCTGGTTGATTTAATCAGGTAAAGGTATTTGTTTCATGGGTTCTGATTATATAATCCATATTGTCTTTCAAAAGACGCGAGATCCTTTGCAACACATTAAATATACCCCCGTGTTTAATCAGTATAAATCCACCGTCATATCAGAATACACTGCCCATACAAGTTTTCGGATTGACACAACTTTATCTGTCAAAGATGGACAGTGTTCGTTTGCCCCCCAGAATTTTTCGTCTTTTGGTCTTTTGGTATTTCTAAAGATGATTCTTGATATATTATTGAACTTAATTTTTACACCCGTCTGGGGTATCTAGGATCTTCCTGCAAAAGAAAAGGATATAATTAGTATGCGACACAAGGAATGTCAGTCCATGACTCCTATATTAGTCCAATTTGATTTTTTCTATTTTATAGAGAAATCAGAAAAAAAAAATTCCTTAGGAAGAAATGGGTTAATTTCTGAT
This sequence comes from Psidium guajava, assembly GCA_016432845.1. Classification (NCBI taxonomy): domain Eukaryota; kingdom Viridiplantae; phylum Streptophyta; class Magnoliopsida; order Myrtales; family Myrtaceae; genus Psidium; species Psidium guajava. The sequence goes on from CM028229.1 coordinate 12,736,875, forward strand.
ACAGAATTTTTTTGCAGATTTATTACTCTTTTTTTATTATTTTTTTTAAGTAATGTGACAAAATCTCTTGACGTTTACTAAAATTTTTGAAGGAATTTCCTTTTTATCAAAATAAATTTTCAGAGGTAAATTTGTCAGGAAAATTTTATTTTTATTGAAGCAGGAAAGACATGACAGAAATCCTTTATTGGTTAACAAAATTCCCTCGAGATATTAGTCTAATTTTATTTAGAGAAAATTTTCTTAGAAAAACATGAGCGAATTTCTCGAAAAGAATTTTTGTTGCAAGTTTTTATAATTTGAAAGAATGTGACAAAATCACTTGATGTTTTTTTTTAATGAATTTTTCTTTTTATCGAAATAAATTTTTAGAGGAAAATTTGTGAGGAAAATTTCATTTTTATTGAAGCAAGAAAAACATGACAAAAATCTCTTATTGGTCAATTAGTCTAATTTTATTTAGAGAAAATTTTCTTAGAAAAACATGAGCGAATTTCTCGAGAAGAATTTTCTTGCAAGTTTTTATAATTTGAAAAATGTGATAAAATCACTTGATGTCTACTAGAGTTTTTTTTTAAGGAGTTTTTCTTTTTATTGAAATAAATTTTCAGAGGAAAATTTTTTCAGGAAAATTTCATTTTTATTGAAGCAATAAAAAAATGACAAAAATCCCTTATTGGTTAATAAAATTCCTATGAAGGGATTTTTTTACATCATTTTTTCAAAAAAATTTTTTTAAAAAGAAATGAGGGACTAATTTAATTTTTATTTTCTTTTAAAAAGAATGGTCGTAATATCAAGCTCAAAAACTGACTAACACCTAGCATGGACCGACCGAAAATAAATACAAGATAAAATTAGAGAACTTACTTTTACCTTGGAGAAATGCAAATCATATAGTCATGCGCATGACTCAAGTGAGGAGTGGACTCTAGAAAATAAAAGAAGGAGAGACAAGGTATGGACCTAAAAAGGCTCCCACTATCTGAATTGACAAACTTACCCTCCGCGCAATCAAATCACAATGGGAAGAATTGTCAATTCAGATAATGAGCGGGATAAAATATGGTCAACCCGAGCGCAATCGACGCAAGAGCTTTGCATATTCGATCCCTATCTATGGTTTTCTAGGAAGAATTTCGCGACTTGGGTTTAGACGCTTGTGTGTGCAGGTGTCGTGATCCTCAGAGTATGCAAGACATGCACAACAATTGATATCAAAACAGCGCTTCTAAAAATGTGCGAAATTAAACAAATAAACTCAACACCGAGCCTGCAAAACAAAGGGGTTAGCCAAACACTCCGCCCCTTATAACTCCCATCCTGCAAAAACATATAACACCTATAGAATGAGTCCCAAACAATATCGCCAGAAGCGAGATATGCATGAAATTTTCAATGGCCTAAGTCCACTAAGATTTTTAAAATTTCGAAAAAATTTAAGTATTCCAATTGGTATCTTTTTTCGAAAATTTAAAAATCTCTGTCCCCAGCGGAGTCGCCAGTCTGTCGCGACCCTCTAAAATTTTTTAAATTTTAAAAGGGGTTAACGGATTATTAGGTTAATTAGATTTGACTAACCTAATGCGGACCCTCCCAAGCCCTACCGAATCGCAACTTTGGTTTTTGTTTAAATGATTTTGAAATTTGGAGTCGCCACTAATCGTTCTTGGTAGGTCGATTAGAAACCTAAATAAATTAGCGGGAGAACTAATTTATTCCTGCGAACCAGAGATTATGAGCTCGGGGACTTGGTTACACTAGTTAATTAAAACTAATGCCCTTTCGGTACCTTAATTTCATGGATATCCTAATTCGGCAACTCAGGCTTGGTTTATTCCTAAGGCTATAGTAGGGTATTCTCTTTTGTGTTTTCACTTTTTAAATAGGATGCATGGATGGTATATATTTTTATTTGTTATATTTTTTTAAGTGTTAAAGATTCCCTGAAGCTGAAAGAAGGAGTGTGTTAACGACTTCTGTGCAGTATTACAACCTACTTATCTTTTGGGTCTGATGATTCAAAAATTAAATTATAGGAAGTACATGACAGTGAATAAACACCTCCAATTGGAGGCCTAGCATTGGCTTGGCTCTTCCCTTTGGGATTTAAGGTACAGGTATTTAAGTTGCAAGTATTTAAACTACTGTAAGTAAAAACCTCCAATGGGAGGCTAAGCATTGGCTTGGCTCTTCCCTTTGGGATTTAAGGTACATGTATTTAAGTTGCAGGTATTTAACTACTGTAAGTAAAAACCTCCAATGGGAGGCTAAGCATTGGCTTGGCTCTTCCCTTTGGGATTTAAGGTACATGTATTTAAGTTGCAAGTATTTAACTACTGTAAGTAAAAACCTCCAATGGGAGGCTAAGCATTGGCTTGGCTCTTCCCTTTGGGATTTAAGGTATAGGTATTTAAGTTGCAGGTATTTAACTACTGTAAGTAAAAACCTCCAATGGGAGGCTAAGCATTGGCTTGGCTCTTCCCTTTGGGATTTAAGGTACAGGTATTTAAGTTGCAGGTATTTAACTACTGTAAGTAAAAACCTCCAATGGGAGGCTAAGCATTGGCTTGGCTCTTCCCTTTGGGATTTATGGTGCAGGTATTTAAATTGCGGATGGACTTTGTCCTCTCCATTCTTGGGTATGAATTCTTTAAAATAAAATACAACGAATTCATTCAACAATTTGAAATTTGTGCGCGCTTGAGGACTCCTCCAAGCCGATTTTGTGCTTCCATAGGGTTGACCATTGATATAAAGCTGCGGCTTCCTGACATAAAATAGAGTGAAATGTCAGTATACAAAATATGTGCTAATCTGCACCTAAAACCAGAAGAGTGGAAAGAGTACTTATCTCCCATTTTTTTGGGAGGGATTTCTATAATTGATTTTCACTCTCTATGTTCCCAATATAGAGAGTTTCTTTTGAATTAAGAGGGACTTTTAGTCACAGATCAGTTGAGAAATCGGTGGACAACTTAGGAGCTTGTTTGGGCCGATTTTTGCATATCTACGATATTTTTGCTGTTGACGTAGAGATATCCTTCTCCTGACATAAAATATGGAAAAAAAAAGAGGAGAAAGTGTATACAATTTGTGCTAATTTGCGAGTAAAATCATAAATAAATGAATAAATAAAAACACTTAGCTCGAATTTGCTTGCTCGTTGACGAGGATGAACTCTTGATTTATATTGATCGATGAAGGAATTTGTGATGATAACCCCTAGCTTTAAACTCCCATCATTTTCAAAATTCTCTCTCTTTTGGTATTTTCTTTTTCTCAAATTTTTCTTCAATCTCCCAAAACTCTCTCAAACATCCAAAATTTCCTCTCCAAAAAATTCTCCCAAACACTTCAAATTTTTTCTCCCAAAAAAATTCTCTCAAACACTTCAAATTTTCTCTCCAAAAAAAATCCTCCCAAACACTTCAAATTTTCTCTCTAAAAAATTCTCCCAAACACTTCAAATTTTCTCTCTCAAGAATCCTTTCTCAAGCTCACTTCTTCCTCCTTTTATAACCTACTCATCTATCTCCCATTCTAATTTTTCCACTAACTCTATCTCCCATTCTAATTTCTCCACTAACTCTTCTTCATTTTCATCTTCCATTCTCCATCTCTATCTCACATTCTAATCTCTCCACTAACTCTTCTTCATCTTCATCTTCCCTTCTCCATATTTATCTCCCATTCTAATTTCTCCACTAACTCTTCTTAATCTCCATCTTCCCTTCTCTATTCTTATCTTCCATTCTAATTTCTCTACTAACTCTTCTTCATCTCCATCTTCCCTTCTCTATTCTTATCTTATTTTCTCCATCCATTCTTCTCCAACTTCTCTTCTTCATCTCCTCTTCTTCATCTTCCCTTCTCTATTCTAATTTATCCACTAACTCTTCTTTTTATTATTTGTAAAATAATCCTTCAAGAGTTAGGTATTTGCACTCTAGTCCTTGAATTTTAAGTATTTACAATTCAGTCCCTGAAAAAAATATATTTCTTTAAGTCCAAATCTCCTCACAATTTTTGACACACCAAAATTTACCACATGTCAAATTTAAGCTCATTTCTTGTCGCTGAAAATAATGTATAATTTAATTAAAGCCCTTTTGCAAAATTAAGTCATTCTGGGTATAATTGGGCCAAGATGAAAATTTAAAATATTAGAAGACAATGTCACAACTCATAAAAAGTGAAAGTTAAAATAAGTTGACTCAAATTAAATTTTTTTAGGCCCGATTCGAGATTATACTCGTGAAGGAACACGTGACTCGAATTGGATTTTTCTGAATTTGCGATGGCCAATATGAAAATAGATTTAAAATAAAAATATTAACTATCTTTGTGTATTTTTTGGCCTCAAATGTTATTTTTTTAAAATTTTCAAATATTTTTGTATTTTTTTTAAAAAAAATTTAAAATATATATAATATGAAAAATTATTTTTTGGTCAAAATTCGTTCCCTAGGCTTGGCTAAGGTTCCCAAAGTTGATTTTTCAATTTTATGAATTTTTATGGATTTTCTATTAATTTTCGAAAATAAATAAATAAAAAATACGTAAAAATACTGAAAATATGAAAAATCGTTTTTTGGTCAAAATTGGTTCCCTAGGCTTGGTAAGGTCCCCAAAGTTGATTTTTCAATTTTATGAATTTTTATGGATTTTTTTATTACTTTAGCAATAGAAAAAATGATTAAAAATCAGGTGTCAACAGTACCGCCTCTCGGTCTCGTTCAGCTTTCGTGACTCGTAAGCCACGGGATGCCCATCCTGCATTATAACACCTCCAATTACAAAATCAGAAGCGTCAGTCTCTACCTCATACGACTTCGAACAATCAGGCAGCGCCAAGACCGGCTCCTCCGTCATAGCCTTCTTGAGTCTCTCGAACGCCCCTTGACAGCGCTCCGTCCACTCCCACGGCTTCTCCTTCTTCAGCATATCCGTGAGCGGAGCGGTAATGCTCGAATAGCCTTTAACAAATCGTCGATAATAGTTAGTAAGGCTTGGAAAGGACCGAAGTTCGGTTACCTTCGTCGGCGGTTCCCAACCTACGATCGACTCAATCTTGGCCGGATCCATACGGACTCGTCCACCTCCCACGACGTGCCCCAAGAATGGCACTTCCTGCTGAGCAAAGGTGCACTTCTCGCGCTTCACGTACAGCTCGTGGTCCCTCAGAACTTGGAAGACTTGCTTGATGTGCTTGATATGCTCCTCGAGCGTCCTGCTGTAGATGACTATGTCGTCCAGGTATACAACCACAAATTGATCGAGGAAGGGTTGTAATACCTTGTTCATCAGCGTGCAGAACGTTGCCGGTGCATTCGTCAAACCAAAGGGCATAACCAAGAACTTATACGAGCCATACCTCGTAACACAGGCAGTCTTCGGCTCATCACCCTCCGCGATCCGTACTTGATAGTAGCCCGATCGAAGATCCAACTTGGTGAACCACCTTGCTCCGCCAAGTTGATCGAATAAATCTGCAATGAGAGGGATCGGGTACTTGTTCTTCACCGTCAGCTTGTTCAGCGCCCGGTAGTCGATACACATGCGCAGCGATCCATCATGCTTCTTCTGAAATAGGACCGGCGCACCGAACGGAGCCTTTGATGGACGGATAAATCCGGAATCAAACAATCCCTTCAGTTGCTTCCTCAATTCTTCAAGTTCTGGAGGCGCCATTCTGTACGGTGCCATAGCAGGCGGTCGAGCATCTGATATGAGCTCGATCCGATGATCCACCTCCCTCACAGGCGGCAACTTCTTTGGCAGCTCCGGAGGCATCACGTCTTTGAACGCTTCAAGAACCTGGGTCACCTCCTTCGGGACATCGTCCATCCCATCCTTGAGATCCACCTCCTTCAACACGGCAAGGAAAGTCTCCTCGCCCTTCCTAGCCCCCTTGGACAATTGCATGGCCGAGAGCATCTTATGGTTGCCTCCCGACATCCTCTGAATTGGAACCACGCACTGGTTTCGTTCATCCAGCACACAAATGCAATCCGCGAACGGAAGTAGCATCGCTTCGATCCTGTCAATGAATCTCAATCCCATGACAATATCATAATCGTCTAAAGGGATTACCTCAAGATCCTCCTTGCTCGTCCATTGACCGATATGGATCTCCACGCCTCGTGCTACCCCGCTCATAGGCACTTGCTTCGAATTGACGGTCTTCAGCCATCCCGTCCTCTTGACCGATATGGATCTTATGGACGCCCCCGTATCCACCAACGCATTCATCGTGGTGTCGCCGATCTTCATTTCCACGAACATCATCCCCTTGGACTTCGCCGCTTTCTTAGACTTGATCGAGCTAAGAACTCGCAAGGATCCGAGTCGCGTCTCGTCCTTCTCGGCTTGCTTCTTTTCCTCTTCCTTAGTTTTAATCACCGATGCGATCTGTCCCTTGGCTGAGCAATCGCGTGCAAAGTGCGGTCCGTCGCACAAGAAGCACTTAACTTGGAATCGCCTCTTCTCGGGCTTTCCACTGCTTCCACTGCTTGAAGCTTCCGTCCTCGCCTTAGGTGGAGTAGTTGGTGGCTTGGTGTTGCTTGGGCGATATGATCTCCCACGATCTCCCCCACCAATGCTCTTCTCCCTCGGGTGGAAGTCTGGCTTGCTTGCAGGAGTCGGCTTGTACTCCACCATCGATTCGGCCGTAGCCATGGCCGACGCGAGATCCATTGCACCGTAGCGCTTGATCTCTTGCTTCACATAGGGCTTGAGACCCCCAAGGAATTGGTAATAGGCCTCGGTGTCGCTCATCGTGGAGATTTAAAGCAGCAGCTCCGAGAACTTCCTCACATAGTCCCGGACGCTTCCCCTTTGTTCCAGGCGTCGGAGTTCCTCTCGGGCTTCCTCCTCCGCGTACGCTGGGTAGAACTGCTTGCGAAACTCCGCAACGAACATCTCCCAAGAAGTGATCGGTCCACCACTTCGCTCGTCACACCTACGACGCCACCACAGTAGTGCGTTTTCGGTAAGATACATGGCAGCAGTACTAACCTTCAGGGCATCATCAGCAATTCCCATCGCGTTGAAGTACAGGTTCACGTGCCATAGGAAGTTGTCCACGTCCTTGGCCACCCTTGAGCCTTTGAACTCCTTAGGCTTCGGAGCGTCCACTCGTGGAGCAGGTTGCACGGTGATCACCCCGTTCACGCGTGCAGCATCAACTTCAGCAACCTTGACCTTGAGCACGTCCAGCTCTCTACGCATAACCTCGACCAGGGCTCGCAAGTCATCGTTCTCTGATCGGAGTTCTTCAGCAGTGCACGCCAAGGTCCCTAGCATCTCGCCTCGGAGCTCCCCCATGCCGGATTTCAGCTCTTGCACCTCGGCCTCGAGCATTCCCTTCCCGGACATGTCTCCATCAGCGTTCTCGGCTAGATCCCCGACTGCGCCTTGGACTTCCGCAAGTGCGACCTCCATCTTCGACACCCGGGTCTCCAAGAGCCCCATCGCATCCCTCGAACTCGATCGAGCACGACCCTTCTGCGCCTTGCTGGCCTTCTCAGCATCACGACCACGCTCTTCAGCGGCCTTCTTTCCCTGGGCAGCAGCTGGCTCGGACGCTGGATCCATCACACCCCTCGATGAATCTTGGCTACGCACCGGACGTTGGCTCTGATACCACTTGTCACGGGCCGATCGAATTCACCGATTGATCGCTCGTGCGGCCTTAGGAAAACCTTCCCAAGTCAGCCTTTCCCTCGCTCACCTCACTCGCCTCACAACTCTAGAGAGAGAAACTAGAGAGAGAAGCTCTGGATTTCTATTTCTCGTGAGAATGAGATGATACAAATGAGGGGAGGAGAACCCCTTATATACAAGTTCTCGTGCGATGATATCCGTAGATCTCCCTTTGATCTAACGGTGGAGATTGCATCTCCCTAACTACCACCTACCCGTATTGAATACAACAATACACAATTACAAGTTTGCCCGCCCCTAGGATCCTTCTAGAATTCCCCAGGAGATTCCTTCGCAAGACTCGGTCCTTTCTTCGCTCAGAAAACCTCCTCAGATTTGGCTCTTCGTCCGGACCATGTCACATACGTGACATATGAATACGGTATACGTATCACAAAACTAGTCAACAGAATACTTGAGATCCTTACATCACTAAGTAGGAGGCAGAGCCAATCGCGACCTGGGATTCGGATCGAAAAATACTGAAAATTGTAATACGAATACGTATGCGGCATGGCAAAGAATGCATGAGCTATACTATATGAAATGCATATGAATGATATTTTTTGATATTTCGAATTAAATAAGACTAATGATACAAAATATTCTGAATATAAATGCAATATTAAAATATGCGATATAAAAAGCAGTATATAAAAGTAAGCATTAAAATTCCCTAAAACCAAAAGAAGGAGTGAGTTTACGACTTCTGTGTAGTGTTACGACCTCTAGCAGGTAGCTCGGCTTACTCATTCTGGCCTTCGATAATGTAGAAATTAAATTGCAGATAATAGAGTATAGAAAACAATAAATAAAAGAACTTCCAACGGGTGTCTCGGCCTTCCCATTTTGGGGTTTGACAATATAGAAACTAAGCTGCATAAAATAAAGTACAGAAAGTAGTAAATAAAGAACTTCCAACGGGTGTCTCGGCCTTCCCATTTTGGGGTTTGACAATATAGAAACTAAGCTGCATAAAATAAAGTACAGAAAGTAGTAAATAAAGAACCTCCAACGGGTGGCTTAGCCTTTCCATTATAGGGTTTGACAATATAGAAATTAAACTGCATAAAATAAAGTACAAAAAGCAGTAAATAAAGATCCTCCAACGGGTGGCTCGGCCTTCCCATTCTGGGGTTTGACAATATAGAAATTAAGCTGCATAAAATAGAATATAGAAAGCAATAAATAAAGAACATTCACCGAGTGGCTCGGCCTACCCATTCTGGGGTTCGACAGTGTAGAAATTAAATTGCATAAAATAGAGTACAGAAAGCAGTAAATAAAGAACCTTCAATGGATAGCTTGGCCTTCCTATTCTAGGTTTTGACAATATATAAATTAAACTGCATAAAATAGAGTACAGAAAACAGTAAATAAAGAACTTCCACCGAGTGGCTCGGCCTACTCATTATGGGGTTTGACAATGTAGAAAATTATAGTCTGAATACGACATGTGGATATGAAGACATATGAGTACGACACAACATAATCAAAATTTAAATTAATTTATTTGGGCAATGAAATTCTCGAAAATTTTACTGGTTAGGATCGTTACCTAATTAGACGGATTTGATTACCGAATTCGGACCTCGTATCACCTTGTGGATCTAGATTACGGCTCGAACTACGGGAATGAACTCTTGATTTGTGTTAATCGATAGAAGAATTGGTGATGGTAACTCCTAGTTTTAAACTCCCACTATTTTCAAAATTCTTTTTTGAAAAAGAATTCTCTTTCTCTTTTTTGTTTTTTTTTTCTCTCTAATTTTTCTTCAATCTCACAAAACCCTCTCAAACATTCAAAATTTTCTCTCTCCAAAAAAATCCCCCCTCCAAGCTCAATTCTTCTTCTTTTTATAGCCCACTTATCTATCTCCAATTTTCTATTTCATCCTTCGTTCTCTATTTCCATCTTCCCTTTTTTATTTCCATCTTATTTTCTCAATATATTCTTCTCCATCTTTTTTTTTTTTTTATTTTAATTTCTCCACTAACTCTTCTTTTTGTTATTTACAAAATAATCCCTCAAGTGTTAAGTATTTGCACTCTAGTCCCTAAGTTTTTAAGTATTTACAATTCAGTCTTTGGAGAAATATTCTTCAAGTCCAAATCTCTTCACAATTTTCGACACACCTCTCCTATGCTTGTTCGAAATTCATCTCATGTCTAGTTCAATCACTTGTCAAACTTAAACTCATGTCTCACTGCTGAAAAAAATGCAAAATTGAACTAAGACCTTTTTGCAAAATTAAGTCATTCTGGGTACAATTGGGCCAAGTTAAAAATTTAGACTATTAGAGAATAATGTCACAACTCCTACAAGTGAAAAATGAAAATAAATTGACTCAAATTAAATTTTTTAGGCCCAATTCGAGATTATACTCATGAAGGGACACATGACCCCGAATTGGATTTTTTGAATTTGCGATGGGCAGCATTAAAAGGGATTCAAAAGCCGCATCTTTCGATTTCAACAAATAGACATGATAATATCTAAAAAAATCATCTATGAATATTATCGAATACTTCCAACCTCCTCTAACGACGTAATTTCTAAAATTCCAAAGGAAAGAATGTATTAGCTCAAGAAGTTGTGTGCTTTTAGAAACCGACTTAAAAGGTTTTCCAGTGATCTTAGTCTGTACACACACTTTACATTTGTTAAATCGAATAGAAGTATCCAATGGAATGTTGTGAGTTCTAGCTAGATGTTGCATTTTCTTGTAGTTCGCATATGCAAGTCTATTGTGCAATAACTTTGGTTCAATCCGAGTAGAATTCACATGGTTTATGCTATCAGTATCTAAACTCAACCTATACATACCATTAACCATGAATGCACAACCGAAATAACATGAGTTAATAGATAAAGTTATTCTACTGTTCATAGTTGAAAAAGACATATCAGTTTTATCAAGTAAGCTCATAAATATCAAATTCTTTTTAAGTAAATGTACTACTCTAACATTTTTTTTTAGAGTTAGTAATTTATCTTAAAAAAACACCAAATTTGCAATTCCAGTATGAGTCACTTTTGCCTCACCACCATTGCAATTTTCCACGGTGCCTTTTACTTCTATGACTTCAGTAAGTAGGTTCTTGTCATGTGCAGCATGACAATTAACGCCACTATCCAACTACCACTTAGAAGAGACATTAGGCTTTCCATTTTTTTTTATCAGCCTCATTTTGTGGCGTGTTGTTGTTTGGCTTCTTTGGTAGTTTACACCTCTATTATCTAGTGATCTCACTTTCCACAGTTATGGCACTTTCCCTTCTTCTTCTTTTTGAAGAAAGTCTTTTTGGCCTCTAACTGTGAAGAGAATTCACATTTTGGTGACTTGGACGTTTTTTGAGGTTTATTGGAATGTGAAACTAAGTTGGCAACTGATTTTTATTGTCTTACATGTTCCAAACTCTTTCTAGAACTGTTTTGATCCTCAATGTAATATACCTCTTTAATTCATCCAGTCCCATTTGTTTTTTCAATTAGTGAATTTCAGTCTTGAAATAACTTCATTTAGTAGGTAACTTACTCAATACAAGACCGATAAAGAGATTATCGGACATATCAGATTTATCATATTTCAGCTTGTTCCTCATGTTCTCAAGTGCAATTAATTGAGAAGTGACACTTGAATTCATGTTGAACTTAAAGTCAAAGGATTTCTCTACTAAGCGAGTTTTAGAGAGCCCCTATTGTTTTTGGAATTGAGCGTTCAAGTGATCCCATATCTATTTCTCCGTCTTATACTCACTATAAGTCATAGCTGGACGAGGATTTAGAGAGTTCAACAAGTAATCTCTACAAAAATCTTCATCTTTGTTCCATTAATATTCATCAACATTTTTAACGATAGATGCAAAATCACTTAAAACTGTATAGAATATTTCATGTTCTTTCGTGCCAAATTGAACATATAATTTCCAACCATGAAGCTCAGTGGCATCAAATGATTGCAGCTTTATAATATCACAGGAACTACGCTTTACCATTTAATTAGAGTAAAGTGTTAGAAAGAGTGCACCTTAGAGTTTTCAAAGCTCACATAGTCGAATAAAGCTCCCGATCTGAGTCAAACTGCTCTGTAGAGATGGAATTTGCAAAAATAGACCCCAAAAATGGATCCAAAGTGCCTAAAAATCTTAAGATCTCCAAAAATGGATCCATAGCGCCCAAAACCCTTAAGATGAACTGCCCTTGTCGCTGGAAATTCGCTAGAAACTTCTGATTGCCGTATCTTCGCCGTCCGACCTCCTTTTGATACGAGTGACCACTCAAAACGTTCGTATTGACGAGTAGAACAAAATCTAAGTAGTTTCACTCTTTGAAATTGGCTATAATTTCTGAGCTTTTGAATCAAATATTTTAGCCACCTGAATTAAACTCAAATCTCAGCCAATTCGACCGTCAAAATCGAAATAAATTTCACTTGCGAGTTCGTCTTGACAAGATCTTCAAGTAGACACCTTACTCGCTCAAATCCTACATGTGATTCTAATACTTCAAAATTGTTGGAGGTTATTGGTTTTGAGAGAGAAGATGAAGAGTTTATACAAAGAGACATCAAGTTTGGAATGCTCAATAGTATTACCTCTAACGTAGGAAACCTTAAAGTTTATATGTGAGTTATTGGGCTCTAGTCGATATATGTGAGTTATTGAGCTTGTATGTGAACATATTATTTGGATTATATATATTAATATTATATCCAACAACGAGTTCATCGTGATGATGGTGTCGACACTTGATTTTTAATCATATTTTCTCCTTAAAATTAATAGAAAATCCATAAAAACTCATAAAATTAAAAAATCAACTTTGGGGACCTTGGCCAAACCTAAGGAACCAATTTTAACCAAACAATAAATTTTCATATTTTTCGTTTTTTTAATATTTTTCGAAAAATATAAAAATATTTGAAAATTCGAAAAAATGGCATTTGAGGCCACAAAAATATGAAAAAATGGTCAGTATTTTTCTTTTAATTATCTCTTTATTTTGGGGAAGAAAATCCACAAAAATTAACCTAAATTTGGGAATTACTTTGTTGGTCTCATTTTCAGGTTAATCGAAAAATTTGTAGAAAATTCATTATAGCTTTATAATTTTCGATTTTTGCATTTCTGAAGTCGTGACATTGTCCTCTAATATTATAAATTTTTCATTGGCCTGATAGTGCATTTCCTGTGATTGCGTTCGATTTTCCGAATTCGAATTATCATTTGAAGCATTTTAAGAAGTTTAGGCACCTCCACTGTAACTTTCTGAGTTAGGTTGTCAACCTAATTCGTGATCAGACAATGTACTCAACTTCAGAGAACAAGAGAAGGCTGAGTGAAGAATATGGAATTGAGCCCTGGACATTTGTTCGAAAAATTGGAGATGCTATTTTTATTCCTGCTAGCTGCCCCCATCAAGTTGGAAATTTGAAGTCATGTATCAAAGTCGCATTCAACTTTGTCTCACCTAAAAATGTAAAGGAGTGCCTCCGACTAACAGAAGAGCTTCGTGTACTACCTGCAAATCATCGAGCCAAGGAAGATAAGTTGGAGGTGAAGAAAATAGCAATTTATGGATTGCAAAGGGATGTGAAGGACCTGGAAACACTTTCTAGGGAAAGAGGAAGTGGAGGAAGATCTTGAAAATGGAAATGGGACTGGCGAAGGCATTGGCATAGACGAAACCTTCTATGTTTGGGATGATCTTTGGTGATTGATTGACAGCAGCTCTGTTTTATCCTCTGATTTTAGTAATCCTAGGCAGCGAGGACCTCCCATGCAATGTATTCTCTGAAGCTGACATTTTTGGTATGACAATTCTAAACTGTGCTGTATAATTTTGCACCCGACTGAATCTCTTATAGTTGAGGTATGAGTCGGCTGATTGGTCTATTCAAGAGTGGCAATTCTCCGGACTTCAGAGCAATATAATTAGGGTGAAAAGTGTCATATGCTTTTGGCGATAAGTGTTTTAATAGGTCAAGGATGGATGGTGGATCAAACGTTTTGTGGGGACCCTCACAGGCTTTCTCTAAGACGTCAACCGAGAAACACTTTTGAGGAGGATAGCCATATAAGGTCGTCAGGAAAAAGATTGATCAATCAAGCACAAAGAGCTCTAGAAGAAAAGGAGAATGGCTGGTAGACTCATGATGAAAACAAAGAAAAAATCTATCTATTAGCTGCCCCATCCACCGAAAGCAAAAGGGGAGGGGAGCAGATTAAAGAAAAAAAAATAGGAGGAGAGGAGGCTCTCTCCCTAGAGGAGGGCTCTCTTTCTCATTTTGGTAATGGAGGTTCTACGGAGAATCCTTTGTCATAAAGCATTCCATGAGCAGTACTGGCAAAAAAGCCTCGTTAAGCCGCTGCGTCCAGATCGTAGACATTCACGACCAGACCAAGTTACTTCTTTGGTCAACTCTGTAAAAGCTTGAACCCGTCCCAAATCGCTCCGATGAACCAGCGATCCCTTTCTACTTCCTCCCTCGATCTCTCTTTGAACCCCCAATGGCTACCCTATGTTTCCATGTGTTCCGCTTGAGGAAATCGAAGAGCAAGCGATTCTCGGCTCGTTCATCTTCAAGGAGCAACTTGAATTCTGACCTGGACAACATGTGGAGGAAGAGGACAAGAGTTCAGTAGTTGCTATGTTAGCTGTCACTCTCATGGCTGCCCATGTGGAGCCGCCCAACTACGTGTTCTTCTTCGAATCCTATGAGTCCCGAAACCTGGCTGATAAGCTACGCGTCGAGGAATGGGTCCCTAATCTTGATCCTGCACTCACGATTTCCATGCAGCTAATGAAGGGAAAACCTTAAAGGAGTTTCTATCGAAACTTGGAGGTCTTTTGGCGAGCCGACTGAGGCTTCCACAAGAAAAAATATGGTTAGCTCCCTTATCTACATGGCGATTTTGAGCATGCGTGACAGGCGTTTTAGATGGCCGGTATCTTGAGTTCATGGTCAAAATACCTGGACTGGCACAAAACGAAGGTGGTGTTGCGGTGGCCGAGCTCGGTCAGGAAGCCAATGGTAAATGTCCCATCTCTAAGTCCGGCTTTGAGGCGAAGTCAAACAAAAAGATGCTCATGAGCTCCTTTGTCCCAGAGGCGCTCATGAGAAGCATCGAGGTCGTCAACGAGGTGTCCGAGGATCATCACAAGGATCACCAAAAAGGCAACGATCAGCTAGGGGTATATACTACCCTTAAACAGCACACCTTTGACCCTGTCTACCGGCTGTCCATGAGCATCATAGAGCTGCAGCTCGCCTCGAGGCTCAACAAGACTAGCACCGTTCTCCCCCATCTCCGATCTCGTCCTTAGCAGACGGAGGATGCTCTCGCGCTATCGCGTCGAGGCTTCGTGTCAAACTAGCGCCTTGCGAGAAAGCGTCTGGCCCTAGATCCAATTCTAAGCTATTTCAAGCCACTAAAGAAGGTTGCAAAGCGGTTTAAAAGAGTGGAGATGTCCTCACAATTTGTCGTTGCTAGATGTTGCTATGAGAGCTTTGTGAAAGTGATGATGCGAGAAGAAGCTCGAGAGAAAGCTCGGGAAACAGAGGAGGCAACTGAACGAGTCGACGGTGCAAAATGTTGAAATGGACAGGTTTTTGCTTTACCTGCAAAATGTGGACAAGGAGGAGGTGAAGGAATCACTTGCGCTAGAAGACCCTTGCAAAATTAGTTTCGTCATGGCTCTGCACGTGATTATGAGCATGAGCGAGTTGGCGTGGAAGAGGACCTCCGATAGCTTTAGTTAAACTCGGGTCCTTGTTCTGCAGTGGCGTATGATTTCAGGGAAGTATTTAACGCAAATTGTCCATATTGTTTCCGCTAGAACATCTGATCAACTGTTGGTTCTGTTTTGTTGTCTCCAAGAAGTGGCAAAGAGTGTAATAATGGAGTCCTCATCCTGCAATCTTGCGTGTCCGAACCAATCATGAAGGAGGATCTTGTTGGTATTCCATAGTCTCCAAAGTTCGGACAACACGACAAGCAAAGAGAAAATGCCGAAGGAGAAATAATCATCCAGGGCCCAACTATGATGCGACTGCTGCTGGTTATGACGCCCCAAGGATACCCAGCTGAGATCCATACTTAGGCCCCATTGATGATCCACAGAAAGGTGGTCTTGGTTATGATGCACAGAGAAGAGCATGCGTAGAATTATGCTTGGTGGTACAAGCTGGAGTACATAAAAAACGAGCGAAACATCAACTCGGTAATGATGATGCCCGGCGAAACATCAACTCGGTAATGATGATGCCCGGCCATGGGAAAGTCTTGCCTATAACTCGTGGGTGACTCGGAGGCCCTACACGTTGAGGGGCTACGCATATTTCGAAGGAAGGAAGAAGGTGACACATGTGGAGATGACAACAAATGACGACGATGACGACGAAGATGAAATGAGCAATAAACTGGAGCTAAGTACTCATTTCATTTTTCTGGTTCGAACGCAAATTAGCACGGATTTTCTACGCTACCACTCTTTCACAATATTTTATGTTAGGTGAGGGCAGCCCCATATCAACAGCGAATCTTGTGAGAGCATAGAATTGGCTTGGATGAGCTCCTAAGTGCTCACTAACTCCTTAGCTGATTTGTCCCCTAGCCTAGCTCGAATTGTCAAATTAATTTGTTGTATCTTTATTTTAAATGATCCAAACCCTAAAATGGGAAGGCTAAGCCCACCTGTTGGAGGTGCTTTATATACTGCCTCTACTTTCTGCAATTTAATTCTTGCACCCTCAAACCCTAGAATGGGTAGGCCGAGCCAAGGCCGAACCCCTCATTAGAGGTTCTGTATATACTGCTTTTATTTCCTGTAATTTAATTCTTGCACCCTCAAACCCCAGAATGGGAGACCGAGCCAAGACCGAACCTCTCATTGGAGGTTTTATATATATTGCCTTTACTTTTTGCAATTTAAATTCTTACACCATCGAATCCCAGAATAGGTAGGCCGAGCCAAGGCCGAACCCCTCCTGTAATTTAATTCTTGCACCCTTAAACCCCAGAATGGGAGACCGAGCCAAGACCGAACCTCTCATTGGAGGTTTTATATATATTGCCTTTACTTTCTGCAATTTAAATTCTTGCACCATCAAATCCCAGAATAGGTAGGTCGAGCCAAGGCCGAACCCCTCATTAGAGGTTCACCTTTACATTCTGCAATTTAAATTTTTTGCACCCTCAAACCCTAGAATGGGTAGGTCGAGCCGAGGCTGAACCCCTCATTAGAGGTTCTATATATACTGCCTTTACATTCAGCAATTTAAATTCTTGTGCCCTCAAACCCCAAAATGGATAGGCCGAACCAAGGCTGAGCCTCTCGTTGGAGGTTCTTTATATACTGCCTTTACTTTCTGCAATTTAAATTCTTGCATCATCAAACCTCAGAATGGGAAGGCTGACCCACCCATTGGAGGTTCTTTATATACTGCCTTTACTTCCTGCATTTTAATTTCTATACTATCAAACTCCAGAAGGGGCAGGCCGAGCTAAGGCCGAGTCACCTGTTAGAGGTCGTAACACTGCACAAAAGTCGTTAGCTCACTCCCTCTTACGGTTTCAAGAAATTTTTAATGCTTTGAAAATACCAAAAAAATGTCATTCATGTGTATTTGTCGGAACCAGGAACAGAACCAACCATCCAGAGAACCGGACCGGACCCAACCAAAAAATAATGTAACCAAAATTATTCTCTAATTGTTGAAATTAATAACGTTATAGAACCTCAATTTCTATATAAAATGACTTCATAATAGAAAAAAATAATAGGTCCAAGGAGCTGAAAGAGATTCACAGATCGAATTAGGAAAAAAATAAAAAAAAAGGACCGGTCCGATCCGAGCGGTCCGGTTTGGTCCTAGAAATCGGGAATCAGACTGCCCGGTTACCGGTCCCAATTTTAGGAACCGGGAATCGGACCGGACTTCTATAGAACCGGGAACTGGATCACCGATCCCGGTCTGGTCCGGGCGGTCCCAGTTCGGGTGGGCCAAGTTGCTCACCCCTAATACTTTGTCGTATTTCACATGTATTTAAATTGTCATTGATTCATGCATATCCATTCAAAAAAAATTTCAAAAGAAAAATCCCAAAGATTAGGAAACATGCCATTTCAATTGGTCAATCCTATTTTTGATAAATTTCCTTCCTCATTGTTTTCGAAATAACGATTTTGCCCCTTATGGATAAATTATCTCGAAAAATTTCAAAAAAATTCAGAAAAACCCCAAAAATTAGGAAACGGGCCATCTCGATTGGTGAATCCTATTTTTGATGAATTCCCTTCCTGATTTTTTTCGAAATGACAATTTTGCCCCTTGTAGGCAAATTATCTCGAACAATTCTGAAAAATTTAGAAAAATCTCAAAAAATAGGAAATGGGCCATTTCGACTGGTCAATCCCATTTTTGATTAATTACCTTCCTAATTTTTTTAAAATGATGATTTTACCCCTTATAGGTAAATTGTCTCAAAAAATTCCGAAAAATTCAAAAACAATCTCAAAAATTCCTTTCTATTTTTTCAAAAATGATGATTTTGCCCCTCATGGGCAAATCGTCTCCAAAAAGAATTCGGAGAAATTCTCAAAAATCGTGAAAATACAGGAAATAAGCACATTCAATCGGTTTGACCTATTTCCAATTCTCAAACCTTAAAATATGACCATTTTACCTTTTTGGTCAGTTTGGCCCAAATCTAACATTGCCTTCTCAGATGATTTTTCATGAAATTGGTATCGAAAGGGCGTTAGAGTAATCTAGCATAACTAAGTTCCCGAACTCATAATCTCTTATTCGCAGAAATAAAGTATTTCTCCCGATACTTTATTTAGGTATCTGATCAGCCTACCATAAAATAATTAGTGGAGACTCCAAATTCAAAATTCATTTGAACAAAAATCAAAGTTGCGATTCGGTAGGGCTTCGGAGAGTCCGTATTAGGTTAGTCAATTTAACTAATCTAATAATCCGTTAACTCGATCAATAAAATTAAAATTATTTTTCAGGTCGCCACAGATGGTCACTTGTAGTTGTTGGCCCTATTCTTGCCATCCTCTATTTCTTGTCTGCCTTAGAGAAAAATTGCCTCCCTCGGTCAATCAAGAGCAAAGGTTTGAGTAAAATCCAGTGCAAGAAAAGGGTATTCTGTGCTGGAGTATGCCTAGAAATTAGATGTGGCCTCTTTAATGCAGAGGAATTAACCAGAAAAAAATTCCAGCAGGACTTCCCTTCTCGTGGTCCCGTTTAAATGGGGAAATTACGACAAGTGTTCTTTAGTGTTTTGAAAATGTGCCCATCGGGAAGGAGAATTTGAGGTTGCCAGTGGGGAACAAATGGTTCTCATTACCTATGGTTGGTTCGTCCGATGATTGCGCTCCAATTTGCTTGACCGGGCTTTCCAATGTATGCCGTCGTGCACGCATGCAAGCGGTTATCCTGTGGAGCTTGTTCCCAGGGGAAGTCAAGGCCCTTGGCAACAAGGGTTATATCTATCGCCACTGTTGGCCCCTTTACCCCCAATCTCAAATTTAGGGCCACAATGCTAGATGCTACAGTCAATATCTGGTCCCCGGTTTTGGTACGAGCTGTTGGGAATTTGGTGTCAAATGCCATAAAAAGTGAATGAGAAGTGTGGATGGAGGATCCCACATTGGATAGAAGGTGGATGGAAGATGGATTTATTTAGTGGAGCCTCTCAAATAAATTTGAGCCTTAAGAGACACTCTACTTTTATGGAGGAGAGAAGACTTATACAAAGTTAGGTCGATCCACGCGCGAGTGTGCCGCCGACCAGCTCGGATTGGGCCCGGATCAAGGTTAGGATCCAATTATTATTATTATTATTTTGAAACTTAACTCATTACGCATCAATTTTATTTTTCCCCGAACAGGCACGGTGAATTAATGTTTTTCGAACAGACTTATTTTTTCGTCATTGAAATTTTTCAAATGAATACGTATATTTGTGATCTCATCAGTCGGTTTAGTTTAACCATCTATGAACGAACACAACTTTTTGATTCATCAAAGTTCGTCGCGATCGAACGTAATCTTTCGGTTCGTCATGGCTCTTCATTAAAGTAATATCATTCTCATTTTGTGAATGGATATTTAACACATGCATTCATTAGACACTCTGTCGTACTTCATTGTGCGATTATTTTACGAAGTTGAGTTCGAAGGTTTGCTTTGAAGAAGTACTGCTTCATAGGAAATGCGATCCATTCTATCTTGGGAGGCAATTGTCTAAGAACCTTTGGTATTGTAGAGAGGACAAATTATCTTAAGGACACAATGTGAACTCGTCGGGCTCAGATCATTCGTCTACATTTGGTTTACTTAATCTGCATTTCAATTCAGGTTTGTCGTTTGAAATTCTTTTGCACACGCAAACTATAAGAGACAGCACGAGCCAAATGCCTGGGACTACAAAGTCATGAGGATTACTTATTCACATAGCATTGTGAGGCCGGTTGATTCTCCAATCTTATCGAGGTTTACGACCTAAGTAGGGACCAATTAAAGAGCCTGGGCAGGCCCAATTTTACTTGGACCATTCATGGCAATTGACGATCAATTGTTAATGGGTCCGCGCATTGGCTCGTGGCGCCTACAGTTGTTGACACCTAAATTTTGATCATTTATTTCATAAAAAATTAGAGACTAACTTTATTCCCTACAAAAAATAATTAAATCATTTAGTGTATAGTTTGTACTAAATAGAAGAGTTACACGGAAACGTCTTGTTTTGGAAGTCGAACCTGCCTGGCCCCCCCCCCCCCCCTCCGCGCTTATGCTGTTAGCTAAAAATTACGAACAACTATTATCCACTCTTTGATGTTTCTCTCTCCTCTAACAAATTGAGGAAGGGGGAGAAAACAAAAAAAAAAGAGAAATCAGCTCCGAGGGAAGAAAAGACAAAAAAAAAAAAAGATTTCATCTGTTACAAGTAGATTTTTTTGGATATAAAGGTGCATGGTTGCTTATTTTTTGGATGATACGTAGGAGATTTTTTCTATAAAAGGGGGGCTGGTCACGAAAATGGAGAGTCAGGGGGAAAAAAGCATAGAGAAAGAGAGCAAAGAGG
This sequence comes from Psidium guajava, assembly GCA_016432845.1. Taxonomy (NCBI): domain Eukaryota; kingdom Viridiplantae; phylum Streptophyta; class Magnoliopsida; order Myrtales; family Myrtaceae; genus Psidium; species Psidium guajava. Next base: position 12,757,689 of record CM028229.1, read on the forward strand.
TTTGAAAAGTCAAAGAGCAAAAAGGATAAAAAAGAAAGAGAAGTGTCTGACAAGAGGGGACTAAGTCCAAAAAGATGAAAAGAAAGAGTTTTAGAGCAAAATCCAAAGAAAGGGAGGAGGTCATGAGGGGAACACCCAATAAAAAATTTTGAAATATTGAAGAGTTCTTAAACGCAAAAACATGAGAGCAGATGGGGAAAGTCAAGTCAGCTTTGTTCTTGCGAGTCATCACCTCTTTTGTGCGTTGCTACCGCCTTGAAATACACCTCCCTACGCTACCATCGCTGCTCCGTTGTCATTGTTCTCCACGTATTGATTGGGTTCTATTTTGCTGCTGCTTCGAGTGCAAATTTGCCACTGTTCGGACCATTTTCTTTGCTATCTCAGCGCTAAGATCATTGCTGTTCAGTGCCTAGAAGTGTGGTCGATCGGCCCCGTTTGATTCGTTATTCGCTGCTTGAATACCATACTATTCGATATCCAAGTTAGATGTATTTGGGCTTACTTTCATCACTGTTTTGATAGCATTTTTGTGCGAACAACTCACTGTCAGAATCGTGAGCTTCATCCGTGGACCCTCTTGACATACACTCGAGTTCCGTTTGGTCCAAAGTGTAAGGCTTGATCGTCTAGTTTCGTCACAAATCAAATCAGGAAAGGTAATCTTGTCGATTTGGGTATACTTCATAATTCGAAACTTTGAATATTGTCTTGTTTATTTCGCATGAATTTGTTAATTGAATTGCATATCTCAAGTTTGTTTTTGTGAGATTGAATGTTTGGTTGCATTGATTGGAAGATTTGCTCGTTAAATTTAGAAATTGAAAATTTTGAATAAATTTGGTGATATATCTTCTATTTACACTTGTGATTTTTCTAAAATATTTTTGGGAGTCATGGCGATGGTCTGATTTATTCGAAAATCTTTTGAATCTATCCAAGATATTCAAAATATATAAAAAAAAACTCAAAATGTGATCGATTAGGAAAATTTCCTAATCCGCAATCGCATATATGTAAATAAGTCTATCTATCAGGCTTTAGATAGAATTATTTTCATAGTGTATATTTCGAATTTTTAGGGTTGATTTGTAAGGCTCCAGATCGAAACTTAATTCGAAAGCAATTGCCATTTTTTTTTAAAGATTTTCAATTTGAATTTAAATTCATTCATAAAAATCAAAAATCACAAAAAAATCTTAGAAGTTTTTTCTTAAAAAAGATATAGCAAGATATGGTTGCTTAAAAAAATCAAATCTCATCATCTTTAGGAAGATAGGCTTTTTTTAGAAATCCTATTGACAATAAAACATTTTCAAATCCATTTCATTCTCTAAAGGATGTAGACTTAGGGTCATGTGATTTTCTTAAAATTTTTTGGGGACTAATTCAAAATTAAAACCCAAAATTTTTAAGATAATCAAAAACCATTCCATCTTCATTTTTCATAAATCTCAAAGTTACATGAAAATACAAAAAAAAATCATAAAATAAAACCCAACAAAAAAAAATGCGCATTTGAGTCTTTAGTCAAAATTCATTAAGAATGGTATCAAAAGGGCGTCGATATAAATATTAGCGAAACCAAAGTCTCCGAACTCATTAATAGCTGGTTTGTAGAAATAAAATATTTCTCATGATACTTTATTTAGGTATCTAATCAAGCTATCCAAAATGATTAGTGGCGACTCTAAGTTAAAAATCTTTACTTTGGTAGGGTTTAAGAGAGCTCGAACTAGATTAATTAATTTAATTAATTAATCTGGTAATCCATTAACCTAAGATTGGGAAACTCAATTTTTAGGTCATGAAAGTGGATGCGCCTTACAACTCAATTGTCCCATTTGACATGAAGGAAGAAACAGAAACATTTTGAGAAGTGATTGAGCTGCCCCAATTGGACAGTCTCTGGCAATTCTCTCTGAATCCGAGAGGCAATGCAACACTCTCAATGTCATCTGGTTCATTGGCTCTGATTGCTTTCAGTGTATGAAACCGAGAGGAATGCGTTATTTGGATTATGAAGGATTACCGCATGGCTGATTCTTGGACCAAGCAGCATCACGTTGTGTTACCGATCGGGTCGACCGCCCAAGCGACCTTGGGACTTACTCGGCGCGTGGGAAGATTTTGCTTTACAAGGTTGATGAGAAGTTGTTGTGTTGTGACGTGGAGGATATGCAGATCAGTGAGGGTGGAATCTAGGGAGGCGGCCCTGAGTCATCTTTTGACGTCATTGATTTGGGAGGAGGACATCCCACTCTTAGGAACCATGTGGGTCTACTAGGTTCCCTGTTGACGATACGCAACCTCCAATAAAGAATGAGGTTACATAACATTTACAGAAATTTACATAAGCTTTTCAAAAATAGATAGATAATCATCCGTTATTTCTTTCTTTTTCTTTTTTTTAGTTTTGATGCTATGCGCATTTTGTTATATATTCTAAGATACTTATCATCCAATTTCGGCACCTATCGCCGAAAGGTGTAGTGAAAATTATAATGATTAATAAACTAAGCCGTACGTGTCATTTAAAAATAGTTGTCGTTGGGAAACTAAAGATGTTCTTATTTATGTGTGGGTGTTTCACCAAGAATCGGGACTGCCCCAATCAGTCTAATACTTTTGACTAATAGGTTATTTTTCCTTTTTTGTTAAACGGGCTTCAGTGGCAATTGTGATAGGAATTAAATTGCATAACACGGATCAAGAGCAAAAAAACACAAGGAAATGAATGCAAGTAGTGGAAATTGAAATATTGATAAGCTGAAACAATACATACGCTTTTGGGATCATGATCGTGTCTTACAACAATTATACATGGCTGTATAAACTACGCAGCATAATAGCTCATAAGCTGTTAATATTCTAATGATAATTACAACTGTATCTCTATAACTTTAGGTCTTATCACTGCAAGTCGACCTTCTCCGCATATGGTTACAAGTTCATGAGTGTCGCTGGACTCAACAATCGATCGGCATCTTTATCTTATGTCGATGTCTTCATTGTGTACCTCTTTTCTCCTTTCCCGTGTTTAACACTTAGCTAAATCTCAATAAATGATAACTGTCCATCAATTGCTTTTGTATGTCGACAACTGTATGGTCATCGATATTTATCACGGTTATGACAAGTGTTTCAATATTTGGTGACCTAGCGATCATCAAATCGAACTTTAAACCAAGCTGACTTTTCATTAGAATAAATGACTCTAATCTGGCCATGGACACGAGTCTAATTACTATGCTAATTAGCTAGGATACTTATCAATTAACCATATGTTATGTGTATATACACCATATGCACAGCACAAGGATTTCTGGGTCCTTTTCTGAGCAACTGACCACTGAGTCTAAGCAACTGAATAGTATATAAGTGCTAGGTGCTACTATTTCCCTCCCAACATTGCTTTCGATAACACAACAAGGGCAAAGGAAAAATGTTGCACGACTTCCTTCTTGTCAAACATGAACTTCATAGTTAACCATTTTCATCAGTTATTAAATGAAATCTTATATTGCCTTTTTGCTCTTGGAAGTTAGATGGTTATAAGACCGGGTGGCACATGATTGGGCTTCCATTGATCAGGTTGTACTTTTCCTTTTTGCTCTTGGAAGCTACATGGATATAAGATTTGACTTCCATCGATCAAGTAGGTACGGTCCTCAGAATATGGTAGCATATTCAACTAAACATTGAGTTGGCCATGCCCAAGCGCTAGTGACTTGGGCGTAGAAATCGAGTAATTGAGAATGGCCATCAAGGACCTAGGCACAGGCACTGGTGTGCCGGGGCATACGCGTCAGGACTCCCATGCTCAAGTGCGAACATCTCTGATGCAAGTGTCGATATCTAGTCGTATTTTGGGAAATGATTGGGTCCTTTTCCAAGCAATTGAACACTCAGTCTAAACAAATGAATATTGTATAAGTGCTGGGTTCCATTGTTTCCCCTACTGCATTACTTTTGATGACACAACAAGGGCAGATGAAAAATGTTGCATGACTTCTTTCTTGTCAAACATGAACTTCCTAGTTAACCATTTTCATCAGTTATTAAAAGAAATATTATCTTATCTTTAAGATGATCTTATCTTGGATCTTATGAATCTTAGGTGGGAAGCTGACATGGGAGAAATTATTTAATCAAGTTGGACTTGGCCCTTTTACCCTTGGGAGTCAGATGGTTATAAGATTGGGATCCACATAATTGGGTTTCCATTGATCAAGTTGTACTTTGCCTTTTTGCTCTCGGAAGGTAGATGGATATAAAGTTGGGCTTCCATCGATCAAGTTGGTATGTTCCTTAGAAGATGGTATCATATTCAACTGAATATTGAGTCGGCCTCGATCCGGTTGAGCCCAAGCGCTAGGGACTTGGGCATGGAAATCAAGTAATTGAGTACGGCCATCAAGGACCAGGGCACAGACATTGGTGTGCTGAGGCATATGCATCAGGATTCCCATGTCCAAGTGCGAACATCTCTGATGCAAGTGTCGATACCTAGTCGTATTTTAGGAAATGATTTCTGATTTTTAAAGAGAAAATCATTTCTTGAATTGAAGAATAAGTTTTTTGTCAACTATGAAAATGTTTTCTATCAACTCTTTTTTTTTGTGATCTAAATATCGAAAAAACATTTCCAGCAGAAAATTTCTAGAAAAAAAAGCACCATATTAAGTTTTTGAACGGACCTAAGCTTTATATCCTCATATCAAGTTTTTATATTACCCGACGGTAATTTCATTCCTTGGGACATTTGATGTTTTCGGCGTCCAAACCTAGTTCATCATATCAATCACCCTTGGGTCGAGGAGTGAATCCACTCGTGGATGGGGCACCAGTGAATTCTACAATCCCAAGTGAGAGTTGAGGGTTGAGTTAGACAGCCTTTCCCGCCGAAGTCATGCTGAGCGATTATCATGGCTTCCCCCTCTAAATAAGACCCGGTATTTTAATACAAGGTTGAAACGTAGTCTAAGTGTTTATATCAATTGTTCTACCATGCAGAAAAACCCAACTGTTTTTTATTAGCCTCGAAACATACTAAAATACAGATACTTGACTAGGTTCATTCGAAAGCCGTGTTCGGGCAAAATAATTTTGATTAGTGCCATACACTTGCAATTGACTAGGTTCTTCCAACTAAAGAAGGAAATGCCGCCATGGGAGTTGAAGTTTTGCCTTCGCTTCTGTTCGCGCGATTTGAATCGGGAATATCTCTCACCAAACTTCGCAATTCGATTTTATTAAGAAGGGTTCTGCGGCTCTGTTCTGATGGAAAGTCAGGGAGAACATGGGAACGGGTGTATGCGATTAACGAAAGCAAAGGAAATGGTGAAGATTTACTATCTATACTACTCCTAATTGGCTGGTAATGGAAATAAATTGCTTGGAATCGAAAGTACAAGGAAAGGAAAGTAAGGGAATGTCAACACGTTACACTACGAACAGCAAAGTAGACTTAAAGCTTCAAAGAAACAGAATGTCTTTTTTGGATTATCGTGGAGAGAGCCTTCCTTTTCCTTCCTTTCGGGTACTTATCCTTTTTGCGTTTCTAACCGCTCTAGCGATTATTCTTTGATTTCAAACTTTTGAATTTTGGTGCTCTACTTCACCTCTAATCCATGATTTTCACAACCGACCTATGTAAATCGAAGACCATGTCTCCTATAATTTGTAACTGCACCATCAACCGTCTCTTTTTGAATGATATTCCTAGGTTTTGGAAAACATGTTCGCGCCAATAGGCCTTGTCTTGTACATCCGAATTTCGGGATGTAATAATTTTTATGTTGCATATCTATGACATGCCGAATCCTAGCACACTATGTCTTTCATTCGGCATACTTTCTTTTAAACTTCCCGAATGGCACACATATCCCGAATGGCGCACATATCCCGAATGGCGTACATATCCTGAATGGTTAAACACTATCTTATTGTTCAGTATGAAGTTCTTTTCCTTGCCAAAGTTCGGGATCTACCAATGATTCCTTTTTTCACGTGTCATTTTTAAGATACCGAATCAAACTACAGTGTTTCGGTATCAACGAGTATCAACATATGCCCCATTTTAAAAGAATTAAAAAGGTTTAATTCTTTTAAATTTCAATACTTACAGAGCACCTTTCCTTCCCGAGCGGTGTCTTTTTCTACTCATTTTGAAGATCTGCTTTTTTAACTTCTCTTGTGAAATGGTACTTTTTGAATTATTCCCAAGATTCATTCTGTCAACCTCTTTTTGTATTAAACGACGCCTCTCGTGTCGTTTCCAAACTTACTTTTTCGACTCTTTTCTCATTAGCTATAAAGTCATTTGTCCCCACACAATCAAATTTTTGTCCTTTTCTCACCTTTGCCTTCGTGCTCTCGTCTAGTTTTCTTTTTCCTCAAAAAGTTCTCTCCAAACCCTAGCATTAATCCTTGCCCCTTCCAACAATGACATCCCAAGTTTCCTCTTTTTTTCTGCAGAGGCCCTTGAACGCTTCTTCGAGTATGTGGAGTCAGCCGATTTGGACAATCGCCACTACTTCTCCCTTTTGAACAATGACGGTATTGACTCTTTCGTTTTGGGTCCTACTATTTACAATCATTTTCTGGTTCCAAAGATTTATTCTGAAGTTTTTCCTCGCCATGGAATCGAAATCCTTCCCATTCATCACACACCGATTTAGTTTCACCACTGGACATCTCAACCCTCTCGACTTATGACTTTTTTCCCATTTAACCAATCTTTTAATGAGTGGTATTCCCACATTCACTTCTCTAAGGCTCAACTCTGGGATGAACTTCAAATTCATGATGCTCTTCGCCTTTCCTACCTCAATTACCGTCTAAATTTTGAACTGATTGGTGCCCTTTCTAGTTTTTGGTTTTCTTCGACTAATTGTTTTTTTCCCTTTCGCTCTCATGTCTGTTACCCTTTTAGATTTGGTCTGCATCACTAGTCTTAGTCCTTTGGGGGCAGATGCGGCCACCGTTTCGGTGAACACCAGTCCCAATTTTCGTCAACTTTCAGATTCTGATTTGTCTCATGGGACCTTTCTAAATAAATTATTTAAGAAAGAGGGGGAAGTCACCGATGAGGAATATACCGCCTTTCTGCTCTATTGGTTGTGCAAATTTCTTTTCTGTCACCCTGTTATTAGGGTCTCTAAGGACTTTTTATATATAGCTAATGCTCTTGCTGCAGGGACCAAACTTGCTCTTGGTAAGATTGCTGCCGAATGCTCAGACTGGTTACCATTGTTTTGATTGTTGGCGTTGTCGTTTTGACCATCCACTTGATTTCTTGTTCTCACCATCTTTTCCAAAACTTACCACAAGAGTCCCACCGGGCGTGCCAAAAAGATGTTCGTGCGATTTGAATCGAAAATATCTTTCACCGAAATTCGTAATTCGATTTTTATTAAGAAGGGTTTTGCGACTCTATTCTAATGGAATGTCAGGGAGAACAGGAGAACGGGTGTGTGCGATTAACGAAAGCGATGGAAATGGTGAAGATTTACTACCTATGCTACTCCTAATTGGCTAGTAATGGAAATAGATTGCTTGGAATCGAAAGTACAAGGAAAGGAAAGTACGAGAATGTCAACACGCTACACTACGAACAGTAAAGTAGGCTGAAGCTTCAAAGAAACAGAATGTCTTTCTTGGATGATTATGGAGAGAGCCTTCCTTTTCCTTCCTTTCGGGTACTTATCATTTTTGCGTTTCTAATCGCTCAAGCGGTTATTCTTTGATTTCAAACCTTTGAATTTTGGCGCTCTACTTCACCTCTAATCCATAATCTTCACAACCGACCTATGTAAATCGGAGCCTATGTCTCCTATAATTTGTAACTGCACCATCAACCGTATCTTTTTTAATGATATTTCTAGGTTTTGGAAAACCTATTCGTGCCCATAGGTCTTATCCTGTACATCCGAATTTCAGGATGTAATAATTTTCATGTTGCATATCTATGACATGCCGAATCCCAGCACACTATGTCTTTCATCCGGCATACTTTCTTTTAAACTTCCCTAATGGCACACATATCCCGAATGGCGCACATATCCCGAATGGCCAAACACTATCTTATTGTTCAGTATGAAGTTCTTTTCCTTGCCATAATTTGGGATCTATCAATGATTCCTTTTTTCACGTGTCATTTCTAAGATACCGAATCAAACTACAATGTTTCGGTATCAACGAGTATCAACAGCTTCGAAAGTCTTTGATGCTGGTAGGATTTGAAGACAATTAGATTTGCGACGCAAGTGAAAAGATGATTCCTATTGAGTTTAGGATATATTAATATTGCACTTTAGGTCTCGGTATAGATACAGTTCATGTTCATCCGAAAGCCCATCGAAGGATGACACGATTCATAATAAGCCTTGATAAAGGAGGCTCTTTCCTAAATTTCTGACAGCAACTTGGACGATCTCCAAGTTATTAATCACCTTGGGAATGCAGGATCAAGCTCCCAGCCTCCCAGCATCCAACAGGAGCATTTGCACCTTCTTAACCTGTACGTAAGTGAGTGGAGACCTGATGAGAGAACCAGAACATTTCTCTCTTGGAATCGTCCATAGTTTACTTGGATCCGGATGCTTTTGAAACACAATATTGAAGCCACATATTTGGACAAGAGGAGCAACGGTAACACCACAATTCTCGATGCAATCTTCAATCACTTCAACCACATCGTTGCTGTGTATTACCTCATTCGGAGTAAGCTCATTCCAATCAGAAGACCAACCCCTCTGCAAAAAGCCTCAAGGTGGTTACTTCACTTCTTTGCTAGTTGGTGCTTTGTGCTCCAGTTATGTCTAAGTCGACTCACACCTTCATAACACATAAATCAGAAATAGTCATTAACCCTTGCAAAATCCCAACAGAGCCAAGCTATAACTCGAAAAGCGTAGTCAAGCATTAAAAATCTAAAGGACCACCATCACTCACTCTCACAAAAGCGTAAAAAGCGGACCAAATCAGACTTTTGGATGAAAACTCAGGCGTACCTAAAATTAACGAGAGGAAGTTCCCACTTGAAGCAGCATTCACCTGAATCGCAACGGACCTGCTGAGGAGGATAGTTAGATACGCAAGGCCTTGATGTGTGACCATGAATCTTGCAGAGCACTTGTCGTTTATTGTCACCCGTCGTTGCATGTCTCCTTGTATCTTAAATTGTAGAACGAAGACCAAGGCGGGACATTGGATAAAGCAAAGAGCAACTGCAATCCGATTCAGCTCAAGCAAGCATGTCAGAGAGAGAGAGCTTTCGGTTCGAACCCTAGACTCTGGAGGATAGATCATGACCCCTTTGGTGTACTGGACACGACAAAGTAATTTTTAAGATTTTTATATGGTGGGCATTTTGACAATCCATAGGATATGCAGAAGATTTATACTCTCATATTGGTCTATTTTCTCCCAATCTGAGTCCAGAGAAACAAACGCAGCAAGAACAAGGGACAAGAGGCTTAATTCAGATTTATCCCTTGAAGGGATATGTTTGGGCTGTGTATAGGAAGGGGTCTTCTGATTGGAACAAGTTAACTTCAAATGAGCTAATACACAGCTACAATATGGTTGAATTGATTAAATATTGTATGAGGACCGTGGTGTAACCGTTGCTCCACTCATCAATGTTTGTGGCTTCAAGACCGTAAGCATCCAGATCCAAGTAAATTATGGACAACTCCAAGAGAGGAAACGTTCCGATTCTCTCATCTGTTTCCCGATCACTTGCTTACAGGTGAGGAAGGTGGAAATGCTCCTACAAGGTGCCCGGAGCTTGATCCTGCATCCACACCTTTGGAGCTTCTTCAAGTTGAAACACAAGTTCAGGGAGAAGAAACGCAAGTTATTGCCGACACATCAGGGAGCATGTATTTGCTCATACTGGAAAGTCGAAGGAAAAAACAACTCGCAGAAAATGGCGAAACAAATGGTGAAAAAGAAATGTATGTCAAGAAGAGCAACGTGATCAATGTTGCGACCAAGGGGATGAAAGCGGAGGTGGCATACCATTGCAGACTCGATGGAAAGCATTGACAATGAATTTAATCATCCTTTTTCATGCGTTTGGATGACTGCTGCTGGTAAGATCGGGCAGATTGACATGTAGTTCTTGAATTGAGGAGGAGGGAAGCACCGAGACGGTATCATTTGGGACCAAGTGCGTCTCCTTCCTAGCGGCTGTTCAAATAGCCATCTGATATCCAAAGTTAGTAGTTAATCGGCTGATTCGGCTAGTAATTATGGGAGGATAAAGATTCTTAATTTTGGTAACAGTCAGAGATCTTTAGAAGACCAATCTCAGCAACTTTGCGGACAGTTTGATTTTCTTTCCTAAGAATAGCGCTTTAGTTGCTTTTTTGGCACACCTTTTTTTGTGAAGATTTTTTACTCTCCTCATTAATGTTGTATCAGAGATATATGGATTACGAAGTCGGCCAGATCTGCAGAACATGGTATGAAACTTTTCTTTACATTTTTCTATCACTTTTATAAAATCTTCATTTTGAGCATGATTGTGAAATAACGAATGGCGTGTTGCATTGCGTTCATAAATGTCTATACTTTTCTTAGTCCTCTACAGATCGCGCCATTTTCTTGTGAACGTAATGTATGTATGTGCATGTATGGGATGGCCGAAGATAATCGAATTCTTTTGCTGAGACCACACTAACCATTACGTTATGTTTTGGGGTTATGGGCGATAGAAATCGATACTTCCATTTTTCATGTTTTCGCCTGAGTAGCCTCGAGGAGACTAGCCGTACCTATACATGCAGTGCAGTCAACAAATAGCTATACTCTTTTACATGTGCACCCCAATAATTGAATTGGCTGGGACTGGCCTCTGATTGGAGTAAAGTGAAAATCAATTTCGACTAGTGATTTGCTATTTGGCTCTTCTAAGAAATGCAAATAAATATTTGTGAACGATATTAAAAGTTGGGAAGCTTAAAAAATTTGCTGGTAATAAATTCGAAGGTCAACTGTTAATTCAATCCCATGTGGTATTTTTTTTTATCCCATGTAGTAATTTAATAGGAGAAAAATTGTTGATGAATCTTAATAATTTATATTGAGAATCTCTAATAGGAATTGGTTAGTGAAAAAGGGTACTTATCAAGCCTAATAAAAATTGGAAAGTTAGTCAAGAAGTTGAAAAATCAAGAAAAAAAATCAAACTATAATAAATAACTTAAATGAAATTTTGTAAACCAACCAGTTGGAAATTTAATATGACAAAAATTGATAAATTATTATAATTTAGATTGGTAATTTCATATAAGAGTTGATAAGTTTGAAAGGAGGGTATAACATGAAAAAAAAAATATCACCATCTTGTATCCTTTGGCCTAGATCAGTTCAAGTGGCTACGTGCTATCAAACCCTGATCCTTCTTTTGGGGAAAAAGATACTTTTGATGCCAAAAATTATGTATGGAGATCATTTTGCCATCAAAATTTTTAATTAGATCACTTAAGTGCCAAGTCGAAGGCAAAAAGATCACTTTGGTGCCTCTAGTGAGAATTTCAAGCCAAAATTAAAAGGTGGCTTTTTGAATTAAAATTATTGGCTAAGCTAGCAATTTTTTGAGAAACCCCATCCACGTGGACTTGAGAAAATGACACCGTTTCATCCGGCACGATCTGTCCAAAAAAAAAAATTTGACGTGGCACCACTTCTAAAAACGGCATCATTTTCTTCCTTAGATCAATTAACGATGAAGAGAAGTCCCCTTGCTCACGATGTCATCTTCTCCATCGTGAAACAGAAGTTAAACTTCGTCTTCTCCATCACTTGCTGTCACAGTCCATCACTCACTGGGGTGTGCTGATCGTGGCCCCAATCTAGCGAGGGTAGCCGTCCCTAACCTAGGCCCTCGTCTCCGTCCAACGCCATCACCCTAATTGCCGCCATACATACCATTGAACTCACCTCTCCTTCCTCCTCAATTTTGGCGAAATTTTTTGGTGTCCCTCCTTTTTCCTTAATGGGTTAAGAAAAATGGAGTCATGCAAGGCTTTCCAGGCTCTCGGTGTCGCATTTGGGGTTTCTTGATGTCACCCCCTGGACTCGTCGGATGCGCAACATCCCTTCACTTGCCAATTTTCTCATTGCCTGGCCAATTTTGGCGACGGCCCAGGACTCGTCGCGGCTAGACGACAGCTAATAAATGCGATAGCAGAAATGCACATCCCCTGACAAACACACATGTGGGATAGAGAGATAGAGAAGAGTTAATTTACATATAACCGTCGGAGTTCTACATAACATGGGAGGAAGATTATCATCTAAACCTCAAAATCTGAGTTGGCCACTAACAAAAGGGAATAGGCCAAACCAAAAAATCACTAGTCTCCATCTAGGCATCATTAGGACTACTCGTCCTCTAGCAAGGACCACTTGTCGCGACCTAAAAATTCGAGGTTTTCCAATTTTAGGTTAATGGATTACCAAGTTAATTAAGTGAATTAACTAACCTAGTTCGAGCTCTCCAAAGCTGTCACGCGCCGGACCCGTCGGACACGCAACATCCCTTCACCTGCCAAACTCTTTCGCTCATCGCCTGGCCAACACTAGCGACGGCCCAGGACTCGTCGCGGCCAAACGACGGCTAACAAATGCGACAGCGAAAACGCACAACCCCTGACAAACACGCATGTAGGATAGAGAGATAGAGAAAACTTAATTTACATAACTTAACACATAACAGTGAAGGTTCTATACAACATGGGAAGGAGTCTATCATCTGAACCTCGAAACACAAGTCGATCATAGTCAAAAAAGAAACAACCAAATCAAAAAGTCACTACGCCTCGTCCAAGCACCCTCGAGGAACTACTCATCTTCCTCAGACAAAGGGAACTCCTTTGGATCAGTCTCCTCCGATCCCGGAGATCCAGGCTCGCCATCTGCCTGCTCGACGAACACGTCATCTGCTTCCTCGATTTCCATAACTACATCCCCATCTACATTCTAGACATCCATCGGCTCAGGGTCTACAACCTCGCCTTCAAAAGTGGCCGCATTCATCAGGCCTGTCGGCCCCATCAAAAAGACTGGTATATCCAAACCCTGCAGAGGACCCTGCCACAACTCCTGACCCACCCGACGGTACCATCCCTCGTATCTATGAGGGAGCAAAACGTCATAGCCCTCGTCGACCCATACGGTGCAGCTATGCCGCTCATACGAAACTCCGTCCATAATAGGGTATGAAAATACCTGTGTCTCAATCTCCTGAGGGATCCCGTGGCGGACTGGGGGAATAGGATAAGTCATATCTACGGTCGATGGTCTGAAACTCAGTGAACACACATTTAAACTCAATTTAGTAAACAACATGCACCTCTTGCTAGAATGTAAATCATCACATGCATATTGTGACCTCAAATCATACAGATGCCAATGCAGATGCTCAATGCTTGCCGGTGGCTCTCTGGGCACTGCCGGACTTCCTGTTTCGGGTTGCCAGTGGCTCTCTGGGCACTGCCGGACTCAACCCAACCAGTGGCTCTTATCGGCACTACCGGTCCCCGGCCACGTCGTAGACGTTTCAGGCCTGTGCCTCAACCCGTGTCTATTCACACCAAAGTTGGCACCCTTGTCTCTCTAGCTACCCCGTGCCGAGCATGTTCAGGCGCAAGTGCAATGACCGTGGCTCAATTAGCTCTGCGATCGGCACCTCCTTATTACCCCGCGTTCCCGGTGACCCCCTAGATAGTGTCGGGCCGTCCCGCACGGTTCTACGCGCTCCACCAAACGCATATGTCTCATGCCAATATGCAAATCAATGATGAGCATCACAAAATTCTCAATTGGCCCACCCCATAAACACTCATGTAAGTCATCTTTGCCGCATGCATTTCCCAAAATTATTCATATTGGCAAACCATTTACCTCAAAATAAATCGAATAGGATAACCAAGCAATTTGTATTGCAAAAACTCGTATTTTAGGACCCGGCTTCCATTCTAAGTCACTTAGGTTCAAGGGCAAGCAATATGGCACACGTGGTAATTTCTAGAGTCCATAAAAATTACCAATTGACCTCTAAGGTCAACAATAAATAATCAACATTCGACGTCCAGGAAATTTAATATTTTTCATCATAAAATTTTTCCTACTAGTCCCTAGTATACATGACATTCTAAGTCAAGTTTAGAAATGTGCTCACCCAAAAATCGAGCTCGAGCTTGGGCTAGACGGTGATGAACTCGGGCCACGAACAGCGACGGCTAGTCACTGTTCCGACGACACTATTTCGGTAGCACTATTCCGGCGGCACTATTCCGGCGATACTATTCCGACGACACTATTCCGGCGGCACTGTTCACGGCGGCGACGACGAATCGACGGCGACTTTCCGGCGACGAACAGAGACACAGCAACATGCAAAACACAGCAGAGATAAAGAGGATTGCAGCTACAACAAGCAAAAGAAGAAAACCAACAAAACAGGGTCAACTTTGATTCAAACCTGGGAATTCTCTAGGAGATTTTTTGCTGTTCCGTTTTCCAAATATCGAAGCTTAATGTCTTACGAGTACACAGGCGAAAACGGAGCTTGATTCGGACACCAGACGACCCCGAACAAGCCGATTTCCTTCGAGCGCGCGTGCTGGACACGAGAACCCGAGAGGACAGCAGAGAAAGTTTCAGCAGGGAAACAGCAGCAAACGGCAAGGTAAGTTCCAGTAGCTGAAGATCAAGAAGCTGAGGAAGATGTAGAGGATCAAGCAACAAAAATTTTAGTTTCCGAAAGAAGTAATAGGTAGTACGAGCACAGCTAAGGAGAAAGCCAAAAAAAAAAAAAAGACATCAGCAAGGATGAGTTGCAGCAAGGTTCCACGCATGACTAGTGAGAGTAGATGGCTCCAAATGATGAGGTTTGACTTGCATGGCAAAGTGTTCCTTAGCTAATTAATGAAGGGGCAACGTGGACTTCAATTGAGTTTGAAAGTGATAGATTTCAATTATTTTTCTTGTCCCACTTGCATGGGAAATGAGTTCAATCAGGACAATGGAATAGAGCAGCCAAAAGTCTAACCATTCAAGGAGTTCCAGCTGAAGTTTTGAAGAGCAAAAGTAGTGGAAAATTAAGAGAGTACACGCAGCCTTGGAGAAGCTTCAGCCGAAAGTTCGTCCAAGGAGGAAGCTCCAGGTCAACCAAATAAGAAAATCCAGTACAGCTGAGAGGAAAAGTGGAGATTTAAGGGGCACGTAGGCTTGGGGAATAATGTTTCAGCTGTAGATTAGAGTGGAAAAAAAATGGGTCCAACTTCATTAACTCTTCTTGTCTGTTAGCCAAAATCTGAGGACGTCACAACTCTCCCCACCTTACAGGAATTTCGTCTTCGAAATTTTCACTCTATTAACACTACTAATTACACAAACAAGTGAGGGTACTTGCATTTCATTTCATCCTCGTTTTCCCACGTTGCACCTTCTGTTCCATGATGCTCCCAAATTACTTTGACAACGGGTATTGTCTTGTTCCGTAGGACGTGTTCTCTTCGGTCCACTATACGTACGGGCCTCTCTACGTACGAGACTCGGTCATCAACTTCAATGGTTTCATGATCGAGTATATGGCTCGAGTCCGGTTCGTACTTCCTCAGCATCGAAACATGGAACATATTATGCACTTGAGACAAATTTGGCGGCAACGCAAGACGGTACGCCAATGTTCCAATTCTTTCCAAGATCTCGAATGGCCCTACAAATCTCGGGCTTAACTTTCCCTTTTTACCAAATCGAGATAGACCTTTCATTGGCGACACCTTCAAAAACACATGATCGCCTACTTGAAATTCCAATGGCCTACGTCGCCTATCTGCATAGCTTTTCTGGTGACTCTGAGCTGTTTTCAACCTGTCCCTTATCACCTTCACTGCCTCAACGGATTGTTGAACCAACTCTGGGCCAGTTATGCTCCTTTCGCCAATCTCGTTCCAGCAGATTGGAGTTCTACAAGCTCTCCCATATAGAGCCTCAAATGGAGTCATTCTGATGCTCTGCTGATAACTGTTATTGTATGCAAATTCCACCAAGTGCAATTGTTCTTCCTATCCACCTTTGAAGTCTATTACGCAGGCTCTCAACATGTCCTCCAATGTCTGAATTGTCCTTTCTGTTTGTCCATTGGTCTGTGGATGATATGTCGTACTGTACCTCAATTCAGTTCCTAATGCAGTCTGCAGACTTTTCCAAAATGTCGCAGTAAAGCGAGGGTCACGGTCCGACGTGATTGTAACTGGTACTCCATGGAGTCAAACTATCTGACGTACATACAATTCAGCCGGTTTTTCAAGAGCAAAGTCCTTTCGCGCTGCTATAAAGTGAGCAGATTTGGTCAGTCTATCGACCACAACCCAGATCGAATCGTTGCCTCTTTGACTCCTTGGTAAACCAGTCACGAAGTCCATCGTAACATGTTCCCATTTCCATTCTGGAATCTCCAATGGCTGTAGTAATCCTCCAGGTTTGCAATGTTGTACTTTCACCTGCTGACATGTCAGACACTTCGCCACGTGTTTGGCCACATCGACCTTCATTCCGTTCCACCAGTAGTGCTGACGCAGGTTCTGATACATTTTTATACTACCTGGATGAATGTTATAACTACTACGATGTGCTTCTGTCAAAATCTCTTCCTTTAATTCCTCATTATTCGGCACGTACAAGCGTCCTCTGAACTTTAGGATCCCATCTTCTGTCACCTGAAACTCCGGTTTCCTCTTTGTTATATCCATAGTCAAGATTTTCTGAATATCAGGGTCCGTAGACTGCAATTCCTTAATTCTCGAGTGAATTTTTGGTTCGACTCTCAAGGTGGCCATCAGACTCGAGAGGTGTCCTACCTCTATCTTGAATTCTGAGTCTCTTATCCCCTCTAATAACTTCCACTCTTTAACCATCATATGTGCTATACTCGACTTTCAACTGAGCGCATCAACTACTCTGTTCGCCTTTCCAGGGTGATACAAAATGTCGCAATCGTAATCCTTCAAAAGTTCCATCCAGCGACGTTGTCTCATATTCAGCTCCTTCTGAAAGAATAGATACTTCAAACTCTGGTGATCCGTATAAATCTGAAACTTTTCTCCAACTAGATAATGTCTCCAGATCTTTAGTGCGAACACTATTGCCGCCAATTCCAAATCATGCGTCGGGTAATTCATCTCATGTGGCCTCAGCTGTCGAGATGCGTATGCTACAACCCTTCCATGTTGCATCAAGACACATCCCAGACCTCTTAACGACGCATCACTGTAGATCTCGAATCCTCCAGATCCTGACGGTATCGTCAATACTGGCGCAGTCATCAACCTATGTTTAAGCTCTCGAAAGCTTTCTTCACACTTATCCGTCCATTCGAACTTCGTCTTCTTTTTCAATAGACGCATTAAGGGTCCAGTTATCACGGAAAACTTTTCCACGAAGCATCTATAGTAACCCGCTAGTCCTAAGAAACTTCTCACTTCAGTCACGGTTGTTGGTCTAGGCCACTTTTCAACTGCTTCAATCTTTGACGGATCCACTGCAATTCCTTCTCCAGAAATTATATGTCCAAGGAACGCTACTCGATTAAGCCAAAATTCACACTTACTGAACTTGGCGTAGAGCGAGTGCTCTCTTAAGGTCCGTAGAATAATACTCAGGTGTTGTTCGTGGTCCTCAGAGCTTCTCGAGTACACCAATATGTCGTCAATGAACACTATGACGAACTGGTCTAGGAATTCCTTAAATATCCTATTCATCATATCCATAAAGGTGGCAGGAGCATTAGTCAATCCAAATGGCATGATCGTAAACTCATAATGCCCATACCTCGTCCTGAATGCCGTTTTAGGTATATCCTCCTTTTTTATTCTCAACTGGTGATAACCTATCCTCACGTCTATCTTAGAGAACATAGATGCTCCTTGCAGTTGATCGAATAAGTCATCTATTCTTGGCAACGGGTACTTATTCTTAATCGTCACCTGATTCAACTGCCTATAGTCAATGCACAGACGCAATGACCCATCTTACTTCCTCACAAAGAATACTGGGGCACCCATGGCGAAGCACTTGGGCGAATAAATCCTTTATCTAACAGTTCCTGCAACTGGACCTTCAATTCCTTCAATTTTGACAATGCCATCCTATAAGGCGCTTTAGATATTGGCTCTGTCACAGGAGCCAATTCAATTGCAAACTCCACTTCCCTTTCAAGTGGCAATCCTGGCAACTCTTGTGGGAAGACATCGGGAAAATCACGTACTACTGACAAGTCTTCAAGCCTTACTTCCTTAACTGATGAATCAGTTACAGAGGCTAGGTACCCTTGGCACCTTGGTTCATCAACTTAGTCGCTTCCAGTGACGATATCCAAGGAATCAAGGTTCCTCCCTGGTTTCCTCGAAATTCGAATCTAGAGTGGCCAGTCGGATTAAACTGAATCACCCTACTACTACAATTAATTATTGCCCCATGTTTAACTAACCAATCCATTCCAATTATTACGTCAAAGTCAAACATGGGCAGGACAGCCAGATCAATCAATTCTTCTCTATCACCCAAGGATATCTTACACCCTTGACATCCTAACAAGATGACCATTTTATCCTTCAGTGGAGTGACCACATGCAACAGTGTTTCTAATGGTCTTACATCAATATCAGCCAGTGCAACAAATTTTTCAGACACAAACGAATGAGATGCTTTTGGATCAAATAAAGCATACGCGGCATGATCACATAAAGAAATGGTACCTGTGATCACGCCAGGTGCGTTCTCAGCTTCTCCTCGCGCCATCGCGTACACTCTTCCTTGCACTGGCGGTCGATTCAGATTTTCTTGGGGAGCAGCCATCGCCTGTGGTCCAGCTAACGGTCTTTGCTGTTGAAACTGTGGTCCCCGGTTCTTCCTCGGGCAATACCTCGCAATATGCCCTATCTGACCACACTCGTAGCATGCTTCTGTCTTCCTTGGGCATAAACCGACCGCATGCCTCTGTCCACAATCACGACACCTTGCACTACCAGGATGTGTTGGTTTTCCCAAAGTCCTTTGGGGTGGAGGGACAAACCTTCTGTTGTCCATCATTGGCCTTTTTCCAAAACTCCTGTCATCTCGTCTGGGCATGAATCACGATCCAAATGCAGCGATTCGTTCATTTATATCTCTTTCGAACTCTTGAGCCCTCTCATACATCGCTCCATAGTCCCTCAATCCTGCAGTAATCAGTCGACTACGGAGTTCTGGCCTCAGTCCTTCACGGAACCTCCTTGCCTTGTCCCAGGCATTCTCTATCATCCTCGGAGCAAATTTGGATAGTCTTGCAAATTCCGCCTCATATTGATCTATTGTCATCTGACCTTGACGGAGCTGCAGGAATTCCTCCATCTTTCTTTCCTGTACAGCTTCCGAAAAATATTTTCCATTGAACGCTTCATGAAACGTTGTCCAATTCGGCACTGTACCTTCAGGAAAGACTCTTCCTCTGGTGGCCTTCCACTAATCATCTGCGGTGCCTTGGAGTTGGTAGACGGCTAATGAAACCCTTTCTTCCCCAGTACATCCCAGTACTTCGAACGCCTTTTCTAATTGCTCTGTCCAAAGAGAGGCTACTTCAGGTCCTCCTGTTCCATCAAACTTCGGTGGATGCAGCTTTAGAAATTGCTCCACTAGATGAGGTATCTGTCGACCTCCAATGCCAGTAGCATTATTCACATTGGCTCCATGCACGACAGCTAACGCGGCCTCAGCAGCTTGGGCTACAGTGGCAGCTCTTTCTTCAGCCTGCCTGCCCATCAAGGTACCAACTTCTGCCAATACTCTCATGATATCCCCAATGCTTGGATTTTCTGCAGCTTGAGCTCCTGCAGCTGGAGCACCTAGAACTTGAGCTCTTGCAGCTGAAGCACCCACAGCTTGAGCTCTTACAGTTGGAGCACCTAAGCCAGATACACTTGCATACTTCCTTGGTCTATTTCTGTTGCTCATTGTCCTTAGTCTGGCTCACTTATACCTGCTATTATTCTATCAAGGAATTAAAACCTAAACCACCAATCAGGGTCTAGCAGTAAGCAATAGCAGGCTAGAGAATGTATAATTACTAACAATCACATGGGCCAATCAAGAACGGACATACGTACCCAATCCTAGTCCAACTTAGGGGACTCTCTCTATCTAATTACCCCATAAATTCTCATCCTTTTCACTCCAAGCCTCAAACATTCTCTTATCGAGCTGACCTTTCTCTGATACCACTCCGAGCGGGGATGTCACGCCCCGGACCCGTCGGACACGCAACATCCCTTCACCTGCCAAACTCTTTCGCTCATCGCCTGGCCAACACTAGCGACGGCCCAGGACTCGTCGTGGCCAAACGACGGCTAACAAATGCGACAGCGAAAACGCATAACCCCTAATAAACACGCATGTAGGATAGAGAGATAGAGAAAACCTAATTTACATAACTTAACACATAACAGTGAAGGTTTTATACAACCTGGGAAGGAGTCTATCATCTGAACCTCGAAACACAAGTCGATCATAGTCAAAAAAGAAACAACCAAATCAAAAAGTCACTACGCCTCGTCCAAGCACCCTCGAGGAACTACTCATCTTCCTCAGACAAAGGGAACTCTTCTAGATCAATCTCCTCCGATCCTGGAGATCCAGGCTCGCCATCTGCCTGCTCGACGAACACGTCATCTGCTCCCTCGATTACCATAACTACATCCCCATCTACATCCTAGACATCCATCGGCTCAGGGTCTACAACCTCGCCTTCAAAAGTGGCCGCATTCATCAGGCCTGTCGGCCCCATCAAAAAGACTGGTATATCCAAACCCTGCAGAGGACCCTGCCACAACTCCTGATCCACCCGACGGTACTATCCCTCGTATCTATGAGGGAGCAAAACGTCATAGCCCTTGTCGACCCATACGGTGCAGCTATGCCGCTCATACGAAACTCCGTCCATAATAGGGTACGAAAATACCTGTGTCTCAATCTCCTGAGGGATCCCGTGGCGGACAGGGGGAATACGATAAGTCATATCTACGGTCGATGGTCTGAAATGGCGATCAGCCAAAAATAGGTGAGTCGAAACTCAGTGAACACACATTTAAACTCAATTTAGTAAACAACATGCACCTCTTGCTAGAATGTAAATCATCACATGCATATTGTGACCTCAAATCATACAGATGCCAATGCGGATGCTCAATGCTTGCCGATGGCTCTCTGGGCACTGCCGGACTTCCTGTTTCGGGTTGTCGGTGGCTCTCTGGGCACTGCCGGACTCAACCCAACCGGTGGCTCTTATCGGCACTGCCGGTCCCCGGCCACGTCGTAGACGTTTCAGGCCTGTGCCTCAACCCGTGTCTATTCACACCAAAGTTGGCACCCTTGTCTCTCCAGCTGCCCCGTACCGAGCACGTTCAGGCGCAAGTGCAATGACCGTGGCTCAATTAGCTCTGCGATCGACACCTCCTTATCACCCCGCGTTCTCGGTGGCCCCATAGACACTGCCGGGTCGTCCCGCACGGTTCTACGCACTCCACCAAACGCACATGTCTCATGCCAATATGCAAATCAATGATGAACATCACAAAATTCTCAATTGGCCCACCCCATAAACACTCATGTAAGTCATCTTTGCCGCATGCATTTCCCAAAATTATTCATATTGACAAACCATTTACCTCAAAATAAATCGAATAGGATAACCGAGCAATTTGTATTGCAAAAACTCGTATTTTAGGACCCGGCTTCCATTCTAAGTCACTTAGGTTCAAGGGCAAGCAATCTGGCACACGTGGTAATTTCTAGAGTCCATAAAAATTACCAATTGACCTCTAAGGTCAACAATAAATAATCAACATTCGACGTCCAGGAAATTTAATATTTTTCATCATAAAATTTTCCCTACTAGTCCCTAGTATACCTGACATTCTAAGTCAAGTTTAGAAATGTGCTCACCCAAAAATTGAGCTCGAGCTTGGGCTAGACGGTGATGAACTCGGGTCACGAACGGCAATGGCTAGTCACTGTTCGGACGACACTATTCCGCCGACACTATTCCGGCGACACTATTCCGATGGCACTATTCGGGCGGCACTATTGACGGCGACGACGAAGAATCGACGGCGACTTTCCGGCGACGAACAGAGACACAGCAACAAACAAAACACAGCAGAGACAAACAGGATTGTAGCTACAACAAGCAAAAGAAGAAAACCAACAAAACAGGTGTTGACACCTAAATTTTGACTTTTTAAAATTCATTCAAGTACATAAAAAAACGAGAATTTGTTCTCACCAAAAATTAATTTTTTCATGCATTGCATATTTAATTTTTTTGTCGGTCATGCATTTTATTATGGCTAACGACGGAGGATTTGAGCTTAAATTGACAAACGATTGGATTGAGCGTGAGGAAGGTGTGCCGAAAGGCTTATGAAGTTTTGAACTTAAAAGAAATTTTTCCACAGGGACTGAATTGCAAATACATAAAACTTCAGGGACTAAATTGCAAATACATAAAACTTCAGGGACTGAATTACAAATACATAAAACTTCAGGGGCTGAATTGCAAATACATAAAATTTTAGGGATAGTGGAGAAATTAGAAAGGAAGATGGAGAAGGTGAGATATAGAAGGGAAGATGGAGAAATTAGAAAGGAAGATGGAGAAGGGGAGAGATAGAAGGGAAGATGGAGAAATTAGAAGGAAAGATGGAGAATGGAAGATGGTAAAATTAGAAGGGAAGATGGTGAATTAGAAGGGAAGATGGAAATAAAGAAGGGAAGATGGTGGAATTAGAAGGGAAGATGAAGTTAGTGGAAAAATTAGAATGATAGATGAAGATAGAGAAGTGAAGATGGGGGAGTAGGCTATAAAAGGAGGAAGAATGAGAGCCTTGAAGGGGGGACTTTTGGAGAGATTAGAGAGAAATTAGGAAGACTTTGGAGATTGAAAAAAAAATTGGAGAGATTTCAAGAAAAAAAATTTTGAGAGAGAAAAATTCGCCGCCGTGGAACAAGCCTTGGCGACGCGACGGATTCATCTCCAACGAGGTCTAGGCGCATCAGCATGTGCAATTATCTGGTAACTCCATTTTTCGTGTTTAGGTGACGAAATCTCGAAAACAAATATACTGAACATTCTTAGATGACTTCGAGATCTTCGATTTGATATATTATGGCGTGAAAATGGACGTCGTTTGCTATGTCAAAAGGGTCCCGAAATGGAGAGCGGAAATCTGGAAATATGGTGATCAGAACTTCAGATGGAATTTTTCTGATCTGACCTTTCATGCTAAATGATTTTCCATGGGTTATTCTAGACTTCGTTTCATAAAAACCTCTTCATGACATTTGTTCATAAGATCTTAATGCATAAGATATAAAAAATACAAAAATATTCATGCACGTTTCGTATTTTTAATGCATTTAATGAAATCATGCAATTCTGTTGGCGTCCTTGAGTCTGAGTGTTTTTCTGTGCGTGGTCATATTGATTCGTAGTTATCTCATGTTTAGAGTCTTCTTTTGAAACTTCACAAAAAATAAAAGTTGTTCATTGGGGTCTTGTTTAGTAGACTGGAAAGTTTGGTGCATTAATTTTGAGATTTGAGTATCCATTTGAGCTTAATCTTGAAGTATGTCTGTTCTGTGAAATTTGTTTGTTTGCTGCTGAGCTCTCATGAAAGACCATTTTCTACACGAAAATGAGTGTCTCTTCAGTAAGAATGTAAAACATGAAAGTTGTCAACGACACATTTTCCCATCCACATAAAGTACTCCCGACGCACGAGGCTTGGCGACCGGTGTTTGACCGATGTCCATTCCGGTCCATTTTTGTTGTATTCCCGATCATGTCTCGGGTTTTATTTAATTGGTCTGTAATTATTCACCCGACGAGTTGCGGGTTTTATTTTCACTGTCCTTAGGGTAGTTTTACTTTACCTGCTCTCTCTTCACATCTTCGTTTGCTTTAGGTGATTTTGCATTCTTTATAATACATCGTAAAAATCTAAAAAAAATCATAAAAAGAAAACCAAAAAAAAAATTGCACCTTTGAACCTCAAGTGAAAATTTATCAAAATTGCCAAGTTGAACATTTTCATGAAATTGGTACCGAAAGGGCGTTAATTGAAAAATTAGCGTAATCAAGTCCCCGAACTCATTAATCTCTGGTTCGTAGGAATAAAGTATTTCTCCCGATGCTTTATTTAGGTGTCTAATCAACCTATCCAAAATGATTAGTGGCGACTCCAAGATAAATCATTCTTTCGATGAAATTGAACCTAAGTCACGATTTGGTAGAACTCGAGAGAGTTCGAGCTATGCTAGTTAATTCAATTTAATTAACATGGTAATCCATTAACTTTAAAAATTGGGAAACCGATTTTTAGGTCGTGACAACAGGGTCAACTTTGATTCAAAACTGGGAATTCTCTAGGAGATTTTTCGCTGTTCCATTTTCCAAATATCGAAGCTTAACGTCTTACGAGTACACAGGCGAAAACGGAGCTCGATTCGGACACCAGACGACCCCGAACGAGCCGATTTCCTTCAGGCGCGCATGCTGGACGCGAGAACCCGAGAGGACAGCAGAGAAAATTTCAGCAGGGAAATAGCAGCAAACGGCAAGGTAAGTTCCAGTAGCTGAAGATCAAGAAGCTGAGGAAGATGTAGAGGATCAAGCAACAAAAATTTCAGTTTCCGAAAGAAGTAGTAGGTAGTACGAGCACAGCTAAGGAGAAAGCCAAAAAAAAAAAAAGACAGCAGCAAGGATGAGTTGCAGCAAGGTTCCACGCGTGACTAGTAAGAGTAGATGGCTCCAAATGATGAGGTTTGACTTGCATGGCAAAGTGTTCCTTAGCTAATTAATGAAGGGGCAACATGGACTTCAATTGAGTTTGAAAGTGATAGATTTCAATTATTTTTCTTGTCCCACTTGCATGGGAAATGAGTTCAATCAGGACAATGGAATAGAGCAGCCGAAAGTCTAACCATTCAAGGTTTCCAGCTGAAGTTTTGAAGAGCAAAAGTAGTGGAAAATTAAGAGAGTACACGCAGCCTTGGAGAAGCTTCAGCCGAAAGTTCATCCAAGGAGGAAGCTCCAGGTCAACCAAATAAGAAAATCCAGTACAACTGAGAGCAAAAGTGGAGATTTAAGGGGCACGTACGCTTGGGGAATAATGTTTCAGCTGCAGATTAGAGTGGAAAAAAAAATGGGTCCAACTTCATTAACTCTTCTTGTCTGTTAGCCAAAATCTGAGGACGTCACACAAGCTCTACCAATTCGCAACTTAGGTTTAATATTTGAATGCAAAAGATTTTTAATAGGAGTCGCCACTAATCATTTATGGTAGGTTGATTAGAAACCTAAATAAAATAGTGGGAGAACTAATATATTTCTACGAACCAAAGATATTTAAGTTCGGGACTTGGTTACGCTAATATTTCTATTAACGCCCTTTCGGTACCGATTTCATGAAAACGTTTAGTTTGGCAATTTCGATGAATTCTTGCTTGAAGTTCAAAGGCGTAATTTGTTTTAGGATTTTCTTTTTTATGATTTTTTTTTGTATTTTTAAAATAATTTTCGAAATTAAAAATTAAATGAAAAGGAGAGTGAAATGGCCAAAGATAAACTTATTATTTTCCGATTTAATTTGCATTAATTCCCAAAAATTTTAAGACAATCTTTTTACCCTACGTCTACATCTTTTAAAAGTTTAAATGGATTTAAAAGATTTTATTGAGTACAATCCATGAAATAGGATTTCTACGAAATCTTATCTTTCTTTAAATGATAAGACGTGATTTTTAAGAAATCATATCTTCATTTTTTTTGGACTTTTTGAGTTTTTTTTTGGTTTTTATAGATGAAATTAAAATTCAAGTTGCAAAAATTAAAAGATAATTACCGCTATTTCTTTCGAATTAAGTTTCGATCTAAAGCCTGATAGATCGACCCTAAAATTCGAAATACCCGCTATGAAAATAATTCTATCTAAAGCATGATAGATAGACTATCATGAGATTACATAAAATTTCGAAATATTCACATTGAATCACAATCTCACAGTTTAGGCAAGTAACATATTGCAAGATTTTCAAAGGTATTCAAGATTCAATTTTGATGTGCAATCTTCCAAATTAGGCAATCCAAATTAAACAATTAAATCCTTGCAGATATACTCAAATAATTCAAACAAGTCAAATTAGGAAAACAAGACAATCTTAATATTTGGGGATAGAATTTTACCTTTTCTTAGGGTTACAATTTCCTAATTCGAACTTTGCTCAAAGATTGCGCACCAAAGTCGAGAGGAAGATTGATCGGCTATGGTTCTCGTACATCCAGGAGCTTCGTCAAGGCTTGATTCGTAGCACTAATTTGGGCATGAATCCACCTAAGAAAACAGCACCAAATTGCGAGGAGATCTCACAAAAAATGATGGGGTAATTGGTCCAAGAAAGCGAGTAAAAATCTGCACTAAACCAAAGAATAAGTCACTCAAAACAGTGTGGTTCCAGGTCTCGAACAATAGCGAAATGATCTCTGGACAGCGGCAAACTCGGGCACCAAACTACGGGGATTTCATGTGGCAAACTCCAGCACAAATGAACACCGATCAGCAGTGATTTCTGTGCACAACAGCAGTTGGAAAATGGCCCGGACGGCAGCATAAACTTACTTTGGACAGCGGCTTGAACTCGGCACCAAACAATAGCAAATTAGATACCGAACCGCAACCTGTTTTTGTTGCAACAGTTGTAAAACGTCAGCAAGTACAGCAGGGGAGTGGGTGGAGTAGAGGCAACTAATGGGGTTGACCTTCAAGGAAGAACCGAAGATATCAAGCTCTTTCTCTCATGTTTTTCTCTCTATTTTTCTGTATGGTGACCATGTGGGCTCTCTAATTGTGAACCATATACGTGTATTTATAATGATCAGCTAGGGTTTGCGCTTTTTCATTTAATTATGAAATAGTCCCTTAACTTCGGATAATCGCAATATAATCTGGTAACAAAATATTCTGCTCCATAAAAGGTCCTTTCTTTTTTAATTAAACATTAAATGGGATGATTTAGGCTCAAATTAGGCCCCAAGACCTTGGTGAATTTTTGGCAATTGCTCTTGTCCGATCACCTGTTGAATTAAACTCAGTTCCTCACCGTCGATGCAAAAATGCAATGTAGAAAAAATAAATATGCAATGCATGGAGAAATATTTTTGGTCAGAATTAATTCTAATATTTTTTTGCAATATATAAATGAAAATTGTAATTAAAATTTAGGTGTCAACAATAAACAAGCAGCATCTCATATTATGTCAAATCCGGTCTTCCATGGAACAAAACACATAGAAGTTAATTCTCATGTTATTTGAGAGAAAGTTTAGGATAAAACTATTGGAACGCTTTATGCTCGAAGCAAAGGACAATTTGCTGATGTGTTTACTAACCCTCTTTCTAAAGGAGCATTTCAACATCTATTGGCCAAGTTGACCTCAAGATCCAATATGTAATATTTGACGTCCCCCAAAATTATGCACAAGAGGACAAGAAAAATTAAGAACTTTGGACCCCTTTCCTTGTCTCTTCTCCTCTTCTTTTATGCTGGCCAAGCCCACGTGTGCCCTTTTTAATATCCACTCCCAAATTCAGCTGAAGTTTATTCCCAAGAACCTCACGTACACATAGCTTATTCTCTCTTTTTTTTTTCCTCTACCGAGCGCCTATTCCCATGCTATTTGCGGCTCCCCATTTCCCATGCAAATGGGACAAAATTTCATGATTAGAGCCCACCTACTTGACTATTCACGTGAGAATGAAGGGGGGGATGCAGCTGGCCTCTCTTTCTTCTTTCTTCTTGGTCCACTCTCTCAACTTAACTTCCTGTTGTAGCTGCTCCAATCTTTGCTGCTGTTGCGTTTCTTTCTCTTGACCGAGTTGTTGCAACTTTTCTTCTTGGCTACGAGGGTCCACTGCTGCTGCACCTTCTTCTTCTTTCTCGGTTGGTTCCTCTCGGCTGCAGCTGCTTGTTCCTTCTTTTTCACTTGCTGTTGCGAGAACTTCATTATGCTGGAAATTTGTTGCGCTGCTGCTGCTCTTCTCTTTTCTTCCTCTCGGCTGCGTTGGAATCTGCTCATCTTCATCCCTCGTTTGCTACTGTGGCCCAACCTTCGTTTGCGCTTGGCCACCACTCGGTCAAGCCGTGTTATGCTCGAGCCAAGCCATGTCCACCGCTCTAGCTCGTGGCCGTCTTGCTTTGGCCCGAGCTCATTATTGCCTTGGCTCAAGCTCGATCATCGTCCGTGGCCCGAGCTCTCGTCGCTTGGCCAAGCCACCTCATCATCGTCGCATGTCCAAGTTCGCCGTCCAACCAAGCTACGATCATTTCACCATCCTCGAAATCAAACTCGATTTTTTAGGTGAGCACATTTCTAAACTTGACTTAAAATGTCAGGTATGCTAGGGACTGGTAGAGAAAATTTTATGATAAAAAATATTAAATTTCTTGGACGTCGACTGTCAATTATTTACTGCTAGCCATAGGAGTAAAGTGGTATTTTTATGGACTCTAGAGTTTGCCATGTGGGCCGAATTACTTGCCCATGAACCTAGACGATTAGAATGGAAACCGGATCCTGAAATGCTAGAGTTTGCAGCATGTGATGCTTGGTTATTTTATTCGACGTATTTTGAGGTAAATTGTGTGCTCGTGTGAATAATCTTGAGAATTGCATTTGGCAAAGCTAACTTGCATGAGTATTTAAAAGTCGAGTCAATTGAGGACTCTAGGTTGCCCATCATTAATCTACATGCTGGTATGAGACATATGAGTTTGGCGGAGTGCGTAGAACTATGTAGGACGGCCCGACAGTGTCTAGAGAGCTACTAGGAATGTGGGGTGATAAGGAAGTACCGATCGCAGAGCTAATTGAGCCACGATCATTATACTTGCTCTTGAACGTGCTCGGCATGGGGCAGCTGGAGAGACAAAGGTGCCAACTTCGGTGTGATAGATATGGGTTGAGGTACAGGCCTGAGATGTCTATGATGTGGTCGGGACCGAAAGTGCTATTGAGTCATCGGTGGGGTTCAGTCCTGAAATGCTAATGAGCCACTGGGGACCCCAAGAGAATCATTGAGCATATTGCGCTTGCATTTGTATGATCTAAAGTCTAAATATTCATGTGACGGTTTACTTTGTGGCATATGTTCCTTTCTAAATTGAGTTTAGGCATGTGCTCGCTGAGTTTCGACTCACATTTTGTGATTGATTGCCATTTCAGATCCTTGATCATAGATGTGATTATTCTCCAATGTCCGAGGAGTCTAATTCGGAGGAGTGACCCTTGTTAGAGGACGAGTAGTCTCGATGATGATGCTTAGATGGAAACTAATGACTTTTTGGGTTTGGGCCGTTCTTTTTTATCTTGGTCAACCTAGGTTTGAGGTTTAGATAACCGTCTCCCTCCAAGTTGTATAGAACCTCTACTGTTATATGGTATGTTATGTAAATTCGACTTTCTCTATCTCTCTATCTTGCATGTGTGTATGTCAGGGGATTGTGCGCTTCCTACTATCGCTTTTTGTTAGTCCTCTTTTGGCCTCGATGATTCCTGGATCGTCACTAGTATTGGCCAGGCGATGAGCGATTTGGCAGAAGACGGGATATTGCGTGCCCGTCAGATTCAGGGCGTGACATAATACATGTATTTACCATAAAAATTATAGACTATGTTTAGCAACTATGATGTACTCTTCTTTATTTAAGGAGAATGTATCTCCCCCAAGAAGATAAGAAAATTTGGAGTTTTCTCCCGTGGATGTAGGCTTCCAAGTAACTTTTTTTTTTGGTTGACCGAACCATGTAAAACCTCTATTCATATTCTCTTTTCTCTATCTTTTCCATGTTCGCATTAACTTGCTACACGAATGGTATGCAGTGATTCAGCCTCTATTCTTAGATATTTTGCAGAAGAAATGTCACCACAAATGAGATTAGCTTGTAGGTCCTTATTAGCATTTAGCAATTAATAAACTTGAGGCATGTCTTAGTAAGTTTCCTTTGTGCCAAGTTTTCCTAGTGTGAAGCATTTTTTAGATAAATATAATGCAAGTGCCATAACTTTTATATGGTTTTTATTTGAGTGCCATAACTTTTTTTTTGTTTATTTGAGTGCCATAACTGTTAAAAATCATTCACTTAAGTGCCACTTCAATTTTTTTGGCTGCCAAGTCAACCTTTTCGATTACGATGTTAGCTTTTTTTCGGCATCAACGTCAGCTTTTCTAGCTACCATGTCAACTTTTCTAGCATTCGCATAAATAATGGCACTCAAGTGGTCAATTTTTAAATGTTATGGCACTCAAGTGAATAAAGAAAAAGTTATAGCACTCAAGTAAGCGTTGTACAAAAGTTATGACAATTACAGTATACTTATCCCAGCATTTTTATACCCAATTCATCTATCAACTACCACGTCGCTGATTTGAGACACCCCTTCCTTCATTGCCTCAAGCTTCTTTAAATGTATAGGCAATTCTTCTTCATATTTTAAACATTTGATGAGGTTGTCAAACAGCTCAAGTGCTCTTCCCAAGGGCTCTTCCCACTTTCTTGAGGCAGAGGAGTCAGCCTTTGCAGTTGGTGAAATGCATTCATGAAGAGAAGTTGGGATCAAAGGAACTTGAAGTTTCATTAAAGAAGTTTAGGCAAATAGAAACCATATGTTGAACCATTCGATATTGCGTACCGGTAATTTAGTATCTCCTCAAGCATAGTAGTCTATATCTGGTGCCGTGTCACCTCTAGGCATGCTGTTAGATACATTGATTATGTCCAGGTGGACGCTTATCTTGGTCAGGGAATTTGCGATGATGGGCTCTCTTTTCACTCACTTTATTGAAACAAACATTGGTGTAGACTTTGCATCCACTGAAGATGATGGCATACTTCTCTTCAGTGACTGCCGTATCGACGGAGACCTAATAAAAGCTATAGCAAACGATTTAAAAGTATGCACTTTCTTCTCCATGAGATCATCAATGAAAATTGGACAATCTTTAACATTTACTAGCCATTCATTGATTGAATCCACATCCTCTAAGCAGTCGCTCAATTTTTTCATTTTACGGAACGCCTTCTCATACCATCTAACAGGCAAAGTCATCCCATGGGCTCCATCAAAACTATGATAAAACTTCACATTCTAATGCATGAATCCATTTCTTCGGGCATCAAGATATTTTCCTCGGCAGAGGCCGCTCAGTAGATATTTGTCACCCATTATTATTAGCTAGCTCTAACATCTCCTATTGATCCCTGGATTTTTCATCAGCTCGATTATTGATCTAATCTTTAAGAAACTCCATACCCTAGGCTAAAAAGTCACCCTTCACTTTTGTTTATCCTACTCAAATTTCATATTAAATAAGGACCAATTACACCAGATGGCTGCTTATGTTTTTCTGCAAGGATCCAACCATTTTTTCATAAACCAAATGGAAAATATAAATGACATGAAATAATATTTGCATGTATGGTACAATAAATACTAGAGACACAACAATTTTTCCTATTCTATTCTATAACTTGCTTGTAGTGGTAAAAAGTGTTGTTTCTAGCACTCCCACCTAGATGAGGTGAGTAGGTGATTTTGACAAATCTTGACAAATTAGAGCGGAATTGAAATAGTCAAGATAACTATCACGTGAAGTCAAAGCTTGAAGAAAGACAATGCTATAATCAGATTCAATTGTGTGCAATATACTATCAAAGATAACAATGGAGAGGTATGGGGTAAAGAAAATTGCACACAGAAGATATAGTGGTTTGGCTTATTGTAAGCTTACATCTACTCTCCTCATACAACCTACTGGCTAGATTTCACTAGTGAATCAATAAGAGGTTACAATGAGTAAAGTTTCTCAAATCGATCAATCACACCATCTCAAACAACCACTCTTTTCAAAACCTCTCAAGGAATGCAACTTTAAAGCTCACTAAGACAAGTGTATAAGGTAGAAGCTTCCTTGGACTTTGAAAATTTCAGGTTCACGACCCTACTCATTTCAACACAAGAATCTACTTTTATACTCATTAACTTCCAATTTAGGCATTCGACAGTTTTAGAGGGTTGTTCTCCAATCAACCCTATTGGAAACGAATGCTTTAACAAGATTGAGTAGTCGTTGCTAAAAGAGGTTAGAATCCTTCAATCACTTATACAACTAATACTGGCTTTCCCTAAGTAGAGTACTTTGGAAAGAATATCTTGCCATAAAAAATATTGTCAATCAAGATGTTTTGCGTGATAAGCTGTATTGCAAAAACAATCTTTGAGATTGAAGATCAATACTTTCTGATTGTGAAATTTGAGCCAGATCACTAGTTGTTGTGTATTCCTTGTACTCTGAGTTTGAGTAGACTTCTCAACTAGATGATACTACATGACCCTAAGTACTCCATAATTCTTAATAAACTTCGCATAGAGTCTGGATACCAAAAGGCTTAACAATATTCATGTGCATGTGTTGCTAATACCCATGTTATTTCGATGATATCCAGAAAGTAACTAGCTTCTTTTATTGATATCAAGCTAATATAGACTTCTATATTCTAGTCCTTCCAAGAATATTCGTAATCGTGGCTCTACCTTATTATTCACCGATCCATGGTCCTTTCAAGCTATACCAAGCTTCCCGTTATATGCTTGTTCACTTTCTATTTATTTACCAATAGCTTGTAGACATTTCTATGCTCAATGCCTTATTCACCATATATAGAGAACTCATAACATTTAGATGTCTTGTGAGGACACTATTTGCATAAAGCTTTTGCATCTTTAACCTAGTTCTACTCAACCGATAGATGAATTAGTAGTTTTTAATTATTTTGTCATCTTCAAAACATTACAAGGGATTTTCCTAATAGAAAGTAAATTGGGTAAGTTTCTTTGGTCCATGGTTGAGATTGCATTCAATATCAAGATTTTGGTGAAATGGAGAGTTCAATTAATGACGGGCTGATACTTTACTCTTCTTTGTGAAAACCTCTTCTTGATGCAACAATTCATTTGAGCGAGGTTGTGGTGTAATTTTGCAAATATAATCTGCTTTATAATCACATGGATCTATACTTATGTAGACACAGAAGAAGGGGAAAAAAGATACTTTTGGTGTCACAAGTTATGTACAGAGATTATTTTGATGCCAAAAATTTCAATTGGATCACTTAAATGCTAAGTTTTTTGAACAATGATTTCTTTAGTACCAAGTTTGATTTGGTCTGCCAAAATTCTGATGTGACCTTATTTTATTAATAAATGGAGTCCACGTGGCTATCAGAGAGTCCAGTTAGCAGCCAAAGCCTTCGTGATGTCTTTTTGGACATGGTTCTTCAAATAAGAACCCTAAATTGGCCAATTGAAGAAAAAAATCTCCTATTTCAAACTCTAGCCCCAATTTTAGGCAACCTTGGGGTGTGCTGGTCGCGGTCAAGTAATGGAGTAGCAGATCGAGATGATGAAGGTGAGCTATAAAGCACAGCCATGATTGAAGAAGGATAGCGAAAATTTGTGCGGCCACTTGAAATTTTGTTCAAAAGCTGCTATGCATTTATGTGCAAGTTAGCAAAACCTCAAGTGTGACGTCTTTAGATTTTGGCTACAAGACAAGAAGAATTAAAAAATTTTGGACTTACCTTCCCCCTCTAATCTTGGCTGAAGCTCTTCCCCAAGTCCATATGTGTCTTCTTTAATATCCACTCCCAAATTCAGCTGAAGTTTATCCCCAAGAACCCCACGTGCACATAGCTTATTCCCTCTTTTTCTTTCCTCTGCCGAGCCCTCATTCCCATGCCATTTGCAGCTCCCCACCTCCCACGTAAATGGGACAAAATTTCATGATTTGGAGCCCACCTACTTGACTATTCACGTGTGAATGAGGAGAGGTGCAGCTGGCCTCTCTTTCTTCTTTCTTCTCCCTTCTTCTTTTCTTTCGGTTCTACATCTGCTGCGATTTACTGCTGCTCATTCCTTCTTCCACCGAGGCATGTTGCTACTTTCTACCCCTCATTTTGCTCGTCTGACTTGCTGAGTTGCTGCTGGAATTTTTCTGCTGCAGCTGGTTCTTCTTTCTCTACTACAATTATTCTCGGTTGCTTGTTGGACTGTGCTCACTGCGGCTTTTTCTTTTTGTTTCCTTTAGCTGGTCCTTCTCTTTGTGGCTTGATTCCTCTTGGCCACACGTGAATCTGCTGCCCTCCCTTTGCTGGAATTTCTGCTCGTCTCTCGGCTGCTCTCTATCGTCTCGATTTCTCGCGTCCAGCACACTCACCTGGAGGAAATCGGCTCGTTCGAGGTCATCCGGTGTCCAAATCGAGCTCCGTTTTCGCCTATGTACTCTTAAGACTTCAAACTTCGATTTTCTGGAAGCGGATCAGTGAAAAACCTCCTAGAAAATTCCCAGTTTTGATTCAAAGTTGACTTTGATTTACTCGTATTTGTTTGTAGCTAATTCCTCACCCTCTTGGCTGAACCTTGCTCAAAGCTCGATTAGCGTTGTCTATGGCCCGAGCTCAAAGTCAGATTTTTAGGTGAGCACATTTCTAGACTTGACTTAGAATGTCGGGTATGCTAGGGACTAGTAGGGAAAATTTTATGATGAAAAATATTAAATTTCTTGGACGTCAAATGTCGATTATTTATTACTGATCGTAGGAGTTGTGGACTTTAGAAATTTCCTTGTGCGCCAGATTGCTTGCCTTTGAGCCTAGGTAATTTAGAATGGAAATCGGGTCCTGAAATGCTAGTTTTGCAACATGAAATGCCTGGTAATTATATTTGATTTATTTTGAGTTGAATTGTGTACTCTGGTGAATAATCTTAGGAAATACATGTGGCAAAGCTGACTTGTATGAGTGTTTAGGGGTGGGCCAATTGAGAATTTCATGATGTTCATCATTGATCTGCATACTGGCATGAGACATGTGCGTTTGGCGAAGTGCGTAGAACCGTACGGGATGGCCCGGCAGTGTCTAGGGGGCCACTGAGAATGCGGGGAAATAAGGAGGTGCCGATCGCAGTGCTAATTGAGCCACGATCGTTGCCCTTGCGCTTGAATGTGATCGGTACGTGATAGCTGGAGAGACAAGGGTGCCAACTTCAATGTGATTAAACACGGGTTGAGGCACAGGCCTGAGACATCTATGATGTGGCTGGGACCGGAAGTACTATTGAGCCACCGGTAGGGTTCGGTTCGGAAGAGCTAGTGAGCCACTAGGAACCCCAAGGGAACCAATAAGCATTTGCATTTGTATCTGTTTGATTTGAAGTCGTAACATGCATGTGATGATTTAAATTTCTAGCCTGATGTATATGCTTCATTCTAAATTGAGTCTAGATATGTGCTTGCTGAGTTTTGACTGACATATTTTTGGCTAATCACCATTTTAGATCCTTAATCATAAATCTGATTATTCTCTGATATCCAAGGAGTTTGATCCGGAGGAGTTGTGTTGACACCTAAATTTTAATTACAATTTTCATTTATATATTGCAAAAAAAATTAGAATTAATTCTCACCAAAAATATTTCTCCATGCATTGCATATTTATTTTTTCTACATTGCATTTTTGCATCGACGTTGGGGAACTGAGTTTAATTCGACAGGTGATCGGATCAAAGCAATTGCCAAAAATTCACCAAGGTCTTGGGGCCTAATTTGAGCCTAAATCATCCCATTTAATGTTTAATTAAAAAAGAAAAGGGCTTTTATGGAGCAGAATATTTTGTTACCAGATTATATTGAGATTATCCGAAGTTAAGGGACTATTTCATAATTAAACGAAAAAGCGCAAACCCTAGCTGATCATTATAAATACACGTATAGGGTTCACAATTAGAGAGCCCACATGGTCACCATACAGAAAAATAGAGAGAAAAACATGAGAGAAAGAGCTTGATATCTTCGGTTCTTTCTTGAAGGTCAACCCCATTAGTTGCCTCTATTCCACCCACTCCCCTGCTGTACTTGCTGACGTTTTGCAACTGTTGCAACAAAAAAAGGTTGCTGTTCGGTATCTAATTTGCTACTGTTTGGTGCCGAGTTCAAGCCGCTGTCCAAAGTGAGTTCATGCTGCTGTCCGGGCCATTTTCCAACTGCTGTTGTGCACAGAAATCACTGTTGATCGGTGTTCGTTTGTGCTGGAGTTTGCCACATGAAATCCCCATAGTTTGGTGCCTGAGTTTGCCGCTGTCCGGAGATCATTTCACTGATGTTCGAGACCTGGAACCACACTGTTTTGAGTGACTTATTCTTTGGTTTAGTGCAGATTTTTACTCGCTTTCTTGGACTAATTACCCCATCGTTTTTTGCGAGATCTCCTCGCAATTTGGTGCTGTTTTCTTAGGTGGATTCATGCCCAAATTAGTGCTGCGAATCAAGCCTTGACTTGTTTGAATTATTTGAGTATATCTGCAAGGATTTAATTGTTTAATTTGGATTGCCTAATTTGGAAGATTGCACATCAAAATTAAATCTTGAATACCTTTCAAAATCTTGCAATATGTTACTTGCCTAAACTGTGAGATTGTGATTCAATGTGAATATTTCGAAATTTTATGTAATCTCATGATAGTCTTAAAATTCTCTGAAGATATTCAATGATACACAAAAATATTTCAAGATGTGATTGATTAGGAAAATCTCCTAATCCGCAACCGCATATATGGAAATAATTCTATCTAAAGCATGTTAGATAGAATTATTTCCATAGCGGGTATTTCGAATTTTAGGGTCGATCTATCAGGCTTTAGATCGAAGCTTAATTCGAAAGAAATAACGGTAATTATCTTTTAATTTTTGCAACTTGAATCTTAATTTCATCTATAAAAACCAAAAAAAAAACTCAAAAAGTCCAAAAAAAAAAAGGAAGATATGATTTCTTAAAAATCACGTCTTATCATTTAAAGAAAGAGAAGATTTCGTAGAAATCCTATTTCATGGATTGTACTCAATAAAATCTTTTAAATCCATTCAAACTTTTAAAAGATGTAGACGTAGGGTAAAAAGATTGTCTTAAAATTTTTGGGAATTAATGCAAATTAAATCCGAAAATAATAAGTTTATCTTGGGTCATTTCACTCTCCTTTTCATTTAATTTTTAATTTCGAAAATCATTTTTAAAATACAAAAAAAATCATAAAAAAGAAAATCCAAAAACAAATTACGCCTTTGAACTTCAAGCAAGAATTCATCGAAATTACCAAACTAAACGTTTTCATGAAATCGGTACCGAAAGGGCGTTAATAGAAATATTAGCGTAACCAAGTCCCGAACTTAAAAATCTTTGGTTCGTAGAAATAGAATAGTTCTCCCACTATTTTATTTAGGTTCTAATCAACCTACCATAAATAATTAGTGGCGACTCCTATTAAAAATCTTTTGCATTCAAATATTGAACCTAAGTTGCGAATTGGTAGAGCTTGGGAAAGCTCGAACTAGGTTAGTTAATTCACTTAATTAACTTGATAATCCATTAACCTAAAATTAGAAAACCTCGAATTTTTAGGTCGCGACAGCTTGGCGACTCCGCTGGGGACATACTTGAATTTTTCAAAAAAAATTTAAGGAGGACTTAGGCCAGAAAAGTTTCATGAAAAAAAAAATTCACTTGTTTTGGCAACCTTGTTTAAATTCTAATCCTCATGTGTTAAATGGTCTTGCAGAATGGGAGTTATAAGGGGAGGAGTCTGTGGCTAATCCTTTGTTTTGCAGGTTTAGGGAAAAGGAAATTTGATTTTAATTCTTTGAATTATTGGAGCGCTGATTGGTTTGAAATGTTGTGCATGCCTTTAGTATAATTGCACTACACCACATTCGACTTGTGACCGAACCCGGGTTACACCGGTAGTTTTAGGATGGTATTTAAGTGGTTCTTTAACCTTGGCGGTAAGGCTTCGCTAAAGGTTATCCCACTTGGATCCCGAACTTCTCTAAAAAATGGCTCAAGGGTCGTTCTCATGCACGTGAGGCTACGATGCATGGGCATTATCCTTGTCGACCGAACTAAGCCGAAGTGATTGGACCCGACTAGTCATGACTATGTGTGCGAGGTAGCGACTAGTTATGATGAACGTGCACGAGGCTGCGACATGTCGTTCTGTCCATCATTTCACTTTGCTAAAGGAACTAAAATTGAATTCACGATTTATGTGCATGTCTTTGTGTCTGACATTCTCTCCCTAAGGGTGGTAATTTCTTGAACTTTATCTCAGTTTTCCTTACTCTATTTTGGGTCGATCCATGATCTAGGTTGAGTTATGTAGCTACTAAGAAAAGAATAGTTTGAGTCATGTCTTGTTTAGCGAGTCTTCATTCTAACTTTTCATTGTTCTAGGTGGGAATGTTAGTTTACATTTACATTTTTATGTCGGATTGTTGGAATTTTTCTGGTAATAATTGCTGCTGTTCAGACTGACCTTATGGTCTTCCGTAATTTGTACTGAATTTTGTACTTCAAATTGACCCATAAAGCCTTCATGAAAAACATTCACAAGATCCTAATTCATCACCTCAAAAATTTTTGGATCAATTCAATGCATTTTCCATTTATTACCGAATTTAAGGTGAAAGAAAAACTGTCTGGGTTTGAGAATTTTCTTGACTTCACTTTTGTTTATCCATTTATCACTAGAAAACGTGCTCTTTTGAGGGAAATCAAAACATGAAAGTTGTAGAATGGGCTTTTAATTAGTGGACTGAAAATTTTTGGGCATCAATTCGCATTTTTGATGGCCCATTTATCCTCAATGTAAAAAACGAACAAATCAGTTTTCTGAGGAAAAGTTTTGGAAAGAAGCATTAAACTGTACTGATCCGTGAGAAATTTCCCCAAGCTCAAAAATATGGTCTTAACTATCATCTCGTAAATTTTGGTACTGTTTCGAATAATGTGAGAATTGATATGAATTTTCTCGTAAAAGCCGACGAAATCAGAATTTGCATGAATCAATCTTTCATTCATGTTTGCTCCGTTTTTTAGTCTAGAGAGTTGTCATGGACCGACTCGTCATTTTCATCCATCATACTCACTTTTATTGTTACCTTTTGTAGGTAGTTTATCACGGATCTTTAACCAGACTCTTATCTTACCTGACCGAGATTCAAGAAGATGACTGACAAAGTTGAAATTGTCGTCATTATGAAACAGAAGATTGCGAAACTTCAAGACAAAATGCACACCTGGAATGTTGTAGTGGATGAAACAATTGATACCATGGCATGTGTTGTTCATTTTTTTTTTGAGCATCAACCCAAGACAATTCAACCTCTCTAGGTGCACAACACCAATCGTTGTTTCATGCCTCATCAAAGTCGAGTAACTTAGGATCAACCACTCATCCAAAGGTGAAAGCAATTCACTCCCCTTCCATTACCGGTGCCTGAGATTTGGGCCATTTTGCTAAAGCGTGGGTTGCTCCAAAGGGAACGTAGATTCCCTAATCCCAAAGATCTGGTCAATTACCACCCCCACAAGACTTGTGCCTTCCACTTTGGGGAAGGCCACTCTTTGAACGATTGTTATTAGTTGAGATGCCGTATTCAAGATTTCATCGATACCGGCTACCTTATTCCTCTTCCCCAAGAATTCGACATAACTGAATACTTCGGTGAATATGGCCAACTTCCATGTGATGAACCTCTAGTGCTAAAAGGAAGAGAATTTACTTTACTCCCCACGGCAATGTCCATCATATGGCTGATACTCTTGAAGAATGGATTGTTTTAGCGAGAACAAGCTTTTCCTTGGATCGAGAACACCCGCAATTTCGACTTAGGCAAGTTCTGCGATTTCCATTGTGGTCGAGAAGGCCACTCTCTTGAGGAATGCGTCACATTACGATTTCGGATCCAAGATATGATAGATGCTGGCAATCTCATGTTTCGTGCATGGAAGTATTGTGATGGAAACGTGGACATGCTAGTAGTCCCAAGCATGCGATTGGAGTACCCTCACATGTTCGAGAACGAGGTGCCTTCGTTGCATCATCGTTTTCCTCGAGGTGTTACCTGGAACACATTGGATGATTAGCTGGACCAGAAATCAAGGGAGTTTCATCATTGAGGAAGAAGGCGTAGACCCAAATCAGTAACCCCTTTCATTTTATGCAATCCCTTATGTGGGATCTTTCCTGCTTTTTAGGTGTCTAGGCTGCATTTTCAATTTTTTTTTTTAGAGTTAGGCTCCTCATCATTGAGGAAAATGTTTGCATTTTCTTTTCAATAAGATGTAATCCAATTGATTCATTATCAATAAAATTACAGAATTTTTATTATTATTTTAGAATCTTGTTGAGGCATACCAAACCAACCCGATGATGATAACCAACGATTGAAAAATTTGTCATCCATGATAAGCACTGAGGGTTGGGCTTCTCAAGAATTCTTCTCCCGAGGTTTTAAAAAAAACAACAACAAAAAACAAAAGGCTTTTCAAGAAAGATATTTGAAAATGGCTAGCATGCAGTTTAACCCTAGTTGTCCTACCGATCTATCTACTATATGTTTCAGAATCAATTCAGGGGCAACGGCGGACATTCTTACTCCAGCTATGCATCAACTCGATCAATCCTTGAATGACTATGCACAATCTCTGCATGAGTTTTGGACCCGTAGCTCACAGTTAAGCTAGAAGACTTGGCTGATCTCGTACCAGCTTATAATCAAGTTATCGTCCAATGGAAGATTGATTCACACTTCAACCTCGACCATACCATATCAGTTGATGGAAAGCGAGGGGCAAGTGTCGGATGGAATGTTTGCCAAAACCTAAGAACAAATTCTTAACATTTGTCATACCTGGGAGGCTAGATCTTTGCAAAGCTATAGCCACTCGATGCGATCTATTCTGACAGTAAATGGGGCAAAATGGCAGTGAACCCTAACTTGGGAAAGGGAGGGGAAAAGTCAGGAACAAAGTCTTTCCCAATCTAAGGATTAAGCTCTCAAACTTTGCATATGCAGGGGCAATCTACAGTCCCCCATTCTTGGGAGTTTTCTTGCAAATTTAAACATGCTTGCATAGTTCATTTCTTAAGAATATGCATGAGTTTTTCATGAAGCTACGCAAGTCATTGCTACATTTTTCATGCTTAAAAGGTGCTCACATATTGCAAAATTTCATACATGGTTTTGTTTGTATTGCTAATCTTCAATGGGGAAGAGTTTTAATTAGGCAATCTGTTCTATTCTATGAAAATGATCATGCTGAATGAGGAAAGGCAGGATGACGAAATGCAAGCCATTTCCATACACATCATGTATAATAATCTCCACTACAAATTGAGTGAAAAATTCCATGCTGACAAGGTGAAGGGTTATCTTGCAAAAAGTATGACGACCAAAATGATGAGAGGCATTTATTTCCTCTATCATACACACTACAGGTTATCCTTTGTTTAACCCCTTTGAGTGAAAGTTCATTTCTTACCCCTGTCAGAAATAACCCCACATTGGGGCAATTACTAGAAAGTTCACATGGTTAGAATTTTCTTGCTTTCACTTGCATCAATCTTCGAGTATATTTATTGCATGCGAATTTTGTGTTAGCTCAAGTGCTTTAGACATGACAAAGAGCATTTCCTTTCTATATCCCTACGCACCATATCCATTGCCTTCCCAACTTGAGCGGTGGATTCATTTCAACCCAAATTGGTGATCATCCATATGGAAAATCAAAGAGTTCATGTCAAAGTGTTGAGATACTAAAGTTCAAAGCAACTTCGGGCAATTGGAAGTTCAGGGAAGAGTTCAAAAAAAAGAGGGTGTGAAAAAAGAAAAGACTCCATCAAGAGAAGCTCTATTTCAAGAAATATTCTCTCTCTTTCTCATAAAAAAAAGGGAAGAGAGTCAAGCAAAATTTCTCAAAAAAAAAATCTCTCTCAGAACAAAAAACAAAGAGAGGCTTCGACAAAAACAGAGTCGATGTGCAAAAGTATTCCTCAAAGAAAAGAGACCATTTGAAGGTTCTAGAGCAAAAACATGAAGACGGGATGATCACCAATTTCCAATGATTCATGATATACCCTTTTGTCATAAATAGGCCATTCATTTCAAGCCTACCCTAGCCTACGTTACAACCCTTACCGAAGTCTCTTCAGATTAGGGCACTTGAATTAATGTAAGGTTTTATATGCTTATAAATATTGCTTGAAGAAGTGCAAGCAAGATTTTTCTATCTCATCTTTGCAAGGTATCTGACTTGTAGACCTAATGCCACCATGATAATGTTTTATTCAAAACCAAATGACTTGCATGAGTCCCCTCGTTAAACCCTTGATCAAGACTTACATTACGGTCCTTCTAAAAGACCTCTTAGATTGGTCTGATCATACTGATTGCGAGAATACCCAGACCCTTGTCAAGCATGATGATGACAGTTCTGAGCGATTTTCATACCCGTATCAATAGCAGGGTTCAAAAAGCTTTTTTCAAAAGAGTGAGTGAAAGTCCTTTCTGACTGAAGGTTTCTCATTCAAGGTGATCAAATTTATCAAAAGGATTAGACAGGTTTCCTTATTGATAGAATTCCCCATTGAAGCTTTACAATGCAAGCAAGCAAAAGAGTTTTTACTAGCATATGATGCTGCATTTACATTGGTTTTATGAACATGATCATTTTAATTCTATTTTGAAGTGAATAAGCAAGTATGATACAGTTAACCCGTCTATTCCTTGATCGTTGTCCAGAAAAACCAGATATGTTTTCTGATTATCCCTCAAGTACATTTCAGTGGCTCTATTGACCTATGTTCACATTTCATCTTGTGTATTGACTTGACGCATCTCAGGTGCACACTCTTACGCGTTTGTTTTGTCTCATCTCAGATGCACCCTCCTTTTGGTGTTCACACTGATAAGATTCGTGTGGCTCACCCCTTTTCTATGTTCATACTGATGAGATTTGTATGATACACTTTCCGTGTTTGCATTGATAAGATGCACCTTGATGTGTTCATGCTGATGAGATTCGCATGACATATCCCTTTTTGTATTCACACTGATGAGATTAGTGTGGTACATCCCTTTTTTGTGTTCAGGTTGATGAGATTCGCTTGACGCCCTCCTTTTTGAGACATTATCAGTTCATGGCGACCCACTAAAACGATGATGGTCCCAAGAGAAATTTTATCTGCTCAAGAAGACCCGCTAAAACAATGGTGGTCTCGAGAGATATTCTCATCTTACGGCGACCCACTAAAACGATGGTGGTCCCAAGAGAAATTTTATCTGCTCAAGAAGACTCGCTAAAACGATGGGGATCTCGAGAGACATTTCCAGCTCATGGCGACCCGCTAAAACGATGGTGGTCCCAATAGAAATTTTACCGACCCATGAAGACCCGCTAAAACGATGGTGATCTCGAGAGACATTCTCAGTTTACGGCGACCCACTAAAACGATGGTGGTCCCAAGAGAAATTTTACCGACTCACGATCGACTTGCTCTCGTGATCTTGAAAGGCATTCTATCGACTCATGATGACCTGCTAAAATGATGTTGGTCCCAAGAGACAAAATGTGATATTGGTTCTCATCACGTGTTTACCAAGTGGAATAGGTAGCACGCATCTTTTTATGTTTACCCATTTGGAACAGGTGATATTGCTTCTCACTACATGTTTACCGAGTGGAATAGGTAGCACGCATCTTTTTATGTTCACCCATTTGGAACAGGTGATATTGCTTCTCACTACGTGTTTACCGAGTGGAATAGGTAGCATGCATCTTTTTATGTTCACCCATTTGAAACAGGTGATATTGCTTCTCACTACATATTTACCGAGTGGATTAGGTGGCACGCATTTCTTTATGTTCATCAATTGAAACAGGTGATATTATTTTTCATTTCGTGTTTACCGAGTGGAATAGGTAACACGTATTTTTCGAATACTCAACCTGTGGATTTATATTTTGTGTTTGCTCAGGCATCACAAACCTATTTCACGTTCGCCAAGTGGATTAGGCGGCATGATTTTCATATTTTGTGTTCACTGAGTGGATTAGGTGTCACAAACCCCCTTTTGTGTTCATTGAGTGGATTAGATGTCACGATTCTATTTCATGTTCGCCGAGTGGATTAGGCGGCATGATTTTCATATTTTATGTTCACTGAGTGGCTTAGGTGTCACAAACCCCTTTCGTATTCATCGAGTGGATTAGATGTCACAATTCCCTTTCATGTTCACCGAGTGGATTAGGTGACATGGTCCTTTTCGTGATTGCCGAGTTGATAGGCAACACGTCCCTTTTAATCAAATCATATCATGCATTGTTTCGCATTTGTAGGAAACTACAGGTAACAGATAGGCGACTCAGTGCTTTGATAACCTTACTTCGAGTGGATTAGAAGTTCGGTAATCAAAGGAATTAAGAGCATTAAAATGCATTTATGAACTTGGATGCTTTTATATGCAATCCGTATGCAAGGCTATTACTCCACAGGAAGTAAGAAGCATTGACATGCGTTCTTTATTGTCTATATATATATATATATATATATATATATATTGTTTTTGCATATCATTCATCATTTCATAGAAAATGGGATTAAAACCCCACCAAAAATTTCATTAATCATTTGCATTATCAAAATTTAGGTTCAATTTGATCTTTGAGCGAAACCTCTACAAGTCTCCACTCAAAGAGGGGCAGCTGTTGACACCTAATTTTTAATTACAATTTTCATTTATATATTGCAAAAAAAAAAATAGAATTAATTCTCACCAAAAATATATCTCCATGCATTGCATATTTATTTTTTCTACA
Organism: Psidium guajava; assembly: GCA_016432845.1. Taxonomy (NCBI): domain Eukaryota; kingdom Viridiplantae; phylum Streptophyta; class Magnoliopsida; order Myrtales; family Myrtaceae; genus Psidium; species Psidium guajava. Next base: position 12,802,566 of record CM028229.1, read on the forward strand.
TTGCATTTTTGCATCGACGGTGGGGAACTGAGTTTGTTTCGAAAGGTGATCAGACCAGAGTAATTGCCAAAAATTCACCAAGGTCTTGGGGCCTAATTTGAGCCTAAATCATCCAATTTAATGTTTAATTAAAAAAGAAGGGGCCTTTTATGGAGCAGAATATTTTGTTACCAGATTATATTGCGATTATCCGAAGTTAAGGGACTATTTCATAATTAAACGAAAAAAGCTGATAATTATAAATACACGTATAGGGTTCACAATTAGAGAGCGCACATGGTCACCATACAGAAAAATAGAGAGAAAAACATGAGAGAAAGAGCTTGATATCTTCGGTTCTTCCTTGAAGGTCAACTCCATTAGTTGCCTCTGCTCCACCCACTCCCCTACTGTACTTGCTGACGTTTTGCAACTGTTGCAACAAAAAAAGGTTGATGTTTGGTATCTAATTTGCTGCTGTTTGGTGCCGAGTTCAAGCCGCTGTCCAAAGTGAGTTTATGTTGTCGTCCGGGCCGTTTTCCAACTGCTGTTGTGCACAGAAATCACTGTTGATCGGTGTTCGTTTGTGCTGGAGTTTGCCACATGAAATCCCCGTAGCTTGGTGCCCGAGTTTGCCGCTGTCCGGAGATCATTTCGCTGCTGTTCAAGACCTGGAACCACACTGTTTTGAGTGACTTATTCGTTGGTTTAGTGCAGATTTTTACTCGCTTTCTTGGACCAATTACCCCATCGTTTTTTGCGAGATCTCCTCGCAATTTGGTGCTGTTTTCTTAGGTGGATTCATGCCCAAATTAGTGTTGCGAATCAAGCCTTGACGAAGCTCCTGGACGTACGAGAACCATAGCCGATCAATCTTCCTCTCGACTTTGGTGCGCAATCTTTGAGCAAAGTTCGAATTAGGAAATTGTAACCCTAAGAAAAGGTAAAATTCTATCCCCAAATATTAAGATTGTCTTGTTTTCCTAATTTGACTTGTTTGAATTATTTGAGTATATCTGCAAGGATTTAATTGTTTAATTTGGATTGCCTAATTTGGAAGATTGCACATCAAAATTGAATCTTGAATACCTTTGAAAATCTTGCAATATGTTACTTGCCTAAACTGTGAGATTGTGATTCAATGTGAATATTTCGAAATTTTATGTAATCTCATGAGTCTTAAAATTCTCTAAAGATATTCAATGATACACAAAAATATTTCAAGATGTGATTGATTAGGAAAATCTCCTAATCCGCAACCGCATATATGAAAATAAGTCTATCTATCATGCTTTAGATAGAATTATTTTCATAGCGGGTATTTCGAATTTTAGGGTCGATCTATCAGGCTTTAGATCGAAACTTAATTCGAAAGAAATAGCGGTAATTATCTTTTAATTTTTGCAACTTGAATTTTAATTTCATCTATAAAAACCAAAAAAAAACTCAAAAAGTCCAAAAAAAAGGAAGATATGATTTCTTAAAAATCACGTCTTATCATTTAAAGAAAGATAAGATTTCGTAGAAATCCTATTTCATGGATTGTACTCAATAAAATCTTTTAAATCCATTCAAACTTTTAAAAGATGTAGACGTAGGGTAAAAAGATTGTCTTAAAATTTTTGGGAATTAATGCAAATTAAATCCGAAAATAATAAGTTTATCTTGGGCCATTTCACTCTCCTTTTCATTTAATTTTTAATTTCGACAATCATTTTAAAAATACAAAAAAAAATCATAAAAAAGAAAATCCTAAAAAAAATTACGCCTTTGAACTTCAAGCAAGAACTCATCGAAATTACCAAACTAAACGTTTTCATGAAATCGGTACCGAAAGGGCGTTAATAGAAATATTAGCGTAACCAAGTCCCGAACTTAAAAATCTTTGGTTTGTAGAAATAGAATAGTTCTCCCACTATTTTATTTAGGTTTCTAATCAAACTACCATAAATAATTAGTGGCGACTCCTATTAAAAATCTTTTGCATTCAAATATTGAACCTAAGTTACGAATTGGTAGAGCTTGGGAGAGCTCGAACTAGGTTAGTTAATTCACTTAATTAACTTGGTAATCCATTAACCTAAAATTAGAAAACCTCGAATTTTTAGGTCGCGACATTTATCACAAAATAACTTCATAGGACCACAAGATCCTTTAAGACCTAAATCACTTAATAAGAAGCAAAGCCAAAACAATTCACATGCTATTGATGCCATAGCTCTGTATTCTACTTGAGCGCTCAAATGAGCAACCACACTTTGCTTTTTGCTTTTCCAATTAACGAGATTGCCTCCAACAAAAGTATGAAAACCAATGGTGGACCTCCTATCAGTGGGACTACGAGCCTGATCATCATCAACATGTCCAACAACCTTTGTGTGACCATATTTCTTCATAAGAATGTCACATCTTAGATATACACTTAACAAGCTCTATGTGACCTTCGGTAGGAGTAGGCATAAATTGGCTCACAAAGCTAACGACATATGAAATGTCCGATCAAGTAATAGTTAAACAAATTAGTCGACCAACTAATCTTTGAAACTGGCCAAAATCTTGGAGAGGAGTAGTATTTTTTATCACTTTGTTCCCAAAATCCATAGGAGACTCTGCAGGTTTGGCCCCAAATTTTCTTGTTTCTTTTAACAAATCTAATGCATATTTTCTCTGAAAGGGAAACAAGCCTTTATTGGAACTAGCAACTTCAATTCCAAGTAAGTATCGCAACTGACACAAATACTTAATATCGAACTTCTCATGCAAATATTTTTAAGAGATTTAATCTATTGTAGACTATCACCCGTAATACCAATATCATCAACATATATTAACACTGCCATAATTCCTTTAGAATTTTTCTTCACAAATAGAGAAAGGTTGAACTTACCCGTTTAAAGCCAAACATCGCTAGGGCTGCACTCAACTTTCCATACCCTACTCGAGGCGATTGCTTGAGACCATAGATTGCCTTCTTGAGTTTGTAAACAACTTCTTGATCTTCCAAGGGGTGACCCAGAGGGAGGTCCATGTATACTTCAAGTTCTCCATTAAGGAACACATTCTTAACTTCCATTTGAAATAGAGATCAACCACAATTGATAGCAATTGACATGAGAACTCTGACAGTATTCAACTTCTACTATAGGAGCAAATGCTTCTTTGTAGTCCACTCTATATGTTTGAGTATATCCCTTGGCGACTAATCTAGCGTTGTGCCTGTCGATTGGACTATCACTTTCGTACTTGATTTTGTAAATCCATGGACAACCAATAGGACATTTTCCAGTAGGTGATGGAATAATATCCCAAGTCCAATTTTTGTCAAGGGCTTGTACTTCCTCATCCATGGCCTTCCTCCACACAACTAATTATTGTGCTTCAAGAAATTTTGCAGGCTCAATGATTACATCTACAATTGATAGCAAAGTATAAAACTCTAGAGAGATGAAATCATAGCAATTGTCAGCCTGAATCAGATAGGTTGTAGATAACTAATACGTGACAGAAGAAGAGTTGAGGGCTGGGATGTTCGGGTTGATCAGCGAACCATAGCTATTTCTTGGATAGGGTCGGGAACTAAGGCAGCCATGTCTTGCTTAGAAGTGTTTCTCCTATCTCTCTGGTTTTCATCAATCACCAAATCATCAGAAACAATCGGCAAGGGAGAAATTCCACATCAAATACACTGTTATCATAATTGTTAGTGTCGTTACCACAATTCTCCACCTAAATTTGAACCTTGGAAGTAAAATACATGTGAGTTTCATCAAACGTAACCTCCTGAGAAATAAGCATTTTTTCAGTGGAGGGATCAAAGCATTTATAACCCTTTTTAACATTAAAAAGGCCTAAAAAAATTTTGTTTGCACAAGGATCTAATTTACTCCTCGAATGTGAATGTAGCACAAACTACCAAATACACAGAGATGAGCGAGATTAATAGAACAGCCAAGGAACGCTTCCATAGGAGATTTGTATTGTAGCACCATACTATGAAGACGATTGATCAAATAGCAACTTGTTAAAACCTCATCAGGCCAAAAATGTTGAGATAGGTTTCCATGAAACAGAATTGATCGTGCTACCTTAAGGAGATGACAATTTTTCCTCTCTGCGACCCCATTTTGTTGGGAGTTTTAACACATTAGTGCACAATACCTAGACTTCTGAGAAACAACTCAAAGTGTTGATTGGTATATTCAGTCCCATTGTCAGTACGCAATATTTTAATTTGAGCACCATATTGCGTATAGATCATTTGAGTAAATTCCTTGAAGACTATCAATACTTCACATTTAGAGGTAAGCAAATATAGCCAAGTAGTTCGAGATTTATCATCCATAAATGTAACGAAGTATTTAAAACCTTCTCGAGATTCAATTCAGTGCATTACCCCAAACATCATAAATGAATCAACTCAAATAGTTTAGATGTGTTATTCATCCTTTGAGAAAAAGGCAATCTATGTTGTTTAGCAAAATGACAAGTTTAACAAGAGCTTGAATCTAGAGAAAAAGTATGATCAAAGGACTGTAATACCCAATTTCACGGGTACCCCATATGCCAATGCCATAGTTGAGATGTTAACGCTTTATCTTGGATAGCAACCAAGACCATCTCAAAAAGTCAAGAGTATGTAGGCCCTTTTCAAACCGACTTGTACCAATCTTCCTCCCTATGGTTCTGTCTTGAAAGATAACCTAATCACGGGAAAAAGTAACACTGCAATTTAGATCCCTGGTAATTTTACTCACAGATAACAAATTAGAAGATAATGATGGCACAAATAACGCATTAGAAGAGTTGGAAAATAAATCCAGTTTCCCAACCCCTTGGCAACCATAATAGTAGAGTAGGAACCAATAGGAACCTCACGTAGATGAGTTATCCAACAGGAACCATCGCACATGGGGTCAGTTGCCCTTGAATCAATTATAGAGCTATTCATAGAGGATGCAGATGGGGCAAATACATTACCAGAAGTTTGAGCCATGCTTCCTGAGTTAGAGCTCAATTGAGAAACAATGTTGGAGGACATCGGTTGCTTTAATTGCAAGGATATTTATTCCATAGAGGTTTAAAGATCTAGAGTGGTAATGTGACCGGCAACTTTAGGATCCATTGTCTTATTTGTAGCCTTGTCCTTACTAGGTAGCAAGTGAGGGTGTAGCTCCCAACAACGATCATGAGTATGCCCATCTTTGCTATAATGGGAAGAGTGAAATTTTGTATTATGGCCGCGACCTTTCCCTTTGCCACCATTGAAATGAATACCAGTACCAGCTTGGTTGACAACATTAAATGCATTAGCCAAACTCTACCAGTTCTCCCCCTAATTTGGGTTCAATATTCATCACCCTTCGACGGGTTTCTTCTCATTCAATAGTGGCATAGACGTTAGTAATGCTGGTAGAGTAGCATTCATAAGAATCTATCTCTTGACATCTTCATATTCAGTTCAAAGACTAGCAAGCAATTGAAATATGTAATCTTGTTCTTCTCATTGAGTGTACACATCAATAGGTGGAATTGGAGGATGCTACTATCAGAGTTCATCCTATTTTCGTTTCAGATTGTCATGATGTTAAGTAAAAGATTGGGCAGAGGTTTGCTTAGTATGACCAATCTCCTATTGCAACTCAAAAATCCGAGAAGCATTATCTTGATGTCCATACATATCACGAAAAGAATCCCATAGGGCCTTTGCAGTATCAGAATATGCAAAAATCTCATAGATCTAGGGATCTATGGAGTTAAAAATCCACGACATAACAAGATTATCAATAGCTTGCCACTCGGCATATTTAGAATCAGTGATAAGAGGCAGTTTGATTAGACCATTAACATGCCCCAACTTTCATTTGCCTCTAAGAGCGATAGTAACCACTCAAGACTAGGGGAGATAATTGCAACCATTGAAAAGGATAGAGGTGCGTTGAGTGCTCATTTCATTCAAGCCAAAATGACCCAAATCAGTGTTGGCCATTGTGCAAAAATAGCAAAAAAAAATAAAAACGTATATGATTAACAAGACAAGGTGCAATAACCAATAAAGCAGCAAGGAGCGTAGGAGCTTGATGTTGATCTTGTTTGCTCTAATACCATGCAGCAAGTTAATACGAACATAGAAAAGATAGAGAAAAGAGAATATGAACAAAGGTTTTACGTGATTCGGTCGACCAAGAAAAAGTTACTTGGAAGCCTACATTCATGGGAGAAAACTCCAAATTTTCTTATCTTCTTGGGGAAAAAACATTCCACTTAAATAAAGAAGAGCACATCATAGTTGCTAAACATAGCCTATGATTTTTATGGTAAATACAGATATTACATATTGGATCTTGATCCTCAATCTTATCATGATTTGGCATGTTTATCTTGCTATTCTCTCCGATATTACCAATCTTGCAAATAATTCGTATATTTACTGGATAAGGGGAAAAGCTCATTATTCTGCTTCCACTTCCCGACTAACATACACAGATGGAGGTTATGGTGGCTCTGATAGAAAGAAACCCATAATCACACGTAGTTCAGCCTATTAGAGCATTACAGAGGCAATTTACCATTCGAAAAGAAAATTTATTTGAGAGATAGGAGTGAGCACGTGGTCTGTACTACGGTCAGTGTAAGCAACACCACTGCAGCGATAATCGAGATAGCCGCCCACGGGCTACTGCAGTAATCGCGCTTAAACGTTGCCTTCCACTTGTTATGAGGCTTTCGGCAATGCGCGTCGAGCTTGCCTCTGAGGCTAGAGAAGTAGGTGTTACTTGACCACTGGAAAGTTTCCTTGCACAAGGTGTTGATTAGGTCCGCGGCAACATGTTCACTGCCCAGCCAATTCTCTATGATTCCCTTGTTGATCAGTAACTTTGCGTCGTCTGGGGTATTGACCAGATGATCCATGAAGGTCATGTAGTCGATCAAATAACGGTCGTCCTGGTAGTAGCATTGCTCGAAGGCGATAATGTTCCGGAAACAAGATTCCGTCGGGTAGTAAAATTTGACATGCGGGATTTCGAGCACTCCGTTCTCGAATTTAATGTCGAATAAGCGCTTGCTTGTACCTAAGAGCATAGATGGGGAAGTAAATAGAGAGCGAAACAGGATCAAAGCAGACATTCAAATTTGGAAAACAAAGCGACACAGGTCAACTCTGACCTCTTCTCAGCTTGACTCCAGCCGCCACCAGCTCCGTGGCACTCGGGATGAACTTTATCTCCTCCTCGCTCTCAGATGGCGGCTTCCTTGACGTTGGCAAGTACAAGAGCCTGATTGCGTCGAGGAAGTGCTGCACCTCCGACTCCATCACTGCCTCCGGTAACTCCTCAATAGTCATTGACGGCCTGAAGAACCCATATGCGAGCTCGAGCACCCCAGGCAAGTGCTTCTGGTGTGATCCGTACGCCATCTTGAACAGCCGTTCGATGGCGAAAAATGGCATCTGATTCTCCAGCAGTGACATGTCGCGGCGGACTTCGTTGAGCATCCGTGGCTTGCCAAAGATCCGGTCGCCATCCAACCTCCACCTTCGCTTCTGGAACATCAGGAACAGCTGGATCACAAAAAAGCCATCGAGCAGCGTCATCTCAGCGAGGTCGTTGGGGTTTAGTTCGATTGCTTCGTCATAGCAGCTCCGGATACAATCCTCCCAGGACCTGATCCTCTCGATGCAGTCCTCGAGGCGGAAGTTCTTGTTACGCCGGAGGAAGCTCTGCAAGTACCGCAGCTTGTGATCTTCCATCCGCTTGAGGTCCAGATCGTTGTGGTGATAAGGTCCAATTGCAACGACTCGCGGCATGTAGGCCTCTTCGTAGCCCTGCCGGAGCTTCTTGGGCACGCGGAATATGCAGCATTTGGAGGACTGCAAAGGTAAGTCATTAAGCTTCTTTCGGATTGACATTGCCAGATTTATGTTCTCCGGTCTGGAGTTGAGTTTGTTGTTGCTGCGGTTTTCATTGTTGGGGCTCTCAATAGTGACCGATACGTGCCCAGCTCTCTCTGGCTGCTGCCTCGGTGCCCTCGGTGAACCGCCGTTGCTCTCCATGGCGCTCATGATGGTTCTGCTTCAGATTGTGGAATAAGGAGCTGAGTTCAGAGTCCTTGCCTTAGAGTGAGTGAGATGGAGATGGAAACATGGCTAGTGACAATTTGTGATTTAAGAGGAGAGATGGCGAAGTCGACGACTCAATGGTCAATGAGACTCCCGTGGGAAAACAATCAATCCAATTAAAGTTTAAATAGGAAAAAAGATTTCTCTTGATATTTACCTTGTCCCACCAAACATTCTATGCCACGACCTTCGGTGCCGATTATCGTGTGGGACCTTACTTTTGCACACCGACGAGGCCCTAAGCCGGGACTACCTTTCCCAGTTGTGAGGAAAAATAACTCCAATCATTACAAAAATTACATGCAACTTAGGCTCCATTTTTTTTTGCGAAAAATAACTTCTAGTAAAAAAAAATTGAACTTTTCAGCATCCATTTCACAAAAAAAAAAATAAAATAAAATGAGTTGAGGAAAACATTTATTGTTAATGCAAGAAAACACCATCAAAAGCGGGGAAAATTATTTCCTTTTTTTGAAAAGAGAAAATCATTCTCCTTCATCTTTCGTCTCTCCACTTCTTCACATTCATTTTCTTTTTAATTATGTCCAAACAAAAGTTGACTTTTTGTTTAATTTCATTATTTTTAATCTTTTATTAATTTTTATTTTCTTTCTTTTTTCTTTTTTTTTAATTTTATTTTTTTCTTCTTCTTAGGACAAGCGTCGGCCACAGAGACGGCCAACAAGCTCAAGGCTTGCTAGATCTTGGTGAATTCGAAATGGCAAGCTCGAGGCTCGCTTGTTGCTGTCGTCGAGCGAGCTTCAAGCTTACTAGTGGCCATCGCCGGTCGACGCAGTGGAGGAAAGTGGAAAAAGGGAAATTAAAAAATAGTTAAAATTTTCATTTTTTTAAATAATGAATAAAAAATAAATAATAATAAATAAAATAAAAATAAGGAAAAAGAAATAATTAAAAGGAGTACACGAAGAAAATTGACTATCCTGCATACCCTGAACTTGAAAACACACTGCCACAAATTCCAAGGCCTATTCAAGTTCCACCTATATTCTTGATTGAACGATTACAATCTAAAACCTAACCTATGCATTATGGAAACTAAACTGATTACCAGGTTACCCATTCTACCCATAAACCATACCCACCCTCGAAGTGCCAAGATTGAGGTATACTTGTGTTCCGCAGCCAGCACTTTCCACTTCTTTATTGGTTATGATATCAGAGGAAACTAAAAGACGTTACAGTAATTATTCAGCAACAAAACATATCCCCCTCAAAAGTACATCCCCAGTATCAAACTTGATGCTTCTTCTTGGACACGGAATTGCCTTTTATGCTAAACTTCATCTTGTGCAAAGGAGTCCTGCGGTAAGTCTTCAGGTCCTGCCGAAGGGCGCAGAAGTCAGCGTTCTTCGTCCGAAAACGGCTCTCGTTTCCAAAGCTGGTGAAAAGATTTGTCAATGCCTCATCGTTCCCTGTCATCGTCTCGTCATGCCCCGACCAGTCGCCAATATCGATTATCTTTTTCTTGATCAGCAGCTTCGCATCAGCTCGAGTGTCAATGAGATCACCCAGAAATGCTACGTAATCGATGAAGTAACTGTCATCTCCATAACAGGAACGCTCAAAAGCCGTCACGTTCCTGAGGAAAGACTCAATCTCGGGAAATAGCCCGAAACATGGGATTTCAAGCTCACCACCCCTTGAGAATTTGATCTCGAATAAGCAATTGCTCTTGCTTTTCTTGAACTTCACTCCTGCTGCTCGAAGCTGCTTCACCCCGGGTATCACTTCTATCTTCCTCGATGGAGAGACTCGTGTCACTTGCTCGGTGGGTAAGTACCAAGATCTCAAAGCATCCAATAAATGCTTGACATCGCGTTCAGAGATCCTATCCCATTTCTCTGTGAGATTCGCTCCGACCTTGAAGAAATCGTAGGCGAGCTTCAGTAAAGATGGGAGCTCTCCCGATTGAGTCCCGGATGCGAAATCGAACAAATATGTAAGAATGAAAAAGGGGAGTTGATTCTCCATCAAACGCAAGTCTCTTCTCACTTCGGCAATCATCCACTTCTTTTGCTGGTCGAAGATGATATCATTCGCAGCCCTCCTTCGCGGGAAATGATTCAACAAGAACAGCTCGATGATGAATGCACCATCCACAAGAACCATTGTGACGAAATCACCACTGTTGAGGTCGATGTTCTCCGAGTAACACTGGCGAGTCCGGTCCTCCAACTTCTGGATGGCCGCAACGCACTCTTCCAACCTGTTTGGCTGCTGCCCCAGAAAGCTCTCCAGGTACCTCAACTTGTGCTTCTCCATGGCCTTGCTCTGTTTGCCGCGGTGGAACGGCCCGATGCAGAAATGCTTTGGCGAGAAGGCCTCCCTGTGGGTCTTGCGGATCTTGTACGGAACGGCGTGGATGCAACGGTCTTCGGATTCCGCAGATAGGCTCTCTAATTTGCTTCTTATTGAAGTCACGAGTTGATTGAGGTGATTGCCTCCTGCAGGTTGATGGCGATGCCTGCCTACTGCAAATTTTTGCCCCGCTCCTGCCATCCTCTGTTTCTTCTCAACCTTGGAAAGAAATTTTACTCCTCGATCAATCAAGAGCAAAAGTTTTCTCCAAAATCCAGTCGAAGAAGAGGGTATTCTGTGCCAGAATAAGCCCATAAATTAGATCTGGGCACTTTCTATGCAGAAAAATCATGTAATTAAAAAGAAAGAAAATAAATAAATAGAAGGGCGGGAAATATGGGCGACGAAATTGTATATATTCAATTTAGTATATGGACATTGAACATTCGCATACAGAAATTAGGTTTGGACACTTTCTTGGGAACCCCACCATCTCTTCTTTTATAAACGCAAAATGCGAGGAAACGATAGCCAGATAAGGAAAAAAGGGACCTAAACAAGAAAGGTCATTTGCCCTGTTCTTTATCCTCCTTGTTTAGGTTATTCTATTAATCATACGCCACTTTGGACAGTAATTTGTAAAAGAAATAATCAATCGTAAATTAGATCAAAATCTCACGCATCTCCCGCTAATGATAGAATCAAAAGCCACATAGACAATCTACTCGTAAAAACAGCTTGTAATTTTTAAATTACACAAATCAATTTATTTATACTAGTCAAACAAGATATCTAAACACGATGATACGGTTTAAAACTCTGATCTATTCAGAGAAACACGAAAGAAACTACAGGAAAAATTAATCCTCGCTCCTAACTAATCATAGTCATGTAAGATAAAATTAGGGCCCAATTTTGCTTGGACCGTTCATGGCAATGCATGAGCATCTGTTAACGGGGTCCGCACATTGGCTCGCGGTGCCTATGGTGGATGCGGCATACAACTCAATTGTGACCTTTGACATGAAGGAAGAAATAGAAACATTTTGAGAAGTGATTGAGCCGCCCCAATTGGGCAGTCTCTGGCAATTCTCTCTGAATTCGAGAGGCAAAGCAACACTCTCCGTGTCATGGGGTTCATTGGCTCTGATTGCTTTCAGTGTATGGAACCGAGAGGAATGTCGTATTTGGATGATGAAGGATTACCGCATGGCCAATTCTTGGACCAAGCAGCGTCAAGTTGTGTTACCGATCGGGTCGACCGCCCGAGCGGCCTTGGGACTTACTCGGCGTGGCAGGATGTTGCTTCACAAGGTTGATGAGAAGTTGGTGTGTCGTGACGTGGAGGATATGCAGATCAGCGAGGGTGGAATCCAGGGAGGCGGCCCCGAGTCATCTTTTGATGTCATTGATTTGGGAGGAGGACATCCCACCCTTGGGCACCAAGTGGGTCGAGGTTCCCTGTTGACCATACTCAACCTCCAATAAAGAATGAGGTTGCATAACATTTACAGAAATTTACATAAGCTTTTCAAAAATCGATAGATAATCATCCGTTACTTTTTTTTTAGTTTTGATGCTATGCGCATTTTGTTAAATATTCTAAGATACTTATCATCTAATTTTGCCACCTATAAAATTATAATGATTAATAAACTTAGCCATATGCGTCATTTAAAAATAGTTGTCATTGCAAAACAAAGACGTTCTTATATGTTTGTGTGTGTGTTCCAATAAAAATGGGGACTACCCCAATCAGTATAATACTTTTCACCAATAGGTTGATTTTTGCTTTTGTGTTAAACGGGTTTCAGCGGCAATTGTGATAGGAATTAAATTGCATAACAAGGATCAAGAACACTAAAATATAAGGAAATGAATGCAAGTAGTGGAAATTGAAATATTGATAAGCTGAAACAATACATACGTTTTTGTGATCATGATCGTGTCTTACAACAATTATACATGGCTGTATAAACTACGCAGCATAATAGCTCATGAATGACAATTACAATTGTATCTCTATTGCTTTAGGTCTTATCACCGCAAGTCGACCTTCTCCACTTACGGTTGCAACTTCCTGAGTGTCGTTGGGCTCAGCTACCAATCGGCTTCTTTATCTTAAGTTGATGTCTTCATTGTGTACCTCCCTTCTCTTTTCCCCTGTGTTTAACACTTAGCTAAATCTAGATAAATGATAATTGCCCATCGATTGCCTTTGTATGTCAACAACTGTATGGTCATCGATAATCATCGTGGTTATGACAAGTGTTTCAATTTTTGGTGACTTAGCGATTATCAAGTCAAACTTGACACCGAGCTGCCTACTCATTAGAATAAACGACTCTAATCTAGCCACGGCACGAGTCAAACTCCTATGCTGATTAGCTAGGGTAATTATCAATTGACCTGATGTTATGTGTATATACATCATATGCATAGCACGCGGATTTCTGGGTCCTTTTCCAAGCAACTGAACACTGACTCTAAACAACTGAATATTATATAAATGCTAGGTGCTATTATTTCCCTCCTACATCGCTTTCGATGACACAACAAGGGCAGATAAAAAAATGTTGCACGACTTCCTTCTTGTCAAACATGAACTTCCTAGTTGACCATTTTCATCGGTTATTAAATAAAATCGCATATTATCTTATCTTCAAAATGATCTTATCTTGGATATTATGAATCTTAGGTGTGAAGCTGACATGTGAGAATGTATTTAATCAAGTTGGACTTTGCCTTTTTGCTCTTGGAAGCTAGATGGTTATAAGATTGGGTGGCACATGATTTTGTTTCCATCGATCAAGTTGTACTTTTTCTTTTCTTTTTTTTTTTTTTTGCTCATGGAAGCTAGATGGATATAAGATTGGGCTTCCATTCATCAAGTTGGTACGGTCGTCAGAATATGGTACCATATTCAACTTAAAATTGAGTTGGCCTTGATTAGTCCGAGCCCAAGAGCTAATGACTTGGGCATAGAAATCAAGTAATTAAGTAATTAAGTATGGCCATCAAGGACCTGGGCACAGACACTAGTTTGGGTTTGTGGTTTTGTTTGGGGAGGGGGGGGGGGGTTTGCATCTCTGATACAAGTGATATCTAGTCGTATTTGGGGAAATGAGTTATGGGTCCTTTCCCGAGCAATTAAACATTTATCCAAACAACTGAATATTATATAGTGCTAGGTGCTATTATTTTCCCCTCCCACATCGCTTTCGATGACACAACAAGGGTAGATGAAAAACGTTGCACGACTTCCTTCACGTCAAACAAGAACTTTCTAGTTAGCCATTTTCATCAGTTATTTAATGAAGTCTAGTCATTTTTGGGGAAATGAGTTATGGGTCCATTTCCAAGCAACTGAACATTTAGTCCAAACAGCTGAATATTATATAGTGCTAGGTGCTATTATTTCCCCTCCCACATCGCTTGCGATGGCACAACAGGGGCAGGTGAAAAATGTTGCACGACTTTCTTCTTGTCAAACATGAACTTCTTAGTTAACCATTTTCATTGATTATTAAATGAAATCTTATATTATCTTGTCTTCAAAATAATCTTATCTTGGATCTTATGAATCTCAGGTGGGAAGTTGACATGTGAGAAATTATTTAAATAAGTTGGACTTTGCTTTTTTGCTCTTGGAAGCTAGATGGTTACAAGATTGGATGGCACATGATGGGGCTTCCGTCAATCAAGTTGTACTTTGCCTTTTGCTATTGGAAGCTAGATGGATATATGATTGGGCTTCCATCGATCAAGTTGGTAAGGTCCTCAGAATATGGCACCATATTCAACTGAATATTGAGTCAGCTTCGATCAGCCTAGGCCCAAGAGCTATAGTGACTTGGGTGCAGAAATCGAGTAATTGATATGGCCATCAAGGACCTAGGCATAGGAACTGGTGTGCTAGGGCATATGCATTGGGATTCCTATTCTCTAATGCGAACATCTCTTATGCAAGTATTGATATCTGGTCATATTTTGGGAGTATCGATACCTAGCGTATTTTGGAAAATGATTTATGGTCCTTTTCCAAGCAACTAAACACTTGGTCCAAACAACTAATATTATATAAGCGATAGGTGCTATTATTTCCCCACCTACATCGCTTTCGATGACACAACAAGGGCAGATGAAAAATGTTGCACGATTTCCTTCTTGTCAAACAAGGACATTATAGTTAGCCATTTTCATCGGTTATTAAATCAAATCTTATACTATTTTGTCTTCAAAATAATATTATCTTGGATCTTGTGAATCTTAGATGGGAAGCCAACATATGAGAAATTATTTAATCAAGTTGAATTTTGCCTTTTTGCTCTTGGAAGCTAGATGGTCATAAGATTGTGTGGCACATTGTTGACACCTAATTTTGGCGGTCTTGTATTTTATTTTCTTCATAAAAGAGAATATGTTGGTTTCATTAAATATGCATCTTTTATTTTATTTTTCCAACTGCAAAATAGAAAAAAGAATAATACACATATATACACATACATATATAAAGCTACAAAATAGGAAAGAAAAAAAAAAGGGATCTGGTCGGGCCCATTCAACTCAAACCCGCTCCGGCGAAGCCCGCCCGTGAGCCTCCTCTTTTCTAGCTCGGGCCAGCGTGGACGTGGGCCCATTTTCCTCTCAAGGCCGGCCCACATGTTATTTTCCGCAGGTGCAGCAGGAAGGTTGGGGAAGGAGTTTGCAGGTGCAGCAGGAAGGGACGTGACTGTGAGCAGGTAGAGGAACAGTTGGGATGTAAAAAAAAAAAAAAAACGCAGCAAACAAAAAGAAACAAAAAAAAGGAAAGGAGAGAGAAGAAGACAAAATGGAGGACTTGGGCATCGGAGCAAGAAGGGGGAGGTTTGGGTCCAGCCTTGTTCGCTGCTCCGTCGTTGTCCTGCCGAGCAGCCCTTGCGTTGTCGCCCAACCGTTTCGCCCGCCAGCCGTCGTCATCGGAGCCCGGTTTCCCCTTGCTGTTTGAGGCTTATCTGTGCAGGTTTCGTGGTTGTGCGGGGACAAGTTCAGGGCCGATTCGCAGCAAGATGGAAGTCCAAATCAGTTCAGCTTTGGGTGCCCACTCACGTGACATTTAGTGCAGGCGAGAATTGCGCAAAATCGTCGCTGTGAAGTGCATTTCCTTTGAGCCTTGACTTCTGTGCACACCGAGTTCCCCCCGCGAGCCGCGCGAGTCGACCGTTAAGTTTTGACCACTTCATCCGCGGATCGTTTCTCGTAATTTGGATTTGGCAATAAGTTTTGTCAAATTAAAATTAGCATGATTCCAAGTATTGGAACCAAAACCGAGATGTTAAAATCTTTTGTGGTCTCAACTGGACCTTATAGTCGGAATCCACATGTGTTTGGTTCTTATCAATCCAAGATTCCCTTGGACTTAACCTCTAGGAAATTTCTGCTGCTGCGAGTGAATCATGGCAACGCCGGGCAGAGCAGACAGAGCAAGTCGGCGGCGATGCAAGCTGAAGTTGGCAATCATTGTTGAAGAGGCTGCTCCGGTCTCTCTCGGTCGGTGTGTTGGTGGACCGATATGGCTTGGCGGCCGAATCGGATCGTTGAGTCCGGACTGGTGGAGGTGTCATTTTGCCTGGACAGAGCTGGCGATTGCACTGTGGTGTCCGATTTGGCCGTTGTCCGCCCGATGTGATGTCTGGGGTCGTTGGCTGGTGGAGGCATGGCCGATGGTATTGACAGGTGGTGACGTCGCTCCGAAGGTCAAGTCATGGCCGACAAGTGTCGGCCACCGGAGCAAGGCATTGACAAGTAAGCTTGATCTTGGTCATGGGGGGAAGTCGGGCGAAAGGAGATAAGCTTCGCGAGTCAGGCCAGTCGGTCGGGCTCTGCCCATTTTCTGTTTCGGGCCGGACGTGGTTCCGGCCCATTTGGGCTGGGATGGGGGGACTCGGCCTTGGGCCTACGTGGGAAGTTGGGTCTGTCTGCTAGAAAATGGTCTGGTCTTGGGCCATTGGGGTTGGGCCTAATTTAAGTTTTCTTTTTAGTTTTAGTGTACTGACTGGGTTCCGTCTTGTCTGGGCCGGGTCACCGAATCTGACCCGGCCCAATATTTTTTTAAATAATAAAAAATAAATTTAAAATTAAACAAATTAACACATAGAAAATTACATAAAATGAAAATAAAGCATGAGATAGGTAGGAAATGCCTCTATTTGTTTATAGCATCTAATTAGGCTTTATTAACATTTTTGCCCTGTTATTTGCCTAGCTTAATTAGATTTTACATGCGAATATTTTGGTGGATAATTTGTTTCATATTGCATGCCTCAATAGATAAATTAGCACGATAATTAGAGTTTAATTCAAAATGCTTGTTTTATCTTTTAATTTGTTGAACTTCTCTAACTATCTACTTTGAGTGAGTGCATGTCCTAAATGATGGATGCATCAGATAAATATTTCAACATAGCAATTGATGATGAAGCCCATAGAGATGGTAGCTCATTGAGACTTGGTGACTAAAGATTGACGTCCAACCTGGTCCATTTTTATACACTTGATCTGCATACCAGAGTTGTTTCTTTAAATATCGCCATTTATAGATTTGGTTTGCATATGTTTATGCTAGTCTCATATTTGGCATATTCATCGATTGAGGGTTTTTTACAACACTTTCTTTTGAAAAATTGTCTATTAATTGCTTTCCTTGTATGCTAGGTTAAGGATAAATGGTAATTGCAAGAAATGACAGAAAAACATTATGCATGATCACCTAGCACTGGTTAGACGCCTCGTAAGCTTCTATTGATATGTAGAGTGTGTGATCACCTTAGGAAATTTTGACTAGTTAGGTACGAAATGGGCACTAATTATCTAGTTTGCATAAACAAGCCCCCGAACTTAGAAATTCTTGTTGCGTAGGAATCGAGATAACACTCTTGTGTCTCGATTGGTTTCGAACCATCCCCAATAAGTTAGTGATGACTCTCAATAGTATTTAAATTGCTAATCACAAAAACGAAAATCCAACGTTATGAGAGGCAGAATTTGAGAGAGTCCACACCATTGACCGATAATAATACCTCTAAACTCACCTAATCCTCCGAGTGAGGTAAAGGCAGGTCACGACACATATGATTTTGCTTCCATCTATCAAGTTGTACTTTGCCTTTCTTTTTTTTTTCTCTTGGAAGCTACATGGATATAAGATTATGCTTCCATCGATTATGTTGGTACGGTCTTCAGAATATGGTGCCATATTCAACGGAACAGTGTGTTGGCCCTGATCAGCTTGGGCACAAGCGCTAGTGACTTGGGTGCGGAAATTGAGTACCTGAGTATGGCCATCAAGGACTTGGGCACAAAGCACTGGCGTGTTGGGGCACATGCGTCGGGGTTCCTGTGCCCAAGTGCAAACATCTCTTATGCAAGCGTTGATATTTAGTCTTATTTTGGGAAATAATTTCTGATTTTTAAAGAGAAAATCGTTTCTTGAACTAAGTATAAGTTTTTCGTCAACTAGGAAAATATTTTCTGTCAACTCATTTTTTTTAAGTGATCTAAATATCGGAAAATGTTTTCCAGTAGAAAATTTCTAGCAAAACAAATAGCACCCTATTAAGTACACTCACGATACAGTCTCAATCTCAAGTCTACTAGTGGAAGGAAACTTTATAATTGATTGTGTTTCGAGTAAAAGTACAAGAAAAGGAAATATGTTGATGCGCATCTTCAAGATGAGCTTCAAACTAGATTGTTCTTCTTCTACATTGTATCATTGCGCTCCAAAAACAAGAACGTCTACGGGGATTTTCTCAGTAGGACCCCGTAATGTTCGAGAAAACGGTTTAAAAAAAAAGGGTTTAGGCTGGAAAATTGTAGACGTTGGGTTATGAATGACTTGTTCAGCAAAGATGAACCAGCTGCGAAAAGCATTTGCGAAATGCTTTATGTCCGTTCAAAAAATTCTGAACGTTGGGTTATGAATGACTTGTTCAGCAAAGATGAACCAGATTCGAAAAGCATTGCGAAATGCTTTATGTCCGTTCAAAAAATCTGAACGTTGGGTTATGCTTCAAAGTTGGCCCCCCATCCACTAGTGGCTTCACTCCTTGAGCCGACGGTCATTGATTCGACGAACTGGGTTTGGACGCCAAAGACATCAAATCTCCAAGGAATGAAATTACCATTGGGAAAGGTACTTTGCTCTTTCTGATGCCTTAGCTCTTTTTTGACGTCCCAAATTCCCTTTTTTTTTTTTTGGTAGTCGGCCTTGCTTTTTATGATCCAAACGCTTGAATTCCTACAACATTTTTCAGGAATTACAACAATAATTTACAACTCTTGTTAGACATCCATTCATAGAAATTCTTGCACACTCAATGAGTCTCCGGGATTTTCTGCTTACTCGGGTCTTCTTCGGTTCTTCCGCTTGCAGGTGGTGCCGCCCCTTCGTCTTGAAACGGGTAATGATTACTCCGCTTGTTCCTCAAAAAATCGATATTTCTTGAACAAACATAAGGTAAGCTTCAACGATGGCGACATCTCGGATTACAATCAAATATTTTGGGTCATGATTTCATTGAAGAGAGGGATTGTTTGTGCAAGCTAAGATAATTCAGGGCACAAGAAAAAAGCAAAGTACGTATCAAAAGCAAGACTAATACCTATTTACATCCCATATAAACCGTCAAAGCATAGCTTACTCCTATGGTTGTTCTAATCAAACGGCTCGATTTATTGCTAATGGTTCACACAAATGAGAAGGTTTCAATTATTATGAGATTTTTTTCCGTAGTCACCAATGAGATAACTGTTCGTTCTTTTTTTTATCCATTCTTGCATTTTGTAATTGGCAACTACATCAAATGGACGTCCATAATGCTTTTATCCATGGTGATCTGGACGAAGAAAGATATACTCTTTAGATTAGACGAACTAATCACATCCATTTTCAGGATTATTTACATAGACAAGAGATTGCAAGTGTACAATCTAAGTCAACCCTTTATTTTAAATTAGTTATATACTTCCCCTTTCTGCTTTACGATATTCTCGTCCCAAGCGCTGTCAATGGATTTGGATAATGAGATTAGACTAATGTTGCTGGGAAAACAAACATTTTACTTTGACATATGAGAAATTAATAAAGAGATTATGATTTTTTTTTCGCAATGCTGGATCATTACCCAACAAATGTGGGTATTTTTTCGCCATTTTAAGCTATATATATATATATACACACCCAAAAAAAAAAAAAAACTAAACGGTACTAATGTATCAGAATTACGGCCAAACTCTTATCATTTAAGTATATACAACGTGATGGTGAGATTTACTCAAAATGATAACCAAAACACGCTTATTCGAGAATATTACTTGGTGATAATATTTTAAAAAGAAGTACAAAAACCCACACTCAAAAAATGCAACTTTATGCGCTTTTGTTCATTCCATTCTTCTCTTTAAAAATTAATTTTTTTTTTCAACTTTTTGTTTTGTTGTTAATGAATTAGCAGTTAACCACGTAAGGAAAACACGAATCTCAGCTAACCAAGATGAGATGAAAGCAAAATTAAACAGTGAAGAAATGGAAAAGTAGGAACTCAGTAACTAAAAATCCATTGTAGATGTATGTGCGATTGTCTTGAGCGTTTTGTCGATTTTTTTTTTTTTGCAAACACATTATTTGATATTTCTTTATTTAATTTAAGACAATCACGCATACAACTCCAGTGGATTTTTAGTCCATGAATGATGCTTTCATTACCAATAATAATTTATATCTAAATATATTCATGGACGATTTCCATTAAAATTTTTAGAAAAATATTTTTCAAATTTATTTCCTACAAAATGAATGGAGCTTTACATCAAATCGAAATACAGGACTCAAGCCCTTATTGTACATAAATTCCAACGTAATTTTCAGAATCATAGTAGCTCATATTGATATACAACTCTCTCCTTCGCCCATATGCATTTCTCCAAAATTTGCGCAAAACTTAGTCACTATGAAAAGAGCAAAAATTTGTTGATTATTTGATACGAATTATGCTAGGTAAATTTTATAAACAGAAAGCAGTAAAATTTTTTCATCATTGTTAATTTACAATATTAAACTCATTTAAATTCAACGTCATTCATTGAAGAACAAAATTTGTTTTAACATGTATTGAGTTTGAGTCGGTGAACAAACTCGACCCCAAATAAATTAAATATTTGTTATGGGAATTTAGATTCCGTATTTGACTTTGGAGTGCGGAATTCAAAAAGAGGAAACTAGATATCTGGAAGAAACTCATTCTGCAATTTTGTAAACAATCCGCCAAAACTTGCGTGTATCTGCTGCTGCTGCTGGATATAATGTTATGGCAAGGATGCAATCTTATGCACAATGCAGATCACTGCAGTTGATTTTCAAGTTACCTAACGAGAATGTCTCGGTCTCAGCGAAATTCTTGCACCGTGTAATTAAAGATAGTAAGCTGCTAGTCTCAATCTCATAGTATAGTTAATTATTTATAACCACATTATCTTGTAATTAATGAGCGCTTTATTCAAAATATGCGATGATAGTGTGTGGATCTACAATTGAAATTGTACAACACTGTCAAGGAAGCCTTTTCCTTAAAGATATATGGTATCTAAGAGGCAAAGGCACATTTTGTAGCGTAGCAACCATGCAAGTTCAGGTTCACTTAGGGCGCGTATGACAACGTTTCTATTTCTCTGTTTCCGTTCCAAACCTATTCCAGAAATAGATTTGAAACGGAAATTCGTTTGGCAACGCAAATTTATTTTTATATTTCTGAAACAAAATTCTATTTCAGAAATAGATTTTGGCCCAAAACCATAAACAAAAAGTTTTCGTTTCTGACAGAAATAGAAAAATCTATTTCTGTTTTAGAAATTATTTCTAGAACAGAATGGTTGTCATGCGTGCCCTAAGCCTAGGCTTTCATTCCCCCTCTCTCTCTCTCTCTCTCTGATGGTGATGCACCTGTTGAGGCTGATGTCTTGTATTCTGTTATTGAGAAGATTATGAGGCGGTTCCGAAAGGCCCCTTGACGACTGGACAGCACGGGGGTCCCGCTCCCCGGTGAGCGGGCGGGGGTCCGGGGGGCCGCCCCGGCGGAGGTCACGGGGGCAGCGCCCCCGAGCCGCCAGAGACATTTTATGTTTAGTCATATAATGATTTATATGGAAAAATTAAATATTTTAGGGCTATGTGGGCAATTTTGTAATTTGTACCATGTAGGGTTTCGCTATATATATTGAGGGCGAAACAGGTTGTAATCTTTCTCTCCAAGTTAGTGAAACAGATTTCATCTCCCCACGTAGGCAGGCGGAACCTCTCCGTTGCCGAACCACGTAAATTCGTGTGTTGTGCAAATTTCCATTACTTTCTTGCATCATTGATAGGATCGAATTGAGATATTCGACAGCACCATCTTCTGCAAGCCCGCGTTTGAGAAAAACTTCGTCCGATATTCAACCATCCCTTCTCAGCTTGCTTCATGTTCATTAATTGCTAAATGCTGATAAGGGCCTACAAGCTAATCTTGGTTGCGGCGACATTTTTGAGGGGGAACCATCCTTAAGATAGAGGCTGAATCATCACATCCATTCATATATTCACCATTTTCGTCGTCATGAAATGCATTGGTAGGGAAAAACTAGTAATTCTGCGCCTCGACTAACAAACGTAAATGGATGTCTGCTGATTCCAATAGATAATGACCGATGATTACACATAACTCAAGCAAAACTTAGATCATTTTAATGACAGTTTACCATTCAAAAAGGAAAATTATTTGAGAGATAGGATTGAGCACACGGTCTGTACTATAGTCAGTGCAAGCAACACCACCGCAGCGATGACGGAGAGGACCGCCCACGGGCTGCTGCAGTATTTGCGCTTGAACGTCGCCTTCCACTCATTATAAGGCCTTCGGCAATGTGTGACAAGCTCATGCCTGAGGTCGCGGAAGTAGGCGCTTCTCGTCCACATGTAAGTTTCGTTGCAAAAGGTGTTGAGTAGGTGCGTGGCAGCATCTTCACTGCCGAGCCAGTTCTCTATGATCTCTTTGCCGATCAGCAACTTTGCATCAGCAGGGGTATTGATCAGGTGATCCATGAAGGCCATATAGTCGATCAGATAGCTGTCGTCCCGGTAGTAACATTGCTCGAAGGCGATAATGTTTCGAAAATAGGATTCCGATGAGTGGGAAAGACGGAGGCACGGGATTTCGAGCACTCCGTTCTTGAATTTGATGTCTAACAACCACTGGCTTTTACCTGAGAGCATTTTTTTTTGTAAAAGATGACTCAATAAATAGAGAACGAAACGGAATCAAATTCAGAAGAACAAAAATGACACTGGTCAACTTTCACCTCTTCTCAGCTTGACTCCGGCTGCCACCAGCTCGGTCGCGCTTGGGATGAACTTGAACTCTTCATGGCTTTCATATGGTGCCTTCCTGACCGATGGCAAGTGCAAGAGCCTGATCGCGTCGAGCAAGTGGTTCACCTCTGACTCCATTAGCCCCTCCGGTGTCTTCTCGATTTCTAATGCGGGATTCAAGAACCCGTACGCGAGCTCCAGCAGCCCCGGTGTGTGCTTTTGGTGTGATCCAAACGCCATCTCGAACAGCTCTTGGGTGGCGAAGAACGGTATCTGGTTCTCCAGCAGCCACATGTCCCGGCGGACATCGTTAATCATCCATGGCTTGCCGAAGATGGGGTCGCTGGATGGCCTCCACTTATAGTTCCACTGCATCAGGAAGAGCTGGATCACGAAGATGCCGTCGAGGAGCATCATCTGCTCAAACTCGTTGGAGTCGAGGATGATCGGCTTGTCGTAGCACTTTCGAACCCGATCCTCCTGGGACTTGATCCTCTTGATGTACTCCTCGAGGCTGCACCTCCGGTTGTACTGGAGGAAGCTTTGCAAGTACCGCAGCTTCTGATCTTCCATTGGCTTGAGATTTTTATTGTCACGGTGATAAGGTCCGATTGCGACAACACGGGGTGTGTAGGCCTCTTCGTTTCCCCGCCGGAGCTTATCTGGAATGGTGTAGATGCAACAGTCTACGGATGCTGCAGAGAGTTGCTTCAATCTGTTGGTTATAGAAGTTACGAGTTCATCGCGATGGTGGTCGCTTGTAGTTGCTGGCCCTGTTCCTGCCATCCTCTGTTTCTTCTCTGCCTTGGATAAAAATTGCCCTCCTCAGTCAATCAAGAGCAAGGGTTGGAGCAAAATCCAGCGCAAGAAAAGGGTATTCTGTGCCGGAATATACCCAGAAATTAGATGTGGCCTCTTTAATGCAGAGCCATCAAGGAATTAATAATAATAAAAATAATATAGAAAAAGAACACAAACAAAGGAGGAGCAGGAAGTTCGACTTTTAGGCATGGCCGGAAATGGACACCACTGGTGATAATGAATGCACAAGTCGTTTTCAATTAAGGATGCCTTTGTTTATTCCCTCCCTCTCTCCCTCTCTCCCGTTCGTCATGTATACAAGAAAGATTCTTAAATGATCAACAATGCGGCCTGAAACCCTTGATGTTGGTAGGAACTCAATGTACCCAAAAATGTCACTAGCCGAAACTTAGCGGATCACCGTGGCAATTTACCCTTCAAAAAGCATTCGAGAGATGGGAATGAGCACGCGGTCTGTGCTATGTCAATGCAAGCAACACCACCGCAACGATAACAGAGGGACCGCCCACAGGCCACGGCAGTAATGAGCTTGTGCCTGAGGCTGTAGAGGTTGGCATTCCTCATCCACGGCAAAGTGAATAGGTGTTGATTGGGAAGCTGAGTTATGAAGATTGAGGACAGTCGGAAAATAAAAAAGGGTAGAAGACGACGAGCTTAAAGCTTAAAAGACAATACAAAATTAGTTCACAAGAAAAAGAAATCCCCTTCAAAAGTACATTCCTAGTATCAAACTTAAAGCTTCTTCTTGGACTAGGAATTGCGTTTCACGCTAACCTTCAACCCATGCCAATGACTTCTGTAATAAGCTTTCAATTTCTGCCGAACACTGCAGAAATTGCTGTTCCTCGTCCAAAACCCGCTCTCCTTTCCAAAACTGTTGAAAAGATGTGCCAATGCTTCATCATCCTTTGCCAATGTCTCATCATGCCCCAACCAGTTCTCGATATCGATTATGCGTTTCTCGATCAGCAGCTTCATATCAGCTCTGGTGTTGAGGAGATCTCCCAAGAATGCTAAGTAATCAATGAAGTGACTATCATGTTTATAATAGGATTGCTCAAAAGCTGTGATATTCCTGAGAAAAGACTCAGTCGCAGGAAATAGCTCAAGACGAGGGATACAAAGAACACCCTCTGAAAATACAATATCGAATAGGCAATTGCTCTCGCTCATCCTAAACTTCACTCCTGCCGCTCGAAGGTGTGATGCCCTAGGTATTGCTTCTACCTTCTTCCATCCGTCACCTTGTGCGCCTTGCTTGGCAGGTAAGTTCCACAACCTTAAAGCAGCCAATAAATGCTCGACATTGGAGTTGAAAATCCTATCCCTTTCTGCTTTGAGATTCACACAGGAGCTGAAGAAATCATAGGCAAGCTCCAATAAAGGCGGGAGTAGTCCCAATTGACTTCCTAATGCGAAATTGAACATATCCTCAAGAACAAAAAACGGGAGTTGATTCTCCATCAAAGATATGTCCCTTCTCACGTCGGTGATCATCCACTCTTTTTGCTTGTCGAAGATGACATCATTCTCAGCCTTCTTTTCTGGGAAACGATTCAACAAGAACAGCTCAATGATGAATGCCCCATCTACAAGAACCATCTTGATGAACTCATCACTGTTGAGATCAATCTTCTCCAAATAACACTGGCGAGTTCGCTTTTCCAGCTTCTTGATGAACTCAACGCACTCATCCAATTTCTTCTGTGTCCGCTCCAGAAAGCTTTGCAGGTACCTCCACTTGTGGTCTTCCATGGCCTTCCACTGCTTGCCATGATGGTAGAATGGTCCGATGGAGACTTGCTTCGGCAAGAAGGCTTCCTTGTGGGCCCTGCGGAGCTTGTCTGGAACTGTTAACAAGCGACGGTTGAAGGATGTCTCAGATAGTTCCTTCAATCTGTTGCTTATTGAAGTTACGAGTTCATCGTGACGGTCATCACTTGCAGATGTTGGCTCTGTTCCTGCCATCCTCTGTTTCTTCTCAAACCTAAAAGAAAAATTTCTCTCCTCAGTTAATCAAGAGCAAAGGTTGGAGCAAGGTCCGTTCCAAGAAAAGGGTAGTCTGTGCCAGATAAGCCCAGGAATTAGATTTGGCCTCTTTTATGCAGAGCAATCATGGAATTAGGGGAAAAAAATGAGTGGGAACGCAGAAATAGGGGTGAAGGAATACTCTTTGCTTGTTTTGACGCTTAGGCAGGGCAAGAAGTAGCGACCACTCCGAAGAAATGGTGTAGGTATGCTCCAGGAGATTGTTGGGCTGATGAAATTTGCATGTGCAAAAGGAGACTTTTTGGGTTAACTGCCCATGGCTGCTTTGCGAACACGAGGCAGCCATTCATTGCATTCGTTATCTAATAGTCTTTGCTCACACCTAAATTTTGATGATGTCATTTAAAATCTATTGTATGAAAATTAGGGATCGACCTCGATACCTGAATAAAAATAAGTCGTTTGCATGTAGTTTTAGGAACATTCATTATTGCATTTAATCAAGAAGGACAATGCTTAGAAACAACAGAACTTAGCTGGGGTTCTATCAACATCCTTTGGCAAATATCCAAACATGAGGCAGCCATTCGTTGTTTTTTTATTTATGTGATAAATGCATTGCAAATCTTTGAATTTGTCATGAAAATGAATTTGATTATTAAAATATGTAAAAGGTGAGATCAAATCCTAAAACTTATCAAATTGATTTAATCAAGTTCTTTACCTCCATCTAATTTAGCTAATGAAAAATATTGACATAACTTTTTCTACTATTTTTTTTTCTCTCTCCTACAAGGTGATTACATGGCTAAAAATGAAACATAAGCCTTCAAATGATGTCGACTTGGTCCAATTGATTTTTTATACAAAATTTCTTCAACTTATCCCAAAAATAAACAACATTTAAAAATTACAAAAAAAAAAAAGACCAAAAAGAAATGAAAGAAGATGTAGGCGTGGTTTGCATCACTCGCTCACCGCCGTGCCACCATCTCTAGGAAGGGCTAAAAATGGTAGGATAATGTTCTCTTTTGTGGGGGGGGGGGGGGGGGGGGGGGGGTCGCCGCGATTCAGCCAGGGGCAGCGCCGAGGTCTTACTAGGGGCTGTCAGTGGCGAGGGTCGATCAACAACGGCAGCCCTTGGTAAGACCTAGGCAAGGGCCAATGACCCACGCCCAATCTAGGTGAGTGATCAACAACCACCTTCTGACCATTCCCCCATCGCTGCTAACCCTTACCGATAATGGTGGGGTGGCAACAAGAGCTCCAAGCCCAAACCTGCGTTTTCCTTCTCCTTTGTTTTTTCCTTTTTTGTATATTTTTTAAATTTTTAGTTGTGGTTGATATAACTCAAATAATATTATATTGAAAAAATCAGATTTGGACTCAAATAATGTCATTTTAGTTACGTTAGCATCATATAAGAAGAGATTATAATGAAAAGAGCCACATCAATATTTTCGTTAACCAAATTAAACAAAGTTAACAAAAGAACCTAATTGTACAAATTTAATAACTTTTTAGGATTTTCAATGTATTTACCCCCATTATTTATGAGACCTAATGCGTGTTGGTTTATTATTTATTAGATTTGATAAATGTTGGATTAAGTCGGTGACGCCCATTGAAGTTTCAAATGATAAATGCTTTTATAGCACCAAAGGCTGGCACAGTAATTGTGAGTGAGACAAGACAGCGATATCTCGATTTCTTAAATCAAGCAATGCATTGGCCTACTGACTCATTACTGTATTGCTTAACACTGGTCAAATCCGCAATGGCCACATGGTGTCCGATTTAAAAATTTGAGCATGAAATTGCGTCTCCATTTTAACCCAACTCTTAATCAAATTGGCCGGTAAGTTGGTATATCTAAATGAAGTCTTCGACAAGGATAATGAAAATAACCTTAATTCCAAACTACCATTATGTTGAAAAGAAGAGAGATTTGTTTTTGAACAGTTGTTATGTAAAATGCATGATTGGGTCCTATTTATAGGCAACCAATCAATCTCGTCTCTTGAGAATAGGTATCTTATCCTATTATCGTCACTTTTCATGATCTATCATCACATCTCTTTATGTCAATAATCACTTTTTTTTTATGATAACAAACTATTTCAACAATCCACCACTTATTTTGTTATATATGTATATATACTAGTATACATAAATTCATACATACAAGAATGTATTTGTTAATATTTAAACATTCAATTAGTGTAAGTAAAACTTTGAACCTTAATTCCATGTGTTAATCAAATTATCACAAATTCGAATTTGCACATATTTATTCAGAAATTTCCTATGTCTTAGCATTTTATGGCCTTTTGCTTCCTCCTACATTCATGAATATTGAGCAAAGTTCATCCTATTTTTTGATAGAAGTGGCACCACTTTTTATGTTCATATATGAAGTCCTTCACTTATTGCATTAGTCTCAGCTCTCTAAAACCTTGAACTTCATTAAGAGATTTTTTTTTTTTATCGACACTTATCCTCCTAACTTTTCATGAGAACTGACCTTGTGCTTCTTCTTCTTGTTACCCATTGAACTTTGACAAATACATTAGAAATTATAAAGTTGGGTTTCTAATATGTTTAATTATTATTAATTGGCTTAAGATCCATTCCTATCATAATACTGTTAGCTAAGCCTCCCTAGAGTTCCTAAGCGAATTGGTCAGCCAAGTTATTATTTTTCTGAAGATAAATTACTCAATTAATTACATCGGCAACTAATTGTCTAACACACTAATGTCGCAAGCCGATGTTTATATTTGCCATTGTATACTTTAATAGGTTCCTTAGACATTGCTGTCTCGCTATGGCAATGTAAAGAGAGGGCTCCCATTGGTTGTGACCACAATTTTTTTATTCAATAGCAAATTCCGTAGCTATTCAACCTCTTTGCTAGCCCCCGATAATGCTATTAGTTCATATTCCTCCATTAAATGAGTAAATCACGTTCACTTCTTTGATGCACATGAGACCGCACCATCTACGAGCTTGCAAAACCCAACCGGATAACTAGCATGCGAATTTTACTAGTTGTCCTTCATAAAATAGACCATGATGAATTGCCTTTTTTAAGTAACCAATAACTCTACTTATCGCATTCCAATGCACAATATTTAGATTACTAATAAATCTGGTCAATTTACACACAATAAATGCTATATTGAGTCTAGTGCAATGCATAACTTACATCAGACTTCCAATTGCGCTAGCATATTCTAGTTATGCGACAAGTTGCCTAGTATTTTCCATCAATTTAATTGACACATGATATGGTACATTTGACTCTTTAATTCACAAATGCTGATATTTTTTTTAATAATTTTCTCTACATAGTGACCTTGACTAGCATAACCTCTGCTATGTTTAATGATCTCAACACCTAAATTGTATTCGCTTTTCCCAAATCTTTCATTTCAAATTGAGAAGATAGGTACTTTTTAATTGCATAGATGCCATACATAGTTTTACTAACAATTACCATATCATCTGCATATAAGCAAATCATAATTTCTTACTTTGCACTTATCAGCATTACTATGCTTAAATCTATCTATTATAATACCACAGATTAAAAAAAAATATGACATTGTTTCAATGCTTTATTTGTCTTTGCTCATATTGAGATTCTAACAAAACATTCACCTCATTTGCAAATTCTTTCAAATAATTAACCTCACATCACAAAAATCTTCCTTAATTGGAATGTACTTGATCAAATTATCCACAATCAGGTTCTGAACGTGTGGGGACATATCATTCGATAATAATTTCAATTTGAAGGCAATTTTCAAATGATTGCATAAACTTGAAGAGGTTCAGAAACTTCAATCATAAGGTCTTTGAGTTTGCCAACATATTGAAGTTCATTTACTTGCTTAGATACAGATTTTCCATTAATAATGGTACATTCAGAATAATTCAAAGTAGTAAATCTATCGGTACCTTGTTCATCAGCATTGTATTTGGTCTCCATGGCATTCCAAATGTCCCTAGGATTTGTGTAAGATCGGCGCCTCATTTCATCTTCCTCTTCTTATCAAGATTATCTCATGGTAACAAACCACTATTATTCATAAATTTCAAAGTAATCTATCCAATATGAGATAATCTATTGTGCCACAAGAAAGTTGACTCCAGCATATAAGGAAAAACAAAAGTTTCAGTAATACTTATTAACCTAGATTGTGAGCACTTGATACAACCACTGTCTCCATCTCCACGAGAATAATAATATCTTAAGATTGGTGGGGAAATTTGATAGCTGAAGAAGATAGAACAGTGATTTATAGTTTATTGATGCTTTCATGCGTGATAATGATAATTGTCATTAAGGTATTAATTTCGCACACTATTGTTGCTGTCTGAGTTTAAAACAAATATACCTCTAGGATATGTCCAAAACTCACAGACAAAAGAGTTCAACAATTCCTCAATTTCTCTCTTGGAATTTCATCTTGACTGGGTTGTCAACCTTGTATGATAGAAGAATAGAAGAAAGAATGTTGTGAAGAGGATAGATTTGTTTTTCTTGAACAGTTTCGATGACCAATGTATGATTGGATCCTACTTTCTAATATTTATACATGATAACAAATTATTTCATCACTTTTCATATTAATCATCAGTTCTCTTCATTTCAACAATCACTTCTTTTCATGATAGCAAAAAATTTCAACATTATCTGGATTCGTCCATCTGTGTTTGCATGATTCTTTTTTGTAATTGTAGGTCAAATTTGGAAGAAAGCGACTCTTCAATTAACCACTATCTCTTGCTTTACTATCTGGAACCATCACACAACTGTTTCAATTCTGCTCGGGAATCGCATGTGGGTGATAGGACAATGTTCTCTCGCTAAAGATGCAAATCTCATCATATTGCATATGATTCTACAGTCATTTTCGCGGTCATTTTCATGGACCTCCTCAATTATATGATTTTTCCCATCAACAAAAAGTTTATGCAATATTAGATTCTCGGAAAAAAGAATAAATCAATTGGGGGTCATTGAGCACCAAAGTTCCTCTTACTATTGCATACTCTCTTTCGTGTTGATGTAATGATCTGTGGCCTCTTATCGACAAAAACTTTATGCAATGTCCTTTCTTGGGGAAAAAAAAGAATCAAATAATTGTGTTTGAGCACCAAAGATCTCTTCATTATTTATTCTCTTACGAGTTCATATAGTGATCTCCAGCTAGCATAGGCTATATCCTCTCAAGTAAAATCTGCAGAAAAATCTAGAAGCTTGAGCTGATATCTTTATTTTTCGGTCATTATTTGAGGTTGACCATGTTAGGTTTTTTGTAGTACGTTGAATAACCTTTGTTTGGACTATAAGATGGCTTAAAACGAAGTTCGGTGGAGTGAGTTATGGCCTTATTAGTTCTATAGCACGAGCTGTCCATTGTGGACAGCAAAGGGTATTCGCTATGGGTGAGCTTCCGTTGACGGGCAATCGCCGTTTTATTATTAAATAGGTATAAATTAGTTGAGTTGTCCATTAGAGTGTCATGTTACTTGTTTTTGATCCATTTTCCGTACTTTTAAATAGGAATTCGGATGCGTTGGCACCGTCGCATTTTGCTTTTGCCTTTATCTGGTGAGTGATATTATTTCTTCTTTGACTTGTATAAACTCATTTTTTCTGAGATGACATAATATGAGTTTATAATGTGTTTTTTTTTTAAAAAAAGTAAAAGCGACTTAGAGCATTTTTGTTGCATTAAAACAAGTCGTACATTTACTACCATTTTGTCTATTCAAAATGGTTTGTGATTACTTTGTGCTACTGATTTTGAGTTGATGGTGATGTTCATTTTGATTGAGACAGTTCATGACAGATTTCTACTATTGATTTTAAGTTATTATGATTTTGTACTGCTCAAGATAATTGTGAACTCGACTAATGGATTTGTGGGTGTGTGTATACTATTTAGGATATCGTTGTGGGCTGAGCCATCGACATTGTAGGTGGAAACCTTGCCAAGAGGGAATCTTGGTCGTTTTTTATCGCGAGAGTTATTCGTGACCACGGTTAGAGTCTTGAGCATGATATTAGTCAATGGATAAGCCATTGACATGTGTTTTTATGAAATTAACCAATGGATTAAACTATTGGTATTTGTTTTGCATATTAAATGTGCATAGTGATTGTTCGATCCGCTTAGAAGAAGTATATTACTCACTGAACCGTGTTAGCTCATTCCTTTTATTTTTCAAATCCAGTGAGTCGCCCGTAGGACGTGAGTGATCATTAGTGAAGAACATTTTTGTTGGGGGGCTTTTATTATATGTTCTAAGTTATTTTTGACTTTGGTAAGCCCCTAAGTTGATATTAGATGTGTTTATCATTTTGAAGGATATGGGTGTATATCTGTTAATGGTTTAGTAGCAAACTCTGATTTTTGTAATAAAAAAAACTTCTTAAGCTTATATATATGGATATACATATTTGTTATCAGGTTGAATTTTGGTTAAGTTGAGACTGCGTCCTTTTAAGAAAAGGACAGCCATGTCACAGCCCCTATTATTGTAGTTTTAGGGTGTAACATTTGTTGGCATCAAAGCATAGGTTATGATTTTTATGGGTATAGATATGGAATATTGTGAGATAGTGTGATAGATTTTAATGCGTTAGCTTAAGAGATACTAAGGTATAGTTTTGTTTTATTCTTGGATCTAGGTAGCTATGAATTCTGATTGAGAGCTACTTCCTAATTTTTGCAAAAGCAATAAGTGCAAGACAGCTATTAACTTCAATTCTGCAGATATGACTCGAGATTCTAGACGTAGGCCTTCGACAAGAGGAGGAGAAGAAGATGTAAGAGTTGAGTTACAAGAATCACGAGGGAAAAACCAATACTAAAGGACCCGAGACAATATAACTGAAGTTGTTGAGCCTAGAGATGATAGAGGCTATACTTTTGCCCAGTTTAGAAAGGCAAATCCACCAATATATGATGGTAAAACTGATCCTCTTATAGCGGAGTGTTCGATTAGGAAGATGGAAGGGATTTTTAGAGTTAAAGAGGTTCCCGAGGAGAAAAATGTTAACTTTGCTACTCAATATTTAGAAGAGGAAGCCGAGTATTGGTGGAAGAGAATGAGGTTCACCCTTGGAGATGAAGACACTGCTATTTCTTGGAAAGATTTCAAGGAGACTTTCAAAGCCCAATTCTTTCTATAGTCGTTTCAGGCGCAGATAAAGAATGATTTTCTACATATTTCATAAAGCGACTCTACCGTCCTAAAGTATGCGGGCTGCTTCAACTAGATGAGTAGATTTACGGGGCGTTTGATGGCCAATGAAGGGAGAAAAGCCGAGCATTTTATGAGAGGGCTACAGCCTAATATTCATTTTACATTTGTGTCTCTTTCTTTACAAACATATAAAGACGTATTGGAACAAGCAATTAAGATTGAACATAAGATTTTTAGAAGTGGCACATAGGCTACTCCTCCGCATAAGAGGCTAAAGTTTGCTCACTTCCAAAAAAGTCAAGCAAGTGGCAGTACCAAGCAGAGAAGTATTAGCAATCTTGGAAAAGGGAAGAGTCTAGTTATTCAGGGCCCTTGCACTACATGTGAAAGGTATCATAGTGGTCCTTGTTACCCCAAGATTGGACTCTATTTTATTTGTGAAAACATGGGGGCATATGGTGCATGATTGTCTCACTTAGAGGAGTGTAACTGCGGACAGTAGAGCGTGTTTCGAGTGTGGGCAGCTTGGACATATAGCACGTTCTTGCTCTATGAAGAAGACGGTCTCTTCAGCTAATCGGCCTCAAGAAAATTAACAAAGACAGAAGATGACTAGAAAATTTTTTGCGATGATAAAAGAAGATGTAGTTGTTTCTAATACCGTCGTTGCAGGTAATATCTCAGTTGCCTCACGAAGTGCTTATGTGTTATTGGACTTTAGTGCTATGCGTTCTTCTGTTTCTACTGAATTCACAAAGAAACTCAATGTGCGACCCGACCCTCTTGAATATGAATTATGGGTTGATACTTCTACTAGTGATTTCTTGATTGTGGATTGTGTGTTCAAGACGTGTACGCTTTGAATTGATGATGTGGAAATGCCTGGAGATTTAGTGTTGTTAGAGATATGGGATTTCGATATTATTCTAGGGATGGACTAACCATCAAGACATTATGCTACTATTGATTGTTATTCAAAGAAAGTGGTCTTTAAACTTTCGAATCAACATGAATTTTCTTTTTCGGGAAGTTGTAAGGACACTTGTCCAAGACTAATTTCACATTTGCAAGCAAGAAAGCTTTTAAGGAAAGGTTGTTGTGGTTATCTAGCTTATATAAAAGACATGAGTATGAAAGTTGCAAAACTAGAAAACATTCCCATTGTTAGAGAATTTTCAAATGTGTTTCCTAATGATTTAATCAGCTTACCTTCAGATAGAAAAATTGAATTTTGCATTGAGTTAATACCTAGTACCGCACCTATCTCCAAGGTGCCTTATCGGATGGCACCTTTTGAGCTGAAAGAGTTGAAGACACAGTTATAGGAGCTTTTGGATAAGGGTTTTATTAGACCCAGTGTTTCACATTGGGGAGCTCTTGTCCTATTTGTGAAAAAGAAGGATGGTAGTATGCGGCTTTGCATAGACTATCGAGAACTTAATAAGGTGACAATCAAGAATAAATATCCTTTGCCTCGGATTGATGATTTATTTGATCAACTCCAATGAGCTTAGGTATTTTTAAAAATCAACCTTCACTTTTGATATCACTGGTTGAAAATAAAAGCAGATGATGTGCCTAAAACTGCTTTTAGAACAAGGTATGTGCATTATGAGTTTCTCGTCATACCTTTTGGACTAACGAATGCGCCTGTTGCTTTCATGAATTTGATGAACATAGCATTCAGATAGTATCTTGATAGATTTATGGTTGTATTCATTGATGATATTCTGGTGTATTCAAGGAGTTTGGAGGATCACGAACAGCACATGAGGCTTGTTTTACAAACTTTGCGTGAGAAAAAGTTGTATGCTAAATTCAGTAAGTGCGACTTCTGGCTTAATCATATTGAGTTCTTGAGCCATGTAATCTCGAAAGATGGTATTTCTATTGATCCAAAGGAAGTTGAAGAAGTTGTTCAATTGTTCAGTAGTCTCAGTTTGTTTGGCGAAGGACAGGGAACATGATTGGGAATTTGTCATTGGTTGGAGTAGAAGGGTACATTAGTTTTCAAAAATGGGAATAGATTGAGTTCTTCTCAATTGTCACATGACATTACTCACTGATCTCATTTTACCAGTCCATGCTTAGATCAGAGAACGAGTACGTATTATCTGAATGGCGTTCACAGATTGAATATCTCCAGACGAGGTCGCTACTTACAGAAGAGCAGATGAATGAATTATGACAGGTCAATATGCTTTGGAATAAGCCTGTCACTGATGTGAAGGACGGGAATCGGATCCTTAAAGTTGATAAGAACCTATCCCGAAGGGCATTGCTGTCGTTGATTGCTCTCTCCTACCCACGCCACAACAGTGATTCTCGTGTCCTTGAACTTGAGTAGTACTTGTACCTCTCATACTGTTTCTCTTGCCAGAGTTTCCATGAAAATGGCCAAAACTCAAACATCATTTCTGCACTAGCTTGAACAGCTGATATAAGGTGGATGATATGCATGGTTGTTCGGTCACACGGTGTCAATAATGTGACCAGCACATAAATACTTTCCCTTATGCAGATATCTGAATAACTTGTCAAGACGATATTTGCAAGTCCTGTGTAATCCAGAAAAGAGAGAAATAACAACCAATCTAGTATTTAATTTAGATACATATGCAGCAGAGATAATGTCGTACTTCTGGTTTCATCTCCACTAAGCAATAAAGAGATCAATGAGCAATTAAAAGAGAAAATAAGAACCAGTGAATCAAAGAACAGCTTGGGAGAAGTTTATTCCGACGTGCGTTAGTTGTGTGAATGGAACAATCTGCGGGCGTCACCTGCGTAAGTATCCATCAAGGAACAAGCAGTTTGCAGCACGGTGAGAACAAGGAGCACCACCGCGACAACCACAGAGATCCCAGACCACGGGTTGCTGAAGTATTCCTGGTTGAGGATGACCTTCCACCGGTAACAGGCAGCCTTCCACTGATGCCACCGGGTCCTGCTGTATGCGTTCAGACTTTCGCACTGGTTCGAGTAGATGAACTGGCTGGATTCCCTCATGGTCTCCTTGTACATGCTGTTGAAGAGACTAGCCACGTCGTCTGTGCTCTTAAGCTGATTTTCCAAAATTCCACAGTTGGTTAGAATATCGATGTCGTCTGGTGTGTCGATGAGGCTGTCCATGAGGATGGCATAGCTGCTAATGTACTTGTCGTCGTGGTGGCACTGCTCATATGCGATCATGTTCCTGAAGTACACCTCGGTCCACTCGTGCACAACCAGGTGTGGCATCTCGAGGGTCCCATCCCTGAAGACAATATCGAGCACGGAGGAGCTTCCCGCAGCCTGTCTGAAATTGACGCCAGCCTCTTGCAGCTCCTTTGCGCTCCGAGTCAGCTCGAATTCCTTGGCTTGTTTGGACGTGCCCCGAGGGAATGTGGGCAGTTGCAGAGCTCGCACGTAGTCCACGAGGTGCCACACCTGAATTCTCGTGGCTGCAAGCTCATGCCCGTGCAAGGCATGTTTGAAGTACTCATAGCTGAGCTTGAAGAGCGTAACAGAGGTCCTCAATGTGGTGAGGTTATACAGATCCTCGAGGACAAAGAACGGGACCTGGTTTTCCAGCAGCAGGACATCGTGGAACACGCCATTTTTCATCCACTGCTTGCTGAATATCTCGTCGTTCTCATCTTGGTGCTCCGGGTAAAGGTTCCTTATGAAAAGCTCAACGACAAAAACTGCATCCACTAAGATCATTGCGACAAGCTCGTCGCTGCCTTGGGTGAGTTTCTCTTGGTAGCATTGCCGAATGCGGTCTTCCGATTCCTTGATTATTCTGGTACAAGCTAGGAGGTCGGCCTTGATGCGGCTGAGGAAGCCTTTCAGGTACTTCAGTTTGATCTCCTCCCTTGACTGAAGCACTGTCTTATCACGGTGGAACGGCCCGATGGAGACTACTTGCGGTGTGTAGGCCTCCTCGTTTTCTCTACGGAACTTCTCAGGCACTCGATAGATGCAACACTCCGTGGACACGGGTGGCAAGTTGTTGATCTTCGTCATTATGTTAATCGCGACTTCCCTGACGGTCTGACTCATACCTAAACAAGTGAGAGAAAAAGTTTACAAGCCCCCCCGAAACTTGAAAGACTGAGACAGGCACATTTGGGCATGATTGCACAGACATGAATGACATGCGACGGTGATTTTGTACCTAACAACAAGAATGAGTTAAGCATAAGTTCTATTTTCAATTAATGGGACTTGACGAGCACACTCAAGTCGAGTCTAAAAGAAAAAACAGAGGCGAAAACAAGATGAAAATGAACGCGGTGGTTCACGAAGCGTTCAATCTGTTCTAGAGAGGGCACATAGGCCGCCATCAAAACATTCAACCTGCTGTGCTTCGCTGTGTTTCTGTCCGTCAACCTTGGCCAAACCGGAAAAGTCAGTTCAGTTTCAGGAGGCCTTGAGCTAATCTGCAAAGCTTGCGAAGTAAATAATGAAAGACCGTCAGCTCCCCAGAACTATCACTGCCTTCGCAACAAAATCAATTTGCGGTCAAAACCATGTGGCTGCAGATCATATAATTCCTATAAATCTTGGCATAAGGATACCACAAGTTAATTGGCACAACTTTCGTGCGGCCCTCACTTAATTAGCATAACTTTTCTTCTTCTTCTTTTTTTCCTGCTCATTTGAGTACCAAATTGGTGAAAAACCCATTCATATCATGCATTTTCCCGCGATTCGTTCTACATGGCTTTTTAAGCTAAAATTTGATTTCGCCATAGTTTTTCAAACCAAAGTGAAGTCCAATAGAACGTGGCATAACTCTCTCTCAATTGAAGCCTAACTGCAAATTCGGGGCTGGGGTTTCAATTGGAGCTATTTAGCCCAGTTCGTCAATTTGAGGCAAAAACAAATAGCGAACGACACCGTTTCTACAGTATTTAGCTGATTGGATTTCTCCGGCAAGCTATGTAGCTCGAGTAATAATAAATTAATGCCATGTTAGACGTTCCGGAATGGAAAATCGCTGATAGTATTTAAGTAAATGATTTTTTCAAAATTATGGCACTCAAGTGATAGAAAAGAACCGAAGTTAAGCGTGCTTGGGCGAGAGTAGTACTGGGATGGGTGACCTCCTGGGAAGTCCTCCTGTTGCACCCCTTATTTTACGATACAAAAAAAAAGTGATAGAAAAGAAACTTATGGCACTCAAGTGAGTGCCGTACGAAGATTGTGGCATTTGTGGTAGCTATTATTCCATAAATCTTACTAACACGAATAGTCTAACCTTTTTGTACTCTTAATTGTCCTACGGGTGTTCAGTAGAGCCGAATGCATACATAATTCCTGTACTAGTTTGAAGGTAAGTACAGCATATGGTCATTAAAGCATAATGCTTTGTTTCTGCACAAAAAGCACCGGGTTGAAAGATGATGGGAGAAAAAACAGAGAAGGCTAACCTGAGATTAGAGATCGAGAATGCCTTCTTCCTTCTTGCTGTCCTCGGAGAAATCCCGTTTGCTTCCCAGAAAATATAGTGAGAAACCATGAAAACCATGACAACGGTAGCAATTGGAGGACGAAGGAAAGATCTGATATTCTTTAACCTTCTATGAAGCATTTAAAAAAGAAAAACAAAAGAAAAACAAAACAGGACAAAGTTATTTGGTTTCTTTGCCATTAAGATGAAAAGATCTCCTCTGTGTCCAACTTTATCTGGACCGTTAGAGAAGTTTCTGATGTAGAAAAAGTGATAATTCTTTGGTCAGAACCACACTGCAACTAAGCAAGTATTTTAATTATTCTCGGTGATGCAACAGCAAAAGCAAAATTCTTCCCGTCATATCGTCTGTCATAAGACTTATTTTATAGTTACTGCTACCCTACCCATATGACTAAATTATGGCTCATGACAAGTTTTTTTCCTTAAGGGAACGAGGCAAACGTATCAGTTATCACCCATTTAATTTGTTCAATTTGATCATTGAATCTTTTCTTTGTCTAATTAAGTCTTTTGCTTTTTATTATTAAAATAGTCATTTCGTCAAATATGGACGAAAATGCTGCCATGGAACCATTCCATCGCCACTCCGATAGGTGGATTATCCACGCTGTGCACGTCATTGATCATTGTGCTCCGCCAACTGCTTGCTGACGTGGAATAGGTGGCTAAGGAAGGCAGTGCTCACTGGTGGAAGAGACCAAGATGGAGGCAGGGGTTGGGTGACTACGATGCCATCCAGCCACTGGCGAAGGCCGATCGACCCTTTCTGTCGTTTGGGTCCACTGCATCCCGCCACTTCCTACCACATACATGGAGAGATAGACCTTATATATGAGGTACGGCTGCCATCTCGCGGTTCTGTGGTGAGGGACGCTACTCTGGTTATCAAAGTGGCAAGTTTTATTAGAATTTGCTATATACATTGCCGGAGTCGGAGTCCATGATATACGTGCTCGTTGTTGGAGATCTTGATTGAAGATATTGATTGAAGATACTTCAACTGATTGAAGATCATGTACAGAGTTTTCGAGGAAAGATTGAGAAGAAAATATTCACGTTTATTTCTTTCCTTCCTTTTTTCTTTTTTCTTACACTATATATGTACAGTGTTGAGATGCACAGAAATATTAAAAAAAGAAGGCTTTTTCCTCGAATCCTCTGTTCTTGTTCTTGTTCGCTATCTTTCATGGTATCAGAGCACTTTCAGATCCTAGCCTAGCTTCTGCCCTTTTTTTCCCTTTGCTTTCTCTTGTTGCTGCAGTTTACCTGCAAAACAGTGTTAGAACTATATATTTTTTTTTTTGTTTACCATGAAGAACAAGCAACAACTCACCGAGGCAAGCCAAGATCGCTCTGGAGTTGATGATGTTGCCCCTGAAATTCCTGAAGATACCACTGTTGAGAGCACCCATGTCACAAACGAACAGCCCAATCCAAATAATCTCTCTCAGTCGCAGCCCGTTCAATGGCAGCATCATCAAATCAACCAGGGGCAACCCTTTTTGGGCCGGCCTACCCAGTTGATGCACGTGCCAGTTCATTCAGTCCCGTGGTTTTCTGGGCCTACTCAACATTTTGGGACATCATTGTCTGAAGAAACGCAGGGACATTCACAGCCCGAGGGAGGCCCCCACCAGCTGAATATGGGGCAAACTCAACCCCCGAGCCCAATTTTTCGCATGCGGGGCAAATACTAAACCCAAATATGACAACGGGTTTTGGGGCGGGTCCATACCCGAATCCATACCCAATTCTTCCACCCGGCTACCAAGCCGCCTACCCTTACCCTTTTGGGATCGGCGGCTGCAGCCGGCCAGAGATCGGAGACCCACTGTACACCTTGCCGGCCGATGGACCTGAACTGAGACTCATCAACCTTCAGCTGGCAGGACCAAAACACTACTCGGCCTGGGCAAGGGACCTCTGGCGAGCCTTAGTCACAAAAGACAAAGACGGTTTCCTTGACGGGATTATGCTGATACCAACTGACGAGTGACAGGGTCGACACTAGCGGCGGTGCAATCAACTTGTGCGCCAATGGATCGGCAATTGCCTTACGGCCGAAGTGGCCGCCGGATTACCATAGACTGAAGACGTGAAAACCATGTGGACGAATATACGAGAAATATACGGAAAACTCGATCAAGTGAAACTTTACTCATTAACACAGGCTCTCTCAGATCTGAGACAAAGAAACCAGTCTGTGACAAGCATTTTCAACCGATTATCGGCACTATTAAATGAGATTAAAGTCGCCGAAGAAACCCTCATCGGGCCAGAAGAAACACTTCGGCAATACCAAGAAATACGCGATCGAGAGAAGGTCACAAGATTCTTACTAGTATTAAATGAAGAGTACTCACCATTTCGAACCCAGATTCTCGCAATGGAGCCACCGCCAAGCCTTCGGCGAATTTTCCAGTTGGCTGTTAAAGAGGATAGCTAGCGTTTGGCGACGGTGACGGGAACGCGACATGACGAGGGAGTGGCCCTCTCGGCCTTCTCACCTCACGGTGTCCCCATCCCTCGGGACCAAGGAAGAAGAAGACTCGAGAACCTAGGGTTCTCGAATGGAGCAACGCAGAAGAGATACCCTAATTTAGGGTTGGACGGCCAAGATTTAAAGCTGTTATCAGACGGCTTAGAAATGGGAGGCCCAGCAAGTGGATCAGGCGGCCCATCTTTAGCGCGAGGATTCGGACCAGGCCCAGACCTAGCCGTATCAGCGTGAGGATTCGGCCAAGGCCCAGGCCCAACCGCATCAGCGCATGGGCCATTTTCAGCAGCTTCGGCTCGAGGATTTGGCCCAGGCCCAGGCCCAGCCACGTCAGCAGGAAAAATTGCGGGTAATTTTTCAAAATCCAAAAATAAATATTGTGACTGTTGCAAAAGGCCTCATCACACTATAGAGACGTGCTGGAAATTATATGGACATCCAAACGATCATGAAAGAAAGATAAGGAAATATCTACCTATCATATCGCCATACAAAAGGAAGATGGGATCCACAGCCCCATTATGCAGGATCAATATCAAACCATCATAAGCATGCTGAATCAACTAAAGACCAAAGATAAGGGTGTAAGTTTTTCAAGTACTTTTCTATCCCAAGATAATTCTATTTCGGTCAATGCATGGATAGTCGATTCAGGTGCCAGTGACCACATAATATGCACTGAAAAATTATTTTCCCATATTGATGAACGATCCTACTTTCCTGTGTCCGTGCGACTTCCAAATGGGAACAGTACTCAAGTTACCAAAACTGGCACTGTTCAGCTTGGCCCAAATTTCATTCTTCGCAATGTCCTATATGTCCCTGAGTTCAAATTCAATCTTCTCTCTGTCTCGAGAGTTTGTCAAGATAATGCTTGCAATGTCATATTCAATTCCAACAATTGCTCATTTCAGGACCGTACGACTGGCAAACTGATGGGCTTGGGTAGAGTTGAAGATGATTTATTTTTTTGGATTGACTGTGCTGGAGATTCAAATTTCTTGAGTAATAGCATTTCTTGTAGTGCCACCACCATTAATAAAAATCTTCTTTGACATAGTGCAAAATTTCCTCATCCGAGGTGTTCGATTTGTCCTCTAGCTAAACAATCCAGACAACCTTTCCCCATTAGTAGATCTCGAGCAACTCGCCCTTTTTCACTAATGCATCTTGATATCTAGGGTCCTTATCACACAACCCATCGTGATGGTTCTTGTTTCTTTTTCACCATTGTTGATGATTTTTCACGTGCCACTTGGACATTCCTCATGCAATCTAAAAGTCAGACTTTTTCCAAATTGTCCAATTTCTTCTCCTTGATAAAAACTCAATTCGATACATCTGTTCAAAAAATTTGAACAGACAATGGATGTGAATTTCTTTCCAATGATTGCCAATCTTTTTTCACTTCTCATGGTATTCTCCATGAAACTTCCTGCATCTATACCCCACAACAAAATGGTATTATGGAACATAAACATAGATATATCTTGGAAGTCGCGAGAGCTCTCAAATACCAAGCTTCTATTCCTGAGCAATTTTGGGGTGATTGTGTGGTCACGGCTACTTATTTGATTAACCGCATGCCGAGTAGAGTCCTTGGTGGTAGTACTCCTTTTGAGCAACTCGATGGAAAGTTACCGTCGATTGATCATCTGCGAATTTTTAGATGTTTATGTTATGCAACAACAGTTAGGCCTCGGGATAAGATGGATCCTCGTGCCACTCCATGTGTTTTCATGGGATATTCTACTTTACCAAAGGGTTGTGGAGTCATGGAAATCTCTACAGGATATTTTTTCATTAGCAGGGACGTTATCTTCCATGAAGATGTTTTTCCTTTTAAGAGTGAAATTTTTCCGTCTTCATCAACCACTTTCGATCATCCGACTTTCTTAGAAGAGGATACGTATGCCTCTCCTCCTTCTTATGTTATCGCTACACCGGGACCAGTTATACCGGTACCACAAGAACATGAGGAAACGACATCAGAATCATCTCTACTGGGACCAGTTTCATCATCTCCTATGAGTGATCCCTCATCACCCATTACTAGCTCTTCACCTTCACCAGTTGCTTCTTCACCAGAGTTTTTTTCAGCTCCTCCGGAGCAACCACGACCATCTGGGCGCATTGTCAGGCCGCCCACATGGACCAGAGACTATATATGTTCTGCATCAAAGGCTTTAGGTAGCTATTATCCCGTATCATCTTATGTCTCCTTTAGTCGTCTTTCTCCCACATATATGTGCATCATCAGTCGTATTTCCGAGGAACAGGAGCCCTCTTCATATCAGATAGCTGCACGAGATCCTAAATGGAAAAGGCGATGGAAGATGAACTTAATGCACTCATTGAAAATCACACATGGGATCTCGTACCTCCACCTGACTATCGAAAACCCATTGGATGCAAATGGGTCTACAAGATCAAATTCAAGTTTGATGGGACTGTTGAACGCTACAAGGCTTGTTTAGTAGCGTAGGGCTTCACTCAAAGGGAGGGTTTCGACTATCACGAAACTTTTTCACCAGTTGCGAAGGAAGTTACTGTTCGCACTTTCTTCTCAATTGCGGCTGCATGTCAATGGTCCCTTCATTAGATGGACGTTAACAACGCTTTCCTTTATGGAGACCTCGATGAAGAAATTTACATGCATCTTCCGCCGAGATTACGCAGACAGAGGAAGTCTTCTCGTGTATGTCATCTTCGCAAATCCCTATATGGTCTTAAACATGCGTCCAGACAATGGTATGCCAAATTTACGGATGCTCTGGCCACAGTAGGATTTCAGCATTCTAAGCATGATTATGCCTTATTCACATGGACCTCAGGTACATCGTCCATTTATTTGCTGATTTATGTCGATGACATTCTTATTATGGGAAATGATTAGTCTCGCATTGAGAAGTTCAAAAAATACTTGCATTCTACCTTTCATATCAAGGACTTAGGGACACCAAAATATTTTCTTGGGATTGAGATTGCACGTTTTGATAAAGGAATTAATCTCAGTCAACGGAAGTTCGCTTTGGAAATTGTGTCAGAAGCTGGTTTGTCGGGATGCAAACCTACAATCATTCTCATAGAGCAAAATGTCAAAATGACGAGCCATGATTATGATTTAGAAACATCTGCATCTACCGACGATCGGCTACTTGAAGACCCATCAGGATATCAAAGACTCGTAGGAAAATTGATATATCTTACTATGACAAGGCCTGATATATGTTGTGCAGTACAGATGTTGAGTCAATTCATGCACCAGCCAAAGCGATCACATATGAATGCAGCGTTGAAAGTGGTAAAATACCTGAAGGGAAGTCCAGGACTCGGAATTTTTCTATCTCGTGA
This sequence comes from Psidium guajava, assembly GCA_016432845.1. NCBI lineage: Eukaryota > Viridiplantae > Streptophyta > Magnoliopsida > Myrtales > Myrtaceae > Psidium > Psidium guajava. The sequence goes on from CM028229.1 coordinate 12,846,709, forward strand.
CTGCGACATGAAAATGACAGCTTTTTGTGACACCGATTACACAACGTGTCCTATGACCAGAAGATCCATTACTGGTTTTTGCATTAAAATTGGGAAGTCCTTGATCTCATGGAAAACTAAGAAACAAACGACGGTCTCCTTACCATCTGCAGAGGCAGAATATCATACGATGGCAAAGACTGTATGTGAAATAGTCTGGTTGCGGGGATTACTCTCAGATCTCGGGATAAGAATGGAGGGACCAATTGAGTTATTTTGTGATATCAAGTTGGCGGCAAACCCAGTTTTTCATGAAAGAACGAAGCATATTGAGGTTGACTGTCATTTCACTCGAGATAAAATTCAAGAAGGAGTCCTGGTTACTAAAGGCATTAGGATGCTGGAACAACCTACGGATATCTTCACCAAACCGCTGTATCAGTGACAGCATACATATCTCCTAAGCAAGCTTAGCGTCCTTGATATATATAAGCCGTCAGCTTGAGGGTGAGTGTTAGAGATCCTGATTGAAGATATTGATTGAAGATCTGATTGAAGATACTTCAACTGATTGAAGATCATGTACAGAGTTTTCGAGGAAAGATTGAGAAGAAAATATTCACGTTTATTTCTTTCCAAGTCCTTTGGAAAAATGTTTGCAACTTGATTTCTTGTCCCAACGTGCTCCATCTTTATCTTGCCCAATAATACTTTTTTCCCCGACATGAAGTTATAGTGTACTTCGACATGATTAGTCCTTGCATGGACACTGAATTCTCCAATATGCTTATGGCCGATAGATAGTCACAATATTGTCTTGTCGAGAAGTCTACTGGTTGATATCAGCCATATGCTCCCTTGAGCTGCCATTGCTATTGCTCTATACTTACTCTTTTGTAGACAATGACATTGTTGATTATCTTTTGTTGCGCAGGGAAATTACCAAAAAATTCATAAACCTATTATAATTATGTCAATTCAGTTTTAAATTTTTTTTTGCCAATTTAGACCTTAAACATTTTGCATTTGTGCTAATTCATTCCATTTATTGACCGACACTGAGGTGGCATTGTCGGTGCTAACGTAGAATTTTTTTTAATAATATCTTAGTAATTCTTTGAATTTGTTTATGATTTTTTTGTCTTTTTTCTTTTATTTTCTTTATTTTGTTCACCCAACCTAAAGGGCCAATGCTCCCTTTGCCAGCCACAAGCGAGGGTCGGGTGCTCGCACTGGCACTGTACAAAGGCCCTACGGCCCTCACAAGCCCTAGGCAAGGGTGTTATAGACCTTGCCTAGTTTGGGCGTGGGCCATGACGACTTAGCCCAATCTGGGTGAGCGAGGCCATTGTCTAGACTAGGTGAGGGCTGGGATGACCTAGACCCTTACCTGGCTATCGCCCAAACCAGGCGAGGGTTGCGATGACCTAGACCCTTGCCTACCCTAAGTGTTTGGTGAGAAAAAAAAATATAGAAAAAAAGAAAAAGGATAAATTAGACCCAAAAAATTCAAATACATTATTAAAAAAGATATATCAACGCCAGTAGTGCTACGGTAGCGTTGGTTAGCTAAATGGACTGAATTAACATAAATAAAAAAGGTTTAGGACTGAACTAACAAAAAGAAAGCTTATGACTAAATTGCCACAACTGTAATAAGTTTATGATTTTTTCGATTTATTTTCCCTTTACTTCGCCATGACATCAGCACTAATTCGAGACTAAAATATATACCCAATGGTTGATCGTTTATGTCATATCCCCCCCCCCCCCCCCAAAATAGCATCACAATGTCCAATTGCCTCACATGACACTTCTTTCTTATACAAGGGCCTAATATCAAATGTCAACTTACTACTCTTGTGATTTCCTAAATTGTCTTTCTATATGTTATGTTAGCAATTATTGTGTTATGAGAAAAAATTCGACACTTGTTCAACTAAAACATCATTGGCATATAAAATTTAGGACTTATGTGACATGAGAAAATTATCAAAAAAGTCCTAAACTTATTGTAATTATGCTAATTTAGACCTAAACCTTTTGAAATTACGCCTATTTAGTCTATCTAGTTAATTTTGGTCGGTCGACTCCAACCGTCCAGCAACATAATATTTTAATATTTTCTTGATTATTTTCCTTTTTTTCTTTCACTCCTCTTCTTTCTTTGGCCAGCAACTGGCTGGAGGCGATAGCCGGTGAAGCTCGTATCGCCAGGGGCCTGCGAGGCTTAATCTTGCCGTGGTTGGGCAAGGCTTAACCTCACTAGCCCAGATTTGAAATCCCATCATTTTTGTGGGACCAATTGTGTCGTCCTCAAATTATTGACAAAAAACAAGAACAATTAAAGATTTTGGACACTTGCCTTATTTTTTCGGCTAAAGTCTTCCCCAGCTAAATGGCCACTTGCTTTCCATCCAATCACCTATTCCCTCTTTGTTTTTCTCGGCTGGAGCTTTTTCCCTAAGCCACGTGCCCTTTGTTTTTCTCTTTTCTTTCTTCCTTATCCACCGAACCTATTCCTCATGCGAATGAGAGAAACCTCATGATTGGAAGTCATTTATTTTCCCGTGCTTATTGTTAACCCGAGGAAGACTTCCTCCATGCGTACAGCTGCTCAATATTCTTCTTTTGCTTCACCTCCTTCGATTGCTCACTCGTGTCTTTCTCTTTGTGTGCTACGGTTTTCTTCTTCCTCTGCTGCTCGCCGCTGCTGTTTCTTTCTTGCTCGAGCTCCTTTTAGCCTGTTGCCACTGCCTAAGCTCGTCTAGCTACTTCTGCGGCTGCTACTTCCCTCTTCTCGGTCCACTGTCAGCTGCTACTGCAACAATCTGCTATTGCTGTTACTTTCTCCTTAGCTGAACATGAATCTCTTTTGCAACTTAGTTCACTTCTTGTTGCATTTCTTCCTTTCGGTAGCTGGAACTCCAACCATAGTTGTTGCTCGATCCTTTTCTCCCCCTCTCAACTGACCCTATTTGCTGTTGCCGCTCCTTCTGTGGTTGTAGTTCCTCTACATCCTTTATTTGCTCGGCTGTTTGGGATTCTGCTTGTGACTCTACTGCAATTCCTCTCGATTGCTTGCTGAGATATTGTCTTGTTTCTTCTTCATTCGGCGACTGAGTTGCTGCTGCTAGAACTTCGTCCTGCTGAGAGTGGCTGCTCAAGCTTCGTTCACGTGCGACCCAAGCCGTGTCTACCGCCCCAGCTCATAGCCGTCGCTTTGGCCCAAGCTCATCGCTGCGTTGGCCTGTGCTCGTCATCGTCCATAGCCCGTGCTCGTCATTGCTGTGGCCTGAGCTCGTCGTTGCTTGACTAAGCCACCTCGCCACCGTCGCTTGTCCAAGTTCACCGTTTAGCCGAGCCACGATTGCCCGCCATTCCCGAGCTCGAACTTGATTTTGGGTGAACACATTTCTAAACTTGACTTAAAATGTCGGGTATGGTAGGGACTGGTAGGGAAAATTTTATGATGAAAAATATTAAACATCTTGGACGTTGAATATCGAATATTTGCTACTAGCCATAGGCATAAATTAGTCTTTTTATGGACTCTAGATATTACATTGTGTGCCAAATTGCTTACCTTTGAACCTAGGCGACTTAGAATAAAAACTCGGTCCTGGAATGCGAGTTTTTGCAACGTGCAATGCGTGGTTATCATATTCGATGTATTTGAGGTGAATTGTGTGCTCATGTGAATAATATTGAGAATTGCATGTGGCAAAACTGACTTGCATGAGTGTTTAAAGGTCGAGTCAATTGGGGACTTTGTGATGTTCATCATTGATCTGCGTACTGGCATGAGACATGTGTGTTTGACGAAATGCAAAGAACTGTGCGGGATGGCTCGGCAGTGTCTAAAGGGCCACTAGGAATGCTAGGTGATAAGAAAATGCCGATCACAAAGCTAGTTGAGCCACGGTTGTTGCGCTTGCACTTGAATGTGATCGGTATAGGGTAGCTAGAAAGACAAGGGTGCCAATTTCAATGCGTTTAGACACGAGTTGAGGCATAGGTTTGAGACATGTATGACGTAGTCGAGATCAAAAGTGCTATTGAGCCATCGGTGAGGTTCAGTCAGGAAGAGCTATTGAGTCACTAGGGACCCCAAGTGAATCATTGAGCATTTGTACTCGCATTTGTATGATTTAAAGTCGTAACATGCATGTGATTGTTTACTCTCTAGTGCGAGACGTATAATGCTTTCTAAATTGAGTCTAGATGTGTACTTGTTGAGTTTCGACTTATATTTTGTGATTGATCGCCTTTTAGACCCTCGGCCATAGACATGATTGTTCCTCGATATCCAAGAAGTCTGATCTGGAGGAGTGACCCTTTGCCAGAGGATGAGTAGTTCCTAATGATGCCTAGATGGAGACTAGTGACTTTTTTGTTTAGCCTGTTCCTTTTGATCTTAGCTATATTATGTTTCGAGATTCAAACGATAGTCTCCCTCTATGTTGTATAGAACCTCTACAGTTATATGCTATGTAAATTCGATTTTTTCTATCTCTCTACCTTGTGCGTGTGTATGTGAGGGGATTATGCACTTTCCGCTCTTGCTTTTGTTAGCTATTGTTTGACCATGATGAGTCCTGGGCCGATGCTAGTATTGGCCAAGCGATGATCAGATTTGACAAGTGGTGGAATGTTGCGCGTCCGTCAAGTTCGGAGTAGGATATCCCCATTCGGAGTGGTATCGGAGTAAGGTTAGCTCAATAAGAAACTATTCAAGACTTGGAGCAATAAGACTAATGATCTGTGGAGTAGTTAGACAGAGAGAGACCCCTAAATTGGACTAGGATTGGCTACATATGCTTGTTCTTGATTGGCCCATGTGATTGCTAGAATTGAGAATGCTTTTCTAAGGCCGTTACTAGTAATTATATGTTCTACATAATTGTGTGCTGCTCGACTCTGATTGGTGGTTTGGGTCTTAATTTCTTGATGGAATTATAGCAGGTGTCACTGAGTCAGACCAAGGAAAATAAAGAACAAAAATAGATCAAGGAAGTATGAAAGTGTGTCTGGCTCAAGAGCTCAAGCTTCAGGTGCTCCAGCTGCTAGTGCTCCAGTTGTAAGAGCTCAAATTGTAGGTGCTCCAGCTATAGGATCTCAAGCTGCAAAAAAATCCAAGTATTGAAGATATCATGAGAGTACTGGCAGAAGTTGGTACATTGATAGGCAGGTAGGCTGATGCAAAAGCTACTATTGTTGCCCAAGCTATTAAGGCTGCTTTAGCTATCGTGCATGGAGCTAATGTGAATAATGCTCCTGGCAATGGAGGTCGGTAGATACCTCATCTCGTGGAGCAATTTCTAAAGTTGCATCTATCGAAGTTCGATGGAACGGGAAGACCTAAAATAGCCTCCCTTTGGACGGAGCAACTAGAGAAAGCTTACAAAGTGCTAGGATGCATTGGGAAAGAAAGGGTGTCGTTAGCAGTCTACCAGCTCTAAGGCACAGTAGATGATTGGTGGAAGACCACTCGAGGAAGAGCCTTCCCTAAAGGTACAATGCCGAACTGGATAACATTTTATGAAGCTTTTAATGGGAAATACTTTTTAGAAGCCATGCAGGAAAGAAAGATAGATGAATTCTTGTGGCTCCATCAGGGACAGATGTCAATAGACTAGTATGAGGAAGAAATTGCAAAGCTGTCCAAGTTTGCTCTGATGATGATAGAAACTGCATGAGATAAGGCCAGGAGATTCCATGAAGGATTGAGGCCGAAACTCCGCAGCCGACTAATCATCGCAGGACTAAGGAATTATGGTGCGATGTATGAAAAAGCTTAAGAGTTCGAAAGAGCCGGCACATCTGGGTCATGATTCATGCCCAGGCGAGATGATAGGAGCTTTGGAAAGAAGCCAATGGTGGCCTCAAATGCTATTATTTATTAAATATTCTCTTAATTTCTAAAAAATATATAAAAAGTACAAAAAATATGAAAAATTATTTTTTGTTCAAAAATGGTGTCCTAAGCTTGGCCAAGGCCTCCAAAGTTGATTTTGCAATTTTCTCATTTTTCTTGATTTTGTTTTATGAATTTTCGAAATTAAAAATATCGAAAAATACTGAAAATTTGAAAAATTATTTTTTGGTCAAAATTGGTTCCCTAGGCTTAGCCAAGGTCCCCAAAGTTGATTTTTCAATTTTATGAATTTTTATGGATTTTTTTTTATTAATTTTAAATGAGAAAAGATAATTAAAAATCAGGTGTCAATAACTGCCCCTCTTTGAAGGAAGTTCGGTAGAAGTTCATTTCAAAGACGAGATGACACCTGAATCCTAATCCACTCAATACAATGAAATAAAAAGGAGTTGTGATATTTGATCTCTAATAGCCCTTTTTGCAAGTTCTGATCCAAATTTAGCTTGAAGAAGCTCTTATAAAGTGAGGGCGAGATAGAGAGACTGTAGAAAGGACTTTGGGTGTCTGTAAAAAGGACTTTGGTGCTTGTAAGAAGGACTTTCATGTGCCTGTAGAAATGACTTTAGGTACCTGTAGAAAGGACTTTGGGTGCTTGTAGAAAGGACTTTTGTGTGCCTTTAGAAAGGACTTTAGGTGCATGTAGAAAGGACTTTGGTGTCTCGGAGGGTGCCATTCTGGGATCTGGGAAAACCAGGAATCCTGCAGAAGCTCAAACCTAATTTAACTTACCTTGAAGGGTGCCATTCTGAGATCTGGGGAGACCAGGAATCCTGCAAAAGCTCAAACCCAATTTAACTTACCTTGAAGGGTGCCATTTTGGGATCTGGAGAGACCAGGAATCCTGCAGAAGCTCAAACCCAATTTCACTTACCTGGAAAGGTGCCATTCTGGGATTTGGAAAGACCAGGAATTCTGCAGAAGCTCAAACTCAATTTTACTTACCTTGAAGGGTGCCATTCTGGGATCTGGAAAGACTAGGAATCCTACAGAAGCTCAAACCCAATTTTACTTACCTTGAAGGGTGCCATTCTTGAATCTGGAAAGACTAGAAATCCTATAGAAGCTCAAACCCGATTTCTGTTCTCACCACACTTTAGGATTAAACCGATGAGGCAGATATCCAATTATATCAAATTTTTCATTTTCGAGACGAATCATGTTTCATCGAAGAAGGTAAATACCTGTATGTGTCACAATGGATTCGAATGCCTTGGCAATCGTTAGAATTCATTTTTCTAAAAGGTGCAGGTTGAAAATATACTTGCCTGAGGATTTGGAAGACTGCCTAGTGATTTCTTGACAACTAGGCTTGTTCTCTCAACAATTGTCATATGAATTTTGAGACCTTGGAAGGTAATTCGAACATCAGGAATGTATTACCTGTCAGGCAGTGTCAGAGGTAACATGTGCAGGCATTTTCATCAATGAATTCATTGGTTCATGCAAAACTTGTTCGGCTAAGTTTGCAATGATTAGAAATAGTTTGTGTAATAACTCATGATGCAATCAATCAAAATATGGATAATGCATAACTATTCTGTCAAGTTTGTATTACCAATTCTGTTCAAGGATATTATCATAGTATGAATGTCTCGAATGTAATCTGAATGGAGGACTTCAGTCCGAAAGGGCTTTTTTCTCACTTTCGAGAAAGGCTATTTATCCTGATTGTAGGATTTAAAAGAAATCACTCAATCTTACCATCATCGCATTCAGCAAGGGTCTGAGTAATCTCGTAATTGGTACGATCACGCCGATCTTGAGGTCTTGATTAGGACCGTAATGTAGGCTGTGTCAAAGGCTTAACGAAGGGGACTATTTTGAGTCAATGCCATTGACAGAAAAGTTTTCATCATCTGCTCCCGGTTTATAAGTCAAAAACCCTGCAAAAATGAGAAAGAAATAGTCTTGCTCGCACCTTTTCGAGCGATGCTTAAAATCATTCAACTCTACGTTGACTCAAGTGCCTTAATTAGAAAAGACTTTCAAGGGTTGTAACGTAGGCTAAGATTGGGGATTGAGGAAGTAGAAGGCTTATTTTGGCCCAGAAGATATATGAAGTGAGTTCGACATTGGTGATCATTGCATCTTTGTCACCAGTCTTGACTTTTTAGAATAGTCCTCAAAAGACACTATTACTGTATGAGGAAGGTGTCAATTCCTACTGATACCATCGTCGCTTTCGAATAGTGTAAACTTCAACCGCATGTGTTTCGCAATTTGATTCCTTCGATGGGGTTTTCTTTTGAATGGGCATCGGTCTTGCTTTTGATTGGCGCTTTGCTTTTTCATGCCCGAGATTGACTTTTTTCCTTTTTTTTTTGTCCCGCTTTTTGCCTTTTCATTTTTTTTGTTGTTCTATTTAGAAAAAGAATTTCCAAAAATTGTGTCATGTATATATGCATATCAAAGATTTAGCATACTTAAAGAGTTGACTTGGGAATTCTATGTAGGCCTATTTCTTCTAAGCTCTTCTGCTTTGAGATGATGTCATCTTCATTTTGAACTGGGCAATGATCACCAACGGGGTTTTAAGAAACGAATGTGCCGGCTCAACTGGGCAATGCAATGGATAAAAATGGATTGGATGGAGAAACGAATGCTTTTCATCGTCCTAAGACACTTGAATTATCGTGTGAGGTTGAAAGTAAAGTAATGCTCGAAAATTGATGTTAGTTCGAGCAAGAAAATTTCTAACCATTTACCTCGTACTATTTGCTGGGACTACTTCCATTTGGTCCCAGTGTAGGGTGATTCTTGACAGGGGTTATGAAATAAAGTTGTCGCTCAAATGGGTTGTTAATGGTTACTTGTAGTGTTTAGGATAGAGAAATGAATGCCTCTTTCCTTTCAGTATCGTACCTTTTGCGAGAAAACCCATTGTCTTGGGAAATACAGAACCTATTTGGCACACAACTCACTGTGAATATGGGACATGTATGGAAAAGGGGCATGACAGGATGATGAAAGGCACCCCATTCTACATATTCGATGCATCATATGCAGTTTATGCCCTAAGCCAAAATTTGGCAAAATTAAACATGCAGAATAGCCATACATGAATCATGGCATATGCAAGCACAATACGGATGTGGCAATTTTCAAGCATCATGCATGTTTACGAAATGTGCAAGCATATCAAGAATGGAAAAATTTAGATTGCCCCTAGGCATATGAGCAGATCGAGCAATGCAGTTTTGAATTGCCGTTTGGGGGTGTCTTCTTCGATATGTTAAAAGTTAGTATTAACATTTCCTGTCAAAAGAAAAGGAGACATGTCAGCCGATATCAGAGGGGATGACTTGGAAACGATACCGATTTATCCTTCATCTTGAATGTCTTGTACGAGTCTTTTACCAGTTCCGTTGGAATGAGTTTTCCTCGACTTTCATTGATGCTTCAACATTAGGCTAAGATTGTGACAAAATACTGACTTTGATATTGCTCGTCGAGTATTCCTGTTTCTTTCTGCAAAAATAAATGCGCAAAAATTCATTTCATTTATTTATAATACTTACAACATTCCCCACCCTTGGGGATCAAACTCGGGATATTTCGAACCTACTATCACCCCCATACCATCAGGCCTACTAGGCCTTAGGCGTCCATGGAAGCTCTCTTTTAAGGGTTAATCTTCGAGATGACATGGTCTTGTATTGGGTAATTTCACGTCACAATTCTTTTTAGGGCAATCTACAGTCCCTGTTAAGACAGAATAAAGTAATTCAGAATTCGAGACAATCAGGGGTAAATTGGAACGATATAAAATTACCCTCTTTTGAGATTGCTTGCATCCTTCGCATTTTTCTTGTTTGAAGCCGTCATTCAGTGATAATGTCCGCGAATTGATTTGCCCCTAATTTCATTCAACAAGAGGACTTCGCATTCGAGTATGGCTGTGTTCTCGGGTCAGTTTGCAAATTCCTGAGAATAAAAGGGGTCTAATTTAAAATCGAAGCAATTGATGGTAAACTGAAACAATACGGAGTTACCCTTCGAGTTTTCGTGGACTTTTAGTTGTAATTAATTCATCACGGGTTTGGTGAAGCGGCAGATTCAAGCATCTGATAGGAGAAGGAGAACCACTACTTTTTGCTTTTACATTAATTCCAGATATTCATAAAAGCAGAAAACATCCCATGCAAGGGAATAAAGCATCTCCATTCGTTCAGGATCGATTTCACTCCCTCTGTAGGCTCTCCTATGATCAGCTGGCTTCATTTTGAATCAGGTGCGCGTCGGCCATATTGAAGGTCCCGTGATCACTAGCTTTGAAATAGAGGCTTCATGTGCAAATTACAGCCCTAGTGCTTCATCAACATTGAACTGGTTGATCATGGCGGTGAGTTCGTCGTCAATGCCACTTACCTGGTGATGATACATCTCCCCTTCCTCTGGAGGCTTCAATGCTGACCCCATAAGCTCAGTCTCTTCGGGCTTTCCCCCAACAGAACTTGATCATATCATAAACTGGTCTAACTCATCTCTTAAACGAGCATTTTCGATCATCATTGTTGACACCTGATTTTTAATCATTTTTTCTATTGCTAAAGTAATAAAAAAATCCATAAAAATTCATAAAATTGAAAAATCAACTTTGGGGACCTTAGTCAAGCCTAGAGAACTAATTTTGACCAAAAAATGAATTTTCATATTTTCAGTATTTTTTAGTATTTTTATTTTCGAAAATTCATGAAAAATAAAGAAAAAATGAGAAAATTGCAAAATCAACTTTGAAAGCCTAGGCCAAGCCTAGGCAACCATTTTTGAACAAAAAATAAATTTTCATATTTTATAAATATATATAGATTTTTTTAATTTATTTTAAAAAAATACAAAAATACTTGAAAATTTTGGAAAAATAACATTTGAGGCCAAAAAAATACACAAAGATAGTTAATATTTTTATTTTAAATCTATTTTCATATTGGCCATCGCAAATTCAGAAAAATCCAATTCGAGTCACGTGTTCCTTCACGAGTATAATCTCGAATCGGGCCTAAAAAATTTTAATTTGAGTCAACTTATTTTTAATTTTCACTTTTTATGAGTTGTGACTTTGTCTTCTAATATTTTAAATTTTCATCTTGGCTCAATTATACCCAGAATAACTCAATTTTGCAAAAGGGCTTTAATTAAATTCTGCATTATTTTCAGCGGCAAGAAATGAGCTTAAATTTGGCACGTGGTAAATTTTGGTGTGTCAAAAATTGTGAGGAGATTTGGACTTAAAGAAATATATTTTTTCAGGGACTGAATTGTAAATACATAAAATTCAAGGACTAGAGTGCAAATACCTAACTCTTGAAGGATTATTTTACAAATAACAAAAAGAAGAGTTAGTGGATAAATTAGAATAGAGAAGGGAAGATGGAGAAGAGGAGATGAAGAAGAGAAGTTGGAGAAGAATGGATGGAGAAAATAGGATAAGAATAGAGAAGGGAAGATGGAGATGAAGAAGAGTTAGTAGAGAAATTAAAATGGAAGATAAGAATAGAGAAGGGAAGATGGAGATGAAGAAGAGTTAGTGGAGAAATTAGAATGGGAGATAAATATGGAGAAGGGAAGATGAAGATGAAGAAGAGTTAGTGGAGAGATTAGAATGTGAGATAGAGATGGAGAATGGAAGATGAAAATAAAGAAAAGTTAGTGGAGAAATTAGAATGGGAGATAGAGTTAGTGGAAAAATTAGAATGGGAGATAAATGGGTAGATTATAAAAGGAGGAAGAAGTGAGCTTGAGAGGATGAATTTTTTTTGAAGAGAAAATTTTGGATGTTTGAGAGAGTTTTGGGAGATTGAAGAAAAATTTGAGAGAAAAAAAATACCAAAAGAGAGAGAATTTTGAAAATCATGGGAGTTTAAAGTTAGGGGTTATCACCACAAATTCCTTCATCGATTAATATAAATCAAGAGTTCATCCTCGTCAACGAGCAAGCAAATTCGAGCTAAGTGTTTTTATTTATTCATTTATTTATGGCTTTACTCGCAAATTAGCACAAATTGTATACACTTTCTCCATCTCCTTTTTTTTCCATATTTTATGTCAGGAGAAGGATATCTCTACGTCAACAGCAAAAATCTCGTAGAGATGCAAAAATCGGCTCAGACAAGCTCCTAAGCTGTCCACCGATTTCTCAACTGATCTGTGACTAAAAGTCCCTCTTAATTCAAAAGAAACTCTCTATATTTGGAACATAGAGAGCGAAAATCAATTATAGAAATCCCTCCAAAAAAAAATGGGAGATAAGTACTCTTTCCACTCTTCTGGTTTTAGGTGCAGATTAGCACATATTTTGTATACTGACACTTCACTCTATTTTATGTCAGGAAGCCGCAGCTCTATATCAATGGTCAACCCTATGGAAGCACAAAATCGGCTTGGAGGAGTCCTCAAGCGCGCACAAATTTCAAATTGTTGAATCAATTCGTTGTATTTTATTTTAAAGAATTCATGCCCCAGAATAGAGAGGACAAAGTCCATCCGCAATTTAAATACCTGCACCATAAATCCCAAAGGGAAGAGCCAAGCCAATGCTTAGCCTCCCATTGGAGTTTTTTACTTAGAGTAGTTAAATACCTGTACCTTAAATTCCAAAGGGAAGAGCTAAGTCAATGCTTAGCCTCCCATTGGAGGTTTTTACTTACAGTAGTTAAATACCTGCAACTTAAATACCAGCACCTTAAATCCCAAAGGGAGGAGCCAAGCCAATGCTTAGCATCCCATTGGAGGTTTTTACTTACAGTAGTTAAATACATGCAACTTAAATACATGTACTTTAAATCCCAAAGGGAAGAGCCAAGCCAATGCTTAGCCTCCCATTAGAGGTTTTTACTTACAGTAGTTTAAATACTTGCAACTTAAATACCTGTACCTTAAATCCCAAAGGGAAGAGTCAAGTCAATGCTAGGCCTCCCATTGGAGGTGTTTATTCACTGTCATGTACTTCCTATAATTTAATTTTTGAATCATCAAACCCAAAAGATGAGTAGGTCATAATACTGCACAGAAGTCGTTAACACACTCCCTCTTTCGGCGTCAGGGAATCTTTAACACTTAAAAAAATATAACAAATAAAAATATATACCATCCATGCATCCTATTTAAAAAAGTGAAAACACAAAAGAGAATACCCTACTAGAGCCTTAGGAATAAACCAAGCCTGAGTTGCCGAATTAGGATATCCATGAAATTAAGGTACCGAAAGGGCATTAGTTTTAATTAACTAGTGTAACCAAGTCCCCGAGCTCATAATCTCTGGTTCGCAGGAATAAATTAGTTCTCCCGCTAATTTATTTAGGTTTGTAATCGACCTACCAAGAACGATTAGTGGCGACTCCAAATTTCAAAATCATTTAAACAAAAACCAAAGTTGCGATTCGGTAGGGCTTGAGAGGGTCCGCCTTAGGTTAGTCAAATCTAATTAACCTAATAATCCGTTAACCCCTTTAAAATTTAAAATTTTTTTAGAGGGTCACGACAGACTGGCGACTCCGCTGGGGAGGGAGATTTTTAAATTTTCGAAAAAAAATACCAATTGGAATACTTAAATTTTTTCGAAATTTTAATAGTCTTAGTGGACTTAGGCCAATGAAAATTTCATGGATATCTCGCTTCTGGCGATCTTGCTTGGGACTCATTCTATAGGTGTTATATGTTTTTGCAAGATGGGAGTTATAAGGGGTGGAGTGTTTGGCTAACCCATTTATTTTGCAGGCTCGGTATTGGGATTATGTTTAATTTCACACATTTTTAGAAGCGCTGTTTTGATATCAATTGTTGTGCATGTCTTGCATATTCTGAGGATCACAACACCTGCACACACAAGCGTCTAAACCCAAGTCGCGAAATTTTTCCTAGGTAACCATAGATAGGGATCGAATATGCAAAGCTCTTGCGTCGATTGCGCTTAGGTTGACCATATTTTATCCCGCTCATTATCTGAATTGACAATTCTTCCCATTGTGATTTGATTGCGCGGAGGGTAAGGTTGTCAATTCAGATAGTGGGGGCCTTTTAGGTCCATACCCTGTCTCTCCTTCTTTTATTTTCTAGAGTCCACTCCTCACTTAAGTCATGCGCATGACTATGTGATTTGCATTTCTCCAAGGTAAAAGTAAGTTCTCTAATTTTATCTTGTATTTATTTTCGGTCGATCCATGCTAGGTGTTAGTCAGTTTTTGAACTTGATATTACGACCATTCTTTTAAAAGAAAATAAAAATTAAATTTGTCCCCCATTTCTTAAAAAAAAATAAAAAAATGATGTGAAAAAAAAAACCCTTCGGGGGAATTCTATTAACCAATAAAGGATTTTTGTCGTGTTTTTATTGCTTCAATAAAAATGAAATTTTCCTGACAAATTTTCCTCTGGAAAATTTATTTCAATAAAAAGAAAAATTCCTAAAAAAAAACTTTGGTAAACATCAAGTGATTTTATCACAATTTTCAAATTATAAAGACTTGCAAGAAAATTCTTTTCGAGAAATTCGCTCATGTTTTTCTAAGAAAAGTTTCTCTAAATAAAATTGGACTAATGTCTCGGGGGAATTTTGTTGACCAATAAAGGATTTCTGTCATGTCTTTCCCACTTCAATAAAAATAAAATTTTCCTGACAAATTTACCTCTGAAAATTTATTTTGATAAAAAGGAAATTCCTTCAAAAATTTTAGTAAACATCAAGAAATTTTGTCACATTCCTTTAAAAAAAAAAGGGTAATAAATCTGCAAGAAAATTCTGTATCAGAAATCAACCCATTTCTTCCTAAGGAAATTTTTTTTTCTTCTGATTTCTCTATAAAATAGAAAAATCAAATTGGACTAATATAGGAGTCATGGACCGACATTCCTTGTGTCGCATACTAATTATATCCTTTTCTTTTGCAGGGAGATCCTAGATACCCCAGACAGGTGTAAAAATTAAGTTCAATAATATATCAAGAATCATCTTCAGAAATACCAAAAGACGAAAAACATTGAGGTTTCAACCGTTAATTCAGGGGGCAAACGAGCACTGTCCATCTTTGACAGACAGAGTTGTGTCAATCCGTAAACTTGTATGGGCAGTGTATTCTGATATGACGGTGGATTTATACTGATTAAACACGGGGGCATATTTAATGTATTGCAGAGGATCCCGCGTCTTTTGAAAGATAATATGGATTATATAATCAGGACCCGTGAAACAAGTACCTTAACCTGATTAAATCAACCAGAGACCGGTCTTAAAATTTCCTCGGATCCGAAACACGCGGAGGGTTTTAGAGGACCGAGGTTCTATTAATGAATGTGACCCACAAGTATTTCTCCCGATGTTACAGGCGCCCGACAAGAGCAAGTGGGCACCGAAAGAAACAAAACACGGTTGAAGTGGGGCACGCAACAAATGGCCGAATTTATTGGCACACTAATTAAGTGGTGGCAGCTTTATTAATTTACATGATTGAACGCGGGTCTCTAGGCGGCTGGTGGAAAGCCACACTGAATGCCTCTCTAATGTTCTTGATATCATCGTCTATCGCAACCCGCGAGAGTATCATGAAGAAGATTAAACCTAGACGAATACGTCTACTTAGTTTCATTGCACGTTCTCGCCTTTTGTCGATGTCCAAGATTAATGCACAAGTTAGAAGTAATCATTTCCCTTTCCCCCCTATTAAATGCTCGGAGCCGTTAACCGCGCCAAACTCGAAAAAATTAATATCGAGACGAAATCCGCATAAATTTGAAGGGTAAATCCGTATCGTTCCAATTTACCCTTAAATTGCTCCGGTTTTAAATTTGATCCCTTCTATTTTCAGGAATTTACAAAAGCGACTCGAGAATACAATTGTATCCAAAAACCAAATTTCCTGGTCGGGCTAAATTGGGGGCAAATCAACTTATGGACATTACCACTGGATAGACAGCTTCGGTTAAAGAAAAATACAAGCGAAAGATCCGAACAATCTCAGACATGGGTAATTCTGTATCGTTCTAATTTACACCTAATCATCTCAAGTCTCGAATTGTTTTATTCCATTCTTAACAGGGATTGCAAATTACCTCAAGAAAATACCGTAACATGGCCCAAGGTGATACAACAAGGTTGCGTTATCCCCAAGGATTAACCTTTGAAAGGAAAGCCCCATGGACACCTATGGTCCAATGGACCGAATGGTATGGGGGGATGACAGTAGGTTCGAAATGTCCCGAGTTCGATCCCCAAGGTTGGGGAATGTTGTAAGTATTATAAATAAATGAAACAACTTTTTGTGCATTTCTTTTTGCAAACAGGAATACTCGACGAGTAATATCAAAGTCAGTATTTTACCATAGTCTTGCCATAATGGTGAGGTGCCCAACAAAAGTCGAGGAAAATTCAATCCAGCAAAACTGGTAAAAGACTCGTGCAAGGCATTCAAGACGAAGGATAAATCAGTATCGTTTCCAATTTATCCCTTTTAATACTGGCTGACATGTCTCCTTTTTCTTTTTACAGGAAATATTTATACTAACATTTAACATGTTGAAGGAGACAATTCCCAAAAGAAAATTATGATAATCTGACAAGATCTATTTTGGTGAAAAATGGGGCAAATTAATCACAAGTTCTGAAGCAAAAAAAGCAAATACGTCTTCCTTATCTCGTTTGATTTCAAGAATAATTTCTCTGCTTTTTGCAGGTGCATTCAACCGCTAAACCACGGCGGTCGCTGTTATTAAGCAAACCGAAATGCTCCCTCACCCATATGCTTCATCGCACAGGGGCAAAGTTGAGACGAACCGCCCCTCGACATAAGGAGTAGGCTTCCCAATTTGTTCGGTCCGCCCACATACCAGGGGTAATTCAAATCCGCCCATATTTGCACATTATATAAACACACATGATGCTAAAAAATTGTCACATCTGCATTATGTTTACACAGTTCATGAATTATGCATGACCATTCCGCGTGTTTAATTTACCAACTCCAACTTAGAGTATAAACTGCACAGGAGACATCAAATGTGCAGAATGGGGCATGACAGGATGAGGAAAGACAAACTATTTCCACACAAGTCTAACATTTTAATCTACGGATAAACAGCATTTCTCCAGAGTGAGAGAAAGCCCCTTCGGACTAAAGTCCCCCATTCAGATTACATTCGAGACGTTCATATTATGAGAACCTCCTTAAATAAAATTGATAATGCAAACTTGACAGAATAGTTTTGCATGATCCACATTTTGATTGATTGCATCATGAGTTATCACACAGACTACTTCTAATCATTGCCAACTTAGCTGAACAATTTTGTATGAACCAATGAACGCATTGATGAAAATGCTTGCACATGTTAGCTCTGACATTGCCTGACAGGCAACACATTCCCGGTGTTTGAGTTACCTTCCAAAGTCTTGAAATTCATTCGGTGATTATTGAATGAACAAGCCTGGTTGTCGAGAAGCCACCAAGCATTTCTTCCAAATTCTCAGGTAAGTATATCTTCAACCTGAACCTTTCAAGAGAATGAATTCTGACGGTTGTTGGGGTACTCGAATCCATTGCGGTATATACAGGTATCCACCTTCTTCAATAAAGCATGATTTGTCTCAAGGACAGAAATGTTCGAGACCTTTTAATCTCTGCCTCTTTGGTTTATTCCTAAAGCGACAGGAGAATATAATTTGGGTTTGAGCTTCCGCAGAATTCCTAGTCTCCCCAGATTTCAGAATGGCACCCTTTGAGGTACACCAAGCCTTTCTTACAAGCAAACTAAGTCCTTCTTACAGGCAAACTAGGTCCTTCTTACAGGCACAAAGTCCTTTTTACAAGCAAATCAAGTCTTACTTACAAGTAAACAAAGTCCTTCCTACAGGCAAAGCAAGTCCTTCTTACAGGCAAATCAAGTCCTTCTTACAGGCACAAAGTCCTTCTTACAAGCAAATCAAGTCCTTCTTACAGGCATAAAGTCCTTCTTACAGGCAAATTAAGTCCTTCTTACAGGCAAACCAAGTCCTTCTTACAGGCACAAAGTCCTTCTTACAGGAAAATTAAGTCTTTCTTACAGGCAAACTAAGTCCTTCTTACAGGCAAACCAAGTCCTTCTTACAGGCACAAAGTCCTTCTTACAGGCAAATCAAGTCCTTCTTACAGGCACAAAGTCCTTCTTATAGGCACAAAGTCCTTCTTACAGGCACAAAGTCCTTCTTACAGACACAAAGTCCTTCTTACAGGCAAATCAAGTCCTTCTTACAGGCATAAAGTCCTTCTTACAGGCAAAGCAAGTCCTTCTTACAGGCAAAGCAAGTCCTTCTTATAGGCACAAAGTCCTTCTTACAGGCACAAAGTCCTTTTTACAGGTAAAGTAAGTCCTTCTTACAGGCAAATCAAGTCCTTCTTACAGGCAAATTAAGTCCTTTTTACAGGCAAATCAAGTCCTTACAGGCACAAGTCCTTTTTACAGACACCAAGTCCTTTTTACAGGCACCAAGTCCTTCTTACAGGTTTCTCCATGGGGTGACCTACCATACGGGTCAAATCTCAATCAAAATTTAATCAGTAGAATCCTTTTATTAGGAATGTACAATGCTACGACCTACCATACGGGTCAAATGGTAACGGGTCAAATTTTAATTCAATTTTTAATCAGTAGAATCCTTTTATTAGGAATCTACCATGGGTTGATCCACCATACGGGTTCAGGTTCAACCACCCTAAAGTTTTTTTTATATAACGAATCCTTATGTTCTCATTTCATTTTCAGTGGAACATTTATGTCACGACCCTTTTTATTTCCTAAAATTGTTGACACCTAATTTTTAATCATTTTTTCTATTGCTAAAGTAATAAAAAAATCCATAAAAATTCATAAAATTGAAAAATCAACTTTGGGGACCTTAGTCAAGCCTAGAGAACTAATTTTGATCAAAAAATGATTTTTCATATTTTCAGTATTTTTTAGTATTTTTATTTTCAAAAATTCATGAAAAATAAAGAAAAAATTAGAAAATTGTAAAATCAACTTTGAAAGCCTTGGCCAAGCCTAGGCAACCATTTTTGAAAAAAAAATAAATTTTCATATTTTTTATATATATAGATTTTTTAATTTTTTTAAAAAAAATACAAAAATACTTGAAAATTTTGGAAAAATAAAATTTGAGGCCAAAAAAATACACAAAGATAGTTAATATTTTTGTTTTAAATCTATTTTCATATTGGCCATCGCAAATTCAGAAAAATCCAATTCGAGTCACGTGTTCCTTCACGAGTATAATCTCGAATCGGGCCTAAAAAATTTTAATTTGAGTCAACTTATTTTTAATTTTCACTTTTTATTAGTTGTGACATTGTCTTCTAATATTTTAAATTTTCATCTTGGCTCAATTATACCCAGAATAACTCAATTTTGCAAAAGGGCTTTAATTAAATTCTGCATTATTTTCAGCGGCAAGAAATGAGCTTAAATTTGGCACGTGGTAAATTTTGGTGTGTCAAAAATTGTGAGGAGATTTGGACTTAAAGAAATATATTTTTTCAGGGACTGAATTGTAAATACATAAAATTCAAGGACTAGAGTGCAAATACCTAACTCTTGAAGGATTATTTTACAAATAACAAAAAGAAGAGTTAGTGGATAAATTAGAATAGAGAAGGGAAGATGGAGAAGAGGAGATGAAGAAGAGAAGTTGGAGAAGAATGGATGGAGAAAATAGGATAATAATAGAGAAGGGAAGATGGAGATGAAGAAGAGTTAGTAGAGAAATTAGAATGGAAGATAAGAATAGAGAAAGGAAGATGGAGATGAAGAAGAGTTAGTGGAGAAATTAGAATGGGAGATAAATATGGAGAAGGGAAGATGAAGATGAAGAAGAGTTAGTGGAGAGATTAGAATGTGAGATAGAGATGGAGAATGGAAGATGAAAATAAAGAAAAGTTAGTGGAGAAATTAGAATGGGAGATAGAGTTAGTGGAAAAATTAGAATGGGAGATAGATGAGTAGATTATAAAAGGAGGAAGAAGTGAGCTTGAGAGGATGAATTTTTTTTGAAGAGAAAATTTTGGATGTTTGAGAGAGTTTTGGGAGAATGAAAAAAAATTTGAGAGAGAAAAAATACAAAAAGAGAGAGAATTTTGAAAATGATGGGAGTTTAAAGCTAGGGGTTATCATCACAAATTCCTTCATCGATCAATATAAATCAAGAGTTCATCCTCGTCAACGAGTAAGCAAATTCGAGCTAAGTGTTTTTATTTATTCATTTATTTATGGTTTTACTCGCAAATTAGCACAAATTGTATACACTTTCTCCATCTCCTTTTTTTTCCATATTTTATGTCAGGAGAAGGATATCTCTACGTCAACAGCAAAAATCTCGTAGAGATGCAAAAATCGGCTCAGACAAGCTCCTAAGCTGTCCACCGATTTCTCAACTGATCTGTGACTAAAAGTCCCTCTTAATTCAAAAGAAACTCTTTATATTGGGAACATAGAGAGCGAAAATCAATTATAGAAATCCCTCCCAAAAAATGGGAGATAAGTACTCTTTCTACTCTTCTGGTTTTAGGTGCAGATTAGCACATATTTTGTATATTGACGCTTCACTCTATTTTATGTCAGGAAGCCGCAGCTCTATATCAATGGTCAACCCTATGAAAGCACAAAATCGGCTTGGAGGAGTCCTCAAGCGCGCACAAATTTCAAATTGTTGAATCAATTCGTTGTATTTTATTTTAAAGAATTCATACCCTAGAATGGAGAGGACAAAGTCCATCCGCAATTTAAATACCTGCACCATAAATCCCAAAAGGAAGAGCCAAGCCAATGCTTAGCCTCCCATTGGAGGTTTTTACTTACAGTAGTTAAATACCTACAACTTAAGTACCTGTACCTTAAATCCCAAAGGGAAGAGCCAAGTCAATGCTTAGCCTCCCATTGGAGGTTTTTACTTACAGTAGTTAAATACCTGCAACTTAAATACCAGCACCTTAAATCCCAAAGGGAAGAGCCAAGCCAATGCTTAGCCTCCCATTGGAGGTTTTTACTTACAGTAGTTAAATACATGCAACTTAAATACATGTACTTTAAATCCCAAAGGGAAGAGCCAAGCCAATGCTTAGCCTCCCATTAGAGGTTTTTACTTACAGTAGTTTAAATACTTGCAACTTAAATACCTGTACCTTAAATCCCAAAGGGAAGAGCCAAGCCAATGCTAGGCCTCCCATTGGAGGTGTTTATTTACTGTCATGTACTTCCTATAATTTAATTTTTGAATCATCAAACCCAAAAGATGAGTAGGTCGTAATACTGCACAGAAGTCGTTAACACACTCCCTCTTTCGGCGTCAGGGAATCTTTAACACTTAAAAAAATATAACAAATAAAAATATATACCATCCATGCATCCTATTTAAAAAAGTGAAAACACAAAAGAGAATACCCTACTAGAGCCTTAGGAATAAACCAAGCCTGAGTTGCCGAATTAGGATATCCATGAAATTAAGGTACCGAAAGGGCATTAGTTTTAATTAACTAGTGTAACCAAGTCCCCGAGCTCATAATCTCTGGTTCGCAGGAATAAATTAGTTTTCCCGCTAATTTATTTAGGTTTATAATCGACCTACCAAGAACGATTAGTGGCGACTCCAAATTTCAAAATCATTTAAACAAAAACCAAAGTTGCGATTCGGTAGGGCTTGGGAGGGTCCGCGTTAGGTTAGTCAAATCTAATTAACCTAATAATCCGTTAACCCCTTTAAAATTTAAAATTTTTTTAGAGGGTCGCGACAATCATGTACTGTCTTTCGTCGAGGGCAAGGAGACTATTGCAGTTGGGGCAGGTAGCAAAGTCAAAAGCCTCTTTATACATCTTGTTCTCCGTTGGAGCTTTTCGTTTTCAACTCTTAAAAACTCGGCTTCATTGCGCTCATATCGAGTCTTCATTTAGGTTCGCTTATTCTGAAACCAAAACTTGATTTGTGAAGGTTCCAACCCTAGTTCTTGACTCAGCTCTATTCTTTGTTTGCCGTCTGGCATGGGGCACGTCCTGAAAAAATCATCAAGGCTTTGTTTTTTTTCTTCGGTATGGCGACGGTAACGCTTCTTTTGACCATTATTGTTGTTGTTCTTATCTTTATTAAGATTTTGAACATCATCGGCGGAAGGGCCAGGCTCCATGGTCTGAATCCCAAACATGGCCTCGAACTCTTCCTCTCACATGTTCAGCAAGTAACGATAGCTCTCAAGGGTGTTGGGTTGAGACATTTTCGAATTGGTCAATGATCTCTCAAGATTTGCTGCCTCTTCTTGTATTTTCACCCTCTCTAAACTATCTTGAGTGACCGTGTATGCTTCGAAACTCCCTTTAGAGTTTTAGATGAAGATTATCAGAAGGACGCCTCATTTTAAAATTTAGACGTGTATTGTTTCTCCTAAGCGTTCTGTCTTTCTCAGCCTTTTTTATCGTGTCTCTCGCCCAGTTCGTCTTCTTTCATCCTTTCACGGTAGGGGGCCCCTGTTGTCGTGACCCGAAAAATATTTACTTTTTTTTTCGGGTGAACGGATTATCAGGTTAACTAACTAACCTAATTCGGACCCTCCCAAATCCACAGGTGATGAGATTAAGCCAAGGCAACGATGAGCTCGGGCCAAAGCAAGACAACTACAAGCTTGGGCGAGCTTGGTTGGGCATGTGCACAGCGGCCGAACTAGTAGTGGCACGAGTAGCAGCCCACAGAAGTCCACGGCAGGAGGAGCAGCAGAGGTCCAGCTGAGGGTGAAGTCAAAGTTGCATATTCTAAAGCGACCGAGAGCTAGAGTAAAACCAGCTGAGAGGAAAAAGTGCGCAGCAACAACCTCACGCCAAAGAAG
This sequence comes from Psidium guajava, assembly GCA_016432845.1. Taxonomy (NCBI): domain Eukaryota; kingdom Viridiplantae; phylum Streptophyta; class Magnoliopsida; order Myrtales; family Myrtaceae; genus Psidium; species Psidium guajava. Next base: position 12,869,455 of record CM028229.1, read on the forward strand.
AACCAACCGAGAGAGATGTACAACAACAAATTCACCAACTGAAGGAAAGACAGAGGAGCAACAACACAAAACAAGCAGAATCTCTAGTTTCCGAAGGAAGAAGATGAGGAAGAGCAGCGGAAGGCAGCAATGCAGGATCGAAGGAACGTCAGAGAAAACAACAGCAAAAAGCAGGTGGAAAGAACGAAGATGCAGCCGAGGAATGAAGAAGAAGAATGCAGCGCAGAGAAGGAGACAGCAGCGTAGCAATTGGCGAAACAGAAGAGGAAAAGAAAGGAGAAGGAAAATCCCATTGTAACACCCCCTATCCCCCCTCATTCTCATGTGAACAGTGACGTAGTAGGCTCTAATCATGAAATTTTTGTCTGATTTGCATGGAAAGAAAAGAAAACTAGGCAGCTGCATGGGGAAGTGGCGTTTAGCAGAGATAGTGCAGTAGAGCAGCCGAAAGTTCAACCAAAGAAGAGATTCCAGCACAGCTGCAATTAGGAGTGGGATTTTAAGTAGGCACGAGGGTTTATGGATGGCAGATGATGATGAAAGGGAAGGGGTCCACGATTCCTTAAAATTTTTGTCCAATAGTCAATAATTTGAGGGATGTTACATTGTTGGCCGATCCACGGTGTGACATCCTCAAAATTTATTAGGTAAAGACAAGAAGACTTAAAAAATTTTGGACTCACCTTCCCCCTCTAATCTCGGCTGAAGCTCTTCCCCAAGTCCATGTGTGTCTTCTTTAATATTGACTCCCAAATTTAGCTGAAGTCTATCCCCAAGAACCCCACGTGGACATAGCTTATTCCCTCTTTTTCTTTCCTCTACCGAGCCCTCATTCCCATGCCATTTGTAGCTCCCCACCTCCCATGCAAATGGGACAAAATTTCATGATTTGGAGCCCACATACTTGATAATTTACGTGTGAATGAGGAGGGGTGCAGCTGGCCTCTCTTTCTTCTTTCTTCTCTCTTCTTCTTTTCTTTCGATTCTACATCTGCTGCGGTTTACTGCTGCTCATTCCTTCTTCCACCGAGGCATGTTGCTACTTTCTGCTCCTCATCCTGCTCATCTGACGTGCTGAGTTGCTGCTGGAATTTTTCTGCTGCAGCTGGTTCTTCCTCTTTTCTTCTTCATTCAGCTGGTTGGACTTACTGTAGCTGTTGTTCTTGTTCTGGTTGCGGCTGCCCCACCCTTCCTTTTTCTCTTGGCTAGTTGTTGTTCGTTCATCTCTTGGCTGACTTTGTTTGCTGTGGCTGGTTCATCTCGGTTGCTGGAATTTTTGGTTGCCGCTGCTGGAATTTTCTTCTACTGTATTCTCGGTTTTCTCGCATCCAGCACGCGCACCCGGAGGAAATCGGCTCGTTCGGGGTTGTCCGGCGTCCAAATCGAGCTCCATTTTCGTCTGTGTACTCGTAAGACTTCAAACTTTGATATTCTGGAAGCGGATCAGCTAAAAACCCCCTGGAAAATTCCCAGTTTTCATTCAAAGTTGACCCTGATTTGCCCGTGTTTGTTTGTAGTTAGTTCCTCACCCTCTCGGCTGAAGTTGCCTTGCTCGAAGCTCGATCATCACTGTAGGTGACCCAAGCTCAAACTCAAATTTTTAAGTGAGCACATTTCTAGACTTGACTTAGAATGTCGGGTATGCTAGGTACTAGTAGGGAAAATTTTATGTCGAAAAATATTAAATTCGTTGAACGTAGAGTATCAATAAATTGCTACTAGCCACAAGAGTAATATTGGTGATTTTTGCGAACTCTAGAAATTGCCCTGTATGACAGATTGCTTGCCTTTGTGCCTAGGTGACTTAGAATGGAAACCGGTCCTAGAATGTGAGTTTTTGCAACGTGAAGTGCCTGGTTATTATATTTAATTTTATTTTGAGTTGAATTGTGTACTCTGGTAAATAATCTTGAGAAATGCATGTGGCAAAGTTGACTTGCATGAGTGTTTATAGGATGGGCCAATTGAGAATTTCGCGATATTCATTATTGATCTGCATACTAGCATGAGATATGTGCGTTTGGCGGAGTGCGTAGAACTGTGCGGGATGGCCCGGTAGTGTCTTGGGGGCCACCGAGAATGCGAGGTGATAAGAAGGTGCTGATCGTAGTGCTAATTGTGCCACGGTTTTGCACTTGGGCCTGAACGTGCTCGGCACGGGGTAGCTGGAGAGACAAGGGTGCCAACTTCGGTGTGATTAGACACGGGTTGAGGTACAAGCCTAAGACGTCCATGACGTGGCCGAAACCGGAAGTGCTATTGAGCCACCGGTGGGGTTCGGTCCGGAAGAACTAGTGAGCCACCGGGAACCCCAAGTGAATCATTGAGCATCTCTGCATTGGCATCTGTATGATCTGAGGTCACAATTTGCATGTGATGATTTACATTCTAGCAAGAAGTGTATGCTGCTTTTTAAATTAAGTGTAGACGTGTGTTGACTGAGTTTCGACTCACATATTTTTGGCTGATAGCCATTTCAGACCCTCGCCCGTGAGATGAGTACTTCAGGTGTGCGTTATGGCATCCCGATAGAGATAGAGAGGTGGGAGACTTTATACCCTGGTTTGGATAATACTGTATATAAAAAAGTAGAGTGTTCTGTCTGAGTAGACGAGGGAGGTTAGTTTTTGGTGCCCCTTAAGTTCGAGGCATGGTTGGAGCGGCGAGGTTTAGTAATTGGTGACCCCATTCCTAGTTTTGATGTGCGGATTCAGAGCAAGGACAGGTATGTACCCATAGAAGCTTTGAAGTACGAAGGTGAGGTCGTCGATCCAGAGTCGATGGAGGTTGAACTAGAGGAGTATTGGCCGATGGAGATAGACGGTCATGAGGACGACTGGTTTGTGGGTGAGCAGCCGGCCGATGACCCAAAGCAGATGTTGTCAACATCTGAGGAGTCCGACCCGGAGGAGTTATCATCCTCGGAGTGGAGTGGAGCTGAGTCAAAGTAGACGTAGCATTTGTTTATCTTTTTGAAAGTAGGAGACCCGGTACCATCTTTTGAGGGTGGTATATAAATGCCATTAATGATATAATATCAATGTTTAGTTTTTGTTGCGTTGTTGTCTCTCTATCTTTCTATCCTGAATGTGTGCATGTCAGGGGTTATGCGTTTTCGCTGTCGCATTTGTTGATCATCGTTTGGCCGCGACGAGTCCGGGGCCGTCGTCTATGTTAGCCAGGCGATGAGAGAATTGACAGGAGGCGGGATGTTGCGCGTCCGCCAGATTCGGAGGGTGACACACGGTGTCAATGGTGTGACCAGCATATAAAATACTTTCCTTTATACAGGTATCTGAATAACCCGTCGAGATGATATATGCCAGTCCTGCGTAAGCCAAAAAAGAGAGAGAAAACAACCAATCTGGTATTTAATTTAGTTACCCATGTAGCAGAGATAACGTCGGACTTATGGTTTCATCTCCCCTTGGCAATAAAGAGATCAATGAGCAATTGCAAGAGAAAAAAACAACTACCGAATCAAGGAATAGTTTGGGAGAAGTTTCTTCCAAGTTTCTGACGTGCGTTACTTGTGCGGATGGAACAATCTGCCAGCGTCACCTGCATAAATATCCAAAAAGGAACATGCGGTTTGCACCACGGTGAGAACGAGCAGCACCACAGCGGCAATCACAGAGATCCCAGACCACGGGTTGCTGAAGTATTGCCGGTTGAGGATGGATTTCCACCGGTAACAGGCAGCCTTCCACTGGTGCCACTGGGTCCGGCTGTACTCATTCAGGCTCTCGCATTGGCTTGAGTAGAAGAACTCTCTGGATTCCCACTTGGTCTCCTGGCACATGCCCTTGATGAGACTAGCCACCTCTTCCGTGCTCCCGAGCAAATTTTCCAAAATCCCACGGCTAATTAGAATGTCGACGTCTTTGGACGTGTTGATGAGGCTGTCCAGGAGAATGATGTAGCTGCTGATGTACTTGTACTCGTGGTGGCACTGCTCGTACGCAATCATGTTCCTGAAGTATGCCTCGGTCCACTCATGCACAACCAGGCGTTGCATCACGAGGTTCTGGTCGTTGAAGACGACATCGATCATGGTGGAGTCCCCCTCGCCCCGTATGAAATTAACACCGGCTTCTTGCAGTTCCTTTGCACTCCGAGTCAGCTTGAAATTCTTGGCCTGTCGGAACGTCACATCCCGCGTGAATGAGGGCAGCTGCAGGGCTCGCACGTAGTCCACTAGGTGCCCCACCTGAGTTCTTGTGTCTGCAAGCTCGTGCCCGCGCAAGACATCTTGGAAGTACTCATAGCTGAGCTTGAAGAATGTGACCTTGGTCTTCAATGCCGTGAGGTTATAGAGATTCTCGAGAACGAAGAACGGGACTTGGTTTTCCAGCAGCAGGACATCATGGAACACACCATTTTTCATCCACTGCTTGCTGAATATCTCGTCTTTCTCATCTTGGTGCTCGGGGTAAAGGTTCCTTATGAAAAGCTCAACGATAAAAACTGCATCCACTAAGATTATTTTGACAAGCTCGTCGCTGCTTTGGGTGAGATTCTCTTCGTAGCATTCCCGAATGCGGTCTTCCAATTCCTTGATGATTCTGGTACAAGCTAGGAGGTCGGCCTTGATGTGGCGGAGGAAGCCTTTCAAGTACCTCAGTTTGATCTCCTCCCTTGACTGAAGCACCGTCTTATCACGGTGAAACGGCCCGATGGAGACGACTTGAGGTGTGTAGGCCTCCTCGTTTGCTCTACGGAACTTCTCAGGCACTCGATAGATACAACACTCGGTGGACACGGGAGGCAAGTTGTTGATCTTCGCCTCTATGGCAATCGCGACTTCCTGGACAGTTTGACTCATTCCTAAACAAGTGAAAGAGAAAGATTACAAGCCCCGGAAACTTGATAAACGGAAACAGGTACATTTGGGCATGATTACACATGAATCACATGCGACGGTGATTTGGTGCCTAATGACAAGAATGAATGAAGCATACGTTCTATTTTTTCATTAATGAGACTTGTCGAGCACACTCGTGTTGAGTATAAAAGAAAAACGGAGGCGAAAACAAGATGAAATGCTGCTTTTTCTGGTCAGAAAACTCGCAGTGGTTCACGACGCGTTCAATCTGTTCTAGAAAGGGCGCATAGGCCTCCATCGACAGAATAATGTGATGTAATTTTGATTGTCATGAAGCAATCCCCGATCTCAAAAGATTCAACCACCGGTGCTCCGCTGTGTTTCTGTCCGTCAACTTTGGCCAAACTGGAAAAGTCGGTTCAGTTTCAGTAGGCCTTGAGCCTCAGCTAGTTGAGAAAATATCCGAAGAATCTGCAAAGCTTGCGAAGTGAATAATGAAAGACCGTGACCTCGCCAGAACTCTCACTGTCTTCGCAACAAAATCATTTTGCGGTCAAAATCGTGTGGCTGCAGATCATATAACTCTATAAATCTTGGCATAAGGATACTACAAGTTAATTGGCATAACTTTCATATGGCCCTTACTTAATTGGCATAACTTTTCTTCTTCTTTTTCTTTTTTCGCTCGTTTGAATACCAATTCGGTGAAAAACAGTTCATTTCATGCGTCTTTATGGCGATCCATTGTACATGGCTTTTTAAGCTAAAATTTGATTTCGCCATGGCTTTTCAAAACGAAGTGAAGTCCAATGAAATGTGGCATAACTCTTTCTCAATTGAAGCCTAACTGCAAATTGGGGGTTGGGGTTTCAGTTGGAGCTATGTAGCCCAGTTCGTCAAATTGAGGCAAAAACAGATAGTGAACGATAGCGTTTCTACACTATTTAGCTGATTGGACTTCTCCCGCGAGCCATGTAGCTTGATTAATAATAAATTAATGCCAACATTTGACTTTCTAGCATGGAAAATCGCCTATGGTACTTAAGTAAAAGATTTTTTTCAAAATTATGGCACTCAAGTGATCGAAAAGAAATTTATAGCTTTCAAGCGAGCCGTATAAAAGTTATGGCACTTGTGATAATTATTATTCTATAAATCTTATTAACACAAATAGTATAACCTTCTGTACTGTCGATTATCCTATGACTGTGCAGTAGAGCCGAATGCATACAGAATTCCTGTACTAATTTGAAGGTAAATGCAGCATATTGTCACTAAAACATAATGTTTTGTTCTGCAAAAGAAGCACCGATTGAAAGATGATGAGAGAAAAACAGAGGAGGATTACCTGAGATTCGAGATCGAGAATGCCTTCTTCCTTCTTGCTGTCATTGGAGAAGTCCCGTTTGCTACCCAGAATATATAGCGGGAAGCCATGAAAACCATGAACTATTGGAGGACAAAAGAAAGATATGATATTCTTTAATCTTCTATGAAGCAATTAATTTATAATTAAAAAAGAAAAACTACAACAGGACAGAGTTCTTTGGCTTCTTTGCCATTGAGATGAAAAGTTCTCCTCTTGGTCCAGCTTTATCTGGACTGTAAGTGAAGTTTTTGATGTAGAAAAAGTTAAAATTCTTTGGTCAGTATCACACTGCAACGAAGCAAGTATTTTATTTATTCTCGGTGATGCAACAGCAAATTCAAAATTCTTCTTGATTTCCATAAGACTTATTTTATAGTGACCGCTACCCATATGACACGTAAACAGAAGTTTATATTGTTCCAACCCTAGTGTTCAAACTCCAGGTTTAGTTGTCACGTATTTGCTTCTGAGATATTTAAAGTCTTTTATTCAGATAGAGAAAGATGTGTTGACACCTAAATTTTGATTTTTCCTACACAAAATTGAGATTTTTTTTTTAGTAAAGACACAAAATTGAGAATTAATTCTCATAAAAAATAATAATAATAAATATATATATTTCTCCATGCATTTTTTTAAAGTTTTTTGCGGCGGCGGCGGCAAAAATAGACAAGGTGCCAAGGTGGAAGAACTCCATGTACAGGCTCCGCAACATTGGGATCTCTGCCCACATCGACTACAGCAAGACGACGCTCACTGAGAGACACGATGTACTATCTGCTGCACGTATAAGTCAGCATATCTATCCAATGCAAAGTCCTTTTGCACGATAATAGCATGCACAGACTTCGTCAGTCTATCAACTATAATCCAAATCGAATCATTGCCTTTCTGACTCCTTGGCAAACCCTCACAAAGTTTATTATGATATGCTCCCATTTTCACTTTGGAATCTGGAGCGGCTACAACAGTCCACCATGCTTACAATGCTACGCTTTCACTTGCTAGCATGTTAAGCACTTCGCTACAAGCTTAGCTATATGAACCTTCATATCATTCCACCAATAACATTACCTCAAATTCTGTTAAATTTTTATGCTATATAGATAAATACTATAACTGCTACAATGCGCTTATGATAAGATTTCCTTCTTAAGACCTTCATCATCAGGCATGCACAATTATCCACTAAACTTCAGTATCCCATTCTCGACTACTTAGAAGTTGGCTTTCATTTTTCTTCAGTCATCTTGAAAAATCGTAAGATCCATCGACTGCAAAGCCTTAACTCTAGCGTGAACTTTTGGTTCAATCCTCAGAGCAACTATTAGACTTGATAGACGAATTACCTCTAGCTTAAAATTTAAACCTCACACTTCCTCCAGAAGAAACCAATCTCAGACTATCATCTGAGCAATCGCTGACTTCTAATTCAGCACATCTACGACCTTGTTAGACTTACCCAGATGGTATAGAATCTCAAAATCATAATCCTTAAGAAGTTCCATCCAACGACTTTATCTCATGTTCAAAGAAACTTCAGACTTTTGTCACTGCTATTGACCTCGGTCAATCCATGACTGCTTCAATCTTCGTAAGATCTATAGAAATCCCTTTGGCAAAAATCACATGACCAAGAAAAGCTACATGAGTTAGCCAAAACTTGCATTTAATGAACTTGGTATATAACCTATGCTCTCTAAGTGTTCGTAATATTGTCCTCAGATGTTGCTCATGCTCCTCATAATTCCTTTAGTATACCAAGATATTGTCAATGAATACAATGATAAATCGATCCAAATACTCCTTGAATACCTATTTCATCAAATTCATAAAAGCAAAAGGGGTCTTTGTTAGACCAAATAGCATTATAGTGAATTGTAGTGACCAAAACACATTCAAAATGCTTTCTTCAATATATCCTTTTTCTTAATCTTCAACGGATGATACCTCCTTCGTAGGTCTATCTTGAAAAAAAATCGAAGCTCCTTGAAGTTAGTTAAACAAATTGTCGATCCTTGGCAACAGGTACTTATTCTTAATAGTTACCTGATTGAGTTGCCAATAATCAATACAAAGTCATAACAATTCATCCTTTTTCCTTAGAAACAACATCAATACTACTCATGGCGAAGCAATAGGGCAAATGAATCCTTTGTCAAGTAACTCTTGTAATTGTACCTTCAGTTCCTTGAGTTCCAACAACGCCATACGATCAGTGCCTTAAAAATCAGCTTCATTTCAAGAATTAACTCAATCACAAACTCTATTTCCCTTTCCAATGATAATCATGATAACCCTTGCAGAAAGACATCAAAAAACTCATATACCATCATGATGTCCTCCATTCTTGGTTCCTAAAATGATGTGATAACCATAGTTCCCAAATAGTCTTGACAACAATTATCTAATAGGTGAATTGCCTCCAGCGACAAAACTAAAGGAATTCTCCTTGATTTCCAACAATCTCAAAATAATCCCAATCCAAAGGGTTAAACTAAATTGTCTTGCGAAGATAATCCATCATATCTCGTTGCTTCATGAGCTAATCTATACCAATAATGACATCAAAGACATACATCACCAATAACATGAATCTATCTTTTTCCTGCGACCACCTATAACCGACTTACAACCAGAACATCCTACCACAATCAATACATTCTCCTTAAGCAATGTAGAAATCTTAAAAGACCATTCTCAACGATTTCGAACTTAACCCTGCCAAATTAACAAATTGCTCAGTAACAAAAGAGTACTTGGCTCTTGGATCAAACAACGCATAGGCTATATGATCATGCAAGAAGACCATACTTGTAACGGCCAATAAGTCCTTCGCCTCTTTTCGGGTGATAGCATATACACTTCATTGCACTAGAGGTCGTTTCAAATTGACTTGCGGAGCGTTCCCTTGTAGCTCTCCTCCTTTCTACAGAGCTTGGACTCCCATTGATCTCTGTGGGCAATTCCTTACTTGGTAACCGTGCTGACCACACCAAAAACAAGCACCTGTCTTCAAAGGGCACGAGGCGCTTCCATGCCTCTGACCATAGAGTTGGCACTCACCATTGGTGTTGTATGCTAGCTTCCCCACAACATTCATTCCATTCGGTGGGATGGGATGTTTTCCTCCTAACATCAGCCTCTTCCCAAATGTACAATTATCCCTAGTAGGAGGTGCAAACTGTGATCCAAATGTAGCTACCATTTTAGTCATGTTCCTCTCCACAAACTAGGCCCTCTCATATAGTTCGTTATAGTTCGTTATAGTTCTTGAGATTCAATGGCACTAGCAGATACTTTACCTCGGGCTTCGATCCATCTTGAAATTTCTTTGCCCTATCCATATGGTCTTTAACCATCCTTGGTATATACCTCGACAGTTCAGGGAATTTCACGTTATACTGATCCACTAATATCTGATTCTTTTGAAGATACAAGACCTCATCTAACTTTTTACTCCCATGTACAATCAGAGAAGTATTTTTCATTAAAAGCTTCAATGAAGCCATCCCCCACTAAAACCATACCTTCAGGAAAGATCATTCCTCGTGTAGCTCCCACTATGTACTAGCATTATCTTACAATTGGTAAACAGCTAGTGTTGTTACCTTGTCTTCCTCATAACATCTTAACAGGGCGAAGGCCTTCTCTAACTCCTTGATCCATAAGGTTGCAGCCTCTAGAAATTGCTCCACCATCTTGTGCATCGACTACCCGCTATTCCCGATTCCAGCCAACAAGTCTTCATTTGGGGCGATAGCGCCAGCAGCAACTTATTCCTTACTTGCTGCCCTATAATGTCACTCAAGGATTCGAAAGTGTGACGTCCTTAATTCATGCATAAGAGGACAAAGAACTTGATGAATTTTGGACCACTTTCTTTTACTCTTCTTCTCTTCTTTGGCCGGCTAAATCAAGCCCACGTGCCCTCTTAAAATTTCTACTGGTGCTCTTTAAAAGAACCATGAACTAGAACCTAATCCTTCATGAGAGTTGCGGCTGCTCTGCTCCACTCACTCGGCTAAGCTTTTTCCCCATGCAAATAAAACAAATTGACATGATTTGTTTTGACCATTAACCCTACTATTCACGTGGGAAATCTCTTCACCAGCTAGCTTCCCCTTCTTTCTTCTTCTTCTGGTATGGTTTTCATTTGGCCTATGCTGGAAAAATTTGATGCTGCTACGTGTGCTTGCTTCCCTCAATCTACTGCTGCCGCGTATCCCTCGTAGCTGCTTGAATTTGCTATTTGTTACTGCGTTTTTGCTTCTCTGCTGCATTTTTCTCAGGCTGTAGCTCATTTTTGTGGCTACTGTTGTCTTGGTTAGTTGTTGCTGCCCCATTCTTCTCTCTCGGCTACTTGACCTTCAGCTGATAAAAATTTCTGCTGCGTCTTTCTCCTCTAACTTCAGCTGCTACTGCTCCTTTTTCTTCTTCTTTCTTCCTTTAGCTTGTTGTCTCCGGATGGTTCGTTGCTGCTGTGTCATCATGCGTCTTCTTTTGACTAAAGCTGCTGGACCTGTTGCTACTATTTTTCTCCTCTGATTCTCGGGTGCTCGCGTTCCAGCACGCGCACCTGGAGGAAATCGGCTCGTTCGGGGTCGTCCGGTATCCAAATCGAGCTCCGTTTTCGCCTGTGTACTCGTAAGACTTCAAACTTCGATATTCTAGAAGCGGATCAGTGAAAAACCACCTAGAAAATTCCCAATTTTGATTCAAAGTTGACCCTGATTTGTCCGTGTTTGTTTGTAGCTAATTCCTCACCCTCTTGGCTGAAGTTGCCTTGCTCGAAGCTCGATCAACATCGTCCATGGCCCGAGCTGGAAGTTGTATTTTTAGATGAGCACATTTCTAGACTTGACTTAGAATGTCGAGAATGCTAGGGACTAGTAGGGAAAATTTTATAATGAAAAATATTAAATTTCTTGGACGTCAAATATCGATTATTTATTGCTGATCATAGGGATCAATCAGTAATTTTTGTGGACTCTAGTAATTGTCCCATGTGCCAAATTGCTTGTCTTTGAGCCTAGGTGACTTAGAATGGAAACCAGTCCTAGAATGTGAGCTTTTACGACATGAAGTACCTGGTTATTTTATTTGATTTATTTCGAGTTGAATTGTGTACTCCGGTGAAAAATCTTGAGAAATGCATGTGGCAAAGTTGACTTGCATGAGTGTTTATGGGATGGGCCAATTGAGAATTCTGTTATGTTCACATTGATCTACATACTTGCATGAGATATGTGCATTTGGCAGAGTGTGTAGAACCGTGCGGGACGGCCCGGCAGTGTCTAGGGGGCCATCGGGAATGTAGGGTGATAAGGATGTGCCGATCGTAGTGCTAATTGAGCCACGATTTTGCACTTGCGCCTGAACGTGCTCAGTACGGGGTGGCTGGAGAAACAATGGTGCCAACTTTGGTGTGATTAAACACGAGTTGAGGCACGGGCCTGAGACATCCATGACATGGCCGGGATCGGGAGTGCTATTGAGCCACCGGTAGGGTTCAGTCCGAAAGAGCTAGTGAGCCACTGGGGATCCCAAGTGAATCATTAAGCATCTCTACATTGGTATCTGTATGATCTGAGGTCACAATTTGCATGTGATGATTTACATTCTAGCAAGAAGTGCATGCTTCTTTCTAAATTAAGTCTAGACGTATGTTCATTGAGTTTCGACTTACATATTTTTTGCTGATCGTCATTTCAGATGCTCGCCCGTGAGATGAGAACTTCAGGTGTGCGTTATGGCATCCCAGTAGAGATAGAGAGGTGGGAGACTTTATACCCTGGTTTGGATTATACTATATATAAGAAAGTAGAGTGTTCTGTTTGCGTAGACGAGGGAGGTGAGTTTTTGGTGCCCCTTAAGTTCGAGGCATGGTTAGAGCGCGCGAGGCTTAGTATTCGGTGACCCCATTCCTGGTTTTGATGTGCGGATTTAGAGCAAGGACAGGTATGGACCCATAGAGGCTTTAAAGTACGAAGGTGAGGTCATCAATCCAGAGCCGATGAAGGTTGAGCGAGAGGAGTATTGGCCGATGGAGATAGACGGTCATGAGGACGACTAGTTTGTGGGTGAGCAGTTGGACGAGGACCTAGAGCAAATGTTGTTGACACCCGAGGAGTCCGACTCGGAGGAGTTACCTTCCTCGGAGTGGAATGGAGCTGAGTCAGAGTAAACTTGGCATTTGTTCATCTTTTTAAGAGTAGGAGACCCGGTACTATCTTTTGAGGGTTGTATATAAATGCCGTTAATAATATAATATGAATGTTTAGTTTTTGTTGCGTTGTTGTCTCTCTATCTTTCTATCTTGCATGTGTGCATGTCAGGGATATGCGTTTTTGTTGTCGCATTTATTAACCATTGTTTGGCCGCAACGAGTCTTGGGCCGTCGCCTATGTTAGCCAGGCGATGAGAAAATTGACAGCATGCAGGATGTTGCGCGTCCGCCGGGTTCGGAGCGTGACAGAAAGTGTGTAGAGTCCCATCTACTTTAGGATCCTCCTGAGCTGCTCTTTCTTTGGGCACCCTCGCATTACAATTGCTCATCCTACAGAGCCTTACAGGCTCCTCATCACCCAAAAGCAAATGAGAACTCAGAACTACAACCTAAAAGTCAATTAATAATCACATGCCCAGGGTTTTAATCATACTAACTATCCCAAAACCCAGCGCACCTTATCACTTTAGGCTGTGACCAAGCAAATTAAGTTAACCCTACTTTAATACTACGAAAGGGTGTAACACCCCAATACACTATCTCAAGGCGACTCCTGGGTATATCGTCAAGCGATTCATTTTATCTTTCAATTAAGTGCATGCGGAACGTTCTACATCCCCAGATAAATTTAAAAACAGGGATAGAAGCAGGAAAACCAACAATCAACAATTGTAAAAGCTCATTTTATTTATCTATCATTAACCCTGGAAACTGTGCATCGACAAGCCCTACTCAAAGCCACTTCCATTGACCATTCAAAAAGATATTAGGTCAGGTCGGTGTTAATTTTACTCCAAACTACTCCAAAAAGGGGTCTACGCCTTCACTCCTCTCTCAAGCCTAATAACTAGCCAAGATGTCAAGGTTCTCATCTAGGTTTGATTTCAGATTCTCTACCTCGCTATTAAGAGTATCCATGTCCATAGGATTCCAAGTATAGATGGTCGGGTTCGCAAGGGGTGGTTCGTCAAAACCATGGATCGATCCAAAGAAAACATCCCCACAATGAATAAACCAAGCTTTAAAGCAATAAGGTATGTAGTGCTCCTAGAATCGATTCAAATTAGGCATCGGATGTGCAGCGATGTCAAGGGTTTAGTCTATGGGCATCCCGAACCAAACTCGCCGAAGTTCCATGACTATGATTCTAAAAGCATTTAACAACAACAAATGAGATATAAAATATCAATAAGTGAACGCCCTAAGCTCAAATAGGGGGCTGATTCACTTAGGGCAACCTAAACATCAGGTTGAAGTCGATGATAGATCAAGAGCATGCGACTCTCGCAATGCTTTAGCTATCACATGAATAAACACATAACTCAATTAATACATACAAACTTACCCCACCTTAGGCCACACAATACAATAATCAACATGGTATCTAAACCACACAAAAACCAAAGTACACAACCAAAGCACACATTACAGTATCTCATGCACTATGCAACATATGGGCTCTGGTTATTACCAGGGCACTCCCAGCATACTAGGCAATTGATGCTCAGCACACTAGGCAGTTAGTGCTTTTCTAGCATGAACAGGTTTCGCCCCACCTGATTGAGCATGACAATCGATAATCCCTTGGTACGCTCGGGATAGATATATTAGGCATTTCTATAGGGAGCATCAATCGACAATTTGCTACAACCGGCATCCAACTAGCCTAGCAGCATAAACTGTCATGTGACTAATAAGTCATGTGATTTCGATTGGTGCGGCATGAACATATCAGGCTTATCCAACATGTGTTCATGCAAGCACATCATATAGACATACCAATTCTTATCTTTGCATTTAACCTAATGCAAACATGATCTTGCTCAAACCTTGGCGTAAAGCCATTTTCATACTCAAAAGATGTAGTCGAAAAGTCACATTTGATCATGCAAATATTCTTTTTTTGATAAACACGGTACTTCACCATGTGTGATTACTTATCGGGTTCGCATAAAAATAATCAAGGTATTTAGTAATCAACAAATCAGCACCTAATAATGACCCAATAATAATACTTATTTAATAATTTAAACAATTAATCATTCGGGCCACAGTTAATTAACCTAATTGTAATTAATTAACACAGTTATAATTAATTAAGTCCTTCTTAATTAATTAACCCAACTATTTAACTAACCTTGCATCAGTTAATTAGTCCTACAATAATTCAGCCAACTTCAATTAATTAACCCGACTATTGTTAATTAATCTGACTACATTGAATTAACCCAACTATAGTTAATTAATTCGCTCACAATTGACTAATTCATCATCAATAAATTAATCTTACTATGATTAATAAAAAGTAACTATAGTTTAAGAAAGTAACCATGGTTAATCCATAAAGTAACTATAATTAAATATTTGAACATGATTAACCATGAAGTAACTACAGTTAAGATAAAGCAACTATAGTTAATATTGAAATAACTACGATTAATTAACCTAACCAAAGTCAATTAACCCAAATATAGTTAATTAATCTAACCATAGTTAATTTAATATCTAGTCCAATATTAACCCTAATTAATCACGATTAGCACTAATCTAATCTAACCCTAAATGCAATTTACCGCCTAATTGAGGTTTAGAATGTTAACTTACAAGCTAATTATCCGGCAGCGGTGGCACGACAATGTTGGCAACAGCGATGACGACGATAGCGACTACGATGGTGACGGCAATAGTGGATGGCACGGCACAAGCGCTCAAGCAACTTAGGCATATGGGCAACGACGATGGTGGATGGCGCGGCGAACAATGGTGGCATGCAGGTAGCTCAGTGGGGTGGTTGTTTGGGTGGTTTTGGGGCAGCTTGTAACAATACACCGCAAACAACAACAATGTACAGATGGCCGATGGTATGCGGGCAACAATGGTGCACGGCCACGTAGGCAGACAGGGGGACAAAGGATAGCACAGCTCACGATGGATAGCAACACGACTCGTCGTGGACAGCGGCGAATGGTGCAATGGGTTGCTCGACAAATGGTGGTGATGCACAGACGTGCGATAGTAATCTGCATCAATGAACAATGGACAACGACGGAGCTTGGATGGCACAAAAATTGGAGATTAAGGGAAAAAAAAAAGGGAAAGAGTTGGCCGTGAAAGGGGGAAGAATAGGGGTGGTGGCTAGCCAAGGGAGAAGGGAAGAGAGAGGGGAGGAAAAAGTGGGGCCTAAGGGTTTATTTGCTCATTAATGCCTTTTGTCCCATTGTAATTAATGCAAGGGCATTTTGGTCACTTCACCAAAGGATAGTTTAGTCATTTTGAATAAAGGTTGAGGGTATTTTGGTCATTTGGCATCAAGGAAAAATGGCAATTTTGTAAAAAGGGCAAAATGGTAATTTCAAGGAAAAGGGTAAAACGGCAAATTAACCTTTAGGGGAAAAATGGTAAATTCACTTTTAAGGGGCTAGGGCTAGGCTTAGAGCCTACTAGTCTTGATGCTATGTTACAACAACATGATTAACCCGACATGCTTAATTCTACTCGATTACCCTAGTTCGACTATTGACCCTTAATCCTTGAAAATCCAATATTATTTAACTAACAAACGACCGAATTATTGAGATGTCACAACTTTGATTTCTAAAGTGAACTAATTGAATTTTCCAATTCAAGAATGTTCATACGAATGGTGCCAAAATGGTGTTAGTTGAAAAACTAATGTAATCAAGTCCCCAAACCTAAATTCCTAGTTTGTAGAAAATAAAGTATTCTCCTAATACTTTATCTAAATATATAATCTACAAACTAAGAAAACATTAGTGGTTGCTCCAAAATTTAAAAATCTTTTGATAAAAATCATATGAACCTAAGTTATGATTCAGTAGGGCTTGGGAGATTCTGCATTAAGTTAGTTAATTCATTGAATTAATCTAATAATCCAATAACTTGAAATTTCCAAATTTTAGGTCACGACATATATATATATATATATATATATATATATATATAGACACACACACATGCCCTTATTTACTCTTCTGTTTCCTTACTTTCACTAATTTCTTATGATTGACAACATAACAATACTCAGTAAGGAGAATAGACAAATTCAGAATGACTCAAAATCACTTCTGAAATCTAATTGAAAGGGAACGACCTGATAGATGTGGCTTTTGGTCGATAGATTTCATCATTGCTGGGATATCACTTGATGTCGATTCTTATATGGTCAAGCTTTCTTCTTATTAGCTTCTTGATGCCTCTATCAAACTTCATAATTCTCAAAACAACCTCTTTTTTTGCTGATGGTCATTAATGTCCCATGAATAAGCAATACTTGTTTTCCGCCAGATTCGAGTCCTCGTTCAATTCCGACAACATGATAGAAGCAGCAGTTCCAACTTGAGAATCCATATGGTAATTATCCTTAATAATGTTGGAAATTCGTTAGATAATATGAAACTAACAACTATAGGAAATATGTTGGAAAAGACAAGAAAAATAAGAACAATAGTTTGACGCGTGCAAGCACTCTCCTTAAGGATAATTTCGCCCTTGGAGTACGAAACTTAGTGCGATAGGCTTCTTGCGACTATCCTCCCAAGATACAATAGACCAGACCTTCCTCTATACTCCGCACTGAAAATTAGAAAAAAAAACAAAAAACAAAAACAACATTATGTGTATAACTCAATAAAGAAGAAAGTGAAAGAAGGGAAAAACTTTCTTGTTATAAATTGGTTTATATGTTTCAAGACTGCCATTTGAAGCTTTCTTTTTATATGCAAAGAAAAAGTACCATTAGGAAACCGTTATAATGTTGTTATATAATAATGGAGGTTTTATGATGAAATTAATGAAACATTACAAAGTCGTTACATGACCATTAGAAAGCCATTATACAACCGTAGCAAAACCGTTACAAAATGAAAACTTAATAGGCAATCATAATTGTTATCAAAACCAATAGAAATATTTCAAAACTACCGAAATATCCAACATTAAGTCCTACGATTCATGCACAGATGATATACCTTGTTTAGTCTGATGTGACTTGAGTGGCTTGTTATGAGAATGAGCATGGAATAACCATCATCGTTGCCTATACACTGATGTATTTATCCTCACTAATTTAGAGCACACCCATGATGGATAAGCCGAGGCATGGTAAAGATCTTTATTCTATTCCCATGAATTGGTGGGAACCATACCCCATTAGTCTACATGAGTCTTGGCGAGTGACGAGTAGGGAATAATACTCACCTATGTATATCGATGAGCTACTACGTTGTATTTACGCATCATAAGATCAGAATGTTCATCTGTATGCATGAATGTTGACTAAACGTCGGTTCATGGCATCTACTTTTTTTCATTGCACGCGTGATTTTAGTATGCATTGATCACATCATTTTAAATGAACTTCAATAATACCATGATTGCCCTATTGATACAGATATGTGATATTACCCGCAGATTGATACTGTGGTAGAGCGGTGGGTAGATCTCCTAGTTTAGAACCTACAACTTCATTTAATAAGCTTACCCTCATTCCAAGATATTTTACAAATTGGTCAAGTTTAGAACTCAGGGAGACTTTGGGCTAAAAGTAAAGTTGCGTATTTTGTACTGAGTGTTTATAGTAATAAATTAATATATGTGTATAATATTTGAGGACACATAATCTATTCATTTGAGATTAAAATTGGATGAAAAATTCAAGTCATGACAACTCATAATAGGGAAGGTAATGTCAAGTCATATTAATGTTAAGTAGATAAGTTTACACACACGTTGCCTCTACATCCATTTTTTTTTTCCAATTGATCAAAAGAAAGATCTTCATTTCATATCAAGGAGATATGCATCACTTCAAAATAAAAATAAAAATCTCACAAAGCAAGTAAATCTGAAAAATAAATCAACTTGGTATAGAGTATAGAAACTCGCTCATTACACAAGGACAGATATGTCATAGCATCCAAGCACAACCGGAGTTCAATCACCAAGTCTCACATTATCAATGATGAGCACACATCGAGATATCCCTCTTCAGTAGCTATAGCTTTGCCAAAAAGCGGTTCGTGCTAGGTTCAGCATCCTCAGCATCATCGCCATATAGAGGTAAGAATAACATAAATAGGTTCAGAAAGTACAAAAAAACTCATTGTAAATTTCATATCTATATCTAGATCAGGATAGAAGAGTACCTAAATCTAGTCTAACTCTAGATTGAGGAGAATAACTACAAAACAGATACCGGTTAATTACAAAATCACTTTCAGGTAAACTAATTGCCGAAAGTAGCAACAGATGAGCCTCGAAGACTCGCGAAACACTCGATAATCTAAAGAAAGCACCCGAAATCGAAGTGGAAGTCAAGGCCATAGCTAGCAAGCATATCCGAAAAGAGCGTATATCCACGAAATCATCAAAGGAGTCTAAAATATAAATAGATAGAGCAATAGAAGAGAGGGAGAATGAGAGGGAAGGGGGGGGGGGGGGGGGGGGAGAGAGGGGGCGGGGTCCCCCCTCTCCCTCAAGAGAGTAAGCTTCAGGAAGAAAGGAGGTTGGCGGCGGCTTGGAGGAGAGGAAACCCTAAAGCGTCTGCATTTGATGCCTGGCTGTTGGAACCGCAAACAACTTTATAGTTCCGTTCTCTGCTTCGACACCCAGATTCATGAACTGTGAGTTGAGGAATCGAGATCATCTCGAGCGAGAGAAGACATGGAAGCCAATGCATGATTATTGGCTGGATCTTATAAGAGGAACGAGTTGGTTTGGATACGCCACGACTCTGACAGTGCGGTTCGTCTCTATCTTCATTTCTGTTAAGTGTTTTTTGTTTGCTTCCGAACTTCTTCTTTTGCTTTGATTTTGGTTCGTTCGATTTGGTATTTGAAGTTAGCAGTCTAGATCCTGGCATTGCTGTTGGATTTTCGTTTCAAGGCTCCATGAATTGTTGGAAGCTTCAGCGGTGTAGCCTACTTTTGGAAGAGCGGTCGCTTCTTACAAGCATTAACGTAAAGATCGAGTATTTCTTATAATTAGTGATCTGTGAAAGAATCTGCATTCTCTGTTCCTTCCATTAGTTTGAGACATTTTATTTCCTTGGTTTTAGTAATGCCTTGTATATTACCACTTGCGCCTACGGAGCAATCTCCGGGCGTCACCAGCGTAAGTGTCCAGAAAGGAACACGCCGTTTGCACCAAGGTGAGGATAACCAGCACCACGGCGGCGACCACGGAGATCCCAGACCATGGGTTGTTGAAGTAGTCTCGGTTGAGAATGACCCTCCACCTGTACCAGGCAGCCTTCCACTGTTGCCACCAGCTCCGGCTGTACGCGTTCAGGCTCTCACACAGGCTCGAGTAGAGGAACTCACTGGAGTCCCTCATGGTCTCGCTGTACATGCCGTTGATGAGACGAGCCACGTCGTCCATGCTGCCGAGCTGATTTTCCAGAATTCCGCAGCTGATTAGGATGTCTATGTCTTTGGGCGTGTCGATGAGGCTGTCCAGGAGAATGACGTAGCTGCTGATGTGCTTGTATTCGTGGTGGCACTGCTCGTACGCAATCAAGTTCCTGAAGTACGCCTCGGTCCACTCGTGCACAATCAGGCGCTGCATCACAAGGGTCCCGTCCTTAAAGACGACATCGAGCAGGGAGGAGGTTTCCTCGGCCGGTCTGAACGTAACGCCAGCCTCTTGCAGCTCCTTTGCACTCCGAGTCAGCTCGAATTTCTTGGCCTGTTTGGGCGTCACGCCCTGCGGGAATGAGGGCAGTTGCAGGGCTCGCACGTAGTCCACTAGGTGCCTCACCGGCATTCCCGTGCTTGCAAGCTCGTGCCCGTGCAAGACATCTTTGAAGTACTCATAGCTGAGCTTGAAGAATGTGACAGTGGTCCTCAATGTGGTCAGGTTATAGAGATTCTCGAGGACAAAGAACGGGACTTGGTTTTCCAGCAGCAGGACGTCGTGGAGCACCGCGTTGCTCATCCACTGCTTGCTGAATATCCCGTCGTTCTCATCTCGGTACTCGGGAAAATGGTTCCTTATGAAAAGTTCAACTACAAAAACTGCGTCCACTAAGATCATTTCGACCAGCTGGTCGCTGCCTTGGGTGAGATTTTCTTGGTAGCATTGCCGAATGTGGTCTTCCACTTCGCCAATCATTCTGGTACAAGCTAGGAGGTCGGCCTTGATACGGCGGAGGAAGCCCATCAAGTATCTCAGTTTGATCTCCTCCGTCGACTGAAGCACTGTCTTATCACAGTGGAACGGCCCGATGGAGACGACTTGAGGTGTGTAAGCCTCTGCTTTTGCTCTGCGGAACTTCTCAGGCACCCGATAGATGCAACACTCAGAGGACATGTGAGTCACGTTGTTCATCTTCGTCATTATGGTGAGTGCGACTTCCTTGACAGTCTGACTCATACCTAAACAAGTGAGAGAGAAAGATTACGAGCCCATGAAACTAGAAAGAGTAAATAGGAACATTTGGGAATAATTCTATCGACATTCATTCATGTCGCGGTGATTTGTTACCTAATGAAGAGAAAGAATACGAGCCCATGTTCTGATTTTTTCCCATTTGACGGGATTCGAGTCCCGTCAAAAATACGAACAAAGCCATAAACGACATGAAAATGATGTTTTTTTCTTGTAAAACAGGAGACGCTGCGGCTCGCAGTGCATTCAGTCTGGTCTAAAAAACGGCGCAAAGGTCTACATCGACAGAATAACGTGATCTGATTTTCATTGCCTTGAAGAAAACCCTGCTCTAGAAAGTTTCAACCTGCGGCGCTCCGGTGTGTTTCTGCCAGTCAAGTTTGGGCGAATCGGGCAAGTCCTTCAATTTCAGGAGGCCTTGTGCCTCAGCTAGTTGATGAAGAATCTGCAAAGCTTGAGAAGTGTTGAAACAAATACGGAAGAACGAACACAGAACACAATGATTTACGTGGTTCGATCACAAAATGATCTACGTCCACGGGCGAGACAAAACAAAATTCCACTATATAGATCAAAGAGTACAGATTTTCAGAGGTTTATTATATCAACATTAACCCTATAAGAATAAACTTTTCTGCAGTATAAATAGTGTCCCAAAAAAATTTTCTCGGGGGCTCCACCCCCGAACCCCCATAGAGATCCATTTACTCCTCCAAAGAGATCCGGAGCAAAGTGAACAAATCTCAAACTTCCCCTTCTCATTTTTTTTTCTTCTTCACTTTGGGCCGCACAAGTAATATATCAAAGTCGGGTAATGAACTGGATCGGGTACATAAAATTCAAGACATATTCAACAAGAAGGGAATAAGGAAAAACCGTCAGGTCCCTGGAGTTCTCACCCCGTGCAACAAAGTCAATTTACGGTATAAATCACATGGCTGCAACAATAATAGGAGATCTTAACTACCAAAAATCTTGCTGGAACACGCATAATCTAACCTTCTATCTCTTGGCTGTTCTACATGCAATGAATAAAGTCGAATGTATTCGTAGATCTTGTACCATTTGATTTGAAAATAGTTGCAGCATGTGGCCACTAGACATAATGCTGTGCGTCTGAACAAAAAGCACCGAGTTGAAAGATGTTGGAGAGAAAAATTTTAGAAGGCTTACCTGAGATTCGAGATCGAGAATGCGTTCGCCCTTGTTGCTGTCATCAGAGAATTCTGGTTTGTTACCCATAAATATAAAGTGAGAAACCATGAAAGCAGTAGCTATGGGGAGACCAACGAAAGATCTGATATTCTTTAACCTTCTATGAAGCATTATTATCCTATACACACGGAAAAAAAAAAAAAAGGTCTACCATTGCCATGCACCGCAAAAAGAAAAGATAAGGGGAAAAGAACAGAGTTACTAGGTTTCTTTGCCATCAAGCCGAAAAGATCTCCTCTTGGTCCAACTTTATCTAGACAGTTATAGAAGTTTTTGATGCAGAAAAAGCGATAATACTTTGGCCACGATTACACTGCAACGCTGAAGTATTCTAGTTGTTCTCAATGAGGCAAGAGCAAAAGCAAAAGCAAAATTCTTCTTGTCGTAGTGTTTGTTCTATGGTTACATTCACCCTCAAGACTAATTTAAGGCTTATGACAGGGATTAGCTCCCCTGTGCTTGTTTTGTATCAATAATTTATTGACAATAGATACTTTTAGATGGAACATTATGCCAAGGTTTTTTGGGAATTAATGGTTTATTGATTAGCTCCCATTCCTTGATCGGTTTGTTGTGGTTTACTTTGATGATATTGTGGAACCGAACCCTTGAGGATCACATCGGATATCTTAGGATGTCTTAGGATATCTTAGGAAGCCTTCCAAGTGTTACAGGGGAACAACCTGTATTTTAAGCACAAAAAATGCACGGTCCCCAGCGAGAGGTACCGTTCCTTGGCCATGTCGTTGGGGGAGGTCAGGGACTATTGGATTCAGCAAAGATCCAGTAATCCTGGGATAGGAGCCACCGACCAAGGAGATGGAGCTGTGATGGCTCCTTGGTCTCACCAACTACAATTCATCCAGAGTTACTCAAGCATCGCCGTGCCACTCACATACATGCTAAAGGGGAGCCGTGGGATTGGACGGATTGATGTCAAAGAAGAAGGATGTCGGCAGTGGTGCAGTACCTTCGTCATTATTTCTTGGGCTTGGGTTTCATCGAGACGGATAACATTGCAAGGACCTACTTCTATACATAGAAGAAGCTCGACCCAGAGCAAGCATGATGGCAGGATTTCCTTGCAGAACTCGACTACACGACAAAATATAAGTCAGGGAATGCCAACTCTGTGGCTAATGCGCTCAGTCGAAAGATGGAGCTAACCCAAATACCCATGGACGGACCAAACTAAAGAAGGGCTACAGCGTGACACCACTGCTAAAAAGCTCTTCTTGAGCATGAGCGAGAGGACAAGACGAGGCAAGTTCTGTATGAAGGCGATTGGCTCCACACTAAGGAGCAACACCTACATGTGCCCCTTGTACGAGAAGCTGCAGAAGGAGGTACTACGCAAGTGCCACGATTCCCGGTGGATGGGACATCCAAGGATCCACTGTACTGTGGAACTTGTGAGGGATTGAAATTTTTGACCCCGCCTATGCGACAACGTTGAAGTGTAGGTGAAGATGTTTCTTGTGTGCCAAGCAGAGAGGATGGAACAGCGACGACTGGCTGGGCTTGTCGAATCAGCTTAAAATTTTAAGAAAAAAAAAAGCTAAAACAAAAAAGGATGCAGACCTTGGTAGTGAGGGCTTGCAGTGTCGTTATCAATCCCAGATTGTGTTTTTTTTTAATAGCTTTTTTGATTAAATTTTTAAGCTTATTTTTCAATTTATTTTAAATAAAAAAAATTCATTTTCATTTTTTAATATTTTTTCAATTTTTATCCTTTTTTAAATTTTTAGTTTTTTTATTCATAATAAGTAAGAATATTCACTATTTTAGTGAATCTGTCGAATATTTCTTTTGCTGTTTCTTCAAGCCTCATTTTGGAGGCTTCGTATTGGCCAAAGAGAATGCTGATTTTGGTTTCCTTGGCTCTGGCAGTTCCTTCGTAGGTCACATGCAACTTATCACATATTTCCTTTGAAGAAGGACAATCTACAATGCGGTTATATTTAGTAAGAGATAATCCACAATAAAAAAAAAATTAAACAGCATTAGCATATAGAGCATCTATTTTTGCTAATTTAGCTACAGAGAGAGCAACAGTGGGAGTAGTGTTCTTTTTGTTGTCCCATGTCTTCAAATTTGCACCGCCTAATGTATTTGCAGTGGGATCAACTCCTCTTCCCATATCTGCGAATCTTAGCATCTAGGAAATGCTTTGAATTTATTTTGCCAATCGTTATACTCCTTTCCATCAACATATGGTTATTACTTCCTCTTTCAATGAAAATTGGGAGAAAATTGCTAGTCCTAAATATCGGTAGCTCAGAAGTAATAACACTTCAAAATAAAGAGCACCAAGTTTTGATACCAATTGTTGGAGCTAGCATTGTCACCTAAAATAGGTGAATGGGTGATCACAAAAACTTGTTCTAAAATGTCATAGAATTAAAACAAACAAGTTCAGAGGTTAATTTAGAGCATGATCAAAATAAATTCTAAGATGACTTCAGAGTTTGACTGCACACAATTCAACTATCACAAAAAGAAGCATAGAGAGATTAAGGGATAGAGAATTTTGCACATAGATTTTATAGTAATTCAGCTCTGTTCAAGCCTACGTCCACTTCTTCACACTCACAGCCAATCAGCTAGATTTTATTAGTAAATTGCTCAAAGATTACAACTCAATGATGATTATTGAGCCAATAGACTTTTCATGTAACACTCTCTCACTTGGATATGAACCTCTAAGTATTAAAGTGTTTGGATCAAGAATATATATAAAGGATGTTGAAGCTTTCTTGAACTCTAAAATTATAGATTCCACACTCTCTCTTTCTCTTCAGTTTTGAAATCTCCTTTTATACTCATTTACCTTCAAGGTAGTCGTTGCAAAATCTCTAGAGGATTACTTTCCAAGCTTTCGTTTGGACGAAATTGTATACAAAGTTTTTCATAGCCATTAAGATTGAAAATTAGAATGTCCCATTAGATTAGATCGCCCATATAATTATGATCTAGGTTTCCAAAGATAGAATTCTTCGTTTGGTAAATCATGCTCTTCTTCCTTAATCCATGCTCTTGAATGACCTTCATGATTGATAATATTGAAGAACAACTTCAACTTGATTTGCTAGTTGTTCTAATAATATAGTATCTCACATATATTATCTCAAAAATATCAAATGATAATCTAATCATTGCATTTGAAGTACTCCCTCAAAGCTAAGCTCCTTAACATACCTTTTGAGCCTCGCCTAATAGACTCAATCCTTTGTAACTATTCTTTAACAATTGTATGTGATTAGCATAATCTGTAAAATAATTATGTCATTGTATTAACTCAATTATTAGAGAATATGGATTGTTTTGTCAACTTCAAAATCAATTAGGATTTTTCTCAACACATGACAAGTATTTTTATTCATTGCACATGTGATTTAATTACATTATTTCACATGAACTTAAACAATATGTTGATTTCCCTATTGACATAGACATACACTTGCTGATTATTACTGTTCTATTGCGCTCTTGAGTAGAGTGGTGGGTAGATCTCCTGGTTTAGACCTAAGCTTAGGATCATCCCAAAATATTTTACAAATTGGTCGAGTTCAGAATTCAGGGATACTTACCAATTCCGGAGATCTCTTTAAGGGTCTGATCAGCAGCAAAAGTAAAAGTAGTGTATTTTGTGCTGGGAACTTTTTATTGTTTATAGTAAGAAATGAATGTATGTTTACAATACTTGAGGTTATCATTTACTCATTTGAGATTAAAATTGTATGAAAAATTCAAGTCATCATAACTACACTATGAAGGCAATGTCAAGTTGTGTAATTGTTAAATAGATAAGACAACCCACCTGACATGTTCAACCTTTCAATTCTCGTCCTTCAACTGCGAACAACTTTATATTACCGTTCTCTTCTTCGACACCCAGAATCACGAACCGTGAGTCAAGAATTGAGATCATCTCAAGCGAGAGAAGACATAGAAGGCAATGCAGGATTGGTGGCTAGATCTTATAAGAGGAACGACCTGGTTCAGATACGCCACGACTCCGATAGTGCGGCTTGTCTCTTCATTCACCATTCCTCTATCCTCATTAGTGTCTTTGCTTTGCTTCAGAGCTTCCTCTTTTGCTTCAATTTTCATTCATCTGATTTGGAATTTGAAGTTAGCTGTCTAGATCCTGGCATTGCTATTGGATTAGCTCCGAGGCTCCATGAATTGTTGGAAACTCTAATGTGAAGCCTACTTTCACAAGATCGGTCACTTCTTATGTGCATTATTGAAAAGACCGAGTATTTCTTGTAATTACTAATGCCGAATCACAAAGAAATTTGACTAACAGAAAATTAGAATTATTAAGGAACAATTAGTTCTCCCGAATATCAATATTCAATATCAAAAAAGATATTCTACCTTTTACGAGAAACCCTCAACACCCTTCTACATGGTGTTAATCCTAACTAAAATAGGGAACAAAATATTACAAAAATGAAAACCTCAAAACGCCTAAAAACCCATCTAAACAACACCAAAACGTGAAAGTACATCATCAATCACAACAAAGCTGTGTGTATGGATCAGTGGCTCGTTTCCAAGCAACCACCAAATTTCAGCTCATTCCGAGTTCACCAACTCGGGGTGCATCATCCTCCTCTGCTAGGAAAAGATTTGCCCTCGAATCTGCTTTGTCTTCATTGATATTAATCTTCTCAAGTTCTTCCTCATCCGCATGGTAGGATGACAAATCCACTACATTAAAAGTCCTCGGATAAATTGTACTCACCCGGTAGCTCAATCTTATAAGCATTGTCATTAATTCGCTCAAGAATTCTGAATGGTCCATCAGCTCTAGGTTGCAACTTGCCAAACTTGCTAGCTGAAAAATGCTCTTTTCTAAGGTAAATCCACACTAGATCATCATTTTTAAAGATAACTCTTCTCCTACGCAATCCACCCACTGCTTATACTTCAGGTTTTGCTCGTTGATTTGGTTATGAACTTGTGAATGTAACTCCTTAATCTACTCGGCATGCTCATCCGTGTCTGGACTAAACTGGTTGAGAATTAGTAACAACGTGAGATCTAGAGGAGTAATTGGATTGTGCCCATAGACTATTTCGAAAGGTTTCTTGCCTGTTGTTCGATTCTGTATTCTGTTGTAGGCAAATTCTGCTTGAGATAACACCAAGTTCCATTGTCATGGGCTATCTCCAACCAGCCTTCGTGGTAAATTCCCCAAGCTTTGGTTGACAACTTCAGTTTGCCCATCAGTTTGGGGATGATGAGAGGAACTAAACCACAATTCAATTCCCAAGCACCTCCAAAGAGGACGCCAAAAATGACTCACAAACTTCACATCCCGATCTAAGGTCATGGACTTGCGAACTCCATGTAACTTAACAATCTCCAGTAAAAATAAACAAGCAACCTGTGAACCATCAAAAGTCTTGTTATAAGGAATAAAGTGCGCCATCTTCGAAAATCTATCGACAACCACCATTATGGAATTTTTATTCCGCTGTGTTCTTGGCAATCCAAATACGAAATCAAGGCTCACATCCTCCCATGGTACAATGGGAATAGATAGAGGCATATATAAGCCAGCATTGGTACTTTTGGTTTTTGCCACATGACAAACCCTATACCTATCTATAAATTGAGTCACATCACGCTCCATTTGGGGCCAATAAAAGTGCTCACACAACAAGATCATTGTCTTATCCACCCCAAAGTGCCCAGCATGACTCTCAATAATAATATTCCCTCAAAGAACATTGAGGTATACATAGCCTGTTACTCTTAAAAAGAAAGCCTTCCACAATCAGAAACTGCTGAAAAAGTCCCGTTTTGCACTTCTCCCAAATATTTCCAAAATAGGGATCATCAACATACAAATCTTTTAAAGAATCAAAGCCTAAAACTCTCACTTGCATTGTAGAAAGTGAAGAATGTCTTTAGCTCAATGCATCTGCTACTTTATTCAATACTCCTTCCTTATGTTTAATGGAAAAACTGAAAGCCTAAAGAAACTCCACCCACTTTGCATGTCTAGCATTCAGCTTATGTTGTCCATTAATGTACTTCAAGACCTCATGATTTGAATACATAATAAATTCCCTAGAAATAAGGTAGTGCCTCCAATGCTCTAAGCTCCTCACTATGGCGTAAAATTCTTTGTTATAAGTCTAATATCTTCTCTTTGCTTCATTCAACTTCTCGCTTAAGAACGCCACAGGTTTATTCTACTGGCTTAGGACACCTCTAATACCAACGCCAAAGGCATCACAATGCACATCAAAACCCTCATTAAAATCCGAAAGTACTAAAATCGGGGCTTCAGTTACCTTCCTCTTCAACAATTGAAACGCAACATCTGCTTCTTTGGACCACACAAATTTGCCTCCCTTCAGAAAATCTGTAACAAGAGCAATAATGATGCTAAAATCCCGAACAAACCTCTGATAAAAGGAAGCTAGCCTATGAAAGCTGCGTATTTCATGAATATTTTTCTAAGTCTCCCAACTCGTAATAGCCTCGATCTTAACTGTATCCATCTGAATGCCTTCGTTTGACACAAGATAACCCTAAAAAGCCACATGATCATTTAAAAAGTTACACTTCTTGGTGTTGGCAAACAATTTTTGCTCCCTCAAGGCCTTAAATACTCTTGTCAAATGCTGCAAGTGCTACTCAATTAAAGCACTGTAAACTAAAATATCATTGAAATAAATGACAATGAATTAGTCAATAAAATGACAAAAAACCTTATTCATCAACCTCATAAAAGTGCTCGGCACATTAGATAACCCGAAGGGCATCACCATCCACTCATACAAACCATCTCTCATTTTAAACGCTGTTTTCTAGTCATCTCCAAGTCACATTCTAATTTGATGATAACCACTCCTCAAGTCTATCTTCGAAAAGATGGTCACATCAAATAGTGGGATGAGGAATAACGGCTCTTGGAATGAAATCTATACAATACTGAATGTCTCTCATGGGCGGCAACCTAGGTGGCATCTCTTTCAGTACAACATCAGTAAACTCCTCAAGCAATGATAGAACTTGTGTAGGAATTTCAGGATCACCAGAATTCAATTCTATCACCACGACGGCAAAAAGCTCAGATGCGTTCACTGCCTCCTCCTAGAATTCTGACCTGAATAGCAGATTATTATTTACCTCCTTTCTCAAATTTGAAGGACCTAGGTAACGGTTCGGCTATCCTTCTTGAAGGTGTAAGTATTCCTAAAACCATCATGATGCGTCTTTCTATCGAACTACCACGGCCTCCCAAAAGAACATGACAAGCGTCCATTAGAACCACATCACACCACACCTCATCAACATATTTTTTCCCCAATTGAAAATTTCACAATACACCTCTTGCTCACCTTCACCTCATTCCTCTTTCTAAGCCACGACAGCTTATATGATTGAGGATGATCTTCTATTTTCACACCCAACTTTTCTACCATGGCATTGAACACTACATTCTCGTAGCTTCCTCCATCTATTATCATGCTACAAACCTTTCCTCCACCAGTGCACTTAGTACGAAATACATTATGCCTAAGCCACGATTCATCTTCCGCTACAACAATATTTAAAACGCTTCTAATGACTAGGGACTCACTTGAATCAGCATAGATAATCTCATCCACATCCCCTTGCTCCCCATCGGATTCATCATAGACTGGATCTTCATCAACGGTTGGATCATCAACAAGCATCACAATCTGTCGATTTAAATAACTAGCAGCACAATGTCTAATTCCTTGACATTTATGACAACACTTGGGTGCAGCTCCTTTCCTGCTAGTTCCAGCACTACTCTGTCCCTCTTTAGATGTAGGTTTAGAACTCGTAGTGTTAATTGCTGCTGGAGTTAAATTGGTGAAAGAACTCCTTGCTTTTCCTCGGAATTCTTTACCTGACTACCAACTCTCAAATCTAGAACTGTTGCTCTTTCTTTTACATTGCACTTCTACCTTCAAAGCTAACCTGTACACATCTTTATAGGTCCAATATTGCTGTAATTGAATGACATCAGAAATTTCAATCCTTAGCCCTGCTAAATATCGAGCAACTATTTGTTCGTCTTCCTCAGACACATCACAACGCATCTGTAAGCGATCAAACTCCTCAGTATACTGCTCAACTGTTAATTCTCGCTGCTTAACATTGTGATATTCAATAAATGCTTCCTGCCTATAATGAGTGGGAAGAAATTTCTTTTGCAACAATTTCTTTATCTTTTCCTAGCGATTCACCTTTGATTTTCCTTCTCTAGCACGCTATTTCTTAACATGCTCCTACCATATCAAAGCATGCTTCCGTAGCCTTATGGCTACCAATTTAACCTTCTGCTCTTGAGTCAGATCCTTAATATCAAAGACCCTCTCGACCATATACAACCAGCTAATAAACTCATCAGGATGAGTCTTACTTTCAAACTCAGGAATCTCGATCTTTATCTCGATATGATGAAAAGTGAGTTGATCTCCAGGTTGTACTCCCCAATTCCATCGGTGGTTCAGAACCTTGAAAGCATTGACGTCCTTTTCTTCATCAACGGATTGATCCTCAGACTCCTCTCCTTCTTCGAATTGAACATCCAACCTCGCCTGGGCAAGTTGTCATTCCAAATCTTGGATTCGCCTCCGCTGCTTCTCAATTTCTATGTCTCGCAAGCTTCTTTGACGCAATTATTCGTCTGCTTTAGGAACCACCCCGCGTCCTCGGCCACCATGAGCCTGCCATTTACATCGACCACAAATCTATTCAGCAATCGGTTCAAGCAACCTGTGCTCTAATACCAAATAATGCCGAATCGCATAGAAATTTAGCTAATAGAAAATTAGAATTACTGAGGAACAATTAGTTCTCTCGAATATCAATATTCAATATCAAAAAAAATAGTCTACCTTTTACAAGAAATCCTAAACACTCTTTTATATGATGTTAACCCTAATTAAAATAGGAAACATAATATTACAAAAAAGAAAACCTTAAAATGCCTAAAAACCCATCTAAACGACACCACAACGCGAAAATACATTGTTTATCAAAGTAAGGCTTTGATTACAGATCAGTGGCTCGTTTCCAAGCAATCCACCAAATTTCAACTCATTCCAAGTTCGTCAACTCAGGGTCCATCAATTACTTTTCTGGATAAGAATCTACATTATATGTTTCTGGATAAATGATCCTTATTAAAACGTGATCCATTTTTGGAAAGTCCTAGAATAGATTAGTCTACAAACTTAGGGATGAAGTATACTTAACAAAGAAAGAATGAGTTAGCAACAACCTGTCCAAGTCAGCAACAAGGAAATCCAACAAGTAGGAGCAAGTGAAGTCAATCTAAGGCAGTGAAGAAAAGACAAGTTTTCATGAGCTGGAATTTTAGTCAACATTTTTGAAGTAAAACACTTAATCCATAAGTGTTCAGCTGTAGTTTATAGGCGATTATGTTTTTCTTTTAAGTTTCTAGGCAGTGGATTATGCTTATAAATAGGCTTCTTTGTATCATCCGTTAAAAAAAAAGAGTATGAAAAATCAAAAACTAAGAGATAGCTCCTTCATTTTCATCTGTACAACTCAACTAAGCTACAAAATCATCTATTCCTTGTGCCTTTGTCGTTCCCTTGCCACTCCTTCATCATAAATCCACACTTGCACACACGCTTCCACAAAATCCAAAAGTAGTATCAAAGTCTCGTCTGGTTGGTTTTGGGAGTTTGTCCTGACCATCCTTTCCTGAAAATACCACATCCATGGCTAACATTTCCTCATCCTTATTTCCTATTCCCATTTTCAATGGGAACAACTACAACTGTTGGACCATTAAAATTGACTATGTACTTGGCAGCCCAAGATTTATGCGAAATCATGGAGAAAGGTTATGAGACTCCACAAGATGGTGCATCTATTCCGAAGGACCAACTGCAAAAGAATGCAATGGCATTATATGTTATTCAGTAAGCGCTCTCGAAAATAGTTTTTCTGAGAATAATTGAAGCAAATACAACGAAAAAAGCTTGGGAGATACTACGAGAAGAATTTCAAGGATCATACAATGTATACACTATTTGGCTTCAAACTCTAAGAAGTGATTTTGGGAATTCTAAAATTAAAGTAAATGAGGTCATTAAAGAATACTGCAAAAAGCTAAAGAAACTAGCTAATCAAATGAGAGCTTATGGAGAAGGAATCACCGATCAGAGAGTCGTAGAGAAAATACTATTGTCACTTGCCTAAAAAATACAATCCTATCACCACAATAATAGAAGCAACAAAGGATTTAACGACCCTGTCAATAAGTTAATTAATTGACTCTATAGAAGCACATGAAAAGAGATTGATGGCACAAAAGGAAGATTCAATTGAAAATGCCTTCCAGTCTAAAATAAGCATACGGCCTCATCAATCTAAAAATGGTGAAAGGAGCTTATGGAAAAATTTAAAAAGAGAGAGAGAGAGAGAGAGAGAGAGAGAGAGAGAGAGACTACTCAAAGGAAAAGTACCCACCTCGTGGTATTTGCAAGAAAATAATCAATTGAAGAAAGATTGCTGGTTTAGAAATAAACCACAATGCCACTTTTGTAAAAGATATAGCCATGTAGAAAAAGACTGTCGCTCGAGAACAAATTAACAAGCCAACTATGCTGAAGAAAAGGGACAAGAAAAGATAGAAGAAAAGACAGATCATTTATTCTACACAGGCCAAGTGGCAAATGATGAGAAATATGATCCATGATATATCGACGGTGGGTGTAGCAATCATATGACGGGGCATGAATCGATATTCACCAATATTGATACATTGGTGAAAAATCAAATAAAATTGGGCGACGGTGCAATAGTCGACACAAAAGGAAAATGAACTATCACCACTGAAACAAATTAAGGCCCAAAATATATTCACGATGTATATCTAGTGCCTAGTCTTATACAAAATCTACTTAGCATAGGCCAAATGATACAAAGTGGGTATTCTCTACACTTTGGAGGAGATGCCTATGTAATCTATGATAAATATAAAAATATTGTTACCACTATTAAGATGAAAAATATGAATTTTCCTATTCACTGGAACTATGTTAGAGATGTGGCCATGAAAGCTCTACTTAATGAGTCATGGCGATGGCATCGAAGATTTGGCCACTTCAATTTTGTTGGGTTGAAAATTCCCTATTAGAAAAATATGATCAGAGATTTTCTACCAATTTCGAAAATTTCAGATGTTTGTGTAGGTTGCCTCCTTTGAAAACAACAAAGGCAGTCCTTCCTATCTGGAGGTGCATGGAGAGCTAAAAACCATTGGAACTAGTCCATACGGACGTTTGTGGTCCAATGAGGACCCTCATAGCCAGTCAGAATAGATATTTCATTCTATTCATCGATGACTATACTAGAATGACATGGGTTTATTTTCTTCTAGAAAAATTGGAGGTTTTTCCTATTTTCAAGAAGTTCAAGAACCACGTTGAAAACCAAAGTGGCCGATGAATTAAAGTCCTGAGAAGTGACAAAGGCACCGAATACAACTCCAACAAGTTCAAGAAACTCTATGAAGATTAAGGTGTGCATCGTCAACTAACAGTTGGCTATGCTCTAGAGCAAAGTGGAGTAGCAAAAAGGAAGAATAGAACTGTCAATGTCCATGCTAAAGGACAAAGGCTTTCCCAACTCATTCTAGGCAGAAGTAGTCTTTATAGTTGTATACATCTTAAATAGATGTCCACCTAGAGCTGTTCAAAACAAAACTCCAATCGAAGCATGGAGCAGACGGGAGCCTTCAGCAAAACATCTCAAGGTGTTCGTCTACATATGCTACATCCACGTCCCTACTCAAAAGATGAGCGAGCTAGATGAAAAGACAGAAAAGACAATATTCCTTAGCTATAGCAATAAATTTACAGGCTATCGTGTCTACAACCTAAGAACTAAGAAGCTCATAATCAATAGAGATGTCGAATTCAACGAGAATGCTACCTAGAACTAGGAGAACGAGAAGATCAAGAAGAAGTATGTCACCTTGCCAGACATACCACCTGCTCGTGAGGAGTTAACAACACAAGAAGAAGGTGAAGCATTAGACTTCACCACTCATGACATGACACCACCATCTTCTCCAAGAGCAACGTAAGAAGAATCTACTCTAGAAACTCTACTAAGGAGGGTAAAATCCCCTAGAAGAATTTATGACACATGCAACTTTGCTACTTTAGGACCAGAAAACTATGAAGAAGCATCCAAAGAAGAAATTTGGATGAAAGCCATTGAGGAAGAGATCAAGATTGTCAAGAAAAATGAAATGTGGGAGCTCATTAATCACCCCAAAGACAAAGAAATCATTGGCGTCAAGTGAGTCTAGAAGACAAAGCTCAGCTCAAATGGATCAATCCAAAAGTGTGTAGTGAAAGGTTATTTATAGTAGCCTGGCATTGACGATATTGAAACTTTCGCTCAAGTTGCTTGCCTTGACACTATTCAAGCACTCATTGCCCCAGCAACACAAAAAGACTAGAAGATCCATCAACTGGATGTGAAGTCGGCATTTCTAAATGAATATCTTCAAGAAGAAATTTATGTGGAACAACCATAGGGCTTCGTGGATAAAGGCCAAGAACCAAAAGTTCTAAAGCTCAAGAAAGCCCTCTATAGGTTAAAGCAGGCACTGAGAGCATGGTATAGCAGAATTGATGAATACTTCACCAAGCAAGGATTCAGAAGGATCATGAGTGAGCTGATGCTCTACATCAAGACACAAGGTAAGTCTAACACTATCATTATCTCTTTGTATGTGGATGATCTTTTATATACATGACATAATGGAAAAATGATTCAAGAATTTAAAGAAGAAATGATGAAAACATTCGAGATGATGGACTTGGGCTTGATGCACTACTTTCTCCTCATCAAAATCGACCAAAATAGAGGGATTTTCATTTCATAAAAGAAATATGCTGAGAACCTCCTAAAGAAATTCAAGATGGATTATCGTAAAGCAGTTACAACACCACTCATGACAAATGAGAAACTACTAAAGGAAGATGCAGAGAAAAAACCGATGCCTCCCTCTACAAAAGTCTAATTGGCAGTATACTATATCTCACTGCCACACGAGCAGACACCATGTACACAACAAGTCTATTGTCGCGGTTTATGCATAATCCGAGTCAAATTCACGCTAGAGCTACCAAAAGAATTCTATGATACTTACAAGGAACTACTGATTATAGCGTTTGGTCTCAACCAAATGCAAGCGCTAAACTCATTGGTTATATGGCAGCAACTAGGCAGGATCAACTGATGATAGGAGGAGTACCACCGGCTACGCATTTACACTGGGTTTGGGAATATTTCCTTGGACATCCAAAAAACAAGACTCAATGGCACAATCTACTGCTGAGACTAAATATGTCGTAGCTACCATGATTACAAATCAAGCAATATGGCTTCAAAGAATTCTAGAAGACGTTGGAGAAGCACAAACGGAATCAACTCCAATATTTTGTGACAACAAGTCTGCGATCGCTACATCCAAAAATCTCATCTTTCATGGAAGAATTAAATATATTGATATCAAATATCACTTTATTCTCGAAGCACAAAGTAATGGAGAGATCTAGCTGAAGTATTGCAAGATTGAAGATCAAATTGCGGATATATTCACTAAAACATTACAAACAGCTAAGTTCAAGGTATTAAGAAGCATACTTGGAGTAACACAAAAATGGATCAAGGAGGAGTGTTAAAGCGTGATCCATTTTTGGAAAGTCCTATAACAAATAAGTCTACAAGCTTAGGGATGAAATATACTTAACAAAGAAGGAAAGAGATGGCAACAACCTGTCCAAGTCGAAACAAAGAAATCCAACAAGTAGGGGCAAGTGAAGTCAATCTAAGGCGGTGAAGAAAAGACAAGATTTCATGAGCTGGAATTTTACTCAACAGTTTTGAAGTCAAACACGTAATCCTTAAGTGTCTAGTTGTAGTTTATAGGCGGTTACCTTTCTCTTTTAAGTTTCTAGGCGGTGGATTATGCCTAAAAATAGGTTCCTTTGTATCATCCATGTAAAAAAAAAAGTGCGAAAATTTAAAAACTAAGAGAGAGTTGCTCCTCCATTTTCATGTGCACCACTCAACTACTCTATAAGATCATCTATTCCTTATGCCTTTGTCGTTCCCTTGCCACTCCTTTGTCATAAATCCTATACACACTTGCACATAACACGCTTCCACAAAATCCAACAATCCTGCATCCCTGGTCAATGACCTGACAATTTCTTAGATTAGCTTTTGATTCTTCCTCTTTCTGGTGATCGCTCGTCCCACTCAGCCCGTTACTTTTGACAGCATTCATGTGTTCTACCATATTAGTCGACCTTTCCGGCGGCAGAGAAACTCAATATTTATACTAGGCTTCATCAGGATTTATTTCACAAATGATGCGGCCATTGACAAGTATGTTTAGTGCTGGGATTCATGGGAAAGACCGTGGTCTGCCCACCCACATAGGCCATCATAGCCCTTTTGACCCAAATTGGATAACTGCCAAGGCAGTTATTCCTTTTAAACGTAAAAAAACATTATCACATTCTCTGCCTCATGTCAGTTCTTAAGAACAAGAAAGACGTTCTTCCAATGAAGAACAGTGACAAGAATGGAAAATGGACGATGGCAGTCTCCTCCTCATCCGAACATCATATGGACGGACAATCTCTCTCAAAGACTGCAAGAGAAACACTTAATATATGCAAAACGAGGTATATCCATTACATGATGCACTTTTACGATCAATGATTTAAGTATAGTTTTGGGCATAATAATTCCGTGTAATCTGCTGTTATGTTTATGTGATTGGTTCCCATCATTTAGGATATCGAAATCCTAGTTTGAGACTTTGTATTTCCTTGGTTCTGGTAATGCCCTTTATATTACCACTTGTGCCCGTGGAACAATCTCTGGGCGTTGC
Organism: Psidium guajava; assembly: GCA_016432845.1. NCBI lineage: Eukaryota > Viridiplantae > Streptophyta > Magnoliopsida > Myrtales > Myrtaceae > Psidium > Psidium guajava. The sequence continues at coordinate 12,906,458 of CM028229.1, forward strand.
CTGCGTAAATATCCAGAAATGAACACGCGGTTTGCACCAAGGTGAGAATGAGCAGCACCACGGCGGCGACCACAGAGATCCCAGACCATGGGTTGCTGAAGTAGTCCCGCTTGAGAATGACCCTCCGCCGGTACCAGGCAGCCTTCCACTGTTGCCACCGGTTCCGGCTGTACGCGTTCAGGCTCTCACACTGGCTCGAGTAGAGGAACTCGCTGGAGTCCCTCACAGTCTCTTTGAAAATGCCGTTGATGAGATGAGCCACGTCGTCCACGCTCCCGAGCCAATTTTCCAGAATTCCGCAGCTGATTAGTATGTCGACGTCTTTGGGCGTGTCGACAAGGCTGTCCAGGAGAATGACGTAGCTGCTGATGTGCTTGTACTCGTGGTGACACTGCTCGTACGCAATCATGTTCCTGAAGTACGCCTCGGTCCACTCGTGCACAGCCAGGCGTTGCATCACGAGGGTCCCGTCCTTGAAGACGACATTGAGCAGGGAAGAGGTTCCCTCGCCCTTTCTGAACTTGACGCCAGCCTCTTGCAGCTCCTTCGCACTCCGAATCAGCTCGAACTTCTTGGCCTGTTTGGACATCACGCCCTTCGGGAAAGAGGGCAGTTGAAGGGCTCGCACGTAGTCCACTAGGTGCCTCACCTGCATTCCCGTGCCTGCAAGCTCGTGCCCGTGCAAGACATCTTTGAAGTACTCATAACTGAGCTTGAAGAATGTGACAGTGGTCTTCAATGCGGTGAGGTTATAGAGAGTCTCGAGGACAAAGAACGGGACTTGGTTTTCCAGCAGCAGGACGTCGTGGAACACGGCGTTGCTCATCCACTGCTTGCTGAATATCTCGTCGTTCTCATCTTGGTACTCGGGGTAGTGGTTCCTTATGAAAAGTTCAACTAAAAAAACTGCATCCACTAAGATCATTTCGACCAGCTGGTCACTGCCTTGGGTGAGATTTTCTTGGTAGCACTGCCGAATGCGGTCTTCCGCTTCGCTGATCATCCTGGTGCAAGCTAGGAGGTCGGCCTTGATGCGGCAAAGGAAGCCCATCAAGTACCTCAGTTTGATCTCCTCCGTCAACTGAAGCACTGTCTTTTCACGGTGGAACGGCCCAATGGAGACGACTTGAGGTGTGTAAGCCTCTGCTTTTTCTCTGCGGAACTTCTCAGGCACTCGATAGATGCAACACTCGGAGGACGTGTAAGGCACATTGTTCATCTTCGTTGTTATGGTAAGTGCAACTTCCTTGACGGTGTGACTCATGCCTAAACAAGTGAAAGCAAAAGATTACAAGCCCATGAAACTAGAAAGAATAAATAGGTATATTTGGGCATAATTCTATCGACATCAATTCATGTCGCGGTGATTTGGTGCATCATGACGAGAATGAATTAAGCATATGTCTTTTTTTCCATTTAACAGGACTCGCGTCCTGTCGAAAAGAAAAGCCGAGCCATAAACAACATGAAAATGATGTTTTTTCTTGTAAACAGAAGACATGCTGCGGCTTGGGGTGCATTCATTCTGGTCTAAAAAATGGCACAAAGGTCTACATTGACCAAATAACGTGATCTGATTTTCATTGTCTTGAAGAAACTCCTTCTCAAAAAATTCAACCTGCGACGCTCCGGTGTGTTTCCGCCAGTCAAGTTTGGGCGAATCAGGCAAGTCCTTCACTTTCAGGAGGCCTTGTGCCTCCGCCAGTTGATGAACAATCTGCAAAGCTTGAGAAGGGGATAAGGAAAAACCGTCAGGTCCCTGGAGCTCTCACCCCGGTGCAACAAAGTCAATTTGCGGTTTAAATCACATGGCCACAACATTAATAGGAGATCGTGACGCCCGAAAATCTTGCTGGAACACACATAATCTAACCTTCTATCTCTCGGCTATTCTACGGGCAATGACTAAAGTCGAACGCATTCGTAGTTCTTTTACTATTTGGTTTGATTATAATTGCAGCATGGGGTCACTAGACATAATGCTCTATGTCCGAACAAGAAGAACTGAGTCGAGAGATGTTGGAGAGAAAAATTAAGAAGGCTTACCTGAGATTCGAGATCGAGAATGCGTTCTAGCTTCTTGCCGTCGTCCAAGAAGTCCGGTTTGCTTTCCAGACTATATAGTGAGAAACCATGCAAACCATGAAAACAGTAGCTATGGGGGAAACAAAAGAAAGATCTGATATTCTTTAACCTTCTATGAAGCATTATTATCCTATGCACACAAAAGAAGGTCTGACTTTATCTAGACTGCTAGAGAAGTCTTTGATGCAGAAAAAGCGATAATACTTTGGTCACAGTTACACTGCAACGATAAAGTGTTCTAGTTATTCTCAATGACGCAACAGCAAAAGCAAAATTCTTCTTGTCGTAATGTTTGTTCTACGTCTTTTTCTATGGTTACATTTACCCCTAGGACTAATTTAACGCTTATGGCAGGGATTAGCTCTTCTGTGCTTTTTTGGTATCAACAATTTGTTGACAATGAATACTTTTACCTAGAAACTTATGTCAAAGTTTTTCGGGAATTAATGGTTTAATGATTAGCTCCTGTTCCTTGATCGGTTTGTTGTGGTTTCCTTTGATGACATTGTGGAACCGAACACTTGAGGAGCACGTCGGACATCTTAGACAAGTCTTCCAATTGTTACAGGAGAACGGCCTGTATGTTAAGCACGAAAAAATGCGCGTCCCTACAGCAAGAGGCACCGTTCCTCGGCCACATCCTAGGGGAAGGTCAGGTACTATTGGATTCAGCAAAGATCCAGCTATCCTGGAATAGGAGCCACCGACCAAGGAGATGGAGCTGCGATGGTTCCTTGGTCTCACTAACTACAATTCGTCCAGAGTTACTCAAGCATCCCCATGCCACTCACATAAATGATAAAGGGAAGCCGTGGGAGGGAGTGGACGGATTGATGTCAAAAAGCGTTCAACCAACTAAAGCAGGCAATGACCGAAGTCCGTGCTCGCACAATGCAACAAGTGGAGTCCTCGTGCACCGAACGACGCTACACGGTTCAAGAGAAAAGGGATGACAGCAGCGGTGCAGTACCTTTGTACATGGCGTCGAGACGAATAACATTGCAAGGAGCTATTTCTATATATAGAAGAAGCTCAGCCCAAAACAAGCATGATGGCAGGATTTCCTTGCAGAACTCGACTACACGTTAAAGTCTAAGTCAGGGAATGCCAACACTGTGGCTAATGCGCTTAGTCGAAAGATGGGGGTAACGGCATCCAAGTACTCAGGGATGGAGCAAATTAAAGAACGGTAATAGTATTGACACCTAAATTTTGACTACCATTTTTTAGTTATTAATTTTTGCATAAAAAATTAGGGACTAATCTTAGTCCCTATCCAAAATATTCAAATCATTTTCATATAATAGGATAATTTAATTTTAGCATTTATGGCATTGCATTTGCATATTTTATCCTGCGAATCGGTTAACGGTATCTTGCAAATTTCAGATATTGATAAGTTGGCAGACGATTTGAATTGAATGATTCCTAACTAAATTAGTTGGGCTAAATCTAATTTGCCGAACGGTTGGAGAGAACCACGTGAGATACTCTCCAAAGGATTTTCTTTTGCTCAATGGCTCAGACTCTTAAGCATATAAGAAAGACCCTTGATGGTGCTTGAAAAGGGCGGGTATGTTGAGAATCAAGTGGATATCTCCACTTAAATAAAACTGTCTTTATTAGAAAATCACTCAATTTACAAGACCCTCACAAGTACACACGATGGACTCTCTCACTCACACACCTCACTTGTTTGAACTTCTCACACCACACCCAACATATGGAGCACTACCCCCTATTTATAGCCTAGCCAACTTTCTACATGCTTCCACTATTACTTGCCCAACAAGTATAGAACATTCTAGATAGAACGTTCTAGAAAAGCTAATCTAGGAATGAAAAGAAGATTCTAGAACATGGAAGAGATATAAAGTTCTAGACTATCTAGGCAAATCATGATTGTTCTAGAAAGTTCTGGAAAAATCTAGAGGAGTCGGTGCTTCTCAATACTCCCCCTCACTGACTACTCTCTTAAGCGCAGACCTCGTGGTCACTCCAAGTTGCCTTCGAAACTCTTCGAACTTTGCAACTCCAAGTCCTTTAGTAAAGATGTCTGCTACTTGAACCTTTGTCTTGGCATACTTCATCTTTATCTCACCTTGCAACACCTTTTCCCGCAAAAAGTGATAATGTACTTCTACATGCTTGGTCATTGCATGGAAGACTGGATTCTCTGCTAGGTTTATGGCTGATTGATTATCACAATACAACTGTGTCGGATAATCTATCGGCTGATGAAGGTCCTCTATTAATTGTACCAACCATGCACACTCTTGAGCTGCCATTGCTGCTGCTCTATATTCAGCTTCTGTTGTAGATAGTGACACAGTTGGCTGTCTTTTACTGCACCATGACACTACTGCTGATCCAAGACTAAACATGTAACCAGTAGTCGATCGTCGGGTGTCACGATCTCCGGCGAAGTCAGCATCGCAATAGCCTGCTATCTCGCATGATGCTTCTTTCTTATATAAGAGCCCAAAATCAAAAGTGCTCTTTACATACCTTAGAATGCGCTTGACTACATCCAAGTGAGTCTTTCGTGGTTTCTCCATGAATCAACTTGCTACTCCTACTGCAAAGGCAATGTCTGGCCATGTTATTGTTAGGTAAATAAGGCTACCCAGCAGTTGCCTGTACATGGTTGAGTCTTCTAATTCTCGTCCTTCATCTACACATAACTTTGTATTTCCATCCATTGAAGTAGATATAGCCTTGCAATCAAGCATTCCGAATTTTTCAAGGAGATCTCATGCATACTTCTGCTGACATAGGAATAATCCTTCCTTGGTTTGCTCAACCTCGAGTCCTAGAAAATGTTTTAGTTCTCCAAGGTCCTTCATCTGAAATCGTACTGAGAGGTTAACTCTAATTTGACATATCTCCTCTTCATCATTCCCAGTAATGATAAGATCATCTACATAGACCAATATTATTGCAAGCTTACCATTCTTTGCCTTCACAAACAAGCTTGAGTCTGCTGGTGCTACTGAGTAATTAATTTGCACCAAGAATTCAGCAATTTTCCCATACCATGCTCTTAGAGCTTGTTTTAATCCATAGAGAGCTTTCTTTAACTTGCAGACATAATTTGGGTAAGTCTTACTCTTGAAGCCATCTGGCTGCTCCATATATATATCTCGATCTAGTTCTCCGTGTAAGAAGGCATTCTTCACATCCATCTGCCATAACTTTCAAGACTTGCTTGCTGCAAGTGCTAATAACACTCGAACTGTAGTAACCTTTGCCATTGGGCTAAAGGTTTCTTCATAATCTAAGCCATACTTTTGAGAGAATCATCAAGCAACTAAACGAGCCTTATATCTTTCTATTGACCCATCTGGTCGAGTTTTAAGTTTACAAACCCATTTACAAGATATAGGACGTACCTCTTTAGGCCTTGGCATCAAATCCCATGTCTCATTCTTCCTTAATGCTTGGATTTCTTCCTCCATGGCCTTTCTCCATTCTTCTTCATGTGAGGCTTCCTCATATGTAGATGGCTCAATTACTTCGGCATCTTCGGTTAACGCCGCATTTGCATATTTGGGATTTGATCTTCTTTTCCTTATTGATCTCCTAAGTTGAGGTGCTTGCTCTTCATTTTCTTCCATCTGACTTGGTCGGAGCTTTTCTGACATTGTCGAACATACACCAGTTCGCCACGGACTCCTTGATTTTTCTGGTGATTGTGCTCTGACTTCTTCTTTTCTAGCTATGGGCTCATCTTCCTTTTCTTTAATCGAGTGGTCCTTATCAAGCTCATCATTTTCTTTCATTCTTTCATGAACCTCTTCTTCAATTTGTTTTGAATTCAGTAATTCAGAACTTTGTGGCGACCACTGTCACGCCCCGGACCCGTCGGACGCGCAACATCCCTTCACCTGCTAATTCGCTCATCGCTTGGCCAACACTGGCGACGGCCCAGGACTCGTCGCGGCCAAACGACGGTTAACAAATGCGACAACGGAAAGCATACAAACCCCTGACAAACACACATGTGGAATAGAGAGATAGAGAAGATCTAATTTACATATAACAATAATAGGCTTTATACAACCAGGAGAGGAGGCTAACATCTGAACCTCGAAACACAAGCCGATCATGGTCAAAAAGGAAACAAGCCAAACCAAAAAGGTCACTACGCCTCATCCTGGCATCCTCTAGGAACTACTCATCCTCCTCAGACAACGGAAACTCCTCTGGATCAGTTTCCTCCGATCCCGGAGATCCAGGCTCGCCATCTGCCTGCTCGACGAACACGTCGTCTGCTCCCTCGATCTCCATTACTACGTCCCCATCTACATCCTGGACATCCATTGGCTCAGGGTCTACAACCTCACCTTCAAAAGTGGCCGCATTCATCAGGCCTGTCGGCCCCATCAAAAAGACTGGTATATCCAGACCCTGCAGAGGACCCTGCCACAACTCCTGGCCCACCCGACGGTACCATCCCTCGTATCTATGAGGGAGCAAAACGTCGTAACCTTCGTCGACCCATACAGTACAGCTATGCCGCTCATACGAAACTCCGTCCATAATAGGGTATGAAAATACCTGTGTCTCAATTTCCTGAGGGATCCCGTGGCGGACAGGGGGAATACGATAAGTCATACCTACGGTCGAGGGTCTGAAATGGCGATCAGCCAAAAATAGGTGAGTCGAAACTCAGTGAACACACATCTAAACTCAATTTAGTAAACAACATGCGCCTCTTACTAGAATGTAAATCATCACATGCATATTGTGACCTCAAATCATACAGATGCCAATGCAGATGCTCGATGCTTGCCGGTGGCTCTCTGGGAACTGCCGGACTTTTTGTTTTCGGGTTGCCGGTGGCTCTCTGGGCACTGCCGGACTCAACCCAACCGGTGGCTCTTATCGGCACTGTCGGTCCCCAGCCACGTCGTAGACGTCTCAGGCCTGTGCCCCAACCCGTGTCTATTCACACCGAAGTTGGCACCCTTGTCTCTCCAGCTACCCCGTGCCGAGCACGTTCAGGCGCAAGTGCAACGACCGTGGCTCAATTAGCTCTGCGATCGGCACCTCCTTATCTCCCCGCATTCCCGGTGGCCCCCTAGACACTGCCGGGCCGTCCCGCACGGTTCTACGCACTCCGCCAAACGCACATGTCTCATGCCAATATGCAAATCAATGATGAGCATCATAAAATTCTCAAGTGGCTCACCCCATAAACACTCATGCAAGCCAGTTTTGCCACATGCATTTCCCAAAATTATTCATATTGGCACACCATTCACCTCAAAATAAATCGAATAAAATAACCAAGCAATTCGTGTTGCAAAAACTTTCATTTTAGGACCCGGTTTCCATTCTAAGTCATTTAGGTTCAAAGGCAAGTAATCTAACACACGTGGTAATTTCTAGAGTCCACAAAAATTATCAATTGACCCCTAAGGTCAGCAATAAATAATCGACATTCGACGTCCAGGAAATTTAATATTTTTCATCATAAAATTTTCCCTACTAGTCCCTAGCATACCCGACATTCTAAGTCAAGTTTAGAAATGTGCTCACCCAAAAATCGAGTTCGAGCTTGGGCTAGACGGTGATGAGCTCGGGCCACGAACGGCAACGGCTAGTTACTGTTCCGACGACACTATTCCGGCGGCACTATTCCGGCGGTACTATTCCAGCGACACTATTCCGGCGACACTGTTCACGGCGGCGACAACGGAATCGATAGCGATTTTCCAGCGACGAACAGAAACACGGCAACAAGCAAAACACAGCAGAGATAAGGAAGATTGCAGCTACAACAAACAAAAGAAGAAAACCAACAAAATAGGGTCAACTTTGATTCAAAACTGGGAATTCTCTAGGAGGTTCTTCGCTGATTCGTTTTCAGAATATCGAAGCTTAACGTCTTACGAGTACACAGGCGAAAACGGGGCTCGATTCGGACACCAGACGACCCCGAACGAGCCGATTTCCTCCGGGCGCGCGTGCTGGAACGCGAGAACCCGAGAACCCGTGAAGAAGAAAATTCCAGTAGCTGAGAGGGACACACAACAGCAGTAGATTGAAGGAAGGAAGCACACGCAGCAGCAGCAAATTGTTTGTTTGTTTTTTTTTTTTTTTTTTCCAGCAGAGGCCGAATGAAACTAGATAAGAAGAAGAAGAAAGAAGAAGAAGCCAGCTGTTGCAAAGTTTCCCACGTGAAGGTGATCAGAAAATCATGAAAACGGTCTTATTTGCGTGGGGAATGAGCTCAGTCAAATTGGTGGAGCAGAGCAGCCGCATTTCCAGCTAACAAAGACGTTCCAGCTCTTGTCTTTGGGGAGCAAAAGCAGTGAAGAATTATTAGCGCACACATGAGGTTCTGGATAAGCTGCAGCCGAAATGGAGAAAGCAAAGTGGGTCAACATTCAACATTTTTTTTTTCTTGTCTTCTTGTGCATGGAAGCAGGACGTCACAAATCTCCCCTCCTTATAGGAATTTCGTCCTCGAAATTTTCACTCTACTAACACTACTAATTACACAAACAAGTGAGGGTACTTGCACTTCATTTCATCCTCGTTTTCCCACGTTGCACCTTCTGTTCCATGATGCTCCCAAATTACCTTGACCAGAGGTATTGTCTTGTTCCGTAGGACGTGTTCTTTTCGGTCCACTATACGTACGGGCCTCTCTACGTACGAGACTCGATCATCAACTTCAATGACTTCATGATCGAGTATATGGCTCGAGTCCGGTTCGTACTTCCTCAGCATCGAAACATGGAACACATTATGCACTTGAGACAAATTTGGCGGCAACGCAAGACGGTACGCCAATGTTCCAATTCTTTCCAAGATCTCGAATGGCCCTACAAATCTCGGGCTTAACTTTCCCTTTTTCCCAAATCGAGATAGACCTTTCATTGGCGACACCTTCAAAAACACATGATCGCCTACTTGAAATTCCAATGGCCTACGTCGCCTATCTGCATAGCTTTTCTGGCGACTCTGAGCTGTTTTCAGTCTATCTCTTATCACTTTCACTGCCTCAACGGATTGTTGAACCAGTTCTGGGCCAGTTATGCTCCTTTCGCCAATCTCGTCCCAGCAGATTGGAGTTCTACAAGCTTTCCCATATAGAGCCTCAAATGGAGCCATTCTGATGCTCTGCTGATAACTGTTATTGTATGCGAATTCCACCAGATGCAATTGTTCTTCCCATCCACCTTTGAAGTTTATTACGCAGGCTCTCAACATATCCTCCAATGTCTGGATCGTCCTTTCTGTTTGCCCATCGGTCTGCGGGTGATATGCTGTACTGTACCTTAACTCAGTTCCTAAGGCAGCCTGCAAACTTTTCCAAAATGTCGCAGTAAAGCGAGGGTCACGGTCTGACGTGACTGTAACTGGTACTCCATGCAGGCGAACGATTTGACGCACATATAATTCAGCCAGCTTTTCCAAAGCAAAGTCCTTTCGCACTGCTATAAAGTGAGCAGATTTGGTCAGTCTATCGACCACAACCCAGATCGAATCGTTGCCTCTTTGACTCCTTGGTAAACCAGTCACGAAGTCCATCGTAACATGTTCCCATTTCCATTCTGGAATCTCCAATGGCTGTAGCAATCCTCCAGGTTTGCAATGTTGTGCTTTCACCTGCTGACATGTCAGACATTTCGCCACGTGTTTGGCCACATCGACCTTCATTCCGTTCCACCAGTAGTGCTGACGCAGGTTCTGATACATTTTCGTACTACCTGGATGAATGCTATAACTGCTACGATGCGCTTCTGTCAAAATCTCTTCCTTTAACTCCTCATTATTCGGCACGCACAAGCGTCCTCTGAACTTTAGGATTCCATCTTCTGTCACCTGAAACTCCGGTTTCCTCTTTGCCTCATCCATCGTCAAGATTTTCTGAATATCAGGGTCCGTAGACTGCAATTCCTTAATCCTCGAGTGAATTTTCGGTTCGACTCTCAAGGTGGCCATCAGACTCGAGAGGTGTCCTACCTCTATCTTAAATTCTGAGTCTCTTATCCCCTCTAATAATTTCCACTCTTTAACCATCATATGCGCTATACTTGACTTTCGACTGAGCGCATCAGCTACCCTGTTCGCCTTTCCAGGGTGATACAAAATGTCACAATCGTAATCCTTCAAAAGTTCCATCCAGCGACGTTGTCTCATATTCAGCTCCTTTTGAGAGAACAGATACTTCAGACTCTGGTGATCCGTATAAATCTGAAACTTTTCTCCAACTAAATAATGTCTCCAGATTTTCAGTGCAAATACTATCGCCGCCAATTCCAAATCATGTGTCGGGTAATTCATCTCATGTGGCCTCAGCTGTCGAGATGCGTATGCTACAACCCGTCCATGTTGCATCAAGACACATCCCAGACCTCTTAACGACGCATCACTGTAGATCTCGAATCCTCCAGATGCTGACGGTATTGTTAATACTGGTGCAGTCGTCAACCTATGTTTAAGCTCTCGGAAGCTTTCTTCACAATTTTCCGTCCATTCGAACTTCGTGTCCTTTTTCAAAAGACGCGTTAAGGGTCCAGTTATCGCAGAAAACTTTTCCACGAAGCGTCTATAGTATCCTGCAAGTCCTAAGAAACTTCTCACTTCAGTCACGGTTGTCGGCCTAGGCCATTTTTCAACTGCTTCAATCTTTGACGGATCCACTGCAATTCCTTCTCCAGAAATTATATGTCCAAGGAACGCTACTCGATTAAGCCAAAATTCACACTTACTGAACTTGGCGTAGAGCGAGTGCTCTCTTAAGGTCCGTAGAATAATACTCAAGTGCTGTTCATGGTCCTCAGAACTTCTCGAGTACACCAGTATGTCGTCGATGAATACTATCACGAACCGGTCTAGGAACTCCTTGAATATCCTATTCATCATATCCATAAAGGCGGCAGGAGCATTAGTTAATCCAAATGGCATGACCGTAAACTCATAATGTCCATACCTCGTCCTAAACGCCGTTTTCGGTACGTCCTCCTTTCTGATCCTCAACTGGTGATAGCCTGTCCTCAAGTCTATCTTAGAGAATACAGACGCCCCTTGCAGTTGATCGAATAAGTCATCTATCCTTGGCAACGGATACTTATTCTTGATCGTCACTTGATTCAACTGCCTATAGTCAATGCACAGACGCAATGACCCGTCTTTCTTCCTCACGAATAATACTGGAGCACCCCATGGCGAAGCACTTGGGCGAATAAATCCTTTATCCAGCAGTTCCTGCAATTGAACCTTCAATTCCTTCAACTCCGACAATGCCATCCTGTAAGGTGCCTTAGATATTGGTTCTGTCCCAGGAGCCAATTCAATTGCAAACTCTACTTCCCTTTCAGGTGGCAATCCTGGTAACTCTTGTGGGAAAACATCAGGAAAATCACGTACTACTGACAAGTCTTCAAGCCTTACTCCCTCAACTGATGAATCAGTTACAGAGGCTAGGTACCCTTGGCACCCTTGGTCCATCAACTTAGTCGCTTCTAGTGACGATATCCAAGGAATTGAGGTTCCTCCCCGGTTTCCTCGAAATTCGAATCTAGAGTGACCAGTCGGATTAAACTGAATCACCCTACTACTACAATCAATTACTGCCCCATGTTTAACTAACCAATCCATTCCAATTATTACGTCAAAGTCAAACATGGGCAGAACAGCCAAATCAATCAATTCTTCTCTATCACCCAAGGATATCTTACACCCTTGACATCCTAACAAGATGACCATTTTATCCTTCAGTGGGGTGACCACATGCAACAGTGTTCCTAATGGTCTTACATCAATACCAGCCAGTGCAACAAATTGTTCAGACACAAACGAATGAGATGCTCCCGGATCAAATAAAGCATACGCGGCATGATCACATAAAGAAATGGTACCTGTGATCACGCCAGGTGCATTCTCAGCTTCTCCTCGCGCCATTGCGTACACTCTTCCTTGCGCTGGTGGTCGATTCAGATTTTCTTGGGGAGCAGCCATCGCCTGTGGTCCAGCTAGCGGTCTTTGCTGTTGAAACTGTGGTCCCCGGTTCTTCCTCGGGCAATACCTCGCAATATGCCCTATCTGACCACACTCGTAGCATGCTCCTGTCTTTCTTGGGCACAAACCAATTGCATGCCTCTGTCCACAATCGCGACACCTTGCACTACCAGGGGGTGTCGGTTTTCCCAGAGTTCTTCGGGGTGGAGGGACAAATCTTCTATTATCCATCATTGGCCTTTTTCCAAAACTCCTGTCATCTCGTCTTGGCATGAATCGCGATCCAGATGCAGTGATTCGTTCATTTATATCTCTTTCGAACTCTTGAGCCCTTTCATACATCGCCCCATAGTCCCTCAATCCTGCGGTAATCAGTCGACTACGGAGTTCCGGCCTCAATCCTTCACGGAATCTCCTTGCTTTGTCCCAGGCATTCTCTATCATCCTGGGAGCAAACTTAGATAGTCTTGCAAATTCCGCCTCATATTGATCTACTGTCATCTGGCCCTGACGGAGTCGGAGGAATTCTTCCATCTTTCTTTCCTGCGCGGCTTCCGAAAAATATTTCCCGTTAAACGCTTCACAAAAAGCCGTCCAGTCCGGCATAGTACCTTCAGGGAAGACTCTTCCTCGGGTGGCCTTCCACCAATCATCTGCGGTGCCTTGGAGCTGGTAGACAGCTAATGAAACCCTTTCTTCCCCAGTACAACCTAGCACTTCAAACGCTTTCTCTAGTTGCTCTGTCCAAAGGGAGGCTGCTTCAGGTCCTCCTGTTCCATCAAATTTCGGTGGATGCAACTTCAGAAATTGCTCCACTAGATGAGGTGTCTGTCGACCTCCACTGCCAGGAGCATTATTCACATTGGCTCCATGCACGACAGCTAACGCGGCCTCAGCAGCTTGGGCCACAGTGACAGCTCTTTCTTCAGCCTGCCTGCCCATCAAGGTACCAACTTCTGCCAATACTCTCATGATATCCCCAATGCTTGGATTTTCTGCAGCTTGAGCTCCTGCAGCTGGAGCACCTAGAACTTGAGCTCTTGCAGTTGAAGCACCTGCAACTTGAGCTCTTGCAGTTGGAACACCTGAGCCAGATACACTTGCATACTTCCTTGGTCTATTTCTGTTGCTCATTGTCCTTAGTTTGGCTCACTTACACCTGCTATTATTCCATCAAGGAATTAAGACCTAAACCACTAATCAGGGTCTAGCAGCAAGCAATAGAAGACTAGAGAATATATAATTACTAACAATCACATGCGCCAATTAAGAACGGACATACGTGCCCAATCCTAGTCCAACTTAGGGGACTTTCTCTATCTAACTACCCCATAAATTCTCATCCTTATCACTCCAAGCCTCGAACATTCTCTTATCGAGCTGACCTGGCTCTGATACCACTCCCGTCGGGGATGTCACGCCCCGGACCCGTCGGACGCGCAACATCCCTTCACCTGCTAATTCGCTCATCGCTTGGCCAACACTGGCGACGGCCCAGGACTCGTCGCGGCCAAACGACGGTTAACAAATGCGACAACGGAAAGCATACAAACCCCTGACAAACACACATGTGGAATAGAGAGATAGAGAAGATCTAATTTACATATAACAATAATAGGCTTTATACAACCAGGAGAGGAGGCTAACATCTGAACCTCGAAACACAAGCCGATCATGGTCAAAAAGGAAACAAGCCAAACCAAAAAGGTCACTACGCCTCATCCTGGCATCCTCTAGGAACTACTCATCCTCCTCAGACAACGGAAACTCCTCTGGATCAGTTTCCTCCGATCCCGGAGATCCAGGCTCGCCATCTGCCTGCTCGACGAACACGTCGTCTGCTCCCTCGATCTCCATTACTACGTCCCCATCTACATCCTGGACATCCATTGGCTCAGGGTCTACAACCTCACCTTCAAAAGTGGCCGCATTCATCAGGCCTGTCGGCCCCATCAAAAAGACTGGTATATCCAGACCCTGCAGAGGACCCTGCCACAACTCCTGGCCCACCCGACGGTACCATCCCTCGTATCTATGAGGGAGCAAAACGTCGTAACCTTCGTCGACCCATACAGTACAGCTATGCCGCTCATACGAAACTCCGTCCATAATAGGGTATGAAAATACCTGTGTCTCAATTTCCTGAGGGATCCCGTGGCGGACAGGGGGAATACGATAAGTCATACCTACGGTCGAGGGTCTGAAATGGCGATCAGCCAAAAATAGGTGAGTCGAAACTCAGTGAACACACATCTAAACTCAATTTAGTAAACAACATGCGCCTCTTACTAGAATGTAAATCATCACATGCATATTGTGACCTCAAATCATACAGATGCCAATGCAGATGCTCGATGCTTGCCGGTGGCTCTCTGGGAACTGCCGGACTTTTTGTTTTCGGGTTGCCGGTGGCTCTCTGGGCACTGCCGGACTCAACCCAACCGGTGGCTCTTATCGGCACTGCCGGTCCCCAGCCACGTCGTAGACGTCTCAGGCCTGTGCCCCAACCCGTGTCTATTCACACCGAAGTTGGCACCCTTGTCTCTCCAGCTACCCCGTGCCGAGCACGTTCAGGCGCAAGTGCAACGACCGTGGCTCAATTAGCTCTGCGATCGGCACCTCCTTATCTCCCCGCATTCCCGGTGGCCCCCTAGACACTGCCGGGCCGTCCCGCACGGTTCTACGCACTCCGCCAAACGCACATGTCTCATGCCAATATGCAAATCAATGATGAGCATCATAAAATTCTCAAGTGGCTCACCCCATAAACACTCATGCAAGCCAGTTTTGCCACATGCATTTCCCAAAATTATTCATATTGGCACACCATTCACCTCAAAATAAATCGAATAAAATAACCAAGCAATTCGTGTTGCAAAAACTTTCATTTTAGGACCCGGTTTCCATTCTAAGTCATTTAGGTTCAAAGGCAAGTAATCTAACACACGTGGTAATTTCTAGAGTCCACAAAAATTATCAATTGACCCCTAAGGTCAGCAATAAATAATCGACATTCGACGTCCAGGAAATTTAATATTTTTCATCATAAAATTTTCCCTACTAGTCCCTAGCATACCCGACATTCTAAGTCAAGTTTAGAAATGTGCTCACCCAAAAATCGAGTTCGAGCTTGGGCTAGACGGTGATGAGCTCGGGCCACGAACGGCAACGGCTAGTTACTGTTCCGACGACACTATTCCGGCGGCACTATTCCGGCGGTACTATTCCAGCGACACTATTCCGGCGACACTGTTCACGGCGGCGACAACGGAATCGATAGCGATTTTCCAGCGACGAACAGAAACACGGCAACAAGCAAAACACAGCAGAGATAAGGAAGATTGCAGCTACAACAAACAAAAGAAGAAAACCAACAAAATAGGGTCAACTTTGATTCAAAACTGGGAATTCTCTAGGAGGTTCTTCGCTGATTCGTTTTCAGAATATCGAAGCTTAACGTCTTACGAGTACACAGGCGAAAACGGGGCTCGATTCGGACACCAGACGACCCCGAACGAGCCGATTTCCTCCGGGCGCGCGTGCTGGAACGCGAGAACCCGAGAACCCGTGAAGAAGAAAATTCCAGTAGCTGAGAGGGACACACAACAGCAGTAGATTGAAGGAAGGAAGCACACGCAGCAGCAGCAAATTGTTTGTTTGTTTTTTTTTTTTTTTTTCCAGCAGAGGCCGAATGAAACTAGATAAGAAGAAGAAGAAAGAAGAAGAAGCCAGCTGTTGCAAAGTTTCCCACGTGAAGGTGATCAGAAAATCATGAAAACGGTCTTATTTGCGTGGGGAATGAGCTCAGTCAAATTGGTGGAGCAGAGCAGCCGCATTTCCAGCTAACAAAGACGTTCCAGCTCTTGTCTTTGGGGAGCAAAAGCAGTGAAGAATTATTAGCGCACACATGAGGTTCTGGATAAGCTGCAGCCGAAATGGAGAAAGCAAAGTGGGTCAACATTCAACATTTTTTTTTTCTTGTCTTCTTGTGCATGGAAGCAGGACGTCACAACCACCATGATGATAGTTCATCGAACACCACATTTCTGGAAGTGTAACACCTCCCTGTTATAGGATCACAACACTTCCACCCTTTCCTTTGATTATCATAGCCCACAAATATGCAGCGAACCGCTTTCTTATCGAACTTGCTGCGTAGATGATCTGGCACAAATGCATAGCATACACATCCAAATACTCTGAAATGACTTACTGTGGGCTTGCGATTCCATAGCTTCTCATATGGTGACGTAAAACCAAGCCTTGCTTGAGGTAGCCTATTGATCACATGTGCTGCTATCTTCATACATTCGGCCCGGAATCTAAGTGGAAGACTCTTCGCATGTAACATGCTCCTACAAGTCTCTGCCAAATGCCGATTCTTTCTTTCGGCAACTCCATTTTGTTGTGGTGTATTCGGGCAAGTAAGCTGTCGACGTATCCTGCAATCTTGCATATACTTTATAAACTCGTTTGATGTATATGCTCCTCCATTATCAGTACGTAGGCATATTATTTTCTTGCCTAATTCATTCTCCACTCTTTCTTTGAAATCTTTAAACTTATTTAATGCCTCAGATTTATCTTTCATAAAGTCAACCCAGACATACCTGGAGAAGTCGTCAATAAATGTTATCATGTACTTCGATCCTCTGACTGATGGTTGCTTTACTGGTCCAAATACGTCTGAGTGGATGAGTTCAAGAGGCATCTTACTTTTGAATGTAGACTCCTCATATGGAAGCTGGTATGCCTTCCCGTACTGGCATCCGGCATAAACGACATCTTCTTGAACTTCCAATTGAGGGAGCCCTTTTAGCATGCCTTTCTTAATCATCACCTTTAACTTATAATAGCTTACGTGCCCAAGCCGAGCATGCCATAAATCAGGCGTATCACTCTTTCGAGTTTTGTCTACGTATGCCGTCTGTGCTGACATCACGTAGACAGACTCTAGTCAACGCCCCTCCATGATTGGTGTACTAGTAGATTTCAAATTACGATACACCTTAACATCTCTTGGACCGAATACCACATAATTGCCCGAGTCTGTGAGTTGTGACATGGACAATAGATTTTTCTTCATTCTTGGTACATGATGGACGTTTTTTAGTTTAACCTGATGTGAACTGAATCGGGGTGTTATCACCGTTTGGCCAACATGGGTAATCGGCAGCTTTGAGTTATCTGCAGTGACAACTACTCGTCCTCCGGTGTACTCAAACATGTTTGATAACTTTCCTTCATCTCCGGTCATATGATTTGAACACCCAGAATCAACTATCCAATCACTATCATAATTGATCGGTTTATCACTTACCGTGATGAGGGCCGTCGCATTTTCTTCCTTAGTGATGGAGCATGCTGCGAGCTCTTGTTGTTCCTCTATAGCAAGGGATGCTTGGAAATCCCACTCCTCTTCGCTATCATCCTCCTTAGATGCTGCGATATTTCCTTCAACTCTTTTGAGTCGACAATCTCTGGCAAAGTGGCCTATTTTGCCGCAATTGTAACACCTTTCCTTACGCTTTTTATTGTTCTTTTCTTCATTATCATCTTTGGCATGATCTTGACGAGCTCCCCCTAACTGAGAACTTATCGCTCTTGGTTGCCTTTTCCATTCTCCATGACTTTTCCTCTGTTTACCATCTCTAATCCCAGCATTATTTCTCCTTTGCCCCTTGAACCCTCTTTTAGTACTGAAGAGAGCATTTTCATCCTCTTTAAGCAAGACCTTAGACATTTGTCTATCTAAAGCCTCCTAATTGGCCAATATATTCTCCAACTCAGTTAGAGTTGGCTCGTTTGCCCATCCACGAGTAGCCGTAACAATACCATTATACTCCGGCCTTAACCCATGAACAATGATTCTTCTCATCCTTGTCTCGGAGATGGCATTTTGAGGATCTAATTTTGAAATTTCTTCGCAAATAGATTTAACTTTGGAGAAGTATTGACTCACCGTCATATCATGTTGCGACATTGACAATAGCTCGTTCTCCAACCTTTGTAACTTGGCATCATTCGTCCTCGCAAACAATGCCGCCAAGTTGTCCCATGCCTCCTTTGGGGTCTTTGCACTCTTAATGTGCTGCAACAACTCATCTTCAACAATTACAGCAAGAACGTAGAGAGCCTTACTAGCTTTGATGTTCCATTTTCTCAATACGGCATCATTCATGGGTGGTGTGGTATTGCCGCCACCAATAATATCCCACAAGTCTTGGCCCAGCAAGTAATACTGCATACGGGTGCTCCAATTGTTATAATTGGAGCTATTGAGCTTCTTGACGCCGTTCACCGAACTTGAGAAATCCGTCATCTGACTTGGATACAATGCCCAGCACTACTCCAAGTAAACTTGGTCCTCGACCAATCAATCACAATCCCTGACTGTACACTGGCAGAATTTCGGCGTACTCCGGTCCCTGACCGTTGGCTCACGCGCAATGGTCCCTAACCACTTGTCTTTGCGTATCACACTCCGGATATGGTCCCCGGCTCCTGGGCTCTGATACCACTTGTTGAGAATCAAGTGGATATCTCCACTTAAATAAAACTCTCTTTATTAGAAAATCACTCAATTTACAAGACCCTCACAAGTACACAAAATGAACTCTCTCACTCGCACACCTCACTTGTTTGAACTTCTCATACCACACCCAACATATGGAGCACTACCCCCTATTTATAGTCTAGCCAACTTTCTACACACTTCCACTATTACTTGCCCAACAAGTATAGAACATTCTAGATAGAACATTCTAGAAAGGTTAATCTAGGAATGAAAAGAAGATTCTAGAACATGGAAGAGATATAAAGTTCTAGACTATCTAGGCAAATCATGATTGTTCTAGAAAGTTCCGAAAAATCTAGAGGAGTCGGTGGTTCTCAATATGGTACACGATCAGGCCACACAAATTCATAACACACGGCACACAAAAAAGTTGAGACGCTTCGTCCCAAAAAAAATGGAGAGAAATAAAAAGTGAGAAAAAGAAAGGTCTCCCTCTAGGTTTCTAGCTCTTTCTCCTCTGGTTCGCACCCACTTTGAAAACTTCAACCCCTGCACGTACAAGAAAAAGACAAAAGAGAGAGTGAGTTTTAGTTTTAGAGGAAAGGACGACTAGAAGAAGGCAATGGCTCTCACGTTACCTCTTTTCTCCCTTGGGGTCCTCCATCGGCGTTTTCTCATCCATCAACGAGTCAAGGAACACATTGAAGATTACACCGTGACCAGCCACCTCTAATCCAAACACATACGCTGGTCACGAACTGCACAGTCGTCAAAGCAAGCAGCCTTAAATTTCCAGCCAGCTGCTAAGCCTAGGAACCACCGCAATGTGAGCTATCCCGAGCAGTTACGGTGATCTCGCCAGTCGAATCTGCTGTCCAATTAGTGGGTCAACTCAAGGTGCTCCTGCATAGCTTCTCGGACCAATCCATAACCCCAATGGAGATTTGCTATTTTGTCTATTCGTTTGCAGGTTCTCCATTGAAGACAACGAGCCCTCAAGAATTCTAGTCGCACTCAATAGAACTTTTCCATGTTCGGCCCATCATAGGTCAACCAAAGAAGAATACAGCTTATGGTCAGTCCGGAGAACAGGAGAATGGGAGTCCAAAGAGAGAAGACAAAAAGGGTGGATTGACCCTTTTTCTCTGACAAAAAGAAAGGAGAAGAAAAAGCCAGTTCATCCCAAAAGTCTCGAGAATTCGGTGACTAGGGGGGACTCGTCACCACGCTCGACAACTCATTCACGTCTCCAAATCAGCAAGTTTCAAGTGACCTCGATTTTCTATTTTTCTTAAAGATCTAAAGCTAAAGGCGAAAGTCTAGGTTCTGGAGGTTGATTAAGAGTTCGGTCAAACATGGGAGAGAAATTTGATCGAAAGTCCACAAGCTCTAGTCTCAACACCCCCCCCCCCCCCCGCGGGTTCATGTCAACAAGATCCCACAAGCTTCTTTTTATTTTTCTTTTTTTCCTCTCTCTGTTTATGGACATTCCAACAAGATCTATTGCTCAAAGTCGTTAAGAAAACCACGTTGCGGCCAACATGGCTGTGACAAGTCGTCAAGCAACTTGTTGTGCGCTATCTGTCCTCGCTGAGTCCATCCACAAATCTGCTTCATTCGCAAGCCAATTCTTCAAGGTTCAGATTTGGGAAGTCGATCTCCAAAATTAGGTAATTTCTTATCTTTCAAAAATTAGGTCATCTAACGTAATCTTTTGGAGTCACAGCTGATCAATTAGGAAAATATTTCCTAATTCGCAACTGCACATTTGGATTTAATTCTATCTATAAGGCTTTCGATAGAATTATTTTCATAGTGGATAATTCGAATTTTTAGGGTCGATCTATTAGTCTTTAGATCGAAACTTGATTAAAAAAATTGCAAAATATTCAAGTTGATTTATTTTTTTACATTTGAGTTTATCTGATTGAATCCCTATCTTTGCATATCTGATTGGTTGACTTTTCATATTGAATTTAAATGATCAGATTTCTATCTTTTTACAATATCTAAATGCGTGTTAAAAATCTGTAAAAAATATTGCATACAAATAATTGCCGCATATATATTAGAATTAACATGTTTAAATTAATTACATTCTAGGATAAAATCACATTGATAAGATTGCATGTTTAATTGATTTTTTGGAATAAATTAGATTAGATTTCATTCTAGGTTAATATGCATGTTTAGATAGATAACTATGCCTAAAATAGTTTATGTTTAATGGCTTAGGGATTAAGTCAATTTAAATCCTGAAATGTGTAAGATAACTATCTTTTAGGCATAGTTTCTTTTAGGGCCATAATTAAATCCGAAAATTTTAAAAAACCATCTTTGCCATGTCATCATGTATTACATGTCACATTTGCCATGTCATATAGAGTTGCATGTTTAGGTTAATTAATTAATTCATGATGTAAAATGCATGCTAGGATTGATTTAATTTTGACTCCATGTCATATAAAGTTAGTCATGTAGTTTAATTAAGCTCACATGCATTTTTAGGATAGTTTCCCTTTATTTAGGTCATTGCAGTTAGATTAGATCTCATGCATTGCATTTTGTTTATTTTTCATTAAAAAAGTGAAAACTAAAAAAAGAGAACATTGTCTAGCGCATGCTCCTTGTTAATTGTCTTGAGTGCTGAGTTTTTAATCCAATTGTTTGAGCTCCCATTTGATAACTTTTGTTAGTGGCTTAGGTTAAGAATTAATCAACCTGTCACGCCTCGAACCCGGCGGGCACACAATATCCCATCTCTTGGCCAATACTAGCGATGGCCCAGGATTCGTCGCGGCTAAACGACGGCTAATAAAAGCCACAGTGGAAAGCACACAAACCCCTAGCAACACACATGCACATGCAGGATATAGAGAGAGAAAGAAATTTAAATTTACATAGCAACCTTTAACAGTGAAAATTCTATACAACTTGGAGGGATGCTATCATCAGACCTCACAAACATAAGTCGCCCAAGATCAAAAGAAAACATGCCAAACCGAAAAGTCGCCAATCTTCATTTAGGCATCATCGAGACTACTCATCTTCTAGCAAAGGCCATTCCTCCGGATCAGCCTCCCCGAATATTGGGAAATAATCATGTCCATGTCGAGGGTCTAAAATGGCGATCAGCCATACAATATGAGCCGAAACTCAGAGAACACACGCCTAAACTCAATTTAGAAAGCAGTATACGCCTCATGCCAGAGAGTAAATAATCACATGCATGTTATAACTCTAAATTATACAGATGTCAATGCAGATACTCAATGATTCACTTGGGATCCCCAGTGACTCAATAGCTCTTCCGGACTGAACTCCACCGGTGGCTCACTAGCACCTCCGATCCTGACCATATAATAAACGTCTTAGGCCTATTCCTCGACCTGTGTCTAATCACATCGAAATTGGTACCCTTGTCTCTCTAGCTACTCTGTGTCAAGCACATTCAGATGCAAGTGCAACGACCGTGACTCAATTAACGCTGAGATCAGCACCTCCTTATCATCTCATATTTCCGATGGCCCCCTAGACATTGCTAGGCCGTCTCGCACCATCAAATGTACATGTCTCATGCCAGAATGCAGATCAAATATGAGCATCACAAAGTCCTTAATTGACTCGACTTTTAAATACTCATGCAAGTCAGCTTTGCCACATGCAATTCCCAAGATTATTCGCATGAGCACACAATTTACCTCAAAATACAACGAATAAAATAATCAAGCATCGCACATTGCAAAAACTCGCATTTCAGGACCCGGTTTCCATTCTAAATCGTCTAGGTTTAAGGGCAAATAATTCGGCACACATGGAAATTCTAGGGTCCACAAAAATACCAATTTACTCCTATGACTAGCAGCAATTTATCGACATTCTACGTTCAAGAAATTTAATATTTTTCAACATAAAATTTTTCGTACCGATCCTTAACGTACCCAACATTCTAAGTTAAGTTTAGAAATGTGCTCACCCAAAAATTTGAGTTTGAGCTAGAGAACGGCGGAAAATCATGGCTTAGCTAAACGGCGAACTTGGACGAGCAACGGTAGCGACATGTTTCGCCGAGCGACAACGAGCTCGGGCCACAGACGATGACGAGATCGAGCCACGGACAACGATCGAGTTCGGGCCAAGTGACGATGAGCTCGGGCCAAAGCAAGACGGCTATCAAGCTCGAACAATGGATGCGGCTTGGCTCGCGTGGTGGCCAAGCGCGAACGAAGGTTGGACAGCAGCAATTTGCAGCAAATTTACATGTGGCTTAGTCACGAAGAGAGGCAGCAACAAATTGCAACAGTAACAATGGCTCAAGAACAACCGAATGAGGAGGAGGACCACGGCGACAGCTGTAACAAGTCCAAATGGCTGAATGAAAAAGAAAAGAAGAAGAACCAGCTGGAGGCAACAATCGAAGGAAGAAGAGAAGGAAAGGGAGCATTAATAGTGAGCAACCTTTAGTCGAGAGATGAGCAGCTCACGGCAGCAGTTGAAGGAACAAGTGGCCGAGAGATGAGATGAAGTAGTAGCTATAACAACGCAGTAGCAGCTAAAGCTGAGAGATTGTAGTAGAGACACCAGCGGCCGAGAAGAACGAAAGTTCCAGCTGAGAAAGAAACAAGAAAAAAACGTAGGAAGAAGAAAGAAGGTGCAACAGACAGTAGGATTGAAAGAAAAGAAGAAAGGAGAAGAAAGAAGACCAAGTCAAAGATGGCTGCTGCAACAGAGTTTTCTCCACATGAACAGTGGAGTTTGTGGGCTCAAATCATGCAAAATTGTCTTATGTACATGGGGGATTTAGGGCTTGGCAGAAGATAAGGAAAAAAGAAGTGAAAAAGGAGGGGCATGTGGGGATGGATTCAGCTGAATCTAGAAGTGGGAAATTAAAGAGTGCACGTGGGTGTTCAGTGCAGGCAAGCTGCAAAATTCTGCTGGAAGAGAAAGAAAATTCGGCCGAAAGTATTGGAGGAATGGGGTCCCAAGCCATAATTTTTCTTTTCTTCATACTCATAATTGAGGGACGTCACAAAACTTGCATGATCAAACTTTTTTCATGAAATAAAAAGGTATCGAAAGGGCATTAATAGAAATGTTAGCGTAACCAAGTTCCCAAACTCATTGATCTCTAGTTCGTAGAAATAAAGTATTTCTCCTAATACTTTATTTAGATATCTAATCAACCTACCCAAAATGATTAGTGCCGAGTCCAAGTTAAAAATCTTTGCATGTTAAATATTGAACCTAATTTGCGATTTGGTAAAGCTTGGAAAAGCTCGAACTAAGTTAATTAATTTAACTAATTAATTTAACAATCCATTAACTTAAGATTGGGAAACCCGATTTTTAGGTCGCGACAAACAGTATAGCACCACTGCTTTTGGTGCGAATCAATCTCTTTACCACCGGCTCCACGAAAGTTGCTGTAAAAGGTTGATGTGGCATTAACTGCTAGTCAGGAGAAACCTTTGTTTCTGGTGCTGGTAAGAGCCAACTACTTCCCACTTCTTGTGATGTAAATAATAGGGTACAGTGCCGCCAGTCAAGTCCGTGGAACGAAGTAATTCATGTTACGTCTTGGAGGGGGATCTGTGCTTATCGTTATTTGTTGCTCCAACTTGAAAATTATGTATTCATTAGTCATGGAGTTCTCGATAGTCCTTCAAGGAGATTGCTCAATTAATTGTCTATACATACTTCAATACATTCTTATATAAAGTGCATCCGGCAACGGAAAAAAAGTTCAGCCTCAAAGTTGTCCCCAGAGCGCTTCCACCCTGCCCTGCCCTGCCCCACATGGGGCGGTGGCGGTGGCGGAAGAAGTCCGTCCCTCCACAAGGCGGATACAGGTACTGTAATATCCAGCCCCACCCTGCCCAATATCTTTCGTAGCCATGACACTACAAGAAAATGAATCAAAGACACATCTCCAAAATATATTTCAAACGTCCGTATGACCTGAAACGCAATTTCGGGATATTAAAGTCAATTTTTCTCCTCCTATACTGAGTAGAGCGTCGCAGCATACATCCGATGCACCATTGCCATTCCAATGAAAAGAATTCATAACTCATAACTCACCTTGAAAATCGTGACTATCAAGTCGATTGCGAGCGCGACCTCCCAAGTACGAAAAAGATGCAAAACCGAAAAGACGAAGTAAAATATAGTATTTCATCACTGTGCGGTCAATAAATACTGTTTCTAAGTAACTGCCCTATAAAACACCAGAGTTCCATACACTTCATGCCATTTTATCACACTACACCACAGAAAATAAAAAATTTCCATAAGTTTGGACCAAAATAGGAATCTTTCCAATTTCTTTGTCCTTTCCTTTCTTTTCTTTTCTTTTCTTTTCTTTTCTTTTCTTTTTCATTTGGAGTAAGACAGAGAATGAAACATATAAATATATGTACTCAGATAAAGAAATTGGTGGTCACTCAAGTGAAAATCTGAAAGTAGCTTAGAAATAGGCCTTGATTCATTTGTTAGATATTACTATTAGAAACTAGTTTAGTTTCATTTAGCTAGTATACATATAGTATATTCTTTAGGCCATGTTTTATTCTGTGCCCGACTTGCGTTCCATTACTTTACTGCTTTTTATTCTTTACTTCTTCTTTTTATTACTCCTTGGACGAGTTAGATGTGATTCTTTTATATTGCTTTTGTGTCGTTATTTGCTTGTTCTTATAAAAAATAGTTGGATTACATTTTATGACAATCATAAGTACAAAAACATTGCATGGACACTAAGCGGACAAGAACTTTAGGACCCATAATTGAATAACAAACCGCATGTGACACTTAGTTAACAAACGATCAAGTTTAGGTACCAAAAGACCACTAGTTAGATAATTAGTGTAATCAAGTGCTTGACTTTAGATTTCTAGTTGTGTAAGAAGTATGGGAGAACCCTGTCTGTTTCGATGCATAACGTGTTCCATGTTTCGATGCTGAGGAAGTACGAGCTGGACTTAAGCCATATACTCGATCATGAAGTCATTGAAGTGGATGACCGAGTCTCATACGTAGAAAGGCCCGTACGTATAGTGGACCGAAGAGAACACGTCCTACGAAACAAGACAATATCCCTGGTCAAAGTAATTTGGGAGCATCATGGAACTGAAGGCGCAACGTGGGAAAACGAAGATGAAATGAGGAGCAAGCACCCCTACTTGTTTATGTAATTAATAGTGTTAGTGGAAATGAAAATTTCGAGGACGAAATTCCTATAAGGAGGGGAGAATTGTGAAGTCCCCAAAGTTGTGTGCAAGAAGACAAGAGAAAATTAAAACTTTGGGACCCACTTTTTCTTCTTAGACTTCAGCTAAACCATCTTTCCCTCATCTTTCGGTTGAATCATCCCATGTCCACGTATGCCCTCATTAAATTTCCACTGCTTTTGTTCCCCCAAAAACATGAGCTGGAACTCCTCCTTTGGGTAGGTTTGCGGCTGCTCTGCTCCACCATTTTGGCTGAGCTCATTCCCCACGCAAATAAGACAGTTTTTCATGATTTTCTGGCCATCAACTCCACTAGTTACATGGGGAAAACTCCTGCTGCAGCTAACTCCTTCTTCTTCTTCCCTTCTAGCTTCTTTGATTCGGCTCTGCGGCTGTTTGATCTTCATTTGCTTCGGCTGCTGTGCTTCTTTCTTCAACTTCTACTGCGGTTTCACTTCTTTTGGTTGCTAGAATTTTGCTGTTGTTTCTGCTCCATTCTTCTTCCTTTTGTTGTGCCACTATTTTCTTCTCGGTCACTTGCTCTTTGATTGTCTCGTGCTCGTGGACTGGTACTGGATTTTCTGTTGCTGTCTTCTCGGATTCCCGTGTCCAGCATACGCACCTGGAGGAAATTGGCTCGTTCGGGGCCGTCCGGTGTTCAAATCGAGCTCCGTTTTCGCCTGTGTACTCTTAACTCCTCACCCTCTCGGCTGAAGTTGCTTTGTTTGAAGCTTGATCATCGTCGTCTGTGGCCCGAGCGCAAAGTCAGATTTTTAGGTGACCACATTTCTAGACTTGACGTAGAATGTCGGGTATGCTAGGGACTAGTAGGGAAAATTTTATGTCGAAAAATATTAAATTCTTTGAACGTAGAGTAACGATAAATTGCTACTAGCCATAAGAGTAATATTGGTAATTTTTGTGGACTCTAGAAATTACCTTGTGTGCTAGATTGCTTACCTGTGAGCCTGGGTAATTAGAATGAAAACCGGGTCCTGGAATGCGAGTTTTTATAACGTAAAATGCCTGGTTATTATATTTGATTTATTTTGAGTTGAATGGTGTGCTCTAGTGAATAATCTTGGGAAATGCATGTGGCAAAGTTGACTTGCATGAGTGTTTACGGGGTGGGTCAATTGAGAATTCTATGATGCTCATCATTGATCTGCATACTGGCATGAGACATATGCGTTTGGTGGAGTACGTAGAGCCGTGCGGGACGGCCCGGTAATATCTAGGGAGCCATCGGGAATGCGGGGAGATAAGGAGGTGCCGATCGTAGAGCTAATTGAGCCACGGTCGTTACACTTGCGCCTGAACGTGCTCGGCACGGGGTAGCTGGAGAGATAAGGGTGCCAACTTCGGTGTGATTAGACACGGGTTGAGGCATAGGCCTAAGACGTCTAAGACGTGGCTAGGACCGAAAGTGCTACTGAGCCACCGGTGGGGTTCAGTCCGGTAGTGCTATTGAGCCACCGGGGACCCCAAGTGAACCATTGAGCATCTGCATTGGCATCTGCATGATCTGAGGTCACAATATGCATGTGATGATTTAAATTTTAGTCTGAGGTGTATGTTTCATTCTATATTGAGTTCAGGCATGTGTTCACTGAGTTTCGACTCGCCTATTTTTGGCTGATCGCCATCAGACCCTTGACCGTAGGTATGACTTATCGTATTCCCTCAGTCCGCCATAGGATCCCTCAGGGGATTGAGACACGGGTATTTTTTTACCCTATTGTGGACGGAGTTTCGTATGAGCGGCATAGCTGCACCGTATGGGTCGACGAGGGTTATGACGTTTTGATCCCTCATAGATACGAGGGATGGTACCGTCGGGTGGGTCAGGAGTTGTGGCAGGGTCCTCTGCAGAGTTTGGATATACAGGTCTTTTGATGGGGCCGACAGACCTAATAAATGCGGCCACTTTTGAAGGCGAGGTTGTAGACCCTGCGTCGATGGATGTCCTAGATGTAGATGGGGATGTAGTTATGGAGATCGAGGGAGCAGATGACGTATTCGTTGAGCAGGCAGATGGCGAGCCTGGATCTCCAAGATCTGAGGAAATTGATCCAGTGGAGTTCCCTTTGTCTGAGGAGGAGGAGTAATTCCCAAGAGATGCATGAACGAGACTTAGTGACTTTTTGGTTTAACCTATTCCCTTTTTGTTAGTGGCCAACTCAGGTTTTTGTGGTTCAGATAATAGTCTTCCTCCCAGGTTGTACAAAACTCTTACTATTATATGTAAATTAAGTTTTCTCTATCTCTCATTCCCACATGTGCGTTTGTCAGAGGTTGTACGTTTCCGCTGTCGCACATTGAATAGCCATCGTTTGGCCACGACGAGACCTGGGTTGTCGCCAGTATTGGCCAGGCGATTAGGAAATTGGCAGGTGAAGGGATGTTGAGCGCCCGACGGGTACGGGGCATGACATATCCCATCGTTCTCATCTCGGTACTCGAGGTGATGGTCCCTTATGAAAAGCTCAACTATAAAAATTGCGTCCACTAAGATCATTTCGACAAGGTCGTCGCTGCCTTGGGTGAGTTTCTCTTGGTAGCATTGCCGAATGCGGTCTTTCGATTCCTTCATCATTCTAGTATAAGCTGGAAGGTCAGCCTTGATGCGGCGGAGGAAGCCCATCAGGTACCTCAGTTTGATCTCCTCCGTCGACTGAAGCACCGTCTTATCACGGTGGTATGGCCCAATGGAGACGACTTGAGGTGTATAGGCCTCCTCGTTTGCTCTACGTAACTTCTCAGGCATTCGATAGATGTAACGCTCGGCGGACACGTGAGGCAAGTTGCTGATCTTCGTCCTTATGTTAATCGCGACTTCCCTAACAGTCTGACTCATACCTAAACAAGTGAAAGAAAAAGATTACAAGCCCATGAAGCTAGAAAGAGTAAATACTAAATAAGTACAATTGGACATAATATGATCGGCATTCCTTCACGCCACGATGATTTGGTACCTAATGACGGGAATGAATTAAGCATATGTTCTTTTTTTCCCTTTAACGGGACTTGAGTCCCATCAAAAAGACAAACAAAGCCATAAACAACATGAAAATGATGTTTTTTCTTGTAAAACTGAAGACAAGCCGCGGCTCGCGGGGCATTCTATCTGGTCTAGAAATGGCACAAAGCTATACATTCAACAGAATAACGTGATCTGATTTTAATTGTCTTGAAGAAAACCCCTGCTCTTGAAAGATTCAACCTGCCGCGCTCTAGTGCGTTTCTGCTAGTCAAGTTTCGGCAAATTGGGCAAATCCATCACTTTCAGGGCCCTTGTGCTTCAGCTAGTTGATGAAGAATCTATAAAGTCAATTTGCGGTTTAAATCACATGGCCACAACAACAATAGGAGATCGTAACTCCCAAAAATCTTGTTGGAACACGCATATTCTAACCTTCTATCTCTCGGCTATTCTACGGGCAATGAACAAAGTCGGATGCGTTCGTTGCTTTGGTACTATTTGATTTGAAAATAATTTCAGTATGTGTTCACTAAACATAATGCTTTATGTCTGAACAAGAAGCACCGAGTTGAAAGATGTCGAAGAGAAAAAATTAAGAATACTTACCTGAGATTCGAGACTGAGAATGCGTTCTTGCTTCTAGCCGTCGTCTGAGAAGTCCGGTTTGCTTTACTGTATAGTGAGAAACCACGCAAACCATGAAAACAGTAACTATGGGGGGGAACAAAAGAAAGATATGATATTCTTTCACCTTCTATGAAGAATTCTTATCTTATGCACACAAAAGAAGGTCTGACCATTACTGTCAATCACGAAGGAAAAGGAGAAAGGGCAAAAAAAAAAGAACAGAATTATTTGATTTTGTTCACGCAATTGATATCGGGAATATCTTTCACCGAATGTCGTTCTTCAATTTTTATTAGTGAGGGCTCGCAGCTCTATTCTCACAGAGAAATTGGATGAACAATGCAAATTGGGGAATGGTTGATGAAAATGCTTTGAAAGTTAGACAATCTATTATTACAATACTCCTACTTGTTGTGAATGAGAAGTAAATTATTAGGATATGAAGGTACAGGAAATTGAAAATGCAAGGCAACTATACTACATGCAAGGCTAAAACACTTCTAAAGAAACAGAGCATTTTCTTTTATTTCTATTGCGGGGGCTTTTTCTCCTTTATTTTGGATACTTATCAAACTTGCACTCCTAATTGCTTGAACGGTTATTTTTTTATTTCAAATTTTTGAATTTTAGTGTCGCTGCTCGTCTCTTTTCAACCCATGATCTTCATAACTAACTTGTGCAAATCAGGACCCATGTCCTCCACAACTCATAACCGCATGGTTAATTAACCCCTTTTTTAATACTATCTCTTAACCCCAAAAACCCGTTCGCACCCGTGAGTTTTGCTCTGTGTTTCCCAAATTTCAGGATAGAATTTCTACATAACATATTCAAAACTTACTGAATTCAAACACACTGTGTTCTTCAATCGGTATCTATTTACACTTTCTTTTAAACTTCCCAAATGAAAAAAATATCATCTTGTCATTCAGTATGACATTTTCTTCTCATCGTATTTTGGGATCTATTAATGACGTTTTTTCACACAACATGTCATTTCTAAGATACCAAATTATCAAAAAACAATATTACACTATCAACAGGTTTCTTTGCCATTAAGCCGAAAAGATCTCCCCTTGGTCCGACTTTATCTAGATTGCCAGAAAAGTTTTTGATGCAGAAAAAGCGATAATGCTTTGGTCACAATTACACTACAATTATGAAGTATTCTAGTTATTCTCAATGACTCAATAGCAAAAGCAAAATTCTTCTTGTCGTAATGTTCGTTTTTGTTGGGGTGTGATTCATACTATCCGTAGCTAAAAAAGCACAAGAGTCATGCTCCGGTAGGGTCGAAGGGTAGGTCCCCAGGATGCCATAGAGCTTTAATAGTTTAAATCCATATTTTTTTTCTAACAGTAATTTTGGGCCTATGAATAAATACTGTTATATATTATATCTTTTTCTTGTAATTAAGGAATGTAAGTGCAATGTGTTAATTACAGTAGAATTCTTTGCTGAAAGTAACTCTAATTTAATGGTGAACTAACATAACTCCTATATCTCAATTTCTTTTTCTCGCTTTTATACTTTACTTGATTTGTGGTTTGTGCACCAAATTCTAGCACTGGCACAACTAGCACTAAAATGGACAACTTTTTATTTTTCTGATTTTTTTCCTTTATCTCTTTATTTTCTTCCATCTTTTTCTAACCCTAGCTGGTAACTCTCACCTAGTTTAGGTGAGGACAACCCTCGCTAGTAACAGGCAAGGACCTCCACAACCTTGCTTGGTCTAGGCTGTGCCACGACCCTCATCCATTGGCCAGTGACAGTGCCAAAGTTGTCACCTTGATTTGGGTGAGGACAGTGAAGCCAAAATTGGCACAAGTGCTAGATTTAGGACATTTTCAAAATAGTTTTTCCTAATGTAGGCTTTGATGGGACTATTTGTCAATCATTCTTACATTTTAAATTATTAGCTAATGAGTTAATTTAATATTTAAACATTCTAATAAACTCGTGGCCATTGACCTAGGCCTGATCCGAAACCTTTGTACGCAATGGTGGGAATTAAAAAATGATCTCCAGTAACTAAGTTAGGAATCTTGTAACACCTCAACTAATTGTTTTTGATGGATTCATACAAGTAATTTCTTCAAATTTGAAAAGACATTGACATCTCATAAAGGAGCGAAAATCGACCCCACAGACAGCAATTTTACGAACTAGCAGAGGCTACCGTCTACCGACAGTGCCCAACAAAGTCTCCACTTTGATGGTAACAAGTTTTAAGGATAATGATTGCGTGGGACCTTCGACTTTTTGGGCTTTTGCAACTTCCCCCTCATTTTTTTTTTTTTTTTGCAATTCAGTGCTTGAACTTTTTCGAATTTGCCAATTATTAATCCTTCTATTAGGTTTTCGAAAAAAAAAATGCTAATGTGACAGTTAAATAGCTGGTAAGCCCTACATGTCGCTAACACAGTGCCTACGTGGCTTTACGAATTTAAAGAATTCAGAGAATGAAGGCAAGGACTCGGAAAGAAGAGAATTGAAAATTTAAATAAAGGAAAAATCATATTTCGGCTTGCTTCAATAGAGGGAGGGAGATCATTGTTCTAAAAGTCATCGACGAGGGGGGCATACCCTTCCTAGACTCAAGGCATGGTGGGCATTGTTGGGATACTACGGAACATGTACAGAAAAATAAAAATAAAACGTAAAGAAGATAAATTCATACATGTATCTTTTCTTTTTCTTTTTTCTTTTTTTTTGTCAGGAAGAAATTGCAATAAATGGCAATCAAGAGTTTTTACAAGAAAAGACCATAAATGGGGCATCAACGCAAAGTAAATTCCAAAGGAAAGGAGGGGACTAGAAGCCCAAGATAGAGGAAGACTATTTAACCGGTGGATCTTGGCGTCCCAATCTGCAACTTGGTTTGCTCTTTTATCACAATGGGCCACGGATAAAAAACACATTTGGGCTAGACGATTCTAGGCTTTGGCAATCAGCTACTCAGCCTCCCAAATACTATCCCCGTGTGTGTTGACTACTTGAGTTAAAGTACAGCAGTTAGACTCCAACCAAACACTTCTGCATGTCTCTCTCTCTCTCTCTTCTTTTCCAAAAACTTCAAACCAGTAATTAGGGCTTTTGCTTCAGCTTCAATTAGCAACCAAGATTGGATCTTTTTTGGAAATCCATCTAGTAGAACACCTTTGGAGTCGCGAAATACTCTTGTGACGGCTCCATTGACGGTGTTAGTGCAGATTGATGTGTCAACGTTGAGTTTCAGGTCTGGGTTCATCGGAGGCTCCCACTTTTTCAGATAAGTTTGGATCTCGACCCGAAAATCTCTTGTTTTTTGTATTCCATTTGTTGTGGAGTTCTAAAACCATTTCTACTTCATTGATTAGATTTGCTGCTTTCGATGCGATTCCTCTGAAAATCGAGTCGTTTCTGCTCTTCCAAATGCACCAGAGGGTCGCTGCTATCATCTCGAAGGTAAAGTTCTGATCTTGACTTTCTAAAAATTCATGTAGCCATATATCCATTCGTGTTCCAGTTAGTCTCAGGTTTAGTTCAAAAACTCTCGAGTCGTGCCATATTTGTTGAGTCCAAGGGCATAAGAGGAATATGTGTTCTGTTGTTTCCACTTCTACCTTGCATAAAGAACATAGGGGCTAGTTAATAATGCTTCGTTTGACTAGATTTTCCTTAGTGGGTAGGGCATTTTGGCAGACAATCCATAGGAAAAATCGAACCTTTGGGGGCTAGTGGGCTTTTCAGATCCTATTCCAAGGACCTCGAGATGGTCTATAAGAGGATGATGCATGATTTTCAGAGGGCAGAGTCTCAATTTCTCTAGTGATGTTTTAGCAACTCCTTACTGAAAATCGGCCAATTTGTTTCCCTATCCAAATCAGTTTATCCTTCTGTAGGGGTACTCTGAGGGGGATCAACAGTAATTCTTCTGCTAAATCCTCATCAAAGGAATTTCTGATTTCAACTTCCTTCCATTCTGCATTCTGTTCTGATATAAGTTTGGCCACCATTTGCGGTTCATTCACTATAGCAGGACCCTCGATAATTCCCCTTTTAAACCAACAATCTTCTCTAATGCTAACTAACTCACCATTTTCGATAGACCATCTCACTCACTCTAATATTGTTTCTCTCCCAATGAGAATACTTTGCCACCCCCAAGACGGTATGGCCTTTCTTTGCATGGAAAAAAGGGGTATTTGGAAAATATATTCCTTTTAGTAATCTTCAGTACATTATTATATAAAGTGCATCCAGCAGCTGAAAAAAAGTTCGGCATTAAAGTTGTCCCCGGAGCGCCCCCACCCTTACCCATGGGGCGGTGGCGGTGGAAATCCATCCCTCCACAGGGTGGGTACGGGCACTGTCATCTCCATCTCTACCATGCCCAATGTCTTTCGTAGCCATGACACTTCAAAAATATGAATTAAAGGCACATTGCTTCACTCCAAAATATATTTCAAACATCCGTATGATCTGAAACGCAATTTTTGAGACCTTAAAGTCAATTTTTTTCCTCCTATACTAAGAAGAGCCTCACAACGTATGTCCGATGCACCATTGCCGTTCCAACGAAAAGAATTCACAACTCATAACTCACCTTGAAAATCGTGACAATCAAGTCAATTGCGAGCATGACCTCCCAAGTACGAAAAAGATGCAAAACCGGAAAGACGAAGTAAAATTCATCACTGTACAGTCGATAAATATAGTATTTCTCAGGAACTGCCCTATAAAACTCCAAAGTTCTATTTATCACACTACACCACAAAAAATAAAAAAAATTCATAAGTTTGAACCAAAATAGGAATCTTTTCCATTTTCTTTTTCTTTTTTATTTCCCCATTTGGAGGAAGATAGAGAATGGAATATATAAATATATGGACTCAGACAAAGAAATAGAAATAGGCCTTGATTCTTTTGTTAGATATCACTATTAGAAATTAGTTTAGTTTCGTTTAGCTAGAATACATATAGTTTAGGGACTAATGAGTACCGTTGAGGCTTTTGCCTCGTTTCAATTTAGGTAGATTAATCCTTTAGAAAAGAAACTAAACTCGATTTGAACTAAGCTCGTGGGGGTGCTAAATTAGGTAGGGGTGTCAATGAGTAGGGTATAATCGGGTTTCCATGCTACCCAGCCCCACTCAACCCTTAAGAGATGTGCGCAGTACCCACCCCAACCCGAATGCGTCGCAAAACAAATGTCGAGTCGGTCCAAATTAGGTTTTCGATTTTTTATTTTATTTTTTAATTTTTTTTTTCGCCAGAGAGAAGGGCCGAGGGGGAATCCTAATACTTTCTTCCCCATAACCATTAGTCAAGACCTCGAACAATCGAAGACCATTATTAACGTGATGTCTGACCACACATGCAAACAGAGCAACACACCACATAGTATAGATATCACAGGACCTG
Organism: Psidium guajava; assembly: GCA_016432845.1. Lineage (NCBI taxonomy): Eukaryota > Viridiplantae > Streptophyta > Magnoliopsida > Myrtales > Myrtaceae > Psidium > Psidium guajava. Next base: position 12,941,286 of record CM028229.1, read on the forward strand.
TACAACTAATAACAGCACACAGTGAATTCTTTTATCATGCACATAGATGGTAGAAAGAATTCACTTCAAACCTACCAATCTCTCCATACTTGTGCGTTGCCCCCCCCCCCCCCCCCACACCGAGTCAATAAGCCATTTTATCTAAACGCAAAAGGACACAACTGGTGGACCTAAAACATTGCATTTAGCACGTTGCTCGCAGTCAATTCTAAAGCATTCATCATGAATCTGTAAACAACATAGGCCATTTTTTATTTAATTCTATAGTAAATAAGGATTAGGGGGCGATCTCCTCCACTGCTTTACTCCTCATCACCTATTCCAATCCCAACACCAGCAGCAGAAATATCACATCCCACAAGCATCCCAAACTTAGTCCAGTGCTTTTCATCTCAAATGCAAAATAATGAATCTTTGCTCAACTAAAGTTAACATGCCAAAGTGAAATGAAGAAGACAACAATCTGTAAGTAGCAAATCTCTTCCTTCTTTCTATGACACTAGAAGCAGCCGTTTCAGACATTTTCTATCTATGACACTTAGAACATGCAAATTTTTATTACAATCAGAAATATAATCTCGACAGCTTGAGAGAAGGCACTTCATCGCACAAGAGCTAAAGAAAAAGGATAAATTAATACCTGGCTACTAATAATGAATGGATGAAACAAATGTGCACAGTAAGTAGCAGATAGTGATGAATCTTAATAGTGCTCTGCATGCAAACCATTTTATGTATTCGAAACAATTCGCAAGAATGTGTTTTGCCACTTATTTGAAACAATTCGCCGATATGTCAAAATGAAAGCAACAAAAATTGCAACAGAAAGGTTTTCTTGACAACTCGCATATTCATAAGAGCACAGGAAACTTGAAGAGTGCAATGAACTCAAATATTGCAGGGTTGAATTTGCAGATGATCCATAAAAATGCTCAGACTCCACTACCTCTAATTGTTCATCAACGGAGAAAGGGAAGACAGGGTAATACATACACATTTTCCATCACTTCATTCACATCCACTTCCCCTAAACGTCATGCCCTTGAGCAATCAAACAGAGGAAAATCAAGCTACGATGGAACAAATTCGGGTCTATCATCAAGTTAGAAATTAGATGGGCAAAAGACAGACCTTCTTGGGTATGTGGCCTAGCATATGAGAGGGTTGCCGTCAAAAGTCAAGAGCACCCAAAAGACACCCAGCATCCAGCAATGGTCACAATCCACAACAACTTCACCACGTGACAGTTTCGAAAGGGTAATCTCATATCCTACGCAACTGCCCGAAAAGAGAGGAGCTTCAATTTAGTGACTAGTGCGGGACGAACCACATTAACCGCGATTCAGAACGCAAAGGCTAGATGCAAAGATTAGTCTCATTGAATCGGATGCACCGATTCGGAGTTGATAAATTCTTCAAGAATAATCTACGGTAATGAGCTAGAATGGCAATACTAGTCCTCTTGGTCAATATCTGATGCAAGAATTAGCAGCTTCCGAAAGCTCACATCGAGCTCTAGAGCTCTATTTGAACATGTCAAGGATATCTTGAGTCCCTACGCTGTGGTAGAAGGAAGCAAAGTCAACGAGGGAAATTTCTGAAACTACAGAGCCGGCGAACGTAGAGAGTAGAAATTACAAAGCAAGCAGTCCCAAATTAGGTTTCCATTTAAAATCCCTCACCCCTATGCCGCCATCGCCCATCGGCCATTGCTTGGGCAACAGCAATTCAGAATGCAGAGACAAAATGCCAAGACTGGTCGCATTCAATCGGATGCACCAAAAGAGCATTGATTAGATAGCTAGTGTGAATCTTAGTTAACAAATGTCGACTAGGTCTCCCTCATGTGGGGGACCCAGCAACTTTATTTTATTTGTTTAAAAAAGAAAAAGAGGGAGACAAGAGTTAATGAGGGAGTTAATGTGTGTTGGTATGTGTAAGTATGCGTGAGTTTCTCTTTATGCAGAAGAAGAAGAGAGTGAGAAAGAGAGTTCTTACAAAGTGTTTACCGAGAGGGTCTGCGAGGGAGAGAAGAGAAAAGAGGAAGAATTGTGCAGTCCAAATTTGACAGCCAAACATTGACGAAATTGGCCCAAATTTGGATATGTTGTTCATGAAGCCGATATCTACGTGTTGATGGTTCTCGTTTGTTGAGATTCTCCTCCGAATTCTCCAATCGCGATTAGGTTTTTCTGACTTCTTGTGTATTATTCCACCTTTGTGGTGATAAAATATTGTTGTAATGTTGATGTAGAGCCTCTAGTGTGTGACTAAAGATATACCCTGTTGTATACCTACTATTCTTGGTGATTAGTGGAGGATTTTGAGTCGTCCGTGGTTTTTCTCGTTTCGGGTTTTCCACGTAAATCTTGGTATGTTGTTTTTATCATTCCACATTAGAATATTTTGACTGGATTTAATTGTTGGTTGTTGCTGGATTAAGTCGGTAAAATCAGGGGGATATTTTTTATCCTGGAATTGGCTTAATTAGAGGCAAAATGCTGCCCGTTTTTCCCCAACAGAGTGGTATTAGAGCTTGTGTTTAGATTTCAATGTTAAATGGAAGAATCAAGTAGCACCATGTTTAAGTTGAATGCCTCTAATTATTCTATATGAAAGCCTCGGATGAAAGACATGTTATATTACAAAGATTAGTTTGATCTCATCGACAGTAATGAAGCTCAAGGAGACAAGGAAGACAAAGACTGGGAACGAATGAATCGGAAGACGGTTGGATTTATTCGTCAATGGATTGATGATAGTGTATTTCATCATGTTGCTCAAGAAGCCAAAACGAATGCTTTGTGGAAGAAACTACAAGATCTTTATGAGAAGAAAACCCCACAAAATAAAGCTCTTCTAGTCAAACGACTTGTGAACTTGAGATATAAGGAGGAAAGTAGTATGTCGGAACATGTAAGTGAATTTCAAGATGTTGTAAATCAATTGAAAAATCTTGAGATTGACTTAGGTGATGAATTGCAATCATGTTTATTGCTTCGTACTCTTCTTGATAGTTGGGACACATTGGTTGTGGCATTAAATAATTCAGCTCCTTGTGGTGTGCTTTTTATGAGCATGGTTAAAGAAAGCTTGTTCAATGAAGAAATAAGAAGAAAAGGCTTGAATTATATTTCTAGATCGAAAGCACTTGTCATAGAAAACAAGTCAAAAAGTCAATCAAGAAAGTTTCAAAGTAATGACAAGGGCAAGTCAAGAGGAAGATCGAAGTCAAGGCCGAGGAGAAATGTGAAGTGCTACAATTGTGGCAAGATGGGACATTAATGTAAAGAGTACTGGCAACCAAAGAGAGATAAATCTCATGATAGAAATAGAGATAAAAAGAAAGAAGAAAATCAAGCTACAACACCAGCTACATCCGATGGTGATATTGTCCTCATTTGTGATAATGGTTACGTAAACCTTACATGTCAAAACTCTAGCTGGGTTATTGATTCTGTAGCTTCTTTTCATGTCACCTCACGGCGTGATTTTTTTACATCTTATCGCAGTGGTGATTTCGGTTGTGTTAGGATGGGAAACAGTGGTGTTTCTAAGGTTATTGGCATGGGAGATGTTCACATGGAGACCGATGTGAGATGCAATTTGCTTCTAAGAAATGTGAGACATGTTCCGAATATTCGACTGTAGTTAATCTCTACAGGTGCCTTAGATGACGATAGCTATGGCAGTTTTTTCTATGATGGCAAATGGAAATTGACTGAAGGCTCTATGGTAGTGGCAAAAGGCAAGAAGACATGCACTCTCTACACCATGGAAGCAAAGTTGATCAAAGAAGAGGTAAATGCAGTGGAGGACTCCTCAGTTGATCTATGGAATATGAGGCTTGGTCATCTCAGCGAAAAAGGACTTGAGACTCTTGCTAGTAAGAATTTTCTACTATTGAAGGAGAAAAATCTGACAAAATGTACTCATTGCATAATGGTTAAGTAACATCAATTCTCATTTCAGAGTTCCTCTCCACACACAAAATCTAATGTACTTGATCTAGTTCACACTGATGTTTGTTGCATAGATGTTAAAACACTTGGCGGTGCACTATATTTTGTGACATTTATCGATGATTGCTCTAGAAAAGTGTGGGCTTTTGCTTTGAAATCTAAAGACCTGGTGCTTGCAGCTTTCAAACAATTTCATGTCAACGTGGAAAGAGAAACCGAAAAGAAGTTGAAATGTGTTCGAGTCGACAACGGTGGAGAATATAGAGGCCCATTTGAGTATTATTGAAGGGATTATGGCACCAAGCTTGAGAAGACTGTTCCGAAAACACCACAGCAGAATGGAGTAGCAGAGAGAATGAACCGGACGATTAATGATCGGATTCAGTGTATGATATCTCATGCGAAGTTACCTAAGTCATTTTGAGATGAAGCAATGAGAACGGCTGTGGACTTAATAAATCTTTCTCCATCAATTCCTCTAAAGGGGGATGTTCCACAAAGAGTTTGGAGTGGGAAAAATGTTTCTTACAATTATCTGAAAGTGTTATGCTGCCAAACATTTTTACATATTCCAAGAGATGAGAGATTCAAGCTTGATGACGAGTCTAAACAATGTATCTTCTTGGGTTATGGACATGAAGAGTTTGGCTACAGATTATGAGATCTAGCTATAAAGAAAGTCATCAAAAGCCGAGATGTGGTGTTCTTTGAGCATCAAACCATTGAAGACATTGACAAGCCAGGGAAGCCAAAGAATGTAGCTCAACACAGGGTTAATTTCAGCCCAAATCCTTTGACCATATTAGGTGAAAATCAAGGAGGAGAAGTGCATGGAAATCATGAAGATAATGAATCCTCACAGAATGTCGATTCCTCAGTGGAGGCGAGTGAATCAGTTGAGCAAGAGCAACCAGTTGAACCAGTTGAACAAGAAGAACCAACCTTACCTCAAATGAGAAGATCAGAAAGAAAGTGTAGACCATCACAACGATATCAACCACATGAGTATGTGTTACTCACCGATGCAGGAGAGCCAGAAACTTATGAAGAGGCTATATCGTGTGATAAAAAGAATGAGTGGTATGAAGTTATGCAAGATGAGCTCAAATCTTTGCATGAGAATCACACATTTGAATTGATGAAGTTGCCTAAGGGCAAGAGAACACTCACAAACAAATGGGTATACAAGTTGAAGACGGAAGAAAACAGTTTGCAACCACGATACAAGGCTAAGCTTATTGTGAAGGGTTTTCGTCAGAAGAAGGGAATTGACTTTGAAGAGATCTTTTCACCAGTTGTAAAAATGCCTTCTATTCGAGTTGTTCTTGGGTTAGCCGCGAGTCTGGATTTAGAAATTGAACAGCTTGATGTAAAAACAGTTTTTCTTCATGGAGACTTAGAAAAAGAGATATAAATGGAGCAACATGAGGATTTTAAAGTTGAAGGCAATGAGCATTTTGTATGCATGTTCAAAAAGAGTTTATACGGTCTCAAGTAAGCACCAAGACAGTGGTACAAGAAGTTTGATTCATTCATTGAAGATCATAGATATGGTAAGACCAATTCTGACTCTTGTGTCTTTATGAAAAGATTCTCAGATAATGATTTTATTATCCTCCTACTCTATGTGGATGATATGCTGATAGTTGGGCATGATACTAATAAAATCAAGAGCTTAAAAAATGAGTTGAGCAAAGCTTTTGCGATGAAAGATCTTGGATCAGCTAAGCAAATCCTTGGTATGCAAATTACTCGTGATAGGAAAAACAAGAAACTCTGGCTATCTCAAGAGAAGTATATTGAAAATGTGCTTGAAAGATTCAACATGAGCACATGTAAACAGATAAGTACTCCACTTGCTGGTCACTTCAAGTTGAGTAGTAATGAGTGTCCTACAAGTAAGAAAGAGAAGGAAGAGATGATGAAAATTCCTTATGCGTCTGCCGTGGGTAGTTTGATGTATGTCATGGTTGGTACAAGATTGGATATTGCTCATGCAGTTGGTGTTGTGAGTAGATTTCTCTCAAATCCAGGTAAAGAACATTAGGACAGTGTGAAATGGATTTTGAGGTATCTCAGAAGTATTTCCAGATTCTGTTTGTGTTATGGAAATGGAAAGCCTGAGTTGAATGGTTATTCAGATTCTGATTATGCCGGTGACAGTGATTCCCGAAAGTCTATATCAGGTTATATGATAATCTTTGTAGGAGGAGTAGTTTCATGACAATCAAGATTGTAAAAATGTATTACTCTGTCTACAACTAAAGCGGAGTATATTGCTATCACCGAGGGAGGCAAGGAACTCTTGTGGATGCAGAAATTCTTACGAGAGTTGGGCTTGAAGCAAGAGAAGTTTGTTTTATATTGTGATAGCATGAGTGCTATCTATCTTAGCATGAATCCAGTGTTGTATTCAAGATCGAAGCATATTGATGTGAAGTATCATGGGGTTCGAGAAAAGGTTAGAAGAAAAACTCTTTCTACTTGAGAAAGTTCATACCAACAACAATGAATCAGATATGATGACTAAAGTTTTACCGGCAATGAAACTTGACTCATGTCGAAGCAAAGCGGGCATGATGGAACTCCTCATATGAGGTAGAATGGGAGATTTGTCAGCTAGGACTCCCTCATGTGGGGGACCCAGCAACTTTTTTTTATTTGTTTAAAAAAGAAAAAGAGGGAGACAAGAGTTAATGAGGGAGTTAATGTGTATTGGTGTGTGTAAGTGTGTGTGAGTTTCTCTTTGTGCAGAATAAGAAGAGAGTGAAAAAGAGAGTTCTTATAGAGTGTTTATCGAGTGGGTCTGAGAGGGAGAGAAGAGAAAAGAGGAAGAATTTTGCAGTTCAAATTTGACAGCTAAACATTAACGGAATTGGCCCAAATTTGGATATGTTGTTCGTGAGACCGAGATCTACGTGTTGATGGTTTTCGTTTGTTAAGATTCTCCTCCGAATTCTCCAATCGCGGTTAGGTTTTTCTGACCTCTTGTGTATTATTCCTCCTTTGTGATGATGAAATATTGTTATAATATTGATGTAGAGCCTCTAGTGTGTGACTAGAGATATATTCTGTTGTATACCTACTATTCTTGGTGATTAGTGGAGGATTTTGGGTTGTCCGTGGTTTTTTTCCGTTTCGGGTTTTCCACGTAAATCTTGGTGTGTTGTTTTTATCATTCCGCATTAGAATATTTTGACTGGATATAATTGTCGATTGTTGCTGGATTAAGTCGGTGAAATTAGGAGCAAATATTTTTTATCCTAGAATTGGCTTAATTAGAGGCAAAGTGCTGCCCGTTTTTCCCCAACAACAAATACAAAAACATCACATGGGCACTTAGTGGACAAGAACTTTATCACTCATAATTGAATAAAAAACCACATGTAACACTTAGTTAACAAACGATCAAGTTTAGGTACCAAAAGAGCATTGATTAGATAGCTAGTATAATCAAGTTCCTGGCTCTAGATCTCTAGTCGTATAGGAAGTTTGGGAGAAATCTATCCGGTCCCAATAAGCTAGTGGCGACTCCTTTATATATAAGTTTTTGTTATAAAATACATAAATGAATATTCATTATATTCATTCTACTTAATATACACATTATGGACATACATCCCTTCATCTTCTTAACCGTTTGCATCCGTTCATCTTCCTAACCATTCCTCCATTCATTGTATGATATACCCGTATTCTCCTATAAATAGGAGAGTATATTTGATCATTGTAATGTATACACAAGAGTTGGAAATAAAATTCTCTCTTTTAGTCTTGTTTGGTATTCATTTGCTCTCTCTTCTTAATCTCTCTATTCTCTCCGTTACGTTCTTGGGACGCCATATTTTACAATACGTTATCAGCACGACGCTCTAACCAACTGAGAAGCTAAGGTTGTCAACGGTAATTTCAAGCTATCATCATCCACAGAAGCGAAGGTTGTCAACGGTAATTTCAAAGATTTTCATTCATTTTTAGTTCCAACATAATCACTTGTATTTCTTATAGTCATCATGTCAAACCTTACGAAATTGGAGTTCATGGCCCTTGATATCTCCAGAAAGAATCATCTTTCATGGATACTAGATGCTGAAATCTATCTTGCGGCCAACGCAAGTGCAGCCAATCAAATTGAGCCTTTGGAAGAATGATCGTTTTCAAATGATCATACATTTCTTTCAAATTATTCCATAAGACCAGCGGATCTTTCACGGTGAGATATTATATTTTCAGGGCTTTGTGAAGATGTCGACGGAGGAAGATCATCACTCTTGCCTTATATTGGTCAGACGTAGTATTTTCATCTTTAATGGTATCTCCAAGACTATCTCAACTAAAATTATGTGGAGAAACTGCTACTGACGGAGACATGTTAGAGAAAACTTTCTCCACTTTTCATGCATCAAATGTGCTCCTGCAACAGCAATACCGTGCAAAGGGTTTTGAGGAGTATTCTGAATTAATCTCATGCCTTTTGTTGGCCGAACAAAACAATGAGCTTTTGATGAAAAATCATGAATCCCATCCGACTGGATCCGCTCCTTTCCCTGAAGTGAACGTGGCAACATACAACTATGGAAACCATTCTCGCGGTCGTGGTCGTGGACGTGGACGTGGACGTGGCCGTAGTCATGGATATGGTCGTGGTCGTGGTCGTGGTCGACAATATTTTCACGATGATCGCCTCCGTCATATGGAAAAGGGAGAGAATATCAAAGGGGCACCATATGATAAAAGGGATCAATGTTGCAAAACCATGGAGATTATATGCTATCGTTGCGAGATGAAAGGCCACTAGTCGCGTACCTGTCGTACGCCGAAACATTTTGCTGACCTCTATCAAGAATCAGTAAAAAATAAAGAGAAGAAGGTGATAGAGGCAAATTCTGTCTCCAATGATGACAAAGTTGACTATAGCTTTGATGATCTCGCCCAATTTGACGTAGCTAATTTTCTTGTGGAACCAAAAAATAATGATGTTGTTTAGTGATGTTTTTATTTCATTATAATCATGAATAATATATGTCATTGTCTTAATTTTCTTATTTTGTTTTCTTTTATGAAGAGAATGGAAATTCCTCAGATTGGATTCTCGATAAACAACGATGACGTTTGCCTCGTAGATAGCGCATCAACACATACTATTTTTAAGGATAAGAAATTTTTTACCTCATTGGTAATAAATAATACAAGTGTGAATACAATTGCCGGTAGCATAAAAATCATTGAAGGCTCCGGAAGAGCTAGTATTTTGCTACCCAAAGGAACAAAAATTCTTATTAATGAAGCGTTGTATTCTCCCAAGTCTAAGAGAAATTTGTTGAGTTTTAGAGATATTCGCCGAAATGGATATCATATTGAGACTACAAATGAAGGTAATAGAGAATATTTATACATTACAAAAATGGTCTCGGGGTAAGAAATGCATGTTAGAAAAATTACCTGCAATCTCCTCTGGATTGTATTGTACACATATAAATATTATTGAAGAACATGCTATTGCAAACTAGAAGTTTGCTGAGACAAATAATTTTATTACATGGCATGATCGATTGGGGCATCCTGGATCAATAATGATGCGAAGAATTATTAATCATTCACATGGGCACTCATTAAAAAATCAGAAAAATTTTCTGCCTAATGAATTTTCATGTGCTGCTTGTTCTCAAGGAAAGCTAATAATAAGGCCATCACCATCTAAAATCAGGGCTGAACCCTTAACATTTCTGGAAAGAATACAAGGTGACATATGTGGGCCTATTCATCCACCATGTGGACCATTCAGATATTTTATGGTGTTGATTGATGCATCAACGAGATGGTCACATGTGTGTCTATTATCTACTCGTAATCAAGCTTTTGCTATATTACTTGCTCAAATTATTCGATTACGAGCCCATTTCCTAGATTATCCGATTAAGAATATTCGTCTTGATAATGCCGGTGAATTTACTTCCCAAACTTTTAATGATTATTGTATGTCAATTGGCATAAATATTGAACATCCTGTAGCATATTTTCATACACAAAATGGCCTTACAGAGTCATTGATAAAACGTCTTCAATTAATTGCAAGACCGTTAATTATGAGAACAAAACTACCAATATCTGCTTGGCAACATGCTATTTTACATGCAACAGCACTAATTCGCATCAGACCTACAAATTATCATGAGGTCTCCCCTTTACAATTGATTTGTGGTCAGGAACCAAATATTTCTCATCTAAGAACTTTTGGGTGTGCAGTATATGTGCCAATTGTTCTACCACAACGCACGAAGATGGGACCCCAAAGAAAATTGGGGATATATGTTGGATATGAATCTCCATCCATAATTAAATATTTAGAGCCATTGACGAAAGATCTTTTTACGGCACGTTTCGCCGATTGTCATTTTGATGAAATGACATTTCCAACATTAAAAGGGGAAAACAAGCAATTGGAGAAAGAAATAATCTGGCGTGAGTTATCATTGTCTCATTTTGATCCTCGTACAAAACAATCTGAACTATAAGTTAAAAAGATTATTCACTTGCAAAATTTAGCAAATCAAGTGCCATATGCTTTTACTGATCCAAAGAAAGTGATTAAATCATGTATTCCAGCTGCAAATGCTCCAATTAGAATTGATGTCCCTGAAGGACAACCTAAGGTTGCAAATAAGCCTAAAGTGCAAATGAAGCGTGGTAGACCTGTCGGTTCCAAAGATAAAAATCCTCAAAAAGGAAAAGAACTAAAATCTAAAAATGAGGAAACGGTTACTCTAGAAGAGCCTCCAGTCATTGATAACATGATTCCAGAAGAATCTCAGGTACCTGAAAATAAAGAGATCTCTATAAACTATGTTATGACTGGAAAAAGATGGAACCGTGATGAAATCGATGTCGATGAAATTTTTGCATATCATTTAGCGCGTGATGTTATAAACGATGACGAGGATCATGAACCAAAGTCTGTTGTTGAATGCAAACATAGAAATGATTGGCCAAAATGGAAAGATGCGATTGATGCAGAAATGAAATCACTCGCAAAACATAAAGTTTTTGGACCTGTTGTCCGTACACCTGAAAGTATAAAACCGATCGGTTATAAGTGGGTGTTTGTGCGCAAACGGAATGAGAAAAATGAGGTTGTCAGATATAAGGCACCGCTTGTTGCCCAGGGGTTCTCGCAGAGACCTGGTATTGATTATGAGGAAACATATTCTCCCATGGTAGATGCAACAACTTTTAGATATTTGATAAGCTTAACAATTCATGAGAAATTGGAAATGAGATTAATGGATGTCGTTACTACATACTTGTATGGCTCTCTTGACAACGACATTTACATGAAACTCCCTGAAGGATTTAAAATGCCAGAAGCATATAATTCAGATCAGCGAGAATTTTATTTGGTTAAATTATATAGATCCCTATATGGATTAAAACAATCTGGACTATGTGGTATAAACATCTCAGTGAATATTTGTTGAAGAAGGGATATCAAAACGATCCTATATGTTCATGTGTATTCATTAAAAGATATGGATCAAAATTTGTCATAATTGCAATATATGTTGATGATCTGAATATTATTGGTACTACCAATGAGCTTTCTGAAACGGTAGATTACCTGAAGAAGGAATTTGAGATGAAAGATCTCGGAAAAACAAAGCTCTACCTTGGTTTGTAGATGGAGCATTTTGAAAGTGGTATATTTGTCCATCAATCTGCATATATATCAAAGATATTAAAGAAATTCTATATGGATAAAGCGCATCCTTTGAGCAGTCCAATGGTTGTAAGATCGCTTGATGTAAATAAAGACCCATTTCGACCCCGAATGAATGACGAAGAACTAATCGGTCCTGAAGTACCCTATCTTAGTGCTATTGGAGCACTAATGTATCTTGCTAGTCATACTGGACCTGATATAACATTTGCTGTGAATTTATTGGCAAGATATAGTTCTTCACCATGGGATCAAACATATATTCATATATCTACGAGGCACAATAGATATGGGATTATACTATTCTTACACGCCAAAAATGGAATTAGTTGGGTATGCTGATGCGGGATATTTATCCGATCCTCATAATGGTCGATCTCAAACAGGTTATCTGTTCACGTATAGAGGAACAGCCATATCCTGGAAATCTATGAAGCAAACTATTACAGGCACATCATCTAATCATGCAGAGATTTTGGCAATTCATGAGGCAAGTCGGGAATGTGTATGGTTGAGATCTGTTATACATCACATTCGAGGAGCATGTGGTTTGATCTTTGATAAAGATGTCCCGACGACATTATATGAAGATAATACTGCATGTATCTCCCAATTAAATGATGGATATATCAAAGGCGATCGAACGAAACATATATCACCAAAGTTCTTTTTCACGCATGATCTACAGAAAAACAGTGATATTAATGTTGTGCAAATTCGTTCATCAAACAATCTAGTTGATCTAGTCACTAAAGCATTGCCCACTACCACATTTGAAAGGTTAGTACGTAACATTGGGCTGCGAAAATTGAAAGATCTAAAGAGATGTGATAATGAGGGGGAGTAAACGTGCTGTACTCTTTTTTCCTTCACCATGGTTTTGTCCCACTGGGTTTTGCTGGTAAGGTTTTTAACGAGGCAGAATCATAATAGATCCATAGAAGGAAGAGATCATAAGATTTGTGTTCTGTACTCTTTTTTCTTTTTGTCCGGTTTTTGTCCCATTGGGTTTTTCCGGCTTAAGGTTTTAATGAGGCAGTATCATTCAATGCACAATCGTAATATAATGAATACAATGAATATTCAAGGGGGAGTGTTATAAAATACATAAATGAATATTTATTATATTCATTCTACTTAATATACACATTATGGTCATACATCCCTTCATCTTCTTAACCGTTTGCATCCGTTCATCTTCCTAACCGTTCCTCCATTGATTATATGATGTACCCGTATTCTCCTATAAATATGAGAGTATATTTGATCATTGTAATGTGTACACAAGAGTTGGAAATAAAATTCTCTCTTTTGGTCTTGTTTGGTATTCATTTGCTCTCTCTTCTTAATCTCTCTATTCTCTCCGTTACGTTCTTGCGACGCCATTTTTACAATAGTTTTTGGATTAATCGCGACTTAAACAAAAATTTCAACGTCGCGCGAGGTAAGGTTTGGAAGAATGTGAGCCAATCAACGACTGTTGATCCCCAACATAGAATGACCTCTAAACCGTTCATTTTTCGACCCCCAATTGGGAGGATCGTGGTAGAGTTGTCAACTATTCTTTTCATCTCCAGCTTTTCTTATTCACAAAACTCTATCAACATCGACTAAATCTGTCCCTTGTGGTTTATAATCAAAAGTTTGTCGTTTTTGGGTGTGAACACCTGGCCGTTCTCTTGCTCCGTTGCCGAGTCTTATTCAACGCACACATACACGCACTTTCACATTAAAATAAAAAACCAACAATGAAAAAAAAAAAGAATTAGCGAATTGAAGAGTAGTTGGTGAGAAATTTATTCCGACGTGCATTACTTGCGCCAACGGAACAATCTCCCTGCGTCGCCCGCATAAACATAAATAAAGGAACACACGGTTTGCGCTATGGTGAGAACAAGCAGCACCCCGCCAGCGACGGCGGAGATCTTAAACCACGGCTTGCTGAAGTAGTCCCGGTTGAGGATGGCCTTCCGGCGGTGGGCCTGCCAATGCTCGTTCAGACTCACGCATTGGCTCGAGTAGAGGAACTCGCTGGAGCCCCTCACAGTCTCTTTGTACATGCCGTTGATGAGATGAGCCACGTCGTCCGCGCTCCCGAGCTGATTTTCCAGAATTCCGCAGCTGATTAGGATGTCGATGTCTTTGGGCTTTTGGATGAGGCTGTCCAGGAGAATGACGTAGCTGCTGATGTGCTTGTACTCGTGGTGGCACTGCTCGTACGCAACCATGTTCCTGAAGTACGCCTCGGTCCACTCGTGCAAAATCACGCGTCGCATCACAAGGATCCCGTCATTGAAGACGACATCGAGCAGGGAGGAGGTTCCCTTGGCTGGTCTGAACGTGACGCCGGCCTCTTGCAGCTCCTTTGCGCTCCGAGTCAGCTCGAATTTCTTGGCCTGTTTGAACATCACGCCCTGCGGGGATGAGGGCAGTTGCATGGCTCGCACGTAGTCCACTAGGTGCCTCACCGGAATTCTCGTGCCTGCAAGCTCGTGCCCGGGCAAGACATCTTTGAAGTACTCATAGCTGAGCTTGAAGAATGTGACAGTGTTCCTCAATGTGGTCAGGTTATAGAGATTCTCGAGGACAAAGAACGGGACTTGGTTTTCCAGCAGCAGGACGTCGTGGAGCACCGCGTTGCTCATCCACTGCTTGCTGAATATCCCGTCGTTCCCATCTCGGTACTCGGGGTAATGGTTCCTTATGAAAAGCTCAACTACAAAAACTGCGTCCACTAAGATCATTTCGACAAGGTCGTTGCTGCCTTGGGTGAGTTTCTCTTGGTAGCATTGCCGAATGCGGTCTTCCGATTCCTTGATCATTCTGGTACAAGCTACGAGGTCGGCCTTGATGCAGCTGAGGAAGCCTTTCAGGTACTTCAGTTTGATCTCCTCCGTCGACTGAAGCACCATCTTATCGCGGTGGAATGGCCCAATAGAGACGACTTGAGGTGTGTAGGCCTCCTCGTTTGCTCTACGTAACTTCTCGGGCACTTGATAGATGCAACGCTCGACGGACACGGGAGGCAAGTTGTTGATCTTCTTCTTTATGTTAATCACGACTTCCTTGACAGTCGGACTCATACCTAAACAAGTGAAAGAAAAAGATTACAAGCCCATGAAACTGGAGAGAGTAAATACTAAAAAGGTACAATTGGGCATAATTCCATCGGCATTCATTCATGTCACGGGGATTTGGTATCTAATGACGAGAATGAATTAAGCATACGTTCTTTTTTGTTTTTTTCCATTTAACGGGGCTCGAGTCCCGTCAAAAAGACGGACAAAGCCATAAACAACTTTAAAATGATGGTTTTTCTTGTAAAATAGAAGACAGACCGCGGCTCACAGAGAATTCTATCTGGTCTAGAAATGGCATCGACAGATTAACGGGATCTGAATTGATTGTCTTGAAGAAAACACCTGCTCTCAAAAGATTCAACCTGCGGCGCTCCAGCGTGTTTCTGCCAGTCAAGTTTCGGCAAATCGGGCAAGTCCTTCACTTTCAGGAGGCCTTCGGCCTCAGCTAGTTGATGAAGAATCTACAAAGTCAATTTGCGGTTTAAATCACATGGCCACAACAGCAATAGGAGATTGTAACTCCCAAAAATCTTGCTGGAACACGCATAATCTAACCTTCTATCTCTCGGCTATTCTACGGGCAATGAACAAAGTCGGATGCATTCGTAGTTCTGGTACTATTTGATTTCAAAATAATTGCAGCATGTGGTCACTATACATGATGCTCTATGTCTGAACAAGAAGCACCGAGTTGAAAGATGTCGAAGAGAAAAAATAAAGAAGGCTTATCTGAGATTCGAGACCGAGAATGCGTTCTTGCTTCTAGCCGTCGTCCGAGAAGTCCGGTTTGCTTCCCAGACTATATAGGGAGAAACCATGCAAACCATGAAAACAGTAGCTATGAGGGGGAAGAAAAGAAAGATACGATATTCTTTGACCTTCTATGAAGAATTCTTATCTTTTGCACACAAAAGAAGGTCTGACGATTACTATCAATCCCGAAGGAAAAGGAGAAAGGGCAGCAAAAAAACACAGAACAGAGTATTTGGTTTCTTTGCCATTAAGCCGAAAAGATCTCCCCTTGGTCCAACTTTATCTAGACCGCTACACAAGTTTTTGATGCAGAAAAAGCGATAATGCTTTGGTCACAATTACACTGCAACTATAAAGTATTCTAGTTATTCTCAATGACGCAACAGCAAAAGAAAAATTCTTCTTGCCATATTTTTTGTTCTTATTGAGGTATAATTCATACTCTGCATAACTAGAAAAGCACAAGAGTCACACTCCAGCTGGGTCCAGGGTAGGGTCCCCAAGACGCCATAGAGCTTTAATAGTTTAAATTCATATTTTTTTTTCTAACGGTAATTTTCGGTCTATGAATAAATACTGGTATATATTATATTTTTATCTTGTAATTGAAGAATGTAACATAGAGGTGCAATGTGTTATTTAAAGTAGAATTCTTTGCTGGAAATAACCCTAGTTTAGGGGTGAACTAATATAAACCCTATATCTCGATTTCTTTTTCTCGCTTTTACGCTTTACTTGATTTGTGGTTTGTGCGCCGAATTTTAACACGTGGCGCAACTAGCGCTGATATGGACAACTTTTTATTTTTTCTGACTTTTTTTCCTTTTCTCGTTATTTTCTTCCATCTTTTTCTAACCTGGGCTGGCGACTCTCACCTAGTTTAGGTGAGGACAACCCCCGCTAGCAAAGGGCAAGGGCCTCCACAACCTTGCCTGGTCAGGCAATGCCACGACCCTCACCCATTGGCCAGTGAGAGTGCCAAATTTGTCACCTTAGTTTGGGTGAGGACAGTGAAGCCAGAATTGGCACAAGTGCTAGATTTAGGACATTTTCAAAATAGTTTTTCCTAATGCAGGCTTTTATGGGACTATTTGTCAATCATTCTTACATTTTAAATTATTAGCTAGTGAGATAATTTAATATTTAAACATTCTAATAAACTCGTGGCCATTGACCTAGGCCTGATCCGAAACCTTTGTACGCAAAGGTGGGAATTAAAAAATGATATCCAGTAACTAAGTTAGGAATCTTGTAACACCTCAACTAATTGTTTTTGATGGATTCATACAAGTAATTTCTTCAAAGTTGAAAAGACATCGACATCTCATAAAGGAGCGAAAATTGACCCCATCGACAGCAATTTTACGAACTAGCCGAGGCTACCGCCTACCGGCAGTTCCGGCAGTGCCCAGCGAAGTCTCCACTTTGATGGCAACAAGTTTTAAGGATAATGATTGCGTGGGACCTTCAACTTTGTGGGCTTTTGCAACGTCCCCTTCGATTTTTTTTTTTTTTTTTTTGTAATTTAGTCCTTGAACTTTTTCAAATTTACGAATTATTAATCCTTTCATTAGGTGTTCAAACAAAAATGCTAATGTGTCGGTTAAATATCTATTAAGCCTTGCATGTCGCTAACACGGTGTCTGTGTGGCTTTGTGAATTTAAAGAATTCAAAGAATAAAGGCAAGGGTTCTAAAAGAAGAGAATTGAAAATTTAAATAAAGGAAAAATCATATTTCAACTTGCTTCAATGAAGAGAGGGTGATCATCGTTCTAAAAGGCATTGGCGTGGGGGGCCAAACCTTTGTTAGGCTCAAGGCATGGTGGGCATTGTTGGGATACTACGGAAAAATAAAAATAAAATGCAACGAAAATAAATCCATACATATATCTTTAGAGGTATTGTTCGAGCGTTTCAATCAAACATCAAATTAAATGAAGGGGGTTAATGGATTACCTCTTGTTGCACGCCTAATGCAACTTGGTTTAGATGTTTTTCCGTTTGAGTGCCACAAACGTCTGATCTCTAGTTCAGATACACCATCAATTGTATGACAAACTGTCGCGACCCTCTAAAAAAATTTTAAATTTTAAAAGGGGTTAACGGATTATTAGGTTAATTAGATTTGACTAACCTAACGCGGACCCTCCCAAGCCCTACCGAATCGCAACTTTGGTTTTTGTTTAAATGATTTTAAAATTTGGAGTCGCCACTAATCGTTCTTGGTAGGTCGATTAGAAACCTAAATAAATTAGCGGGAGAACTAATTTATTCCTGCGAACCAGAGATTAGGAGCTCGGGGACTTGGTTACACTAGTTAATTAAAACTAATGCCCTTTCGGTACCTTAATTTCATGGATATCCTAATTCGGCAACTCAGGCTTGGTTTATTCCTATGGCTATAGTAGGGTATTCTCTTTTGTGTTTTCACTTTTTAAATAGGATGCATGGATGGTATATATTTTTATTTGTTATATTTTTTTAAGTGTTAAAGATTCCCTGAAGCCGAAAGAAGGAGTGTGTTAACGACTTCTGTGCAGTATTACAACCTACTTATCTTTTGGGTCTGATGATTCAAAAATTAAATTATAGGAAGTACATGACAGTGAATAAACACCTCCAATGGGAGGCCTAGCATTGGCTTGGCTCTTCCCTTTGGGATTTAAGGTATAGATATTTAAGTTGCAAGTATTTAAACTACTGTAAGTAAAAACCTCCAATGGGAGGCTAAGCATTGGCTTGGCTCTTCCCTTTGGGATTTAAGGTACATGTATTTAAGTTGCAGGTATTTAACTACTGTAAGTAAAAACCTCCAATGGGAGGCTAAGCATTGGCTTGGCTCTTCCCTTTGGGATTTAAGGTACATGTATTTAAGTTGCAAGTATTTAACTACTGTAAGTAAAAACCTCCAATGGGAGGCTAAGCATTGGCTTGGCTCTTCCCTTTGGGATTTAAGGTATAGGTATTTAAGTTGCAGGTATTTAACTACTGTAAGTAAAAACCTCCAATGGGAGGCTAAGCATTGGCTTGGCTCTTCCCTTTGGGATTTAAGGTACAGGTATTTAAGTTGTAGGTATTTAACTACTGTAAGTAAAAACCTCCAATGGGAGGCTAAGCATTGGCTTGGCTCTTCCCTTTGGGATTTATGGTGCAGGTATTTAAATTGCGGATGGACTTTGTCCTCTCCATTCTGGGGTATGAATTCTTTAAAATAAAATACAACGAATTGATTCAACAATTTGAAATTTGTGTGCGCTTGAGGACTCCTCCAAGCCGATTTTGTGCTTCCATAGGGTTGACCATTGATATAAAGCTGCGGCTTCCTGACATAAAATAGAGTGAAATGTCAGTATACAAAATATGTGCTAATTTGCACCTAAAACCAGAAGAGTGGAAAGAGTACTTATCTCCCATTTTTTTGGGAGGGATTTCTATAATTGATTTTCGCTCTTTATGTTCCCAATATAGAGAGTTTCTTTTGAATTAAGAGGGACTTTTAGTCACAGATCAGTTGAGAAATCGGTGGACAGCTTAGAAGCTTGTCTGGGCCGATTTTTGCATCTCTACGAGATTTTTGCTGTTGACGTAGAGATATCCTTCTCCTGACATAAAATATGAAAAAAAAGAGGAGATGGAGAAAGTGTATACAATTCGTGCTAATTTGCAAGTAAAACCATAAACAAATGAATAAATAAAAACACTTAGCTCGAATTTGCTTGCTCGTTGACGAAGATGAACTCTTGATTTATATTGATCGATGAAGGAATTTGTGATGATAATCCCTAGCTTTGAACTCCCATCATCTTCAAAATTCTCTCTCTTTTGGTATTTTCTTTCTCTCAAATTTTTCTTCAATCTCCCAAAACTCTCTCAAACATCCAAAATTTTCTCTCCAAAAAAATCCTCCCAAACACTTCAAATTTTCTCTCTCAAGAATCCCCCCCCTCAAGCTCACTTCTTCCTCCTTTTATAATCTACTCATCTATCTCCCATTCTAATTTTTCCACTAACTCTATCTCCCATTCTAATTTCTCCACTAACTCTTCTTCATTTTCATATTCTATTCTCCATCTCTATCTCACATTCTAATCTCTTCACTAACTCTTCTTCATCTTCATCTTCCCTTCTCCATATTTATCTCCCATTCTAATTTCTCCACTAACTCTTCTTCATCTCCATCTTCCCTTCTCTATTCTTATCTTCCATTCTAATTTCTCTACTAACTCTTCTCCATCTTCCATTCTCTATTCTTATCTTATTTTCTCCATCCATTCTTCTCCAACTTTTCTTCTTCATCTCCTCTTCTCCATCTTCCCTTCTCTATTCTAATTTATCCACTAACTCTTCTTTTTGTTATTTGTAAAATAATCCTTCAATAGTTAAGTATTTGCACTCTAGTCCTTGAATTTTAAGTATTTACAATTTAGTCCCTGAAAAAATATATTTCTTTAAGTCTAAATCTCCTCACAATTTTTGACACACCAAAATTTACCACATGTCAAATTTAAGCTCATTTCTTGCCGTTGAAAATAATGCAGAATTTAATTAAAGCCCTTTTGCAAAATTAAGTCATTCTGGGTATAATTGGGCCAAGATGAAAATTTAAAATATTAGAAGACAATGTCACAACTCATAAAAAGTGAAAATTAAAAATAAGTTGACTCAAATTAAATTTTTTTAGGCCCGATTCAAGATTATACTCGTGAAGGAACACGTGATTCGAATTGGATTTTTCTGAATTTGCGATGGCCAATATGAAAATAGATTTAAAATAAAAATATTAACTATCTTTGTGTATTTTTTTTGGCCTCAAATGTTATTTTTCCAAAATTTTCAAGTATTTTTGTATTTTTTTAAAAAAAAATTAAAAATATATATATAATATGAAATTTTATTTTTTGTTCAAAAATGGTTGCCTAGGCTTGGCCGAGGCTTCCAAAGTTGATTTTTCAATTTTCTCATTTTTTCTTCATTTTTTGTTTTATGAATTTTCGAAAATAAAAATACCGAAAAATACTGAAAATATGAAAAAATCGTTTTTTGGTCAAAATTGGTTCCCTAGGCTTGGCTAAGGTCCCCAAAGTTGATTTTTCAATTTTATGAATTTTTATGGATTTTTTATTACTTTAGCAATAGAAAAAAAATGATTAAAAATCAGGTGTCAACAGCTGCCCCTCTTTGAAAGGAAGCTCGGTAGAGGTTCATTTCAAAGACGAGATGACACCTGAATTCTAATCGACTCAATACAAGGAAATAAAAAGAGTCGTGACATGAATGTTCTACTGAAAATGAAATGAGAACATAAGGATTCGTTATATAAAAAAAACTTTAGGGTGGTTGAACTTGAACCCGTATGGTGGATCAACCCATGGTAGATTCCTAATAAAAGGATTCTACTGATTAAAAATTGAATTAAAATTTGACCCGTATGGTGGGTCATACCATTTGACCCGTATGGTGGGTCGTACCATGGTAGATTCCTAATAAAAGGATTCTACTGATTAAATTTTGATTGAGATTTGACCCGTATGGTAGGTCACCCCATGGAGATACCTGTAAGAAGGACTTGGTACCTGTAGAAAGGATTTGGTGTCTGTAAAAAGGACTTGTGCCTGTAAGAAGGACTTGATTTGCCTGTAAAAAGGACTTAATTTGCCTGTAAGAAGGACTTGATTTGCCTGTAAGAAGGACTTACTTTGCCTGTAAGAAGGACTTTGTGCCTGTAAGAAGGACTTGCGTTGCTTGTAAGAAGGACTTTGTTTGCCTGTAAGAAGAACTTTGTTTGCCTGTAAGAAGGACTTGATTTGCCTGTAAGAAGGACTTTATGCCTGTAAGAAGGGCTTGATTTGCCTGTAAGAAGGACTTTGTGCCTGTAAGAAGGACTTGATTTGCCTGTAAGAAGGACTTGGTGCCTGTAAGAAAGACTTGGTTTGCCTGTAAGAAGGACTTAGTTTGCCTGTAAGAAGGACTTAGTTTGCCTGTAAGAAGGACTTGATTTGCCTATAAGAAGGACTTTGTGCCTGTAAGAAGGACTTGGTTTGCCTGTAAGAAGGACTTAGTTTGCCTGTAAGAAGGACTTGATTTGCCTGTAAGAATGACTTTATGCCTGTAAGAAGGACTTGATTTGCCTGTAAGAAGGACTTTGTGCCTATAAGAAGGACTTTGTACCTGTAAGAAGGACTTGATTTGCCTGTAAGAAGGACTTGTTTTGCCTGTAAGAAGGACTTTGTTTGCCTGTAAGAAGGACTTTGTTTGCCTGTAAGAAGGACTTGATTTGCCTGTAAGAAGGACTTTGTGCCTGTAAGAAGGACTTGGTTTGCCTGTAAGAAGGACTTGGTTTGCCTGTAAGAAGGACTTAGTTTGCCTGTAAGAAGGACTTTATGCCTGTAAGAAGGACTTGGTTTGCCTGTAAGAAGGACTTAGTTTGCCTGTAAGAAGGACTTTATGCCTGTAAGAAGGACTTGGTTTGCCTGTAAGAAGGACTTGGTTTGCCTGTAAGAAGGACTTAGTTTGCCTGTAAGAAGGGCTTGGTGTACCTCAAAGGGTGCCATTTTGAAATCTGGGGAGACCAGGAATCCTACGAAGCTCAAACCCAAATTATATTCTCCTGTCGCTTTAGGAATAAACCAAAGAGGCAGAGATCAAAAGGTCTCGAACATTTCTGTCCTTGAGACAAATCATGCTTTATTGAAGAAGGTGGATACCTATATATACCGCAATGGATTCGAGTACCCCAACAACCGTCAGAATTCATTCTCTTGAAAAGTTCAGGTTGAAGATATACTTACCTGAGAATTTGGAAGAAATGCTTGGTGGCTTCTCGACAACCAGGCTTGTTCATTCAATAATCGCCGAATGGATTTCAAGACTTTGGAAGGTAACTCAAACACCGGGAATGTGTTGCCTGTCAGGCAATGTCAGAGCTAACATGTGCAAGCATTTTCATCAATGCGTTCATTGGTTCATACAAAATTGTTCAGCTAAGTTGGCAATGATTAGAAGTAGTCTGTGTGATAACTCATGATGCAATCAATCAAAATGTGGATCATGCAAAACTATTCTGTCAAGTTTGCATTACCAATTCTATTTAAGGAGGTTCTCATAATATGAACGCCTCGAATGTAATCTGAATGGGGGACTTTAGTCCGAAAGGGCTTTCTCTCACTCTAGAGAAAGGCTGTTTATCTGTAGATTAAAATGTTAGACCCGTGTGTAGAAATGGTTTAACTTTCCTCATCCTGTTATGCCCCATTTTGCACATTTGATGTCTCCTATGCAGTTTATGCTCTAAGTTGGAGTTGGTAAATTAAACATGCGGAATAATCATACATAATTCGTGAAATATGTAAACACAATGCCGATGTGACAATTTTTAGCATCATGTGTATTTATATAATGTGCAAACATGGGCGGATTTGAATTGCCCCTGGTATGTGGGTGGATTGAACAAATTGGGAAGCCCACTCCTTATGTCGAGGAGCGGTTTGTCTCAAGTTTTGCCCCTGCACGATGAGGCATATGGGTGAGGGAGCATTTTGGTTTGTTTAGTGACAGCGACCGCCATGGTTTAGCAGTTAAATGCCCCCCATTTTTCACCAGAATAGATCTTATCAAATGATCATCATTTTCTTTTGGATTTGTCTCCTCCAACATGTTACATGTTAGTATAAATATTTCCTGTAACAAGAAAAGGAGACATGTCAACCGGTATTAAAAGGGATAAATTGGAAACGATACTGATTTACCCTTCATCTTGAATGCCTTGGACAAGTCTTTTACCAATTTTGCTGGGTTGAGTTTTCTTCGACTTTTGTTGGATGCTTCACCATTAAGCCGAGAATGTGGCAAAATATTGACTTCGGTATTACTCGTCGAGTATTCCTGCTTGCAAAAAGAAATACACAAAAAGTTGTTTCATTTATTTATAATACATACAACATTCCCCACTTTGGAGATCGAACTCGGGATATTTCGGACCTACTGTCATCCTCCATACCATTCGGTCCATTGGACCATAGGTGTCCATGGGGTTTTCTTTTCAAAGGTTAATCCTTTGGGATAACGCGGCCCTGTTGTATCACCTTGGGCCTTGTTACGATATTTCTCGAGGTAATTTGCAATCCCTGTTAAGAATGGAATAAAAAAATTCAGGACTCGAGATGATTATGTGCAAATTAGAACGATACAGAATTACCCATGTCTGAGATTGTTCGGATCTTTCGCTTGTATTTTTCTTTAACCGAAGCTGCCCATCCCGTGGTAATATCCATGAGTTGATTTGCCCCCAATTTAGCCCGACTAGGAAATTTGGTTTTTGGATACAACTGTATTCTCGAGTCGCTTTTGCAAATTCCTGAAAATAGAAGGGATCAAATTTAAAACCGGAGCAATTTAAGGGTAAATTGGAACGATACGGATTTACCCTTCAAATTTACGCAGATTTCGTCTCGATATTAATTTTTTCGAGTTTGGTGCGGTTAACGGCTCCGAGCATTTAATAGGGGGGAAAGGGAAATGATTACTTCTAGCTTGTGCATTAATTTTGGATATCGACAAAAGGCGAGAACGTGCGATGAAACTAAGTAGACGTATTCGTCTAGGTTTAAACTTCTTCATGATGCTCTCGCGGGTTGCGGTAGACGATGATATCAAGAACATTAGAGAGACATTTAGTGTGGCTTTCCACCAGCCGCCTAGAGACCCGCGTTCAATCATGTAAATTAATAAAGCTACCACCACTTAATTAGTGTGCCAATAAATTCGTCCATTTGTTGCGTGCCCCACTTCAACCGTGTTTTGTTTCTTTCGGTGCCCATTTGCTCTTGTCGGGCGCCTGTAGCATTGGGAGAAATACTTGTGGGTCACATTCATTAATAGAACCTCGGTCCTCTAAAACCCTCCGCGTGTTTCGGATCCGAGGAAATTTTAAGACCGGTCTCGGGTTGATTTAATCAGGTTAAGGTACTTATTTCATGGTTTCTGATTATATAATCCATATTGTCTTTCAAAAGACGCGGGATCCTCTGCAATACATTAAATATGCCCCCGTGTTTAATCAGTATAAGTCCACCGTCATATCAGAATACACTGCCCATACAAGTTTACGGATTGACACAACTCTGTCTGTCAAAGATGGACAGTGTTCGTTTGCCCCCCTGAATTAACGGTTGAAGCCTTGGTGTTTTTCGTCTTTTGGTATTTCTGAAGATGATTCTTGATATATTATTGAACTTAATTTTTACACCCGTCTGGGGTATCTAAGATCTTCCTGCAAAAGAAAAGGATATAATTAGTATGCGACACAAGGAATATCGGTCCATGACTCCTATATTAGTCCAATTTTATTTTTTCTATTTTATAGAGAAATCAGAAAAAAAAATTTCCTTAGGAAGAAATGGGTTAATTTCTGATACAGAATTTTTTTTTTGCAGATTTATTACTCTTTTTTTATTTTTTTAAAGGAATGTGACAAAATCTCTTGATGTTTACTAAAATTTTTGAAGGAATTTCCTTTTTATCAAAATAAATTTTCCGAGGTAAATTTATCAGGAAAATTTTATTTTTATTGAAGCAGGAAAGACATAATAGAAATCCTTTATTGGTAAACAAAATTCCCCCGAGACATTAGTCTAATTTTATTTAGAGAAAATTTTCTTAGAAAAACATGAGCGAATTTCTCGAAAAGAATTTTTGTTGCAAGTTTTTATAATTTGAAAGAATGTGATAAAATCACTTGATGTTTACCAAAGTTTTTTTTGAAGGAATTTTTCTTTTTATTGAAATAAATTTTCAGAGGAAAATTTGTCAGGAAAATTTCATTTTTATTGAAGCAAGAAAAACATGACAAAAATCTCTTATTGGTCAATACAATTCCCCCGAGACATTAGTCTAATTTTATTTAGAGAAAATTTTCTTAGAAAAACATGAGCGAATTTCTCGAGAAGAATTTTCTTGCAAGTTTTTATAATTTGAAAAATGTGATAAAATCACTTGATGTCTACTAGAGTTTTTTTTAAGGAATTTTTCTTTTTATTGAAATAAATTTTCAGAGGAAAATTTTTTCAGGAAAATTTCATTTTTATTAAAGTAATAAAAAAATGACAAAAATCCCTTATTGGTTAATAAAATTCTCATGAAGGGATTTTTTCACATCATTTTTTCAAAAAAAAAATTTTCTAAAAAGAAATGAGGGACAAATTTAATTTTTATTTTCTTTTAAAAGAATGGTCGTAATATCAAGCTCAAAAACTGACAAACACCTAGCATGGACCGACCGAAAATAAATACAAGATAAAATTAGAGAACTTACTTTTACCTTGGAGAAATGCAAATCACATAGTCATGCGCATGACTCAAGTGACGAGTGGACTCTAGAAAATAAAAGAAGGAGAGACAGGGTATGGACCTAAAAGGCCCCCACTATCTGAATTGACAACCTTACCCTCCGCGCAATCAAATCACAATGAGAAGAATTGTCAATTCAGATAATGAGCGGGATAAAATATGGTCAACCCAAGCGCAATCGACGCAAGAGCTTTGCATATTCGATCCCTATCTATGGTTACCTAGGAAAAATTTCGCGACTTGGGTTTAGACGCTTGTGTGTGCAGGTGTTGTAATCCTCAGAATATGCAAGACATGCACAACAATTGATATCAAAACAGCGCTTCTAAAAATGTGTGAAATTAAACATAATCCCAACACCGAGCCTGCAAAACAAATGGGTTAACCAAACACTCCGCCCCTTATAACTCCCATCCTGCAAAAACATATAACACTTATAGAATGAGTCCCAAGCAAGATCGCCAGAAGCGAGATATCCATGAAATTTTCATTGGCCTAAGTCCACTAAGACTTTTAAAATTTCGAAAAAATTTAAGTATTCCAATTGGTATCTTTTTTCGAAAATTTAAAAATCTCTATTCCCCAGTGAAGTCGCCAGTCTGTCGCGACCCTCTAAAAAAATTTTAAATTTTAAAAGGGGTTAACGGATTATTAGGTTAATTAGATTTGACTAACCTAACGCGGACCCTCCCAAGCCCTACCGAATCGCAACTTTGGTTTTTGTTTAAATGATTTTAAAATTTGGAGTCGCCACTAATCGTTCTTGGTAGGTCGATTAGAAACCTAAATAAATTAGCGGGAGAACTAATTTATTCCTGCGAACCAGAGATTAGGAGCTCGGGGACTTGGTTACACTAGTTAATTAAAACTAATGCCCTTTCGGTACCTTAATTTCATGGATATCCTAATTCGGTAACTCAGGCTTGGTTTATTCCTATGGCTATAGTAGGGTATTCTCTTTTGTGTTTTCACTTTTTAAATAGGATGCATGGATGGTATATATTTTTATTTGTTATATTTTTTTAAGTGTTAAAGATTCCCTGAAGCCGAAAGAAGGAGTGTGTTAACGACTTCTGTGCAGTATTACAACCTACTTATCTTTTGGGTCTGATGATTTAAAAATTAAATTATAGGAAGTACATGACAGTGAATAAACACCTCCAATGGGAGGCCTAGCATTGGCTTGGCTCTTCCCTTTGGGATTTAAGGTATAGATATTTAAGTTGCAAGTATTTAAACTACTGTAAGTAAAAACCTCCAATGGGAGGCTAAGCATTGGCTTGGCTCTTCCCTTTGGGATTTAAGGTACATGTATTTAAGTTGCAGGTATTTAACTACTGTAAGTAAAAACCTCCAATGGGAGGCTAAGCATTGGCTTGGCTCTTCCCTTTGGGATTTAAGGTACATGTATTTAAGTTGCAAGTATTTAACTACTGTAAGTAAAAACCTCCAATGGGAGGCTAAGCATTGGCTTGGCTCTTCCCTTTGGGATTTAAGGTATAGGTATTTAAGTTGCAGGTATTTAACTACTGTAAGTAAAAACCTCCAATGGGAGGCTAAGCATTGGCTTGGCTCTTCCCTTTGGGATTTAAGGTACAGGTATTTAAGTTGTAGGTATTTAACTACTGTAAGTAAAAACCTCCAATGGGAGGCTAAGCATTGGCTTGGCTCTTCCCTTTGGGATTTATGGTGCAGGTATTTAAATTGCGGATGGACTTTGTCCTCTCCATTCTGGGGTATGAATTCTTTAAAATAAAATACAACGAATTGATTCAACAATTTGAAATTTGTGTGCGCTTGAGGACTCCTCCAAGCCGATTTTGTGCTTCCATAGGGTTGACCATTGATATAAAGCTGCGGCTTCCTGACATAAAATAGAGTGAAATGTCAGTATACAAAATATGTGCTAATTTGCACCTAAAACCAGAAGAGTGGAAAGAGTACTTATCTCCCATTTTTTTGGGAGGGATTTCTATAATTGATTTTCGCTCTTTATGTTCCCAATATAGAGAGTTTCTTTTGAATTAAGAGGGACTTTTAGTCACAGATCAGTTGAGAAATCGGTGGACAGCTTAGAAGCTTGTCTGGGCCGATTTTTGCATCTCTACGAGATTTTTGCTGTTGACGTAGAGATATCCTTCTCCTGACATAAAATATGAAAAAAAAGAGGAGATGGAGAAAGTGTATACAATTCGTGCTAATTTGCAAGTAAAACCATAAACAAATGAATAAATAAAAACACTTAGCTCGAATTTGCTTGCTCGTTGACGAAGATGAACTCTTGATTTATATTGATCGATGAAGGAATTTGTGATGATAATCCCTAGCTTTGAACTCCCATCATCTTCAAAATTCTCTCTCTTTTGGTATTTTCTTTCTCTCAAATTTTTCTTCAATCTCCCAAAACTCTCTCAAACATCCAAAATTTTCTCTCCAAAAAAATCCTCCCAAACACTTCAAATTTTCTCTCTCAAGAATCCCCCCCCTCAAGCTCACTTCTTCCTCCTTTTATAATCTACTCATCTATCTCCCATTCTAATGTTTCCACTAACTCTATCTCCCATTCTAATTTCTCCACTAACTCTTCTTCATTTTCATCTTCTATTCTCCATCTCTATCTCACATTCTAATCTCTTCACTAACTCTTCTTCATCTTCATCTTCCCTTCTCCATATTTATCTCCCATTCTAATTTCTCCACTAACTCTTCTTCATCTCCATCTTCCCTTCTCTATTCTTATCTTCCATTCTAATTTCTCTACTAACTCTTCTCCATCTTCCATTCTCTATTCTTATCTTATTTTCTCCATCCATTCTTCTCCAACTTTTCTTCTTCATCTCCTCTTCTCCATCTTCCCTTCTCTATTCTAATTTATCCACTAACTCTTCTTTTTGTTATTTGTAAAATAATCCTTCAAGAGTTAAGTATTTGCACTCTAGTCCTTGAATTTTAAGTATTTACAATTTAGTCCCTGAAAAAATATATTTCTTTAAGTCTAAATCTCCTCACAATTTTTGACACACCAAAATTTACCACATGTCAAATTTAAGCTCATTTCTTGCCGTTGAAAATAATGCAGAATTTAATTAAAGCCCTTTTGCAAAATTAAGTCATTCTGGGTATAATTGGGCCAAGATGAAAATTTAAAATATTAGAAGACAATGTCACAACTCATAAAAAGTGAAAATTAAAAATAAGTTGACTCAAATTAAATTTTTTTAGGCCCGATTCAAGATTATACTCGTGAAGGAACACGTGATTCGAATTGGATTTTTCTGAATTTGCGATGGCCAATATGAAAATAGATTTAAAATAAAAATATTAACTATCTTTGTGTATTTTTTTTTGCCTCAAATGTTATTTTTCCAAAATTTTCAAGTATTTTTGTATTTTTTTTTAAAAAAAATTAAAAATATATATATAATATGAAATTTTATTTTTTGTTCAAAAATGGTTGCCTAGGCTTGGCCGAGGCTTCCAAAGTTGATTTTTCAATTTTCTCATTTTTTCTTCATTTTTTGTTTTATGAATTTTCGAAAATAAAAATACCGAAAAATACTGAAAATATGAAAAAATCGTTTTTTGGTCAAAATTGGTTCCCTAGGCTTGGCTAAGGTCCCCAAAGTTGATTTTTCAATTTTATGAATTTTTATGGATTTTTTATTACTTTAGCAATAGAAAAAAAATGATTAAAAATCAGGTGTCAACACAAACAAAAAGACGGAATTCATGGAATCCACCACCTTGATTGTGCTAGCAATCTTGTGGAAAATTTCTCCTAACTCTCTTGTATTTTGATCACTAGAAACCAAGAAAACTCCTTTTCTGACAAAAATGGCACACCTTCTAAAGACTTTAGGAGCCTAAAGAGCTCAACGAGAGGGAGTTGATGCCACCAAGAGCTTGAGCATGAGAGTCGCCTGTGTTGGGGGCAGGGGAGAGAAGAGAGGCACAATCAAAAGAGAGTTCAAGAGAGGAAGAGAGAACTTTCTTGGTTGATCTTGCAAAATTGAAGAGAGAGAGAGAGAGAGAGAGAGAGAGAGAGAGAGAGAGAGAGAGAGAGAGATGAGTAAGCTACTTATAGAGGTCCAAGGCTTGCTCATCAAGTTTTGATGAAACTTGCTCATATGGGGCTCAAAAGCACATACCAAACAATAGCACATTATATATTAGTGCGTGCACATTTTTAGGCACACCAATAATGTGTCCATTTTAGGTGTACTTGTGTATCATATGCATGTACGTTCATGACCAAAAAATAAGAATTAAATTAAATCTCATTTAATTTGATTTCAGTCCGACTAATTCGATAGTCATAATTGCAAACATATTTGCAATATCATCTTTCACATTCAACATTGTCATGTTTGGTTAAGGTGTGTGACATTCCTAGATTCATTACTGAGCTAGTAATAGAACATGGACTAACACATTAGTACTTCCAAAAGAATTGATTGTCTCGATCGACCTCTAGGTCCTACAATCGATGAGTGACATCTAGTAATATATCATGACTACCTAGACAATGTGAATGCTTTAAGAATATTATGAACCTGTTAGCTTTGGCTATAGTGTAATTTAATCTCTCTTTCTTATCATGTTTCGATCGAACAAAGGTCGTGGAATATTTATCAAGCCACCAATTCGATCATATGCGCAAATCTAATTGACATGCACTTATATGAGACATGAACATTTTATTCTTGGTTACAATCCCAATCAAGGATTTCAATGCATGTCACG
This sequence comes from Psidium guajava, assembly GCA_016432845.1. Taxonomy (NCBI): domain Eukaryota; kingdom Viridiplantae; phylum Streptophyta; class Magnoliopsida; order Myrtales; family Myrtaceae; genus Psidium; species Psidium guajava. Next base: position 12,971,883 of record CM028229.1, read on the forward strand.
ATTAGATCGCATAGATATCAACCTTGCATGTAATAAAGAGACAAATTCCATTCACACACATATGTGACTTCGTATGTGAATAAATTATGACATCAAACACAGAGACGGATCAACGAACCACCAATAATCGCACTTGTAAATCATAGCCATCCACACACAAGTCAACACTATGCTTTAGGTCTAAGAATTATTTATAGAAGATCAAAGCATGAACGATTAAACATTGACCATGCTAGAAACTTTCATGTTGCTAATTGTTCAATGCATGTCATGTCCAATAAACTTATCCGATACAAGCACCTATGTTCTAACCTTGGCGTCATAATATCTAATAACTTATGACTCGTCATTCCCTTAAGTATCACATACTTAATGGTGAAACTAAGAACACACCGGTTTCACAAGATCATTAATATCCACTCAATAATCCATTGATCGAGAAAATTTTAAAGATTCGGTCTAATTATAAATCTATCATACATATTCTTGGGGGGCGCATGATAACACTTTTGAAACAGAATTTCTGCTTCAGAAGTGCTTCTGGAGTAGAAATCTGTTTGGCAACGCAACTTCTGAAGTAGAAATTCGTTTGGTTCGTAATTTTAAATTTCTCTTTCTGAAGTAACTTTTTCCACCAGAAGTCATTTTTTAGGAAGTTTTGAGAAGTAAAAAAAAGTTGCTTCTCCATCAGAAGTCATTCTTTATCCCTTTTCTATCTCACGTCTGTTCTCTCTTCCTCTAATATCTCACATTTGTTCGCATCTCTCCACCTCAGTCTCTCGCTTTCTCTGTCGCGACTCGAAGGCCCCCTGTCTCCTGCTATCTCGCGACTCGAAGGCCCTCTCCGTCGTGACTCGAAGCCCTCTGTCTCTCCCTTTCTCTGTCGCGATTCGAAGCCGAAGCCCTCTGTCTCTCCCTTTCTCCGTCACGATTCGAAGCCGAAGCCCTCTGTCTCTTGCTTTCTCAAGGCCCTCTGTCTCTCGTGTCTGAACGTCAATTGCGAAGGGCCTTGCGTCTCAAAGGTCAATTGCGAAGGGTTCCTCTATGCGGAGGTCGTCGAAGGGTTCGTCTGTCTTCCGTGCGAAGGTCGGTCAAACCTTCACTCGTCTGTGAGGTTAGGGTTTTCTCTCTCGTGTTTGTGATGAATTTATCTTGAATTCGATTGTAGGGTTTTCATGTGTTGAATGTTGATTAAATCCAAACTAGGTTAACAAAAAACAGAGGGCTTTGTTTGTTTCTGCTGCTGTCATTGAAGGAGACGGGTCTGTGCAACTATTCGCATAATGACAAGGTACACAACAAGCCGATGAATGTTGCTCACAAATCTTGACGTGGGTATTTGATTAAGTCATTCTGCTAATAATCTGCTGGGGTTGCTATCTCTTTACTGTTCTCGGGTGTTGTTGATTACACTGCTGTCATGCCACTTGAAGCACTAGTTCCCATTGAATTGTCTTCACCAGTCTCTGTTGGAGTTCCAATTGATCATGAATCAAGTCGATAGTCATCTTTTGAGGGGTATCGATGGGGGAAGTTCTGGCTTGGCTGAATTGAAATTTTGCCGTGATGGATGGTGCATCGAGATGAGAATGCAAGCTCGTGGATGAGTTGTAGGTGGAGGATTAGATTTTTGTATGTTGGATATGCTAGGAGCTGCAGTTTGGGTCTGCCAGCCACACTGTAAATTGTATTGCAGAAGAAATTTCTTGAATGGATAAACAAAGTTCAACTTTTTCGGAATGCGGTAACCACAGCCGAGAGAACACTGAAAAGACAATTCTTTTCTTTTCTTTCTATATCAATTACTATTAGTACTCAGCCTGTACCTAGCCATCAATTTTCTTGATGGAGTCGAGTAGTTGCTTCTTTTGGTTCTAGCGCATTCTATTTTGCGCATTTGGTCTCAAAATGGTCAGTAATAGCTCATTATTTACTTATACTACAACAAAATGTGAATTGGTATGCTGTTAATTCATCCATAAAACCATTTCATTGGAGTTCACCTTCCATTATGGAAATGATGTGGGGCAGTTGCCATGTAGAGTAGCTCTTGTGATCTACCATTAAGAGGGTGTGTATATGTATTTTTGTTCCTTCTGGTTCCGTACCCATTCCCCTAGAAGTGTATTATTCACTTGAGTAAATGAGAGAAATTGTCTGCACTAATGGAAGCTTCTATTCATGATTACATTGTCTTGCTTGAAATTTTGGAAGTGCTAAATCATTATCTATCCCTTATGGATGATGGTGGGAAATTTATTTTGGACTTGTGCTTCCATTTTAAACTTGTGCCTGCCCATTAATTATTCTATTAGCAAAATATTCTACATCTAGGTTGCCTCATTTTCTCTTTTCTTCCCTTTCGTCTAATAGAATTGCATATTTAATGCTCAGAATTTTTTCTATGATCCAGTTGATTTTGAATAAAGTTCCGCTGCTCGGCTCACAAACTCAGACAATCGTTGGCAGACCAACAATTCCAGATGCAGCTGTACATGTAGTCGTTGAGGAGCATATGAGTTTTGCATCATCGTCACACACACTACAGTAAAAGAACAAAACAAAACAAAACCTTACATGGTCATCTTGTGCTTATTTGGCCATCCAAAGAAATGGCATTGAATACTTAAATGATTTTGGGAAGTGTGAACTTAAGGTCTAGGAATTCACATGTCTTCTGTAAATGATTCGTGCGAAATGTTGTTTGGTTTTGATACTTTGTCAGATGCATAACAGGTGAGACTTATCTAATTTGCCTTTTGTCTAGAGGTTCTTAATTGGAATGAGAAATTATCAAACTTATACAAAATGACCATATCTAATTGTGGGATGAAAGAAACTTCCATTTACTCAGAATTTTTTTTCTGTTTAGTTGTATATGAAGGCATTGACCGACTGACAACATTTTACTTGCTCTTCCTACTTACTGCCCTGTCCAGTAAGAATTGAGTCCCTTCTTAAAGATAGGATATTATCTTCTTTCCCATCATATGACGGCTAACTCTTTCTTTCATTTTAATACCTTAGGCATTAATTATTTTTAAGAAAAAAAGGAAGAGGAACTACCGGCAAACCAAAGGACACCGACAGGTACATCATATATCAGCAGTTGAGAAAATGATTGTTTTATCGTGACTAACATCATTTTTTCGCATTTTGGTGTAATTTTGATGGGTTTTTAGGCATTTTTATAATATTAGGTGTCGTATTTTCGCATTTCATTGCTCTATTTTCGTGTTTCGGCATCGTTTTGCGGGCTTATTGTTGTTCAATAGAGCTTTCCCTTAAGCATATGATGTGGCATTCAATTCTTGTATCAAATTTAGTTGTTTACTTTTTTGTCTCGAGTCATTGGAAATTTTCCCTATCTAATGGAATCACACACTTTGGTTTTTATACGTACGCAACGACTGTTCCACTTGCTGAAGGTATAAGCTATCAAGACTGTCTTGACTAAGATTTGCCAATAAATAGCTGGTATCCCCCCCTTCTTTGCTATGATGTGTTTTTAAATTTTTATTATGTAATACGTATAAGCATGTTCTTTCTAAATTTTATGAATGTTGTAATTGAATTTAATGAGTTAACTCATCTTATACTCAAGCAGTTTAGATTAAATGGCATCCCATAAAGACACAGTCATTGCCAAGTGGACCGACCAATTGACCCAATTATTTGTAAGTGTCATGGTAGACGAGGTTAAAAAGGGAAATCGAACTACCACTACCTTCAACAAAGCAGGGTGGAATAACATTCAGCGAGAGTTCAATAAACAGACAGGACGTGAGTATACTCTACCTCAGTTCAAGAATAGGAGTTTCAAATTGAAGCAAGATTACGGTAGTTTTAAGAAGCTTCTTAGCCAATCGGGATTTGGATGGGATAATGTGAACAAAAAGGTTGTTGTGGAGGATGACACCGTCTGGGGGTCTCATATCAAGGTACAACCTTACTTGGGTTTTTTTGTTCTAACTTTCTATATATGTTTTAGTAATGTTGCTGATGTATGTTCTTTTGAAAATGGCGCAGGCTAATCCGAAATGGGCCAAATTCAAGAATGAAGGGTTTCCTTTGTATCCTCAGCTTTGTATTTTGTTTGGGGATACATATGCTACTGGAGAGTATACAACAGGAAATGTTCAGGAGTTGGTGTCATCAGAGGATGATGACAATGGTGCTTTTGGTGAAAATGAAGGTGGTGTTGCATTAGGTACACCAGACGAATTAGAGGGTCGAGATCCACAGGTTGAAGAAGAGTCGGGTAATGAACACCAAATTGAAGATGGGTTGGATGATGAACCGATGGCTACCCCAGTTCAGGAGAAACACAAGTTGGATAGGACTCCAAACTCCAAGAGGAGGAGAAAGAGTACTGCATATGATTTTGCCGGCACTTGCAAAGTCATTCAAGAAGCCGTCAAAATGAAGATGAGTCAATCATCACATACCTCTGTCACCTCACAGGCCCCACAACCTGCAGACCCATACTCTATGGGAGCGATGATTGCCATTCTGAAAGGCATGCCTGAGATGGACCCAAATCTTTATACCAAAGTAGTGAACCATGCTTGCATGAATGCTGCTTGGAGAGAGGCTTTCATCCTAACAGAGCCTGAATGGAGACTTGCACTCCTTAATTCTATTTAAGTAGATGTTAGCATAAGTTATGGATTTCTATGTGGCTTCATTTCACTGAAGCTTATGTATTAAAGACACTTTGGCTTTGTTTTTATGATGCGACTATGGTTATGTTTTGACTTATGTTGAATAATTTGGATTGCAATGCGTGGACTATTATTTAGATTCCTTACTTATCAGTAGATATGTCATGGCTTCCTTAATTACTTTTTGCTTTTTGTTTTTACCTTCCACCTTCATGTGATGGCTTGTGTTGTAATAAGGTAGCTTATTAGTTCATGCCTTTCATTTTTTAGGTAATATGGAGGGGGTTAGTGATCAGGTTGCTTCAGTTGAAGGAATTGTATCGGGTGATGAAAACTTTGATGAGGATGAATATTTTTTACTAACGGCATGGTTATGCCTTTGTGAGTTACATAGGTCCATGCGCACGAGAGAACCTATTAGGGACAGCATATTGTCAGGACCAGAATGGATAAGGGAAATTCTTCATGGACATTCGGATAGAGTATATGAAGCTTTTAGAATGGAGAGACATGTATTTCTTAACTTGTGTGGTTTATTGAAGGAAAGAGGTTGGTCGAAAGATAGTCGATATCTTAAGATAGATGAACAAGTTGGGATTTTCTTATGTATGATTTGTCACAAGAACTCTAATAGAAATTTGTGCGAGAGATTTTAGCGTTCAGGACAGACTATTAGTAAGTATTTCAACTTAGTGTTGAAAGCAGTTCGAAAATTAGCAAATGAAGTTATCGTACCACCTCCCTTTGATGTTGTCCCACAGGAGATTCTTTTGGATCCTAAGCATGAACCTTATTTTAAGGTAAGATTTTCATACGTTTATTTTGTGGCAACGTGGGTTAAATTTTGTTGGTAATCTTCTATGACGCTAGTCTTTTATAACTATAACAGGGGTGTGTGGGCGCTATTTATGGCACCCATATTCATGCTTCCGTACCTGTTGCGCAGCAGATCCGATTTAGAGGTAGAAAGGGAATTACCACTCAAAACGTGCTATGTGTGTGTTCGTTTGATATGAGATTTACATTTGTGTACGCTGGTTGGGAAGGATCTGCTAATGATTGTCGAGTGTTATCAGCAGCACTCGAGACTCCTGAACTACAATTTCCTCGACCGCCCTCAGGTATTTGTTTTTTTTTTAAATAAGAAATTATCTCCATGATTTTGCTATGGTTGCATATAATGATAAATTTATGAACACTTTGTATATAGGTAAATACTATGTGGTAGATTCTGGGTATGCATTATCTTCAGGATTTTTAACACCTTTTAAAGGTGAACGATATCATATAAATGATTTCAGAAGCAATGCAAGACCAACAACAGCAAGAGAGCTATTCAACTATAGGCATTCTTCACTGAGGAATATTATTGAGAGATCCTTTGTGGCTTTGAAGAATCGCTTCTTCATTTTGAGACACATGCCTCCATTTTCAATTAAAAAGCAGGCACATATTGTAGTGGCATGTTGTGCTATTCATAATTACATCCGTCATCAAGATAAGAGAGATAGGAATTTCTCCGAATATGGGAATCCGGAGTATGTGTGTGAACCTGTGCATGATGAGGTTACAGACGATATATCGACCGAGAAGGGTATCGAGATGGACATTCTTAGGAAACATATTGCCAATAAAATGGCAAGGGATCATCATATGGAGGAGATTCCATGATATTGGGTTTTTTGTTTTTTGATAGTTAATTGGCATCCATTTTGAGATAAAACTTCGGTTGTGAATATTCTAGTGATGTCATGGTTAATTGACTTTTGCTTTTTGAGAGCTCCTTTCTTGATTCAAACCTCCTTGAAAGCTCACTTGATTCCATTCTCCTTCACTAATAATGCTAGTGCATTATGTTTTCGCAATGGTTCAAAAATCACCTTCCTTTTTTATCTTAGCTATTGTGATGTACCTCTCTCTAAATATGCTTGCTGCATTGTTATTTCTCTTCCCTTTCATTCGTCGATTCCTGGAGAGGTCGCATTATAAGATTGTGATGGTCATGATGTGGTGGTCATAGGTATGAATATGATCATTGTTCTTATTTGGCTTGTTTTATTATTTGCTCCGCCTTTGTTGGGTCAAATATGTAATTTGCCTTTGGATACTCCACAGTTCTGAGGTCATTTCTAGTGCGGGAAATGAGGGGTCTAAAACAGTTCACCCCAGGAAACATCTCGAGGAGGAGTATTTAGATTATGAAGCCAAGGTACAATTCTGTTTGGCATTCTAACCTTTCTTGGTTGGGTAGTAGATCATGCTTTACTGTAGAAACTGTGCCAATGTCAGTACTTGCTCTGTCATCTTTTAGCTTTGGTCTTGCCTAAACTTTTCTCTTTTTCCCATTCTTGCTCAAGTTAAATGAGCAATTTGTGCTGCAAATATGATATATATACACACACACACACACACATTTTTTGCCCGTCCAGGTGGTGCTATTGTCTGTTTATCTAATTTAGGTTTTGAAGTGATATATTTGCTGATAGGTCTGTATCAAATTTAGACCAACTTGGTGTAATGTGTATGTCAGTGACCCCTTGAGCAACATGCGTACTTTTTTCTTGAAATAGCTTTATTCAGTTTTATGCTTTGTCTTATAGTCTCCTTGATTTTATTGCCTTCGAGGTGCTATTTTGATCCTTCTATGAATCAGCCAATATGATCAGCGTATTCATATATTTTTCAGTGGACACCCTGTTTTGAAACAAAAATCTATTAAAAGATATCGTTACATTTCCATCTGTCATTTCAGATTGTAACAACATTTAGTGTAGTGGATAACATGAAGGAGCAATTCTATTCTCAGCGAAGCGAAATATCAAGGTTTGATTCCCCTCTCTTATCTGTTAGAGATTGTTTAATTTATTCCTACACCTATTTGTCTCTATAAGACTCTTATGCTTGGCCAGCTTCTTCATGATTGAAAAATACCCGTTGCCTCTAGGGAGTCATCAATAAGTCGACATCACATGAGAGCTGGAAATTCTACTACACAAACATGAGGCAACAAGTAGGCAACATCATGATGGCCGAATACGAGAAGCCTCGAGAGAGAGATGAGTACGAACTACCCGCTCATGAATTTCTTGATGGCATTGGATGCCGACTTTTTCATTTGGGACGTTGGGTTTGACTTGGTGCTTCATTATAGATGGCATGCGAAGCAATGGAGGGAAGCTAATGGCCGGGTATCAAACCATTAACGAGGAGCAATTTTGGGAGAGAGCATCAAAGCCATGCATATGCGGTGGCGTGATTGCGTTTTTGCGTGTTTCTTCTACATTCACGCATAATGTATACACTTGTCATGTATCAGCTCAATGTATGGAACAAACAAAGACGTTCAATGCATATCCTCATATAGTATGCACTTTTAAGGTTGGTTTCCTGAATGGAGCCCACTCTTGACTTTAAGGCTTGTTTCCCACATCGGTAATAGTTATGGTGGATTTGTTGCCACTCTTTTTCTTGGATGTTCATCTATTTACACGTGCAATTACGATCCGATTTTCTAATATTATTGTCTGAAATTGAAATAATAAAAGGAAGCATATCCATCCATATATTCTCGTAAGTAAATAACTTTTTTTCATGGGAAAATTGTTGTAAAAATCGTAGCTATACTTGCATTCAATGTGAGTGTCGATCTAATTATATGTATTTTTTCAGAACTTTTAGAGATTTACATAGTATTTTTTTATAAAAAAATTCAAGAAAACTAAAGCTTGATTGAAAATATAAAGATGATGACACCTCCATTTTTGCCTTTTGTCTTTCTTCCCGAAGATGTCTTCATGCCAAAAGAGGGACATCATTATTATAGTTTTATGTCCCAAGTTCTCATTATTATCTAGATGATCTCAAGGCACTTACAACTACCATAAATTTGTGCTTCTAGAAATGATTTATGCGCAAAAAAGATTCATATATTATGCCTATTGTGATATAAACCACACCGCAGGCACAAGAGAGGAAACACCAAAGCTATATGTGCTTTTGATCCGCATTTACATAAATAATTAAATGACAAATTATACGTAAATCCATTAATATTTAATTTCACTTTTCTTAAGTAACATGCATTTTACGCTAAGACCAATAATTTTTTGTAAAATATTTTATATTAATAATGTTTCAGAAGTAGAAATTTTCAACCGTTACCAAACGAATTTCCATTCGAGAAGTAGAAATTTTGTCATGTTTATCAAACGCCTTTCTCTACTTTAGAAATCATTTCAGAAGTAGAAGTTAAAAATCAACTTCCACTTCAGAAGCAGAAGTTGATTTTTCAACTTCTACTTCTGAAATGATTTTTGAAGCAGAAAGGTTATCATGCACCCCCTTGATGTCTCAAGAATAGGTTAAATCACAACTGATCTTATAGAATTATTCACATGTGAATAATCGGACATATGAATGAATATGTCTTTGACATTAATTAAACAAGAAATTGAAGGGACAACTAAAATTTCTAACATGTAACTATTACATGCTTGTTTTATGGCATACAACTAACATGCATTGCCCCCATACATCACACAAAGGCGCGCGCGCACAGGCCTTACCCTCAATAATCCCTTGGCACACAATGGCGAGTGTAGCAGCTATTGTTTGCTAACATGATCACCTAGAGGCGGCGAATAGACGATTATAATCAAACTTGATAAAATAATGCAAAAAATAAAAACTCCAAGTTTCAATAGGAGCTGATATAAAGAATAGAAGTGTATAGTGCTTCTATCAAACTGTAAATAAATGCAAGTAAGAGAATATAGAGTAATGTACAATAGTTTATAGTGGTTCGACTTTTGTTAAGCCTATGCCCACTCTCCTACACCAACAGTCTATTGGCTCGATTACACTAAGTAATATAATGCTATTATAGAAAAATGCGATGGCGAATAACAAAAGCAATTGTTGCTTCTATCCAAAACTTTCTCACTCCACACACTGTTGAACTCTGTACAGAACCTCTCAAAAGATCCCAAAGATAAGCTCAAAGAAGATAATTTAGAATATGTGTAGGTCTCTCGATCATGCTCTATAGTGCCTTGTGCTCCTTATAAATTCCTCGACGTCCAAGTTTCCCATTGGATAGCATCACCTCGAGGATCAATCTTCAAATTGGCCGTTGGCTGATTGATAAACAAAGATCGTATAGCCGTTGAGGTTAAAAGATCAAATATTTAAGAGGATTTGCTCGACCATACAATTTCTAAGAAGGAAATTATCTTTGTGGTAGTTGCCCATCAATCAAGATTTCTCGTATGGAAACTTACGAGAAGATACTTAAGATTGTTAGACAATTGATATGACTTAGAAAAGAAATACCAATAGCCAGTAGGGAGGGATATTTCACCATGAAAACAATTAAGATTAAGTTTATAAAAACTTTGAGAATTGCATGAAGATTTAGAATATATCTTGCCACAAACGGATAAAGATATCATGAGAAAATCCGCTTTTGTATATGTAACTTGCTTTTATAAAAATATAAGCATTCCAGTTAGTAAGAGGGATCTTGCGCTAAGAATTAAAGATCTCATCGAAAACTTACATCATCTTACCAAACAAAGGCTAAGAGAAAAAGGAGAAGGGGTATTATTCACAAAAAATCTACGATTGCATTTAAAAAAGCATAGGCCTCATCATAATGTGGAACTCTTTTAATTCATCCTATTGGATGAGCTCATCCAAAATAAAAAGAAAGTAGCTAGCGTTCCTTCTAATCCAAGATCAAACTCTGCTTTTTGACTATGATTGGGCCTTGGGATTTTTTGGAACAAATCTGATGATCCTCTACCATAATATCACCCAATTTCATTCTTTAACTAAGGAAGCATTTATAAATAGATAAAATCAAGTGGACGTCCAATTCATTGTAACATTCATAATGATCCATTAGGAACCTCATTTTGTTCTTGGGTGGTAGTGTAAACGGTATGTGATGTAGCTCCATTAGAAAGTATTGATTCATTTCTCGGGGCAAGGATCTAAATAACTATCTTGTAAAGCTGGCACTAAGTCCCTTTTGGAGATTAAAATTTAAGACATACTTCACAAAGTCTTTTCCAAATATTATAGCAGTTTTATCAACTTCAAAATCTAATAAAGTTTCTCAACAGTAGCTCTTGTGTGCTTTGGCTGAGTTATCAACCAATAGAGACACCGACCGGTCTATGTAGTACCGACATCGACATGTGACACAACACAACACGACACGCCGATACGTCCTAAAAATAAAAAATTTCGACATGTTGGGGACACATTGTCTATGAAATATATATACACACACATGATAAATTATCATTTTTATGAATATTTCAATCAAATTAATTTGTTACAAAAGGAGCTTATGGAAATGACTTATGGTTAAACGACTGCAGGGGTGAATTAATGCTAAAATGACAACAGTAAGGTCACAAATTATATGCCTTGAATTAAATGCATTTCACACACCACATTCATTCAACTTTGATTTTATCTTGTTGTTATCTTGCTTTGCCTGAAGAGACTAAATTTGCCTTTCCAACAACATGCTGCGCACCGGCTCAAAAGGAAAATTAATAAGTTGGCCAACTTTCTCTCCAACCATTTTTCCTCAAGACAATCCTCCATGGGTTCGGAAGCTTCCTATGCTTCAATCCTCAAAATGGATGCAACAGTACTTCTCTGTATTGTGATGACCCTCAATATACACTCAATGCATTCCTCGATCCTGCTTGCCCAATACAGACCCCAAATACCACTCTATTTGATTTTGGAATATTCCTAAATGCCCTTCAATCTTGTATTGTGGAGTCAACCGATTTTCCACAGAAGTTCTTTTTTTGCTTTTGGTGGGGACTAGAGAATCTGAGGTGCACATAAAAGTGTAAGCATTTTACGCTGTCATTTCTTTTATGTCCATGAAAATAAGGTAGATTTTGGAGTTTCAAATTGGTGGGTGAGTGAAAGAGATACAAAGAGAAAGTCTGTATAAGAGACTACAAATGAGATCAACAGGCTTTCAAGTTGGACAAAGAAGTCCAACATTGGAGTCAAGTGAGATAACAAGTTTGATGGCTCTATAAAATGTCATGGATGAGATGTAAGAAGGCTCACTTCTCTTGGCTGTGTTTGGCTAAGTTAAAGAGCAGTTCAAGTTAATATTTTTAGTGAAAAGTCCCTTCGCCTCCTGGAGTGTGTCCGGAGCATGTTCGAGCTTTCACTATGTGTCGAATACTGACACGAAGGCTTACGAAATGTGTCCATGCTATATAGACTACGGCCAACAGCCTTGCCTAGCGCAGCCTCTCTCTCTGTCTCTCGCGCACGCTCTAGCCATCTCGACTGTGTGCGTCGCATTCCGTTTCTCTCTGTTGCTTGTGGTGTTTACAAGCAACGAGGGCGAGCGTCCAGTCGCCGGCCAGCGTCTATTATTCAAGTGATGACGAACAGAACATATCAGTTTGACGTCATCACAATTCTCAACTGTTTTATTTCTTGATTAAAGTCAAAATCGTTCTTAATTAGTGTCCAACCAACCGTTCACTAACTAAACATGCCCCGCCGACGGAGAGATTACGACCCACGAGCATTTTTCGAAAGACTACAATTCAATGGACTAAAGTGGAACATTCATAACACAACCGACAATGATTAGAGCTTTTAAGAATCCTCTATTTGCTAAAAGAACCTTTAGGACTCCTGCTAAAGCCTTTCCCCGCTCGTACCGTTCGAGGATAATGCAGAATATTATTTATGACTTAGCACTCTTCCCTATACAAATGCTATTAGAACGGCAGAATCTCGTTGAACTTCAAGCCTTTTGCATTTTCTTGAAAAATGATTTTTCGAAAAGCATTATTCTTTATCATGTAATTTTTTTCCTAACCAAACGCACCATTATACTATTTTAGAGTTGTGCCGCAATTGTTTTGTTTGTTTATCTATTGACAAGTAGTTTCATGTCTTTATATAACAATTAAGAAGACATGAGCATCCATGCTTCTGATGAATCAAATTGTGCTTGTGAAAAGAATGAAAACTTATTAGGTTTTGCTAGATTGTACCTCATAAAAAAAAAACCGACACTTTTAAGGCTCTATTTATTTGCGAAAAATGAACAATTTCAAAAATGTTTTTTTAAAAACGATTCCTTATATCATTTTTAAAAAAATAAATGAATAAATGTATTTTCATCATAGAAAAATTATTGTTGATAATTAAAAATATTTTCAATTGGCTAATTATTTCAAACAATATAAGCGTTCATTTTTAGAATAACATTTTCACATGGTTCATTTTTCGCAAAACCAACGGAGCCTAACAATGCGCTTGTTATATGAAAAATGAATTATTCAAAAAATATTTTTCAAAAAGTTTTCGCTTGCATCACTTATTAAAATAAAGAAATGAAGAATATTTTCTTTGTGTTCAAAAATATTTAGATATAAATCAAAGTCGACAATGAAAATATTTTTCATTGTTTAATTATTTAAAATATATAAGTGATCATATTTTGAAAAATATTTTTTAAGTTATTGATTTTTCACAAAATAAGCGGAGCTATTTTGTTTAGTATAGCATCATGCAAAGTCTATTTTGAGATCACTATATTTATGCTTCTTTTCTTGATAAATCATATAAGTAAAAAATTTTAATACGAAGAGAAACCAGCCCCAAGTGCCCTTATCGGTTTACCTGCTGCCTCGGTAAGAAAAAAAAATAAACCGACACCTAACTTTCCTAATGAAAATTAGAAAAACAAAACAAAACAAAACATAAGAGCACGCATGATAACACTTCTCGAAATGAACTAGAGCAGAAATTCGTTTGCTAATGCAATTTTTGAAGTAAAAATTCGTTTGGTTATGCAATATTACATTTCTACTTTTGAAGAAAATTTCTAGCTCTTAAGTAGTTTTTGAGTCAATTCTAGAAGTTAAAAAAAGTTATTTCTATTTCAAAAGTAGAAATCTCTCAACATTAATATATCTCTCACTTCGCCCTCTTTTCATTTTCAGTGCCTCTCTCCCTTAATCACACCTCCGCCGTCGCCGCCCATTATTGGCCTTTGTCGGCCACTGCCACCAACCACCGCAGCACCCCACCGATTTTCGTCGAACCTTCATCAGCCGCCGTTGCCTACTGTTGTTGTCCCCCACTAACTACCTCCATTAGTCACCAACCACTGCCACACCACCGCCACAACCAATGTCAACCGGCCGCCACTTAACACCATTGCCCCCCACCGACCACCTTTCCTCGCCATTGTCGCCCACCACTGCCACCAAGTCACCATCTCCGGCCATGGGGTTAAAAAATAAATAATAATTTTTTATTTTTAAAATTTAAATAATATTTCTTAATAATAAAAACTATTCTTAAAGAAATTCAAAAAAATAAAATATAAAGTAGAAAATTTTCAAATGCCGACAATAATCTTTAATATAAAATTTTGTGTTAATAATATTTTAGAAATAGAAATTTTAACTATTATCAATTCAATTTCTCTAATTAAAAATCAACTTCTGGAGCAGAAGCAGAAAAATCAACTTATGACCAGAAGTTGATTTTTAAAGTAGAAATGTTGCCATGCACGCCACAAGATGCCGAAAAGACAGAGCACTTAGCAGTAGCTGGAACCAAAAGAAAAAGTATATTTTGAGATCACCGTATTTATGTTTTTTTCCTTAAATAATTCCTATAAGTGAAAAGATTTGAATATGGAGAGAAACTACTCCCAAGCGCCCCTACCGGTTACCTGCTCCCCTGGTAAAAAAAAAAAAAATCATAAACCGACACCTAATTTTACAATGAAAATTAAAACAGAAGCAAAACAAAACAAAACGTAAGATGACGAAATGGCAAAAGCACTGAGCAGCAGTAGCTGGAACTGAAAGACTGATGCTAGTGAGAGATGGAGTGACGAAGAAGCCTCTTCTCCTTCCTCAACAAGTGTTCGCTCTCTCTCCCTCTCTCGACACCCCCCGCTACTGCAGCACTCGCATTGGCATCGCACTGTCTCTGCACTCGCCGTTGATCTCTGCTTCGACGGCCTGAGTCGCGACCCCGCTAGTGGAGGATCGAGATCGTCTCGAGCGAGAGAGAGAGAGGGACATGGAAGCGAATGCAGGATTGGTGGCCGGATCTTACAAGAGGAACGAGCTGGTTCGGATACGCCACGACTCCGACGGCGCGGTCCGTCTCCTCAGTCACAGCTCCTCTAATCTTCATTTCTGTTTAGTGTCTTTTATTTGCTTCCGGAGCTTCGTCTTCCTCTTCGATTTTGGTTCGCCTGCTTTCGAATTTGACGTTAGCAGTTTAGATCCTGGCATTGCCGTTGGGTTTTAGTTCCGAGGCACCGTGAATCGTTGGAAACTCTAGTGCATTATCGGAAAGATCGAGTGTTTCTTATAATTTCTGTGCTGGATTGCTGGATCAGAATCTGCATTCTATGTTTCCTTGCATTATCTCGTCGGTGATCCTGCTCATTCAGCCTGTTACTGTCGAGAGAGTTAATGTGTTCTAGTGTACAGTCAATCTTTCTTGCAGCAGAGAGACTCAAGTCAATAGTTATATTGGGCTTCATTGAGATTTCCTTTGTGGTCTTTACGAGATATTTTGTAAATGATGGGGCCATTAACAAGTGCGTTTAGGATATAGAAATCTACTTTGAGACTTCCTATTCCTTGGTTTGAGTAATGCATTTTAAATCATCACAAACATGACAATTGGGTGCCGTCTTTTCTTGGTGGAGCCTGAATTGTTCATGGTTATGCATTATGCAGCCCAAGCCCCTGAAGCACTTGAATGGCCAGATATGTCAGATTTGTGGTGATTCTGTTGGACTTACACCCAATGGTGATGTCTTTGTTGCTTGTAATGAGTGTGCATTCCCAGTGTGCCGTCCCTGTTACGAGTATGAGAGGAAAGATGGTAATCAGTGTTGTCCTCAGTGTAAGACTCGCTACAAAAGGCACAAAGGTTAGCTGTTTTAGTTTAATTGTAAATGCGCCTATGCGGTTCCCGATCCATCTTAACTCGGATTGAGTTAATGATGCAAAATCTTTCAGGGAGTCCTCGAGTGGAAGGAGATGATGAAGAAGATGGTGTCGATGATTTAGAGAATGAGTTCAACTACACCCAAGGAAATGCTACAAGGCGCCAATGGCAGGAAGAAGATCCTGATCTGTCGTCTTCTTCTAGACATGAATCTCAACATCCAATCCCCCTTCTCACTAATGGGCAGCCAGTAAGAAATTAGACCACCTCAAGCTTCCTTCTTGAATTTATATTGTTTGGTTGACCTTAAATGATTAAAGAAATGAGACTCTAGCTGAATACTTGAATCGTTCATTAATGTACTAAAGGACTTTGCACAAGGGATTAAAAGGACATACTTGAGAGAGCTCCCTCATCCTTAATGCTAAACCTGCAGAGCAAATCTGTCTTTTTTGTCTGCCATGTCAATATCCCATTGAGTGGTTACTCCACCCCATCATGGAGAAGAAACTAGCCTATTGCCATCTCCTTCAGAGCTATGTCTTTGTACTTACACTGTCAGAAAGCTATCATGATAGGCATAAGCAATCCAAAGGAAACAGCATTCATTTTTATTGCGAAAAGCGAAAGGAACATTAACAACATTCATTTGACTACTTATTGCAAAATGGGAAAAAAACATGAATTCATTATTTGAGCTCTTGACCACATAACACATAGTTCATGAGAGTAATGAGATTGCAACACGTAATTCGTGGCTGCTTCCATGTAATGATACTGACAGTTGCCACCAAAATGCAACTTCACAAATTCCACAACTGTCACTATAAATGGCTAATTCAAATATACCAATCTTTGAGTTTGCATATGTACCTGATTTTTGAACTTGTTGTGTACTGCCAAAGCTCGCAAAAAGCATTTGACTTGCACACAAGCAGGATACATTGGAAACATAAATATGGGCAGTTGATAGTCTTTCATATTACTGGGGCATATATATAGTGTTGGAACTTATCAGAAACCCCATTTCCGAAGCAGCAAACTAATTTTATTTAATAACATTGTAGCTTCGTTTTTCTGCTGGAAAAATCAAAAATAATTTGCAGTGATATATTCTTTGACATTGCTTTAGATGAAGTGTGAAAAGAATCCTTTCTTCTTTAGATAATCTAGTTATGTCTATCTTACAATTCAATATTTCAGAACTAAGAAAAGTTTCTCAAGCTTTACGTGAGTCATAAAACTAGTGACTTATGTTTAGTTAAGTTGCAACCAAGACATTGTCCCAGAGTTTGATAGGTTATTGAAGACTATCTAAAGCAGCTAAGCTGAAAAAATTTCTTTATGCTGACAAATGAAATATTTCAGGTATCTGGTGAAATCCCCTGTGCTACACCTGACAATCAGTCTGTTCGGACAACATCTGGACCTTTGGGCCCTTCTGATAGGCATTCTGTTCATTCTGTTGATCCTAGACAGCCAGGCAAGTAGTAATTTGAATTTTACTTCAACAACTGTTCGATTGCCATTGCATAAGCATGGATTATATTCGTTGACAATGCTTTCTGTTGTTATAGTTTCTGTGCGAATTGTGGACCCCTCAAGGGACTTGAACTCTTATGGCCTTGGAAATGTTGATTGGAAAGAAAGGGTTGAAAGTTGGAAACTCAAGCAGGATAAGAACATTCCTCACACGACCAGTAGATACCCGGAAGGAAAAGGAGACATGGAAGGAACTGGTTCTAATGGAGAAGAACTTCAGATGTAAGACATTTCATGCAGAATATATAAGGTTTCACAATGAATACACTGGTTCATTTATCAATATACAGTTTGTATGCATTCACTTCTTGCATTCATAACCCCAGAGAGATAAAGAAACTGTGTTTGTGTCCCAATATGCCCATGGAGTGACGGTTTTACTTTTCGTTGTGGATGTTATTAACTGCTGATCATTGCTTTCATTCATCGCGAAGCAAAGTTGACTTTCATTTTATTTTTTCAGGGCTGACGATGCTCGTCTACCTTTGAGCCGCGTGGTGCCTATACCATCATCACATCTCACCCCTTACCGTGTTGTCATTATTCTCCGTCTGATTATTTTGGGCTTCTTCTTGCAATATCGTGCTACCCACCCTGTGAAAGATGCTTATCCACTGTGGCTAACATCAGTCATCTGTGAGATCTGGTTTGCGTTATCTTGGCTTTTAGATCAGTTCCCAAAATGGTTTCCCATCAACCGGGAGACTTACCTTGACAGGCTAGCATTGAGGTGAGCTGATTTTATCTTCTCTGTATTGTAAATTGAGGAGAATATTTGCAAGTATTTTCATCATCTTAATCACCATTTTCAATCACAGATATGACCGTGAGGGGGAACCTTCTCAATTGGCTCCTGTTGATGTCTTTGTTAGTACGGTGGATCCACTCAAAGAGCCACCTCTTGTAACTGCGAACACTGTCTTGTCCATACTTTCAGTGGATTACCCTGTTGATAAAGTCTCATGCTATGTCTCTGATGACGGATCTGCAATGCTGACTTTTGAAGCACTTTCAGAGACTGCAGAATTTGCAAAGAAGTGGGTGCCCTTCTGCAAGAAGCACAACATCGAACCAAGGGCCCCTGAGTTTTATTTTGCCCAAAAGATAGATTACTTGAAGGACAAGATACAGCCATCTTTTGTAAAGGAACGCAGGGCTATGAAGGTAAGTTTTGTGGCAGTACACCATTTTTTGGTTCTCTTTATGTCAATTTGTTTATCTAAAAATTGTTTTTACATCACATCATCATGCTTTGTATGGTTGAGGATTCTGGATAAGTGCTCTGAAGTTCCCTTTGGGAATTAAATTTACTAATGTCATGTATGCTAGCATTGCCAATGTTTTTAGATTATGAGTTCATGAGGGATAACTAGGCGTCTGTTTCTAAATGGAGAACAAAAATTTCTTTTAACAGTCATTGCTTTCAGAAAGGTAGAGCACCACTGTGGCTTTGGGGGGAGAAAATAAATTTCTTTTAACAGTCATTGCTTTCGGAAAGGTAGAGCACCTCTGTGGCTTTAGTGTTCTGAGCCTGCCCCCAACCAGCCCACCAAAACTGAGCCCTATGAAAAACTAAATTATAAATGCTGGACTGAGAACTTAATAGTTTCTGATGATGTATTTAATTAAGTACTTTAACCCCTGAATTGAATATGGCTAGAATCTTTGTGAAGTGAGGGCAAGTATTATGAACAGAACAACTTGAATTAGATGTCCATATGATAAGGCATGTCAGTGGATTGTAAAGAATACTAACAAAGTACTAAACAATTGAAAAATCAATCAATGCTCATATGGTTTTGTAAAACTCTCAAGGCAACTTCTCTCTTAATTGTTGGGGTTGTGCTTCCATATTTTTTAAATTAATGTGCAATTACTTGCTTTTTTGTTTTAATACTTCAGAATTTTGTGCAGAATTTTCCTTTTTGGCTCTTACCTACAGTGACAAAACTAAAAGTTAATTATTTTCCTGCATATAATCTGTAGAGAGAATATGAAGAGTTTAAGGTACGGATCAATGCTCTAGTTGCCAAAGCACAGAAGGTGCCAGAAGAAGGATGGACAATGCAAGATGGCACTCCATGGCCTGGAAATAACCCCAGGGATCATCCAGGAATGATACAGGTATGCTTAGATACTTGCTGTTAAAGTCGAGCATGATAGCTCCATGTATGAAGGTACGAGGGATGGTCCAGCAAGTTTTGAAATTGATCTTCATGATTTTAGTATTTCTCTGGTATGTGGGCACACAAATATGTTGGTCCAGAGAAGAGAGAGAGAGAGAGAACAATTCTTGTTCAAGTGAGCACACACCTACATGTGCGATAGAAGAGGAAGAGAAGAAAGTAGGGTGCGCTAGAGGGAACGGTTGATGGAGAATAGATAAATTGATTCTGGAGGTTCACTTTTGCCCTAAATTGTTTCATTTTGTAGCTGCATGCTAAGAAGAAGTGGATACCTTTTCAATTTCATGAATTTAGACTTCACTGTGACCTGAGTAAATTGACAAATCTTTCCATCATTTTATGAAGGCCATAATACCACAACTTTTCTCACTGGATGACATTAACTCGCATGCAAAATTTGTGTTGTACAATACCCAACGCGCCCTATAAATATGCGATAGGAATGACATTAATAATTATATTAATTGTTATTATTGTAATTATGGAAACCCGCAAGGGCAAAATTCTAGGTCCTTCCTGATTATATCCAGGCTTCTCCCCTTAGAGTCCCTGAGACTTCTCTAAACCTTTCATTGGTGATGCAGGTTTTCTTGGGTCATAGTGGTGGGCTTGATACAGATGGAAATGAGTTACCAAGACTTGTCTATGTGTCTCGAGAAAAGCGACCTGGTTTTCAGCATCACAAAAAGGCTGGGGCAATGAATGCCTTGGTATAATTTTCTTCAAGTTCTTGCACAGCTTTCTAATATAGCCTGGAAAAGGAAAGATCACATGAATGGCTTTTAAAGTTGCAAAAGTCACATGTATTGCTGGGCATAGTCATCTAGCTTATTCTGAATGTTATGAACTTTGTTTTTATCGTTTCCTACTCCCATTATTCCCTTTTGATTTTTTGCATCACCATGCTCCCAAACTGTAGATGGCGTTACTCTTCTCATGTGATATAAACAACTGAAAGAGTCACAGATTTTCTTTTTTTTATATGCATTTGTAGCATTCTAGCTCATAATTATCTTTGTTGAGCAGATTCGTGTTTCAGCTGTCCTTACCAATGGAGCATATCTTTTGAATGTTGATTGTGATCACTACTTCAACAACAGCAAAGCTCTTAAAGAAGCGATGTGTTTTATGATGGATCCTGTTCTCGGAAAGAAGACATGCTATGTCCAATTTCCACAGCGTTTTGATGGCATTGACTTGCATGATAGATATGCTAACCGGAATATCGTCTTCTTTGATGTAGGTTAACTTCATTTTCAAAGTAGGTTGTCTCAGGTTCTCTTATCCTCGACTATAATGCTCTTTCTAACTTTACATTTTATGTAGATCAACTTGAAAGGACTTGATGGAATCCAAGGGCCTGTCTACGTGGGAACTGGATGCTGTTTCAACAGGCAGGCCCTATATGGGTACGAACCAGTATTGACGGAGGCAGATTTGGAACCAAATATTATTGTTAAAAGCTGTTGTGGTCCCAGAAAGAAAGGAAAGGGTGGTGACAAGAAATACATTGACAAGAAGAGAGCTGTCAAAAGAACTGAATCTAACATTCCAATATTCAACATGGAGGATATTGAGGAGGGGGTGGAAGGTGGGAGCTAGTAAATTCAGTGCTTCTTAGTTTTTAGGCGGAGTTCCCAAGTTTATTTCGTTTTAGGTAAAGAAAAGTCCGATATTTTAGTTACAAGACAAGGTTGATATACTTTCGACCTTTCAGTAAGGCATCCTAATTTTGTGGTATTCTGGTTCTTAATATGACTGATGTGCCAAATCCTCTAGAGTTATCTCAGGCCCCTAGGTATTCACTACCTACCCATCTGTGCCAGGCCTGAGATGCAGTTTGCTTTCACCGATGTTTTCTGTGTATGCAACTGGTCGATAAGGTTTACCCTTTATTGTTCTAGCTCACTTCCTATCTCCCTTGTGGGTTTCCAGGATAGTCACGTTCGTAACTTGATGATAGGAAGATGAACAAACAGTTTCCATGTTGATTTTGGAAAAATGCGTTGCTTCTGTCCTGCAGGTTATGATGATGAGAGATCACTGCTTATGTCCCAGAAAAGCTTAGAGAAACGCTTTGGTCAATCGCCAGTCTTCATTGCAGCAACATTCATGGAACAGGGAGGGCTTCCACCATCTACTAATCCAGCAACTCTTTTAAAGGAAGCGATTCATGTTATCAGCTGCGGCTATGAGGACAAGACTGAGTGGGGCAAAGAGGTTGGTTTACTTCAGCAGCTCTATTATCATAACCCCATCCACAATGTCTTTCTCGTGGGCGCTTACATTTTATTTGCTGGCAGATTGGATGGATATATGGCTCTGTCACAGAAGATATCTTAACAGGGTTTAAAATGCATGCACGAGGTTGGATCTCCATTTACTGCATGCCTCTCCGCCCTGCATTCAAGGGTTCTGCTCCCATTAATCTTTCAGATCGTCTGAACCAAGTTCTTCGATGGGCATTGGGGTCCATTGAGATTTTACTAAGCAGGCATTGTCCTATATGGTATGGCTACAGTGGGAGACTGAAGTGGTTGGAGAGATTGGCATATATAAATACCATTGTGTATCCCCTCACTTCAATCCCTCTGATTGCTTATTGCATGCTTCCTGCATTTTGCCTTCTTACTGGAAAATTTATCATCCCAGAGGTAAGTGGGCTCCCTAATTGTTTCAGCTTTTTCTGCTTATGTTCTAGGCTGTTGGATAACCTTCTACTTTAATTTGCTTGATCTAAATCTTGCGACAGACGTACTTTGACCTTTTCTAGCACACAACATTATACAAATGTTGACAAATAGACCCACATACTTTTTTCATAACATTTTGCCAATGTTTTTAAATCCAGACCAGACCAGCTGGTTGAACCAGGAACCACTCCTCAGTCCAGTCCAGTTGAACCC
Source organism: Psidium guajava (assembly GCA_016432845.1). NCBI lineage: Eukaryota > Viridiplantae > Streptophyta > Magnoliopsida > Myrtales > Myrtaceae > Psidium > Psidium guajava. Next base: position 12,994,170 of record CM028229.1, read on the forward strand.
CTAGACTTGTTTTTGTCAAAACCTGTTCAAACCCTGAAGAACCGGACCACCGGGATTTTAGTGAAAAAGCTTGATTTTGGGTCCCTATGGGTTCAAATCCCAATTAAATCTTCAGCCCATTGTCGACCAGAAATAAAAAAAGGTAAAAGCCACATTTGAAATGGCCTCTTCTCCATGCAAAGAAAAAACAAGGGTCACGTTGTCTCCTTCATGAGAAAAAAACAAAGATGAATGCCCCCTCTCTTCCATGAGGCCTTTGTTGGACTTTTCTTATGATGTGATTTGTCTTATTAGGCATTTTGCTCCTCAAAGGAGCCCCACTGCAAAAGGGTTTTTTGTACATTTAAGTTGTGGCATTATGCTCTTATTCGTAAACACGATTTTGTGTTTTGAGAGTTTTTTATCATCTAGTCATTCAGTTCATCATTTTGCTAAGTATTTAGGATGGTTTATCGGATTTTTTTTTTCTGAATCTTCCAGATTTTCATTATCATTTTTTTTTTGTAGCAATAACGTCATCAAGTTGACTCCACCCGGTTAAACTGGAAAAACTGGGAACTGGTTTGATGACCTGTTTGACCTCCGGGAGTTTGAATACATTGCTCTTTTGCTTGGACTTATTTTTAAAAAAACAAGCCATTAATGTGGCGACGACTTTGGGCAATACTATGGGTATACATGCCATTTAAAACACCAACGTCGATGCCGTTTCACTTTATGCCGCTGTAACAAATATATGCCAATTTGTTTATGCAGATTAGCAACTTTGCTAGTATGTGGTTCATTCTCCTCTTCGTCTCCATTTTTGCTACCGGAATCCTTGAGCTCAGGTGGAGTGGAGTGAGCATCGACGACTGGTGGAGGAATGAACAGTTTTGGGTCATCGGGGGTACGTCAGCTCATCTTTTTGCTGTGTTTCAAGGGCTCTTGAAAGTTCTCGCCGGCATCGACACCAACTTCACTGTCACTTCAAAGGCATCAGATGAAGACGGGGACTTCGCTGAGCTCTATGTGTTCAAATGGACATCACTTCTCATTCCCCCGACCACTGTCCTCATAATAAACTTGGTGGGCATTGTAGCCGGAGTCTCATACGCCATTAACAGTGGCTATCAGTCATGGGGACCACTCTTTGGAAAGCTGTTCTTCGCCATATGGGTTATTGCCCATCTTTATCCATTCTTGAAGGGGTTGGTGGGCCGGCAGAATCGTACCCCCACAATCGTGATCGTGTGGTCAATACTGCTTGCTTCCATCTTCTCTCTGCTTTGGGTTCGCATCGACCCCTTCACCTCCGACTCCTCGAAGGCTGCTTCAAAAGGTCAATGTGGGATCAATTGCTAGTCGAGCCACCTTTGTTTGTGGTGCTGGTAACAGCCAACTACTTCCGGCTACTTGTGATGTAAATAACAGATCGTACCACCAGTCAGGTTCATGCATTGAGTTAGTTGTCGCTCATGTTATGTCTTAAGAGTGGGAGCTGGGCGTTAAGTTAGTTATCGTTCCCGGCTTGTAACTCCAATGGGGGCTTCGGACTTGAAAATTTAGTAATCATTAGTCATGGAGAGTACTTGATAGTCCTTCAAGGAGATTGCTAAGTTAAATCCCTTATGGTGTCTGTAATTCAATTGGGAAAAATATGGTCTTTTCACTTTTTCTCCGTGACTGGACATTGGAAATGAAATTTTCTTCGTGATAATTGCTGGCTCAAGGAGTTTAAGCTTCTGAAAGCCTGTTTAAATTTTGGTAAGCATTATGTCAAGGAACGGCTTGTTTCAGTAGTACATACTTCAGTACATGGTTATTTTCATACATCCAGCGGGCGGAAAATTATCCGTGGCTCGAAGTTGTCCCTGGAGTGCCACCCTGCCCGGCACGTGCCCACGGGACGGTGGCAGCCCTGGCGGGGCACTCCGTCCGCCCACAGGTGGGCAAGGGCATTGTGATCTCCAGCCCCACCTGTCCACTGTCTTTGGAAGAAAATATGGAACAAGGACACATCACTCCCCCCTCCCAAATATATTTCAAACGTCCTTATGTTTTTAAGGATAATGCAATTTCTAAGACATTAAGTCAATTTTTTTTCCCTCCTGTACCGAGAAGACCCTCACAATGTAAATCCAATGCGCCGTTGCTGTTCCATAGAAAAGAGATTAAAAAAAAAATCATAACTCGCCTTGAAAAATCGTGACAATCGCGTCGATTGCAACCTCCCACATATGAAAAAGATGCAAAACCGGAAAAACTGACATGTAAAATATAAATATGCCTAGGGTTAATAACTAAAAGATGTCCCAAAACCAGCTCCTCCTCGTCAAAAAAACCGGAAACCAAAACTCCTGGCTCCTCGCAAATTCTATTTCTATGCATCCTCGCCATCCTCCACCAATATCCTCTTACATGCTTCGTAGGACATGAACGATATCCCAGCAGCCGGCACCAACTTCATGCAGCTCGGGCCCAACCCTCTATATAAGCCCCCGATTCCTTCCTGCTCGAGTATGCTCGTGAAAGCATGGATCATGTCCCTATAAACCTTTCTCCCACTCAAGGCCCCAACCTGCATGTGCTTGCGCACAACCTCCAGCGGGAAAGTCGCACTGCTCGAAATAGCCCCGGCCATTGATCCAATCAAGAGGGTCTCGATGTTTCCGATCTTCTCTTGCTTGAAAACCTTCCTATATGCTTTTCTCAATGTGTCATAGGCGAAATAGTTGGTGGCAGCATAAGGGATGACCCCGATGAGGCTAGGCCCGAGGCCTCTGTAGAGCTCTGCTGGACCCTCCTCTTTTACTATTTTCAGGAATGCATCAAAGAGACCATCGTAAACCCCTCTCTGCAATTTTAGCAGGAAGATATAAGTTTATTGCAAGTTTGCGCACTTTAAATACCAAGCAAGCTTTTGGCCAGCACCTGTATTGTCAGACGAGTTTTGACTAGCTCGAGAGGGTATGTGCACAACGTCGAACTGATACCCGCACAGGCCCCAGCAACCAATGATGCAGGAACTGGAAGTTTCCGCTGCTCCCCAGGTTTGGGTGAAAGCTGCTTGTTGACCGTATCATATGCAAATAGCTGCACGGGAAGAATAGAAACCTTCTCAGTACATTTAACCATAGAACATCCCTCAGGGGTACAAAAGGAATTTCCCTGACACAATGTGTCTTAATGCATGAAGAGAAAAGGAAACCTTGGCTTATTAAATGAGAGGCCAGCCAATTTAAAAAAGCTCTGCGCTAATGATGAGAGACACAGAAGCAAGAAGATTAATTTGTTTCAAGACTTGCCTCCCCAGTCGAAGATTATGTGCTTATTAAACCAATAAGACATTGTCAACACAAACTGATAGGCATTAGTCTTTTGCCCACTCACAATGCTCAACAATATGCCTAACGAGGAAGTAGCTCTAGCACTACGTTTGAAATGTTTGATTACAAAGAGAAAGGAAGAAACCTTGTTGACATAAAAATAAGGTGCTTAGCGAATCGCGGTTATCAACTCTTGAAGTTGTTCTCCCCCCTCCTCTTGGTCATTTTCCTCCTTATTTCCCCTCTTAAGGATGGAATGGGATAAGGAATGGAGACAGAACAAGACTATCCACCAAATGATACATTTAAATTGGAAGCAACTTCTCAACCATTCAAAATACCCATGACTAATTTCGAGTGACCTGAAGACATTGGTAGCATTTGAACACTTGAGACAAAAAACCAACCTAGGAGGTTATCTAATAGATCACAGAGCGACAGGTACTGGTACTCAGGTCTATCATGGAGATATTCTGCTGTCAAATAGGACTTGGTGATGTATTTGGCAATGGATCAACTATAGGTTAAATGAAGCGTCGGTTCCACTCTAATTGAGTGAGAACAGCAAAACAGAAAGAAAAGCATTTGTTCCACTCTAATATCAACCATGATGAGCAACGAATGAGCCTAAAGTATCCATTATTACGGCCATGTCACAAGCCCCAGATGATGCAAAGATTGTTTAGCTGAAAACGTAAGGATAAAAGCATCGTGAGCCATCAAGTAAGTCCAAAATGCAACTCAATCAAAGTCTTTCCAACTGAACAATTAAGTCATAAAGCTGTTCACAACCATGCAATCAACTATACAATAAATTCGTCTTAGCTTAAGTTGACAGAAAATCGTAAGCAAAGCATGTCTTATGGTTTACTCTGTCCTGTTGGCCTGGTTAAACACAGATGGACAACTCTCAGCACTACAAAGGCGTCAATATTCCATTCAAGAAACAGTGCTGTCAAATTGAGCGACCATTAAATTGAGAGACTACAAAGAGACAGATTGCTGAATGGCTTTGGAGGGATATCAACGATAACAAAGCACAACAATGCATGACCTCTACGAGAAATAAACAACACATGAAGCAATAGAGCCAAACATGGTAAATGTATCTACCATGGCCAAAAAAGATAGCAATGAACTGGATGATAAACAAACAAACAGACTAAAGATTCGTCCAAAGAAGATCTCCTAAATAGACAATATTGAGGGCACTAATGAACAGAGCAGGACAGCATGCATAATATCACCACTTAGACACAAAAAGTCACAAGAAACCAATACAACTTTCAAAAAGTAAATGAAGCAACATTACCTCTATGGCCTTGCTAGGGGCAACCCGAATCACATTAACCAAATTACCCCTAAACAATCCCTTCCACCCATCAGTCTTCACAATATTCTGGAACACCTCAGTAGTAGAATGCCCACTGTTTCCCACCATCAAATGTGTCCTTATAGTCTCCAATGGCGCCACTGCAGTCCGTGACACAGCCCCCGCCACTGCCCCACTAACTAGCCTCCTCAACGAAGGGTTTTTCACCTTTATTTTCAATTTAAGCCCATTATTTTTATTCACCAGAGTTTCTTCCTCCTCTGGGACCCCGACAATCCGAATACCCTCCGGAGTCGACACATACTTAATCATCAAATCGGGGCAGGTCAGTTTTAGGCTATTCACGCCCAAGCTATCACTGGTATTAGGCGAATTCTGTGATAAACCAAAATTCATCCCCATTTGGCCTACACTGGCAAATAAACCACCTACAGGATACATATCAGGATCGACAGAACTCCATTGATAGCCCAAGTTATTAATAGAGAAGAACCCATCCTTCCTATCATCAAAAAGTTGCAAATCTTTCCTACCCATGATCAAACCCTTGTCCACAAGCAGTACGTCCCGATCAAATCCCTCTCACAAAATCAACAGCCCCTCTTAATTTCAGACAGTCGAGAATTCTCCTGTGAACGCGAAAAAAGGGATGTCAGAACCAAGCTTCTTGACAAGGTTCAGTCAATCAGCCCCCATACACCGTATCCTAGCCAAAACTCAACAGCTTGAGAGGCAAAGACTGGATTTCGACGAGAAGGGTGTCCCAAAAAAACTTAATTTTCACCGCAGAGACCAACAACGAAACTGAAATACATATAGTTAAAAAGAGTCAGAGCAGAGCATACGAACGACGTGAAGAGATTCTGATTCTGGTCGGACGTTACGAGAGAGGAGGCGATGAGGATCAAGGAATGTTCTCCAACAGAGGATTGGAGGACACCCGTAAGAGTCCCTCTCTCCCCCTCTCCCTCGAGCAGTGTTGCTGGACGAATTGATTTGCAAAGTTTTTTCTCCTTTTATAGTGTTTTGAGGCAGCTGTTTGTTGAAGTCAGACGAATTTGGTTCGAAATCGGAGTGCACCTTTTTCTAAGCTAACGAGGAAACAAGTCACCGACCAAAAAAAAAAAAAAGAGGAAACAAAGTATTTTTCAGAATTTCGGCTGTTTTTCTAGGTTCTTTGTCTGCAAAATTTTCCTTTTTTCTTACCAATATTGCTCGGGCAAAAGTTTTTATCGAAACAACAACGGCTACGTTCATGGATACTTGAACAAATTTAGAAGAATTTATAGAGGAGGGAAAGGGATAAAATTCGGAAAACATGATGATTCTTTAGCACACATCTCCAATTTACTAATTCATTATGAAAAATTATTGTGCAATTTTCTTTGTCATATGATTTCGAACTTATTTTTTAGCTCTTATTTTGCGTAGTTTTGTTTTTAATAACTTTTTCTTTATATTTTTCTTAACATGGTTTAGACCCGCAACACAAATGTATGAATTATTTTTTTTTTTGGTAAACAGTCATAAGTTAGTATATAATTATTACTAGATAAGCATACAATGAAGTGTGAATAACAACGGAAGAATGATTCCCGAACTTAATTAAAGAGAATAATTCTCAAACTTAATTAAAGATGCGTGTTAGGAATATATATATATATATATATATATATATATATATATCTTTCATGTATCTATTAGGATTTTGCATATATCTTTTTGTTATTTTGCATATTATTAGCTTAGTTCATTAATTGTAATTGATATTGTAATCTCTCGAAAATACATTAAGAATAATGGCTAAATAAGTAGTACATTTGTTTTCTCAAATAAGAACATAAAATGGATCGTGTTTCAAAAAAAGGCTTAATCCATAGCACTCTCCTCACTTACTTTTTTGATTTTTTCTCTTTTTATTTTTCTATTCCTTTCTTTATCTTTTTTTTTCCCTCTCTTCCCTTCCCTGGCCATCGTCGAGTCTCGTCAATGGCCAATAGAGGTTGTCGGACTCAAGCAAGGGCTGCCCTCATTAGATCTGGCGAGGGGTGGCAGCCTTTAACTAGGTGAGTCTTTGGACAACTCGGCAACGTGACAAATCCACTTGGAGCAGTTAGGGAAGCAAAATAAGAGATGTACAAGAAAGACAACTTCATCTTTGATGATCTCTTGGGTGGGCCTGGGCCTAGGCCTAGGCGAGGCTACCCTCACCCAAGGTCGACCCCAACAAGGGCATTCTTTGCTTGCCCCAGGAAGGCTACCCTCACCCGACACTAGTCCCAGTGAGGGCTACCCTCCCCCAACACCAGCAAGGGTGGTCCTTGCTTGAGGCTGGCAATGGTCGAGGAAAGGAGGAAGAAAAAAATAATGAACAAAAATGTCTTTCGGTCAAGTTCTTTGATACCATTTAAGCACTTCAGGTTTTTATTTAAAAAAGAGTTCACTACGGGTCGAGAAAATGAGGACATATTCATGCCCTTATTTCAAATTTTTCCTTTCTTTAATACTTCGAGAAAATAAGAATATATTCATGCCTTTATTTGAAAATTTTGCCTTTCTTTAATATTGCATCATATTCTCATCATATCAAAGTAACAAAATTATATAGCAAATTATAGTAGCCCTATAATTACATTACAAACGATATCTTCTCCCATCCTACCCCCATGGAAGCATCCCAACGCATCGAAAGACTCATAAAACTCCGATGAACGACGAAATTCGGAAGAAATGAATCCGAGTCCGAACCCACGCTTCAGATGCAATCCTCCCTCACCATCAAATCCAACAAGCTCGCACGCAGATTCGCCTCCCTCTTGGCATCCCTCGCCGCTTCATCTCCCCGTCGTCACGTCCGCATCGACGGCGGAGGTGGCGGCACCCCCATCACGAACGAGCGAGAGGCGGAACAGAGCTGCCTAGCTTCCCTCCGACTCTGCTACACCGTCCCCAAGCTCGCCCAAGTCCACGCCCACATCATCAAAGGGGGCCTCGGCAACAACCCGCTCGTCCTCACCAAGTTCGCTTCCACGTCTTCGGATCTCGACGCCGTCGACTTCGCCTGCTCTTTCCTCTTCGCGCCCGATGCCGACGCTCGTCTCTACGACGCTTTCCTTTTCAACACCGTTATTCGAGCTTGTGCCCAGAGCAAACGCCGAAAGGCCTTGGCTTTTTACAATCTCATGCTTAGGTCTGGCATTTCGCCGAACAAGTTCACGTACCCGTTTGTTCTTAAGGCCTGTGCCGGCATTGGGGACTTGAGTTTGGGACAGTCGGTTCATGGCTCCGTCTTTAAGTTCGGGTTCGATGAAGATGTTCATGTGCAGAACACGATGGTTCACATGTACAGTTGTTGTGGAGGGGGGATCGAGTTTGCGAGGAAGGTGTTTGACGGAATGACGAAGCTGGACTCTGTTTCGTGGAGTGCCATGATTGGTGGGTATGTGCGTTTAGGCGAGTCAGGGGATGCGGTAGCGTTATTTAGAAAGATGCAGATTGCCAGGGTCAAGCCTGATGAGATTACTATGGTTTTGTTGTTGTCGGCTTGTGCGGATTTAGGTGCCCTTGAGCTGGGTAGGTGGGTTGAGTCCTATGTTGTGAGAGAAAATGTTCCAAAGACCGTGGAGCTGTGCAATGCTCTTATCGACATGTTTGCCAAGTGCGGAGATGTCGATGGTGCATTAAGGTTGTTTAGAAGCATGAGTAAAAAAACGATTGTTTCATGGACTTCTGTCATTGGCGGTCTTGCAGTACATGGCCGCGGTGTGGAGGCTGTTTCTCTTTTTGAAGAGATGATAGCAACTGGGGTAGTTCCGGACGATGTTGCCTTCATTGGCTTGCTTTCGGCTTGTAGTCACTCTGGCTTGGTTGAGAAAGGTAGAGATTATTTCAACTTGATGACAAAAAGATTTGCTATTGAACCTAAGATAGAGCACTATGGTTGCTTGGTAGATCTGCTCTGCAGGGCTGGTCTCGTCGAAAAGGCCATAGAGTTTGTTGAGAAAATGCCGCTCGAACCGAACCCAGTTATTTGGCGAACCTTGGTTAATGCTTGCCGTGCACATGGTGAGCTCAAGCTTGGGGTGGACATCACCACAAGGTTAATCGGAAAAGAACCCATGCACGAGTCAAATTATGTTTTGCTCTCGAATATATATGCAAAAATGTCCCATTGGGAAAAGAAAACCAAGATCAGAGAGGTGATGGACACCAAGGGGATGAGAAAGATTCCTGGAAGCACCTTGATCGAACTAGAGAATGAGATTTATGAATTTGTGTCTGGCGACAAGTCGCATGACTGGTATAAGGAAATTTATGAGATGTTGGACGAGATGGGGAGAAAGATAAAGAAGGCTGGATATCTTCCTTCTACGTCGGAGGTGCTCCTCGATATTAATGAAGAGGATAAGGAAGATGCTTTGAATAGGCACAGCGAAAAGTTGGCAATTGCATTTGCTCTTCTCAAGACACCACCTCGAACTTCTATCCGCATAGTGAAGAACTTGCGAGTTTGTGAGGATTGTCACTCTGCTACCAAGTTCATCTCCAAAATTTATGATCGAGAAATAGTTGTGAGGGACAGGAATAGATTTCACCATTTCAAGGATGGCATGTGCTCATGTGGAGACTTTTGGTGACATATCCCTGCATTGGGGGACTCACATCGAGTGGAACATCGTGTTTCATTGCTTGGGATCGAACGTTTTAGCTCCACTCAAATGTTTTCCTTGTAGAGAGAAAATGTCATATGCAAAGTGCAAAAGTTCTTCACTCGAATGTTCTTAGCCAGAATCCTCTATTGGGGATCATAGCATCCACGATATTCCAACCTGTATGATTGTGAGTGCTCCATTGACCGATGCAAAATTGAGGTGATCTCTTTGTTTGAATGCAGAATATGTATTGGAGCATAAGATGGGATGAAGGCTGGAGCTGGCTTTCTTTCTCACCAGAGACCTTCGTGAAACATTCATTTTAGGGAGGAAACAGAGTTTCAACAAGGTGCTATTTGCTTTTATAACCTGGAAAATCTTGCTGAGGCCGCCACCACATAACTTCTCTTTAGGATGCTTTTGAGATATGTGAACTGAGAAACAGGCATTTGCAGCCTGATTTTTCATCTTGAGCACACTGTTGCTCTAACAACTATTTTGACAACCCCACACCGAGTTCCATCTGGGAGGAGCAATGCGTTTTACCTTGGGGCACCAGATTGGAATAACAAGGTAATACGCCATAAAGATAGCCTGATTGAGTCTGGGAGCAGTAAGCAGGATCTGCAATATAGTCGTGGATATTGAGATGTCCGAACTGAGAAACTTCGTCTTCAAAATCGAAAGGCATGCACTGAGCTTTTCAGAATTAAGGGTGAGATGGGTTGCCGATACGCTAAGCGGGTAAGTTCATACAGACCATGTTTTCTCCTTGCTCTTGTCGAGAAGAATAAATTGGATCATCGCCTGGACTGTTGTTGAGACAACTTATAAGCTTTGCGACTCAGACTGAGAGCCAACGACAGAGCTCCATGGTTCTAATGGTAAGAGCTCGCTTGAAATCGGTTGTGGCGTGGGGATCCACATCCTGCTTCTTATCAGGGTAATTGCCTTTTAGCTCTCCGCAATTTCGGAAGGGCGGGCCAAGAATGAATAAGACAGAATGTGCAACTTTGCAAGGTTGGGCCAAGAGGAGGGGATACTGTTCTCGCGGACGGTTACATCTAAAGATCACTCAAAAAATGGGAAGCGTACAACGGAAGAAGCATCTTCTTAAGGTGTACGACCATGGGGAGAAGCTTTTTGGCCTTCCGACCGCAAATGATGCACGAACTTCCCGGGAGTTTCCCAGAGCCAAGACTTTGTTTATTACAGATCGAGATAAAACGGTCAAAACTCTGCATTTGCTCTTCGCGTACTTGAACAGTGCCATGAGAAATCACAGATTATGACAAATTATCCCTCCCGGTGGGGCAGGGACAAGAATGTTCGCATCATCTTCTTTATTGTACCCATGAATGCGTCTGCTTTTGCCCATGCGGTTTCCTATTTTTAGGTGGGAACAGAACTCACTCTGAGTGTAACTCTTTAAGCTCGCCGACACAATTTAAGAGGCTATCTCTGAAACAGCGTACGGCTTGTACCCAGAGAAGACATGTGAACTTCACTCTCCTACGCAATCAAAGCGAACGGGAAACACCCTGTGAGCAAACAGACAGCATCAACAGCAGCGACGTGGCCTCGCGGTGGGGAAGGTGATAGACACCCTCGAGCTGCCATTGTCGTGTGCTGGGTGCACTGCAGTTACTTCTGCAACTTCAAACTTTCTTGGGCTGAGCATTTTGCATTGGTTTCGACCATTTATCCCGTCGTTCCTCCACTCATCTATGACAGCCCTCTGTGACTCCCAATTTCACAATGCACGCATTTCAGTCTAAAGAAAGAAAGAAAGGGTCTCATGGTTTCAAAATCCAGAAACTCATAGGCCCACCAAGTCAGACAAATTGCTGAGCAGACCTAGTGTTCTTGTTTAACCAATGTGAAAGCATGCCATTAGTGTCCGGACAGGGCACATGAGATTCAATGGCAAAATCAGGAGTAAATCGCAATAAGTGAAGAAGAAGAAGAAGGTTTAGGATACAAAAAGGGGCAAAAAATTTGCAACAATAGAGGAAATTTGACTTGCAATAAGAGATTCTTCACCTCAAGTGGATAAGGCTCTTAAGTATGCCAATTGGTAACTAAAAGGAGAAAAATCTCATAACCAGCACGTGAAGGAGCAGAGTAAGAAACCGCAATAATGCATCTGCGTACTCTGCATTGGAGTAGTCTTTCTGGTGGATATCCTTGATTCTCTCCATGTTCATTCTTCATTCCGCCGATTTCGCCTTCTCGGTCATCGAATCTTCGAGGAATCATCCTCAGGCTTGAGAGTCCCTCTTCTCTCCCACCGTCCCGTCTCCTTCCCTCTGCCCCAGCAACCTCCCGGACTCCCCCTCGCCCGCCTGCGCCGCCGCCTTCTTCTGCGCCTCCTTCGCCTTGAGCGCCTGCAGCTTCGAGTGGTTGTAGTACGCGACGCCCAGGAACGCGAGCCCGTACCCGAACAGGTTCACCGGCGTCACCGTGTCCTTGATCACCGACCACGAGAAGGCGATCAGCAGCCAGTCCTTCACCACGCCCGCCACGTTCATGGTCAGCGCCGAGGTCTTCCCGACGAGCAGGAACACGGCCAGGTTGAGCGCGAACGCGCAGAGCGAATTGGTCCCGAAGACCACGAGGTCGGGCCGGAAGCTCGAGGACTTCACGAGCACCGGGTACTCCACGACGACCCACGGCACGAGCAGGAAGACAAGGCAGCACGGCGCAACGTAGTACAGGGACGTGATGGGGTTCAGCTGAATCCCCTTGGAGGTGAGCAGGATCTGGATCAGGACCAGCCTCGTGGCCTCGAAGGCGACGGCGCCGAGCTGGAGGGCCACGCCCCATGCGTTGAACTTGGCCTCGCCGTAGGCGGCGACGCCGACGCCGAGCGAGATCGACGCCATGTTCAGCATGGTGTGGGACTTGAAGGTCTCTCTTTTAAGCAAGACGCCGATGGAGTAGACGGCGACGGGCATGAGGGCTTTGAGCATCTGGATGAAGGAGACGGAGAGGTAGATGTAGGCGGAGTTGGAGAGCCAGAGGGAGAGGGCGTACAGGGCCCCGATGGGGACGACGGAGGATAGGTAGAGCTCACGGGACATGGCGACGGGCTCGACGACCTTGAAGACGTTGACGAGGAGGAAGGCGAGGACGGAGCAGAAGGACATGTGGAGGAGGGTGAGGGAGACGGGGAAGGGCCAGTTGTAGAGCTTGCGGTCGAGGATGTACTTGTTGTAGACGATGACGGTGAAGGAGAGGAAGATCCAGACGGCGACGTAGGTGTAGGACAGGACGATCTTCCTCACCAGCCCCTCGCTCAGCGACCCTCCCTTCCCCATTTCCGGCGGCGGCGACGACGGGACGGAGGAGGAGGAGAATGCGGGCGGCGGTGGGAGCGTCGGGGAATAGGGGTTGTGAACAGAGAGAGAGACAGAGAGACACACACACAGGATTTTTAACGTTTCTGTGCTCGGCTGTGAACAGAACAGAGGATTCACATCTCTGGTGATTTTACTTTTCCTTTTTTATTTGTTTTTTGTTTTATCCGGAGTTAACTGTTCGGACGGTGTCTGGTTCTCCCAATTTGATCCTCCCAAAAGCATTTTAAACATGGATTTTGTTACCTTATGGCGCGTCTGTCAACGCTCCTGCTCTGCGAATCATTTTCTGATAGAAAAGTTAAATTTTCTATTTTTATTTTGAAGTATTTTTTTAATAGAGAAATAATTTTTTTTTACTTGTTCAAGTAGTTTCAAAATTATTTTTAGAGAAAAAAATTGCTTCAAAAGTAGAAAAATAAAATTATCTAATTAAATGGATTTTTGCTACAAAAGTTACGTTACCAAATAGATTTCTACTCCATATATACTTTTGATGCATAAAATTTATGCCATAAGTATTATGAGTCGCAAATTCTTAAAATAAAAAATCTCACAATAATTTTTATTTAATTATTTTTTCAAAACATATTGTTAACCTTACGGTCACCGAAAATAATCAATTTTCTTTAAGATCCCTCTTTTTAGGTATTTTAAGTCTCTCTTTTTTTTGGCATAATTTTCTCGACCCCTGAAGGCAATCGATCTCTCGTGTCCCACTCAAGTGGTCTCTAATCACGAGTTGCTTGTGCACATATGACAGAGCCATCGTGCATTCGATAAACACATTCCAATATGTATATTAAAAAGAAGAAGAAAGAAGAACAAAGCATTAGATACAAGAAATGTTAAACGATCGAAATAAGCAAGTTACTGACGAAGGACCGACACACGATTCTTGATTCGTCGAGTTAGTTGTATGATCAATAATATCAAAATCTCGAAACTGGTCTGACCAAAAGGTGTGACGGATTTTCGAATCTTTGTACTAAAAATAAAGCATTCGATAATCTGCTTTAGCACTATCATGAATCCGAAAATTAGGGATTACTTAAAAATTCATCCAGATTGGCTAAAACTTACTATGGCTCGAGACCATCACAAAGACTGGTTTTTGAGTCCTCTGAACTTTCTGAGAACTTTAGGCACGTGCGATTCAATTTATCCGACGTAGCTACCGCGTCTTGGTATTAAACACAACCCAGACGATGATATATATACCCTAGGAAGAACCGGTAATATGTAAATCCGAAATTCAAATATTGACATCATTTATATATTTTTTTGTCACTGTGCGGTCGATAAATATAGATAAATGCCATGAAAACCACCCCAATTATATACACTATATGTATAAGTTGGGACCAAAATAAAAATCTTAGACGAGCCAATTTGTCATTATTTCCCCCATTTGGTGCAATGCATGCGTTGCATCTGTAGACCTCGTTCTCATCGTGACAAGCACGTGCCTCGCACAGTTGACTTCACTTGGTCCGGCACATTTGTTAAATGATGCAATGGACAGATCAATCACAGCGCAATAATAACGTGGGAACACTGAATTCTTAGTTAATTGGGTCCGATGTGGATCCAATAAGTCCTTAAAATGCGATTGATTTGCGTCATTATCTTCCACCAACCAAGCAATTAAATATTGCATTTGGAATTATCATAATAGGTGTTTTTTTTTTGGGGGGCACTTATTAAGGGTGCCCAACTAGTTTTGAGAGCTAGCATTATAAGTAAAACGAAGATTGTACAGTATTTCTTTATTCGATTAATTTTTATTTTGTCGGAAGGAAATCTTCATTTCGCTTGAAAGATATGTACACAACTTCAAAACACAACCAATCACAAAAACATTACAATCCAGTGTAAATCTGAAAAATAGATCAGCTTAATATAACCTGCAGTAACTCCCTCCTTTCACAAGAACAGATTCATCATAGTATCTTAGTATCATCACCGGTGATGAGTACACGCCGAAATCTTGCTCTATTCTGATTGACACAAAATCCATATTTTCATAACCCGGTGCCTCCGAGGAAACATGTCTAAAACTTCTTTATTTCCTGAAAAATGAATGACTTGAAAATATTTTCTTAAAAGTGCTTACTTCCATAGTTTTCAAAATAAATGAACGAAAAATATTTTCCTAAAGATACCTACGTCGAGTACATGCAGACCTCGTCCATAACTTGACAAGTACGTGCCTCCCACAATTGACTTCGCTTGCCTTCCCTCGACTTTGCTCATGAATTAATGGTTACCAATTTCTAGACTTTTCTTTGTTTACATGGACTCAATCGGATTACATGACTTGGTAAGGAAAAGGAAAAGGAATTAATCGATATGGGAAAATTTTTCATCGTCCACGTAAACATAAATTAATGAGGAAAATTTTCATCAACTAATTATTGCAAGCGATCATTAAAAAAATATTCTTTAAATTATTTATTTTTTACGAAATAAATGGAATTAATCAAACTCTGACTCTTTCCTTAGATTAAATTGGTGACTCGTTTGTCAAATGTGCAGTTCTTCCCCACCGTGCAAACGGGGCTGACAAAGAAATAGGAAATAAGAACGAAAACAGCTCACTTGATAACACCTTCGCACCAAACCTTATCATGGACCTCGTACCATCGCGCTTGTCTTATTTCGAGGTTTGACAATTGGTTGATCGCTGTAGCTTTCGGCGAATTAGGTTTCCTTATTCTCTTCTAGTTTTCATGGGGATTGCTATTGGTTTGGAGAGGCTGTGATGTTCCCTTCCCAGGATCGACCCTCGACGAGGATAAGTTCGACTCCCCCAAAAGCATATTCGCTTCGGACAAGACACGGAGACATCCACAAATCCATAGAAGCAAACAAGAGAGGACGCTCATCGCCAGTTGAACGACTGCACCAGCCTCAGTAGTTCTCGCGGCTGCTGATGTTTGGACGTGCTCTGCCAGATTATGTTTAATCCCACATCTCTAGTTGCTTGGTCTTGGCATTTTCCTGTGTAGCTTGGAATTATAGCAATGGGCTGGTCGATTTGATGAAGCCTCGCGTGAGAAGATCAGTGTAGATTTCTAGGGTTGGCCGGCCGAGGTCTCTGGACCGCGTGCTTTGGTCTAGGGAAAGGGGTTTTGAGTCCAAGAGCACCAAGGTACCGGATCTAATTGTTGGGGACGGCCCAGTAGGGTCGTTGAGGAGTACCTATCTGACCGCGAAAGCGGTGTCTAGGTCCCAAGCCTAACTATTGTTCCGCTGAGGTCTTAGGATTGCTAGGCCCGGGCATTGAAGAGATTGTTGCGCGGAAGAAAACGATCCAATAATAAAATGGACAGAATAAGAAAATAAATTGGACAGCAGATGTACGTAATTCAGTCGTAGAGACCTAAGTCAACGGAGAGAATAGTAATGAATTTCAATATAGAACAAGTGATACAATCGGCAGATTACAAATCACGCTCGAATCATTCAAATACTCTCGGTATTTCTCAATCATAACTATAATCAATAACGTACGGAGTATTTAGCCCTTAATTTTTAGCGAAATAATTTCTTACTCTCACGGATAAATTACTGACACTCGATCTCTTGGATGCAATTTGCCGACACCGCCAAGCTTTAATACAGAATTGCCATAAAGCTTCACGAAAAGTGCTCCGCTCACATCAACTCAGTCCCCTCAAAGACCCACAATTAGAATATACATATTCCGCCAGCTCCTGCATGAAAAGGAAACCCACGTACGGCCAATATTTATATCTTATATCTTGAGTAAAGCAAACTTGGCAGAATCCTACTACTGAAAGTAACTTTCTTCTTTTGCTTTTTCTTGACAGACTTTACTTTTGGATTTTTTTTTGCCCTTTTCTTGTTTTTTTCTTTTCACGGTCAAACTCCCAATTCTACCGTTGACTCCAATGTGAAAAGTTATCAAAGCCGATTCAAACGCAAAAGACGACTTCCTCATCCCGAATCAGTTTCACGTACTAACTAATTGAATTGGAGGGGCTTAAACTTGAAAGATGTTTTAACAGAGGTGATTTGATTATCGGTTTCGAGCTTGGGCGTTGAGATCCCGAGACCACCTGATTTGATTCATTAAAATTGTCGGGTTTCGAATAACAGAGGTGATTCGGGTTTGATTCATTAAAATTGCTTATGAGTTTTTGTAATTGTTGGTGTATAATAGTTAGGGTGTACGCCCATGCGGGCAAACACACCCTACCATCAGAGGATAACTATCTAGCAGTTATCTTTTTATTTGAAAAAAAGGAGAAAATCATGTTACGTGAAATCCCCCTATCAGTTATTGAAGAGAGAGAAAAAAAAAACTGACGTTGTCTTCTCTACGACACTCTCACTGAACGAAACCCTTGGTTCTCCCAAAACACTCTCTCTCGACGACGCCTCTCCGACGAAACGATATCGGTGCAAAGTTGGCTCTTAGTCCGTGAACAATAAGGTACGATCCGTTTTCTGTGACGTAGCCTTCGATCGGTGTCTCAATATTTCTGGGCATGCTTTTCCGCAAGAATTTTTTGGAATTAGGTTTTCCCGTCATTGGTATCAGAGCGAAGCGTTATTGATTCCCGATTGCTTGATCTACTTTGTGTTGATTTTTGGAATTGAATTAAGAAAACGAGCCAGAATACATATTTTCGAAAAGTTACTGTTCATGCATTTTCTGGAAATTTGGTTCTGTGAAAATAGGTTTTGATTGGATATATAGAAAGTACTCAGCGATTTGAGCGTTTTGATATATTATGCGTTGTGAACGGAGGTTGGATGTGGCCGTGGTGGCCACCGAAAGCCGCTGATCTCCGGCGGCAATTTGCAAGGGGAAGGCGGTGTTGGCCGAGGTCGCCGCGCCGGCCATGACCCAGTTGTGACCGGCCAACGACCCGGCCTGCGACCGGTCGCGACCGGCCAATGACCCGGCACGCGACCAGTCGCGACCGGCCCATGACCCGTCGCGACGAGCCCACGACTAAGTCGAGGCCCAGGCCTCGTGGGCCACGATCAGGCCGCGACCAGGTCGCGACCCATGCCCGGCAGGCCGTGACCCAGGCCACGGGTGCGCGGGCCAAGGCCACGTAGAGCCTCTAGCCCATTGACTTTGACTGTTGACTTTGACCGTTGACCATTGACGTTGACCGTTGACAAAAAAAATTAAAAATTCAAATTAAAATCTTTATTGGGTCTCCTACGGGGGCATATGATATCCAATTGGGATGATTTTGGTACCGATGTGTTCGTATCAAAATTTTCTTCAATGTGATTATAATTAGGGGCTTGCTCAAGTTTTGTTTACTTCCGTGCCTATTATTGCATATTACGATATGTTCGTGATTTTTTTTTAATTGATGGGTTTTTGTAATCCACTTTGTTCTGCATTCGTTGCAGGACCAATGTCGAGGCCGATGCCTAGGAATTTATGAACTAGAAAGGGAACAAAAACGCCTCTCATAAGATTGACAAGTGAGTAAGTTCGAGCCCTAAATGTGAAGGTGGATGCACTAAATAATTATCGATGGAATAATGAGAATGATATCATATCCCATGCGATAACGGTCAACAACATGATCCAAGAACTCATTTGGGATGGATATCGAATGGATGCTGAAATGGGTTTTTATGCCCTAAGGAATTCCATACCAGAGGAGTGGCATGGAATGATTACTCGAGTGTGGCTTGATACCAACACCTACAGAGCCCTAGTGCTGCTTTTCTTAGACAAGTACATCAGGGTTGGAGCGACGAAGACGTCGTCGCTTGGTATGAATGGTTCTTGGCGCAGACAGAATGCGCGTTGGCATCATAACACGGGTATTAAGAAGGGTTTTCCTAGCGTACCATTATGGGCTCCTGATTTAATTAGCAACCCCCTAAGGATTTAAATGACTCCCTCCCTTGTACGATGGAAACTAAGTGGGTTCATAAAGAGACTGACGAAAAGAAGATGACGCGTTATTACCTTTGACTTTTTTTTTTAGTTCACTTTGGGATTGTTAAATTTGTTTCGAATCGCCATTGCTTATATTTTTTTAATGTTCTAATTTTTGAATTATGATAGCTTTTCTGTTGTTAATGCTACTTTATACATATATTTGTTATATGTTTTGAGTGGGAGTGTTCATAAGTTTTTTTTTTGTAACTTTAAGAGGAACACATTTGAATCATTGTATTAAAAATAAATACAATTTAAATGCATAAATATGATGCATTTGTTGCATACAAATGGGCTTTAATAAATCGTGCTTAAATGTCTAAAATGTTCAGATACAATGGCTTCTGCATCTAAGAACATTGTGGCAGAGCTGAATAAAGGCGAGAAGTTGAACGGCAAAAATTATGAGATTTGGAACATGAAAATCCAGTATGTACTGGAAGAGCAAGAGGCTCTGGAAGGTCTTAACCTGATCATGGCTGAACCAGAGGATGGAACCACTGCACAGCATAGAAGAGATAAGGAAGCCTTTGCTGCTTGGAAAAAGAAGAATTCCACTGCTTGCATTACGTTGTTGAGCAGTATGGATAATGATATCATGCGAGAATTCAGACAGTATGAAAATGCAAAGGATATGTGGGATGCATTAAAGATAAGGTTTGGACAGACTTCGGTCACCAAGCTTAGGCAGCTAACTATCAGATTCGACACATATAAGATGCCACATGGGCATAATATGAAGCAGCATTTGAGGCGCATGTCGAATATGATTAGTGAGCTGAAGGATGCAGGTCACATATTATCTGATGAGCAGCAAGTGCAGGCAGTGATCCGCTCTTTGCCCCACAGTTGGGAGCATATGAAAGTTAACCTGACCCATAATGAGAATGTCAAGACCTTCGAGGATGCTATGCGCCATCTTGAGCTGGAAGAGGACCGCCTTCTGGTGGCCAAGACACAATCAGATGTGTATTTTATTGGATCTGGCTCACATGGAGCTTCGGGCTCTAAGCGCAAACATCCTGGCTGGTTCAAGAAAGGGAAAGGTAAAGGAGCGGAACCATCTGGAAAGAAACCAAAGTTTAACAAGCATGGAAATGGGAAACGTCCCTTTAAGAAAAACATTTCAAGGATGAAGTGTTACAACTGTGGCAAAAAGGGTCACTTCGCTCGCGACTGTGATGAGCTAAAGAAGGTAGAAACCCTCAATGCACTTAAAAGTGTTTCTTATGTATCAAGTTCTGTATTTTTAACTGAATCTCATCCTTTGTGGACTGTAGACTCAGGAGCCACAGACCATGTAGCCAGAGACAGAAATACCTTTGTGGAATTTCGACGAATTCAACGCGGAGTGAAATGGATTTATGTGGGGAATAACTCCAGAGTAGAAGTTAAAGGAATTGGCACCTGCCAACTGATGATGCACGGTGGCCGCATCTTATTCCTGCATGATGTCTTGTACGCTCCAGAGATTCGTCGGAATCTTGTTTCTGTATTAGTTTTAGTCAAACTTGGTTTCTGTATGAATTTCCATGACAATGGTGTGGATTTGTTGTTAGGTACAGTTTTTTACGGATCTGGTTATTTTGTGGATGGCTTTATTGTGTTGGATGTTGAAAACACTAATGTGAATGTTTGTTATTCCCTGTTTACATCTACTCATTCAAGTGATAATGATGTGAACGTCTGGCATGCTAGACTTGGCCATATTGGTCAACAACGTATGAATAGATTAGCCAAAGAAGGCTTATTGGGTAATATTGAGAAAGTTGAATTGCCTACTTGTGAGCATTGCTTAGTGGGAAAAACAACTCGAAAGCCATTTGGAAAAGGGATAAGGGCTGAGTTTCCATTGCAGTTAATTCACACTGACATCTGTGGGCCGATGAATGTGAAAGCTAGGCATGGTGCTGTTTATTTCATTACATTCATTGACGATTATATTCGATTTGGATATGTCTATTTGATTTCTCATAAATCAGAAGCATTGAGTTGTTTCAAGAAATTTATGACCTTAGTGGAAAATCAGCTAGACAAGAAAATAAAAGCATTAAGATCCGATCGAGGTCGTGAATATCTATCCGATGAGTTCAGACATTTGTGTCATGAAAATGGGATAGATAGACAGTTATCTATTCCTTATACTCCTCAACAGAATGGAGTAGCTGAGAGAAGAAACAAAACCTTACTTGAAATGGTTAGGTCCATGATGGCGCAAGCAAATTTGACAATCGCCTTTTGGGGTGATGCTTTGTTGACTGCTGCCTATGTACTTAATCGTGTGCCTACTAAATCGGTGACTTCCACTCCATATGAGTTATGGACAGGTCGAAAACCTGATTTGAGTTTTCTTAAATCTTGGGGTTGTGCCGCCTTCACTCATGAGACTGTCGCGACCCTCTAAAAAATTAATTTTAAATTTTAAAAGGGGTTAACGGATTATTAGGTTAATTAGATTTGACTAACCTAACGCGGACCCTCCCAAGCCCTACCGAATCGCAACTTTGGTTTTTGTTTAAATGATTTTAAAATTTGGGGTCGCCACTAATCGTTCTTGGTAGGTCGATTAGAAACCTAAATAAATTAGCGGGAGAACTAATTTATTCCTGCGAACCAGAGATTAGGAGCTCGGGGACTTGGTTACACTAGTTAATTAAAACTAATGCCCTTTCGGTACCTTAATTTCATGGATATCCTAATTCGGCAACTCAGACTTGGTTTATTCCTAAGGCTCTAGTAGGGTATTCTCTTTTGTGTTTTCACTTTTTAAATATGATGCATGGATGGTATATATTTTTATTTGTTATATTTTTTTAAGTGTTAAAGATTCCCTGAAACCGAAAGAGGGAGTGTGTTAACGACTTCTGTGCAGTATTACGACCTACTTATCTTTTGGGTCTGATGATTCAAAAATTAAATTATAGGAAGTACATGACAGTGAATAAACACCTCCAATGGGAGGCTAAGCATTGGCTTGGCTCTTCCCTTTGGGATTTAAGGTACAGGTATTTAAGTTGCAAGTATTTAAACTACTGTAAGTAAAAACCTCAAATGGGAGGCTAAGCATTGGCTTGGCTCTTCCCTTTGGGATTTAAGGTACAGGTATTTAAGTTGCAGGTATTTAACTACTGTAAGTAAAAACCTCCAATGGGAGGCTAAGCATTGGCTTGGCTCTTCCCTTTGGGATTTAAGGTACAGGTATTTAAGTTGCAGGTATTTAACTACTGTAAGTAGAAACCTCCAATGGGAGGCTAAGCATTGGCTTGGCTCTTCCCTTTGGGATTTAAGGTACAGGTATTTAAGTTGCAGGTATTTAACTACTGTAAGTAGAAACCTCCAATGGGAGGCTAAGCATTGGCTTGGCTCTTCCCTTTGGGATTTAAGGTACAGGTATTTAAGTTGCAGGTATTTAACTACTGTAAGTAAAAACCTCCAATGGGGGGCTAAGCATTGGCTTGGCTCTTCCCTTTGGGATTTATGGTGCAGGTATTTAAATTGCGGATGGACTTTGTCCTCTCCATTCTGGGGTATGAATTCTTTAAAATAAAATACAACGAATTGATTCAACAATTTGAAATTTGTGCGCGCTTGAGGACTCCTCCAAGCCGATTTTGTGCTTCCATAGGGTTGACCATTGATATAAAGCTGCGGCTTCCTGACATAAAATAGAGTGAAATGTCAGTATACAAAATATGTGCTAATCTGCACCTAAAACCAGAAAAGTGGAAAGAGTACTTATCTCCCATTTTTTTGGGAGGGATTTCTATAATTGATTTTCGCTCTCTATGTTCCCAATATAGAGAGTTTCTTTTGAATTAAGAGGGACTTTTAGTCACAGATCAGTTGAGAAATCGGTGGACAGCTTAAGAGCTTGTCTGGGCCGATTTTTGCATCTCTACGAGATTTTTTGCTGTTGACGTAGAGATATCCTTCTCCTGACATAAAATATGGAAAAAAAAAGGAGATGGAGAAAGTGTATACAATTTGTGCTAATTTGCAAGTAAAACCATAAACAAATGAATAAATAAAAACACTTAGCTCGAATTTGCTTGCTCGTTGACGAGGAAGAACTCTTGATTTATATTGATCGATGAAGGAATTTGTGATGATAATCCCTAGCTTTAAACTTCCATCATCTTCAAAATTCTCTCTCTTTTGGTATTTTCTTTCTCTCAAATTTTTCTTCAATCTCCCAAAACTCTCTCAAACATCCAAAATTTTCGCCCCAAAAAAATCCCTCGCAAACACTTCAAATTTTCTCTCCAAAAAAATCTCTCTCAAACACTTCAAATTTTCTCTCCAAAAAAATCCCCCCCTCAAGCTCACTTCTTCCTCCTTTTATAATCTACTCATCTATCTCCCATTCTAATTTTTCCACTAACTCTATCTCCCATTCTAATTTCTCCACTAACTCTTCTTCATTTTCATCTTCCATTCTCCATGAAAATAGATTTAAAATAAAAATATTAACTATCTTTGTGTATTTTTTTGGCCTCAAATGTTATTTTTCCAAAATTTTCAAGTATTTTTGTATTTTTTTAAAAAAAATTAAAAAAATATATATAATATGAAATTTTATTTTTTGTTCAAAAATGGTTGCCTAGGCTTGGCCGAGGCTTCCAAAGTTGATTTTTCAATTTTCTCATTTTTTCTTCATTTTTTGTTTTATGAATTTTCGAAAATAAAAATACCGAAAAATACGGAAAATATGAAAAATCATTTTTTGGTCAAAATTGGTTCCCTAGGCTTGGCTAAGGTCCCCAAAGTTGATTTTTCAGTTTTATGAATTTTTATGGATTTTTTATTACTTTAGCAATAGAAAAAATGATTAAAAATCAAGTGTCAACAGCTGCCCCTCTTTGAAAGGAAGCTCGTAGAGGTTCATTTCAAAGACGAGATGACACCTGAATTCTAATCGACTCAATACAAGGAAATAAAAAGAGTCGTGACATGAATGTTCCACTGAAAATGAAATGAGAACCTAAGGATTCGTTATATAAAAAAACTTTAGGATGGTTGAACTTGAACCCGTATGGTGGATCAACCCATGGTAGATTCCTAATAAAAGGATTCTACTGATTAAAAATTGAATTAAAATTTGACCTGTATGGTGGGTCATACCATTTGACCCGTATGGTGGGTCGTACCATGGTAGATTCCTAATAAAAGGATTCTACTGATTAAATTTTGATTGAGATTTGACCCGTATGGTAGGTCACCCCATGGAGATACCTGTAAGAAGGACTTGGTGCCTGTAGAAAGGACTTGGTGCCTGTAAAAAAGACTTGTGCCTGTAAGAAGGACTTGATTTGCCTGTAAAAAGGACTTAATTTGCCTGTAAGAAGGACTTGATTTGCCTGTAAGAAGGACTTACTTTGCCTGTAAGAAGGACTTTGCGCCTGTAAGAAGGACTCGCGTTGCTTGTAAGAAGGAATTTGTTTGCCTGTAAGAAGGACTTTGTTTGCCTGTAAGAAGGACTTTATGCCTGTAAGAAGGACTTGATTTGCCTG
The DNA here is from genome assembly GCA_016432845.1 of Psidium guajava. Lineage (NCBI taxonomy): Eukaryota > Viridiplantae > Streptophyta > Magnoliopsida > Myrtales > Myrtaceae > Psidium > Psidium guajava. The sequence continues at coordinate 13,018,279 of CM028229.1, forward strand.
TAAGAAGGACTTTATGCCTGTAAGAATGACTTGATTTGCCTGTAAGAAGGACTTTGTGCCTGTAAGAAGGACTTGATTTGCCTGTAAAAAGGACTTGGTGCCTGTAAGAAGGACTTGGTTTCCCTGTAAGAAGGACTTAGTTTGCCTGTAAGAAGGACTTGATTTGCCTATAAGAAGGACTTTGTGCCTGTAAGAAGGACTTGGTTTGCCTGTAAGAAGGACTTAGTTTGCCTGTAAGAAGGACTTGCGTTGCCTGTAAGAAGGACTTTGTTTGCCTGTAAGAAGGACTTTGTTTGCCTGTAAGAAGGACTTTATGCCTGTAAGAAGGACTTGATTTGCCTGTAAGAAGGACTTTATGCCTATAAGAAGGACTTTATGCCTGTAAGAAGGACTTGATTTGCCTGTAAGAAGGACTTTGTGCCTGTAAGAAGGACTTGGTTTGCCTGTAAGAAGGACTTAGTTTGCCTGTAAGAAGGACTTGATTTGCCTATAAGAAGGACTTTGTGCCTGTAAGAAGGACTTGGTTTGCCTGTAAGAAGGACTTAGTTTGCCTGTAAGAATGACTTGATTTGCATGTAAGAAGGACTTTGTGCCTGTAAGAAGGACTTTGTGCCTATAAGAAGGACTTGATTTGCCTGTAAGAAGGACTTTGTACCTATAAGAAGGACTTGATTTGCCTGTAAGAAGGACTTGTTTTGCTTGTAAGAAGGACTTTGTTTGCCTGTAAGAAGGACTTGATTTGCCTGTAAGAAGGACTTTATGCCTGTAAGAAGGACTTGGTTTGCTTGTAAGAAGGACTTTATGCCTGTAAGAAGGACTTGATTTACCTGTAAAAAGGACTTTATTTTGCCTGTAAGAAGGACTTGGTTTGCCTGTAAGAAGGACTTGATTTGCCTGTAAGAAGGACTTTATGCCTGTAAGAAGGACTTGTTTTGCCTGTAAGAAGGACTTGATTTACCTGTAAGAAGAACTTTATGCCTGTAAGAAGGACTTGGTTTGCCTGTAAGAAGGACTTATTTTGCCTGTAAGAAGGACTTATTTTGCTTGTAAGAAGGACTTGGTTTGCCTGTAAGAAGGACTTGGTGTACCTCAAAGGGTGCCATTCTGAAATTTGGGGAGACCAGGAATCCTGCAGAAGCTCAAACCCAAATTATATTCTCCTGTAGCTTTAGGAATAAACCAAAGAAGCAGAGATGAAAAGGTCTCGAACATTTCTGTCTTTGAGACAAATCATGCTTTATTGAAGAAGGTGGATACCTGTATGTATCGCAATGGATTCAAGTTCCTCAACAACCGTCAGAATTCATTCTCTTGAAAGGTCCAGGTTGAAGATATGCTTACCTGAGAATTTAGAAGAAATGCCTGGTGGCTTCTCGACAACCAGGCTTGTTCATTCAATAATCGCCAAATGAATTTCAAGACTTTGGAAGGTAATTCGAACATTGGGAATGTGTTACTTATCAGGCAGTGTCAGAGGTAACATGTGCAAGCATTTTCATCAATGAGTTGATCGGTTCATGCAAAACTATTCATCCAAGTTGGCAATGATTAGAAGTAGTCTGTGTGATAACTCATGATGCAATCAATCAAAGTGTGGATCATGCAAAACTATTCTGTCAAGTTTGCATTACCAATTCTGTTTAAGGAGGTTTTCATAGTATGAAGGTCTCGAATGTAATCTGAACAGGGGACTTCATTCCGAAAGGGCTTTCTCTCACTCTGGAGAAAGGCTGTTTATCTGTAGATTAAAATGTTAGATCTGTGTGGAAATGGTCTACCTTTCCTCATCCTGTTATGCCCCATTTTGCACATTTGATGTTTCCTATGCAGTTTATGCTCTAAGTTGGAGTTGGTAAATTAAACATGCGGAATAGTCATACATAATTCGTGAAATGTGTAAACACAATGCCGATGTGATAATTTTTAGCATCATGTGTGTTTATATAATGTGCAAACATGGGCGGATTTGAATTGCCCCTGGTATGTGGGTGGATTGAACAAATTGGGAAGGCCACTCCTTATGTCGAGGAGCGGTTTGTCTCAAGTTTTGCCCCTGCACGATGAGGCATATGGGTGAGGGAGCATTTTGGTTTGTTTAGTGACAGCGACCGCCATGGTTTGGCGGTTAAATGCCCCTGCAAAAAGCAGAGAAATTATTCTCGAAATCAAACGAGATAAGAAAGACATATTTGCTTTTTTCGCTTCAGAGCTTGCGATCAATTTGCCCCGTTTTTCACCAGAATAGATCTTGTCAGATGATCATAATTTTCTTTTGGATTTGTCTCCTTCAACATGTTAAATGTTAGTGTAAATATTTCCTGTAAAAAGAAAAAGAGACATATCAGCCAGTATTAAAAGGGATAAATTGAAACCGATACTGATTTACCCTTCATCTTGAATGTCTTGCACGAGTCTTTTACCAGTTTTGTTGGATTGAATTTTCCTCGACTTTTGTTGGGCGCCTCACCATTATGGGAAGACTATGGTAAAATACTGACTTTGATATTACTCGTCGAGTATTCCTGTTTGTAAAAAAAATGCACAAAAAGTTGTTTCATTTATTTATAATACATACAACATTCCCCACCCTTGGGGATCGAACTCGGGATATTTCGGACCTACTGTCATCCCCCATACCATTCGGTCCATTAGACCGTAGGTGTCCATGGGGCTTTCTTTTCAAAGGTTAATCCTTGGGGATAACGTGGCCCTGTTGTATCAACTTGGGCCATGTTACAATATTTCTCGAGGTAATTTGCAATCCCTGTTAAGAATGGAATAAAACAATTCAGGACTTGCGATGATTATGAGCAAATTAGAACGATACAGAATTACCCATGTCTGAGATTGTTCGGGTCCCTCGTTCGCATTTTGCTTTATCTGAAGCTGTCCACTCTGTGGTAATATCCATGAGTTGATTTGCCCCAAATTTTGTTCAACTTGTATTTGGGTATGATTGCATTCTTGGGTCGATTTGCAAACTCCTGGTAGTGACACCTCTCTTCCTCCTCAGAAGGCATCCATGCTGGCCCCATAGTCTCAATTTTTTCGTACCTTGCTCCAACAGAACTTGATCCTGCTATGAACTGATCTAACTCACCTCTTAAACGTGCATTCTCGATCCTCAGATAATGCATTTCATCGAGGGTGAGGAGAGTATTGCAGTTAGGGCAGGTGGCGGAGTCAAAAGCCTCTTTATATATCTTGTTCTCCGCTCGGAGGTTTTCATTTTCAACTCTTAGAAACTCGGCTTCGTTGTGCTCATGACGAGTCTTCATTCGGGTTCGCCTATTTTGAAACCAGAACTTGATTTGTGAAGGTTCAAGTCCTAGCTCCTGACTCAGTTCCATTTTCTGTTTTCCGTCTAGCATAGGACACGTTCTGAAGAAATCTTCAAGCTTTCGTACTTGCTCCTCAGTATGGCGACGGTAACGCTTCTTTTGACCCTTACCGTTGTTGTCCTTGTCCTCACCAGGCTCTTGGACGTCATCGGTGGAAGGGCCGGGCTCCATAGGCTCGATCCCAAACATGGCTTCGAACTCTTCCTCTCCCATATTCAGCAAGCAACGATAACTTTCAAGTGTGTTGGGTTGAGACATCTTCGATTTGGTTAACGATTTCTCAAAGTTTGATATCTCTTCTTGTATTTTCACTCTCTGGATTTTTTCTGGGAAACTGCGTATGCTTTAAGAGTTTCTCTTTCGAGCATGAATGAGAATTATCAAGAAGATGCCTCCTTTAAAATTAGACGTGGGTTTAGCAACTGTATTGCCTCTCTCGAGTGTTCTGGCTTTCTCAATTTTCTTTTCATCGTATCTCTCGCCCAGCTCGTCTCCTTCCATCTTTCCGTGGAAGAGGGCCCCTTGTTGTTGTCTCCACCGTCAATTTGCTGGCGAGTTCTTCAATAAAGACGAGCCGTATCTCTTTTCTGCCGAAAATGTCTTTGTCTCCCACTCAGCTTATTTTTTATCTTTTCTTTTTCAAAATAGTGGCGTCCCGTCTAGCTTTGCCGTAGAGAGGTCGGATTTGCTTGGCTCGAGATTGGAAACAAGTAGCGGAGGTGATACTGATAGGGAATGTTAGACAGGAAAATCTGGCCAGTAGAGACTTCCCCTGCAAAAATGAAAGAGAATGCGGCAGTATATGTTCTTCATATTCTAGAAAAATTGGAACGATACTGTTTTACCCTTGTGTGTACTTCCATTGAATTTGAATTGAGGAAGTTCCTTCATTTGGACTGGATTGAATTGTATGTCCCGAGTTGCCCTCACTTTGAGCTTGCCACGTAAGTGCTTTGCTTAATTGGGCCTTATTTTCTTTCGGGTTTCCTTGGACCATCATCATTTTCTATGCCATCGGGTCCGTGGACCGGAGGGCTCCTTTAATTTGAAGGTTACCTTCGAGGCAAATGAGTCCTATCGCATTCCATTGGGTCATATCATTTTGCGACACTCTTGAGGCAATTTGCAATCCCCTGGGTGAGAATGGAATAAATCCAATTTAGCATTTTGCAACGATTGAGGGTAAATTGAAACGACACACAGTTACCCGTCTTCGAGCTCGCCTGGGCTTTTCACTTGAAATTTCCCTACGTGAGGCCATTCAACATTTCTCATTATGGCAGTCAGCGACATTGCCACAAATTGATCCGCCCTGAGTCTAGCATAAAAAGGGATTCACGCATTCGACGGGATAAAAAACAAATTACCCCCTTGCCCCTGAATTAAATCTAGACACCTAGAAAGCTGGAAATATCATACGCAGGGGAATTAAGCATGAAATGAAAGGTGCGCTTATTCAAGGTCAGTTCTGCCTCTCCTGTAGCTCTTCGATAATCAGCTAGTCTCTTGTTGGTTCGGGTGTGGATGACCGATGTTTGAGAGTCCCTACTCACTGGCTCCTGATCGCGGCTTGGGACGTCTGTCAACCCTAAACTGGTTGACCAGGGCAGTAAGCTCATCATCTGGGTAATCTCTTGAACCTTCCAGCAACTGATGCTCGAATTGGGCATTGTTGTTGGCAAATGATGGCGGTAGATTTCTCATTCTGTCCTCGCCATGAGCAATTTGACTTCTCGTGCTGGAGCCTTCATCATTACTCGAGAAAGTGTGGGGATCACCAACTGTCCTACTTCCAAAAACTCCTCCATTCGAGGATTAGAGAAGTGGAAGTGCTCAGGATAACTTCTTGTCTGATTCTCTGGCTGCGCAGGCGCGCTGATCATGGGATGAATTCTAGCCACAGGTTGGTGCTCAAACCAAGGAATCTGAATACACTGCTCCTGCGGTCTATACTCTTGAAGAGCATCAGGGTGATTCTGGGGGATACTTTGATTAACGCCCGGAGGATTGATGGCACGGCTACTGGCTTGGTTGATGATGGGAAGTGGCTCGCCCCATGCTAACCTGCGGAACTTATGGTGGCGAGGAGACTCGACATTCAGGCTTGGATCAGTCCCGCCTTGGTTTTCTTGATTCTGAGCTGCATTGTGTTCTCTCACCCTTTTTCTGTACTTCTGAAGATGACTCGAAACATTTGCTTTAGTGAGTCCCTCTACGTTCATAGTTTCCAGTATATGTTACGGTCGTGCCGAATCGATTCCTACCTGCTGAACTGCATTAACAAACATACGATGCAGCTCGGGAGACCAACTCATCTTCTTTCTCCAGTTGCTTGGAACAAAATTGAAGGCTTGATGCTTGTTCTCATGGTCGTGCAATTGCTTCCTTACCACGTGCTGCCATATGTTTTGAAGCATCTGAACCCTAACTGGTTTCGTTACGACGTCTTGGGCCCCATTTAAGACAGCTTTCATTATGGCTTGCTGATCATCGCTTGCCGATATTACGAGGACTGGCATGTTTAATTTAGAATTGATGACTTCCAAGAGAGTGAAAACATCCATGTCAATCCCTACCATGGCAGTGAGGACGATATTAAACTGGTCACCACTCCTCCTTAATATCTCTAAGGCCTCTGTCGCCTTTGCTTGAGCTACAACCTTATACCGGCACTTTCTTAATACGGTAACAAGGATTGACAGAGAGACTGGATTACCGTCAATGGCCATGACTAGTAGACCCTCAGGGTAAAGAACTTCATCAGCTTCGACCAGGGTTGAACATGCGCCCGTTTCCCTAATGCTCGACATATTTTTGGAACAAGGACTGCTGACTCGAGACCGCCTCAGGATGTCTTCTTAGACTTGAGGGATCACGGGATCATCGATGGCTTCTCGTAACAGGCTTTGAAAGCCGATGCTTTGATGGTGAAGGTTTTGAATTCCTCTCCCACGAGAACTCCTTCCTCTTTATCTTTCTCCTGCGAGTTCTTGCGAATGAACTCTCACTATCAAATGGGGACAAGTTCTCTCTCTGGCAATAGCAACGACTTCCCTCTTCACGGGCAGCGCTATTAGATTTTCCGAGGGAGAAAATCTGATATTCAGCTTTTGATCAAAGGGGAAATCCTTATTTCTCGCTCAGTTTGTCTTCTTTTTTCTTTTCGTGGTAGAGGGCCCTTGTCAAGATCTCCACCGTCGATTTACTGGCGGGTCCTCCAATAAAGACGAGTCGTATCTCCTTTTCTGCCGAAAATTTTTTGTCTCCCACTCAGCTCGTTCTTTATTCTTTCTTTTTCAAAGTGGTGGCGGCCCGTCCAACTTTTCTGCAGAGACGTTGGGTCTGCTCAGCTTGAGGTTGCTGCTTGACTAGAATTTGAGCCAGTGGGGGTGTTGCCGACAGAGAATGGTAGATAGAAAAAAACTCGACCAATAAGGACCGCCCCTTTGAAATTAGTATTTAAACTGAAGTAGATTATCGCCTTCGCATTCCGATCATCTGCCTCGCCTCTCTCCTCCTTTCTTTCGTGATCTGCTTTCAAAAATGGCCAATTCTCCTAACTATACTTTCTCCGCCGAAGTCCTGGCTGGGTGGGAGAGACTCTACAATCTTCTTGGTAGAGGTTACGCTCATATAGCCCAAAACTCTACCGTTGAAGCTGAAATCCTCGGTTTATTCAGGACCCTAGACGCTGCTTCTGTTGAGGGTACCCAACTGGGAAAGGAGTATCGGAACTTCTCGACCATCTTCATCAATTTTCTAGCTGCCTATAACCGCGCTTATGAGACGGTCCTTGTGACCGCCGTCGTGAAAGCCCGTTACCGAGACCGGCACGAGCGTTTGGCAACAGTTACGTTTGTGGCTGATAATCACAAAAAGGCCCTCAAGTTTGCCAACGATCAGCTTTCGTGGCTGGTTCGTGAGAGGGGAAAGTTGGTGGACCGTCTGGCCTTGGTCCGAACTTACGCCGAACAGGAGCCAGGCAATATTGTGATGAGGTGCAAATGCGGTTGGCTACAGGAGAGACTTGATGACATTACCACAGACATTGCTTTCGAGAGGGCAGCGATTCCGGACCTGGAGTTTGCCGTTGAGCATTACGAGGCCACTATGGCCCAGGTTAAAGAGAAGTGCGATCGCATCTTCTTTAGGCTCGCGGAACTTGATCCCGAGAGCACCCGGTGCATCCAGAGCATCAACTGTTTGGAGAGTCAGTTGAGCTCTTTCATAATGGTTATCAGGGCCCAGTTTGGCTTTACCTTTCCTCCCCAGTGAGTTGTTGTAATACTCTTTGATGAATGGAATGAAAGAAAAGCTTCATGTGTTTTGTTTTGTTTTTTTTTTTAATTTTCCTGCTATCGTTTCTTCCGCATAGCATAACAGAACGATTTGAGGTACCGAAGATGTCAAGGCTTAATGTTCTTCTTGATGTTCTTGTTTAATTGCTCCAGACGATGATATCGAGAACATTGATGATGGGTTCGGCGGTGGCCCCCACTATCCATCTTGAGATCACGAACAATAACGCTATGACAACTCGATCAGTGCGCTGGTAGTAAATCCGGCCACCTGTTGTGTGCCTACTTTTATCCATATTTTGTTTCTTTCGGCGTCCACTTGCTCGTGTCGGTCGCCTGTAGCGTCGGGAGAAATTCCTGTGGGCCACGTTCATTAATAGAACCTCGGTCCTCTAAAGCCCTCCGCATGTTTCGGATAAGAGGAAATTTTAAGACCGGTCTCTGGTTGATTTGATCAGGTAAAGGTACTTGTTTCATGGGTCCTGATTATATAATCCTTATTGTCATTCAAAAGACGTGGGATCCTCTGCAATACATTAAATATGCCCTAGTGTTTAATCGGTGTAAATCCACTGTCATATCAGAATATACGGCCCGTATGTGTTCATTAACTGACACATGTCTGAGTTCGAAAGGATCGACCTCCTCACTTGCCCCCAGGATTAAGAAATCAGCAATTTCCTGTCTTTTCGTACTTCTAAAAATAATTCGTGGTGTGCATTATTGAACCAAACTTTACCCCCGCCTGGGATACCTGGGATTTCCTACAAAAGTAAAGGATATAATTAGTACATGACGCAAGAAAGGTCGGCCCATGATTCCTACATTAGTCTAATTTTATTCTTCCATTTTGTTGAGAAATCAAATGAAATTTTCTTAGGAGGTCACATGTGGATTTTTCAAAAACTAATTTTCTTGAGATTTTCATAACTTGGAAAGTGTGATAAAATCTCTTGATCAAATTTTCTGAAGGAATTTTCTATCAAAATAAATTTTCAGAGGTATATTTATTAGGAAAATTTTATTTTTATTAGAGCAGGAAAGACATAACAAAAATCCTTTATTAGTTAACAAAATTCCCCCGAGACATTAGTCTAATTTTATTTAGAGAAAATTTTCTTAGAAAAACATGAGCGAATTTCTCGAAAAGAATTTTTGTTGCAAGTTTTTATAATTTGAAAGAATGTGATAAAATCACTTGATGTTTACCAAATTTTTTTTTGAAGGAATTTTTCTTTTTATCGAAATAAATTTTCAGAGGAAAATTTGTCAGGAAGATTTCATTTTTATTGAAGCAAGAAAAACATGACAAAAATCTCTTATTGGTCAATACAATTCCCCCGAGACATTAGTCTAATTTTATTTAGAGAAAATTTTCTTAGAAAAACATGAGCGAATTTCTCGAGAAGAATTTTCTTGCAAGTTTTTATAATTTGAAAAATGTGATAAAATCACTTGATGTCTACTAGAGTTTTTTTTAAGGAATTTTTCTTTTTATTGAAATAAATTTTCAGAGGAAAATTTTTTCAAGAAAGTTTCATTTTTATTGAAGCAATAAAAACATGACAAAAATCCCTTATTGGTTAATAAAATTCCCATGAATGGATTTTTTCACATCATTTTTTCAAGAATTTTTTTTTAAAAAAAGAAATGAGGGACAAATTTAACTTTTATTTTCTTTTAAAAGAATGATCGTAATATCAAGCTCAAAAACTGATTAACACCTAGCATAGACTGACCAAAAATAAATACAAGATAAAATTAGAGAACTTACTTTTACCTTGGAGAAATGCAAATCACATAGTCATGCGCATGACTCAAGTGAGGAGTGGACTCTAGAAAATAAAAGAATGAGAGACAGGGTATGGACCTAAAAGGCCCCCACTATCTGAATTGACAACCTTACCCTCCGCGCAATCAAATCACAATGGGAAGAATTGTCAATTCAAATAATGAGCGGGATAAAATATGGTCAACCCAAGCACAATCGACGCAAGAGCTTTGCATATTCGATCCCTATCTATGGTTTTCTAGGAAGAACTTCGCGACTTGGGTTTAGACGCTTGTGTGTACAGGTGTCGTGATCCTCAGAGTATGCAAGACATGCACAACAATTGATATCAAAACAGTGCTTCTAAAAATGTGCGAAATTAAACAAATAAACCCAACACCGAGCCTGCAAAATAAAGGGGTTAGCCATACACTCTGCCCCTTATAACTCCCATCCTGCAAAAACATATAACACCTATAGAATGAGTCCCAAACAATATCGCCAGAAGCGAGATATCCATGAAATTTTCATTGGCCTAAGTCCACTAAGACTTTTAAAATTTCGAAAAAATTTAAGTATTCCAATTGGTATCTTTTTTCGAAAATTTAAAAATCTCTATCCCCAGCGGAGTCGCCAGTCTGTCGCGACCCTCTAAAAAATTAATTTTAAATTTTAAAAGGGGTTAACGGATTATTAGGTTAATTAGATTTGACTAACCTAACGCGGACCCTCCCAAGCCCTACCGAATCGCAACTTTGGTTTTTGTTTAAATGATTTTAAAATTTGGAGTCGCCACTAATCGTTCTTGGTAGGTCGATTAGAAACCTAAATAAATTAGCGGGAGAACTAATTTATTCCTGCGAACCAGAGATTAGGAGCTCGGGGACTTGGTTACACTAGTTAATTAAAACTAATGCCCTTTCGGTACCTTAATTTCATGGATATCCTAATTCAGCAACCCAGACTTGGTTTATTCCTAAGGCTCTAGTAGGGTATTCTCTTTTGTGTTTTCACTTTTTAAATAGGATGCATGGATGGTATATATTTTTATTTGTTATATTTTTTTAAGTGTTAAAGATTCCCTGAAACCGAAAGAGGGAGTGTGTTAACGACTTCTGTGCAGTATTACGACCTACTTATCTTTTGGGTCTGATGATTCAAAAATTAAATTATAGGAAGTACATGACAGTGAATAAACACCTCCAATGGGAGGCTAAGCATTGGCTTGGCTCTTCCCTTTGGGATTTAAGGTACAGGTATTTAAGTTGCAAGTATTTAAACTACTGTAAGTAAAAACCTCCAATGGGAGGCTAAGCATTGGCTTGGCTCTTCCCTTTGGGATTTAAGGTACAGGTATTTAAGTTGCAGGTATTTAACTACTGTAAGTAAAAACCTCCAATGGGAGGCTAAGCATTGGCTTGGCTCTTCCCTTTGGGATTTAAGGTATAGGTATTTAAGTTGCAGGTATTTAACTACTGTAAGTAAAAACCTCCAATGGGAGGCTAAGCATTGGCTTGGCTCTTCCCTTTGGGATTTAAGGTACAGGTATTTAAGTTGCAGGTATTTAACTACTGTAAGTAGAAACCTCCAATGGGAGGCTAAGCATTGGCTTGGCTCTTCCCTTTGGGATTTAAGGTATAGGTATTTAAGTTGCAGGTATTTAACTACTGTAAGTAGAAACCTCCAATGGGAGGCTAAGCATTGGCTTGGCTCTTCCCTTTGGGATTTAAGGTACAGGTATTTAAGTTGCAGGTATTTAACTACTGTAAGTAAAAACCTCCAATGGGGGGCTAAGCATTGGCTTGGCTCTTCCCTTTGGGATTTATGGTGCAGGTATTTAAATTGCGGATGGACTTTGTCCTCTCCATTCTGGGGTATGAATTCTTTAAAATAAAATACAACGAATTGATTCAACAATTTGAAATTTGTGCGCGCTTGAGGACTCCTCCAAGCCGATTTTGTGCTTCCATAGGGTTGACCATTGATATAAAGCTGCGGCTTCCTGACATAAAATAGAGTGAAATGTCAGTATACAAAATATGTGCTAATCTGCACCTAAAACCAGAAAAGTGGAAAGAGTACTTATCTCCCATTTTTTTGGGAGGGATTTCTATAATTGATTTTCGCTCTCTATGTTCCCAATATAGAGAGTTTCTTTTGAATTAAGAGGGACTTTTAGTCACAGATCAGTTGAGAAATCGGTGGACAGCTTAGGAGCTTGTCTGGGCCGATTTTTGCATCTCTACGAGATTTTTTGCTGTTGACGTAGAGATATCCTTCTCCTGACATAAAATATGGAAAAAAAAAAGGAGATGGAGAAAGTGTATACAATTTGTGCTAATTTGCAAGTAAAACCATAAACAAATGAATAAATAAAAACACTTAGCTCGAATTTGCTTGCTCGTTGACGAGGAAGAACTCTTGATTTATATTGATCGATGAAGGAATTTGTGATGATAATCCCTAGCTTTAAACTTCCATCATCTTCAAAATTCTCTCTCTTTTGGTATTTTCTTTCTCTCAAATTTTTCTTCAATCTCCCAAAACTCTCTCAAACATCCAAAATTTTCTCCCCAAAAAAATCCCCCCCTCAAGCTCACTTCTTCCTCCTTTTATAATCTACTCATCTATCTCCCATTCTAATTTTTCCACTAACTCTATCTCCCATTCTAATTTCTCCACTAACTCTTCTTCATTTTCATCTTCCATTCTCCATCTCTATCTCACATTATAATCTCTCCACTAACTCTTCTTCATCTTCATCTTCCATTCTCCATATTTATCTCCCATTCTAATTTCTCCACTAACTCTTCTTCATCTCCATCTTCCCTTCTCTATTCTTATCTTCCATTCTAATTTCTCTACTAACTCTTCTCCATCTTCCATTCTCTATTCTTATCTTATTTTCTCCATCCATTCTTCTCCAACTTCTCTTCTTCATCTCTTCTTCTCCATCTTCCCTTCTCTATTCTAATTTATCCACTAACTCTTCTTTTTGTTATTTGTAAAATAATCCTTCAAGAGTTAAGTATTTGCACTCTAGTTCTTGAATTTTAAGTATTTACAATTTAGTCCCTGAAAAAATATATTTCTTTAAGTCCAAATCTCCTCACAATTTTTGACACACCAAAATTTACCACATGTCAAATTTAAGCTCATTTCTTGCCGTTGAAAATAATGCAGAATTTAATTAAAGCCCTTTTGCAAAATTAAGTCATTCTGGGTATAATTGGGTAAAGATGAAAATTTAAAATATTAGAAGACAATGTCACAACTCATAAAAAGTGAAAATTAAAAATAAGTTGACTCAAATTAAATTTTTTTAGGCCCGATTCAAGATTATACTCGTGAAGGAACACGTGACTCGAATTGGATTTTTCTGAATTTGTGATGGCCAATATGAAAATAGATTTAAAATAAAAATATTAACTATCTTTGTGTATTTTTTTGGCCTCAAATGTTATTTTTCCAAAATTTTCAAGTATTTTTGTATTTTTTTAAAAAAAATTAAAAAAATATATATAATATGAAATTTTATTTTTTGTTCAAAAATGGTTGCCTAGGCTTGGCCGAGGCTTCCAAAGTTGATTTTTCAATTTTCTCATTTTTTCTTCATTTTTTGTTTTATGAATTTTCGAAAATAAAAATACCGAAAAATACGGAAAATATGAAAAATCATTTTTTGGTCAAAATTGGTTCCCTAGGCTTGGCTAAGGTCCCCAAAGTTGATTTTTCAGTTTTATGAATTTTTATGGATTTTTTATTACTTTAGCAATAGAAAAAATGATTAAAAATCAAGTGTCAACAGAGACCTCTCATATATATGGAAAATTAGGTCCAAGAGGCAAAAAGAGTATTTTTATAAGATACTCTGAACACTCAAAAGGATATGTGTTCATAGGTGAACAAGAAAATGGAAGTATAACTGAATTTGAATATCGAGATGTCACGTTTTTAGAGAATGATTTTTCGAAAAAGGGCAAAATAGGTGAAGACTATTCCCTATTTGAGACACTGGATTAAGATAATATGATAGTTGGATATAACGATCCAAGTGGGAGCAATGTGAGAAGTGGGGAGTTAAGTACTAATCAGTCTCAATTGCAACCACTTGATGAGTCAATGCCACTATTTGATCCGAGTGAGAGCGTAATGGAAAATGAAGTACCTAGGGTACAATCTTCTCCACGACGAACAAGTCGCAAAAGCATTCCTCGTCGACGCTTTGAGATCGAAAGGGAAGTTTTCATGATCGCTCTACAAGATGAAGATGAGCCAAGGAATGTCAATGAGGCTTTATCTTGCCCTGATAAGGAAATGTGGATGAAAGCAATGGAAGAAGAAATGGAGTCAATGAGATCGAACCAAGTTTGGGAATTAGTTGATCTTCCAAAAGGACGTAGAGCCATTGGGAACAAGTGGGTTCTCAAAATAAAGCGTAATGTTGATGGCTCAATTGAGAGATATAAAGCTCGTCTTGTGGCAAAGGGGTATAACCAACAGGAAGGAATTGACTATGAAGATACTTTTTCTCCTGTGGTAAGATTTACCTCTATTCGCCTTATTCTGGCAATAGTGGCCAGCTTGGATCTTGAATTGCATCAAATGGATGTAAAAACTGCGTTTCTCAATGGAGAATTAGAAGAAGAGATCTATATGGAACAACCCGTTGGGTTTGTTACTAAAGGCCAAGAACATAAAGTATGTCGACTTTTGAGATCAATATATGGCCTTAAGCAGTCTTCAAGACAATGGTATATACGTTTTCATAATACCATAGTGGCATATGATTTCGTGATAATTAATGAAGATAATTGCGTGTATATCAAAAGATCCAAAGGGCAATTTGTGATCCTATGTTATACGTTGACGATATACTAATTGCTGGAAGCAATATGGAGTTTTTCAGGATAGTCAAAAGTTGGCTGTCTTCAAATTTTGAAATGAAGGATATGGGTGAAGTTGCATACATTCTTGGAGTTAAGATCTCTAGAGACCGTTCCAAAAGGTTGTTATCTCTTTCTCAAGAGACATACATAAATAAAGTCCTTGAACGATTTTGTATGCAAAATAGTAAACCCATTGATACTCCTATTGCAAAAGGTGAAGGATTGAGTCGTCGAATGTGTCCTAAAAATCCACATGAACAAGAGCAAATGAAAAATGTTCCATATGCCAATGCTGTTGGAAGTCTGATGTACGCTATGTTGTGTACTAGACCTGATATTTGTTATGCAGTTGGATTGGTTAGCAGATACCAATCCAACCCAGGTCCAGCACATTGGACTGCCGTTAAAAGAATCCTGAGGTATCTGAGAGCGACTGCAAATTACTCGCTGACATATCAAGGAAGTGATATGGACCTTGAGGGCTATACTGATGCTGACTGGGGAGGAGATTTGGATGAGAGGAAATCCACTTCTGGAAATGTATTCTTACTTAATAATGGCGCCATATCATGGAGTAGTAAGAAGCAACAGTGTATAGCCTTGTCTACCATGGAAGCCGAGTTCGTAGCATTATCAGCAGCAGCACAAGAAGGTGTTTGGCTTAGAAGATTTTTGGATCATTTGGGTGTTGCTAAACATGCTGCAAATCTTGTGTTGATTTACTGTGATAGTCAGGCAGCAATAGCTTATACTAAGGATCTTAAGTTTCATTGTAAGACCAAACATATAGACATTAAGTATAACTATGTCAAGGACATGGTAGCACGAAAAGATGTGAACGTACAGTATATATCTACGCATAGAATGTTAGCAGATCCTATGACGAAGCCGATTCCTAGATATGTTTTTACTGGTCATGCAAAAACTCTAGGACTGCGTAGAGGTTGATGTATTGTATATTTGTATTTTCCCTAAATGTTCATAACTGATGATGTTGTTTATCAGTATAAGTGTTTATAAGTCTATTTGAAATTTATGCATGTTAATGCTTGGTGCATTATATCGAAAAGGTATCTCGGACAGATAGGAGATTAGCCCACTCACACGGGTAATCGCCTCTATTTACTGTGTGATGAATAGAGATGAGGCAATTTTTAAGCTTATTATCTAAGTGATAATTGAGAGCTCAACCTTAAAGTACTAGTGCCGCCTTAACTGAGTGTTAAGATGAGGTCATAATATTTATTATGTCCGCAGGTGAAGTAACCCACATATTTCACCTTACCTGTTTAAATGCCAGATGTGAGTTCTGAAAGAATTTTATTTTTGGAGTAAATTTGTGAACTCAAGTTAGACATTGGGTATGTTTGAACCATCATCTGTACGGTATTATTTTTGAAGACATACGCTCCATAGGGAAGGAGAAAATACCGTAATACGTATTTCATACTACGTGTGCATTATTTGACCGATAAGAGTTGGCGAAAATTTTGATCTCAATTTTCTAAGCCGGGTGAGACTCTTGAGGATAGAAGTTCCTCAAATAGTACCCTCATAACTCTTACTTATTCTCAAGATTCCTTTTTGGTGTTTGCTATCTTAGAGTGTTGCCAATGATCATGAGTGATTCGGTCTAATGGGACATTTCTAGAAAAGCAAGCTGAACTGAAATCGAGAGGTTTAAGGAAAGAGGAAGATCGATATATCTTTGACTCACATTACAGTTGGTATTCACAGACCGGTCAATTATGATTTTTTTGTACTTAATCATAATTGTGAATACAACATATATTATTTTAAAGAGATCAAGAGAGAGTAAATGTGAATGATCGATCTAGGGCACTGCATACTGAATCTGCTCTGAATTGTCATGTCTAGTTTGAGCTGCTATATACTCCTAACAGATGTATAGCAACGAGCTCTCGGAGTATGCTGGTCACACAGACTATTTGTCAATATGAACTTTGCAAAGATGAGAGAGTCACAATTAGCCCTCAGTGGGCAAGTGAAATTTGTTGGTTCTTGATGGACTTGTGGGAACTGTTTGCCCTACATGGGCGAGTGGGAGATGTTGGTGTATAATAGTTAGGGTGTACGCTCATGCGGGCAAACACACCCTACCACCAGAGGATAACTACCTAGCAGTTATCTTTTTATTTGAAAAAAAGGAGAAAATCATGTTACGTGAAATCCCCCTATCAGTTATTGAAGAGAGAAAAAAAAACTGATGTTGTCTTCTCTACGACGCTCTCACTGAACGAAACCCTTGGTTCTCCCAAAACACTCTCTCTCGATGACGCCTCTCCGACGAAGCGATATCGGTGCAAAGTTGGCTCTTAGTCCGTGAACAAAAAGGTACGATCCGTTTTCTGTGACGTAGCCTTCGATCGGTGTCTCAATATTTCTGGGCATGCTTTTCCGCAAGAATTTTTGGGAATTAGGTTTTCCCGTCAGTAATATTTATGGATATTAAAGCTTGGTGTTTTATGTTGTCAAAATATGTCAAACAGATAAGAGATTAGCCCACTCTTTCAGATAATCACATCTATTTACTACGTGATACATAGAGATGAAATAATATTAAGCTCATTATCTCAGTGATAATTAAGAGCTCGAGCTTAAAGATATATGTCACCCTAACATAATGTTAAGATAAGGACTTAATATTTATTACATCCGAAAGTAAAATAACTCATATATTTCACTTTATTTGTCTTTATTTTCGAATGTGTGTTTTGATGGATACTTTTGAATAGGGTAATTATGTGAATTCAACTTAGACATCGAGTGTGTTGAAACTATCATATGTACAATATTAAATGGATAAACATATGCTCTATGAAGAAGGAAAGAATACCATAATACGTATTTTATATTATGTATGCATGAGTCAACCAACTAGCATAGACAAACTTTTAGACTTCAACTTTTTAAGCCATGTGAGAGTCTAGAGGATAAAAATTCCTTATCTGGTACTCTTACAACTCTTAATTATTCTCAAAATTTCTATTTAGTGTTCACTATTTTAAAATATTATTTGTGATTATGAGATTGATCCAATATAATGAGACATTTCTAGAAAAGTGAGCTAAACTGAGATTAGGAGGGCTAATAAAAGTAGAAGATCGATTTAAATTTTTGAGTCACATTATAAATTTGTATTCACAAACTGGTCAATTGTGATTATTTTTTGTGTGATCATAACTATGAATATAATCTATCATACTTAAAAGAGATTGAGAGAGAGATACGTATGACCGATCAATTTAGGATACATCATACGAAAATGTATTCTGGATTATGTCTATTTTTGAGCTATCATATATTCCCAATTGATGTATGATAGCGAGCTTTCGGAATATGTTGATTGTATGAATTATTTGTTGATATGAACTTTGCAAAAAAGAGAGAGTTATGTTTAGCTCTCTGTGGGCGAGTGAGAGTTGTTGATCCTTCATGGGCAAGTGGGAGATGTTGCGGTACATGGTTTCTTATGGTGGTCCGCCCATGCGGCAACCATACCCTGCGCATTGCAGTTAATTCCAAGGCAATTACTAGTTTTTTATTTTTGAAATGTGACTCTATCACGTTCACGTTGAAAAGACTTTAGTTCTCTCTCTCTCTCTCTCTCTCTCTCTCTCTCTCTCTCTCTCTCTCTCTCTTCTATCTAACGTCTATAATCATTGACAAGAGAATAGAGAGACAATAGAGAAAAAAAGACAATGACGTTCTCACACAAAACCTCTCCAACACTTAATCACACCAGGGGACTCTCGAGATTACAAGACAGCATCTAATCTGCAAGAATCATGGCATGATCCTAATTTGATCAGTGATTCAAGTTTCAATTTTTGGACATATTTTCGCATGTTCATTTGTATAGGATCAAGGGTTTAGTATCCTTCAATTTCAAGTTCCAAGTGGGACTTTACGGAACTTGAAATCACTCGTCCCTACCTAAAATTGCTAACTTTGGTGTCAACTAGCTAAGGTAATAAGTAATTTATAGCCACTGACCATTGACGCAAATAGGGAGCTCTTAAAGTCTGGTCGTGATGATAAAAGCAAAGTTAGTTCAAGACTAACTGTGAATATTGATTGAGAAACTGAACATGATGAACGTCTACAAAAAGAAGAGTAAATGCTTTCCAACAAATGCAAAGTTCTATTGATTGTGAATATAGGGGACAGTCAAACGCTAGCTTTGATTGCGAGTTGCCAATAGAATTAAGTCGACCAGAAAAGGAATGGTTCCATTTATCAACTGATAGCCAAGTTGATATCAGTCGAGTCGAGAAACATAGACATCGACTCACCAAGCTTGGCTGAAATCAAATGGGAAAAAAGGTTAAAAAAAAAAAGAGAGAGAGCAGAAAAATTTGCCAAAAGTGTCAATCGAGTAAGGTTGTCAAGTAATTATTCAATCAAATGGTCGTCGCTGTCGAGTCAAGCAATTATTGCAGTCGATTTCTTAGACGGGAACAGTTATCACCATCAAATATTAAGCCGCAGGTTGATTTTAAGAGCAAGAACAGTCATTGGAAGAGGCCAGCCCGGCAGCCACTCATGGATTATGAAGGGAGTGCATCTGAAGAGGAAGAAACACACGAACACCGAAAGCAAAGGATTTATTTCCTGCACTTTCAGTCAATTTATGTTCATGTCATGTTCTTTTGTTGGTTGTAATCACTTCTGTTAAGTACAAGGATTGCAGTGCAACTTCAGAAATCGTTAATCCCGGTTTGTTAGTTAATGCCGTTCAATCAACCGCCACTGTTGACGATTTGTAGCGAACAAACATGGGTCAACTTTTCAAACCCTAATGCGGTTTTTGGCTTGTCGGTAAAGTAATTTTTTCCCCCTCTATAACTCATGTTTATGAGGTGCCTCCTAATCGAAAAATTAGGGAAATATTATTTGCTAGTTAATTTCCATCAAAACAAGCATATCGTTGAATTTTTCTTTTCACCACAAGGGCATGACCTGGCTATCTAGAGATATATGAAGCACCTTGTAAGTCTCATGAACCAACTAAGTGAGTACATTTTGATGCTCGTGATATCGTGATTTAGAGTAGTTTGCACGTAATTGGTGAAATCAGAAGAAATTCTCAATTTTTGTTAGAATAATTAAATATTAAATCACGCATTCATTCAAAAACTTAAGTTTTTGGGTTGGACTTTCTAACATGGTATCAGAGCATGTGAGCTCACCCCCCCATTAGTCAATTTCCACGTGCTGCTCGTAATCCGGCTTGTATGTGAGAGGGATTGTTGAAGTTGTTGTTGTTGTTATTGTCTCACAAAATCTTATATGGTATCAGAGCAAGAGGTCTTGAGTTCAAATCCTCTTTCCTTTTACAGATGAAAAGAGACGTCAGTTTTTTAGGCTTTTTAGCTTCCACCGTCACTTATGTGTTTACTCAGAAATAGAGGAGGCCTCGCATGGCTTCCCACGTAGGATGACAGGGTTAGAACTTCCAATCTTTGATCGAGATGTATTCTAATAACACGTCCAATCCAATATCTGATAGAGGGAATTACTCTGTGAGTAACTTCGCAGATAGAAAGTAGAAACCATTCTCGACAATCCAGCTCTCCAAACCAACCCAGTGTGGGGGTACCTGAGGCTGATCCGAGAATCTTGGCTTTCCGACTTGTTCTAGATCAGGCGAAGTCGGACCAACCCATTCGGTGACATGTGTGTCGGCCGGCATCGGTGGCCCTAAATGCTCACCCGCATTCGTTAGATGTCCGCTGCTGCTTTTATCGCAACCACTATGCTCGAGCCTAATCTGCCCAATGGTTCGTGAACCGTTTGGCCATGGTTCAAAAACAAATGTTGGGATATATTTTTATAACTAGACAACATCAACAGCAACAAGCGTTTGTAGTCCAACGGTTAGGATAATTGCCTTCCAAGCAATAGACCCGGGTTCGACTCCCGGCAAACGCACGCCGTTTTTGCTGCAAAACTGTGCTCGCCCTCTCTCACACCAGAAGCACTGGTCTTTCATTTTCCACATTATTTTTATTTCGTCAGATTAGCTTTGAGCCTAGAATTTCAAAAACATACGAATCAAAACCTGTAAAACGTTCCTGGGTCTTCCTTCTTTGTATGCTCGATTTACCTCCAGGAACGAGAGGCGTCATGCATGACCTGAACCACTCCAGCTCAGTTTCATTTTGGTCAAAAACATACGAATCAAAACCTGTAAAACGTTCCCGGGTCTTCCTTCTTTGTATGCTCCATTTACCTCCAGGAACGAGAGGCGTCATGCATGACCTGAACCACTCCAGCTCAGTTTCATTTTGGTCAAACCATGTAACAACTGTCGTTTCCTTAGTTCTTGTACGAAAGCAATACTCCCAGAGGAACGTAAATACAGCACGGCTAGCTTCAAACAGTATCCATTCTGTACGCAACAGTGTAGGCATAATACGAGTAAAACTCATTCCTGGATGACTCGGATGTGAATTGGGTGGAATTTTTCAGCAGTCCTCAACTCTCGACGACGCCATCATCGCGGTTCTGGCATCTCCTCTTCATGCTCGAGCTCTATCTCGTGCAGCGAATGGAGCTGTGAGAGGCCGAAGGCAGACTTGGTCCCAGAGGATATGGGGGACCTGGTCCCGGAGGAGAAGCCGATGGTGGCTAAGCCCGAGAATGAGACCGGCACACAGAACGCGCTGGGACGGGACGTGGGCACCTCCATCAGTGGCTCGTTCGGGTTCAGGAAAATCTGGACCACCTTCCGCATCCTCGGCCTGTACGCAGCGTTTGGGTGCAGGCAAGCAAGGCCCACTGTCAGTGCTCTCTTCGCTTGCTCCTCCTCAAATTGGCCTTCCATTTGCGCATCCACACACTCCAGGAGCGAGCCTTCTCCGTAGAGTCTCCACACATGATCCACCAAGCTGTCCTCTTCTGTGATGCCCTTGGATCTCCTCCCACACACTACCTCCAGGGCGACCATCCCGAAGCTGTATACGTCCGACTCTGGCGTGGCCTTCCCTGTGTATGTCACCTCTGGGGACAGGTACCCGAGGGTGCCTGCGAGCAGGGTTGTGACTGAGGTGTTGTTCTGGAGGAGCCTCGCGAGCCCAAAGTCACCCAAGTAGGCATTGTAGTTGGAGTCCAGCATGACGTTATTGGGCTTGACGTCCCGGTGGACCACGGGGTTCCCGCATTCTTCATGGAGGTACAGCAGGGCTGAGGCTAGGCCAGTCAGGATCTCGTACCGGTTTTCCCAGCTGAGGGGCTGCTTCCCGATATAGTGGTCAAGGCTACCGTTGGCCATGTATGGGTAGACTAATAGAAGTTGTTCCCCCTCGTGGCACCAACCTTGGAGCTGTACTATGTTCTTGTGCCTCATCCTCCCAATTGTGCATAGCTCTGCCATATACTCTCTTTCACCTGTTGAGTTTGAGGTTGAAAAATTGCCCTAAAGTTAATTGACAGATAGTGAAATTGAGAACTTCTACATGGAATCTTTGCAGTTGTGGCTTCCCTAACGATTAGATCTTACTAACAGGACCTTGTTCAAGGAAAATGTGATAGAAGGATATTATACAAAGTAAAGAAAAAACCTTGTGTCGAGGTTGCCGAGATCTTTTTCACGGCTATTTCGAGCGGAGGATCTGAGATCACCCCTTTGTAAACGCTTCCGAAACCGCCGGTGCCGAGCAGGTTCTCCTTGCTGAAGTTTTGAGTGGCCTTCGCTAGCTCCTTGTAGGTGAACATCTTTGGAACATTTGCAGCCAGCCTCGATTGGCCTTCTATGTCAGCGTCCTTCTTGTTTCTCTCCCTCGGTGCTTTCTTAACGAGTAGGTAGATGAATATAGCGAGGAACAGTGCCGTCATTACGCTAGGCACGACCACAAGCAGTACTGTTTTGTTCCTGTTGTCTCTCTTGAGCCGCTGCTCCAAAGATACAGGAAAAGAGGTGAACGCCCAGTTAATGACCTGGTGGCTTTCGGGAAGAGGACCAGTAGATCCAGAGAAACCCACGTACACGTGACTAGGGACGGTTTCCGACATCCTGATTGAATGATTGAGAACACTTATTAGCGAATTCCCGGAATATGCCACTGAGATTTGTAGCTTATGTTCGTAGCCATCATAGTCAATTTTGAATGTGATGTCCCTTCCACTTTTGAGGTTCACTCCTGTGCTGTTTAGGCTCTTGGCATCGACTGGGTTAGTAGTGCTTGTCGTGTCTATGCCTACATGGTTGCCGTCGATATCGAACTCGTTCATGTAAGTGTCCAGCTCCACGGCTAGTTGTCGAAGAACGCCGTCTATATATTCAGTCGAAGAGAAACTGTCATCCAATTAGCACTCAATAGCAAAGTACTAGGATTTAAAGTTCATCTAACAAAAAGAATGCGTCGAAGTACCTTGAGTGGACCGATCAAGAATCCCCATGTACGAGCCGTAACTGTTCGGCGGTGAGGACCTATTATCCTGTGCGAAAAGGAAAGCCATCCCGTCGCCAGAGACCGTGGAATTCGGCGACATGGTGATCCTGACGGTGAACGTGGTGGAGATCATGGCGGTCCAAGCAACTACTGGCCGGGAATAAAGAACTCGCCCTACCTGGTTTGTCGAATTTACCAGCTCTGCCAGCTCTGGTGTGACGTTCAAATACCCATCTCGCGAGCTCGAGGAGCCTGTGCAGATGAGCTCTTCACCGGCGCAAGAGCCATTGTCGAAAGAAGGGAAAAAGAAACTCGTAGGTTCAAGACTTGAAGAATAAGCTTCCTGAGAACTGAGGAAGAGCGAGACTAGGATCGGAAGCAATAACATGGCTTGGACACGATAGACCCTGCAAGACCAGATGAGGCATCATTGGCTGGTGCATATACAGGACAGTTCATAGGTTGCGTCCTAAGTTGTCGTGTTGCGTTGTGACACGTGTCAAGAGATGCGGAGCAGTTGATGTTACGATTGTGCCTAGACTTAATCATAGAACCGTCATTCCTTCCTCAGTCCAAAATTCCGATTTCCCCAACTTTGTCCACCCCGATCTGCCTCCGACCACCGCCGCTGTCTCCACAGCCTCCGCTGCCCTTCACCCTGTTTTGGTTTGCCTCTCTCTTCTCTCATCTCACGTGAGATCTGGCACGACCTTTGACACTGTCTGTGAGATCGCCCAAATGGCGAACTTGATCTAAGGTCGTGTCATCAATCATATATGTTTTTTTGTATGATATCGGAGTATATTTCAATTTCGTTTTGTGCATTTCTCCTTTTTTATCCTTTTCTCTATAAGTTAGGTATTCTAACTGTTATTTTCATTGGTGTCTGCAACTTGTGCTTTAAACTGTAATCGTCCTTTCAATCTTTGCTTAGGCGACCATTAATATATGAATAGAAATACCACATCATTATTCGATTACTCAAATTGCATATAGCGTACGGCTGGCTAGAGACACTAAAACTTACTAATAAGAATGATTTACCAAGTAACATCCAATCACCTACGAAGATTCCTTTTAATAATTCTAAGCACTAAGTCTAAAATACAAGCATAGAACAAAAAAAAAAAGCACTAAAAAAGAAACCTATAATTCTTGCACTGTCAGTTGCGAGCCTCCCAACAGGCATGTCCGAGATATGAACAAGTTTAAAGGTAATGTCGAGTTGGAACCAGCGATCCCGAATTAGCGCCGGTGCTTCCAAGCATTTACTTCGCTTGACATTGGGAAACTACAATTGAAAGTGATTTATCCATGAAGTCCAATCAAAATAGGAGTTGCCGCTAACCTATTGGGGCCGGTAAGAGCCAAGTGAGACATGGGAAGATACCTCACTTCCTACGCAATTAGAGATTTAGGGTCGAGGACTTGAAAACACTAATTGTTTAACTAGTGCCCTTTCGATTTGCTAACTTGATTGGTTAATTACCTAAATGATCTAGGCAATCTTTAACTTTTTTTTTTTATCAACTTGTGCCACTAAATGATGTCCATGCACGAATTGATAGACAAGGAAAATCACAACAAACGTAATAAAAGTGAAGTGTAGGAAAGTAGACATAGTGAAGCACCGAGAATAGAATACCCATGGCCTCGTTATTAAGCACCAAGACAGCAACCCCGTAAACTAAGTTCAAAATTGAGTTCAGTTTCTTACCTAAAAGATCAATTTATTTGAACCAAAGCTATATCAAAAGTAACTACTTAAACCCCTAAACTAAAAATTACGTTATCTGACTGAAACTAAGCTAAATCTATTACTAAGATTTAACAACCGCATCAAGGCTAGTAATAAACCAAGCCCATATTTACTAGAAAAAGATTAGGCCTAAACTCCCCAATTGAACAAGTCCAAATTTGACAAAAAAAATCTCACTTAAGCCCCACCTACACCAAGCCTATTTTTCTCTCCCTTTTGCCCTCATCGTCTACCAAGCTCACTTCCTGCTGACCGTTTCAGGACTCGAACTCACTTCCAGACTCTCAAATAAATCACTCGGGAGATGTTCGAAATCAACACAACCAAATCATTCAGATCCGAAAAGAGCATGAACTGAAGAAACCGAGTCTTGGCGTTTCACTCAGAACAGGGAAAGGCAGGGGGTTCAACATTACCTTGTCAAGGAGGAGTTCTCGGGGTTGCGGTCTCCGGTCGAGCTTCTGGGGAGGATCGTCTGCAAAGCTTTCTCGACGAGAGTGCCCGCCGGCGACGAAGCTTCAAAACAGGTACGAGTTGCTTCGTATGTTCACAGCCGAAAAGAAGGTGGCAAATCAGGGTTTCTTGTGATAGCTGGACTGGCGATGACGAAACGCCGATCCTACGAAAAGGGAAGAGATGGCTCAGAGGGAACTCCCGAGGGAGCGACTTCTGGACGCCCAAAAATGCTCGCAAGTCTCATCAGCCCATGTTCTCTGTTCTTGCTCTCTTTCGATGAGTAAACCTAGATGGTGGCAGGTAATAGTGGTAAAACCGTGCTCACCTTCTCCGTAAACCAACGGGCGGCGACCAGGCCATTGTGGATAAAAAGAGACCTCCCCGCTTTTGAAGCCTCGAAGCGATCCACTAATCAAAGGAAGCTCCTTTTTTTGACCTCGTGCCCCACATGTGGACGCAAGAAAACCTTCAAGAATAAAGGAGAGGCCTGTTTATCTGAGTGCGGTCGCTGCCGAGGAATTTGGTGCTGGTCTCCCTGAGTTCGGAATCGATTTCCTCGTCAACGCAGAAAAACAAAAATAGTAATGATGGGTCGACATTGGCTGCAAGGTCAGATGGGTCGCGATCACGACAAGGACGGGTCTTGAAGTCCCCGAACTTACTGTGAACCTCAGGCGCATCCAATTTTGTCTGTCGTGGCCACCAACCATGTTTAAATTCAGGAAAACTCAAACGTCAGCATCACTTACTCGTTTCCATCGGACGGGTTCGTTGAGTGCAGGATTTCTAAGTAAATGCCATGCACAATCCTATACGCTTCATGCAGTTTTTGTCACCCTATACCGTAAAAATTAAAATATCCGCATAAGCTTGGACTATAATAAAAATCTCAAGCGATGCGATTTTTCATTTCTTTTTTTTTTTCTCAATTGGCGAAAGACAATGGATGGAATTGGTCATCGCTCAATTCGGATTTTCACATTGCATAGCGCAGTGCACGCGTTGCATTGACTTAACTTGCCTTCCCCCGATTTTGCTAATAAAATATGGGAAATTTTCAATTGAGGGTGTAGAGCCATTTTCTCAAAAAAAAAAAAAAGAAGATGGACCGTATCTCAAATAATGATCTGAAGTAGCCAATTCCTCTCAAATAAACGTATGAGGTAGCCAAATTATCTCAAATAAGGATATGAATTTGCCGGCTGCTAATCTTGGGCCGGCCAACTCTTAAAAAAAAAACCCCCCCAATTTCTAGGTATTTCCCTTCCCACCCTCTTTGCTTCTACTCTTGCTCGATTTGTCCAAAGAATTCTGGGTCAAATATTGAATTCCCTAAAACCATAAACCCCTAGCCCCAAATTACTTCGCCTCTTCTTTCTTTCCGTAGGTTATATGCCATTTCTTCTCTTCCTTGGTTTCTTCGTTTGCCATGTTTCTTCGTTTTTCAACTAATCTTTCATTCGCTAAAATGAAAATATTGGTCTGCTGCGTTTCTTCCCATTGCAGCTTCGTTTGCATAGGTTTCTTCTTTTTTCGTTCGTTCGTTCGTTTGCCATGTTTATTCACTGTAGCTGCCCTTTCGTTCATCCAAGAGGTGGCCTTTGGAGCTTGTCGAAGCAAACATTTTGTGGGATGCAACGCCGGTCGCCGCGATGGCAATGATGGTGAAAGGAGTACATTTTATCTCGTGGTGTTGATTTGCTGTTTTGATCGGACTTTAAGGTGTAGTCTGTCTTCTTTTGTGCTAGTTGATGAAGATAAGTTGCATTTTTCTATTGGCAAGTGGTATCTAACGTCCGTTTCTAATTGGGTTTGACGCACCCAATGGTGGTGGTCTCTATTTTGCAATTTTTAATGCTCTTTTCTTTTGTGTTTTGTGTCGTATGCTTTGTCGTTTGCAGCCAATCCACTTGTTCTTGTTTTATCATGTATTACATGGAAGGCTGCCATCCACTAAATGTTTTTAGTGCTGTTTTAGAAATCCAAACAAGTGTAATACGTGGGAACAAATCTTACATCTTACAATTTTTTTTTTCTGTTTTTGTTATGCATTTTTCTGGTGCGTAGAAACATATTGTCGATATTTTTTCCTTCCATTTTGCCCACTGGGTGAAGGATGTGAAGAAGTGAATTTTTCTATTTTGTATCGAAACTTACTAGAAAAAAAAAATTCTATTGTCGCAATAATGGAAGGAATTGAGGAACTTCGATATGTATTATTTGATTAATTAGTTTTTTTTTTAATTTTTCACGATGTTCTTGAACGGTCTATTTGCTTTTTATTTTAGAATTCTCAAGAATTCTTCTCATAGTCTAAAGTCAAATAGTGCATACCATTTCTGATCCATGGAATTCTTCTTATAATAACTCCCAAACCTTTTTCGCATTCTTCGCTCCAGTTACACTCGAAAATATGGTTTTGGAAGAGTGCTTACTGAATGGCACATAAGGCCCTTGCATCTTTTTGGAGTTGATCCTTGAGAACGCTTGCACTAACTTGCAGAGTCCCCTAATCTTTTTTTCTTTGATGTCCCATGAATTTTAAGCTATCAAGAACGTAGTCATTTCCAATTCCTATTATGATGATTGATGATGGATGACATTACCTACCCTAGTGATATATATAGAGAGAGAGAGAGAGAGCGAGCGCGCGCGCGTGTGAAGCTTCTTGCAGAGGAGACTTCTCCCCGTAAAAATTCGTCCTTTTTTTCTTTTTTACACGGTGGCCATTTTTGTCTTCTTCCTTCTCTGAGCAGAGCAGACACTGTGGATCTCTCTCTCACCGACTTTCCCTCTGCTGCTGCTGTTTTCGTTTCCGGGCGTCATTCCTCGTGGAAATTTCTAGCAGAGCTCTCTGTTCCTACATTTTTGAGGGTCCGTCGACCTATTACTGTTGACAAAATCTACTGCGCCCCACGCATCGATTTGCTTATGGTCCCCCGTATGGATGAAGAACCCCAAAGGGAGCAGATAGAAGCAGATTTCGTATGTGTTCCTACGTTTTAAGTCCGGCTTCGTCCTCTAAATTTAGTGGGTTTTTCTCGATTTTTCTTGGCATTGTTGGATTGGCGAAACGACGATGCCGACCCAGCCGAGATAATTGATATGTGACGCTGATGCGGCGCCAAATAAGCACCGCACGGACATAAAAACGAGCACCTAATGAGCGGGAAAGGGCGGGAGAGAATGAGATTGGAGGGTGAACTGCCGTCACCTAACCACCAGTGAGGATCTAATGAGAGTGACCTCGTCTGGCTTAGAGAACAACAGCCTCGGATAAAGAGAGGCAGTGGAGAGGGGGGTCCTGATTGCCGTATGACCACCAGCATTCATTAGATGTCCGGGGCTTTCATCTAAACCACAATGCTTCACCCTAATCTTTTTGAAGTGTCTAAGTACTTTGTATTCCAACGGTTAGGATAATTGCTTGTAGCTGCAAAACCAAGCGCTCCCTCTTCTCACCAGAAACGCTGGTCTTTCATTTTCCATGTTATTTTTCTTTCAGTAGATTAATTCGAGCCTTGAATTTTCAAAAATATGCGAATCAGCATATGTAAATGGGATATACCCTGATAGTACTATCAGGGACCATCGGGGACCACCATCTCGAAGCTGTACACGTCCCACTCCGGCGTGGGCTTGTCCGTGTATGCCACCGCCGGGGCCAAGTACTCGGGGGTTCCTGTGAGCATGGTCGTGATTGAAGCGTCGTTCTGGGGCAACCTCGCGAGCCCAAAGTCACCCAAGTAGGCATTGGAGTTGGAGTCCAGCATGACGTTGTTGGGCTTCACACCCCGGTGGACCACGGGGTTGCCGTATTGTTCATGGAGGTAGAGCAGCACCGAGGCCAGTCCAGTCAGGATCTTGTACCGGGTCTCCCGGCCGAGGGACTGCTTGCTGATAGAGCGGGCAAGGCGACGGTTGGCCTTGTATTGGTAGACAAGTAGAAGTTGTTCCCCCTCGTTCGTGGCACCAACCTTGGAGCTGTACTATGTTCTTGTGCCTCATCCTCCCAATTGTGCATATCTCTGCCATATACTCTCTTTCACCTGTTGATTATGAGGTTAAAAAATTACCCTAAAGCTACCTGACAGATAGTGAAATCGAGAACTTTTTCACAGAGGATCTTCACAGAATTCCTAAACATTACGGAAACAAACACAGTGTTGGAGCAAATCCCAATTGTGCAATGAACTTTTAGGCTCCTAGCAATTAGCAATTAGCAATGAATATGAACGTAGGCGAACTATAGAATTGCTCCAGCACTGTGTTTGTTTTCGTAATGTTTAGATCTTATCAGCAGGACCATTTTCAAGAAAAATGTGCTACAAGGACATGATACAAGTACAGAAACAGACCTTGTTTCGAGGTTGCCGAGATCTTTTTCACGGCTATTTCGACCAGAGGATTTGCGATCACCCCTTTGTAAACGCTTCCGAAGCTGCCGGTGCCAAGCAGGTTCTCCTTTTTCTGAAGTTGCGAGTGCCCTTCGTTAGCTCCTTGTAGGTGAACATCTTTGGAACGTTTGCAGCCTGCCTCGATTGGTATTCTATGTCAGTGTCCTTCTTGTTTCTCTTCCTCGTTGCTTTCTCAACGAGTAGGTAGATGCATATCACGATGGACAACACCGTCATCACGCTTGGCACGACCAGAATCAGTACGGTTTTGATCCTGTCGTCTCTCTTGAGCCGCTCCTCCAGAGATAAAGGAAAAGAGCTGAATGCCCAGTTAATGACCTGGTGGCTTTCGGGAAGAGGACCAGTAGATCCCGAAAGGCCCAAGTAAACGAGACTAGGGACGGCTTCCGATATTCTGATTGAATGATTGAGAACACTTACTAGCCAATTCCCACAATATGCCGCTGAGATTTCGAGTCTATGTTTATGACTCTGCGACATCGGACGAGGAAACGTCAGGTGAATATATGTGGGTGATTTTTCAAAATAAATTTGTAGGTTTCTAAAGCTAAACATCGACGATTTACGCTTTTCACATTTAAATATGAATTGCAAGATGGGATTGAAAATTTATTTACACATTCATCAGTTTCAAATTCATGTCAAGTTTTTTTAGAGGAAAGTTATAAGTATATTTTAACTTTTTGATCTACTTACTATGAGATTAAATTTACAATCGATATTAATTACTTTCTTCATAACAAGATTTTTTTTTGGGTCAGACATAATAGGAGTTGAATAGCAAGAGATTTCATGTTTTTTTCTTTATGTGTTTATCTGTTGTTAATATTTAAATACAATCTAAATATAAATATGTGCGATATTTCATCATGCTTTTAACAAAGTAACCTTTTTCATATTTTGATCAATTTTTGTTTTCCATTTGTTTTATCAAGAGCGGCCAAATAATTAAATTGAATTTTAATTTTTGACTTTGAAATATAGTTTCACTCATATTATTCAAAAAAAAAAGGCAAGTAAATGTGTATTCATAAACTACCATATATATAAATTTCTTGTGAACGAAAATATGAGACCCTAAATTAAAATTTCTTTCACAGGAAAAAATTAAAATTGCCAACATTAGGCAAAATGACAATAAGATATGGAAAATTGATATCTTGATGGGTTTAATGGAGCATTTGTATTGTGTAATTAATGTGAAAGATGATAGAAATAAATGCAGCTTTGTGGATTAACCAAAGTAACAATAAGAAGAGAGGATGGTATTTTGGTCTGTAATTGAAAAAAAGAGTGTCTTAGCTAAAATAGGGGTGGAAGTAGCCGCCGCCCTAGTTTTTTTTCACTAAAAAGATATAAAAGTCTCAACGGAAACTCTGGTCTTTCATTTTGCATATTATATATATTTCTTTTGTCAGATTAACTTGGGCCTTGAATTTCAAAAATATACGAATCAAAATCTGTAAAACTTTACTGGGTCTTCTTCTTTGTATGCTCCATTTACCTCCAGGAACGGGAGGCGTCATGCATGACCTGAACCACTCCAGCTCGGTTTCATTTTGGTCAAACCATGTACAACTGTCGTTTCCCTAGTTCTTGTAAGATAGGAATATTCACAGAGGAACGTAAATACAGCACAGCTAGCTTCAAACAGTATCCATTGTGCATAACATTGTAGGCATAATACGAGTAAAACTCATTCCTGGATGACTCCGATGTGAATTGGGTGGAATTTTCAGCAATCTTCAACTCTCAAGGCCATCATCGCAGCTCTGGCATCTCCTCTTCATGCTCGAGTTCTATCTCCTGCAGCGAATGGAGCCGTGAGAGGCTGAAGGCGGACTTGGTCCTGGAGGAGACGGTGGACTTGGTCCCGGAGGAGAAGCCAATGGTGGCTAAGCCCGAGAATGAGACCGGCACACAGAACGCGCTGGGCCGGGACGTTGGCAACTCCATCAGTGGCTCGTTAGGGTTTTGGAAAATCTGGACCACCTTCCGCATCCTCGGCCTGCACGCAGCGTTTGGGTGCAGGCAAGCAAGGCCCACTATCAGTGCTCTCTTCGCTTGCTCCTCCTCAAATTGGCCTTCCATTTGCGCATCCACACACTCCAGGAGCGAGCCTCCTCCGTAGAGACTCCACACCTGATCCACCAAGCTGTCCTCTTCTGTGATCCCCACGGATCTCCTCCCACACACAACCTCCAGGGCCACCATCCCGAAGCTGTATACGTCCGACTCTGGCGTGGCCTTCCTTGTGTATGTCATCTCCGGGGACAGGTACCCAAGGGTGCCTGCAAGCATGGTTGTGACCGAGGTGTTGTTCTGGAGCAGCCTCGCGAGCCCAAAGTCACCCAAGTAGGCATTGTAGTTGGAGTCCAGCATTACGTTATTGGGCTTGACGTCCCGGTGGACCACAGGATTCCCGCATTCTTCATGGAGGTAGAGCAGCGCCGAGGCTAGGCCAGTCAGGATCTCATACCGGTTCTCCCAGCTGAGGGGCTGCTTGCCGATATAGTGGTCGAGGCTACCATTGGCCATGTATGGGTAGACTAGTAGAAGTTGTTCCCCCTCGTGGCACCAACCTTGGAGCTGTACTATGTTCTTGTGCCTCATCCTGCCAATCGTGCATAGCTCTGCCAAATACTCTCTTTCACCTGTTGAATTTGAGGTTGAAAAATGGCCCTAAAGTTAATTGACAGGTAGTGAAAATGAGAACTTCTACATAGGATCTTCGCAGTTGTGGCTTCCGTAATGGTTAGATCTTATCAGCAGGACCTTCTTCATGGAAAATGTGGTAAAAGGATATGATACAAAATAAAGAAACAGACCTTGTGTCGAGGTTGCCGAGATTTTCTTCACGGCTATTTCAAGCGGAGGATCTAAGATTGCCCCTTTGTAAACGCTTCCGAAACCGCCGGTGCCGAGCAGGTTCTCCTGGCTGAAGTTGTGAGTGGCCTTCG
This sequence comes from Psidium guajava, assembly GCA_016432845.1. Taxonomy (NCBI): domain Eukaryota; kingdom Viridiplantae; phylum Streptophyta; class Magnoliopsida; order Myrtales; family Myrtaceae; genus Psidium; species Psidium guajava. The sequence goes on from CM028229.1 coordinate 13,050,588, forward strand.
CTAGCTCCTTGTAGGTGAACATCTTTGGAACATTCGCAGCCAACCTCGATTGGCTTCCTATGTCAGCGTCTTTCTTGTTTCTCTCCCTCGATGCTTTCTTAACGAGTAGGTAGACGAATATCACGAGGAACAATAACGTCATCATGCTAGGCACGGCCAGAAGCAGTATTTTTTTGATCCTATTGTCTCTCTTCAGCCGCTCCTCCAAAGATACAGGAAAAGAGGTGAACGCCCAGTTAATGACCTGGTGGCTTTCGGGAAGAGGACCAGTAGATCCTGAGAAGCCCACGTACACGAGACTAGGGACGGTTTTTGACATTTTGATTGAATGACTGAGAACGCTTTTTGGTGAATTCCCGGAATATGCCGCTGAGATTTGGAGCTTATGTTTATAGCCATCATAGTCAATTCTGAATGTGATGTCCCTTCCACTTTTGAGGTTCACTCCTATGCTGTCTAGGCTCTTGGCATCGACTGGGTCAATAGTGCTTGTCGTGTCTATGCCTACATGGTTGCCGTCGATATCGAACTCGTTCATGCAAGTGTCCAGCTCCACAGCTAGTTGTTGAAGAACGCCGTCTATATATTCAGTCGAGGAGAAACTGTTATCCAATTAGCACTCAATAGCAAAGTACTAGGATTTCGCATTCATCTAACAAAAAGAACACGTTGAAGTACCTTGAGTGGACCGATCAAGAATCCCCATGTACGAGCCGTAACTGTTCGGCGGTGAGGAACTATTGTCCTGTGCGAAAAGAAAAGCCATCCCGTCGCCGGTGACCTTGGAATTTGGCAACGTGGTGATCCTGACGGTGAACGTGGTGGAGATCATGGCGGTCCAAGCAACCACCGGTCGGGAATAAAGAACCCGCCCTACCTGGTTTGTCGAATTCGTCGAATTTGCCAGCTTTGCCAGCTCTGCCAGCTCCGGTGTGATGTTCAAATACCCATCTCCCGAGCTCGAGGAGCCCGTGCAGATGAGCTCTTCACTAGCGCAAGAGCCAGCGTCGAAAGAAGGGAAAAAGAAATTTATGGGTTCAAGACTTGAAGATGAAGAACAAGCTTCTTGAGAACTGAGGAAGAGCGAGACTAGGATCAGAAGCAATAACATGGCTTGGACACGACTGACCCTGCAACACCAGATGAGGCATCATTGGTTGGTGCATGTATAGTACAGTTCATAAGTTGCTTCCTAAGTTGTTGTGTTGGGTTGTGACACGTGTCAAGAGATGGCGGCGCAATTGAAGTTACGATGGTGCCTAGACTTAATCATAGAACCATCTTTCCTTCCTCAGTCCAAAATTCCAATTTCCCCGACTCCTGTCCACCTAGAACAACCTCCGACCGCCGTCTCTCTCTCCATGGCCTCTGCTGCCCTTCACCCTATTTTGGTCTGCTCCTCTCTCTCACCTCACGCGAGACCTGGCACGACCTTCGACAATGTCTGTGAGGTTGCCCTAATGGCGAACTTGATCTTGAAGACACCTCACTTCCCATGTAATTAGAAATTTAGGGTCGAGGACTTGAAAACACTAATTGTTTAACTAATGCCCTTTCAATTCCTAACTTAATTGGTTAGTTACCTAAATAATTCAGGCAATCTTTAACCATTTTTATCAACCTATGCCATTATATGATGTCCATGCATGAGTGATCATGCCCATATATGAAAAGAAAGAGAGGGCTCAATCCCACCTCAGGGAACCTAATCTATGAAAGGATGGACCGACAAAATACATCGAACACGCGATAAAAACAGAAAAATTTTAGAGTGCAGGAAAGCAATGCAATCAAGGGAAAGTGGACAATCACCATCAATGTAATAAAAGTGAAGTGTAGGAAAGTAGACTTAATGAAGCACCAAGTATAGAATACACATGGCCACATTATTAAGCACCAAGACAGCAACCCTGTAAGCTAAGTTCAAAATGGAGCTCAATTTCTTACCTAAAAGATCAATTTATTTGAACCTATGCTATATCAAAAGTAACTACTTAAACCCTTAAACTAAAAAGTATGTTATCCAACTGAAACTAAGCTAAATCTACTACTAAGATTTAACAACCGTTTCGAGGCTAGTAATAAACCAAGCCCCTATTTACTAGAAAAAGATTAGGCCTGAACTCCCCAGTTGAACAAGTCCAAAGTTTTCAAAAAATCTCACTTAAGCCACACCGACACCAAACCTATTTTCCTCGCCCTTTTGTTCTCATCGTCTACCACGCTCACTTCCTATTGACCGTTTCAGGACTCGAACTCACTCCCAGACTCTCAAATAAGAAATCAACGCAACCAGATCATTCAGATCCGAAACGAGCATGAACTGAAGAAACCGAGTCTTGGGGGTTTCGCTCAGAATAGGGGAAGGCAGGGGGTCCAACATTATCTTGTCAAGGAGGAAACTTCAAAACACGCACGAGTTGCTTCGTTTCTTCACAACCGAAAAGCAGGGGGGCAAAACAGGGCTTCTTGTGATAGCTGGACTGGCGATGACGAAACGCTGATCCTACGACGGCGAGGATGTGCAACGAAAAGGGCAGAGATGGGTCAGAAAGAAACCTCGAAGGAGCGACTTCTGGACGCCCAAAAAAGCTCGCAAGTCTCCTCAGCCCATGTTCTCTGTTCTTGCTCTCTTTCAATGAGTGAACCACGTTGGTGGCCGGTAATGGTGGAAAAACCGTGCTCGCCTTCTCCGGGAACCAACGGGCGGCGACCAAGACCTTTGTAGATAAAAAGAGGCCTCCCCCTTTTTGAAACCTCAAAGTGCTCCACTAATCAAAGGAAGCTCCTTTTTTTGCCTCGTGCCTCACATGGGGACGCAAGAAAACCTTCAATAATAAAAGAGACGCCTGTTTATCTGAGTGCTGTCGCTCCCGAGGAATTTGGTGCTGTTCCCATTGACCCCGGAATCAATTTCCTCGTCAATGCAGAAAAAATATCTGCATAAGCTTGGACTATAATAAGAATCTCAAGCGACACAATTTTTCTTTTCTTTTTTCTCATTTGGCAGAAGACACGATTTGTCCAAAGAATTCCAGGTCAAATATTGAATTCCCTAAAACCATAAACCCCCAGCCCCAAATTACTTCGCTTCTTCTTTCTCTCCATATGTGATATGCCGTTTCTTCTTTTCCTTGGTTTCTTCCTTTGCCATGTTTCTTCGTTTTCAACTAATCTTTGATTCGCTAAAATGAAAATATTGGTCTTCTGCGTATCTTTCCATTGCAGCTTCGTCTGCATAGGTTTCTTCTTTTTCGTTTGTTTGCTTGCTATATTTATTCACTGTAGCTGGCCCTTCGTTCGTCCGAGGGGTGGCATTTGCAACTTGTTGAAGCAACAGTTCATGGAATTTCACATTGGTCTCCGCGATGACAATGATAGTAAAAGGAGTATTTTTATTTTATGGTGTTGATTTGCTGTTTTGATTGGACTTTAAGGTGCAGTCTGTCTCCTTTTGTGTGGATTGATGAAGATAAGTGGCAATTTTCTATTGGCAAATGGTATCTGAACGTGCAATTCTTATTGGATTTGCCGCTCCCGTCGGTGGTGGTTCTCTGTCTTGTAATTTTTTTAAAGGAAAAATACCATAAAAAATCCTAAACCATGCTCACCGTCACAAATTTATCGTGAACTTTTTTTATGATATAAAAAACCCCCCAACTATGCTCATTGTGACATATTTACCTTAAATTTTTTTATTGTGACACTAAAAACCCCAAACTTATATCATTTTGACATATTTACCTTCTACTTAAAATTAGTACTTAAAAATATACTGTAAATCCAAGTGGTACCGTGCCATATTTAAAAACGTTGAAAAAAATGAAAACCTAAAGTTACTATTCATGCCATTCAGTGTTGAAAAAAATGAATAGTGTCTTCAAATTTTTATTTTTTTTTATCAAAGGGAATGGTTTTTCATTGAGCAGGCAGTGGATGGACGAATGATGAATAGTGACTTTAAATTTTCATTTTTTAAAAATATTTTTCTGTTACATTAAAAAGTTTAGGGAAAATGTGTCACAATGAGCATATTTTGGGATTTTTTATGTCGCCAAAAAAAAATTCAGGATAAATTTGTCGCAATGAGCATAGTTTAGGATTTTTTGAGGTATTTACCCTTTTTTTAATGCTTTTCTTTTGTGTTTTGTCGTTTGCAGCCATCCACTGAATGTAATACGTGGGAACAAATCCGACATCTTACAAAAAAAAAAATCTGTTTTTGTTTTGCATTTTTCTGGTGCGTAAAAACATATTGACGATATTTTTGCTTCAATTTTGCACCGGATAAAGGATGTGAAGAAGTGAAGTGTTCCATTTTGTATGGAAACTTACTGAAGAAAACAATTCTATTGTCACAGTAATGAAAGGAATTAAGGAACTTTGATATATATATATATATATATATATATATATATATAATTTGATTAACTAGTTCTTTTAATTTTCTACAATATTCTTGAACGGCCTATTTACTTTTTATTTTGGAATTCTCAAAATATATTCTCACAGTCTAAAGTCGAATAGTGTGTACCATTTTTTATCCATAGAATTCTTCTTATAGTAATTCTCAGACCTTCTTCACATTCATCGCTTCAATTATACTTGAAAATACAATTTTGCAAGAGTGCTTGCCGAATGACACATAATGCCCTTGCATCTTTTTATTATTGATCCTTCGGAATGGTTGCAATATCTTGACGATGTCTCATAAATTTTGGGGTATCAAAAACGTAGTCATTTCCAATTCCTATTTTCGATGAGTAGAGTTCATGATTATTGATGATGGATGACATTACCCCCTAGTGAAAGAGAGAGAGAGAGAGCGCGCGCGAAGCTTCTTGTAGAGGAGACTTCCCCCCGTAAAAATTCCTCCATTTTTTTCTTCTTCACATGGTGGCCATTGTTGACACCTAAATTTTTATTTTTTGATTTTCATTGCACAAAAATTGAGAATTAATTCTCACAAAAAATATTTCCTCTGCATCGCATTTTTATTTATTTATTTATTTACATTGCATTTTGGGTCGATGGCAAGGAGTCGAGCTAAAATTACAACGGGAGATTTGTCTTGGAATTATAGGAAATCTTGCTTGCCACAACGTTCTCATGAGGAGTATAGTTTCTACCAAAGGGCTCATTGATGCAATTGTGGATCAACTGTTTTTGGACGATACACAATGTTTGTGTGAAGCTTGCCAATTTTTGACCTTGGCTATTCAAGGCAATGGAAGCATTATCTGGGCAGAGTCTTTGCGGTTTGACCATGTTATTCGTCGTCGTGTTTGGAATGCAGAGAACACCTTGATCCACTGCTTAGATCCACTGATTAGAGAAAAGAGTGTTGGGCTACTTTTAACGATCTCAGAAAGTCAACAGGTTGCGTCAATTCTTCTTCCTTGTTTGATTGATATTGGTCTGCCAAGTGTCCTCTTCAATATCCTGGCTTATGAGATGTGCTAATTAACAAGTAAAAAAAAATCCCGAAAAGATACTGTCGGGACCTAAAAAAATCAGTTTCCCAATTTTTAAAGTTAATGGATTACCAGGTTAATTAAATTGAATTAACTAGCCTAGCTCGAACTCTCCCAAGTTCTACCAAATCGTGACTTAGGTTCAATTTCATCAAATGAAGGATTTATCTTGGAGTCGCCACTAATCATTTTGGGTAGGTTGATTAGACACCTACAAAAAGCATCGGGAGAAATACTTTATTTCTACGAACCATACATTAATGAGTTCGGGGAATTGGTTACACTAATATTTCTACTAGCGCCCTTTCGATACCAATTTCATGAAAATGTTCAACTTGGCAATTTTGATGAATTTTCACTTGAGATTCAAAGGTGCAATTTTTTTATTTTCTTTTTATGACAAGGTAAGGAACTAAATTATATGCAATGCATACGGTTTAATCTAAATATTTACAAGATAAATTACGCGTGCAATTATCTACATGATGTGAAAAATGTGCAACAAAAGCAAACCCTTTTTTTTATTTTTTAAAGAAAATATTACAACGTGCAATAAAAATCTCAAAAATTGGATATGCAATTTATTCCAAAGAAATGCAATATGTCCAACAAGGTATAATCGAAATTCAAATCAATCTATTTAGGCAACACAATTTCGAATATTCTAAATGATTAGAATCGTTACCTGACTTGACGGATTTGATTATCGAACTCGAACCTCGGATTTCCTCGTGGATCAAGATTGCGGATCGCGGCTCGAACGACAGGGATGGACTCGCGGATTGTATTGGTCGATGAAGATGGTAACTCCGAGCTTCGAACTTTCGTTTCCCTCAATTCTCTCTTCTAAAAGAATTCTCTCTTTTTTTTTGTTTTCTTTTTCTTTCTAAATTTTCTTCTCTCCCAAAATCTCTCCTCAAGTTTTCTTCAATCTCCAGAGTCTTCCTAATTTCTCTCTAATCTCTCCAAAAGTCCCTCCTTCAAGGCTTTCATTCTTCCTCCTTTTATAGCCTACTCCCCCATCTTCCTTTCTCTATCTTCATCTATCATTCTAATTTTTCCACTAACTTCATCTTCCCTTCTAATTCCACCATTCTCCATTCTTTATCTCCATCTTCCCTTCTAATTCACCATCTTCTATTCTAATCTTTCCATCTCCCATTCTAATTCTTCATCTTCACTTCTAATTCTACCATCTTCCATTCTCCATCTTTCCTTCTAATTTCTCCATCTTCCCTTCTATATCTCTTCTTCTCCATCTTCCCTTCTATATCTCCCCTTCTCCATCTTCCTTTCTAATTTCTCCACTATCCCTAAAATTTTATGTATTTGCAATTCAGCCCCTGAAGTTTTATGTATTTGCAATTCAGTCCCTGAAGTTTTATGTATTTGCAATTCAGTCCCTGTGGAAAAATTTCTTTTAAGTTCAAAACTTCATAAGCCTTTCGGCACACCTCCCTCACGCACAATCCAATCGTTTGTCAATTTAAGCTCAAATCCTCCGTCGTTAGCCATAATAAAAGGCATGACCGACAAAAAATTAAATATGCAATGCATGAAAAAATTAATTTTTGGTGAGAACAAATTCTCATTTTTTTATGTACTTAAGTGAATGAATTTTAAAAAGTCAAAATTTAGGTGTCAACAGATACCCTGTGCTCGATGTAATTCTCCAAGCAATTGAGTGTTGACACCTAATTTTTATTCATCTTTTCTCTTTTAAAATTAATAGAAAATCCACAAAAATTCATAAAATTAAAAAATCAACTTTGGAGACCTTGGCCAAGCATAGAGAACCAATTTTGGCCAAAAAATAATTTGTCTTATTTTTAATATTTTCGAAAAATACAAAAATACATAATAAAAAATTTGGAAAAAAAAACATTTGAGGCCACAAAAATACATAAAAATAGTCAATATTTTTCTTTTAAATCCATTTTCATGTTGGCCATTTCAAATTTAAAAAATCCAATTCGGGGTCATGTATTCCTTCACGAGAATAATCTCGAATCGGGCTTAAAAAATTCAATTTGAGTCAATTTATTTTCATTTTTCACTTTTAGGAGTTGTAACATTGTTCTCTAATAGTCTAAATTTCTATGATTGGTAGTAGTGCAGTTAAGTCTTCCTGTTAACTCCATCCATCCTGATTTATGGAAAATACTTACGTGACTTTTTTATTATTTTTTTTATCACACATGATGTTGATGTCACTAAAGATAAAATATAAGACTTAAATGAGATCGTTTTGATCAGGATCTAATTCTTTTTAACCTAAATTTTAAACACAAGGTTAAATTTTCGAAAAAAGAACACAAAAAAGAAGGAAGAAAAAAACTACGCAAGAACCTATGGGCCCTTTCCGTTATCAGGGCCAAAGAGGGCTAGCGATCAAGATCTGGGTGAGGGTCACAAAAAATTATCCCACCATCATTGGCCATTTCCGGCGATGGTGGGGTGATAGCAGCGAGGACTAGCATTTCAACTAGTTTTTTCTATTGTACTCTTTTTGGCCTTGTTATTTTTTAAATCTAATGTAACTCAAACTTGGGTTTAAAAAGAGGAGCTAAAACCACAAAAAAACTCTAACCTAGTTTACGATTTTTGGTGGTCAAAACAACTATTTTGGGCAAATTTATCACAAATGTACCGGTTTAAAGCTTTTGATGGTTGAAAAAGTAGTTTGTGGTAAAATTGTCATAAGTGTAATGGTTTGGGATTTTTGTGGCAAAAAAATAATTTAGGATAAATTTGTTACAAGCGTACCAGTTTGAAAATTTTTGTGGTATTAACCCAAAAGAAAAATTTTGACCAAAACAATGCCATTTTAGCTTTATGTTTCATGTTTTAGTGACGTTGACGCTACATTGAAAAAAGAAAATAATAATCAGTATTTTATTATAGCCAAATATGACGAGTTAGCAAAAATACTTAATTGTATCAATTTAACAAGATTTATGACCTGATTATACTTTTTTAAAATTTAGGATTTAAGTATACTTTTGAGATGAGTTTTAAGATTTATAGTGCACTTATCCCTTTAAAAAATAAAGAAGAAAAAATTGTAATAGAGTAAAAAAAGTGATGATGGGAATCAAACTTAGAACCTCTTGGATCTTGATAGGGTGTACAAGCATTAGGTCAATCCTTTTGATAATTTAGATAAAGGAAAAGTGGATCATACGTATGATGTTCTAATTGAATAGGTTATGTCGCTTCTCCTGATCTCGAATTCTTGGTCCGGCGTTCCTTGGAGTAATTTGGTAACAAATCTTTGGGTTCATATTGAGATTTGAATTTAGCTTCGACCCAATTTTATCTCTCAACTGTTTTTGGCAAGCTCGGATGTTGCTAGTCTTTTATGTTCGAAAAAACATGATCATCTCTAGATAAATATAATGCAAGCACATTTAGTAACTACAAATGTTAATTAGGTCGGTCTTAGAGGATAATGCATAGATCCACCATAAGCTTTTTTTTTTTTTATCTCCATAGAACTCTCGAATATCGAAACTTAAAACATAAGAGAGAGTTATCGGGTTCAATTTCTTTTTCACATTTCGACTCGCTCTTGAAGCGGATGATTTTCTTTTCATGGACATAGAAAAGATCCCGGTCTTGCGATTTTTAGTATCCGCGCACCTGTCACCATAAATAGGCAAAAAGCTTAACGATCAAAGACTAGGATAAGCCAAAACAATCAATATTTCATGAGATCCATGCACACGCATGAGAAATGTAAGAATTTAAGGAGACTTACATTGGAATCGTCGGACTGGCCATCGCCTTCGGCACCGTAATTCAACACATCGAAGACACCGAGGTCATCTCCACATGCACTGCGAGCTCCCAGCCCCGTCGAGCCAACACATAAAATCATGACACTAGCCGAGAATCCCCGCCAAAATGAGAAATATTCACTTAGCAAAATGCAATAAAAAGCGGGTGAAGATGGGGTTGAGGATTGAGAGAGGAGAGGCACAAAAGTGGGTCTCGCCATCATAATAATGAAGAAGAATGTTGCATATAAAAGGGTTGAGCGAATCGGTAAAATAATTGGAAAGAAGAAAAGGAAATCGAAATATGGTTCGATTCGAATATCGAAATCTACATCCACCGGGAGAGTAGCACGAAATTTCACTATAAAAACAAACGATACAATGAGATTATAATTACTCGAGCACTCAAATACACTTTCGATATTTTTCAGCCCTCAATTACACCCAATAACTCACACAATGTTTAGTCTCTCATAATTTCTAGTGAAATTTCACCCGAGAAATTTTACAAATTCTACTCATAAGAATTTAACTAGCTAAATTACTAAAGGGTATAATTAAAACAAGTAAACCCTCACGAGAAGAACTCACCCTTCTCTCAGCCACCGAGTTTGGCGCCCTTACTATGCTCAGACAACTTTTCTATTTATGACCAAGAGAACCCTCCATCATCATTGTCCTGGACGTGCCTTTAATGCAAGGAACAAAAGTCCAAAAAAGAAGAGACCGACATCTTTCGGACGTCCATGTTTCATGCGGCTTCTTTTTTCCCCCCTTGGCATGAGGAAGTCACCATTCTTAAGCAGAAGAAGACAATCAAAGCCCACATGCATATTCTTCTTTTATCTGTTCCTCTTGCCGCTGAATTGATGAGGCTTCCATGTTTGACAAAATTGTGCAGCTTCTTGTGGGCCCTATTAAAATGATAAGGGTCTCCATAATTAATTAGCAAATTGTGGAAGTCCTTCTTTTCCACCTGAAGAAGTCTATGCATGTTTTCCTCATCTAATGGGAAGCATGGGCAGCATGATAAATCATGCACGCCGATTTTTCACATGGTCGAGTGTCCACACAATACATCGAGTTGGGTTTCGTTCGGGCTCAAACTCGAGCCATTTTTTAACAAAGAAAATAAGAGATTTTTAGACTTCCGAACATACAATTCTTCCTCTATAGATTTTTTTGAGACTTGTCCTAGAATATAAACAGGAAAATGAACCATGGAAGGCAATATTTACAGCTTCTCAAAAGGTAATATGGTCTAACAAGATGTGTCAAAGAAGCAATCACTATACATCAATAAGAAATTTATCATATATATATATCGTTCAAAAAAAAAAACCTTCATTTACCGATCCGCTCATTTCGGAACTTAATTCTATACCTTACAGCATGATGGTTTCAGAGGATCCATCTAAAGAGAATAAGTGGTCTTAAAACAAAAAAGTTGATGTCGTAGGTTTCAAAACTTCAAATCTGACGTAGCGTGATTATCTAAAAATTTTATTATTCACATTGGATCTGTCATCACTTTCGGGTGCCTTGGTATCCAACGTGAGCCCAGTCCAAAAGGGAGACAGCTTTCATAGTTGAAAATGAAGATTTTGTGCTTAACCTTTGTGGTTAGCTCATTTTTTTGCTAGTAAATCAAAGAAGCAAAACGAATGTAGAGTCAAGAGAAAGGACAGTATTTATTTGTGCTTTTAAATGCCTTCACCATGTTTGAAAAGGATATGGCATAAGAGTGGATGGAGATATATTTTACCACAGTCAGATCGCATTATGTAAGTAGCCACTCACAATCTGATATGCTTCCATCTAGGACAAATGTCAATGCATGAAATTCTCCCTAACCCTTTTATTTTTCTTTCATTAACTACTGAAAATTTAATTGCCCATTTGTTACAAGAATATTTCCTGCCAAATCCTCTTTACTTTTTACGAGTATTAATTTGGTTGACTTTATTTTTCTACATATAATTCTTCATTGCAAGAATGAATAGGATGGGCCTTGAATCTTTCTTTCCTCGTTTTGACAATTAGTGAAAGTCCACTTATCAATCCACGCATTAATTACTCCACATTAACTCCATATAATCCCTTTTTTTTTTTACTTCTTTCTTTTTTTCGTTTGACTATTTATAGTTGTTGTGGTTCTTTGTATATAAAATTAGAGTTGCCGTGAGGGCGAGTGTCAACAAACAAAAAGCGATTTAAGCTCTTTGTAAGTTTTTATGCGGCTTATTTCCACCCCTCTTGGTTAAGTCACTCCTTTTTTTGTCAATTAACTTACAAAAATACCCGTCTCTCTTCAATGTATTGTTTCTTTCTTTATCAGGCTAATACACAAAACTGCGATTATTTCTCTTTTCCCTCTTAAATGATCAATTTCTTAATATAAATGTCAAATTCACCCAATAAAATATCATCTTATAATGCATCATGTTATCAATTTGCCTAGAGAAGGCCATTATTTTTAATTTATGAACTTATTTTTTAATTTCATAGTTACATAAAGGGTAAGAAAATTCTCCTTATAACAGCTTATGAATACACATTTAACTGCATTTTTTTTTTACAAAATAGTTTGATGGAAACTTCATTTCAAAGTTAAAAACTAAAATTCGATCTAATTATCTAGTAAATTTTGACATTGTGGGTGATTTTTTTTAGAATAAATTTTTCGGTTTATAAAGTTAAACATCGATGATTTGTGCCTTACCCAAAAAAAAACATCGATGATTTGTGCCTTTTACATTTTAATATGAATACAAGTTGGGGTTGAAAATTTATTTACACATTCGTGACTTTCAAATTCACGTCAAGGTTTTTTAGAGGAAAATTATAAGTATATTTTAACGTTTTGATCTATTTGCTATGAGATTGAATCTACAATCAATATTAATTACTTTCTTCGTAACAGGAGTTTTTTTTTATTTGGTCAAACATAACATGAGTTGAATAGTTTCATGCTTTTTTTCTTTACGTGTTTATCCTTCGTTAATATTTAAATACAATCTAAATATAAATATGTGCGATATTTCATCATGTTTTTAACAAAGTAACCTTTTTCATTTTTTGACCAATTTTTGTTTTCCATTTTTTTTATCAAGATTGGCTAAATAATAAAATTGAATTTTAATTTTTGACTTTGAAATGTAGTTTCTCTCATGCTATTTGGAAAAAAAAAGGCAAGTAATTGTGTGTTCATAAACTGCCATATATATATAAATTTCTTGTGAAGGAAACTATGAGATCATAAATTAAAATTGCTTTGACAAAAAAAATTTAAAATTGCCAACATTTTCTAGGTAAAATGACAACAAGACATGGAAAATTGATATCTTGATGGGTTTAATGGAGCATTTGTATTGTGTAATTAATGTGAAAGATGATAGAAATAAAGGCAGCTTTGTGGATTGACCAAAGTAACAGTAAATTGAAGAAGAGAGGATGGTATTTTTTTTTTTTTTTGGTAAGAAAGAAGAGAGGATGGTATTTTGGTCTGTTGTTTGGAAAAAAAGAGTGTCATAGCTAAAATAGGGGTGCAAGTAGCCACCGCCCTAGTTTTTTTTTTTTTTTGTACTAAAAAGATATAAAAAGTCTCAACAGAATCGCAGGTCTTTCACTTTCCATATTATATTTCTTTCGTCAGATTAACGTGAGCCTTGAATTTCAAAAATATACGAATCAAAATATGTAAAACGTTCCTGGGTCTTCTTCTTTCTATGATTCATTTAACTCCAGGAACGAGAGGCATCATCCATGACCTGAACCAATCCAGCACGGTTTCATTTTGGTCAAACCATATACAACTATCGTTTCCCTAGTTCTTGTAAGAAAGCAATATTCATAGAGGAACGTAAATACAGCACGGCTAGCTTCAAAGAGTATCCATTCTGCACAACATTGTAGGCATAATACGAGTAAAACTCATTCCTGGATGACTCCGATGTGAATTGGGGGAATTTTCGGCAATCTTCGACTCTCGAGGCCATCATCGTGGCTCTGCCATCTCCTCTTCATGCTCGAGTTCTATCTCGTGCAGCGAACGGAGCCGTGAGAGGGGGAAGGCAGGCTTGGTCCCGGAGGAGATGGTGGACTTGGTCCCGGAGGCGAAGCCAATGGTGGCTAGGCCCGAGAATGAGACCGGCACACAGAACGCATTGGGCCGGGACGTGGGCAACTCCACCAGTGGCTCGTTCGGGTTCAGGAAAATCTGGACCACCTTCCGCATCCTCGGCCTGCACGCAGCGTTCGGGTGCAGGGAAGCAAGGCCCGCTATCAGTGCTCTCTTCGCTTGCTCCTCCTCAAATTGGCCTTCCATTTGCGCATCCACACACTCCAGGAGTGAGCCTCCTCCGTAGAGACTCCACACATGATCCACCAAGCCGTCCTCTTCTGTGATCCCCTCGGATCTCCTCCCACATACCACCTCCAGGACCACTATCCCGAAGCTGTACACGTCCGACTCTGGCGTGGCCTTCCCTGTGTATGTCACCTCCGGGGCCAGGTACCCGAGGGTGCCTGCGAGCATGGTTGTGACTGAGGATTCATTCTGGAGCAGCCTCGCGAGCCCAAAGTCACCCAAGTAGGCATTGTAGTTGGAGTCCAGCATGACGTTATTGGGCTTGACGTCCCGATGGACCACAGGGTTCCCGCATTCTTCATGGAGGTAGAGCAGCGCCGAGGCTAGGCCAGTCAGGATCTTGTATCGGTTCTCCCAGCTGAGGGGCTGCTTACCGATATAGCGGTCAAGGCTACCGTTGGCCATGTATGGGTAGACTAGTAGAAGTTGTTCCCCCTCGTGGCACCAACCTTGGAGCTGTACTATGTTCTTGTGCCTTGTCCTCCCAATTGTGCATAGCTCAGCCATATACTCTTTTTCACCTGTTGAATTTGAAGTCAAAAAATCACCCTAAGGTCAATTGATAAATAGTGAAATTGAGAACTTCTACATATGATCTTCGCCATTGTGGCTTCCGTAATGTTTAGATCTTATAAACAGGACCCTGTTCAGGGAAAATGTGCTAAAAGGATATGACACATGCAAAGAAACAGACCTTGTTTCGAGGTTGCTGAGATCCTTTTCACAGCTATTTCGAGTGGAGGATCTGAGATCACCCCTTTGTAAACGCTTCCGAAACCACCAGTACCAAGCAGGTTCTCCTTGCTGAAGTTGTGAGTGGCCTTCGCTAGGTCCTTGTAGGTAAACATCTTTGGAAGATTCGCAGCCAGCCTCGATTGGCTTTCTATGTCAGCGTCCTCCTTGTTTCTCTCCCTCGATGCTTTCTTAAAGAGTAGGTGGACGAATATCGCGAGGAACAATACCGTCATCAAGCTAGGCACGACCACAATCAGTATTGTTTTGATCCTATTGTCTCTCTTGAGCCGCTCCTCCAAAGATATAGGAAAGGAGGTGAACGCCCAGTTAATGACCTGGTGGCTTTCGGGAAGAGGACCAGTAGATCCCGAGAAGCCCACATACACGAGACTAGGGACGGCTTCCGACATTCTGATCGAATAATTGAGAACACTCATTAGCGAATTCCCAAAATATGCCACTGAGATTTGGAGCTTATGTTTATAGCCATCATAGTCAATTCTGAATGTGATGTCCCTTCCACTTTTCAGGTTCACTCCTGTGCTGTTTAGGCTCTTGGCATCGACTGAGTCAGTAGTGCTTGTCGTGTCTATGCCTACATGGTTGTCGTCGATATCGAACTCATTCATGAAAGTGTCCAGCTCCACAGCTAGTTGTCGAAGAATGCCGTCTATATTCAGTCGAAGAGAAACTGTTATCCAATTAGCACTCCATAGCAAAGTACTAGGATTTCGAGTTCATCTAACACAAAGAACGTGTTGAAGTACCTTGAGTGGACCGATCAGTGGACCGATTAAGAATCCCCATGTACGAGCCAGAACTGTTCAGCGGTGAGGAGCTATTGTCCTGTGCGAAAAGGAAAGCCATCCCGTCTCCGGAGGCCACGGAATTTGGCAACGTGGTGATCCTAACAGTGAATGT
Source organism: Psidium guajava (assembly GCA_016432845.1). Lineage (NCBI taxonomy): Eukaryota > Viridiplantae > Streptophyta > Magnoliopsida > Myrtales > Myrtaceae > Psidium > Psidium guajava. The sequence goes on from CM028229.1 coordinate 13,065,866, forward strand.
GGTGGAGATCATGGCGGTCCAAGCAACCACCGGTTGGGAATAAAGAACCCGCCCTACCAGGTATGTCGAATTTGCCAGTTCCTTCAGATTCGGTGTGATGTTCAAATACCCATCTCGCGAGCTCGAGGAGCCCGTGCAGATGAGCTCTTCACCAGCGCAAGAGCCAGCGTTGAAAGAAGGGAAAAAGAAATTTGTAGGTTCAAGATTTGAAGATGAAGAATAAGCTTCCTGAGAACTGAGGAAGAGCGAGAGTAGGATCAGAAGCAAGAACATGGCTTGGACACGAGAGACCCTGCAACAACAGATGAGGCATCATTGGTTAGTGCATATATAGTATAGTTCATAGGTTGCTTCCTAAGCTGTTGTGTTGGGTTGTGACACGTGTCAAGAGATGGCCGAGTAGTTGAAGTTGCGACTGCGCCTTGACTTAATTATAGAAGGTTAAATATATATTTTAAAAAAGGACACAAAAGAGAGAGAAAAAAACCTAGGCCAGAGCCTACCTGCCCTCCGTGCTATCAATGCCCAACGGCCGTCTCAACCTTTAAGATTTAATTTCACTTTCATGATAAATTTTAATGCTTTTAATGCGCTTATCACTTTATAAAATAAAAGAGAGAAAGATGTGATAGAGTGAAAAAAAAAATGAAAAAATAAGGAGGGTCTTTGGAATTTTTCCTTTTTAATATGATGTCATATTATATTTGAATTTCATTTTGTGCATTTCTCCTTTCTTTTTTAATCTTGTTCTCAATAAGTTAGTTATTATAACTGTTATTTTCACTGGTGTCTGGAACTCGTGTTTTAAAATTTAATCGTCCTTTATCTTTGCCTAGGCAACTATTAATATATGAATAGAAATACCACATCGATGTCTGATTATTCAAATTGCATACAGGGTACGGTTGGCTAGAGACACTAAAACTCACGAATAAGAATGATTTACCGAGTAATGTCCAATCCCCTACAAAGATTTTTTTAATAATTCTACGAACTAACACTAAAATACAAGCATAGACAAAAAAAAAATGCAAAAATAAAAACCTATAATTCTAGCACTATCTGTTGCGAGCCTCTTAACAGGAATGCCCAAGATGTGGACGGATTTAACGATACTGCCGAGTTTGGAACCAATGGTCCTGAATTAGCGTGGGCCCTTCCAAACATTTACTTTGCTCGGCATTGGGAAACTACAATTGAAAGTAATCTATCCATAAAGTCCAATCTAAATAGGAGTTGCCACTAATCTATTGGGGCTGGGTAAGATCAAGTGAGGCGTGGGAAGATACCTCACTTCCTACGCAATTAGAGATCTAGGGTCAAGAACTTGAAAACACTAATTGTTTAACTAGTGCCCTTTCGATTTCCTAACTTGATTGGTTAGTTACCTAAATGATTCAGGCAATCTTTGACCATTTTTATCAACTTGTGCCACTATATGATGTCCATGCATGAGTGATCATGCCCATATATGAAAAGAAAGAGAGGGCTCAATCCCACCTCAGGGAACCTAATCTATGAAAGGATGGACCGACAAAATACATCGAACACGCGATAAAAACAGAAAACTTTTAAAGTGCAGGAAAGCAATGCAATCAAGGAAAAATGGACAATCACAACCAATGTAATAAAAGAGTGTAGGAAAGTAGACTTAATGAAGCACCAAGCATAGAATACACATGGCCACATTATTAAGCACCAAGACGGCAACCCTGTAAGCTAAGTTCAAAATGGAGTTCAATTTCTTACCTAAAAGATCAATTTATTTGAACCTAAGCTATATCGAAAGTAACGACTTTAATCCCTAAACTAAAAAGTATGTTATATCTACTACTAAGATTTAACAACCGTATCGAGGCTAGTAATAAACCAAGCCCCTATTTACTAGAAAAAGATTAGGCCTGAACTCCCCAGTTGAACAAGTCCAAATTTTTCAAAAAATCTCACTTAAGCCACACCGACACCAAACCTATTTCCCTCTCCCTTTTGTTCTCATCGTCTACCACGCTCACTTCCTATTGACCGTTTCAGGACTCGAACTCACTCCCAGACTCTCAAATAAGAAATCAACACAACCAGATCATTCAGATCCGAAACAAGCATGAACTGAAGAAACCGAGTCTTGGGCGTTTCGCTCAGAACAGGGGAAGGCAGGGGGTCCAACATTATCTTGTCAAGGAGGAAACTTCAAAACACGCACGAGTTGCTTCGTTTCTTCACAGCCGAAAAGCAGGGGGCAAAACAGGGCTTCTTGTGATAGCTGGACTGGCGATGACGAAACGCCGATCCTACGACGGCGAGGATGTGCAACGAAAAGGGCAGAGATGGGTCAGAAAGAACCCTCGAGGGAGCGACTTCTGGACGCCCAGAAAAGCTCGCACGTCTCCTCAGCCCATGTTCTCTGTTCTGGCTCTCTTTCAATGAGTGAACCACGTTGGTGGCCGGTAATGGTGGAAAAACCGTGCTCGCCTTCTCCGGGAACCAACGGGCGGCGACCAAGACCTTTGTAGATAAAAAGAGGCCTCCCCCTTTTTAAAACCTCAAAGCGCTCCACTAATCAAAGGAAGCTCCTTTTTTTGCCTCGTGCCTCACATGGGGACGCAAGAAAACCTTCAATAATAAAAGAGACGCCTGTTTATCTCAGTGCTGTCGCTCCTGAGGAATTTGGTGCTGTTCCCATTGACCCCGGAATCGCTTTCCTCGTCAATGCGGAAAAAATATCTGCATAAGCTTGGACTATAATAAGAATTCCAAGCGACACAATTTTTCTTTTCTTTTTTCTCGTTTGGCAGAAGACACGATTTGTCCAAAGAATTCCAGGTCAAATATTGAATTCCCTAAAACCATAAACCCCCAGCCCCAAATTACTTCGCTTCTTCTTTCTCTCCATATATGTTATATGCCGTTTCTTCTTTTCCTTGGTTTCTTCCTTTGCCATGTTTCTTTGTTTGCTATGTTCATTCACTGTAACTGACCTTTCGTTCATCCAAGATGTGGCCTTTGGAGCTTGGTGAAGCAACATTTTTTGGAATGCCACATCGGTCGCCGTGATGACAATGATGGTAAAAGGAGTATTTTTATTTGATTTGCCGTTTTGATTGGACTTTAAGGTGCAGTCTGGCTCCTTTTGTACGGATTGATGAAGATAAGTTGCAATTTTCTATTGGCAAGTGGTATATAAACGTGCATTTCTTATTCGATTTGCCGCTCCTGTTGGTGGTGGTCTCTATTTTGCAATTTTTTAATGCTTTTCTTTTGTGTTTTGTGATATATGTTTTGTCGTTTACAGCCATCCATTATATGTTTTTAGTGCTGTTTTAGAAATCCAAACAGGTGAAACACGTGGGAACAAATCTTACATCTTACAATTTTCATTTCTATTTTTGTTTCGTATTTTTCTGGTGCGTAGAAACATATTGACGATATTTTTGCTTCCATTTTGCATCGGGTGAACGATGTGAAGAAGTGAATTGTTCCATTTTGTATCGAAACTTACTAGAAACAATTCTATTGTCGTAATAATGAAAGGAATTAAGGAGCTTCGATATATATCATTTAATTAACTAGTTCTTTTAATTTTCCATAATATTCTTGAATAGTCTAATTAATTTTCATTTTAGAATTCTCAAAATATCTTCTCAAAGTTCAAAGTCGAATAGTGCATACCATTTCTGATCCATGAAATTCTTCTTATAGTAACTCTCAAACCTTCTTCGCATTCTTCGCTCCAATTATACTCAAAAATATGATTTTGCAAGAGTGCTTGCTGAATGACACATAACACCCTTGCATCTTTTTGTAATTGATCCTCCGGAGTGCTTGCACCATCTTGCGGAGTCCCATGACATTTTTTTTTCACGATGTCCCACAAATTTTGGGCTATCAAGAGCGTAGTCATTTTCAATTCCTATTTTCGATTAGTAAAGTTCATGATGATCGATGATGGATGACTTTACCCCCTAATGATAGAGAAAGAGAGAGAGTGTGTGTGTGTACGAAGCTTCTTGCAGAGGAGACTTCCCCCGTAAAAATTCCTCCTTTTTTGCCCTTTTTACACTGTGGCCATTTTTGTCTTCTTCCATCCCAGAGCAGAGTAGACACTGTGGATCTCTCTCTCTCACCGACTTTCGAGCTTTTTTCCAAATTAAGTTGAATAAAAAATTATTTACCAAAAGAGGTTTAAAAAATTTACCGAAAAGGGGCCTTGTGCGGCAATATAACTGCCGCACGGGCCTTGTTTGCAGCTAACTGCACTGCATCACTGCGAAAGTGATGATTTCTTCTAAAAAAATACTCTTTTACAATTAACTGTACTGCATCACTGCGAAAGTGATGATTTCTTCTCAAAAAATACTCTTTTACAACTAACTGCACTGCATCTCGAGATGGAAATAACATTCCAATATCAAATTCCTTCGAAGAATCAAACAACAAACGGCCCGGCTTAGCTCTTGTATCTACTTGCATCATGTCATAGTCAATCTCTGAATAAGGCAATGGATGTACCAATGGCAAAATGGGATTACTGCACTGGGTATTGTAGTAAGCATCCATATCGTCGCATCTATCATCTTGTTCATCATTGTTATTACTATCGATCCAAAAATCATCTTCTTAATCACTATCGTCATCATCGTCGTCGTCGTAATCATCGTACTCCACGTATTGATCATCCACACCAACGTCATCTTCGCGAATATGAGAACCTCCTTCAACCAAACCATTTATCACTTGGTGCTCATCTATAATTGCATAAAACTGTAGAAAGCCCATAGAACCAGACTGAAGTGCAAATTGTTGGATCATTTTAACTCCATAATTATTATGCACCTCCACAACGTTGTACATAATATAACCAGTTGTGACAACCGGCTGTCTATACATCAGACTTTTGTTGACACCTAATTTTCAATCACTTTTTCTCTTTTAAAATTAATTAAAAAAAATTTCATAAAAATTCATAAAATTGGAAATTCAACTTTGGGGACCTTGGCTAAGCTCAGGGAACCAATTTTGACCAAAAAAATGATTTTTCATATTTTCAGTATTTTTCGGTATTTTTATTTTCGAAAATTAATATGAAATCCATAAAAATTCATAAAATTAGAAAATAAACTTTGGGGACCTTGACTAAGCCTAGGGAACCAATTTTGACCAAAAGATAATTTTTCATATTTTCAGTATTTTTACGTATTATTTATTTATTTATTTTTAAAAATTAATAGAAAATTCATAAAAATTCATAAAATTGAAAAATCAACTTTGGGGACCGTAGCCAAGCCTAGGGAACCAATTTTGACCAAAAATGATTTTTTCATATTTTCAGTATTTTTCGATATTTTTATTTTCGAAAATTCATAAAAAAAAATTAAGAAAATTGAAAAAATTGAAAAATCAAGTTTGGAGCCTTGGCCAAGCTTAGGAAACCATTTTTGAATAAAAAATAATTTTTTTATTTTTTTTATTTTTTATTTTTATATTTTAGAAATTAGGAGAATATTTAACAAATAATAGCATTTGAGGCCATAAAAATGTGAATAAATAATCAGTATTTTAATTTTACTTTTCTCTTCATTTTGGTCAAATGAATTCCGAAAAATTCAACCCGGAATCGAAAATGTCTTTATTAATTTCATTTTCAGGTCATTTGAAAAAAAACATTTAAAAAAAATCATTTTCGCTTTGTAATTTTAGATTTTTGCATTTATGGAGTCGTGGCATCATTCTTTAATAGTCTGAGTTTTTCAATAACTTGATGGTGCACTTTCCATTGTCGCGTTCGATTCTCGAATTCAATTCATCATTCGGTGGAGAAGTCGTGGTAAGAAAAATTGAGTAGCAGTAAAGGGACGAGACGAGAGTGATATGGTTAGGTGAGCCCATGAACAGGGAACTGATGCAGAATAGCAGAACGATCTATTACCTTGAGTCTTCGATTTAATTCCAATTAAAAAATTCTTCCCTGGGTTTTAAATATCCCAAGAAGGTGCTGGTGGAGGAGTACATCGTGAGAGTTCTCCCTATCCCATTAACCGAAAGAAAAGAAGCAAGACATCATGCAACAAAAGTAAATGGAGGAAGCATGATAAAATCCACCGAAAGAATGAGTAATAATGGGGAGAAAAAGGTGTCAGCCAATTTTTGTTTAAAAAAAAATAATGGATGGGGGCATACTCCACGCCAAAAGATCATGCTAAAGAGATGTTAAAAAAATCTAAAGAAATGGGGAAGGTGGGGGGAGATTATTTTAGAATAAAAGTGGGGAGGTCTCTCTCTATTTTTCGAGTCTCTGCTGGCCCAAAATCTGGAAGCATTGTCCTCTAAACACGAGCTCGGACCGCGAAACTTCTGGCGGTCGGTCAACGTTGATACCGAGGGAAGACCGAAGGGAACAAAAAAAATGAAAAAAAAAGAAGGATCCCTTTTGAACTTTTCCTTCCCCAGAATTTGCTCAGAATTCTCGGTGAAGAACGTCTATTCAATCCTCGTTAGCTGGCTGACCAACAAGTAGAATGTGATTCGGATCATCTAGGGGGTCTAGCTTCCAGTCTACCCAACGTGGACCTCGGAACTGTCCTTCAGATCAAAACACGAAGTGCAGTCCGACCTAAGTGAAAAAAACGGCGAGGTTGAAAGATCGACTAAATAGCTAGCAGCTCCTCTCCAACTGGGAAGGGCATCTCTACTCTGACGTCTAACTCGGAGAAAGAGGCGAGCTTCGCTTTCACGTTCGACGGCGTACTCTTGAGCAGCAACTCCAGGCGGACACCCGATCGCGGAGGAGGCGAGAGGATCGATCAAACGTGGCGGTGGCCATGGCGTTTCTCTTTCGCGTCGTGTCTATGATCCGACGGCTTAGATATTTCCGTCTGCGATCGTACAAGGGATCCTCTATCAGCCCGTCTCGTCTCTCTCTCTCTCTCTTAGTCTCTACGGACGAAGTTGTATCTGAGAAGCTATGCAGATTTCTTCTTCTGACTGCTCGTCCCGTCTTCGAAGATCTTCTCTGGCCGGACGTCAGGTCCCTTTTCCTTGAATTTCTTGTTTACCGTCCCCTCTTTCCATCCTCTATGGTTACATTCTCAAGTCCACCTCTAAGGGAGATTAGCTTCTCAGTCTCATGGTTTTTGCTTTTAGAGTTTCAATAAACTCCAAAACGAAAGGGGAAAAAGAAAAGCGAGGGAGCACCAAATAACTTTTTCTCATTTTACTTCAGTCCCTCTAGGATCACCCCATTTTCCTTCCCGTTTCTTTCTCGGATGCTGGGTCCTCTCTGTTTTTCTTGATTTTTCTCCTGCCGCTCATATTTTCAGAACTTCTTGGGCTGGTACAGAGGGGTAGTAGCCTGTTGAACTTCACCTTAGAAGTTCCAAGTTTCGAAATTAGCATCTCATTTTGAATCCGCCTCGCGAAATCCGATATGGGTCTGGCTTTTTCTTGTATGAGTTTTGTGTTTATTGCGGTCTTTGGATCTGATAGAGAAGTCTAGGGTTCTTACCGTTAGTCCAAACCGAGGAGGCCTCGCCTTTTATTCTTTTCATTCCCTTTATTTCTGGAATTTTCCTTAGATTATGAAGAGTTCGGTCTTTTTCTAGATTCTCGTAACTTATGCTCAACAGCAGAATGGGGGCCTTAAATTCCTCTCCAAAATACCCCGTTGGTTTCCAATTTTCCTTTTCCTCTTAAAAGTTTCACTTGTGCTTCCTCCTGCTCTAACCAATATCTGTGTCTCAGCCTTCGAGCTTCTCTAAATGAGAGAATCGATATTAGTCTGCGACGTTGAATAGCCTTGTGCACTTTAACTTCACACCTCCCAGATGTCATTAGTTTCACACGAAAGGAATCGAAAAAATCAAAATCCTACCTCCGGCGTCACACCTCCAGAATTCGAACCGGTTGTTCCATGAAAGCAAAGGGGACGAAATGGACCCCCAAGGAGATCAAGCAGTTCGAGAATTTATGGGCAATGTACGATAAAGGCAGGCTGAGCAATTTTGATGAAGAAACTCTTTACCCCTTTCTTGAATAAAATATTCTCCACCCATAGAGAGAATATTTTATTTAATTCTTTGCAGGATCTTTTGGTTATATTCCTCTGGAGTATGCACATGCCACGTGAGTCGTTGATCCTGAGCATGAAAATATCATCCTCCAATTTGGAAAAGTAGAGGAAGATGTGTTTACGATAGATTACAATATTTCTTGGAGACCATGGTTGTTTAATGTGTTTCGGGCGGACCACTCTTGATCAAATAATTTTGCCAGAAACTTCTGGCAATACATCGAAGCTAAGTCCTCTTTTGTTCTTTTTACCTTTTTTTATTTTATTTTATTTCATTTCATTTTATTCGTTAGCATTATTATTATTATTATTATTATTGTTGTTGTTGTTGTTGTTGTTGTTGTTGTTGTTGTTATAATTATTATAATAATTATTATTATTGTTATCATTATCATTATTATTAAATGATACCAAATTTCCGCCTCTTTTTTCTCCATATTTTTATGTCAGGGAAGAACAATTCCATATTAATGGCAAAGCCCACACAGGCGCAAAATTGGCCTAGACGAGCTCCTAAGTGCCCACTAATTTCCCAACTGATATGTGATTAAAAGTCCCTCTTAATTCAAAAGAGACTCTCCATGTTAAGAACAGAGAGAGCGAAAGCCAATTCTAGAAATCCCTCCCAAAAAAATGGGAGATAAGTGCTCTTTTCATTCTTTTGGTTTTAAGTGCAGATTAACACATATTTTGTACACTGACATTTCACTCTATTTTATGTCAGGAAGCCGCAGCTTTATATCAATGGTCAACCCTATGGAAGCACAAAATCGGCTTGGAGGAGTCCTCAAGCGCGCACAAATTTCAAATTGTTGAATCAATTCGTTGTATTTTATTTTAAAGAATTCATACCCCAGAATGGAGAGGACAAAGTCCATCCGCAATTTAAATACCTGCACCATAAATCCCAAAGGGAAGAGCCAAGCCAATGCTTAGCCTCCCATTGGAGGTTTTTACTTACAGTAGTTAAATACCTGCAACTTAAATACCTGTACCTTAAATCCCAAAGGGAAGAGCCAAGCCAATGCTTAGCCTCCCATTGGAGGTTTTTACTTACAGTAGTTAAATACCTGCAACTTAAATACCTGTACCTTAAATCCCAAAGGGAAGAGCCAAGCCAATGCTTAGCCTCCCATTGGAGGTTTTTACTTACAGTAGTTAAATACCTGCAACTTAAATACCTATACCTTAAATCCCAAAGGGAAGAACCAAGCCAATGCTTAGCCTCCCATTGGAGGTTTTTACTTACAGTAGTTAAATACCTGCAACTTAAATACATGTACCTTAAATCCCAAAGGGAAGAGCCAAGCCAATGCTTAGCCTCCCATTGGAGGTTTTTACTTACAGTAGTTAAATACCTGCAACTTAAATACCTGTACCTTAAATCCCAAAGGGAAGAGCCAAGCCAATGCTTAGCCTCCCATTGGAGGTTTTTACTTACAGTAGTTTAAATACTTGCAACTTAAATACTTGTACCTTAAATCCCAAAGGGAAGAGCCAAGCCAATGCTAGGCCTCCCATTGGAGGTGTTTATTCACTGTCATGTACTTCCTATAATTTAATTTTTGAATCATCAGACCCAAAAGATAAGTAGGTCGTAATACTGCACAGAAGTCGTTAACACACTCCCTCTTTCGGCTTCAGGGAATCTTTAACACTTAAAAAAATATAACAAATAAAAATATATAACATCCATGCATCCTATTTAAAAAGTGAAAACACAAAAGAGAATACCCTACTAGAGCCTTAGGAATAAACCAAGTCTGAGTTGCCGAATTAGGATATCCATGAAATTAAGGTACCGAAAGGGCATTAGTTTTACTAGTGTAACCAAGTCCCCGAGCTCCTAATCTCTGGTTCGCAGGAATAAATTAGTTCTCCCGCTAATTTATTTAGGTTTCTAATCGACCTACCAAGAACGATTAGTGGCGACTCCAAATTTTAAAATCATTTAAACAAAAACCAAAGTTGCGATTCGGTAGGGCTTGGGAGGGTCCGCGTTAGGTTAGTCAAATCTAATTAACCTAATAATCCGTTAACCCATTTTTAAAATTTAAAATTTTTTTAGAGGGTCGCGACAGACTGGCGACTCCGCTGGGGACAGAGATTTTTAAATTTTCGAAAAAAGATACCAATTGGAATACTTAAATTTTTTCGAAATTTTAAGAGTCTTAGTGGACTTAGGCCAATGAAAATTTCATGCATATCTCGCTTCTGGCGATATTGTTTGGGACTCATTCTATAGGTGTTATATGTTTTTGCAGGATGGGAGTTATAAGGGCGGAGTGTTTGGCTAACCCCTTTGTTTTGCAGGCTCGGTGTTGGGTTTATTTGTTTAATTTCGCACATTTTTAGAAGCGCTGTTTTGATATCAATTGTTGTGCATGTCTTGCATACTCTGAGGATCATGACACCTGCACACACAAGCGTCTAAACCCAAGTCGCGAAATTCTTCCTAGAAAACCATAGATAGGGATCGAATATGCAAAGCTCTTGCGTCGATTGCGCTCGGGTTGACCATATTTTATTCCGCTCATTATCTGAATTGACAATTCTTCCCATTGTGATTTGATTGTGCGGAGGGTAATGTTGACACCTGATTTTTAATCATTTTTTCTATTGCTAAAGTAATAAAAAATCCATAAAAATTCATAAAATTGAAAAATCAACTTTGGAGACCTTAGCCAAGCCTAGGGAACCAATTTTGACCAAAAAACGATTTTTCATATTTTCAGTATTTTTCGGTATTTTTATTTTCGAAAATTCATAAAACAAAAACTGAAGAAAAAATGAGAAAATTGAAAAATCAACTTTGGAAGCCTTGGCCAAGCCTAGGCAACCATTTTTGAACAAAAAATAAAATTTCATATTATATATATATATATATATATATATATATATTTTTAATTTTTAAAAAAAAAATACAAAAATACTTGAAAATTTTGGAAAAATAACATTTGAGGCCAAAAAAATACACAAAGATAGTTAATATTTTTATTTTAAATCTATTTTCATATTGGCCATCGCAAATTCAGAAAAATCCAATTCGAGTCACGTGTTCCTTCACGAGTATAATCTTGAATCGGGCCTAAAAAAATTTAATTTGAGTCAACTTATTTTTAATTTTCACTTTTTATGAGTTGTGACATTGTCTTCTAATATTTTAAATTTTCATCTTGGCCCAATTATACCCAGAATGACTTAATTTTGCAAAAGGGCTTTAATTAAATTCTGCATTATTTTCAACGGCAAGAAATGAGCTTAAATTTGACATGTGGCGAATTTTGGTGTGTCAAAAATTGTGAGGAGATTTGGACTTAAAGAAATATATTTTTTCAGGGACTAAATTGTAAATACTTAAAATTCAAGGACTAGAGTGCAAATACTTAACTCTTGAAGGATTATTTTACAAATAACAAAAAGAAGAGTTAGTGGATAAATTAGAATAGAGAAGGGAAGATGGAGAAGAGGAGATGAAGAAGAGAAGTTGGAGAAGAATAGATGGAGAAAATAAGATAAGAATAGAGAAGGGAAGATAGAGATGAAGAAGAGTTAGTAGAGAAATTAGAATGGAAGATAAGAATAGAGAAGGGAAGATGAAGATGAAGAAGAGTTAGTGGAGAGATTAGAATGTGAGATAGAGATGGAGAATGGAAGATGAAAATGAAGAAGAGTTAGTGGAGAAATTAGAATGGGAGATAGAGTTAGTGGAAAAATTAGAATGGGAGATAGATGAGTAGATTATAAAAGGAGGATGAAGTGAGCTTGAGAGGGGATTCTTGGGAGAGAAAATTTGAAGTGTTTGGGAGAATTTTTTGGAGAGGAAATTTTGGATGTTTGAGAGAGTTTTGGGAGATTGAAGAAAAATTCGAGAAAAAGAAAATACCAAAAGAGAGAGAATTTTGAAGATGATGGGAGTTTAAAGCTAGGGGTTATCATCACAAATTCCTTCATCGATCAATATAAATCAAGAGTTCATCCTCGTCAACGAGCAAGCAAATTCGAGCTAAGTGTTTTTATTTATTCATTTATTTATGATTTTACTCGCAAATTAGCACAAATTGTATACACTTTCTCCATCTCTTTTTTTCCCCATATTTTATGTCAGGAGAAGGATATCTCTACGTCAACAGCAAAAATCTCGTAGAGATGCAAAAATCGGCCCAGACAAGCTCCTAAGCTGTCCACCGATTTCTCAACTGATCTGTGACTAAAAGTCCCTCTTAATTCAAAAGAAACTCTCTATATTGGGAACATGGAGAGCGAAAATCAATTATAGAAATCCCTCCCAAAAAAATGGGAGATAAGTACTCTTTCCACTCTTCTGGTTTTAGGTGCAGATTAGCACATATTTTGTATACTGACACTTCACTTTATTTTATGTCAGGAAGCCGCAGCTCTATATCAATGGTCAACCCTGTGGAAGCACAAAATCGGCTTGGAGGAGTCCTCAAGCGCGAACAAATTTCAAATTGTTGAATCAATTCGTTGTATTTCATTTTAAAGAATTCATACCCCAGAATGGAGAGGACAAAGTCCATCCGCAATTTAAATACCTGCACCATAAATCCCAAAGGGAAGAGCCAAGCCAATGCTTAGCCTCCCATTGGAGGTTTTTACTTACAGTAGTTAAATACCTGCAACTTAAATACTTGTACCTTAAATCCCAAAGGGAAGAGCCAAGCCAATGCTTAGCCTCCCATTGGAGGTTTTTACTTACAGTAGTTAAATACCTGCAACTTAAATACCTGTACCTTAAATCCCAAAGGGAAGAGCCAAGCCAATGCTTAGCCTCCCATTGGAGGTTTTTACTTACAGTAGTTAAATACCTGCAACTTAAATACATGTACCTTAAATCCCAAAGGGAAGAGCCAAGCCAATGCTTAGCCTCCCATTGGAGGTTTTTACTTACAGTAGTTAAATACCTGCAACTTAAATACCTATACCTTAAATCCCAAAGGGAAGAGCCAAGCCAATGCTTAGCCTCCCATTGGAGGTTTTTACTTACAGTAGTTTAAATACTTGCAACTTAAATACATGTACCTTAAATCCCAAAGGGAAGAGCCAAGCCAATGCTAGGCCTCCCATTGGAGGTGTTTATTCATTGTCATGTACTTCCTATAATTTAATTTTTGAATCATCAGACCTAAAAGATAAGTAGGTTGTAATATTGCACAGAAGTCGTTAACACACTCCCTCTTTCGGCTTCAGGGAATCTTTAACACTTAAAAAAATATAACAAATAAAAATATATATCATCCATGCATCATATTTAAAAAGTAAAAATACAAAAGAGAATACCCTACTAGAGCCTTAGGAATAAACCAAGCCTGAGTTGCCGAATTAGGATATCCATGAAATTAAGGTACCGAAAGGGCATTAGTTTTAATTAACTAGTGTAACCAAGTCTCCGAGCTCCTAATCTCTGGTTCGCAGGAATAAATTAGTTCTCCCGCTAATTTATTTAGGTTTCTAATCGACCTACCAAGAACGATTAGTGGCGACTCCAAATTTCAAAATCATTTAAACAAAAACCAAAGTTGCGATTCGGTAGGGCTTGGGAGGGTCCGCGTTAGGTTAGTCAAATCTAATTAACCTAATAATCCGTTAACCCTTTTTAAAATATAAAAAGTAGGGCTTGGGAGGGTCCGCGTTAGGTTAGTCAAATCTAATTAACCTAATAATCCGTTAACCCTTTTTAAAATATAAAAATATTTTCAGAGGGTCGCGACAGACTGGCGACTCCGCTGGGGAATAGAGATTTTTAATTTTCGAAAAAAGATACCAATTGGAATACTTAAATTTTTTTCGAAATTTTAAAAGTCTTAGTGGACTTAGGCCAATGAAAATTTCATGGATATCTCGCTTCTGGCGATCTTGCTTGGGACTCATTCTATAGGTATTATATGTTTTTGCAGGATGGGAGTTATAAGGGGCGGAGTGTTTGGCTAACCCATTTGTTTTGCAGGCTCGATGTTGGGATTATGTTTAATTTCACACATTTTTAGAAGCGCTGTTTTGATATCAATTGTTGTGCATGTCTTGCATATTCTGAGGATCACAACACCTGCACACACAAGCGTCTAAACCCAAGTCGCGAAATTTTTCCTAGGTAACCATAGATATGGATCGAATATGCAAAGCTCTTGCGTCGATTACGCTTGGGTTGACCATATTTTGTCCCACTCATTATCTGAATTGACAATTCTTCCCATTGTGATTTGATTGCGCGGAGGGTAAGGTTGTCAATTCAGATAGTGGGGGCCTTTTAGGTCCATACCCTGTCTCTCCTTCTTTTATTTTCTAGAGTCCACTCCTCACTTGAGTCATGCGCATGACTATGTAATTTGCATTTCTCCAAGGTAAAAGTAAGTTCTCTAATTTTATCTTGTATCAAGTGATTTTATCACATTCTTTCAAATTATAAAAAACTTGCAACAAAAATTCTTTTCGAAAAATTCGCTTATGTTTTTCTAAGAAAATTTTCTCTAAATAAAATTAGACTAATGTCTCGGGGGAATTTTGTTAACCAATAAAGGATTTCTGTTATGTCTTTCCTGCTTCAATAAAAATAAAATTTTCCTGATAAATTTACCTCTGAAAATTTATTTTGATAAAAAGGAAATTCCTTCAAAGATTTTAGTAAACATCAAGAGATTTTGTCACATTCCTTTAAAAAAAATAATAAAAAAAAGAGTAATAAATATGCAAAAAAAAATTCTGTATCAGAAATTAACCCATTTCTTCCTAAAGAAATTTTTTTTTTCTGATTTCTCTATAAAATAGAAAAAATAAAATTGGACTAATATATGAGTCATGGACCGACATTCCTTGTGTCGCATACTAATTATATCCTTTTCTTTTGCAGGGAGATCCTAGATACCCCAGACGGGTGTAAAAATTAAGTTCAATAATATATCAAGAATCATCTTCAGAAATACCAAAAGACGAAAAACACCAAGGCTTCAACCGTTAATTCAGGGAGGCAAACGAACACTGTCCATCTTTCACAGATAGAGTTGTGTCAATCCGTAAACTTGTATGGGCAGTGTATTGTGATATGACGGTGGACTTATACTAATTAAACACGGGGGCATATTTAATGTATTACAGAGGATCCCGCGTCTTTTGAAAGACAATATGGATTATATAATCAGAAACCATGAAATAAGTACCTTAACCTGATTAAATCAACCAGAGACCGGTCTTAAAATTTCCTCGGATCCGAAACACGCAGAGGGTTTTAGAGGACCGAGGTTCTATTAATGAATGTGACCCACAAGTATTTCTCCCAATGCTACAGGCGCCCGACAAGAGCAAGTGGGCACCGAAAGAAACAAAACACGGTTGAAGTGGGGCACGCAACAAATGGCCGAATTTATTGGCACACTAATTAAGTGGTGGTAGCTTTACATGATTGAACGCGGGTCTCTAGGCGGCTGGTGGAAAGCCAAACTGAATGCCTCTCTAATGTTCTTGATATCATCATCTACCGCAACCCGCGAGAGCATCATGAAGAAGATTAAACCTAGACGAATACGTCTACTTAGTTTCATCGCACGTTCTCGCCTTTTGTCGATGTCCAAAATTAATGCACAAACTAGAAGTAATCATTTCCCTTTCCCCCCTATTAAATGCTCGGAGCCGTTAACCGCACCAAACTCGAAAAAATTAATATCGAGACGAAATCTGCGTAAATTTGAAGGGTAAATCCGTATCGTTCCAATTTACCCTTAAATTGCTCCGGTTTTAAATTTGATCCCTTCTATTTTCAGGAATTTGCAAAAGCGACTCGAGAATACAGTTGTATCCAAAAACCAAATTTCCTGGTCGGGCTAAATTGGGGGCAAATCAACTCATGGACATTACCACGGGATGGAAAGCTTCGGTTAAAGAAAAATACAAGCGAAAGATCCGAACAATCTCAGACATGGGTAATTCTGTATCGTTCTAATTTGCACATAATCATCTCGAGTCCTGAATGTTTTTATTCCATTCTTAACAGGGATTGCAAATTACCTTGAGAAATATCGTAACAAGGCCCAAGGTGATACAACAGGGCCGCGTTATCCCCAAGGATTAACCTTTGAAAAGAAAACCCCATGGACACCTATGGTCCAATGGACCGAATGGTATGGAGGATGACAGTAGGTCCGAAATATCCCGAGTTCGATCTCCAAAGTGGGGAATGTTGTATGTATTATAAATAAATGAAACAACTTTTTGTGTATTTCTTTTTGCAAGCAGGAATACTCGACGAGTAATACCGAAGTCAATATTTTGCCACATTCTCGGCTTAATGGTGAAGCATCCAACAAAAGTCGAAGAAAACTCAACCCAGCAAAATTGGTAAAAGACTTGTCCAAGGCATTCAAGATGAAGGGTAAATCAGTATCGTTTCCAATTTATCCCTTTTAATACCGGTTGACATGTCTCCTTTTCTTGTTACAGGAAATATTTATACTAACATGTAACATGTTGGAGGAGACAAATCCAAAAGAAAATGATGATCATTTGACAAGATCTATTCTGGTGAAAAATGGGGGGCATTTAACTGCTAAACCATGGCGGTCGCTGTCACTAAACAAACCAAAATGCTCCCTCACCTATATGCCTCATCGTGCAGGGGCAAAACTTGAGACAAATCGCTCCTCGACATAAGGAGTGGGCTTCCCAATTTGTTCAATCCACCCACATACCAGGGGCAATTCAAATCCGCCCATGTTTGCACATTATATAAATACACATGATGCTAAAAATTGTCACATCGGCATTGTGTTTACACATTTCACGAATTATGTATGATTATTCCGCATGTTTAATTTACCAACTCCAACTTAGAGCATAAACTGCATAGGAGACATCAAATGTGTAAAATGGGGCATAACAGGATGAGGAAAGTTAAACCATTTCTACACACGGGTCTAACATTTTAATCTACAGATAAACAGCCTTTCTCTAGAGTGAGAGAAAGCCCCTTCGGACTAAAGTCCCCCATTCAGATTACATTCGAGGCGTTCATATTATGAGAACCTCCTTAAATAGAATTGGTAATGCAAACTTGACAGAATAGTTTTGCATGATCCACATTTTGATTGATTGCATCATGAGTTATCACACAGACTACTTCTAATCATTGCCAACTTAGCTGAACAATTTTGTATGAACCAATGAACTCATTGATGAAAATGCTTGCACATGTTACCTATGATACTGCCTGACAGGCAACACATTCCCAATGTTCAAACTACCTTCCAAAGTCTTGAAATTCATTCAGCGATTATTGAATGAACAAGCCTGGTTGTCGAGAAGCCACCAAGCATTTCTTCCAAATTCTCAGGTAAGTATATCTTCAACCTGAACCTTTCAAGAGAATGAATTCTGACGGTTGTTGGGGTACTCGAATCCATTGCGGTACATACAGGTATCCACCTTCTTCAATAAAGCATGATTTGTCTCAAGGACAGAAATGTTCGAGACCTTTTGATCTCTGCCTCTTTGGTTTATTCCTAAAGCGACAGGATAATATAATTTGGGTTTGAGCTTCTGCAGGATTCCTGATCTTTCCAGATTCCAGAATGGCACCCTTTGAGGTACACCAAGTCCTTCTTACAGGCAAAATAAGTCCTTCTTACAGGCAAACCAAGTCCTTCTTACAGGCAAATCAAGTCCTTCTTATAGGCACAAAGTCCTTCTTACAGGCAAATCAAGTCCTTCTTACAGGCAAAACAAGTCCTTCTTACAGGCACAAAGTCCTTCTTACAGGCAAATCAAGTCATTCTTACAGGCAAAACAAGTCCTTCTTACAGGCACAAAGTCCTTCTTACAGGCAAATCAAGTCCTTCTTACAGGCAAAACAAGTCCTTCTTACAGGCAAAACAAGTCCTTCTTACAGGCAAATCAAGTCCTTCTTACAGGCATAAAGTCCTTCTTACAGGCAAACCAAGTCCTTCTTACAGGCAAACCAAGTCCTTCTTATAGGCACCAAGTCCTTCTTATAGGCAAACTAAGTCCTTCTTACAGGTAAACCAAGTCCTTCTTACAGGCACAAAGTCCTTCTTACAGGCAAATCAAGTCCTTCTTACAGGCACAAAGTCCTTCTTACAGGCAAATCAAGTCCTTCTTACAGGCACAAAGTCCTTCTTACAGGCATAAAGTCCTTCTTACAGGCAAATCAAGTCCTTCTTACAGGCATAAAGTCCTTCTTGCAGGCAAACAAAGTCCTTCTTACAGGCAAATCAAGTCCTTCTTACAGGCACAAAGTCCTTCTTACAGGCAAAGTAAGTCCTTCTTACAGGCAAAACAAAGTCCTTCTTACAGGCAAACAAAGTCCTTCTTACAGGCACAAAGTTCTTCTTACAGGCAAAGCACCAAGTCCTTTTTACTGGCACCAAGTCCTTTCTACAGGCACCAAGTCCTTCTTACAGGTATCTCCATGTGGTGACCTACCATACGGGTCAAATCTCAATCAAAATTTAATCAGTAGAATCCTTTTATTAGAAATCTACCATGGTACGACCCACCATACGGGTCAAATGGTATGACCCACCATACGGGTCAAATTTTAATTCAATTTTTAATCAGTAGAATCCTTTTATTAGGAATCTACCATGGGTTGATCCACCATACGGGTTCAAGTTCAACCACCCTAAAGTTTTTTTATATAACGAATCCTTAGGTTCTCATTTCATTTTCAGTGGAACATTCATGTCACGACTCTTTTTATTTCCTTGTATTGAGTCGATTAGAATTCAGGTGTCATCTCGTCTTTGAAATGAACCTCTACCGAGCTTCCTTTCAAAGAGGGGCAGCTGTTGACACCTGATTTTTAATCATTTTTTCTATTGCTAAAGTAATAAAAAATCCATAAAAATTCATAAAATTGAAAAATCAACTTTGGAGACCTTAGCCAAGCCTAGGGAACCAATTTTGACCAAAAAAACGATTTTTCATATTTTCAGTATTTTTCGGTATTTTTATTTTCGAAAATTCATAAAACAAAAACTGAAGAAAAAATGAGAAAATTGAAAAATCAACTTTGGAAGCCTTGGCCAAGCCTAGGCAACCATTTTTGAACAAAAAATAAAATTTCATATTATATATATATATATATATATATATATATATATTTTTAATTTTAAAAAAAAAAATACAAAAATACTTGAAAATTTTGGAAAAATAACATTTGAGGCCAAAAAAATACACAAAGATAGTTAATATTTTTATTTTAAATCTATTTTCATATTGGCCATCGCAAATTCAGAAAAATCCAATTCGAGTCACGTGTTCCTTCACGAGTATAATCTTGAATCGGGCCTAAAAAAATTTAATTTGAGTCAACTTATTTTTAATTTTCACTTTTTATGAGTTGTGACATTGTCTTCTAATATTTTAAATTTTCATCTTGGCCCAATTATACCCAGAATGACTTAATTTTGCAAAAGGGCTTTAATTAAATTCTGCATTATTTTCAACGGCAAGAAATGAGCTTAAATTTGACATGTGGCGAATTTTGGTGTGTCAAAAATTGTGAGGAGATTTGGACTTAAAGAAATATATTTTTTCAGGGACTAAATTGTAAATACTTAAAATTCAAGGACTAGAGTGCAAATACTTAACTCTTGAAGGATTATTTTACAAATAACAAAAAGAAGAGTTAGTGGATAAATTAGAATAGAGAAGGGAAGATGGAGAAGAGGAGATGAAGAAGAGAAGTTGGAGAAGAATAGATGGAGAAAATAAGATAAGAATAGAGAAGGGAAGATAGAGATGAAGAAGAGTTAGTAGAGAAATTAGAATGGAAGATAAGAATAGAGAAGGGAAGATGAAGATGAAGAAGAGTTAGTGGAGAGATTAGAATGTGAGATAGAGATGGAGAATGGAAGATGAAAATGAAGAAGAGTTAGTGGAGAAATTAGAATGGGAGATAGAGTTAGTGGAAAAATTAGAATGGGAGATAGATGAGTAGATTATAAAAGGAGGATGAAGTGAGCTTGAGAGGGGATTCTTGGGAGAGAAAATTTGAAGTGTTTGGGAGAATTTTTTGGAGAGGAAATTTTGGATGTTTGAGAGAGTTTTGGGAGATTGAAGAAAAATTCGAGAAAAAGAAAATACCAAAAGAGAGAGAATTTTGAAGATGATGGGAGTTTAAAGCTAGGGGTTATCATCACAAATTCCTTCATCGATCAATATAAATCAAGAGTTCATCCTCGTCAACGAGCAAGCAAATTCGAGCTAAGTGTTTTTATTTATTCATTTATTTATGATTTTACTCGCAAATTAGCACAAATTGTATACACTTTCTCCATCTCTTTTTTTCCCCATATTTTATGTCAGGAGAAGGATATCTCTACGTCAACAGCAAAAATCTCGTAGAGATGCAAAAATCGGCCCAGACAAGCTCCTAAGCTGTCCACCGATTTCTCAACTGATCTGTGACTAAAAGTCCCTCTTAATTCAAAAGAAACTCTCTATATTGGGAACATGGAGAGCGAAAATCAATTATAGAAATCCCTCCCAAAAAAATGGGAGATAAGTACTCTTTCCACTCTTCTGGTTTTAGGTGCAGATTAGCACATATTTTGTATACTGACACTTCACTTTATTTTATGTCAGGAAGCCGCAGCTCTATATCAATGGTCAACCCTGTGGAAGCACAAAATCGGCTTGGAGGAGTCCTCAAGCGCGAACAAATTTCAAATTGTTGAATCAATTCGTTGTATTTCATTTTAAAGAATTCATACCCCAGAATGGAGAGGACAAAGTCCATCCGCAATTTAAATACCTGCACCATAAATCCCAAAGGGAAGAGCCAAGCCAATGCTTAGCCTCCCATTGGAGGTTTTTACTTACAGTAGTTAAATACCTGCAACTTAAATACTTGTACCTTAAATCCCAAAGGGAAGAGCCAAGCCAATGCTTAGCCTCCCATTGGAGGTTTTTACTTACAGTAGTTAAATACCTGCAACTTAAATACCTGTACCTTAAATCCCAAAGGGAAGAGCCAAGCCAATGCTTAGCCTCCCATTGGAGGTTTTTACTTACAGTAGTTAAATACCTGCAACTTAAATACATGTACCTTAAATCCCAAAGGGAAGAGCCAAGCCAATGCTTAGCCTCCCATTGGAGGTTTTTACTTACAGTAGTTAAATACCTGCAACTTAAATACCTATACCTTAAATCCCAAAGGGAAGAGCCAAGCCAATGCTTAGCCTCCCATTGGAGGTTTTTACTTACAGTAGTTTAAATACTTGCAACTTAAATACATGTACCTTAAATCCCAAAGGGAAGAGCCAAGCCAATGCTAGGCCTCCCATTGGAGGTGTTTATTCATTGTCATGTACTTCCTATAATTTAATTTTTGAATCATCAGACCTAAAAGATAAGTAGGTTGTAATATTGCACAGAAGTCGTTAACACACTCCCTCTTTCGGATTCAGGGAATCTTTAACACTTAAAAAAATATAACAAATAAAAATATATATCATCCATGCATCATATTTAAAAAGTAAAAATACAAAAGAGAATACCCTACTAGAGCCTTAGGAATAAACCAAGCCTGAGTTGCCGAATTAGGATATCCATGAAATTAAGGTACCGAAAGGGCATTAGTTTTAATTAACTAGTGTAACCAAGTCTCCGAGCTCCTAATCTCTGGTTCGCAGGAATAAATTAGTTCTCCCGCTAATTTATTTAGGTTTCTAATCGACCTACCAAGAACGATTAGTGGCGACTCCAAATTTCAAAATCATTTAAACAAAAACCAAAGTTGCGATTCGGTAGGGCTTGGGAGGGTCCGCGTTAGGTTAGTCAAATCTAATTAACCTAATAATCCGTTAACCCTTTTTAAAATATAAAAAGTAGGGCTTGGGAGGGTCCGCGTTAGGTTAGTCAAATCTAATTAACCTAATAATCCGTTAACCCTTTTTAAAATATAAAAATATTTTCAGAGGGTCGCGACAGGTAAGTTTGTCAATTCAGATAGTGGGAGCCTTTTTAGGTCCATACCTTGTCTCTCCTTCTTTTATTTTCTAGAGTCCACTCCTCACTTGAGTCATGCGCATGACTATGTGATTTGCATTTCTCCAAGGTAAAAGTAAGTTCTCTAATTTTATCTTGTATTTATTTTCGGTCGGTCCATGCTAGGTGATAGTCAGTTATTGTGCTTGATTTTACGACCATTCTTTTTAAGAGAAAATAAAAATTAAATTTGTCCCTCATTTCTTTTAAATTTTTTTTTTTGAAAAAATGATGTAAAAAAATCCCTTCATGGGAATTTTATTAACCAATAAGGGATTTTTGTCATATTTTTATTGCTTCAATAAAAATGAAATTTTCCTGAAAAAATTTTCCTCTGAAAATTTCAATAAAAAGAAAAATTCCTTAAAAAAAAAAACTCTAGTAGACATCAAGTGATTTTATCACATTTTTCAAATTATAAAAACTTGCAAGAAAATTCTTCTCGAGAAATTCGCTCATGTTTTTCTAAGAAAATTTTCTCTAAATAAAATTAGACTAATTGACCAATAAGAGATTTTTTGTCATGTTTTTTTCTTTCCAATAAAAATGAAATTTTCCCGACAAATTTTCCTCTGAAAATTTATTTCGATAAAAAGAAAAATTCCTTTAAAAAAAAACATCAAGTGATTTTATCACATTCTTTCAAATTATAAAAACTTGCAACAAAAATTCTTTTCGAGAAATTCGTTCATGTTTTTCTAAGAAAAGTTTCTCTAAATAAAATTAGACTAATGTCTCGGGGGAATTTTGTTAACCAATAAAGGATTTCTGTCATGTCTTTCCTGCTTCAATAAAAATAAAATTTTCCTGACAAATTTACCTCTGAAAATTTATTTTGATAAAAAGGAAATTCCTTCAAAAATTTTAGTAAACGTCAAGAGACTTTGTCACATTCCTTTAAAAAAATAAAAAAAAAGAATAATAAATCTGAAAAAATGCTGTATCAGAAATTAACCCATTTCTTCCTAAGGAAATTTTTTTTTTCTTCTGATTTCTCTATAAAATAGAAAAAATCAAATTGGACTAATATAGGAGTCATGGACCGACATTTCTTGTGTCGCATACTAATTATATCCTTTTCTTTTGCAGAGAGATCCTAGATACCCCAGACGGGTGTAAAAATTAAGTTCAATAATATATCAAGAATCATCTTCAGAAATACCAAAAGACGAAAAACACCGAGGCTTCAACCGTTAATTCTGGGGGGCAAACGAACATTGTCCATCTTTGACAGACAAAGTTGTGTCAATCCGTAAACTTGTATGGGCAGTGTATTCTGATATGACGGTGGATTTATACTGATTAAACATGGGGGCATATTTAATGTATTGCAGAGGATCCCGCGTCTTTTGAAAAACAATATGGATTATATAATCAGAACCCATGAAACAAATACCTTTACCTGATCAAATCAACTAGAGACCGGTCTTAAAATTTCCTCTTATCCGAAACATGCGGAGGGCTTTAGAGGACCGAGGTTCTATTAATGAACGTGGCCCACAGGAATTTCTCCCGACGCTACAGGCGACCGACACGAGCAAGTGGACGCCGAAAGAAACAAAATATGGATAAAAGTGGGCACACAACAGGTGGCCGGATTTACTACCAGCACACTGATCGAGTTGTCATAGCGTTATTGTTCGTGATCTCAAGATGGATAGTGGGGGCCACCGCCGAACCCATCATCAATGTTCTCGATATCATCGTCTGGAGCAATTAAACAAGAACATCAAGAAGAACATTAAGCCTCGACATCTTCGGTACCTCAAATCGTTCTGTTATGCTATGCGGAAGAAACGATAGCAGGAAAATTAAAAAAAAAACAAAACAAAACAAAACACGTGAAGCTTTTCTTTCATTCCATTCATCAAAGAGTATTACAACAACTCACTAGGGAGGAAAGGTAAAGCCAAACTGGGCCCTGATGACCATTACGAAAGAGCTCAACTGACTCTCCAAACAGTTGATGCTCTGGATGCACCGGGCGCTCTCGGGATCAAGCTCCGCGAGCCTAAAGAAGAGGCGATCGCACTTCTCTTTAACCTGGGCCATAGTGGCCTCGTAATGCTCAACGGCAAACTCCAGGTCCGGAACCGCTGCCCTCTCGAAAGCAATGTCTGCCGTAATGTCATCAAGTCTCTCCTGCAGCCAACCACATTTACACCTCATCACAATATTGCCTGGCTCCTATTCGGCGTAAGTTCGGACCAAGGCCAGACGGTCCACCAACTTTCCCCTCTCACGAACCAGCCACGAAAGCTGATCGTTGGCAAACTTGAGGGCCTTTTTGTGATTATCAGCCACAAACGTAACTGTTGCCAGACGCTCGTGCCGGTCTCGGTAACGGGCTTTCACGACGGCGGTCACAAGGACCGTCTCATAAGCACGGTTATAGGCAGCCAGAAAATTGATGAAGAGGGTCGAGAAGTTCCGGTACTCCTTCCCTAGCTGGGTACCCTCAACAGAAGCAGCGTCCACGGTCCTAAATAAACCGAGGATTTCAGCCTCAACGATAGAGTTTTTGGCTATATGAGCGTAACCTCTACCAAGAAGATTGTAGAGTCTCTCCCACCCGGCTAGGACTTCGGCGGATAAGGTATGGTTAGGAGAATTGGCCATTTTTGAAAGCAGAATACGAAAGAAAGGGGGAGAGAGGTGAGGCAGATGAGCGGAATGCGAAGATGGTAATCTGCTTTGAAGTAAATATTGATTTCATAGTGACGGTATCAACCAGTCAAGATTTCTCTTATCTACCATTCTCTATTGGCACCACCCTCGTTGGCTCGAATTCCCATCAGATGGCGACTGCGAGCTAAGCGAGTCCGAAATCTCCGCAGAAAGTTTGACGAGACACCACCACTTTGAAAAAGAAGACGGAAAGATGAGCTGAGTGGAAGACACGGCAAACGTTAGCGAAAAGGAGATACGACTTGTCTTCATTGGAGGACCCGCCAGTAAATCGACGGTGGAGATCTTGACAGGGGCCTTCTATCACGAAAAGAAAAAAGAAGACAAACTGAGCGAGAAACAAGGATTTCCCCTTTGATCAAAAGCTGAATATCAGATTTTCTCCCTCGGAAAATCTAATAGCGCTGCCCATGAAGAGGGAAGTCGTTGCTATTGCCAGAGAGAGAACTTGTCCCCATTTGATAGTCAGAGTTCATTCGCAAGAACTCGCAGGAGAAAGATAGAGAGGAAGGAGTTCTCGTGGGAGAGGAATTCAAAACCTTCACCATCAAAGCATCGGCTTTCAAAGCTTGTTACGAGAAGGCATCAACGATCTCGTGATCCCTCAAGTCCGAGAAGACATCCCGAGGCGGTCTCGAATCGGCAGTCCTAGATCCAGAAATATGTCGAGTATTAGGGGAACGGGCGCATGTTCAACCCTGGTCAAAGCTGATGAAGTTTCTTACCCTGAGGGTCTACTGGTCATGGCCATTGACGGTAATCCAGTCTCTCTGTCAATCCTTGTTACCGTATTAACAAAATGCCGGTATAAGGTTGTAGCTCAAGCAAAGGCGACAGAGGCCTTAGAGATATTAAGGAGGAGTAGTGACCCGTTTGATATCGTCCTCACCGCCATGGTAGGGATTGACATGGATGTTTTCACTCTCTTGGAAGTCATCAATTCTAAATTAAACATGCCAGTCCTCGTAATATCGGCAAGCGATGATCAGCAAGCCCTAATGAAGGCTGTCTTAAATGGGGCCCAAGACGTCGTAACGAAACCAGTTAGAGTTCAGATGCTTCAAAACATATGGCAACACGTGGTAAGGAAGCAATTGCACGACCATGAGAACAAGCATCAAGCCTTCAATTTTGTTCCAAGCAACTGGAGAAAGAAGATGAGTTGGTCTCCCGAGCTGCATCGTATGTTTGTTAATGCAGTTCAGCAGCTAGGAATAGATTCGGCACGGCCGCAACATATACTGGAAATTATGAAGGTAGAGGGACTCACTAAAGCAAATGTTTCGAGTCATCTTCAGAAGTACAGAAAAAGGGTGAGAGAACACAATGCAGCTCAGAATCAAGAAAACCAAGGCGGGACTGATCCAAGCCTGAACGTCGAGTCTCCTCGCCACCATAAGTTCCCCAGGTTAGCATGGGACGAGCCACTTCCCATCATCAACCAAGCTAGTAGCCGTGCCATCAATCCCCCAGGCGTTAATCAAAGTATCTCCCAGAATCACCCTAATGCTCTTCAAGAGTATAGACCGCAGGAGCAGTGTATTCAGATTCCTTGGTTTGAGCACCAACCTATGGCTAGAATTCATCCCATGATCAACGCGCCTGCGCAGCCAGAGAATCAGACAAGAAGTTATCCTGAGCACTTCCACTTCTCTAATCCTCGAATGGAAGGAGTTTTTAGTAGTAGGACAGTTGGTGATCCCCACACTTTCTCGAGTAATGATGAAGGCTCCAGCACAAGAAGTCAAATTGCTCATGGCGAGGACAGAATGAGAAATCTACCGCCAGCATTTGCCAACAACAATGCCCAATTCGAGCATCAGTTGCTGGAAGGTTCAAGAGATTACCCAGATGATGAGCTTACTGCCCTGGTCAACTAGTTTAGGGTTGACAGACGTCCCAAGCCGCGATCAGGAGCCAGTGAGTAGGGACTCTCAAACATCGGTCATCCACACCCGAACCAACACGAGACTAGCTGATTATCGAAGAGCCATAGGAGAGGCAGAACTGACCTTGAATAAGTGCACCTTTCATTTCATGTTTAATTCCCCTGCATATGATATTTTCCAGCTTTCTAGGTGTCTCGATTTAATTCAGGGACAATGGGGCAATTTATTTATTTATTTTTTTATCCCGTCGAATGCGTGAATCCCTTTTTATGCTAAATTTAGGGCGGATCAATTTGTGGCAACATCGCTGACCGCCATAATGAGAAATGTTGAATGGCCTCACGTAGGGAAATTTCAAGTGAAATGCCCAGGCGAGCTCGAAGACGGGTAATTGTGTGTCGTTCCAATTTACCCTCAATCGTTGCAAAATGCTAAATTGGATTTGTTCCATTCTCACCCAGGGAATTGCAAAGTGCCTCAAGAGTGTCGCAAAATGAAATGATCCAATGGAACGCGATAGGACTCATTTGCCTCGAAGGTAACCTTCAAATTAAAGGAGCCCTCCGGTCCACGGACCCGATGGAATAGAAAATGATGATGGTCCAAGGAAACCCGAAAGAAAATAAGGCCCAACTAAGCAAAGCACTTACGTGACAAGGGCAACTCGGGACATACAATTCAATCTAGTCCAAATGAAGGAACTTCTTCAATTCAAATTCAATGGAAGTACACACAAGGGTAAAACAGTATCGTTCCAATTTTTCTAGAATATGAAGAACATATACTGCCGCATTCTCTTTCATTTTTGCAGGGGAAGTCTCTACTGGCCAGATTTTCCTGTCTAACATTCCCTATCAGTATCACCTCCGCTACTCGTCTCCAATCTCGAGCCAAGCAAATCCGACGTCTCTACGGCAAAGCTAGACGGGACGCCACTACTTTGAAAAAGAAAAGATAAAAAATAAGCTGAGTGGGAGACAAAGACATTTTCGGCAGAAAAGAGATACAGCTCGTCTTTATTGAAGAACTCGCCAGCAAATTGACGGTGGAGACAACAACAAGGGGCCCTTTTCCACGGAAAGATGGAAGGAGACGAGCTGGGCGAGAGATACGATGAAAAGAAAATTGAGAAAGCCAGAACACTCGAGAGAGGCAATACAGTTGCTAAACCCACGTCTAATTTTAAAGGAGGCATCTTCTTGATAATTCTCATTCGTGCTCGAAAGAGAAACTCTTAAAGCATACGCAGTTTCCCAGAAAAAATCCAAAGAGTGAAAATACAAGAAGAGATATCAAACTTTGAGAAATCGATAACCAAATCGAAGATGTCTCAACCCAACACACTTGAAAGTTATCGTTGTTTGCTGAATATGGGAGAGGAAGAGTTCGAAGCCATGTTTGGGATTGAGCCCATGGAGCCTGGCCCTTCCACCAACGATGTCCAAGAGCTCAGTAAGGACAAGGACAACAACGGTAAGGGTCAAAAGAAGCGTTACCGTCGCCATACTGAAGAGCAAGTACGAAGGCTTGAGGATTTCTTCAGAACGTGCACTATGCCAGACGGCAAACAGAAAATGGAACTGAGTCAGGAGCTAGGACTTGAACCTTTGCAAATCAAGTTCTGGTTTCAAAATAGGCGAACCTGAATGAAGACTCGTCATGAGCACAACGAAGTCGAGTTTCTAAGAGTTGAAAATGAAAACCTCCGAGCGGAGAACAAGATATATAAAGAGGCTTTTGACTCCGCCACCTGCCCCAACTGCAATACTCTCCTCACCCTCGATGAAATGCATTATTTGAGGATCGAAAATGCACGTTTAAGAGGTGAGTTAGATCAGTTCATAGCAGGATCAAGTTCTGTTGGAGCAAGGTACGAAAAAAAATTGAGACTATGGGGCCAGCATGGATGCCTTCTGAGGAGGAAGAGAGATATCACCACCAGGCAAGTGGCATTGACGACGAACTTGCCGCCATGATCAGGCAGTTTGATGCTGATGAAGCACTAGGGCTTTAATGTGCATACGGATCCTGTATTTTAAAACTAGTGATCACGGGACCTGCAACACGGCCGACGCGTATCTGATCCAGAACAACGCTAGCTGATCGCTCAAGAGCCTACAAAGGGAAGAAGATCAAACCTAGACGAATACGTCTACTTAGTTTCATCGCACGTTCTTGCCTTTTATCGATGTCCAAAATTAATGCACAAGCTAGAAGTAATCATTTCCCTTTCCCCCCTATTAAATGCTCGGAGCCGTTAACCGCACCAAACTCGAAAAAATTAATATCGAGAAGAAATCCGCGTAAATTTGAAGGGTAAATCCGTATAGTTCCAATTTACCCTCAAATTGCTCCGGTTTTAAATTTGATCTTTTCTATTTTCAGGAATTTGTAAAGGTGACTCGAGAATACAGTCGTACCCAAAAACAAAATTCCCTGATCGGGCTAAATTGGGGGCAAATCAACTCATGGACATTACCACGGGATGGACAGCTTCGGATAAAGAAAAATACAAGCGAAAGACCCGAACAATCTCAGACATGGGTAATTCTGTATCGTTCTAATTTGCACATAATCATCTTGAGTCCTAAATTGTTTTATTTCATTCTTAATAGGGATCGCAAATTACCTCGAGAAATACCGTAACATGGCCCAAGGTGATACAACAGGGCTGCGTTATCCCCAAGGATTAACCCTTGAAAAGAAAGCCCCATGGACACCCACGGTCCAATGGACCGAATGGTATGGGGGATGACAGTAGGTCTGAAATATTCCGAGTTCGATCCCCAAGGGTGGGGAATGTTGTATGTATTATAAATAAATGAAACAACTTTTTGTGCATTTCTTTTTTTACAAACAGGAATACTCGACGAGTAATATCAAAGTCAGTATTTTACCATAGTCTTGCCATAATGGTGAGGCGCCCAACAAAAGTCGAGGAAAATTCAATCCAACAAAACTGGTAAAAGACTCGTGCAAGACATTCAAGATGAAGGGTAAATCAGTATCGTTTTCAATTTATCCCTTTTAATACTGGCTGATATGTCTCTTTTTCTTTTTACAGGAAATATTTACACTAACATTTAACATGTTGAAGGAGACAAATCCAAAAGAAAATTATGATCATCTAACAAGATCTATTCTGGTGAAAAATGGGGCAAATTGATCGCAAGCTCTGAAGCGAAAAAGCAAATATATCTTCCTTATCTCGTTTGATTTCGAGAATAATTTCTCTGCTTTTTGCGGGGGTATTCAACCGCTAAACCGTGGCGGTCGCTGTCATTAAACAAACCGAAATGCTCCCTCACCCATATGCTTCATCACGTAGGGGCAAAGTTTGAGACGAACCGCCCCTCGACATAAGGAGTAGGCTTCCCAATTTGTTCGGTCCGCCCATATTTGCACATTATATAAACACACATGATACTAAAAATTGTCACATCTACATTGTGCTTACACAATTCATGAATTATGCATAACTACTCCGTGTGTTTAACTTACCAACTCCAACTTAGAGCATAGACTGTACAGGAGACATCAAATGTGCAGAATGGGGCATGACAGGATGAGGAAAGGCAAACCATTTCCACACAGGTCTAACATTTTAATCTACAGATAAATAGCCTTTCTCCAGAGTGAGAGAAAGCCCTTTCGGAATGAAGTCCTCCATTCAGATTACATTCAAGGTGTTCATACTATAAGAACCTCCTTAAACAGAAGTGGTAATGCAATACATGATCCATATGTTGATCGATCGCATCATGAGTTATTACACAGACTGCCTTTAATTATGGCAAACTTAGCTGAACAATTTTGTATGAACCAATGAACGCATTGATGAAAATGCTTGCACATGTTACCTCTGACAATGCCTGACAGGCAACACATTCCCGGTGTTCGAGTTACCTTCCAAAGTCTTGAAATTCATTCGGCGATTATTGAATGAATAAGCCTGGTTATCGAGAAGCCACCAAGCATTTCTTCCAAATTCTCAGGTAAGTATATCTTCAACCTAAACCTTTCAAGAGAATGAATTTTGACGGTTGTTGGGGTACTCGAATCCATCGCGGTACATACAGGTATCCACCTTTTTCAGTAAAGCATGATTTGTCTCAAGGACAGAAATGTTCGAGACCTTTTGATCTCTACCTCTTTGGTTTATTCCTAAAGCGACAGGAGAATATAATCTGGGTTTGAGCTTCTGCAGGATTCCTGGTCTCCCTAGATTTCAGAATGGCACCCTTTGAGGTACACCAAGCCCTTCTTACAGGCAAACAAAGTCCTTCCTACAGGCAAAGCAAAGTCCTTCTTACAGGCAAATCAAGTCCTTCTTACAGGCACAAAGTCATTCTTACAGGCATAAAGTCCTTCTTACAGGCAAATCAAGTCCTTCTTACATGCAAAGCAAGTCCTTCTTACAGGCACAAAGTCCTTCTTACAGGCAAAGTAAGTCCTTCTTACAGGCAAAGCAAGTCCTTCTTACAGGCACAAAGTCCTTCTTACAGGCAAATCAAGTCCTTCTTACAGGCATAAAGTCCTTCTTACTGGCAAATCAAGTCCTTCTTACAGGCAAACAAAGTCCTTCTTACAGGCAAAGCAAGTCCTTCTTACAGGCAAATCAAGTCCTTCTTACAGGCAAAGCAAGTCCTTCTTACAGGCACAAAGTCCTTCTTACAGGCAAAGTAAGTCCTTCTTACAGGCAAATCAAGTCCTTCTTACAGGCAAATCAAGTCCTTCTTACAGGCAAATCAAGTCCTTCCTACAGGCATTAAGTCCTTTTTACAGGCGCAAGTCCTTTTTACAGGCACAAAGTCCTTTTTACAAGCACTAAAGTCTTTTCTACAGGCACTCAAAGTCCTTTTTACAGGCACCAAGTCCTTTTTACAGGCACAAAGTCTTTTTTACGGGTACAAAGTCCTTTTTTACAGGCACAAGTCCTTTTTACAGGCACCAAGTCCTTTTTACAGGCACCAAATCCTTTCTACAGGCACCAAGTCCTTCTTACAGGTATCTCCATGGGGTGACCTACCATACGGGTCAAATCTCAATCAAAATTTAATTAATAGAATCGTTTCATTAGGAATTTACCATGAGTTGACCTACCATACGAGTCAAAATTTAATCAGTAGAATCCTTTTATTAGGAATCTACCATGGGTTGATCCACCATACGGGTTCAAGTTCGACCACCCTAAAGTTTTATATATATATAACGAATCCTTAGGTTCTCATTTCATTTTCAGTGGAACATTCATGTAACGACTCTTTTTATTTCATTATGTTTAGTCGATTAGGATTCAGGTGTCATCTCGTCTTTGAAATGAACCTCTGCCGAGCTTCCTTTCAAAGAGGGGCAGCTGTTGAAACCTAATTTTCAATCACTTTTTCTCTTTTAAAATTAATTAAAAAAAATTTCATAAAAATTCATAAAATTGGAAATTCAACTTTGGGGACCTTGGCTAAGCTCAGGGAACCAATTTTGACCAAAAAAATGATTTTTCATATTTTCAGTATTTTTCGGTATTTTTATTTTCGAAAATTAATATGAAATCCATAAAAATTCATAAAATTAGAAAATGAACTTTGGGGACCTTGACTAAGCCTAGGGAACCAATTTTGACCAAAAGATAATTTTTCATATTTTCAGTATTTTTACGTATTATTTATTTATTTATTTTTAAAAATTAATAGAAAATTCATAAAAATTCATAAAATTGAAAAATCAACTTTGGGGACCGTAGCCAAGCCTAGGGAACCAATTTTGACCAAAAATGATTTTTTCATATTTTCAGTATTTTTCGATATTTTTATTTTCGAAAATTCATAAAAAAAATTAAGAAAATTGAAAAAATTGAAAAATCAAGTTTGGAGCCTTGGCCAAGCTTAGGAAACCATTTTTGAATAAAAAATAATTTTTTTATTTTTTTTATTTTTTATTTTTATATTTTAGAAATTAGGAGAATATTTAACAAATAATAGCATTTGAGGCCATAAAAATGTGAATAAATAATCAGTATTTTAATTTTACTTTTCTCTTCATTTTGGTCAAATGAATTCCGAAAAATTCAACCCGGAATCGAAAATGTCTTTATTAATTTCATTTTCAGGTCATTTGAAAAAAAACATTTAAAAAAAATCATTTTCGCTTTGTAATTTTAGATTTTTGCATTTATGGAGTCGTGGCATCATTCTTTAATAGTCTGAGTTTTTCAATAACTTGATGGTGCACTTTCCATTGTCGCGTTCGATTCTCGAATTCAATTCATCATTCGGTGGAGAAGTCGTGGTAAGAAAAATTGAGTAGCAGTAAAGGGACGAGACGAGAGTGATATGGTTAGGTGAGCCCATGAACAGGGAACTGATGCAGAATAGCAGAACGATCTATTACCTTGAGTCTTCGATTTAATTCCAATTAAAAAATTCTTCCCTGGGTTTTAAATATCCCAAGAAGGTGCTGGTGGAGGAGTACATCGTGAGAGTTCTCCCTATCCCATTAACCGAAAGAAAAGAAGCAAGACATCATGCAACAAAAGTAAATGGAGGAAGCATGATAAAATCCACCGAAAGAATGAGTAATAATGGGGAGAAAAAGGTGTCAGCCAATTTTTGTTTAAAAAAAAATAATGGATGGGGGCATACTCCACGCCAAAAGATCATGCTAAAGAGATGTTAAAAAAATCTAAAGAAATGGGGAAGGTGGGGGGAGATTATTTTAGAATAAAAGTGGGGAGGTCTCTCTCTATTTTTCGAGTCTCTGCTGGCCCAAAATCTGGAAGCATTATCCTCTAAACACGAGCTCGGACCGCGAAACTTCTGGCGGTCGGTCAACGTTGATACCGAGGGAAGACCGAAGGGAACAAAAAAAATGAAAAAAAAAAAGAAGGATCCCTTTTGAACTTTTCCTTCCCCAGAATTTGCTCAGAATTCTCGGTGAAGAACGTCTATTCAATCCTCGTTAGCTGGCTGACCAACAAGTAGAATGTGATTCGGATCATCTAGGGGGTCTAGCTTCCAGTCTACCCAACGTGGACCTCGGAACTGTCCTTCAGATCAAAACACGAAGTGCAGTCCGACCTAAGTGAAAAAAACGGCGAGGTTGAAAGATCGACTAAATAGCTAGCAGCTCCTCTCCAACTGGGAAGGGCATCTCTACTCTGACGTCTAACTCGGAGAAAGAGGCGAGCTTCGCTTTCACGTTCGACGGCGTACTCTTGAGCAGCAACTCCAGGCGGACACCCGATCGCGGAGGAGGCGAGAGGATCGATCAAACGTGGCGGTGGCCATGGCGTTTCTCTTTCGCGTCGTGTCTATGATCCGACGGCTTAGATATTTCCGTCTGCGATCGTACAAGGGATCCTCTATCAGCCCGTCTCGTCTCTCTCTCTCTCTCTTAGTCTCTACGGACGAAGTTGTATCTGAGAAGCTATGCAGATTTCTTCTTCTGACTGCTCGTCCCGTCTTCGAAGATCTTCTCTGGCCGGACGTCAGGTCCCTTTTCCTTGAATTTCTTGTTTACCGTCCCCTCTTTCCATCCTCTATGGTTACATTCTCAAGTCCACCTCTAAGGGAGATTAGCTTCTCAGTCTCATGGTTTT
Source organism: Psidium guajava (assembly GCA_016432845.1). Taxonomy (NCBI): domain Eukaryota; kingdom Viridiplantae; phylum Streptophyta; class Magnoliopsida; order Myrtales; family Myrtaceae; genus Psidium; species Psidium guajava. The sequence goes on from CM028229.1 coordinate 13,100,118, forward strand.
TGCTTTTAGAGTTTCAATAAACTCCAAAACGAAAGGGGAAAAAGAAAAGCGAGGGAGCACCAAATAACTTTTTCTCATTTTACTTCAGTCCCTCCAGGATCACCCCATTTTCCTTCCCGTTTCTTTCTCGGATGCTGGGTCCTCTCTGTTTTTCTTGATTTTTCTCCTGCCGCTCATATTTTCAGAACTTCTTGGGCTGGTACAGAGGGGTAGTAGCCTGTTGAACTTCACCTTAGAAGTTCCAAGTTTCGAAATTAGCATCTCATTTTGAATCCGCCTCGCGAAATCCGATATGGGTCTGGCTTTTTCTTGTATGAGTTTTGTGTTTATTGCGGTCTTTGGATCTGATAGAGAAGTCTAGGGTTCTTACCGTTAGTCCAAACCGAGGAGGCCTCGCCTTTTATTCTTTTCATTCCCTTTATTTCTGGAATTTTCCTTAGATTATGAAGAGTTCGGTCTTTTTCTAGATTCTCGTAACTTATGCTCAACAGCGGAATGGGGGCCTTAAATTCCTCTCCAAAATACCCCGTTGGTTTCCAATTTTCCTTTTCCTCTTAAAAGTTTCACTTGTGCTTCCTCCTGCTCTAACCAATATCTGTGTCTCAGCCTTCGAGCTTCTCTAAATGAGAGAATCGATATTAGTCTGCGACGTTGAATAGCCTTGTGCACTTTAACTTCACACCTCCCAGATGTCATTAGTTTCACACGAAAGGAATCGAAAAAATCAAAATCCTACCTCCGGCGTCACACCTCCAGAATTCGAACCGGTTGTTCCATGAAAGCAAAGGGGACGAAATGGACCCCCAAGGAGATCAAGCAGTTCGAGAATTTATGGGCAATGTACGATAAAGGCAGGCTGAGCAATTTTGATGAAGAAACTCTTTACCCCTTTCTTGAATAAAATATTCTCCACCCATAGAGAGAATATTTTATTTAATTCTTTGCAAGATCTTTTGGTTATATTCCTCTGGAGTATGCACATGCCACGTGAGTCGTTGATCCTGAGCATGAAAATATCATCCTCCAATTTGGAAAAGTAGAGGAAGATGTGTTTACGATAGATTACAATATTTCTTGGAGACCATGGTTGTTTAATGTGTTTCGGGCGGACCACTCTTGATCAAATAATTTTGCCAGAAACTTCTGGCAATACATCGAAGCTAAGTCCTCTTCTGTTCTTTTTACCTTTTTTTATTTTATTTTATTTCATTTCATTTTATTCGTTAGCATTATTATTATTATTATTATTATTATTATTGTTGTTGTTGTTGTTGTTGTTGTTGTTATAATTATTATAATAATTATTATTATTGTTATCATTATCATTATTATTAAATGATACCAAATTTCCGCCTCTTTTTTCTCCATATTTTTATGTCAGGGAAGAACAATTCCATATTAATGGCAAAGCCCACACAGGCGCAAAATTGGCCTAGACGAGCTCCTAAGTGCCCACTAATTTCCCAGCTGATATGTGATTAAAAGTCCCTCTTAATTCAAAAGAGACTCTCCATGTTAAGAACAGAGAGAGCGAAAGCCAATTCTAGAAATCCCTCCCAAAAAAATGGGAGATAAGTGCTCTTTTCATTCTTTTGGTTTTAAGTGCAGATTAACACATATTTTGTACACTGACATTTCACTCTATTTTATGTCAGGAAGCCGCAGCTTTATATCAATGGTCAACCCTATGGAAGCACAAAATCGGCTTGGAGGAGTCCTCAAGCGCGCACAAATTTCAAATTGTTGAATCAATTCGTTGTATTTTATTTTAAAGAATTCATACCCCAGAATGGAGAGGACAAAGTCCATCCGCAATTTAAATACCTGCACCATAAATCCCAAAGGGAAGAGCCAAGCCAATGCTTAGCCTCCCATTGGAGGTTTTTACTTACAGTAGTTAAATACCTGCAACTTAAATACCTGTACCTTAAATCCCAAAGGGAAGAGCCAAGCCAATGCTTAGCCTCCCATTGGAGGTTTTTACTTACAGTAGTTAAATACCTGCAACTTAAATACCTGTACCTTAAATCCCAAAGGGAAGAGCCAAGCCAATGCTTAGCCTCCCATTGGAGGTTTTTACTTACAGTAGTTAAATACCTGCAACTTAAATACCTATACCTTAAATCCCAAAGGGAAGAACCAAGCCAATGCTTAGCCTCCCATTGGAGGTTTTTACTTACAGTAGTTAAATACCTGCAACTTAAATACATGTACCTTAAATCCCAAAGGGAAGAGCCAAGCCAATGCTTAGCCTCCCATTGGAGGTTTTTACTTACAGTAGTTAAATACCTGCAACTTAAATACCTGTACCTTAAATCCCAAAGGGAAGAGCCAAGCCAATGCTTAGCCTCCCATTGGAGGTTTTTACTTACAGTAGTTTAAATACTTGCAACTTAAATACTTGTACCTTAAATCCCAAAGGGAAGAGCCAAGCCAATGCTAGGCCTCCCATTGGAGGTGTTTATTCACTGTCATGTACTTCCTATAATTTAATTTTTGAATCATCAGACCCAAAAGATAAGTAGGTCGTAATACTGCACAGAAGTCGTTAACACACTCCCTCTTTCGGCTTCAGGGAATCTTTAACACTTAAAAAAATATAACAAATAAAAATATATAACATCCATGCATCCTATTTAAAAAGTGAAAACACAAAAGAGAATACCCTACTAGAGCCTTAGGAATAAACCAAGTCTGAGTTGCCGAATTAGGATATCCATGAAATTAAGGTACCGAAAGGGCATTAGTTTTACTAGTGTAACCAAGTCCCCGAGCTCCTAATCTCTGGTTCGCAGGAATAAATTAGTTCTCCCGCTAATTTATTTAGGTTTCTAATCGACCTACCAAGAACGATTAGTGGCGACTCCAAATTTTAAAATCATTTAAACAAAAACCAAAGTTGCGATTCGGTAGGGCTTGGGAGGGTCCGCGTTAGGTTAGTCAAATCTAATTAACCTAATAATCCGTTAACCCATTTTTAAAATTTAAAATTTTTTTAGAGGGTCGCGACAACTTTGAATATATTGATTTTCTGTTATATTCAACTCGCATGCAATCGTATCGTGTAACTCATCAAATGTGCGTATGTTTCCAAACTCGAACATAGCAGATTGTCCACCTTCGTAATCATATCCGTATTCATTTCGTATTATTCTACCTCCACAATGCACGGTCGCAAAAGATCTAGATGACATTCTGCTAAATAAAGAAATTACAAATTATTTTACATCTAAATTTTAATAAATATTTACTCATACACTTTAACAAATTAACATTATAACTATCAATATAACTAATGAATTTAATTTCATTAATAAAATAAATAATAATAATATAACAAGTAATCTGTACCGACGCATTTCCTAATTTTTTAGATTTTGGAAATGTTTTAATATAATTTTTAATATAATTTAAAAAATTTGGATTTTTAGGAATTTTCCCTTTTTATTATTTTAATTTTTTTCATGCAAGAAGAAGCATCATCCCACGTAATTAAATGGCATTGGCATTTGTAACGAGTTCTCACTTGAAGTTCAAAGGTGCAATTTTTTTGTTCTTTATTTTTATGATTTTATTTGTATTTTTGAGTAATGTCCAAAATTAAAAATTATATGAAAATGAAAGTGATGTGGTTCAAGATTAACTTATAATTTTCGGAATTAATTTGCATTAATTTCCTAAAAATTTAGGACAATTTTTTTACCCCATGTTTACATCTTTTAAAAGTTAGAATGGATTTAAAAGAAAACTTTTATATTGAATGCAATCCATAAGATAAGATTTATAGGAAATCCTCTCTTTCTAATTCATTACATATATGTTAATAAAATTTTCAATTAATTTTTGATAATTATGTAATAAAAATAAGCTTCAAAAGGGAAAAAATTTATATGTACAAAGTTATATAAATATAAATTTATAAAAAAGGAAAATATACGAAATAAAAAAATGCTACAGCACTGGCCTCGTGAAAATTTTTAATTAATTTATTCACATACTAAATAAACTAATTACGTACATATTAACAAAAATTTCAAAATTATTAAAAAGATATAAAAAAAATTATTAAATTATTAAAAATACATAAAATAAAAATAAAAAATTACAAAATCATTGCCACACCGGCATCGTGAATATTTTTTTTATTAATTATTTACATAGTAAATAATTAATTACATGGATCTTCATAAAATTTCAAATTAATGATTGATAATTATGTTATAAAAAAAGCTTCCAAAAGAAATAACATTATATTTACAAAGATATATAAAAAAAATATTATAAAAACACGTACAAAAATTATATAAAAATGATATTTACATAGTTCTATAAAAATATAAAATTATTAAAAGGACATAAAAAATTTACAGTACTATTAACAAATAAAACAGATAAAACAGACTCAAATCCCTTTCAAGAGCCAAGGGAAACAAAACAAAACACAAGGATTGCTTTTCAAGCATTGTGGTCAAGTTTGGGAGCAGAACAAACCACAAACGCAAGACAAACCACAAACCATTATACTTATAAAAATCAAAAACCATATTGGCCTCCTGATTCGTCCATCTTCATGATGTCCAAGTAGCTAGAAAACATCAGTGATACATAATCAAAATTATAGGGTTCGCACATGAAACGCAAGAAATCGGGAGAAATTTCTACTAACGAAAACACAAGCAAACATAAAGCGATACGAAGACGGAGGAAACAAGCGATACCCGTGCAAGGAGGAGGAACGTTTTAAGGTTCACACAGATAGACCGCCGTCGAGACTCCTGCGGGACTCTACATTGTCGACATGATTTGGGGCTTTAGGGTTCACATGGATGGAGACGGTTGCCGTCGTCGTCTACGCTAGATCCACCACCGAGATGCTTCTGTGAGATGCCAATCGTCCAAGGCGTTGAAGTGCTTTAGGCATCGTCTTCAGCTTTAGGGTTCCCTCTTGAAGGAGACGTTGTTGAAGAAGATGTCGTTTTGGGTTGGAGGAAGAAAAGAAACGTAACCAATATGACGTAGTTTTGCTGATGTGGATAAGTTGGGCAAGTTAATTTGCCATGCAGGAGAGAGAAATAATTAAAATATGCCAGGTCAGCTTTTTCCGTTAGCCATGTTTGATACACTTAATAGAATGACTCAATTGACCAAACTTGACAAGTCTTAGGACTCAGTTGCACTTCTTGTAAGTTATAGGACTGAATTGCATTTTGGTGACAAGTTTTAGGACTCGTGGTGAACATATTCCTTTTTTTTTTAATTATCCAAATCTTGTAGTAATCTAATACCCATAGTAGTTTCCTTGATAGAAACCAAGTTTGCAGATTTAAATGATTGTTGGGATTTAATAGGCCAAACGCGTCTTGACATCAACTTAAGAGGTGTAAATAAATTGAGCCCAGGGTTGTTGTCTGCTCACGAAGATGTCTTGTATTAACTCATTGACAATCCAATTAGAACTTGCACAAGTATGGCAAGTCGAAATTCCGACTGTGATGTTTTCCTCATTGCTGATTGTTTCTAAATAATAGATGCTTTCAGATTTCTGTCGTGGCTCGGATCGGTAATGCATTGGCTTATACGACTCAAACATTCTTCCAAAAGCACGGCTTTCTCTATATACACACCCGATTATCACCACTAGTGACTGCGAGGGTGCGGGTGAAATGTTTCTAAAGTGGGCGTAATTTTATGTTTCATGATGGACAAATAGATTCGGGTAGAAATTATCTAATCGTTGGAACATGAGCATAGTTTGTCTCGGATTAGAAATAATAAATAAAAATATAAAAAAAAGGAAAAAAAAAGTAGAAACAATAGATAGATAAATAAATAGATAGATAGATAGATAGATAAATAATAAAAAACAATGAAAATAATAAAAAAAATAACAAAAAAATCTCTTCCTTAAAAGCCACAAAAATTAGAAAATGGATCATTTTAGCCGATGAATCCTATTTTTGACAATTTTTTTCCTTTTGATCCTTTCAAAAATGACAATTTTGCCCCTGATAGGTAAATCGTCTTGAAAAATTCCAAAAAATTTTAAAAAAAAACTCAAAAATTAGGAAACAGGCCATTTCGACTGATCAATCCTATTTTTGATTAATTTCCTTCATGATTTTTCCAAAATAACGATTTTGCCCCTTATGGGTAAAACGTCTCAAAAAATACTAAAAAATCCAGAAAAATCTCAAAAATTAGAAAATGGACCATTTCGACTGACCAATCCTATTTTTGATGAATTTCCTTCCGGATATTTTCAAAATAACGATTTTGCCCCTTATGGGTAAATTGTCTCGAAAAATTCTGAAAAATTCAAAAAAATCTCAAAAATTAGGAAACGGGTCATTTCGACTGACCAATCCTATTTTTGATGAATTTCCTTCTTGATTTTTCTAAAATGACAATTTTGTCCCTTATGGGTAAATTGTCTCAAAAAATTCAGAAAATTCTCAAAAATTAGGAAACGGGTCGTTTTAACCGACTAATCCTATTTTCGGCGGTTTTGCCCTTCCAATCTTCAAAAATGACAATTACCCCCTTATGGGTAAATCGTCTAGGAAAATTCCGTAGAACTTGCAAAAATTACAGAAAATAGAAAATGGTCAATTTTGATTGAGCAGGCCCATATTTTGTGACTTTGACTCTCATTTCTTCATGAAATGACAGTTTTATCCCTCATGGGTAACTTGTGTCAAAAAAATTTAGAAAAATTCTCAGAAATTGTGGAAAATAAATAATGACCACATGCAATTGGTCTAAGCTGTCTCCCCTTTTCGATCCTTGAAAAATAACTATTTTACCCTTCGGATCAATTTGATATAAATCTTTTCCAATCATGCCAAATGAGTTTTTATGAAATAAAATGGTACCGAAAGGGCATTAGAGTAATCTCACATAAGCAAGTCCCTGAACTCATAATCTCTGGTTCGTAGAAATAAAGTATTTCTTCCGATTCTTTATTTAAGTGTTTAATCAGCCTACCATAAAATGATTAGTAGCGACTCCAAATCTTAAAATCATTTAAACAAAAAATCAAAATTGCGATTCGTTAGGGCTTTGGAGGGTTCGCATTAGGTTAGTCCATGAATAAACTAAAAATCCGTTCATCCGATCGATCGAAAATAAAAAAAAAATTCGGGTCACAACACTCGTAAGAGTCATAGAATTCTTTTGGTTGCTCCAAGGTGAATTTGACTCGGACTCCATATGATTCGTGATAGTAGACTTGTTCTATACATGATGTCTGATCTTGTAGCAATGAGATATATAGTTGGCTGCCAATCAAACTTCTGCAAAGGAAGGCATTAGCCTTTTTTGCTACATCTTCCCTTAGTATTTTTTTCATTTGTCGTTGTTAACGCTCGATTTTTTTTTGGTAAAGTAAGTAATATATTAGCTTTCCAAATTAACGCTCGATTTTTTATCTTTTTTTTAAAAAATCATAGAAAATTCATAAAAATTTACGAAATTATAAAATCAATTTTGGAAGCAAGTCAAAGGAACAATTTTTCAACAAAAATTAATATTTCATATTTTCAACATTTTTTGCATTTTATTTGGAAAATTCATAGAAAATTCACAAAAATTCACAAAATTCAAACATAAACTTTGGAAGCCTTGGCCAAGCGTAAGGAAAATTTTTTGAACAAAAAATGATTCTTCAAATGTCTCACATTTTTAAATATTTTCAGACAATAGAAAAGTAATTGAAAATTAAAAAAAAGCATTCGAGGCCAAAAAAAAATAGCCACTATTTTTATTCTAATTCTATTCATTTTGGCCAAAGAAAATTTAAAAAAATTGATTCAGGACTATGGATTCCTTCATTAAGCATATTCCCAAATTAATTCCAAAAAAATCCCAAAAATTATATTTAGAACTTTAATTTTCCAATTTTACATTTTTTAGAGTCATGACATTGCCTTTGATTACCAAAAATTATATTTGACTCCAAAAGTTCAAAGAATTATCTAATTTTGATCTAATATGTGGCATTAGTTTGATCTAAATTGAAAATATAAACCTGTCACCCTCTAGTTTTCAACCTCTTGAGTTAATTAGTGGCATTAGTTTGATTTAATTTGGCTGTTTAGAATTGGATTTCTGAAAATGGATTCTTTAATCGAATTGAATATTTGGGATTTTTGTGTAATTTTGATAATATTTTTCACAAAATCACCTCTTTAGAAGGAGTTTATGTCATAGAATCCAATTACGAGGGTTTAATTTGAAAAAAAAATTGAATTTTTATAGGCCAATTTGGTGATTTTTGGTGAGTCAGGTTGGTCAGGTCGAATTGGATCCGACCTGACTATGTACATCTTCCCCCCATGTTTGCAGTTCTTGCATAGGAGAGGACCAAAAATGGCAAAGCCATTTCTACATCTCTTTTGCACATACCGAAGCTCCGATCATGCTACCGGAGCTTGCTCGACACCGATGTGTCTTATAGCATGTGATTTAAGGCATCAGGCAGGTGGCTTTGAAGTCAGTGGAGACACACCCGCATGCTAAAATCAGAGATTTTGATGTACAAGTCTCACACATTTTTGGATAAAAAGAGGAGGTCTCATTTGATTAGAATCGATTCCAGAGATAAAAAAGAGATTTTGAGAGAGAGGGAGGCGATTGCAAGCTTTGTAACCGCCATTAGAGACCTTTGGTCAAGGATTGTTCAAGCTTCACTGGACTTTTCTAGGTAAAGCCAAGGTGAATCGGTGGCCGTCCGAGCTTCAAGAACTCCCAAGGAGGCTCTAGAACCTTGCCTCTCGTCGCTTCACCGTCGGGAGAGGTATGTACCATTTTCAAGCTTGAGCATGGTCATCCATGGCCAATTGCCATATAGTCAATCATTTTGCTTGAAACATGTTTCAATCATTTGAAAATCCAACCCTGAATTCATATCTCTCGATTTTTTTCTTGATTTTTGCATTAAAACTACAAACCGAGCTCACCATGGCTGGGCCTACCTAAGCTTCACCACACAAAACAAGGCCAAACCAAGCTCACTAGATAAGCAGGTAAGCTTTCTCGACCTCATGTGATGTAGCTTGAGTGATTAGATGTGATTTTTTTAACACGGATTGGTTGAGATCAAAGTTCACCATTTCTAGGTGCTCGGTGGCTCGGTTTACGTTAATTTTAAGGCTAGTTTTTGTTCAAAAATTGAATTATGTTGCACGTAAGGTTGATTAGAAGGATTCGAGATCAAAATCAAGAGCTTTAGGTATGGTTTAGGCCATTTTCAAGCCCACCTGCTAGCCTATGGTGGACTTATCGAAGATCGAAGTGCCTCCAATCATCTTCTTCATAGAGGTGTTGACCAGTCAACATCAGTGGACCAGGTCAACGCCCATATGGCGCTGATGTGGCCACCACATTAGCGACCGTTTCGCTGTAGTCGATCACTGAATTTGACGACCGTGGCTTCGCTATTTGTCATGATCAGTGTTTTTGTTTTTTAATAGATGTCTTGAAGATAAAAATCAATTTTCGAGATAAAAAATAGATTTTAGATCGGATGGTGGTTGATTAGCCACGTTATCTGATCTGGACCGTAGGTTTAATTGCTAGATCCAAGGGTTACAAATTGGCCATGTGGTGCATTGTGGGGCATCACATTAGAAATAAGTGGGAAGATTAGAAAAAAGGCTAAAAAAATTCAAAAAATTCAAAAATTCAAATTAAAACCTTAAAAACTATGTTGTTTAGGCCTGGGTTGGACCCGCGTAAGTCTGGGTCGGGTCTTTCGGGACCTTAAAAACTATGTTGTTTAGGCCTGGGTTGGACCCGCGTAGTTCTGGGTCGGGTCTTTCGGGTTTGTAGGTAGGTCAACCTAACTCAGTCCGAAAAATTAATAAAAATAAAAAAAATAAAAGAAAAATTCTAAAAAAAAAGAAAAAATCATAAAAAAAAAATTAGAAAAATTAGAAAAATCAAGGAAAATTCAAAAAAGAAGAAGAAGGAAATAACAACATTCAATTAATTTAACAGATTTTCATGATCTTGTGTTCCCCGAGCTTTAAAAAATGACCATTTTGCCCATTTGGATAATTTGTCTCAAACTTTTTCAAATTACCCTTGAGCCTTAATGATACATTCCCTAAGCCCTTAGGGCTTCACTAGGCTTGCCATGTGACCATTTGTGTGCTAATTTGATGCTATTTATCTGCACATATTGATTCCTTGATTGGCGCACATTTAATTATTGACTGTTTTTGATATGATAGAAACTCCCCATTTACATGAACCCTTTAGACACTAGGGCATAACTTACCCCCAATGATATCTACATGAAATCTATAGGTTAGAAAATCGCTCAACTTAGGTACTGAAAGGGCGTCAATTGAAAAATCGACATAACTAATTCTCTGAATCCACTTCTCTGGTTTTTGTAGAACCAAACGGTCTCTCCCAACTGCACAGTGGAGTTTCTAATCTACCCTCCAAAAATGATTGGCGGCAACTCCAATGGCTTGTCAACTATTCACATATTACCTGACCACACTAAAGTTAATCTCATTTAAAATTCCTCTCTGATGCAATTTGATATGGGCCTGAGATGGCCTGCACCTTCGATCAATCTCACATCCGTCTTATCGAGTGAGTGAGATCCCAAGGGCAATCCATTAGCTCTCTTGAGATCCCAAGTTCAAAAGAGGAATCTTAGGAGGGTTACGATAGTCACGAGTGGTGTTGTAACTACTTTACAATAATATATCTTGAATTTCTTTAGGAGGTTCTTGACATCTTTCTTTTGCGAGATAAAAGACTCCTTTATTTTGGTCAATCTCAATGCCTAGGAAAGAGTGCATCTAGCCCAAGTTTATCATCTCGAATGTCTTCATCATTTCTCAAATCATATTATCATTGTTGCATGTATATATAAGATCATCCTCATATAAAGAGACAATGAGAGTGTTAGACTCACCTTGGGTCTTGATGTAGAGCATTGGCTCATTCATGTTCCTCTTGAATCCTTGCTTGGTATCAATTCCGTTAAACCATGCTCGTGGTGCCTACTTTAACCCATAGAGCGCCTTCTTGAGCTTTAGAACCTTTTCTTCTTGGCCTTTGACTATAAAACCTTGTGGTTGCTCTACATATATTTCTTCTTCCTGTTATCCATTTAGGAATGTTGACTTCACATCTAGTTGATGGATTTTCCATTTGTTTTATGCTGCTAGTGCAATGAGTGCTCAAATAGTATCAAGACAAGCAAATGGAACAAAAGTTTCAGTATAGTCAATATTTGGTTGTTGCAAGTATCTTTTTGCCATGAGCCTAAATTTATGCTTTTGGATTGATCTATTTGTGTTGAGCTTCGTCTTGTAGACCCACTTGATGCTAATGATCTCTTTTTCTTCGAGATGATTGATGAACTCCCTAGTTTCATTTTTCTTGATTATCTTGATCTCTACCTCCATGGATTTTATTGGATGCTTCTTCGTAGTTTTTTGGTTTTAAAACAGCAAAGTTGCATGTGTCATTAATTCTTCTAAGGGACTTTACCCTCATTACTGGAGATTCTGGAGTAGATTCTTCTTCTATTCCTCATAGAGAAGATGGTGTTACGCCATGAGTGGTGGAGTCTGATGCTTTATCTTTTTTTTGTGTTGTTGACTCCCCACGAGTAGATAGTGTGTCAGGCAACTTGACATACTTCTTCTCGATCTTCTCATTCTCTCAGTTTCAGGCGGTATTCTCATTGAACTCGACATCTCGATTGATCATGAGCTTCTCAGTTCTTAGGCTGTAGATGTGAAAGCTTTTTGATTGATCACTGTAGCTAAGAAAGATTCCCTTTTCTGTCTTTTCATCAAGCTTACTTCTCTTTTGAGATGGAATGAAAATGTAGAACATGTAGCCAAATATCTTGAGATGTTTTACCAAAGGCTTCCGTCCGCTCCATGCTTCGATTGGAGTTTTATTTTGAACAGCTCTAGTTGGATGTCTATTTAAGATATATACAATCGTGTCGATTGCTTCTGCTTAGAACAAGTTGGACAGACCTTTTTCCTTTAACGTGGACCTTGCCATCTCCATGACAATTTCATTCTTCCTCTTTGCTACTTCATTTTGCTCTAGGGTGTAGCCAATAGTTAGTTGATGATGAACTTCTTCATTTTCACAGAATTTGTTGAATTCCCTTGAGTTGTATTTTGTGCTTCTGTCGATCCTTACGACTTTGATTTTATGACCACTTTAATTCTCGATGTGGTTCTTGAATTTTCTGAAAATGGAGAAAGCCTCCGATCTTTCTCGAAGAAAGTAGACCCCATCATTCTTGTGTATTCATCAATGAATAGAATGAAATATCTATTCTGACTAGCTGTGGGGTCCTCTCATTGGACCATATGACTAGTTCCAATAGCTTTTTAGCTCCCCATGCACCTTAAAAATGAGAAGAACTGCTTCACAAACATTTGAAATTTTCGAAATTGCTGGAAAATCTCTCATCATATTTTTTTGATGAAGAATTTTTAGGCTAACAAAGTTGAAGTCGCCAAATCTTTTGATGCCATGGCCATGACTCATCAAATTGAGCTTTCATGGCCATATCTCTGATATAGTTCCATCAAATAGAAAAATTCTTATTTTCCATCTTAAAAAAGGCAACAATATTTTTATATTTATCATAAATAACACATGCATCTCCTCTAAAGTCTAAAGAATACCCAGCTTGTATCATTTGGACCACACTAACTAGATTTTGTACAAGACTAGGTACTAGATATACATCACGAATATATTTTGGGCCTTTGCTTATTTCAACGACAATAATCCTTTTTCCCTTCACGTTGACGATTGCCTCATCACCCAATCTTATTTGGTTTTTCACCGATTTATCAATATTGGTGAATATAAATTCATCCCCGATCATATGATTGCTATACCCACTATCAATGTACCATGTGTCACTTTTCTTATCATTTGCCGCTTGACCTACATAAAATGTATTATCTTGTCTTTCCTTTTCTTCAATATAGTTGGCTGGAGAATTTATTTTCGAGCGACAAACTTTTCCTAGGTGAGCATATCTTTTACAAAAGCGGCATTGTGGTTTATTTTTAAACCAGCAATCTTTCTCTAATTGATTATTTTTCTTGCATGCCACAAGGTGGAAATGTTTCCTTGTGTGAAGTTTCTCCTTCTCTTTTATTTTTCGACGAGCTCTTTCCCCCATTTTTAGACTGATGAGATCATTTGTTTATTTCAGACTAGAAGGCACTTTCAACTGAATCTTCATCTTGGACATTAGTCTTTTCTCATGTGCTTCTAGAGAGCCAATCAATTCACTTACTGAAAGGATTCTTAAATCATTAGTTGCTTTTATCATTGTGACAATAGGACTATTTTTTAAGGTAAGTGAATAGTATTTTCTCTACGACCCTCTCATCGGTAATTCCATCTCCATAAACTCTTCTTTGACTAACTAGTTCCTCTAATTTTCCATAGTATTCTTAAATTGTCTCATTTACTTTCATTTTATAATTCTTAAAATCTCTTCTTAGAGTTTGAAACCGAATAGCACATAACTTGTCTAATCCCTAAAATTCTTCTTGTAGTATCTCCCAAGCTTTCTTTGCTATATTTGCTCTAATTATTCTTGGAAAAACCATTTCTAAGAGCATTTGTTGAATAATGCATAATGTCCTTGCATCCTTTTGCAGTTAGTTCTTCGGAATAGATGCATCTTCTCGTGGAGCCCCACAACCTTTTTCCGCGATGTCCCATAAATCTTGGGCCATTAAACACGTAGTCATTTTGAGGCTCCAATAGTCGTAATTATTCCCATAAAAAAAAAGGAATGGGTAACGAAGATGAGGAAATGTTAGCCATGGATATGGTGTTTTTAGGAGAGGGTGGTTAGGACAAAAGCCCAAAACCAACTTAACGTGGCTCTAATACCACTGTTAGTTTTTGTGGAAGCATGTTTAGTTTTGCAATTGAGTGAGTTTAGTGACAAGGGAGCACAATGGAAATGAAGTCTTTTATTAGTTTTGTGAGTGTTACGAAGGGAGAAGGTGAGCTTTTATTGTTGGTCTTTCTTCTACACTCTTTCTAGCACTTGATGACCTATTTATGGACTTCTTCCACCAACAAGCAAGGAAAATTCTAGAGCATTCTAGACTTTTCTACAAAAGTTTATTCTATAATGCTCTAGAAATTGAATCAACATTCTAATAATTCTGCTGTATTTGGTGCTGAATAGCAGCAAAACTCCTACCCGATTAGCAACAAAAACAGCCTTGGAATAGTCCTGGAACGGCACTGGAGTAGTGGACAACTTCAACGCCAAACGATAGCGAAAACACCCCTTAAACAATAGCGAAGTCACCTTAAAATCCTGCCGAAAAATTTTGCACTGGATTGTAAACAAACCCGCATTGGACAACAGTGTTTGGGTGTCGAAACAGCAACAAAATAGCACTAAATAACAATGAAAAAGTGTTGAATCGGTGGTAGAACAGTAGCGGGTTACAATAAGCAATAGCAGTATAGCAACATAAAAAAGAAAAAAGAAAAATCAGCACACTTCGGGGTTTGAGCAGTGAGAAAATTATCGCTCTGTTACCTCTCTTCAATCACTCCCAGGGTGAGAACTTCTTTTGGCCTCATTTGAAAAGTAGTAAACTTCCCAGTATTGCTTGAACTTCTCCGTGGGTGATAAATGTGGCTGAAAAAGGAAGCTCTCAATATGCCCAACGGAGATCCCTCTCTTTGCCGTATGCGTAAAATTATGTGGCCTCTCCTCCATCGTATCTGAAGCATAAGTCCATATGTATAGAGAAAAAAAAAAGAATTAGGTCAATCACATGTACTCATTATGGACTATGAATTTTATGGGCTTCCACGACCCAGGACTTTTCTTTTGATGCATTAGCTTGTGGTCAACTGAGCAAATCTAGGCCTATGCTCTATCAATCTCGACCAGTTCTTATATCTAGCATGAATGAAAATCGTCCACTTCTCATAGGCTTAAAATTGCCTCATTCTGTTGATGGACTTTAAATAATTAAAGTCTATCCCCAACTTGGCTTTTGAGGGACCCAATTAGACTCAGTTAGGCTCCAAGGCGTTTCTAATTTCCTTACTACCCATGCTTGGCCGAACACTCAATAATGGGCTTGGGTTCGTCACCTGTCAGTTTTAAGCTTAGTTTCTCTACCGGTTCAAATCGATGCAAATGCAATGCTTGAAAATGAAATATTCCACACATGAGAAAATATTTTTGATGAGAATTAATTCTCATTTTTATGTAATATAAATAAAAAGGAAAAATCAAAATTTAGATGTCCACAATACCTAACTATATACACCTCACATCAATTAATAGCCTAAGACTTATTTATAGAACCGTTTTTCTTACGAATGAATGGTTCCAGGTTCATGTAGATTCACTTGAAACTGAAACCTACCCATTAGAACACATATCTCATTTTTTTGAACTTAAAACCTACTCTTCATACCTTGGAATCTAAAACCTATCTTGAAACTTCTAGGGTCTACCCAAATTTCACATGTATTCTTAATTGAACGATTGTAGCAAATCATCATCTTTACAAATCACCATTTGCTGTTACAATCCATTGACTATAACTTATATTTAGATATACAAATAAATATGAAATGATAACAAATTTAAAGTCACAGTTATAAATATCACTTGAAATAGAAGCTTATACTAGTGATTTCAGATTACACACTCATCGTCTAAAGCCATAGAGAATATTGTAGGATCACACTAAGACATATACTAAGAAAGACACAAAAACTTGTTATAGATTACAAGTTACAAGTTCTAGGTTCCATCTACCTAGAACGTAAACCTATATGTTGGAGCAAGTTCTTTAATTTTTGAAATATGAAACCTACCATATGTATCTTAAAACGTAAAATTGAATCGGTTCTCCATTGGTCCAATTTCATATTCTACCTTGGGACCATATGCATCCTTAATTTTTCTTTCCTTAGTCCAAGTTCCAGTTTCCCCAACTCTTGTCCACCCCTCAGCAACATCTAACCATTATTGACACTTAATTTCAGCGGTCTCGTGTCTTATTCCTAAAATATAATATGCCTAAATCATTTATATTGGCATAATTCCTTGTTTATTGAAAAATAATATATAATTATGTTATAATAATAAAAAAATGAAAAAATAAAAGGGGGGCAAGAAAATTGATTAGATGGAAATTGCAAAAATAAATAAATAATAAAAATAATACATTAAGATAAAAAAATAAAATATTAGTAGTGACAAAAGAAAAAAAAGAGAGAGAAAAAAGGAATAAAAAAAGGGGAATTTAAAGAAAAAAAGAAGGAGAATGGGGCCGTCGGGCTTGGCTTTGCTAAGCCCGCGCCCCCCGAACAGAGTGGGCCTGCGTGGTAGGCCCTCTCGCCATTTTCTACTTTCTTTCTTGGGCCCACGTAGCCTAAGGCCCATCCCTCTCCTTTCTTCTTTTTTTTTTCCCTGGCCCACTCTTCTTTTCTTTCTTTTTTTTCTTTAGCCCGCGCATCAAGTCCCACTCTCCTCTCTTTTTCTTTCTCCTTTGGCCCGCTAAAGAAGCCCTTTTTTTTTTTTGCAGCAACCCAACCTCTCTCTCCCTTTGCTTTTCTCATGGCCCACCTTAGCTTCAAAAGATAATGCTCACGTAAGGAAAACTTGGGAAAGAGCTTTCCAAGTACAAGAGGGATGGGACATGAATAGTAAAAAGGACAAGGATTAGATGGAGTTTAACAGAGAAGGGATAAAAAGAAAAACGAAAGGGAGAGGGAGAGTGGGGGAGCGGGGTGTAATGGGACATTTTTTTTTTTCTTGACGCAGGTTTTCTTTTTATTTTTCCTCCTTTATAGTTGCCTCAATCCGGGCATTGGTAGTTGGCCGTCATTAGTTTGAGTCCTTTTTTTAACTTTTGATTCTACCGCATGCTCGTTCGTGTCACGTTTTCAGTCAATTTCCTTTTATTATCTAGTGTACGCAGTGTTAGCTTATCAGTTTGGGGACAAAAATCAAAAGCATTAAAAAGAACAAGAAGGGGAACTCATGAAGATGATGAGGTGAGTTGAGGTTTGGCAGCGTCCCGGTAGTGGGCCGACACCGAGCCACCGGAGCAACCATGGAAGCCACCGTCGAGCTTGTAGTGTCTTGGGCTTCCCTTCTCCTCTCCTATTTGTTGTTCCCTTTTGTTTTGGGCCATTTTGTTGGGCTTTCATCCTGTGTTTCGGCTGGTTTGATAAGAGGAGGAGCACCAAGCCCATTTTCGGGTTTGGGTTTTCGGTTAGGTCTAAGGAATTTGGGGGTTTGGGGCTTGTTTTGTGGACTCGACTGTTTCAAAAGGGAGTGGAGAAATTTGGGCCTATTTGGGAATTTGGGCCTTCGAGTTTTTTTTTTAAATGGGGGAGATTTGGGCTGGGCTCTTTACTCTGAGCCCAGCCCGCAGTGTGGACTCAAACTCTAGAGGTCTGAGTCCAGCTGAGTCGGGTCGGCCGAAGCGACCCCACCTGGTTCCTTTTTCTTTCTTTTTTTTTAATAAAATAAAATAAATAGTATAAAAATAAAAAAAATGAGAAATAATTTTTTAATTAAACAGAGAATTTATTAATCATATTGAAATAATATATACATTATCATTTTTTATTTAAAAAATCAGAAAATTAAAAATTGCTTTCAACCCTTTTAAATCTTAATCTGGTGTTAATTGAAGACCAATGTGCAATTCGGTCGCCAACCATGTATTCGATCTGCATGTTGGAGTTGTTTCCTTCGAATATCATCATTATTAGAGCCGGTCTAAATGTGCATTTTTCGACCTTATATATAGCTTGTCTCACTTGATTGAGCATTATTACAATTCTTGGCTTGTATCATGAATTTAAGGAGACTTACATTGGAATAGTCGGACTGGCCATCGCCTTCGGCACCGTAATTCAACGCATCAAAGACACCGAGGTCATCTCCATATGCACCGCGAGCTCCAAACGCTGTCGAGGCAAAACATAAAATCATGATACAAGCCAAGAATCCCTACCAAAATCAGAAATTTTCACTTAGCAAAATGCCATAAAAAGCATAGTCGGGTGAAGATGGGGTTGAGGATAAAGAGAAGAAAGGCACAAACACCGGTCTCGCCATTGTAATAATGAAGAAGAATGTTGCAGATAAAGGGATCAAGCGAATCAATAAAATAATCAGAACAAAGGAAAGGAATCGAAGATCGGATATGCAAGGTTCGGTCCGAATGTCGGAATCTATATCAACAGAAAAAGTAGCACGGAATTCCATTATAGAGACAAGCGATACAATAAAATTACAAATCGCTCAAACACTAAAATATACGTTTCGTATTTTTCAGCCCCAATTACAACTAACAACTCAGACTGTGTTTAACTCCTCACAATTTCTAATGAAATCTCACTCGAGAAATTATACAAATTCTACTCATAAAAGTTTAACTAGCTAAATTATTAACGGCATAATCACAACAAATAAACTCTCACGAAAAGAACTCTCTCCTCTCGACCACCGAGTTTGGCGCTCTTTCAATGTTCAGACAACTTTTCTATTTATGACCAAGAGAAGCTTTCATCATCATTGTCCTGGACGTGTCTTTAATGCATTTTCTTCTTTTATCTGTTCCTCTTGCTGCTGAATTGACGAGGTTTCCACGCTTGATAAAATTGTGCACCTTCTTGGGGGCCCTATTAAAATGATAAGGGTCTCTATAATTAATTAGCAAATTGTGGAAGTCCTTTTCCACATGAAGAAGTCTATGCATGTTTTCCTCATCTAATGCGAAGCATGGGCAGCATGATAAATCACGCACGCCAATTTTCACGTGGTCGAGTGTCCACACAATACATCGAGTTGGGTTTTGTTCGGACTCAAACTCGAACCATATTATAACAAAGAAAATAACATATTTTACACTTCCAAATGTACAATTCTTCCTCTATAGATTTATTTGGGACTTGTCCTAGAATATAAACAGGAAAATGAACCATGGAAGGCAACATTTACAGCTTCTTAAGAGGTAATATGGCCTAACAAGACGCGTAAAAGAAGCAATCACTATACATCAATGAGAAATTTATTAAAAACAATAGATATCGTTCAAAAGAAAACCTGAATTTGCTGATCCGCTCGTTTCGGAACTTAATGCAATACCTTACAGCATGATGGTTCCGGAGGATCCAACTACAAGAGAATTAGTGGTGTGAAAAAAAAAAAACTAATGTCGTAGGTTTCAAAACTTCGAATCCAACATAGTGTGATTATCTAAAAATTTTATTATTCAAATTGGATCCGTCATCACTTTTGGGTGCCTCGGTATCCAATGTGAGCCCAGTCCAAAAGAGAGAGATTTCAGAGTTGAAAATGAAGATTTTGTGCTTAACCTTTTAAGTTACCTCATTTTTGCTAGTAAATCCAAGAAGCAAAACCAATGTAGAGTCAAGAGAAAGGACAGTATTTATTTGTGCTTATAAATGCTTTCACCATGTTTGAAAAGGAAATGGCACAAGAGTGGATGGAGATATATTTTACCACAGTCAGATCGCATTATGTAAGTAGCCACTCACAATCTGATATGCTTCTGTCACGGGCCGGTTGTGGAGGGCCGACTCGTGCGGCGACTTAGGCGTCCTGGGATCATTGGAGCGCCCAAGCTAAGCATTTTCTAACCCGGATCGCGTAGAGAGAGGAAGTTCTAGAGAGAGAGACTCTGGGAGAAGACCTTTCTATTTCTGGTGGATTCATGAAATGAGAAAGAGGACGCCTCTTTATATAGTAGAGGGCCTCAGATTACAACCGTTGGATCTCTCCTAAATCTGGTGGCTTAGATTCCATCTACCAACTTCCTAACCACCGCCGTAAGTACGGAACATTCTGAAAACTAGGGATATTTACAATATTACCCCTCTCCGGAGTATTCTAGAAACTTATGAAGAAAACCCTAGAAAAACCCTAGGGGACCCAAAAAGAGCAAGTCTTGGGGTATTTCCCGACCTGATGATCGACCGGTTGGGGCACGAAGACCTCGGCCCGTGTCATTCTCCCCCACCCATTCGAGCACCATCCTCGGTGCTCCTCGCTCGGGGCAGAACTTGTCAGCATCAGCTTTCTTTTGGCCGCCCGCCTCCTTTCCTCGAGTCGTCGGCTTGTTTTGGTTTCTAGTTTTGCGTCCACGAGAGCGCCTCGTCTTCGGCTTCGGGACCTGAGTCTTGGTCGGTGTCTCGACCGCAGCATGAGTCTTCAGCGACTCTTTCTTTCCTTTAGCCACTCCAAGGTCTTCCATCTCCGGAAACAGCACCTGGGTTGGCATCTTGTTTTGAGATTTTGTGGGCAGCTCCCACTCTTTCTTGGGCTTTTGCACTGGTCAGAACCCGTGCTTTGGCTTGGTCGGCATCGGATTTCTTCGCTTGGCATCCACGAATCGGATCGTGGAGATACGCTTTGTCTCCTTTATCTCTGTGCGCAAGGGCACCACCGTCGGGCATTTTCGATCGGTTATGATGATCGACTTAGTTCTCAAGTCGATTATAGCTTCTGCCATGTCAAAGAAGTCCATCCCCAGAATCATGTCATAGTCGTCGAGCGGGATTACCTCGAGATCGAGCCTGTTTGACCAGTCGCCGACTTCAATCTTAACGCCTCGAGCAACGCCGGTGGCTGATATATCATCCGTGTTGACTGGTTTGTACCAACGATCGGATGGATCGATGCAAAGTTTCAGCCACTTCGCCGCCTCACTCGAGAGGAAGACGTATGTTGCCCCCGTGTCCACCAAGGCCTGGAGAGTCTTCCCGTACACCTTGACGTCCACGAAGTATAAATTTTGCGCGCTCGGGGATGGTTTGGGAGGTGAGCCAGGCCGCACAGTGTTGATCTTCTGCATTACACCGAGCCGCACTTCCTTCGGTTCCTCTTTTTTCTGCTCCTCCTCCTTACCTTCCTTAGTAATGACGGAGTACAGCGTTTTGCCTTGATTTTTCTTTGGACAAAGCTGTGTCCAGTGGCCGCCTTTGCAAATTGCACATGGCTCAAACGGAGGATGCTTAAACCTGCCCTCCTGGTTGATATAGTTTTGGGGTCGGTTACCCCGGTGTTGGTAGGAAGGCCTAGATGAACCTTCACCCCAGTTTCTTTCTCTTTCACCATGGTCTTTTCTACCACGGTAGGAATCGACCTCTTCGTCCCTGCGCTCCGCGTCACGATCAAACTTCCACCCGCTGCCCTTGTGCTTGGACAGATCGGCCTTGTGAAAATCGACCAGCGACTCGGCCACGGAGATGGCTTTTGTAATGCTCTTGACATCCCGTCGCCTTAGCTCGAGCTGCGCCCACGGCTTGAGTCCGTCCATGAACGCTCCGAGTGCCTCCTCTTCACCAAGATTCGGGATTTGGAGTTTGAGTTCGGAAAACACCTTCACGTACTCCTGGATTGTTCCTTTCTGCTCCAGGCGATGCAGCTTGCTACGAGCTTCTTGGGGAGCATGCTCAGGGTAGAAATGATTCCTGAGCTCTTGGACAAACTCGTCCCAGGTTTCTATATAGCTGGATGAGCCTTTCCTCGCCTCATCGAGCATGAATCGCCACCACAACATGCCGTTATCAGCGAGATACAATGAAGCAACTTATACCTGAGCCGCAGTGTCGCTTATACCCATGGCCAAGAAGTACTGCTCCATGCTCCAGACGAAGTTGTCCACCTCTATTGCTGATCGCTCACTTTTGAAGTCCTTTGGCCTCGGCACGTCAATCCTCGACGTCGTTTGTGTAGCGGTTGCACCATTTGCGATGCTGGTTTTGCACAAGACCAACTCAGTTTTGAGCCCTTGAATCTCCATCTTCAGCGTCTCGATCTCGGCTTGGTGGGAGATATCGTTTTCCTGTACGTCGAGCTTCAAGGCTTCGATCGACGCCTCGAGAGCTTCATCTTTCATCTGGAGCGGACCGATCGCTCCGTTCATCACGAGAGAGAAGTCGTCGCGAAGCGTTCTATCAACTTTGGCAATCCGATCCTTGACGTCGTCAAGACCATCGACCAGCTCCATCATCGTGGCTCTCATCTTGGAGAACTTTTCGTTGAGTGCGGCCATTGCTTCAGCCGACTCTTCACGTCGTCTTGATCTTCCACGTCTTTCCCGTGGCACTATCTCTTGTGGGTTTTCTGCCTCCACGATGTGCGCAGGATCCACCTATGGGTTGGCCATATCCTCAACCAGGTTGTTGCTCTACAATCTCACGAACCGTCGTCTCTACGGGGCTGCTCTGATACCACTTGTCACGGGCCGGTTGCGGAGGGCTGACTCGTGCGGCGACTTAGGCGTCCTGGGATCGTTGGAGCGCCCAAGCTAAGCCTTTTCTAACCCGGATCGCGTAGAGAGAGGAAGTTCTGGAGAGAGAGACTCTGGGAGAAGACCTTTCTATTTCTGGTGGATTCATGAAATGAGAAGGAGGACGCCTCTTTATATAGTAGAGGGCCTCAGATTACAACCGTTGGATCTCTCTTAGATCTGGTGGCTCAGATTCCATCTACCGACTTCCTAACCACCGCCATAAGTACGGAACATTCTGGAAACTAGGGATATTTACAATATTACCCCTCTCCGGAGTATTCTAGAAAGTTATGGAGAAAACCCTAGAAAAAACCCTAGAGGACCCAAAAACAGCAAGTCTTGGGGTATTTCCCGGCCTAATGATCGACCGGTTGGGGCACGAAGACCTCGACCCGTGTCACTTCCATCTAGGACAAATGTCAATGCATGAAATTCTCCCTAACCCTTTTATTTTTCTTTCATTAACTACTGAAAATTTAATTGCCCATATGTTACAAGAATATTTCCTGCCAAATCCACTTTACTTTATACGAGTATTAATTTGGTCGACTTTACTTTTGTAAATATAATTCTTTATTGCAAGAATGAGAAGGATGGGCATTGAATCCTTCTTTCCTCGTTTTGAGAATTAGTGAAAGTCCACTTATCAATCTACGCATTAATTACTCCACATTAACCCCCATATATTTCCATTTTTTTTCTGTTAATTTCACTATTTATAGTTTTTGTGGTTCTTTGTATATAAAAGTAGAGTTGCCGTGAGGACGAGTGTCAACAAACAAGGTCGACTTTATTTTGTACATATAATTCTTCATTGCAAGAATGAAAAGGATGGGCCTTGAATCCTTCTTTCCTCGTTTTGACAATTAGTGAAACTCCACTTATCAATCTACGCATTACTCCACATTAACTCCATATAATCCCTTTTTTTCTTTTTCTGATTGACTATTTATAGTTTTTGTGGTTCTTTGTATATAAAAGTAGAGTTGCCGTGAGGGCAAGTGTCAGCAAACAAAAACGATTTAAGCTCTTTATTAGTTTTTATGCGGTGTCATTTCCAGTCCCTTTTTGGTCAAGTCACTTCTTTTCTTTTTTTCACTTAACTTACCAAAATACCCTTCTCTCTCTTCAATGTCTTGTTTCTTTCGTTATCAGGATAATACAAAAAACTGCTATTACTTCTCTTTTCTCTCTTAAATGATCAATTTCTCAATATAAATGTCAAATTCACCCAATAAAATATCATCTTATAATGCATCATGTTATCACTTTGCTTAGAGAAGGTCGTTATTTTTAATTTTATGATCTTATTTTTTTAATTTCAAAGTTACATAAAGGCTAAGAAAATTTTCGTTATAACGACTTATGAACACATATTTGACTGCCTATTTTTTACAAAATACTTTGATGGAAACTTCATTTCAAAGTTAAAAATTAAAATTCGATCTAATTATCTAGCAAATTTTGACATTGTGGGTATTTTTTTAGAATAAATTTGTAGGTTTCTAAAGTTAAACATCGATGATTTGTGCTTTTTACATTTTAATATGAATTGCAAGTTTGGATTCAAAATTTATTTACACATTCAAACTCATATCAAGTTTTTCTAAAGGAAAGTTATAAGTGTATTTTAATGTTTTGATCCATTTGCTATGAGATTGAATTTACAATCAATATCAATTACTTTCTTCATAACAGGAGTTTTTTTTTTATTTTTTTGCTCAGACATAACAGGAGTTGAATAGCAAGAAGTTTCATTTTTTTTTCTTTATGTGTTTATCCTTTGTTACTATTTAAATACAATCTAAATATAAATATGTGCGGTATTTCATCAGGCTTTTAACAAAGTAACCTTTTTCGTATTTTGATCAATTTTTTTCCATTTTTTTTTATCAAGATTGGATAAATAATAAAATTAAATTTTAATTTTTGACTTTGAAATATAGTTTCTCTCTTACTATTCGGAAAAAAAAAAGGCAAGTAATTGTGTATTCATAAACTGTCATATATTTATAAATTTCTTGTGAATGAAAATATGAGATCCTAAATTAAAATTTCTTTAACAAAAAAAATAAAATTGCCAACATTTTCTAGGCAAAATGACAATAAGATATGGAAAATTGATATCTTGATGGGTTTAATGGAGCGTTTGTATTGTGTAATTAATGTGAAAGATGTTAGAAATAAAGGTAACTTTGTGGATTAACCAAAACAACAATAAATTGAAGAAGAGAGGATGGTATTTTGGTCTGTTGATTGAAAACAGGAGTGTCTTAGCTAAAATGGGGATGTAAGTAAGTAGCCACCGCCCTAGTTTTTTTTTTTTAACTAAAAAGATATAAAAGTCTCACAGAAACGCTGGTCTTTCATTTTCCATATTATATTTCTTTCGTCAGATTAACTTGAGCCTTGAATTTCAAAAATATACGAATCGAAATCTGTAAAACGTTCATGGTTCTTCTTCTTTGTATGCTCCATTTAACTCCAGGAACGAGAGGCGTCATGCATGACCTGAACCACTTCAGCACGGTTTCATTTTAGTCAAACCATGTACAACCATCTTTTCCCTAGTTCTTGTGAGAAAGCAATATTCACAGAGGAACGTAAATGCAGCACGGCTAGCTTCACAGAGTATCCATTCTGCACAACATTGTACGCATAATACGAGTAGAACTCATTCCTGGATGACTTGGATGTGAATTGGGTGGAATTATCAGCAATCTTCGACTCTTGAGGCTATCATCGCGGCTCTGCCATCTCCTCTTCATGCTCGAGTTCTATCTCGTGCAGCGAACGGAGCCGGGAGAGGGCGAAGGGGGACTTGGTCCCGGAGGAGACGGTGGACTTGGTCCCCGAGGAGAAGCCAATGGTGGCTAAGCCCGAGAATGAGACTGGCACACAGAACGCGCTGGGCCGGGACGTGGGCAACTCCATGAGTGGCTCGTTCGGGTTAAGGAAAATCTGGACCACCTTCCGCATCCTCGGCCTGCACGCAGCGTTTGGGTGCAGGCAAGCAAGGCCCCCTATCAGTGCTCTCTTCGCTTGCTCCTCCTCAAATTGGCCTTCCATTTGTGGATCGACGCACTGCAGGAGTGAGCCGCCTCCGTAGAGACTCCACACATGATCCACCAAGCTGTCCTCTTCCGTGATCCCCTTGGATCTCCTCCCACACACCACCTCCAGGACCACCATCCCGAAGCTGTACACGTCCGACTCTGGCGTGGCCTTCCCTGTGTATGTCACCTCCGGGGCCAGGTACCCGAGGGTGCCTGCGAGCATGGTTGTGACTGAGGCTTCGCTCTGGAGCAGCCTCGCGAGCCCAAAGTCACCCAAGTAGGCATTGTAGTTGGAGTCCAGCATGACGTTATTGGGCTTGACGTCCCGGTGGACCACAGGGTTCCCGCATTCTTCATGGAGGTAGAGCAGCGCCGAGGCTAGGCCAGTCAGGATCTTGTACCGGTTCTCCCAGCTGAGGGGCTGCTTGCCGATATAGCGGTCAAGGCTACCGTTGGCCATGTATGGGTAGACTAGTAGAAGTTGTTCCCCCTCGTGGCACCAACCTTGGAGCTGTACTATGTTCTTGTGCCTCATCCTCCCAATTGTGCATAGCTCTGCCATATACTCTCTTTCACCTGTTGAGTTTGAGGTCGAAAAATTGCCCTAAAGTTAATTGACAGATAGTGAAATTGAGAACTTCTACATGGAATCTTTGCAGCTGTGGCTTCCCTAACGATTAGATCTTATGAACAGGACCTTGTTCAAGGAAAATGTGATAAAAGGATATTATACAAAGTAAAGAAAAAACCTTGTGTTGAGGTTGCCGAGATCTTTTTCACGGCTATTTCGAGCGGAGGATCTGAGATTGCCCCTTTGTAAACGCTTCCGAAACCGCCGGCGCCAAGCAGGTTCTCCTTGCTGAAGTTGTGAGTGGCCTTCGCTAGCTCCTTGTAGGTGAACATCTTTGGAACATTCGCAGCCAGCCTCGATTGGCCTTCTATGTCAGCGTCCTTCTTGTTTCTCTCCCTTGGTGCTTTCTTAACGAGTAGGTAGATGAATATCGCGAGGAACAGTGCCGTCATTACGCTAGGCACGACCACAAGCAGTATTGTTTTGTTCCTGTTGTCTCTCTTGAGCCGCTCCTCTAAAGATACAGGAAAAGAGGTGAACGCCCAGTTAATGACCTGGTGGCTTTCGGGAAGAGGACCGGTAGATCCCGAGAAGCCCACGTACACGAGACTAGGGACGGCTTCTGACATTCTGATCGAATAATTGAGAACACTTATGAGCGAATTCCCGGAATATGCCACTGAGATTTGGAGCTTATCTTTATAGCCATCATAGTCAATTCTGAATGTGATGTCCCTTCCACTTTTGAGGTTCACTCCTGTGCTGTTTAGGCTCTTGGCAACGACTGAGTCAGTAGTGCTTGTCGTGTCTATGCCTACATGGTTGTCGTCGATATCGAACTCGTTCATGTAAGTGTCCAACTCCACGGCTAGTTGTCGAAGAACTAGTTGTTGAAGACCGCCGTCTATATATTCAGTCGAAGAGTAAGTGTTATCCAATCAGCACTCAATAGCAAAGTACTAGGATTTCGAGTTCATCTAACAAAAATAACGCGTTGAAGTACCTTGAGTTGACCGATCAGTGGAACGATTAAGAATCCCCATGTACGAGCCGTAACTGTTCAACGGTGAGGAGCTATTGTCCTGTGCGAAAAGGAAAGCCATCCCGTCACCAGTGACCGTGGAATTCGGCGACATGGTGATCCTGATGGTGAATGTGGTGGAGATCATGGCGGTCCAAGCAACCACTGGCCGGGAATAAAGAACCCGCCCTACCTGGTTTGTCGAATTTGCTAGCTCCGCCAGCTCCGGTGTGATGTTCAAATACCCATCTCGCGAGCTCGAGGAGCCTGTGCAGATGAGCTCTTCACCGGCGCAAGAGCCATTGTCGAAAGAAGGGAAAAAGAAACTTGTAGGTTCAATACTTGAAGAATCAGCTTCCTGATAACTGAGGAAGAGAGAGACTAGGATCGGAAGCAAGAACATGGCTTGGACACGAGAGACCCTGCAACACCAGATGAGGCATCATTGGTTGGCGCATATATAGGACAGTTCATAGGTTGCTTCCTAAGTTGTTGTGTTGGGTTGTGACACGTGTCAAGATATGGCGGCGTAGTTGAAGTTACGACTGTGCCTAGACTTAATTATAGAACCGCCTTTCGGTCCTTAGTCTAAAATTGCGTTTTCCACGACTCCTGTCCACCCCCAACAACCTCCGACCGCCGTCTCTGTCTCCATGGCCTCCACTGCCCTTCACCCTGTTTTGGTCTGCTTCTCTCTCTCTCTCACCTCACACGAGACCTGGCACAACCTTCGACAATGTCCATGAGGTCGCACCAATGGCGAACTTGATCTAAGGTCGTGTCACCAACCATGGACAACCTAGATTTGAGGTCATGTAAGTTGGGTGAGCTCGAATTGAGGTTGCCAGCACTCAATAATTGAGAAGTGAGGTCGTCATGCCCTTTCGCGATCCTTACACAAAAACAGAGAGGAGACCGGGGGGGGGGGGGGGGGGGGGGGGGGGGGGGGGCGCACCGGAGAGCAAAGAGCTGCGGTGCTTGGGGTAGGTAGCCCCATTCGACGCGGGTGCGAGTGGTGGC
This sequence comes from Psidium guajava, assembly GCA_016432845.1. NCBI lineage: Eukaryota > Viridiplantae > Streptophyta > Magnoliopsida > Myrtales > Myrtaceae > Psidium > Psidium guajava. Next base: position 13,128,132 of record CM028229.1, read on the forward strand.
GTGGTGTAGGAAGACTGGGCTTTGGAGTAGGAGTATGCAGAGAGACCGGGTTTGTCCGAAACCGACTCGGACACAAGAAAAATAGGTCCGGAAACCTGTTCCCATTCAAACAGGTCCGAAAACGGATTCTAAATTTTGAGAATCGATTGGAACCCGACTAGTTCTCGGTTCCATGTACCTAGGAACCCAAATAGTTTTGGAACCGATTTTTAGCAACTTCTAAAAAAAAACTAGTCTCACTCGCCTCACCTCCTATTTTTGGTGGATTATAATTTCTATTGCTCACAATAGGGATTGTTCATTTTGATAGTTAGTGAGTTTTATTATTCATTTTTTATTTTAAATTGTTTCACTGCTACTCATATTATTTTGCTAAAAAAATAAAATAAAATAAATAGAAAAACCGGTTCTTCAATAGACCTTGGAACCAAACCAAAAAAACAAGCTAGATTCCAAAACAGATTCTATGACAAACAGGGTAGATTTCAAGTTCCAAAAATTTGAAATCAATTATAACATAATCGATATCAAGGTCTAGGTTCGAAACCAACCCACTGAGCCCATGCTTACCCCTACTTTAGAGATTTGTTATGAGTTTGCAATTGGTAATATTAGACTTGGGTTTGATATTTTTCTAAGGGAGGGTAATTTGGTTCTTCAAGTAATTTGTTCTTTCTTTAGTTGCAGAACGATATTCCAAAAGAGATAAATATACTTGAAGCACGAGAACTTATCATAATAGTGTAATTGAGTCTTAAAATTTTTAAAAGTACAATTAACTCCTGAAATTTATCAAAGTAGTGCAATCAAGTCTTCCCTACTCTATCCAACTTGACTAATGGAAAATATTGACTTAGCCTTTCTTATTAGTTTCTCTATCCTACGTAGGGTTGAAGTCACTAAATATAAAGAATAAGACTAAAACACCTTACCCAAAAAAAAAAGAGTAAGACTAAAACACTTCATTTTGCTTACGAATCTAATTCTTCTTAACCTAAATTGTAAATAAAAGGTTATATATATATATTTAAAAAGGACGCAAAAGAGAGAGAGGAAAAAAAAACTAGGCGAGAGCCTACATGCCCTCCCTGTTGTCAATGCCCAACAACCGTCTCAACCTTTAAGATTTTCATTTTCGTGATAAATTTTAATATTTCTACTGCACTTATCCCTTTATAAAATAAAAGAGAGAAAGTTGTGATAGAGTGAAAAAAAAATGAAAAAATGAGGAGGGTATTTGGTATTTTTCCTTTTCAATATGATATCGTAGTATATTTGAATTTCATTTTGTGCATTTCTCCTTTTTTTTTTATTACTTTTTCTCTATAAGTTAGGTATTCTAGCTGCTATTTTCACTGGTGTCAGGAACTCGTGTTTTAAACTTTAATCGTCCTTTATCTTTGCCTAGGCAACTATTAATATATGAATAGGAATACCACATCAATGTCTGATAACTCAAATTGCATATAGCATACGGCTAGCTAGAGACACTAAAACTTACCAATAAAAATGATTTGCTGAGTAATATCCAATCACCTACAAAGATTCTTTTTAATAATTCCACGCACTAAGTATAAAATACAAGCACAGACCAAAAAACAAAAACAAAAACTATAATTCTAGCACTATGTGTTGCCAGCCTCCCAACGGACATGTCCGGGAGAGGGACGATTTTAAAGGTAATGCCGAGCTTGGAACCAACGGTCCTAAATTAGCACGAGTCCTTCCAAACATTTCCTTTGCTCCACATTGGGAAACTACAATTGAAATTGATCTATCTATAAAGTCCAATCTAAATAGGAGTTGCCGCTAACTCAGTGGAGCCAGGAAAGAGTCAAGTGAGGCATGGAAAGATACCTCACTTCCCACGCAACTAGAGATTTCGGGTCGAGGACTTGAAAACACTAATTATTCAACGAGTGCCCTTTTGATTTCCTACCTTGATTGGTTAGTTACCTAAATGATTCAGGCAATCTTTAACTATTTTTATCAATCTATACCACTAAATGATGTCCACGCACGAGTGTGCAATGAAGGAAAAGTGGACAATCATAATCAATATAATAAAAGTGAAGCGTAGGAAAGTAGACTTAATGAAGCACCAAGCATAGAATACACATGGCTTCATTACTAAGCACCATGACAAGAACCCCATAAACAAAGTTCAAAATTGAGTTCAATTTCTTACCTAAATGATTGGTTAGTTACCTAAATGATTCGGCAATACACATGGCCTCATTACCAAGCACCAGGACAAGAACCCCATAAACAAAGCTCAAAATTGAGTTCAATTTCTTACCTAAAAGATCAATTTATTTGAACCAAAGCTATATCAAAAGTAACTACTTAAACCCCTAAACTAAAAATTATGTTATCCGACCGAAACTAAGCTAAATCTATTGCTAAGATTTAACAACTGTATCAAGGCTAGTAATAAACCAAGCCCCTATTAACTAGAAAAAGATTAGGCGTAAACTCCCCAATTGAACAAGTCCAAATTTGACAAAAAAAAAAATCTCACTTAAGCCACACCTACGCCAAACCTATCTTCCTCACCCTTTTGCTCTCATCGTCTACCACGCTCACTTCCTGTTGACCGTTTCAGGACTCGAACTCACTACCAGAATCGAAATAAATCACTCAGGAAATGTTCGAAATCAACACAACCAAATCATTCAGATCCGAAACGGGCAAGAACTGAAGAAACCGAGTCTTGGCGTTTCACTCAGAACAGGGGAAGGCAGGGGGTCCGACATTACCTTGTCAAGGAGGAGTTCTCGGGGCTGCCGTTTCCGGTCAAGCAGTACGAGTTGCTTCGTATCTTCACAGCCGAAAAGCAGGGGACAAAACAGTACGAGTTGCTTCCTACAACGGCGATGATCGGCAGCGAAAAGGGAAGAGATGGCTCAGAGAGAACCCTCAAGGGAGCGACTTCTGGACGCCCAAAAAAGCTCGCAAGTCTCCTCAGCCCATGTTCTCTGTTCTTGCTCTCTGTCGATGAGTTAAGCTCCTTGGTGGTCGGTAATGGTGGAAAAACCGTGTTCTCCCTTATCCGTGAACAACGGGCCCGACCAAGACCTTTGCGGAATAGAAAGAGACCTCCCCATTTGAAATATCAAAGCTCTCGACTTATCCGAGTGCTGTCGCTGTCGCTTTCGCCTCTACGCAGCAGCTGAGGAATTTGGTGCGCGGAATCGATTTCCTCGTCAACGCACTCCATTCATTCACCGACACGTGTCCGGTGGAAGCCGCATTCAGGTTTTCTCACTCACCGCCTTTCTGCCAAAAACACCCCCGCGTTCTCACTCCTCTGTTCTCTCTTCTCCGTCTTTCTTCTTCAAGCGTCACACACACAAAAAAAAAAAAAAAAAGGGGGGAAGACGGGAAGAAACCCAAGAATTCGAGTGTGCAGCTATGTGTGGAGAGTACGAGTCACTCGTTGAAATTGGGACTTGAGAGTTGGACGAGTCTTTGCTTCGGACATGGCACAGAGAGAGAGAGAGAGGGCTTTGTCTTTTTCAAACGCTCTCCTCTCTGCTCTTCTCTCTCGGTTTCGGCAGACTTCTTCAACGGAAAAAAGATACCCTGTTTTTGCTTCATTTCAGATTTAACGCAGTTGAAGAGAGATGGAGAAGAGAGTAAACAGAGGAGAGAGAGAGAAGGCGAGCGAGAGAGGGGTTTTGTGAAAAAAAAAATCTGAAATACGAGCCCCACCGGAGACATGTCGTTGGATGACTGGGATGTCATTTTGTTGACATTATCCACTGCCCAGCCACACGCTCAGCTTCAGCTTCATCCAGATTGGGCCGCGACCATGACAAGGACGGGTCTTGACTCTTGAGTCCGCTAAGCCTTCTGGGAACCTCAGGCGATTCAATTTTGTCCGACGTAGCCAACCATACTTGTGTATAAAAACAAACCCAGACGAGGTGTTATAATTTTCAAAAGGGACGTAGTTTTTTTTATAACACAGTGCGATCTCAATCGTAAATCTACATTTTATTATCAAGTGTTTTATACACGACGATTTTTATTGATTGAGAGATCGCATAATAAAAAATAACTGACAATATTGACTAACAATTTCCTTTCGAAAAAACTAGTAATTTGTGAATTCAAAACTCAAATATCAGCATTACTTATATATTTCTATCGGTATGTGACCAATAAATACAATATTTCTAAGGTAAATGCCATACAAACTGCCACAAATTGTATACGCTTCATGCGGTTTTGTCACACTACACCATAAAAATTAAAATATTTGCGTAAGTTTGGACTAAAATAAAAATCTTAAATGGCCCAATTTTTCTTTTTTTCTTTTTTTCTCACTTGGCGAAAGACAAAGGATGGAATTGGTCATCGCTCAATTCGGACTTTCACCTTGTAGGCCTTGTCCGCAATGTGACAAGCACGTGCCTTGCACAGTTTTTTTTTTTTTTGGTCAAAAAAACATTCAAACAAGCAAAATATTAAGAGTCATTCCAAAAGGATCCCAAGGCAGGGGCATCAAGACAAAGAAAATTCCAAAGGGGGGGAGGGGGTCTAGAGACCCAATCCGCCGGAACATGATTCATCCGGTACGATTTTACCAACTAGTCAACAGCCAAATTCCTCTCTCGGTTGGAAAAGATGACCAAAATATAAGCATCCTAGACCAGAATGTTTTGGGGTTCCAGAATGATCGCCGCAGCCTCCTAGCCCATACATACTTCCCCGTTGACTTGTTGAACTAAAGTATGATTGTCAGATTCAATAGATATTTTCATCCTTCTCTCACCTCTGAACTCCCGAACCCTCAACCGTAGAAACTTTAGGGCTTCCAAGAGCGTTGTCACCTCAGCTTGGAGTGGAGCACAAGAGCAGATCTTTTTGACAAATCCATCTATGAGAACACCGTCTGAGTCTCTGAGAGCATCGCCGATGGCTCCACCCGCAGAGATACCACCAACAGAAGCGTCGATGTTCAGCTTCAATTTAGCTCTCGTTGGAGGTGTACCTCTTCCTTATTAAAGGATAGATCTTTACCAACTAATTTGCTATAAGGCCTCAAGATTGTTTTTGCTTGTAGAGTTAGAGTCTCTGCATTAGCCTTTTTCCCTCTAAATACAGCGTTATTTCTCCTTATCCAGATGCACCAAAGTATAGTTGATGTTCTTTCGAAACCATGTGGTGTGCTGTCATTCTCGAGCTGAGTCTAGAGCCATATGTCCATTCATGAACTGTTTTGGGGAAGGTTGTGTCTATAGGGGCTCTGTTCTGACCAAATTCGAGAAGTCCAAGGATAAGAGAGGAATATGTGTTCTGTAGTTTCCACCTGAGTGTAACATGAGGGGCAGAAAGGGTGAGGGGTTACCTTTTGACTAAACAAGTTTTCCCGGGTGGGTAGAGCATTCTGGCAGAGTTGCCAAATGAAAAGACGAATTTTCGGGGATAGCCGGGGTTTCCATATCTTGTTCTAGAGTCTTCGCGATGGCTGGAGAGAAGAAGACGCTTGTTCAAAAGTTTATGCCTGATCTTTCTCCTTGATTTTGTTATAGGCGCTTTTCACAGTTAAAGATCCATCATCTTTCTCAATCCAAACTAGCTTGTCTATCTTTATAAGGGGGCTAATAGGGATTGAGAGAATTTCCTCAACTATCTCTTCATCAAAGTGTAATCTGATTCTGTTTTCATCCCAATTCGCATCCTGTTTTGAAATCAGATCAGACACTCTTATAGGATCATTTTTGTTTGCTGGGCCGCCAATTAATCCCCTCTTGAGCCATAAGTTTTCCATTATGCTGACCTTTTCTCCATTTCCAATGGACCATCTTAGTGATCCCACTATAGCATCCCTTCCATATAAGATACTCTGCCATCCCCAAGATGGCTTGTTACTTTTTACGGCTTGTTGGAAATTTCTTCTTGGGTAGTATTAGCCTTTCAATATTCTGCCGCACAGAGAATTCTGATTCCGGGTTAGCCTCCAAGCTTGGTTGAAAGTAGCAAGATCTTTGAAACTAAGACCCCCGTTGTCCTTCCTCACCTTCAGTGTTTCCCAATTACGCTAGTGTATGCCTTTTCCAGATTCACTATTTTTCCACCAAAAGGCTGCTATCCTCTTCTCTATAGCTGTACAGATAGAGATTGGCAGCTTGAAAATGGACATAGCGTATTGAGGAATTGCTTGCACCACTGTCAAAAGAATTGACGAATCATTTAAAAAAAACTTACTAAAATCTAAACGTAAGAGGGTGACTGTAATTTCGATGATATTGAGAATTGCTTCGAAAACAACCCATGATTGTACCGAGACAACATAAATAAAGCAAAACCTCGTAAACGGAAAATTTTCATGATTATTAACAAAAAAAAAAGTTTTTAAAAAAATAATAGTACAAAGAAAAAACAATTGACTTTTTATGGCCATCTTTCGCTTTTTTTTTTTCTTTTCTTTTTTTAAATTATTTTTCACCAAAATACCTGGAATTTGACGGCGGCGGACTTGCAAGGGCCTTGAAAATGGAGGGGACGGACTGGGAATGATTTCCCTGCAGGAACAACAAGAGTTGGAGTTCGTCCTGCTTCGTCACCTGTGCATGCTGCTTCCCACGCTCTCAACAAGGCCTTCGAATCCACACAAGAAGAAGAGAAAAAAAAAAATTGGTCACCGCATTCCCAAGAACTGGGCTTGGGATGATCGCCTGTTCACGAGTCGATTTGCTCTCGTCTCAGATGATTTCTTTCCACGAGCATAGAGATGATCGCCGGTTCGCGAGTCTCCTCGCACCATAAATAGGCGAGAGCTTAGCGATCAGAAAGACTAGGGCAAAGCCAAAACGGTCAGGATTCCACGAGACCTACGCATGCACGAGAAATGTGACAATCTTGAGAGGACTCACATAGGAATCATCGGACTGGCCATCGCCCTCGGCACCGTATCGCAACACGTTGAAGACGCTGGGGTCATCTCCATTTGCACCACGAGCTCCAAACGCCGTCCAAGCTGCACATAAAACCATGATGCTAACCAAAAATCCCTGCCAAAGTCACCAAAATGTCATTTAGCAAAAATGCAAGAGAAGCAGAGCCAGGTGAAGATGGGGTTGAGGATGGAGAGAGGACACACGTAGAAACATGTCTCACCATCGCCGCAATCGGGAAGAAAAACGAGAGAATTTCAGGTGCTTCCGAAGCTTCAAACAAGACCGGTCGAAAGTCGGAGTACGTGCCCCCTCTTCCTTATTTGAATGAGAGATTTTTTAGGTGTTTTCGAAGGTGCAAAGAAGACGGGTCGAGAATCGACGTACACGCCCTCTGTTCATTCTTCCTCCGTGGGATTTATTGGGGACTCGTCCTAGACATCAAACAGGAAAATGAACCATGGAAGGTAAAAATTTTGCAACTTTCCCAGAAAAAAAAAGTTAAATTAACTTGGTATGTTAGAGAAGATTTTGTCCTTATTTTTAGGAGTTAAGCTCAGTTTTTGCTAGTAAATCCAAGAAGCAATACAGAAATCAACGCGGTTGACTCAGTGACTTAGAAAAGAAAAATATATGTGCCTATGATTGCTTTCTTACCTTGTTTACAAAGGATTTGGAATAAGAGTTGTGGATCGCGTGATGTGAACATCCATTCCCAATCAGACAATATCCTTCCATATGGGACAAATGTCAATTAATGAAATTCGCTTTAACCCTTTCATTTTCTTTTATTTAACTACCGTAAATTTTAATTTACCCATGTGTTGAAAGAATATTCTCTGCAAATTTTTAAAGTCCTAAACCTATTATAATTTGACTTTAGTCATAAACATTTCAATTTTGTCAATTAAATAATAAACATTTTGACACTCCACCAATTGAGTCTGTTCGGTCAATTTTAATCCAAAACTGCTAATGTGGATGTCGAACACCAATGATGCCACGTAGGACCACCAATGCCACCATTGACAATTTCTTTAAAATGAATTTGAATTTTTTTTATTTTTTTATTTTTTATTTTTCTTTCCATTTTTTTTTAAATAATCAACTCTTGGAAAGGTGGTTGTTCCGACCTTCACCCATGGCCGAACAGCCCTCGCATGAAACTAATGAGGGTTGTCCAGCGACCATCATCGGGCTTGGCCCAAAAAAAAAGAAAAAATAAAATAAATAGAACAAAAAAAAACTAAAGAGCTTAGAAATTTTTAAAATAATTGAAAAAATTGTCTGCCTCAACGTCGGCCGTGCCAACACAAAACGTCCGTTGTTTACGTCAGCGATTTTCAGCTAAAATTGGTCCGATAGACTCAATCGATAAAATATTAAAAAGGTTTGGAACTTAATAGGTAAAATTGAAAGGTTTATGACTGAATTGCCAAAGTATAACAAGCTTGGGGCTTTATGTATAAGTTTCCCATCAAAAAGGAATTTACTTGAATCCTACTTTTTTTTTGTGTCCCGACAATTAGTGAAAGCCTCCTTATTAAATTCTACATATTAATTAATCCACCTTAGCTCCATGTAATCCGGCAACCAGCAAGAAAGCCCCCACATAAATCCCATTCTATTTTTGTTTGATTACTTTTAGCTTTGTAATTCTTTGTATATCAAAGATAGAGATGCCATGACGACGAGTGTCGGCAAGCAAAACGACTAAACTCTTTTACAGATATAATATATATATATATATATATATATATATATATATATATATATATATTATATCACTAATGGGAAATGATTCTGAGTCCCTTTTTCTTCTTCCACTAACGAGCAAGATCCTAATTTACCTTCTTCTTCTTTTTTGTCTCATCAATTACCGATACATAAAGTTCCACTATTTGCAAGTTCGAGTTAATTTTCTTGTCGTGATTAGATTTTACATCTACAATTTACATTTTTTAACCACGGAGATGACTTGGCAATTCTTACGGGGGTATACACACGCATGTGCTTTTAAGCGCATTCATTCTCCTAGGACTCTCAAATGCTATCGATTTTATGCGTCAGCTGCTCCGACTTGGTAATCTTACCTAACGCACGAAGTCATTGAAATACTATTAAGGAAAATGAATTCTATTCACATATGTTCGGAATTTACTTCTCGAAGTGAAAAGGAAACGAAAAGGGGAAATACTACATTAAACAGCTATTTGGAGAATAATGAAGTAGTTTCATATCCAAGCCATTAAGACAAAACCTAGTTGTGTAAGTTCAAGACTCAAGACATATAAGAACTCGGATCCAGGAACCGGCGAAGCAATAACACATCTAAGAAAATCCACCCAGGCCGCCACAGCTAAACGAAGTCACCACCCATGCAATGGCCGAAGATGATCAATGAGCATCAATGGCTGGCAGGGGGGCGTCACGCCAACCTGGAGCCACCCCCATGAAAAGCAGATACGGTAGTAAAAGGGCAACCGGGATGTGAGACCCCAAGAAGGGACTGAATTTTAGGAAGGGAAGATCAGCGTATGATAGTTTTCTCTAGCAAACGGAAGAACCCAATGGCAAAACACAATCCCCAGCTAAGTTGAAGATATTTATTCAGCCGAATTGCTTTTGGTCGCAAATCTATGGGGTAGCTTTTTTCCAATAAACGTTGGTTATGTTACAAAAATTCGATTCGGCCTTTAGTACCAAAAACTTCATTGGCGCTTCACAAGACCATATTAACCCAAGGAACCAATTACTAACAGTAACACCACATGGGGCGTCCAAGTATCACACCACTAGAATGTAAAGAACGTGTGACATTCAAAAGATCTCATCATGTTAATGATTACGTTCACAAGGAAGTTGGAAATGCAGCTGTGCAATAAAACTTTTTAAACAGTCAGTTTTAAGCGGGTCACTACCGAGCAAAACACCCCGTGACCCCTAAATAATTGCAACCATCTCATCTACTTTGAATTAAAGGAATATACCGATAACATCTAAGGACTAAGTCGCTAAAGCATTACTGCAATTAAATGTCAAAAATAATTCTCGAACTCTAATGGCACACTGAAAATAAGATGAAAGCAGAGTAGAGATGGCTTAGTACTAAAAATTACAAACTCCTCGTTAAGGGTAAGTGCCAGAAGCATGCAAGTCTCCACAACACAAGAGTTTGTCAAAAAGTTCGAAGAACAAAACCCACAATGCCTCTGGCAGCAAAACCCATATTCTGGAAACGAAGTAGCCTTCGATGTCGCCCAGCAATCCTTCAAGACGGCACTGCATGGCGGAAATCATACATAAAAGCCCTCATGTTAGAAATTTTGACCCCAACAAAGCGTACATACAATTTTAGGTCATAAAACAGGAGATCAGATGCCATGCACTCATACGATATAAGCTCATATAAGAGGAGATCAGATGCCGTGCAAACGAATTTGATCTCATGATGAAATGAAAGAAGTCTATCAAAAGGGAAAACCTGACAAACGCTAGAAGTCTAAACCAATCACATACAAAGTCTGCAACTGTCAACATTAAACATCAAGGCAAGATGGTTTATCAGAAACCTAAAATGCAGAAATATTTAAGCAAGAACCAGATGCTTTCCAGTTTAAAGAGATGGTCCTTTGAAAGAAAAATCAAATCAGATAAAGCCACAACACTATCTAAGTCAATAAATAGCAATTAAAATGCAGAACAACTCTCTAACACGTCATTTAAAAAAACAACTGGTCCTACAATGCGAGGCTGAGACAGTGCTGGAATACAACATACAACACTAAAATCACACTCACGTAATCATAAATTGACAAACCAAAGCATCTCAATGAGCTCAGGAAAAAGAACAGAAAACTTACTATATGTAGAAGTATCAATCTGCTCAGGAAGCTCCTTTATGTCGACCTCAAATCGTGCTTGTACCTGAAACCGCCCAACAAGTTTAGAACACATCCCTAAGGATCAAGATAATGAAAGACTAGGAACACCAAATCTACCTGATTGAGAATGTCAGAATCAGAGGCAGAGGAAACAAACGTGATTGCAAGTCCTTTAGTCCCAAACCTCCCAGCTCTACCAACCTGTCATTTAAGAGGCCCAGAACATCATTTTATAGGTACAATGAAAATGTTCACAAAATAGAACTTTACATTGAAAAAGTCACTAGCATACCCTGTGCAGATAAGTATCAGCAGAATCTGGCATATCATAGTTGATCACGATGTTGACACGCTCAATATCTATTCCACGACCAACCAAGTCTGTAGCAACCAGGATTCGTTTGTGCCCCTCCTTAAAGCCCTTGTAGCGTGTTAACCTACAAAAATATTCAGCTTAAGGTCAATCAATTCTTGGCACACCATGGTAAACACCAAAACTAACAGCATTCTCAAGATCAAAGGCTAAAAAGGAAGAAGAAAATAATTTAAGGCATTTTGCAACTGATACCAGTGTTCACTTTAGTAGTGCACAATCACAAAACAACATAGAGGCAACAAATGCAGCTCAATGTGACAATGTGTATGCAGTCTAAGCCAACAGACAAACCTAAAATGAATCACATAACAGAGTTAGCAACAAGAAACCTAACAAAAACTAAGTCCAGCATGACATTTTCTATAATAATAATAAGATAGCACATAAACATCAGGCAATGCTTCACACACTTAAATCCGACCAAAAGAGCCAGGTCTTTAAAACAACAGCAACAGAATCACCAAAGGAACATTTAGCAACAATCCTTGATATTGGCTATGCATTAAACATTATTGACCGTCTTTGACACAAATATCAGATAGCAGAAAATAAGCAAGTACCCATTGGGTCAAATGAAAATACCAAGGCAAAGGATATCTAAATCTGTTTGAAGGTCAATGGGTAAGAAGACAAACCATATTCCCATACGGTGAATTAAAGGAGCAGTCTGTTAGGGAATATAAGTTATGATGCTAATAAAAACCAAGCAGCTCATACATTCCAGCATACTTATAAGATATACAAACTCGTTAGTCTAGCAATACCACGAGTGATGGCTCTTTAACATAAATCCACACAAAAGCTTCTATTTCAATTTAGATTTCACCAGCAGCTCCCAGGCCCTGCATTTTCTTCATCTTTGACCAATTTACCTCGAGGAAGTTTTCAATGTGTCTCATTCCCTCTCATTCCCTTCAGATCAAGAATAAAACCTCCTGGTTAACATTCCTGGTTGCCTCAACTTACTTTTAAATTGGATAGAAGATTTTGAAATTAACATTCTGCTGATAAAACTATATGGCCCCCCTACCATCACATTAAGCACATAAAGTTTTCCACAAATGGGAACACATTCCCTAAGCCCGAACTGTCATCACAGTGCAGAAACCTAATCAGATATTGCTCCAAATGCATCTCAGATTACATAAAAAAATCGAGAGTGAAGATTAAAATGCTACTAAGGATTTTAGAACTGCTGCAAGTTATTAAAACTCATCTAGTACATTATGTCCCAGAATGTAGCAAAATAAAGTCATGAGAAGTCTTAACGAGTCTCGAATAACACTCATAGTGTCACGTCGCCCAGATGAGTTCTCATCTCAATCTGATAGAGACAATTAAATGTCACAAATTCAAAAGATACATAAAAACACCTCCCCCTCCACTCTATAAGCACCAATCCAGTAAAAGAACCAGCCGGATCTCTTCCACAGGCACACGGATTAAACTCAAAATCTCAAAGTGAGAAAGAAACAGCTACCAGCACGCACCCATTAATGATGCCCACCAAAAATCCTTGATATAAAGCAGGGCTAAGATAAAATACAACAATAAAAACTAAACACCCAGATCAAAATTAAGCAAGCAAACAAGAGCTAATGAAAAGAAGCATTGCCATTACCAACCTTTCCTCCTGGGACATGCCAGAATGAATGCATATCGAGGGGAAGTTGCAGTCCACTAATAACTTATTCAGTTCTGCAGCTCTATTCACACTCTTGACAAATATGACAACTTGATTGAAGTCCAATGCATCGAGGAGGTCATTCAGTTTGCGATTTTTCTCCGCTTCGCTCAATTTGATGTAGTGCTGCATAATTCTCCGAGTCAAAATATTACATCAACAAAGCAGACCGATTAAATGGGGTAAAAAAAGGAATCAACTCATACCTGTACAAGACCATGAAGGGTCAACTTGGCCTCGTCAACATATATTTCCATTGGCTGAAAGGAACAAAGGTCATAGCAAAATAATATTAGATGCCTTCTCAAAGCTAACAGAATCCAGTAGCTAATGACTCATGGAAGCAGATCGCTTAGTCTTGCGTCATCTGGTGTCTCCTTGCTGGATTTTCAGAATGTGTAACACGCAAGTGCCAGAATCCTTTTACTCATATCCTATGTAGGAGGAGCCCATCCCACCAGAGGCTGCAAAACTAACCCCAAGCTAGACAAATCCCTCTACGGGTGGAAAAAATTTAGAAAGGTCATCTTGAGCTATGCACAGCCAAAGTGGTAACAACTAAATAAAGCAAAACTAGTACAGGGACTGATTGAACCGATCTTCATGACCTCAACAATCGACTCATGTCTCTATATGCATCTCAACATCCTCAGCTTTCACCAACTCTTCCACCATCAAGCTGCGATTCCGACAAGATGACTTACGGAAATAATGTGAGTGAGAGCAGAAGACTGTGGCACCCAAATTGAATTATGACTATCTTAAAACCCATGGAAGTAGCTCGGAAAATAGAAGAACTTCTAAATTGAAGCGATAACTGGCCACGAGACATTACATCTTGCATAAACTTCTTGCAAACTGGACGGATCTCCTTGCTGAGTGTTGCTGAGAACATCATGACTTGCTTATCATGTGGGGTCATCTTGAATATCTCCTGCACATCTCTCCTCATGTCTGCAAAAAGCAAATGAATAAGTAAGCCAAAAAAAGAACAGACAAAATATTCAGTAGACGAGCATACTAAGTTGGAGACATTAGAGGACGAGAATCATACCAAGCGATTCAAGCATCTTGTCACACTCATCGAGTATGAAATGCCTGACATTCTTTAAAGAAAGGTCCTTATCTCTTGCTAGAGCAAGTATCCGACCAGGAGTTCCAACAACGATATGGGGGCACTCATTCTTCAATAGATCTTTATGGATTTTGATATTGACGCCACCATAGAACACAGCAACCTTGATATCAGGTAAATATACACTGAACCTCTCAAACTCATGGCATATCTACAGAGCAAATAAGCAATGAAAAACTTCAATGAGATGCCCACAAAATTTATAACCGTAAACATCAAATCAATCTCAGAACTAGCAAGAACCTGATAAGCCAATTCCCTTGTATGACAGAGGACAAGTGCAGCAACTTGCCCTGCAACTGGCTCAATCTGCTGCAAAGTCGACAGGACAAAAACAGCAGTCTTTCCCATTCCAGATTTAGCTTGACAAATGACATCCATGCCCAAAATGGCTTGTGGAATACACTCATGTTGAACTGGTGAAGAACCAAAGAAAATTGGATCCAAGGAACGGTCGGTAAGTAAAATTATAACCTCCCAGACCCTTTCAAGTGAAAGGTTTATCAAACCAGGATATTTCTCCAAAATCAAGAGAATGGCTTTAGTATGTTATATTACCTGAAAGAAAATAAGACCAAAACGAAAGTCATGAAGCAGAACATTCACTGGAAAAGCCAATAAAAGTGAAGGCAACCAAGTAGATGAAGTTAAAATTGAAGCAGCATTAGACAGAGATACCCTTTCAAAGTCTTGTTCGAAGTCCCTATCTTGAGGTTGAAGCTCCTTACAAGCAAATTGACAGATAATTCTGTCTAATCTGATGAACGTATCCTTTCAGGTTTTTTAGCCAAACTTTTACTAGTTGTCCAGTCCCTTGTTGTTATGGAATAATATACTTGAGGTATAGCTCATAAATCTCAATCAAGGTAATCCTGTTCTGAAAACAAGGCCTCTTACAAGCAGATCAACAGATCATTTCATCTAAAATCTAATAATTATATCGTTGTTACTTCTTCTGTCCTTGTTACTGTTTGAATGCTTTTCAGGTTCTAGAGTTAAAATTGCATATTAGTTAAAGACTTAACTGTACCAATACAACAGCCCCAGACAACCATCTACTGCAATCAAAAAGCATATGACAGCAAAACATACACCTTTGCAGGTGGCAAGCGACTAATATTCAGATAAAAAGAAGACCAACAAATTAATTAAAACTTTGCCTTCAGAGGGATGCTCAAATCCAGAGTCAACAATAGCTCGAAGTAGCTCTGGCTTCAAAAGGAAGTCTCTGAATCCTGAACTGTGAATTCCCACGTATCCCCTGCAGAAGACACATGAAAACCTAATTAGACACACTCCCAAGAGCACACACTGATATATCAAACTATGTCCGGTGTTTCCCAAGAATAAACCCCAAAATCCAGCTTCTACTATCCGTCTCCCCTCGTATACACCAAAACGAAACCTAAATCTACTGATACCACCTCTCAAAGAGCAACAACAACTGCAACTGAACCAGTACAGACCCAAAAAAAAAAAACGAACAAACAAACAAACCTTTTAGCGGCCTCGCCGTTGGCCTTAGCGTTGACGGAGTCGGGGGCTTTGTCTTCCTCCTCTTCGTAGTCGAGAAGCTCTTCTTCGTAGGCATCGTTGTCCCTAGCATCCCCCATCTTTCCTGCAAACACGAACTCCGCGACTCAATAAACAAACTCAACGAAACCCCAGACAACCGGTAAATCGGCGACTACGGAGCGAGAACAAGCGAACTGGAGAGCGAAGCGGTACAAACTAGAGTTCACAGGAAAGATGGGAGCTCGAGAAGGAGTAGAGAGACTGAGGGAGAGCGAGTACCTCTGAGCTGGCGAGAAGAGAGTGCTTAGGAGTTAATACGAAAGAGAGCGTCTGCAATGGAAAACAAGGTTAGCTGAAGCGGGGGAGAGAAAATTTGGGGGGGCGGGCGAACTCTCTGGTTCTGTGCAGAGGAAGAGTCGAAGACGACCTCGACGAAGATCGGGAGAAGAGGGTTGGACGAGCGGATTAGGGTTTCCTTCGATCCGGATCTCGGAGCGGGTCTATTTATAGAGCGAGACATATTCGGGTACCGATTTTGCCCCCCCTAACGCCGTTGCGAGGAAATTGGGCAATCATCGCATCACGATGTCGTCGAAAATTCAACCTTGTGGCTTAGGACTAGGGCGATGATGTAGCAATTTGAACTCGTTTTTGCCAAATTGGGGGTGAAAATTATCATGCATGTACCATGACAAGCTCCACGCAATGTAATATTGGACCGATCCGATGATCGCAGTAGGTCGGGCCCTTGAATTATATTTCTAGGCCGGTCCCATCAGAAAATCTCGTGAGATTACTGATATCGTAATTATTTGTGCCATACCAATCTATTCAACTAACTATTGTTGACAAATGAGGAAAAAAAGAAGATTTCTTTAAATTAGAAGTGATCGGTTCTAAGATTGCTGGTTCTCACTCTAAAATCGAAAATCACTCGCAAATGACTGATTCCACATTTTTTTTTTTGGGTCGAAGGTTTCACAATATGAAAAATATTAAAGAACTCGTTTGTTTCATGGATTTACTCGAGAATTAAATTACTGGTCCGATCTGGTTCTTAGATGGATCATGAAATATGTCATATTGAGCATCAACATTAATTAGAATAGATACGCAAGGGAACGAGATATTATTCCCTTTTGGGAGCTTTTTTAAGGAATCCTACCAACTTTAAAGTTCTCCAGTTGTCCGTGCGGTCATGATATGCGAAGTACATTTATTATTCAAGTAATTAACTCCATTGGATTCGGTGCAACGCACAAATGCAATCCCGCAAAATACAACAGACATTGGAACTGATTTTCATGTTCAAAAGTAAAATGCCGAACAATCCGCATGATCTCAGGCTTCATATTGATTGAAAAGAGGATAATAAAAGAGAGTTAGTGAAGAAAATTAAAAAAAAAAAAATCCCAGCAACTGTTATCTATCCTCAACCCACCAGAATTAGCTTTCGTTCCCTCTTCAACCAAAATTAGTGGGTGAGGAGGACTGAGGAGACTGAGCTGGGATTGGGTCATGTGAGATAGCTTAAATTTTAAAAAAAAAATGTACATCTATGTTATTTATATGAGCAGTCCAATCTAGTCCAGTAAGAGATTCTCATATGAAATCGAAAATTGAACCGGTATGGGTCAGTTTCAGCAAATTGAAATAGGAAACTAAACCGGTACTCGGTAGGTACCACCCAAAATCAGACAATTGGGTAGATTCCGATTTTTCTTTTTCCTCACCCCTACTATAAGCCACAAACCAGAGGGAGGGGGTGACGGCAATTAGGGAGGATTAAAAACCAGAGCTATCTTTCGAAATTATTTTCGGCTGTGTAAAAGAAATTTCTATGGAATTCATAATTGTCTTGATGCCTTTTTTTTTTTTGGCTTTTTTAATTGTGTGGACATTCAAGAATTAAGATTGTTCCTATTCTCCTTTTCACGTTAAACGTAAACAAAATCTAAGATAAAGATAAGCACGGCAGTTAAAATTTCTATAAATATGGATACCCTCGATACATTGTAATCGGACCCAGACGAGGGTCACTAGACCATTGCCAATAGTCCGATGCACCACCACTCCTCGCCTTCCTCCTCGCTCTAATTCTAGATTATTATTTCTTTTTTCATTTCACAATGGCGCTTACTTGGTTGAGAATACTAATGATGTGGATTATTGCATCAACAGTTTTGTTATTTTTTTTTAATGGAAGTACCAATTTGAAGAAACAAATGTGTAGTTTCATGAAAAAGTGGCACTAGCGAACCAATTGGAAAAAAGTCCAAGGCCCCTTTTGTCCTCATACCTAACATTATCTAGGTAAGTACTTAGAGAAAAAAACTATGATAACTTATCGGCGAGATAGTGTGAAAGCCCTTAACTTTTACACCTTTCATAAAAAGTAAATATCCCGAATCATCAAACACCTCGAACTTATCTTTTCTTGCTAAAGATATTTTTTTTTGTTAGTTTAACCATTAAATAAAATCACTAAGATATCCATGTGGCAACGTAATTCTCTGGATAAAATGGTGTGAAGACCACGTACGGTTGACATGGCACCAAGCTAATCCTGAATTTGACTTTCGGGACGGGATCGGAGTAGCTTTACTGTCGAGTCACATGCAATCAAGCCAGTAGATCTCTGAGTCGAGAGACTCTCGAGCCTAATCCAAATTACACATCCATATTTACAAGATAAAGTTCGATAATTTTGAGTTTGAGCTGCATCTAATTGTGTCAAGGAGTTTGAGGATATAGAATGCTTCACAAAGTCAAGTCAAGGAGCTAAAAATCTCGAGTCATTTCGTTGAAAGTCCACTAAAAAGATAATTCGTATTAATTTTTCTTTAGAAGAACTTGAGAGACTTTCGAGATTTAACTTGAAACTTCAAGTTTCCTCCAATTGGGTCCACTTCCATTGACATAAATAGTTCAAATGACCGATCTAAGATATGCTAAAATCTCTTCATGAAGTGACTCATTTGCTTATGGAGCAAAGAAGTGGCCTCGGATTTAGGATGGAACACATGATAGACATGTTGCTCCCCCTTGGCCTCCACCAGCTCCACCTCCTTCACTCCTTGCCCCTTCAAGAACTCTGCATACATCACTCCCCTCTCCTTCAGGAAATCCAGCTCGGCCACGTGGACCGCCACCGCCGGGAACCGGTGCCACTCCTCGGCCGACATTCTTGCCATCTCGAAGTTGCACCCGGGATAGTCGCGGTTTGAGCCTTCCGGTATGCTCAGTCTCCAGAACAAGTCATTAGAGCCGACGTCCTTGCCTCCTTCGTCTGCCGATTCTGTCTCGGTCCTTCTCTCGCTGCCGAAGTACGGGTGTATCAATATCAACCCCGTGATTGACACGGGGCAGGTGGCGTCCTGCAGCGCCCTGATCGCCACGTTGTGAGCTATGTTCGCCCCTGCACTGTCTCCAGACAAAAACAGGCGGGAGAGGTCAGAGCGCTTGAGCCAAGGGTCGGTGCCTTTAGCGCGGCTTAGCCACTCCAGGGAGGCGTAACAGTCTTCATAGGCAACGGGAAGGCGGTTCTCGGGTGCCAACCGATAGTCCACCGAGAAGACGACGCACTGGGCTGCAAGACAGAGGTCCCCGAGAAAATGGTGGTAGCCCAGCCATGTTGTGGAGCCAATGCAGAAGCCGCCACCGTGGAAATAGGCCAGGATGGGGAGGCATGCCGAGGAAGTAGCAGGAGCATTGGGGATAAAAATTCTTGCAGTTATCGGATTGGAGGGGTCAATCGTCACATCCTTTGAGAAATACCCAGCAAAGGAATCGGTCGAGGCAGGGGCGATTTCGGGCACAAATCGCTCGACGGAGCCGTTGGACAAGACTCGAAGGAAAACAGGGATTTCAGCACCAGTGGACATCTTGTTGGAAACGTTTGAACTGATCCACACGGCTTACTGAGCATTCAGAACGAAAATCAGATTATAGAACTTTGTAGGAGGCTTAGGTTTATATATAGTGTCATTAGGGAAGACGGTCGGAGCTTGTCCCATTGGAATTTGCTCCTAGGAATTTAGAGTTGATGTTTGGTGAGCCTCATGTCAGGTGTGAGCTGCTCCAGTTTCATGCATGAAAAGCGTGAGCGATGAGATCATGCAAAGAGTCAAATGGCTATTACATTAAAGGCTCGATGTGAAGAGCGTGATGCGGCAAAGGCAGGGCGAATTGCGGAATTGCAGCAGAAGCTTTGTATGAGAACTCGATGCGGTCTCGACATCAGCTAAAATCCCTATGAAAAATCCAATCTGAGTTCGTACTAGTTGCGAAATTCCGCGACAATTCGATCTTTCAGACACTTAGGGAGAAATTTGAAAGCAAGGACTGAACAGTGGCAAGGTCTTGCCGCACAAAATAGCAGGCAATCAAGGAAAATGAAGCAGTGAAGAGTTGACAAATATGAAACAAAAGATTCTGCTTAAATCCCACAGTAGAAGCACAATGAGTTATTCCACTTGTACAAGTATAATTTTAGAACAAGAAGCATCCACAGAGTTATCCACCCCTAACTCTGGAAAAGAAGAAGGATCATCAGTATCGAATATCAGTAAACTTGTGGGGTGCCAAAATGGGCTCTTCTTCTTCTAATCTTCGCCCTTTTGATTATCATGCAGAGGCGGTAGCGAGAACATGCCCACTGTCGAGCTTCTGCTCCGAATCTCCTCAAATACACGCAAAGCCGATAAAGTGAGCTTCTTGTACGTGCTCTCCATGATCTCAATCCCAACGAGCTCGCTGGGAACTACAAGCAGGCTGTCTGCCGGATCAGACACAGTAGCCTCATCGTCCTTCGCTTCGAAGTCCACTGTCTGATGGTCGTTCTCGAAGAGAAGCTCATCGAGCAACCCCTCGCATTCCTTCACAAACTTTTTGAGCACATCCGTCCTGCAAAACGGCTGCTGCAGAACCTTCTGGATGAATGGCAAGCAGATCAGCTCACCGCTCCGCTTGTCGTACTTCTTTGTTATCTTCACTAGTCCTGCGGTTTGAAGCACGATGTTAGGCAAGAAAAACAAGGGAAGCACTGAAGCACTCATCTTGAACTTCCTCCATCGGAATGACCAAGCTTTTATCCTACAAAAATCTAGTTCATCAATTAGATACCTATGCAGTTCAGAGCGCTGTAATTCTCCAGCAAAACCATTTCTCCATGGAAATCCACCATTTCTCTACGCACTTCCATCAACTCGCTGTCCGCACCCTCAGCCTTTGCTACCCGATCTTGCAAATCCTACACTCCAGTGAGACCCGCTAGGAGTCAGATTTGAGTTTCATGGTAAGAGTATCACAGTAGCAAAATCAAGCGATTGTTTTTATATTAGAAGAAAAGTAGCAAAGACACTGAACAATGAAGTTGCTGGCTTTCGGGATGATGGTCCTGGCCAATGCATTTTATCAGTCCAAAGCTCCTTTTTCGGTATCATCTACCGAACACGGGCAAAAGCTTGGTTTTGAAATAGGTTCTGTCCGCAGAAACAGAAAGCAATTCCTAGTGATGTGCACTCCTGGTCATAGAACTCCCAAAATGATGCCTTCAGACGTTTCCACAATGCTGTTCCATTGAGAATTGAAACCTGAATACTAATCAATTTGATCGCGCCGCTCGTTATTCTGAAATTTACCATCCAGCTCGTATCCTTTCGGTCTTTCTAGCTCGAACCCATGAGTAATTTGATCAAGCCCTCCGAATTGCTTAAGCTATTGCATACTATGAAACTGCTCTCGCAGTGGGAGGCGATAAAACAGAACCATTTCATCCATTCATTGATTTCCAGACTAATTCAACACGCATGAATCACACAGACTGCCATCCACAGGGAACAAGCTATCATAAATTGTTAAATCTCATTCCTGGTGCACTAAATTCAGTTGCCTCAAAAATGTCAGCGAGATGAAAACCAAGCAAGAAAGAGAGAAATAAGTTACTTTACCGCCCATGTAATTATATGCTCTTCCTCTCTCTCCATGAAGAAATCATTGATCTTGTCGATCTCGCCATCCAACAGCTCCAGGAAATCAATCACCTCATCCGCCGCTGCGGTGCAATCCCCGCCCCCCTCGGTGGAGTCCAGGCAGATTTGCTTGACCAGAGGGTGGTGCTGCATGCCACCGTCTCCCGGGTAGATGAGCTTGAGCTGCTTCTTCAAGTCCTTGTAGGACAGAAACTGGTCGCGCCAATCGGGCTGTGCCTCGTCGATCAGCCTCTTCAGGATCTTCCAGAACTTCATTGGTATCGCATGGGGGCCTCTCGGTCCCTCTCAGGGTTTTGTACAGTGAGGGTGAAAGGGACAAGGGGTGAGAATACTCGGCGGATCCGGGAATATGGGAATAAACCGTGACCGACAGACTGTTGCTTGGTTCTTCTTCTTGGTCTTCTTGGGTAGTATCGAGCGGGATATGATTGGATTGAAGCTTCATTTCCAGGAAGCGACGAAACGTTGGTGTCTGTCATGCTGACGAAGAGGAAGACAAGACATTCTCGGAATCTTCTGTTCCAGTCGTTCCTCTTTGCTTTTCGTTCTTTTCCTCCGCTTGATTTCGTAACCTCCGACGGGGAGACGGAGTGGGCATCAACTCTCGACACGATCGCCAGTTCGAGATCACGACTCGAACGCGACGCGAGGTTACTTACGAGAGTATTCGGAATTTGACGTGACATACAGCCAAAGGCGATCAAATTCAATATTGACACGACTCGACGCGTTTGGACGATCCACCGTCGCACCTAGAAAAATGGTTTGGCCTGAGAGTGCGCGATGAATGTTAAACAAGTCGACTGGGGCAGGTTCAGTTTGGCTTGATTGGATCTTAGGAAATTCCGATCTGTCTCTGTGAGTGAAAGAAATTTCTGCGAATTGGTTTTCTAGAATTTCATGCGTTTTGATTTGCTGAAAATGATCGGTAAAAATCATTTTTGGTCAGATTGTTGGAATTACACATCAAGAAATACCACTTTCCTCCTCGATGATCGATTGCAGAAATAACTAGGAATACCGAGTACATGTTGAATCACCAAAGCGTTTTTCTCGTATCTTCAAACTCATGAAAGTCCTAATGTAATCATAAAAGAAAATATCCACATTTCACGACGTAAATGCAGGTTCGATTCTCAAAGTAATGATGAATTACCTGTCGAGTTTGTCTTGGGAGGGGGGGAATAAACGTACAAGATTCTTTGGTTCGTTATTTCATCACACGTACCCTTTAAGAAGTTATCTATACATTTTTGTAGATAAGAAGATAGCATTTTAAAAGGCACTTCTTCATAGAGTCCTCTCAATCGTACCTCATCGTTGAAATAATCTTACCCAAAGAAAATACACATACTTAAAAGTAGATTTGATAATATAGGTGTTGAACCCATTTTTTAATCCAAACTTATGGAAATGAGACATACATGGAACATTTTAAATTTGGAAAGTCTAGCCATAAAGGATTCTAAAATTTAAAGTCTAAAATAAATGGGCTTAATTGGGTTCTAAACTGAACTCATTTTCAACCCACTAGGGCTCAAGACTCGCCTTCTAGTTCTTGCTCGCATCCCCTGGCCTCTTGCTCAACATTTTGAGCTCTTCGATTCACTTCGCCGACTTGGCGATCTCGTCTTTCTTGGAGCAGATCATGTCCTCGAGCACGAGAACGAGAGACGCTGTCCCGTGCGCGAGCTTGCGCTTGAGGAGCGGCTTGCGCTCGCGGGAGGTTCTTGGTGAACCAGAGGAGCCCGGACATGTCCGCAGGCGGGCCTAGATGGGGGTGGAGGAGCACGGGAAGTAGGCGCCAAAGGAGCTGCCCAATGCTGCCTTTCGGGAGGAACACTCGGCCGAGCTCAAATATGGGGAGGATTGCTTGAGCGGCGGCCGGTCACGCTTAATGTTTTCTCTTTACTTTGGATATATTTTAAATTGGCTAAATGATTTTGAATTGGGCATGTGCCATCTAAATTATTCTGAAATAATTGCGTCAAAATGAGCTCAATAGGTTTATTTGGATTGTACCCATTTAGGATCCACCCAAGTCCCACCTCTCGGACAAAAAAAAAAAATCCGACCCAACCCACTTATTTATTACCTCTAGCTTAGACATTTTTCCTATAAGATGATTTTTTTTCGAAATTAATTGAAATACTTTCATCATTTTACGGCCCTATGACTGCGTGCCGTGTGTGTTCGTACTTTGCGTTATGTTAATGCCAATGATTGCGTTGGACGCCAACGATATTTTTGGGAAGAATGGACGTAGTTTCCAAAGTATTCTTTGAAAATCACGACATGCAAGGTCCAAAACGGAAATAACAGCCTCGAGAAATTATAAAAATCGCTTAAATTTAGTCTAATAGAATGACACGGAAAAATTACCAAAAAAAAAAATCTTAAGTCTATTGTACGGATGCCGATTCAGTTTTAAAGCCTTTCAATTTTGTTAATTGAATTTTAAACCTTTTGACAATTGGCAATGTAGTACCTTATTGATTTGGCGGACAACTGTTGACGTGGATACTTGTCTTCCTACATGGCGCGGCCATGGATAACTTCTGCATTTTTTTTTTTAAGATGCAAAGAGGTAAGATTTTTTTTTTCGTTATTATATAACTTTTAGACGAAGGAAGGGGCTAGGGTTCAAGAGATTGGTAATCTACGATAGCAAGCAAGAAGAAGAAATGAAGACATGGAATTGGTGATTCTTAGAAGCAAAGCTGGGAACAGATTCTGGCTTCCATGGCGTATGAAGACATGAATCATCTCTTTCTTCTTGTGTACAACTCATATATATCTTCCTCCTTTATAACCCAAACACTTGTTGCCTGCCATTGTACCACCACGTTCTCTCCCAAAAAGGTTGCATCTCCTTACACAGACACCGAAAAGCCAA
Organism: Psidium guajava; assembly: GCA_016432845.1. Taxonomy (NCBI): domain Eukaryota; kingdom Viridiplantae; phylum Streptophyta; class Magnoliopsida; order Myrtales; family Myrtaceae; genus Psidium; species Psidium guajava. The sequence continues at coordinate 13,152,520 of CM028229.1, forward strand.
AAAGTATGTTCCTTTGCTATATAGACCTTTTTTCCTATTTTGTCTCTCTTTTTTCTTCCATATATTTTTGGGTTATGGAAGAAAAACTCCAAACTGATTCATCCGTAATAACTTTATCCCAAACTAATTTTTTAATCGCCAAAAAATCTCAAAAATGGTATATTTACCGTCCAGTTAGTTTTCAATAAATTTTATCATCAAATTGCCGAATTGGATAACACGTGACAGTTGAGGGTGTGACAGTTTAGGGGTAAAATTTTTTACCCTTCGTTTGTCATAGGTATGTTAGTTTGAGATTTTTTTTTCATGGTAATAACCGAATTAAGGGAAACCAATAGAGAGTAAATTTGTCAAAGAACTACTAATCTAAAATTTTTTGCGGTTAAAAATTAGTTTGGAATAAATTTATCACAAATGTTCCGTTTTGAGATTTTTGGTGATCAAAAAATTAGTTTATGATGAATTTATCATAAGTGTAATAGTTTGAAGTTTTTCGTGATATTAACCCTATATTTTTCTTTGATTTCTCAAGCATCACGGTACATGCTCGCCTCACCTTCTTCTTTTTTTTTTTTTTAACTTCCTTTCTTGACCCCAATATTATTTTCAGGTTTTCCTCTCCTTCTTCCTTTTGCCCCCTCGCTGCTGAATATGTGGATCGCGAGTAAGTGAGTTCGGTCCTTGAAATACCTTGCGAAATTATTTTCGAGTTCATTTAGGTTGATGTCGCATGTGTTTCGTGAAGGGGAAGGGACGTCGCGTCTACTTCATGGAGTGCTCAATGTGGAAATAATGGAGGTGGATAGGCTCCAACTAGGTTGTGGATTCAATCTTTGTGGGAAGGTACCCAATTTCATACTACAGTTTTATTTCCTTCTTTTTTGCTAGAAATACTACAATCTATTATATAAAGAAAAAAGTAAGGTAAGATTTCATTTTAGGGTTGGACGTGTCGTTAAGGACACACATGGCAACACTTTCGCTTCTTGCGCCAGAAGTTGATTTTTCTACTTCTGAAAAGAAGTAAACTTTTATAAAATGAGGAGAGGATTTCAGGGGGAGGGCTTTAGGATTCATACATGCATTGATCCAGTTATGTATTAAAAGCCAATGATTGATATTGATTTTGGAGTCAGTACCATCTAATTAATTTGATTTATCTTGTTGAAATTGATGTAACGAAATGTTGCCTAGACCACAAAATTTGATTGTACCCACTTTGCCCAATTAAGCGTGAGACATCAGATAAGCCAAATAAGATATCATCAGAACAGGTATATCCTTTTTTGAAGTTTGCTTCATGTTTCTAGCGTTGAGATCGTATGCAATTGAGGATCTCGTGATCATTCAAGTTGTAATATACGACGCCGCTGTCTTTTTTTCTTGTTCATAATCAAACAAGTATTTTCGCTAGCGAGATCTCATTTAAGGGTGAACAATTTTAAAATGGGTATGCTCCGAACTAACAATCTGGACTCCATCCTATTTGATCCGGCTTCCATTTTTTGAAATTGGAATCAACCTATCAATTTTTTTTTTCTTTTTAGAGGTCTTTCTGTTTCATCTACTCGTTTTCCCCCACTATCTTCTTCCTATCATTACTCCTCTTTATGTGCACCTCAAGCTGAGGTTGCATATTTATACACCTTCAGGTGGAATTTCAGAGTTGAGCGATGAAATCAGATTGTCGTGTTGGACCTTTCTAGCATCATTCCTCCTGTATTTGAATTATGACATGACACTTAGAAGGCACTTTAAAGTTCAATTTTGAATCGGTTCGAAATATGTTCTACCCAAGAACTGACCTCAACCGACCGACTGGTTCAGGATAGGGAACCCAACGTTCGGGGTTGGATCCTAATTTTTTTAATCAGGAACCGGGCTGGAACTGATGGGGTTAGGCCGGCTCGGTTCGGTTCCTGGATTGAACCGGCTCCCTTGAACATCTTTAGTCTCACCAACATCAAAGAAAAGTCTGCGAACGTATTCGCTAAGCCTTACAGTGCTCTTCTCTTAATTTCGACTCTTACGTTTGATTATGAACATGAATCTCCTTTCCTTTCGCCTTCAAAATCGAAATGTCAAGACCGCGAGTAACCAGAGTTTCCCGAGAAGACTCCTATCCGAGGTCAAGAGGGTGATCTTGTGCCGTCCCGAGGTACGACTCGATCTTCGGCCGGTTCTTTTAGTTTCCTGATCCTTTCGCTTGGCCTCTAAGCAAGATGAAGACTGTTTAACACCGACCGTCTGCAGAACGTGGGGTCGTACCTCTACGCGGCTGTGGATTTGGACCGGGCGAGGGTCGCGCGGACGAGGATGATCCAGAAAGAGGAGTCGAAGCTGCACTGGGATGAGACCTTCCACATCTACTGTGCTCATTGGATCTCCCACATCATATTCACCGTCAAAGACGACAATCCCGTTGGGGCAACCTTAATCGGGAGGGCCTACGTTCCTGTTGAGGATGTCATGAAGGGCTTTATAGTGGAGAAGTGGGCTCCGATCGAGGATGACGACCACAACCCAATTTACGGAGGGGCGCAGATTCATGTCAGGCTGCAATTCTCGAGCGCCGCCAAGGACAGTCACTGGTCTCGCGGGATCGTTAACTCGAACTTTAAAGGTGTTCCGCGCACCTTCTTCAACCAGAGGCAAAATTGCAGGGTCACTCTATATCAAGATGCTCATGTTTCAGATCATTTTATCCCTCGCATCATGCTCTCTCGCGGAAAGTACGAGCCCCGCCGGTGCTGGGAGGACATCTTCGAAGCCATCGACAATGCAAAGCACTTGATTTATATAGCAGGATGGTCAGTCTACCCGAACATTGCCCTGATAAGGGACCCGCGCAGGCTCAGGAAGGGGACCGGTGTCTCGTTAGGGGAGCTGCTGAAGAACAAGGCTAATGAGGAGGGCATGACAGTCCTGATGCTTGTCTGGGACGATCGCACGTCGGTCCCAGATTTGAAACGGGATGGGCTGATGGCAACGCACGACCAAGACACGGCGCAGTACTTTCGGAACACAGGAGTGCATTGCTTTTTGTGCCCTCGGAATCCCAAAGAGGGCGCGACGAGCATAATTCAGGGCCTGGAGGTGTCGGCGATGTTCACTCATCACCAGAAGATCGTGGTGGTTGACGCCGAGATTCCTGAGGGAGGATCGGAGAAGCGGAGGATTGTGAGCTTCATTGGCGGCATCGATCTGTGCGATGGCCGGTACGACACGCAGGACCACCCGCTGTTCGAGACTCTGAATTCAGACATCCACAGGAATGATTTCCATCAACCGAATTTCCAAGGCGCTTCGATCAAGAAAGGCGGTCCGAGGGAGCCGTGGCACGACGTTCATTGCCGTCTCGAAGGCCCCGTCGCCTGGGACGTCCTCTATAACTTCGAGCAGAGGTGGAGGAAGCAAGTGGGAGAGAAACTCCTCATCCCGGTAAGCAAGATGGAGCAGATCGTAATCCACCCATCGCAAGTCACGTCTGAAGACCCGGACCCATGGAATGTCCAGTTGTTCCGGTCCATTGACGCCGGCGCAGCAGCCGACTTCCCCGAAGATCCCAATGCTGCAGTCTCCCTTGGCCTCATCGGCAGCAAGGACAATGTCATTGACCGGAGCATCCAGGATGCCTACATCAATGCGATCCGCCGGGCCAAAAACTTCATCTATATCGAGAATCAGTACTTCCTTGGCAGCTCCTTCGGGTGGAAGGCCCAGGGAATCAGCGTTGCGGACATCAATGCACTGCACCTGGTCCCGAAGGAGCTGTCACTGAAGATTGTGAGCAAGATCGAGGCCAGGGAGAGGTTCGCCGTGTACATCGTGATCCCGATGTGGCCAGAGGGCATACCGGAGAGCGATTCGGTGAAGGCGATCCTGGATTGGCAGAGGAGGACGATGGAGATGATGTACACAGACATTGCCAATGCCCTCCAGAGGAAGAGGATTGATGCCGATCCTAGAGATTACTTGGCCTTCTTTTGCCTTGGAAACAGGGAAGCAAGGAGGAGTGGTGAGCCAGTGCCCGAAGAGAAACCAGAGCCAGGTAGTGACTATCTCAGAGCCCAGGAAGCAAGAAGGTTCATGATTTATGTCCATGCGAAGACAATGATAGGTGAGTGAACGATGAACTTTGATCAGATTATAACGGATTTTCTGGAGAAGTGCTGATTCATGTCCCTTTCAGTTGACGACGAGTACATAATCGTCGGATCGGCCAACATCAACCAGAGGTCCATGGACGGCGCCAGGGACACAGAGATCGCGATGGGCGCGTTCCAACCGAACCATCTTGCTGCTGATCAGCCGCCTAGGGGCGACATCTACGGCTTCCGGATGTCGCTGTGGCTTGAGCACCTCGGCCAACTCGACGGAACTTTCAATCATCCGGAGACTCAGGAGTGCGTGCGGCAGGTGAACGCGCTCGCCCAGTGGAATTGGGAACTGTACGTGGACGACGCATTCCACGAGGACTTGCCGGCTCACTTGCTCCGTTACCCCATTGAGGTTGCCAGAAATGGAGCCGTCACGCCCTTGCCTGGGTTACAGCATTTCCCCGACACTAAGGCTCCAATCTTGGGCGCAAGATCTGATTATCTTCCTCCTATTCTGACCACTTAAAAAGACGATCAGATGCAAAATCTTTTGTTGAAGTGACAATGCTCTATGGTTTGCAATATGAATCTATGGTTTTCTGTATCAGGGAAAGCACAAAAAACTCGTTTTATAATGTATAAAGATTATGAACAAATGCATAGCGATTCTCGACATCACAGGTCATAACATGAGGACACAATCTGATCCGACATGAAATTTGTGTTGCCGGATTTCACCCTTGAACTCGTCTTCATATAAAGAATATATCTGTATACTTTCTCATCGCTGTCAAAGTAAAGTCTAGTCGAGGCCTCCGCAAATGGTGGCCATCCTCGCATGGCCACCGGCGAGGGCTGTGGCCCTAGCCAAAGGTTTTGACTGGCAGTACTTGAATCCCCTGATCTCTTTGAAGAGGTTCGTCAAGAGAGAGAACCCACGGACAAGATCCTCGCACAAGCTCGAGCAGATCTTCCGCTGTGGCCGATAACGCCGATGCTACTAATACTGCAAGCACAAGCTCGCACGAGCTCGAGCAGGTCTCCAGCTACACAGCCGGCATGGCTCCACGCATGGCCTCTCTCTCACTCTCATCCTCCGTCTCTCTCCTCCGTAGCGAGCTCGAGCTTTCTTGAATCTTCACTGGCCAGTGCCCAGGGGGCGAGCAAGCAGACTCGAAGACGAAGACGAAGGGCGAGAGAGAGAGAGAGAGAGAGAGAGAGAGAGAGAGAGAGAGAGAGAGAGAGAGCAGGCGGCTAACAACCCTACACCATGCTTGAGGTACTGGGCGAAGCATATTGATGTGTCAGTCTCTCCTCCTTTTTTATAAAGCCGGAAAATTCAGGGGAAGTGATGGGGTTTCATTCTTCTTTCTTTCTCGGGTTCGGGTACTTTTGTTGTTTGTGCTTCGGCGCCAACCTGGGCTCGAGCATCATCAAAACTGAAACTTGTTTCTGGGTTTTGATTTAATCCGATGAACACGATTCGACATAAATTCTTTTTCGCAGGGTCGCCAGATCTCTCCCTTCGGTTCTACCAGGGGGCCCCGAGCTCGACTCCTGTAGCTGTAAATGAGGCTGTGGAGATACTTCCCACCTTCGATCTGTCGAATACTTCCCACCTTCTGGGACAAGTTTTCTTGCTGGATGATGTCATTGCAGGAATCTCAGATATGCAGGGGATACACTGTCCATTTCACTGTTCAAAACACTTTGTTACAGACGATACTTTTGTAACTCCTCCTTTTTTCTTCTTTTTTTGGTCGAATCGTAACTCCTCCTTTGTAATGTGGGTTATAGTGTGTTTTGATGCGTACCAAAAAGATTGCGGATTTCTATATTCTTTGGTCTCAGTTGGTGCTAGTTCGAAAGTTTTTGAATTAGAGTTAGATTGCCTCTAAGGTGGGGAAGGAAGAGAGTTTCATTTCATGCGCCCGCGGCTTATACGTACGAGTTTCATGAGGTGGTGTTAAAATATTGGACTCGACACTTGACGGTTCAAATGAGGGTAATATTTCAGTTTCATTGGTTCATGCTTATTGAGAGTGTCTATTATCAGTTTCTTGAACTTGGCCCTCCTTTGTTTCTTGTTTGCAACTCTTCGGCTCTAGACTTTGCTTTCTTTGTGGTTCCAGGAATCTTACAGGCACATCTATATGCCCTTATCGGGAATGCTAGTATCTTGTTCTTACCTTCCTAGGTAAACCAAGCGCATGTAATTTGGTGACGCACGCTCTAACGTTGCTTTCCAGTTGGTATGGAATATTTTTGAGTTTGCTTGCTCAGCAAGTGAGAGTTTTCAAAGAGCTTGTGAACATGGGAAATCTATGTCTAATAAGAATCAAACTCAATGCCAAACAGTGACGGAACCATCAGACGGCTCGTGCTGGAGCACTAGCTCTTGGGAGGAGGATAACATATGTTTACCTTCTCCAATATCCTCCAGCAGCACATCGAACCATACCCTTGACCCTCCTCATAGCAGTGCTGGGGAACCGAGCAACCCATCCGAGTTTGTAAATCATGGCAAGTCTGTTTGCTTCGTGCATTATTTCGTTTAACATATGGGAAACACCTTTGGCTTCTCATTGTGAAGATGTCAGTTAGTATGTAGTGTCATGCAGCGGTAACTCAACTGTTTCTAGAGGTTAATGGTTCTTGGGCGTACCTGAAATGTACTTCAGAATGTTAATCTGCACTTCTCTCTCCTAATGTGGGCACATGAATAATATTCGCATGAATATTGCCGACACGGTAGGTTCGTATTCCTTGTCGCCTGTAGACATAATCTAGTAGTAGTTATACGAGGCCCCATTTTTCGTAGTGAGGTAGTTCTGCAGGCAAAGCATATTGTTATCTCCAATTCCATTCTTACGTAAGTCCCATATCCTCTTTTTTTTTTTTTTTTTTGGTTTCTATCGTTTGCCAGCAACTATGCTCTTCTAGTGAGCATTTTGACATGGTCAACCTGGTAAATTCTTGATCTATGGCATTTTGATTCGGGATTGGGAACAGGACAGCCTTTATGCTATGTTGGTCTGGTCACTTTAGTTGACTGCTTGAAACATTTTACAGGGGATTACATTTTACCTTGAGTTCCCTTTTAGCTGTGCATTCAATCAAGTTCTTTGTTTTCCTTTTATGTTTATGCTTTTCATTGGAGCAATTCGCCGGGGCAGGCCCTCTTCCGTGGAACCAGACAAGTCGGCAATGGTATGCAAATAAGGGAACTCAGAATTGCACCCGAGATCGCGAACCTAGAATCAGGTGAAATAACTGGATAGTATATGATGCAGTTCCTGGCTTCTTTGAGTCATTTCTATGTGTGAGATAGGACCTTTTCCCAGTTGAAGGACCGAGCAATCACTTTGACCTCTTGTCTAGAATCAAACTTACAGTATCCAGTGAACGTAAAGCAAAGCGGAGCCTGTGCTTATTAGCTTGTTTTGTGAGGTGTAAATTTAAGTGGCAATCGTTGGAATTCGCTGTCATGTTGCTGCAGCTCACAACGTATTTTTCATTACTGATTGTGGCCTTATTTAAAGCAAATCAACACCGTGAAGAACCGCTCAAAACTTCACTAGGACACTTGATACTTGATTTCGCGAGCATGTCATGCGGTTACGTAGATGATGGACCTGTTCGTCTGGGCTCCCATCCATAGTAATCGGTCTATGAGGAGTAAAGAGTACCAGTTGCAAGTCCAAAACTTTATAAACCCATTTCGGCTTCGGCTTCGGCTTCGGCTTAGCGATATCGGCAACGTTGGCATTCGCGGGCCGAAACCGCATTTGAATGCGTTGCGCATTTGACTCGGCTAAATGCTTGGTTAGGCATGCACATAGAGGCTTTGATATGCCTATTTTACCTCGTGTTTTTGGCCCTGCAAACATCTTCATTATGGAAGTCTGCGCTGCCTAAACATTAGGAAACAAATTATTCAAAGCCCTGAAGAGGTGAAAGAGAATAATGCTGTGTAGTACTTAAAGCTATAATGCCAAACGAGTTGGAAGAATTAACAGCATTTCGAAGTGCATAACACGAAACGAACCCGCCGAACACGTTCATGGGAGGCCTCCTCTTCAAGATTGAGGACCAGTCAACCTTGATCCCGCCAGGATGACTATGCACAGTGTGGCGTACCAAATGCCCATGCGCAAAATGGAAGAGCTTTTGCGCATTTTCATTAATCCCTGGACGGAGGATCTATACGGGGCTCATAGCGATTGGAAAAGAATCAATAAAAAAAAAAGAAAAAAAGCGGAATTGATTGATATACTTCTCAAAAAAGATAGAAAAAAAGAAAGAAAGGAAAGATGAAATATAAATCATGTCGAGGGCTTAGCAGTAAAGCCATCTTCATACATCGAGGCAGTGGGTCCATCCTGTTTCCAGACCGGTCCGAGTGCGAAAGCATTTGGGCAAAATTAGGAAACAAAATTAAAGTACGGCGCTTGTGCCATTTCAATCCTAAACTATTTAATAATGTCAATTCAATCTTAAATTTTTTAAAATTTTTAATGCAGTCCTTTTGCTAATGTGGCAGTATAAACAACGACGGCAGTCCTATGTAGCGTTTAGGAAGATGGTGTAGATAATTTCTTAATTTTTTTTCCCTTTCTAGGTTTGGACTAAGCCGACAAGGGTCACAATAAAAAAAAAGAAAAACATTGAAAAATGTAAAACAATTTGCAATATTGTCCATACCAATGCCGTTAGTGTCATATAGGACGGTTAGCATTTAAGTTAGCGTTTTTCAGCCAAAATTGGCCATATGGATTATGGCAAATCGTTGAAAGGTTTAAGATTAATTCGATGAAATTAAAAAGTTCAAAACTCAATTGACACAAATGAATCGGAATTGATCGAGATATTTCTCGAAATGAGCAAAAAAGAAACGAACGATGAAGCATAAACTACGGATCACACATCGAGCCGGTTCGATCGGTATCCGTTCCGTTTCCAAACCGGCCCCGAAAAATACATCATTTTCGCCCTCGCGGTTGCTGCTCTGAATCTGTACAAGGGGCCTAATTTCCCAGCAATGTCTCGGATTACAGGGGAGAAAAAGGACAGGGCATGGATAGATGCATGAACAACAACCCGATGGACCCAAACAGTTTCCCTCCTGATGGGATGAGGAAGGAGGAAACCGGTCCCTTCAAGTTTTGAGTGCTAAGACACGTCCCATGGTCCCCGCATTTCTCATTGTCTGATTTCTCATCCACGTAACGGTGAAAGTCCAATGTGAAACCGTGTCTTGCTTTTCTTCTTCCCTCTCTCCGTCGCTCTCCGTTACACCCGAAGATGGGCCATTCGATGCATGATCTCCTGGGACATCGGACTTGACGTGTCTTGTCTCCCGATTTCGATGCACCTTCCTGAAAAGAAGTTCGACCCGACGGGACGCAAACAGGATGACCTCGCCGGGGGAAAATTTTCGACCCTCTCCAAAGGCTTTCATGTCGTATCAGACATTCTCCGATATTTTCGACATGCGATCTAGGCGTGCTCGGTGTTCTAAACATGCTGACGACAAGCAAGTCCAAAATCCCGACATGCTATTTCAACGCGCACGTAATTAATTTTAATCATTTTCAATAAATTATGGGTCAAAATATAGATTTATCATATACACACGCACTTAAGTCATATATTCAGCCATCCCAAAATTAATATATCTAGTCAACCAAAAAAAAAAATAGTTGTAAATCCTTAGCAGACGAAGAAGAAAAAAAATTTCACCGATATCGTTATATGATCATGTTCATATAAAAATATATATTTAATATACAATGTGTTCAAACATGTCGAAATTATTTATTTTTTAAGAAATGATATGTCGTGTCGCATGTCGATGTCGATGTCGATGTCGCTTAGGTTGAAAGAAGGCAAGAAAGATGAAAAGAAAATGAGGGAAACGCATCTCGGCCCTCGAAATTTAGCAAATTGATTTTCTTGATGTATCCTCCTCCTAAAATATAAGGTCGCGGTTAAGATGTAAATTCCATCCCTTAAATTTAGAGAATTCCAACTGACAGCGAAATATCAAAGATAACAAGATCCACTTATATTTCCCAATGGGAGAATTACTAAAAAAAATCATAAAATGTGATCAATTCAATCATAAGCTTTTATGTTACCAATTGAGAATTAAACCTTTTGTATTTATATCAAATTAGTCGATGTGGTCAACTTTGGCGGTAAATTATTGTCATGAATGCCGGCCAAACTACATGGTATGATCGATATTGACTTAGATAATTTTTATAAAATATTTTAATAAACTTTTAAAATTTTTTATTTTCTTTACTTCTTTTTTTAAACCTTGGACTTAGGGTCGACGACAAAGGCAAGGGCCGGGATGCCTCGCCACTACACTAGTCCTAAGTCTATGGGAAAAACAAGTAAAGAAAGGAGAAGAAAAGGAAAAAGTTCAATATAATACTAAGATATTATTAAATATGTCTACATCAGTTTCGAAGGTGTCACGTAACCCAACCGTCATCCACGTCAGCAGTTTTTGGGCAAGGTTGGCTAAATGGACTGAATTTGCACAAATGCAAAATGTTTAATACTCAATTGGCAAAAAAAAAAAAGATTTATGACTAAATTGACAAAACTATAATATGTTTAGGATTTTCTGATAATTTTTTGTATTCTCAACATTTATATATAAAATTCATTACACTTGCGGTGTCCTTATTCTTCTTCTCTTACATTGGACTTGATGCATCTTGTCTCCTCACCCCTGTGAAAAAAAGGTTAGGTCTGACAATCACAAATGCGATGACTTCATCGTACTTGAGGGTGTATATGACCCAGGCCGGGCTGGTCCGATCTCGATATGGACCTCAGGATCGGGACTACCATTTTCGAACCAAAGACTGGACTGCTAATACTAATTACTTATAGAAATTTAACCCTTAAAATACATGCATGGCTAATGAGTTCGATTCTTTAGAGATATTTGGGAGAATTTATAATTTATTTCTTAAGTTTGCATTTGGTGAAGCTGAAATCTTTCATTTTCCTTCGGCTGACCCATGCTATAACAACAGTTCAACGTGTCAATAAGACAAATGTCACCCTTAGTTTTACATTTGGGGCATGCCTTGTGTTTTACTTTGTAAATTCTTCCTAATTTTCTTATTTCATTTCAAATAAATGTAGTTGGAGATTATCCTTTTGTTAAGGATTATAAACCTTAAATGGAATTTCCATTTTTTCATTCTCTTTCTCATATCATGGATGCTTCAATGGATGATTTAGCTCAACATTCTGGTGTAAGGGAGCGCAAGGTGTTTTTACCTTGAACCTACTACAGTACTTATATTAAAATTCTATTGAAGACTTTTATTTCAATTTATCAACCTATGTTTTTGAAGTAGGTAAGGTGCTTGTATGATACTTCTCACGAGCCATTCAAGCGTGTGGCTCCAAACGTTGTTACGGGAGTGGAGTATTAAAGTTTATGAATTTGGAAAGTTTATGAAGTTCAAGATTTGCCTTTTTGGGCACAACATGATTGGACGAAACTGGGGAAAATTGTTCTGGTCAGACATTAAACCTTGTTCTTGAAGACCCACCGCCTTTTACCCCTATATAAGACCCTCAACTACCTCTCTCTCTCTCTCTCTCTCTCTCTCTCTCTCTCTCTCTCTTCATTCCCTCACTTTGGACAACAAACCAAACCCCCTCCCCCCCACCAAAAAAAAAAAAACATCTCTCTCTCTTTTGTTTTCGTCTTCTTCTTCTTGTTTTCTTCTTCGTGAGCTTCGTCTGACGCTCCTCCCTCTTGCTTGATCATCTAGCCGTTCTAAGCGCATCCTCAAATATGATGCAAAATGGATCTTGTTCTATTATTGATCAAAGATTTTTCTATGAAAAATATGAATCGGAGTTTGAAGAAGGGAAAGAAAAGGAGTCCTCGACCCGTAACAGATAGAGGATGACTTATTCAATCATATAGTTTGGGCTCCTAAAATATAACACCATTGGGGCTTTCTATTTGATTGTATTGAAAGGCCCAATTCATTGGGATTTCCCTATTGGGCTAGGTTATTTTAGGGCAAGCGAATTATTTATGATGAAAAGGAGGAGCTTCAAGAGAATGATTCGGAGTTCTTGCAGAGTGGAACCATGCAGTACCAGAGAGGACATAAATCTTCCAAAGAACAATACTTTTTTTTGAATAAGCCAATTTATTTGGGCCCCTGTAGATCCACTCTTTTTCCTATCAAAGATTAGCCTTTTGTTTGTGTTTTCATATCATGAATTCTTTGCAGATGAAGAGATGTCAAAGGGGCTTCTTACTTCCCAAATAGATCCCCCTACATCTATATACAAATGCTGGTTTATCAAGAATACGCCAGAAAAGCCAATTTCTCGATACCCGTCATTCGTCATTCTCAGGTTTCTGCATACACCCAAAAAGAAATTCTTTGTTGGAGCTCGTCCAGAAAGCCAATTGAGCTATGTTTTTTTTGCTACACGACCATAAGATCAAGGGAAACTCAAATCTAAAGGTTGATTGCTGAAGAAATGGCTAGATTTTTTTGTTGGATTGAGTTGGACAAAAGTTATTCGATGGAGACCCGATGCGTTTTGCTTCGATTCAAGCTCCGTTTGCTTCGAGCGACGATCCTAGGCAAGTAAACCTCTATCCTCACGATAGGTTATTCATTTGTAGCAAGTTTTAGTGTGAATCTTCGATGTTTGGAAATGGGTATGAAAGGGTAAGAATTCTCTTGCATGAGCTAGAATACGAAGTGATTCGCATGATCTATTACTTGAGTTCAAGGATATAGAGTGTGGGTAAGCTATTTGCATTGCCGAATAGTGTCAATTTAGTAGAATTGAGCTTGAATTTGGTGTCGCCTAGCTAGAGGAGTTCGGCTGAATGGTCTAGGGTGCTTGTGAGTTTTGTGGCTTGTTGGTGGATGTGATTGTATGCTTGAATGGGTGTATTGAAGTGCAAGAGTATTTGGCTGAGAGGCCCAGTGCACATGTGGTGTCGTGTGATCCGTTGATGGTCATGTTCTTGTCTATTTGGTGTTCGGCCGAGTAGCCTAAGAGGTGCATTGTGTCGTGTAGTTCATCTGTGGTTGTGGTTGTGTCCCTAGTTGGGTGAAATGAAGCATAACTGTGATGCGAATTAACGGGGAACTGCTTGAGACGAGTTCGGTGGGGAAAGAGGATTGCAAATGGGGTTTATTAATTGAATTGGTATCATGAAGGTGTGGGAGTTGAGGTGCTGATCGCCTTTATAGTTATTGGATTGCAATGGACAGTGGTGAGATCAGATAAAAGGAAAGCTGGCCATGGAGTTTAAGGGTGGAATTGGTGAGATTCGGAATGTCAGTGAGACAAGGTAAGTTCAACGGGTAGATGGTTACTATCTAATTTAGGGAGGATGAAGATGACAGTTGGATTGTCTAATAAGTTGTCGGATCAGCGTGAATAGAAAGTGAGGTTCCACAAACTTTGGTCCTAACCCCTCTGGGATTATCTTTTGCGGTGTCCTTCTTGACTCTCAGTTGTTTGGCTGCTCATTAAGATGGATTGGTTAATTGGAAGAATGAATGAATAATTTAGTAATTCGGCTAGATGTTTTTCTTGTTGAACTTTCACTCACTTTTGTTTTTTTTTATAACCGAGGTGTCCGCGCGGCCAGCGAGCTTGTACATAAACCGGCGGTGAAGCACGATTAGTCCTCGGGAAGACCCGCAGACCCCACAACCACAGGCCCCCGGTTAAGTCACCTAACGTCGAGAAGTTTTGAACCCAGGATCTCTCGTGAAAGGAGCTGAGCGCAAACCAACTCGGCCACCAGATGGTGGGTTTCACTTACTTTTGTTGTTGAACCTATTTTTCAGATAACCAAGTTTCCATGGCCCGAGGTAAAAACGATGGTATCGGAGCACGGTGAAAGAGATGTTGGATAGTACTTAGGGATTAGATGTAACCTATTGAAATCCTCCCGGTGTAATCCTTCGTTTTAAATGAATGGCGTCCTTGAACACTTTTTTTTATGCATAAAAGCATGTAATATAGGTTAGTTGGTAACTCATTACCTGTTGTATGTGAATACTTGTGAATGTTTGATGAATACACGTTAATGAACCCTATGAGTAAGGTCATACTCCTTAGGCATCGTTCTTGCCCTTTTGAAGTGCACTTGTAAGTGAATGTATACCCGTTTCTTATTTTTAGTCCTCTAAGCTTACACATTTGCCCTATTATATAAGTAATAACAATCAAATCAGATTGCAATTAGCTTAGAAAGATGGCGCCCTAGGACGTTACATTGCAACTCTAGAAGCTCCTGTGCAGAAAAAATGTTGAACTTGTTGGTGTTGTCCCACATCGGTTGTGGAAGGGCTAGTGCTTGGTTTATAAGTGTGAGGGAAAGCCTCAACCTTAAAGCTAGCTTTTGGATTGAGAGAGGCCCAAGTCATCCTAACACTGGTATCAGAGCCCAGGTTACCGACAAATCTGGACCCAATAGTCACACGGGAGAGATACGGGTTGTCCCTGCCTCTGACCCATGGCCCGATGTGTGAGGGGGAGATTGGTATTTGTTGGGCTTTTTGTCTCTCCTATGTTGAGAGTAGCCCAAGCCCATGTGTTTTAACATGGATGATTATTCTTGAAGTTCGTGAGCCTACACCCTATTGCAAATAAAAGCTAGGGTTACTACAAGTTTATCTCTTCTTAATCTTTTACCAACAGTAGAGGAAAAACAATAATCCTGAATTATGCTGCAGTTCTGATCTAGCCTTCGCCACCGTTGGATCTTGCTGAAATTTTGAGGAGTTGTCCCAGACTTGTCGTTCTACAATCTGAACGGTGGATCTTGTCAACGGAGTATTTTAGCTTGCGATTTCAGCTCGTTTTGCAAACGTCCAGATTTGGTGTTTTTCTTTCGATCTCTTCTAATTTGAGTTACTTTGGCAAGAAGAAGTTTTAGCCTCTGATTATTATTAATCGGAGAAGAACACTTGTATTCCCGCTAATTGTTGAGATAGTGGAAGTTTGGTGGGTGCCTCAGGCCGTGGTTTTACTCCTCACGTCGAGGAGGTTTCCAAGTTAAAATCTTGGTGTCGATTTTATTCGTTTTTGCTGCGTTTACTTTTAACCCTCGAAACGTTGTTTAGCAAGATTAGGAGTGTGCTAATTTTATCTCATCCCATCAAGTGGTATCAGAGCAAAGTTTTGTTTTATTGTGATCCTGTGCTAAATGATAGAGGCCAATATGAGCAAAATGATTATGTTGACTGGATCGAACTATTCTTCTTGGAAGTCTCGGATGGAGGATCTGCTTTATGTGAAAATTTATTATTTACCAGTGTTTTCTATTGAAAAACCTGATGATCAGACTGATGAGCAGTGGAATATATTTCATCGGCAGGTGTGTGGATTTATCAGACAGTGGGTTGAGGGCAACGTGTTGAACCATATTATCAAAATAAATCATGCTCGGACTCTCTGGAATAAACTCGAGGAGTTGTATGCCAGCAATACCAGAAGCAACAAGATGTTCGTGATGAATCAGCTGTTGGGGTTAAAATATAAAGATGACACTTCGATGGCGGATCATGTGAATGCCTTTCAAGGCTATATAAATCAGTTGTCTTCCATGGATCTTAATTTTGAAGATGAGTTGCTGGGATTATGGCTACTTGGTAGCTTGCCGCACACGTAGGATACATTCCGGACATCGACCTCTAATTCTGCTCCTAGAAGTGTTGTTTCATATGATTTGGCGAAAGCAAGTTGTATGAATGAAGAGGTGAGGAGAAAATCATTTAATTCTGGTTCCTCTTCGAAGTCTGATATTCTGGTTGCCGAGTCTAGGGGGAGAAGCCATAGCCGTGGTCCGAAAAACAAAGAAGGCAAAAGCAAGTCACGGGGAAAGTTTGCAAATGTGGAATGCCATCATTGTGGCAAGAAGGGCCACATTAGACCATTTTGTAGACTGTTGAAGAAGGAGAATAAGAAAAAATACAAATAGAAGAATAAAGAGAAGAAGACAGATGACAACAGTGATGAAGAGCGAGTTGCCACTGCTACTGAAGATTTCTTGATTGTTTATGACAATGATGTGATTAATCTGGCCTGTCATGAGACGAGTTGGGTGGTAGACAGCGGTGCTTCCACTCATACCACCTCTCGAAAGGATTTCTTTACGTCTTACACACCTGGCAATTTTGGGTTTGTGAAGATGGGAAATGATGGTGAGGCTAAAGTTGTTGGCATTGGAGATGTATGTTTGGAGACTAGCAACGGTGAATAAAAGCCTTTATGGCTTGAAGCAAGCTCCTAGATAGTGGTATATGAAATTTGAGTCAGTTATGAGGGAGCAAGGCTACATCAAAACCAATACTGATCACTGCGTTTTCTTCAAAAGGTTTGGCGATAATGATTTTATTATCCTTTTACTTTATGTGGATGATATGTTAATTGTTGGTAGGCATGTGTCTTGTATTAATCAGTTGAAGAAGCAACTAAGCACGTCCTTTGCTATGAAGGACTTGGGTTCTGCATAATAGATTCTTGGTATGAGGATTGTTAGGAGAAGAGAAGAAAGAAAGATTTTCTTATCGGAGGAGAAGTACATCCTCAAAGTCCTGTAGAGGTTTAAAATTGAAAATGCTAAAACGGTGAGTTCTCCTCTTCCTCCTGGTGTTAAATTGAGTCGCGAGCAATGTCCTTCTACCTGTGAAAAGAAGGAATATATGCAGAAAGTGCCATATAGTTCTGCAGTTGGGAGTTTAATGTATGTGATGGTATGTACAAGGCCTGACATAGCCCATGCGGTTAGTGTGGTGAGTCGTTTTCTTTCTAATCTAGGGAAAGAACACTGGAATGCTGTGAAATGGATCTTGAGGTATTTGCATGGTACGTCAAATTTGGGTCTTTGTTTTGGAAGTGATACGCTGAAGTTAGTTGGCTATGCAGATACAGATATGGCCGGAGATATTGACACTTGGAAGTCGACCTCGGGCTACTTGATTACCTTTGCAGGGGGAGCAGTTTCTTGGCAGTTGAGACTGCAGAAGTGTGTTGCACTCTCTACCACTGAGGCGGAGTTTATTGCGGCTACGGAAGGGTGTAAGGAATTATTGTGGATGAAGAATTTTCTTCAAGAGCTTGGATTTGATCAAGACCGGTATGTTCTCTTTTGTGATAATCAAAGCGCCATTTATCTAGCGAAGAATTCTACTTTTCATGCGAAGTCCAAACATATTGACATGCGGTATCATTGGATTCGAGATGTTGTGAATTCTAAGTTTGTGCATCTTGAGAAGATTCATACTGATGATAATGGTTCGAATATGTTGACGAAGGCTCTTTCACGAGAAAGGATTGTTGCTTGTCGCCGATGTTACGGCGAGCTCCTCCACATAGTCGAGAGGGGGAGATTTGTTGGGCTTTTGTCTCTCCTATGTTGAGAGTAGCCCAAGCCCATGTGTTTTAACATGGATGATTATTCTTGAAGTCCGTGAGCCCACACCCTATTGCAAATAAAAGCTAGGGTTACTGCAAGTTTATCTCTTCTTAATCTTTTGACAACAGTAGAGGAAAAACGATGATCCCGAATTATGCTGCAGTTCTGATCTAGCCTACGCCACCGTTGGATCTTGTTGAAATTTTGAGGAGTTGTCCCAGACTTATCGTTCTACAATCTGAACGGTGGATCTTGTCAACGGAGCATTCTAGCTTGCGATTTCAGCTCGTTTTGCAAACGTCCAGATTCGGTGTTTTTCTTTCGATCTCTTCTAATTTGAGTTACTTTGGCAAGAAGAAGTTTTAGCCTCTGATTATTATTAATCAGAGAAGAACACTTACATTCCCGCTAATTGTCGAGATAGTGGAAGTTTGGTGGGTGCCTAGGGCCATGGTTTTACTCCTCATATATGTCGCGACCCTCTAAAAAAATTTTCAATTTTAAAGGGGGTTAACGGATTATTAGGTTAATTAGATTTGACTAACCTAACGCGGACCCTCCCAAGCCCTACCGAATCGCAACTTTGGTTTTTGTTTAAATGATTTTAAAATTTGGAGTCGCCACTAATCGTTCTTGGTAGGTCGATTAGAAACCTAAATAAATTAGCGGGAGAACTAATTTATTCCTGCGAACCAGAGATTAGGAGCTCGGGGACTTGGTTACACTAGTTAATTAAAACTAATGCCCTTTCGGTACCTTAATTTCATGGATATCCTAATTCGGCAACTCAGACTTGGTTTATTCCTAAGGCTCTAGTAGGGTATTCTCTTTTGTGTTTTCACTTTTTAAATAGGATGCATGGATGGTATATATTTTTATTTGTTATATTTTTTTAAGTGTTAAAGATTCCCTGAAGCCGAAAGAGGGAGTGTGTTAACGACTTCTGTGCAGTATTACGACCTACTTATCTTTTTGGGTCTGATGATTCAAAAATTAAATTATAGGAAGTACATGACAGTGAATAAACACCTCCAATGGGAGGCCTAGCATTGGCTTGGCTCTTCCCTTTGGGATTTAAAGTACAGGTATTTAAGTTGCAAGTATTTAAACTACTATAAGTAAAAACCTCCAATGGGAGGCTAAGCATTGGCTTGGCTCTTCCCTTTGGGATTTAAGGTACATGTATTTAAGTTGCAGGTATTTAACTACTGTAAGTAAAAACCTCCAATGGGAGGCTAAGCATTGGCTTGGCTCTTCCCTTTGGGATTTAAGGTACATGTATTTAAGTTGCAGGTATTTAACTACTGTAAGTAAAAACCTCCAATGGGAGGCTAAGCATTGGCTTGGCTCTTCCCTTTGGGATTTAAAGTATAGATATTTAAGTTGCAGGTATTTAACTACTGTAAGTAAAAACCACCAATGGGAGGCTAAGCATTAGCTTGGCTCTTCCTTTTGGGATTTAAGGTACATGTATTTAAGTTGCAGGTATTTAACTACTGTAAGTAAAAACCTCCAATGGGAGGCTAAGCATTGGCTTGGCTGTTCCCTTTGGGATTTATGGTGCAGGTATTTAAATTGCGGATGGACTTTGTCCTCTCCATTCTGGGGTATGAATTCTTTAAAATAAAATACAACGAATTGATTCAACAATTTGAAATTTGTGCGCGCTTGAGGACTCCTCCAAGCCGATTTTGTGCTTCCATAGGGTTGACCATTGATATAAAGCTGCGGCTTCCTGACATAAAATAGAGTGAAATGTCAGTATACAAAATATGTGCTAATCTGCACCTAAAACCAGAAGAGTGGAAAGAGTACTTATCTCCCATTTTTTTGGGAGGGATTTCTATAATTGATTTTCGCTCTCTATGTTCCCAATATAGAGAGTTTCTTTTGAATTAAGAGGGATTTTTAGTCACAGATCAGTTGAGAAATCGGTGGACAGCTTAGGAGCTTGTCTGGGCCTATTTTTGCATCTCTACGAGATTTTTGCTGTTAACGTAGAGATATCCTTCTCCTGACATAAAATATGGAAAAAAAAAAGAGATGGAGAAAGTGTATACAATTTGTGCTAATTTGCAAGTAAAACCATAAACAAATGAATAAATAAAAACACTTAGCTCGAATTTGCTTGCTCGTTGACGAGGAAGAACTCTTGATTTATATTGATCGATGAAGGAATTTGTGATGATAACCCCTAGCTTTAAACTTCCATCATCTTCAAAATTCTCTCTCTTTTGGTATTTTCTTTCTCTCAAATTTTTCTTCAATATCCAAAAACTCTCTCAAACATCCAAAATTTTCTCTCCAAAAAAAATCCCCCTCTCAAGCTCACTTCTTCCTCCTTTTATAATCTACTCATCTATCTCCCATTCTAATTTTTCCACTAACTCTATCTCCCATTCTAATTTCTCCACTAACTCTTCTTCATTTTCATCTTCCATTCTCCATCTCTATCTCACATTCTAATCTCTCCACTAACTCTTCTTCATCTTCATCTTCCCTTCTCCATATTTATCTCCCATTCTAATTTTTCCACTAACTCTTCTTTATCTCCATCTTCCCTTCTCTATTCTTATCTTCCATTCTAATTTCTCCACTAACTCTCCTCTTCTCCATCTTCCCTTCTCTATTCTAATTTATCCACTAACTCTTCTTTTTGTTATTTGTAAAATAATCATTCAAGAGTTAGGTATTTGCACTCTAGTCCTTGAATTTTAAGTATTTACAATTCAGTCCATGAAAAAATATATTTCTTTAAGTCCAAATCTCCTCACAATTTTTGACACATCAAAATTTACCAGATGTCAAATTTAAGCTCATTTCTTGTCGCTGAAAATAATGCAGAATTTAATTAAAGCCCTTTTGCAAAATTGAGTCATTCTGGGTATAATTGAGCCAAGATGAAAATTTAAAATATTAGAAGACAATGTCACAACTCATAAAAAGTGAAAATTAAAAATAAGTTGGCTCAAATTAAATTTTTTTAGGCCCGATTCGAGATTATACTCGTGAAGGAACACGTGACTCGAATTGGATTTTTCTGAATTTGCGATGGCCAATATGAAAATAGATTTAAAATAAAAATATTAACTATCTTTGTGTATTTTTTTGGCCTCAAATGTTAATTTTCCAAAAATTTCAAGTATTTTTGTATTATTTTTTTTAAAAAAATTAAATATATATAATATGAAAATTTATTCTTTATTCAAAAATGGTTGCCTAGGCTTGGCCAAGGCTTCCAAAGTTGATTTTTCAATTTTCTCATTTTTTCTTTATTTTTCATGAATTTTCGAAAATAAAAATACTTAAAAATACTGAAAATATGAAAAATCATGTTTTGGTCAAAATTGGTTCCCTAGGCTTGGCTAAGGTCCCCCAAAGTTGATTTTTCAATTTTATGAATTTTTATGTAGTTTCTACTAATTTTAAAAGAGAAAAGGTGATTGAAAATCAGGTGTCAACAGTTGCCCCTCTTTGAAAGGAAGCTCGGCAGAGATTCGTTTCAAATACGAGATGACACCTGAATCCTAATCGACATAACATAATGAAATAAAAAGAGTCGTGACATGAATGTTCTACTGAAAATGAAATGAGAACCTAAGGATTTGTTATAAGAAAACCTTAGGGTGGTTGAATTTGAACCCGTATGGTAGGTCAAACCATGGTAGATTCCTAATAAAAGGATTCTACTGATTAAATTTGGAATGAGATTTGACCCGTATGGTAGGTCATCCCATGGTAGATTCCCAATAAAAGGATTCTTCTGATTTAAAATTTCATTGAGATTTGACCCGTATGGTAGGTCACCTCATGAAAATGCCTGTAAGAAGGACTTTATGCCTGTAGAAAGGACTTAGTGCCTGTAAGAAGGACTTTTGGTGCCTGTAGAAAGGACTTTATTGCTTGTAAAAAGGACTTTAGCGCCTGTAAAAAGGACTTTAGTGCATATAAAAAGGACTTGTGCCTGTAAAAAGGACTTTGTGCCTGTAGAAAGGACTTAGTGCCTGTAAAAAGGACTTTAATGCCTGTAAAAAGGACTTTAATGTCTGTAAGAAGGACTTGGTTTGCCTGTAAGAAGGACTTGGTGCCTGTGAGAAGGACTTAGTTTGCCTATAAGAAGGGCTTGATTTGCCTGTAAGAAGGACTTGGTGCCTGTAAGAAGGACTTGGTTTGCCTGTAAGAAGGACTTGATTTGCCTGTAAGAAGGGCTTTATGCCTGTAAGAAGGACTTGGTTTGCCTGTAAGAAGGACTTAATTTGCCTGTAAGAAGGACTTGGTGCCTGTAAGAAGGACTTGGTTTGCCTGTAAGAAGGACTTAGTTTGCCTGTAAAAAGGACTTGATTTGCCTGTAAGAAGGACTTGATTTGCCTGTAAGAAGGACTTGGTTTGCCTGTAAGAAGGACTTTGTGCCTGTAAGAAGGACTTGGTTTGCCTGTAAGAAGGACTTAGTTTGCCTGTAAGAAGGGCTTGGTGTACCTCAAAGGGTGCCATTCTGAAATCTGGGGGAGACCAGGAATCCTGTAGAAGCTCAAACCAAAATTATATTCTTCTGTAGCTTTAGGAATAAACCAAAGAAGCAGAGATCAAAAGGTCTCGAACATTTCTGTCTTTGAGACAAATCATGCTTTATTGAAGAAGGTGGATACCTGTATGTATCGCAATGGATTCAAGTTCCTCAACAACCGTCAGAATTCATCCAGGTTGAAGATATACTCACCTGAGAATTTAGAAGAAATGCCTAGTGGCTCCTCGACAACTAGGCTTGTTTATTCAATAATCACCGAATGAATTTCAAGACTTTGGAAGGTAATTCGAACATTGGGAATGTGTTACCTGTCAGGCAGTGTCAGAGGTAACATATGCAAGTATTTTCATCAATGAGTTGATCGGTTCATGCAAAACTATTCAACCAAGTCGGCAATGATTAGAATTAGTCTGTGTGATAACTCATGATGCAATCAATCCAAATGTGGATCACGCAAAATTATTCTGTCAAGCTTGCATTACCAATTCTGTTTAAGGAGGTTCTCATATTATGAACGCCTCGAATGTAATCTGAATGGGGAACTTCAGTCCGAAAAGCCTTTCTCTCACTCTAGAGAAAGGTTGTTTATCTGTAAATTAAAATGTTAGACCTGTGTGGAAATGGTTTACCTTTCCTCATCCTGTTATGCCCCATTTTGCACATTTGATGTCTCCTATGCAGTTTATGCTCTAAGTTGGAGTTGGTAAATTAAACATGCGGAATAGTCATACATAATTCGTGAAATGTGTAAACACAATGCCGATGTGATAATTTTTAGCATCATGTGTGTTTATATAATGTGCAAACATGGGCGGATTTGAATTGCCCCTGGTATGTGGGTGGATTGAACAAATTGGGAAGGCCACTCCTTATGTCGAGGAGCGGTTTGTCTCAAGTTTTGCCCCTGCACGATGAGGCATATGGGTGAGGGAGCATTTTGGTTTGTTTAGTGACAGCGACCGCCATGGTTTGGCGGTTAAATGCCCCTGCAAAAAGCAGAGAAATTATTCTCGAAATCAAACGAGATAAGAAAGACATATTTGCTTTTTCGCTTCAGAGCTTGCGATCAATTTGCCCCGTTTTTCACCAGAATAGATCTTGTCAGATGATCATAATTTTCTTTTGGATTTGTCTCCTTCAACATGTTAAATGTTAGTGTAAATATTTCCTGTAAAAAGAAAAAGAGACATATCAGCCAGTATTAAAAGGGATAAATTGAAAACGATACTGATTTACCCTTCATCTTGAATGTCTTGCACGAGTCTTTTACCAGTTTTGTTGGATTGAATTTTCCTCGACTTTTGTTGGGCGCCTCACCATTATGGGAAGACTATGGTAAAATACTGACTTTGATATTACTCGTCAAGTATTCCTGTTTATAAAAAAGAAATGCACAAAAAGTTGTTTCATTTATTTATAATACATACAACATTCCCCACCCTTGGGGATCGAACTCGGGATATTTCGGACCTACTGTCATCCCCCATACCATTCGGTCCATTGGACCATAGGTGTCCATGGGGCTTTCTTTTCAAAGGTTAGTCCTTGGGGATAACGTGGCCCTGTTGTATCAACTTGGGCCATGTTACGGTATTTCTCGAGATAATTTGCAATCCCTGTTAAGAATGGAATAAAACAATTCAGGACTTGCGATGATTATGAGCAAATTAGAACGATACAGAATTACCCATGTCTGAGATTGTTCGGGTCCCTCGTTCGCATTTTGCTTTATCTGAAGCTGTCCACTCTGTGGTAATATCCATGAGTTGATTTGCCCCAAATTTTGTTCAACTTGTATTTGGGTATGATTGCATTCTTGGGTCGATTTGCAAACTCCTGAAAATAGAAAGGATTAAATTTAAAACCTGGGTAGTTCGAGGGTAATTTGGAACGAAACGGATTTACCCTTCAGATTTACGCGGATTTCTTCTCGATATTAATTTTTTCGAGTTTGGTGCGGTTAACGGCTCCGAGCATTTAATAGGGGGAAAGGGAAATGATTACTTCTAGCTTGTGCATTAATTTTGGACATCGATAAAAGGCGAGAACGTGCGATGAAGCCAAGTAGATGTATTCGTCCAGGCATGATCTTCTTCCCTTTACAAGCTCTTGAATGATCAGCTAGCGTTGTTCCGGATTAGGTACGCGTCGATCGTGTCGCAGGTCCCATGATCACTAGTTTTGAAATACATGATCCGTATGCACATTAACGCCCTGGTGCTTCATCAGCATCAAACTGCCTGATCATGGCGGCGAGTTCGTCGCCAATGCCACTTGCCTGGTGATGATACCTCACCTCCTCCTCAGAAGGCATCCATGCTGGTCCCATAATCTCGGTCTTTTCGTACCTTGATCCAACAGAACTTGATCCTGCTATGAACTGATCTAACTCACCTCTTAAACGTGCATTTTCGATCCTCAGATAATGCATTTCATCGAGGGTGAGGAGAGTATTGCAGTTGGGGCAGGTGGCGGAGTCAAAAGCCTCTTTATATATCTTGTTCTCCGCTCGGAGGTTTTCATTTTCAACTCTTAGAAACTCGGCTTCATTGTGCTCATGACGAGTCTTCATTCGGGTTCGTCTATTTTGAAACCAGAACTTGATTTGAGAAGGTTCAAGTCCTAGCTCTTGACTCAGTTCCATTTTCTGTTTGCCGTCTGGCATAGGGCACGTTCTGAAGAAATCTTCAAACTTTCGTACTTGCTCCTCAGTATGGCGACGGTAACGCTTCTTTCGACCTTTACCGTTGTTGTCCTTGTCCTTATCGGGCTCTTGGACGTCGTCGGTGGAAGGGCCGGACTCCATAGGCTCGATCCCAAACATGGCTTCGAACTCTTCCTCTCCCATATTCAGCAAGTAACGATAACTTTCAAGTGTGTTAGGTTGAGACATCTTCGATTTGGTTAACGATTTCTCAAAGTTTGATATCTCTTCTTGTATTTTCACTCTCTGGATTTTTCTTGGAGATTGCGTATGCTTTAAGAGTCTCTCTTTCGAGCACGAATGAGAATTATCAAGAAGATGCCTCCTTTAAAATTAGACATGGGTTTACCAACTGTATTGCCTCTCTCGAGTGTTCTGGCTTTCTCGATTTTCTTTTCATCGTATCTCTCGCCCAGCTCGTCTCCTTCCATCTTTCCGTGGAAGGGGGCCCCTTGTTGCTGTCTCCACTGTCAATTTGCTGGCGAGTTCTTCAATAAAGACGAGTCGTATCTCTTTTCTGCCGAAAATGTCTTTGTCTCCCACTCAGCTTATTTTTTATCCTTTCTTTTTCAAAGTAGTGGCGTCCCGTCCAACTTTTCCGTAGAGACGTCGGATTTGCTTGGCTCGAGATGGGAGA
Organism: Psidium guajava; assembly: GCA_016432845.1. Lineage (NCBI taxonomy): Eukaryota > Viridiplantae > Streptophyta > Magnoliopsida > Myrtales > Myrtaceae > Psidium > Psidium guajava. The sequence continues at coordinate 13,177,936 of CM028229.1, forward strand.
CGAGTAGCGGAGGTGATACTGATAGGGAATGGTAAACAGGAAAATCTGGCCAGTAGAGACTTCCCCTGCAAAAATGAAAGAGAATGCGGTAGTATATGTTCTTCATATTCTAGAAAAATTGGAACGATACTGTTTTACCCTTGTGTATACTTCCATTGAATTTGAATTGAGGAAGTTTCTTCATTTGGATTGGATTGAATTGTATGTCCCGAGTTGCCCTTCACTTTGAGCTTGCCACATATGTGCTTTGCTTAGTTGGGCCTTGTTTTCTTTCGGGTTGCCTTGGACCATCATCATTTTCCATGCCATCGGGTCCGTGGACCGGAGGGCTCCTTTAATTTGAAGGTTACCTTGAAGGCGAATGAGTCCTATCGCATTCCATTGGGTCATTTCATTTTGCGACACCCTTGAGGCACTTTGCAATCCCCTGGGTGAGAATGGAACAAATCCAATTTAGCATTTTGCAACGATTGAGGGAAAATTGGAACGACACACAGTTACCCGTCTTCGAGCTCGCCTGGGCTTTTCACTTGAAATTTCCCTACGTGAGGCCATTCAACATTTCTCATTATGGCAGTCAGCGACGTTGCCACAAATTGATCCGCCCTAAATCTAGCATAAAAAAGGGATTCACGCATTCGACGAGATAAAAAAAAACAAATTACCCCATTGCCCTTGAATTAAATCTAGTCACCTAGAAATATCATACGCAGGGGAATTAAGCATGAAATGAAAGGTGCACTTATTCAAGGTCAGTTCTGCCTCTCCTGTGGCTCTTCGATAATCAGCTAGTCTCGTGTTGGTTCGGGTGTGGATGACCGATGTTTGAGAGTCCTTACTCACTAGCTCCTGATCGCGGCTTGGGACGTCTGTCAACCCTAAACTGGTTGACCAGGGCAGTAAGCTCATCATCTGGGTAATCTCTTGAACCTTCCAGCAACTGATACTCGAATTGGGCATTGTTGTTGGCAAATGCTGGCGGTAGATTTCTCATTCTGTCATCGCCATGAGCAATTTGACTTCTCGTGCTGGAGCCTTCATCATTACTCGAGAAAGTGTGGGGATCACCAACTGTCCTGCTGCTAAAAACTCCTTCCATTTGAGGATCAGAGAAGTGGAAGTGCTCAGGATAACTTCTTGTCTGATTCTCTGGCTGCGCAGGCGCGCTGATCATGGGATGAATTATAGCCACGGGTTGGTGTTCAAACCAAGGAGTCTGAATACACTGCCCCTGCGGTCTATACTCTTGAAAAGCATTAGGGTGATTCTGGGGGATACTTTGATTAACGCCTGGAGGATTGATGGCACGGCTACTGGCTTGGTTGATGATGGGAAGTGGCTCCCCCCATGCTAACCTGCGGAACTTATGGTGGCGAGGAGACTCGACGTTCAGGCTTGGATCAGTCCCGCCTTGGTTTTCTTGATTCTGAGCTGCATTGTGTTCTCTCACCCTTTCTGTACTTCTGAAGATGACTCGAAACATTTGCTTTAGTGAGTCCCTCTACCTTCATAATTTCCAGTATATGTTGCGGCCGTGTCGAATCGATTCCTAGCTGCTGAACTGCATTAACAAACATACGATGCAGCTCGGGAGACCCACTCATCTTCTTTCTCCAGTTGCTTGGAACAAAATTGAAGGCTTGATGCTTGTTCTCATGGTCGTGCAATTGCTTCCTTACCACGTGCTGCCATATGTTTTGAAGCATCTGAACCCTAACTGGTTTCGTTACGACGTCTTGGGCCCCATTTAAGACAGCATTCATTATGGCTTGCTGATCATCGCTTGCCGATATTACGAGGACTGGCATGTTTAATTTAGAATTGATGACTTCCAAGAGAGTGAAAACATCCATGTCAATCCCTACCATGGCGGTGAGGACGATATCAAACGGGTCACTACTCCTCCTTAATATCTCTAAGGCCTCTGTCGCCTTTGCTTGAGCTACAACCTTATACCGGCATTTTCTTAATACGGTAACAAGGATTGACAGAGAGACTGGATTACCGTCAATGGCCATGACCAGTAGACCCTCAGGGTAAGGAACTTCATCAGCTTCGACCAGGGTTGAACATGCGCCCGTTCCCCTAATGCTTGACATATTTCTGGATCTAGGACTGCCGATTCGAGACCGCCTCAGGATGTCTTCTCGGACTTGAGGGATCACGGGATCGTTGATGGCTTCTCGTAACGGGCTTTGAAAGCCAATGCTTTGATGGTGAAGGTTTTGAATTCCTCTCCCACGAGAACTCCTTCCTCTCTATCTTTCTCCTGCGAGTTCGTGCAGATGAACCCTCACTATCAAATGAGGACAAATTCTCTCTCTGGCAATAGCAACGACTTCCCCCTTCACGGGCAGTGCTATTAGATTTACCGAGGGGAAAATCTGACATTCAGCTTTTGATCAAAGGGGAAATCCTCGTTTATCGCTCAGTTTGTCTTCTTCTTTCTTTTCGCGGTAGAGGGCCCCTGTCAAGATTTCCACAGTCGATTTACTGGCGGGTCCTCCAATGAAGACGAGTAATATCTCTCTTTCTGCCGAAAATTTCTTTGTCCCCCACTCAGCTCGTCTTTTCGTTCTTTCTTTTTTCAAAGCGGTGGAGTCCCGTCCAGCTTTTCCACAGAGACGTCGGGTTTGTTCGGCTCGAGGTTGCCACTTGGCTGGAATTTGAGCCACCGGGGGTGTTGCCGACAGAGAATGGTAGATAGGAAAACCTATAAGGACTGCCCCTATGAAATCAGTATTTAAATTGAAGCAGTTTACCATCTTCGCATTCTGCTCATCTGCCTCACCTCTCTCCCCCTTTCTTTCGTATTCTGCTTTCAAAAATGGCCAATTCTCCTAACCACACATTATCCACCGAAGTCCTAGCTGGGTGGGAGAGACTCTACAATCTTCTTGGTAGAGGTTACGCTCATGTAGTCAAAAACTCTACCGTTGTGGCTGAAATCCTCGGTTTATTCAGGACCGTGGACGCTGTTTCTGTTGAGGGTACCCAACTGGGAAAGGAGTATCGGAACTTCTCGACCCTCTTCATCAATTTTCTAGGTGCCTATAACCGCGCTTATGAGACGGTCCTTGTGACCGCCGTCGTGAAAGCCCGTTACCGAGACCGACACGAGCGTCTGGCAACTGTTACGTTTGTGGCTGATAATCACAAAAAGGCCCTCAAGTTTGCCAACGATCAGCTTTCGTGGCTGGTTCGTGAAAGGGGAAAGTTGGTGGACCGTCTGGCCTTGGTCCGAACTTACGCCGAAGAGGAGCTAGGCAATATTGTGATGAGGTACAAATGCGGTTGGCTGCAGGAGAGACTTGATGACATTACGGCAGACATTGCTTTTGAGAGGGCAGTGATTCCGGACCTGGAGTTTGCCGTTGAGCATTACGAGGCCACTATGGCCCAGGTTAAAGAGAAGTGCGATCGCCTCTTCTTTAGGCTCGCGGAGCTTGATCCCGAGAGCGCCCGGTGCATCCAGAGCATCAACTGTTTGAAGAGTCAGTTGAGCTCTTTCGTAATGGTTATCAAGGCCCAGTTTGGCTTTACCTTTCCTCCCCAGTGAGTTGTTGTAATACTCTTTGATGAATGGAATGAAAGAAAAGCTTCACGTGTTTTGTTTTTTTTTTTAATTTTCCTGCTATCGTTTCTTCCGCATAGCATAACAGAACGATTTGAGGTACCGAAGATGTCGAGACTTAATGTTCTTCTTGATGTTCTTGTTTAATTGCTTCAGACGATGATATCGAGAACATTGATGATGGGTTCGGCGGTGGCCCCACTATCTATCTTGAGATCACGAACAATAACGCTATGACAACTCGATCCGTGCGCTGGTAGTAAATCCGGCCACCTGTTGTGTGCCCACTTTTATCCATATTTTGTTTCTTTCGGCGTCTACTTGCTCGTGTCGGTCGCCTGTAGCGTCGGGAGAAATTCCTGTGGGCTACGTTCATTAATAGAACCTCGGTCCTCTGAAGCCCTCCGCGTGTTTCGGATAAGAGGAAATTTTAATACTAGTCTCTGGTTGATTTAATCAGGTAAAGGTATTTATTTCATGGGTTCTGATTATATAATCCATATTGTCTTTCAAAAGACGCGAGATCCTCTGTAGTACATTAAATATACCCCCGTGTTTAATCAGTATAAATCCACCGTCATATCAGAATACACTGCCCATACAAGTTTACGGATTGACACAACTTTGTCTGTCAAAGATGGACAGTGTTCGTTTGCCCCCCAGAATTAACGGTTGAAGCCTCGGTGTTTTTCGTCTTTTTGGTATTTCTAAAGATGATTCTTGATATATTATTGAACTTAATTTTTACACCCGTCTGGGGTATCTAGGATCTTCCTGCAAAAGAAAAGGATATAATTAGTATGCGACACAAGGAATGTCGGTCCATGACTCCTATATTAGTCCAATTTGATTTTTTCTATTTTGTAGAGAAATCAGAAAAAAAAAATTTCCTTAGGAAGAAATGGGTTAATTTCTGATACAGAATTTTTTGCAGATTTATTACTCTTTTTTATTATTATTATTATTATTATTTTTAAGGAATGTGACAAAATCTCTTGACGTTTACTAAAATTTTTGAAGGAATTTCCTTTTTATCAAAATAAATTTTCAGAGGTAAATTTGTCAGGAAAATTTTATTTTTATTGAAGCAGGAAAGACCTGACAGAAATCCTTTATTGGTTAACAAAATTCCCCCGAGACATTAGTCTAATTTTATTTAGAGAAACTTTTCTTAGAAAAACATGGGCGAATTTCTCGAAAAGAATTTTTGTTGCAAGTTTTTATAATTTGAAAGAATGTGATAAAATCACTTGATGTTTTTTTTAAGGGATGTTTCTTTTTATCGAAATAAATTTTCAGAGGAAAATTTGTCAGGAAAATTTCATTTTTATTGAAGCAAGAAAAACATGACAAAAATCTCTTATTGGTCAATTAGTCTAATTTTATTTAGAGAAAATTTTCTTAGAAAGACATGAGCAAATTTCTCGAGAAAAATTTTCTTGCAAGTTTTAATAATTTGAAAAATGTGATAAAATCACTTGATGTCTACTAGAGTTTTTTTTGAAGGAATTTTTCTTTTTATTGAAATAAATTTTCAGAGGAAAATTTTTTCAGGAAAATTTCATTTTTATTGAAGCAATAAAAATATGACAAAAATCCCTTATTGGTTAATAAAATTCCCATGAAGGGATTTTTTTACATCATTTTTTCAAAAAAAAAAATTTAAAAGAAATGAGGGACAAATTTAATTTTTATTTTCTTTTGAAAAGAATGGTCGTAATATCAAGCTCAAAAACTGACTAACACCTAGCATGGACCGACCGAAAATAAATACAAGATAAAATTAGAGAACTTACTTTTACCTTGGAGAAATGCAAATCACATAGTCATGCGCATGACTCAAGTGAGGAGTGGACTCTAGAAAATAAAAGAAGGAGAGACAAGGTATGGACCTAAAAAGGCTCCCACTATCTGAATTGACAAACTTACCCTCCGCGCAATCAAATCACAATGGGAAGAATTGTCAATTCAGATAATGGGCGGAATAAAATATGGTCAACCCGAGCGCAATCGACGCAAGAGCTTTGCATATTCGATCCCTATCTATGATTTTCTAGGAAGAATTTCGCGACTTGGGTTTAGACGCTTGTGTGTGCAGGTGTCGTGATTCTCAGAGTATGCACAACAATTGATATCAAAACAGCGCTTCTAAAAATGTGCGAAATTAAACAAATAAACCCAACACCGAGCCTGCAAAACAAAGGGGTTAGCCAAACACTCCGCCCCTTACAACTCCCATCCTGCAAAAACATATAACACCTATAGAATGAGTCCCAAACAATATCGCCAGAAGCGAGATATGCATGAAATTTTCATTGGCCTAAGTCCACTAAGACTTTTAAAATTTCGAAAAAATTTAAGTATTCCAATTGGTACCTTTTTTTAAAAATCTCTGTCCCTAGTGGAGTCACTAGTCTGTCGCGACCCTCTAAAAAAATTTTCAATTTTAAAGGGGGTTAACGAATTATTAAGTTAATTAGATTTGACTAACCTAACGCGGACCTCCCAAGCCCTACCGAATCGCAACTTTGGTTTTTGTTTAAATGATTTTAAAATTTGGAGTCGCCACTAATCGTTCTTGGTAGGTCGATTAGAAACCTAAATAAATTAGCGGGAGAACTAATTTATTCCTGCGAACCAGAGATTAGGAGCTCGGGGACTTGGTTACACTAGTTAATTAAAACTAATGCCCTTTCGGTACCTTAATTTCATGGATATCCTAATTCGGCAACTCAGACTTGGTTTATTCCTAAGGCTCTAGTAGGGTATTCTCTTTTGTGTTTTCACTTTTTAAATAGGATGCATGGATGGTATATATTTTTATTTGTTATATTTTTTTAAGTGTTAAAGATTCCCTGAAGCCGAAAGAGGGAGTGTGTTAACGACTTCTGTGCAGTAGTACGACCTACTTATCTTTTGGGTCTGATGATTCAAAAATTAAATTATAGGAAGTACATGACAGTGAATAAACACCTCCAATGGGAGGCCTAGCATTGGCTTGGCTCTTCCCTTTGGGATTTAAGGTACAGGTATTTAAGTTGCAGGTATTTAAACTACTGTAAGTAAAAACCTCCAATGGGAGGCTAAGCATTGGCATGGCTCTTCCCTTTGGGATTTAAGATACAGGTATTTAAGTTGCAGGTATTTAACTACTGTAAGTAAAAACCTCCAATGGAAGGTTAAGCATTGGCTTGGCTCTTCCCTTTGGGATTTAAGGTACATGTATTTAAGTTGCAGGTATTTAACTACTGTAAGTAAAAACCTCCAATGGGAGGCTAAGCATTGGCTTGGCTCTTCCCTTTGGGATTTAAGGTATAGATATTTAAGTTGCAGGTATTTAACTACTGTAAGTAAAAACCTCCAATGGGAGGCTAAGCATTGGCTTGGCTCTTCCCTTTGGGATTTAATGTACAGGTATTTAAGTTGCAGGTATTTAACTACTGTAAGTAAAAACCTCCAATGGGAGGCTAAGCATTGGCTTGGCTGTTCCCTTTGGGATTTATGGTGCAGGTATTTAAATTGCAGATGGACTTTGTCCTCTCCATTCTGGGGTATGAATTCTTTAAAATAAAATACAACGAATTGATTCAACAATTTGAAATTTGTGCGCGCTTGAGGACTCCTCCAAGCCGATTTTGTGCTTCCATAGGGTTGACCATTGATATAAAGCTGCGGCTTCCTGACATAAAATAGAGTGAAATGTCAGTATACAAAATATGTGCTAATCTGCACCTAAAACCAGAAGAGTGGAAAGAGTACTTATCTCCCTTTTTTTGGGAGGGATTTCTATAATTGATTTTCGCTCTCTATGTTCCCAATATAGAGAGTTTCTTTTGAATTAAGAGGGACTTTTAGTCACAGATCAGTTGAGAAATCGGTGGACAGCTTAGGAGCTTGTCTGGGCCGATTTTTGCATCTCTACGAGATTTTTGCTGTTGACGTAGAGATATCCTTCTCCTGACATAAAATATGGAAAAAAAAAAGAGATGGAGAAAGTGTATACAATTTGTGCTAATTTGCAAGTAAAACCATAAACAAATGAATAAATAAAAACACTTAGCTCGAATTTGCTTGCTCGTTGACGAGGAAGAACTCTTGATTTATATTGATCGATGAAGGAATTTGTGATGATAACCCCTAGCTTTAAACTTCCATCATTTTCAAAATTCTCTCTCTTTTGGTATTTTCTTTCTCTCAAATTTTTCTTCAATCTCCAAAAACTCTCTCAAACATCCAAAATTTTCTCTCCAAAAAAAATCCCCCTCTCAAGCTCACTTCTTCCTCCTTTTATAATCTACTCATCTATCTCCCATTCTAATTTTTCCACTAACTCTATCTCCCATTCTAATTTCTCCACTAACTCTTCTTCATTTTCATCTTCCATTCTCCATCTCTATCTCACATTCTAATCTCTCCACTAACTCTTCTTCATCTTCATCTTCATCTTCCCTTCTCCATATTTATCTCCCATTCTAATTTTTCCACTAACTCTTCTTCATCTCCATCTTCCCTTCTCTATTCTTATCTTCCATTCTAATTTCTCCACTAACTCTCCTCTTCTCCATCTTCCCTTCTCTATTCTAATTTATCCACTAACTCTTCTTTTTGTTATTTGTAAAATAATCATTCAAGAGTTAGGTATTTGCACTCTAGTCCTTGAATTTTAAGTATTTACAATTCAGTCCATGAAAAAATATATTTCTTTAAGTCCAAATCTCCTCACAATTTTTGACACACCAAAATTTACCAGATGTCAAATTTAAGCTCATTTCTTGTCGCTGAAAATAATGCAGAATTTAATTAAAGCCCTTTTGCAAAATTGAGTCATTCTGGGTATAATTGAGCCAAGATGAAAATTTAAAATATTAGAAGACAATGTCACAACTCATAAAAAGTGAAAATTAAAAATAAGTTGGCTCAAATTAAATTTTTTTAGGCCCGATTCGAGATTATACTCGTGAAGGAACACGTGACTCGAATTGGATTTTTCTGAATTTGCGATGGCCAATATGAAAATAGATTTAAAATAAAAATATTAACTATCTTTGTGTATTTTTTGGCCTCAAATGTTAATTTTCCAAAAATTTCAAGTATTTTTGTATTATTTTTTTAAAAAAAATTAAATATATATAATATGAAATTTTATTCTTTGTTCAAAAATGGTTGCCTAGGCTTGGCCAAGGCTTCCAAAGTTGATTTTTCAATTTTCTCATTTTTTCTTTATTTTTCATGAATTTTCGAAAATAAAAATACTTAAAAATACTGAAAATATGAAAAATCATGTTTTGGTCAAAATTGGTTCCCTAGGCTTGGCTAAGGTCCTCCAAAGTTGATTTTTCAATTTTATGAATTTTTATGTATTTTCTACTAATTTTAAAAGAGAAAAGGTGATTGAAAATCAGGTGCAACAATATAGAGAAGGTTTCCACGTTAAAATCTTGGTGTCGATTTTATTCGTTTTTGCTGCGTTTACTTTTAGCCCTCAAAACGTCGTTTAGCAAGATTAGGGGTGTGCTAATTTATCTCATCCCATCAGAACTTGCTTCAATAAGTGAATATCAGAAAATTGTACTGTTTTGTTTGAAGTCAAACATTGTTAATCCTTTTTCTCTCTATATATATAATTCTTTTTTGTCTGAAATTTATTGGATTCAATTGCACAAGAAAAACATTAAAAAAAACATAAAAGTGAGAACAAAAATATATTGGACAGATAGAAATCCTCTAAGTTTCGAGAGTAAATTTACATATTGAATTCATCCTTCTAAATTGTTGACACATCAACAGATCAATTAGGGGATCTAAATTCAGCCACGTCACTCCCATTTACTTTGTTTGAATGCAACTTCAATTTCAAAACAAAAAAAAATTCATATTTATCCAAAAACGGCCAAATGTATTGGGAGGAGCTGCATGGAGGAAGGAGAAAGAAGAAAGAAGGAAAGAAAGATGAAAAGAAAACAAGGGAAACGCATCTCAACCATTGAAATTTAACATGTTGATGCATAAGAATATATAATGTTGATATATCCACCTCTAAAATAAAAGGTAAAGTTTAAGATGTATATTCCATCCCTTAAATTTAGAAAAACTCCAATCTACATCGGGGAAACTTTTCCAAAAATTCATACACGTATTGCACTTTTGCTAATTCATTCGTAAAACTTTTAATTATACCAATTGTCTTAAACAATTTCGCGTTTTTTCAATCAAGTTCATCTGATCAATTTTGACCAGAAATCATTACGCGAATGCCAATCACCTTATACGGCATGGCCGATAGTAATGTGAATAGTTTTTAATAAAACTTTAATAATTCTTTAATTTTTAATATTTTTTCTTTTCTTTGATTTTTCTTTTACGATTGTGGCTGGCAACCAATGACCCTTGCATGGTTTGGGCAAGGGTCAGCGCGCCTTGCTTGGTCTAAGCGAGGTAGTCGCCCTTATCGGCCACATATGAGAGCAGTAGGCCCCCACTCATATCTAAGCAAGTGCTGACACCTTGCCTGTTGGTCAGTGACGATCGCGAGCCTCTTACCTAGATCTAGGTGAGGGCCGTGGTGTCCTCGATGGCCACAAGTGAGGGGTTTGCGGCCCTCATCATTCAATAGGCGATGGTGTCAACCCTCGCTAGGATCTAGGTGAGCACCCAACACCCTCGTTGGCCAAAGTTGTAAAAAAATAAATAAAGCAAAGAAAAAAATAATTAAAGAAATATTTTTTTGAAAATTATCAAAAAAATCATTCACGTTAGCATCGAAAGTCCACATAAGATGAGTAGCGTCCCCATCAACGATTCCGATCAAAATTGACCGAATTGACTCAATTGACAAAAAAGTAAAAATGTGTCGGACTCAATTGGCAAAATGCAGCAAGTTTAAGACTTTTTGAATACTTTTTCATCTTCATCGCAATATCAAACTTTACTTCATAAACATCAAAGAGCAACAGGATCCGGTTAAATTTTCCCAACACATACATACAGCTAATCACCAATCTTAATTGCCTATATTGTGTTATATCCTTTCACTCGAGCCATGTTATGTCGGAGTAAGCTCTTCTTCTAGCTTCCTTCTTGGTCATTCTCCAAGTCAGTTGCCCCCACTCCCCCCACAGAAAGTTAAAAAAAAAAACCCTAGAAAAGAAAAAGGGAAATCTCGAATATTTTATTTCACCAAAGAGAAAATCTCCACGTTGGCCACACGAATCATGGATTTGGTAAAGAAAGGCTGACAAGGAAGAGGATGCATGCATGCTGTGAAAATTGGTATGATTCGCTGGCCATGGAAAAGAAACTACGGTTCGATGCATGCACTTACCTAAAGAATTACATAAAGCTAAGAGAATATGCACACGGATACGTGCATAACGAGAGCGAGGCTAGGAAGAAGGGGATTTAGGAAGTCTTTGAGTTTTATATGAAGGTCGTGCATGCCGAGGGGGGGATTCTCTAGGTGAATCGAGACCTTTCTTATCGAGCCACATGATCCAATCCAAGTGGGGATGGGAATTGGGGTTTTTGAATAATGCTAGCCGTCTTCTTTGACCGGGCACGAGTGTTTTTTGGGGAAAAAAAATAAAATAAAATGGTTAGGTTCCTACGATCGATCGATCGATCGATCTTTGGCCTAAAGATGATATGGGAGTCCATCGAACTTGGACAAGCCCTTTGTACTTTCCGCAATTTAGAATGGAATTCCCGTAATTGGAATTCGGGCTACAAAAGTGACGGCGAAATTAAACCGAATCCGATCACCGTTTATGGTGCGCACAAACATAGTTTATATGCAAGTATTGGACAACCACATCGCGATCTCATCTGTCTGATCAAGATAATTGCAAATGGGTTCTTATCGTATTTGTTTATATATATAATATTTATATGTGCTGATTAAGATAATTGCAAATGGGTGCTTATCTTAATGGTCATATATCTCATCATTATCACCCAATTCACATCGTGATGAGGTACATAATTCCTAACTTTTATTCTGATTTGTTTTCACCTAACAATATTCCGATAAAAATACAAAAATATACTAAAGCACCGCGCTTTATTAGTTTGAGTTTTTGAATCGAACTTTCTAATATGATATTTAAGCTGAATTCTTCTTCATTTACCTGGTATAAGCGTCAAGTATGTCTATGCCATTAGCCTTTCTTCATATGCTGTCGCTCCAGCTTGCATCTAGTGTCTTGAACTTTTGGGCGTTGTTCTTCCAGACCTTCATTTGGTTTTAATATATATGGAGACGATCGTTCTGGAGGTGGATTTCCACCTCGTCTGCCAGACTTCGAAAAAAAAAACAAACAAACAAACAAAAAACGTGTCAGACAAAACGAAAAAAGGCAACACCTTGATTTTACATATCTTGAAATTGTCGAAGGACAGTAACTGTGTATGACCTCGTAGTCTGACAGGTCTAGTCAATTCAAATTGGTACTTCGTATTATTTTTATCAAATATATGTTGTTCTGTGAAATTTCATGCAAATCCTTATATTCAACCACTTCTGAGCTAAGATCTTGCAACTTTGGTATTTTATTCCCAAAACTTTTGCAAAATTTTGTTTGCATAAGCAATTTTATCCTTCCATCAATCAACAAATTAAACAGATTAGCAGAAATATGATGAAGGAAATATTAGTTAAAAAGATTTAGGATGCGCACGGCAACACTTTTATTTTAGAAATCAACTTTATGATCAGAAGTTGATTTCTAATAAAAGAAAAATATTTGATAATAGGATAAAATTTTTATTTGTAGAACAAAAATTCGTTTAATAACAATGGACGGTGATTGTGGCGGCGACGGGTGATGGTTAGCGGTGGCGATCGGTTGTCAATGGAGGGGAGGAGGTGGGCGTCAAAGATTGGCGGCGGTGGGCGACAGTGTGTGGCGACGCCAGTGGTGATCGCGGCAGTGGGCAATGGTGGACGCGGCAATGAAGTTGTGGTTGGGAGAATGAGGCGTCGAAAATGAAAAGATGCTAAATAAAGAGAGATATTGATATTGAGAGATTTCTACTTCTGAAATAAAAATATCTTTTTTTTTAATTTTTGAAATTGGCTCAAAAACAACTTCAGAAGTAAAAATGTAATATTGCGTAACCAAAAGGATTTCCGTTTCAGAATTTACATTACCAAATAGATTTCTATTCGAGAAACACTTTTGAAATAATAATTCATTTTTAAAAATGTTACCTTGTGCGTCCTTAATAGTGGAAAAAATTGTCAAGAAAATTCTCAAAAACTGCCAAAAAATATCATGAATATCCGAGACGTGAGATTGCCTAAAAAGAGAAATGGCTACATCCAGCTAAGTCCTGCAAAATACACATGGCCGCCATGGCTAACTTGTTGGAGCTTATCTTCACAACACGCATGTGCTCACTTCCCTATCAAGACATGGTTTTCTCTTAGCAAGTGGACAGGTCCACCGAGCATCACTAACCCACAAAATATATATATGATTGACTTCTGAATGTTGTTCTTTTCATTTTTGCAAATTACGTATATTAACTTCTGAAGGGGTGTTTGGTTTTTTGTATCGCGTATTTGATTAGCTAATATTATTCTTACTTTACCAAAAAAAAAAAAATTCTGAAGGCGTGCGCGACTATTCGACTTTCCTTGCTTTCGACATCGGGAATACGACATAAAATTTAGAATTCGGTAGCGTATAGCAAGAGTCTCGAGGCGAGCATAAATAGAAATATAAAAAAAAAAGCTAGAAAAATAAATCGACCCACTTGCCTTATCCCAAAGTTGATTTCATGATCACATTCACCGTAGAAAGTTGCCAATTTGAGCAGATTAAATGTATCGTTAAGCCGACAAAGGTGCACGATGGGTCACATGAGCTGGTAAACCTTAATAAAAAGGACAAAGAAGAGACAATCAACTTGGGCCGTGAGCGAATCTAGGGAAGGGAACGAGTCCCAAGAAAAACCTAATCCTTAAAATTGAAGCCACGTGGATTGAATTTCTTGATTTCTCAAGTGGGAAATTAAAAAAATTAATTTATGTGGAGAGAGAGAGAGAATTTCTCCATTTTGTAAGAACCACCGGCCATGGAGAATTTGGAATAAAAAAATGGCGCAAGTGGTGTGAACACATGCTCGGAAAGAAAGATATTGGTGGATGTTAGTACACTTGGGATTTTCGATGTATAAACACACACCAAAAAAAAAAAAGAAAGAAAGAAAGCAGCAAATCGAAGTTACGTGGTCGGTGTATCCATTTCCATTGATTCGTTATCATACGGAGCATAAGTCGAAATCAACACTTTAAATACATTTAAAATTTCTTGAAATCTAAGAGACAGGCTAGAAGATTAAACTCGTGACAAGTAAACTCTAGACCACATAAGAATGAGCCTTAATCAACTAGATCAATAGCCCCGAAATCTAAATAGCCTTCTGTTAAAAAAAAAAAAGTGGATGCATTAAGCATTCTTACTAATCCAAATTTGTTTATCACATAGAATTCAATTATCAACTTATTAAAATGACTTTGAAGCCAAGTTACGTGCCTACTTATAGTTATACATAATCATTAAATGTCTTCAAAGAGGGTTTAGAAAACATTGCTAAGCGAGCCGGGCATGAAGGACTTCAAGACACTACCATGTAAGTTGGAATGTCTTGGTAACATAGAGAATTAGGTCTACCTCATTTCTAGGGCTTTTTGTGTACTTATAACTTGATAAAAGGAAGTTAGGTAATAAATTAGTTATGAAGAAGTTCAAGAAACCAACTTGATAGAGAATGAAAAATACATCAAAAATATTTTCGCGATATCTATAATTGGGGGGAAATTGTCCAAAAAGTCTTAAACATATTACACTTGTGCTAATTCAGTCAAATATCTTTTAATTGTACCAATAAACCTTTTGATAACTTGTCAATTCAATACTAAATCTTTAAATTATGTCATTTTAGTCCTAAACCTTTTATAATTTGTCAAGCTAGTCTTAAATCTTTTAACGAATTGCCACTTTAGTCTTTCCGGCCACTTAGTCAAATAATAAGTTTATGACTAAAATGGCAAAACTTCAAAAGATTTAGGACTAAATTGGCATAATTTTAAAATAGTTAGGACTGAATTGACACAATTGAAAGGTTTATGACTAAATTGGGAAATCGTTAAAAGATTTAAGACTAAATTTATACAATTGAAATGTTTAGGATTGAATTAATAAGATGTTAAAAGGTTTAGGATTGTTTTGCAAATTTTCTCGTGATTTGGTATATACCATATCAAATCTATTTCACAATGTCAAGTAATGCAGTACACCATTAGGGGACAGATGTAGGTTGGAAATAGTAAGTATTACTAAGTCATTTTTTTTTTTGGGGGTCGAAGTAGTAGTCGACTATTGACTTTTGCATATTAAATTTATTTTAATTGACTTTCATTTTAATTGTAACGAATGCCTTCTCATACTTAAGCTACTCATAGATAGAGATGATTATCAAGTAGTAGCATATTTCTTTTTGCCCAGATTGTTCAAATAAAATTTCCAATCAATTGCTAGGATTGTTTTGTCGTTCTTCCCATTAAATTGTAGTGTAGTATACATGTTAACAATAAAAGTGTATCATTTAATAATTGGGTTTCTTATGTTATCGTGATATTATATGAACTAATGTAAAGTTATATGTTTTTTTTTTGCTTTTTAGCCCAAAAATTGGTTCGGAACAAAAATGAGAAGTAAAATAGAATAATAATTCTTCTCATTGCCACTCCCTCTTCCTTGCGTGCAGTCTTCCTCTCTCTCGCGTCTTTATCGTCGTCTGCCTATTACCGACCGAGGCCTAATGGTCGCCAACCATTTTTTTTTATTTCGAAAACAGAAATTTTGTATCGTTATCAAATACATTTCTCTACTTATAAAGTTGTCCGCGGAGTACAAATAGAAAAAATCTATTTCTGGCTAGAAGTAGCTTCGAAGAACATAATGGTTATTATTCACAGCTTAAAGTCGTAATTTATTTCGATAGCACATATACTAAAATAGCATAGTTTATTTGATTGCAATTTATGCTAAAATCGCTTCTACGTATTAAGTATTAGGTAAAGGGGACTGATGTCCTCATCCTATGTTGCCAAAATCTCCACCCTAATTTATTTTCTTTTCTTCTTTTGGGAGGGGAGAGTGTTTCGGGTTGGGTTAGGGCAGCCCTCACCTCGCCAAAATCTCTATCTTAGCAATGAGCCCCGCTTACTAGGGGTGATCAGTTCACAAAATGGATGATTCTATCATAAAATCGAGAACCGTCCGTTAGGTACTGGTATGGCAAAATGCGAACCATGAACCAACCGTTTGTTCCATGAATTCATTCGAGAATCGAACCACTGGTCCAGTCCGATTCTTGGTTAGATCCTGATTACGGTCTTAACGTCACCCGCTCGTTTTATGAAAAAATTAAGTTGAATGCTAATCCCAGAAACCAGCTTCCTTTGATCAATCTATACTCAGCCTTTTCCAGACCCCCTTCCTTCTCTATCAAAAAATCAGACAACTCATTCGCTCTCCTCAAAAGAGTGTAAAGGAGTATGTCCAGTCCTCTAAATTTAATCAACATCCCATCATTCAGCAGGTGGGGATTGAGGTTCTTAAATTGGTGAGGTTGGTACTAATGGCCAAGCTAGAACTTTTCTTTTCTTTTCTTTTTATCTTGTAAATTAAAATTCTCAGCAATTCAAGGAGATCGGCTAAGTGACAATTTGCCTACTGCACTAAAAAAAGAAAAAAAATGTGCAATTGAATTGTATAACAAGAACGACTGAGTGCAAAGAGAGTTGGATTAGGGTACAGTCTTTTTTCATTTTGCGGGTCTAAACTCTTTTTTTTTTTAGACGGATGGGTTAAGCATTTAAGAGATAGTTTTATTAAAATAATTGCCCATTTATATTATATAAAAACTGATTCGGTTGAATTGATTGGATGATTTCCATCCGAAAATTGGGAACCGAACCGATACCCACTAGTTTTGAAAAATTAAAATCGAAAATTGAATCGTACCCGCCGGTTATGATCCAAAATTAGCCGATCAGATACGATCCGGTTCGGTTTGATTGAATTGTGATTTTTTTTCTCGCCCCTACCGCCCACCGTGTCCATTCTTACATGACCTTTTTTCTTTTATGCCGCGAAAAAACGTGGGTTGGATCAAGGATTTCTCATCCGTTGCATCCAAACACTCCCAAAAAAATCTAGAGAGAGAGAGAGATTGAGTAATATTAAACTTGCAATTGCCACCATCCATGCACAGGTACAATGCATCTTACATTGAATTTGTACACTTCTTTAATCAAATGCATTGCATGTGTCTCCTTATTCTCTCTTCTCCTCTCTCTCTCTCTCCCCCCCGTGTCAAAGCTTCCTTCCCCACCATGGCCACCTTCCATTAATAAAAAGCTCCCGTCTTCCGTGTACTCAGACCTCTCATCATTCTCTTCTTCACCTTCCCTGTCCCTCCCTCCTCTCCCCCCGTCTTCTTTTTGCCCTATCTGATAGGGTTTCTCTCCTTTCCGCCTCCCAACTCTCATGCATTCTTGCCCGCAGGCTCTGCAAATCGCCCTGACCTTCTTGATCGTCTCAGGATCTGCCTTTTTGGCTTTCTCTCGAGGGTTTTTGGGTCGCGATCGGTTCGGATTCCCCCTCCCGGAGTTCTCGGAGCCGTCCCCATGTCAAAGGTCCTCAGTTTCGCTGGTAAGACCCCAAAGCTCTGCCCACGGAATTGGTTTCCTGCTTCGTTGTTTCAGCTCGGTGTCTCGCTAGTGTTTGTGGGTTGCTGAAAATCTGCTGTTTTTAGGTTATTTAGGTGGTACTTGTTCTAGACAATAGGCCAATTTTGGTTTTTTTTTTTCAGGGGACGGAGTTGCTTAGAAACAAATTTGTGGAATTTGGAGGAACTTGGCTTGATTTGTGTTTGATAATAGACTGATCTAGTCGGAGTTGCTTCAACTTTTTTGTGATTTTTGCGATAATCTGAATAGGCTCTGTCGAGGATAAGCTGATTGCATATCTGGTATTGGGGAGGTTTTTTGGGTTCAGCTGTTTTCTAGGATTTGTGTCTTTCCATTTAGCTTAATTTGGAAGTTCGTTCACAGTTGTTACCTTATGTGTATGGAGATTTCAATTTTTTTTCTTTTTGATAATTGAAAGATACTTGACAATTTGAACCTTGATCCGGTACAACACTTAGAAGTATTTTAGGTAAGCTTGAGTTAAATTATTTGAAGAAGTGAAAAGCATATGCGAACCGTGGATCTTTAATTTGAACGGCACACAGCAGTGGGCGAATTTGTAACCTGAACATGTTCATATCTTTTTTTCCTCAGGAGGTGATGATTTTTACTCCGGGGGGTCAATATACCCAAGCCCAAAGGAAGCCAGCTTATTTTTGTCCTTTGGTAACCATGTGGACGTGTATTTTCCTCCTTGCAAGAGGTCCCGCATCAGTGCTCCATTTGTTTTCAGTGAGGACCTATTTGAGCAGAAAAGGCAGGACACAATTGAAGTTCTTCCAGATGAGTGTCTCTTTGAGATATTCAGAAGGTTGCAAGGAGGCCGGGAGAGGAGTGCCTCTGCTTGTGTCTCCAAGCGGTGGCTCAGGCTTTTAAGCAACATATGCCCCAACGAACTCAGCTGTGATAAATCACAGAACAATTTGGCTTCTGCTACTGTGGGAGGGGAAGTGATTTCTGAGGATAATGGATTTCTCTCTAGGAGCTTGGAAGGGAAAAAGGCTACTGATATTCGTCTTGCTGCCATCGCTGTGGGAACTGCTGATCGTGGGGGATTGGGCAAACTTTCAATTAGAGGAAGCAAGTTTTCCCAAGTGACAAACCTTGGTCTTGGGGCAATAGCACACAGTTGCCCTTCCCTTAGAGCCCTGTCCCTTTGGCACTTACCTTCTGTCGGAGATGAAGGTTTACTTGAGGTTGCAAATAGTTGTCGCCAGCTTGAGAAGCTAGATCTTTGCCAGTGTCCCAAAGTTACCGACAAATTTTTGGTCGCAGTTGCGAGGAACTGCCCTAATTTGACCGATATATCAATAGAGTCCTGTTCTGGCATTGGAAATGAAGGTTTGGCAGCTGTTGGACAGTTCTGCCAGAATCTGAAGTTCATTTCAATAAAAAATTGTCCAAGTGTTGGAGATCAGGGCATTGTTGGTCTGATTTCTAGGGCTGGTAATGCCTTGACAAAGGTCAAATTGCAGGCATTAAACATAACTGATGTATCTCTTGCAGTTATTGGGCACTATGCCACGGCTGTTGCTGATTTAACCCTTACCAGCCTCCATAATGTCACTGAGAGAGGGCTTTGGGTCATGGGCAATGGTCATGGTTTGCAAAGGTTGAGGTCTTTGATAGTCACTGCTTGTCGGGGTGCTACTGATTTGGGACTTGAATCTCTAGGGAAAGGTTGCCCTAATCTTAAGCAGTTATATATCCGTTCATCTGCATTCCTTTCAGATGGTGGCCTTGTGTCTCTCATTAAGTCAGCGAGGTCACTTGAGAGCCTGCAATTGGAGGAGTGCCACAGGATTACCCTGTCTGGACTATTTGGTCTTGTCATTGATTGTGGGGATAAACTAAAATCCCTTGCTTTGACAAACTGCTGGGGACTTATTAAGGAGTTTGATTTTAGTTCACCTCAAGTGTCTTCTTGCAAGTCCCTGCGCTCATTGTGTATTCGCAACTGCCCAGGCTTTGTTGATGCATGCTTGGTGGCACTTGGGAAGATTTGCCCACATCTGCAGCAGGTAGAATTGAGTGGGCTTACAGGAATAACGGATGACGGCCTGTTACAACTGCTTGAATGCTGTGAAGCTGGTCTTGTGAAGGTTAACCTCAGTGGATGCATCAACCTGACAGATCAAGTGGTTTCAGCAATGGTTAAGTTGCACAGTAGAACCCTTGAGGTGCTAATTCTGGATGGTTGCACGAAAATTGGTGATCTGGGCTTGCTGGCTATTGCAGAAAATTGCCAAGTGCTATCTGATCTCGATGTCTCAAAATGTGCAATTTCGGATTTTGGATTGACGGCATTGGCTTGTTCTAGTCAACTGAATTTGCAAGTCCTCTCCGTGTCTGGTTGCTCTTTGGTGTCAGACAAGTGCTTGCCTGCTCTTAAGAAAGTTGGTCACTCCCTTTTAGGTTTAAATCTCCAACATTGCACTGCAATTAGCACTCGTTCAGTCGACCTGCTTTTGGAAAAGCTTTGGCGGTGTGATATTCTCGTTTGATTGGTAGCGGATGAAAATTTGCAGTTACGATTGGATTTATTTATTAAGAAGACTTAGGATTCAGCTCGGCATATGTGGAAAGCTACAGTTTGTGTTAGTTTTTGGGTCCAGAATCCAGCGGATATGGGTGTTGAAGTAATCCAGTGCTTGGTCCTTTTTTCAGGGAATATGGCCTTCTTTTTGGCAGGTTTTCAAATTGGGAATCTGTTCTTAGTAGTTTTGCCTCCCCAAGACAATGGGAGTGTTTATGGCCAGATTTTCCTGAGAATGTCCCGACCATGTTCTGGTTCAGTTCATCATTAATTTCTGAAGAGTTTTTATGATGCCTGGGTTGGTATCTGCTGTTTTAGCTCAGCATCATGCTGGTCAATTATGCTGCTCGCGATCGGCTTTTCTCCGCTTCTGGATCCTTGCACTTACAGGAATATTTCGGTTCTGACAGGTCTTTCTTGTTCCAGATCCTTGTATGTTGGTGGGTCATTCTTCATAGTTTTGGTGATTGTCGCAGTTGCTTTTCACACTTCCAATGCCTTGGTGTCCTAGGGCTTAGGCCATGGCAGCTGCTCACGCCGTCTGCCATCACAACCTTCTTGATGTGAGGTTGTTTTTTTACCGAGCCTTGGTTTTCCGGGTATTGGGGTGTGGATAGCTTCTCCAACCGTTTCACCATTCGCCGTTAGAATCTCCCCCCTCCCCATATGTTGATGTTAACAGTATGTCCTGTGAAATAAAAGCAGTGTATTTGGTCATGTTCCCATAGATGTGCATTTATTTTGCCTGTGAATGGTATTTTTGCTTGTTCATTCATGGCCTTGGTCTTCCTCCCTAGTTGATTCAAAGTAAATCAGAATGAGCGAGGATAAGATATGGAGTTACATCAGATATTGAAGTTCACTGTCAAAAAGACTATCTTTCCTGTTCAATGTAGTAGTTATTGTGGCTGTGGCTGCTATAAAACTTTACCAAATATCAAATCACTAACCGGTACTACTTACGACGATAACAACAATCGATCCATATTTTCACTGCTCATAAGCAGTCGATGATAAGGATGAGTCTTATGCTTCGTCGTCATTCTTATGCTGCATCGTCGATCGTCTTGACTAGGATGAAAGTGCAAAGAGATTCAGAAGATCGATTCAAGATGGTTCCAGGATGTTGCAAGGATGTTGCTTACCTACGAGCTCATGAGCACTTGCATAGAACAGTTTCAAAGGATGGTCTGAATTTCTAACAAAGATCGCGGAGACAGAGAGTTCAGCTGTCTCTTCTACCTGGAAACATGTGCAGATTTCTGTAATCTCATCAAAACTGGCCTTAATACCATTTAGTCAAACATGCTATCTGATTAGTGAACTCTAAACACAAACGAAGGACATTTTTAGAGAGGTGGAGATTGGCCAATTCCTCATGCAGAAATTTGTCAAAAATGCCACAAGAGGAAGAAATTTTAGAGGATAGGTGGAGATTAGCCAATTCCTAATACAGAAATTTGTCGAGCTGCCATACTATTTTTCTGCCATTTTATAACAATGAAGACAGGGTCGACGGGGTTCAGAGTGAAATTGCCATTGCCGGTATGGAGAATGTCGGGGTGCCGTTGCTGCCGTCGGCGACACCCCGAGCTAGCATGCCACACATAAGCTTCTCTCCCATTCCCATGTGCAATTTGGTTGTCACATTAAGTACGTCAAGCGATGTCTCAGGAAAATTCATGTTCTGCCCATGGATTTGTTTGATTTTGGACATCCTTCATTATCATTTATCAACAAAACGATTGATTTGTTTTGAGTTCACCATGTTTCTTCAAGTGAAATTGATGTTTGTGTCACCGCACGAATAATTTCTGTTTTGGGCCATAATAAATAACAAGTAATTAAAAATTATTGTGAAATCCATTCCTTTAAGAATTTGTAGCTAATAACATACTATTATTCTCACGGTGACTCAAATTCTGTTATTCTAACAAAGCTCGCGTTAAAATGATGGCTTTTGTACCGTAAAATTTAGTATTACTAAATTCTTTACTTTTTGCAATTTTTAAATTGCCAAAGTTGGAAAAATTACACAAAACGGTAAATCTACAAAGCATGCTGGTGTGAGATTCGTAGTAATAAATATGGACCAACACATGAAAGGAAAAGAAACATATGTTAGAAAGCCTAAAGAAATCTGTTTTGTTCACTGGGTAAATCAGATAGGACAAATTGTCGTTAATTTTATTTATTACCATCATATACCTTAATCAGTAGTTACAAGGAATCGACCGTTCAAATGTTGCGGGAAGAAAGAAACTAAATCAGGTCACCTCAACATAAAAATACATAAGTGACTGCTTCATTAATTTCGCGAAAAATAAATAATTTTAAAAAAATATTTTTCTACAAAATATTATCGGTAATCGTTTACAAAGATAAATAAAGAAAAAATAATAATTTCATCATTTATGAAAATATTTAAAGATAAATTTTTATCGATAATAAAAATATTTTTTATTGATTAATTTTTTTAACAGCTAAAATCCATCATTTTTTTTTGTGAAACCGATGAAGAATATATTAGCTTGGCACCAAGATTTTTCCCCTTAAGAATGTAATATTAAATATAAGAAGAATCATTTCTTTCAACAATTATACCAAAATTGAGGTCGTGGGAGACAAAATGGGCACAAGAGGTGGTCAAAACACGTACGAAAACTGGCTGACAAATGCAGCAGAAGATGGATTGGACGTCCAGAAAGAAGAGGCCCATCCTGTTTGAATTCAACCTGAGGAGGAAAAGGAGAACAATGTCCAGTCACGTTACATTTCTCATCACTGTCTTTCAT
The DNA here is from genome assembly GCA_016432845.1 of Psidium guajava. Taxonomy (NCBI): domain Eukaryota; kingdom Viridiplantae; phylum Streptophyta; class Magnoliopsida; order Myrtales; family Myrtaceae; genus Psidium; species Psidium guajava. The sequence goes on from CM028229.1 coordinate 13,200,600, forward strand.
CGCTGTAAAATCTAACAGCTGTCGAACTATGGTGAGAAACATGAAAATATATCCCTTATCGTGTTTCCATTTCTTTCACGAAAAATCGATACTTTACAAGAAAAGTATTCTATTTTTTTTATGGCTTATGTCACTTAGAAATAATAATAACAAATGCTTTAATCGTTAATGAACGACATAAATGTCATCTTAGCTTTTTTCAATTCTTAATAACAAAAAAAAAATAGAAACGTAATTATCTTATATACTTTGTCTTCTAATTTTAGCTTACACTAAAAACACATAAAAAAAAAAAAGAATGTGGAGTCAAATGATGAAACCAGATCAGCAAGTGATTTAGTTTCAACAAACAGATTTGTGGTCATTAGTTGACTATCCCACAATCTGACTTGGTGGGATGGTCAGTTAAGCATTTTCATTTTTCGTATTGCTTGTTTTCACCGTAGATGGAGTCCAGAGTCGATATAAGTGACAGTTTTCTTAACATGCCTCGACTATACAATGAGTTTAAGAGTTTTTATGTTCTTTAACGTTGTCATGATGCAATGTAAACGAGGGACGTCACTATGATTAAAGAAATTTGCATCTTATAAAACATTTTAGAGAAAAGACAATTCTGAAAATTCCACTTATTTTGGAGAAGTGGTTCGGTACAAACGTTAAACTTGAAATATCGGAGGAACTTTAGAAACTTCTTTTTTATGATCTAGGAATATTGGTGCATAAACCCAATTACTTAGAGATCCTTTAGACATTCTACAAACCTCACGAAATGATTAAATTCAGACATTTAACCTGTGCAAGTGATCCTAATCTAGAATAATCTGCATGCCATTTGCTGATTTGGACGAATGACTCGCAATTCCTAACATAGAATTTCCGGATACCCAAAACAAATGTGCCCACCTTAGAGGGTGGTGGACGATAGTTCTCTCGATTAGATAAAACTTTCCATGACATGGCATGGTATAGTGTATAGTTCATACTTACTTCAAGCACACCTTCATTATTCTCGTGTAAAATTTTGAGATTGAAAACTGTTCTCCATTCACTTTATGTTCAGTTGAAAGCTTTTACATGCCCTCCTGATAAAAGTTAAAACAAGGAAGGTTCCTTTTTTGCTGATGGAGACCAGTGCCTGGACTGTAGTATCTTTTTTTTACCTTGAAATGAAGAAACATGTGATATTTTTACCTTCTATCTGACTTTGCCTCGACTTCTTTCTTCCCACGCAAAGGAAAATTTCGGTTGACCAGTCATGGAGTCATCATTTTCATGGCTGCTGTACACTGAGGATGGCAATAAATTACTGAGCCAGCAACTTCAGCATCAGATGTGTGCACTGTGATGGGAACAGTGACCAACTTTGTCCCTGATCTACCCTTCAACCATTCAAGTCATTTGTCCAATTTTCCATGCACCACAAAAGAAAAAAAAGAAAAAACATCCTTGTCAACAGTAGTTTTTTCTGTTAACTCAAGTAGCGACTTCATTTAACATTATTGTCCCCTCCCACCAAGCAAAGTTGCAGAGAGAAGGGAAGTATCTGGTGGGTTGTCCATCAAAGTGTCTCTTGAGTGATGGCTTCATCAAGTAACCACCAATACAGCCAAAGTGGGGTAAAAGCTACTGTGCTCCTTGCTTGTCTCCTGCTCTGTCTCTCTCCCATAACAGGTAAAAACATCAAACTTTTTTGCTCATCATGCTGTCCCAATCGAAAACATGCCCATCAAGTGAAGCACGTCACTCTCTTTTGTATGAAAAATGCAAGTAAAGCCAGAAAACTAGGATTTCCCAACAGTGAAGAATCCTTGTACCTGGCAGTTGGAGTCGTCTTCCAACTTTTTGCTTTCTTTTTTTCTCTTTCCCTAAATTATTGATCAAGATCTTGCTTCTAGCCCGACTTATTTTCCGTTTGTGTGGTGGGAGAAGGGACTGAAGTTTTTAAGATCAGAAGAGAGATGGTGGGTTCAAGGCCACCGATATGTGTCAACAGGTGCCTGAGTTGCAGGCCATGCATGGCCACCCTGGTGATTCACTCTCCTGCAGTGGGAGGTGGAGGAGCAGAGGATGTTGGGGCTTCAAAACATGAGCGAAGTGATGGCTACTACCTCCTCACTTGGAAGTGCAAATGTGGCGACAAGCTTTTTCAACCTTGATTAAGATAAAATCAGAACTCCTTGTAATTTTCCTCATGCAATAAGTTGAAAGACATCCAATTCATATGGATGTTCATCAATTCCCTTGTAAAGAATCTAGCTTAAAGAGCATCTAAAATGGCCAGGTTCTATCTGCTCTTTCCCGCAACTGCACGGGTGGATGCGATCTGGTCTTTTTAAGGGAAGACTAGTGGTTTCGCATGGCTGTCTTTTTTCGTTTTGAGTTCTGGGTCGTTTTTCTTTCTTAGCTTTTGTGGTTTGTTCCTGTGGAAGTTGAGTTCTTGCAAGCATTTTAATGGAAGTTAACTTTTGGAATTCTGAGGCTTTAAGCACGGAGAAGTTTATTACTTACACTGGAGTCTTATGCCTGTTCCAAACTTGACACTATTTAACTGCAGAGTTTACGACAGTGACTTCATAGCTACTAGCTGGAGATGATGACCATAATCATAAATAGCAGAGGTCATCTGATCAACATTTTTAACCTAAAAAATAAGAAAAGAAGTGTCTTTCTTTGGCTTAGAGAACCAGCTAACTGAGGACTCAGAAGATGACAATTCATTTTTACACGCCCCCCCTTTTTTTTTTGGAATTTACTTCAACAATGACTTGAGCAGAGTACCAAAGAGAGTACCTGTACAATATCATCAAGTTTTCACTTTCCTGTGCTCTTCGCTTGTGTTGGTGGCATTTTTCAAGATGTAAGATGACTTGTCATTCTTGCCATGCCGATGTGGAGTTTCCTTTACCATGATGCGGCCTGCTAGAACTAAAAATTCTCTTGCCTTTCTTTTTTCCCACCGATAAATTCGGATATAAACGAACATCGCCCGAGGATGACGCCTCCCTCCCTCTTCCATCTAGAATTCTGCGGCCTCACTGAACAGCCCCGACGACAACACCTCAGGTCACCACCAAGGGACCACAACTCCAAGGATAAAGGCGTCGAAAGGTGCGCTCCCACAGGTTAGTTTTGATACCACCCAGCCCATTATAAATTCCAGAGTATCTCCTCAGTTGCCCGATGTGGAACTTTGCCGGCATCAAGCACGGTAGGTCTCCAATGTTCTTAAGGTATCAGTTTTTGAAAGATGTCTTTCAAATCTTAGCTTAGTCCTCGGAATGAAAAATGCAATGATCGAATGGAAGATGCGGGCATTACGGAGGCGAATTAGAAAAGCCAAACCCTGTCACCATCTCGGAACAGCTCTAAAGGCAACTTTGAAAGACTAGAATATTGGAGACCAAACAGGCAAGATACTCTTCCATCTAATCTCATCGTAGGGAGGAAAAAAAAGAAAAAGAAAAACACTTTCATGTAAGATACAAGCTAGGAAGCTTTCCAACGCATTAAAATCTTCAATCAGAAGTGTCGGATTTCTCTGTTCTTCATGGCGGTAAGGGCATAAATGACAAATTCGTTTGGATTCAATCCGAAGTGATAGCTAATACAGGACCAAGAAAGACAAGTTGTGTTTTGCATCCACACTATTTGAAGTAATCCAGACAATAAAGTTGCAATCCCACAATAAAAAGCCAAAGGGTGTGCTGTACTTATTCTTGACCATGTCAATTAACCGGTAAAACACCAATATGGTTGAACACTACATTCTCACACCTCCAGGACAGGGGATGAGCCAGGCGCAGAAGCATCAGAATGTCTGTCAATATCAAACTAAACATCGGCCGAGTTCTTAATTTCTCTTGCTGTCCGTCTATCTGGAAGTACAATCCAGTAGAAAAAGAAATGAATACTAATCGAATCAAGGACAAATGAAAGAAACAACACGAAAGACCATAACCAAGTCATATAGCCAATCAAAAATCTCGAAAACATAAGTACAATATCCAATTGTCATGCCCCAACTGGCTCAACGAATTGGTTCTGATGCCAAACTTCACGGCGACTGACTTTCCTAATACTGCTGTATTTTTCAGCATTGAGGCAACCAAAGAATGCTAAATTGAAGAGAGCACTGGGAAATCAGCAACTTACAAAGGTGCAGGAATGCAGAATTTCTTACGATAAACAGCAATCCCAAGAACAAGTACAAAAAAAAAAAAAACAACCCAATGCTTCCACAGACAAAAGGACGCCAGAACTCACGACTCTTCTGCAAATCTTCCATAGCTCAACCATAATTATCCCTGTAATCCTTGTGGTCCTGTCTCTGCCAAGTTGAAGGCTCCAACAAGTTCAATCTAGCTCTATTGCTGCTCTAGCATAACGCCTGATTCTGTTCCTTGTGCTATAGTTGGCTTGGCTAGCTCATCCAAGATTGGCGCATGTTCATGCAGATGGTCACTAGGGGAGTCATCCACCTGAAGCGGCTTATGTTCTTTCTTGCCAGTTTCTTGTGTATGAGTTGCTTGAGATGTGGCGCTTTTAATCCTCACGCTAGATAACTTATTTTTCTCAGAAGGCAGTACAGGGAGCGACTTCCGAATTGGCTTCTTCAATTTGATGGGAGGCACCATAGATGGTTGGTTTCTTGACACTTCCTCGTCGAGGCTTAAACAACCAGATGGACGGTTTCCGTGGCCATTTTCTTCAGACTCCTCGGTAGACGAGCTCTTCCTTCGTCCGAGCTTGGGAGATCTAGCTCTTGTTGGGGGTATCTGATAGACAATTATATTCATTTACTCAATGGGGCAAGAAATGGTTCCAGACACATACAAGAACAGGCAATTTGTATCCAAGAGTTGGTGATGATAAAACTGAGAGAAATGTAGCACAAAGAATTGAAAGAGATAGAAATAGCCAAATATCATGTTAAAAAAATATCAGAATAGAGCAGTTCAATATATATCAATTTCAAAAGAGGGAAGAGAAAAAGAATGAATTAATCCACCCTAGGAGTATGAATTAATCCACCCTAGGAGTATGACAACCACGGATAATCATTTGTAACTCGTAAGTGCAATCTATAAACTATAAGTTTTTGCAACGTGGCCTGAAAAGCTAAGCATCATGACCATATTTGCAGTGCACATATCTGGAGAATTCGCAGTCAAGGAAAGAATAGTGTTCTGGCAAGGATATAGCAATACTAAGTTTTATTTACACATGTTTCTACTTCCTATCATGCATAGCAGTTGAGAGTAGGTAACTTAACGGAGAAGCTCTTGAAATATTGATCTCGAATAGCGACATACTCAGTTCCAAATCTAATTTTTGTCACACTTGAAGACACCAAACGTGTATGCTAACTGCTGGAACTTAGCCAACTCTAGGTGCAACCAAGGAAAACATCAGATAGTCGCACTTCTATCCTGTGTTATTCCTTCTGAAAGAAAGGCAATGCTTATGAAATAGTGCAGAATTCAAACTAGAATGAAAAATTGAGCAGCATTTATTCAGCATATAAAATGGGTTACCCCTTCCAATTCTTGGAATTTTAATTGCTAAGACATTTAACTGACATTAAAGATTACAAATACTTGTTTAAGAGATCAAGAAAAGAAATCCTAGTGTGAATTTTTTAACCAAAAGTTGCATTGTAGTTGTATAAATAACAGAATGAAAATCTTGTTTGTCATTGGTAGTTTTAACCATTCTTTTTAATGATGAAAATGATCTAAAAACATTCTCTCTCCATTTATAAGGACTTAGATATCTCAACACGACATGGACGGTATATCTTTGATGCTCATACAAAATCTAATTCTAAGGCTGCCGTAATGAGGCCGAGCCTATATAGCACTGATACTCTCCGAGAGTCTTCGGGTCGTGTCTGACCCTCTCCAACATGTAACCGACATGCGATCAACGATCTAGACACACCGGTGACACTAGAGTGCAACATCCCGACACACCATAACAGCACGCACAAGGTCAATTTTAAGCATTTTCAATAAATTAGGAGTCAAAATGTAAACTTAATAAAAATATATATACTTAAATCATATACTTAGCTACCCCAAGATTAATATACTCAATCAATCCAAAAAAAAAAAAAAACTAATCATGAATTCCTAACAAAATAAGAAGGAACTCACCGCTAATATTTTCATATATACATGATAAATTTATTATGTATATATAAAAATATACATTTAATCTATAGCGTATTCCAACGTGTTGGAATTCTCTAATTTTTTGAGAAATCACTCGTTGGTGTGTCGTGTCGTGTGTTGCGTGTCGTGTTGGTCCTACATAGGGCCGGGCAGATATATGAGAGTCTACCTTTTTTAATTCAACTTTAGGCGGTGAAGGTTCTTGGTAGAAGTTTGGCATAGGTGTGGCTTTAAAGTTCAAACTCTTCCTCAGCATCTTCATCTCTGCTTCTTGAGTTTCCTGATATCAAATTGCAGCTTCTCAAATAAGCAAATGGAACAAGCAAGCAACTTCCACGGCCACTCAAGATAAAAGGATACCACCTTGGACTTAGCCTGCAAGTTTGTCCGTTCTACTTCCTTTGCATGAATCTTTTCCTCGAGCTTTGAGTAGAACTGCCCAAGACAATGATAAAAAGTGGGTCACATCTGCAGCAATCTGACCAGGGATAGCCACACAATTGCACATGAAGCAAACAACAGGAACTAACCTCTTTCCTTTTTTCAGCCCTTTGATCACACCTAAAGCTGAATCCATATTTTGGAAGTGCACCCACTCTACGGGATCCGGCATCAGCTGCAGTAAGATTTCTGTGATATTCTTAAGGAAAAACTTATTAGCAAAGAAAAAAAAAATCATGGATCATTATTGAAGATGCAAAGCAACAGAGCAGAAGAGGAATATGATCAAACTACAAGAACTCTGCAAGGGATACGGGGAAGATTGTGGAATCCCATCAGGTTTAATAAGGGATCCTTCTTTCAAAGGCTTCTCTTTTTTAGTCCTGCTGTTGAAAAGCAATTCATAATTTCAAATTCCAAGGTAATCTAATGTAATGAGTAAGTAACACAAACCATGAAATTAACGCACAGGAGACAAACAGAAATAAAACTTAGCAGTTAAGGATTCAAAGACCGCTCAAAGCCTTTTCGCTATCCTCCATCATAAGCATAGCAGTAATAATGGCAGCAGATATATTCAAAACAAGTTCATCAACAAGAGAAACGTTGAAGTTGTGGCGAGCTAGGAATACCTTAAGCCTTCTGAAGAGTCTATATCAGATTTTCCAGCTTGCTGTCAAAGAAAACATGCCAAAAGATAATGATTAGCAACCAAGTGTCGGCAACAATGACCTGATACTTTGAAATAAAATATGATGACACTACACTCAAGAAAGCATTCACCTTGGGTAGAGAAGGCTGTTTATCATTAAATGATTTACTTTTAACAGGCTTCTTTAAACTGGAATTTGGCAGACCATTGCCATTTGGAACTGCTTTTGCTTCCGTTTCGTCTTTGTTCTTCTTTGCTCCAGGTACCGGCACATTTTTCGCGGTAGGTTTGTAATTGTTTTTGGTTCCTTGACTCCTCTGGCTTCTTACACGTTTTGCATGGTCTGAATCTAAATGATCTCCTTCCTATGAACCAATTTATAGATGCAGTCAAGCATAAGGAGTTGTATCACTTCTGAAAACTAGGCAGAAGCACAAGTATATACCTTAGGAATGTTGACAGGTCCCTCCTTTAAGCCCCCAGGCGATGACTTGTTTGCATCAGACTGATCTAACTTAACACTTTCTAAGCCCTTATTTACAGATGCAATCACACTAGTCTCATCTGTAACCCCATCAAAATCAGTCGGAACTGTACTCTCCGCTTCACAGACTGGAAGTTGCTCATAAGCACCATGTTGAGGGACCGCCTCGAAACCATTATCAGCAATGGGGTTGTCAATATCCATAGAACTGTTGATGCTGAACTATACTAGAAGCTTTGATGCAATGTGAAACCAAAAGGGCACAGGGACTTGGAAGTTCCTGAAAGCTCAAAGAAGGCAGAAGGTGCACAGATAATGTAATCGGTCATCTTCCAACAGGAAAAGAAATCATGAGAAAAGAAATAAAACTGAGACAATGTGCCACAATCAACATTCTGCAAAATCACAAGGTCAGACAAAAATTAACGAGCTTCAGATTTTTGCTATAGCATGTCTCAAAACCACCTTCTCAGCATCGAAGCACCTAGTCCCCAGCACAACACGTGAATCTCGAAACTCACTGAAAGGGAAGTGTATATACTAGTATTTCTTACATCATTAATTCTCAGTTTGCAGGGATTGCGCGAGAAAAGCACGTCAATCAGAACTATGCACACTAAGCGAGAACCTACGCACCCTACACACCCGAGAATTAATCACTCAAAAAGAGACGCTCTTCCAATAATGCGGCATCGATCTGGTCGTGGCAACCGCAACAGCATGAAACGCAGCAGAAACTCCCATTCAAGCCAAGAAAATGCTTCGACTCGAAAACCCAGAACAGAAATAACACATCAGAGTCCAGACACGATTCGGTACAGAACTTTTCAGACGCTTATCTCAGAAGGCAAATCACAGAGCAGTACAGGGTCATTGTGCTCCTACCCAGAATTGGAGAGAAGCAACCAGAGCTCTATCGACGGCCTCCTACTTACAAGGGGGGAGATCTGCAGTGAGAGTTTGGAGATCTGGGGGAAGAATGGAAATGGGCAAGAACCCAGAAATCAGAATTCAAAATTTTGAAGTTCTTGCCTTTATCTCCGAACTCAATCGTGGGTATTGAACTGTGGAGTGATCGATCGCGGGGGTTCTTGAAATGGAAAGCAGGGAGAGGTGTCTGTCACTGTTGGAGGGACATGGAGCAACAAATAGCAGTTGCAGGGGGTTTCAAATCCATTTTTGCCAGGTCACTTGAGAGAGAGAGAGAGAGAGCGAGGTAGGGAGGGAGGAACACCTCGGGGTAGATTTTACTCTACGGGGCCTACAAGTACACTAGCACCAAAGCATTTCCAACATACATTCCAAGAAAAAAAAATCAAAAACCCATTGAATTTATGGAGGTACATAATTTCTCACAATGTCTTTACCATTATAGGTTTTATTCATGTTTCACTTCTGACATATATATATATATAAGGATTCGTTTGACAACTATATTAAACACTAAAAATTGAAAACTTAGCGCTTAATGAGATTTAAATTTGTTTGGTAATCTTTATTGGCGTCGACTTAATACACTTAATTAAGTAAAAAATCCACCTAATGTTGTGAGTAAATGGAGATTACTTATTCTTTCAAAAGTAATTGGTTGACAACTAATATCTTGCTAGATAGGTAGCTAAAATCTATTAGAAATGGTCATCGCTCTATCTTTGGTAAGAAATTAATCAAAATTTGACCATTATTTTTTGGAAAAACTTCAAATAAGGGCATGAAGTGCACTTATTTTCTCAAATAAGAGTCTGAGTGCACTTATTTCTCAAATAAATGCCTAAAATATACCTTATTTCAAGTAAGGGTTTGAACCGCCCTCATTTCAGAGGAGTGCTTGTCTAGTAACATTTTCATCATTTACCTTTTCATTTTTATTTTTTTTATATTCTTCTTTCCCATTTTTATTTTCTGTTTTCCATTTTTTCCCCTTCCTTCTCACCGGCGGCTGGTCTTAAGTGATGATCAACCATCGGCGAGGGCTGGGCAAGGCCACATCTCGACAGGTAAGCCGAGGGCTATCCTCATTGGCCTCGCCCAAATCCGGCGAAAAAGCAATGAAGACGAGGAAGAAGAAAAACAATATCAATAACGAAGAAGAATGAAGCACAACCCAAATTGTTGGAATGATAAAGATGCAATATTTTCCTAATCCCAATATAATAGGAAATATGGCTTGGTTGTGCGATATCCGTAGTTACCAAATTAATGATTGCAATTCCCTGTATTACTCTCTACTAAAGGATGATAAATCCTCCCCAAAGAAAATAAGATGAATTGGGGATTTACCATCGTGAACGTAAGCTTCCAAGAAATTCTTTTTCTCTTGGTTGTTTGAACCACGTTAAATCTTGGGCACTCCTCTTCTCTCCTTTTATCTCTTTTTTATACACGATTATCATTAAAACATGGTCTCAGAGTAAGACACGATCTTAAAGTTGGCTCCATTGTCAATGATTACGCTTGTCTATTGGTGATGGGGAATCCGAGTTTTTTTTTGGGGGGGGGGGGTTATGGTTTTGGGTTTGCGCAGAGGGTGACCATCTTCATCATACTTTCATTGGATTCAATTGGTCCTAGATAAGTTTGTTGAATTTTTGTGCGATCTTTCTATTTAGCATGATGGGTGATAACAGTAAATCTATTTCTGAGATGTCAAATAAACTTAGACTATTATGTTAAAGGGCCATAATTATTTGCCTTGGTCTAGAGCTGTCTCTATAACTGTTGTGAGCATATCAAACTTGGGTTGTGTGAATTGTCTTATCATAGCACCTGCACCTACCGATGAGAAATTTGTTGAATGGCAAGCAAATGATAATATGGTGATGTCATGGTTGTTTAATTCAATGGAATCTTAAATCTATGAGATATTTGCTTATTCAGAGATTGCAAAGTCCTTATGGGATTCTTTGAAGGATATGTATAACAATGTTAATAATGCATCTCATGTCTTTAAACTATAATAGGAGTTTGCTCAGTCTAACCAAACATTCACTAAACATCTTAGTAATATGAAAAAGAAGTGGAATTAACTACGATAGTATTGCCCACCTACCCAGACTGGTGAGATTTATGCCTAGCGTGAAGAGGTGGACAAAATTTTTCAACTTTTGGCCAGTTTTAGGCCTAAATATGAAGACCTTAAGAGGCAAATTTTAATGAGTTCTACTCTTTCTAGTTTTGCCACTATTTGTGCTATAGTTCAAAGGGAGGAAACTCTTCGTTGTGTGCTGACTCTTTATTATAAGAAAGAGAGGGATTTGGTTGAGAATTCTATCCATGCCGTTAAGAGTAATCGTTCTGATTTTGATGAGAGTCGCTCTACCCTTTTTTTTTTTGTAAAGGTGAAGGCAACTTCTCTATAATAAATTTCATTGCAATTACCATGATAAGGTCGGTCATTCTAGGGATCATTGTTGGAAGCTTTATCCTTATTTTCGGCCTAATAAGGATAAAAGGAAGAGGGGGGGGAGCCAAGGTTGCAGCTCAAACTCAAGGCTCAATATCTAACTTTCAAGCATTTCCCAATAAAATTACTCTTCAATTGTAGCATCTTATCCAAGCTAGTGGCACAACATCTTCTATTTCTAATTCTAGCAATCTAGCTCAATCTAGTAATTCCTTAGCTCTTATGACTCTATTGTTGACACCTGATTTTTAATCACTTTTTCTCTTTTAAAATTCATAAAAAAATATAATAATAAAAAATATATAAAAAATTAAAAAAATCAACTTCGGTCTATCGTGACCATAAAAAAAATTCCTAAAAAATTTAATGGTGTTTTATTCCCTGGCGTTAAATTAATCCGTGGTTATGTACTGCCTGTAATTTTTTTTTATATAGAACCAATATCGGTTAATCATGCTTGTAGTTAATATGAAACAGGGTTAAAAGTTGACTAAATTGAAAATATAATATTGTCATTGGTCTGGGTAATACCTATGGTTCTGGAGGACGTTTAATGTGTCATTAATAGTATATATTAATGTGTCATATAAATTGATTCAATATAAGTTTGTATTAATTTTGGGTTTATTGAGCCTAATAATCGTGATTAAAAAGATATCACCCATTTTATTTTAACTCATGACAACTAATATTAGCTTAATTATTAAAAATGCGTTATTTTAATCGCCTAATATTATTTTTATATTACCAAATAACTAACATCATGACCAATTAATTTATAGCGTTAACCTTAATAAGTTTAATAATGCCTTATCTATTATCGATGCATTTTAAGCTCATTTTATAAAATATAATGGCCAATAACTTATTAATATGTCTAGTTAAATATATCATGACACCTCAAATAATTTAGTACATCGATTTAGATTTATTACAAGCATATTATATAACTAGACATATATTAAATCTATATATATGTCAAGATCATGAATCAACACCTCAAATAACATGTAGTTATTTTAAATATCTATATATATTTTCAAAGTTAAATTGCCCAAAGGCAATTTAAAAATATAACATTTATATAGTAGACATAATTGGTCATTTTAACTAATATCATGACCAATTATACAAAGGCGTTTTAATCTTAATTTGAAAATCTTCTCATAATAAAATTTAATAGTCTAATTCATTTGAAAATAACTGAATCGCAATCTACTATTAAATTGGTTTAATAGTTAACCCGAAATGATTAAAAAAAGCTATCACCCATGTTAAACAATGAATCAATTATTTGATGCCAGATGTTTAATGTGTCCGTTTAAATAATAACTTTTCAAGAAATTTTAATGGTTTGGCGAGCAAATCTGATGAACCTGAAAATAATCAACAGCCTGAGCAGCATGACGTCTTGGCCGGGCAAGTTATGGTGAGAGTCAAAGAAGAAGTAGAAGATCGGAAAAGAAAATTCTTTCCGATTTTTGCTAGGTTTCTTTTGAGAGTTTATGAGAATTCGATCGAAGATGCTTGCTTCAACCCCCAGTCAACCATCCAATGACTCAGCAAAGTCAAGGCCTAGCGCGAGAATAATTGCTAAAACCGTTGTAGACGCTAAGCTACACGCTGATTTTGAGAAGTCCAATAGTTCCGTTGACTATTCAAGCTCAGAATGAGGTGAGTGGGCTGGGATTTTTACAAAAAAAAAAAAACGGGGAAGTCCAGCTAAAAGTGAGAGAATTAATTGATGGAGCAGACGGTCAAAACGATTTTCATGCATGGGATGGAGAAAATCACGTGGGTCGTTGACACCATCTCTTCGTTAAACCAAGGATGGGCGGACAGATGGCACGAAGGATTTTCTTGATCGTGGGATAGGAGGGAGAGGAGTTTTTTTCGGCTGGAGGGAACTCCTCCTCCGGGGGGATTTTCTTCTCCTATTTTTTTGGGGCATCAGGAGGAAGGAAAGGGGGGACCGAGGGAAGTTTCACGAGTCCCAGTCTTCTCGGTGCTCAAGAGGAAAAACCATGAGCTTTGCCATGGCTTCATCCCTGCCCCTCGCCCTCTCTATTTTGGTCTCTAATTAAATGGCCACCTCTCGCATCCTGCCATAAAAGTTCCCCAACGGCCAAGTTCCCCTGTTTTTCTTGGGCTTACTGGGTTCAGCTCCATTTCACTCACGGTTCCAACGGATCCAAATCAGTTAGTTCTGCATATCAGTACGCGATCTATATGATTTGTTTTAAGTGCCTGTTTGTTTCGATTTTGGTCGTCGCACCTCTACTTTTGTGGTTCTTCGAATTGCCCAGCTCGTATTTGACAAAATGTCCTGGGCAGAGCAAACTCGCGAGTTCGGAATTTTGTGATTTCGTGTGGTTAAGAGTCTCTTTGTGGTTAACGATATTTCTTACAAGCAGTGCTTCGCGTCGATATGCGGTTTCGTCACTGGTTATGTTCAAAGATTGAAATCTAAAGTCGAAAATATGCCTCGTTAATTGTTCTCCAACTCATGATTTTGCAAAGTACGGTCTGAACCAGTGAATTCAAGGTTAATTTTCGTTGCAGTCCTGCGTGTTTTAGGAGCCGCTTTTTGGTCGGTATCATTTCTCATATGTAGTACTCTGCGTTGATGTATGAATTTGCTGTCATTTGTGATTGGAGCTCAATCCGATCAGATGGGAGTATTCAAGCTGTAGATTGTTGCTTGAACAAAAATGAATATTCCCCTGCCGATTTGCCAATATATGAGGAGACATCCTACTGAAGTAATATCAATTTTCATTCAAGAAACTGTACCGTTAACTGTGTTAATTAACGAATGTAAGTTAAGCCTTCGCTCATGTGGCATTAAGTGCTCTGCGGAAATGATTTTCTGATCTTTTCCTTTTCTTTTACATCTCTCAAAGGATGAAAACTTTGTCCATGTATAATAATCTTTCTTGTGAATCACTAATTAAGAAAATTATGCTTTCCGAGTATTTTTCTTCATCGTTTTGGTCAGCATTTATTTTTCATCACTGGAACATAGGACTTTCATTTCTTGCGGTATGATGATGCTTACGCTATGATCGATGAGCTCTTTGGTTTCTGTTGCCTCCTCAACTTTGTTAGCTGGATGACTTGGCGCTGAGGTTTGCACATGCTTCTCGCTGATTTGCACATTTGCCTTATGATGAGTAGCATTCTTATAACGTGCTCATCCATGTAGCGATAGAGATTGTTGTCAATAAATGCAAAGTGAAAGAGCCTAAGGTTCCAGATTGATCTCAGGAGTTGCATGCGCAAAAATATATATATATATATATATATATATCTTAGACTCAGCTGTTAATAGAAGTTCATCGATGAATTCTTTCAATCTCAAAGATCGTTTTTCTCCTGAATTGATAAGAAATTAGGCCCTGTTTTCTTTTACCTGCCTTCGGAGCAAATAACTGAAGTTCTGTTGTTCAACATCTATAGCAGTTGGCTAAATTTTCTGTCTTAGTATAAAAAAAAAGAAAGAAAATTTCGCTTTTACATGATAGTAAGGTTTGCGTTTGGGTCACTTGTTTAATTATTTCTCGAGGTGATCAACCAAATTTGGGCGTGTGATTATCGAACTTCAAAGGTGTTATTCTCTCCCACCTCCCTGTGAGAATGTCTATCGTCATTTGCAGTTCAAACACAAGAATGAATGAAGTGAAGATTAGATTAAGTTGTGATCAGAATTTTATGAAAGATAAGATTGATATAGATGAAACTCTTCTTTGTCATTTTGGTATTAGTATAGAGAAGGGTAACTATAGGAGCTGAAACTTGTGCATACTGAATATGTTGGACGTCAAGCATTCTTTTGGGGGATTGAACCCAAGAATGGATGCGGACCGTAGAAAATTCTGTTTATCCAAGCCGTGGTCAAGTCTAACGATTTGATTTGGTTTGAATTTACTTGTTTATTTATTTTTATTTGTTTTATTAAATACATAAATAATAATATAATATAATATAGTATAGTATAATGCAATATAATATAATATAGTATTATATAATATAAATATGAATTGTTTCTGTTTGCTTATTGTTGTGCAATTAGGTTTTTTTTTTTAAATTATTTTTAGGCCCAATCCGCCTGATTCAGGTTTAACTTAATTTATGAATGTCTGAATAAATTGTTTTGTAATGTACGATTTAATAGATAAATTAGTATGGTAATTAAATTTTATTTCAAGGTATTCATTTTATCTTTTAAACGACTGAACCTCGCTAATCATCTACTCTGATATGGAAGGCACAAGTACAGGAATTTGACATTCCTATGTGACGGATCGACACAGACATACACCCAATTTTCCCAATATTCTTATGTCAGCTGATTTGTGATTAAAAGTCCCTCTTAATTCAAAAGAGACTCTCTATGTCGAGAACAGAGAGAGCGAAAATCAATTCTGGAAATCCCTCCCAAAAAATGGGAGATAAGTACTCTTTCCACTCTTCTGGTTTTAGGTGCAGATTAGCATATATTTTGTATACTGACATTTCACTCTATTTTATGTCAGGAAGCCACGGTTCTATATCAATGGTCAACCCTAAGGAAGAAAAAAATATGCTTGGAGGAGTCCTCAAGCGCGCACAAATTTCAAATTGTTGAATCAACTCGTTGTATTTCATTTTAAAGAATTCATACCCCAGATTGGAGAGGACAAAGTCCATCCGCAATTTAAATACCTGCACCATAAATCCCAAAGGGAAGAGCCAAGCCAATGCTTAGCATCCCATTGGAGGTTTTTACTTACAGTAGTTAAATACCTGCAACTTAAATACCTGTACCTTAAATCCCAAAGGGAAGAGCCAAGCCAATGTTTAGCCTCCCATTGGAGGTTTTTACTTACAGTAGTTAAATACCTGCAACTTAAATACCTGTACCTTAAATCCCAAAGGGAAGAGCCAAGCCAATGCTTAGCCTCCCATTGGAGGTTTTTACTTACAGCAGTTAAATATCTGCAACTTAAATATCTGTACCTTAATCCCAAAGGGAAGAGCCAAGCCAATGCTCAGCCTCCCATTGGAGGTTTTTACTTACAGTAGTTAAATACCTGCAACTTAAATACATGTACCTTAAATCCCAAAGGGAAGAGCCAAGCCAATGCTTAGCCTCCCATTGGAGGTTTTTACTTACAGTAGTTAAATACCTGCAACTTAAATACCTGTACCTTAAATCCCAAAGGGAAGAGCCAAGCCAATACTTAGCCTCCCATTGGAGGTTTTTACTTACAGTAGTTTAAATACTTGCAACTTAAATATATGTACCTTAAATCCCAAAGGGAAGAGCCAAGCCAATGCTAGGCCTCCCATTGGAGGTGTTTATTCACTGTCATGTACTTCCTATAATTTAATTTTTGAATCATCAGACCCAAAAGATGAGTAGGTCGTAATACTGCACAGAAATCGTTAACACACTCCCTCTTTCGGCTTCAGGGAATCTTTAACACTTAGAAAAATATAACAAATAAAAATATATACCATCCATGCATCCTATCTAAAAAGTGGAAACACAAAAGAGAATACCCTACTAGAGCCTTAGGAATAAACCAAGCCTAAGTTGCCGAATTAGGATATCCATGAAATTAAGGTACCGAAAGGGCATTAGTTTTAATTAACTAGTGTAACCAAGTCCCCGAGCTCATAATCTCTGGTTCGCAGGAATAAATTAGTTCTCTCGCTAATTTATTTAGGTTTCTAATCGACCTACCAAGAACGATTAGTGGCGACTCCAAATTTCAAAATCATTTAAACAAAAACCAAAGTTGTGATTCGGTAGGGCTTGGGAGGGTCCGCGTTAGGTTAGTCAAATCTAATTAACCTAATAATCCGTTAACCCTTTCGAATTTAAAATAATTTTTTTAGGGGGTCGCGACAGACTGGCGACTCCGCTGGGGACAGATTTTTAAATTTTCGAAAAAAGATACCAATTGGAATACTTAAATTTTTTTTTATTTATGAAATTTTAAAAGTCTTAGTGGACTTAGGCCAATGAAAATTTCATGGATATCTCGCTTCTGGCGATCTTGCTTGGGACTCATCCTATAGGTGTTATATGTTTTTGCAGGATGGGAGTTATAAGGGGCGGAGTGTTTGGCTAACCCCTTTGTTTTGCAGGCTCGGTGTTGGGTTTATTTGTTTAATTTCGTACATTTTTAGAAGCGCTGTTTTGATATCAATTGTTGTGCATGTCTTGCATACTCCGAGGATCACGACACCTATACACACAAGCGTCTAAACCCAAGTCGCGAAATTCTTCCTAGAAAACCATAGATAGGGATCGAATATGCAAAGCTCTTGCGTCGATTGCGCTGGGGTTGATCATATTTTATCCCGCTCATTATCTGAATTGACAATTCTTCCCATTGTGATTTGATTGCGCGGAGGGTAAGTTTGTCAATTCAGATAGTGGGGGCCTTTTAGGTCCATACCCTGTCTCTCCTTCTTTTATTTTCTAGAGTCCACTCCTCACTTGAGTCATGCGCATGGCTATGTGATTTGCATTTCTCCAAGATAAAAGTAAGTTCTCTAATTTTATCTTGTATTTATTTTCAGTCGGTCCATGCTAGGTGTTAGTCAGTTTTTGAGCTTGATATTACGACCATTCTTTTAAAAAAAATAAAAATTAAATTTTTCCCTCATTTCTTTTATTTTATTTTTTTTTGATAAAATGATGTGAAAAAATCCATTCATGGGAATTTTATTAACCAATAAGGGATTTTTGTCATATTTTTATTGCTTCAATAAAAATGAAATTTTCCTGAAAAAAATTTTCCTATGAAAATTTACTTCAATACAAAGAAAAATTCCTTCAAAAAAAAAACTCTAGTAGACATCAAGTGATTTTATCACATTTTTCAAATTATAAAAACTTGCAAGAAAATTCTTCTCGAGAAATTCGCTCATGTTTTTCTAAGAAAATTTTCACTAAATAAAATTAGACTAATTGACCAATAAGAGATTTTTGTCATGTTTTTCTTGCTTCAATAAAAATGAAATTTTCCTGACAAATTTTTCTCTGAAAATTTATTTCGATAAAAAGAAAAATTCCTTCACAAAAAACTTTGGTAAACATCAAGTGATTTTATCACATTCTTTCAAATTATAAAAACTTGCAACAAAAATTCTTTTCGAGAAATTCGCTCATATTTTTCTAAGAAAATTGTATCTAAATAAAATTAGACTAATGTCTAGGGGGAATTTTATTGACTAATAAAGGATTTTTGTTATGTCTTTCCTGCTCTAATAAAAATAAAATTTTCCTAATAAATATACGTCTGAAAATTTATTTTGATAGAAAATTCCTTCAGAAAATTTGATCAAGAGATTTTATCACACTTTCCAAGTTATGAAAATCTCAAGAAAATTAGTTTTTGAAAAATCCACATGTGACCTCCTAAGAAAATTTCATTTGATTTCTCAACAAAATGGAAGAATAAAATTAGACTAATGTAGGAATCATGGGCCGACCTTTCTTGCGTCATGTACTAATTATATCCTTTACTTTTGTAGGAAATCCCAGGTATCCCAGGCGGGGGTAAAGTTTGGTTCAATAATGCACACCACGAATTATTTTTAGAAGTACGAAAAGACAGGAAATTGCTGATTTCTTAATCCTGGGGGTAAGTGAGGAGGTCGATCCTTTCGGACTCAGACATGTGTCAGTTAATGAACACGTACGGGCCGTATATTCTGATATGACAGTGGATTTACACCGATTAAACACTGGGGCATATTTAATGTATTGCAGAGGATCCCACGTCTTTTGAAAGACAATAAGGATTATATAATCAGGACCCATGAAACAAGTACCTTAACCAAATTAAATCAACTAGAGACCGGTCTTAAAATTTCCTCGGATCCGAAACACGCGGAGGGTTTTTAGAGGACCGAGGTTCTATTAATGAACGTGGCCCACAGGAATTTCTCCCGACGCTACAGGCGACCGACACGAGCAAGTGGACGCCGAAAGAAACAAAATATGGATAAAAGTGGGCATACAACAGGTGGCTGGATTTATTACCAGCGCACTGATCGAGTTGTCATAGCGTTATTGTTCGTGATCTCAAGATGGATAGTGGGGGCCACCGCCGAACCCTTCATCAATGTTCTCGATATCGTCGTCTGGAGCAATTAAATAAGAACATCAAGAAGAACATTAAGCCTCGACATCTTCTGTACCTCAAATCGTTCTGTTATGCTATGCGGAAGAAACGATAGCAGGAAAATTTTAAAAAAAAAAACAAAACAAAACAAAATACGTGAAGCTTTTCTTTCATTCCATTCATCAAAGAGTATTACAACAACTCACTGGGGAGGAAAGGTAAAGCCAAACTGGGCCCTGATAACCATTACGAAAGAGCTCAACTGACTCTCCAAACAGTTGATGCTCTGGATGCACCGGGCGCTCTCGGGATCAAGCTCCGCGAGCCTAAAGAAGAGGCGATCGCACTTCTCTTTAACCTGGGCCATAGTGGCCTCGTAATGCTCAACGGCAAACTCCAGGTCCGGAATCGCTGCCCTCTCGAAAGCAATGTCTGCCGTAATGTCATCAAGTCTCTCCTGCAGCCAACCGCATTTGCACCTCATCACAATATTGCCTGGCTCCTGTTCGGTGTAAGTTCGGACCAAGGCCAGACGGTCCACCAACTTTCCCCTCTCACGAACCAGCCACGAAAGCTGATCGTTGGCAAACTTGAGGGCCTTTTTGTGATTATCAGCCACAAACGTAACTGTTGCCAGACGCTCGTGCCGGTCTCGGTAACGGGCTTTCACGACGGCGGTCACAAGGACCGTCTCATAAGCACGGTTATAGGCAGCCAGAAAATTGATGAAGAGGGTCGAGAAGTTCCGGTACTCCTTCCCTAGTTGGGTACCCTCAACAGAAGCAGCGTCCACGGTCCTAAATAAACCGAGGATTTCAGCCTCAACGGTAGAGTTTTTGGCTATATGAGCGTAACCTCTACCAAGAAGATTGTAGAGTCTCTCCCACCCAGCTAGGACTTCGGCGGATAAGGTATGGTTAGGAGAATTGGCCATTTTTTAAAGCAGAATACGAAAGAAAGGGGGAGAGAGGTGAGGCAGATGAGCGGAATGCGAAGATGGTAATCTGCTTTGAAGTAAATATTGATTTCATAGTGACGGTATCAACCAGTCAAGATTTCTCTTATCTACCATTCTCTATTGGCACCACCCTCGTTGGCTCGAATTCCCATCAGATGGCGACTGCGAGCTAAGCGAGTCCAAAATCTCCGCAGAAAGTTTGACGAGACACCGCCACTTTGAAAAAGAAGACGGAAAGATGAGCTGAGTGGAAGACACGGCAAACGTTAGCGAAAAGGAGATACGACTTGTCTTCATTGGAGGACCCGCCAGTAAATCGACGGTGGAGATCTTGACAGGGGCCCTCTATCACGAAAAGAAAAAAGAAGACAAACTGAGCGAGAAACAAGGATTTCCCCTTTGATCAAAAGCTGAATATCAGATTTTCTCCCTCGGAAAATCTAATAGCGCTGCCCGTGAAGAGGGAAGTCGTTGCTATTGCCAGAGAGAGAACTTGTCCCCATTTGATAGTCAGAGTTCATTCGCAAGAACTCGCAGGAGAAAGATAGAGAGGAAGGAGTTCTCGTGGGAGAGGAATTCAAAACCTTCACCATCAAAGCATCGGCTTTCAAAGCCTGTTACGAGAAGGCATCAACGATCTCGTGATCCCTTAAGTCCGAGAAGACATCCCGAGGCGGTCTCGAATCGGCAGTCCTAGATCCAGAAATATGTCGAGTATTAGGGGAACGGGCGCATGTTCAACCCTGGTCAAAGCTGATGAAGTTCCTTACCCTGAGGGTCTACTGGTCATGGCCATTGACGGTAATCCAGTCTCTCTGTCAATCCTTGTTACCGTATTAAGAAAATGCCGGTATAAGGTTGTAGCTCAAGCAAAGGCGACAGAGGCCTTAGAGATATTAAGGAGGAGTAGTGACCCGTTTGATATCGTCCTCACCGCCATGGTAGGGATTGACATGGATGTTTTCACTCTCTTGGAAGTCATCAATTCTAAATTAAACATGCCAGTCCTCGTAATATCGGCAAGCGATGATCAGCAAGCCCTAATGAAGGCTGTCTTAAATGGGGCCCAAGACGTCGTAACGAAACCAGTTAGAGTTCAGATGCTTCAAAACATATGGCAGCACGTGGTAAGGAAGCAATTGGATGACCATGAGAACAAGCATCAAGCCTTCAATTTTGTTCCAAGCAACTGGAGAAAGAAGATGAGTTGGTCTCCCGAGCTGCATCGTATGTTTGTTAATGCAGTTCAGCAGCTAGGAATAGATTCGGCACGGCCGCAACATATACTGGAAATTATGAAGGTAGAGGGACTCACTAAAGCAAATGTTTCGAGTCATCTTCAGAAGTACAGAAAAAGGGTGAGAGAACACAATGCAGCTCAGAATCAAGAAAACCAAGGTGGGACTGATCCAAGCCTGAACGTCGAGTCTCCTCGCCACCATAAGTTCCCCAGGTTAGCATGGGGCGAGCCACTTCCCATCATCAACCAAGCTAGTAGCCATGCCATCAATCCCCCAGGCGTTAATCAAAGTATCCCCCAGAATCACCCTAATGCTCTTCAAGAGTATAGACCGCAGGAGCAGTGTATTCAGATTCCTTGGTTTGAGCACCAACCTGTGGCTAGAACTCATCCCATGATCAGCGCGCCTGCGCAGCCAGAGAATCAGACAAGAAGTTATCCTGAGCACTTCTACTTCTCTAATCCTCGAATGGAAGGAGTTTTTGGCAGCAGGACAGTTGGTGATCCCCACACTTTCTCGAGTAATGATGAAGGCTCCAGCATGAGAAGTCAAATTGCTCATGGCGAGGACAGAATGAGAAATCTACCGCCAGCATTTGCCAACAACAATGCCTAATTCGAGCATCAGTTGCTGGAAGGTTCAAGAGATTACCCAGATGATGAGCTTACTGCCCTGGTCAACCAGTTTAGGGTTGACAGACGTCCCAAGCCGCGATCAGGAGCCAGTGAGTAGGGACTCTCAAATATCGGTTATCCACACCCGAACCAACACGAGACTAGCTAATTATCGAAGAGCCACAAGAGAGGCAGAACTGACCTTGAATAAGTGCACCTTTCATTTCATGCTTAATTCCCCTGCGTATGATATTTTCCAGCTTTCTAGGTGTCTCGATTTAATGCAAGGACAATGGGGCAATTTATTTATCCCGTCGAATGCGTGAATCCCTTTTTATGCTAGATTTAGGGCGGATCAATTTGTGGCAACGTCGCTGACTGCCATAATGAGAAATGTTGAATGGCCTCACGTAGGGAAATTTCAAGTGAAAAGCCCAGGCGAGCTCGAAGACGGGTAACTGTGTGTCGTTCCAATTTACCCTCAATCGTTGCAAAATGCTAAATTGGATTTGTTCCATTCTCACCCAGGGGATTGCAAAGTGCCTCAAGAGTGTCGCAAAATGAAATGACCCAATGGAATGCGATAGGACTCATTCGCCTTCAAGGTAACCATCAAATTAAAGGAGCCCTCCTGTCCACGGACCCAATGGCATGGAAAATGATGATGGTCCAAGGCAACCCGAAAGAAAACAAGGCCCAACTAAGCAAAGCACATATGTGGCAAGCTCAAAGTGAAGGGCAACTCGGGACATACAATTCAATCCAATCCAAATGAAGGAACTTCCTCAATTCAAATTCAATAGAAGTATACACAAGGGTAAAACAGTATCGTTCCAATTTTTCTAGAATATGAAGAACATATACTGCCGCATTCTCTTTCATTTTTGCAGGGGAAGTCTCTACTGGCCAAATTTTCCTGTCTACCATTCCCTATCAGTATCACCTCCGCTACTCGTCTCCAATCTCGAGCCAAGCAAATCCGACGTCTCTACGGAAAAGTTGAACGAGACGCCACTACTTTGAAAAAGAAAGGATAAAAAATAAGCTGAGTGGGAGACAAAGACATTTTCGGCAGAAAAGAGATACGACTCGTCTTTATTGAAGAACTCGCCAGCAAATTGACAGTGGAGACAGCAACAAGGGGCCCCCTTCCACGGAAAGATGGAAGGAGACGAGCTGCGCGAGAGATACGATGAAAAGAAAATCGAGAAAGCCAGAACACTCGAGAGAGGCAATACAATTGCTAAACCCACGTCTAATTTTAAAGGAGGCATCTTCTTGATAATTCTCATTCGTGCTCGAAAGAGAGACTCTTAAAGCATACGCAGTCTCCCAGAAAAATCCAGAGAGTGAAAATACAAGAAGAGATATCAAACTTTGAGAAATCGTTAACCAAATCGAAGATGTCTCAACCCAACACACTTGAAAGTTATCGTTACTTGCTGAATATGGGAGAGGAAGAGTTCGAAGCCATATTTGGGATCGAGCCTATGGAGCCCGGCCCTTCCACCGACGACGTCCAAGAGCCTGGTGAGGACAAGGACAACAACGGTAAGGGTCAAAAGAAGCGTTACCGTCGCCATACTGAGGAGCAAGTACGAAAGCTTGAAGATTTCTTCAGAACGTGTCCTATGCCAGACGGCAAACAAAAAATGGAACTGAGTCAAGAGCTAGGACTTGAACCTTCGCAAATCAAGTTCTGGTTTCAAAATAGACGAACCCGAATGAAGACTCGTCATGAGCACAACGAAGCTGAGTTTCTAAGAGTTGAAAATGAAAACCTCCGAGCGGAGAACAAGATATATAAAGAGGCTTTTGATACCGCCACCTGCCCCAACTGCAATACTCTCCTCACCCTCGATGAAATGCATTATCTGAGGATCGAAAATGCATGTTTAAGAGGTGAGTTAGATCAGTTCATAGCAGGATCAAGTTCTGTTGGAGCAAGGTACGAAAAGACCGAGACTATGGGACCAGCATGGATGCCTTCTGAGGAGGAGGAGAGGTATCATCACCAGGCAAGTGGCATTGACGACGAACTCGCCGCCATGATCAGGCAGTTTGATGCTGATGAAGTACCAGGGCTTTAATGTGCATACGGATCTTGTATTTCAAAACTAGTGATCATGGGACCTGCAACACGGCCGACGCGTACCTGATCCGGAACAACGCTAGCTGATCACTCAAAAGCTTGCAAAGAGAAGAAGATCAAGCCTGGATGAATACATCTACTTGGTTTCATCGCACGTTCTCGCCTTTTATCGATGTCCAAAATTAATGCACAAGCTAGAAGTAATCATTTCCCTTTCCCCCTATTAAATGCTCGGAGCCGTTAACCGCACCAAACTCGAAAAAATTAATATCGCGAAGAAATCTGCGTAAATCTGAAGGGTAAATCCGTGTCGTTTCAAGTTACCCTCGAATTACTTAGGTTTTAAATTTAATCCCTTCCATTCTCAGGAAATTACAAATCGACCCGAGAACGCAATCATATCCGAATAAAAGTTGAACAAATTTGGGGGCAAATCAGCTCATGGGCATTACCACGGGATGGACAGTTTCGGACAAAGGAAAGTACAAGCGAAAGACGCGAACAATCTCAGACATGGGTAATTCTGTATCGTTCTAATTTGCTCATAATCATCGCAAGTACTGAATTGTTTTATTCTATTCTTAACATGGATTGCAAATTACCTCGAGAAATACCGTAACATGGCCCAAGGTTATACAACAGGGCTGCTTTATCCCCAAAGATTAACCTTTGAAAGGATAGCCCCATGGACACCTATGGTCCAATGGACCGAATGGTATGGGGGATGACAGTAGGTCCGAAATATCCCGAGTTCGATCCCCGAGGATGGGGAATGTTGTATGTATTATAAATAAATGAAACAACTTTTTGTGCATTTCTTTTTGCAAGCAGGAATACTCGACGAGTAATACCGAAGTCAATATTTTGCCACATTCTCGGCTTAATGGTGAAGCATCCAACAAAAGTCGAAGAAAACTCAATCCAGCAAAATTGGTAAAAGACTTGTCCAAGGCATTCAAGATGAAGGGTAAATCAGTATCGTTTCCAATTTATCCCTTTTAATACTGGTTGACATGTCTCCTTTTCTTTTCACAGGAAATATTCATACTAACATTTAACATGTTGAAGGAGACAAATCCAAAAGAAAATTATGATCACCTGACAAGATCTATTCTGGTGAAAAATGGGGCAAACTGATCGCAAGCTCTGAAACGAAAAAGCAAATATGTCTTCCTTATCTCGTTTGATTTCAAGAATAATTTCTCTGCTTCTTGCAGGGGCATTAAACAAACCAAAATGCTCCCTCGCCCATATGCCTCATCGTGCAGGGGCAAAACTTGAGACAAACCGCTCCTCGACATAAGGAGTGGGCTTCCCAATTTGTTCGATCCGCCTACATACCAGGGGCAATTCAAATCCGCCCATGTTTGCACATTATATAAACACACATGATGCTAAAAAAATTATCACATCTGCATTGTGTTTACACAGGTCATGAATTATGCATGACCATTCTGCGTGTTTAATTTACCAACTCCAACTTAGAGCATAAACTGCACAGGATACATCAAATGTACAAAATGGGGCATGACAGGATGAGGAAAGACAAACCATTTCCACACAAGTCTAGCATTTTAATCTACAGATAAACAGCCTTTCCCCAAAGTGAGAGAAAACCCCTTTCGGACTGAAGTCCCCCATTCAGATTACATTCGAGGCATTCATACTATGAGAACCTCCTTAAACAGAATTGGTAATGCAAACTTGACAGAATAATTTTGCATGATCCACATTTTGATTGATTGCATCATGAGCTATTACACATACTGCCTTTAATCATGGCAAACTTAGCTGAACAATTTTGCATGAACCAATGAACACATTGATGAAAATACTTGCACATGTTACCTCTGACATTGCCTGACAGGCAACACATTACCGGTGTTCGAGTTACCTTCCAATGTCTTGAAATTCATTCGGCGATTATTGAATGAACAAGCCTAGTTGTCGAGAAGCCACCAAGCATTTCATCCAAATTCTCAGGTAAGTATATCTTCAACCTGAACCTTTCAAGAGAATGAATTCTGACGGTTGTTGGGGTACTCGAATCCATTGCGGTACATACAGGTATCCACCTTCTTCAATGAAGCATGATTTGTCTCAAGGACAGAAATGTTCGAGAACTTTTGATCTCTGCCTCTTTGGTTTATTCCTAAAGCGACAGGAGAATATAATTTGGGTTTGAGCTTCTGCAGGATTCCTGATCTTTTCAGATTCCAGAATGGCACCCTTTGAGGTAAACAAAGTCCTTCTTACAGGCAAATCAAGTCCTTCTTACAGGCACAAAGTCCTTCTTACAGGCAAATAAAGTCCTTCTCACAGGCAAATCAAGTCCTTCTTACAGGCAAACTAAGTCCTTCTTACAGGCAAACCAAGTCCTTTTTACAGGCAAATCAAGTCCTTCTTACAGGCAAATCAAGTCCTTCTTACAGGCAAAGTAAGTCCTTCTTACAGGCAAATTAAGTCCTTCTTACAGGCAAAGTAAGTCCTTCTTACAAGCAAATCAAGTCCTTCTTACAGGCAAATTAAGTCCTTTTTACAGGCATTAAGTCCTTTTTACAGGCACAAGTCCTTTTTACAGGCACAAAGTCCTTTTTACAGGCATCAAGTCCTTTCTACAGGCACTAAAGTCCTTTTTACATGCACCAAAGTCCTTTTTACAGGCACCAAATCCTTTCTACAGGTACAAAGTCCTTCTTATAGGCAGTTTCATGGGTTAACAAAGTCCTTCTTATAGGCAGTTTCATGGGTTAACCTACCATACGGGTCAAAATTTAAATCAGTAGAATCCTTTTATTAGGAATCTACCATGGTACAACCCACCATACGAGTCAAATGGTACGACCCACCATACGGGTCAAATTTTAATTCAATTTTTAATTAGTAGAATCCTTTTATTAGGAATATATCATGGGTTGACCTACCATACAGGTTCAAGTTTAACCACCCTAAAGTTTTCTTATAACGAATCTTTAGATTCTCATTCCATTTTTAGCGGAACATTTATGTCACGATTCTTTTTATTTTTATTTTTATTTTTATTTTTATTTTATTATTATTATTTTTTTTTTATGTGGAGTCGATTAGGATTCAGGTGTCATCTTGTCTTTGAAATGAACCTCTGCCGAGATTCCTTTCAAAGAGGGGCAGCTGTTGACACCTGATTTTTAATCACTTTTTCTCTTTTAAAATTCATAAAAAAATATAATAATAAAAAATATATAAAAAATTAAAAAAATCAACTTCGGTCTATCGTGACCATAAAAAAAATTCCTAAAAAATTTAATGGTGTTTTATTCCCTGGCGTTAAATTAATCCGTGGTTATGTACTGCCTGTAATTTTTTTTTATATAGAACCAATATCGGTTAATCATGCTTGTAGTTAATATGAAACAGGGTTAAAAGTTGACTAAATTGAAAATATAATATTGTCATTGGTCTGGGTAATACCTATGGTTCTGGAGGACGTTTAATGTGTCATTAATAGTATATATTAATGTGTCATATAAATTGATTCAATATAAGTTTGTATTAATTTTGGGTTTATTGAGCCTAATAATCGTGATTAAAAAGATATCACCCATTTTATTTTAACTCATGACAACTAATATTAGCTTAATTATTAAAAATGCGTTATTTTAATCGCCTAATATTATTTTTATATTACCAAATAACTAACATCATGACCAATTAATTTATAGCGTTAACCTTAATAAGTTTAATAATGCCTTATCTATTATCGATGCATTTTAATCTATATATATGTCAAGATCATGAATCAACACCTCAAATAACATGTAGTTATTTTAAATATCTATATATATTTTCAAAGTTAAATTGCCCAAAGGCAATTTAAAAATATAACATTTATATAGTAGACATAATTGGTCATTTTAACTAATATCATGACCAATTATACAAAGGCGTTTTAATCTTAATTTGAAAATCTTCTCATAATAAAATTTAATAGTCTAATTCATTTGAAAATAACTGAATCGCAATCTACTATTAAATTGGTTTAATAGTTAACCCGAAATGATTAAAAAAAGCTATCACCCATGTTAAACAATGAATCAATTATTTGATGCCAGATGTTTAATGTGTCCGTTTAAATAATAACTTTTCAAGAAATTTTAATGGTTTGGCGAGCAAATCTGATGAACCTGAAAATAATCAACAGCCTGAGCAGCATGACGTCTTGACCGGGCAAGTTATGGTGAGAGTCAAAGAAGAAGTAGAAGATCGGAAAAGAAAATTCTTTCCGATTTTTGCTAGGTTTCTTTTGAGAGTTTATGAGAATTCGATCGAAGATGCTTGCTTCAACCCCCAGTCAACCATCCAATGACTCAGCAAAGTCAAGGCCTAGCGCGAGAATAATTGCTAAAACCGTTGTAGACGCTAAGCTACACGCTGATTTTGAGAAGTCCAATAGTTCCGTTGACTATTCAAGCTCAGAATGAGGTGAGTGGGCTGGGATTTTTACAAAAAAAAAAAACGGGGAAGTCCAGCTAAAAGTGAGAGAATTAATTGATGGAGCAGACGGTCAAAACGATTTTCATGCATGGGATGGAGAAAATCACGTGGGTCGTTGACACCATCTCTTCGTTAAACCAAGGATGGGCGGACAGATGGCACGAAGGATTTTCTTGATCGTGGGATAGGAGGGAGAGGAGTTTTTTTCGGCTGGAGGGAACTCCTCCTCCGGGGGGATTTTCTTCTCCTATTTTTTTGGGGCATCAGGAGGAAGGAAAGGGGGGACCGAGGGAAGTTTCACGAGTCCCAGTCTTCTCGGTGCTCAAGAGGAAAAACCATGAGCTTTGCCATGGCTTCATCCCTGCCCCTCGCCCTCTCTATTTTGGTCTCTAATTAAATGGCCACCTCTCGCATCCTGCCATAAAAGTTCCCCAACGGCCAAGTTCCCCTGTTTTTCTTGGGCTTACTGGGTTCAGCTCCATTTCACTCACGGTTCCAACGGATCCAAATCAGTTAGTTCTGCATATCAGTACGCGATCTATATGATTTGTTTTAAGTGCCTGTTTGTTTCGATTTTGGTCGTCGCACCTCTACTTTTGTGGTTCTTCGAATTGCCCAGCTCGTATTTGACAAAATGTCCTGGGCAGAGCAAACTCGCGAGTTCGGAATTTTGTGATTTCGTGTGGTTAAGAGTCTCTTTGTGGTTAACGATATTTCTTACAAGCAGTGCTTCGCGTCGATATGCGGTTTCGTCACTGGTTATGTTCAAAGATTGAAATCTAAAGTCGAAAATATGCCTCGTTAATTGTTCTCCAACTCATGATTTTGCAAAGTACGGTCTGAACCAGTGAATTCAAGGTTAATTTTCGTTGCAGTCCTGCGTGTTTTAGGAGCCGCTTTTTGGTCGGTATCATTTCTCATATGTAGTACTCTGCGTTGATGTATGAATTTGCTGTCATTTGTGATTGGAGCTCAATCCGATCAGATGGGAGTATTCAAGCTGTAGATTGTTGCTTGAACAAAAATGAATATTCCCCTGCCGATTTGCCAATATATGAGGAGACATCCTACTGAAGTAATATCAATTTTCATTCAAGAAACTGTACCGTTAACTGTGTTAATTAACGAATGTAAGTTAAGCCTTCGCTCATGTGGCATTAAGTGCTCTGCGGAAATGATTTTCTGATCTTTTCCTTTTCTTTTACATCTCTCAAAGGATGAAAACTTTGTCCATGTATAATAATCTTTCTTGTGAATCACTAATTAAGAAAATTATGCTTTCCGAGTATTTTTCTTCATCGTTTTGGTCAGCATTTATTTTTCATCACTGGAACATAGGACTTTCATTTCTTGCGGTATGATGATGCTTACGCTATGATCGATGAGCTCTTTGGTTTCTGTTGCCTCCTCAACTTTGTTAGCTGGATGACTTGGCGCTGAGGTTTGCACATGCTTCTCGCTGATTTGCACATTTGCCTTATGATGAGTAGCATTCTTATAACGTGCTCATCCATGTAGCGATAGAGATTGTTGTCAATAAATGCAAAGTGAAAGAGCCTAAGGTTCCAGATTGATCTCAGGAGTTGCATGCGCAAAAATATATATATATATATATATATATATCTTAGACTCAGCTGTTAATAGAAGTTCATCGATGAATTCTTTCAATCTCAAAGATCGTTTTTCTCCTGAATTGATAAGAAATTAGGCCCTGTTTTCTTTTACCTGCCTTCGGAGCAAATAACTGAAGTTCTGTTGTTCAACATCTATAGCAGTTGGCTAAATTTTCTGTCTTAGTATAAAAAAAAAGAAAGAAAATTTCGCTTTTACATGATAGTAAGGTTTGCGTTTGGGTCACTTGTTTAATTATTTCTCGAGGTGATCAACCAAATTTGGGCGTGTGATTATCGAACTTCAAAGGTGTTATTCTCTCCCACCTCCCTGTGAGAATGTCTATCGTCATTTGCAGTTCAAACACAAGAATGAATGAAGTGAAGATTAGATTAAGTTGTGATCAGAATTTTATGAAAGATAAGATTGATATAGATGAAACTCTTCTTTGTCATTTTGGTATTAGTATAGAGAAGGGTAACTATAGGAGCTGAAACTTGTGCATACTGAATATGTTGGACGTCAAGCATTCTTTTGGGGGATTGAACCCAAGAATGGATGCGGACCGTAGAAAATTCTGTTTATCCAAGCCGTGGTCAAGTCTAACGATTTGATTTGGTTTGAATTTACTTGTTTATTTATTTTTATTTGTTTTATTAAATACATAAATAATAATATAATATAATATAGTATAGTATAATGCAATATAATATAATATAGTATTATATAATATAAATATGAATTGTTTCTGTTTGCTTATTGTTGTGCAATTAGGTTTTTTTTTTTAAATTATTTTTAGGCCCAATCCGCCTGATTCAGGTTTAACTTAATTTATGAATGTCTGAATAAATTGTTTTGTAATGTACGATTTAATAGATAAATTAGTATGGTAATTAAATTTTATTTCAAGGTATTCATTTTATCTTTTAAACGACTGAACCTCGCTAATCATCTACTCTGATATGGAAGGCACAAGTACAGGAATTTGACATTCCTATGTGACGGATCGACACAGACATACACCCAATTTTCCCAATATTCTTATGTCAGCTGATTTGTGATTAAAAGTCCATCTTAATTCAAAAGAGACTCTCTATGTCGAGAACAGAGAGAGCGAAAATCAATTCTGGAAATCCCTCCCAAAAAATGGGAGATAAGTACTCTTTCCACTCTTCTGGTTTTAGGTGCAGATTAGCATATATTTTGTATACTGACATTTCACTCTATTTTATGTCAGGAAGCCACGGTTCTATATCAATGGTCAACCCTAAGGAAGAAAAAAATATGCTTGGAGGAGTCCTCAAGCGCGCACAAATTTCAAATTGTTGAATCAACTCGTTGTATTTCATTTTAAAGAATTCATACCCCAGATTGGAGAGGACAAAGTCCATCCGCAATTTAAATACCTGCACCATAAATCCCAAAGGGAAGAGCCAAGCCAATGCTTAGCATCCCATTGGAGGTTTTTACTTACAGTAGTTAAATACCTGCAACTTAAATACCTGTACCTTAAATCCCAAAGGGAAGAGCCAAGCCAATGTTTAGCCTCCCATTGGAGGTTTTTACTTACAGTAGTTAAATACCTGCAACTTAAATACCTGTACCTTAAATCCCAAAGGGAAGAGCCAAGCCAATGCTTAGCCTCCCATTGGAGGTTTTTACTTACAGCAGTTAAATATCTGCAACTTAAATATCTGTACCTTAATCCCAAAGGGAAGAGCCAAGCCAATGCTCAGCCTCCCATTGGAGGTTTTTACTTACAGTAGTTAAATACCTGCAACTTAAATACATGTACCTTAAATCCCAAAGGGAAGAGCCAAGCCAATGCTTAGCCTCCCATTGGAGGTTTTTACTTACAGTAGTTAAATACCTGCAACTTAAATACCTGTACCTTAAATCCCAAAGGGAAGAGCCAAGCCAATACTTAGCCTCCCATTGGAGGTTTTTACTTACAGTAGTTTAAATACTTGCAACTTAAATATATGTACCTTAAATCCCAAAGGGAAGAGCCAAGCCAATGCTAGGCCTCCCATTGGAGGTGTTTATTCACTGTCATGTACTTCCTATAATTTAATTTTTGAATCATCAGACCCAAAAGATGAGTAGGTCGTAATACTGCACAGAAATCGTTAACACACTCCCTCTTTCGGCTTCAGGGAATCTTTAACACTTAGAAAAATATAACAAATAAAAATATATACCATCCATGCATCCTATCTAAAAAGTGGAAACACAAAAGAGAATACCCTACTAGAGCCTTAGGAATAAACCAAGCCTAAGTTGCCGAATTAGGATATCCATGAAATTAAGGTACCGAAAGGGCATTAGTTTTAATTAACTAGTGTAACCAAGTTCCCGAGCTCATAATCTCTGGTTCGCAGGAATAAATTAGTTCTCTCGCTAATTTATTTAGGTTTCTAATCGACCTACCAAGAACGATTAGTGGCGACTCCAAATTTCAAAATCATTTAAACAAAAACCAAAGTTGTGATTCGGTAGGGCTTGGGAGGGTCCGCGTTAGGTTAGTCAAATCTAATTAACCTAATAATCCGTTAACCCTTTCGAATTTAAAATAATTTTTTTAGGGGGTCGCGACATCTATCTCCAAAAAATTCTTTTATTATTGATTCGGGCACTACTGATCATACGTGCAGTATTTCTTATGGATTATCTGATTTTCGTGTCGTTGCTGAGGGTTCTTGTGGTCCCATTATTGTGGCCAATGGAACTCAAGTTTCTGTTAAAGGATAGGTTACTATCAATTTATTTTTTGGTGTTTGTGATGTGTTATTTGTGCCATATTTATCTTTAATTTTGTTATATGTCAATAAACTTACTGAAGAATTGGATTGCAATGTCATTTTTTCTATCAAAAGGTAGTGTTTCAAGACAAACTCTCAAGGAGGATGATTACTAAAGGCCATTATCATCAAGGTCTCTATATGGTTGATTTTCAAGCAAGGCTTTTGTTGCAAGGATGAATAAGGAGGTTACTTCTCAACTCTAGCATTTACGCATGAGCCACCCCTCATATAATGTGTTCCAAAATCTAAATTCTGAATTTTCTCTTGATTCGAATCATTATGAAACTTGTTGTTATTCTAAGCAGTATAAACTGCCTTTTACTTCTAGCTCACACGTTTCACAAGAAGTGTTCAAATTAGTATACTCTAATATTTCGGGTAATCCTCTTGTGGATTCCTATGATGGTTTCAAATATTTTGTTACTTTTATTGATGGTAAGTCTTGTACTACTTGGCTTTTTTTTGTTGACATCTAAGAGTGAAGTGTTAAAAGTGTTCTGAGAATTTTGTTGTATGGTTCACATTCAATATGGTCGTCACATCAAGATTCTCTGAATTGATAATGGGACCGAATATACAAATCATCCTTTTGGATTATTTTTGAGGTTGTCGGGAATTATTCATCAAACCTCTTGTGTTGGCATGCACCCCTTAATAAAATGGCATGGCCGAATGGAAAAATTGTTGCAAGTACAAGAGCTTTGTTGTTTCATAGTAATTTTTCCAAGACATATTAGTTAGATGTGGTGCTCACTAGTTGTTACTTGATTAATCGTTTCCCCAATAAGATCTTACGCTAAAAATCTCCAATGGAGGTGCTTATTTGCCGACCTGTGGATATTTCACATCTTCGAATATTTGGAAATATTTGTTTTGTTCACTCTTTAGGTGGAAAACTTGATCCTCGTGCTCGTAACTATGTTTTTATCTGTTACTCCTCCATCAAGAAGGGTTATAAATGTTTTGATCCATCTACTAAGAGGGTTTTTATCTCACGTGATATTGTCTTTGATGAGGATCCCACGGTTTTCTAGCAAGGATCAACTTTAGGGGGAGAAGACTAGTTCTAACGTTAACTATAATGGGTTTAATGTTGAAGTTTTTCCTTTTATGATTATGACTGATCACGTTAGTGATTCTGCTCTCGCTGCAGAGCAAGTGGATGAAATTGTTGAGATTGAAGAACCTACACCCGCTCCCGCTCCCATCATGCCTGCTCCTGTTCGTAAGATTACTCGAGTTTCACAACTGTCTACTAGACTTTGCGACTTCGTCGCTTATTATTTTGTTCAATTCGCTATGCAAAATTATATTTTCCACGGTAAAGTTTCTCTATGCTTTTTTGTCGGTTGTTGATGCTTAGAAAGTACTTGCAACCTTTCTTGAAGCTAGAAGTTCTCGTGTGTAACAAGATACTATGAAAGAAAAGCTAGAAGAACTCGATAAAAATTGCACTTGGAATATCACCACCTTAGCTGAAGGAAAGCGTTTCATTGGATACAAATGAGCATATAAAATTAAATACAAGAACGATGGTTTCATTGAGCGTCACAAGGCAAGAATTGTTGCCAAGGGTTACACTCAAACATATGGTGAAGATTACAAAGAAATGTTTGCTCTTATAGCAAAAATGAAAACGATAAGAGTACTGATATTTATAGCAGTAAATTGTGATCAGCCACTCTTTCAAATGGATGTTAAAAACGCATTCTTACAAGGTGAACTAGAAGAAGAAGTTTATATGAACATTCCTCTTGGACATCCTTCAGAAAATCAACCTAATGTAGTATGCAAGCTTAACAAAGCTATCTATAGTCTCAAACAGTCACCATGTGCTTGGTATGGGAAATTATGTTCTGCTCTTGAAAAGAGAATTCTTACAGGGAAACCAACCCATGCCTCCCAAATTATCCAAAAAAGAAAAAGGAAAAGGCATTGTCGAATCATCAGAACCAAAGCCTGAATCGCAACTCCAATCACCATCAATAACCCCACTCGAATTCCGTGAAATGCTCCAAAGCCAATCACCAGAACTAGCTACCGAAGTATTATCATTACTAAACCAAATTTCTCCAGAAGATTTTGTAAGAGTGTTCAAACCAATCCATGAACTCAAAAAAGAAACCCCATTTTTATCGAAAAAACCAAAAACCAGATTGCAAGCCTTATCATTACCAACACCCAAAACTCGGGCTGAAATAGCCGAAGATGGACCATCACAGTCCATTGAAGTAAGGGGAAATTCATCACAGCTAAAAAATATTTCTAGTGAAGTAATTATCCCTTCACAAACTGCTTCCACCTCCTAAGTCAAAATCCAATATCACAATTTATTATGAAAAATCAATACTAGACATTGATGTCAGCTGAAGAAGGATTTTATCATGAAGAACCAAAAAATTTTGGAAAAAATATTTTCCCAGAAGAAGACTTCACAAGCCACACGACCTGAGCAAACCCCATGCTTATTACGAGCAAATTTTACTAGAAACAAAGTCAGTTACTTTTAAACTTTTTACCAAACCTGATATCCTAGTGACATCACCCATTTAGCCACAATTCTGAGTCATATCCCCATTCCAATGAAAACCGACTCCTCATACTCCAATAACATTCCAAACCCCGTTTGACCACAAAAATACCATACCTTCCCACCTTCACATATTGGGATTACCAGTAGGCGAGGTGGAATGCTTTCTATCATCAAAATAAAGATAATAATCACTCTTGTTTTTTTTTACTTTAAAGCAGAAGTTGGACAATTACCCTACTGATTTGTTCATTGTGGCAAGATTTTGGCCCAATTATTGAAATATTACCTCCTTCAATAAAAAATAGCCTGAAACTCTTTCACGCCCATTTTGTCCCAACAAATCATGAACCAAAATTTTCATCCCTTATGCATTTCGTCATCTACTTCAGAACTTCTTAGGTTTCAGCTTGGGAATTTGATTATCACCAACCTAACTATCACCCTTATGTCCCACATCTTATCAGCCAATACAAAACCAAATGGTGGGACAATTTTAAATTCATCGATCAAGTTTCTAAACAGTCGATCTTAAACTAGCTCAATAAAAGGAACAGCACCACATCACCAACTGATAAAAAAAACTGCATTATTCCTTCAGCAAAAAACTCAGGCTACATCTCAACTTGCAGCATTATCATCACCACAACAATTTGTCTCGGCACTCCGACGAATTATTTCAGAAATGAAATCACAAAGTGGCTCTGCAGAAAGCCATCATAGACGAGACACCAATGAAGATGATTGTTATGGCATCAATATATTAGAAGATTATGAAGACCATGAGGAATAAAAATTATCACACTTCAGAACTATTTGGAGACATATTATCAGCATATTAGCAAGGGTCATTTCAATCACATGAAAGTAAAAAAAAAAAGACGTGATTATTAGGCAGAAAGAGAAGGTCTAAGCCTTTGATAACGGAGGGGGGTACATCCAAAGAAGGTAGGGCTTCACGTCCCCATATTCTCTCATTTTGCAATATTTCCTTTCAATCTTCTCACGTTTCTATCACTTGTAATCTTTTCATCACCTATTGTATTCTTTCCATCACCACAAGAGCCATATAATTTTGTAAGTTCCCTTATTATATTAAGATTACTAACTAAACGATAATTGGTTTAATCATTCTTCTTTTCTAATTTCATTTTGTTATTCGTGGGATCTTTCTTGAGCACAGATTGTCGCCCTTGGAAAGGGTCACGTTATAATTCTATTATGTTGCTCGTACCCACTGAGCATAGTTTACTACTCTTGTGGATGGTTTTAATTTAAGTAATTTATTTATTATTTTGCATCGCAATTTATTTACTTATCAATTTTATATACCACACTTGAAAGATGTTTACCCTGATTAAAAGAGGTTCACCCTTCTAGTGGACGGTGCCTCTTTTCTAAATTATTCTATTGATCATTTTATATATTATGTTTGTTATTTTTATTATTTTAAATGTACGAGATTTTATTTAATCATATATATATATATATATTATATGATGATTTTTTTAACTTTCCATATATAGAAATAGAAAGATATAGACTAGAAACAACATCTCTTATGTCAATGACACCAAAGGTATATGAAATGAATGGAATTGTGATAATCATATATATATGTATATGTATATATATATATATATATATATATATATATAATATTCCAAATCGCACAAGAAGTTTAGTGAAGTGCATCCAATAATGAATCCCTTTCCGTCCTTAACCGTAACTCAAATATACTCCTACTCTAAATAGGAAAGTTGGCCTTTTTCTTTTTCAATTTGAGACATTCCAAAATAAATTGAGTTTTCTTATAATTCATCTTGGATCAAATTTTATTCACGGGCTCAAACTTGAGACATATTTTAACACTTTCAAATAAGAGCATGAAGTGGTCAATTTAATTTCAAATAAAAGCTTGAAGTTTGGATATTTCCCAAAATAGGGCCGAGGTAGATCTTGTCTCAAAGAAGTGCCTAAAATGACTAAGCTAGTATCAAATAAAGGCATTCTCATTGGTCAATTGACTTGCACGTGCAACTCATGTGCTTATTTGGTGGCAAAACAACATCATTAGGGGTAATTTTCTACTTTTTTTTTCTTTGACCCAAATTAAAGAAACCCCAAATGGAAGTTGGGGTTCTTCGATGGTTCTTCTAAGGGCAAATTTCCTCCAAATATCACTGACGTGGTTTCTCAATTGCAATTGTGTCTGTCTTTCTTGGCTCACTAATGTTGAAGCTGGAATAAGCATGTGAGCCACACGTGCAAACTAACAAGGATGCTCATGCCTTTTATTAAAGATTAAGTTGATCATACTATGCCCATACTTGAAATAAGGTTAACTCTATGTCCGCCCTTTTCAGAAAACTGCTTCACTTCAGGCCCTGATTTGAGATAGGTTCGCTCCATGCCTTTTAGGGAAAAAAAAAGAATCTTACTTCATGCACTTATTTGAGAGTTATTACCACTTTAGGCCCTTACTTGAAACTAAATTAGCAACTCTTTGGGATTTACTATCATTGTTTTTATCTTTGCCTTCGAAAGTGAATATCATATTACCAGTAGAACTCTGGACAAATATGAGGCAGTGAATTATCATTTCTACCCAGGAAAGCTTATTGCGGAAGATGAATATGCCATAGGTTTTCTTCGTGTCAAATAGCAATATGTTTTGCCTCTGAGATTGGACAGGCCAAGCAAGTCACTCTTGCTTTGTGGACTCCACAACCAAAGGATAAGTCGTACGTCCTTTTCTATAAGCCAAGTGGGAAAGGAAATCCTATTGCCTGCATTTACAACCACTTAAAATGATATTAATCGTATAATTTATTTGACAACCACTTCATTTTCCTACCAAGCAATCTGATGATTGGTTGCAGATAAAGACCTCACGCCTATATCTCATTCATGCTAACTGCGGATTTCAAAGAAGAAAAGTGCTATCTTCTATTTCTTATTATTTATCATACTTACAGAAAACATAATATATAAATAGAACCTAGGACATCTAGAAAATAACAATAAAATAGGAGCAAAAATAAGAGCACATTCCTACTTCATAGTTCTATTCATCTACTTCCTAATTCTAAGGACTCACAAATAACAAGAAATAGAATAAATGAAAACACAATAATTTCCTTTCTCGAGATTTTCTCCTAATTCTTCGACACTCTCCCTTAAGTTGGTGCGTAAATATAACTCGAAGTTAGGTATGAACAATCCCTTCATAAGAATATCATATATCTATTGTGTTGTTGGCACAAATGGCATACAAATAGCTCTTGCACTAATCTTCTCCTTGATAAAGTGTTTGTCCATCCCAACATGCCTAAATCTATCATGTTGCATTGGATTATGTGTAATGTTGATTGCGGCATTGTTGTCAAAGTACAGGTTCATATGCATTTTCACTAGTACTCAAGGTTCTTCTAGTATTCTTACTAGCTGCAACATCTGATAAATCCCATGCGCCATTGCTCAATACTTCACCTTTGCACTACTTCGTGATACCACATTATGCTTCTTACTTCACCAAGTAACTAGGTTCCCCCGCACATATGTACAATATCTTGAAGTCACACTTCTGTCAGTAAATGATCTTACCTAGTCTGCATCCAGGTATACTTCAATCTCCTAATTAGTAGACTTTTCAAATATCATACCTTTTCCAAGTGTGCTCTTTAGGTGTCTTAGCATCCTATACACAGTCTCAAGATGTTTTTAATATGGAGAATGCATAAAATGGCTTACCATATTCACTTTTCGAATTTATGAGACTACAATTCCCTCATCATAAAAAATTGGCTTACCACATTCACTTTTCAAATTTATGAGACTACAATTCCCTTGTCACATAAATTGGCTTACCATATTCTCTTTTCGAATATTTGGCCAAGTATGTGATAAATAGATCAGTTTTCCTACTAGCTTGTGGTATCTTCATGGATCAACAGGAAACCATCTTCGTTATCTCCAAGTTTCTAATTGGGGTTCACAGAGTTTTTGCCAACCTATAACCACTTATTCTGATCTCCTATAGAAGATCTAGGAAATATTTCATTTGTGAGACTACAATTCCCTCGTCCACATTCACCATAGAATACAAGAATAATTTAAAAACATGGTCTGATCAGCTTGTCCTTGAACATACCCTTGTTTCTTCACAATATGAGTGAACTTCTCAAACCCTTGGTGACTGTTTAAGCCGATATGGTGACTTTTTCTATTTAAACCTTCTATCGAAGCTTAGGAGGAAATCCATGTATACTTCTCTCTAAAGCTTCATTTAGAAATGCATTCTTCACATCTAGTTGCCGCAAAGCCTATTTAACGTTGGTTGCAAGTTAAAGGAGCACTTATAGTGTTTAGTTTGGCAATTGGAGTGAATGTCTCAAAGTAATCGATCCCATGGGTGTGGTTGAATCCTTTTGCAACTAATTGAGCTTTATACCTTTCAAGATCCATAAGATCTATGCTTGGCTGTGAATACCTACTTGCATCCAACTGTGGTCATTCCTTTGGGTAGATCCATAACATCCCACATTTCAATTTTTTTTTGAAGCTTTAATCTCCACAAGAATTGTTTCCTTTTACTGGGGAACATATAGAGCATCATGTACAGTTTTTGGAATCTCCAAACAAGAAAAAGTGGAGGTGAGACTCCCTTACTCCCCCCCCCCCCAAAAGTGGAGGTGAGACACTAAAATTGGATGAGAGGTTTTTGTAAAACATGTAATTGTTGGGGCTAACAATCAACTTAGAAGAGGGGTTGAATAGCTTGAGTAGTGATGTTTTAAAAACTTTTGCAGAATAACAAACAATCACCAGTGACGATGGTTACATGTAAGGGTGATCAGTTCTAGAATGGGTGGTTCCCATCTTAAAATCAAAAACTTTCTGCTAGAGACCAGTTTCGTAAAATGCAAACTTTAAACCAACTACTCTTTCCATGGATCCCCACCTGAGAACTGAACCATCGGTTCAGTTACTAGTTATGGTCCTACAGAGCATCAACATTAATTAAAAAAGAAAACGGATCCAATAAGTTTGGTACTCGGTTGGATCCCAATGATAGTCCTACCAAGCACCAAAATCAATTAAAAAAGAAAAAGAAAATAATTCCTAGTGATTGAAGGAGGAGGGCTCAACTTAGGACTTCGGCAGTGCATTAATTGCTCGCGTTTGCGTTGAGTATTCTTATCACATGAAAAACTTAAGGATAATCTCTTTGCAAGCGGCAGTATTATTGTCAGGAATGAAGTTGAATATCGTGGGAAATGTAATAACAGCTAATCAACTAATTAATGTAGATTTTTAAATGTATCCATAATGTACAACACATATTAAACATAAAAATAAGTTGGGTTTAGGCTCTCTATTTTTTGGACGGATGAGTCTAGAATTTGGGATTTTGAGGGAAATGACTTTAATTAAAAGAATATACATTTGTATTATATAAAAGGAACGGTTCGATTGGGCCGGTTGGATGATTCCCACCTGAGACTGTAAACCGAACTAGTACTCGTTGATTTTAGAAAATTGAAATTGGAAACCGAACCAGTACTCGTCGATTTTAGAAAATTGAAATCGGAAACCGAACCAGTACTCGCCCGTTCCATCCAAAATCAATCGGTTGGTTATGGTTCAGTCCGATTTTAATGGATCATAATTTTTTTGCTTATCCCTAGTTACATACAGTGAACCATTGTGTGTGATGTTGTTAAGGAAAACAATCAGTAGCAGAGTAAAACACACAAAAATGTATAGTGGTTCGACTCCTAAGTAAGCCTATGTCCACTCTCAGACTACCAGCCTTAATAGCAGCTAGATTCCACTATTAATTAGCACTTGAGATTACAAATGGCGAGTGTCATTCCTATATCACACTAGATCACACTATCAGGAGACAAGCACTACTCTTACACTTATATGAATACTGAGGCTATCATAGTCATCACAGGAAAACATAGAGAATAAGCAGTGATGTTGGTTACACAAGAAGCTTGAAAGTATTTGTGAGATTCTAAGTAGGTTTACTCATTTGTTCACAGTTCTTTACTTGCTTGTTCACTCTTTAACTTAGCTCAGCATGCCCTTCGTATCACCTCCCATTACACTTTGCTCTTTGGCTTTGCTTCTCCTTATATAGACCTTCACATTAGACATTGGAGGTCTTCAAGGATGCATAGTTGGCCACCAAGGACGTATAGCTGGACAGCAGGCACACTAGACATCCTTTTCCGCATTGGAGACAACAATAGTATGGATATAGGCTAAAGACAAATAATACTGATCTTGATTAGAGATAACTCGAACATGTCAAGTCAAGAGGTCAGGTAGTACATCTTCAGTCTTTGTCAGAAGATCAAATAATACAGCTCCAATTCGCATGCAAGGAATGATACCGCCAAGTACACTATTCAATTAGGTTGTGTACAATGTCAACTTTGAATAGTCCTTATGTAGTATTTGTCTGTAGAATCTAGTGCGTCAAATGGCTCTTGTTTGAAGTATCAATAGTGATATTGGTTAGCAAATATCACACCATTGTTACAGTAACACTGTTACTCTAAACCAACAAGCATACACACTATCACCTATGTATACACACACTATCACCAGTGTTGCTTGCGAGTAACTTGGCTATAATTACCAGTGATGATATCGACCCAAAGAAATGTTAAGACAACAACAACGATTTTACCACCTTACATCAATACCAAAGACTTCCAAGAACACCATTTGCACTGGTCCTTCCAAGCTGCCATAATATACTCTCTTGGTACTTGTTCACTCATTTATCATAATGAGGTTTCTTGTCTTTACTGACATTGTAGGACGATTGATAATGGTAACTAAGTTGAGATGGTTTTGTAATCATCAAAATACCATATGAATATTTTCCAACAGTAATGAGACATAGGATGTTTGGAGCAAAGCATAACTCCTTTTTGTCTAGCAATAGGTGTTTCAAGTTCATTAGTATAGACTCTTTTTTTTTTTTACTAAGATCAAGTTGGACAAATTGAATTGGAACATTACCTGATGACTATATATATTTCTGGTCATGCCTAGTTGTAGACTCATGGCACCATAAGGGAGCATGAGACTCAGTTCTTTGAGTTTTGTTTATTCTTGTGTAAACTTGAGAATAGGAAGTAAGCTCTATAATCCTTGGTATCAGTTTCGCACATGTTATGCTCACAAGTAGGATGTAGGTGGACCCAATTTCATTATTTGAAAAACTATTTTAGCCATTTGCATCAAGCTCAAGCTTCCTTCTTGCACCCGTGGCGACCAACATTTTTTTTTTTGGGTCAAAGCATTTATATGCTTTTTGTTAGATACATGATTGATAAACACGTATTGCTTTGCTCTAGGATCATGTTTCTCTCGATTTTTGTCATGGATGTGAACAAAGGAGATACAACGGAATACTTCTAAGGGGAGAGGTTCCAAAAGTTTCGTATGACGCTTACTTTAAAGTCAAAAATTTTCACTTGCTCACTTAAGTCTCAAATCGGAGAAAAAAGATCACTCTAGCAGCAAATTCCAGCCATAAGTATTGCGTGACTTTTTTAATCAAATGTTAGTATCTATGTGTATCTTTTTATTTTAAAAAATAGCAAAAGTTGGGGACAAGAAACCAAATTACTTTTTGTTTCCTCCATGAAAATTACAACTTCGGCTCTGATGGAGCCATTCGTATTTCTACCTTTTCTCGATCCTATTTCACTACCATCTCGAACAGCAGATCCTCTCTCTCTCTATTGTTGCAGAGAAGAACGAGTCCAGCTTTTTGGCTGGACTCTCGCCGTTCTGATCATCCACCGATGATCGTCCTTCTCCTCTCACGTTCAAATCTTTTCGTTTTATCTTCGCTGATTGCCGCTGATTTTTGCGTCTTTCCCTGATTGGTTGGTCGGCTTCTAAAGTTTCGAGGCCTTCTCATTTCATGATAATCGCATCGGAGATTGGCTTTTGTACTTCGTCAATTGAGAATCAGAGGCTCCCGTTCGGCAAAGCCCAACAAGTATGAAGAGTCCAGTTCTCGTTCAAAACTTCTCCGCCGGTTCTCCCTTCGTTCGTGGATGATTTGTCAAAATTCTAATTTTATGGCAAACTTGTGGAACGGGGTCGTTTAGGGATATTTATGCTAACTCAAAGTGCCGACGAGCCATGTCGGCCGACAAAATTGGTAAATTATTGCCACGCCAAATTTCCGATCCAAATCAGAGTTAGCATTAAAATGATAGTTCTATTTTAAAGTGGCACTTAATGACCTGAAAAAAAAAAAGTTTGGTACCAAAGTGAGTATAGTGCAAAATTTTTGACACTTTTCTTATTCTTCTCCCTTTTTAAGGGCAAGGCTGAAGCAAGCTTAAGGGCTAGGTAGGACTCTGAAGGAATCTCAAGGGTGCTTGAAGCTTTACCACTCTAGAAGGCATAAGATATGTGGATGTAAGAAAAGCTTCCATAGGTATGTTGAAACTTTAGTTATGAGAAGCAAAGCTCTAGTTACTTCCAAAAGGGGTTTATACTTCCTCTTTGGCACCCCCATTTTGTTGTGGAGGGGTGTCAAGGTAAGAACTTTGATGCAAAATTTTCTTTTGAAGAAAAACTATCCCAAAATATTAATAAAATATTATTTTCCATTGTCACTCCTAAAAATCTGAATTTGCATTTGGAATTGTGTTTGTATCATGGTGTAAAATTTTTTAAAAAAGGTTTCTACATCAAATTACTCTTTTTAATGAGTATATCCAACTCACCCTTACATGATCATCAGTAAATGTAAAAAATCATTTTTTTTTGAGGGTGTAGGAATTTTAGATGAACCCCAAAGTCATTAAGAATTAAGAAGAATGGTTTCGACAGCTTGTAGGTTTGTTAGGCAAAATTGATTCGATGATGTTTGCCTAATTTACAAATTCACACTGAAATGAAGATGGCCTTTTGTTAGAGAACAATTTTGGAAAGAAGAACTTTAAATATTGAAAATTTGGATCACCTCATATATAATACCATAATATAGTACCACAATCCTTACAAATGGTAACGGATTCGAAACAACTACCATAAAGTTGTCCACTTGAGCTTGTTACATTTTCAAGAAAATAGAGT
This sequence comes from Psidium guajava, assembly GCA_016432845.1. Classification (NCBI taxonomy): domain Eukaryota; kingdom Viridiplantae; phylum Streptophyta; class Magnoliopsida; order Myrtales; family Myrtaceae; genus Psidium; species Psidium guajava. The sequence goes on from CM028229.1 coordinate 13,245,328, forward strand.
CCCTCGCCGCCCCCCCCCCCCCTCTCTAACATTGCTAGTGGTCCTCCCTAAGGTAAAGTTCCAAACTCCCAATGCGATGAGAAAAAATTAAGTTGACACTTAAAAATCAGCAAAAGTACACCTAAGTGAAATATTTGTCAACGGCGCTCATTTTGGTGCTAATATTTTTTTGGGTAACTTAATTGTCAATTTTTTTTAAAAAAATAGTAATTTTAATGCCAACTCCAATGAGTTTCGCCGGAAATCTAACATGGCATCTACTTGGCTTGCTAGAATATTCAAGTCAGCAATAAAAAAAGCCAAAAATTTAAAAAAAGCTAAAAAACTAAAAAATAAAAGTAAGAAAAGGAAAATGCTAGCTTGTAGCGGCAACCAAGCATTTCCTTTTTTTTTTAGTTATTTAGCTTTTTTTTTAATTTTGATTCACTTTTTAAAAACATCTTAGCTTATTTTGTAAAAATTCATTCCATGTGGCATCCACATGGATTGATTTTTTTTTTAAAATTGCCATGTGGATGCCATTGGACCAACTTAAAAAAAATCCACGCAATATTAAAAATTAATAAAATATCACGTGTACTGTTAGGTCAAAATTTCTTATTGTTGGCACAAAAGTGATAATTTTTTTTTCTCATATTAGGCACTTAAATGATCTAAAAAAAAATTGGCACCAAAGCAATCGCCGTATACAAATGTTGTCATTCCAGGTGTCTTTTTGCCATTAAAAATAGGAGGTTATTTTTACTAACAGACGACAAGTTACAGGATAGTCTTGGACATGAAAAACATTATGAAATGTGCGGGAAGAGCTTGATGGATGCTATCTTAGCTATAGCCGAAAGAGAACCATTTGCAATTCTCATTTTTCATTTCCCACGCGGACTATAAGGAGGAAAGAGCTTTGAAAATCCTGTCATATGATTGGTTGCTCTTGAATCAAGAATCCATGGAGTAATTTGGTGAGGATTATCTATGACGAAAGCAGTAAAAAGATAATTACTTTTCTGGGATAAAGAACAAGATGGATTTAAAGAAGATTGTGAAGGTTGAAGGAGTTTGTACACGTGCTAACTGTTCCTTTGTCAATGGAATCGAATCTGACCTGATATTTTTCTTCCTCTTTTGTTGCTTAGAACGTACAACCATCACTTCTGCTCCATCTCTTCCGACCTTCTTTCTTCCAATTCTGTGATTTCGCATGAATTTTCCAACATGTCTCTTTAGTATGCCTTGGTTTCCTATAAACTTCATACCATGGTTTCTTCCTCATGTCTTCTTGACCCTCGATATACAAGTGCATATTTTTGGAGATAGAACTGACACCTTTTTCTGAATCATGTAGCATGATTCACATCCGAGATTTCTCCCTTCTATTTAGGCATGCTAGAAACATTAATACTTTATCATTCTTTAGACCAACAAGCTTGTACTCAAATTAACGGTGAAGCACGACTAATCCTCGGGAGTGCTAGCGTAGCAAACCACCGTCACGACCCTCCACTTAAATCACCGATGTCCAGCGGGGGGTTTGAACCCAAGACCTAACGCTCGTGAATGCATAGTTTCAAACCCACCTACCAACTGGGCCACCGATGGGTAGGTGAGATTAGTTGGATTGTTCTGCCACGTGGATTTCAAAGAGGAAAATGGTTTCTTCTATTTCTTACTAGTTATCATACTTACAAAGAACATAACATCTAAATAGGATCTAGGATAGCAAATAGGATCTAGGATAGCAAGAAAATAGGAGCAGAATTGGGAACAGATTTCTTACTTCCTTATTCTAGTGATCTACTTCCCAATTCTGAGGATTAAAAAATAGAAAGAAATAAAATAAGTGGAAACAAAATAATTTCCTTTCCCAAGATTTCCACTTAATTCTTCTACACTAACTTAGGAAACTTACTCGGCATGAATCGACTTCCCTTTACACAGTGACCACTAATTCTGGCTGGATGGGGTGATTTCTAGTAGAACCGGTTTCGACCCACCAAAGTGAGCGCCGAAAATTCTCACAGCAGGCGGCGACAATTCCCTGGCCGACGCATGTCGGGCAACTACTGAAGCATAAGGTCCTCGATCCTAGGAGGCTGCTTCAAGAGATTTGAGGTTTTCATGGCTCCGGTAGCCCACGACGTTTTTTATCGTCAAATCGCACTGCTGTGCATCAATTTAAAACTTCAAGTGAACGACTCCACATAGTTCTACATCATCTTATAGTTTTGCCGTTCCGATCTTCAGACATCCATTTCTTTTTGGCAGTTACGCTTTGTTTCCATACTTAAGGTTACACAAGAATTACTATGATGCATATTCCTGGTGGAAGAACTATACATATGTTGTTTCAAAATATTTGGTGACAGAGTGAAGTTACAGAAGTTGGGGTGGTTATTCAGCACAGCCGCCTTCGACCGGCCAAGGCTTCGTAGAAATTATGTTTTCCTATTAAAGAAAACTTTCACCGAAGCACAAACATGTGGCGCTAAAAGCTTTCTCATGGGCAAGGTGCACATGAATCTATGTTTGCCAGTCAGTAATAGAACATCTAATAAAGTAAGCTCCTCGCCTTTATCTTAAAGCTTTTAAGTGAATGAATTGATCTTGCATTATCCTACATTCATCAACCCGGATTCTGTCTCTTTCAGATCTTCTCTTCCCTTCTCATCACCTATGCGAACTGCGATGTGTCTGTTCTATCGTATCTATGTTATCGATCAAAAGCTGTAGGTGGCGATAATAACTAAAGAGAAACATGCACTCGTGTCTACATCTTCTCATCATTTCTTTATCACTGTCATTCTCCGTAAATTATAAGCAAAGTGGCCAACAAAAATCGAGCCCAACGACATTACCACAAACTTTCAAACCATAAAATAAGACTTCTGACGTACCATGTCATTGGGACGGTAGCACAGTTTTCCAGTTGTACGCATGCTTGGCCCATTTTTCATTTTAAACAGCCTTCGGTGGGATAAATTTGCTGATTACTAGATCTTCTGCGCTTTCCAAACAACCGAACTTTCATCCTCTGATTTGACTTTGGGAGTTATGAAAACGACTCCGCATGCGCCCTTAACCGTAGGATTGAACTCCAACAGCATCCAATGCAAAAACAGCGACATTTTGCCACCTTGTGATCGAAAGTTTTCACAAGCTTCTCCACCTTGCACCAGAATTTACTAACTTGACATAAGCGTTCTTGAAATCGTTGAAGAACAAGTTCTGGTCATTTGCATATTGCTCGATCCATCTGTGTATATATAACAAATAAGATCACAATTAAGCAAATTAAAGGAACGCATCTCACATTGAACAGAACATTCTCATGCAAAACATCCGTAGTAAATCAGTTTATACTATTTGCTTCAGACTGGCTACTTATGTATATGGTGTCCAGACGTTTCCTTTCTACATTGACTTTCCGGAAAAGATATATACGCTACAATAAAGTAGCTCCTCCCATATTTATGGAATGTGGATTTAATTGGATCATAAAGACAAAAGCCAAGTTTTATCCAGAATCATGAGAAAAAGAAACTTGATAGAGCGAGGCAAAAATGGTGCATCCCTGAAAGTTGACAGGTGACAGTGACAGCGATATGTATTTCTCATCATAATAGGCTATAGCCAGAAACATACAGCTAAACTGTTCCCATCTCCCAAGTGAAAAGGGAATAGTAGGGATATCAAATCAGTAACCTTAAGCATTCATCATCCTCAACAAGTGCACGATCAGAAGGAAGTCCAATCATACTTGGCATACCATCTGCATTGAGAAAAAGAAATTAAGAAAGGGGTAATTAAGAGCAAAGCTTAAGTGAGAATGATCACTCATGAGAAAAACTCAGGTTGCCTTCACAACAGAAAGAGTGATAATAACCTTTTTGTAGTACACACTAAGTGAATTTGCACTGGCTTGGAGATAACTATTGAACAATACCACAATTATGACTCCAGAGTATCAGCATATAGGATCATTTCCTGGATTTAGAAAGCTGATGGCAGGACTGATTCATGCCAATTAATGCTTTATCTACAACAGACTAGAACCAGTAGGCCAATATAACATCATCTGGCAAAGAGTCTAACATAACAACATGAGAACCATCACTGTTTTTTTCTTTACCTGAAGACATCCAGGGTTTCTCTAGAAGAACCTTGTAGTAGGAATTGTCAAAAACAACCGGATTCCCAAAACCTTTACTGCCAAGGGTATGGGCTCCAGATAATGCAACAAGTTCCTGTGTCCTGAGAGGATGAGGACAAAATCGAAAATTTCCTTTTGTTGAGAGAAGAAACTAAAGAATAATAAAGAAACTGAAAAGGACAGAGTTCCATAGCAATTAATCAAACAGAGTCCATAGCAAAACAATCAAACATGTTCTTAGTCTCTTTTAAAAGCTTCAATTACCATGCATCTAAGTAATTCGTACAGGGGGCATGGAGGGGAAAAACAAAGAAGGAATGCTTCTTGCCACAGAAGGAGCAAAGTATTTTGCTTTTTGGGGGGTCCCGTGTGTGTGTGGTGGCAGAGGAGGGTGGGATGATTTTCTCTGAATCTATCGTTCCCAAATTGCAAAACATAATGTATCACGGTTGACTCAATGGCCAATTCTATGTTGACCAGTTAACTATCTATCCAACAGTTTAACCATCACTAGTAAGATGCTTCAAGGATTTAACCAACAGTTCGTACGGAACACTGACACGAATCTTCCTACCATATTTGATACTGGAGAAGGATTAGCTGCATAACAATATGCAATAGTCTATAAACAATACTTGATATATCTGCAAGCATGATTCAACATGTGCTGGGTACAGCAACTCACGATAAGCCCTTCCTCTTAAAACACTGCTTTAAACCAAAAGCATCAAGAGTTTCTTTGGGAAGTCTTCCGTCAGGATCAGGCTTCCTTCAATAAAGAAATGAAACCAACACAATATTAGCTTGCGACTATGCAAAAAGATGGAGAATGCAAAGAATTTTGCAATACCGACGATACTAAATGAGTGAAATGATATTTTGTCTGTAGTCAACTCATCTTCAGAACGGTAGTAATTGAATTGGAAATAGCTTCTTACATTGTGTCAAGTCTGCCCAGAACAACTGGAATAGTTGGACCCCCACAAACAGAAACTGCTTCAGCTCCGGCCACAGCTATCATGTCCGCCCAGGATACTGAGAGAGGAAAGTTCCATCTATATCACCACAATCATACTATCAGCATATAGAATATAACATTGAAAAAAATCACCTGTTCTCTTTGCATCCACCTCACCCTTTGCTTTCTCTAGGATCTAAACAACAACACATTTGACTGAGGAGTTAGCCTGAAGATGAACTGGAGCTGACTGTTCTAGATATAAAATACAGGAACTTTTAGCAGTCTATAAATCCATGAGGAAGTAAACCAGTTGAAATGAAATGTTTCATCTGCAAAATGAATGCTAAGCTTAAGGATGTAAGAATAAAAGAAAACATACCTTCACAGGCTTTTTTAGCCCAGCATTTTCAGGCCTTTCAAGTTCATAAACTATGGAACCATTCATACCACCTCAATATGTACAAAAAAACATATTAGAATTACAACACGAGGATTGAAATCCATACTCAGACAAAAGACATGACGTGCATAACCATTCCTTCGGAAATTTAGGTATTATGAATGATACTGCTCTCTATGATTGATCAGTCACTTATAAAGGTCCATTAGGGTCCGTAACTGCTTTTAACAGTCATATATAAGTACTTGCACTTGTTCATTTAGAAAACTACCATGACAAAAAAAGTGGTGCACATTTCCAGAGAATATCAAACTCTTTTGGCAAATGAGAGCTATATCCCCCTAATTCAGATAAAGTCAATAGAAACATCGTCTTAGCTTCAGCGATTTGCACATTCCCAGAGAATATCATACCATGACTAGTACGCTTGAACAATTGCAGTCAGAAATTTGGAGCATAGGAATTAGGTACTGATGTTGAGTACCATTATTTGTAGTTCTTTAACTTATTGTCCATGTATAATACCTGAGTTTTCACCTATTTCAAAGGTTCCAGCATCATGAAATACCAAACGAAGCACACCAGCAGCCTTCGCCTTGGAAATGACCTTTCTGACCTCTTCCTTTATCATTGTGTATTCGTCGATATCTAACCTTTGATATGAAAAACCACTAGTTAATGAATAATCCAAAATGGCCCAAGTCAACACAAATAGAGATGCAACCCCAGGGTCCTATACACAAAATAGGAAACTCATAGCCCTATCTAATTAGTAGTTTCCAAATTGCAATTCCGTACCATCATCTAAAATGGTTTTCCCCAGCTTATATGCAGTTTCCAATCCAGAACTCTAATTCGTGAAAGAAGAATATTTAGAGTTACAACTTACAGATACTAAAATGCATGAAGACAATGAATGAGCAACTGGGAAATCTATACCAGATGTTTTTACACCTCACATGCCAGCCTGAAATACAAAGTTACAAACTAAAATTCTCATTGTCTGAAGGACCATACTTGGACCTTCTACTTTAAACGGCAAGAAGTTCTTTAAAGGGAGCAAAAAGCGCCATTTCGGCAGGACTATTCTTTAGCAAGCGCACACAAACTGATCACCGGCAGAAGCAGCTACAAAACCAAAATCTGACCACTGACAAAACACAGAGCCTTCTTTCTTCCCCAGGCTAAACTCAAGCTCATAATCATCTCATCTCCCTCGACTTGCAGTTCCATTCGGTCCGACCAATAAAGACATAGACTTTCATCAACTAAAGCAAAGATTATCCGAGAAGTCGCAAATCGTGTCAAGCTTACTCGGCGGCGTCGGCGATGATTCCCTCCACGTAACCGCGCAACTGAAGGAGAAACGGCAGTGTGGCTACAGATATGAGCTTCCTCCTCGTCGAAACGCGGTTTCCAGCTGCAACTCAGAAAGGCCGCAATCAATCGGATTCACAGAACATCGATTAGGAAGCACAGACCACACACGGAAGCGCGCTTACCCGAAGAAGCAGCATCGTGGATGGAGCTTGGGGGAGATTCAAGAGCTCCGACCCGAGACCCGATGGGCGAGGGAGAAGACCGTTGGGATTTGGCGGGCAATTCGAATTTCGTTCTGAAAGAAGAGGGATGGGAGGAGGAGGAGGAGAAGGAGCAGGCGAGGGGGGAGAGGGTGGCCGACGACGACGGTGCAGCCATCATCGCCGGTGCCGGAGGCGGAAGCTGCACAGAGAGCGAGAGAATCTGGATTGGGGCGAGCGTGGAACTAGGCCGTTGGCTTAGCCATGGCAATGGACATGGAAGGTCTATCAATTCAGGGCGCTCTATCTTTAATTTTTTTTTCCGCCTTCTTTTTCCCTAAAACAAAATAAGAGAGAGATGGTGGGTTCCAAGTTTCATAGTAAGATATGGGATCTAGAACCAAAGTCGTGGGAATCAATCCTTTTTTCAAGTTCCAAAATATGCATGATAGGTTCTAGATTTCAAAAATTAAAAAATTTATGTCGACAAATAGATTCTAGGTATATGAAATGTGTAACTTACAACATGTAACGCGTCGCATTGTGATATCTCGTGGCATCCGATGATGAGCGTTTAATTTAAAATTATTAGTCTGAATTTTCATTTCCAGTGATATTTATGATTGAAACTGTTACTTTGTTAATGTTTCGTATTTATTTATATGTCTAAATATGAGTTGGAGTTAATAGATTATGATAGCAAATAATGATTCACTGGAATAGTTCAATTAAGAATACAAGTGGAACCTTGGGTTCCAAATTTCATGGTATACAAGGTAGATTGCAAGTTCTCAAAAATGATGAACCTATTTCGACAAGTAAGTTAAAAAAAAAAAATTAAACCCCACATATTGTTCCTCATACGGTATTCCTGGACAGTATGTCTTAATGAAATGTATGTGCACTTAATCATTCGGGGCTTTCTAATTTTCTTCATCAAATGTTCCCATTAACATGTGTAAACGCCGCATCCTACCAACGGTCCAACCTTATATAGAGCGATGATAAGTTTTTATGTAAACTCCTAAATTCAAATCCATGGTACACTAGAGCTTATCAAATCAATAGGTTTTAAGTTTTTTGAGTGAGTTCAATAGCATAAAAAGTAAGTTTCATGTTTCAAAAAATTTGACGCCGGTCCGTATAGGGCAGGTTCATGATAGAACGAATGTATTACCATCACGGAACCTGCACACCTCCAATTATATTAAGGGCCTACATGGTAATCATTTTGTTCTGAAAAACTGATTTTGATTAAAATGACTTTTTCTGATTCTGTTTCTGAATGAGTTTTAAAGAACCGGAAACGCGTTTGATAACCGCACAAAATTTTTGTTTTGAAAAATTGTTGCTCTTCCTAATTTTTTTTATTTAAGTCAAATAATTATGTAATTACTTTGTAAAATTTTATTCTAAATTGAAAACTAATTTCCAATGCTCACTAAAAAAAATTTAAAATACAATTATTTTTTTTAGCGTGTCATAATAAATGAAACATAAATTTTAATACATGACATTTGAAGTTCGATTAAAGCATGGGATACGTTCCCATATTAAGGACTCTTTTTTTTCTTTAAATGTTGCGTTGTCCAAATACATACAAACATAGCAGTCGAACAATCAAATTATCATTGAAAAAAAACCAAATTATCTTCCTTGATACGAAATACAAGTCATTCACTATCATTTTGCAACTTCTATCTAAATTTAAGTGGGTGTTTGACTCCAGCTCCACGTGCAAATGTTCACATTTTGTGACGCACTACGAGTATATATGTTATCATCCACACATTGAATGCCCTCATCTTCTGCGATATTTTTTTATAGAAGAGTGAATCTATGAAATCTAGGAAATTTAGGTTCAAAATTATGAAAATGAGGTTAAATTAGTCTCATCTAAGCTTCTTCTATTTTTAGGAATTTCCTAAAATTTTTGTGATTTTTTAAAAAAATTTTAATTTTTTTCGAAATTTTTTATTTTTATTTTTATTAGGTTGAGAGAAAAGTGACGGGAGAACTGAAAGGAAAAAGTGAGAGATGTGAGATTTCATTCTGTTTTGTGATTCTCAAAAGTGATTATAATTTCAGAACCAACTTTTTTTTTGTTTTGGATTTTACTCTGATTTTGATTGTCAAAAACTGATTCTTGGAACAGAATCAGAATCAGAATTATTTGCGTTACCAAACATGATTCTCATTCTTTATTATTCTAGGGAACATAATCAGAGAATCGGAATGGTTACCATGCAGATCCTAAGTAACTAAATAAGAAATAAACAACAAAAAAATCAAAAATTGGGAATTTTTTTTTTTTGACTAATTACATCGATAAGCCTGACATTTCTAGCTACCTACATTTCTAAAAAACTAGGTTGCTGCCGTCCCATGGCTTTGTTTGTTCTCTTGTTCTTAGTCTAGGTGGTCCCATCCCAATTGATTTTCTCTTTTGGTCCTTCTGCCAAAGCCAAATTCTTTTGAGATGACTAAAGCAAATTTGCTGATGTCAACTGGAGCGACTTTATAGTTTGGACGGCCATCTCAAAAAATTGAAAATCGGCTGTAAGATCTTTAGGCACCTTTCTCTCAAAACGGCTCAAGTCTACTTCATTTCAATAGCATTCACATCTGATCTTTCACCCTTTCTCCCTATACACATGCTGCAAAAAAGCACCAAAGCAGGAAGACCAAAAGGCTTCTTCGGGTATCAACTCTAGCATTACAAAAATTTGGAGGGATCAGAATAATAATAATATACACGGTATCATCTCATCTTTTGACAGAGTATACATGGAAAAGAAACCTAACAAGATAGGGAGGACAGCATCATCTGTAGCCGTTATCTGGGGCCGGAGAGCCGGACGGCGGAGAGGTGCGTGTCGCTGTTGCAGTCTGATGGACCGGAAGAAGTCCCCTCCCCGCTGATTGATTTGAACATGCTCGAGAAGAGGCGAGTACCCAGAGGAGATGACACCGGCGGCATGGGGACCGAGCAAAGGCCTTCGAGCATCTGAACGACCTTGGTCATCGGCGGCCTAATGTGCATGTCTTCCTGGATACACCACAGCGCCACTTTGATCGCGATGGGGACGCGATCATCTTGGCCCTCGTACTTGATGTTCGAATCGATGATGTCTCTCAGTTTCCCTTCTTCCATCATCTTGAATGCAAAGGACGGGAAGTGAGACTTTTCCGAGGATTCGGAAGGGTCGTAGTTCTTTCTCCCGCCAATGATCTCGAGCAAAAGCATTCCGTAGCTGTAGACATCGCTCTTTTCCGATATTGCGTAGTTCGTTATCCACTCCGGTGCGAGATAACCTCTCGTGCCTCTCATGGTGGTGAAGACATGGCTCTGCTCTCGGGTCATCAGTTTGGCCAATCCAAAATCCGAGACTTTGGCCCGGAAACTGTCATCGAGAAGCACGTTTTCGGGTTTTATATCGCAGTGAACAATCTTCACATCACAATCCTCGTGCAGGTAAGCCAATCCTTTCGCCGTGCCCAAAGCGATGTTAAACCTTGTTTCCCAATCGAGCAGGTTGTCCTTGTTTTGCTTGAAGATCCATTTGTCCAAAGACCCATTGGCCATGAACTCGTAAACCAGAAGCCTGTGCGACCCTTCGGCGCAGAAGCCTTTTAGCCTGACCAGGTGGTGATGGTGTATGCTTCCGATGATAGAGACTTCAGCTCTGAACTCTTTCTTTCCTTGGCCAATGCCTTCCAATTTCTTCACAGCCAATCTCGTTCCATCTGGGAGGACTCCTTGGTACACAGAGCCGAAACCGCCTTGCCCAAGCTTCCTCGTGAAGTTGTCCGTCGCCGTTTGAAGATCTCTGTAACTGAAACGGGTTGGCATCCCAGCTAAATTCTCCAGGAAGTTTTCCTCTTCGGAAGTCTCTTCGTGCGGTTCCGGAAACCTTCCCCTTGACGAATACCATCTGAACCCTCCGTAAATTAAACCAAAAATCAGTAGCACGGTCACAAGGGAAATGACAACAACAAGAATCACACGCTTTTTGCTGCTCCCGCTCCCTCCTGGAGTCGCAGCAGCCCCTCCTTTACTCGATACCTTAATCATGGCAGTGAATCCAGAACTGCTGTCAGAGGCTATGAAAGCTCCGACATCATTGAACAAGTAGCAGTTTCCGGTACTATTTTGGAAGAACATTGCAAGGCACGAGCAGTTGGCAAGGCAAGAGCTCTTGCAACCAGATAGATCAGCTTGCAGCGAGGGTGAAACGTAAGCGAGAGCGAAGTAGCTAATCGAGTCCCCCGCGCTAATGAGATTGAGATCTACAGGACTTGCCGAAGGATCGCAGGGCGAATTTATCCCCGAACCACAATTCGCATGAGTGCTAAGGGTTGAAAGACAGCGGCATATCTTATTGCTGGAGCAGATCAAATAAGGGTCACAAGGCTCTGGCGTGCCACACGGGTCGTCTGGTATTCGCGTCGGAGAGGGGTCGCCACTTTGCAAATTGGTGAAGGAGATGATGCCGTCGTTACCCAGCACTGTAATCCAAGTGGCATTCGGATCTGTATTCGTCGAGATCCGGAACTGCCACAACAAGGTTCTGCTTTGATCATAAAAGTTCCACGAATTTGCATCGAGCGATGCGGAAGCGACTTGGCCACCGTCCTCATTGACGATCTTCCGGGTATCGTCCCCCATGGACCAATACGGCTGGGGGCTTCCATACGCTGCAGAGAGAATCATATCCCCAGACTTGATCTCGAGAGTATAGCTCAAGTTCTTCGATTTCTGGCTCACCAGTTTCATCCCTTCGGCAAACTCCTGTTTCGACAGCAGCGTATCCGTCGGATGGCTGAAGCTCTGCCAAATCACTCCGCTGTTGTTCCCCAGCAAGACCAGATTGCCCGAATCCCGCAGCTCCATCACCGAAACTCCCTTCCCGCCTGAGTCCGTGGACCAAACAACGCTCCCACCCTTCTGCAAGAACGCGTTGCCAGTAGCATCGAACACGAATTTGTCCGACATCTTGACCGGTGAGTCCCTATTTGCGCTCCAGACCATTGCTTTGGTGCTAAGATGGATTATGGCCAGTGAAAACGCAGTGACGTCGGAGGTGGTAACGAAACCAAAAGCGAAACTCGAGTCATTCGATAGGAGAAACAGGCCCTCATGATCGATCCAGTTCATTTGAGAGCCTTGAAACACCGGAGAGATTCGACCGACGGTCTGAATGCTTGCCGTACAAATCCCGAACAGAAGAAACGCATTAAGCCACAACAGGCGCACGATATGCAAAGTTCCCATGTCTCTCCAACCAAATTCAAGAAGAAAGCTACAAGAATCTCGCTTTTCCAGGAGAACCAGGAAGAGAAAAAAGAAAAAGAGATCCACACAGCGAGCGACTGAAGTTCCGAATCGTTCCGGTACGAACTTATAAACGACTGCGAGCTCTAATTCGACCAAGAAAATCACATCTTTACAGAGGGGCAACACCAGAAAATCCAGAAATTCGAGCGCAGCAGAAAGATACAAGAATTGGTCTGACGAGAAGAAGACGATCCATTCACCTTTCAAGCCGAGCAGGACACCCAAAAAGCGACCCGGCAACAAGAGCGGTGTAAATCTTCAGTCTTTTCAGGCTCTCGCGCTACACGTGAGAGAGAGAAGAGCTCGCCCACTTGCTGCCTTCACATTGAATCTTGGAGAAGTGAGAAAAAAAAAACCCGTGGGCTTGGATTTGATTTCACATTACAGTTCCACAAATTCCTCGAGCCTTGTCGCCATGCGAAAAACGGCAAGTCGAAGAAAGAAGCGTCCGCCCTCAAGCCGCAGCAAACTGTCGCGCGAGATTCAGATGGGGGGGGGGGGGGACTCGATCGAGATAGAGAGTGTTGAGTGTGAAGCACGAAGAAGCGGCTGTTGTCACCTCATTCCAGTCGCTAAAAATCCCTGCACAGTTTGGATCTTCAGACCAAAGAAAGGGTCCCCCCTCTTTTCGTTTCCTTGCTCTGTTCTTGCTTTCTTCTCCGATACACGAGGTTGAAAGGTCGGAGTGATGTTTTCAAGAACCCGGCGGCTCGCCGAGCTTTTTCCGAAACATCGGCGTCAAGATGTTAAATTTTAAAGATTATTTCCCGTGCTTTCGTGGGGTTATTAAGGATGACAGCTGATTGTCTGTACGTGGACGACAGATCCCACGTCGTCCCCGTTCGTTGAAAAATTGAATTGAGTCGCAGCAACTTGGGGTGATTTTTCAATCGGTTTTTAATGCAAGTAGGTTGATGGCCGGACGTACGGGGGAGACCATCAGCTTTATGTTCATCCGGGCACGTTGCTTCGTTACAGCTAAAGGAAAATCAGTTGTCACTAAAAATTTTAAGTTGATGAGAAATGAGCACATATGTAAGAAGATATGTATATATATATATATATATATATATATGAAATACTCTCCACTGCAAATTTTCAGGGTAAATATGTTGAAAGTCCATTAATTATGAACCTAATTTTATTTGGTTAGACTTAATTTAATATTTTCAAGAACTCTTGGTTTCGACGCAATTGCTTATTTCACGCAACATAAGAGCAGTCGGTGCTCGCTCGATGATGATACATATTGACATCAACGCCGTGAGAGCGGGAGGGGACATTTTACTTAATCGACTCAACAGTGCATCCTAGCCGAGATTTGTCCCTTGCCATCAAAGGAGGGGGGGCCGATGGCGTCACGCGGTGTCCTCATCTCCCTCCCCAGCCTCTCTCTTATTTCAAGTTTATTTCGTGTGTATAGCACCGATTATTTGGTGTACATCGGTGCTAAAAGTACGTAAAAAAAATCGCTCTGAGTTAATTTGTCGCACGAAATCAACATAGTCAACGAAAAATTTTGATTGTGTTTATTTTTTCAAGTTTTAGCACTTAATCACACCCTCTTTACGGGGTTAGAATACTTTGTGCCTTGCTTCTTCTGTTCTCTATATATTTTTTCCTTTTTCGTAAACCATGTTTGGTTCATGAAACTATATATGAATAAAAGTACGAAAGCATTTATGATTTTATTGCTTTTAGCTGTACTTTAAAAGCAAGATGTGCTCTCCTTCAAAATGGAAGACTTGGCAACAATTGTTGATTTTTTGTTTTGTGGTTATAAAAAAAGCCAAAATTCGAAGGCTAAACGTGACTTCCGGTGCTGTTGTGCACGGCGCCGAACGAAAGAAATCGGCATCGTTTCCTCTTTCCGGTGACGAAACGACGTTGTTCGGGGCTTCTAATGACGGAAACGAAGTCCAGATGTCGCCGGAGCGGGGGGGGGGGGGGGGGGGGGGGGAATTCGTTCTTTTCGAGCGAATTGAACTCTTGAAATTCTTCGAAACGAGTTAGATCGTTGAAGGAGGGATGAGAGGCTGACGTATGCAACCGAGATGATAACTTGTTTTCGATTTTATGAATTGGGTTTTTATGAAAAGTTGACGGTGGAGAGAGACGGGAGGACGTGCCGGTCGGGGCTGAGGAACATTTAATGTGAACGTTGGACGGGAGTGAGGGGCCGGAATCGATGCTTCGGCAGCTGATGCCATTTCCACCCCCATTGACCGGGGCACTCCCATACGGGTGGGACCCCCATTAGAATTCTGGGCTAATTAGAAAAAATTTGAACGCCTCCGTTTATTTCTCGAAAAATACACAATTTAAAAATTAACTTTTTACTTACGTTGCTTAAAATAATTAATCAATTTATGCTTGTGTTTTTTCGTAAATTTTTTTTTTAAAAAAATATGTTCAGTTCAGACAAATATCGAATTAGTTTTCTAAATCGATTGAAGCAAAATCTAGCTCGCAGACGAGTTAGGACGCAAGTCGAGGCTCACATTGCAATTTCATAATCAGTTGGTCCATATGAACAATCAAAGGAATTTACGATATAAATATTTTTTTGTATATTCATTTTCGTAAGGAATATAAGCGATTATTTTTTTAAAAAAGTATTTTCTAAATCGTTCATTTTTCCGCAAAACAAATGAAGGCTCCAATATCTATTTTGTCTTTAATTTTTCTAAAATTTATATATAAAAAAACACTTTGATGTCCACTCTAGTTCAAACTCTACACACGCGTCCAAAAATCGCCATTGGTTTCTTCGGTATGATCACTTACTGAGGCGAGAGTATTGATGGAATTCGATTAGTGGAGGTGGATGCATATTTGCGAAAATAATAGCACTGACTCAAATACTATGTTAGAAAGTCTAACAAAAAAAGACTTAAATTGATAGGTAAAGAGAGACCACATAAAACTAAAGAGCCTTTAGGACCGTTGTCAAGTGATGTAGGACAATATTTTGACATTATGGCAAGCCCTGATATTGACAACTCCGAAAACACTGGTGGCGACTTTTAGATGCATGGCTAATAAATTTGGGCGGTAGTCAGGGAGTTAGCCCTGTGATTATTGCAAACCTTGCAATTTTATCAAGAACAGGGCTTCAACGTCACATTGATACATGCATACTTGTAAGGACAGTTCATGCCCGAAGAGAGGGACGTGAAGACTATTGTAAACCACAGCTTTCGAGATGACCGACCGTGAACGACTCCAATCGTGATCCTCTCGACCCTACAACCCCCACGACGAAGGTTTAGGATTCCATTGACATGCACCGTCGAGACATTCGTCAATACGACCCGCGGCGTTAAACCTTTCCAACGTGGGCCGTATGTACCGACAGACCAGGTCGGAATTTTGTTGCTGTTGGGACCGTAGGTCCGATGCACCTTCCATCTTCGCCTGCCTGGCTCTGGCTTTAATTATTATGGCAAGCTGCACAAGCATTAAGCGCCGCATCAGAGAGTCAATCTCCATTGAATGAATATAATTAACAGACTTGTCTTTCCTTGCAATCATGTGATGAGAAGGTCACTGGGGAGTGAGAAAACTTGCTCATGTATTCAACATGCTCGAATAGTTTAATATGGACTGTGGAGTGCACAACCATGCAACACCGAAGTTGGCCTCACCCAACCCCAACTTCTACAGAAAGATGCATCAACTCTTGACCATGTTAATACTTGATTTATTGATTTTTTTTTTAATGTGCTGGCCTGCCCTGTATTTTATTTCCTCATTGTCCAGGGCATTTCTCTCCTTTGTCTTGACGGGAATATTAGCGTTGGGACACCGAGTTAGCTAGTTCGAGAGGGTTCATACACACATGATCAATCTCAAGATGTTGGAAAGTTGGGTTGTGGTCCGGCCCGAAAATCATGTTACTCTCTTGGGAAGGATCGATCGTGGATCCGTTCGAGTCTCGGCCGAAGTAAATTCCCTTACGACCACCGCAAGGGCCTCCCTCTCTTTGTGATTTCCAATTACAGTGGAATGCAGAGACTGTTATATGAACGGGAAGGAATAGATCAATTGGGTGTTGTAAGAGGTTTGAAACCCGACATTGTAGCACGACGAAGATGTTATTTTCTCTTTTTGGCTTTCTGCATAAATTGACCTGTTACATTCCCGTATTCGTTTATTCATTCATGGAAAATGCGAGAAACCCTTTTTCGATCCATACCCAATGTTGGAAAAATTACCAAAAAAAGTCATAAACCTATTTCAATTGTGTCAATTCAATCATAATTTTTTTTTTTGCCAATAATGTCCGAAACCTTCTCACAGTTGTGTCAATTCTGTCTATTTGGGCTGGTTGACGTTTGCATTGAAAATGAAGTCGAGATATCTTTGGAGCCAGGGAATTCGTTCTTTTCGAGCGAATGAACTCTAAAATTTTTCAAAACGAGTAGACTGTTGAAGGGAGGGATGAGAGGCTGATGTGTGCAACTGAGATAATCACTTGTTGCTTTCACGGTGGGTTGAATTGAGTTTAGAAGATTACGAGAAGAGAAAGAGAGCTTGTGTTTGGATTTTATGAAAACTGACGGTAGAGAGACGGGAGGACGGGGCCATGTGGCCGTGAGGAACACACAATGTGAACGTCGGACGGGAGTTAGGGGCGGCGTCGAAGCTTCGGCAGCTGATTCCAGTCCAACCTATTGACCAGGGCACTCCCATATGGGTGGGACCCACCTTAAAATTCTTGGCTAATTAAGAAAAAAGGAATAAATTTATTTTTTGAAAAATAAATGATTTCAAAAATATTTTTTTAACTTATGTCCCTTGAAATAATTAGTCAATTTATGTCTTATTTTTTTCGTGAATGATGAAAATATTTTTTGTATATTTATTTTCATGAGAAATACAAGCGATTATTTTTTGAAAAAAATACTTTTTAAAATATTCATTTTCCACAAAACAATAATGGAGCCTCCAATATCTATCTAGCCTTTAACTTTTTTATTTATTTATTTAAAAAAACACTTCCATTTGCATTCTAGTTCAAACACTACATGCGCCTTCGCCATTGGTTTCTTCGGTATTATCACATACTAAGGTGAGTGTATTGATGAAATTTGATTAATGGAGGTGAATGCACATTTGTGAAAAGGAATAGATCAATCAGGTGTTGTAAGAGGTTTGAAACCTGACATTGTAGCACAATTAAGATGTTATTTTCTCTTTTTTTTTTTGTTTTTTTGCATAAATTGACCTGTTACATTCCCATATTCATTCAAGTAAATTGCGAGAAACCCTTTTTGGATCCGTATCGAAATTATAAATCTATTTTAATTATATCAATTTACCCATAAACTTTTTTTTGCCAATTCAGTCCTAAATCTTTTTGTAATTACTCCAATTCTATCCATTTGGCTAGCCGACGTTGAATTGGACATTTTCCATAGTATTTTAATGCTATTTTGATTTTTTATGATTTATTTCTTTTATTTCAATAATTCCCCCCCCCCCCCCCCAATCCTTGGGCCATCGTGGGCACTGCAACCTCTGCCTAGACGAGGTCTGGGCAAGGGCCATGACACCCTCTCCTAGCTAGATCTGGCAAGGGCATCTTGGCCCTAAAGGTTTCCCTAAGGGTTTGGGAAAAAAAAAGCTAAAAAAAATTAAAATTTTTATTAAAATATTATTAAAATTTTCAAGTCAACACCATTAGTGCCATGCTAATGCCGGCCGGCCAAACGGATTGATTTGGTATAAATGCAAAAGATTTATGACTAAATTGGATTAAAAAAAGGGGTTTGGAATTGAATTTGCATAATTGCAATAGATTTAGGACTGAATTTAAAAAAATATTTAGAATTGAATTGGTACAATTGCAATAGGTTTATAGTTTTTTTTGATAATTTCTCATCTAACATTTCACTTCACGAGACACGTAATTTTTTAACATTGCATTCGAGCATAGGCCAATGACTCAAATTCGGTATTCCTTTATTAATCTCATGTCATTTATCACTCTTATCTAACTATTTGAATTATTTATGTCAACCCCTTGACGTTCATATGTAAGTTGCAACTATACCAAATAGAATTGTTAAATATCTTTCAGTGATTAAATTTTTCGAAAATTGTTACTGAACTTCTGAAAATAGGATGAATGGCGATTCATAATATTTTGTTTTCCCGCTAAATAAACCAATAGCCGTAAAGAATTTGCTCCCTCAGCCTAACCATGGGATTCACACATACAATTTCTTTCCCTCAATGTAGAGCTGGAAATACGATTTTTTTCTCAAGCTACTCATGTGGATGTTTGACAAAAAAAAAATTTCATGTAGATGAACGAAACTTTCCTCCATTTCTCATGGGTCACGCGTACCCACCAAAAACCTTAAATTATGTTCATGATGACACATTTATCCTAAAATTTTTTCTTGTGACACCAAAAATCTTAAACTTGTTGGCATGTGACACATTTACCCTAAATTTTAAGGTGAATGTGTCACAAGGATATAAGTTTGAGATTTTTATTATCATAAAAAAAGTTTGGGGTAAATGTGTCATACTGACACAAGTTTGGGGTAAATGTGTCACATGGATAAAAGTTTTGGGTTTTTTGTGTCACCGAAAAAAAGTTCAGGATAAAAATGTCACAATGGCTACGATTTAGAGTTTTTAGTGGCCTTTTCCCTATTCTGAATGGTAAAATGCTGTGATTTAAATTGGCCCAAATTGATGTGTCGGCGATTTCCTTGGCTGGAAATATTACATTGGCAAATCGTCAAGAGGTTGAGGATCAAATTGGCCAAATTAAAAAAAGTTCAAGATTGAATTGATCGTCGTACAATAAGTTTATGATTGACTTGGACAACTAATTTTTTTTTAACTGCCGGATGCATCTATCTCCAAGATGCTCGAATATAAAATTTTCGCGAAACTTAGAATATGATGACGTGTGAGTTAATGATTCAATCACATCGGGTAGAATCCAATCAACAAGTGAAGACAAAAGTGAAGATATCCTCCATACCATATTGTAATAATGCAAGTTCATTCGTTGAACGTGAAATGTGCGTATCTCGCTATGCTATATAATAACAATAATAATCATAGTAATAATTGAAATTGATGGTGGTCTAGCTGTTATGTTGGGGAGGAAGATACGAAGGGAGACGTGGTCCAGGCTGGACCAGATCCACGAACTGCGGTCGGTCTTCCCGTGACACCGAGGAACCCTCGATCCCGTCCCATGTACGGACGTGCGCATATTCACTGGCTTCGGTGCCTGGCTGAATTCTTCTGTGGCTTTCACTGGATTTCGAAGCACGAACCGACTCAACATGCTCCGATGATCTTGTGGCTTCTTCTCAATCCCAAAGTCTTATCGACGCGTGGGAATTGTCTCAAGAATTCCATATCTATTTTAATTGCACCAATTATGTCTTAAACCTTTTAATAATTTATCAATTTTGTCATTCTTACTAATTTTGACCGAAAATTGCTAATGTAGATGCTAACTGTCATACGTGGCACGGTCGATACTGACATGAATTTTTTTTAAAAAATTTTGTTATTTTGTTTATTTTTTCACATTGGCGTTGACTGTGCGATGTAGGACGATCAACATTCATACCAGCAATTTTTGAATTATCAAGTTATCAAAAGGCTTTAGGATTCAATTGGCATAATTAAAAATTTTAAAATTGAATAGACTAAAATGTAATAGATTTAAGATTTTTTGGACAATTTACTCAGCCATGAGTTCATGAAGTCCGGTCAAAAAATGTGTCATGGGTTGATGTGGTTTCTAGGCCGAGTTTATCGGAGATCCACCAATGAGGTTTGTTGGATTGGCATTTGTGAATCGCGGGTGCTTTGGAAAATGATTCCTTCACCTCGATTTTCCAATCTAAATCGAAGGTTGATGTAGAATGAAGAACAAAGGGGAAGAGACCGATATCTAACTTCCTACTCATGCTGCTCTGCCAATTGTTGAATCCTCAAAAGGGCGACGATTCTCTTGAGTAGTAGGAGTCATATTATGCAGGCAGTCTTAAACAGGGGGGTCAAGTCGAATTCCGATCGGATCAAATATGATTTAACTCATATTGACTTATTTAACCAATTTTGATTCATTTTCATATAATACAAATTTTTTGATCTATACCCGACCCTTATTATATAATATTTATATATTTAATCAAATCATGAAATTTTTTCAAAATTTCATAAAATTTAATAAATGGTAAAAATTATTTTGCCAATGGCCGCTACTCGCAGCCTGCCATTTGCCCACTACCACCACCGTGGCCTGCCCATTGGCCGCCACCCGTTATTGGTCTCTCATCGACTCCACGGCTCGCCCACCCATCGCCACCATTGGCCACCACGGCTGGGATCTCACCAACAACCGTAATTGCAGACGATGGACTCCACATTGCCAAGTAGCTATAGAGTAAGAACTCAACTAAAGCGAAAACCAGAAACTCGAAGATAGAGAGTTTGGTAGAGAGAGAAAGTGAAGAGAGGGAGAAGGTGACATGGAGCTAACTGAACTGGAGAGAGAGAGAGAGAGAGAGAGAGAGAGAGAGAGAGAGAGAGAGAGTAGTGGCAGGTGGTGATGGTTTATAGATGCGGTGGTGGCAGCGAATAGGCTGCAGAGGCGGTAGGCGCGCAGTGGCGGGTGGTGACGGTTTATAAGTGAATAAAAGCAAAGTCGCAGAACTATTGGTTATGGGGTTGAAAATGGGTTAAATATAGATTGGGTTAAAATCGATATTTGAATGGATTTGATAAGTCTAACCCATTTTTTAAATCTGTCGAACTCATGTATGACCAAAATAAATAAAAGTGGGTTAAAAAGTAGATCAAATAACCATAGTGACAACTTTACAAATCGGTGATAAGTAAGCATTTCACTTCGCATACAATTTATGGTTTATGCACCTAAAATGTAGAAATGTCCCTAGTTGCGAAACATTTTGAAACCAGTAACAACTCTCAAGAAACCCTAAGGAATTGCTCAAGTGAATGACGTGCTCGTTTTTCTCACTTGAGGCCTGGACTCGAGTTCTCGATCCGGGCATTGATTTGGGGCCACTCCAAAAAACGTGGACCGGCATACCATTGATGATTTTTTTTTTGGTCGAAATTGATGATTATTTGATGGGTGTGGATTGGGAGGCTGGTACATCTAGTAGATATTCGCCGAATGCTCAAATATTTTGGACATCCCGTTAATTTATCTAAAAAAAAAAAGAACAACGATCAACTTTCAAGAGGAGGTGTGGTGGGACTGTGAGTGGGGGAATTTGTTGTTGTCCAAAAACAGTATAATGCAAAATGACGCGCACTACTGTATATTATATAAAAAAAAATTGGAAGGGAAAGTTTTTTTCGAAACAAAATAGAGTACTTATTACTCTAATCACATCTCTTGTGGAGTGAGGGGGGAGCGGGATGAACTCGGCGGTGATGGTTAGATCTAAATCTGTCAAAATGAGTCTTACGTGGGTTTAAACATAATATGAATGTGAAATGCATGAATTTAAACATAGTACGAGTGTTAAATACATCATAACTAAATTTACAACTTACTTAAATCAAGCACATCTATGACTCTTTCTTCATTTTCTTTCGTCCTTACTAGATCTCGCGCTCGCTCACTTCGCATTCTCATCTTAGTCTAGGTATGGATTTTTCTAAATTTGATTAAATATAGAAGTATTTTAAAAATACGAGTCGCGTTGGTATGTGTTGGATATGAGCCGGATTGGGTATAAGCCATTAGATTCACATTGTAGTAAATAGGTTATAAATGGATTAAATGGATCTATTTAGGTATGTCCATTTATGACTTGATCCAAGCCGGGCTCATCCCACTCGTTTGACACGTCTATAGATTTAGAGACAATGAAGGCGGATTTATGATAGCAGTAGACTCAGCAACAGCGGATTTCTGATAGCAGTAGACTCAGCAACTAGGGATGAGAGATAGTGATTCTTGATGCTGTTGATTCCTACATTAAGATACACATAAATTTAGTGGAAGAGGCAACTGTTGTTGGGAAGGACTAGTTAGCACTTTCCTTCTTTTGCCTATTGCATTGGAAAGAGATGCTCTAATGTGTCCATTGAGCTTGCGTTACTAGTCTCAAGTCTATGCACCCTTGCTAGTTTTGTTTCATCAAAATAGCTCTTAATCTCATGCGGTCGGTTTCGCGATTAAGGAGTGAAAATGGATGCATGGTAACATTTTCACCCAGAACAACTTCATTCCATGACTGGGCCACCTACTCCGGTTCCAGCTTATGCCTTACCTAATCCGTGAAATTAGTAGAGACCGAGGGTTTATCATGGGCCCAAGATTTACCTATCTAGCTTTCTCCTGATAAGAAAAGATGTACACTATTCTCTCTCCTTAGAAATAGCGGATAAGGTGGCATTTTCACAAGTCAACTAGTTGCATGTGATGAAAGTGACCCAAGTGGCAACTGAGGAGACGTGGTCAACGATGTGGGTGGCGTCCTTAATAAAAGATATGTTTGGTTGTGCCAGCATTGCCAGAAGCATTGTCAAAAGAAACAATGAAAAGGAAGAGCAAAAGGTTAAAAAAAAGAAAGGCAGTCTCAATCAAGTAAGACAAATGAATTTGTGACGTCCCATTAAATCAAATTTTGCGGGATTATTTATGTTATTTTACTTTGATTTAAAGAGCTGTCCGAGATTTATCATGTGCCATGAGATCATTTTGGTTGCGAAGGCTTTTTTGAGGTGGGGAGGTTTAGAAAATACTCACCACCTTTTGCATAAAATATGAATGTTGGGCAATCTCAGTGGCGTGTTAGGTTCCCTTCTGTCGGATTTGCAATAGAGTAATCGCACTGTTGGATGGTAATGCTATTATGCTTTAGTCTACGTGTAATGTTTACTTCACACTTCATTTGTTTTTGTGAAAAATAACTTTTTCGAAAAATATTTTTCATATTTTTTTATGTTTATTTCACAAAAAAATAAGTTAGTCTCAGAAAATATTTTTCAACAGTGAAAACCCCCCCCCCCCCCCAAAATTAGGGAAAATGTTTTCCTCTTTCTCTCCTCCTCTCTTTCACACTTCCTTTCTTTTTAATTACCTTTTTACTTTCTTTTCATTTCATTTAATTTTTTAAATTTGAAAATTTTATTTTAAAATTTTTTCTCTTATTCTTTTTTTTTTAATTTTTAAATTGTTCTTTTATCTTTTTTTTTCCCTTTCTCCTTCCTCCTCCTTCCTACTTCCATTTTCCATGTTAATAGAGGCATGTTTTGATCGATTTACGGCATTTCATTGACGCAATTGGCTCAAATTGAATGCTTGCTTCTGTGATTATGTACTGAACAACACCTCTATCCAATCCATGGATAGTAGGTTTCAACCACGTTTGCCCACACTTATACATCTCAGGCCGGCCTTCTTTAGTGCAAATTTTGAGTTGTATGGCAAGATTATTTTAGCTTGAAGATCATCCTAGATTTTAATGTTTGAATAACATAAAAGTTGGGTTTTAGCATGTTTGTTGCAGTTTTTGAATTTGGTTGTTGGTAGCCTTGATTCATGGTAGGTGCCGGGAAAGGAGACCGAAGACAGAAGAAGACGAAGGATTCCTATGGCTATTGAAGAAGACTATTCATGAATAGTAAAAAGATAAAAAAAAAATTATTTACCATAAATGAATGCTGGATATTGTTGACTTTCTTCAACCAGGTGAAGCTCCTTTCTGCTCCGTCTTATCTTTTCCTTTAACTTTATTTATGCATTTTAGATTTTTCAACTGTCCCAATCTCTATAAAGTTGCTCCGATCAGTTTGTATAAAACAAATGAAGCCATAGAACTCCAAATGAGCTTTGAGCATTTTGCATTCCAATAAAAGATTTTCTCCCTTCAATCTGTATTTGTGTCCTTGTTCTAAATTTCCAAAGTCACCATTATTATTTTTGGTTCCAACATTTGGTATCAGATCTAAAAAAGGCATCCACTAATTTCGTTCAATTGCATCTTCGAAAGTTGAATGGAAAGAATTTCAACAACTGATTTGTCCAGATGAAAGTTCTTTTCAAATCGCAAGATTTATGAGATCTGGTTGAAAATGGCTACAAGTGGCCAATGCTGAAGCATTCGAGACTTTAAGAAAGGAGGAGAAAAAATCTTTGGTGGAGTCCCGGAAGAAGGATAAAAAAGCATTTGTATGTGATCTTCAAGCTGTGGAGGAAATGATATTTGAAAAAGTATGAGTGCGGAGACCACAAAAGTAGCGTTGAATATTTTACAAAAATTCTACAAAGGCAACAATCATATCAGGTGGGTATAGTTGCAAACACTTTGAGGTGATTTCAAGTCTTTACGCGTGAATGACTCTAAATCAATCTTGACATATTTTGATCGTGTGCAAACCATCATTAACCAATTGGGGGTTAATGGTGAAGAACTCCACGATACATGTATTGTAGAAAAAATCTTAAGGTCTTTGATCAAAAGATTTAAACAATGTCGTTGTTGTGATCAAAAAAGGGCATGATGTGTAAATCCAAACATTGGAGCAGTTGGTGGGTTCATTATGCTCGCATGAGCAAATAATTAATCAAAATTATGTTGATTCAATTCCCGAGCAAGCATTGCAAAGTCGGGTCACTCCATCAAGTCAAGGAGGCTATCAATGCAGTCAAGGTCGGGGAGGAGCCCAAGGTAGAGGTGCAAATTCAAATTTCACCAAAAGATTTTAAACACGCGACATATCAAAAGTCAAGTGTTTTAAGTGCAATAAATTTGAACATTACAAATTTGAATGCTAGGCAAAGGCGACGTACGAGTAGGCGGAGCACGCACATGCCACGGTTGCTGAAGAATACATGGCGCTAGTATGTAAGAAGGATGACTTGAGCGCCATTGACACCAATATATGGTACCTGGATACTGGTTGTAGCAATCACAAGACTAGTCGGAAGGAATTATTCTCCTAATTGGATGAAGTTAACTTCAGGAATAGATCAAAGATTCCTGTGATGGGCAAAGATAACATTAATATCAAGTCAAAAGATGGCACTAATGTTACTATTGCAGATGTTTATTTTGTGCCGGGACTTTTCTAGAATTTGCTTAGCATTTGACAACTTTCCAAAAAAGATCACAAAGTTAATATTGAAAGTGGAGTTTGCACCGTCATAGGTGTAAACGATAGGTTGATCATGGTGGTGCATATGATAAAGAATCGGATGTTCCCTCTATCTCTTTAGATGAAGACTCTGTTAAGTTTTCAAGCGATGGCAAAAGATAGCAAGTGACTATGGCATCTTTGGTTTGGTCATTTAAATTTTCATGGACACTAAAATTACTGGTCCATAAAAAGATGATGACTGGCATGCCTTTGATCGAAAGTTCGGACTACTCATCTGAAGGATGTCTTGTTGAAAAACAACATCGAGAATCCTTTTTAGTTGGAATAGCTAGAAGAACTAAGCAGCCTTTAGAGTTGGTACATATCGACATATGTGGCCTTATTGAGGTTGAATCATTCGAACAAAAAAGGTACATGTTAATTCTTGTGGATGATTTTACTAGAAAAACTTGGATATATTTCTTAAGAGAAAATCTGAAACTTTTGGCAAGTTAAAAAATTTTAAAGTCTATGTTGAAAAATATAGTAGCTTTAATCTGAAGACGTTGAGATTGAATAGAGGGGGAGAATTTACCTTAAATAAATTTGAGAAGTACTATAAAATTCATGGAGTGAAACGTCATTTGATTACTAGCTATACTTCTTAGCAGAATGGTATAACAGAAAGAAAAAATAGGACAATTTTGACATGGCAAGAAGTATACTAAAAGCTAAAAATTTGCCAAATAATTTTTGGGCAAAAGTTGTTGCTTGTGCTGTATTTGTACTAAATAGGTATCCAATAAGGAATTTTCTTGGAGGAACCTCAAAAGAGGATTGGAGCAGCAACAAGCCAAATGTTTTGTTCTTACGAGTATTTGGATGCGTGGCATATCTCTATATACCGGACAAATGGAGAAAAAAGTTGCATAATAAAAGAGAGAAGTGCATCTTTATTGACTACAATAACACAACTAAATGTTATAAGTTGTATAACCCAGTTACTGAAAAGGTAATCATCAATAGGGATGTGTGATGGCCTGAATTTTCATAAGTCGATTAGTTAATGTCAGGCTTGAATAATTGAGAATGTCATTGGAGCCAAACGGGTTATAATACAAAGGAATTGTTCAAGCTAGGGACATGTTCGGTACATGATAATTTTATTAGACCATTAGTGGAATGTTATTGGGATACTAGTATACTAGATTGGTCCCGATGTGAATTTGAATTGCGGTTCGACCACAAGCCTTAGGTGGCCCTTAGACCCCCTCCACTAACTCTCTCTCTCTCTCTCTCTCTCTCTCTCTCTCTCTCTCTCTCTCTCTCTCTCTCTCTCTCTCTCTCTCTCTCACTTCATCCCATGGACACCCCTTCCCTGAACTCCCTCCTTCCCTCGTGCAATCTGCTACTCCCTTTCCCTCATTTTTCTTTCTCGCTCGGTACTCTTTCTCGCCCGAGCTCATCTTCGTTGAGTGAAAATCGGCGACGCCACCATTTAACGCCAGCGACAATGACCTCTCACCTTTTGCTTCATCACCATTGCTCCATTGCTGCCATTGCTGTCCGTCGAACCATCACCCTTGAACCCCTTAGACACTAAGAAGGGGAGAGAAGGTTCGTGGTTTGCCTGACTTCCATTGAGCTTTGATTTCCTTCCAAATTGGATCCTAAGGCAAGTGGAGCCCTAACTTTACTCCTAGATTGTTCAATTAATGTTTCCCTTGAAAGTGGGTGTGTCGAATGATATGTGAGCTTGCATGGTAAGGAAAACTTTGTTACATGTTTGATTAGTTGCCTGTGGTAGAGCCCCTAACTCTTGGGTAGCTTGAATGCATGAGTAGATCACTTAGTTTGTCGTCAAACTGAAGTGAACTGAAGTTGCGCTGGTGAAGGGTAGTTTGGCTAAGAGCCTAAAACAGGTGACGCTCGAGGATAAATGATTAACGTGTTAGCTTTCTTAGTTTTGTCGTTGTTGGGTAGTTGTGTATGGACAGATTTTTGGGGTTTGATGGTCTTGTACGATGCTAGGTAATCGTAAGTTGGAATTTGAACCTAGGAGGGTGGGTGTTCGGCTTGGAGTTTGAGAATTGGTGTCAGATGTTCTAGCTTTGTAAGGCAATGTTAGTTTGTGGACTAGTGCAATTGAAGTATTAGATGATGTGGCTCTCTACTTGGTTGATCAGTTGGGGTTTTTTATTATGTTTGTATGAATGCTCCAACCTTAATGCTTACAAGTGATTGAAGGTAGCAAAACGAAATTGTCTGGTTGTCGTTGTATGTATTAATTATCTTGCCTGTTCAAATGATGGATTAGATGGTCTAGTCGTTTGTTTAGGTGTACTTACTTGCTGAGTTATACGCTCACCCTTGTGGATGTCATCATTTTTAGTTGACGTTAATGCTTATTTCACTTGTGACCCCTTCACTCGATATGGTACTCCATTGAGTTACTTGGTCTTTTGGGAGGAGCATGAATCTCCTTATTTCCCTTCCATACGCTTCCTCAAACGTTTGATGGTGATGCTGGTTGATATAGGTATGTATGACGAGATGGTACCACTCCGCTTCGTATCTATCTAGGCTTTTGACATGAGGATGACATGGTGCTACTTTTTGGACATGGCCATGGTTTAGCATTAGGGTGTTGATGGAGTATACCATATGTGGGTGGTGGGATGGGGAGCTAACATTTTTTTTTATTTTCTCCTAGCAGTTTGTTTTCTTTTGATGTAATTAGGATGTACTTAAAGTCGTATAAATATGTATATATATATGTGTGTGTGTGTATAAATGAAGTGTTTTCTACCCTATTTTGTGCTATTACTAAGCCGTGGTGAACCTAAAGAGGCCGCATCCTTTAGGTGTGCCTACCTTATTCCTTGCTTGCACTTGTAAGATAGGCCTCGTCGCTTGATGCTAGCTTTTGCATGCGCTGTTATGTAACTAATATTAGATTAAAGAAGGTTCATTACAGGATGTCCAGTTTTAAGCTTGGGACTGGAACCAAAAGGATGACTAGAAAAATATCACCATCGAAGAACCTCCATTATCTTCAATTGGTGCTATGTCTTCATCAACAGTAGCTTAATAACCATTGGAGAGAGAAACAGAAGAACCTCCGTTATCTTTGCCTGGTGGTGCATCTTCATCAACAACAGTTTGAGAACCACTACTATGTTGTTCAAAACGACTGAGGGAGACTCCAACAAAATTCAGGGATTATGCTGTCACAAGAGATGGTGACAGTGATAGTGACACTGCAAATCCCTCTAAGAAAATTTGAGAATACAAATTCTTGTTGTGCCCGAAAAATGGGCATAAAAGAAGAATTTTCTATGGGATTCCGAAACTGAGTTGGCTAAATCGTGTCTTACATGGAACGATCACTGATAAAACAATGGTAAACATTTGTTTATTTGTTGAATGTAACCCCGTAACCTATGATAAAGCAATTCTAGATGAAAAGTGGATCTAAGTAATGGATGAAGAAATTCACTCCATTGAGAAGAATGACACATGAGTGCTAACTTCTTTACCACCTAGTAAGAAACCCATTTGTCAAGTATGTGTACAAGAAGAAGTACAATCTCAATAGTTAGATGGACTTTTACAAAGCCAAACTGGTTTTAAAAGGCTACAAGCAAAGTCAGGTACTGATTATTTTGAGGTATTTGCACTAGTGACCCGAATAGATACCATTTGGATGATCTTAGCACTTGCAGCTCAAAATCGTTGGAAGATCCATCAAATGGATGTGAAGTTGGCATTCCTTAACAGTGTTCTTGAAGATGAAGTCTACGTGAAGCACTCACATGGTTATGAGAAAAAAGGCCATGAAAATCAAGTTTACAAGCTAAAAAAGGAATTGTATGGGCTAAAATAGGCACATCGTGCTTGGTAAACATGGATCGACATGTACCTGTTAGAGCATGATTTTCAAAAGTGCTTGTATGAGTATACACTATATATCAAGTCAAACACTAGTGGTGGAATTATAATTGTGTGCCTTTATGTTGATGACTTGATATTTATAAAGAACTGTAAAAACATGTTTTTGAATTCAGGGAGACTATAACTAGCCACTTCAAGATGAAATATTTGGGATTGATGTCCTATTTTCTCGGTCTTGAAGTGAAACAAACACATGATGGCATATTTATTTCATAGTAAAAATATGCTAATGACATGTTGAAGTGATTGAAAATGAAATTGCTCAAACTAATTCGGACTCCTGTAGTAGAACAATTGGAGTTGAAGAAAGAAGGAATCGGTGAACTGGTAAATCCCATTTATTTCAAAAGTATCCTTGGTAGTTTGAGATATCTAGCTTCTACTGGACCATATATTACATATGGAGTGAGAATTATTAGTAGGCTCATGGAAAAATCATACCGATGACAATTGCAGGCAGCAAAAAGAGTTTTATGATATGTCAATGGAACTCATAATCATAGATTCTATATTCCTATAGTAATGATTTTAATCTAGTGGGGTATACAGACAGTGATTGGGTAGGTAATATCGAGACTTAGAAGAGTACTTCTAGATATGTTTTTTTTTTCAGACCAGAAGTGATTTCTTGGTCCTTGAAAAAATAGCAAGTTGTGATTAGTTTCGGCGGCTTGTCAAGCGATATGGCTTCATAGGATGTTGTATGAATTAATGCATGAACACACAGGTCATACTAAAATGATGTGTGATAATAAATTGGCCATTGCATTAGCCAAGAATCCAATTTTTCATGGCAAGAGCAAACACATTGACATCAAGTATCACTACATTCATGAACAAGTCAAGGATGGTGAAATTGAGCTTAATTTTTGCAGATTAGAAGATCAAGTTGTAGATATTCTGACGAAACCATTAAAGGCATATTCGTTCGAAAAGTCAAAGAAGATGCTTTGTGTTTTTGAATTCAAAAATTAATTTTAAGGGAGGTTGTTTGAATAACATAAAATTGATTTTTGAATTTTAGCACAATTGTTGGAGTTTCTAGATTTGATTGTTGGTGGCCTTGATTCATTGTAGGCTCCGGGAAAGGAGAATGAAGAAAGAAGAAGACAAAGGATTCCCATTGCCTTGATTCATGGTAGGCAACATAAATGAAGGCCGACTGCTATTGATTTTCTTCAGCCATGAGAGGCTTCTTTATACTTCGTCTTATCTTTTTCTTTAACTTTATTTACGCATTTTAGATTTCTCAATTGCACTAACCTTTATAAAGGTTGCTCCGATCAGTTTGTATAAAATGACTGAAGCCACGGAACTCAAAGTGAGTTTTGAGCATTTTACATTCCAATAAAAGATTTTCTCCCTCCAATCCGTATTTGTATCATGGTTGTAAATTTTCAAAGTCACCGTTATTATCTTTGGTTCCAACATTTAATTGGCTTTAGAATATAATAAATGAAAAGTAACAAGAGCATCAAAATTGCAAGGCAAAGTTTGATGCTTATTTGGACCGATTAATGGGTATTATAGCAGGTACTTATTTATTGCAAAAGTCTTAGTACTTTTGAGATACAGATGGATGATAATCATTGTTGGAACTACTTCGGATGAAGATGACTCTTTTGCACGCCCTCCATGGTGCTAACTATACACGTTGGAAACGTATCATGACTTTGTTCTTTCGAGCGATGGATTTAGAACTTTGATCGGTCGTGCGAAATGGACCTTTCGCTCCTGTCAAGGACGGTGAGTCCTCTAGCACACCCAAAAGCGAAATGAAATACACGGGGCATGACGAGGAAAGTCCAGTTAGATGCAAAAGCAGTGCACAATCTCTATTGTGCACTTGCTCCGGGCCCATACAACAGAATTTCCTCATGCACGACTGATAAAGAAATATGGGATCGATTGGAGGTCATTTATGAACCAGTTGAAAGGGCCAAGATTAGCGTGCTACAGCACAAATATGAGTTATTCAAGATGGAGCCAGGAGAGAGCATCAAGGAGATGTCCACTTGCTTTACGGACATCATCGATGGCCCAGCTGATCCCGGTAAGATTATTCCTGATGATGAATTAATTGCGAAGTTCTTGAGATCTTTGATAGGCGATTGGAACACGCGAAACGTGCGAAAGAGTTCAATGCGTCAAGGACGCGATCTCTCTATTATGACCTTGAAAGAGGTTGTTGCCTTTTTTTTTTTTTTTTGGGGTAAGGAGGTTGTTGCCTCTTTGATGTCTTATGAAGCGGAGAAAGAAAATCAAGCTGGGAGGAAGAAGAAGAAGTCAATCGCCATTGAGGAAGAAATTTCAAGCACGGATGAAGAGGACGAAGAAGATGCAGCAGTGCTTCCTCGCGAATTCAAGAAATTTCTTCAGAAGAACGGCTACAATAGTAGAAGGAATGACAGAGTGCATGATGGCTCTCAAGTAAACGCAGACAGAATTATGAAGGTGAGAAGCAAGGCCTAATGTGCCCACGCGAAAGCCGATTGTCCTTTACTTGAGAAGATACTCAGCCTCAAATTGAGGAGGAGCAAGAAGGCCTTAATATCCACATAGAGCGACATTGAAAGTGAATAAAGTGCCGATGAAGTGGAAGCTGCAAATCTATGTTTAATGGCCGACATTGCAGAATGTCTTGCTTGTTGAGGATACTTGAGCAAAATTTCCCAAAAAGAAGGACAAGATGCTTCGGTGGTGAGTGCTCGAGGCATTCGACGTGGGGGTGCTTCAAGGTGACATTTTGTGATAATGGCAAGGAAAGATTGCTGGTCGAAGCACCATTTGTGGTGACAATTTTTCTATTGAGAATGTTTTGCTTGTTGAAGGCCTTAAGCATAATTTGTCGAGCATATTTCAATTTTACAACAGGGTTTCAAAATTATGTTAGAGCATGATAGATGTATTCTTCTAAACAAAAAACACATTGGAAGAGAAATTTGTTGGAAAAGGTCACGAAAATTGTTTTCTTCGTGCGTTGCTCCGGAAAATTGTCTTCGGCGCATAAACTTTGCATTGCTACCAAATATTCGGATTGCATATAGACTTATTTGGTCCCCCAAGGACGCTAAGTCTTGGAAAAAAAATGCAGGGATCGACTTGTTACTGAAGATGAGTACCCTAGAAGGATGCTTTCGCATGCATTTGCTAAACGGGTGATGAGGATGGCATTGAGCAGGATATTTCTGCTCCTTGTGACCTTGCGAAGAGTGACGTGTACCCCTTATATTAAGGAGAGCAGTTTCGACGCATTCTTTGGCCAACGTCATAAAAACTTCATGCTACATCATAAATCGTGCTTTTTTGGACCTCTGGGCTAGGAAAGAATCCCTATTAGCTTTATAGCTAGAGGTAGGAAGCGAATTTTCATTACTTTAATGTAAGAGTTCTATCGATCATGAGGCTAAGGTTGGTTCTCGGTCGGAGAAATGTACATTTCATGGATAGCTCTCCTTCTAGCAAAGCATATAGGGTTTTCAATAAAAGAACCAAAACATGCGAAGAGTCAAGTCTTGTTGTTTTCTATGACACCTTCATGAATGATAGGCGACCTCTTCGCCACTAGGTCGACTACTACGGCGGTTGCCTACTACAATCAAGAATATTTAATGCGTTATCTTAGTGCTTTTTATGTAACATGAGTTGACATGTGAAGCCAGATGTTTACGTAAGGTATTCGATGAAGCATAATGGGATCCACGGCAACAATTTCCGAGATGCAGTTAAGAAGGTTCCCTTGTGAAGACAGATGAGCTGGCCCCACGTTTATCCTCGGCTCACGATGTCCCGAGTTTAGCGAAAATCTCACGTGAAAACAAGACTAAGACGTTCGTGTTCAATTGTCTCGAGCATGCATAAATGGCCAAATTGCATGGACGAGAGTCAAAGGACTGTTCTCGAAAGAATCAATTTGGTGATGGAACGACGAAAAGTCGAGACATCGAGAAGCGTGAGGTCTCGAATTCGGTTCCAACTTGGCACAACCATATGAAGTCATGCTACATTGAAGTCATTTCTCGCAGGTTTCCCAATTGGTGGGAATGATATGGCGTTAGCACAACAGGGTTATTTGCGAAAGCTATTTAGGTGATCAATTGCTCCGAATGAAAAAGGCATTTTGTATTAGATTGTTTCGAATTGCACAGTAGAATTCTACGGTATTAATACTCAAACATGGCGATGTCATTTAGTCAAACCATAGAGAGGTGTCTGATAAGAATAGTAATCGTGCTAAATTTTTTTTTATGGCACTTATTTTAGTGTCGAAAGTTTTCGCATGCTTACTTAAATGTCAAATCAGAGAAAAAAGAAGTACACTTAAGGTCTTCCATGAGAAATTTTGGCAAAAAAAAAAAACACTTTACGTGACTTCTATAAATAAATATGGTAGCATTTTTCTTTTTGAAACCCAATCCACGAGGATAGATTAAACGATGTCGTACAATCCTCCATCATCTTCTTAATCCATATGCACTCTCTCTGCGCTACCTTCTTCGTCTCTATCTCCTCCTCCACCATCCTCATGAGTGGCCTTGATTTTTGCTTAGAGGCTAATTAAGTTGACTTTGGTCAACAATTGACCAAAGCCAACATTTTCCCTTATTCTCGCATTGGCTGGTTCAACTCATTGTGGGCTGAATGGGCCTAATTGGGTTCGGGTAGACCAGATGACTCGGGCCAACCCTGTTGGTCTCGATTCTCTATTTTCACTCAAAGTTTCTTAAGTACCATGATTACGCGTAAATTATTATTGAAATTTAATTTTATTCATACTAATTGGATTTAAATTATGCTTGTTGACTTCTTATGAAAAAATCAACTCTAACCCTAAACTCGAATCTGAGGGTTGACTGTCCCATGCAAGATCAAAATCTTGAAATTCGCTTGAAATCTTGGACTATCATAGTCCCTAAATCAAATGTATAAAAGAGGTATCAAATCAATGAAATTAAATCAATTATCGAATTTTTAATCGAGGGCCAAAGTCTTTGATTTGGCCAAAAAGTCAACCCTTAATTTTTTTTTTCAAAATGAAAATATGGAATATTAAAGCCTAATTGTGCATTTACGGATCAAATTGACATCTATTTATGATATTCACAAATTTTATGGAATGTTGACATAAAGTTGACTTTTTAAGTTTGGCCCAAAAAAATCAATCTAAAGGTCAACATCTATATTATTAAGAATGGCACCTAATTTCAAATAAAATGGAATGCTCCTAATCCTTATATGCAAAATGGAACTCTAATGATACTAAAGCGACTCTCTTTGGTCGAGAAATGGGCCCTGTCGTGTTTAGGGATCTCGAATCTTGGGTTTTTTTTTTTTTTTTTTCACTTAAATGGATTTGTCGGCAACAACTCAAGCATCAACACATAAGATTATTCACGCAGATGACAAATTATTTTATGATGCACATGTAAATATCTATTCCCTACTCGTCTTTGGCCAAGACCCATCTCGACTAACGAGATATCGTCCCCATTAACTCATGGAGAACGGAATCATAAACACCTCTTTGCCATGCCCATCAGCCTATCCAGCACTGGTATTCTCTATATCAACGAGGATAATGCACCACTGTACATTGGCATGACGATGGTTATTCCATAACATTCACAGGTTACTCAAGCCCTGTCATTTGGAGCATGAATCATTGGACATCACTGCGGAGTTGCAGCACCAATTTCGTACTCTGTTGCACTCACACCAGAATTGGTATTTTTTTTTTTTGTTTCTGCCGCGGTTTCATCTTTGCATTTCATCTTGATCTCCAAGGACAAGAAGCTCTCCCTCTCACGACAGTTCTTTACTATGTCTTCCGAAAATCTTCAACTACTTGTTTCAAAGATTCACCGAATAACTACTATAGAATAAATCCGGTGTAAGTACATGGAAATTTATTCTGCAACAATCTACAGATACATCATCTCACGTATTTGTCGTCGTCGAGGTCTGTCATGAGATGCTTGCGAAAATCCCCTGGTGCATCATGGAGTGTTGTCAAAGTCGTTGGCCGTCCTCCGTCGTCGAGGAGTCAGGGGCTTTGGTGGTCAGCAGAATTGGGTAAGCGTCGTGAACGGGATAAGCATGGTCAAGACGGCTGATGAGAGTCGCTGGGAAGGGGAGGAGTGTTATCGATAGTCATGGAGCATCCAATGGCCGCCATTCGGCATCGAGGCGCGAGAGGCTTTCGTGGTGAGCAAACTAGGGTCATGATTTTGGGGGCGTGATCTGAGGGTGTAATTGTTCTGATTTTGGGGGCATGTTGTTTTGGTTTTAGGGCAATTTGCCCAGAAATGAAACCCAAGAGGGAAAAAAAAAGGTCGCCATTTTTATTTTCCAGCATCCACATGGGCTCTAGACTGGCCACGTAGAATGGCTGGCACTTACTGGGAATCCACATAAGCATTTTCCGGGAGCTAAATGGCCGAAAGACTGAATTAGGAAAATGTGAAAAGGTTTAGGACTAAATCAGCAAATTGAGAGGTTTAGGTTTGAATTGGCAAAATGTGAAAAGATTTAGGACTGAATCGGCAAAATTGAAAAAGTTTAGGATTAAAACGGCAAAAGTGCAATAAGTTTAAGACTTTTTTTTAACAATTTTCCTCAATCATGAGCACGAAAGGGAAGGAGAAAAGGAATGTCTTCATATCAACCTGACGATTTTTGCGATGCATCTCCTTGTGGCGCGACTTCTTAGTTTTGTAAATCAATGATGAATCATGGCTCCAAATGATGGTTGACGAGATGGAAGGGCATGTAATTGTGGAGGCAAGTACGTGGTTAGCCTAATTGTCGAATTACGTCCATAGCAATCTTCACTGTTTGATTTATGATTCGATTTTGCATGAAATTGACAACACGCATAGTTACAACAGGCAATGTGGGTTCACTTGATTTGCACTTGGTTGTGTGGTTCGGTTGCTGGTGTTGGATTGAAATTGTGCGTAATCGCCTAATGAACTTGATGTGTCGAGCTGAATCTTGCTAAGTACCACGTCACGGCCGAAGCTAATCATCCGTGCGGAAAAAACGATAGCTAAGCATGATATTTTGAGCGATTAGTTGAACTTTGATGCATAACAGCATGACGGATTGACTCTCATACTTGTTTGTTGACATGTGATTTTCACCTAAAGGACTTCACATGCATTTCATGAAAAGTTAGGGATCGAAAAGTCATCGATATTGCATTCTCATTTGCACTCTTCCGCATGTAGGAACTAGGGACATTTTTCGCTTTAAGAGTTGAACATCAGCTGAGGCAATGACCTGCTCTGAATTTCTTGTGCGTCGAAGCAAATAAGCGCAAAGCTCGACTCGGGGCCGTACCTTTAACTCCACCTCCCCTCTGCCGAGATGGGAAGCCATCGTGCCATTGATGGACCAGCGGTTACCAAGAAATGAGACGTGATCCGCCAGAGATTGTGGGAGCAGAGAAATGCAATCTTCATGCAATGGAAAGAAGGGAAGAAAGAATTTGGGGGTTGCTACTTTGGAAAGAGCGACCAGCACGATGCCGGCAGACGTTCTCGTGATTGTGGGGAGAGGCAAAGGGGAAAGAAGAAGAAGAAAGAAACGAAAAGATATTAAGAGAAAAATCTGCTCCACCAAGTCCTCATTCATGTTAGAAATTAAACGAAATTCATAAAGAACAAATCAAATTCACGAATATTATCTATTCAAGGCTGATGTCCTGTTCAACTTCCTAGACCGGTCTTTATTATACTGTTGTTTTCAAGAGTCATTATTATGTGAAAGTCTGTTCGTATTTTGATATCTTGTAAATTCATTGCAACTGTTCGTACTTTTAAGAATCCATTTACAAGTTTTTAAAGAGATATATCAAAAGTCGTGTAAAATGTCTATATAAAGGCATGTTATGGAGTGAATGAAGGTAAAATAAGAAGTTGATTAAAAAGCCGTCTCCTTCTCCGTCGTTCTCCAGATTTTATGAGCTTTTCTTGGAGAACTTCGAGAAAAGACACGTGCTGGAGCTCTTTTAAAAGGACACATTCGTGGGCAGCAAAACAGCCCAGAGCTACACTTCCGTCGTCTGTACAACGTTGTATCCGGGGGTTGTCTAGGTGAGAACCTAAATTTCCTGATGTGGCCCAAAGTGGTTTGCTATTCTTAGTTTAGTTTTCTCTTCACCGTGTTGATCGTAACCTTGTACTGAATATCACCTTGTTAAGTCTTCGCTAAGTGGCGGCTCGCATTGATTTCTCCTTGTGTTTTTGATAAGTATAAGAATAGGAGACATCCCACCACAATACGAGACTGATATTTCTCAAATTCAATTAAGTATATCACTTTGGCAGTCATAGCTCAATTGAATTTTCAAAACTCCTTCACATCAGAGATATAAATTTCGTGCCTCACACTCACCATATGATATGATTTTAAACTTGAAAAGATGAGCAATTGTCATTAAAATCACAAACAGAGTCAATAACATTGCTTCATGTATGTGTAGGTTCCATATGTGTCAGCGTTCAATAATTCTCTACACATTCCTCATGTGGTAATTATGCTAATGAGTCAATCTCAACATTTCCAGAACCATATGGAAATATACAAAAAAAATACCAAAAATACCCCTAATACTATGCTTACATAAGGGTTTTATTGCAATTTTCAAGTCTTTAAGAGGCTCAAAAAATTAAAATGAATATACTATAATGTAGAGAATTTTCATACGAGCACGATGGTGAAAAAATTAATTCCATCGAATCTCACATGCGCCATTACACGCCGCCAGAAGGTCGACCTGTAGAGTTCACGCGCGGTACGTGCCAGGCACGTGCGACACCAACAATCAACGGTTAATTGTTGACCGTTTACGGTCAACGGTAATGGTCAACCGTCCAGTTGATCAACGGGTCTGGTTGCGCGATGACGTCATTGCTGACGTCATCTGCCACATGGCATCGCCAATGACATCACGTAAGGCGGTTGGCGTGTGGGTGCATGAAGCCCAAGTGCCGTCGTGGCTCCCTCTCGCGGCCGTGTGTGGTAGCACGTGCAGCCTCTGATAGAGGATGGCAACACCTTGAAATGCTCGTCTTAATGAGACGAACCCAAATATGCATTCAAATTCAAATTTCACCATATCAAAATGCATGAAAACAAGCGAAATCAGAATGTGTTAAACCCAAGCTACGGTGGCTCTGATACCAGCTGTTGGCCGTCCAATCAGCCTTCCGTTGTCACCGACGGTTCTTTAGGATCGCCGTGGTTGAGTTTTAGAAACTAAATAGCCAAGGAATCAAATTTGCGTACTTAATTTCGAATTCATCGTCGTCCTAACGCGTAAATCTGACAACACTGGCTTGAAACGCTTCCCCTCTATTGCTTTTGGACTGCTTGGCGTCGATGAGACCGCCAATCCTTGTCTCTCTCTCTCTCTCTCTCTCTCTCTCTCTCTCTCTCTCTCTCTCTCTAGCTTTATGAAAGAGGTGGAGGCTAGAAAATGGCAAAAGTGAAGCTAGAGGGGGGTCCTAGCCTATTTATAGAGTTCCGGCTGAACCCTTCCATCAAGGGCCGAGATGGACTTAGCCCACACTAGCTAAGCCCATATTCGGCCTATTAAGAAATCTTTAAATTTTTTTTTATTAAACCAATTCCGTAGATGATAAATTAATATCATATCATGGTGAATTACGATATCAATTAATACGAGCCTACATCAGGAAAATTCTAACAAAAGATGCTAGTGATCATAAGGGGAAGTTTGTTTTGGTCGGAGAAATGTATTTTTCATGGATACTCTTCTTCTAGCAAATCATACAGGGTTTTCAATGAAAGAACCAAAACATTTGAAGAGTCTACCCTTGTCATTGTTTTTCCGATACCTTGTAAATGATAGGCGACCTCTTGACCACTAGGTCAACTATGGTGGTTTCCAACTATAATCTAGAATATTTAGTGTTGTTTCTCCGGGCTTTTTATGTAACGTAAGGTCACATATGGGTGAATTAACATTCTACTTAAGCTTAAAAAGTGGGAAGATATATTTCAGGAGTTGGACTTCATACATGGATAAAAGTAGGTTCTGTAGGTGCGGGCTTAGCGAAGTCAATTTGTTATTTGAAGAAGAGCCGGCTAAGATTTCTTATGAACTATGAGATCAAGAAGGTTTCACAAAACAGTCACCACCATTTCCATAAACTATGAATTTAGGGCAATCTCAATGGCATGTTGAGTTCACTTCTGTCAGATTTGTCGTAAAGTGACCGCACTGTTGGATGCTCATGCTGTTATGCCTTTAGAGGAAGTATTATGGGATCCATGGCAATGATTGTTAGAGTTTTCCGTATGTGGGCTCGCCTTAATTGTAATTGTAATTGATCGTATGCGGTATTAATTTACCGTATACGGTATTGGTTTAATAAAGTAGGATTTAAGGATTCTTAATGGGCCGTATATGGGCATGGCTAGTGTGGGCCGAATTCCGGCCCGGCCCGTGATGGAAGGGCCCAGCTGGAAGTTAATATAAGGCAAGGACCCCCCTTTAGCCCTAACTAATGCCATTTCCCCTCTTCTTCTTCTCCATACGGCTTGTGGGAGAGAGAGCCACGAGGTTGAGGTTGTTCCATCGACGCCAGGCGACTCCGAGGGCATAAAGGGGAAGTTCCGAGCCCGTCTCGCCAAGATTCCAAGGCCCGTTCGTCGGTTTTCCGCGCTGCGCGAAGATGGATGCTAAATCAGGTACGCAAGCACGATCTCATGGTTATTTTGTTGTTAGAATACGACTACGGAGGCCCTAGGGTGTCGGGATCGCCGGCCTTCAGTTGGTATCAGAGCCGTCGTAGCTCGGTTTTAACACATACGGGTTCTGCCATGATTTCGTGATTTTTGGTATGGTAAAATTGAATTTTGATGGCATGTTTGCGTTCGTCTCATCGAGACGAGCGTTTTGATGGGTCACGGGCCACCGGAGGACGCCGTACGCGCCCACACGATCCGCCTGAAGTTTCGCCGCCGCGACGCGTGGCTCCGTTGACCATTAGCTGGCGCGTTGACGGTTAGACGCCGACCGGTAGTTGATAGTTGACCGGCGGTTAGTTGTTGACCGTTGGACGTTGACTGGCTGTTAGCGGTTGACCATAAGACGTTGACCGGTTAGTTGTTGACCGTTGGACGTTGACCGGCTGTTAGCGGTTGACCATAAGACGTTGACCGGTTAGTTGTTGACCGTTGGACGTTGACCGGATGTTAGCGGTTGACCATTAGACGTTGACCGGTCAGTTGTTGACCATTGAACGTTGACTGGCTGTTAGCGGTTGACCATAAGACGTTGACTGGTTAGTTGTTGACCATTGGACGTTGACCGGTTAGTTGTTGACCGTTGGACGTTGACCGGCTGTTAGAGGTTGACCATTAGAAGTTGACCGGGGGTTAGCGTTTGACTATTAGACGTTGACCGGTCGATTGACTATTGGTCCGATTGGGGTGATTTTTTCATCATTGTGCTCGTATGGAAATTTTCTACACTGTGGTATGCTCAAATTAATTTTTTGAGCCCTCTAAGGTCTTGGAAAATGCGAAAAACCCTTGCTCCAGTATGTAATTCAGGGGTATTTTCGTCATTTTCATTTTGTGAAATTTTTTCCATACGGTTTTTTGGGAAAAATAAGGTTGGCTCATTTATGAAATACCACATGAGGATTGTGTAGAGTATTAATTGAGCAATGACACGTGTGGGACCCACACATACATAAAACAATACTATTGGCAATAATTGTGATTTTAATGACAATTGCCCATGTCGTCAAGTTTAAAATCACACAGTATGGTAAATGTGAGCCATAAAGTTTATATCCCTAGTGTGAGAGAGTTTCAAAGATTTAATTGGGTTGTGACCGCCGAAGTGGCACACTCAGTCAAATTGGAGAAATATCAGTCTTACATTGTGGTGGGATGTCTCCTATTTTGATATATGGTTATACTCCCAAAGGAGATAATTGTATGTCAGATCATGGAGGGATACATGAACAACATATGATTGGGAGGTGACCAATTCTAGTGATTCATACACCCAAAGGTGGTGTTTCACGAAAAGTTGGAATATATTCTCATGGTCGTTGTCATGTAGAGAATTTACAATTACATGTCATGTATTATGCCCTAAGGTGATTATATGATGATGTATGTAATTCTCTGAAATGTGTACTTTTAAGGATTTAAAGTTACACTGTGCTTACATAATGCTAACGGTGAATATTATTTAATTTTCAGTCGCCTTTTCTGTGAGTGGCAACTCCGTAATAGAGGTTCTGAATGGTTCGAATTTCAAGAAATGGAGGCAGGATTTTCTGTTTGCCATGGAAATAGCCGATGTTCATATTGCCCTTACTGAAGATAAACCTGCTGTTCCCGAGCAGACCAGTGAAGGGTCTGAGAAGGCTCATTTGGCTGCCTGGGAAAGGAGCAATATGTTCTGCTTATTGTCAATGAGAAGATCCATCCAGGAACATCTGCTGAGTGGCCTCCCAACTGACTACACTGCAAAACAAATGATGGAAGCCCTGTAAGCCAGGTGCTGAGTATCATCTAATGCTCAAGTTGGAACACTCATCCAGCAGCTGTTTAATATGAAGTATACGGGTGTGGGAGGTGTAAGAGATTACATCCTAAGAATGCTGGATTTGCACATAAAAATAAATGCCTTAGGTTTTGTAATCGCTGAAGATGTGCTGGTACACCAAGCCCTAAACACCATTCCCTCTGAATTTGGGATCCTTAAGACCAACTTCAACTCTCAGGATGAAAATTGGTCTATAAATGATTTGATCTCAAGAGCAGTTTCAGAGGAAGAAAAATTGAGGAAGGATACGGGAAACCTTGCCTTGGTTGCCTCCAGTTCCACCAATAGGAAAGGCAAAGGTCTTAAATCTCATACTCATAAAGGTACTCATCCTACCACTGGTCCATCAGGAAAACTGGGTCCAAAGAAAACATCCTTTAAGAAGGGTAGTGACCGCTATTTCTTCTGCAAGAAATCGGGTCACATGAAGAAGGACTGTGCTAAATATAAGAACTGGTTATCTAAACGTAAGCAGACAGGTATTGATTCTTTGGCACTGGTTTGTGAATCTAATCTATCTGAAGCCCCATCCAGTTCTTGGTGGCTAGATAGTTGTGCGACTAATCATGTTGCATTTACCATACAGGGGTTCATAAACCGGAGGAAGCCAAATCAGGATGAGTCAAAGCTCACAGTGGGAGATAATAATAAAGCTACTGTTGAGTT
Organism: Psidium guajava; assembly: GCA_016432845.1. Lineage (NCBI taxonomy): Eukaryota > Viridiplantae > Streptophyta > Magnoliopsida > Myrtales > Myrtaceae > Psidium > Psidium guajava. Next base: position 13,288,019 of record CM028229.1, read on the forward strand.
CGTGGGAGATGTCATTTTAATTCTAGAGTCTGGTTTTAATTTGATGTTAAGAAACACTTTCTATGTACCTTCCTTCAAACGGAACTTAGTTTCTGTATCATGTTTGGACATGTGTGGTTACTCCTTTGAAATAAAGAACAATGTGGTTTCTATGTTCTATAATTCAAATCAGGTTGGGTACTGCAATATGTCCAATGGATTGTACAGATTGTGTTTAACTCCTAATGAAATATACGCAGCTTATACAGCCGAAAGAGTTGTCTCCAAAAGGCCTTTACCTAAAGAGCAGTCTTACAAGTTGTGGCATAAACGTCTTGGTCACATTTCTAGGGAAAGAGTAGAAAGGCTTGTAAAAGCCGACATTTTACCTACTCTTAAAGATGACCTGGAAACTTGTATAGACTGTTGTAAAGGCAAGATGACCAAAATAAAGAAAAAGGGTGCAGTCCGAACTTCTGGCCTATTGGAGGTCATACATACAAATATAAGTGGACCCTATACTCCAACCTTGTGTAGAAATTATTATTTCATCACTTTTATTGATGATTATTCCCGATATGGTTATCTGTACTTGATTAAAGAAAAGTCTGAGTCTCTTGATAAATTCAAGATATTTCGGACTGAAGTCGAGAAACAGTTGGGGAAAGTCATCAAGGTTGTGAGGTCTGACCGTGGTGGTGAATATTATGGTAGACATGGCGATGCTGGACAGCTTAAAGGGTCATTTGCCAAATACTTAGAGGATTCTGGGATAGTAGCTCAGTTTACTATGCCTGGGAGCCCTGAGCAAAATGATGTGGCTGAAAGGCGAAATCGCACCCTAATGGATATGATGAGGAGTATGATAAGTAGGACCAATCTGCCTAAGTTCCTTTGTGGTGAAGCTTTGAAGACGGCGCTATACATACTGAATCGAGTTCCCACTAAGGCTGCTCCACTGACTCCTTTTGAATTATGGACTGGACGGAAACCTAGCCTGAATCATCTGAAGGTCTGTGGTTGTCTTGCAGAGGTGAAGCTATATAATCCAGCTTTGAGTAAGTTGGATCCTAAGACCACAAGGTGTTATTTTGTATTATATCTAGATCATTCTAAGGGATACAGATTTTACAATCCTAATGGAGGCCAAAGGATTGTAGATTCACAGACAACCAAGTTTCTGGAATTTGACATAGCCGAAAAAGGTACCTGTTCAGAGACTATTGAAAGTGACAGTACGGCGGGAAACACTGCTTCATCGTCTCTACCATCACAGACTGTTATGGAGCTTCCCATACCGGAGACTGTGCCTGTTGAGCTTCAGGATCCTATGGTTGATACCGTTCCTGATGAAGTAAATCTAGCCCCACAGCCACAGATTCAAGTTGAGGAAATTCCACTAAGGAGGTCTATTAGGCAAAGACGATCAGCGATTCCACCGGATTATATGGTCTACTTGGGTGAACAGGATTATGACATTGGCTGTGTAGTTGATCCAGTTACTTATAAGGATGCTATTAGCTGTGAACATTCAGACCTGTGGTTGGATGCTATGCAGGATTAGTTGCAGTCCATGAGGCATAATGGAGTTTGGGATCTCGTCAAGTTGCCTGCAGGTCATAGGGCGATCGGCTGCAAATGGGTCTACAAGACGAAGAAGGATTCCAAGGGAAAGGTAGAGAAGTTCAAAGCCAGACTGGTAGCCAAAGGTTTCACTCAAAGAGAGGGAGTAGATTATGAATTAACATTCTCTCCTGTCTCTTCTAAAGAATCTTTCAGAGTGATTATGGCTTTAGTAGCTCATTTTGATATGGAGTTACACCAGATGGACGACAAGACTGCTTTTCTAAATGGGGATCTTGAAGAAGAAGTCTATATGATTCAAGTTGAAGGTTTTGAGGTTGATGATTCCAGTGACCTTGTATGCAGATTAAAGAAGTCGATCTATGTCCTTAAACAAGCATCCAGGCAGTGGTATTTCAAGTTTCATAGCGTCGTGACTTCATTTGGCTTCGTGGAAAATAAAGTGGATCAGTGTATATACTGCAAGGTCAGTGGGAGAGAGTACATTTTCCTTATTCTTTATGTGGATGACATTCTACTGGCGAGCAGTGACGTTGATCTGTTACATGAGACGAAGCGCATGCTGTCAGAGAATTTTGACATGAAGGATCTTGGTGAGGCGTCTTTTGTCCTTGGCATTGAGATCCATAGGGATCGTTCACGCCATATTTTGGGATTATCTCAGAGGGCATATATAGATCGTATTCTGGAGAGATTCAACATGCATGATTGCAAGCTGGGAATAGTTCCTGTCTGTAAAGGTGATAAGTTGAATCTTTCGCAGTGTCCTTAGACTGAGATGGAGAAATGCCAAATGCAGAATGTACCTTATGCTAGTGCACTTGGAAGTATCATGTATGCTCAAGTTTGTACTAGGCCGGATGTCGCTTTTGCGACAGGACTTCTAGGCAGATACCAGTCGAATCCAGGACATACTCATTGGATTGTTGCCAAGAAGGTCTTGAGGTACTTGAAGAGGACAAGGGACTACATCATGACATACAGGCGTGTTCAGAACCTGCAGCTTATTGGATACTCGGATTTAGATTTTGCGGGGTGTCAGGACGATAAGAAGTCGACTACAGGCTACATATTCATGTTAGCGGGCGGTGCAGTATCTTGGAAAAGTGAGAAACAGAAATCTATATCCTCCTCGACCATGCAAGCGGAGTTCATAGCGTGCTTTTCAGCAGCTACTCAGGCTATTTGGCTCCGGAACCTCATCAGGGAGTTGACCGTATTTGATTTTGTTGAAAGACCCATACAGTTATACTGTGACAACAGTTCTGCAGTGTTGTTTATTAACAACAACAGAAGTCTTAAGGGGTCTAAACATATAGAGGTCAAATTTCTGACCATTAAGGAGTCCGTACAGAAAGGCGACATTGCAGTAGAGTATGTTTCTACAGATGATATGGTTGCAGACCCACTAACTAAAGGAGTTCGCCCATGTGTTTTTGAACGACATGTCATTAGTATGGGCTTAGTGGCATCATTGGATGCTGTGTTTTAGTGGGAGGCATATTTCAGTTTGCTCTAATAAAGTTTACATCTATATTTTATTACATTTTGTAATATAAAAATATGTATTGAAGTGCCTGCAGCACTATTAATGTTAAATACATATTCTAGTAAATCTTGAGATATGTGTAAGTCTCGAGTATTGGCTATGGGCATTTGGATATTAGCCATGTTTATATGTCTTGTTACACATAAAGAAAAGTTAACTATAAAGCTGAGACATATGTAGATTCATTGGAACCATACAGATATTCTCTAGTGGTACGTCAGGTTTAGTGTCACATAAAGAAAGAGAATAGTGTCCGACAAAGTGGATAACACATAAAGTACATCTCTTTATCCAATTGCCACACTACCATATTAAATCTATATCAGTAAAGTTAAGAACATTCGTGACCATGGATGGCTCTGTGTCTGCTGACACAGTTACTGGCATGATCCGGTGTTTAAGACTTTATGGGATTGGATTGGCCGTTAAGATTAATCCTTAAACCAATATAAAGGCGCGCACTAAAGTACAGTTTCAATTAAGGCTCGTCCAAGTGGGAGAATGTTAGAGTTTTCCGTATGTGGGCTCGCCTTAATTGTAATTGTAATTGATCGTATGCGGTATTAATTTACCGTATACGGTATTGGTTTAATAAAGTAGGATTTAAGGATTCTTAATGGGCCGTATATGGGCCTGGCTAGTGTGGGCCGAATTCCGGCCCGGCCCTTGATGGAAGGGCTCAGCTGGAAGTTAATATAAGGCAAGGACCCCCCTTTAGCCCTAACTAATGCCATTTCCCCTCTTCTTCTTCTCCATACGGCTTGTGGGAGAGAGAGCCACGAGGTTGAGGTCGTTCCATCGACGCCAGGCGACTCCGAGGGCATAAAGGGAAAGTTCCGAGCCTGTCTCGCCAAGATTCCAAGGCCCGTTCGTCGGTTTTCCGCGCCGCGCGAAGATGGATGCTAAATCAGGTACGCAAGCACGATCTCATGGTTATTTTGTTGTTAGAATACGACTACGGAGGCCCTAGGGTGTCGGGATCGCCGGCCTTCAATGATTGCCAAGACGTCGTTAAGAAGGTTTACATGTGAAAACAGACTATTTCTTTGGGTAACCTCGTTCCACCATGGATTGAATGATCCGAGCTATTGTCAGATGAGTTGGCCCCATGTTTACTAGATCTAACGATTTAAATCGATTGGTTCACGATGTACCGAGTTTAGTGGAAATATCGCGTGAAGAAAAGACGAGATTCATGTTCAATTGTTTCGAGTATACACAAATAGCCATATTGCAATGGAAGAAGGTCAAAGGAAAATTACACGAAAGAATCAGTTTGTTGATCAAACGACTAAAATCCTTGACGTCGAGAAGCGTGAGGTCTCGGATTAACTTCCTACTTGGCACAATCATTTGACGTCATGCTACATGGAAGTAATTTCTTGCTAATTCCCTAATTGGTGATGAATGACATGCCATTAACACGTGGGCAATTATTTCCAAAAAAGAACTTAACTACCTATCATAATTAGATTAACACATCAGTTACAAGTAAAAAGAGCCTGTCGTAACCTAACCAATATATTTGTTTTGCAAACATCTCTTCAATCCATTTTCCTTAACCCGCTCTCAAGAATGAATCCAAGTCCTTCACGGCCCTCCTTGATCCATTTTCTTTATATGGTAAATTCCATCGTCTTGTACGATGATTTTATTCCAGCACATTTTTATCCTGTAAATGAAAAGTATTTCTGTATGTAAATATGAAATATGATCACAATTTTATCTCACTCGGGAGATATTATTGTGGTGCTCATATCATGCTAAAATACCATGAAGTTAGAGTGAATTGTAGCTTTTTGAGTTGCCTTTGCATATCTTATAGCTTTCAGTGCACGACTTCCATTCCAAATCAATTACAAAGAATTGAAGTGATATTGATATGTATTGATTTTTGAAGCCGTGTATAATTTTCTCATAATTGTGTAGTTAGTAAAATAATTCAGCATTTGTTTGGTACCGGAACTGTTTTCCATTTGAAAATAAGAACGACTCTAAAATTGCATTATGTTTATATGTTAACAATATTTTCAAGTAAAACTAGTGAAAATTGATTTCACTTGCATAATTAAAAACTACATACATGGAGAGCTAATCCAATTTCATATGATGGCATTCCGGCAATAATTAGCACCAAGATGCAAGCTATCAATAGAAACCCGGTCACTTAAACTGAAGTTTTACTCTTAACCAGACATCCTCATAGAAAAGCCAATCATCTGTGAATCAAACATCACACAAAAGACTATTCGAACAAAAAATTAACAAGGAAGAAATGATAATTACTTTAAAATGTGTACTTAAATTTCAAAACTCTCCAATCCCTTTTAAACGTGGGACAAATAGGTATATGAGTTGTAATCAGCTAAATTAGAGGTTATTCCTTATTATGTATGTATGTGCCTTTTTGGAAGTCCTTCCTTCCTTTGTATATATATGCCTCTAGATCATTGTTACATGTATAGAAAAAACAATATACAAAAAAATGAGGAATAATATTTTTTTTCCTCTAAAACTCTGTGTTAACATGGTATCGGAGCAGTGATTACTGCACTAACCAGCTCAACTAGAACACCCAAAGATTGCCATGGCAACACCGGTTCCGTGTTGTTATCGTGTCGATAAACTCACCTAGAACCTACTATCGCTAGTATTATTATTGTATACACATAGACCCATGGCGGATCAAAATCCTACAAGAGCAGTGATTCCCCACCAAAATCAAGAGAGAATTCGACCATAAAAGCACTTATTGCAGAATCTAACCACTAAATTGATTCAGATTTTGACTCAGATTCAAACACCATAGAATGATTCAACTTTATCATAGATTGCAGTTAAGTTGGATGGAACCAACTAAGGGATATGGTCTCAGGTTGTTGAGATATTTATCACAGGCAAAGATAAGCTCGAATACATCAATAGAAACCTCCCTCAGCCTCTACCAATAGATCCTCAATTTTGGAAGTAGAAAATTGAAAACTCAACTATCAAAGTGTAGCTGATTAACTCAATGAACCTGGCCTTAATTGGCAATTACATTCACTTCCCAATAGTGAAGTTGGTTTGGGATTCAGTTGCAACGACCTTCTTTGATGGAATAGATACCTCGCATGTTTATGACTTGAAGAGGTGTGTGGCTCAGATGAGATAAGCAGGAGGACCAATTGAGGCGTTCTACAATAACCTTCAAGGTATATGGAGAGAGATCGACTTCCATCATCCAAACCCAATGAGGTGTCCTAAAGATATTGAAAGACATAATATGGCTATACATAAAGATCGAGTGTATAATTTTTCTTGATGGGTTGGAGACTGTCTTAACAAGGTCCAATCATATATCTTACATATGCAGTCGTTTCCTATTGTTGAACAAGCCTATGCATATATGTTGAACAAGCCCTTGCACCCTTGATGACAACCGCATGTGTCGTCTTGGCTATGAGGTCCGTGTTTAGCCCTCCCTTGTATTTGCGCTGTGATTAGTTAATATATTTTTTACCTTACCCAAAAAAAAATTTAGTTTTATTCTTTCCTAATTTGAAAATACCAAAAATATTTAAATTGTTAGCTTTAAGATAGAATTTAGATTTATTCTTTCTAACAAGTCAGTATAGTTTATTTGGATAGAATCTTCATGTTAAGGTATTATTTATAGTTAAGATAATATTTCGATTTGAATTGGGATTTAAGCTAGCTTAATTCCTATTTTTAATTTAGATATAATTTACATTAATTCTTAATTTCGGAGTTAACCAAAAATATCCCTTGCATATCATTTAGTAAATTATATGTCTTAAGTTAACTAAATGAGATTGCACGCCATGATCAAATAGGTCATGTCGACTATAGTTTAGAATTAGTTTCACATTGCATATAGCCTAGCTCTAATTTAAATTGAGAAAATAGAAATAAAGACTTACTTAGAAACCATGGTTAGGTTAGGCATTTTTTTTTTCTTGATTTTTACTTGAGTGTTTGAATTATTGCTTTGATGCAATTTAGTTTAATATTTTTGGTTTATTGCATGTTTCATTCAATGGTTGTGCACCCCGTACTAATACCTCGCATGTTAGGAAATAGGTCAGGAAATTAATCCAAATTCCCTGCCAAAAATATTTTCGATAATTAAAAAAGATGGTACCTAAAGGGCATTAGCGTAATCCAGTGAAATCAAATCTCCGAACCTATTTAATTTATGATATGTATAACTTTCCTATAGTTTACTTAATGTCTAATCAATCTATCAAAATGATTAGTGAAAACTCCAAAATGAAATTAATTTGACATGATAATCAAACCCCAAGTTGCGATAGGTAGAGCTTAAGAGAGCTCGAGCTAAGTTTTCAGACTTAGTAATCCCTTGACTTCCAATTTTTTTCAGAAGGTCATGACAATCAACTAAGTTGCTCCAGCTTCAAATGAGGGTTTGTCTTGAATCTTGAGACCAAGGACAAAGCAATACGAGGATCCACAAAGAAGGCAATATTCTTGCATATCCAATCCATCTATCTGAGGTTATTTTCAGCCGATATCCACCTTCCCTGAAATCAAGTGCAAACATGGCTATAGTGAGAAGAAAAATCCACTACATGCAATATTCCAATAAACATATTTATAATATCGATTAACTGAAGAAAACCGGAGGAATACTTTGAATTGGCGGGTTGCGCCCAAACTTCAAGCGGGTCAGACTCATGCTGAGATAACATTAGAAGGAGCTGCTTTCTCAGAGTCGTAATTCTCCATGGCACTCCATACAGGATGTTATTTTTTATTCCGCATGCTCCACAATTATCAGATCAGCAGCCAACTCCCTCAGCTTAAAGAAAACGATAGGATAAAACGGAGAGAAGTAATAATAAACAAAAGAAAATAAAAGAAAAACATTAAAATAGGCTTAGTGCAGGTGTTTTTATGGTTAGAATAATAGGAAGTTAGGCATGGTACTATATTCTAGTATATTTGGGTTTAAATTAGATGAACCTAGTCTTTGTTTAATTCATGAATATTTGGGTTGGACTTGAACTTTCGTGTGATGGATTTTTAAGAGTTTAAGAGCTAAAAGGGGCTCGGTCCCGTTTTCGGCGTAAAAATAATGTAAAAATATAAAAACATTAAAAATTATTTATAAAATAAATTTCAAAAATTAGAAATTTGATTAGAAATAAAGGCCTTAATTAAGGTGTCAGATTTTAGCTTTAGATTTAGCTTAATTTTATGTAGTTAGCATGCATTTAATCTAAGAGTAGTAACACTTTTTTTTATGAGTTTAGGAGGTAAATCTTTTGGAAAAGAAATCAGACTCCACTTGAATTTAGCTCATGGGGTTGTTGTCCTGGGCTTAGAGTAAGCTATGTATATTATTTACCTTAATAATATCGGGTTTTATTTCTCATACCTTATTTTAGGCGCTGTCAATTACTTGGCTGTTTGCTCATTGCATCGCTTTTCAATAAATTGTATGTTAATTTCCTTTCTAGATTAGGTTAAGACTAGTTTAGATTTTAAACCCAAAAAAAAAAAAACTCATAGAAACATTTTTATGATCATTTAGTATTGGTGATAGCATGATCACTTAGGTAAATAACCAACTAGTTAGAAGTATCGAAACAGTGATAATCAAGTACCTGTACTTAGAACCTCTGGTTGTAAAGGGATCGAGACGATACTCTCACATCTCTCTTGGTTTCTAACCAATCTTAACTGATGACTCCTTGAACTATTTGGTTGTTAAAGAAGTAAAAAAAGAAAATCCAACATCATGCGAGCTTTGGATTTGGGAGGTCCCAACCCTTTTGGGTAATACCCTACATCTATTGTATTTTCCCCTTCCAGATGGAAAAGGGAGGTTGCGACAAGAGAATTTATCGGCGTAACATTATTTCTATAGCATTTTTTGCAATGTTGGCATGATTCATGGAGAGTATAGTGCCTAAATAAACAATAAAAACTATTCCTTTTACCATTATTTTCGCAACAACCTTATGTGATTCATGGATACCGTTGTGCCTAGCAAGACGACACAAGCTATCCCCCACATGAAATGTGTAGTAAGTAGATAATTTACCATGATCAAATTAGACCATATAAAATAGTTATTCCATTCAAATATGACAATGAACATCAACATTATTATTGGAGTAAAATTAAAACAGAATAGATATCATGCTAATATACACAAGCTTTCAGGGAAGATGAAGACATTAAGTAGAAGATAATAGACAAATAAATTCATCTAAATAGCAATAGACCACAATATTGCTATTTTCCCTACCTTTCCAAGAAGTGAGCACATGCATGTGTCACGGGCCGATCGAATCACCGATCGATCGCTCGTGCGGCCTTAGGAAAACCTTCCCAAGTCAGCCTTTCCTCGCTCACCTCACTCGATTCACAACTCTCACAAGCACTCTTAGAGAGAGAAACTAGAGAGAGAAGCTCTGGATTTCTATTTCTCGTGAGAATGAGATGATACAAATGAGGGGAGGAGAGCCCCTTATATACAAGTTCTCGTGCGATACAAACCGTAGATCTCCCCTTTGATCTAACGGTGGAGATGGGTTCCCGCCTAACTCCCACCTAACTTTCCTTATAATAATAATGTACAATTACAATATTGCCCCTTCTAGAATCCTCCAGAATTCTCTAGGATTCTCTAGGAGATTTTCCCGCAAGACACGATCATTTCTTCGTTCCGAAAACCTCTTCGGGTTTGCCTCTTCGCCCGGACCGTGTCATTCTCCCCCACCTATTCTGGCGACGCCCTCGTCGCGCTCTCTGCCAGGTACGCCTCGACCTGCTTTTGGAACTGCCATAGTGAATCGGCAAGTTCCCATGTAGCTTCACTCTCGGGGAGTTCCTTCCATCGGATTAAGTATTCCTTCTTCGGCGCGCAATACCTCTTCCGTACGACCCGATCCGCCAGGATGCAGTCGACGTCTCGATCATAGGAAGTCTTAGCCCCGATCGGCGCCCGTTGCGATTTCCCTCGATCCGGATCCCCTTCATCAAAATGAAACGGCTTAAGCATACTTACATGGAACACCGGATGAATCTTCAACTTGGCCGGGAGCTCCAATTTGTAAGCAGCGTTGCCAATCCGTTGCGTGATGCGGAATGGCCCCTCGTATCGTCGGAGTAGCGCCTTATGGACACCCTTGTACCTCAGCGGTAACTTGCATAGCACTAGATCTCCGACTTGATATTCCACATGCCTTCGCTTCTGGTCCGCCCACTTCTTCGTTCTCTTGGACGCCTTGTGAAGACATGTGCGAGCAAGATCGGCTTGCTCGTGCCATTCCTCAGCAACCTTATGTGCGGCCGGGCTACTCCCCTTGTGGCCCGACGCAATCGCGCTTGGTGTGAGCGGTTGTTGCCCCATGACTATCTCGAACGGACTCCTCCCGGTCGATTCACTACGTTGTAAGTTGTAGGAGAATTGTGCTACATCGATCAACTTCGCCCAATCTCGTTGCGTTGCGCTCACGTAGTGCCTCAGATATACCTCCAATAAGGCGTTCACCCGCTCGGTTTGGCCATCCGTCTGAGGATGAAGACTCGTTGAGAAGTTTAAGTCCGTCCCGAGTAGTTTGAATAGCTCGGTCCAAAATCTCCCCGTGAACCGAGGGTCACGATCGCTCACGATCGTCCGTGGTACACCCCAGTGCTTTACCACGTGCTTCAGGAATAACTTGGCCGCTTCCTCGGCTGGGCAGTCGTCGGTGGCCGGTACGAACGTCGCGTACTTGGAGAATCGGTCCACCACGACCATTAGCGTCCGACACCCTTCGGACTTGGGTAATCCCACGATAAAGTCCATGGAGACGCTCTCCCATGGGCGTTCTGGAACGGGCAATGGCTCCAGCAGGCCGGCAGGCGACTTTTGCTCTAACTTGTCTTGTTGGCATACCAGGCAAGTTCGAACATAGGCCTCCACGTCGTCTCGCAAGTGTGGCCAGAAATAATGCTCCTCCACCAGCGCTAGTGTGCGGTGGACTCCCGGATGACCGGCCCACTTCGAGTCGTGACACTCGCGAAGGACGTCCCTCCTTAGATTCCCGTAGAGCGGGACATATAGTCGTCGCCCCTTTGCGTACAACAGGTCGTCCTCGCACCAGAATCTTCGGGTCTTGCCCTCCTTTGCATAATGCAAGAGGGCCTGCGCCGCTCGATCATGCTTTAGCCCTTCCTTGATCCGTCCCACCAGCGGGCAGTCTGGCCGACTCATGGACGCCAGTTCTGCTCTTCGACTTAGCGCATCCGCCACAGCGTTAGCCTTCCCCGGTTTGTACTCGAGCACATAGTCGAACTCCGCTAGAAAATCTTGCCAGCGAGCTTGCTTCGGGCTCAACTTCTTCTGAGTCTGGAAGTAGCTCGTTGCAACATTGTCCGTCCTCACGACGAACTTCGATCCCAGTAAGTAATGACGCCAAGTGCGCAGGCAATGCACGATGGCCGTCATCTCCTTCTCCTGAACGGTGTACCGCCTCTCGGTCTCGTTCAGTTTTCGTGACTCGTAGGCCACGGGATGCCCATCCTGCATAATAACACCTCCAATCGCAAAATCAGAAGCGTCAGTTTCTACCTCATACGGCTTCGAACAATCGGGTAGCGCCAAGACCGGCTCCTCCATCATAGCCTTCTTTAGTCTCTCGAACGCCCCTTGACAGCGCTCCGTCCACTCCCACGGCTTGTCTTTCTTCAGCATATCCGTGAGCGGAGCGGTAATGCTCGAATAGCCCTTAACGAATCGTCGATAATAGTTAGTAAAGCCTAGAAAGGACCGAAGTTCGGTTACCTTCGTCGGCGGCTCCCAACTTTCGATCGACTCGATCTTGGCCGGATCCATTCGGACTCGTCCATCTCCCACAATGTGCCCCAAGAAAGGCACTTCCTGCTGGGCAAAGGCGCACTTCTCGCGCTTCACGTACAGCTCATGTTCTCTCAGAACCCGGAAGACCTGCTTGATGTGCTTGATATGCTCCTCGAGCGTCCTGCTGTATATGACTATATCGTCCAGGTATACAACCACAAATTGATCGAGAAAGGGTTGTAATACCTTATTCATCAGCGTGCAGAACGTCGCCGGTGCATTTGTCAAGCCGAAGGGCATGACCAAGAACTCGTACGAGCCGTACCTCGTAATGCAGGCGGTTTTTGGTTCATCTCCCTCTGCGATCCGTACTTGATAGTATCCCGATCGAAGATCCAGCTTGGTGAACCACCTTGCTCCTCCAAGTTGATCGAATAGATCCGCAATGAGCGGGATCGGGTACTTATTCTTCACCGTCAGCTTGTTCAGCGCCCGGTAGTCGATACACATACGCAGCGATCCATCATGTTTTTTCTGAAATAGGACCGGCGCACCGAACGGAGCCTTCGATGGACGGATATACCCGGAATCAAGCAATCCTTTCAGTTGTTTCCTCAACTCTTCAAGTTCTGGAGGCGCCATTCTGTATGGTGCCATCGCAGGCGGTCGAGCATCCGACACTAGCTCGATCCGATGATCCACCTCCCTCATAGGCGGCAGCTTCTTCGGTAGCTCCGGAGGCATCACGTCCTTGAATGCTTCGAGGACTTGGGCCACCTCCTTCGGGACATCGTCCATCCCATCCTTGGGATCTACCTCCTTCAGCACGGCAAGGAAAGTCTCCTCGCCCTTCCTAGCCCCCTTGGACAGTTGCATGGCCGAGAGCATCTTATGGTTGCCTCCCGACTTCCTCTGAATTGGAACCACGCACTGGTTCCGTTCATCCAGCACACAGATGCAATCCGCGAACGGAAGTAGCATCGCTTCGATCCTGTCAATGAATCCCAATCCCATGACAATATCATAGTCGTCTAAAGGGATTACCTCGAGATCCTCCTTGCTCGTCCACTGACCAATGTGGATCTCCACGCCTCGAGCTACCCCGCACATGGGCACTTGCTTCGAGTTGACGGTCTTCAGCCATCCCGTCTTCTTCTCAACCTTAAGGTCGAGTTTCTTCGCAGCTTCCTCGGAGATGAATAGATCGGATGCCCCCGTATCCACCAACGCATTCATCGTGGTGTCGCCGATCTTCATTTCCACGAACATCATCCCCTTAGGCTTGCCAGCTTTCTTGGATTTGATCGAGCTAAGGACTCGCAAGGATCCGAGTCGCGTCTCGTCCTTCTCGGCTTGCTTCTTCTCCTCTTCCTTAGCTTTAATCACCGATGCGATTTGCCCTTTGGCCGAGCAATCGCGTGCAAAGTGCGGTCCGTCGCACAAGAAGCACTTAACTTGGAATCGCCTCTTCTCGGGCTTTCCACTGCTTCCGCTACTTGAGGCTTCCGTCCTCGCTTTAGGTGGAGCGGTTGGCGGCTTGCTAATGGTTGGACGATAGGATCTCCCACGATCTCCCCCACCAACGCTCTTTTCCCTCGGGTGGAAGTCCGGCTTGCTCACTGGAGTCGGCTTGTATTCCACCATCGATTCGGCCGCAGCCATGGCCGACGCGAGATCCATTGCATTGCAACGCTTGATCTCCTGCTTCACATACGGCTTGAGGCCCCCAAGGAATTGGTAGTAGGCCTCGGTGTCGCTCATCGTCGAGATTTGAAGCAGCAGCTCCGAGAACTTCTTCACATAGTCCCGAACGCTTCCCCTTTGTTCCAAGCGTCGGAGCTCCTCTCGGGCTTCCTCCTCCGCATACGCCGGGTAGAACTGCTTGCGAAACTCGGCAACGAACTCTTCCCACGAAGTGATCGGTCCACCACTCCGATCATCGCACCTACGACGCCACCACAATAGTGCGTTTTCGGTAAGATACATAGCAGCAGTACTAACCTTTAGGGCATCATCAGCAATCCCCGTCGCGTTGAAGTACTGGTTCACGTGCCATAGGAAGTTGTCCACGTCCTTGGCCACCCTTGAGCCTTTGAACTCCTTAGGCTTCGGAGCATCGACTCGTGGAGTGGGTTGCACGGTGATCACCCCGCTCACGCGTGCAGCTTCCACTTCAGCAATCTTCACCTTGAGCGCGTCCAGCTCCCCGCGCATAGCCTCGACCAGGGCTCGCAAGTTATCGTTCTCCAATCGGAGTTCTTCAGCGGTGCATGCCAAGGTACCTAGCATCTCGCCTCGGAGTTCCCCCATGCCGGATTTCAGCTCGTGCATCCCGGCCTCGAGCTCCTCCTTCCCGGACATGTCTCCTTCAGCGTCATTCTCGGCTAGATCCCCGATCACGCCTTGGATTTCTGCGAGTACGACCTCCAACTTCGATACCCGAGTCTCCAAGAGTCCCATCGCATCCCTCGAACTCGATCGAGCACGACCTTTCTGAGCTCTGCTGGCCTTCTCAGCATCACGACCACGCTCCTCCGCGGCCTTCTTCCCTTGGGCAGCAGTTGCCTCAGATGCTGGATCCATCACACCCCTTGATGAACCTGGCTACGCACTAGAACGTTGGCTCTGATACCACTTGTCACGGGCCGATCGAATCACCGATCGATCGCTCGTGCGGCCTTAGGAAAACCTTCCCAAGTCAGCCTTTCCTCGCTCACCTCACTCGATTCACAACTCTCACAAGCACTCTTAGAGAGAGAAACTAGAGAGAGAAGCTCTGGATTTCTATTTCTCGTGAGAATGAGATGATACAAATGAGGGGAGGAGAGCCCCTTATATACAAGTTCTCGTGCGATACAAACCGTAGATCTCCCCTTTGATCTAACGGTGGAGATGGGTTCCCGCCTAACTCCCACCTAACTTTCCTTATAATAATAATGTACAATTACAATATTGCCCCTTCTAGAATCCTCCAGAATTCTCTAGGATTCTCTAGGAGATTTTCCCGCAAGACACGATCATTTCTTCGTTCCGAAAACCTCTTCGGGTTTGCCTCTTCGCCCGGACCGTGTCACATGCATGGCACTAGTTAGTATCAGGATTAATTCCATTGATAGAGAATAACATCAACAAGATTAGATGAAACCAATAAATGGACTTTAAGTTCTAATGCCAAGTACCAATTCTAGGTAAGCATGCAAGTAGAAAAATATGAAAGTACAATAAAAACTAACATCTAACTCATGACAACTTAGCTAATTTTGAAAACATAGTAATACTAACTATACATGCATGAAGGTGAAGTCTCGCTGTCTACTCTCATCATTGCCTCTATCGCATTGATGTTCCTTTGTAGGTTTATCTCCCTTGCCATGGACCCCCACGTAGTGTATGTACTGAAAAACTGGCACAACTCCTCTAGTGTCAGCCCCTTAGTCTCCGGCATTTATGTAAACAATCACATATATTGAGCACATGATACTAAGAAAAAGAAAGCGACTTTGCCAAGGATAATCACCTTGTATAGTGGTAAGAACAATAATGACAACACGACACTCATCAGTAGGTTCATGGTAACGCCGATTGTATGCCCTTGTACACGCAGCCTCAATGGAAGATCTTTAAGCTATGCAAACACGTGATCGGCCCTATGCCAATGGAGTAGGATGCCATGTAGACCAACAATGAGGGGATGCACATGGCCATCGCAAAAGTGGGCCTTGTGGTGTCGTGGTTGAAGGTAAATGAGGCATGTTCCTAGGAAGATGAGCGAGACGATCATCTCGCCGATGCCGCTCAGTGGCAATCATCATAGCTCGACTACGCTAAAATAGAAGATATTGATGAGGATAACAATTGTCTTTATAAAGTGGACTGTGATGGTCAAGAGAAGCTTTTCGTTTGAACAGGTGATGTCAGCCTTCTCGAAAAAGTGACAACTAAAGAGGAGGATAATGTCAATGCTAGAGAACCACTAGATTAAGTTGATCTCAATGGCATAGATGAACATGTGAAAAATGCACGGGGTTAGATGATGGAGATCCCGCCATACATGCTCCACAGTGCTTTAAATGTTAACCTAAGCAACATCATCGTTGGACTCCTCTAGGGTGCTAATAGCCTCATTTATGTTGGTAAGCCACGGGTAGCATTATCATTGAAGTCGGAGGTCTTAGCTAGGACATGTTTTGCATCACCCCAGCGGCCTTGCATGATGCGCCACCGAGGAGATTATGGTATGTCAAGGACCTTGATGGTGAGTATGATCGATGAGATTGGTCCCAGGCCAACCATGAAAAGCTAACTAAGTTTGAGCTTAAGCTTGATGGTAGTATAATTACAAACGTAGTTGAGAATAGTGCCAAAGTTGATAGACACCCAAATAATCGAAACAACGTAAGCCCGTTAACCATGAAAAAGAAAAAAAAGATGAGAAATAAATAAAGGAAATAGTTGTTACAAAATTAAGAAAGTATATAGGTGAGTACCTCAGGGAAGGAGTTAAGCATATTGCAAAATAAGGTAAGGGAGACCTCGACAATAAGGACAGGGGCTAGCGTAAGGGCCAAGCTGACCGCAACTTGGGCGACAAAGCGCCCCACGATGCATAAGGTATTGTTAAGGGTAAAGCCCATGAGGAGGGTCTCGATGTAGAAGAAAGTCCCCATTAACATGATCGTGCAGCAGTGGCCAATCAAGTTAAAGGTCCATCTCACTATCGCCAACCCAAGGAGCGAAAACACATTCATGATCCCTGCCAGGATGTCAACCTACACATTGATTATCCTCTTGTCCTTCTTTATGTATACCGCCACCTCACTCATCACTCCTATGTTTGTCAAAATAGAATAGAATAAAAAGTTAAAAAAATTATTGTTATGATCACAATATTCCACGCATAGAGAGAGCACTGGACAAAACAATAAACATGGAGATGATGAAGGCCTTGATAGCGCATTTTCAGGCTCTTTTTCAGGTGTAGTTTTCCACATGCAGGTTCGCTGGAGGATTCGAATAATGAATTTCTCTTTTTCAACTCTTCTAAAAATATGCGCCATTGGGGGCAAATTTTAATTTTAATGATCAACCCCCATGATGCAAATTGTTTTCTTCAAAAAAGAGAAATTCATGACTCCAATCCTTTAGCGAACTCGCGTGTAGAAAATCGAGCCTCAAAACGAGCCATCGAGGCCTCCATCATCTCCATATTTCTTGCTTTTATTCAATCTCTCTTTATGCATGGAACTTTGTGATTATAAATAATAATTTCTTACTTTTTATTCTTTTATATTTTGGCAAACATAGAAGTGATGAGCAAGGTGGCGGTGTACATAAAGAAGGATAAAAGGATAATCAATATGCAGGTTGACATCCTGAAGGGATCATGAATTTATTTTCCCTCTTTGGGTTAGTGATGGTGAGATGACCTCTGACTGAATTGGCCACTGCCGCTGCATGATCATGTTGACAAGGGCTTTCTTCGTCTTCGAGACCCTCCTTATGGGCTTTGCCCCCAACAATGCCTTACATCTCTCGGGGTGCTTTATCGCCCAAGTCGTTGTTAACTTGGCCCATGTGATATTCCCCGTCCACATCGCCAAGGTCTCCCTTACCTTATTTTGTGGCTTGGTCAATTTCTTCCCCGAGGTACTTACTCATATAGTTTCTTAAATTTGTAGCATCTCTTTCCTTTATTTATTTCACATCATTTTTTCTTTTTCATGTTTAACAGTTTTACGTTGTTTTGATTGTTCAGGTGTCCATCAACTTTGGCACTATCCTTAACTGCATTTGTAATTATACTACCACCAAGCTCAAACTCAACCTCAATTGGCTTTTCATGGTCAATTTGGGACCAATCTCATCAGTCATACTCACCATCGAGGTCCTTGCCATACCATGATTCCCTTAATGGCTTATCATGCATGGTCACCAGGGTGACGCAAAGCACATCCTAGCCAAGACCTTCGACTCCATGGAGGATGCCGCCTATGGCTCGCTAACATAAAGGAGGCTATTAGCATCCTAGAGGAGTCCAATAATGACGTTGCTTAAGTCAACATGTAAAGCAACATGGAGGATGTATGGCGGGATCTCCACCATCCGACTTCTTGCATTTTCCACATACTCATCTGTGCCATTGAGATCAACTTAATCTAATAGCTCTCTAGCATCGACACCATCCTCCTCTTTAGTTGTCACTTTTTCGAGAAGGCCGACATCAACTCCTCAAATGGAAAGCTCCTCCTGACCATCACAGTCCTCATTATAAAGACAAGTCTTTGTTATTCTCATCCACATCTTCTACCTTAGCATGGTTCGATAGCGACAATTGTCACTAAGCATCATCGACAAGGTGATCATCTCCACTCGTTTCCCTAGGAACATGCCTCATTTACCCTTGACCATGGTGCCACAAGGTTTACATTTGCAATGGTGTATGCATCCCCTCTTTGTTGTCCTACATGGCATCCTACTCCTTCGGCCTAGGACCAATCATGTGGTTGCATAACTCAAAGATCTTCCCATTGAGGCTGCATATGCAAGGGCACACAATCGGCATTGCCATGAACCTATTGATGAGTGTAGTGTTGTCATTAGTGTTCTTATTGCTATACAAAGTGATTATCCTTAGCAAGGTTGCCTTCTTCCTTGGGATCACATGCTCAACATATGTGATCGTCTATATATAAATGTTGAAGACTAAGGGGCTGACGTTAGAGGAGTTGTGCCAGTTTTTCGGTATATACGCCACATGAGGAAGGAGGAAGGAGATAGAGTTGCAAAGGAATATCGATGCGACAGAGGCAATGACGAGGGTAAACAACGAGGTTTCACCTTAATGTAGGTAAAGTTAGCACTACTATGTTTTTCTAAATTAGCTAAGTCATCATGAGTTGGTAGATGTTAATTTTTATTGTACTTTCACATGCATGCATGGCATTGGTCAGTATTAAGACTAATTCCATTGATTGGAGAAGAACATCAACAAGATTAAATGAAACCAACAAATAAACTTTAAGTTCCAAAACCAAGTATCAATGCTAGTACTATTATGTTTTTCTAAATTAGCTAAGTCATCATGAGTTGGTAGATATTAATTTTTATTGTACTTTCATATTTTTCTTATGTTTTTCTAAATTAGCTAAGTCATCATGAGTTGGTAGATATTAATTTTTATTGTACTTTCATATTTTTCTTTTTACACTCTTAACTAGCATTGATACTTGGCTTTGGAACTTAAAGTTTGTTTGTTGATTTCATTTAATCTTGTTGATGTTCTTCTTTATCAATGGAATTAGTCTTAATACTGACCAATGCCATGCATGCATGTGCTCACTTCTTGAAAGGGTAGAGAAAATAGCAGTATTGTGATCTATTGCTATTTGGATGAATCTATTTGTCTATTATCTTCTACTTAATGTCTTTATCTTTCTTTAAAGCTTGTTTATATTAGCATGATATCTTTTATATTTTCATTTTCTCCAATAATGTTGATGTTCATTGTCATGTTTGAATATAATAACTACTTTATATTATCTAATCAGATCAAGGTAAATTATCTACTTATTGCACATTTCATGTGGGGATAGCTTGTGTCGTCTTGTTAGGCACCACAGTATCTATGAATCACATGAGGTTGTTATGAAAATAATTTGAAAATGAATAGCTTTTATCATTTATTTAGGCATTATACTCTCCATGAATCATGTTAACATTATGAAAATGCTATAGAAAGAATGTTGTGCCACTAAATTCTCTTGTCGGAACCTCCATTTTCCATCCGGATAGAGAAAATGCAATAGATGTAAGGGTATTCCCAAAAGGGCTGGGACCTTCTAAGCCTAAAGCTCGCACGACATTGGATTTTTATTTTTTGCTTCTTTAACAACCTAATATTTCAAGGAGTCACCATTTAGAGACGTAAGAGTATCATCTCGATTCCTATGCAACCAAAGGTTCTAAGTATGATTACTTTATTACCGCCCTTTCAATACTTCTAACTAGTTGGTTGTTCACCTAAGTGATCATACTATGATCTATTGCTATTCAGATGGATCAGCTTGTTGTCAATCTTCTACTTTATCTTCATCTTTTCATAAAGATTATTTATTGTAGCATGATATATATTTTGTTTTAGTTTACAAGATAATGATGATGCATATTATCTTGTTTAAATGGAATCACTATTTTACATGATCTGAACCAATCAAGGGTAATGTGTCTACTTACTACACGGTTTATGTGGGGATAGCGTGTATTGTCTATTTAGGCACTATACTCTCAATGAATCATGCTAGACATTGTGAAAAATGCCGCAGAAAGAATGTTGTAGCAATAAATGCTCTTGTCACGACTTTCCTTTTCCGTCTGAAAGGGGAAAGGCCAATAGGTTTAGGGGTATTACCCAAAAGGGCAGGGACTCTCTCATGCCCATACCTCTCACAACGTTGGTTTAGGGATGAGTAGTTCTAGGTGCTGTATAGGTTCCATAGAACTTGAAATGTGCCCATTTAAAAAGGTCTCTTATTTTTTGGAATCTAAAACTCACAATGGAGCCTAGAACCTAACCCTGTTACAGGTTTCAAGATCGATTCTAAGATCTACCTAAGTTTCACCTGTATTTTTAATTGAACGACTACAGTGAATCATCACCTTTAATGACCACTGTTTACTTTTACAATCCACTAACTATGTTTAGACCCAAGAACAAGTATGCAACATTTACAAAATAAAATTCTTAGCTATAAATATTGTCGAAAATACAAGCTCAAATCAATGCTTCTAAATTAACACTCATTATCGGATGTCATGGAATACCGCAAAATTGCCCGACAACATATACTAAAAAAAAAAAACTTATTTCAAGTTACAAGTTACAAGTCCTAGGTTCCAGTTTCCAAGTTTTAGGCTCCAAGTGGAACTTAGAACATATCAAATTAAATTCCTCAATTTTTGAAACCTGAAACCTATCTTGCATATTTTGGAACCTAGAACCAAACCAATTTTCCATCGGTTCAATTTCATGTTCTACCTTAGAAGCATGCTCATCCCTAGTTGGATTTTCAATTTTTTTTTTTTAGTTATTTAACAACCTAATAGTTCTAGGAGTCGTCACTAGACATTTGGGGTCGATAGGAAACCAATCGAGCCACAGTAGTGTCATCTCGATTCTTACGCAACTAAGGATTCTAAGTACGGTAACTTGATTGCTCTAATTGTCTAATTAGCGCAATTTCGATGCCTCTAACAAATTTGTTGTTTACCTAAGTGATCATGCAATTTCAATTATAAATTAATACTAAAAATACCACCAACACAAAATGATCATGCAAATGTTTTTGAGTTTATTTTCTTTTAAACCTAACACTCAGGTTTATAAAACCTAACAGCTTAATCAGGGCGTTTATTTCCAACCAAGTTTCTAATTTTTTGAATTTTTGAATTTTATATTTTTGTATTTTTTTATAATAATTTTTAATATTTTAACATTATTTTTATGTCGAAAATAGGGACTGAGCCCGATTTTGCTCTAATGTGGACTAAATTAGGCCTGGTCAAAGGACACGGCTTGAGCTACTTATCCAGTGCTATTTTGAGTTATTTTCTTTGCCTTGCTTGTGGCGCTTACTTATTTCAAATTTGAAGATGCGTCTTCTTCCTTCTCAGATGGCCCGAAGCCCCTTTTATCTATTAAACTCTCAAAATTCCATTTCGCGAGAGTTCAAGTCAAATCCAAACATTCATGAATCAAGCCAACATTCATAAATCAAGCCAAGCCCAGCTTCATCTAATCTAAACCAAGCCCGAATCAACGGAATATAGCACCAAGACCATTTTCTAACCATAAACGCATGCTCGAGGCTAATTTTCTTTCTTTTTTTAATTTTCTTTTGTAGATTCTCTTTCTTTTTGTTCTCATCGTTTTCTTAAACCTACTAAGAAGTGAGAACGCCCCACCTCCATCAAGACTTCCTACGCCAAAATCATCAGAACACGAACAAATACTTCACAATCAAACGCACAGACCCTCACCGGACTTCAGCCACCAAAGCCCCCGCTGTGAGCGTCCCTAATCACGGAAATGCCACCATCGCGCCACACACATCCTAAGATGGTCCCTCGCATCATAGATTCGACGTCACCACCTCACCGGCGAACACCATTGAATACAACCGGATAACATGCCAACACTCGCCCAGAATAACCCCAGAATCCGAGAAACATACGCGAACTTAGTTCAGGCATTTCAAGGACTGAGGGTGGGCGTACTAACTCATCCGATCATCGGACTCATCCCGAGACTCGCAAAAATCGGCAAACAAGACCAGACATCGAAAGAAAAACGCACGACCGGGCTCGGAACGCTCGATCGGGACGAAGAATCTCAGTTCAGTGGCTCAGGCAAAACAGGGGTGAGCAGGAGACCGAAACTTATCTGGTTAACGGCGTCACCGAAGGCTGTGAAAGCGGCGTCGACGAGTGGCAGTGACAGAGCGACGAAGCCGGGCCTTGATATCGGAACTGAGGGACTTCTCTTTCTCTCTCTCTCTCTCTCTTGGCTCCCTGTTTTCCCTCTGGTCTCACTTTTTCTCCTCCTTTTTTCTCCCTCTCAAGATGCCCTCTCTCCCCCTTTCTACTCTTTTGTTGTTCAGAATCAAACCCAGAACTCCCTTCTCTCCCTCCCCCTTCCCCTCCTTTCTTCTCTCTCTCTCTCTCTCTCTCTCTCTCTCCCTCTCTCTCTCTCTGACCTCCTCCTTCTCACCCTGTGCGTGTCGTCTTTCTTTGTTGTTGACGAAGGGATCCCCCGCCCCTCGACCCTCGTTCTCGCGTCGCTTTTTGACCTAATCCTCACCACTTAGGCAACGACGCGTGGCTCTCTCCTCCGTATATGCCCTGCGTTCTCGAGCTTGTTTGGGGAAAGGATTTGAGAAGGGGGCCGGCCCCAGAAAAGTAGAATAAAAGGCTGGGCCGAGAAAAGAGATAGGCCAGGAATAAAAAGTCATTTTTTTTTCTCTTTTATTTTATTTTATAAATTGCCTATTTTACTATTTTTTGCCTATTTTTATGTTTTGCTTATGCTACTTTGACCTTTTTCCATAATTTCCTAAAAGAATTTACCCTATTGAAAAAAAATTAGATAGCAACTAGCTCTTTAACTAGCAACAATCACATAATCGTTTATTAGCATCTTCATTTACTATAGGTATTTTTTTATTTGTTGCTAATGCCAATATCAGTCATCTTTCTTTTTGGGTATCGCTATGGATTTCTTGCACGGTATCATTGTGGAGTTTAACAAGGACGCCCCACTATCAACCTTGTCACGGGTCTCTCCTGAACTCTAATGATGATATTTAGGAGTGAGCAAAAAAATCACGATCCAATCAAATCGGACCGGGCCGTACCCAACCGGCTAATTTTGAATCGTAACCGGCGGGTACGGTTCGGTTTCTGGTTCCAATTTTTCAAAACCGGCGAGTATTGGTTTGGTTCTCGGTTTCGGGTGGGAATAATCCAACCGTCCAACCGAACCGGTTTTTATATAATATAAATGGGTCAATTATTTTAATGAAACTATTTTTTAAATGTTTAACCCATCCGTCCAAAAAAAAAGAGCCTAGACCCGCAAAATGAAAAAAGACCCTACCCTAATCCAACTGTCTTTGCATTCAGTCGCTCTTATTGTACAATTTAATTGCACATTTCTTTCTTTTTATAGTGCAGTGGCAAATTGTCATTTAGCTGGTACCCTTGGATTGCTGAGAATTTTGATTTACAAGGTAGAAAAAGGAAAAGAAAGTTTTAAGTCTACCGTTATATAATTTTATTGAGTCGAATTTGTGGGATTAATATTCAACTTAATTTTTTCATGGAACGAGTGGGTGACATTTGGAGCGTAACCAGGATCCAACCAAGAACCGGATCGGACCTGTGGTTCGGTTCTCGAGTGGATCCATGGAACAAACAGTTGGTTCACGGTTCACATTTTGCCGAACCAGTACCTAACGGACGGTTCTCGATTCAAGGATAGAACCATCCATCCTGTGAACCGATCACCTCTAATGATATTAGTGGCATTTGCAAGTAGTAACGGACATAATTGTTGCATAGTTTCTTACTATTTAGCGACCTAGGGGGGAGATAAGAGACATGATATAGTCCTGATCAATTTGGGCTTTCCTCTTCTTGGGTATTGGTTATACTTTTGTCTTAAGGAATTATCACTTTCGTGAATAGGCAATATGGATTTTTCTATCAAGTTTTCTGCCTTTAGCATTTTAGCATTGGGGAGTCCTAGTACTATCATTTAACCATCGGTGAGTTTACGGGCTGAGTTGATCATACCTTTGGAAATATTCACTGAGGGATGGCAAAAGATGAATTGACAAATCCGGAAGAGTAGAAAGGTTGTATGTTCTAGATCAATCGGTCTTGGCAAATGAGGCTTTCGAACTCAATTTCTTGTGGATTTATTAAAAAACAAAATATGGCTATTCAATTGCTGATCAGGAGAGGGAAAAAAATGTTGATCCGAGCCAACATCCTCATATTCTGCGATAGATGCGAACCGGTCAGTAACCAAAACATACATTGCAACTCACTAGTTAATGGTGGTGGGATAGAGAAAATTATCAAAAAAAGTTCCAAACTCATTACACTTGTGCAATATAGTCTCAGCCTGTTAAGTGTTCCAATTGAGTCCTAAACCTTTTCATATTTTGTCAATTGAGTTCAATCAGCCAAATTTGGCCGAACATCGCTGACATGGACACGGGCCATCCTATGTGGCACGACCGACATTAGGTAATCGCAGGGGGGAAAAACTACTAAGTCTCTAAATCCCACATTATGGACATAGGATGTATAAAAATAAAAGAATACAGATGTTGCATATGTAGAACTTTTCCCGAAAAAAGTAAGGAAGACTTACAAAAAATTTCCCTCTACATTCACCGTGGACAGGGAGATAAAATTTCATCTGTTTGATACATTATTTTTTCGTGAAAGAAGCATGAACCTATATCAATTTTCAATTGATAAATCATGTTATACTCATAACAAAAAGGGATACTTCAAATTAACTGTCGACATGGAGAAGAAAATTAAATGTTTGATACATTAATCATGCTTTAATAATGTGAAGCACGGACATAACGCTTCACAATCGTTAGTTTATGTAATAAACTATGAACTACCTGAGGTCCTTTTGATAAAACCGAAAAGCGAGCTTTAGAAATTTTAAACGCTGTCCATTTTAAGCCCTGAAAATGAAAATGGAATGTTTCTTGATGATGGCTGAATGTACGAAGAATTGATAAAAAAAAAAAATTAACCCTTTACGTGTATGGAATTGTGGAATGGTATTGGTAGATTTTATGCTTTTAGGAATGTCATGAGCAAGATTTTGATTCCTATATAGATACCTTTGTATGGAATGAATTAACTAATCCCGTTCTTATTTAGCAATCTAAGAGAATTTTTTTATTTAATTAATTGAATCTATCAAGTAGAAATTAGTTAAGATTATGGAATGTGCTTAATGTATTAGGTACTGAGAATATTAACTTTTAGCACTTATCAGAATGATCAAACAAGCTAATTCAAATTTCAAATTCTCACAGTAGCATCACAGCCATGCGGCTTGATTAAGCTTTAATAAGCTATTATTTTGAAGTAAATGATGATTTATACATCACAATAATGTGTACATTTCTCTTGATCACATGAAGTCATGCTTCTTGATGATCATCTACACCTAGCTTGCATAATAACTCCTAAAGAGGTTGGGGGCATAAGAAGCCACTTAGAAGGAAGAGATCCCAATCGAAGGGCTTTTGCAATCCAGTCTACACAATGGTTTGCTGCCCGTGGATAGTGGACAACCACCACATTTTTTAATTGGGTCAAGAGATTACTCCTACTTCGAGATATATATATATATATATATATATATATATACATACATATATATATCAAAGTAACTAAAATTCGCAAGTATTTTTATCTAAGTCTAACTTAGTATCTATTTATACTCGTATGAAATGTTTGGAAAACATACCAAAAGCCGGAGGTTTTCTAGAACCTGGAATCATTCGATTATAGCTGCCCTGTTACACTCAATTGGACACCCCAATCTATATGAACCGATGCATAGAATTGAGGTCCAATCAAAATCCACTTTTAGAAATCTCCATGAGTAATCTCTTGTCAAACGTCTTGACGTTCCTACATTCGTTTGCAAAATTTCAAAACGTACCTCATATAATGAGATGGAAATACATTGAACAACTTCGCACTTTTGATAATAAAAAAAATAACAGAAAGTTTGGCGTGGATTTATAGGGTATATATGCATTCATATACGAAGAAAGGCCTACAAGAAACTCTAATTAATATCCAACTTTAGATAAAAATAGCAGAAAGTTTGGCAAGAATTTATAGGGTACTTATTCATTTATATACGGAGAAAGGTCTATAACAAACTCTAATTAATAGCCAACAACTGGCCCAAAAAGAGGATCATCGGTTTAAGAAAATCACTAAACTTTATCATGCATGGAAAGATTAAGTTGGCATATTGGTATGGACAACACGTACGAGAATATAGATGGCAGAAATCTTACTTAAAAAATATGTAAAATGACAAATGAAGAGTGAAAGAACAATAATGTTGCACAAATAATTTGAAAAGGGATTAGTTGAGAACATGAGATAAGAAATGAAAAATAAAAAGATTAAGAGAGAGAGAACCAATTTTTTCTGTTAAGATTTAGCAGGTGGTGCCGGTGTCGACTTTTGCGGACCTCGACTAGTCTATTTTCTCAAACAATCTTAAAGGTGCAATCCTATATCAGCTTGGTGCATTTAAGATTTATTCCTAAAATGCTCCCAACAAAGATTTGAAGCTATGATTACAAGGAAAAGTGCCGAATCTTTTGGGTTCCAAACCAACCAAACATGACGCATATGTTATTAGATATTAGGGCGATGACAACAGTTTTACGCAATTAAGAAATCAATAAAAATGAAAATGATGATGAAAAGGTTCATAAAGAAAACGTTTGTAAATCTTGATACACAAAACTAGTTGAGAAACACCACTTAAACGAGGTAAAGAAGTAAGAAGATAAGCCAAAGCACATTTGAGACTTGTTTGTGGTAGATTTAGGGCATGTTTGATAACGTTTCTATTCTTCTATTTCTGTTTCTAGAACAAAAAAGAATTATAAATATATTTGGTAACATAAATAATTCTGATTTTGATTCTGCTCTCGAGAATATTTTTGGACCAAAAAGTAAGAAATATAAAAAAAATTTATTTATAAAAAAAAAAGAACACTTTTAAGAATCACAAAAAAGAACAAACTCTCAGTTCTTTTAAAAAAAAATTAAGTCCACGTAAACTTCTAAACTTTAAAAAATAATTTAAAATTAAATTTGAAAATTTACTAATTGCTAATTTTTAAGTAAAATTTTTAAATTAAATTTAAAAATAAGCTTCGAATTTTTTAAAAGGGGGAATTAAAAATTTTAAAAAATTTTAAAAAATTAAAAATTAAAATGGGGGACATTTAAAATATATAATTATTTTAAAAAATAAAAAAATATTTAAAAATATTTCAAAGAAAGAGGAAATATTTTTTTAAAAAAAATAATTTTTTCCACTTGGTTATTTTCAAGAATAAAAATTTTGTGCAGTCATCAAATGTGTTTCTATTTGAGAATAAAATTTTTGTACAGTTACCAAACACGTTCTAATTCTCTAAAAATTATACATGGAACAAAATCAAAAAATATAATTTTAATCAGAATCACTTTAAAGGAATAGAAATGTTACCAAATAGATTCTTAATTGTTAATGAGCTTCCTAAGACACATTGGGCCCTAGTTTCAAAATGGGCCACCAAATTATAAATGGGCCAATATTTACCAAGTAGAGGAAGGTATGATGAATGCATCGTAACTTCGTTATTGATAAACATGAAACGAAGGATATGACAGATATTACTCTTGAGCTGCGTTTGGTTGGACTTTGCAAATTGGCCTTCGTACGTAGCTCTAAAGATCTTTGGGTAAATGCAAGCGGTGCTTTGTAATTTTATTTGAAGAGGTTGGGATATGTGAGTGCATTTCGAAAGACCCTTATCCTAATGCAATTCTTACGTAACTTCAGGCTTTGAGCATCCAAGGTAATTCATTTCTTTTTCTTCGAACTTTGCTTTCACTGAACTTTCAAAATTTCACGTTTAACCGCACAATTTTCACCTCACACGACATTGCCGGCAAGCCCAAATCTGCTTGCTAGCGAGAGAGATCTGGTGTCGACGAGCCTCGCCTAAGGTCACACGACCTCAAGGTCATGTGAAGCAAGACGATGGTGGCCTTAATCAGGGTCGGTGTTTCCTAGCACAGCCTTTTTATCGAGGTTGTATGAGAGAGAGAGAGAGAGAGAGAGAGAGAGAGAGAGAGAGAGAGAGAGAGAGAGAGAGAGAGAGAGAGAGAGAGAGAGAGAGAGTGTGTAGATCGAAGTGTTGGAAGGGGCTGTAAGTGAAGTCCCGACGACCGATGACAAGCTTAGCAGAGAAGGCAGTGATTGGTGGTGGCTGATTAGGTTTGAGTTGAAGTTATGCCTTTTGAGTAGGTTGGGGAATTTGAACTAAGTTATTATTAAAAAGTAAATTGTGATTTTGTAAATTGTTTCTAGTGTCACGATGCAAAGTGGTATATAGATTCAAAATTCATGGTCCAAACATCTGATTGTAAAGATAAAAGGTGTAAAAGTGATCATAGAATGGAAAGAAAGTTCTAAGGTATGTTTTGGGAGTACTTGTTATGTGTCATTTCCGCTAATGGTTTCTGCATTGACTCTCCCAAAGATGGCATTTAGTCTTAGTATATGTCCATGCAAAACGACATGTCGTGGAAACGGACGATGGAGAAAATAGTCCAACGTACTTGTCTGCGTTGTCGTGGCTATAATGAGTAAAATAACTGAGACATTTTCGCCTAGACACGGAGTTGACAACGGTGGCCATCTTGCAACACAACAGCACTGATAGTGACATATAACATCTGATCTTGGATAAAGATTAAACAAAGTCTCTTTTCACTGCATAAAGAAATAGTTAGTGGAACCTCTTGAGTCGAAATAATGCCCAGTTGAAATAACCAAAACGGCAGTACGTAGTAGAGTTTGATGTTTGTGTATTCATATATTGTATTCTTATATATTTGAGTGCTGGACTTTTCACTGTATGTATTGCTATGTTAATTAGTTTCTATGTATGGTGAGATCATGATGACGGAGTAATTAGTTCTAAGCTTATCATACGTTGCTAGCGGAAAAGAAAATCTTAGCTCACATTTTGCATGCGTGCTACATGAAGAATTGGCTTGAAAATTATAGCAGTATGACCAGGTTTTATTGCTGATTTTGCGAGATATGTAGTGAGCACTTACTGTATAACTTGGAATGAGGATTTTTCGAAGAATTTATTCTCTCACTCTTTTAAGTGGTTTTAGTAGGCAAAATGAAACCATAAGTGCCAAAATTTATTTATAAAGCTCACTTTAATGCCAAAGTTTTTTCTTGTCTCACTTAAATGCCAACTTCTTTTTAAACACTTGAGGAGTTTTTTCTTGGCTCACTTAAATGTCAAAATTTTTTTAAACACTCGAGGGCCAACTCCGATATGTTTGACCAGAACTCCTATGGGGTACATTTTACTAATAAATTAAGCATACATGACTCGTCAAAAGACCCAGTTAGCAATATAAAAAAAAAAGAAGCTAAAAGTTAAAACTATATTAAAAATTTGAAAAGTCAGTTTTTTTTTTCCATTCATCGTCTATCCAATGACATGTAATACCCATATAATAATGAGTTTGCCAAGGATCACTCCAAATGTCGCTAACTATATGCACACGTCCATTGAAAAATGCAAAAAAATTTCTCAAATCATCTTTTCCTTTTTTATAAAGTTTAAACATTTGGCATTTAACCGTATTTCTCAAAACGGGTTTTGCTTGTGGAGTACATGCATTTTGTACAAAAGTATTAAAACCAAAATTTTCACCAAAATTAAACGCTAAATGTTCAGCGGCAGTAAATTTAGTAAATTCTTCCTCATAATTATTTCTATCGTAACGAAATAAATTAGAAGTGTTAGAATCGACAAACTTGGGAATTTGTTGTTGCCTCGTGTCGATCATGAATTCCGTTGGATGTTTTGACGCCAAACGTCGTCGATATGTTCCACAGCCGCTTCCAGTTGTAAACATATATACTTTTTTACAATGGTTACATATGAGATTGTAATCGTTACCTTCTAAATGTTGCTTGGTGAATTGTTGCCATATGATGGATGCACCCCATCGACTCATTTCTTTTGTTGTTGATGCTTCTTCGGTATTGGTAGTTGGTTGTAGACTTTCTTGCGTCGGGATGTGCTCGACATTAGGAATAACGTTGATATCATCTTCGTCATCGTATCCCCAATGTGCATACTCACGAGGATCATGATAATAATTGGATCCTTCGGGAATCATCAGGCTCTTTCCTCTTCCACTAGCCATTTTTTTTAGAGAATTGAGCGGAAGAATTTGAGCGAATTTGAGAGAATTTGAGAAATGAGAGAATTTGAGACTTGAGAGAAGTTGTGAGGAAAAATGAAGAGTGAAGATGGGTATTTATAATGGTTATGTTTTTTTAAAAAAATTATTTAAAAAAAAATTGAACGGCTATATAGCCGTTTGGTTGACCATATAATATTATATTATAGCCGTTTGGAAACGGCTATTAAATAGCCATTTCCAAATTGCTACCGGGCCGGTTTCTAAATTTCGTAACCCGGAACCGACCCGCGCCATACGGGCCGGTTCCGGTTCCAGGTTTGACCCGGGTCGGTTTCGGCTGGGAACCGGCCCGTGGCCACCTCTAGTTGATGTGCACATGCGTTCTCATGGTGGGGAAACCATCCTCTTTATAATGTGATAACTAATAATTTTCTTCTTAAAATCTACTATGTTCATGATGGTGTCTCCTCTTTTGAAATCTACTCATTGAATGATAAAGTCCTCTTGGCCTTTGGCCTTATTTACAGTTCACGTGAGATAAGAAAGCTCTACTATTACTTATTATTCCTTAGTCAACTTTTCTAAGGTCTAAAACTTGGCAACTACTCTTCCAAGTTTTCTATCTCTCGTGAACTTCAAGAAGAAAATGCTCTATTATTGGTTCTTCAGTCAACTTGATGACCACTTATTGTTGATACCTAAATTTTGGATTTCTCTTTTTCATTTATATTGCATAAAAAATGAGAATTAGCGTTAGTTCTCGCAAAAAATAATTTTTCATACATAGCATTTTTATTTTATTACATCGCATTATGGATTGATAGAGGATTTGAGCTTAATTTGACAGACGACGAGCTCGGCAAGTGCATGAAAATTTCGGCTAGGGCATGTGTGTGTACCGAAATTTTGAGGGCTTTTGGACCTTAATTTGATTTAATTTAGCCCATTTTAGCTCATTAAAATGTTTAGGGTTTTTAATTAATTACCCATTTAATTAATAAGAGCCCGATTCGAGCCAAAAAAATGCGCGATAAGCCCAAGAAGATGTGAATTTTCGGCTAGCCCTTAATTACTCTTATTTGGCCGAAATTCATGTTTTATTATATTTGGACTCTAATATTCAGAATATTTCATCCAAGGGTCCTAATCTATTCTTGCATATCAAGCCTAGATCTAACGGCTTATAATTGATCCTAAGATTACACTATATATATGTGCTCTTATTCTAGGGTTAGAGAGGGGGGGCCCTTTGATTAAAAAATAAGAAACACTTGTGGTGAGTAGAAAGGAACACACGTGAGAGTAAAAGAAAAAAGAAAGATAGAAGTTCAGGGGAGGGTTTTCACGTGAAAGAGAGATTACGTAGAGAGAGGGAGGTTCTCGTGCATGGCCAAGAGGAGTCCTTGTCAAAGCTGCTGAGAAGTGCACGTTTTTCCTTTCAATTGGTGCCCGAGTTTCTCTACAGTCCAGTGCCTAATCCTTTGCTGGTCGGCATCCTCAATCCGTTGCTGTCCAAAGTCGCTGTCCGAAGCCAGTTCACCAATGTTTAAGCTTGGTCGATGCTCCTGATTCGCGCCGTTTTGAGCTGCTGTTCGGGAACAATTCCTTTGCTGTTCAGGTGATTTCGAAGCTGCTCTATGGGCGATTCGCGTCTGCTGTTCCAAGTATGTTCTCACGGTGATTTGGCACATAAAAATCCATCCGTTGGTGCACAATTAGCTGCTGTCCAGAACCGGTCTTCACTTTGGCTTCAATCACAAGATTAGCTCAAAGTTCGTGGCCGCAAAGATCATCCTCTATTCAAGGTAAAATCCTAATCTTTGTTCAATTCACATTATCCAAATTGGCGTGTCTTGGCATGTTTAGATGTTATGAATTTCTTCTTTGCTTGAATTGATTGATCGGCATGCCCTATTGAACTTTTGCGGATTTTGAATATGTTATCAGATAATCATCATATCTTGAATCAAGGTCATGGCATGATTGAATGGATGTGCGAATTGTCATGGGATTGCTTATCCTCAGTGGATTTCTAAATTGTTTTTTGCAAAGTTAACTGGATGACTTTGCACTACGGCAAGATACACTCATCCAGCACGATTTTTTTTATTCATGGGTGGGTTGCCTATTTAGATTGATTTCAACTAGATTTGATATGTGTGCAGATTTTAGTGGGATTTATCTTAATCTTTCAAAATCTTCACAAGATAATGCTCCTCATCCGAAAAGGAAAATGAAATTTGGCAAATAAGGCAAAAAAAAAAAAATCTTTGAAACCTTCGGGTATTATCTTGTAATTACTGAAATCTTTGAGATAATTTCCTATTTGGTCTCGTAGATAATCATGCATATCTTGAGCATTATTTTCGAATTTGTGGTATATCTCTAGATACTTGATATCTCGTAGCTTGATTTTCGAGTAAATCTAAATCCTGATCATTATCTTGAAAAGATATCATGCATGATTTTTTGGAATATTTGTGAATATTTTTGGGGAATTTTGTGTAATCTCGTGATAATTTGAAAATTTCTTAAAGATACTCAAAGATACCCAAAAATATTTCAAGATGTGATTGATTAGGAAATTTCCTAATCCGCAACCGCATACATGGAAATAAGTCTATCTATCAGGCTTTAGATAGAATTATTTCCATAGCGGGTATTTCGAATTTTAGGGTCGATCTATCAGGTTTTAGATCGAAACTTAATTCAAAAGAAATAGCGGTAATTATCTTTTAATTTTTGCAACTTGAACTTTAAATTTCATCTATAAAAACCAAAAACAAAATCATAAAAAGAAAATCCTGAAAAATTACACCTTTGAACTTCAAGCGAGAATTTATCGAAATTGCCAAATTGAACATTTTCATGAAATCGGTACCGAAAGGGCGTTAATAGAAATATTAGCGTAATCAAGTCCCCAACTTAAAATATTTGATTCGTAGAAATAGAATAGTTCTCCCACTATTTTATTTAGGTTTCTAATTTACCTACCATAAATGATTAGTGGCGACTCCTATTGAAAATCTTTTGCATCTAAATGTTGAACCTAAGTTGCGAATTGGTAGAGCTTGGGAGAGCTCGAACTAGGTTAGTTAATTCATTTAATTAACTTGGTAATCCATTAACCTAAAATTGAAAAATCTGAATTTTTAGGTCGCGACACTTATCCCACATGAGTTTCTCAAGGAGGAAAAGCTTCCAAGTCTTCCTCTTCTAAAATCTACTTAGTTAAGCCCTTATTAGCTTAGTTAAGCTATATAATGTATATAGTCTAATCTTTTCTAATTTAATCATCCTTTTATAAAATTAACTAATAAATATTCATAGATGATGGGATAGAACAAAGCGGTAATGGAGCCATCACCTTTGGTCAACCAGCGGCGTTTGCCGTCATTCATTGTTCGTCTATCATCAATTAATTAGTCATCTTGTACTTCCATTATTCTCTCATTTTATGCAATACAACTTCTAAGACAATTTATTAATAAGAGTTTTTTTATAACTATGAATACACTTCTTAATAATATTCCTCATTAAGTTTTGTACAATATATTTATTGATAATCTTGCTTGTTAAGTGTCTATAATTTTCAACAATGTGAACTCATTTAATGATCCCTTGATTTTCTAGTAAGCTTGCTCAATAAATTTTTCTACCAGTATGAACTCAATTTTGACATCTTCACTTTTCTAACTTATTTCTCAAATTTCATTTTTTTTTTGTCGAAACAAGCTACTACATTATTGAAAAATTAAGGGTCTTTACATGAGAAACCCAAAAAGGGGCATTAAAACATAACAAATTTCAAAGAAATTGGGGACGATAAGAGACCCAAGACAACGGAAGACATTTAATAAGTGATTTTTGGCTAACCAGTCAACTATAAGGATGGTTCTTCTACTGTAGTGTGCCAAGGAGACATGGGGACAAATGGACCAGAATTCAAGTGGAAGCGAATGCCCTAGAAAGAGGTCTAATTTATCTAGAGTCGATGAGAGAGAAGAGTCTAACTTCTCTGGAATCGTGGAGAGAGATGGAGTCATGGAGAGAAGAGAAAAGGAAAATCTATATAGAATATGACTGCTGTATTTTAGTTGAAGCGGTCAACGAAACTAAAGAGTTAAGTTGGGAGGCTGAAGCCCAAGTTTCATTAATGAGTTTGCTTCTCATTGATCCATTTGTTTAGGTTAATTATTCTAGGTTCCTAGAGTAGCTACTTATCCCTATTTGATTGATCCATTTGTATGATTAATTAATAAACCTAATTTAATACATGAAAACAACCTTAATCTTATCTTTTCATTAATTGCATGAAAATGAGATGGTTCTTATCCATTAGAAAGGCTTAATTGACTTAACATTGACTCCATTTTTATTTTTAGAAAATTGACTTGTGATTAACTTTAGCTTTATCTTTTAGAAATTCGACTTATAATTGACTTCATATTGATCTTCCTACTTTGTTTGTTTCATAATTATTAAGTTTAGGACTATTTATATTTTCAAAAGAAATTTTTTGAGTAATCTCTTAAATAGGCTTAAATAATAACTTTCTTAAGGAATTTCAAAGTAACTATCCTGAAAAATAACTAATTAGCCTATTCTAAAATTTCTTAAAAATCTTATCCAAAAGATTTATTTTATCACTAAATTATTTTTAATGTGAGGAATTCAGGATGTCACATCTCAAAAAACAATTGGTTGACTTTCCAGACAAACCAAATAATAGCTTCTTAAAGAAAATTAATTTAAGAAAGATAATATAATTAATTACTCAATTCTACTATAGGAAAGCTTGGATATTATACTAAATGCATTTGAATATAAAATAGTTTCACGTGAAGATCTCTTTAATAAAGTTAATAATCTCTCCATTGTCAACATACTTCAATAAGTCTCGTTTATCAAATGCAAATAGTTTTTTTTTCCTTCTTGTCTTCATTTTTATTCATGCAATAGTTTTTCTTCTTTTGATACTCATAATAAATCATGTCTATTTCTTTGAATTTGTACCAATAAGCAAATTCAGAAATTGTAACAACGTACTTAAAACTTCAATAATCAATTTTATATTATTCAAATAAAGGAATCGCATTTGCAAAAATTATAGATACGAAAAAAATGTAACATTGAAATTCGTAATGTGATAAAAAAAAAATATATGAGTAAATGAATGAATAAATTTATATTTTGATATTAATAATATAGAAAATTTTGGAGTGTCACGCCTTGCACCTACTGACAACCCAATATACTTGCGAACCTAGAATCTTGGTCGAAGTTATTAGCGACACCCAGGACGATCACCGACTGGATTCTAAAGTTTCAAACCTGCGTTAATAGAAACGTGACTAATTTCCCCAGATGGTATACGTAACGAGATAGTAAGAAGAGAGAGAAACAAAAGAACTACATATAACGGAAAGACAACTGTCACATATATACAAAAGGTGATGGGGCAACTAACATCATACCTATGCTCATTCTCATCAAAACAAAACAAACAAGAGAACATCAAGCATGGCTATAAAAAGAAAAGCTACTTATCTACCCCACTAACATCCGTGGACGCTATCTCCTTGGGCTCCGACTCTTCTGACGACGATTCACTGTCCATCGGATGCTCTGCGTCTGCTGCCTCGATCTCCACAGGTCACCATAATCTGGATGCTCGAGGTCATAATCCAAATACGATTCGATATCCGGGTCTAGGTCTATCACTTCTCCATCAAAAGTCGATGTAGGGATTTCGCCACTATACTCTAACTCAAAATTCGGAACGTCGAAATCTTGGATAGGTCCAATGTCCGAGTTGCCTATCCTCATAGTCCACGCATCAAAGAAATGTACTTCTAGTCCCTCGTTTCCAATGTCAACCCATACTGTACTATTGTGTTTCGTATATACGATTCCTCTAGCAGTATCAGGATACTCAGTCGCCACTGTCTCTATACGTCGAGGTATCCCGTGAAAATGGTAGCTAGCATTCATTTCCTATCAGGCGGATCTGAAAAAATTTGGGAGAATTCATCGTGAGAACTAATCTCAATAAGCCCACCTCTAAACTCTAGTTAGGATATTACATAATTCTAGGCCATTCCTAATAGTCTAAGCAGCCAACATGCATAAAATGGATCAACATTTCAAGCAGTCAGGCAATAACGGGTACTTTTTGGGTAGATACATAGTCGGACCATAGTCATCCCCAATACTTTGCTTCAGCCTCATGATTGCCATCATAAGCCAATTATACATGCATCTCACCCGCATGCACGCCTTATCTTGCGAAGACGCGGGTGAGAGCCAACCCTTTAGCTTGTGCTATCTGCATCTGCGCCTCCCTCACGCAGAAGACCCAGATGCACGCTCATCTTCTAATGCCTCAACCCGCAAGGCATCAAAGCCAAGACCTGGATTGGCACACTTATCACTCCAGCAACTCCGTGCCTAGCACGTCACAGGTCACTTCCACCTTATCTCGCCATTTTTCCATTCTAGGACTCCTCTTCACTTTTTCACTATTCGCCTCATCAGACTTTTCGTCTGGTATCACATCACGATCAGTTTACAACTAAATAAAGGAGCAGGCGAATGTGCAACGGAGATCATCACAGAAGCCACATAGTTCTAACTTAGTCATTAAACTAGATGCAAAATTACACAATTGTCCTTCCGATATTATTCATCCAAATCTCAGTTCTGGATGCTCTTTTAAGCTAAATCCGCGTCTTATCATCATTCAGTCTTTCTCAGCTTGATTTCCAGCCTATGTTATGCCTCAATAACCAAATTTACTATTTAGGTGCAAAATTATGATTTTGCCCTCAATTTCATTAATTGAGCTAATTTTCTAATTTCAGGTATTGTAATTGATCTAATCACTCTCACACAACCATTATATGCACAGAATTATGCATTTGCAGCCATGAACAGTACTAAATTTTTGCCATAGGTCAAACTACTAAAATGCTCTTTTGCACAATTTTACCTATTTTTGAACTAATCAATCACTCTAACCATTTCTATTCTCCATCATCATCATCATACCTCATTCTCACATGTTTTACAGCTCCAAACAGATTACACAAATCAAGAATTGGAAATTACCATTTTACCCCTCTTTGTTCTAAATTGTCATTTCTTACAAATACACCCAATTTAATCAAACCCAATACTTTAGAATCAATATTCATATCTTACTCCATCATACACAGTAGCCACGGAGCCAAATTTACGGTCAAAACAGCAAATTACCAAAATACCCCTTCTATGTTCTAAAATGCACAAATTGAGCAAAATTGAGGAAATCAACTATCAAAATTAATCTAACACCCTAGCTATGGATTAGAGGAGCGGCTTACCTAAGGAAAAGCTAAAGAAAAGTGGCTGGAACAAAAGGGTGATAGGCAACGATGAAATCACTGACGAACGAACTAGTTCCTTCACAATTCTGAGTATGTCACGAAATTTATATCAGGTTTTCTATGAAAAAAAATTTATATTCATGAATTTCAGAGTCTTACGATCGTATAGGAAAAAGTAGAGCTCAAATCTCCTTCCGAATGACCTCGAACGAGCCAATTCTTCCCGGGTGCGCGTGCAGGAAAAGAGTCTGAGCAAGGGACAGTTTTTGGCTTCGTTTGGATTATTCCAAACTGCTCTTGAGCTGAAATTTTACAGTAACAAACTAGAGAGAGAGAGAGAGGTGAAAATTTTGAGAGGTTTTACGCCCCAAAAGGATGTCGTTTAGGTGTAGAATCAATAGCAAAACGGAGGAGGACAGAAAATGGCAGAAAATGAAAGAGAGATTAAGAGAGAGATATTGAGGGAAAGGTGAATGGCGGTGGGAAATGGGGTAGAAAAGTGAAGATATTTGCTAGCTTTGGGGGTCAAGTGAAAGAAGACAAAGCCAAATTGGTTTCTTGCTTGATTGAGAGGTGTCCATTTGTCAAAATATGGAACACTTCAACTTTTTTGTAGAAAACCCTAGAAATCTTGATAGAAATTGTCACATGGGGTATTCTAAGACTTCATAACATGATGACAAGTGTTGCAAGGTTAGAATTTCTACTCAATTTTTTTCAAAAATTGAAAAGTTGACATTTGGCGATTAAAGTCAACCCTTTGACTTTGACTTTTTGGGAAGCGCACTTTTGATGCCAGAGCATAGTAGACTATTAGACTAATACCAATCAACTTTCGGGTTCCTCAAATCACTCTCAATTTACAAGATACGGCATTTTCCGCAGCCCAAGGGCAAAATCGTCATTTTCATCCTTATCGCGTTCTTCGACATTTCAAAGCAATTCGTAGCCTTTAAAACTCGTAGAGTTGTATTATAATCATTCCTGCAACATTCGTAAAATCTCGATTGTCCAATCTCGAAATTCATTTCGTGGCCACTTCCATTAAACTGCAACTTTGGCAAATTTCAGGCTAACGGACATAAAGAAAAGAATCTGTTTCTTTTTCTTACCTTTCATTGAGAAATTACAAGATATATATATACAAGAACAAAAGACTTAAGTTAGGTAAGAAACCTGATTTAGGTAGGAAACCTAATTTGACTTAATTTAGGTAAGAGCCTAACTTTCAATATTAAGTAGGCAACCTAATTCCAACTAACTTTACACATTCCAATATGTTTCAACACTCCCCCTCAAGCTGGCTTGAAAATATCCTCCATCATCAGCTTGCTTAATTTGTCAAACTGCTTCTTATGTAGCCCTTTTGTGAGTATGTCAGCAACTTGCTCATTTGTTGGAATATATGGCATGCAAACTTATCCATTGTCAAGCTTCTCTTTAATAAAATGCTTATCCACCTCCACATGTTTTGTACGATCATGGAAAACCGGATTATGTGCGATTGAAATTGTTGCTTTGTTGTCACAATAGACCTTCATTGGTGTGGAATCCGAAACCTTCAATTCTTCCAGAATCCTTTTAATCCACATTACCTCACATATACCAAGAGATACGGATCGATATTTGGCTTCAGCACTACTTCTTGCCATTACATTTTGCTTCTTGCTCCTCCAAGTAACAAGATTACCGCCAATGAAAGTGCAATAATCAGAAGTAGACCTCCTATCTGAAATACTCCCGGCCCAATCTGCATCAGTATATACTTCTACTTGTAGATGTCCTCGCTTCTTGAACATCAAACCTTTTTCGGGACATCCCTTCAAGTATCGCAAGATCCTGTAAATAGCTTCAAAATGCTTTAGACCTAGTAAATGCATGAACTGGCTTACCATGCTCACAGCAAAGGCTATATTCGGCCGTGTGTGGAATAAGTAAATCAACCTCCCAACTAGTCTTTGATACCATTCTTCATCCACTACTTCTTCATTCTTTGCAGGTTCTAGCTTCAGGTTAGGTTCCACAGGTGTATCTGCAACTTTACACCCAAGTAAACCTGTCTCCTTTAGCAAATCAAGCACATATTTGCGTTGATTAACAAATATGCCCTCCTTAGACCTCGCAATCTCTATACCAAGAAAATACTTCAAAGTACCCAAGTCTTTAATTTCAAACTCAACAGCCAAACTCTTTTTTAGATTTTCTAGTTCACTGATATCATCTCATGTTAATATTATGTCATCGACATAAATAATCAAGATAGCAATTTTACCATCCTTTGAGTGTTTATAAAACAGGGTATGATCTCCTTGACTTTGATAGTAGCCAAGTTCTTTTATAACATGCCCAAACAGCTCAAACCATGCTCTAGG
Organism: Psidium guajava; assembly: GCA_016432845.1. Classification (NCBI taxonomy): domain Eukaryota; kingdom Viridiplantae; phylum Streptophyta; class Magnoliopsida; order Myrtales; family Myrtaceae; genus Psidium; species Psidium guajava. The sequence goes on from CM028229.1 coordinate 13,328,264, forward strand.
CCACTGCTTCAGTCCATACAACGCTTTCTTTAGTCTACAAACTCTTTTTTTGCCATTCTCTTTCTCAAAAACAGGTGGCATATCCATTAAGACTTCTTCATCTAAGTCACCATTCAAAAAAGCATTCTTGACATCCAATTGATGTAAAGGCCAATCAAAATTAGCAGCCAAGGATAATAAAATTCGAATAGAATTCACCTTGGCAACCGGAGCAAATGTCTCATGGTAATCAACTCCGTAAGTCTGTGTGAATCCCTTTGCCACAAGTCTGGCCTTATACCTCTCAACACTTCCACCTGCTTTACACTTCACTGTAAACACCCACTTGCAGCCAACTATCTTCTTCCCTTTCAGTAAATCAACTAGCTCCCATGTGCCATTTTTCTCAAGTGCCCTTATCTCTTCTTCTACAGCCACTTTTCACTTTGGATCATTCAAGGCTTCTTGAATGTTTCTGGGAACAAATATGTGAGATACGTTTCCAATAAATGCTCTATAACTGTGTGACAGCTTTTGGTAGGACACTTGATTTGCAATAGAGTGCTGAGTACAAGACCTTACCCCTTTTCAAAGCACTATAGGAATATTAAGGATAAAAAGATACTGAAGGTAAAACGGGTTCAGAATTATCAGAAGGATGAGAGAAGTCATCTTTCGAGGCTCCAGATTGATGCGGTTCCAGAATGGAATGGTCTCTTACCATTTGAAGTGTCTTTCTACTAGAATAAACCTGCTCCGAATCTAATACTTCTTCTCCCCCTGTCTTTGAATCATCAATACTTTGTGGCAGAGAAGGTGTTTGGGCTGACATAGGAGATAGAATAGATTCGGTTGGAGTCAAAATCGGAATCGGATTAGGAAGAGACACACCCATAAAATTATCTTCACTATCCCGCTCCCCCTGAAGAAATTTTTTCAGAAAAAAAGGTTGTTGCTCACAAAACAAGATATCAAGGCTAACGAAGGTTTTTTTTGCTTGAGGATTATAGCATTTGTAGCTCTTTTGAGTTGGAGAGTATCTAATGAAAACACATTTTACAACTCTCGAATCAAGCTTAGACCGGAAGGGAGCAGGTAAATGAACAAAAACAGAACATCCAAAGACCTTTAAAGGCAAATCTGAATGAATACGTGCTGCTGGAAATTCCTTTTTAAAACACTCTAAATGTGTGATAAATCGAAGAACCCGAGTAGACATTCGATTAATTAAATATGATGCAGTCAACACAGCTTCGCCTCACAAGTACTTAGGAACGTTCATAGAAAACATTAGAGAATGAGCTACTTCAAGAAGATGTCTGTTTTTTCTTTCAGCAATACCATTTTGTTGGAGTGTGTCGCGACAAGAAGATTGGTGTTGTACACCTTTTTCTCTCAAAAAAACTCTCAAACACTGATTGAAAAATTCTGTCCCATTATCAGTACGCAAGATGTTGATTTGAGTTTGAAAAAGATTGGCGACCATGTGATAAAAGTCCTTGAACAATTTTTCTACCTCAGACTTAGCACTCATCATATAGACCCAACTCAAGCATGTGTGATCATCAATGAAAGTCACAAACCATCTTTTTCCGGTCATTGTAGTAATAGGTGAGGGACCCCAAACATCACTATGAATTAAATAAAAAGGTTTGGATGCACAATAGGGTTTCATAGCATAAGAAACTCGAGTACTTTCAGAAAAAAGACAACTTTCACAGTGAAGTGATGATAGAACTATACCCTTAAACAAAGACGGAAACAAATGTCTTAAATATTCAAAACTAGGATGCCCTAGTCTATGATGCTAAAGTAAAATCTGTTCTTGGACAGGAGATAAACAAGAAGTACTACACGCCTGAGCCCTTTTATCGAAGATTGACTCATCAAAGTAGTAGAGACCATCGACCATTTTAGCACTGCCAATCGTCTTCCCCGAAATCTGTTCCTGAAATTCACAATGGGAATCAAAGAAAATGACACGACAGTTAGAGTCTTTGGACAATTTGCTAACAGATAAAAGGTTACAAGCAAGTTTAGGGACATGTAAGACATTTAGGAGTTCTATAGAATCTGAAATTTTTATAGAACCTTTCCCTGCAATGGATGAGAAACAACCATCGGCTATTCAGATTTTTTTATTACCCGGACAAGGAGAATAGGATTTGAACAAATTGTGAAGACTTGTCATGTGGTCAGAGGCATCTGAATCAATAATCCAAGGGACATCAGTAGAGAAACCAGAAAGAGCACTTGCATTACTACCTTATTGGGCAATAGATGTTGTTGGTTTACCCTAGACTGAGGTAGACTTTAGCAGTTGCAAGAGATGATCAATCTGCTCCTTGCTAAATGGATTAGTTTCGGCTTCATTGGCTGAAAGATAGGTTCTGCTTCCCGTCTTGTTACCTCTTATAGAGGTTACTGGCTTCCTATGAATTTTCCAGCATGTTTCCCGGGTATGTCGTGGCCTATTACAGTGATCACACCACACACGAGGCTTCTCATCTATCTTGCGTATAGTGGAACTCATCTTGCCAACATTTGCTTCAGAACCAACCAAAGCTGAAGCATCAGAATATCTCCCAATAGAGGCTTTTGCTTCGTTGTTGGGTTTGCCAAGCATGACACTCCTCCGACTTTCTTCTCTTCTAACTTCAGAAAAGACTTCACCAATAAGTGGGAATGGCTATCTATCAAGAATCCTTCCTCTAACTTCATCAAATTCATTACGAAGACCTACAATAAACTTAAAAATACGATCAGCCTCAATTACCTCCTTGCAGTGCTGGAAATCTTCAATGGATTTCCATTCATAATTGTTGAAGAGGTCAAGATCCTGCCACAGCCTTCTCAAGAGATTAAAATACTTTGTGACGGTATCATTTCCTTGCCGAATCTCATTGAGCTGCAATTTCAGCTCATAGATTTGGGATTGGTTCCCCAAATCAGAATACATTTGGTTTACACTATCCCACAAATCCTTAGCAGTGGGAAAGTACATATAATTTGCTCCAATTTGTTCCTCCATAGAGTTCACCAGCCATGTCATCACTGTTGAATTCTCAGCATCCCATACAGCCCAAGTTGGATCTGTTTTTTTTTTTTTTGCTCGACTTTATCTCCAGTCAAATATCCCATCTTCCCTCTCCCTCGGATATACATCCAAATAGATTGTGACCAACGAAGGAAATTATCACCACTCAACTTGATCGTAGTGATATGAATTGGGTGAGATTCAGTGTGTGTCGGAGTTTTTTTCTGAAAGTTTCATTTTGTTGAAAGTAGAAATATTCTCGGAGGTGTTATTGGACATGGTGATTATAAGATAGAAACAAGAGCGCAAGATTAACAAAGGTTTGCCAGAGAACGTGGCTCTGATACCATGAAGAAAAGAATCGGTTTCTTTTTCTTACCTTTCATTGAGAGATTACAAGGTTTATATATACAAGAACAAAAGACTCAAGTTAGGTAAGAAACCTAATTCAAGTAGGAAACCTAATTTAACTTAATTTAGGTAAAAGCCTAACTTTCAACATTAGGTAGGCAACCTAATTCCAACTAACTCTACACATTCCAACATGTTTCAATAGGACGGCTCTTAGGAGAAACGCGTTTCGACCATCGGGCGAGATTTAGCTAAAGTACATTAATAAAATACATCCAATCGATTATTTTGAATTTCGAAAAATGGTCAAGAATTCAGGACGTTACATGGAGTGTCACATTTTTTATCTTATTGGAGTAGATTTAAAAGCAGCGGATGAGAAGACAAGTGATGAAAATAGTTGCAATAATTTTGGGTGCGGCCATTGGCCAAAGTAGGCCGCGGCCAAATTGGCCATTTGGCTAAATTAGGCCACGGCCATTAGGCTGAATTAGACCACGGCCAAATGGCCGAATTAGGTTAGCTATATTACATTTTCATTAACTTTTCTAAATTTTATCTTTTTCATTTAAACATTTTATATAATTTATCTAAATTCAATTTATCTTTTTCAATTTTTATGATAAGTTAGACATTCTTTATGTGATATCCAACAAATTCTTACCTGAATAAATACTACATGAAATTTATTATAGGTGAAAATTCTAATTAGATTGTTTACATGATAAATGTAGAAAACTTAAATTATAGTTGTGATACTCGGTAGTAGTATTTTCAAATTTATCATTAAATAGAACGAGCATTAGTTTCTGAATGTTTGTATATATATTTTAAGATAGAATTTTGTTGACACTTTATTTTTTCGAGCCAATAAATAAACAATTCATTCATAAAAAAAAAAGAAACCTACAAATAGTTCTGTCTTCAACCAATGACCATCTCACTCAAACGCACTTCACTTATAACCACACTCTCTCACCATTTCTATGACAATAAAAAAAAATTCGTATTAGATAAAGAATGAGGACGAGTGTCACCATCAACTTTAGGATAAGTATATATGTCATTTTCAAACCTTAGAGATAATGATGTACCATTTTCAAGATGTAGAGAATAAGATAAGATTTCATTAATAAAGTATTATATCTTGAATTGACTAAGAAGTTTTCTTGAATACTATAAAAGAAAATATAAAAGACAAATAGTAAGAAATTTGTAGAAATGACAAAACAACAATTGGATCAATGAGGATTGAGCAAGAAAGAAACGAAAAATAGAGACGGACCGAGATAAAGACACGTCCTCTAGCAATCAGTAAGGTAGATCAATAAAACGATGCTAAATAGTTTGCTTCTAGAAAATGAATATGTGGATCAATAGAATGATAATAAGTAAATAGCCTAAGATTTATATTAACAAATTAAATTAAATATATAGTGCTAAATGGCCCAATCAAAAAAGGATAAATAATTAACCTAAGAATTAGAGTAACACATTAAATATAGAGTGCTAAGTAGCATTATCAAAAAGAATAAGTAGCTAACCATAATTAATTTTGATAATGACCCTTTTGCTTATAAATTAAAAATAGTCCCCCATTTTGGGACCACATACTATTTTCTTCTCTCTTTACTCTCTCACCGACTCCCAAATCGACATCTCTCACAAACTATAACAACCCCGGACCTTCCCTCTTCACTCTCTCTCCCCCTTGTAATTTTAAATCAAAATAACTTATCGTTATTGCCATGAAACACATGGATGCACACATAATCATATGTTAACGTAAACATTAAATCAAGTAATAAATGGATATCACTGCATTAGATCTAAAAATCTCATTTATTTGTTACCATACACTAATTCGATTAAAATCAAAACCAAACTAAACCAATGGAAAGATGCAACGGAACGGTGTATGTGATATATTGGATTTTCGACCCATATTCGAAATTTATAAATAAAATGGATATATTTCATTAATACACTCTAGTTGAACCTCACATGAGCCTGATCAACTCGAGATGACTAACCGAAGGGGAAAGGCTATTTAGGACCTTAAAGTACGTGGACCTGACAGATCGATATGCGTAACTCCTAAATAACTGCCCATTGGTTGGAAGATTCAATAGAGTCGCTATTTAATGGATTTGGCCAAGAAATGAATTTCGATCTTGGACAATCGAATTTTTATGAATGTCATGATGGAGAATTGGATTTAATTGCATTAGCATCGCCAATTGACCAGACAGCCGGTGAACGTCGCGAAACAAGACATTAGTTGAAATTTTACCGAATCACCCCTAATCTGTGCTCAGTCTTTAGAATTAGAATGATTAGAATTATTTTAGAATGAACGCATTAGTGTAGTAGAATTTTTAGTTCGAGGTCCGTTTGCGCTCGGGCCCAATCGGTACATTTGGCACGCATCCGAAGAAATATCCCATCAGTCATCCCATCAATCAAGTCTCGTCAATCAATCAATGTTAAATCATGTCATTTCAAGATTAAATCAAGTCAATCCATCAATTGTCCATCAATTATTAAAAACCCCACAAACAACTCTCACTTACTCCACTATCTCTATTTTGAATTTTTGTCTTTTATGCATTATAATCTCTCCATTCTTTCTTTCCCTCATTTCCCTCTCAAGTTTTCGGCAACCTCCTCCTCCTCTTCCTCCTCCTCTCCTCTCTCCTGAAACGACTCTCCTCCTCTCGTCCTCTCACGTTTTCGCGCATTCTAGTGCGCTTCCGAACGAAAATGGCTCGTTCGAGCTCGTTCGGAGTCCAAATAACTCCTCTTTTTCTCCCACATGACCATAAGAGGAAGGCCTTCAAAGATCTGCAAGCCTTTTCCCAAGATCTAGTCTGGAACCCCCTCAAAAGGAAGCAAAACCGTGACCCTCTCTAGCTCGGATCTCCCTGCTGCCACCCAACTTCAATCGGTCGCCGACGAAAATCCAACCGTTGGATTTTCCTAATTTTTGGATATGTTGTAGCTCTATCCAAGTTGAGTTCACCAAAATTTGTTTCACTTTGATCTGATATTATTTGAGCCTCCATTCAAGCGTTTCCGTCACGGTTGTCGAAACTGTTTTCCATGGTTTATTTCACGTTTTGTATTCCATGGACATAATCTGACCTTGGGGACCTAGGGAACTTATATTCATGTCATGTTCTTGTTTTCTAGCTTGATGTGGCCTTGGTTTAACCCCTAATCAACCCCTTGCCGCCGTGTTTCTTTCTCTTGGTCGTGAGCACTTCTTCAGCCACCACGGGTCTTCGCTGTCGTCGTCATTGTTCAAGCCTCATTCCGATAAGCAAATCTACTAATCCTAACCTAGGAATATTGTATGCGATTTGGTTTGGATGGTAGAGTATGTGGCGTATGTGGAAATGTTAGAATTTGTGAATGATAGATTAGACTGGTTTAGACCTAAGAGCCAATGGACTGATTTGTGGGCTTAAGAGGGTGATTTTGGGTGTGAGAATGACATGGGTAGGCTGTAGAAATGGGCTTGGGTAGTATATATTAGAAACAAAATTGGTTAATGGGCTAACTAGTTGATTTGGGCTTAAATGGGCTAATTAGGTTCAATGGGCTTAGGTTGTGATCACTTGAGAATTGAGTTAGGCTCGAGATGTTGGGTTTAATGGGCTGTCTTAAGAATGATTCGGGTGGAAATCTTGCAAGCCCAAGAATGGTTATGGGTTATAAATCAATTTAGGCTTAAATGGATTAGTTTAGTCAAATGGGCTTAAGGTGTAATTTCTTGGGTAGAGACTTGCGCTTAGTTCATTAGGCTTAGAGGCGGCTCAAGGAATGACATGAGAGAGATTGTGAGCCCAAAGTGAGGCCATGGACCGCGAGTGAGAGAATAGAAATTGTGGGTCGAAATTTGGGCAAATGGGCCCAAGGAGCTTACTTGAGAATTTGAGCAAAGCAAGTCAATTTTGTAACGCCCGGAATTCTCAACCCATTTTCGTATTTCCTTAATATAATGGATGTATTTTATTACTTGCACTCTAGATAAATCTCAGTCAAAATTGATCACCTTGGGATGGCTAACCTGATGGGAAAGGCTAATTATGATTTAAAAGTACGTGGACCTGATAGGTCGATACGCGTATCTCCTAGCAGCCACTCGTTGACCTGAGTATTTACTAAAGTTGCAAGCTGATGAACTTGGCCACGAGATAGATTGTCAGATTTGGACAATCGAGAGTTCTCAGGTTTTGCAATGATGTTTTGGAATGCACGACGGGTATTAGAACTGCAATGTGAAGGCATGAGTGGAAAATTACCAAATTGCCCTAAGCTCGCTCTCAGTGTCCTAGATTAGTCATCGGTGCTTGTTTTTAATTTTCAGGTGCTTGATTTGAGATCCCGTCGTGATTGCCTTCGATCTGACAGTAATATCAAATTTTCAAAAAAAAAATTACCCAATCGGTCCGGTTGCCACGCGCCATTTTCTTTCCATTATCTATTTAATCTCATCCTTGTCCTATGTGCCACATGTCAAGCATCAATTGGTCATTGGTTTGACTTATCTCAATGAGAAGACCCGATAGACACTTGCTCTCTCCCTATTATTTGCATGGTTGACTTCTTGGTACAAAGCTTGCAAAGCAAGCTTCAGTTGGCTTCTTCAAAAAGCTATGACCAAGCAATAATTCTTCTCTCTCTCCTCTATGAGAAAACCGGATGTCCCTCTCCATCTCTCCTTCCACTCCCTCTCGGCCCAATTTGAACTGCCAACTTCAATCAACTGCCGGCGGAAATCCGACTGCTGGATATTCGTCATTTTCGGGTATGTCATAGTTTAACGTCTTCTGAATCCAAAGCAACTTGAATCGCTTCGATCTGACATCGTTTGGGTCTACATTCAAGCATTTTCATTTCAGTCGACGAATCTGTCTCAGATATCCAGATTTCTATTTTTGATTCCCGTTGATCCCTCGCCGGCCACCACCGGACGTCCACCACCACCAGCGACCTTCCATAGCTTCCTCTCAAGAGCGTAACACTCTCCCTTTTGCATCTCTGTCCGCGCGCCCGGACAAAAATGGCTCGTTCGAGGTCGTCTGGTACTCGAATCGAGCTCAGTTTTCGTCCATGCGCTCGTAACATCTTGAGCTTCGGTAATCTTCAAACGGGTCGTCAAAAATCCTCTTGTAAAAATCGCAGCACCAGATTGAATTATACCATATTTTCCTGGTTTTGATTCTGGCTTAGCTTCTGATTTTTTTTTCAGCTGATTTCTGCCTTGAGTTGTTGCTGTCCAAGCTTGATTGAGGTGAGTAAACATACTAGACATGTAGTAGAATGATTAAGGTCATTTAGCTTGGTGAATAAATGAAAATTTGGGGCTAGTTGGTTGAGGAATGCAAGAATGATCTTGCACCGGTTTTGCTAGAACTTGGGATCAATTTCTGTTTTGTTTGTTGATTGGCTTTGCTTGTTGAAATTAGGTGAATTGTGTTAGGGTATTATGTGACCGAATAGAAAGGAGTTTTTATTTTGTTTCGTTGTGAAAATAGAGCATCAATACCAGTTCTATGTTGGGGTCTTCTAGTTGAAATTTGCAGTGATTGTGGGAGCTAAATGGTCGAGATGTGCTTGGGACCTTAAACCTGGAATTTGGGTGCTATTTAAGATGAAAATCAAGTGTATGAAATGTATGTATATGAAGAGGACGAATGGCGTATGTGTAGGTAAAGGAAATTCAAATGAATTAATTGAGTTCAATTCGAGAAAACATGAGCATGCAACTAAGCAGAGTCAAGTCGTGTGTATGTCAGATGAAATTGAGTAGAGAGAATCAATGTATTTTAAAGCTGGTTCGTAGGAGTGGTAAAAGGGCGGAAGAACGACCCTAAGTCTGCCTGACATGCTTTGACATATTCGATGTCTTCACACGAATGACTTGTCTACTATTTGGCAACACATAAACAAAGCATTGTATACGAGTGTTTGATAAAAAAAAATCAACTTTGGGGACCTTGGTCAAACCTAGAGAACCAATTTTGACCAAAAAATAATTTTTCATATTTTCAGTATTTTTGATATTTTTATTTTCGAAAATTCATAAACAAAAATCAAGAAAAATGAGAAAATTGCAAAATCAACTTTGGAAGCCTTGGCCAAGCTTAGGCAACCATTTTTTAGTAAAAAAAAATTTTCATATTTTTTGTATTTTTTTAAATATATTTTTTAGAAATTAGGAAAATATTTAATAAATAATAGCATTTGATGCCACAAAAATACATAAAAATAGTCAATATTTTTCTTTAAATCCCTTTTCATGTTGGCCATCTCAAATTTAAAAAATCCAATTCGAGGTCATGTATTCCTTAACGAGTATAATCTCGAATCAGGCCTAAAAAAATTCAATTTGAATCAATTTATTTTCATTTTTCACTTTTAGGAGTTGTGACATTGTTCTTTAATATTCCAAATTTTCATCTTGGCCCAATTATACCCAGAATGACTCAATTTTACAAACTTAGCTTTAATTAAATAGCAAGAAATGAGCTTAAATTCAACATGCGATAGGTGTGTCGAAAATTGTGAGGAGATTTGGACTTAAAGAAATATTTCTCCAGGGACTGAATTACAAATCCTTAAAATCTCATGGACTATAGTACAAATACCTAACACTTGAGGGATTATTTTGTAAATAACAAAAAGAAGAGTTAGTGGAAAAATTAGAATAGAGAAAGGAAGATGGAGAAGAGAAGATGGAGAAGAGGAGATGAAGATGGGAAGATGGAGAAGAGGAGATGGAGAAGAGAAGATAAAGAAAATAAGATGAGAATAGAGAAGGGAAGATGGAGATGAAGAAGAGTTAGTAGAATGAGAGATAGATATGGAGAAGGGAAGATGAATATGAAGAAGAGTTAGTGGAGAAATTAGAATGTGAGATAGAGATGGAGAAGGGAAGATGAAAATGAAGAAGAGTTAGTGGAGAAATTAGAATGGGAGATAGAGTTAGTGGAAAAATTAGAATGGGAGATAGATGAGTGGTTTATAAAAGGAGGAAGAAGTGAGCTTGAGAGGGGAATTTTTTGGAGAGAAAATTTTGGATGTTTGAGAGGGGTTTTGGGAGATTGAAGAAAAATTTGAGAGAAAGAAAATACCAAAAAGAGAGAGAGAATTTTGAAGATGATGGGAGTTTAAAGCTAAAGGGTTATCATCATCAATTTCTTCATCGATCAACATAAATCAAGAATTCATCCCAGATTTGAAGCTAAGTGTCCCTCTACTCTCTTTATTTTTTAGTATAAACTAGCTCAAATTTTCTACTCTTCTCCCATTTCCCCATATTTGATTTCAGGCAGGAACCAATTATATCCATCAAGCACTTCTCATAATGCCATTGAAGCTAAGTGCCTCTTTCATTGTTCTAATTTTTAATGTGAATTAAATCATATTTGCTCCATTACTCCATTTCTCCATATTTTTATGTCATGCAAAGGACAACTCCAAGTCAACGGTAAATCCCATGGAGGTGTAAATTGGCGCTGACGAGCTCTTGAGTGCTCATTAAATTTTCAATTGATCCGTCGATGGATTTTAGCTCGAATTGTCAAATCAATTCGTTTTATTTTAAAGAATTTAAACCCTAGAATGTGAAGGGTAAAGCCCACTCACTGGAGGTCATTTTAAATTTCTACAATTTAAATTTCCGCACCTTAAACCCCAAAGGAGAGGGCTAAACCAAGGCCGAGCTATCCATTGGTGGTCTTTATTTATTGTTATTTACTTCCTGTAATTTAATTTTTGAATCACTAAACCCCAAAATGAGTAGCTCGCAGCACTGCACAGAAGTCGTTAACTCACTCCCTCTTTCGACTTTAGGGAAATATTTAATATTTTGAAAATGTCAAAAAAAATGTCACTCACATATATTCTATTTTAAAAAGTGAAAATACAAAAAGAGAACACTCTACTGGAGCCTTAGGAATAAACCAAGCCTGAGTTGCCAAATTAGGATATCCATGAAATTAAGGTACCGAAAGGGCATTAGTTTTAATTAACTAGTGTAACCAAGTCCCCGAACTCATAGTCTCTGGTTCGTAGAAGTAATTTAGTTCTCCCGCTAATTTACTTAGGTTTCTAATCAACCTACCAAAAATGATTAGTGGCGACTCCAAATTTTAAAACCATTTGAACAAAAAACCAAAGTCGCGATTTGATAGAGCTTGGGAAAACTCGAACTAAGTTAGTTAATTTAATCAATTAATCTGGTAATCCATTAACCTAAAAAATGAATTTTAGGTCGCGACACTTGTATATGATTGTTACACTCAAGCATTGTTTTGATTTTACATCTCCAGTAGGGCTAACAAATGTCCATGGTTTATGAAAGAGCATGATAGTATTTCTTTCAGTGTCTGATCTTCCTAATGATTATAAAATGTAAATACTGCTCTCCAAGCACTGATAGTTAAAACCAAAGCAACATGTCTATTAAGCCCTTCTAGTTGGAATAATATTGTATGAGTGTTCTGATTATCACCTTAAAGATCTTTTCAATGGGGAATTCAATGGTTATGGTAATAGCTTGAACATATACCAGAGCGTCCATTTCGATTCTTCTCGAAATTCTTCATCATGAGACTATCGAAAGTGTGACATCCTGAATTTTGGTTATTTGTAAGATAAATAATATTAGATTTTCAAGGATTGAGAGACAATAATTGAACGATGAATTATCGAATTGAAAAGGGTATTAGAAATCCTAAGGTATTGGATAAGGAAAAATAAGTAGAGATAGTTGAGCCGTCAAATCGAAGCATTGAGACCCTAAAAGTGAGTTTATTGTTTTGCTTAATCCACATAGCCCTTTATCCTAGCCAAACCTTAAGAGTGAGTTTACTATTTTTCCCCTAAAAGTAAATTTACAATTTTTGCCCATCTGCCTTGAAATTACCATTTTATCTCTTTACAAAATTACCATTTTATCCTTGACTACTAAATTATCAAGATACCATCAATTATTTATGGCAAATGACCAACCTACCTTTATTGTGAAATGATCAAATTTCCCTTAGATATTTTTATGTGGGACAAAAGTTATTAATGCTCATTAATGTGTGTGCCCCATTTTCTCTCTTTTCTTCCTTCGTCCTCAAGTTGCCATGACCCTATTCTCTCTCTTCTTATTTTTTCCCCTTCATTTTCGTTGAAGCTCTCTCTCTCGAATTTCTGCGCGCGCCCAGGAAAAAATCGCTTGTTTGAGCCCGTCTGGAGAGCGAATTGAGCTCCGTTTTCTTTTACGTAACCGTAAGATCAAGGGCTATGTGGATCTAAGGGCCGTTTATCTAGAAAGTTGTTAAATTTTTATGGGTTTGAGCGGTAAAGGGGTTGGTCAGCAGAGACCCATTATCCATCGTCGTTCCGTGTGGTTCTTGGAGCAAGCCACGCATAGCCATCACCACCACTGTCGTGCCCATGTTTTCGAAATCATTGTCAAGTGAGTTTTTACCCCAATCCCTCAATTAGTAGGTTCAACTTGATTAGGATGTAGTTAGATTAAACTAAATATGTTTAGTGCTAATTAAGTATGGATTAGTTGGTAATTTATCAGAGTTTGGTGATAAGTTATCAAGTTATGCGATAAATTATCGTAGTTTGAATGATAAATTATCATGGTTTGGATGATAAGCTATAGTAATTTGAACGATAGGCTATCGAGGTTTGAAGAGATAAGATATCACTATAAAGGCGATAAGTTATTGCTATTTAGGCAATAAGCTATAGGTTTATTATATATTTAATATTTGTGACATTCCGAATTTCGGTTGTATGTAAAAAAATAATATTGAATTTTTCAGGATTGAGAGACAATAATTGAACGGTGAATTATCGAATTAAAAAAGAGATTAGAAATTCAAAGGTATTAGATAAAGAAAAGTGAATATGGATTATCGAGCTGTTGAATCAATGCCTCGAGACCAATTGCACCCCAGCCTTATCCTGGCCGAATCTTAAAAGTGAGTTTACCATTTTTCCCCTAAAGATAAATTTATGATTTTTTGCCTTGAAATTACCATTTTTCCCTTTAACAAAAATTACCATTTTATCCTTGAGTGCTAAATTATCAAAATACCATCATTTATTTGTGGCAAATGACCAACTTATCCTTATTGTGAAAAGACCAAATTGCCCTTAGATATTTTCATGTGAGTTAAAAGCCATTAATGCTAATTAATATATGGGCCTCACTTTCTCTCTCTCCTCTTCCTTCTTTCCCAAGTTGCCATAACCTCTCTCTCTTCTTATTTTTCCCCATTTATTTTCGTGGAAGCCTTCTCCTCTCTCTCTCTCTCTCTCTCTCTCTCTCTCTCTCTCTCTCTCTCTCTCTCTCTCTCTCTCTCTCTCTCTCTCTCTCTCTCTCAAATTTCCACGCACGCCCAGAAAGAAATCGCTCGTTTCAGCTCATACAGAGGGCGAATTGAGCTCCATTTTTTTTTGAAGTGACCATAAGGTCAAGGGCTATGTGGATTTAATGGTCGTTTGTCTAGAAAGTTATCAAATTTTTATGGGTTTGAGCTATAAAGAGGCTAGTTAGTGGAGACCCAATATCTGTCGTCGTTCCGTGTGGTTTTTGGAGCAAGCCACACGTAGCCATCACTGCCGCTATCATGCCCATGTTTTTTAAATCATTATCAGGTGAGTTTTTACCCTAATCCCTTAATTAGTAGGTTAAACTTGGTTAGGATGTAGTTAGATTAGAGTTAATATATTTAGTGCTAATTAAGTATGGATTAGTTGATAAGTTATCAAAGTTTGGTGATAAGTTATCAAGTTATGCAATAAACTATAGTAATTTAAATGATAATCTATCATGGTTTGGATGATCATGATTTGAACAATAGGCTATCGAGGTTTGAAATGATAAGCTATCACTATATAAGAGATAAGCTATCGATTTATTCCATATTTAATATTTGTGACATCTCAAATTTCGATCTTTTGTAAGATAAATAATATTAAATTTTCGAGAATTAAAATACAATAATTGAATAGTGAATTATTGAATTGAAAAGGAGATTGGAAAGCCGAAGGTATTGGATAAAGAAAAGTGAACATGGATAATCAAGTTGTCGAATCAATGCATCGAGACCAATTGTGCCCGAGCCTTGGCCTAGCCAAACCTTAAGATAAGTATACCGTTTTGCCCCTAAAGGTAAATTTACGATTTTTGCTCTTTTACTTTGAAATTACCATTTTATCTCTTTACAAAATTATCATTTTGTTCTTGAGTGCTAAATTACCAAAGTACCTTTAATTATTTATGGCAAATGACCAACCTACCCTTCTTGTGAAATGACCAAATTGCCCTTAGATATTTTTATGTGAGACAAAAGCCATTAATGCTAATTAATGTGTGGCCCCACTTTCTCTCTCTTCTCTTCCTTCCTCTCCAAGTTGCCATGATCCTCTTTTCTCTCTTTCCATTTCTTTTCTCCCTTCGTTTTCATGGAAGCCTTCTCTCTCTCTCTCTCTCTCTCTCTCTCTCTCTCTCTCTCTCTCTCTCTCTCTCTCTCTCTCTCTCTCTCTCTCTCTCAAATTTCTACGCGTGCCAAGAAAGAAATTACTTGTTTGAGCTCATTCGCAGGGCGAATTGAGCTTCATTTTCTTCTTCGCAACTGTAAGATCAAGAGCTATGTGGATCTGAGGGTCGTTTGTCTAGAAAGTTGTGGGATTTTTATGGATTTTAGCCGCAAAGATGCTAGTTAGTGGAGACCCATTATCCATCATCGTTCCGTGTGGTTTTTGGAGCAAGCCACACGTAGTCGTCGCCACCGCTGTCATGCCCATGTCTTCAGAGTCATTATCGGGTAAGTTTTCACTTTAATCTCTCAATTATTAGGTTAACCTTGATTAAAATGTAGCTAGATTAGAATAAATATGTTTAGTGCTAATTAAGTATGGATTAGTTGGTAAGTTATCAAAGTTTTGTGATAAGTTATCAAGTTATATGAACTATCGTAGTTTGAATGATAAACTATCATGGTTTGGATGTTAAGTTATCGTGATTTGAATGATAGTGTATCGAGGGTTGAAGAGATAAGCTATCACTATATAGACTATAAGCTATTGCTATCTAGGCGATAAGCTATCGATTTATTATATTTAATATTTTCTTAATAAATAATTAGTTTTTTGAAAATTAAATATTAATGTTATACTAATATTTTTGGATAGTTCTAATATTAATTCATGTTAGTTTATGCTCAAATTTATAATACCGACATTACGAATTCTAGTATTAATTGAACAACATAGCTAAATAAATTGAATGGCTATTTTCGATAAGTGAATTGTGCATGTGATTCAGTTACTACATTTTGAGCATGGGAGTTGTATTAATGTGTTAGTTGCCTGGATAAGCTGGAAGAACCCCATGTGAGTATAAGTGTACCCGATTAGACTTAATTGATCGAATGAATACCTAAATGGTAGTGATGATGGAAAGACATCTAAGTGCATTGAGTGTAAAGAAGCCAACGTATGTTTAGTCATGTTATGTATTTTTTGCATATCATGATTTAAGACATATCGGCCATATGGCAAGCATTGGTTGGTTGCCTATATTTGTTGATGGCATATTTATGAATATTGAACTGTATTGCATGCATTAAGTGCATCCAAGTTGAGTTAACCTCCGAATCAAGGCTTAAGTCGTTAACTCACTGAGATTTTATGTCATCCGTTATTATTAACCATTTTTTATAACCTAAGACAAGTGGGGGATCTGGCTTCTAATTCAAACGAGGACCCTTAGACCTCTGTCGACTACTAGTGTTGAGTGGAGGGCGGATGTAGATCTTTATGGAGTGGTTTATTTAAGAGCGGCGTTAATCCTAACTCTAACCCTGTATCTTTTTGTTGGTTGTAGAAAGTAGCCCTGAGGTCGGGCTTGTAGATACGAACTTCCCAATGGTTAATAGTAAATTAATAAAATGAGGTTTTACTGTATGGTGATTGTTAGTTTTCTATCCCTGTTGTTGTATTTGTCTAGGGATTCCATTTATTTCTACATGCGCTTAATTGAAAGATTAATATATTAAGAACAAAGCAAGGAATAAGTAAGTCTTGATGTAGCATTCTGGGGCGCTACAAAAAGGGATGAATAAATGGGTATGTAGGATGAATACCATTTGGTTTTAACATAAAACTACCATAATCTCTAAAGACTCTTAATTGATATTAATCAAGAAGTTCTTAAAGACTAGGGGCGAGTTGATTGTCCCAAATCATATTTGACAAATCAGGAGGATATTTGAGGCTATTCCATCCTTTTTTCATCTCAACCATGCTATATATACCAAAGATAGGTTCTCTTTGTACATACATATTGATTGAAGCAACTAACAACTTTGGTCTGGATAGAAAATATGCAATGATAAATTTGTTTCTTGCAAGTTGCTTAATATCAAAGGAATATTTTGAAAACCATTCTACCCATCTTAACAGCTGAGGATGTGGAACTTGCTTCCATTTGAATTTCAACATCTAAATGAAGAAGGAGATATCCATTTCCACAAGGAAGTAGTGTATGATGAGATGGAATACAAACTTCTTAATTTCATATTTGACTACTAGAATTTCCTTAAAAATCAAGCGATAATGAATCTCTGCTATAGAAAATCATCAACTTTTGTAAGTTTTACTTCTTTCAAATGGGCAACTACTTCAGTTTGCTTTAGTCCCCACAACGGTGCATTCTTCTTTAGTATTCATTTTAGTGAATGAAGTGCCTTGGAGATTTTAAGAACAAAATCTCTAAGATAATTTACAATGACAAGAAACGTTTGCACCTGTTTAACTGTAAGTCCATAGAATGTAATTTTTGTAACTCTTCTACAATATGGAATCTGGACAATAAGTTCCTTCTTTTAGATGCATACCAAGAAACTCCATTTCTTTTTAGGCAATGATCATCTTTATCTAAGAAAGCATAATGCCATGCTTTTGGATAAATTCAGTAAATTGAGTAAGGAGTTTATAGTGAAATTATGCATCAACACTGTAGAGAAGGATATCATTAATGAGTTATTGGTTGTAATTGGAGGTTAGGAAACATGTAGAGAGTGTTTGAATGCTCAAATGATTATAATCGCTGTTGTATTACCTATTTCTAGAGTGGAATTTTGTGCTACTCTCCTCATGGACGTAGGTTTTGACTTCGGACCGAACCGTGTAAGACCGGTGTTCAATTTCCTTTCGTTCCTTCTGACCATTTTATCCACAACAATTTTCTTAAAAAAATATAAAAGGCCGAAATAGCAAAAAAAAAATTTCAAAATAGATACACATATAATTTTTCTTATAAAGTTAATTATTACAAATATATATATAGTTTTAAAAAAGAGGCCTTCGCAGTAAATCACAGATCAACCACACAAGGCCATGGCTCGGCCCACCATTCCCTCTTTAAACGTTTGTTCTCACTCACTACTACACACTCTCACTCACATTCACCCCACTACACCACTCACTCACCACTACACTCAAACTCACTCACATCCACATAAAAGGATGAGATATTTTAAATAGATGGGAGATTTTTTGGAGAGAAGATGGAGAGAAAAATAGAGAGAACAAAGAAACCAAAGGAGGAGGAGAGAGCTCTTGATTATAGAAAAAGTTAAGAGAAAAAGCAAAGCAACAGAGAGAGAGAGAGAGTGAGTGAAATAGGGACAAGTGACAAAAAAAAAGAACAAGGAACTTCGATTCTTGTCTCTCAACCTCACGCCTATGTTGCATGCATACGACACGATATGATACACTAACCTGTGAATTCTAAAAAAATAAAGAATTTCAACAAATTAGGACACATCGTATATTTTTATATATAAATGATAAATTATTAATTTTATAATTTCAATAATAATAACATCGTGATAAAAATAATAATAAGAAGAATCCCAACTTCTCCCTGCTCAAATATTTGTCCTCCACTCAAAACTCTTTCTTTTCCCTATTTTTATCCTAACTCGGTCAACTCTTACCCCCCAAAAAAAAATCTACTCTTTTGTGCATGCGTGCGAGCAAAAATGAGTAAAAATGGCATACTCTCTCTCTATCTACATTCTCTGACCTTCTTTCACTGCCTTACTTTTTTCCCCATTCTCCCTCCTCTTTTCTCTAAAATCTTCTCTAGCTCATGAGGTCTCGCCATGTCTCGTGACTATAACTCTCTTTTCTATCTCATCCCCATAACACCAACTCCCACTGATCTCTCTCTCTCTCTCTCTCTCTCTCTCTCTCTCTCTCTCTCTCTCTCTCTCTCTCTCTCTCTCTCTCTCTCTCTCTCTCTCTCTCTCTCTCTCTCTCTCTCTCTCTCTCTCTCTCGACTCAACAACATCGACAATAGCAACATGCGATCTCCATCTCTATGACACCGCTACTCCTTTGGTAACGGCGATGCCACACTGCCACTGGCTGTACTAGTCGATGGTGTCCATGCAAAAGCTCCATTGGTTCAACCAACTAACCCTAGTATTGTGGCTTATTGCCTTCTACTTCATCCCTTAATGCCTACTTCCACTTTCTTCTTATCTCTCATGTCTCTGTAAGACTCACCTTATCCTCGATATGCGAGTCCCTCTTGTGTCCGTTCAGTTGAACAACTTCGAAGCTCGAACACTCATTGATCATGTGTTCGATGCGTATCGGTCATCCATACATGCCCAACTCGTAAAAATTTCCCTATGATGCATGTCAATGCAACATACCCTTATGCATATCTCCACTATCACAAGCTCAACTAGTCGGTCATTACCACCGCTGTGTGGAAACCCCTATCTAACTAGGTAAAATAAATCTCCATGTATTTTTCTATTTTTGGCTAAGCTCAAAAATGGGTCTATCACTTCTTAGTGAACCTTTACTTTCGCAATCGTTCTCTATCAATTTTGAGTCTTGCTTGTTACGTTTTTTTTTTTAGATTCTAGTTCGAGCTTAGGTCCCAAGCAAGTCGCTATTCCCCTCGATCGATGTTCAATATATTCATAACTTGCATTGATAATTAAAATTTTATATTTGCATCGAAAAATGGTTATATTCATTATTCATGGCATGCGTGTACGAATCATAACCCGGAACATACCGTTTACGTGAGGTAGTTATTGTTGGATGGTGTCGAGTTGCTATTCTAAATGTGTCTAAGTAATGAACTTATGCTTGAACGAACCGTCTGTCTGCATAACATGTATTGTGCTCAATTGCGAGAAATCGACTGACAAAATGTCTGAACGTGCCTGGTTGTTCATTATGTACTTGTGGACATGCATGTTTGACATGAGAATTGTCGCGACCCTCTAAAAAAATTTTAAATTTTAAAAGGGGTTAACGGATTATTAGGTTAATTAGATTTGACTAACCAAACGCGGACCCTCCCAAGCCCTACCGAATCGCAACTTTGGTTTTTATTTAAATGATTTTAAAATTTGGAGTCGCCACTAATCGTTCTTGGTAGGTCGATTAGAAACCTAAATAAATTAGCGGGAGAACTAATTTATTCCTGCGAACCAGAGATTAGGAGCTCGGGGACTTGGTTACACTAGTTAATTAAAACTAATGCCCTTTCGGTACCTTAATTTCATGGATATCCTAATTCGGCAACACAGACTTGGTTTATTCCTAAGGCTCTAGTAGGGTATTCTCTTTTGTGTTTTCACTTTTTAAATAGGATGCATGGATGGTATATATTTTTATTTGTTATATTTTTTTAAGTGTTAAAGATTCCCTGAAGCCGAAAGAAGGAGTGTGTTAACGACTTCTGTGCAGTATTACGACCTACTTATCTTTTGGGTCTGATGATTCAAAAATTAAATTATAGGAAGTACATGACAGTGAATAAACACATCCAATGGGAGGCCTAGCATTGGCTTGGCTCTTCCCTTTGGGATTTAAGGTACAGGTATTTAAGTTGCAAGTATTTAAACTACTGTAAGTAAAAACCTCCAATGGGAGGCTAAGCATTGGCTTGGCTCTTCCCTTTGGGATTTAAGGTACAGGTATTTAAGTTGCAGGTATTTAACTACTGTAAGTAAAAACCTCCAATGGGAGGCTAAGCATTGGCTTGGCTCTTCCCTTTGGGATTTAAGGTACATGTATTTAAGTTGCAGGTATTTAACTACTGTAAGTAAAAACCTCCAATGGGAGGCTAAGCATTGGCTTGGCTCTTCCCTTTGGGATTTAAGGTATAGGTATTTAAGTTGCAGGTATTTAACTACTGTAAGTAAAAACCTCCAATGGGAGGCTAAGCATTGGCTTGGCTCTTCCCTTTGGGATTTAAGGTACAGGTATTTAAGTTGCAGGTATTTAACTACTGTAAGTAAAAACCTCCAATGGGAGGCTAAGCATTGGCTTGGCTCTTCCCTTTGGGATTTATGGTGCAGGTATTTAAATTGCGGATGGACTTTGTCCTCTCCATTTTGGGGTATGAATTCTTTAAAATAAAATACAACGAATTGATTCAACAATTTGAAATTTGTGCGCGCTTGAGGACTCCTCCAAGCCGATTTTGTGCTTCCATAGGGTTGACCATTAATATAAAGCTGCGGCTTCCTGACATAAAATAGAGTGAAATATCAGTATACAAAATATGTGCTAATCTGCACCTAAAACCAGAAGAGTGGAAAGAGCACTTATCTCCCATTTTTTGGGAGGGATTTCTATAATTGATTTTCGCTCTCTATGTTCCCAATATAGAGAGTTTCTTTTGAATTAAGAGGGACTTTTAGTCACAGATCAGTTGAGAAATCGGTGGACAGCTTAGGAGCTTGTCTAGGCCGATTTTTGCATCTCTACGAGATTTTTGCTGTTGACGTAGAGATATCCTTCTCCTGACATAAAATATGGAAAAAAAAAGAGGAGATGGAGAAAGTGTATACAATTTGTGCTAATTTGCAAGTAAAACCATAAACAAATGAATAAATAAAAACACTTAGCTCGAATTTGCTTGCTCGTTGACGAGGAAGAACTCTTGATTTATATTGATCGATGAAGGAATTTGTGATGATAACCCCTAGCTTTAAACTTCCATCATCTTCAAAATTCTCTCTCTTTTGGTATTTTCTTTCTCTCAAATTTTTCTTCAATCTCCCAAAACTCTCTCAAACATCCAAAATTTTCTCTCCAAAAAATCCTTTCAAACACTTCAAATTTTCTCTCCAAAAAATCCTCCTCTCAAGCTCACTTCTTCCTCCTTTTATAATCTACTCATCTATCTCCCATTCTAATTTTTCCACTAACTCTATCTCCCATTCTAATTTCTCCACTAACTCTTCTTCATTTTCATCTTCCATTCTCCATCTCTATCTCACATTCTAATCTCTCCACTAACTCTTCTTCATCTTCATCTTCCCTTCTCCATATTTATCTCCCATTCTAATTTTTCCACTAACTCTTCTTCATCTCCATCTTCCCTTCTCTATTCTTATCTTCCATTCTAATTTCTCCACTAACTTTTCTTCATCTCCATCTTCCCTTCTCTATTCTTATCTTATTTTCTCCATCCATCCTTCTCCAACTTCTCTTCTTCATCTCCTCTTCTCCATCTTCCCTTCTCTATTCTAATTTATCCACTAACTCTTCTTTTTGTCATTTGTAAAATAATCATTCAAGAGTTAGGTATTTGCACTCTAGTCCTTGAATTTTAAGTATTTACAATTCAGTCCATGAAAAAATATATTTCTTTAAGTCCAAATCTCCTCACAATTTTTGACACACCAAAATTTACCACATATCAAATTTAAGCTCATTTCTTGTCGCTGAAAATAATGCAGAATTTAATTAAAGCCCTTTTGCAAAATTGAGTCATTCTGGGTATAATTGAGCCAAGATGAAAATTTAAAATATTAGAAGACAATGTCACAACTCATAAAAAGTGAAAATTAAAAATAAGTTTGCTCAAATTAAATTTTTTTAGGCCCAATTCGAGATTATACTCGTGAAGGAACACGTGACTCGAATTGGATTTTTCTGAATTTGCGATGGCCAATATGAAAATAGATTTAAAATAAAAATATTAACTATCTTTGTGTATTTTTTTGGCCTCAAATGTTAATTTTCCAAAATTTTCAAGTATTTTTGTATTATTATTTTTTAAAAAAAAAATTAAATATATATAATATGAAAATTTATTTTTTGTTCAAAAATGGTTGCCTAGGCTTGGCCAAGGCTTCCAAAGTTGATTTTTCAATTTTATGAATTTTTATGAATTTTCTATTAATTTTCGAAAATAAATAAATAAAAAAATACCGAAAAATACGAAAAATATGGAAAATCATTTTTTGATCAAAATTGGTTCTTTAGGCTTAGCCAAGGTCCCCAAAGTTGATTTTTCAATTTTATGAGTTTTTATAAAAAAAAATTTATTAATTTTAAAACAGAAAGGATGATTAAAAATCAGGTGTCAACAAGAATGTGGCACGAGTCTTAACGAAATCAAGCAACAAGCAGGTATGCCCCAATGAAAGGGGAAAACGACGAGATAAGGATGGTGCGCTCAGACGTGCACGGCACGGGGTAGCTGGAGTGATAAGGGTTACCAACCTAGAACTTGGATTTGACGCCATACGGGGTTAAGGCACTAGGATGATATTGTACACTTGGGACTTTACACGCTGGAGGCGTACATGCGAGTGTATGAATTACGGGGTGATGTGCATTGAGGCTCTCTTATGATACGATGCAGTTGTAG
The DNA here is from genome assembly GCA_016432845.1 of Psidium guajava. Classification (NCBI taxonomy): domain Eukaryota; kingdom Viridiplantae; phylum Streptophyta; class Magnoliopsida; order Myrtales; family Myrtaceae; genus Psidium; species Psidium guajava. The sequence goes on from CM028229.1 coordinate 13,351,360, forward strand.
AATCAAAGAAAATAAACTTGAGCATGTCTTGTATGAGCATTCATATTTGTTGCCATTGATTGAATGATGATCTGCATGTTTGGTTGATTGCTTCATAGTATTTTTGGGTCATAAACATTGTGTAGTCGTTTACTCTGGTCAGGCTGTGGCAAGTCAAAAACCTAGAATTACATGTTTAGGTCGACCCATGCATGTGCTTCATCCTGACTTAGGTTTAGTGGTGAGATTGCTGAGATTCGTCTCATTGTTATTGTACACCCTATTTTCAGACCCTCGATCTCGAGGATGTATATTCCCCTGACCCACCATGAGTTACCTATCAAGTCAGAAACTGAAGTGACTGAGTACCTTGCGGTGGACGAAGTAGTATATACTAGGCATGTGACTGCTATTTGGGTAGACGAGGGTTACGAGCTTTTGTTCCCTCACCGTTACGCGGGATGGATGGTTAAGCAAGGACTAGAGTTTCGAGGACCATTACAAAGTTTTGATCTACCACTCCACGAGTTTGATGAGACAAGCCTAGTGAACACCATCAATTTTATTGGTGAAGTAGAATCCTGACTTAAGTCCTATTGCGCTAGAACTTGGTCTTATGGAGATCGACGGAGCAAATTTTGAGTACCCGATGGATAGTGCTCCTTCAACGCTCGTGGAGTCCGATCCTAAGGAGTTGCCCTCATCTAATTAGAGCGATGTGGATGAGTAGTCCAGTAGGCCCCACTTGCTCTTCTTTTTAGCGTAGGTCATTTAGTAGTAGCCCTTTTTGAACGTTATACCTAAATGCTGGTTTTATTGTTCTAGTGAAATGTCTTATGTATGTTTAATCCGTCTCTCTCTTCTCTATCCCTCCTTTTTGTATGTACGAGTGTGATGTCTGCTTTCGCTAGCACAAGTTTCATGTTCGTCGATTACACCGCTATGAATCCTAGGACATTGTTCCCTTGGCCAATCAATGAGGTACGGGATGTTACGTTGCTATTGGGTTAGGGGCATGACACGTGACACCTGTATCAAATAAGAGATAAGCTTTATGATTACAGATAGAAACGATACCTATAATAACGTCCTTGGAAGCCTCAGCTTCCTCCTAAGTAATTGCATATACTTCCCCTTGAGCCGGTGGCCTTTAATAACCTTTTCATCTTTCATTTCTTGGTGCTTCCCTTGATTAGTGGGGAGGAGCTGCCCGAGTCTGCAACCTATTTTGTGGGCAATCCCTCACCAGGTGTCCAATCTAGCCACATCTGTAGCATTTTCTCAAAAATGGACACGGAGTAGATCCATAAAACTTTTCACACCTACAACATACTTTGCCAAGATTCGCCCTTCTTTCTCCAATTTGCACTCCACCTAGTTTATTGAAATTTCCTCCAAAGCACCTCTTGTTAGGGTTAAACTGAGGTTGGCCCGACTACATTGGCTTCTTACCATATTTCTCACTATCTCAAGCTCCCAAAGTCTTTGACTCCACCAAACTCAGATCATTTCCCGCTCCACAAACTGAGCACAATTATACACCTCCCTATAGGTCACTAGTCTAAATGGTGCTAAGTGTTTCCGTATCTCCGATTTTAGTCCTTTCAGGAATCTCTTCGCCTTATCTTCGACATGCTAAACCAGGTAAGGAGCAAACCTAGATAGTTTAGAATATTTAGCCTCATACTCGTCCACTGTCATCTCTCCTTGTTTCAACTCCACAAACTCTATCAACCTCTCATCCCTCGCGCAGCTCGAGAAATGCCTTTCATAGAAAGCAATCACAAAAGTCTCCCACACAATCTCTACTCCTTTAAAAAAAAATACCATATCCTTCATCACCTGCCACCAATACATGGCATTCTCGTCCAGCTAGTAGTTTGCTAAGGACACCTTATCAGCATCATTACAATTCAACAACCTAAAAATCTTTTTCATTTCCTTAATCCATCGCTTCACCTCTTCAGGCTTTCCTGTTCTAGTAAACTTCGAAGGTTTCAACTTCAAGAACTGCTCCACCAATCCCTGTGCCCTATGATCATTCGCCCCGGCATTGACTGCAGCCTATTGTTGCAGTTGTTGTGCTAGTAATTCTCCCACATGAGTCAATGCCTGCAACATACTGTCAACCCTCGAGTCGATCGGACCAGTTCCTAACATTTGAGCATTCGCATCGGCCATCCACGTGCTCTGCACACAACCATTTCCTCATATTAGTAACAAGTAAACTTCTCACTAAATTCAAATAAGTAACACAATGTTACTCATACCTAGGTTAACAGCTATAGCAATCACATGCATGGCCACCCTAGACCCTAAAGTTTTAGCGCACCCCATCACTCCAAGTAAACCTATGCTTTGATACTAAGTCTGTCACGGCTACATTCCGTGTCAGAGCCATGGCATCCCAAGCTTACCACGTATACTATCGATTTGAAAATTTTATTTAATTGAATTAAAAAGCAGACAAATAAAAGCACGACATTTTATTTATTTATGACCAATAAATGTTGGGTTCATTTTACGTACTACTGGAAGATAAGTCGGGTGGTATCAAAGAGTCACCAGTGGCCCTACCCACTATACAAAAATCGAGGACTGTAGTCTCAATCAAAGGGCTCCCATGGTTAACCCAACCACTAACTCTAACACTTGTCGGCCTGCATCACGCTACTTACCTATAAAAAATTTCAACAATAAAGGAGTGAGATATAATCTCAGCAAGTTAATCTTTTCTAAGTCGCCCACCAATTTAACTAACGAGAGAAACAAGCAGCAATATATCAGGCATGTAGTAACATCATTTATCAACTCACCTGATGACACAATCTATTATCATAATATGTCAAAGGGCAACAGAAAATCACATATAGATTGCATGTTAAATGGGACAAAGGAGAAAACGTCACGCAGTTGGCCATTTTGACCGTAAGACACCGCCATTGCCTCATTCTGCCTCGGAGGCCGACCCATTCACACAACAGGACCACCCAGATACACGGCAGGATTTTTCCATAAACTCCATGGGTTAAATGCAAATGAGCGTAAAGCTCAATGCCACGAGCTCGAATCAATTCATATTTGTAACATGCAAAACTATGCCCATGCACATGAATGGTTTGTATCTTAAACACTAGTAGAGTAACGATTTCTCCCTCACCATATCCGCAATACACCATAACAAGCCATTCGTGTTCACCTTACTATCTTATGAACAATCATAATTTTGATCCGAAAGTTAAGCCAACTACACAAAAAGAAAATAACCATGCTGCAAAGCAATTTGTCTTGGGAGCAACTGAGAAAAATTGTCTTTGAATGGCATGGAATCTACTCCATGGACTCCTTAATCGCCAAAAGTCATATCACCCAACAGTAGCTCATCACTTAACAGATTCTTTAGACTAACAACTAATTGAAATAGAATTTGGGTGCAGCTAATTCCAACAAGGGCAACAATGCAAAGCTGCCAACCTAAAATTACATCTGTCATTCCTCTCGGCTGGACTGTTACTTCCCATTTCCAAACATTGTTCACCTAAAATCCTATAGCCAATATTTAAGAAATCTCATATAGCCGGCCCCAATAACATGTAGTCCAGTTTAAGCTTACATGCCTTTCCTTCACCTCAATTTCTACAACGGAACGAACCCCAGGACATCTCTTTTGTGACAATTCGACTACTGGTTCAGTTTTCTCTTTCTTTCTTTCTTTCTTTCTTTCTTTTTATGTTACATCTGCATAAGCATATGACTCACTCCATTGTACCACTGCTCATTACTCTATAGCCGAGATCTCTCAACACTAGTCCGAGTCCACACCACTAAAAGCGCAATCTAATCATCCAACACACAAACCTGACTACCCATTGCAAAAAGCAACACTATTCTGTAGGAAGTGACATATCTCGCAAATCTCGACACTTAAACGCAACTCACCTAAGGCTGACTTCTTCCCTACGATTGCATTCAGCCACGGATCTGCTTTGGCCAGCCCGCAAACCACCACCTAAACCACTGGTATCCATGCCCACACGTTGAACAAGCTAGTAGATGAGTTAGAAAACAGAACTTGCCTTAAGCTTCACCGCACGTTCAAGTTAGATTCGTTGATTACCCTAAAGCCATTGGGTCTTGAGTTCGTCGAAGTGTCGAAGTAAAGTGTGCAAAAATGCCGTGTCTGTGGGAATATGACTAAAGAGATCCCACTAGAAGAAATAAACAGATGGCCGCCTTCTCTCCTTTTCTAGTTTTTCGCATGGTCACATCTTGAGAGTTTAAGTGGGTCCTTGAACAATATGAATGGGTAAGTAGATAAGTGGATGGACTTCACGGCTCATAATCTCCAGTTGTACACTAAGAAAGCCGACCATTTAATTTGGGTCATAAAATTATCTTAAAATACAATCGAGCGTTTAGGTCAAAATTCAATGACCCAAATTTCCTTTTTGTCATCCTTACGAGGGAAATGAAGTTAGGCCTTAACAATCTATTTCAATTTGGACTAGGCCCTATTTGCCGTTTCTTGGCACCGTCCATTATACGGCCACCACATTCGACGACATAGTTCAGATTGAGTCCTTATTCATTCGATCCAAGTCATCTTTTTAATCAATTTCATTTATTTCTTCATTAATTAGAACTATTTAAAGCAGGCGTTACACAATCAAACTTGATGTGCCTTGGTTTCCTATACTCAGAACAAACAACATCCTTACCTTTGCTTTCTTATGAGAATCTTTGATTCCTTCTTGCTTTGAAGTTTCCACCCTTTTTCATAAAAGTTTTAAACCTTATGGTGAACAGGGCCATTTCATTGTTATCTTGTTCTTTAGTGGTTGTCTCACCTCTAGCATATTCGTGGTCAATAACTCTCTTACATTTTGCCAGGTTTTGCTTGTTCATGCCTTCAGCCTCGTAAGACATTAGTATGCCAGTGAGTTCACTCAAGGTGATGGATTGAATTCTCATAGTTTCATGAAATGAGTTTTTCACAATGTTCCCTTCTTTCGAAAGTGCCTAAGAAGATTGTTCACTTTTTCAACATCTGTGAAGATCTTTCCTTCACCAACCATGCCATTCATTATCTCAGTGAATCTTATGAACATTTCTCTTGTTGTTTCATTAGATTTCATCACGAACAATGTTCATCTTGGTTTCTTTCACACAATTTGTGCCTTTATAAATTACTTGCAGGTAATTCCATACTTGTTTAGTTGAAACACAAGAAGATATAAAATTAAATTCATATGGAGATAAAGCACAGTAAAGAGGATGTCTTGCTTGAGAGTTGAGAGTGGCTTTTTTTCGAGTTGCTTCAAGACAAGCAACGGTAGTAGCAACAGGATCAATATTTTCAACAACTTGTTGTCCAACGGTATTTGAAGCAAGAACAGGAGCAAGTGCAGTCAGAACTTCTATGCCATCTTGAATCACACTCCACATGTCTTGATCACAAGCATCAATATAGGCGAACATCCTATTTTTCCAGTTGTTATAGTTTCTCCATTGAAGTACGGAGGCTTATTAGGTGTTACGAATTCATTACTCAAAAAATCACTAAAATCAGCCATGATAAAGGTTTTTATGCTCTAAAGAAATACACTTCAAATAGCAACAAAGCTTTGATACCAATTGTTGAGGCTAACAATGCAACATAGAGGGGGGCAAATAAGTTGTTTCGAAACTTTTCTAGACAAAACAGAAAATAGTAGGTGATAAGAAAAAGATTGGGTGAGCAAATGTTTCACGCAATAATATCTGAGTGTGTGCAAATAGAATAAAGACTTAGAAAATATCGGCACCCCAAATATATAGTAGTTCGGCTTATATCCCAAGCCTACGTCCACTCCACACAACTAACAGCCATAACACAAGTTGAAATGCAATAATGAACTGCCTCATAAGTTACAAATAATACATGAGATGATCTTTCACATTATAGATTATACTATTTTGATACAACCTTACTACTTAAAAATGTACACTTGATTTGCACAATCAAAGGGCTATAAATGATCACTAGATATATTTCAGTCAACACTCTTAAATTAGAACCACTTCTAGAGCACTTTGGATATTCAATTCCTTTGAATGATTGGTTCTGCATTAGCCTTTACCAGCTCCTCGTTTTAAAGCCTTCAACATACTAGCTGTTTGAACCTCTTCAGAGAAGTAAAAGAGCTGTTGGACTTCGATGGGATACCTTATTCTCACGCCCGAGTAGATTTTTTTCAAGCCAGACTGGACTTGCCTAAAATAGATGTTGATTCATTGTTTCGCATTGACAGTTCTTTGACACAATAGTGAACTGTTCCCAAGAAGATAGAAATCATCTTATTGGCTTTTCCTATACAACTTCGGTTACTTCAACTAATCTTTTTCAAATATCATCACATTTGTACTTTATATAGCTTGTCGAACCTGATCTTTCAAGATCCGATATCAAATAGTTGGTGACCAAATTATTCGAGACCTTCAATTACTATTTTAACTCAAATGCTTTGAACACCAACTAATATTTAATCGATAGTCAACAAATGATCCTTAGCCACATATATCAAGCATCTACACACCAAAGATAAATCAAATATCAAAGGATAGTTTGGAAATCATCAAAATATTTTAGAGATGTGTCTCCAACAAAAGCCACCAAGGTTTACTGGAGTAGGGAATCCTAAAGAATCAAAATCATGGATCAATGGGATAGAGAAGATCTTTTCTTTATCAACATGCAATGGTGTTGATAAGATATGGCTTTAGTTTAGTACCGACCCCAAGGGAATACCAGTTTTTGGTGGAGAGCATCTAAAGAAACGATGTTCCCAATTGATACTATTGTAACTAGGACTAGTTTTATCAAGACATTCTTCAGAAAACATTTTTCGGATTGTGCTCGAGATAAGAAGGTGATGGAATTCATGCAATCGAAGCAAAATGATATGATAGTGGACCAGTACGAAGTAAAGTGTGGAAAATTGTCAAGATTCAATCCCAAGCTAGTTGAAGAAAAGTAGGATAAGATTAAGATATTTCGTGATGGATTGAGGCCTGAGATTTGAAGCAAACTAGTGCTTTTGAATCTAAAGGATTAGAATGACCTGTACGAGCATGCACAACTTGTGGAGAAGGATTTAGTGGAGCTAGCAACGACGACGACTATTCAAGGGAGGTCTCATCAACAAGTCTCTTGATCTAACTTTCACCATGACAAGAGACCTATGCAAATTGAAAAGCAACCATTTATTCCGAATAAAAGGAAGCATGTTGGAGGACTTAGACTCATGTGAAAGAACCAATAGGCAGTGTGGATGCAGTATCAAAATTCAAGGGAGTGCCCTTGATGATGTAGCAATAACGTATTCAATAGAGCTCCAACTACGGACCAATTGGAGCGTGATGATCAAACCTACGTAAGGAGCAAACTCGGCCGCCTCATTCCTCTCCTCGACATCAACATCAAAAGTGATGTCGTGCAAGCACAGTCACTTTATTTATGCCCCCCAAACATCCATATTCATATTTGGTAAACATGAGCTTACTCCAACTTTTGAAGATATATTGTTGCCATTGGAAAACCTATGGTGTTCGAATTGGTTAGTGCGCCTCTTGGAATAGAGCCTATTTGAGTCTTATCTGATTTCTTAAGAGTAAGTAAAGATGAAATAAAGAGTGTTTTGAAGGAGAATTGCAATGCATGTCCACTCTCTTTCCTAACCCCATGTTTCTCAAATGCTACAACTTTTTAAATGGGCAGGGTTTGTCTTATAGCTTTCTTTAGATCAATAGCCTTCCCTCACCGTAAGAATGTTATTGGTCCCTCCTTACATGGGTATTAAGGCAAGTATGTGCCAGAATACTTTTTTGTCAACATTATTTTAGTCAAAATATTCTTATCTCTTACTTGGTTTAAGCAAAATGAAGAAATTTGTGCTCGTAACAAACTCTTATCAAATAGTTGGTGATCAAATTTGTAAGAGTTTGTTAGGAGCACAAATTTCTTCATTTTGCTTAAACCAAAGTAAGAGATAAGAATGTTTCGACTAAGAAACAAGAAATCTGTATTAGGAACCAAGAAATCTGTGCCTAGGCAACCATGCTTCTTCAAAACGTCCCGCCCGCTATACTCGTATGCTTTCTGCGGGAGCACCGCTCTGATTGGGCTGACCATGGAATTGGTGCATATTCAACTGCATCTCTGAAAACTAGTCCTCACGCCATTCCATGTGTGAGACTTGGAAGCTTCCGTAGTAGCCATGTCATTCTGCCTCTCGCCCACATTGTAGAGCAGGAGGAGTTCTGGGAGGTGGTTCGGCTAAAGGGTCAGGCCTTCTCGCCTGAAGATATACCTTTGGCACATGACATGTAATGGGGGTAGATGAAAATGCAGCTGGTGCGAGCGCTGAGCTTATCTTTGCTCCTATTGATGAATCTTTAGCAGATAATGCTCCTTTGTTGCCATTTAGCTTTCGCGTCATACAATTGGGTCCTAACACAGATGGGCCTGCCCCTGCTCGGACGTTGGACCTAGCCTCTTCAACTTGCGATCTTGCGATCCAACCTGATCATTGCATTCCACTTCGTGTTTGACAACCATTTACAGGACACTGTTGATATCATAGCCCATCAATTCGGGAGCTGCATCTTCCAGGCTAAGTGGCCATCTGGGGCCGAAATCTCTATCTGGATCTCCAAGAGCTCCAACACTCGCTAAAGTGGATTTGCCAAAGCTACAGCTTCTATCTAGGAACATAATTGCTGGGATCTGATTCTTTTGGTGTTGACTCTGTGCTGAAGAATTTTTGTAATTATCAGGACGCCAAATTGTCCTATTGATTGAAGGCTATTCCAGTTTCCATTTTTGCAAGCAGAGTAGGACTTGCATGTTAGAGACCAGTTTGGTGGCTTTGCAAGGAATCACTTTGGATAAGATACTTGAGGAATCCGTCTGCAAAGAATTGTGCCCCGAGTTCACTAAGTTAACGCAAGAGGGGTTTGCATACTTGCCCGTTAGAAAACATGCATACGATAGTACGCTGATGACCAAGAATGCTACAATGACGATTGCAGATAGTGAAACTAATCATCTTTATCATTGATTCTACACATCAGGAAAGATGAGATAATAGTCTCTACCTCTTGGGAGAACAAGTACCAAAGAGAGTGATGTCTCATGGTAGCTTGGAAGGGCCAGTCAACATAGTGATTTAGAAGTCTTTCAATACCGATGAAGATGGAAAAGGTCATTGATCTTAACAGCATGTGTCAAGCAATTTCTTCATTGAAGATACTCAGGTCACTCAGAATCTGCACTGATGATAGTGTGCATTACATCATGTTAGTGATGCATTGTGTTTGATGAGAGTGAGATACGCACCAGAAGAAGACCGTTGATGGTACATCGATAACTGTCGAAGCTCTGGATTCTATAGCTGATAAATTGGGTTCCTTATTGAAATGGAAGAAGGACAATAAAAGTGAAATAACTTTCGTATGGCGCTTATTTAAGTGGCATAATATTTTTTTCGATCACTAGAGTACCATAATTTCTTAAAATTATATATTTGAGTTCCATAACTTTCAATCGATCACTTAAGTACCAATTTAAAAAAAAAAATGTTCACCCAAGTATTGAAAATCCAACATGACATAGTACTTGTAGTGACCGTTTCTAAAAAGTTATAGCACTTAACTGATTGCATGAAAAGTTGTATGACACTTAAGTAAGGACAGTACATAAGTTATGATACTTAAGTGGCCAAAACAAAATTATAGCACTCAAGTGAGTATTGTACAAAAGATAAGGCACTCGTGGTTTTCTTGTCTCATTTTTGGGAACTTGAACCTAGACTTAGACCAAAACGACCATCAGGACTTGCTTGACATCAAAGAAATCAACTTAATTGGCCACAAAACACTCGAAAGCCAGAGAAACCGAGCTAGGTTCATCCTTTAAACAGAACAAGGCGGAGCAAAAGGGGTTCGCAAGGATGAGAATCGTTGGGATCCCTACCTGGTTCTAAGATAGCAAGGCGAGTTCGAGATGAATCGAACTACAGCCGACCGCCTCGCCATGTTCTAAGCTGGGATCCTCAGGAAAGAACGAGCGTGAGCAACTGAGGGAAAGAACGAGGGTGAAACTGAATAGGAATAGCCGAACGGGGAAAGAACAGAAGGCTTAGGGTAGTTCTAGCCCAGAAATCGGGAATTTGATTGAAAATTACTAGTCCAATGTATGGAACCGAATACCGAACCGGGACCATGGGGAACCGGTTAGTTCAGTTCGGTCCAAATGGTTCTTTTTGCACACCCGTGCGTGTGCTCATCACATGTTCGACGTAATGTCTTGAAAGTTTCATCTCAAATTTAGCTCGTAAGTGTTTAATCACAAGCAAAGTGATCGAGATTTAGCGATATTAATTGATTCTCGCGTCAAAAAGCATAAGACCATGGGATCTCTCCCTCTCTCTCTCCTCTCTTTGTTTTTGTGTTTCGTGATTCTATGGTGACCCATGGTAGACGCCAGAGAGAGACGGTTTGGACATGATGATCTGAGTGATGATTTTTAAAAACCGGAACAATTAAAAAAAATAGCTTAGAAATATGTCTTGATTATGTTGTTAGATTCTTAATGCTAGGCTTAGCTTAGTTTAATTTAGTTATTACACATATAATTTATGGATTTTAATGAATATCTTTGGATTAGTTTAGGCTTAGGTATGTCCATCTTCTACAAAAAGAAATTAGACTCGATTTGAACTTAGCTCATGGGGTTGCTATCCTGGAGCTTATTAACGAGGCTATGTTATATTTTGGACCAATTCGTGTTAAATTAGCTCGGTACACAGTGTCTATTATTTTTTTTTATTACTGTTTCGACCGACCAGTTGTAATTTCCTTTATATAACTTTTGTGTCGTGATTTGCTTATTCAAATTAGATGATCCGATTGCATTTTAGAACCATAATAAACAAAAATAAACATCGCATCGACACTTGGTGGGTAAGAATTTTAGAACTCATAATTCGATAAAAAGACGTCATATGACACTTAGTTGAAAGTCAATCAAGTTAGGTACCAAAAAGCAATTAGTTTGAATAACTAGTATAATCATGTTCCCGATCGATCTCCAAATGCATATGAATTGATGTATTCTCCCATTGTCAACCTTAATAGGTTAGTGGCAACTTTTTATTACATATAATCACATACGATCAATCAAAAAAAAAATTAAAATTCCACCGTCGCACAAGATAAGGGTTTCGGCAAACTCAGGTAGATTGAGAACTTTTGATCCCGAACTCGACATTACTTTTAAATTCGTTCTTTCCGGACACGTCGAGAGGGTCACGACAGCGCGCTAAGGAGGTTCTGAGGTGAGAAAAATCCTAAAACATACACGTGGATTGTGTGGTCGTCGAGGGGATATTTTCTGTCTCTCTCTCTCTCTGCCAACGACCAAGGATTCTCCTTTTAATGAGATTTGGCTCATTTGGCAAAAATGGGGCAACCAATTTTCCAACGATACACACGCATCATCTGAAAGCAGTCCGCTTATGCCAAAATTAAGAAGGCAAGTGTTGCATCCCTCAGGGTGCATCTCTAGGGCATTACCCAAACGAGAATTACTTATACCATCGAGTTCTCGCATGTCCATGACATAAGGGCTCTCTAGCCTCAAGTTTCTAATGCACAGGATCCTCAAGGAGGCCGACCGCAGAGCATACTATCAAGAAGTAATCAAGACCATGATATCTATCGTTCTAAGACAAACGCCCAATGGCATGATTGTAAGACTAACAGTCTATTTTTTGCCCAAAATAAATAAATAAATAAAATTATTTAAAAATTATTATGGGGTCCAAACTTTTAAGAATTTATGGCTCACAAAACTATTTTTATTCTCACGGTCATCCCTAACAAAGCCCTTTGTTCATATGAACGATGAACTTTAGCCTCCATTGAGCGAAGGAGAGGATGAGTTTGTTTCCTTTTGGATCATTTCTGTCCTTTTTCATTTGTCGAATGAGGGGATTTATTTCCATTTCTTCAATTCTTTTCTCCCTTGCTAACCCTTAAAATTTTGCCGACACATCAAGTCCGTAATTTTTATAGAAAAATATAACCAAAAATAAAAAGATGAAAATTTGGAAAAAAAAATATATTTTTTTTCTTTTTATTTTATTTTTCTATTCCCTTCCCGAGAGCGCTCTTAGTTTAGTTCGGTATAACGTGGGAAAAACGAACGAGTGAATAAACAAAAGGAGAGGGAGCCCAACTCGTTTTAAAATCTAGTGAAAAGCCCACTGTCCGCAGCCCATTAGTCCAACTCAATCCATCAGTCAATTTAGTCAGGCCTGCAGCCCAGCACTAGAGCCCATCAGAATTGAATTCACTAGGCTAACCCATTTGTCCCAATCGCAGCCCAGACCTCGAGCCCAGGACACACGATTCCTTCAAGAAGATTAACTTTAAACTAGTTTGATCGTCTAAGTTTCTAACTAAAATATGACTGGATAGGATATGATAAAAGATGAAATCTATAGATTTTGCTATATCCTATCTATTGCTTGTTGGATTGCAATAATAAAGTCAAATATTTCCACATCCTATCTAGTCCAATGTTTGGTATGGACAGTATATTAATGTAAATGAATTTGAAAAAAAAAAAGCTGAAAAAAGTCAAAGAGTTCATAAATTGAATTAGCCACTGTACGATAAGTTTAGAACTTTTTATATAAATTTTTCCAACTGCTTGCACTTGCCAATTCCTTCTTATTCAATAAATGAAATGCATTAACCGTCCACTCTTAAGTTGAGCAGCAAGGGTTTAAAAAACAAAAAAGTGCAATCACCCAATCTTAAATAGCTAGCACTAAAAAAAGGCTACTCCCAGAAGAAGTGGTAGAATTATTTCAAGCCCACCCTACAAATAGGAGTCCCTATCTCTATTGCCCATCCAACTCGAAAACTCAACTTCGTGGTGCAGTGCTTCGACTAGGATCTAGGAAGATTTTATTGAGAACGTACTCCCGTTGTAGGTGCTTGCTCTTAAACCTGTGACTCATTGTCTTCTTCGCGCCGTTCCCCTCCCCCCCCCCCCCCCCCCTCACCCACAAAATTTATTTATTTAAAAGAACTAGGGAGGACGTTGATCTCTTAGATGCCTTGACTTTTGATATTTTGAGCTCCAACTTAAGAGGCAGCTATCTCGGAATTCCTTAATCTGCAAAGGCTAATGCCATAAGATGAGCAAGACTAAAGAAAGAGAAGACCAAAAACATCAAATAATATCCCGACGCTGCTCCATAAGTCAAAAAGGTTTAGGAGCACCTAGTCAATATTAAAGGCAAGTAGTTAGAACAGTATATTCCGGGTAGTTGGGATGCTTAGATACCACTTGCAAGAGTTTGCTTACAATAATAGCTTTAAAGCGAATATTGATATGGCTCCCTTTGGTCTCGGCATTCTAGAATTAAGCTTTGGCATGAAGTAGGCGAATCCGATGTTAAAGATTCGGTGAGCACGTGTTTTATTTCCCTCCTCGAAACAAGGTTTGTAATTAAAAACGTTTCGACTAGAAAAGGCGACTGCGTCGACCCTTTTTAACTGCATCTCTAATTTATGCAATCGTGCGCATTTTCCTAATAAATGTCATCACCAACAACAGACATGAACATCAAAAAATCAGTCTAGCTTTACTGTTCCAAGGTCTATTAATATAAAATTCAGTAATTACCTAAAAAATAAAAAGAAAAATCTTAATGATATAACGAGCTAACGAGATGAGACTAAACATAGAAGATAAATGGATAATTCATTAGGTAAATTATAGGTATTAAAACCAGTTTAAATATTCTTTCTTGGATAAATTCGCAAGCTGAAATTGGAGTTAATGCTTGGTACAATTATGATAAATTTATCTGAAAATTAACTTTTTTACTACAACAAATCCGAAATTAACACAAGCGATAAATTTATTCCAAATTAATTTTTTGACCATCAAAAACCCCAAACTAATAATATGTGATAAATTTATCTTTCGTTAGTTTTCATTAAATCAAGTTAATATCATAAAAAATCTCAAATTGATACAACTATCACAAACATAGAGTTAAAATGTCAAACATGTATACTCATTAATTGTTACATATTATCTAATTCAATGAAAATTAATAAAGAGTAAATTTATTACAAGTGTACTCATTTGAAATTTTTGGTGATAAAAAAATTAATTTAAATAAATTTATCACATGTGTATTAATTTGAAATTTTCAATAATATTAACTTTTGAAATTATTAGCAACAAAATTAATAATGACGCAACAAATAGTAGCGTACGGCACCGTCCATATGCTCGCGAGGAAAACAAAGAAAATTGCCTGGCGCGCGGCGACACGCGATCGATTCCGCGGAACTCAGGAGCGCGTAACCCACGTGTCGGTCTTAGGCTTGATCTCTCTGACTTGACGTGGCTTCCAGTAAATGCTGCTCGTTTGATCTTTTTTTTTTTTAATCTTTTCTTTTTTTATTTTTTCTAAGGAGTAATTTGCTAGTAATTAACTCAGAATTACTCAGTTACTGGTTACCTAATTCTTACAATTTTCTCCTTAAGGGTACATAAATTGATGATAACTCTAGAGATAGATTACACTTTAACATTTTCGTATATTGTCACGTCTTTTTTTAAGATGCAAGAATGGTGTGCCAATTTATCAATATTTTTTTTTTTGGTGATAGGTCCATTTTTTTGAGAAATTCATTCTAATTTTTGTTCTAATTCATATAGCTGTAGATAGTTGTGCTCTACAAATAGTTTCATCCACTCGTAAATGAGTTCATATGTATTTTAATTGACAAAATTACATAATCAATCCTAAACATATTATACGAATGTCGATTCAGTTATAAACTTTTTAATTTTACTAATTTAGTCTTCAACCTTTGGGTCAAATTTTAGTATGTAGCTCTTCCAGTCAAAAAAGTTTAAAACTAAATTGGAAAGTTTAAAGTTTAGAACTGAATTAGCATATATACAATAAATTAAGAAGTGCTTAGACAATTTGCCTTTTTAATTGAGCTTGAGTGTTGATGCCAATGAGGGTTACGGCAACACGAGAAAAGGATTCAATTCGAGAAGCTGCAGGTGAAATGTATTCAAGACACTCAAATAGAGAAAGTACGAGAGCATGATCAAATGCTCACTACTCGCATAAATAAACTCAATTGAATTGATCATGGTGCCTTCAATTTGAATCGTCAATGGACCCATCAAGATATCAACCAACCCACTACTATGATGCTTTAAGATGATGTTACATCGATTTTCTAACAAAGAATATTCATTGGATTTTGTCGATAAAGATTTTAAAAGCACCGGTGAAGCAATCAATTAAGAATATTTCGTAATTTTTAATGCTATGATCAATCACATGAAAGTCGATCTAAATTAAGTTATGTTCTACTTCAAAAGAGTGAAATTCTACTCGTGCTTTCAACTTTCAAAGGTCATTTCAACACCACTCCGAATCTTTCGCTATTCATTTTTATTACTTTTGTTTGTTCACGATCTTAGGAAAATTATTGTGCCCACTTTACGGTGGTCACTTCCCATGTTAAACGGTCCCTCCCAATCCTCCCCGTCGAGCTAGAATATATAAATATATATTTATTTATTTATATAGTCGAATGACAAGCGCGTGATTAAAAAAAAAAAATAGCTGAAGCCAATGCTAAGGGGCACATTGCAACCTTTTCGAAGACTTCGGAAACCAAGTCGAAAAAATAAAAAATTTAGGGACTCGCGCGCAAATTGTAATGGTCAGGAGTCATGACCGACCATCTAGGGGGCAAATTGCAATTCGCCGCCCTTGGCACCAGGAAAGCAAAAATTCCGCGCATTGCACGGACGCGCGCGTCGTCGTTTCACGCGGAGACGATGGTTGAATTGAATGTCTCGCCCTCGTGATGTACGAGAAAAATCCTTCAAGCCGTCGTCATCTATCCAATCAAGAAGTCGCCTTCCTCTTTAAGTCGCCTCTAAGTATTGTCTCTCTCTCTCGCTCTCTCTCTCTCTCTCTCTCTCTCTCTCTCTCTCTCTCGCCATCGTATATACCCTCGCATCGTCCGTTCATGCGTTGCTAGACGACCTTCAGCGATCAACAGGACAAGATATGGGAAAGTGGTCGCCATGGCAACCCGAGGAAACCGAGAAACTCCATGTCAAGTTCCGCCATTTGAGGCTCGAAGGTTTCAGCGCATCTGCGGAGAGAACGGAGGGCGAAATTGATGCGGCGAAGAAGAAGGAGAAGACGAAGAACAAGAAGGCGATCCTCCTCGAGCTCAAGTGGCGAGGACCCAAGCAAGGGCTCGTCCAATTCCCGGGAACAGCGAAGCGCCAGAAGCATGTCACGACCCAGAGGCTCCTGAGCGAAGATGCGGTCTTCGAGTGGGACGAGGGGGAGCTGATCGAGGGCACGTGCAGTTTCGGCAGCTCCTTCGCCGCCGCGTGGGAAGTTTCCTTCAAAGTGTTATACGTAAGTCCGAGTCGGGTAACGATTGTCTTCGTGTCTCTGTGCTGTCCTTATGTTCGATTCAATGTCGAGGAGAGGACCGCGGGTGATCATGCTCGAAACTGGGCCAAATTTGCAGGGCGATTGCGCAGAGTCGAAGCCCAGGTTGGTGGTTATTGGGAAAGTTTCGTTGAATTTGGCAGAAATGGCTTCGAAGATGGAGTCCGCAGTCGAGAAGAAGCTCCCCGTCGCTTTACATGTAGCTGGCGATACCAGCGAAGCCACTCTTATGGTGAGTGCGTCCAACGTCTGTAAATTTACATGAACATCGCTCTTCCTCATCTCAAAGCCTCGTAGTTCATCTTTTTCTCAGAAAAAAGTTTCCATTTTTTGGGCATACCCATCTTCTTCTTTTTAGCTTTTCTTACCATTTGAGCAAGTTTCTTGAAATTTAGTTCGATCCGATCTGAACGTGCGTGTCCTGCAGACCAATTCTCCCCACATTTTCCGACCATCCCAAAGTTTCTTGTAATAAATTTTGGCGGTTGATTTGGACCTGTCCTAGAAGTGCGTCAGGTTATTAAAAAGCCTTGTTGTCATTCTTTTTTAAAATTTATTTGGTCAAAAATTCACCTTCTTGATATATACGCGTCATCCTAATACGTTAAAAAAAGACTTGGGGTCATAATTATTATTTTTTATCTTAATTAATTATACAGGTGAGCGTGGGCTTCTCGGAAGTCAGAAGTTCTAGCGACTCGGCATTGGCACAAGTCGTTCAAAGCCAAAACTCGACGGCCAGGTCGGAAAGAGAAGACGGTTTCTTTAAAAGAATGAACGCCGTGATGAAGAGGCAGAAGAAAAGTCAAGAGGCCCGACCCAGCAGCCCCTCCGACTCGGACGAGTCGCCCCCCGGGCGCAACTCGGCGGACTCCGCCGCCGCGAGCGACGGCCGCGAGCCGAGTCCCGGGACCGAGCCGGGGTCGTCGTCGGCCACGAGTTCGGAGCCGGTTAAACAGAGTGGACTCTTCTCGTGGAAGCGAAGGCGACTGAGCTTCAAATCGACAGGAGAGCCGTTGGTCGGGGTTGAGGGCCCCGATGCTGGGCGTGACGTGGATTCGGAGGCCGACGTTGACCGCCACGTCAGCAATGTCCCCTCCGTTGACTCGCCTCCATCCGGTTCTGAAACGGTACGGAAAACTTCATTTTCCCTTTGCGCAGCATTGCCCTTTTCAGCAAAGCCAGGCATCCTGAACTTGAAATCGACTTATTGGTCCATCTTAGTAGACGCAGCGTTTCTCTTTTCGTTATCTGAACTTGTTACGCATGTCTTTGGTCCATTTTTCTGTTCATTCCATATGCATTACGTGATAGATGAGAAGAATCTACTGGTACTCACATGCTCTGGCAAATGGTAGATATCTAGTCACTCTTTTGCATGTTGTATCTATTAACTGATGCAAATAAAACATTTATAGCCTGGACCAAATCAAGCTAAACCACGAATATCCCTACTTGCGCCCCGCCTTTCTTTTTAAGCATTCAGTTTGCTGCGCGGTACAAATGCATTCCAAGTAAATTTCAGTATAATGGCTTCAATAGCCTTCCCGGGGATTAACCTTCTGGGGTCTACATCGAAATAGTTTTCAATGTTGGTTATTCCAGCTATGCTGTTGAGATCATGTACCTGTGTTAAGAACAGTCACGGAGCCAGAATCTTATCAAGGGAGATGAAAATCTGTGTGCACTAACTTTAAAAGGTCTAATTAACATTTGTCTTTTTAATTTTCTAGAAAAGAACATTGATAACAGATGGATATGAAAGTAAAATTGAAATAAATAATATCTTCTATGAGATAAATGAAAAATAAATTTTGTTAGAGATCACAAGTCTATGTACTTGAGTATGATTGTGTTGAGAAACGAATATTTCCTATCTCATAAGAGGGTCTTCTTAATGAGTTCTGGAGACGCTTGCTAGCCATACTCAATAGAAAAATGTTGCACTTTCAATGCACACGGTCTTTTTAATGAGTTCCAGAGACACTCGTTAACCATACTCAGTAGAAAAACATTGCGCTTTCAATGCACGCATTGTGCCCTGGGTTAGTATGATCTGGTCCTTATCAGGTACCCACCCATGTCAATAGCATCCTGTGTGAACTGCGGCACTTGACCTTGGCATCAAATACGCCGTTTATCACACCCTGTTGCAATATTATTATTTGCATTTAATTTGGCGGTCTAATGTGTCAATATTGGTTTTGGATAAAGGTGATGTTGATGTTGATGTTGATGTTGAATGTGCCAATATTGGCTGCAAATTGCAGGAAGTTTCTCCAGAGGAGACTCCTCCGGAAATGGACTGTCAAGAAGATGACTGCTCCTGGGAGGAGAAAGAGCTAGTCAGCAGAGATGGGCAAACAAAACTGAGGACAAATGTCTTCTTCGCTTCCTTTGATCAGAGAAGTGAAAAAGCATGTGGAGAAAGCGCCTGTTCTACAGTAGCTGCCGTGATTGTTAATTTTCTCCAGTCAAACCAATATAACCTCCCAACTAGAGCTCAATTCAATTCCCTCATCAAAGATGGTTCTCTAGAATGGCAGAGGCTTTGCACCGATGAGACCTACCACATGAGCTTCCCCAATAAACACTTTGATCTGGAGACCATTTTGGAAGCCAAAATGAGGCCTTTCACAATCAATCCTGATAAGTCATTCATCGGGTTTTTCAGCTCGGAGAAATTCGAGGCTCTGAAGGGAGCTATGTCGTTTGATGACATGTGGGTGAAAATTATGACGCATGAAGCTGAACAGAGCAGGCATGGAATATACATAGTAAGCTGGAATGATCATTTCTTTGTTTTGATGGTGGAAGATCATGCCTACTATGTCATCGACTCATTGGGGGAACGGCTTTTTGAAGGTTGTGACCGTGCATATATATTGAAATTCGATGAAGCTACTGCACTGTACAGAAAGGCCGAGAATGGTGCGAGTCATGGCTTGGGGACGGAGGAGGGTGAGGATGAGAGCGAGAAGAAAGAAGAAGAGTGGGAGGAGGTCATATGTGCAGGAAGGGAGTGTTGTGGAGAGTACATGAAGAGGTTTCTTGCAGCTATACAGGTCCAAGAACTCGAGGAAGACGAGAAGAAGGGATCTGCCTCTAGCTTTTCTCTCCATCAAAGGCTGCAGGTAGAGTTCCACTATTGCTGTCCCAATCCTTCCAAATCACCAATGGCGGAGGTCGCGGCTGCATTGCCTTCTGCCAGAATCATTTGATCGGATAGAATCATCCTAGATTCATCGCATTTGTTGGGGCGAAGGATCTGCTTCTTTGAGTGGCTAGCAAGTTGTATTTTTGAGGGGGTGTGACTTTATGTGTAAGTATGTAGTTCAATGGGAAGTAAGTTGAGAAGAGCATGTTGTAAATTATTCCTCGCTCAAAGCCTCTGGATCTCAAAGCGATTCAAGTGCAAGAAATATTGTCTTTGTTTCCTTCCTTCCTGCTACTGTATCACTACTATCTGGCAAAAGATACAAGGAAAAAGGAACTTAAATCCTCTCCGTTCTCGTACCATACAGACTTATGAGGCATTTTCAGACATGTAGTCATCCGATGGTGGCCTGGAGGTTTATCTGGGTCTTTTGTGTTATTCCATTGGACAGAATCAGGTAACCGCAGCGAATCTGGATATTCTTGTATCTGCTTCTACACCGCACGGGGCATGGTTGTACTTCCCAAATCCTCGACCTATCGGGGCATGCTTTGGTCCGCCCCACCTCAAGTCAAGATGCGAGTCTAGTTCTAATTGATGGAACCTTTTAGAATATAGGCAACAGGCATCTAAACTTTCATCATGATAAGTACAAAAAATGATTATTGAACAACAGAGCAAAGATTTAGGTGGTCAAGTTTTGCCTGCTTAATAAAAAGGCCTGTCTAAGTGACAGGAATTGGATCAATTAAATTTAAATACACAAGAAGAGAACGAACGGATCGCGTGGCCTAATGGATAAGGCGCTCGCCTCCGGAGCGGGAGATTGTGGGTTCGAGTCCCACCGTGATCGGCACCATTTAGCTTTTGTTTTTGCAATTTTCACCAACCTTTTTCTTTGACAGAAGACATCCATGACGTGAAGAGCAACCGACGCAACCAGATCGACGACCGCATCTTTTTGTTAATCAACAAATCATACTAGAAAGCGAAGGCCATGTGCAATCATCATATCTTATCAACTTGTAAGCGAGAAGCGAAGCTTGCCAAAACCTTACTGCTGCCTTTTTATTGCGGCGCTTGTTGCGATTGCAAGGTAAGCTGAAGAGCATTCTCGATTTTGCATTAGTGCGCCTAGTTCTGTATGACGAGGACGAGGGATTAGTTCTCAAGAGATCAGTTGAGTCGAAGTGATATGAAAAGGCGCTACTAGCAAGATCTCTAGACCCTTAAGCGTCATAGGCAAGTAGCAGCAATTAGAGCTGTCAATATAGGTCGTAGATCCATATCTGACTTATATGTTGTATACAATGGGTTTTATATGGGTCATTAATTTTTATAGAAAATCCTGTGAATGGAATTCATTAGTAGTACTAAAATCAGCTCGATTTCGATGGATTACCCAAGTTAAAGATTTTGGACCTCTCTAATCTGTCCGAACTTTCAAGTTCTTGAACGCGAAATCGACGAAGAGAGGCATGTTCTTGGCAAATTTCCTAGTCAGGTAACATACTGAGAGTTGCCGATTTTCGCTGAATCAATGACTGACCGAGAGCTGATGATTGCGATCCCGTCACCGGATAGCAACAGATTTGTTGCAGCACTAAGCATTTGACTCAGCTACATGTAACAAGCAAGATTAAAGAGTTCGCATTTGTCCCCAGCAATTCCTTTAGTGTATGCCGTCGGACGTCGGTATGAAGATGCACTTTGTTGGCTATAAATCAAGAAGTCACATTACATGGAGGAACGAAGAATTTTTAGCAGGCTGGTAAGCAAGCTAACTTAGACTGTAACAATTTCTTACAATCATCTTATTCGATCAAATCGACATAACAAAGACGTATTTCTGCTGGACGCTGGTGCAATCTCAATAGGGATGGACCATGTTCGAGCTTGACATGGTATGGTTTTCGCCTGAACGAATCTGGTTTCGATCTCTACTCCTTTGTATCTCCAGGCGACGTACCGACTCCACAAAGTTCCTGCAGGTAGATAGTTACCACGGATTTTCAGCTCACATACTGTCGTTCGATTATAGATGTTGGAAATTGGTGATCCATTTTTAAAGAAGTCTCCAGTCCAAATCGGAGAAACCTAGAAAAAGCAAGCAGCAAAAATGAAGAGAGGCTCCAGATTTCTCATACGACCGGCCGCTCTAGAATTTTCTAATAAAAACTCGGATTGCAATGTAATCAATAGTTTAGGAAACAATTAGAAAAGCGTGGAGACTTCCTCCACCGACTTAGGACAAGTATAAATAGGTAAGACCCTCTCTCATTTGTACCGAGGGAGTGTGGGGGAATTGTAATAATTTCCATATCCCTGTACTCCTACCCCATGCCAACATCTCCTCTAACAACTATGTAATACCATTTTGCTAAATTAATGAAACTATCTTTCTGTGTACCATTCTTTGTATGCTTAAGCTATTCCACTTTGTCCCTTGTTCATCTACACCGACTATACTGTAGTATTAGAATCATACTTCCGCACAATTTTAAATTTTCAACGATACATAACATCACATGACCAGTGGATTCAATGTCAACTGAGTAATTGCTTTCTTAATAAGCGAAGCTTTGTGTTTATGGACTAATTCTGTGGAGGGCAATGGTGATCATCAGCCGGGGGAAAACGACACCGGCAATGAATTTGTCCACCGGAAGAAACTATTATCTCCACAAGCATTACTGAATCAAAAAACGGTTAACTGTGCTGAACGGCCACCTACCCTAGTCTTCTCTAAAAGCGTGTTCGCCGCCAATTCAATTCCGTCCGCGAAATGAAATTCATTCCGCCTGCTCTTATCGTTTCTAATAAATACCCATCTACTTTTTTACACGGGGTGCCCTTACATAAGTTCCGAACGGTTAAATGACAAGGAAAAAAGAGCTGAGAAGGATGATGAACATACAGCCATGGAAGATCTCCGGCCAAGAGCCAGTCTCCTTCTTTGTCCTGGTAAGTTAGAGTGTAGCCGGCATGATCTTTGAAGTCATCTCTGATGTCTGAACAAAACCAAAGACTGATTGATTTCGGTGACTAGTGTTACGAAATCCAGGGGAGTACTACGCAGTGCTAAAGCGATGGGGGCAATGTTGGCTTACATCTCGAGAACATGGCGATCAAGGCGCCTTTAAGACTGTTGTAAGACCGGTAGGCCCTCAAGTCGATCTTCCTTACTATGGCCACTCCTTCCATTCTGACCTTCACCAACATGTTATGACCAGGTTTTCCGTCTCCTTTCTCGGCCGGACGGACATTGTGGTGAAGATCTCGGTGCGGCGGGCGCTGCTGGCCGTGCATGAACTTCTTCCTCCAGGACTTGATGGGTGGCCACCCCACGACTTGATCATCGTCATCAGCTCCTTCACTATACCTAAACCTGAAAAATTACGTGGACCCTAGTGAATTCCACTTCTAACGAATATCGATATCAAATGCGGTAACTGCTTTTCCCATCGGACGACGATTAGAACATAAAACCGGGATCGGCTTGGCATGGCGTACTTGTTCAGAGAACAAGAAAACTTGCTGCGCCTCGCGCTCGGGTTGTCGTCCTCGTTCGGCTGGCCGCTCCACGCCAACAACTGCGATTTCCGTGAGAAGCGCTCTCCAAATGCCTCTCCTTGACACCTTTTGGTGTCGACCCGCTTCTTGCACGAGCCTTCTTGATCATTTGGCTCAGACCCTTTGGCAGGGTCATGAATTGGGAGAGCTAGACCGAGTTGAAGATCCATATCTCAGAGCCCCCCAAAACATGAAAAGGAACAAAGCAACGGCAAGATTGATGAAAAACGGTGATAATGTGGAAGCTGAAAGGGCAAATGTTCGGTGCTCAAGGCAAAATGGAGAAGTATTTGTAAGGGATAGAGAGCAAAAAGGCGAGGGTGAGAGGGAGGTGTGTCTGGGAAGAAGAAAGGAAGCTTCGGACAAGAATAAATTTGGGTCGGGCAAAGGGCCGACAGCGATGTGGACAGCCGAGGAAAAACTGAGAGATTGTACCAAAATGGTAAGTCTTCATGGAGGTGTCTTTGTGTCCCCGCAACTCTCTCTCTCTCTCTCTCTCCCCGTGTGGAAAAAGGACTTATATTCCGAATCCTATCAGGTATTTGGCGTAGCTTTCCCGTGATGTGTTGGGAAGGACAGTATATCTGTTGGGCACAATACACAGTCGGAAGCTGAAGCACCTTGAAGACAAACACGGCAGCTTCTTGAAATGATAAACGTTGTTATTAGTTGTAACCAAACAGTTCACTCTCTTTCTTTTGCGGGATAAATGCGCCGGAAGTGTTAAAACTTTTTACGAAAGTCCGGTTGAGTTCTAAAATTTTTGAAATGTTTTAGGACCAACAAGTTTTAAGACTTAATTGCGCCTTTTGAAATTTATGATATTCGATTGCACTTTTGTGACAAGTTTTAGGATTTAATTGTGCTTTTTGAATATTTTAGGATCTTTTTGACAAAAAAAAAAGAGAATATTTTTGGATTTGATTACACTTTTGTGACAAATTTTAAGACTTTCAATACACTTATCCCTTCTTCTTTTGTAAATGAAAAGCTTTCTTCATGTGAAGACTACTCCGTGGCACAAGTCTAGACATTATGGCCTTATCCTAAACAGTATCGACACGCGACACGATATAACATACTGACCTGTCATTATAAAATAAAAATAAAAAATTCCGACACATTGGGATGCGTTATATATTAAATGTATATCTTTGTATATACATGATAAATTATGTCAACAATGAGTTTCTTTTTTTTTTCTAGTATATTATTTTTTATATACATGTGATCTTTTTTCACCTATTAATTTATATCTTTGGGCTAAACTTTCCAACACATGATAGGTGACTCCCTGTTCTTCTTCTACTAGGTCCCATTCTTTCTATGCGTCAAGGAATCAAGTGGATTGATTTAAACTAATACATGATAAATTATATCAGCAGTGAATTTTTTCTTCTTCTATTATATTATTTTTATATACATGTGATCTCTTTTCGCCAATTAATTTATATTTTTTTGCTAAACTTTCTAACACATGATAGGTGGCTCCCCGTTCTTCTTCTACTAGGTTCCGTTCTTTCTATGCGTCAAGGAATCAAGTGAATCGGTTTGAACTAAAGGAAGTTAAGTCATTAAATAGTGAAGGGTTAATACCACGAAAAACCCCAAACTGGTACATTTGTGACAAATTTACCCCAAACTATTTTTTTGACCACGAAAAACCCCAAACTGGTACACTCATGACAAATTTACCTCGAACTATTTTTTTGACCAGGAAAAATCCCAAACTGGTACACCTGTGACAAATTTACCCCAAACTATTTTTTTGACCATAAAAAACCCCAAACTGGTATATTTATGACAAATTTACCCAAAATTAATTTTTTTTACCACGAAAAACCCCAAACTATTACACCTATGACAAATTTACCCTCTATTAAATTGGATCGGTACCATGAAAAATCCTAAATTGATAAACATGTGGCAAACATAGGGTAAAAATCATAAACCGATATACTTGTGAAATGCCATATGCCATCTAACTAAGCAATTTAATGTTAAATTTAACGAAAATTAATGGAAGGTAAATTTGTCACAAATATATCAGTTTAGGGTAAACTTGTCATAGGTGTACCAGTTTGGAGTTTTTCATGGTCAAAAAAATAGTTCGGGGTAAATTTGTCACAAGTGTACCAGTTTAGAGTTTTTTGTGGTCAAAAAAATAGTTTGAGGTAAATTTGTCACGGGTGTACCAGTTTGGGGTTTTTTGTGGTATTAACCCAATAGTGAAAGACTATCAACAACAGCAGCATCTTGTCTATTCCATAGAACCCAAAGCCCCCATTGAACAAATACACTTGCGAGAAACGCTTCAAATGGTATAATTACGCAAATTTGATCATAAAATTTTTTAATTTTTTTTTTCAATATAGCCCTAAATATTTACGCAAAATTTTAATATAATCTTTCTGGGTAAAAATTCCTCCAAATATCACTAGCGTAGTAATGTACCACCTAGGATGGCCACTCACGGCTAGACTGCCGCATCAACGAATTTTGATTAAAAAATTGAACA
Source organism: Psidium guajava (assembly GCA_016432845.1). Taxonomy (NCBI): domain Eukaryota; kingdom Viridiplantae; phylum Streptophyta; class Magnoliopsida; order Myrtales; family Myrtaceae; genus Psidium; species Psidium guajava. Next base: position 13,377,158 of record CM028229.1, read on the forward strand.
AAATAAATACATTTCAAATTTTGTGCAATGGTTTAAAACAAACATAGCAAAATTAAAAAATTCATAACTGAATTGGCATCCGTATGATAGGTTTAGGACTGATTGGGTAATCTTTCTCTTTCGCATGCATTATCAAAATTCGACATTTGTGCAGCGTTGATCTACCTCATTAGAAGTTGAATTGATTAAGGAAAATTTGCAATTGTCAGAGTATTGACTCGTCTCTTACTGTAGGTGCTGAATGTTATAAAACCCGAATTATGAAGGTTTTGCAAGTCCAAAGGGTTATTTAGATCTTGAAAATAGAATGTATATTTCCTATTGCAAATATATGAATTGTCAAAAAATCTTTCTCCACTTGATCAATTCTAATTCACCATCAAATGTTATCTTTTTCCATATTAAAAAAAAAATTGGGCACGATTTTATGGCTAGGTGAAATGATTATTTCTAGAAGACACCGTCTATTTTCTACCTAGGAAATTATGAAGATGAGAAAAAAAGAGAAAATAATTCGAACTTCAAGATTCCGCAAAATATGGCCGCGACTTGACAAGACCACTTGCTTCGTCATTAAACATGCTTTTCTGCCTGTCGAGAGACTTTTGAGGGCTCTTTAGTTCAAATTAGAGGACACTTAGGTCGTGATTACTGTGGATAATGATGGTTAATCATCCCTACTTAAGTCGACAAATTTTACCATTCCGCGTTTTCCCACTCGCCCCTTTTCTTTGACCAGGCCCGCCAAGCCATCATTTCTACAGTGGAAATTGACTCTAAGTTCCTGCAGAAACGCCCATCAAGGTGAGCATAGTTAGCTAAAGGGAAAAATTATATATATATATATATATATATATATAAGTCCTAAACTTTTTACATTCGTACCAATTCAGTCTTAAATTTTTTTGATCGGAAATTGCTGACGTGGACATCGTTGGTCTACGTGTCACGATTGACACTGACAAAGACATTTTAATATTTTTTAATATTTTTTATTTATTTCTTTCCTCTTTTCTTTTCATTTTCTATTTGCGAGTGGCTGGTGATCGGCCAAAGGTGAGGATCGGCCTCCCCGGCGCTTGCCCTGGCCCAGGCTTGGCCTGGCGGGGCCGACCCTTGTCGAGCAAAGGCGAGGATTAGTCGCGCTTGTGCCAAGGCAAGCGCTGGCGAGGTGGACCCTCGCCTTTGGCCGACGAGGAGACTTTCAGGCCGGCCATTGGCAAACAGAAAACATAAGAAAAAAAGACGGCAAACAAAAAAGGAAAGAAAAAAAAAAGCACTAAAAATGTTTTAAAATGTTGTGTCAACTCCGGTTGTTCCAAATACGATGGCTTGACGTCTACATCAATCATTTCCGATCAAAATTAACGAATGAACTGAATTGATACCAATATATATATATATATTTTTTTTTTACGTTAGTAGCACATATCGATCTTCTTTAGGGTTCTCGAGTTAGTCCTACGTGCAATCACAAGGCCAACATCCGTACGGGGCCAAACATTAGCCTTGGATCTTTGTGATGATTTTATCTGACAAGGGAGCTGAACAGCATGAGCTGTTCTCGGGTTCTTCATCGATAGGTCCAACGTGTCGGCATATACCCGTCAAACGCATCATCATGCATATTCCAGGAACTCGTTCAACATCGCCATGATCGTTTGGTGCCCAGACATTCCCTGAATCGTTCTCGATTACGTGTTGACACATTAAACCGCAACCCTAGTTGAATCTCTTCATTATCCTTCTGTTTAGGATAGTGAAAGATTATTCCTTCTGTCTAACCTAAGTTCCGTGCTCTCTCGGCTCAAATAATTGTGAAACTGGACCACCTGATCCAGATATGGATGAATGCGGCAGGTGGCTGATCTGGACGATCCACACGCCGACACGAGACAAAGCACTTACGTGCGAACCTCGAAGCGAGTTAATGACTCGGTTTTCTGCTAATATCGAGCTAACGAAAATTGCCACCGCCAAGACCACCCGATCTGATGGGTCCGATCATTTGGTCCGTGCTGAACTCGGTTCGAGGCGAAAAGTCGCGTACAAAGACTTTCAAAGGTCTCATCAAGAAGGGGACATAACTCCAGGGCAAAAGCAAGAGGCAAGATGTGGTAATGTGTTCAGGGTTCGTTCAGAATTGTTCAGTGGACGTGGGTTGATGTGGGGGCTGGTGATTCCGGTGAGGAGCGATTGAATTGGAATGGCTTGGAAAGTTCACGTGGAGGCAAGCATGGGTCATGGGACATTGGCAACAACACACGCCCCCAAGTACTTGGCAGTTGGCAAGATCAGTCTCATCCATATCCACCCACTAACCCTTGGGGAGGGACCGAGCGTGTGCATTCATACTTTACTCCGAATAATACGACAAATGCTAAGACCCATCATGTGTATGATCTATTAAGTGATGTGACAGATTGTGAGTCGATATTTAAGTAGACCAAGATCGACATCTCATAAGAATATGCCGCGTTGTACAGTTGTATATCGATTTTTGTGGATCGATTTTAATGCACTAAGTGTTGTATGACTCACGTTTAGGATGCGTCTATTTTGGGAAAAATACTATGATAAAGGAAAAATGCTTTTCAGGAAATCGTATTCCTAGAAAATGATTAGTTTTAATTTATTTGGTTATATTTAATTGAAAACGTTTTTTGGTATTTGGGTCTCATTTGGAGAATAATTTCAATCTCATAACTATATCTTAAGCCAAAAGAAATTTTTTGTTTTAATTTTTAATTTTTTTAATTTTTTTTCCTTTTCTTTTTCCTATTCTGCCGATCATTGAGGTTGGCGACCGATCACACGAGGTTGAGCCTCATCAAATCCCGGCACGGCTTGACGTAGTCAAAGCTTGAGCTCGCTGCACATGGCGAGGCCCAAGCTGGAGCTTGCCGGACATGGCGAGACTCGATCTCATGTGGCCAATCATCGGCCCTCGCAGAGCAAGAAGGAAAAAAGAAAATAAAATTTTTTGTTAAATATTAAAAAATTAAAAAGTTCGAGATGAATGGTTTTGGAAAGTGTTTTCTCCTTTTTAGATTCAGAAGTTTACTTTTCTAATTTTATGCATGAAATTTTCGTTGATCGAAAAGTGTTTTTCGTTGACTAAATTCTTTTTAACGAATCAAATGGATGAAAGTCTGGAAAACTAATTCATAAAAACACTTTCAGTCAAACAAATGCACCGGCCAAACTACGAATTTGATCATTTTCGCAAGCTTTTGAGTTAAACGAGGTGTTTGTAATAAATTCAACAATCTAATACCCGGACATAGAATTTAGAGTACCTAAGATTGAACTGGAAACACATACCTGGTTTATCTTAACACATTCATTGAATCGATCAACACGGACGAAGTCATACGAATATGGGACTAGGACTTCCTCTCCTTCTCCTCCCTTAAAAAGTCTTATGGTAAGCATAGAGAATGAGGAGGGGAAGTGGGCCATATGTGTAGGAGAATTTAAAAAAAAAAGTCAAATTTATTGCAATTGTCCCAATTTAGTCATATACATTATTTTTTTAAAATTGAGTCATAAGTATTTTGTATTTATGTCAATTCATTTTAGCTAACAGATTTTGACCGGATATGGCTGACATGGACGCTAGCCTCCATATATGGCGTTGCCAGTCTACGTTAGTGCTGATGTGGATAATTTTAAATAATATTTTAATATATTTTTATTATTGATTTTTTTTTCTTTTTTCCTTCTTCCTCTAGCTAGTCGCCAGCTCACATCAGTGTTCATTGCGCCACATAAGACTACAGGCATCCATGTCAACGATTTCTAGTCAACATTGATCAGATTGACTGAATATGCATAAATGCAAAAGGTTTACAAATTGAAAAAAAAAAGTTTAAGAATGAATTGACACAATTACAACATGTTTTATTGTATTTAGGTAGATCTAGCATTATCTCATATTTTATTTACTTTATGTAGTAGCTTATTTTTCACAAACCAAAATATCATTCTATCAATGTTAGCCACCTCTACAAGAATTCCCAGTGGTTTTATCATGGAAGTAGATTCGGATGAATGATTTCCTTGAAGTGGGTGGAAGGTTAGCTGGATGCAATAGAAAGGTTCAAGGGAGCCACATTAAAGGGGTACGTGAATGACTTGTTATTGTCACCGGTAGGCATGTATCTACTTTTCTGAAGCTTTAGATCGAGGGAAAGGGATTGTGTTGATCCTCAACCGGTCCATTTCGTACAGCAATTGGCTCAACTTAAGAGCGAATTCCACAATAATTTGAACTGAGGACTCGAAAGTCCGCGAGAGCCCACCGAGGCGATGGCAATCTGGGGCTCCACTCGAAGTCGGCTTTTGTAAAATCCCACCATTTTCACAAAGTTATGGCGGTGACGATGGAGGAGGAGGAGGAGGAGGAGGAGGAGGAGGAGGAGGAGGAGGTAGGAAACAAGGAATCGATCACTTCTCGGGAATGGCATCTCCTATCTACCTTTATTTGTGCCTTCATGTAATGTCACCCTATCATCTCGACTGTTGATCCATATTGATATGGATTGTTCTTTACGATGTCAAGTTAATGTTGTTACGCATAGTAAGCTCCATTTATTCATAGGTTAATCTATGGGGAAAAAAAGAGGTCATCTATCAAATTATCAAAATGCTTATTTATAATTTGAATCCCGTATTTTAATTATCGTTATTGTGAATCCATGTTATTTTCATTCCTCCTCCAAATTATTTGTTTCACGTGACTTTATTCATTTATTATGCTTCATCCAAAAAATCATCCCCCAGCTGTCGCAGCTTAACAATTGTGCACCATGTACGTGGAAAATATACAAATCTGAAAACTTCGGACAGAAATCCGCCGCCCATCCCACCTCCGAGCATCTGCCCACGCTGCCACTCCCGCCGCCCTCCGCCTCCGCCTTCGCCTTCTCTCGATCTAGGTCGGCATCATTCTTGTCTCGATCCGATGCCGCTAAGGGTTATATTCGAACGAAAAGCGATGACTCGATTAGACAAATGCCGTGCCTAATCACAGAAGAAAGGGACGTAGAGATGCGATTTCAAAAAGTAGATGGTGCAAAATGGTGAAAAGGCTACGTGGGATGCAAGGATTGGTTCATCTGGGTTTCTCTTAAGAGAATGTGGTTCATGTCTGCGTTCTTGCAATTTAAGTTTCAGTGAAGAAAACGAAGGAAATCAAGATTGCCAGCTCCCCTGGTCGACCTTCGCTGGACTTGGACCACGCATCCAAAAGAGGTCGGCAACCTATGTTTTGCTTTGATGTTGTCACGTCCTTGGCATAGGAAGTGCGAAACAATGCGCAAAACAGTTGGCAGTCGAGCTTTCTTGTTTTTGATAAATTTACCGGATGGGAAGGGCAAACGATGCCGACAACCCCTCGCACGGAATATCCGATTTGAGCCATAGTTACTATGAACCGCCCTCGACTAGAAGAGTTGAAATTGGCGAGCCTATGGCCGCAACCCCACCTAGGCGTTGTAACAAGAAGATATCTCCACTCGAGACATGTCATTAGGTAATTGATACTTGCTTTTCAAAGGTTTCCTCACGACATGAATCGAATGCACGACCTCTATAAAAAAAAAAAAGGGGTGATCCAGCAACACTTTGGGCTATGTGTTGCGCTTTCGTACCTCGTCACATCATAGATACGAAGATCAACTTGAATCAATGGCGTGCGCGCCAAGCTTCGCGGGCAAAGATTGCACTCGGGGCAGCCCGTTTGATCACTCGGAACAGATGATTTTACGTAAGGAGAGATCTGCATTATCTTAATGATCATTTCGAGCGATCGGGTCCGTATCGCAGATCGGCTTTTAGTGATCAAATTTGATTCGCATTTCAGTTCCAATCAAAGGCGGGCCATCCACGTTAAAGAGCGAAGAATTCACGACAAGGGCACTTTCTTCTGTGTCATGCCTCGTACCGATTGAGTCGTGTAAGAATTAAACTTTGAGATCTAACGCTTTTCGAATGTTTGCAGGGTCTCTCTCTCTCTCTCTCTCTCTCTCTCTCTCTCTCTCTCTCTCTCTCATCCATTTGCGTGTTACGGATGGAGGACGGTCGGATCTATCTGTCTGGGTACCTCAATGTCCTCGAACTTCCTCTCTCTCTCTCTCTCTCTCTCTCTGTATCTCTCCAAGCACACCCACGTGCGAGACGCACGTGGGGGTATCGCCCACCAGCTTGGACAAGTAGGGCCTGAGCTGCTTTCCCTTCTCTTTCGTGTCAGGGGGATGGAACCAAGTCGTGTTTCACGACATGAAGGCACATCATCTAATCCCTCCTTCTTTCTTGGTCCTTTCGTTAATATATTAGATTGATTTTCGAACCTCCTTTTCTTTTTAGAGGGATTGGTGCCGAAACAAGAGTTTTTCTGTGCGGATTTACATTAATCAAAATTATTATTCATCGTTTTACGGATTAACCTAATAAAGCAAGATATAAAAATTCTTAGTTTGTTTAATATGGGCTGATTAATGTGGGCCGTGTTAGTGTTAGGATTCAGCACCCAACCAAGTCGAAGTACAACATAAAGCTAAAAAGAAAAATTGAGATACGAGATTTTATCTCTATTTACCCTTAAATGTTCAGTAAAGCATTCCATTATAATTAGCATTTCACATCTCTCATCGCATCATTTAATTACAAGTGAAAAAAAGTATATATAGCAATAGTTATTCATTAGTTCAAGCCCAAACTACTAATGAAAAATTACGGGCTTAAATCTTAAGCAACCTCTAGTGTTTAGGGGATGCTGCCTCATTGAGACTCCTCCCGCTTGCTCAGCATAAAAAGGGATCCACGTGTTTTCCTATCGCAAATGAGTATGAATCATACCCCCAACAATTAGGCCCGCCTCGCAATAAGAGGGCCCATGGTCAAAAACTCTATAATAGGCTCATGTCCATCCTTTAGCTCTTTAATGCAAAAATCAGAACATACCTTTTCGTTCTTTGGTAGTTGTCTCGTTCAACCAGCTTAATCAAGAGGGAATATACGAGAAGCGCTTGGTTTTCGAGAAATCTCGTTTGATTCCATACAAGTGTGCCAATCCCTTTCTATTGCCATGTAACGTTTCAGGTTCCGGCTACGGTGATTATTGGGCATCTTACATTCGTGGCCTATCCATTCGATCAAACCAACTTGCTAACACAGAAATATATGATGAGATCCGTTCTCCCACACTTTTTCGATGGTGATCAGGTGCATTTGGTGTATGTATCATTGAAAGAATGGGTTGATTATGCAATGTCTTTTTCTCTATTCGAATTCAATAGAGGAAAATTGACGACATCATCAGGAGATTAAATTCCATCAAAAAATAAAATCAGGATGAAAATTCGCAAGAAATTTCTTCACCAAAAGTTGTGAACTGTGGAAAGTCCGAAACAAGAAAAAAAAAACGTGAACCGTAAGTTTGAAATTAGATGGAAATTAGAACGTGCAATTAAAAGAAAATACTAATAATTAGCCAAGACCTGCAGAGGAAATCCTTACTTGTCCAATGCACTAGACATGGTCGTGAGTCTCCCGGCCCACCGGCCTGATCGGGCCCATCCAAACGACAAGGGCCCTAAGGCAATTTTGGGCCGGCCTGAGCAAACAAGGCTCCTCACCATTTTGTCATGTAGACCATGGCTACAATGTTTATGTGCCGGCATCCAACTTGATAACATGGCACAACATCCTCTCCTTCGGAAATCCCCTTCCCGTTATTGATCGAGAGATTCTTGAATGATAGATTTAGGATTTCCGGTGTAGCATCAGATCGTAAACGCGATGGGACTAGCCCGAATTGGACCGCCCTATACGGCACGATTTTCTCCATACATTCAATTAACAATGCCCAATCTCGAACCTCCATATCTGTCTTTATTAAGTTCTTACCAACCCTAAATGGGAGAAGCCGAACTTTTCTGCATGAGACCCTTTGTCCCCGGGCCATGATCACCTAGAATCGCTCCCTCATCGTCCATTTCCCTCTAGCAGTCCGGGTCTAACCTAAGTTTGCAATTTACATTGTAAGTTCATGCTCATTGCACATTAATATGAGCAAAATGCAATACTTAAAACTTTAAAATGTGCTTTTTTTTTTGGATATCTTTACGACAATGCCTTTCTCGAGGAAAATTACCAAAAAAAGTCTTAAACGTATTGCAATTGTGCCAATTTAATAGTAAATTTTTTGCATTTATGCCAATTCAGTTATGAAGGTCAATTTTGGCTAAAAATTGTTGACGTGGATCAACTGGCATTGATTGACGAAATTTTGATAATATTTTTTTATTTTCTTTTCTTTTTTCTATTTCTTCTATTTTTCTTTCTTTTTTCCTCCCCTTTTTCGTCATGGGCTCAGTGGCCAGCTAGAGAAGGAAGAAGAAGGGGAGAAGAAAAAAAAAAGGAAAGAAAGAGAAAAAAGATTTTGAATATAATAAAATATTATTTAAAATTGGTCACGTCAATACAAGGTCGTACAACGTTAACAATTTTCAGTTAAAATTGATCGAAATGACTGAATTGACATAAATATAAAAAATTTAGGATAGAATTGGCAAAAAAAAAGGGTTCAGGACTTAATTTTCACAATTGTAAAAGGTAAACACTTTTTTTTTATTTTCCCTATCCTCAGTGAAGTTCAAATTACAGCTAGGGAATCCAAAACTAAAACACCCAAAGGATTGTTGATCCAAAAATCAAATACTCAAAGGATTAGCGATGATCCGTTTTGATAATGAGGACCGAAAACTTCCTTCATACTAGTAACAACTTAATACAATTCCATCTAAGAGAGCAATAACCGAACTCCGACATCATTACATCCTTCATACCTTAGCAAAAACACCTGGGGTGGATTTATTTCAGGGAATATTTAAGATTTACGAAATATTTTTTTAAAATATATTTAGTTTTATCGTCAGTAAATGAACGAAAAAATATTTTTTTGAGAAAAAAACGAAGCTTACTGCACCGTAAACCTTCGTTAATTAAGTACATAAGCATAACTCTTACCCTTCATTTTATTTTGCCTGAAATCCATTTTGCCTTTACATTTCTAAAGGTTGAAACTTTCGCGTCAACCCAACAAAGACGAAAAGTCTGAAGCTTGGCAAGATCTCCAGATGTCCAAATTCGACCCGCCTTGGGCGTCACTTCCCTCAGACATCCACTGTGTTTTTCCCTTCTGCTTGCGCATTGACCGACTCCTCCAAGGGCCTCTGCGCCGAGCTGCAGCGAGAGGAGGAAGTGCGAGCGAGGGAGGGAGGGTCAGCAATGGCGTCGAATTCATCGAAGGATCACGTGCTGCCGGTGTCGGATCCTCCGCGCGACGGGGAGAGGGAGAGGCTTCTCAAGCTCGACGACAAGCTGTTCATGGGATCGGCCATGACCAAGAGGGGCGCTTACGCCGCTGTCTCCTACATGACCTGCGCAGGTTAGGCTTGTCCTTCGTTCGGCGGGCGTTTGGTCGCGGTTCTCGTGTCTGCAGTATGGGTTTTAGTTCGTCTGTCTGAGGATGATTTTAGCTAGAGCCTGTGATTTTTGTTAGTTGTTCGCTGGTTGCGTTCGTGTATGCGAACGATCCTTGCAATTACTTACCATAGGGGAAAATTAGACGGTTGCAATCAGTGTAATTGTGTACGGGGAACTGATTTTCTCTTTAACCATGTTACCGTTTCGTGAATTTCCTAGTTTAGCGAGATAGAATTTACTTGAGATGCGGTCAAGAAAGAATGCCTGTTTGATTTCATTAGGGTTCTTTGATTCGATGAAAATAGATAGGACGTCCGTGATGCCTTTCGTATATTTTGGCTGAAAGCCTTAATTATCCCTTTTGGTCAATTTATCAGATATGTATGCACGCCAGAGCCTATTTCATTAGATACATAAAAGTGAACATGCATGTCAAATACATGGAGGGATAAGTGGAAACATTAACAAAGAGCGCATTACATTTTGAAGCAAAAAGTGAGAAATTACAAAGGGGAATCCATAGACAGAATTGAAAATAGTGGGTAGTGCTCCCAATGCTTTGAAGAGATGATACTGATTCATAGCATGTATAACTTTTGGTTTAGCTTAAAATATTAAACAAATAATCTTTTTTTTTTTTAAATCTTTCCATCGCATTTATTATGGCCGGATATGCTTCAGCTATTGATTCCTTCCCAAACGTTTACAGTGCTCTTGGTGATCTTTAACAAAGCAGCTCTTTCTTCGTACAGTTTCCCATCTGCGAACGTCATCACTCTGTTACAGGTATGATCTTTGCAATTTCAGCCTTTTGCATTGGTGATTCTGAGACAATAAACTACGATGGGGTATTTTACAAAAGTCTCACTGTCTGTTTGAGTGATGAGTCCATGACGCTGCTCTAGATTCATGGATTGTTCGCTAATAGTGATCACTCGAAGCTTCCTTTTCACTCTGGAATACATCATTAGTGAAGCAGTAACTGGCCAGAGAGTGAGGGACCTTGAAGTTCAGACTAAAGTTAGGAGGCCTAGAAGTCAACTGCAAAAGAAGATTGTGCGAACTATGTTTTTCCCCCTCAGACTGTCAAAAATTACGACAACCAAAGTCAGCTCTCTAATATGATATTTAGGAGCTCAGAATTGACTGTCTGGTTAAGTCAGTGAAAACTCTAATGCAATTTGCTTCTTTATGGTTGGGCTTTAGCAACCATATTCCTCAAATTGCGTAGTGCTTTGCATCTCTAAAATTCAGTTTGTCCTTGAAACTGCAGTTGAGATCATTCTCCTCCTGTCCTTTCATCTTTCCCTGTCTGGATTCTTATCTTGTCCAGACTGTAAACATGTGGATATGATCATGTATTGGAACCTTATGGTTGTTACTGCTGAGATTTGAATAGTATTGAACTAGTAATCTTTTGACTTGATTAGAACTGCTATGTTACTCAAATAGGGGAAAAACTATCCGGTTGGTTAATGTAAAACAAATAAAACTAACGTAAAATGAGCAAATATTACCTGATATTAGGAAGGTGAATTGCCTTGGAAGTCAATGATGCGTATTTTTGACTACTTATTAGATCTGTTTATGTTGATATTAATCTGTTAAACCCTATGATTGGTCCAGCCTATGGTCTAGTGGTTGTTATGCCAATAGCACCGCTGGACAGCTAAGTTGAGGTGGAAACTGCCGTGCTGTGGGAAATCCTTCTTTGCACCTAAAAAATTCCCAATTCTATGACATATGTCTAGAGCAAGACTTCTCTTGGCATGGCTTAAAGTGATGCAGATATCCTTGCGAACTGAACCCTGTTTCATGTATTAGTCAATTCAAACAAAATAGTTGGCCTGTTCACATTTATTCAATTTTTTTTGTCAAAACAACTGATCTAAGCGCTATTTTCTCTGAACTGAGTCTTACAGAAATCATTAAAATGAATGTTCAGGGTGCTAGCCAATGTGTTACGGTTAAATTTTGAGTTTTTTCTGAAACTGAAAACTAGTTCGTACGGGATGATATGCTCCTGTAGTCTTTTCTCCATGGATATTTAGTTAGTTTTATGATGTCTTGAATATTTTGTATAATTGCCTGATATCATTTGTATGAAGTTAACGTGAGTTCATCTTCATGTGCTTATAGATGATATGTTCCTGTTCCTTTCTCTATGCACTGAGAAAGAGGAAGATAATCAACTTTACAGTAGGTGATTCTTCGCTTGGTTCAGATAATACCAAATTGCTTGTGCCATTGAGGACATTGGTTCATACTCTTCCTCTTTCACTCGCCTATTTGTTATACATGGTAGGCATCTCAATGTGTTTTGCTGCATGTTTGGTGTTGATAACTCAAGAAGTTTTATGTGCTGGTTTTCATAATGGAAAATGTTTTCCATGCTTTTATTTTACTTGAAAGTTAGCCATCATGGAGTCTGTTCGCGGAGTAAATGTCCCAATGTATACCACCCTTAGGCGGACAACAGTGGTGTTTACAATGATAGCAGAGTGGATTCTGGCTGGTCAGAAGTACTCATCTTCTGTCATTGGAAGGTACCTCTCCCTCCTTTGCAGCACTTTGTTTTGTCCTACATGCTTTGCATTGTGGCCAAAACATGATATGTTGTGTATGTTCATACAAATTCCTAACCTAGCAACCCCAAGGGCTTAGCCAAGTTGGTCAAAACTCGATCCCAAACTTTCCATGAAGCGATGGTGATGGGTTAAAGAATTGCAACAAGCCAACTATATTGGGGCCACGCTAGGGCCTCCTAGCCCCAAAATCACTCAGTTGCTGTGGAGTGCAGTATCGCCGCCATTGGAATTCATCATGTGTTTTATGAGTGCTGGGCATCGATTTCATAAAAAGAGAAATTGTAATCTCTCAGACTCTACAAGTGTGCGCATGATAACACTTATAGAAGTGAATTTCTGCTCTAGAAATGCTTGTGGAGCAGAAATCTATTTGGTAATGTAACTTCTGAAGCAGAAATCTGTTTGATAAAAATTTTTATTTCTGAAAGAAATTTCTATTTCTAAAGTGAATTTTCATTTCTGAAGTTGTTTTTCCCTCAATTTGAGAAGTTAAAAAAAATTGCTTCTTAACTCAAGAGGTATTTCTTGGATAAAAAAAAAAAATTCAAGAAGTATTTCTTGCCTCACCCTTTTTCGACCAGCCTGCCTCTGTTGACCTCTGCGGCTGCCTAGTGCGGACCACCGTCCACTGCCACCGGCGACCACCACCACCCACTGCCCCCCGATGCCAACTGCCAACCGCCAACCACCACTAGTTGCCGCCCGTCATTGACCTCCATCAGCTGCTGTCCACACCCCTCGCCGACCATCATCCACCGTTGACCACTGCCGCACACCGCCGATCTCTGCCCATCGCTACCAACAGCCATTGCCACCCACCAATCACCACCGTCTGTGACCATTGCCCATCAACGCTTGTGACCATCGCCACTTGTCGATCACTGCTATTGCCGGCCACCGCCGACCATCGTAGATTGCCGTTGTCGACCACCACGGACCACCGTCGACTATCGCGGACTGCCATTGCCGCCGATCACTACCCATCGTTGATCTCCTTCGATTGCCGACCACTATCGACTACCACCAGCTGCCGCCTCCTGCTACCAACCGTTGACCACCTCATTACTGGCTGCCTCAATCTTCCATCGACCTTCGTTGGCCATTGCTGTCTCCAGCCAGTGGAGTAAAAAATAAGTATTTTTTATTTTAAGAAATAAAAAATTGTTTTTAATAATAAAAATTATTTTTTTTTACAAAAAATGTTTAAAAGTGAAGTAGAAAGTTTTTGGTCACCGACAATAATTTTTTATAGAATATTTTGTGCTAATAATATTTCAGAAGTAGAAATTTCCAACCTTTACCAAACAAATTTCTCTCATCTGAAATCAACTTTTGGAGTAGAAGTGGAAAAATCAACTTCTACTTCTAAGTAGAAGTAAAAAAATAAATTTCTAGCCAAAAGTTGATTTCTAAAGCAGAAGTGTTACCATGCGCACCCCTAGTGTACTATGCATAGGCTTGACTAGTTAAATATATATGCCGATACATATTCATCCTATAGCCTTAAATATGGTCTAGGTTGTATAATGCAAAGTTGAATATTTAGACTTGATTGCATGATCTTCCTTTTCTTAGGTAAGGAAAATGATTATTCAAAACTTTTGAAGATTATATTTGATTAGATTATGATTTGCCTTAATAAGCTCTTGTTAGAATTTTTCTAAGTAGTTAAAGTATATCTCATGTTGCATTTTTCCCTACTGTTCATCTAACACAAAATTTGATGTTATTGTCAGTGTTGGATTGATTGTTCTTGGTGCATTTGTTGCGGGAGCAAGGGACTTGTCATTTGACTTTCATGGCTACTTTGTTGTCTTCTTGTCCAACGTTACCACAGCAATATATCTAGCAACGATAGCCCGCATTGGTATTATTATTTTTTTCTTCTCTGGAATTGTGACATTCCATGCACTTTTTCACTAGTTTGATCTATTCATTCTTTATTCTTATCCTTTTTAGGGAAATCTAGTGGGCTGAATAGCTTTGGCTTAATGTGGTGCAATGGTAAGATAGCTGACCCTCATCAATAGCACTTTCTCCAATTTTTATATTGTTTTATGTCTCTGTTTCCTATGTTGTGTCCGGTTGCCAAAAGGTTCGATATAGATATAGTCTGTTTCGAATAGATCTTTGTGGGAAGATTATGATCAGTTGCGTAAATTGCACCCTGTTAATCGGAAAGTTGTCAATCAACCTTTTTCGCAATGGCGGTTTGGGCATCAAGTCTCTTCTATTGCTCAACAAGCCTCTTCTAGGCTTATGGTTGTAGTGTTGAAAGTGGTCATCTTTAGAGGAAAGTGGTTGTGACTAAATTTGGCCTTAGAATAAAGCTGGTTGGATTTCCCAAGACAGAAGAATAGCTCTTGGATCCGTATTTTAAGGCAGATGAGAAATGAGTGGAGTAAGTTTCTTACTCATGCAAATCGTATTGTGGAAACAGTAAGCAGATACAATGTTTACTTGACACTTGGTGTGGGAAAATGACTCTCAATGATCATTTACCTGACCTCTTTGCCATCACTAAGAACAATAAGGCCCTTGTGAGAGATTGCTATCATTTCTTCCAAGGGATGACCACTTGGGCAATTGACTATTTGAGATATGCCCAAGATTGGGAGCTTGAAGCTTTTGTCAACATTTTTTATTTGCTGTACAACTCTAAGATTTCAGTCACTTCTGCCATACTTTGTCCCAGAGTAGTGATAGAGATGGGATTTTTTTTTTCTCCCTGTAAAATCTTATTATGGATTGCTTCAACATAAGATTGTTCGTGTCAGGTAGAAATCTATTTGAAAAGTGAGTACCATCTAGGGTCTCATTTTTTGTTTGGGAAGCATTTTGAGAATGTATTCCTACCATAGACAATTTGCAGAAATGAGGTATCGTACTGGTCAATAGATTTTTTGTTCATTTTTTGCCAGAGAGCGGCAGAGATATTGAGAGATCTCCTTCACTGAACCATGGCCAAGAATTATGCGTGCACTGGGCTATCTTGGGTTATAGGAGGTCGAACAATACTTATGGGCTTGGCAAGGTCTTCTTTTCCCTTGTGCTAAGAAAAGGAGGATTTCTTCAATCCCCATTGCAATATTTTGGTTGATTTGGAAAGAGTGGAATAAGAGAGCTTTCATGGTGGGGAGAGTGCCGTTTCTGTAATTACTGAAAGTTGATTGAAAGTCTTACACTTTTGATATAATGTAAAGGTATGTGTGGATGGACTCTACGTTATAGATGATTTGTCCCATAACTGAGCTCTTTTAGTTTTGAGCTCTTTTTATATATGGTTAGTGATCTTTTCTTTTGACTATAATATGAATAAATAAATAAAACAACTGACTATATCACTGAACAAATACTTCCTTTGGAATCATCTTTTTTTTTTTGGGGGGGGGGGGGGGGGGGGGCGGCAGGGGTGTGTGTTTGGAATTGGAATGACCTAGTTGATGTTATCCTCTGTTGATCATCTCTGATGCAAATGATTTTCCTTTCTCCATGATAGGGATCATATGTGGACCAATACTACTGTTTTGGACATATGTCAGGGGTGATATAGAAACGACGTTGAATTTTCAGTATCTTTTCTCGCCTGGTTTCATGGTATGTTTGCCCTACCACTTCCAGATGCATCTCTGATTGTATTTAGTTATTTCAGTACATACTGGACATCAGCCTGGCAGTCAAGCAGAGTTATATTGGAAAAGTTTTCACCTGAATTTTGATCATTAAGGAAATCAATATTGTAACTGTGGTTGAGTAAAACTATAAGCACACGTGTCCGGGAAAGAGCGCCATCTTGTGTTGTGTGTACGTACATTGTCCATCAGTGGATCAAAGAAGAACTCACCTGGGAAAAGTTATATCTGACTAATTTAAGTATTTACTGAATCAATCAGTAGATCAACAGATGCACTCTGGAAAATCTGTATCTAGTTAATTCAACCACCTCTTTGAAGTTTTTCATAGATGTGCAGATATAATAAAGGTTGCATATGGGACGTGGTAGATGTGGCATGTGCAAATTGATTGTTTTACTTAGTTATAAATGGCTTTGTTAGTCCATTATCCACTGGATCTCAGATTCTTGTTGTATGCTGAGCAATTGATCCATTCTTCCATGAATTTTTAACTCTTCCTAGTTGAACCATTCTTTTTGGAAGATTTCTATCTAGTTAATTTGAGTAACTACTTAATACATTGGTGAATCAAAGGATGTACTATGGAATATTTATTTTTAGTTAATCCAACTATCTCCTCGAAATTTTTCATATATGTGCGCATATATTAAAGGTTGCATTTAGGACCTGCTGTATGTGGCGCATGAAAATTGATTGTTTTACTTAGCCGTCAATGGCTCTGTTAGTCCATCATCCACTGGATCTCAGATTCTTGCGGTTGTATGCGGAGCAATTAAACCATTGTTTCTTGAACTTCTACTCTTCCTAATTTTTAACTTCCCCTTAGCTAATCAGTTTTTTTTTTTGGGTAAGGTACCCCTTAGCTAATCAGTTTTGCTGCTTGAATAATCAAGATTCTATAGTAGAGAACATTCAACTTGAGACATTGCTCCTTCCTTCATTTTGCAGATTATCTTGCTTTTCTCATGCACGTTGGCTTTCTTTCTGAATTACTGTATATTCCTAAACACGACCCTCAATTCAGCAGTAACACAGACCATTTGCGGAAATCTAAAGGTACGTACTCTGGCTTAACATTCACTGACACTGTGCGGAGTTCTGCATGATTTATTAATATGCTCTGAGACTATCTGCATTATGCACAATATGTTGGTGCTGTCGACTTTGAGTGGTTGGAAGACTTCAACTGTGGAATACATTTTGCTTGTCCATTGAGAGTCAATGGAGTTTTGTAAACCAGTCATAGGTTTGCATACATCAATGCTTTCAATGAAAATACCGCGATGATGAAAATCTGTGATGTTGCATATGTCATTGTTTAGTAAAGGCATAGCAGCCTCGTTACAGATTCGCGACATTGTCTAGGGTAGGACTTGATTTAGATTGAAATTTGTTTTGATGAATCAGCTAAATCTTATTTTTTTCCTCTCCTAGTAACGGGCTTTTTACGAATTAGAGGTAAAAAAAATTACATATTACGAATATGGGTTTTCGGACAATTTATTTACTATTTAAGGGTCCGTCCGGCAGAGGGGTTGCCGGACAGGCCCCTCCAGTTCGGCAGCTGAGCTGCCGAACAGGCTGCTGCCGAACGGGTTAGAGATAAATATAAACAAAAAAAATCGCACACGGTCCCTCTCTCTCCATCTCTAAGGCGTATTGGCGAAGATGACGTGGGAAGACGCTTTACCGCAGTACGACGGCGAGCCCGAGCAAGAGACTCCGTTAAATTTCGACTTCTTCTCTCTCCTATCCAAATCCCAGGTACTACGAGTTTTTGGACCTTGTTGATGGAGGACTTCGCTGTTCCCAGTGTTTTTTTAGGGCTTTTTCTTTGCCTTCGTTTGGTGATTCGTCGGAGGGGATGGCGTAGGCGATGTACGAGGCGGAGCGGAAGCGGCGGCGTGGTCCCTCGACGAGAGAGCAGGGCATTGTTGCAGGCGTGAATGAGAAGGAAAGACCGAGTTGCATAAACATGAGGATCTCGGCTTCTGTTTCCTTCGGAAACAGAGAGCAGACGTTGCAGGGGGTCGTGCGTGGGTGAGGAAGACAAAAGAAGAAGACGGGGAGGGGTATTTACGGAAGAGAGAAATTGAGGGAGGGAGGGATTTCTTAAAAGTCTGAAATGTGGGCCCATTGGACACATGTCGTTCAATGAATGGACTTGGCTAAAAATGTGCTGGCACCGTGGGTTTCCCAATATTTTCTCCCCTCACGTTACACTCCTAGCACCACACATTAGCTGCACTCATTCTCCTGCCACATAAGCTATCTTGCAAAAGAAGTGGAGAAAAAGAAAAAAAACGTGCAGAAAAAAGGACAGAAAAGGGCGTAAAGAGGAGCAGAAAATGGGGGGAGTTGAAGTCAGCTCCGTTCGGAAGAGGAGCCGCCGAACTGCCGAACGGCAGCCCATTCGGCAGCCTGGCTGCCGAACTGGGGCTAGTCCGACACCACCTCTACCGGACGGACCCTCAAATCGCAAATACATCGTTGGGAAACCCAAATCCGTAAAATGCAATTTTTTTTATCCCTAATTCATAAAAAGCCCCCTAGTAACTTTGTGGAATTTGGAATTGCTAAGTACACTCTACAAGTGCTAAACGTGTGAATTTGTTTTGATCGCTCATTGAATTTTTAAAACTTTTTAAAATAGCACAATAAAGTGTCGGCAATGACTTATTTCGCTTGACAATTGCACATTGCAAAAGTTAATCCCTAACTTATTCTGTGGACGGCTGAAGACTTTGAGACTTGGTACACAATGTCAAATGACCATGAAAATTTTCTATTAGTGCTTAAATCCTTAAACTTTTTGTAGTGGGTCATTGAAGTATTCATACGACTCACCTTGCCAGAAATCACTCATGGTAGGAATTAATCCTAACCTCTTTCCAAGTGGCAGCTGGCGACTTTGTGACCTCATATGCAGTGTCATATGACCATGGCTCACATCTTTTAAGTTGAGGTGGGTGAGTCATGACTAATTCCATCTCCTACATTGCCGAGTTGATCGAGTTCAAAATCAGGTGTCAATTGACGGAGAGACTCTCTACAAGTTTGTCAAATTTCTAAATGATATATTTTCCGGCTTGGGTTGCTGGTGGAGCTATTGATTCAACTCGATACCTGATATTTAGGGTTCAAAGGGACTTCCAGGATTTGCATTTGGTGTTGAAAGCTCCACATTGTTGGAGACGACTCTGTGTAACCTTTAGTGATTTAAAGAGGATAAGAGGGTACGTGGAAGTAGCAGCTTTGAATCTGTACAACTGAGTGTTGGCACTAATGCTTTAGATGCTATATGCGCATTCGCTCAGGGTGCTCGTATTCCCTTATCAAATCATTAAAATTCCCTCTTGTTGATGAGATTCAGTCCAATGGAGAAATACCCAAAATCATGAATTCCATGAATTTTGAAAGTGCGAGTGAGGATGGTGGCCATGGAGCTGGGTACTTTGGGAGGAAGTAAGCAATTGATTGATGCCATATCCAAAGGAGGGATGGGAAGAAGCTTATGGAGTCGCACTTATCACAACTGGGTGGCTATTTGATTGATTTCTGGAGGTTTGAGAAGAGTAAAGCTGAGATTGTGGTTGAGAAGAGTAGCAACAATAGAGAGAAGGTTTCCAGATAATCATTTGCAAACAATATTGTCTCATGTGTCATCGAGGTCAGGTTGCCATGTTGGAGGTTTTAAATCTTAAAAAGGCCAATAAAGACAATCTTAGATTTGAAATATGCCTTGTGTGATTTCTGACGAGATAACTTGCTATGGTTGCTCTATTGAGTCCTTTTAAAAAGTTTTAGGACTAAAATTATTCATTAATTGAGCTGTACTCCGTGCAATGATTTTAAGACTTCTAGTGTACTTTTCTTATTTCTGTGGCATAGTCCTACATTGGAATGACCCATAAAGATTATCTGTGAATGTATGGCAAGTATTTAATGAGACCATGCTTTCACTGCTTCAATTGGTCTGTTTCTGCATCTAGACTTCTCCCCCTAGTAATAATAGGCAAATGTAATCTGTCACTTCTCTTGTCTTCTCATAATTTTTTTTTTTTAAAGGATCTTTTTACAGTTGGACTTGGCTGGATTATCTTTGGTGGGCTTCCATTTGACCTTGTGAGTAATTCTCTCTCTCATGATCAGAATTGGATCTCTTTGCAAACTTCAACTCACAATTGATTGTTATTTATGGAAAATTTATCAGTTTTAACAATGTCCTGAACCCATGTTTCCTGTGTTCAGTTGAATGTCGTTGGTCAATTTCTTGGTTTTCTCGGCTCTGGCTTGTATGCGTACTATAAGCTCATGGGGAAGTGACTGCTTCAAGCTTTCACCCTTCTTTTTCGGGATGATGAGAGCTAGTATCATTCTGAGGAATCCAATTGGAGATGGTTTAAAGCAAGTGCAAACCATTCAAAGGAATTTGCTAATTACAGAGAAGCTGCTACAACAAGTTTATAGTGATAATCGAGATGGAAACGCATCTTGGGGAGCTTGTCAGCCATTTACCAGCCCTGGAACTCTAATATCTCAACCTGTTTTCCTATCCAATCGAGACGAGCCTTTAGCAACCCTTTTAGACGGAGAAAGGAACTCGTCTGAGATGCTAAAACTGACTTGTTGATTCATCGGTAGATAAGTGGGTTTTTGTCCATATGCAGTCTCTTAAGTTAGCGAAGATGTAACAGCGCAGCAAGTGACAGCAGTTTTCACTAATTTTTTTTTTTTTTGGTAGCAACAGCATTATTTGTTGATGTCACCTGAGGCATTTTCTGAATTTGCTTTTGCAAGTGAGAATTGATATGGTTCAAGCAAGTCATTGGTCATTCACCTACTAACTCCCTTCACGTCTCACATCTCGGTCATATCCATTCCCAACGAGATGTTCACTAGTGTCTACTCATGATCATGCTTGACATTTTCATCTGAGACTCAGTTCTGAACCGCTATTTGTTCAAAACAAAAGAAAATAATTCAAACTATTCAGATAAATAAAAGGCTACAGGAGAGAAGAAACTGGCAGAACATTCATATAATTCAGATAAATTACACATCAATCTCGAAAATTAGAAGCTTGCATCTTTCCATTTACTGAAACCTGCAAGGAAATGGTTCATCATGCTCGTGGTCGAAGATTCGAAGGTATGTAAATGAATTGTCAGATTTGAGAAGTGCCCACTACAAATATCACTAACGATAGATACGAACAAATTCTCAAGACCCATTTGCGTCTGTTGTTACAAGAGCAGGAAAAATGAAGCATTACTCAAATTACAGGGTCAGTTTGGAGTTTGAAACAAATTAGACCACAGTTGCGAAAAAGGGATCCAATCCTCAACTCACCTAGTAATTATTCAACAGACACGAGCCTCACACCATACAAGTAGTTTTCGCATCCTACTCTTATCAGTATCGACTGGTGCTACAAAATACAAACAGAGCATCCTCGCTTTCAACTATGATGAAAAATCTGTCAGATAACTATGTACACAGCTCAATAACCTAAACTACTCCGCGGCAAAAGCAATGCCAGCCTCCCTCACAAGCTGTTCACTCAAAGCTGAAAGTTTTGCGACCTCCATTTTTACCTCAGTAAAACATTCATTGTTCTCATCCAAACACGTCAAGACATCAGAGGGTTCTTCATGGAGGCTACTGGCACTGGAGTCCGCCTCAATGCTTAAACAAGCTTTACCTAAAAATTCTCGAGTCATTTCCACAAGCTTTTCAAGAGCACTAGTTGCAGCTTCAGCTTCCAGCTGGGCAGCCTCAAGTTGAAGTTTCTCAATAGCTAAGTCCCCCATGCTCTTCTCGCCAACTCTCTGTTGTGCCAACTCATACAGTTTCCGGAGATCACTAGCATCATTAGTCATTTCTTCCTTCAACATTCGAAGTTCCTTCTCCCTCTCATCTAGTCTAATTAGGACTGTTTTGAGTTCCTCGCCCTTGAGTGTTAGAGCCCTTTGTGCATCCAAAAGTTCCATTTCTTTCTTTCGTGAGTTCTCTCTAGTCAAATCAATCTCAGTTTCAAGCTGTATGGTTTTCCACCTAAAATCATCAGTTGGTAACATGACGAGCTGTTGTGACCTCAGACCACCCCCATCCAGGGGTTTCGCTACGCCATATTCTTTATCCTCTAAGGGGATAACTAGTCTGTTCGTGAGTTCCACAATCTGCTCTACAACAGATTCAGCATCAGTGCATCTCAATTTTGTATCACTTAGCTCATTTTGCATGCTCTGGACATGCTCCTCCTTTTCCTTTAGCAGATTTGTCGCCCGAATAAGCTGGTCCTCTCTCCCATTCATGAGTCTCTTGAGCTCTTCAATTTCCCAGTTTAATTCTTCCAACTTCTTCTTTGTACTCAAGAGTTCAACATCTTTCTCCTCTAACATGAGCTGAAGAGCAGTCTGTTGGGAACTCAAATGCTGAATTTCCAGTTTGGCTTCCACCAGTTCTGCTTCTTTCAAGCGCAGAAGATCTTGGGTTTCTTGAAATTCAGAGTTTCTCCTATTTAGCTCAGTCTGCAGCAAGGCCTTATCCTGAATTTCCTGCTGTAGAGAAGTTCTCTCTTTTGTCAGCTGGTCCTGTAACTCGTCCGTCAATTCTTTCTCCAGTGATAAATCTCGCTCAAGCTCTTTGTTTCGAGTTTCAGCGACCCTAAGTTTCACTCGCTCACTCTCCACTTCTATTTGGACATCCTTCAAACTTGCCATGTGTGCAGCAATACTTTCCTTCTGCTCTTGAAGTTCTGTTATTTGCTTTTCCAAAAGCTTCCCCTTCTCCTCCATTTTCTGTCTCGAGGAAACCAAAGATTGTTGAGATGATATCAATTCAGCCTGCACATCTGCAAGAAGTCTTGTCACCCTTCTGAAATCCTCTAATGTCTCATTAGATTCTGCAGCATGTTTAGACGCTTCATCCGACAGTTTCTTTAAATCCTCCCGCGCTAGCAACCATTCTTTTGTCCGTTTCTCCAAAGTAGCCTCCATTGCTTTTAGCTTGTCTTCTTCTGCCTTCTTCAATGTCATGGAAAACTCTAATTCTTCTTCTTTCTCCTTGACTGCTCTTCGAAGTTCTTGAAGTTCAAGTTCCTGCTTCATGATAACTTCGTTGGCTTCAGTCAAGAGCTGCGATTTTCGTTCAAGTTCTGACTCGATCATCAAAGCATCTTCACTTCTTTTCATTAGTTGAGTTTTCATTTTTCCTATCTCATCTTCTTTCAGGGATAATGCAGATTGAGAGGCTGCAATCTCCTGTTCCCTATCCCTTAGTCGAAGCTTTAAATCTTGTATCTCTCTAGCTTGAGAAGCTAACTTCAAATTCGCCTGCTTCAAATCCCATTCCAACTTCTCCTGCCTAGATAAAGCAGCAGCAATCACTTCCTCCCGATGCTCCAAATCCTCTGTTGCACGATTCAACTCGCTCTGCTCCAATACTAACTTTCTCTCAGCCTCCTCTAAATCTTCTTCCTTCTTCTTCAAAGAAGCCAGAGCAGCATGGAGGTCCGATTCCAACACTTCAAGATTCAGATCCAGCTGGGCATCCCGAGGCATTCTAGAAGCTTTGCTCATTTCTTCCAGTTTATGTGTTTGCGCAAATAATCTCTCGAGGAGAACTCTGCCAGGTTCAGCCGCACCATTATCACTGATCCTTGAGTTCCTGTTATTCAAAACTGACTTCACACAATACAGGGAGTGATTCTTCCAAGTTGGTGTGCTCAGAAAAGGTAGTCTCTGGTGCTTCCTCTTAAGCCTTACATAGCACTGGAAACAGCAAAAGAGAAGTTCAGATATGGATCTAGAATCTCAATCCTCCAATATTGTTATTAGAGCAGGAACTGAAACAACCAAATAGGTCGATTACCATAAATTAAATGGTCATTGCTCCCATGTAAGGGGCAAAGCGTTGTCTCTTACAAAAATTTCGAAACTTTCCAAACGCAACACAACGAACAAGTTCCGCTCATTAATTTTCATGTAGTAGTTCCCTCAACGACTGGCATGAAAATGGTAATTTTCGGTAATTTAAGCCTTCGATGAGTTCGTACCCTAGGACTATACTATCAACCATAAACCAACTTGGAAGCTTTTGTTTCCTCAATTAGCTCTGGGAAGACCACCAATCCTATCTTCAAGATACTTTTTCAAAAACCTAGAGCAGCATGTGCAGAGGACAACCGGTGCTCTCAAATCATCAAGACATGCAAAGAGAAATTCATGGAGCATAATATCCAAAGCCAAGAAAAATGCACAAGTTTCTCGACACAGAGACCCAAACAACTAGAGGTAACGAATCCACACGCAAAGATTCATGGAAACCACACGAGAATCTCGAGGGAGAGAGAGAGAGAGAGAGACCTGGCAGTCGCAGTAGAGAGGGGATGAAGTGGAGGGCAGGTTGGAACGAAGGACGGTGCAAAACTCCATGTCTCGTCTCGCAAGCGCATTCGTGCTGGCGTTTGTCCGCTTTATCGATTCGTAAATGGGAACACGAATCGGCCTCGCTTGCGATTCATCACGCAGAGAGAGAGAGAGAGAGAGAGAGCGCGCGACGTGCAGGTGCGAGCAAGGTATCGCGCCCTGAGGAAGGAGACGGAGAGCGAGGGAGGGAGAGAGAGAGAGAGAGAGGGAGGCTCACGTTAGCAAAGGACACCTTTCACTTTCCCGAGAAAATGCTAAGATGCGCCAAATGTCTCCAATTCATCCACAACGAGAATTAACTAAAATCCCGACAAATCCGACGTGCGAGTGTGAAAGCATAACGGATTCGTCCATATGCTTATTCAATCTGCATTTGGCGACTTGCATTTGATTATTCCCTTTTTCAATTAGTCAAAAAGTGTACTTTGCAATTTTATTTCCATAACAAAATAAATGACTATTTATCAACTATTGTCTTAATCGACCAACATCATTTATGAGTTTTAAATTAGCGCGCAATTGGGCACCGGATTATTTTAATACGTGAAATGAAAATCTTTTTTTTTTTGAAGGGATAAAATAAGAACTAGACACCCACCCATCGGTAGCTCAGCTGGTTTACGCTTTGATCCTTTCACGAGAGATCCTGGGTTTGAATCTTGCTGGGTGCCGGTGATTTAAGAGGAAGGTCGTGGTGGTGGGATGCTGCGTTAGTCGAACCCTTGCTGGGTGCCGGTGATTTAAGCGGAGGGTCGTGGTGGTGGGATGCTGCGTTAGCCCTTCCGAAGGATTAGTCGAGCTGGGTGCCGGTGATTTAAGCGGAAGGTCGTGGTGGTGGGATGCTGCGTTAGTCGAACCCTTGCTGGGTGCCGGTGATTTAAGCGGAGGGTCGTGGTGGTGGGATGCTGCGTTAGCCCTTCCGGAGGATTAGTCGAGGTGCGCGATCCGGGATGCTGCGTTAGCCCTTCCGGAGGATTAGTCGAGCTGGGTGCCGGTGATTTAAGCGGAAGGTCGTGGTGGTGGGATGCTGCGTTAGTCAAACCCTTGCTGGGTGCCGGTGATTTAAGCGGAGGGTCGTGGTGGTGGGATGCTGCGTTAGCCCTTCCGGAGGATTAGTCGAGGTGCGCGAGCCGGTGATTTAAGCGGAGGGTCGTGGTGGTGGGATGCTGCGTTAGCCCTTCCGAAGGATTAGTCGAGGTGCGCGATCCGGGATGCTGCGTTAGCCCTTCCGGAGGATTAGTCGAGCTGGGTGCCGGTGATTTAAGCGGAAGGTCGTGGTGGTGGGATGCTGCGTTAGTCGAACCCTTGCTGGGTGCCGGTGATTTAAGCGGAGGGTCGTGGTGGTGGGATGCTGCGTTAGCCCTTCCGGAGGATTAGTCGAGGTGCGCGATCCGAGATGCTGCGTTAGCCCTTCCGAAGGATTAGTCGAGCTGGGTGCCGGTGATTTAAGCGGAAGGTCGTGGTGGTGGGATGCTACATTAGCCCTTCCGGAGGATTAGTCGAGGTGCGCGATCCGGGATGCTGCGTTAGCCCTTCCGGAGGATTAGTCGAGGTGCGCGATCCGTACGGACGCTGGCCTGGACACATTCGATACCAAAAAAATAAAAAATAAAATAAGAACTAGACTCCTTCTCAAATATTCAAAACAAGACACGATTACCGAAAGGCTCATGCCCCAAGAGGGGGGGTTTTCTTTTCTCTTGCGTGTGCCTTCGTTCCTCATTTATTCAACGTTTGGAATTGATATTTCGTCATGTTGTTTTTTTTTTTTGTTTACCTGTGCATGTGCAGTCTCGACGTCAAGATGCAACATTCCGCATTCCAAAGATCTAAACACAAAAGAGAGGGGAAGCGAGAGATTTCCCAATACAACAAACTTCGAATCTTCGGAATCTAGAAATACGAAGTGTAGAGTTCCTACTCGGGTAGTGTAAGGCATCAATAAGAAGTGCTATTCAAGATCCCTTTTTTTTTTCCTCAGAAATTTATAGTTTAAATTTTTTTTTTAAAAAGATCACTTATATCATTTGTCGAAATAAATAAATGAAAAATATTTTCACTGTCCATGGAAATATTTAGATATAAGAAAATAATTTTTGTCGACTCATTATTTTAAGCTATAGAAATAATTTCTTTTAAGAAAAATATTTTTAAACTCATTTCTTTTTCGTGAAACATTTTTTTTTTTCGTGAAACAAAGGTACCATCACCCGTGAAACAATGCTTTTCCAATCCATTTGCAGATTCTCCCCGTCAAGCCACACAGTTTGCCACTGTACCATCTGAAAATTGATTCTTTAGGCAGGCAGATAATATAATCTGTCTTTACTTTTCGCTCGACATGTCGCTACGCGTCGATTGATGATATTTGTGGAACGTGAGCATGGTGACGAAGGGGAGCCCGACGGGCGTCCTGACCCTCCACCACCAAAAGATGTGACCACCTGTGATTAGGGCCGTCGGATGGTGACCTTTCCTGACCACCTTCGCATGGTCCTCAGCCGACTTCTTTCAAGGCACGTCATTGTCTGTGCGATTGAACCGGCTTCTATAAGTTGTTTCCTTCGTTTAGCCCCCAAATGGAAAACTGCCAATTGCACCAGATCCCCCCCCAAATTCATTAAAATTGACTTCTCCCAAAGGACCATATCGCGAACTGTTGCGTCTAGGCATTAGCCAGCAAACTGCCAAAAGAGAAGGCGTGGATGATAGGAAGTTTCGTAGCATACGTTACATCGGAGTCACATCCCACAACCAAAAGAGACTGGCCTTTGGTCACGGTTTCCCTGCTATATTTGTGAACCTCTTTTTGCTCCATCCGAACCCTCCGAATGCTTTTAAACTCTCGGATTGACAATGGAAACGTCATGATGATGCTCGTTCCTTAATATGCAGTACCTTAAAGGCCATCATGCTCAGCAACTATAAGCGTACACTTGTGAAGCATAGTCATCGTGAACCTACAGAAGCATCTCCTGGCTTCCTGAATGGACCAAAAACAGGGCGGCCCTTTTATTCTGGCATTTCTATATGCAACCATTATTGTTATTCTTTGATGTCCTCGTGGCCATACCATAAATTAGGTTTCAAGGAAGTACTTACTACCACCAAAAGGCCGAACCCTCCATCTGCGCCAGAATGATGTAATCCAACACGACAGCTCCAATCAAATAAGCTTGATTTTGAATATACTTATTACCTCGTAAAAAGATAAGGCTTTTTTCAGCTCTAAATATCGACCGAAAAAAGAACATTACATCTAAATAATAAGCTCGAAGATTTCCAAAATTCATTTATAGCTTTTCCGGTAATATTTGTACTCATTCATGTGCATTAACAAGGAAAATCATTTTGTATAGACTGCCATCTTGTGAAAAGCATTTATGTGGGATTACAAAATGTCACCACACACTGCCATCTCCGCAGGTGTCATCAACTAACTAGAATGCGGAGAAGTCACTGTGGAGATGTGGCATTATGACTATACCAAAGGGATGGGATTTTAATCTCATAAATATAAATCCTATTCCCCTTTCAAATGACTCAATCTGCTAGGATTTTCCGTTAGGAGCCTCTGCTGTCTCAGTTTCAGAATCATTAGGAGAACATTGCAAGACAGAGTTCGCCTGTTTTCTAAATAAAGTGCTACTATTGATGATGATGTTTGCTATGGTAGTCTTCAATTCATCCTCGACCATTCTTGTGTTGTCATTTACTCCATTATCTCCATATATATCAGAAGCAGCAGCATGGCCTTCTTGGGCCAACATATGTGCCTGATGAACATGCGATGAGTACAGGGCTTACAATGGAAGAACAGCGGCTAAATATTTTGACAGAACCGGAAAGAGACCAAATTGAATTCAGTTCTGAACAAGAATGAATCATAACATACCAAGGTCATGGTGAAAAGACATTGAATGCTAAGAATTTGGAGTTCATAAATTTCGATTGGGGCCCAAGTAAAGGCCAGGAGGAAACTTCCAAGTAGGACAAATCCAGGCGGCCATATTCACTTTCATATGATTTCATAACTTCAGAGTTGAGTTTCAATAATACAGCCAAGAACGGACGAGAGAACAGTCACAGTTTAACAAGCATAGAACTACATTTGGGATAGTCAAACTTTCAAAAGGTTCATTGATTAGAAGTTTAGGAAGAGAGTCAGTGTCTACAGCTTGTGATGTTACCTACCGCCCTATCAATGTGGAAGATATTATAAGACGTCATAATTTCTTGTTTAACCGGTTCCAACTACCTAAATGCAGTAGATGTTAAACCAGTTCCAATTGCCTAAAGTTGAAGGATAGCTCTTAGGTATAAAACCACATGCTCAAGGTCCCCAAGAAACTATATACCTATAAAATCTCACATTGACCCACCAAGCAATCAATCGCTAAAAGCAACTGCTTAAAGAATAGTTTAAAGTAATATATCTCCTCTTATTGCAAGGATAGAACCAGTGCCTTTCTTATGCAAAGGGGCTATGGATTTTACGTCATAACCGACCCTAAAATATTTTCGTTGTTGATGAAAGCCTACTAAAGACCATATAACTTATGAAACAAAAATCACTAGAAAGAGAAAAGTACCAGCATAAAACCTGAAAAACTACATTAGTCAGAGAAAAAATCCCAACGAAGCAGGATTAGTTTCCAAATTGCAAGTTAAGAGGGTGTAGTGCAATTTCGGACAGTCAAGGGACTCTGGCAATTAACCTCAGAGATCTTAGTTTATATATGCAGTCAATTTGCCTTTTATCCTAACTTACAGAGCTCAGGGGTATCTCAGAAGACAACTGATAATCTAAATTTGATTGCCACCATTGATATTAGATGGTATAAAGGCGTTGAAAATCATAAAACTTGTCACAAAAGTGCAATTAAGTCCAAAGACTTTCAAAAAGTGCAATTAAGTCAAAAAACTTTTCAAAAAGTGCAATTGATTCCTAAAACTTTCAAAAAGTGCAATTAAGTCCTAAAACTTGTCACGAAAGTGCAATTGAGTTCTAAAATTTTCACAAAGTGCAATCAATGAAAAGACCCGATTTCACTAATTTGACAAGTTTTAAGATTTGGTCGCACTTTTTGAAAGTTTTAGGACATATATTTCACTTTCGTGACAAGTTTTAGGACTTGATGGCACTTTTTGAAAGTTTTAGGACTCGATTGCACTTTCGTTACAAGCTTTAGGACTTTCAGTGCACCCATCGCATGCTATGTTTAAATGATATCCTCCATTATGGAAAGCACACCAAAAACCCAGTTTAGACTAAATGGCAACTGGTTAACAAAATTGGATAGAACTTATTGTAATGCACTAAAGTCGGGCAAAATTAATGATGGCAACCATTTAAGTCTACATCCCCAAAAAAGTGCAGAAAAATCACAAATTGACAATTATGGCACCAGACCCCACCCAAATTAAGCGTGTCAAATCAGGAGACAGAGGGGTTATTCGATAATCGTATCACTTTATGGCTGAACTACTTTAATGAGCATTTGGTCAGAAATGATGTCATTTTTCAAGAAATTGTAGAATATGTCAAATATCGAGAAGAGTGTGACCTGAACAACTAGTCAGTTGGGCTATAGTGGATCAGAATTCCAAGGTAAAACCAGCCAATCTGTATCATCAATTCCTACAATCTCTATATCCACATTTGACATGTGCCTATGCTATGGACCTGACAAACTAAGAACTACATATTCTCAAGTGAGAAGTGTGCAATTATCCAATTCACCCAGAAAACTGTAACATAATAAGGAAAATACAAACTAACATGGAGCTTTCACTTACTAGCCGGCAAATGTTTTAGAGAACTCTTCAAACACTGAAAGGTTAGCTGCACATGCCAACATCAGACAACCTGAAGTTTCAAAAAGCAGATAGAATACCTGTGCAGTTATATGACCAATTCGTTCATCCAACATAGACGAGAATTGTATGGCTTCTTCAGAAGAACCATGGTCCTTTACATCGCCTGCAGTGATATTGACAACACAGTCTTGCAGTACATTGTGGATGGTTTTGCACTCTTGCAATAGCTTGTTCAAGGCAGTTTCACATTGTCGATTCACTTGTTTTTCCTCTTCAAGGAGTTTCTGACAATATACCACAAGAATCGACATCAAGAAAGCTTTGCCATAAATAAACTCAAAATAACCATGTCTCTCCAGATGTACGTTTATCTGGGCTATATCTTGTGTAGTTGTATTATAAGGTCACACATTGCTTTAAACAGCCATAAGCATTGCATGATTGTATCATCTAATCAGCGAAAATCACATTCCATGCGTACAGACTGGTGCTGACTAAAGAATGTCAAAATCTTCATATATAACATCAAAAGATGGGTTAAAAGAAATATTACCTCGACTTTTCTCTTTTCCTCTATAGACTGACTAAGCTCTTGCTTTAAATGACTCTGGGAGTTTCGGAGAGATTTAACCTCTTTAACCAGGACTTTAAGATCTGCCTTTGACCTTAGTTCTAGCTCTTCATATCTTTTCTGCAAATTGCCAACCTGCTGTTTGCTTTCATCCAACTCCTGAAGCAACTCATCCCTCCGTGGGCTAAAAGATGCTCCCGTCGTTTCAGAACTTGACTCACCATCCTACAAATTCCCCAACCATAATATATAAAATCTAAAAGATTTAGACACAAGAAAAGAGAGAAATAACAGAAGATCAAATACCTGTTTAGACTTTAACTTCAACTCCATCTCATATGATCTTTGTCGTAATTCCTCCATATCCCACTGCATTTGAGTTAGTCTCTCTCTCTCCGCTAATATTGCTTGTTCTAAGTTTTCTTTACTCTTTTGCTTTGTAGTATCAAGTTCCACCTCCAAATCCTTAACCTGTTCAGATGCAGTTGATTACTACCACTTAAAGAGTAATCATGCTAGTACTTCTCGCACTAAAGAGGCACTATGCATAAGAGAGAGTATGAAGTTGCTCAACTCTCTCACTTGGGGAATATCAACAACAGTGGTTAGATCTGGTCAACGTGAAAATACATAGTGTCTGATGCATTTTATTGTGTAGATACACCTCCCTATGGTTTCTGGACAAACAACTGGTCAACCAAGCCAGCTACTTCCATTTTTCACTCACCACACCATCATTATCAAGCCCCTATACTGCATGGGTGGCAAATATCCCACCTGATTTTCGATGGAAATTTCACTCATTCATTGCTCTAATCCAAATTAAGGGCATTTTCCCATGTAATCCATACGAGCAGTAAAAGCTCAAGCTTCATCAAACCCAGTGCAACTAAGTTCTCATGCCATAGATTCATCTTTCCCCAGGAGCTCAAGGAAAAGAGAGGCCTTGGCTATCTTAGAAAGTCCATATATTTTGCAATCACACATACATTACTTTTCTTGCCCGTACAGTTCCCTTGTATGAACCAAACCAACACTGGACCCATAACCGTATCTTATAGTCCACGTCTTTTTTTTGTTCTTTTTCTTTTCTTTTACTTGTTATATCCAATTCAGCCTCACAGAACTTCCAAAATCTACTTGATTATTTAGAGTTGTTCATTTAGTATCGTATCTGAAGCCGACGCCAGCAACATATGTCCAACTGGAAAGTATTAGAGATCTTTAACATACACCAATCAATTTCACCCTCCTTTCCATTACTGTAGAGGCAAAAAAGGGAAACTAGAGCCACATTCACCCTGCTGTCACCCCCTGCCATCAACATAAAAGATACCCTGAAAAATGGGCTTCTGGGTAAGGGCAAATTCCCACATTGCCCAGATGTGCACAAGTTGAACAACGTATAATCCTAATTCCACATAAGTGAAAGCCACCTAGACCTCCCTTTTTGGGGTGCTAGGATCTGTATGATCTCAACATCCGTCCCATATGTCTTAAGCTTAAGTCTCATTGGTTCTCTTGACTTTATATCTCAGTTGAACTTATGCACTAAGAATCTTATGCCCTTGGTCAATCACTTCACATCAAATTTGTCATTCTGTTAATACTTACGCTCTTATATGAAAATTAATATTAATACATGCCACCTCAACTGGTAGTCCACAGTTCACAATCGCGCCTTTGTTTGAAGAAAGTAGATGCACATCTTGAAATGATAGGAGCAGCCTCCGCCTTTCTAATCAAAATTTAAAGAGTGTAATACAATTTGCAAGCAAGTATATGCCATGTATAGTTCACACTGATACATCCTGCTGTTTTTATAAACAGATAAGGTCTGGTCCACATGAGCTAGCACCAGATAGATCAGCATGTACCCAAGGTGCATTAAATGCCATGATAGAACACATCAAATGTCAAATGCAGGCAATTGTTGTGTTCTCCTAATGCATAGCTGCAAAGGTGCACCAAGCATGATCTTTGTCTCTGCTCTATCAGCGAGCA
Source organism: Psidium guajava (assembly GCA_016432845.1). Lineage (NCBI taxonomy): Eukaryota > Viridiplantae > Streptophyta > Magnoliopsida > Myrtales > Myrtaceae > Psidium > Psidium guajava. Next base: position 13,409,700 of record CM028229.1, read on the forward strand.
TCTCCAAAGGGAAGGTTCAAGTGTTCCACAGTAAAGAATCTTATCGCAAGCAAGAATGACGGTGCAAAATTAAGAGAGTCAAACATGATCTCAGAGGTGCATCTGACAATAAAGGATGTAATATTATACTCCATGAATTGATATTTTTTCTTCCATCTGACTTGTCAACCAAAAAAGCAACTTCCAGCACTACTTGGACATCCATATAAATCCATGCATGGTCTGTGCGAGACTCAGTGCATGTTTGTTTATGTGAGAGAGAGAGAGAGAGAGAGAGAGCCACGCATGTGTTTTCCTATGCGCATGCTAATCACATACAATTCCTGTCTATGCAGGAATTCTGTGTTCAAAAGAGAGTAATGGCAAAATATCATCCCAAACACTTCCATATATGTCAAGTTTTTTCTGTTGGCTTGTCTATGGCATAAGTTGCCCTTATATGACAATATTCATATTTTTACATTTAATGATTAGTTCAAATGACTTGTTCACTTATTTAGACTTACCTTTGTCATAAGGTAATCTTTCACAGCAATTTCCTGGTTTAATCTCGATATAAGATCCTCCATGTCCGTTTTTGCTGTTACTAGCCTTCGCTGAAAGGAGAACATGACCCTATTCAATTTACCACGCTGATCCATTGGAAGGATGACTTGGCCATCTCCTGAAGCATGCACCTCCGTGTTCCCAAGAAGAATTTCTGGAGCACTTGAAGTTTCAACAGCTCCAGAAAGGTAAGCAGAGCCATTACCAGATGAATGAGGCAATCCAGAGTTTGATGACTCACTACCTCTGAGAGAGCTCACATCACTGGAAATGCTATCAGAAGAGAGTTTACGTGTGTGACCAGTAATCTTGAAATGATCCGGTTCTGTGAAGAGTTCTAAATCATTTCCCGTAAGGTATGGGGCTTTGGAAATATTTCCATTTTCCAAATTTTTTCCACTGATATTTACATGGTTGCCATGAATTTTACGCCTATCAAAACCTTCCAGCTGCTCTAAGATTGCTTCACCCATGAACAGACCCTCATCAATATTAGACACACCATATTTGACAAGTCTATCAATGGGATTAGGCAAGTCTTCATCCAAAGAAAATTCCTCCACAGCCACATCAGAACTTTCATGTCTTCCTAATGTTGGTGTTCCTAGTTCGGAGTTCTCATAGGCAGTATCACTGCCATAATCTGATGTGAGAGATGAACCACCAGCAACAACAGATAACGCTGAATCATTTTGTGGCTGATGTGATGCTACTGAACTATTTCCAGAACCCAATGCCTCTGGCACATTTTGATTTGTGTCTTGAAAAGCTGAACCAAAAAAAAAATGAAAACGATAAACCTAAAATGAGTCGTCAAAATCAAATCCAAGGTCCCAGCAATTGCAAAGATTACCAAGAAAATTCTATACAACTAGTTCTAGCTCTCGCTTTATTTAATTGTCCATAACTAAATATCACAATGTGATCCAGCTGAAATCCAGAGGAGCAGTTAGTTCGAAGACATACAAGATCTAGCAGCAGCTTCTAGTTCAAGAAATAACGCCACTGCAAAACTTCTCGACAAGTCAAGGTCAGACAGGAGTTTTGCCATCCACTCCTCCAACGAACACCTTCTCTGCAAAAGATCTTAGCCTTATGAAATATGAATGGGTTACACACTAAGTTGTTTCCATTAACAAACTTTTTGGGATAGCATTGCTATGCCAGAAAAACTTCAAATGCTTAAAATTAGCATTAAATGACATTCGATTGCAGTTGTCTGACAAAAAGACGGTGAAAACTCCTGAGAGCTGATAAAGTAAGGGCCACTGCATCATAAGCAAAGACAATACTCCTAGAAAGGTGTGCCTAAAGGCCTAGATAATTAGACTACACTTTGAGAGAAAAACAAAGAGGCGATTGTTCATAAGCATATACAAATATTGCAATAGATTGCATATTTCCAGGGACAAGAAGGCATGATTGTTCACAACTATAACTGTAGTGAATGTGCTCTCCATAGTAGAGCTCCATACAGTAAACTTTTGCATTGTAATCCTTCCCCCTTTAAAGGAAAAGAAAACTTTGCCCCTGAAATCTTACTCCTAAAACCTAAAAAATGCTTTACTCAGCAGCTTAAAAACTTTAGCTGATAATGACTGCAAGACACATTACATATTAAAACTTCTAAATCTTCAAGAGATTAAAGCTTCAACAGATCAACCAATTTACATGGAACAAGCAAAAGGCACACGAAAATGAAAACAAACATAGGACATTTGCACCATCTACCGTATAGTAATTTTTTTTAAATAAAAAATTTCCATTCTTTCAACAAGAGCCAAATCAGACATCTTTGTGCAGCTCCTATCAATGCATTCCAAAAGTTAGCAGGTCTTGGAAAATTGAAGAAAGAGTTCATAAAATTTACACTTACAATCTTTTTTAGACAGTGCTTATTCAAGCACTCAATTAATCATTGCGAGATAATCTATGAATGACAAGCAATCAGATAGATGAGAGACAAATATAAAGTTAGAAAACCTGAAGACACTGTGCCTCCATTCATATAAAATCTAAAAAAATCACTACAGAGAAGGAGAACTTGCCACCTCATCCAACAATGCCCTGCTCTTCATCCGCAAAAGTCCCTTTGGAGGAGCTGGTGGAAGATTTTTCTTAGGGAATGCTTTCTTAAGCTGCAAAATGTGCTGATAATTAAAAAAGAATCCAAACACATGCTCAAATCATGAAGACAGAAGTTTTTTTTTTTTTTTTTGGGTAAGGACATGAAGACAGAAGTTCATTTGCTAGTTTCCTAATAGGACAGGTTGCATGACTAAAAAATTTATTATTCTGACCATCACCCAGAGAGTTAAGGTGCCCAATCCAAAGAAAATATGTATAAGCTATGAAGACTCACATCAGAAAATAACCTCAAAAAGTCATTGAATCTTCTTAACACTCCACGAACAGTCGTAACACCTTCGGGAGATTGTAAACCCACCTGAACCCTGTAAAACTGCCCATTAAGAATGTTAAGGGAGAGTAATGCCAGAAGCCACAATATGGATGCAAACAAAAATCTCATGTAGGAAAAAAGAGAAGGGCAAAAGCCCAAAAATAGAAAGCTGTTGGCAATAAGGGGGAGTTCCCATTTCTCAAACCAAAGTAAACTGAATCAAAAATAGCTGTTGCAGTTCAATTCAAGCTTTAAAGAACATCTGGTTGTATTTGACATTAGCCTATTTGAAATGCTAATCTCTGAACTTAACTAGCAAAACAAAGAAAATGATATGAACAAGTCATCATTAGAAAACTACAAAAATATTGCACCACAAAACCATGAAATGCAAAGCATTCTACGCTCCAAAACTTAACATTTCAGTTTGGCCCATTGTAAAACTGAACCAAGCCATATCAACTCAGTTCAGGCCCCATAGACATTTCAAATTGATTCAGTCACCCACAAAAAAATAAAAGGGTTATTGTACCAGTTCATTTTTATTAGGACCAGCCTAATTGCATATTGACATAATCACAAATCTTTTGACATATCCGTTCTTTGTTTTTTTCCCTCCGCCTGTAAAGCCAATTCAAGGCTATATTTCTCATCCTCAAGAAGTAAAGAAACTCAGCATATGAATATACGACCCTGCCAACCAAACAAGTAACATTGAAAACTAAGGAATCACCAGATCGTTCTTGGTCCATTAAGCATTGAACAAGATTGTAATTCACCAAAGAGAAGACAAAGATTAATTTTCCTGGCATTATGGTTCAAATAAATACAATTAAAATGAGAAGTCATGATATAAGATATTCATAATTTCCGCCTATTGCAAGTCATGTCGCATGAAAACTTAGTGTCCTCCTCAAACAAGTGGTTTGATATTATACATTAAACTTACTGTTAGAGTAATTAAATATTAAACCACGCCTTCATCCAACAGCTTAAGCTTTTGGAACAGTTGGTAGTGGTCCCACAAAATCTCACATGGTATCAGAGCAGGAGGTCCTGAGTTCAAATCCTTCTAGGCCCCTATTTGCCTCCCCAATGATATATTTCCACGCTTAGTACTAGGCAAAAAGACCAGACTAAGCGTGAGGGGGAGTGTTAGAGTAATTAAATATTAAACCACGCCTTCATCCAACAGCTTAAGCTTTTGGAACAGTTGGTAGTGGTCCCACAAAATCTCACACTTACGAAACACAATTCACAAGGGACAAGCATGCTGATCAAGACCACATCCAGGACCACAAACAAAATGGGAAGTAGGAAAGAGAAAAAGAAAGATGACGAAAGAATTAAGCCTGCAGCGCAACTAAACAGCTCTAGGGGCACCTTCCCACAAGCATCCATCAAGTGGACTGATATCAAAGCCAATAGTTTGGACACCATAAACAACAAAGACACTTGGGATACTAGGAATAAATCCTGCTAGCAAAAACCATGTTTGAAATTGAAAGAACAGCATTGATGTGGTTCTTGGAGGATTGGAGCAAAAAAGAGCCTGACATCACCTATTGCAGCAGACATGGGGAGCTAAAAAGCACAAGAAATTGTGCAGGACAATTTAACTGATATATGTCCTAAGTGAATAGAACACTTAAGACCAATATAATTACTGCACTGTTTTCAAAGTAAGAAGACTGCATTGGCAACTCATCTGTTTCTAATACAGTAAACAGCCATCTGGCGATATATGCTTACCACAACAGGATCTGCGTCTCTTGATTTCGGCAGCAGGACCCACGAAGGTATTGTAACACAGTAACTCCACCCAGTCCGATGATCATGTGGCCACACAGTGTCCCGCCCATTCTGTTTCTCAAATATCGATAATAGCAACAGAAAATCATTTCTTTAACTAGAAAAGCAAATAACGAACTCCAAAACCTCAAGTCAATAATTTCTTTCATCTCAGTCAACGTGCCTAATTAACTATAACTCCCGCAGTGAGCGATCACCGTAGACTCAATTTGAGCAACATGCACTCCTCCGCTACCAATTCAGAACAAAACTGGACTGCACGATTCTTTATGCAGTTTACAATTAAATATGGCATGACTTCAATTGCACAAAATGAGCTCCAATTACTCCACTTCGCAGAATCACATAGACAATTCAACTTGTACTGAACCCAAGTAAAAGCGAAACTGAACATATCTGATCAGTGGACTCACCCATTTCCGAGGTGGGGGGCTCCAGTCCATTCCCAGAGGCAGCGGCGAAGTCCCATCGTGCCGGTGCTTAGGAGGACTTCGACTCTGCATCCTTACTCCTGCTCTAACTGCGATGCACACTTCGTATCTTACCGATCAACACCAAATGCGCACATGCGTGCCAGAAGCGACTTTCCGCCGGCGATTCCGAAGCGATCCCCCGATCGCACTTGCGAAACTCTTAGAACCAGAAGCCACGATCCAATCAGCGATCCCGATCGGCAGCGAATTCGGGAGCTAGGCTAGGGTTTTAGATGATCTGATCTCGAGGGGAGGAGAACACGAAGAGGAATGACTTCCTACATTTGCCGACCCCTCACAACCGCACCGTGCTGTGCGTGTTTGTCACCTTGCTCGCGAGGCGCACGTTAGCGGAGGATCGGACCTGTTGGCTATATGGAACCGCCGAGCGCCGTGCGTCACCTGCTTCGGCTCGGGCTTTGGAATCTCGATTGTGTACGGCGAGTTGAGCGATGGTGGTTGGCAGTTGTGGAGAGAGAGACAAGGTCGCTTTAGCTTTGTTCTCTGCGTATTTATTTATTATATTTGCAATTTAATCTATTTTTCTTTTTCTTTTTTATATTTCAAGTAGATTGGTTCATCAAAAACAAAAAGGAAGATGACATAAGTAACTTGACATAAATACGTCAGGAGTGTCATAACTTGTACACGACATTTACTTAAATATCATCACTTTTTTTCACTCACTTATCTGTGGAATAAAATTGTTTACTTGAGTGCCATTTTCAACAAATAATCTTATGGGAGTTTTATTTATTTATTTTCATCACATGTGGATTTTTTTTGTTATTTTGAATTTATTTTATTTTTTCCTGTTCGTTGGCGAGGGTCACCGATGACCCTCACCGACCACGATATTGTTGTTGAGGGAAGAGGGTCATTGCGGCCGCCCTTAGGTCTATGTGAGGGTCGTCCTGCTCATTGCTAGCGAGGTTGTAAAGGCTCTCGCCCCTCGGTGACCATTTTGTGGTCCATGAGGGCAGAGGTGACCCTCGCCGACCAATAGGGAAAAAATAAAAGACAAAAAATACAAAGGAAAGAAATCGAAATAAATAAATCGTGATAGCACTTAAGTGATTGAAATTTTGTCATGATGGCGCCAGCAAGATTTTCTAGCATCTACGTAGGACTTCTGGCAAGACAAATCGCGATAGCACTTAAATGATTGAAAATTCAACTTTTTGGTACTTAAGTGAACAAAAAAAATTATGACACTCAAGATAATGCCATTCCTAGTGTACTTATCCAGGAGTGCCATAAACTTTGATTTATTATTTAATATCATTCTTGAACTTTTAATTTATTCAATATGGCTTTTGAATTTTCATCTAATATTCAAAGCAGCTCTTAAACTTTTAAAGAATTTTCATGTACGTTAGGATTTTATGTTGCACATTAATTATTATATTTATGAATCATATTGAACAAATTTAAAATTCAATTGAACAAATTTAAAATTTAACAATATTATTGAACATTAAATCAAAGTTTAATAATCATATTGAATAAGTAAAAAGTTTAGAGATGGCATGGCACATCAGAGCAAAATTCGGATATTATTTGTGTTATTATCCCAAGCGAATACGATGTGACCTTGCCAACATAGCAAATTAGTATTATTAATTTTCTCTTTCTAATGATAATTTCTCAGCATTTTTTTTTATTTTGGGGTTTTTGTTGTGGGACTGTGGTGTTTGCTTTTGGCGTGAAATTCAGTCCCCACCTAAACGTCCTCTTCTGCGGTCGCCTCGAGCGTCACGGAAGGGAATGAATCGCCGTCATTTCCTTCCGTGAGGCTGAAACCCGAATTCATTGACAGCGTTGAAAAACAGAAAAAAAATTTTACTTTTCATTTCAGGAATTAAGTGATTTTCTATTTTGGGATTTTCTATTTTGGATGTATTCATGTGAAAAATCGGCAGGTGCTTGAGTAGCATAACCGACCCACTGACCGGGAGGCTACCGTCGGGACCAACATTGACCCGGCCAGACAGGGCAGTCCGGGCTGGAATGTCGGTGGCTGATTGGTCTACGCCGACCGCACGATGAAGTCCGGCCGGATGTTGGAAACCTCGGGGCGAGTAGATGGGGCTAGCATGGGTTTCCTCGGCAGAGGTCGGGGCTTAGCCTAGTCTCAAAGGACAACCTCATATCGAGACGAAGGCCGTCGAGGCCTAAACTGAGGAGTACACTTAAGTATGAGCAAACCCGTTGAGATGGGCTGCACCCAACCACATGCCTAACCAAACAAAATCTAGACACAATCGAAGGCAACCCAATTTCCAAGTATGTTGAGCATTCTTAGGCTTAAATGCTTAATCGAGTTATTTATAGATATGACTCTCACTTTCGTTATTGATTTAAGCATGGGATGTCCAACTCGAGTCTACAATCCCAATGTCCAATTTACGTAACTCTGAGTGTAGATGGAATGGTCGTTCAAGTTCGACTCAACCTTATGACTAATGTGTGCACTAGCAAGGCTAGAATACTATATATATATATATTGCTTTGCTTTCGGTCCAAAACTTATAAAGGGAAAAAAGGATTTTAAAATCTATAAAATATTTCAAAATGGGAAATATACTTTTTTTTACAAAACTAAAAGGCTACGAAAAACATGTTAAATCATTATAAGTGTGAGTTTTGCATGTTTTTAAAAAAGGTAATAAAATGGCATGGTAATTGTTAGCGATGTTAGGATATTTCGTTGATTGATTATGTCTTTAAGGATCATGGATATGTCTCCTTTGATAGTGCATATTCTTGGTCGATTATATTTGGTATGATCTTTATCTTATTACCTTTGTTTGTCCTTAATAAAGCCTATAGCTAGGCCTCATGTACTCTTTTCTAAATATGTTGAAACATAGAAAAAAAAAATTCTTCAATTCACGTTTTCGCATTATTTCTCAAGTTGGTACTAGAGGCTTCTTTCCTGAGGCAAGCCTAGTGCACTCTTGATAGTGCTCATCGGAGTGCTTCATTCGTGTCTTACTAAGTGTCATAGTGGTCGTATTACAATGTCGGTGATGCCGACGGTACATCACCTTGTCGAGTCTTTTTCACCGAGATGGCTCTTCTTTTGATGCTTGCTGCACAAGCAGCATGGCTTAGTAACTATTTTTCAAAGCCAATCGTATAGGCTGCTTAATGCTAAGACGCTAGCCGTTTATGCTATTACTATTTCACAAGCCAGCTACATCGACCGTTGTTGTTTCTTTCGATGTTTCATGTGTCATCCAAGAAGATACCATCACTAAACTTGCTGCCGTAATGCAATTTAACCTATTGAAATCTAGCCTGAAGCCACCACACATACCCTACGCGTAGCCGCTCCATGGATCCATCATGCCAGACGTTGTGTAGTGTTAGTTTCAATGTCAAGCATGATGGATCTTTGGTGTGGCTATGCGTGGGGTACGTGTGGTGGCTCTAGGTTTCCGATAACAATGAGACTTCAATATGTTAGATTGTCTGATGGCCGCAAGACTGGTGGTAGTGTCGGCTTCTCGAAATAACACGCGAAATGTAGGGGAAACAACAAGCAACCAAGGCGGCTGGCTTGTGTAACAATAATTGAGCAACATGACCTATATGGGTGGCATTGTTGCATCAAATAGCTTACACGGCTAGCTTGGTAAAATGGTTACTAAGGGTCTGTTTGGTAACGTTTCTGTTCCAAAAAAGTGATTCTGATTAAAAACACTTTTTTTGATTCTGTTCTTTTAGAGAATCAAAATGCGTTTGGTAACTACATAAAATTTTTGATTTTTTGTCCAAAAGTGATCTTAAAAAATTGATCCTAAAAAAGTGTCGTGGGAAGAGGCTAAGAAGTCCATCTTTGAAAAGTGATCCTAAAAAAGTGTTCTTTTTTTGAGAAACAACTTTTTTTTGTTTCTGATTTTTGCTCCAAAAATGTTCCCAGGAGCAGAATCAGAAACAAAATTATTTGCGTTACTAAACATGTTTCTGATCATTTTTTGTTCCAGGGAACAGAAACAGAGGAACAAAAACATTACCAAACAGACCCCAAGAGATGCGAGTGTCGCGATCCTCTAAAAAAAATAATTTTTATTTTCAAAAGGGGTTAATGGATTATTAGGTTAATTAGATTTGACTAACCTAACGCGGACCCTCCCAAGCCCTACCGAATCGCAACTTTGGTTTTTGTTTAAATGATTTTGAAATTTGGAGTCGCCACTAATCGTTTTTGGTAGGTCGATTAGAAACCTAAATAAATTAGCGGGAGAACTAATTTATTCCTGCAAACCAGAGATTAGGAGCTCGAGGATTTGGTTACACTAGTTAATTAAAACTAATGCCCTTTCGGTACCTTAATTTCATGGATATCCTAATTCGGCAACTCAGGCTTGGTTTATTCCTAAGGCTCTAGTAGGGTATTCTCTTTTGTGTTTTCATTTTTTAAATAGGATGCATGGATGATATATATTTTTATTTGTTATATTTTTTTAAGTGTTAAAGATTCCCTGAAGCCGAAAGAGGGAGTGTGTTAACGACTTCTATGCAGTATTACGACCTACTTATCTTTTGGGTTTGATGATTCAAAAATTAAATTATAGGAAGTACATGACAGTGAATAAACACCTCCAATGAGAGGCCTAGCATTGGCTTGGCTATTTCCTTTGGGATTTAAAGTACAGGTATTTAAGTTGCAAGTATTTAAACTACTGTAAGTAAAAACCTCCAATGGAAGGCTAAGCATTGGTTTGGCTCTTCCCTTTGGGATTTAAGGTACAGGTATTTAAGTTGCAGGTATTTAACTACTGTAAGTAAAAACCTCCAATGGGAGGCTAAGCATTGGCTTGGCTCTTCCCTTTGGGATTTAAGGTACAGGTATTTAAGTTGCAGGTATTTAACTACTGTAAGTAAAAACCTCCAATGGGAGGCTAAGCATTGGCTTGGCTCTTCCCTTTGGGATTTAAGGTACATGTATTTAAGTTGCAGGTATTTAACTACTGTAAGTAAAAACCTCCAATGGGAGGCTAAGCATTGGCTTGGCTCTTCCCTTTGGGATTTAAGGTACAGGTATTTAAGTTGCAGGTATTTAACTACTGTAAGTAAAAACCTCCAATGGGAGGCTAAGCATTGGCTTGGCTCTTCCCTTTAGGATTTATGGTGCAGGTATTTAAATTGCGGATGGACTTTGTCCTCTCCATTCTGGGGTATGAATTCTTTAAAATGAAATACAACGAATTGATTCAACAATTTGAAATTTGTGCGCGCTTGAGGACTCCTCCAAGCCAATTTTGTGCTTCCATAGGGTTGACCATTGGTATAGAGCTGCGGCTTCCTGACATAAAATAAAGTGAAGTGTCAGTATACAAAATATGTGCTAATCTGCACCTAAAACCAGAAGAGTGGAAAGAGTACTTATCTCCCGTTTTTTTGGGAGGGATTTCTATAATTGATTTTCGCTCTCTATGTTCCCAATATAGAGAGTTTCTTTTGAATTAAGAGGGACTTTTAGTCACAGATCAGTTGAGAAATCGGTGGACAGCTTAGGAGCTTGTCTGGGCCGATTTTTGCATCTTTACGAGATTTTTGCTGTTGACATAGAGATATCCTTCTCCTGACATAAAATATGAGGAAAAAATGAGAGACGGAGAAAGTGTATACAATTTGTGCTAATTTGTGTGTAAAACCATAAATAAATGAATAAATAAAAACACTTAGCTCGAATTTGCTTGCTCGTTGACGATGATGAACTCTTAATTTATATTGATCGATGAAGGAATTTGTGATGATACCCCTAGCTTTAAACTCCCATCATCTTCAAAATTCTCTCTCTTTTGGTATTTTCTTTCTCTCAAATTTTTCTTCAATCTCCCAAAACTCTCTCAAACATCCAAAATTTTCTCTAAAAAAAAAATTTTCTCTCTCAAGCTTACTTCTTCCTCCTTTTATAATCTACTCATCTATCTCCCATTCTAATTTTTCCACTAACTCTATCTCCCATTCTAATTTCTCCACTAACTCTTCTTCATTTTCATCTTCCATTCTCCATCTCTATCTCACATTCTAATCTCTCCACTTCCCTTCTCCATATTTATCTCACATTCTAATTTCTCCACTAACTCTTCTTCATCTCCATCTTCCCTTCTCTATCTATATCTCACATTCTAATCTCTTCACTAACTCTTCTTCATCTTCATCTTCCCTTCTCCATATTTATCTCACATTCTAAATTCTCCACTAACTCTTCTTCATCTCCATCTTCCCTTCTATTCTTATCTTATTTTCTCCAACCATTCTTCTCCATCTCCTCTTCTCCATCTTCCATTCTCTATTCTAATTTATCCACTAACTCTTCTTTTTGTTATTTGCAAAATAATCCCTCAAGAGTTAGGTATTTGCACTCTAGTCCCTGAATTTTAAGTATTTACAATTTAGTCCCTGAAAAAATATTTCTTTAAGTCCAAATCTCCTCACAATTTTTGACATACCTTCCCTATACTTAGTCAAAATTCACCACATGTCAAATTTAAGCTCATTTCTTGCCACTGAAAATAATGCAGAATTTAATTAAAGCCATTTTGCACAATTGAGTCATTCTGGGTATAATTTGGGCCAATATAAAAAATTTGAAATATTAGAGAACAATGTCACAACTCCTAAAAGTGAAAAAATGAAAATAAATTGACTCAAATTGAAATTTTTAGGCCCAGTTCGAGATTATGCTCGTGAAGGAATACACGACCCCGAATTGGATTTTTTAAATTTGTGATGGCCAACATGAAAATGGATTTAAAATAAAAATATTGACTATTTTTATATATTTTTGTGGCCTCAAATGCTATTATTTATTAAATATTCTCATAATTTCTAAAATATATAAACAATATATATAAATACAAAAAATTATTTTTTTGTTCGAAAATAGTTGCCTAAGCTTGGCCAAGGCTCCAAACTTGATTTTTCAATTTTCTCAATTTTCTTAATTTTTTGTTTTATGAAATTTTTAAAATAAAAATACCGAAAAATATCGAAAATATGAAAAATTATTTTTTGGTCAAAATTGGTTCCCTAGGCTTGGCTAAGGTTCCCAAAGTTGATTTTTCAATTTTATGAATTTTTATGGATTTTCTATTAATTTTCGAAAATAAATAAATAAAAAATACGTAAAAATACTGAAAATATGAAAAATTGTTTTTTGGTCAAAATTGGTTCCCTAGGCTTGGCTAAGGTCCCCAAAGTTGATTTTTCAATTTTATGAATTTTTATGGATTTTTTATTACTTTAGCAATAGAAAAAATGATTAAAAATCAGGTGTCAACAGCGAGAAGTGCAGCTAGCATCAAAAAGAAAAAAAAAGGCTCGACAAGGTAACATGTAGCCGATGGCATAACACAACCATCGTGGCAGGAATGAGGCAGAACACTATCGAGAGGCGGGAATGGATTTATTTTGCTATTGGTGCATGGGGTGCACTAGGTGCCAAGTTTACCCGATGCTAAGAATAATGTAGAAGACGAGAATTTCTGCATGTTTCAATGTATTTAGAAAAGAGTACATGAAGCTTATTTATAATCTTTATTAGAAGATTAACTAAGGTAATAAGATAAAGATAACACAATCAATTAAGGATATGCTCTATCAAAGTACATATACACACACACATGCATACATATATGCATAATCTCGAAAGATATGTTGAATTAACTAACTATTATAATATCACTAATGGTAACAATAATTTGCAACATTACATGGAAAACTAAATTTAAAACATGAAAGTTTTGCCAAAAAAAAAATTGAAAAAAATGAGAAATGAGATGACATGACATAGCGATGTTCACACGTAATATGATATAGCAAATCGAATTTAAAAACATGAAGACGAGATTATATGACACTTCAATACCATTGTTGACACCTGATTTTTAATCATTTTTTCTATTGCTAAAGTAATAAAAAATCCATAAAAATTCATAAAATTGAAAAATCAACTTTGGGGACCTTAGCCAAGCCTAGGGAACCAATTTTGAACAAAAAATAAAATTTCATATTATATATATATTTTTAATTTTTTTTAAAAAAAATACAAAAATACTTGAAAATTTTGGAAAAATAACATTTGAGGCCAAAAAAATACACAAAGATAGTTAATATTTTTATTTTAAATCTATTTTCATATTGGCCATCGCAAATTCAGAAAAATCCAATTCGAGTCACGTGTTCCTTCACGAGTATAATCTTGAACCGGGCCTAAAAAAATTTAATTTGAGTCAACTTATTTTTAATTTTCACTTTTTATGAGTTGTGACATTGTCTTCTAATATTTTAAATTTTCATCTTGGCCCAATTATACCCAGAATGACTTCATTTTGCAAAAGGGCTTTAATTAAATTCTGCATTATTTTCAACGGCAATAAATGAGCTTAAATTTGACATGTGGTGAATTTTGGTGTGTCAAAAATTGTGAGGAGATTTGGACTTAAAGAAATATATTTTTTTAGGGACTAAATTGTAAATACTTAAAATTCAAGGACTAGAGTGCAAATACTTAACTCTTGAAGGATTATTTTACAAATAACAAAAAGAAGAGTTAGTGGATAAATTAGAATAGAGAAGGGAAGATGGAGAAGAGGAGATGAAGAAGAGAAGTTGGAGAAGAATAGATGGAGAAAATAAGATAAGAATAGAGAAGGGAAGATAGAGATGAAGAAGAGTTAGTAGAGAAATTAGAATGGAAGATAAGAATAGAGAAGGGAAGATGGAGATGAAGAAGAGTTAGTGGAGAAATTAGAATGGGAGATAAATATGGAGAAGGGAAGATGAAGATGAAGAAGAGTTAGTGGAGAGATTAGAATGTGAGATAGAGATAGAGAATGGAAGATGAAAATGAAGAAGAGTTAGTGGAGAAATTAGAATGGGAGATAGAGTTAGTGGAAAAATTAGAATGGGAGATAGATGAGTAGATTATAAAAGGAGGATGAAGTGAGCTTGAGAGGGGATTCTTGGGAGAGAAAATTTGAAGTGTTTGGGGGGATTTTTGGAGAGAAAATTTAAAGTGTTTGAGAATTCATTCTTGAGAGAGAAAATTTGAAGTGTTTGGGAGAATTTTTTTGAGAGAAAATTTTGGATGTTTGAGAGAGTTTTGGGAGATTGAAGAAAATTTTGAGAGAAAGAAAATACCAAAAGAGAGAGAATTTTGAAGATGATGGGAGTTTAAAGCTAGGGGTTATCATCACAAATTCCTTCATCGATCAATATAAATCAAGAGTTCATCCTCGTCAACGAGCAAACAAATTCAAGCTAAGTGTTTTTATTTATTCATTTATTTATGGTTTTACTCGCAAATTAGCACAAATTGTATACACTTTCTCCATCTCCTTTTTCTTCCATATTTTATGTCAGGAGAAGGATATCTCTACGTCAACAGCAAAAATCTCGTCGAGATACAAAAATCGGCCCAGACAAGCTCCTAAGCTGTCCACCGATTTCTCAACTGATCTGTGACTAAAAGTCCCTCTTAATTCAAAAGAAACTCTCTATATTGGGAACATAGAGAGCGAAAATCAATTATAGAAATCCCTCCCAAAAAAATGGGAGATAAGTACTCTTTCTACTCTTCTGGTTTTAGATGCAGATTAGCACATATTTTGTATACTAACACTTCACTCTATTTTATGTCAGGAAGCCGCAGCTCTATATCAATGGTCAATCCTATGGAAGCACAAAATCGGCTTGGAGGAGTCCTCAAGCGCGCACAAATTTCAAATTGTTGAATCAATTCGTTGTATTTTATTTTAAAGAATTCATACCCCAGAATGGAGAGGACAAAGTCCATCCGCAATTTAAATACCTGCACCATAAATCCCAAAGGGAAGAGCCAAGCCAATGCTTAGCCTCCCATTGGAGGTTTTTACTTACAGTAGTTAAATACCTGCAACTTAAATACCTATACCTTAAATCCCAAAGGGAAGAGCCAAGCCAATGCTTAGCCTCCCATTGGAGGTTTTTACTTACAGTAGTTAAATACCTGCAACTTAAATACCTATACCTTAAATCCCAAAGGGAAGAGCCAAGCCAATGCTTAGCCTCCCATTGGAGGTTTTTACTTACAGTAGTTAAATACTTGCAACTTAAATACATGTACCTTAAATCCCAAAGGGAAGAGCCAAGCCAATGCTTAGCCTCCCATTGGAGGTTTTTACTTACAGTAGTTAAATACCTGCAACTTAAATACATGTACCTTAAATCCCAAAGGGAAGAGCCAAGCCAATGCTTAGCCTCCCATTGGAGGTTTTTACTTACAGTAGTTTAAATACTTGCAACTTAAATACCTGTACCTTAAATCCCAAAGGGAAGAGCCAAGCCAATGCTAGGCCTCCCATTGGAGGTGTTTATTCACTGTCATGTACTTCCTATAATTTAATTTTTGAATCATCAGACCCAAAAGATAAGTAGGTTGTAATACTGCACAGAAGTCGTTAACACACTCCTTCTTTCGGCTTCAGGGAATCTTTAACACTTAAAAAAATATAACAAATAAAAATATATACCATCCATGCATCCTATTTAAAAAGTGAAAACACAAAAGAGAATACCCTACTATAGCCTTAGGAATAAACTAAGCCTGAGTTGCCGAATTAGGATATCCATGAAATTAAGGTACCGAAAGGGCATTAGTTTTAATTAACTAGTGTAACCAAGTCCCCGAGCTCATAATCTCTGGTTCGCAGGAATAAATTAGTTCTCCCGCTAATTTATTTAGGTTTCTAATCGACCTACCAAGAACGATTAGTGGCGACTCCAAATTTCAAAATCATTTAAACAAAAACCAAAGTTGCGATTCGGTAGGGCTTGGGAGGGTCCGCATTAGGTTAGTCAAATCTAATTAACCTAATAATCCGTTAACCCCTTTTAAAATTTTAAATTTTTTTTTAGAGGGTCGCGACAGACTGGCGACTCCGCTGGGGAGAGAGACTTTTAAATTTTCGAAAAAAGATACCAATTGGAATACTTAAATTTTTTCGAAATTTTAAGAGTCTTAGTGGACTTAGGCCAATGAAAATTTCATGCATATCTCGCTTCTAGCGATATTGTTTGGGACTCATTCTATAGGTGTTATATGTTTTTGCAGGATGGGAGTTATAAGGGGCGGAGTGTTTGGCTAACCCCTTTGTTTTGCAGGTTGGTGTTGGGTTTATTTGTTTAATTTCGCACATTTTTAGAAGCGCTGTTTTGATATCAATTGTTGTGCATGTCTTGCATACTCTGAGGATCACGACACCTGCACACACAAGCGTCTAAACCCAAGTCGCGAAATTCTTCCTAGAAAACCATAGATAGGGATCGAATATGCAAAGCTCTTGCGTCGATTGCGCTCGGGTTGACCATATTTTATTCCGCTCATTATCTGAATTGACAATTCTTCCCATTGTGATTTGATTGCGCGGAGGGTAAGTTTGTCAATTCAGATAGTGGGAGCCTTTTTAGGTCCATACCTTGTCTCTCCTTCTTTTATTTTCTAGAGTCCACTCCTCACTTGAGTCATGCGCATGACTATGTGATTTGCATTTCTCCAAGGTAAAAGTAAGTTCTCTAATTTTATCTTGTATTTATTTTCGGTCGGTCCATGCTAGGTGTTAGTCAGTTTTTGAGCTTGATATTACGACCATTCTTTTTAAAAGAAAATAAAAATTAAATTTGTCCCTCATTTCTTTTAAAAAATTTTTTTTGAAAAAATGATGTAAAAAAATCCCTTCATGGGAATTTTATTAACCAATAAGGGATTTTTGTCATATTTTTATTGCTTCAATAAAAATGAAATTTTCCTGAAAAAATTTTTCTCTGAAAATTTCAATAAAAAGAAAAATTCCTTAAAAAAAAAACTCTAGTAGACATCAAGTGATTTTATCACATTTTTCAAATTATAAAAACTTGCAAGAAAATTCTTCTCGAGAAATTCGCTCATGTTTTTCTAAGAAAATTTTCTCTAAATAAAATTAGACTAATTGACCAATAAGAGATTTTTGTCATGTTTTTTTCTCTCCAATAAAAATGAAATTTTCCCGACAAATTTTCCTCTGAAAATTTATTTCGATAAAAAGAAAAATTCCTTTAAAAAAAACATCAAGTGATTTTATCACATTCTTTCAAATTATAAAAACTTGCAACAAAAATTCTTTTCGAGAAATTCGCTCATGTTTTTCTAAGAAAAGTTTCTCTAAATAAAATTAGACTAATGTCTCGGGGGAATTTCGTTAACCAATAAAGAATTTCTGTCATGTCTTTCCTGCTTCAATAAAAATAAAATTTTCCTGACAAATTTACCTCTGAAAATTTATTTTGATAAAAAGGAAATTCCTTCAAAAATTTTAGTAAATGTCAAGAGACTTTGTCACATTCCTTTAAAAAAATAAAAAAAAAGAATAATAAATCTGAAAAAAATTCTGTATCAGAAATTAACCCATTTCTTCCTAAGGAAATTTTTTTTTTCTTTCTTCTGATTTCTCTATAAAATAGAAAAAATCAAATTGGACTAATATAGGAGTCATGGACCGACATTTCTTGTGTCGCATACTAATTATATCCTTTTCTTTTGCAGGGAGATCCTAGATACCCCAGACGGGTGTAAAAATTAAGTTCAATAATATATCAAGAATCATCTTCAGAAATACCAAAAGACGAAAAACACCGAGGCTTCAACCGTTAATTCTGGGGGGCAAACGAACATTGTCCATCTTTGACAGACAAAGTTGTATGGGCAGTGTATTCTGATATGACGGTGGATTTATACTGATTAAACATGGGGGCATATTTAATGTATTGCAGAGGATCCCGCGTCTTTTGAAAAACAATATGGATTATATAATCAGAACCCATGAAACAAATACCTTTACCTGATCAAATCAACCAGAGACCGGTCTTAAAATTTCCTCTTATCCGAAACATGCGGAGGGCTTTAGAGGACCGAGGTTCTATTAATGAACGTGGCCCACAGGAATTTCTCCCGACGCTACAGGCGACCGACACGAGCAAGTGGACGCCGAAAGAAACAAAATATGGATAAAAGTGGGCACACAACAGGTGGCCGGATTTACTACCAGCGCACTGATCGAGTTGTCATAGCGTTATTGTTCGTGATCTCAAGATGGATAGTGGGGGCCACCGCCGAACCCATCATCAATGTTCTCGATATCATCGTCTGGAGCAATTAAACAAGAACATCAAGAAGAACATTAAGCCTCAACATCTTCGGTACCTCAAATCGTTCTGTTATGCTATGCGGAAGAAACGATAGTAGGAAAATTAAAAAAAAAAAAAACAAAACACGTGAAGCTTTTCTTTCATTCCATTCATCAAAGAGTATTACAACAACTCACTGGGGAGGAAAGGTAAAGCCAAACTGGGCCCTGATGACCATTACGAAAGAGCTCAACTGACTCTCCAAACAGTTGATGCTCTGGATGCACCGGGCGCTCTCGGGATCAAGCTCCGCGAGCCTAAAGAAGAGGCGATCGCACTTCTCTTTAACCTGGGCCATAGTGGCCTCGTAATGCTCAACGGCAAACTCCAGGTCCGGAACCGCTGCCCTCTCGAAAGCAATGTCTGCCGTAATGTCATCAAGTCTCTCCTGCAGCCAACCACATTTACACCTCATCACAATATTGCCTGGCTCCTGTTCGGCGTAAGTTCGGACCAAGGCCAGACGGTCCACCAACTTTCCCCTCTCACGAACCAGCCACGAAAGCTGATCGTTGGCAAACTTGAGGGCCTTTTTGTGATTATCAGCCACAAACGTAACTGTTGCCAGACGCTCGTGCCGGTCTCGGTAACGGGCTTTCACGACGGCGGTCACAAGGACCGTCTCATAAGCACGGTTATAGGCAGCCAGAAAATTGATGAAGAGGGTCGAGAAGTTCCGGTACTCCTTCCCTAGTTGGGTACCCTCAACAGAAGCAGCGTCCACGGTCCTAAATAAACCGAGGATTTCAGCCTCAATGGTAGAGTTTTTGGCTATATGAGCGTAACCTCTACCAAGAAGATTGTAGAGTCTCTCCCACCCAGCTAGGACTTCGGCGGATAAGGTATGGTTAGGAGAATTGGCCATTTTTGAAAGCAGAATACGAAAGAAAGGGGGAGAGAGGTGAGGCAGATGAGCGGAATGCGAAGATGGTAATCTGCTTTGAAGTAAATATTGATTTCATAGTGACGGTATCAACCAGTCAAGATTTCTCTTATCTACCATTCTCTATTGGCACCACCCTCGTTGGCTCGAATTCCCATCAGATGGCGACTGTGAGCTAAGCGAGTCCGAAATCTCCGCAGAAAGTTTGACGAGACACCGCCACTTTGAAAAAGAAGACGGAAAGATGAGCTGAGTGGAAGACACGGCAAACGTTAGCGAAAAGGAGATACGACTTGTCTTCATTGGAGGACCCGCCAGTAAATCGACGGTGGAGATCTTGACAGGGGCCCTCTATCACGAAAAGAAAAAAGAAGACAAACTGAGCGAGAAACAAGGATTTCCCCTTTGATCAAAAGCTGAATATCAGATTTTCTCCCTTGGAAAATCTAATAGCGCTGCCCGTGAAGAGGGAAGTCGTTGCTATTGCCAGAGAGAGAACTTGTCCCCATTTGATAGTCAGAGTTCATTCGCAAGAACTCGCAGGAGAAAGATAGAGAGGAAGGAGTTCTCGTGGGAGAGGAATTCAAAACCTTCACCATCAAAGCATCGGCTTTCAAAGCCTGTTACGAAAAGGCATCAACGATCTCGTGATCCCTCAAGTCCGAGAAGACATCCCGAGGCGGTCTCGAATCGGCAGTCCTAGATCCAGAAATATGTCGAGTGTTAGGGGAACGGGCGCATGTTCAACCCTGGTCAAAGCTGATGAAGTTCCTTACCCTGAGGGTCTACTGGTCATGGCCATTGACGGTAATCCAGTCTCTCTGTCAATCCTTGTTACCGTATTAAGAAAATGCCGGTATAAGGTTGTAGCTCAAGCAAAGGCGACAGAGGCCTTAGAGATATTAAGGAGGAGTAGTGACCCGTTTGATATCGTCCTTACCGCCATGGTAGGGATTGACATGGATGTTTTCACTCTCTTGGAAGTCATCAATTCTAAATTAAACATGCCAGTCCTCGTAATATCGGCAAGCGATGATCAGCAAGCCCTAATGAAGGCTGTCTTAAATGGGGCCCAAGACGTCGTAACGAAACCAGTTAGAGTTCAGATGCTTCAAAACATATGGCAGCACGTGGTAAGGAAGCAATTGCACGACCATGAGAACAAGCATCAAGCCTTCAATTTTGTTCCAAGCAACTGGAGAAAGAAGATGAGTTGGTCTCCCGAGCTGCATCGTATGTTTGTTAATGCAGTTCAGCAGCTAGGAATAGATTCGGCACGACCGCAACATATATTGGAAATTATGAAGGTAGAGGGACTCACTAAAGCAAATCTTTCGAGTCATCTTCAGAAGTACAGAAAAAGGGTGAGAGAACACAATGCAGCTCAGAATCAAGAAAACCAAGGCGGGACTGATCCAAGCCTGAACGTCGAGTCTCCTCGCCACCATAAGTTCCCCAGGTTAGCATGGGGCGAGCCACTTCCCATCATCAACCAAGCTAGTAGCCATGCCATCAATCCCCCAAGCGTTAATCAAAGTATCCCCCAGAATCACCCTAATGCTCTTCAAGAGTATAAACTGCAGGAGCAGTGTATTCAGATTCCTTGGTTTGAGCACCAACCTGTGGCTAGAATTCATCCCATGATCAGCGCGCCTGCGCAGCCAAAGAATCAGACAAGAAATTATCCTGAGCACTTCCACTTCTCTAATCCTCGAATGGAAGGAGTTCTTGGCAGCAGGACAGTTGGTGATCCCCACACTTTCTCGAGTAATGATGAAGGCTCCAGCACGAGAAGTCAAATTGCTCATGGCGATGACAGAATGAGAAATCTACCGCCAGCATTTGCCAACAACAATGCCCAATTCGAGTATCAGTTGCTGGAAGGTTCAAGAGATTACCCAGATGATGAGCTTACTGCCCTGGTCAACCAGTTTAGGGTTGACAGACGTCCCAAGCCGCGATCAGGAGCTAGTAAGGGATTGCAAAGTGCCTCAAGAGTGTCGCAAAATGAAATGACCCAATGGAATGCGATAGGACTCATTCGCCTTCAAGGTAACCTTCAAATTAAAGGAGCCCTCCGGTCCACGGACCCGATGGCATGGAAAATAATGATGGTCCAAGGCAACCCGAAAGAAAACAAGGCCCAACTAAGCAAAGCACATATGTGGCAAGCTCAAAGTGAAAGGCAACTCGGGACATACAATTCAATCCAATCCAAATGAAGGAACTTCCTCAATTCAAATTCAATGGAAGTATACACAAGGGTGAAACAGTATCGTTCCAATTTTTCTAGAATATGAAGAACATATACTGCCGCATTCTCTTTCATTTTTGCAGGGGAAGTCTCTACTGGCCAGATTTTCCTGTCTACCATTCCCTATCAGTATCACCTCCGCTACTCGTCTCCAATCTCGAGCCAAGTAAATCCGACGTCTCTACGGAAAAGTTGGACGGGACGCAACTACTTTGAAAAAGAAAGGATAAAAAATAAGCTGAGTGGGAGACAAAGACATTTTCGGTAGAAAAGAGATACGACTCGTCTTTATTGAAGAACTCGCCAGCAAATTGACGGTGGAGACAGCAACAAGGGGCCCCCTTCCACGGAAAGATGGAAGGAGACGAGCTGGGCGAGAGATACGATGAAAAGAAAATCGAGAAAGCCAGAACACTCGAGAGAGGCAATACAGTTGGAAAACCCACGTCTAATTTTAAAGGAGGCATCTTCTTGATAATTCTCATTCGTGCTCGAAAGAGAGACTCTTAAAGCATACGCAATTTTCAAGAAAAATCCAGAGAGTGAAAATACAAGAAGAGATATCAAACTTTGAGAAATCGTTAACCAAATCAAAGATGTCTCAACCCAACACACTTGAAAGTTATCGTTACTTGCTGAATATGGGAGAGGAAGAGTTCAAAGCCATGTTTGGGATCGAGCCTATGGAGTCCGGCCCTTCCACCGACGACGTCCAAGAGCCCGATAAGGATAAGGACAACAACGGTAAAGGTCAAAAGAAGCGTTACCGTCGCCATACTGAGGAGCAAGTACGAAAGCTTGAAGATTTCTTCAGAACGTGCCCTATGCCAGGCGGCAAACAGAAAATGGAACTGAGTCAAGAGCTAGGACTTGAACCTTCGCAAATCAAGTTCTGGTTTCAAAATAGACGAACCCGAATGAAGACTCGTCATGAGCACAACGAAGCCGAATTTCTAAGAGTTGAAAATGAAAACCTCCGAGCGGAGAACAAGATATATAAAGAGGCTTTTGCCTCCGCCACCTACCCCAACTGCAATACTCTCCTCACCCTCGATGAAATACATTTTCTGAGGATCGAAAATGCATGTTTAAGAGGTGAGTTAGATCAGTTCATAGCAGGATCAAGTTCTGTTGGAGCAAGACACAAAAAGACCGAGACTATGGGACCAGCATGGATGCCTTCTGAGGAGGAGGTGAGGTATCATCACCAGGCAAGTGGCATTGGCGACGAACTCGCCGCCATGATCAGGCAATTTGATGCTGATGAAGCACCAGGGCTTTAATGTGCATACGGATCCTGTATTTCAAAACTAGTGATCACGGGACCTGCAACACAGCCGACGCGTACCTGATCCGAAACAACGCTAGCTGATCACTCAAGAACCTGCAAAGGGAAGAAGATCAAACCTGGACGAATACGTCTACTTAGTTTCATCGCACGTTCTCACCTTTTATCGATGTCCAAAATCAATGCACAAGCTAGAAGTAATCATTTCCCTTTCCCCCTTATTAAATGCTCGGAGCCGTTACCGCACCAAACTCGAAAAAATTAATATCGAGAAGAAATCCGCGTAAATCCGAAGGGTAAACCCGTATCGTTTCAAGTTACCCTCGAACTACCCATGTTTTAAAATTAAACCCCTCATATTTTCAGGAATTTGCAAAAAGACCCAAAAACGAAATTCCTTGGTTGGACTAAATTGGGGCAAATCAACTCGTGGACATTACCACGGAATGAACAGCTTCAGACAAAGGAAAGTGCGAACGAGAGACCCGAACAAATCTCAGACATAGATAATTCTGTATCGTTCTAATTTGTTCATAATCATCACAAGTCCTGAATTGTTTTATTCCATTCTTAACAGGGATTGCAAATTATCTCGAGAAATACCGTAACATGGCCCAAGGTGATACAACAGGGCTGTTTTATCCCCAAAGATTAACCTTTGAAAGGATAGCCCCATGGACACCTACGGTCCAATGGACCGAATGGTATGGGGGATGACAGTAGGTCCGAAATATCCCGAGTTCGATCCCCGAGGGTGGGGAATGTTGTATGTATTATAAATAAATGAAACAACTTTTTGTGCATTTTTTTTAACAAACAGGAATACTTGACGACCTTACCAAAAAACAGGAATACTCGACGAGTAATATCAAATTCAGTATTTTACTATAGTCTTGCGATAATGGTGAGGTGCCTAACAAAAGTCGAGGAAAATTCAATCCAGCAAAATTGGTAAGAGACTCGTGCAAGGCATTCAAGACGAAAGGTAAATCAGTATCGTTTTCAATTTACCCCTTTTAATACTGGTTGACATGTCTCCTTTTCTTTCTACAGGAAATATTTACACTAACATTTAACATGTTGAAGGAGACAAATCCAAAAGAAAATTATGATCATCTGACAAGATCTATTTTGGTGAAAAATGGGGCAAATTAATCACAAGTTCTGAAGCAAAAAAAGCAAATACGTCTTCCTTATCTCGTTTGATTTCAAGAATAATTTCTCTGCTTTTTGCAGGGGCATTCAACCACTAAACCACGGCGGTCGCTGTTATTAAGCAAACCGAAATGCTCCATCACCCATATGCTTCATCGCACAGGGGCAAAGTTGAGATGAACCGCCCCTCGACATAAGGAGTAGGCTTCCCAATTTGTTCGGTCCGCCCACATACCAGGGGCAATTCAAATCCGCCCATATTTGCACATTATATAAACACACATTATGCTAAAAAAATTGTCACATCTGCATTGTGTTTACACATTTCACGAATTATGTATGATTATTCCGCATGTTTAATTTACCAACTCCAACTTAGAGCATAAACTGCATAGGAGACATCAAATGTGCAAAATGGGGCATAACAGGATGAGGAAAGTTAAACCATTTCTACACACGGGTCTAACATTTTAATCTACAGATAAACAGCCTTTCTCTAGAGTGAGAGAAAGCCCCTTCGGACTAAATTCCCCCATTCAGATTACATTCGAGGCGTTCATATTATGAGAACCTCCTTAAATAGAATTGGTAATGCAAACTTGACAGAATAGTTTTGCATGATCCACATTTTGATTGATTGCATCATGAGTTATCACACAGACTACTTCTAATCATTGCCAACTTAGCTGAACAATTTTGTATGAACCAATGAACGCATTGATGAAAATGCTTGCACATGTTAGCTCTGACATTGCCTGACAGGCAACACATTCCCGGTGTTTGAGTTACCTTCCAAAGTCTTGAAATTCATTTGGCGATTATTGAATGAACAAGCCTGGTTGTCGAGAAGCCACCAAGCATTTCTTCCAAATTCTCAGGTAAGTATATCTTCAACCTGAACCTTTCAAGAGAATGAATTCTGACGGTTGTTGGGGTACTCGAATCCATTGCGGTATATATAGGTATCCACCTTCTTCAATAAAGCATGATTTGTCTTAAGGACAGAAATGTTCGAGACCTTTTGATCTCTGCCTCTTTGGTTTATTCCTAAAGCGACAGGAGAATATAATTTGGGTTTGAGCTTCCGTAGGATTCCTGGTCTCCCCAGATTTCAGAATGGCACCCTTTGAGGTACACCAAGCCCTTCTTACAGGAAAACTAAGTCCTTCTTACAGGCAAACCAAGTCCTTCTTACAGGCAAACCAAGTCCTTCTTACAGGCATAAAGTCCTTCTTACAGGCAAACTAAGTCCTTCTTACAGGCATAAAGTCCTTCTTACTGGCAAACTAAGTCCTTCTTACAGGCAATCCAAGTCCTTCTTACAGGCACAAAGTCCTTCTTACAGGCAAAACAAGTCCTTCTTACAGGCAAATCAAGTCCTTCTTACAGGTACAAAGTCCTTTTTACAGGCACAAAGTCCTTCTTACAGGCAAATCAAGTCCTTCTTACAGGCATAAAGTCCTTCTTATAGGCAAATCAAGTCCTTCTTACAGGCAAACCAAGTCCTTCTTACAGGCACAAAGTCCTTCTTATAGGCAAATCAAGTCCTTCTTACAGGCAAACTAAGTCCTTCTTACAGGCAAACCAAGTCCTTCTTATATGCAAATCAAGTCCTTCTTACAGGCACAAAGTCCTTCTTACAGGCAAACCAAGTCCTTCTTACAGGCAAACAAAGTCCTTCTTACAGGCAAAACAAGTCCTTCTTACAGGCAAATCAAGTCCTTCTTACAGGTACAAAGTCCTTTTTACAGGCACAAAGTCCTTCTTACAGGCAAATCAAGTCCTTCTTACAGGCATAAAGTCCTTCTTATAGGCAAATCAAGTCCTTCTTAAGGGCAAACTAAGTCCTTCTTACAGGCAAACCAAGTCCTTCTTACAGGCACAAAGTCCTTCTTATAGGCAAATCAAGTCCTTCTTACAGGCAAACTAAGTCCTTCTTACAGGCAAACCAAGTCCTTCTTATAGGCAAATCAAGTCCTTCTTACAGGCACAAAGTCCTTCTTACAGGCACAAAGTCCTTCTTACAGGCAAATCAAGTCCTTCTTACAGGCATAAAGTCCTTCTTACAGGTAAATCAAGTCTTTCTTACAGGCAAACAAAGTCCTTCTTACAGGTAAGCAAAGTCCTTCTTACAGGCAAACAAAGTCCTTCTTACAGGCAACGCAAGTCCTTCTTACAGGCACAAAGTCCTTCTTACAGGCAAAGTAAGTCCTTACAGGCAAATCAAGTCCTTCTTACAGGCAAATCAAGTCCTTCTTACAGGCACAAGTCCTTTTTACAAACACCAAGTCCTTTCTACAGGCACCAAGTCCTTCTTACAGGTATCTCCATGGGGTGACCTACCATACGGGTCAAATCTCAATCAAAATTTAATCAGTAGAATCCTTTTATTAGGAATCTACCATGGTACGACCCACCATACGGGTCAAATGGTATGACCCACCATACGGGTCAAATTTTAATTCAATTTTTAATCAGTAGAATCCTTTTATTAGGAATCTACCATGGGTTGATCCACCATACGGGTTCAAGTTAAACCACCCTAAAGTTTTTTAATATAACGAATCCTTAGGTTCTCATTTCATTTTCAGTGGAACATTCATGTCACGACTCTTTTTATTTCCTTGTATTGAGTCGATTAGAATTCAGGTGTCATCTCGTCTTTGAAATGAACCTCTACCGAGCTTCCTTTCAAAGAGGGGCAGCTGTTGACACCTGATTTTTAATCATTTTTTCTATTGCTAAAGTAATAAAAAATCCATAAAAATTCATAAAATTGAAAAATCAACTTTGGGGACCTTAGCCAAGCCTAGGGAACCAATTTTGAACAAAAAATAAAATTTCATATTATATATATATTTTTAATTTTTTTTAAAAAAAATACAAAAATACTTGAAAATTTTGGAAAAATAACATTTGAGGCCAAAAAAATACACAAAGATAGTTAATATTTTTATTTTAAATCTATTTTCATATTGGCCATCGCAAATTCAGAAAAATCCAATTCGAGTCACGTGTTCCTTCACGAGTATAATCTTGAACCGGGCCTAAAAAAATTTAATTTGAGTCAACTTATTTTTAATTTTCACTTTTTATGAGTTGTGACATTGTCTTCTAATATTTTAAATTTTCATCTTGGCCCAATTATACCCAGAATGACTTCATTTTGCAAAAGGGCTTTAATTAAATTCTGCATTATTTTCAACGGCAATAAATGAGCTTAAATTTGACATGTGGTGAATTTTGGTGTGTCAAAAATTGTGAGGAGATTTGGACTTAAAGAAATATATTTTTTTAGGGACTAAATTGTAAATACTTAAAATTCAAGGACTAGAGTGCAAATACTTAACTCTTGAAGGATTATTTTACAAATAACAAAAAGAAGAGTTAGTGGATAAATTAGAATAGAGAAGGGAAGATGGAGAAGAGGAGATGAAGAAGAGAAGTTGGAGAAGAATAGATGGAGAAAATAAGATAAGAATAGAGAAGGGAAGATAGAGATGAAGAAGAGTTAGTAGAGAAATTAGAATGGAAGATAAGAATAGAGAAGGGAAGATGGAGATGAAGAAGAGTTAGTGGAGAAATTAGAATGAGAGATAAATATGGAGAAGGGAAGATGAAGATGAAGAAGAGTTAGTGGAGAGATTAGAATGTGAGATAGAGATAGAGAATGGAAGATGAAAATGAAGAAGAGTTAGTGGAGAAATTAGAATGGGAGATAGAGTTAGTGGAAAAATTAGAATGGGAGATAGATGAGTAGATTATAAAAGGAGGATGAAGTGAGCTTGAGAGGGGATTCTTGGGAGAGAAAATTTGAAGTGTTTGGGGGGATTTTTGGAGAGAAAATTTAAAGTGTTTGAGAATTCATTCTTGAGAGAGAAAATTTGAAGTGTTTGGGAGAATTTTTTTGAGAGAAAATTTTGGATGTTTGAGAGAGTTTTGGGAGATTGAAGAAAATTTTGAGAGAAAGAAAATACCAAAAGAGAGAGAATTTTGAAGATGATGGGAGTTTAAAGCTAGGGGTTATCATCACAAATTCCTTCATCGATCAATATAAATCAAGAGTTCATCCTCGTCAACGAGCAAACAAATTCAAGCTAAGTGTTTTTATTTATTCATTTATTTATGGTTTTACTCGCAAATTAGCACAAATTGTATACACTTTCTCCATTTCCTTTTTCTTCCATATTTTATGTCAGGAGAAGGATATCTCTACGTCAACAGCAAAAATCTCGTCGAGATACAAAAATCGGCCCAGACAAGCTCCTAAGCTGTCCACCGATTTCTCAACTGATCTGTGACTAAAAGTCCCTCTTAATTCAAAAGAAACTCTCTATATTGGGAACATAGAGAGCGAAAATCAATTATAGAAATCCCTCCCAAAAAAATGGGAGATAAGTACTCTTTCTACTCTTCTGGTTTTAGATGCAGATTAGCACATATTTTGTATACTAACACTTCACTCTATTTTATGTCAGGAAGCCGCAGCTCTATATCAATGGTCAATCCTATGGAAGCACAAAATCGGCTTGGAGGAGTCCTCAAGCGCGCACAAATTTCAAATTGTTGAATCAATTCGTTGTATTTTATTTTAAAGAATTCATACCCCAGAATGGAGAGGACAAAGTCCATCCGCAATTTAAATACCTGCACCATAAATCCCAAAGGGAAGAGCCAAGCCAATGCTTAGCCTCCCATTGGAGGTTTTTACTTACAGTAGTTAAATACCTGCAACTTAAATACCTATACCTTAAATCCCAAAGGGAAGAGCCAAGCCAATGCTTAGCCTCCCATTGGAGGTTTTTACTTACAGTAGTTAAATACCTGCAACTTAAATACCTATACCTTAAATCCCAAAGGGAAGAGCCAAGCCAATGCTTAGCCTCCCATTGGAGGTTTTTACTTACAGTAGTTAAATACTTGCAACTTAAATACATGTACCTTAAATCCCAAAGGGAAGAGCCAAGCCAATGCTTAGCCTCCCATTGGAGGTTTTTACTTACAGTAGTTAAATACCTGCAACTTAAATACATGTACCTTAAATCCCAAAGGGAAGAGCCAAGCCAATGCTTAGCCTCCCATTGGAGGTTTTTACTTACAGTAGTTTAAATACTTGCAACTTAAATACCTGTACCTTAAATCCCAAAGGGAAGAGCCAAGCCAATGCTAGGCCTCCCATTGGAGGTGTTTATTCACTGTCATGTACTTCCTATAATTTAATTTTTGAATCATCAGACCCAAAAGATAAGTAGGTTGTAATACTGCACAGAAGTCGTTAACACACTCCTTCTTTCGGCTTCAGGGAATCTTTAACACTTAAAAAAATATAACAAATAAAAATATATACCATCCATGCATCCTATTTAAAAAGTGAAAACACAAAAGAGAATACCCTACTATAGCCTTAGGAATAAACCAAGCCTGAGTTGCCGAATTAGGATATCCATGAAATTAAGGTACCGAAAGGGCATTAGTTTTAATTAACTAGTGTAACCAAGTCCCCGAGCTCATAATCTCTGGTTCGCAGGAATAAATTAGTTCTCCCGCTAATTTATTTAGGTTTCTAATCGACCTACCAAGAACGATTAGTGGCGACTCCAAATTTCAAAATCATTTAAACAAAAACCAAAGTTGCGATTCGGTAGGGCTTGGGAGGGTCCGCATTAGGTTAGTCAAATCTAATTAACCTAATAATCCGTTAACCCCTTTTAAAATTTTAAATTTTTTTTTAGAGGGTCGCGACAACCATGACATGAGAAATTATATTCACAGCCTAATAGCGACATGACATGACTTGAAAAATCATATTCAAAA
The DNA here is from genome assembly GCA_016432845.1 of Psidium guajava. NCBI lineage: Eukaryota > Viridiplantae > Streptophyta > Magnoliopsida > Myrtales > Myrtaceae > Psidium > Psidium guajava. Next base: position 13,439,544 of record CM028229.1, read on the forward strand.
CATAATAACGACATGACATGACGCGGCATGTACGCATTCTACACAATTGAAAATTGGCAATTTAATTCAAAACCGTGAAATGAGTGATCACATACAAGCGGCCTCAATTACAATGGTCTAGGAACACGTATATTCAACTGTGAGATTGGCCAATATGATCGTGCATTTTCCTATCGAATTGTCTAAACAAGCACTATAATATCTTGACATGCTTTTCTTTTTGAAGTTTTAACTTTTAAGCGAGGGCATTGATAACTCTTGTCTAAAAGCGTTTTTATTGAAGATATGAGCATGCATGAAATCTCGGAATTCGAATTGGATGGGACAGAGTTTTGAGTAGAGCCAATCCGGATTTGAGTTCGATTTAGATTATGTACAGATCCCTTGGTGAAGATCCTAGGGTTTCGCTATTTAAGTAGGGGGACATCTATTGCACAAATTTATTGTAGTAAAGTAGCGACTATCTAAAGATTTTGTATTTGCTTATATATTGGGATAATAGGCCAAACAGTCCCTCAATTTTAACCTAATGTGTAATGTCACATTTGAACTTTTAATTTGTGCAACGTTGTCCTTAAAATGACCGTGAAATGTGCAATGTCGTCTCTAAGTTTTTTTTTTCTAAATGTCCTTGAACTATTAGTAAATATTTAATGTAGTCTCTAAACGATTTTAAAATGTTTTAAAGTTTAAGGGCCACATTGCACATTGTACGAATGATCAAAGATCAAATTGAGCAAACTCAAAATTCAAGACAACATTGCGTATCCATAGTTAGTTCATGACATTGCACATTGGACCATAATTTAGGATTAAACAAGGTAAAGTTCGGGAACGGCATTGCGCATTAGACCAAAGTTCATGAATTATTTATGTTATTTTCCCTTAGTTATATTGACAGAGTAACACATTCTTTAATTTTGTGAATCTAATTGGACATGATTGTCCACTAGGATTATTATAGTTAATACTAAGACAATTAAGACAACCATAGTATCAAAAGCCAAAAGACAAGAGTTTATCGTCCAACAGTAATATATTACTATAGCCACTTCTATCATAAAACGTATATTTGACATGCATATCCAGTTGTTATTCAAACTTTTTTCATGTAAATGATGTAAAATAGTCGTTGGATAATAAAATGAAAATGACCTAATTGAAGGCAGAAGTTTTTTTTCCTCAACCAGTAATATATTACTTCGATATCGTCTATCATAAAATGCGTGTTTGACATGAGGTAAAATGGTAGTTGATTGTGAAATGGAAATGACCTAATAGGAAATAGATTTGATATCTGAATCATTGACATATTACTGCAATAACCTCTATCATAATAGGCATATTTGACATGCATATCCCAATTTGTTTTCCAAATTTCACAAGTAAATCATGTAAAATGGTTGTTTCATAATAAAAGGAAATGGCCTAATAGGAAAAATAATATTTCAATGATTTCCACATTAATGCACTATAACCTATCGTAAAATAGATATTTGGCATCATATCAGACATTTTTAAACAATTTTTGCAAGTAAATGATGTAAAATGGTTATTAGATAATAAAATGAAAATGACCTAATAAGAAATATTTTTTTTACGTAATCGGCAATTTATTTCTGCAATAACCTCAATGATAAAATGGATATTTAACTTGCATATCCTATTTGATTTTACAAATATTGCCCGTAAAGATGTAAAAAGGTTTTTGGATATCCAAAAAAAAAGGACCTAATAGCAAAATAATTTTTTAAATCAGTAATATATCGCTGCAATAAACTCTGTCATGAAATGCATACGTGACATGCGTATCCTTCGTGTTTTCAAAATTATTTCTTGTAAAGATGAAAAATGGTCGTTCGATATCAAAATGAAAATCACGTAATAGAAAATAAATTTCTTGTTAATCAGTAATATATTGCTACAATAATCTCTATCATAAAATGCATATTTGACATGCATATGCGATTTACTTTTTAAAAAATTTCAAGTAAATGATGTGAAACGATTGTTGAATGATAAAATGGAAATGACCTTGAACGAAATAGAAATTTGTGTACTTAACCATTAATATATTACTGCAAGTACCTCTACAATAGAATGCATATTTGACATGCATATCCGATTTGTTTGTCAATATCCTGCAAGTAATTGATGTGAGATTGTTGCTGGATAATAAAAGGAAATCGTTTATTATGAAATAATATTTTTTCTTAATCATTACTCTATTTCTGCAATGACCTTCATCATAGAATGGATATTTGACTAGCATACCCAATGTGATTTTCAAAATTTTGGATGTAAATGATTCATAATGGTTATTAGATATGAAAATAGAAACGACTTATTAGGAAATAAAAAAAATCTTAGCCATTAATATATTTGTGCAATAACCTCTATCAAATGGAAATGAGCTAATAGGAAATAGATTTATTTATTAATCATTGATAAATTATTGTAATAACCTCTATCATAAAATGAATTCAGGGCATGCATATGTGGTTTTTTTTTTCAAAATTTTGCGAGTAAACATGTGAAATGTTTCTGGATAATAAAATGGAAACGACCTAATGCAAAATAGAATTTGTTTCTTAATCAGTAATATATTACTGCAATAACCTCTGTCATAAAATGAATATTGGGTTAATACCAAGAAAAATCCAAAAATAGTAAATCTATAACAAACTTACCCTTCGATAGTATTCGTTAAATTTTACAGTCAAATTATTAAGTTGAATGACATGTGACAGTGTCATGACCCGGCCCCATGCGATTTTCATAGGCTTTGCGTGTGGTAGGCTAATGGATTGCCAAGTGGCCTCGAGAATGGGCTTTTAGCTGGAGCCCCTCCCAAATCCATACCAAATCGCAACGTCGGAAGTTTAAATTCAATCTTAACATAATCGGGTGGCATGTGCAAATGTACATAAGAAGGAGTCACCACTAGCCTTTGAGGAAGGTACGCTAAAATCCTTATTGACCGGTCGGGAGAAACCACTCAATTCCGCATAACCAAAGATTTCGGATCCAAGGATTTGGTTACCCTAATACTTTTACTAGAGTCCTTCCGATTATCGTGCAATTTGTTTCGTTACTTAAGGTGATCATGCATGGTTTAGCTACTTTTAATCCCTAAAGATGTTGTTTCAATCATGCTAGGCATTCATGGAAAATGGTTTTGTAGGAAATTCATTTCATGACATTTTCTAGTTTTAGATTTAACTAAAAGAAAATGAAAATCAACCAAAGCATTCAAAAAGGGTAAAGGAGGAAACATTAAAAAAAAAAGGTTAATACCACGAAAAACCCCAAACTGGTACGCCTGTGACAAATTTACCCCAAACTATTTTTTTGACCACGAAAAACCCCAAACTGGTACACATGTGACAAATTTACCCCAAACTATTTTTTTGACCATGAAAAACCCCAAATTGGTATGCCCGTGACAAATTTACCTCAAACTATTTTTTTCCCATAAAAAACCTTAAATTTGTACATTTGTGACAAATTTATCCAAAACTAATTTTTTTTACCACGAAAAACCCCAAACTATTACATCTACGACAAATCTACCTTTTGTTAAATTGGATCGGTACCATAAAAAATCATAAATTGATAAACAGAGGGTAAAATTTCCAAACTGGTATACCAATGAAGTGCCACATGCCATCAAACTAAGCAATTTGACTTTAAATTTTAAAAAAATTAACAGATGGTAAATTTGTCACGAATATATCAGTTTGGGGTAAATTTGTCACAAGTGTACCAATTTGTAATTTTTTAAGGTCAAAAAAATAGTTTGGGATAAATTTGTCACAAATGTACGAGTTTGGGGTTTTTCGTGATCAAAAAAATAGTTCGGGGTAAATTTGTCACAAGCGTACCAGTTTGGGGTTTTTCGTGGTATTAACAAAAAAAAACTACTCTAAGTGATAAATAAAAACCTGGCCCTTGGATATTTAATTACAAACCCGAAAATCGGAATTTGAGACATGATCGGGTGTACAACGGATCGGGTCAGAATGGACATCGATCAAGCTTCAATGCAAAATGAAGTTTGATTGACCTAAATATGCAAAAAAAAAAAAAAAGAAGAAGAAGAAGAGATTATTTTTTTATTTTCCAAAATTTTCCAATTTTTTGGAATTTATATATATACATATATATATATATTTTTAAAGAAGATGATAGGGCGGGCTACGCACGGCTGAAGATGAATCAGGTGAAAACGTGACGAAAATCTCACTCAAAGCTGTCATCTTGTCTCATTATTTGAAAAAAAGTTTGAAAGTTTCAATTGTCGAGGGCACTTTCTCGGGCAATTGTCTGGACCCTCATGCATAACTAAGGAAAAAAAAATGTTCATACCACACAAAACTAGGAAAAAACCAAGTTTCCAAAATATCAACAGCTTGAGAAATACCAACTTTGCGGCTCCCTAAGGTGTTTTCATGTGCAAATATCTCAATGCTCAACAACGATCAAGGACAACAGTTCATATCACGCGAAACTAGATAGAAGCAGGTCTCCAAAACAATTGACGACTTCAGAAATGATCAACCGAGCACGTCATAATAATGCCATGAAACTTCCTAGGAGCAAAATCTAGACTTGGCAAAATTCTCAAAGCCTCTAGCTTTGTAGCTCATCGAGGCATATTCACGTATGATTATCTTAATGCTCAAACACAACCATGAGCAAACTAAACATTGACACGAAATGCTACACACAAGGAATAGTATTGACCAAAAGAACGACTGTTAAAACACACAAAATCACATAGAAAACCCACCCCGAAGTTGAAGGTTCGAACTGCTCAGAATGTCAACACCAGGGAAAAAAATTTCAAGTCTGAAAATAGCTCAACAACAACGCATCTTCTCGCACATTTTTATTACATTCGGATCATAACCAATGACAACTCCACACACCGACATGAAGAACTACATATGAGGAACGATATCAAGCAAAAATGATTCTGAAAACACGCAAAACGAAGGAGAAAATCAACCCCAAAGTGAAAGATTCGCGCTGTCATGCAACTTCAACGCTACGAAAAATTTTGAAGCACCCGGTTCATAGAGGCATGTTGTGGATCGTTTTTCTTGTTCTCCGATCGTCACCGACGAGAAACCCACATGTTGACACGAAGAGTTACGCATGAGGAACAATGTCAAACAAAATTGACGCTTAAAACATGTAAAACGAAGGAGAAAATCAACCCAAAGTGGGGTTTTCCGGGCTTTTTACGAATTAGGGATAAAAAAAATTGTATTTTACGGATTTTGACTCTTCGACAATTTATTTACGGTTTAGGGGCCCGTTCGATAGGGAAGGTGCCGAACGGCCCCAGTTCAGGAAGTTTGGCAGCCACGCTGGCGAACGGTAGCCCAAGCCATTTCATGCCCAAGTGCTTGTCGAAGATCGTCAAGAAGATCAACAATAAGCTGAACACAAACGTCCATGCCCAAGTGCTTGCCGAAGATCGTCAAGAAGATCAACAATAAGCTGAACGCAAACGTCGCCGAGCTCAAGAGGATGCCCAAGAATTTGTCCTTGGCCTCGGAGGCCACGACAGCCTTCATGCAGATCGGCGGGCAAAGCCAGCAGGACACATTCGTGGGAACGGTGCATCCTCATCTTCATTCTTCTTCCTCGTCGGGGGGAAAGCCGCGCTGGGGTGGGGTTGTTTCAGCCTTCACGCAGATTGTTTGTGGGGGGAAGCCGCGCGGGGGAAAAGCCAGTAGAACACGTTCGTGGAGAACGGTGCATCCTCATCTTCATTCTTCTTCCTCGTTGGAGGGAAAGCCGTGCGCCCCGCGGAGGGGGGGGGGGGGGGGGCGCAGGGGGGGAGGAGTGGTTCAGTAGCTGTGGAGCCGAACGGTGGCCGTTCAGCACCATGGCTGCCTAGCATCCCGGGCTGCCGAACTGAGGTCCGTTCGCCAACAAGATTGCCGGACAGACCTTAAACCGTAAATAAATTACTGAGGAACTTATCTCCGTAAAATGCAATTTTTTTATCCTTAATTTTTAAAAACCCCAGGTTTCGCACTGTTGCTTTGACAAAGTTTGAGCCCATATTAGCGCGACTTATATATTGACATCCGAGCACGAACAACCCCGAAACTAGGCATCGAAGCGAAGCACTACGTACACAGAGCACGATGGACTCAGACATGGTAATTAAAACGTGCAAAATGGCAATGAAAAATAGATCCAAATTCGAGAGTTCGAACCACCTGGGACATTTCATCAAACACCTGGTATACAAAGAAGAAAACGCAAAATCGAGACACTATGGGCAAAACCGAGGCACGCAATCACTCAAGGGGGAGTAAATGAACGCTGAACAACGTAAAAGAATAGCTGGTTTGGCTCCGTTCGGAGCCAAACCCAACAAAAACTAAAAACAGAAGCAGAGGAGCTCGAGGGGTTTTAACCTACCTTTTCGGGCGGTGCCGGCAACGGAGAGGGGGTCGATGGTGGTGCAATCGGTAGCCTGTGTGTTGGTGATTGTCCCTTAAGCTCACATGACACTCGAATCTCTCTCTTGGGACCTCTAATCTCTCGATGTCTTTCCCTTCTCACCCACTGTGCACTGCTCAAAAATGAGTCGAAAAATCCTCCCCAAAACCCTCTCTCTCTCTCTCTCTGTATTTGTATCCTAGAGCTAGCTCACCGTGATGGAATCCCTCTCCTGCCTTTGTACGAGCTCTCTCTCCTCATGCTAGCTCAAGAAATTCCCTCCAACGGGAGTTTATTCCCCCTGTTGATCGGATGCGAATTTCAGGCCGAAACTCACCTGGTTTCCGCTCAGGCATGTGCAGCGCCGAAAATGGAGCTGAACGTTCCGCCTCTGGCGACGCCAAGCCGTGAAAGTAGACTCATTGAAACTGGAATTGAGTGGCCTACAAAGCCCAACCATTAGCACTGTCGATTGGGTTCGAATTGGCGTTCAATTTGGTCGATCTCCGTTCGATGTGCGTAGGGGGCGAATTGGGGGAAGAAGATGAACAGTTACCGGGTCACTGGGTGGGTCCGATCCACCCGGTTGCTCAAAAATCTCCAATTCGGGTCTAAATATGACTAAATTTTCCCAATCAAACACCAAAACTGGAATCTACACCATGGATTCCATGTAAAAATGATGAGATTAAGCAGAATTGGTTTGAATTTATACAAAACCCCCCAATGTTCTATTTTGACCCGAAAATGCATTTTCTACAATCCAAAGCTTAATGGTTGAATTGGATTTAGCGTGATGAAAAATGATCACTCATATTGATTAGAAAAAAGAATGAATAAAAAACTTTTCATCGTTCGCTAAAATTGTTAAACATTAATTGTTGTTGATGATGACATTTTTTCGGCAAAAATACACTATAGTGCCAAAACTTATATATGGCACTCGCTTTAGTATCAAAACTTTCAAAATGATCACTTAAGTGTAAATTTTTTTAAATGATCACCTAAGTGTCAATTTTTTTTGAAAAAACAATCACTTCAGTGCCAATTTCGTGCCAATTTCAGATCATTGGATGTGGTACTAAAGTGATCATTTTTCAAAAATATTGATACTTAAGTGATTAATTTTTTTTAAAAAAAAAAGTGACACTTAAGTGATCGTTTTGAAAGCTTTGGCATTAAAGTAAGCGTCATACTCAAGTTTTGACACTTGTAATATATTTAAGCTAATTTTTAATAATTAATTATTTTAAGCGTTATGAAATATCAATTTTAGAAAATACTTTCCCAACCATTAATTTTTCTAAAACAACAGAAGCCTTAGTCATTATTATATTATGGCAATAACATCTATCATAAAAATGTATATCTGACATGCAAACCTATTTTCTCTTTGAAAATTTGGCAAGGAAATTATGAAAAGTGGCTGTTGGATATTAAAATGGAAATGACCAAATAGGAAACGTCTATCATGAAATGCATATCGGACATGCATATCCAAATAGTCTTTCACAATTTTGCAAGTAACTGATGTAAAAAGTTGTTGGTTATTACAATGGAAACGTCCTAATACGAAATAGAATTTGTTTCTTAGTCTTTAATATATGACTGAAATAACTTCTATCATGAAATGCAGATATGACGTGCATATCTAATTTCTTTTTGAAAATTTTGCGAGTAAATGATGTAAAGTTGTTATTGGATATTAAAATAGAAAAGTCATAATAGGAAATAGAATTTGTTTCTTCGTCATTCCTATGTTATTGAGATATGTCTATCCTAAAATACACATTGGACGTGCATATCCTATTGCTTTTTCAAAATTTTGCAAGTAATTGATGTGAAGTGGTTGTTGGATATTAAAATGGAAATGTCCTAATAGGAAACAGAATTTGTTTCTCAGTCATTAATATATTGCTGCAATAACATCTATCATAAAATGCATATCTCACATGCATATCTGATTTCTTTTCCAAAATTTTGCGAGTAAATGATGTGATGTGGTTATTAGATATTAAAATAGAAATGTCATAATGGGAAATAGAATTTGTTTTGGAGTCATTAATACATTACTGAAATAACATCTACCATAATTACACATCTCACAAGCATATCCAATTTCTTTTTCAAAATTTTGCAAGTAATTGATTTAAAGTGGCAGCAGGATATCAAAATGGAAATGTCCTATCAAGAGATATAATTTTTTCTTAGTCATTAATACATTAGTGCAATAACGTCTATCATAAATGCATATCCAATTTCTTTTTTAGAATTTTGTAAGCAAATGATGTAAAGTGGTTGTTGGATATCAAAATGGAAATATCCTAATAGGAAATTGAATTTTTCCTTAGTATACATTACCTCAATAATGTCTAGCATAAAATGCATGTCTAATATGAATATCCGAGTTCTTTTATAAAATTTTGCAAGTAAATAATGTAATGTGGTTAGTGGATCTTAATATAGAATTGACGTTACTGGAAATTGAATTTTTTCTTTGTCACTAATACATTACCGCAACAACATTTAGCATAAAAAGCGTGTCTGACATGAATATACGATTTTTTTTTCAAAATTTTACAAGTAAAATATGTAAAGTTGTTGGTGGATCTTAAAAAGGAATTGCAATAATAGGAAATTGAAATTTTTCTTAGTCATTAATACATTAAGCAACATTGCCTAGCACAAAATGCATGTGTGACATGCATATCCAATTTCTTTTTTAAAATTTTGCGAGTAAATAATGCAAAGTGGTCGGTAGATTTTAAAATAGAATTGACATAATAGGAAATGGAATTTTTGCTTAGTCACTAAAATTATCTCAATATCGTCTAACATAAACTGCATCTCTAACACGAATATCCGACTTCTTTTTAAAACTTTTGCAAATAAAAAATGTAAAGTGATCGGTGGATCTTAAAATGGAACTGAAATAATAGGAAAATGAATGTTATCTTTGTCATTAGTACATTACCACAACAACATTTAGCATAAAATGCATGTTCGACATCAATATCTAATCTCCTAATTAAAATTTTACAAGTTAATAATGTAAAGTGGTTGATGGATCTTAAAATGGAATTGACATAATGAGAAATTGAATTTTTTCGCATTCACTAATACATTACCGCAATAATGTCTGGCAAAAAAATGCATGTTTGACATGAATATCCGATTTCTTTTTTAAAATTTCACATGTAACTAATGTAAAGTGGTTGATGGATCTTTAAATGGAATCGACATAGTAGGAAATTGAATTTTTGCTTAGTCACTAACACGTTCCCACAACAATGTTTAGCATAAAATGAATGTTGACATGGAAATCTAATTTATTTTTAAAATTTTTGCAAGTACATAATGTGAAGTGGTCGGTGGATCCTAAAATGGAATTAACATTATAGGAAATTGAATTTTTGCTTAGTCACTAATAAATTACTGCAACAACATCTAGCATAAAATGTATGTTTGACATGAATATTTGATTTCTTTTTTAAAATTTTGGAAGTAAATAATGTAAAGTGGTTGGTGGATCTTAAAATGGAATCGACATAATAGGAAATTGAAATTTTCCTTAGTCACGTCTAGTGTAAAATGCATGTGTGACAGAATATCTGATTTCTTTTTTAAAATTTTGCAAGTAAACAATGTAAAGTGGTCGGTGCATCTTAAAATGGAATTGACATAATAGGAAATTAAAATATTTCTTAGTCACTAATACATTACGGAACAACGCCTAGCATAAAACGCACGTGTGACATGAATATCCGATTTCTTTTTTAAGATTTTGCAAGAAAACAATGTAAAGCTGTCGCATCTTAAAATGGAATTGACATAATAGGAAATCGAAATATTTCTTAGTCACTAATACATTATGCAACAACGACTAGCATAAAATGCATGTGTGACATGAATATCCAATTTCTTTTTTTAAATTTTGCCATTAAATAATATAAAGCGATCAGTAGATCTTAAAATGGAATTGAAATAATGGCAAATTGAATTTTTTTCTCAGTCATTAATACATTATCGCAACAACGTCTAGCATAAAATACATGTCTAACATGAATATCCAATTTCTTTTTTAAAAATTTGCAAGTAAATGTAAAGTGGTAAGTGGATCTTAAAATGAAATTGAAATAATAGGAGATTAAATGTTTTCATAGCCACTAATATACGCAACAATGCCTAGCATAAAATGTATGTCTAACATGAATATCCTATTTCTTTTTTAAAATTTTGAAATAAATGATAAAGTGGTCGGTGGACCTTAAAATGGAATTGACATAATAGAAAATTGAAATATTTCTTTGTCACTGATACATTACCACAACAATGCCTCGCATAAAATGCATGTCTGATATGAATATCTAATTTCTTTTTAAAATTTTGCAACTAAATAATGTAAAGTGGTCAGTGGATCTTAAAATGGAATTGACTTACTAGGAAATTGTAATTTTTCTTAGTCACTAATACATTACCGCAACAACACTTAGCATAAAATGCATGTCTAATATGAATATCCGATTTTTTTTTAAAATTTTGCAAGTAAACAATGTAAAGTAGTTGGGGGATCTTAAAATGGAATTGACATAATGGAATTGCAATAATAGGAAATTGAAATTTTTCTTAATCACTGATACGTTGAGCAACAATGCCTAGCACAAAATGCATGTGTGACATGAATCTTCGATTTCCTTTTTAAAATTTTGCAAGTAAATAATGTAAAGTGGTCGGTAGACCTTAAAATGGAATTGACAAAAATAGGAAATTTAATTGTTCTTTGTCACTAATACATTACCGCAATTACGCCTAGCATAAAATGCATGTCTGATATGAATATCTGATTTCTTTTTTAAAATTTGCAACTAAATAATGTAAAGTGGTCGGTGGATCTTAAAATGGAGTTGGCATAATAGGAAATTAAAATATTTCTTAGTCACTAATACATTACCGCAACAACACCAAGCATAAAATGCTTGTCTAATATGAATATCCGATTTCTTTTTTAAAATTTTGTAAGTAAACAATGTAAAGTGGTCGGTGAATCTTAAAATGGAATTGACATAATGGAATTGCAATAATAGGAAATTGAAAATTTTCTTAGTCACTAACACATTGAGCAACAATGCCTAGCACAAAATGCATGTGTGACATGAATATTCGATTTCTTTTTTAAAATTTTGCAAGTAAATAATGTAAAGTGATCCTTGGATCTTAAAATGGAATTGACAAAACAAGAAATTGAATTTTTTTCTTTGTCACTAATACCTTACCGCAATAATGCCTAGCATAAAATGCATGTCTGATATGAATATCCGATTTCTTTTTTAAAATTTTGCAAGTAAATAACTTAAAGTTGTAAGTGGATCTTAAAATGGAATTTGGCATAATAGGAAATTAAAATATTTCTTAGTCACTAATACATTACCGCAACAACTGCCTAGTCACTAATACATTACCGCAACAACGCCTAGCATAAAATGCATGTCTAATATGAATATCCGATTTCTTTTTTAAAGTTTTGTAAGTAAACAATGTAAAGTGGTCGGTGAATCTTAAAATGGAATTGACATATGGAATTGCAATAATAGGCAATTGAAAATATTCCTAGTCACTAACACATTGAGCAACAATGCCTAGCACAAAATGCACGTGTGACATGAATATTCGATTTCTTTTTTAAAATTTTGCTAGTAATAATGTAAAGTGATCCATGGATCTTAAAATGGAATTGACGAAACAAGAAATTGAATTTTTTTTCCTTTGTCACTAATACCTTACCGCAATAATGCCTAGCATAAAATGCATGTCTGATATGAATATCCGATTTCTTTTTTAAAATTTTGCAAGTAAATAACTTAAAGTTTTCAGTGGATCTTAAAATGGAATTGACATGATAGGAACTTGAATTTTTTTCTTAGTCACTAATACATTATCGCAACAACGCCTAGCATAAAATGCTTGTCTAATATGAATATCCGATTTCTTTTTTAAAATTTTGTAAGTAAACAATGTAAAGTAGTCGGTGAATCGTAAAATGGAATTGACATAATGGAATTGCAATAATAGGCAATTGAAAATATTCCTAGTCACTAACACATTGAGCAACAATGCCTAGCACAAAATGCACGTGTGACATGAATATTCGATTTCTTTTTTAAAATTTTGCAAGTAAATAATGTAAAGTGATCCATGGATCTTAAAATGGAATTGACAAAACAAGAAATTGAATTTTTTTCTTTGTCACTAATACCTTACCGCAATAATGCCTAGCATAAAATGCATGTCTGATATGAATATCCGATTTCTTTTTGAAAATTTTGCAAGTAAATAACTTAAAGTTGTCGGTGGATCTTAAAATGGAATTGGCATAATAGGAAATTGAATTTTTTTTCTTAGTCACTAATACATTACCGCAACAACACCTAGCATAAAATGCAAGTTTGGCATGAATATCCGATTGGTTCTTTTAAAATTTTGCAAGTAAACAATGAAAAGTGGTCGGTGGATCTTAAAATGGAATTGACATAATGGAATTGCAATAATAGGCAATTGAAAATTTTCCTAGTCACTAACACATTGAGCAACAATGCCTAGCACAAAATGCACGTGTGACATGAATATTCGATTTCTTTTTTAAAATTTTGCAAGTAAATAATATAAAGTGATCCATGGATCTTAAAATGGAATTGACAAAACAAGAAATTGAATTTTTTTTCTTTGTCACTAATACCTTACCACAATAATGCCTAGCATAAAATGCATGTCTGATATGAATATCCGATTTCTTTTTTAAAATTTTGCATGTAAATAAATTAAAGTTGTCAGTGGATCTTAAAATGGAATTGACATGATAGGAACTTGAATTTTTTTCTTAGTCACTAATACATTACCGCAACAACGCCTAGCATAAAATGCTTGTCTAATATGAATATCCAATTTCTTTTTTAAAATTTTGTAAGTAAACAATGTAAAGTAGTCGGTGAATCGTAAAATGGAATTGACATAATGGAATTGCAATAATAGGCAATTGAAAATATTCCTAGTCACTAACACATTGAGCAACAATGCCTAGCACAAAATGCACGTGTGACATGAATATTCGATTTCTTTTTTAAAATTTTGCAAGTAAATAATGTAAAGTGATCCATGGATCTTAAAATGGAATTGACAAAACAAGAAATTGAATTTTTTTCTTTGTCACTAATACCTTACCGCAATAATGCCTAGCATAAAATGCATGTCTGATATGAATATCCGATTTCTTTTTTAAAATTTTGCATGTAAATAACTTAAAGTTGTCGGTGGATCTTAAAATGGAATTGACATAATAGGAAATTGAATTTTTTTCTTAGTCACTAATATATTACCACAACAACATCTAGCATAAAATGCAAGTTTGGCATGAATATCCGATTGCTTTTTTTAAAATTTTGCAAGTAAACAATGAAATGTGGACGGTGGATCTTAAAATGGAATTGACATAATGGAATTGCAATAATAGGCAATTGAAAATTTTCCTAGTCACTAACACATTGAGCAACAATGCCTAGCACAAAATGCACGTGTGACATGAATATTCGATTTCTTTTTTAAAATTTTGCAAGTAAATAATATAAAGTGATCCATGGATCTTAAAATGGAATTGACAAAACAAGAAATTGAATTTTTTTTCTTTGTCACTAATACCTTACCGCAATAATGCCTAGCATAAAATGCATGTCTGATATGAATATCCGATTTCTTTTTTAAAATTTTGCAAGTAAATAACTTAAAGTTGTCAGTGGATCTTAAAATGGAATTGACATGATAGGAACTTGAATTTTTTTCTTAGTCACTAATACATTACCGCAACAACGCCTAGCATAAAATGCTTGTCTAATATGAATATCCGATTTCTTTTTTAAAATTTTGTAAGTAAACAATGTAAAGTAGTCGGTGAATCGTAAAATGGAATTGACATAATGGAATTGCAATAATAGGCAATTGAAAATATTCCTAGTCACTAACACATTGAGCAACAATGCCTAGCACAAAATGCACGTGTGACATGAATATTCGATTTCTTTTTTAAAATTTTGCAAGTAAATAATGTAAAGTGATCCATGGATCTTAAAATGGAATTGACAAAACAAGAAATTGAATTTTTTTCTTTGTCACTAATACCTTACCGCAATAATGCCTAGCATAAAATGCATGTCTGATATGAATATCCGATTTCTTTTTTAAAATTTTGCATGTAAATAACTTAAAGTTGTCGGTGGATCTTAAAATGGAATTGGCATAATAGGAAATTGAATTTTTTTCTTAGTCACTAATACATTACCGCAACAACACCTAGCATAAAATGCAAGTTTGGCATGAATATCCGATTGGTTTTTTTAAAATTTTGCAAGTAAATAATGTAAAGTGGACGGTGGATCTTAAAATGGAATTGACCCAACAAGGAAATAGAATCTTCATGCTTATCTTCTTTGTTTTTTGAAGCTTTGTAAGTAAATGATTTATAGATGTTGGTGGATATTAAAATGGAAATGGCCTCCTTACCCCAAAAAAAAAAAAATGGAAATGGCCTAATAGGGAATAGGATTTTCAAGCATATCTGATTTCTTTTTCAAAATATTGCAAGTAAGTGATGTATAATGGTTGTTGGCTACTAAAATAGAATCGACTTATCAGGAAATTGTAATCTCTCTTATTCGGTAATATGCTCAAGGAGAAGGAAAAGAGATGCCAAATAATGTCAATAGGAGCAAATATTCTGGTCAAGTATGATTAGCATTCTTCTATCTTCTGCCATGCTTCATTTAGAAGGAAATTTAAGTTCACTTAGGAAAAAAAAAAATCTTGATAAGAATAGACGATTTTCTGATAAATTTGTTGCCACAATCCTCGGCGGTGGGCAACCATCGCCGCCGGCCGCACAATGCTCAGCAAATTATGCAATCTCTGCACACGATGCAGTCGCCATTGAAATGCCGGATGAATGTTCCTACTTTCGTCCATCTGCCCTACTGTAAAGTTTTGCATCGGCCGTCAAAGTTTGATTAAAGTGTCGTTCGGACATTTTCCGGTCATTGTTCTTATGTATCTCGCTTACCCCTGAACCAAAAAGAAAAAAAAGGGCCACATTGAAAGTTCCTTCCGTCGTCCCTCCGCCGTACTGGTAAATTGATTCCCTCTCATCGAGCCTCGCAAAACCTTTTTTTTGACCCACCGCCGAGAGTTAGATTAAAGGGACAGTCAGACTGCACATCGGGCGGGCTTCCACAGCGAGTACAATAGTTTATCAGACATCGACGGTCGGCATCCTCGGGCCCGCCGGCACGAGATCAAGACTCGTCGGCGCTGTTCGGGGACAAACTCTATCTAGCCTAATCGAGCAGGCGTGAGAGAGGCCATGGAATATCTTGGATGGTGCTTGGGGGGTTACTTAGAGAGGGTGGAGGCCTATAAATTGAGGCGTTCCCCTGGACAATCTCCCACCATTCTCACATTCACACAAATCATTCATCAAGCAAGCAAAGAAACAAGAGAAGATTTTTTGAATTGCAAGGGCAAGTTTTTCACAAGAGATAGTGAGAATCCTCAGGCTACCTTACCGTGGACCTTCTCACTGTCTCTCTCTCCCCTCTCTCCCTCTCTCTCTCTCTCTCTCCCTCCCTCCCCCTCTCACCCCATATCAGTCTCTCTCCCTCAGTCCCTCTCTCTCTCTCTCTCTCTCTCTTCCTCCTTCCCTCGCTCGCTCTCTGTCGCTCCTTCTCTCTCTCTCTCTCTCTCTCTTTCTCTCTAGAAAAATTTTCGATCGAGCGCCAACAGAATCGATAAAGTTCTAGAGAGACAGAGAGGCCCGGAGACGAGAGATTGCGTCACCAATGAAGCGTCCGCGGCGGCACCTCCACGGTTCGTCCGAGGCCGTATCGTCGTCCTGCTCCTTGCCGTTGCCCTCCATCGCGGACTTACCATCGAGCGCTACCTCGATGGATAAGCTCCCGTCCATCCCTGCCGCGGAGGACCTGACAATCGCCGCAAGGGACGGGGGCGGCGGCGCTCAGGAGGCCGTGTCCATCGATCGCCGGGGCGAGTTCTCGGCAATCTGCCGGTGGACGGTGCAGAACTTCCCGAAAATCAAGGCGAAGTCGCTGTCGAGCAAGTACTTCGAGGTGGGCGGGTACGATTGTCGCCTGCTGGTATACCCTAAGGGCGACTCCCAAGCGTTCCCCGGGTACGTATCGATTTACCTGCAAATCATGGACCCCCGCGGGACATCCTCAGCGAAATGGGATTGTTTCGCCAGCTACGGGCTGTCAATCGTCAATGGTCTGGACGATTCCAAGACCATTCACCGGGATTCATGGCACCGGTTCTCGAGCAAGAAAAAATCTCACGGTTGGTGTGACTTCACTCACTCCTCTACGATTTTGGATTCGAGGTCAGGGTACTTGCTCAGCAATGACTCTGTTGTTATCACGGCCGATATATTGATATTGAACGAATCGGTGAGCTTTTACCGTGATAACAACGAGAGCCAATCCACATTGGCGGCATCATCTTCTGGAGTGGTCGGGTCGGTGCCCGATGTCTTGAGCGGAAAATTTTGCTGGAAGGTGCACAATTTCAGCTTATTTAGGGAGATGATCAAGACGCAAAAGATAATGAGCCCTGTTTTTCCTGCTGGGGACTGCAATTTGAGAATTAGTGTCTACCAAAGCTCGGTGAACGGGGTGGATTATCTATCCATGTGTCTGGAGAGCAAAGACACTGAGAAGACGACGCAGGGAGATAGAAGTTGCTGGTGCTTGTTCCGGATGTCGGTGCTGAATCAGAGGCCTGGGTTCAATCACATGCACCGGGACTCATATGGGCGTTTTGCGGCTGATAACAAGAGTGGAGATAATACGAGTCTCGGGTGGAACGACTACATGAAGATGGTGGACTTTGTTGGTCCTGAGTCGGGGTTTTTAGCGGACGATACAGCCATCTTCAGTACATCCTTTCATGTGATCAAGGAATCCAATGGCTTCTCGAAAAACGTGCCGGGATTGAGGATCCCGAACAACTCAAGGAAATCTGATGGGCATATGGGGAAGTTCACATGGAAGATAGAGAACTTCACCAGGCTGAAGGATATACTGAAGAAGAGGAAGATTACCGGTCTGTGTATCAAGAGCAAAAGATTTCAGATTGGAAACCGGGATTGCCGCCTTATTGTTTATCCTCGAGGTATGTAGTATTGTTGCTCTTATATACATGTGCGACTGGCTGCACCTATTGTTACTGTTATCCTCTGTGAGTTCATGGTAAGGTCAATTACAGGATATTTCCTTCGATTTTGGTACGATAGCATTTGTGGACCTGACATATTAGGTTAGGAGGCCCTCTTGTTGTCATTTTGTATGAACTTTTCCTTAAATGCGCATGAATTAGAAATCTTTACAAGGGCATTGATATATAGTATTCATGTTACCTTCCGAATATCCGTGTCTGCCTATATAGAGCTGAGGTGGTTTCTCTTTTTATACATAAGTTTGCAAATTTTTCCGCAACAGTATCAAGGCAAGGAAATTAATGAGAACAATTTATGTTCTCTCTGAAAATCAGCATAATCTTTGCACTAGCATTATCCTTTGGTCATTTTATGTGCCAATTTTTTAAGAAAGTTTCTCCGTCTTTATTTATTTATTTATTTTTAAGTCTGAATTGCTGAAAGTCTAAATTTCTCTTTGTGATTGATGATATTAGGTCAGTCTCAGCCACCATGCCACTTGTCAGTATTCCTCGAAGTTACGGATTCAAGAAATACTTTTAACGATTGGAGTTGTTTTGTGAGTCATCGATTGTCAGTTGTGAACCAGAAGACGGACGAGAAATCTGTGACCAAGGAATCTCAAAATCGCTATTCTAAAGCTGCAAAAGACTGGGGATGGCGTGAATTTGTTACCCTCACGAGTCTCTTTGATCAGGATTCGGGATTCATTGAAAAAGATACTGTTTCATTCTCAGCAGAGGTTCTTATATTAAAGGAGACATCGATAATGCAGGACTTCGCTGCTCTGGAGAATGATTTGACAGGTAATGGGTCAGTGACAGAGAATGCTGGAAAAAGAAGTTCATTCACTTGGAAGGTGGAGAACTTCATGTACTTCAAGGACATAATGGAGAGTCGGAAAATCTTCAGCAAGTTCTTTCAGGCTGGGGGATGCGAGCTTCGGATAGGTCGGTGGAAAATTGCTTCTCCTTTGTCATCTATAATATTATGAAAACACGATTTTTCTTTCTATCTTTTCTTGACGTTGGTTTTGATGCAATGCAGGGGTTTATGAGTCGTTTGACACCATATGCATATATTTGGAAAGTGATCAGTCGGTGGGTTGTGATCCGGATAAAAATTTCTGGGTCAAGTACCGGATGGCTGTTGTTAACCAAAAAAATCCAGCCAAGACAGTATGGAAGGAATCCTCAATATGTACAAAGACGTGGAACAACTCAGTCTTGCAATTCATGAAGGTACCAGATATGCTGGAGGCAGATGCGGGATTTCTTGTGCGAGACACGGTTGTCTTTGTCTGTGAGATTTTGGACTGCTGTCCCTGGTTTGAGTTTTCAGATCTAGAGGTAAGTTCCTGTGAACACTGCTTCTTGTTTGTTGTTTTTTGCCTTTTTTGAAGTTGATTTCTATCCATATGAATCTGTGAAGCAGAACCGAGTCTAGCTATATCGAAGAAAATACTACTCTTTCTTTTGAAGTTGTAATACAATATTGAGTGGAATATAGTCATTCTGTTTTACTTAGCTTTGAGGTTTGTCTAATGGTGCCCTATTTCTTGTCTGGTCCCTTAATTCAGGTTTTGGCTTATGAGGACGATCAGGATGCTCTGACAACTGATCCTGATGAGCTTATTGATTCTGAAGATAGCGAAGGACTCAGTGGAGACGAGGAAGATATCTTTAGGAGCCTTCTTTCAAGAGCAGGGTTTCACCTCACATATGGAGACAATTCCTCTCACCCACAAGTCACCCTAAGAGAGAAACTTCTAATGGATGCTGGCGCAATAGCGGGTTTTCTGACTGGACTTCGTGTTTACCTAGATGACCCTGCTAAAGTAAAGCGCTTGCTTCTTCCAGCTAAGTTTTCGGGTTGTAGTGATGGAAAGAAGATTGGAAAGACAGATGGATCTCCTCCTAGTTTGATGAATTTGTTGATGAGTGTTAAAGTTTTGCAGCAGGCAATCATAGATTTGCTATTAGATATCATGGTAGAATGCTGCAAGCCCTCTGAGGGAAGTTGTGAGGGTGAGTCACCTGATCCTAGCTTGAAGATCTCGCCAGATGACAGTGGGGCTGCCAGCCCACTGGAATCAGACACAGAAAATGGTGCAGCGGAGTGCACACAGTTCCGGTTGGACGAGAGACTAGACTCTGGTTTGGATGAAAGTAGTAATTCTTCTGCTGTACGAAGCTCGGACATCGACGACTCTAATGTGTGTGATAGTGCTCCTAGAGCGAAGCCTATCGATCCACCTGAATCATCTACTGGAGGTCGAGAAAATTCTTGCCTAAGATCCAAGGTACTGTTTTACTCTCTCTATCTTTGCTGCATCATTACTTTTCATGTTGACAGCTTGGGAACTTTGAATGCAGACCAAGTGGCCAGAGGAGTCTGAGGAACTCATTGGATTGATCATCAACTCACTCAGAGCTCTAGATGGAGCAGTTCCACAAGGCTGTCCAGAGCCGAGGCGGCGGCCTCAATCAGCCAAAAAGATCGCTCTTATATTGGATAAAGCTCCCAAGCATCTCCAGTGTGACCTGCTAGCATTGGTACCCAAAGTGGTGGAGCATTCTGAGTACCCAATTGCAGCTCATTATCTTCTTGAAATGATTCAGAATCCAGATGCGGAGCCTGCTCTAAGAGTTCCTGTAAGATGTTTCGTGATCTTCCCTGCTGTCTTTCCATTCTCCCTTTGAAATCTTGGCTTGAATAGAGATTATTTTGATGGTGATAAAACGAGTCTGGATGGCTATGTGTCAATCGAACTTTTGTAATTTGTAGCTCTGAACATCTGCTTAACTTTTATTCTGACCTTGTGCATTTCTCTCAGGTTTTTGGTGCAATGGGCCAGCTGGAGCTTGGCATTGGAGTTTGGGAGCATCTTCTGCGTAAGTCTTTGGAGTTTCTGCAAGATTCAAATGATGAGCCTCTCGCAGCTACCATAGATTTCACATTCAAAGCTGCATCCGAATGTCAGAGTCTCCCTCAAGCAGTAAGCACAAAGCACTTTTCGAACTTAAACTGCATACCTTTCTTATGAAACATATAAACCCCAATTTGTTCTTTCCCGAACAATAAAAATATTGTTCCCTTTCTTATGATAGGTAAGGTCTGTTCGTGATAGGTTGAAATGTCTGGGAGCAGATGTGTCCCCTTGTGTCCTAGACTTATTGAGTAAAACCATAAATAGTTGGCGAGATCTAGCCGAAACAATACTCAGAGACATTGATTGTGATGAAGATTTTGGTGAAAGTGGCGCAACACTGCCTTATCGTCTGCTCTTATTTAGCGATAATGGACAAGATGCTCAAAGGTCGGACGCGGTGGATGAGCAAGTCCTTTGCAACTCTCGGCATTTTTCAGATATGTATGTCCTGATCGAAATGTTGTCTATTCCCTGCCTTGCTGTTGAAGCTTCCCAAACATTCGAGAGGGCTGTGGCTAAAGGAGCCTTTATGGCTCAATCACTAGCCATCATCTTGGAAAGGAGACTGGCTCGGAGATCGAATCTCAACAGATTTATGGGTGAAAATATGCAGATTATAAATGGTGAAGAAGAGGCTAATGACCAGTTGAGAAATCAACAAGATGACTTCACTTCAGTTCTTGGACTCGCTGAGACATTGACCCTGTCTAGAGACCCTCGCGTCAAGGGTTTTGTGAAGGTTCTGTATGCTCTACTTTTCAAGTGGTATCCTGACGAGTCTTACCGACAAAGGATGCTTAAGAGACTGGTTGATCGGGCTACCAGCACTTCAGATAGCAGTCGTGAGGTGGAATTGGATTTAGACATTTTGGTTTCACTGGTCTCTGAGGAGCAAGAGTTCATAAGACCAGTTGTGAGTATGATGAGGGAGGTCGCTGAACTTGCCAACGTGGATCGAGCAGCACTTTGGCACCAACTTTGTGCGAGTGAAGAGGAAATCATACGCTTGCGTGAAGAGAGGAAAGTTGAGATCTCCAATATGGTTAGAGAAAAAGCTGCAGTATCACAAAAACTGAGTGAATCTGAGGCGACGAACAACCGTCTTAAGGTAACTACTTTTTTTTAATTCATGACTTAAGTTTTGTGATTGCTTTAACGTGGTGTTGATTCTTCGTGGCAAGTTTTTGTTTGACGCTTCGTGTTATTGACAGTCTGAGATGAAGGCTGAGATGGATCGTTTTGCGCGAGAAAGGAAAGATTTCTCTGAACAAATTCAGGAAGTAGAGAGCCAGCTTGAGTGGCTTCGCTCTGAGAGAGAGGAGGAAATTACCAAGCTCACTTCTGAGAAGAAGACTCTTCAAGATCGTCTTCACGATGCAGAGACACAGATTTTGCAGCTGAAGACTCGTAAACGTGACGAATTGAAGGTATCTGCCACTGCTTCTGAGTCTTTATTTTTTTTTTCTGAATCAAGCTCTTTTGCTTTCTTTACGTGTCAACACGTGCTTTTCTATAGATTGCACATCCTATGTAAGGGAGTAAGGATTTGGCCTAGTGATGGTTTCTCTTACTAAGTCTCGAGAGGTCTTGGTTATGGTTTATATGTGTTGCCTACATCTCTTTGAGAAGGGGGGACAAATATCTACTGGCAAGTGTTTTTCCAGAAGATTGCATGGGAAATTGTTTTGGATGATGAGGGTGGAGATGGATGAATTGGATTTACCTCCTTTTATTCCTGCCTTTGGATAAATGTTAATTGATGTCTTTCTTACCAAATTGTGGATGGAACAGAAAGTGGTAAAGGAAAAGAACGCCCTTTCTGAAAGGCTGAAGAATGCAGAAGCTGGTAGGAAAAGATTTGATGAAGAGTTGAAGCGGTATGCGGCGGAAAACGTGACCAGAGAAGAGGTTCGGCAGTCCCTTGAGGACGAGATTAGAAGATTGAGACAAACAGTGGGACAAACTGAAGGAGAAAAGCGGGAAAAGGAGGAGCAGGTTGCTCGATGTGAAGCATATATTGATGTGATGGAATCAAAATTACAGGACTGCCAGGTTTGTGCCAATAACTCATTCAAGCATATGCCTTATTATTAATTTGGGTTGTCCTGCTTTCTCTTTGTTGCTAAGATTTCACCCAAGTCAGACGCTTCCTCTTTGCAGCAATACATCCACACACTTAATACTCAACTCCGGGAAGAAATGTCTAGACATGCTCCTCTTTACGGTGCCGGTCTGGAGGCACTTTCGATGAAAGAGTTGGAGACGATATCACGCATTCATGAAGAAGGCCTTAGGCAGATCCATGCCATTCAGCAAAGTAAGGGCGGCCCTCTTGGCAGTCCTATCGTGAGTCCCCACACACTGCCGCCGCATAATCATGGGTTGTATCCGACTGCGCCCCCTCCGATGGCAGTGGGGCTTCCCTCTTCCATGATGCCCAATGGCGTGGGGATGCACCAGAGCAACGGGCACGTCAATGGTGCCGTGGGTTCCTGGTTCAATCACAAGTAGGGAGCCTTGGAGTCATTTGCGGGATGCCCTATAGTGGAGATCCGTTTTTTAATTGAAAGTGGAGGGATGATGATTTTCTGAGATGAATTGTTTGGCATTTTGACTGGTAGGACTGTCGGGACGAGTTACTTGGGGAACGGGCTGTTGTCATTGATAGATAGATGGAGACAAAGGGGGGGCTTTAGATTGTTGTCTAGGAACAAGTCCAATGGGACTAACGGTTAAAATGCCATGCCTGCTTTTTTAAATCTTTCTTCATATGATCAATTATAGGTTTCAACAAATTTTGCAAGTGTTTCCCATTTACTCACTCTCTCTCTCTCTCTCTCTGGAGTTGTGATTGTGGAACAGCAGATATCCAATTTCTCAAGACCGTCAGCCGTGACCTTGATTAAGAGTTCGAACTTTTCTTTCTTGTGAGTAATAATGCTTTCGAGTTTGTTACCCACCACGACTTACTAGAAACTATCAGGGCTTACTCCGCCGTCTCCTCATTTTAAGGACAAAACATACATTGCAGCTGCATTGAGACGACATGGAAATTTGAAGAAAATTGATATGAACATGGTAACCCGAATTGCCAGTCTGCTTCCAGAAATGATGGGCAGAAAAGAGATTCAAAGGACGGTGCTGCCCCGTTTGAGTTGAGGCTGCAACTGCTGGGCCTTGAATAGGGTTATTGCCGTCTGCAGATACCGTTGAGCACAACATGGGCCTTCAACGATTTTGAGTTACAGAGCCTCAAAATTTCGAAAATCATGCATAGCATTGACGATTGCAAAAGTCCAACGTGGAAGAACGAGTCAGCTGAGCTGGATGGTGACCAGCCACGTCATCACACTAGGGTTGGGATTTTTTTTTTGACCTCATCATTATCCTCCTACGTTGGGTACAAGGCAAGAAACTCACTCCAATTGGACAAATACAGCTATATCTGTGCAACTGAGCAATTGAAAATTTCTCGCCCCGCCTAATCCTATCTAAAGCATCATCATCTTTCAAATCTCCTAATCTTGACATCCAGACAACGCGGAAGACAGCGTAGCGCTAGAAATCCACACGGTTGACTTGCCCCTGAAGTTTTCACGGGTCGATGACGGCCATGCCCGAGTTCTCATTAACGACTCTGGGGATGCACGATTGTAGTCCATCGGAAAGATTATCCAAAAAGCCATAAACTTACTGTACCTCGGCCAATTCAATCATAAACCTTTCAATTGTGCGAATTTAATCAAAACCTTTTCACAGTTTAACAATGTAGGCCTTCCGTTCAATTTTAGTTAGAATGTCGATGCTGACGCTTGCCATCCCACATGACATGATCAGCTATTTTTGAATAAAAACTCAGAAAATTAAAAAAAAAAATTATAAAAATTGTTCACGTCAGCATTGGCCACACCATACAGGGCGGCCGGTATTCACGTCAGTGATTTTCATCCAAAATTGACTGGAACGACTATATTGCCACAATTGAAAGGTTTATGATTAAGTTACCCGTAGCACAATAGATTTATGACTTTTTAGACAATTACACCGTAGTTTATTCCTATCCAGGCAGCATGAATTTTCGACAAAAAAAAAAACCCGGAAAAAAAAAGGGTAGCATGAATTGCTTTTGTGATAGAGCTAAGACATGATCCGTAGACACGTAATCACATCGCGACGCTCTCGTCCTACGAAGTTTAAATCGGTTCATTCGTTCTCTTCTCTTCGAGACGACAATATCATCTTAACAGCGGCAGCCTGATCTCATGCATCGTCAAGTCGAAGTACTTTGGAAAGATCCCGATCCCTCATCCTCCATTGAAGTTTGGCAGAGTTTTCCTTCGGATGACTTTTGGACTTTGACCTTGTCGAAGTTGTGAGAAGACGTACGCTCTTCCCTTGCGATGCCATCGCCCCTGAGATTGCTTTTGCGGGTTAATGCCGTTCGATTGATTAATATAATCCAGACTTGTCCTTTTTGACGCGCTGTCGTGTTGTGATTTGTATGCCCTCCTTCCCATCTCTGTCCCCCTCTGTACGTTTGAGCTGTCATTGCTTTTATGCGTTTTTTATGGCGGCAAAATTACAAGATTAAGAAAAAAAAAATCCATAAATTTTTCGTAACGATGTCGATTCGATCCTAAACTTTTCAATTTGGTAAATTCAGTTCTGAGCCCTCCGACAATTTGGCAATACAGTCCTTCGCATCAATTTTGGCTGAAAATTATTGACATAAATATAGATCGTACTACGTGGCAAGGCGGACATTATCATGGATCATTTTTAATTTTTTTTTAACTTCCCTCACTTGCAAAAAAAAAAAATTTGGAAAAAAAAGGCGGAAGAAGAAATGTTTCATGTCACCGTCAATTATGTCGCGTAGGACGGTCGACATCCACGTCTACAACGTCCATCCAAAATTGACGAGAATGACTATATTGGTAAATTGTAAAAATGTGTGAGATTAAATTGATAAAATGTTTAAGATTGAATTGATATCCGCACAATAAATTTACATTTTTTTGGGTGATTTTTCCTTTTTTTAAAAAAATGCTCAATTGAATTCGTTCGCACGTTGATTCAAAACCTTCGGGCTGGCACATGCCGTAACGCAAGTTACATTTAGCACGGCCGGTTCCTTGAAATTACTAATCATGTGTCCAGATATGAGCACGATGTTGAGATCAATGGCTAGATTGAATGGATGTGGCCGAAGGTGGTCCAGGAAGGAACTCAGGATTTGTCCATTTTGGAAAGGAAAAATCTGACAGCGGGAATGGAATAATTGAACAGTAAACGATCCTGACGGGTCGATTTTTTTTTTTTTTTGGGTCGAATCGACCCGTTCTGGCTTGGCGGGACATTCGACCCACGATTGATTGGCTGTACGAAATTTCCCATGATGACGACGACATCACTTGGCACGTGTTTTTGTCCGAAGCCTTTTGCCGAGGAAAGAGGGAAGCCTTCTCTACCCCAATTCTATTGTAGCTTGCTAATGGCTGCGATTAAGACCATAAACAAGGGGGTTAATTATGGCCCAAGGTAGAGATTCTTGATTCTTGCATGTGGCTTTGATATGACTCCTGCCTAAATGGATTCTACTTAATTTAGAAAAAAAATTTACCAAAAAAGTCATAAACTCATTACAAAATTATGTCAATTCGGTAATCAACCTTTATTTTTTTGGCCAATTTAGTCTTAATTTTTTTTTTATATTTGTCCCAATTTAGTCCATCGGGCCTTTTTTTTAAATAGGAAATTACTAACGTGACATGACCGGCGATGATGTGAATTTTTAATAATATTCTAATATTTTTCGACTTTTTTATTTTTATTTTTCTATTTCCTTTTTCTTTTAATTTTTCCCCCTCCCCTCTTCTTCTTCGTTCAGCCTATTGCCGGATCTCGGTGATGATTGACGACCGGCCAGAGGTGAGGGCAAGCGAGGTCGGCCTCACCTAGCAACGGCGAGGTGGGCCTCGCCCGGCCAAGGCGTTACGATATTTGGGATTCCTCTAGGTTTGTCATCGTTCGTGCCTCTGGTGCTCCATGTCAAGTAATTCGTTCATGCCTCTAGTGCTCCATTTTCACTGGATACTTCTCTTTAATCCACCTCCATCCCTAAGAATCTTTAGAGAGGCCTCCAATTCGGTTAAAACCTTCTTTGAAACAAAGAGGGTGCTTCATGCCCAATTCACTTTAAGCCCTTATTTGAAATTCTCCTTTTATTTATTTAGCACACAATAGATAAAGGACACTTGCTACAATAGATAAAGGAAGGTCACATAATCACTTCTTTAACACAGTGGTATTCATGTATCAACTTGGTACAATAATTAGTTCACTCCATTCGTGATGGATCCAGGTTGATTTAAGGAAATTGGCTGCAAAAGAGGAAAGTGGAGCGATTCGAGTCTGACACTCGTCTGAGGTTGGCGAGGTCGACCTTGCCGCCCCTCACCTCTAGATGCTAGAGGAAGAAGAATAAGGGGAAAAAAAAGAAAGAAAGTAAGGAAAAGAATAAGAAAATTTCAAAATATATCAAAATATCATCGGAGAAAGTTCACATTAGTGATATATAAGACTGTCGATATTCATATTAGCGATTTTCGATCAAAATTGGTTGAATGGGCTAAATTGAAATAAATGCGGAAGGTTTATATCTTAATTGACAAGGAAAAAAAAGGGTTTATGATTAAATTGACATAATTACAATGTGTTATGATCTTTTTGAAATTTTCCCAATTAATAAAGAGTGGTAGTAGATATAATACAATTCAATGGTGGTCGTATCAAAAGCCATAACATGTCATATCACCCGAGATGTTGAATTTCGTACATTGGTATTTAATTGACCTAGTTTCATTATTCTTGAATTAATTTGATAATATTTAAGACTTGATTATATATATTTATCGTAAAGATCTAAGACTCAATTTTTTATAACAAAATTTGAGATTTAATTATAATTTTTAAAAATTTTAAAATTTAATTATAATTTTATGATAAATTTTAAGACTTTTTACTCGCTTATCTTAAAAAATCTTAGAATGGGCAGGAGTACGACCCGACAACAACGTTGTGTCGATATGTTGAATAGTGTCATCCCCCACGGGATCACGGAAGCACTGGTGCCCGCACGTTCGCAACGTGTCCATGTTAGATTTCCCCTGATGCTGCACCTGCCACGAAACTTCACTCCATCGCACCAGAAACAGAGGCGGCTTCCATTCCTTCCGCAGCCGTGGGGGGGAGGGAGGAAGAGCAAAAGGGAGAGGGACACATGGTCCCCACCCCGCGACATCGACGGGACCGGATTGATGACGTAATCATCGGTGTTTGACGCGAGAAGAATAGTATGTCCTCTCTTGTCATCATCATCATCTTCATCGTCAGAAGAAGAAGACAAAGACGTCAGAGATTATATTTGAGGAACGTGGCGATATGTATGGTTTGACTTGTGGTTGGATGATGGATGCACTCATGGACGAGGATTACGTGCCGTCTCTCCCGCTCTTCTCTGAATCTTCTCCAATCCACACCTCTCGTCCCTTCTCCTTCCCTATTTAACCTCTCGTCTCTCTCTCTCTCCCCTCTTCCCAGACCTCAACTCTCTCTCTCCCTCTCTCTCTCTCTCTCTCTCTCTCTCTCTCTCTCTCTCTCTCTACCTCTGTGAAAGAAAGATACAACAAAAGGGAAAAAAGTTCAGTGGGTGTTGTTCCCATTTCGAAGGAGGAAGCAAAACGCATCTCTATCATCTTCAGCATATCCTTTCTCACCTTCGTTTCTCCTGCTCTGAAGGCTGCTCAGGTCGGTGGTGATAGCTGAGTAAGCCCTCTCTCTGCTCTCCTCTCCCTTCCCCTCTCTCTCTTTCTCTCTCTCTCTCTCTCTCTCTGCTCGTCCAAGAACAGTTTGTATAACCTTAAAATGTACATGCATTGCCCAATGGAACATCCCATCTTTCTCAAACTCTTGCAGTTTGGATTTTCTTCCCAGCTTCATGCACAGAAGTTATATTGAATATGTGAAACTTCTTCTTATGGTGATACCAAAACCCTAGAAAGTTGTGGGGGTCATTATGTGCATGTGCTTTTCTATTTCTGTTTCGAACTCCAATGTGGGCTAACCATCACACACACACACACACATAAAAGAAGAAAAAAACCACCATTATAAATTTTGCTGGTGCTCATCTGTGTTTGATGACATCACCAGCAACTCCATATCTTCATCTCCTTCATTATCAAAAGCTTTGTCTCATAAATTTAGCTAATTTGTCTGTCTATTGGTTGGCCGCAGGATGCAGAAAGTTTGTTGGCCTTACTTCGATCCCGACTTTGAGAACCTGCGCGAGAGGATATACGGCCCAACGTAAGCATTCTCCTGTCGCCAAACCGATCAAAAGTGCTTTGTAATTGCTTGAACCTATTAGTCATATACCGATGCGTGACTCGATCGATTTATCGGTTGCAGCTGCAGAGTTTGCATTGATAACGAAAGCATGGAAGATTGCACGGTGATTAAGGTAGCTATCGGGCTTAAATTATCAAGTTCTTACATGAGCACCCTCGTGATTTCGTCTACTTAATCCGTCGAAATTTTCCCCGATGATGACTAAGTTACGTTGTTTTTTCGACAGGTCGACAGCATAAACGAGCAAGGGCTGCTCCTGGAAGTGGTCCAGGTGTTGACGGACATGAACCTGTCCATCTCCAAGAGCTACATTTCCTCTGACGGGGGATGGAACATGGATGGTACTAATGCTTCTTCCCTCTACCCCCGAAATTCTACAAATAATAAGAGATTTGTACGATTTTGCTAACCGATTTATGGCGAGAAAGCAGTCATTGGGTGTCTCGATAAGTAAAATTACTTCATTCGCGTATTCCATAAGCTAGGAACACTAAACTCCAGAATGCACAATGTGACGGATTGAACAAAATATTTGCAATGATCCCTATACGTTCGACTGCCGCTATTCTTATTTTTTGGAATTTGATTAAATTCTACACTGAAAACTGATTCTTTGATGATTGAAGAAATAACAGCATGAAGTTACTGTGAGTTTTAGCTACTTCTATTTTATGTTGGTGACCGTAGATTTTTCTTCAATTGTGCAGTTTTTCATGTTAAAGATGAGCATGGAAACAAAATTAGAGACCAGAGAGTCATAGACTATATTCAGCAGGTATAGACTAATTTCTCTCTTTGCCATCTAATCATGCACCATATCCTAATGTAACAAAGCATATGCAGGCCATTGACACAACAAGGGAAACTCTAAGCTCGTCATCACCGTCGTCGCTGAAAGCCAAGGCCAAAGTATATACCAACAGCACTCTTCTGTCGTCCGACCATTACAATGAGCACACAGCCATCGAGATGACCGGGACGGATAGGCCGGGACTCTTCTCGGAGATCTCGGCTGCCCTAGCCGACCTTCACTGCAACATCGTCGAAGCTCATGCTTGGAGCCACAACGCCCGACTTGCCTGCGTCGCCTACATTTCGGATCAGCGCACTGACGCCCCAATCGAAGACCTGAGTCGGCTCGCCACCATCGAAGACCACCTCACCACGGTGCTCCAAGCGAAACCAACGTCCGGTTCTCAGAGGGCAACTCCACCAAACCAACAAGAAGTGAAGGCTTCTGATCTTCAAGGAGGGGAAGGTACATTTTATTAAACATCCCAAATTCCTTACAGATACGATTTCTTTAGAGTCTTTGATTCAATGTCAAAAAGCAAAAAAGACCATCTCATTTTCCAAGCTCTCATTTGCCTATATAACGGGGTATTCCCATATCCTTTGATTTAGGTATGACGACGAACGTCGAGCGGCGGTTGCATCAGCTTATGCTCTCCGTGAGGGACTTCGATGAGCCAGCTTCTGCGTCTGCGAGCTCGCTAATGATGCCGATGGGGTTAGGACCGGATCGAAATGGGCAAAACTTGAGGATTTCCATTGAAGAATGGAACGAAAAAGGATATTCGGTTGTGAACATCAAGTGCAAGGATCGGCGTAGGCTCATGTTCGACACCGTATGCACGCTTACAGACATGCAGTATGTTATATTCCATGCATCAGCATGTGCTCGGGGAGGTTATGCTTATCAGGTATGTTTCTTTAATAGAATTCTTGGTCAGTATGACGATTAAAGGAAATTAGATTGTCTAATATCCGATTTCTCGTTTATCTAATTGATCTATTGTTCTATCTGTCGTATTACTTGATAATACCTAGCGACCACTCTTATCTTTTTCCTTTACGTTGTAAGCTACTAATCATTTTAAAGAGGCCTGCGAAATTTATATTTTACAGCAAATTTCTAGGTCAGTCATGGCATTAAGATTACCTAAATCCCTTAATCATTTCTGCATACTAACTACACATTGACATGGATCGTGGATTTTCATAGGATCGAACATTCTAATAGAGACTAAAATGCAAGTCCTGGAAGCATCGTATCTTGTCATGCAGGCGAACATCTGATTCAAATGAGAGAATTAATCGGTCTGGGTAAATATTAATTTCCTAAATCATTGTTCTTTTCACCTCATGTGCAGGAGTATTTTATCCGGCGAATAGATGGCTGTGCATTGAGCACAGAGGGCGAGAAAGAGCGCGTCATGAAGTGCTTGGAGGCTGCTATCAAGCGGCGAGTTTGTGAGGTAACTCCACCAAATCTTCAAATGTGATTTTATCATAATATAAAGTTCAAGTACAAAGTGGTAGCTCCGAATCGAAGTGGGCGGTATGGCGCACCCCTTAATATAAAGAAGCTTTTAGTGAAATTTCGCTGAACATGGGGGATTATTCATCTCATTGCCGTCACCCCCATGTATGAGATTCCTTATAATCTTCACAATGCCACTCGATGTAAACTTATGCTTTTGCCTATTGGTAAACAGGGGTTCAGGCTAGAGTTATGTGCGAACAAGAGAATCGGGTTGCTCTCCGACATAACAAGGGTTATCCGCGAGAACGGACTAGCTGTGGTCCGAGCGGACGTGGAAACAAAGGGAGAGAAGGTGGTGAACGCGTTCTATTTGAAGGACATTTCGGGGAATGAAGTCGATATGGAGTTCATGGAACGCATAAAGAGAGAGATGGGCCCTATAATGCTTCCGGCGAAGGACGAGACCAGGAGACAGAGCTCGCGCGAACAGCCGAGCACGCCTTTCTCATCCCTCGGAGGATTTCTGAAATCTCGGATCGAACGAGACTCCCACAACTTTGTCACCATCAACTGATACCAGAAATTCGGAATGTAACTAGTTATAATCTTTCTCTAGGGTGTTCCACAGTCTAATAATCGTAGGAAGCAGTAAAAGAGGGGTATATCAGAGTGCAAAAGAGAACATTGCACAATTTGTAAGAGGGCAAAGGACGGCTCCACCAGCGGAAATGGAAGAGATGCTACACGATGATTCCGTTTCCAGCTTGTAAATAAAGGAGAATCGGACTTGATAGGATTGTAGGACCAATTGCTAGAGGAGGCTATTCTTTTGTGGAACAGATTGTACATGAATAACCAGTGTTTTTCTTTACCTTGGATTGTGAATAATCGAAGTCTTATACGAAATTTAGGCAGTAATTATCGTCGGCTATTCGTGGATTCGCCATCCAAATCCACCAGCATTCACTTTTCACCCTTCTGAACATCCCACGTTATTCAGTGGAATATACATAGAAGATGGAGTATGAGCAAGTCAACTATTCCATAGTTTGGTTTGAGTTGTTAGGTCTATATTCAAGCGTGGATCTATTTACTCTATGTATGACGCCACGTTCTGAGGCAGAGGGCGATCGGAACTATCTACCCGAGATTAAGATTCAGCCTTCTAAGCCATATAGAATGCAACACCATATGGAACGCATCAAACCTTTTGGCCGGCTGGTTCAGCACGAAGTGTCTCCTCACAGCCTTCAAACCCTCCCTCAACCTCCTATACTTATCCTCCGGAACCGCCTTCAGTATCTCCTTCAGCCTCGGAATCCCGGACACCTCGACCTTGATCGAAAATGCATCCCAGTTCAGCACGTCGCTGAACGGCAAGACGTAGTGCTCCGAGATGATGACCGGCACACATTCGGCATAGGTGGCCTCAACGATCCTAGGGCTTGCCACTTCGTACCCGCTAGGGCACAGGCAGAACTTGGATTGGAGCATGAGGGTGTAGTAGTCCAAGTGCTTGGGGAGGTACTCGTAAACGCGGAGATCGGGGTCACCTCTGTCTTTCCAATGACGGAGGAGGAGAGGCCGGATAGGGCCGTGGAGGCCACCTGCGAAGAATGCGAGGATTGGGCGAGGGGCGTGTGTTGGCGGTGGGGAGAGGAGCTTAGGGGAGATGTTGCCGTCCAAGAGGTGGATTTCTGGTAAGCTCACGTCCTTTTGAGGGTTGAAGCCTTCGGAGGCGTTGGCATTGCACAAGGCACGGATCGAGTTGTTGTAGAGATGAGGATTGCCAACGGATGCATGAGGGCCCTGCAATTGGAACGATGTCATCGTATAGAGAACCCAAATATCAATCTAGGTCTCATCCAAGATGATTTCCTAATTTTGTTCGTTAATCATTAATTTACACAGATTTTTTTTTATTTCAGCAAACAATTTGTAGATTTTAGGAGTACCAAGTGCAAACAAATACGATCCAAATGAAGATTGGTGTGACTAATTTTTAATATGTTTGTCACTTCCATGTGATTCGTGAGATGGAAAAGACTTCGATTTTCCAAGAAAACAACATGCTCTGATGGTATCTTGTTATGAATTCCTAGACCTTAAATGTAGCAATCGAAGAATCTCATTTTTGTAATTATCTTTGCAAAATTTGAAGACACAAAATTTGCAGAGTGAAATGCCTAAGTTATAAATTTGATGCTTCTATTGTATTGACTGCACATAACTCTCGGAGAAAAAGCATCCCAAATGAGAGCATAATCTTATTTTATGGAGAAATTTTGCAACATGTCCTACAAATCACGTGCAAAATTATATGGTATATGCATGTTTTTTTCCGTGCTTGATTCGACATGCAGTCCAGAAGCAGAATGCCTTTTGGTTTTGTAACCTTATTGAATCTTGGCCTCAAAAAGATAATACCTGAAGTAATACTTTTCGAAATTCTTACGTAAGCCCTACTTCGAAAGGTGGAAGCCTAGCCTAGCCTATTGTCAAGTATTTCGACATGTCAGACTGAGATTGTATGCTTCTATAACTGAAAAGGGTAAACTTTTAAAGTTTCTTGCATTAAAAGGCTTCAAACGATATGCTACTGTCACATTAATTTACCTACCTTTGAAGCCTAGGCTAAAAGCTAGCTGGTACCAAAAGACGGATGCATTACTTATTTAATGCCGAAACTCGTGATGTGACGTTGAAGGCAAAGCCCTAAAAATTGCCAACTAAAAAAAAGCCATAAAATTTTCACGAGACAATACGAGGTAGGAGCACTGTAGAGAGCGGCGACGACGACTCACCCAATCATGACAAGCCACCATGAAGTGGTCAGCCCCATGGGTCCGGTTCCAAAACGGGTACTTCGCTGACACCGCCCCCACGTAGTCGGCGACGAACCGCTGGAGAGGGGTCACGTCGTACGTGGACGGTTGGTACAGGTACGTGACCATCCGGGTCACGCTGAACGGCATGAAGAAGGCGTGGGCACGCGTCGCGTCCCTCGTCCTGAACCTGGCCGATGGCCCGTGCTCCATCTCGTGTATGAACCGGCCTTCCATGGTGTAGATGTCCTTGCACGGGCCGTCGTGGACGATAGGCGGCTCCCCTTCGGAGTACACGTAGACCTTGAACCGTCTCTCCATCTCCATGTAACTCCTGCGTATGTTTACGAAATTAGCTTTGTTCAGGGACCACTTAAATGGACAAGCCATCATCATGGGTTTTCATTGGGCCAAGCGCTATTAGTGGCCTACTGTGGCTTCGTGGGTACTACATGTGGACGTCCCTCTCATGATTTGGAGTGGAGGAACTGGGAAAATAATGATGGATCCTCCATTTCGTGGGGATTAAGATACAGACGTTGCAATGGTACAAGTAAGCACGCACATGATTATCATGATCAATACCAGATCATGATACCATAATTAAGAATCGACGGAGACTTGGAGTATAAGTCAAAACATAAAAAAAACTTGAAGCAAAATCATAAGTTACATGGTGTAGATGCCGGTTCTTTTGTTTGGGCTATTCGTTTCCTGGCCAAAGGTATTGTATATTTGTTACATAGTTCTAGTATAAATGCGTTGTCGTGTAACTATGTTTTAGCTACGCGATGAACATATTTCCGATGCCCTGTATAATCATTCTGTGATTTTGTAATTATTCAGAACTACATAATTTGAATTTCTACTATGCAGCAAATTAACTATATATGTAAATTATGAATTTGAAGTCAGAGCAGTAAAAAAAGAAAGAAAACTAAAAGAAAAGTTTGGACAAAGACAAACGCCCGGAAAGTATCCTAGACTGACTTCCAAGAGCTTTCCAAATATCTCCAAGTTTTCAACTAGAAGTTAGTTCAACTAGAAGTTTGAATACCTCATATAGTAAGAAAATCAAAGAAAAGAAAAGAAAAGAACCCAAACCCCAACTTCACAAAAAAGGAAGAAGTCTTTTTTTTTTTAAGGATATCTTCTCAGTATCTCTATCATAATTGTTTAGTCTCTGCCATTAATATTATTCAGATTAATGCTGCCTGGCCTTATATGCACAAGGACTGTTAAGCTAACAATAGAGGGCAGAGAGTGTCCTGACCGGAAAAAGCAATGTGGTCCCCAAGTCTACCGTGAGAATTTCCAGTAGCCCAATTGAACAGGCTGCTGAACATAGGTACTTCGTCATCTTGAAGATTAGTGGGTGGAAGTGGACGAGGGCCCATTCAACATCAGAATTTGAGTTCGTAGAAGTTGCTTCGCCCAGTGAATTTCAGCAAATTCTGATAAGTTGCTCCACCCACTGAATTTCAGGGTCGAGTGCCACTTCGCGAGCCAATTACTTATTACCAATGAGCACATTTTTTCCACAGGTTTTTGAGTGCGGGAAGGCGACTCGTGCGTGCCATGAAGAAGTGAGCGCATGCGCGGCTTGAGCAACAAGCTTTCTTTCTTAAATGATCAGGGACATGATAGGTGAAGCCGGGGGCTTTTAAGTTAAGTCCTGGTTAAGTCTCAGTGTATCAATTCACAAGGATGGGATGCCAAAGTCACCAAGGATCAGAATCAGCGCACCTCATGTACCAATACAAGATCAATTTACAAGTAATTTACCGTATGACGTAACATACTGTGGATTTCCAATTAATGAGCGGATTATCTTCAACCACCGCACATAAAAATACTTGCGTAAATCAATTTCTTAGGATCCATTTGTTTTACAAAAAATAAATAATTTGAAAAATATTTAAAAATATTTTTCTAAAAATAATTATCAAATGATAATAAAAATATTTTCTATTGATTAGCTATTTAGAGTGTTATAATCGATCATTTTAAAAAAATAATTTTATAATTATTTATTTTCGCGAAACAAACGGAACCTTAAACATGTTTTGATATCTTTAGTCTCAAGCATTACCCATTGTAGACGTAGTTTTGAGTGTTATAAAAGGTGCGTTTCCATTAGTGGGAGTAACGAATTGACACGTTGCGTTTGCTTTAGACTAAGCTAACTGTAATGATACCAATGATGAATACAAACCCCTAGTGGTAGAATGAGGTGAAAGTGGAGAGACCAATACTATGTTGTATTCGTGCAAATCATCAAGTCAATTGCAGAATCAAAGCTGAACTCGGCGATTCTTAAAGGAGCTCACAGAAAGAAAGCAACACGAATTCAAGGAACTAACCGGAGAAAAGCGCAGCGGTTGTGGTACACGGCCTTTGAAGCGCCATGGCCGCTGCAGTTGGAAGGATGATCGCCGAGCTTCGTGGCTTTCCGAATCGCCGCACGTGCTTGCGCTAATCCTAGCTCCAGTTTTCGTTCTTCCCTCGCTTTCTCGGTCTTTCTCTAAGGATCGGATCAAAGAAAGGATTGTCGTCAAAATTGAGAAGAGCTTGAACTAAATCTGGATACATGGCATCAATCAAACTAAACTTATGTACTCCCATCAAGATTTAGGTTCGACGATCACACGGACCAGAACAGAGAGACAATATAACGAAGGAGCGAGAAGGGAAAACGAGCAATCGAACCGCAAAGTGCGCAATCGACACACAAAACGGAGATGCAGACATAATCTCTTTAAAGGAGCAACGTACGCTCAATAAGATTTCTGGTTCGACGACCAAACTGGTCAGAACAGAGAATCGTATACTGAAGGAGCGAGAAAGGGAGAGAACTAGTAATCTTACGACAGAATACTGCCATCCCTGCACCAAAAAAGAGAGAAAAAAACCAGAGATCGTGTGCGTCGCTACACTTAGCCACTGAAACTTACGATCGTCGTCTTGTTTCTACGTGGACTCGACTGAACTCCAAGGGCGGACTCAGCGGACGCAAAGCTCGCCGCTCGAACCAGATCGTTCGAGCTCGTCGCCTTCTTCCGCATCGCCAACTGACGAACCATCGGCGAGCCAGACTTCAACTCAGAAGGATCGGGAGCGAACCTCGCGAGGCCGCCGAAATCGAACGACCACGACAGCAGAACCAGAGCGGCGGACACCAAACACGCCGAGCAGAGAACCGCCCTGGCAACCGCGATCCCCCGGTGACTCTCCATTTCAAGCTTCGGTTCCGACCGCGCGTCGTTTCCAGGCGGGGGGGCGATGGAGCTTTTTCTCTCTCGTGGAGAGCTCGGGGTTTTTCTCGGGAAAGCGAGGGAAGGAGGTTACAGAGAGCTTTTGAGAGCGAAATGGAGGTGGCGGGGGGGAGGAGAGATTTACGAAAATGTCACGCGCGCGGGACGACGGAGGATAGTGTAACTGACGTCGGGGGAGAAAATATTTTCTCGCATCGAAATCGGGGAGGGCGTGAAATGTGACGTGGACCCTTCACGTGTAACGTTTCCCAAACACGAATTTGCTTGCCTATTGCGCTAATAAAAGTAATTAAATTAGATAAAAAAAACATTCTTTCCGTGATTTACTATTTTTTTTATTGTAATCGAAAATTACTTTTCCTTCTGTAAAAGTATTTTTAATTTTTCATTGATTTTGTAATTTAAACGATTAATTTCATAATGGGAAAAGCACGTGGACGAATCAAAGGATTAGAGAGTAACTCAATTAGGATGGTTTAAGTGCTTCATCGAAGCCTCCTTCTAAGCCAAGGCTACAATGTTTCGATCCTCGGCGCATCGGGGGGGCATTATGTTCACAGCTCCCCGCAAATTAGACTTGTCAAAATTGTTCTTAAATTCATGTATTAACTCAAAATTATTTAAATAGGTCATTAACGAGTGGCCGTAAATTTGATAAATGGGTTTAAATGGTTTCTAAAATGAAAAGCCTACAATAAATGGGGTTGAAAATAGGTTCTTAAAATGA
This sequence comes from Psidium guajava, assembly GCA_016432845.1. Taxonomy (NCBI): domain Eukaryota; kingdom Viridiplantae; phylum Streptophyta; class Magnoliopsida; order Myrtales; family Myrtaceae; genus Psidium; species Psidium guajava. Next base: position 13,477,712 of record CM028229.1, read on the forward strand.
TCCCATTTCCAACCCATTTAAAATAGGTCTCAAACTAGGCGACCCTTCTCTCTCTCTCTCCCTCTCTCTTCTCTTCCTCTAGCCTAAGCTTAGAAACCCGGCAGCACCGGTGAAACCACAACGGCACCTGAGAACAATCCAGCCCTCCAGTTGTCGGAGCCCGTTCCTTCATCGCCGACCGATCGAGCACCAAGCCTTCTGGTGATGCCCATGCACCAAGCCAATCGCCTTGACGACTCACCCAAACCTGACCTAACCCGATTCACCCATATGCAACCTCTACCATAAATGTAACAAGAAAACTCAATCGAAGTCCAAGATTTTCTGTATGGTTGCTTTAGATTTCTCTGAAAAACTCGGAAAGAGACAATCGCGATCCTCATGGAAAAGACAAATTGAGAATCAAGAAAGGAATCGGTTGCTCAATTTTGGATTCGCGAAGTCGATGTCTGAGAAATTGTGGCAAACCAAACCGATTGGAAGGAGAGCTGCAAATAAATCTGATATGTACTTCTTTCTATGTACACATTGGAAATACAGACATTGATAATTAACTAGATAACTATAAGTATATGGAACACTTTGTATGAATTCGTTTAATCAAGACCATTGACTTGCAGGGCGGCCTTTACTTATAGGTAGATAACTTCAAGACAGCTCATACAAACAATGCACTTCAAGTAAAATGCAACAACAGCGAGGTACCCATCCAAAAAGTCCCAAAACTATTGTAGGGTGGCCAATTCGGTCATAAACCTTTTGATTGTATCAATTTTTTTTTTATAAAACCTTTTCAATTGTGTTGATTCAATCCTAAATTTTTTGAAATTTTGTCAATTTAGCCATGAATTACCATTTGGATAATCGGATGAAAGGATTATATTGACAAATTATATAAAAAAAAATTTAGGGCTAAATTGACAAATTGCCAAGAGTCTTAAAGATTGGAATGGCACAATGCGTTTGGGCAATTGTTTCGGCTAAAAAGAAGTGACTACTGTGTATTTGGTTATCTCTTTGTGTTATAAATGAGTGAATGCAATTTGATGAAAAAAAAAGTCGAAAACTTTTGAAGAAGTTCGGCTTAGTTGCTGATGGTTTAATATTTCTCTTCAATTTTGCTAAATTGTTTGTTTAGCTGGAGACTTGCTATGAGTTTCGAAACCAGACCATCATCAGGAGTGAGCTTGGTTAGTTGGGTCAATACAGGGAAAAGAAAAACTGCTCAGCAGATGTATCGTTCATTTGGATCTCCTTTATGTCATAAACAATTCCTCCAACTTCAATGTCTGCATAAAACGTCAACGTGAATGTCTCAAAGAAATCTTGGATACATGTAAGTCCTGAAAGCGAGATCTGATCTACTCATTTCGATAGACACAACCTGTGTATGCTTCTGCAACTGTGCTCCATTTTGAGTTTGGTCACTCTGAAATCTTTAACAAAACATGTTTATACTCAGTAATCAATTAATAACTCTCGATTATTCACTTGGATTTCAATAGCAAATAGGTTGTGAAGAGCCCCCAAAAATATAAAAATCAGGATTCGAAAATTGAACCAAAAACCAAATCACCTGAACTAATGACCAGGATGGCTTACGCACTGACCATAAAAGAACACTTACTACAAAATTTATGATTGGCGACATATGATTAAATTTTAATAAAATGTTCGACTAATGCAAAATCGGGGAAGATTTTAATTAATTTGTATTTTCTATGTGCGGACACCTTCAGGGTCTAGTTGCTACGCAGTGCCTTCTTTCTCTCCAACCCCAGCCTATTTCGATTTGTACATTCAGTACTATATCAAATGTGGTTTATACAGTTCAAACCACCGGTCCAGACTATGCCTTGGCCGAAAGAATTCACGATGGCAGCTTCAAATTCAATCTCCTGAGCCACACGGAGTGCATCACCATGTGCATGATGTCGTACGGCTCGGCCGGCCGGTTCACCACGAAGTGCCGCTGCACCTCCACGACCCGCCGTTGCTTCTCCCGGTACTCCTCTGCGGGGATGCCCTTGAGGATCCTCTTGATGTCGGGGATCCTCGCAACCGGGATGTGGACCGAGAACTTGCTCCAGTCGAGGACGTCGCTGAACGGGAGCACGTAGCCGTCGGAGATGATCACGGGGACGCAACCGGCGTGGATCGACTCCACCACTCTGGGGCTCGCGACCTCGTACCCGCTGGGGCACAGGCAGAACTTGCTCCGGCCCATGAGCTCGGTGTAGTTGAGCGACTTGGGGAGGTACCCGTGTACTCGGACCTCGTCGTCCTTGTCCTTCCAATGACGGAGCAGCTCCTTTCTCACGTGGCCGTGGACGCCGCCCGCGAAGAAGGCGAGGACCGAGCGGTTGTCCGGCGGCAGAGTGGGCCGGGGCGAGAGCAGTTTTCCGCGCGGGAGGAAGATTTCGGGCAACGAGACGTCTCTGGATGGTTGGAAACCTTCACTGCTGTTGGCATTGCATAGGACTCTGATGAAGTGCTTGAAGAGCTGGGGATGGCCGTTGGACACTTCCGGGGCCTACAGTTAGAAAGAGCAATCGACCAATTTTATTATTAACGCTAAAAAAAATCAACTTAAGACGTAACTATCATTTAAATTTAGGAAAATTTCAAATAAGGGATTGAAGTAAATATTATTTCAAATAAAATTCTAAAGTATTTTTATTTTATCAAATAAGGGCTTAAAGTAAATTTTATTTTATTTCAAATGAAGACCTAAAGTAGCTATGTAGTTTAAAAAAAGGTCAATTTTCATTTTTTTAAAAATGGAAAAAGACAAAAATTCAAAAAAATAAATGACGAAAATATTCTTGAGATCAAGCCCCTTTTTTGAGATTATATAATCACTTCAAGGGCCTTTATTTGAGACCGTTATACCACTTTAAGTTTTTATTTGGAATTTGTCTTCAAATTTGGTTTTGGTGATTTAAAACGACAATTAAGAAAGAGAACGCTATCTTGCTTTTACCCAATCATGGCAAGAGATCATGAAATGGTCTGCTCCGCCGGTCCGGTTCCAATGGGGGTGCCTCCGGGACACGAGGCCGATGTAGTCCTCCACCACCGTCTGGAGGCGGTCTCGGGCGTACGTGGTGTACGGGAGGTACACAAACTGGATGATGTTGACGACGCTGACCGGGACGAAGAAGGCCAGGGCCTCGTCGGGGCGGCGGGCCGAGAACGGGCTCCGGCCGCTCTCGAGCTCGTCGATGAAGTGGCCCTCGATCGAGTAGATGTCGTTCATCGGGCCCTCGTGGAACAAGGGCTGGTCTCCTTCCCTGTAGGCCCACACCTTGAATCGCTTCTCCATCTCCACGTGGCTCCTGCGTGGATGATGCGAACGAGGTGAGACAATAACTTGATAATCTTATAAATTTTCAAAAATCTAACTGATTAAGGATATTATAGTTAGATAATAAGGTAGGTTATATTAGCTGTAATCTACTAAACAGCTCAAATATAGTCCTAAATCCTATTTGATTTCGCAATGGTTGAATACCCGACTAATTAAATTCATGAACGTAATTCTCGAAAACAGATTTGAACAAAAATTAAACATAAAATATTTAAAAGGTTACAATATTTTCCATTTCAAAATCTGGAAAACAAAGAGTTCCTACAAATGCCAAAAGAAAATCCCCTCTTTGGAACTTTTAGGTTACCCTTCTTATACACTTACAAGCATAATCATTTACCTACATATACCTCAAAACCCTAGTACAAAAGAGATATTTACATACTAGTGCATAAAAATATTTTACAAAATTACCATTATGGTTAATTTAGTAAATTTTCCATTGAAATTTTTCACCATAATATGAGAAGTATTGATATAGACATAGAAGATATGCAAGATTCATAGATAATGAGATATTTACCTAGAGAATTTCAGAATATCATCTACTTCCGACTCAGTAACATACCGTTATTGTTCATCTTATAGCATCAATAATTTAATTGGGACTTCACGATGAAAGTTTGAAGTTAAAACACTTCAAGTTTTAATATGTGCTGAAAAGATGATTCAAAATCTTTTCCTAACACAAATCGGTTAACGACATCTGTCTTTTTTTTCCCATCTTTGATGTAAAAATCCAAATCTAAATTATTATTGGCCCTTTTCCAAATTGCGCGTTTAAAAAGATTAGGGCAAAAAAATTGAATAAATTATTGTTGCCATACAATGAGGCATCACAAACATATTCAACCTAGATCATGACTCTACCAATCACACTAAACCAAGATCCTATTTATATTTCCTTACCATAAAAAAAAAAGATCCTATTTATGTTACCATAGTAGTAGAACAGGTTTCTTCTTCCTTTTCTCTTCAATCTCACAGTCCACACCTAAGATGGAAACAATTACCAAAAAAAAAAAAAAACTAAGCAGATCGAGTGCAAGATCATCCTTGATGCATCTGATTCATCAATTTCAAAAGCAGGTGTAGACTATTGAAACCCTAATTTAGATGAGTGAGAAGAGAAGACCCATTAGATATTTGCAACCCTAGCTTAGTTTTATTACACTCGAAACCTTTTGAGATACCCAAATAAATATCGTTGATGGTCGAACAATTTTTTTTGCTTATTTTTAAGGCTTTGATAGGAAAAAAGATGAGTAGAAATCAGAAAATAGCTACAGCAAGAAGAATCCATTTGACTTGTCTCCGTGAAGTCAACAAGAGAGAGAGAGGATGGAGAAATCTTAACTGATGGAAGGCCCGAGGATTTCTGTAAACGGGTCCGCTCGGCACAAATCTGTCCTCCTGATAATGCGAAGTGCTGTTGTTGACGACGGTCATCTTCCCGCTGCTCGCTCTCCTTATTGCCGCCCTGGCTCTTGCTAAGCTCTCCTCCTTCCTATCAACAACGACGTGAGCTCTCTTTTGCTGCACCATAACATAACCCACAAAAAAAAAAATGAGAAAAAAAATGAGATTTTTCTGCCAACCAGTCGCCAAATTTTTTACTATTTTCATGGCGATATGTCGCCTCTATTCGCAAAGTTCGCAAAGTGACGGAGATGATCGCCGTGAAGAATTACCACCCACGGACATAGTCCTTGGATGGAATAGTAGAGATTCTGCGCAAACTTTCTCAAAGAAGTCGATCCGAGCACATCGAAATAATCATCTGAATGTTAAAAAGGACCCCTTTTTTTTTTTCCTTTCTTTTCTCTTTCTGGTGCTAAATCGTTAGAAAAATTGGACAGAGCAGAACTCACTCTGATTCGAGCAGCAGCAGTGCTGCTACCCGTGACGAAGTTTCTTCTGCTCGCGCTTAAGGAGAGGAGGAGAGCCTGTTCTTTCTCTTGCTGGGCAACATTGGTTCCGTGGTTGGAAGTAGCAGAAGAAGAAGAAGATGGTGGGGAAGGGAAGATGTCGAAATGGTGATTCACGGAGGAGAAGAAGATGAGGAGGAGGAGGAGCGAAGGGTAGAGTATGAGTGCGCCGCTGTAAGCGAAACCCCCCATTCTCTCGCAAGCGAAAATCGGAAGGCGAAGGCGAAAGACGGAAGACTTCAAGATTACGTCGTTACCATGCATCTCCCTCTCTCTCTCTCTCTGCTCTGTTTTTTTTTTCCCTATCTGTTCAAATGGGGTTGTGGATAGGAGATGATCTCAAACTCTGTAATTCGAATGCTTCGGATGATCGAGTCGAGATTATGATCGACATTGAAAATAGAGAGTTAGCTGTCGTTCGAACTAGAACAGAAGTGAATCGAAGATAGCGGCGTGACGACGGAAGGATCCGGGAACAATGTGGCTCCAAAATCCTAAGTTTCTACCAAACATCTATATTTCCTCTCTGATATCAATTTAGTTTTAAACATTTTAATTAGACTAATTTATTCTTAAATATTTTCACATTAACACAAATACGGTTCATTTAGCTAATTTAGGTTGGAAATCACTCACATGGATACCAACAATCTTAGATGACACAACCGATGCTTATGTCGACATATGATTTGAATTGACGTTCGTTTTCGGTTATAGGAAAAACAGCAAAATTTCCATTTGATTTTTTCTTTCTAGAAAGAATTTGTATGTTGGTAAGAAAATAAAATAATCTCAAGTTTTTGATTTTTCCCGGTGCAGTTAAAGTTCTGAATTTTATTAGTATACAATGTAATTCATTGAAACCTAACTTAGTCGTGCACTGAAATAAAATGCAGAGGAATTTGAATAATTCTTGCCTTTGAAAAAGTTGCTTGATGAGATGAATAAATTAGAGTGGAGAACTAAAATGAGATACTTCTTTCAAAGGATAACAGATAATACAAGGATAAAATTGGAAAGCTAATAATCAGATAAACCTCACGCCCGAAGGACAATATAAGCTTGACCAAAAAGAAAAAAGGACAATATATACAAAATACAAAAAATAAAAGGGAAAAAAGAATGGATAACAACACTAGCAAGTTGATTCTCCTTTCAACCACTTCTTTATAGTTAAAAGGATACCCGGAGTGCCAATATTTATCTACAGCAATCACTTCGGTATTTTTTTTTTTTTGGAAAAAATGATTATTTCAATGTCAATTTTGATAAACTTTGTTGAAATTTATAAATGGCTCACCGGAGAATTCTAGTCAGCAAAAAAATAATAATTTAAAAATAAATAAAAATAAAAATAACCCAAAAGAAAAAAAGAAAAAGAAGAAGTTGCAGCAACAAGGGTTATGAGTCCTCATCGCTGTTGCCCCAACATCATTGGCAATAGGTGGGGGATGGCTGGGAGGGGTAACCAAGGTGCCGACACCTCACCAAGGTTGGCAAGACCTAGTTGTCACTAGGCGAGGTCGGTCTCATCGACCTAGTGATGGACAGGCCTCTCTGTGGGTTTGTAAGGCCTCGGTTAGGCCCAGCCGGGGCTCGGCCATCCCTTACCCATCACTGGCCATTGCCAAGAATGGTGGAGTAGAGGTGGCAAGGGCTATGCAAGCCCTCGCTGCTACAACTTTTTTTTAAGATTGTTTTTTTATTTAATTTTAATTTTTTTTTAAAAAAGTAACTTATTTTTAAGTCCATGTGGCTTGATTTTTTTAATTTTTTTTGCCACATAATATTAAAAAATTAAAAATAAATGACACATAATTAATTGATCGAAATTCTGATAATTGGCACTTATGTGGTCATTTTTTCTTAGATTTGGCACTTAAGTGATAAAAAAAATTAACCGAGCATTTTACACGAATATTGGCAATCCAAGTGTGTCTTTTGCCCTTCTTAACAAATCCACTTATTTTATTATTCTATGTGCGTGCATGCACGAAACTTTTTTATTTTACTTTATATTTCTTCATACTGAATAGAAGTAAATTTGTTTCTGCAAAGCACTATGTTTGGTACATTAAATGTTGTTTAGGTCACATCAAGAAATTCTACCGGAATACCAACCTCTTAATATGTTCCACAAGTTTATAAGGAAATTGCAAATGGACATTGCAAAATCACTCGGAATGGTTTACCGGCGTACCTCCAAAGAAATGCCGCGGACGACATGATTTATGTTAAAAATGCATAGACATGCCTTAAAAAGAAAATATACTTATTGGAAAAGACACCTAGAGAAAATTATCCAAAAATTCCACGCATATTGTACGTCAACCAATTCAGTTATAAACCTTTTTAAGGCAATCAATTTAGTTCTAAACATATCAATTCTGTCAATTTAATTCTAAACTTTTTAAAATTTTGTCAAATTAATCCAAAATTGACGATTTTTCAATATGATCCCTTTGGTCAATTACCTAAATAATAAGTTTAAGAATAAACCGAAAAAAACTTTTAAAAAAAAAGAAGTTAGCAAATCATCAAAAAAAAAATGACTAAATTGACATAATTAAAATATTGATAACTGAATCAATTATCGTGCAACAGATTCAGGACATTTCACACAATTATCCCTTTCTCAAAAGGCTACTTGGATCCTTCCAAGGGCCTCGGTGTTTGATGCTGAACAACCGAGAATCCATGTCTCTGCTCAAACCTGGCTACTTTGTATTGCGCAAGGCAATTGCTTACAGACACAGGGAATGCCCAAACCTGAAAGAAGCTACGACCTCATCACTCCTAATTTCGCTAGTGTTTCCTTGATGCTGCCGACTTCGGATCCTTCAGCTTGGGCGACATTGGGGCTGTCGAACGGAACGACGTGCTCGTGAGGGTAACTCCTGTTGGCATGCAATTTACGGGACTCGCTGCCCAACCCTTTCAGTATCACGGTTTTATGGGCTCCGCCGATCAGTCCCTCATAGTCCGTGTCGCCGCATTCTCCGACGAACACGACAAACTTCGACAAGTCCACCCCCCAACGGACGAACAGATACCTGCAAAGAACTCGTCAGTACTTCACAAGACAGATGTATTTTGATTTAGGTGCAGATTAGGCGTACTCGGTTATATAAGAACCGAACATCGTGCTAATCATGGGGGGGTCACTTAAACTTGCAGATCAAATGTTGTAATAAGCGACCCATTTACAGAAGACTTCTCTATAATCTTCCATGAAGGCTTCATGTTAAATTGATTCGTTGCAGATCGAGCAGAAGGTAAACTTAAGTGCACAATAAATCTGATGACTACCGTAGGTAGGCACAGCCTATCACGGGCAATTTCCAGTAGGTTTTCCTACAAGCCGTTCAACCATGGTAGTGTTCAAAGTCCAGCATATTCTTGATCTTGCAATGTTTATTTCCTGGATGAACAACTTCTGTCCCTCGACCTATATATATGCTCCTCTAAAGGTTTAATTGGCAGAAAGAGAACGAAAACATCTCCAACTTTTGCAGGGCTTTGGTTGAAATTACAGAAGATTTTCTGAAAACTGATAGGGGTTAAGCCTGAAGTGTCTGATTACTGGTAAGTATTGCAGGTCAAGACATCGGAAGTAATACAAGGAGTAAAAGTTCAGCACAACTGATATGAATAACTCAATGGTTTATCCCTAAAATATAAGCAAAAAAAAAATCGGAGTCATATGCAAATCAAGATACAAGGAAGTTACATGAAATGGATGGATTTTAGCATCAAACAATCATTAATAACCGTAAAACTTCTGTATAAGTACCTTAGAGCTTGAACTCGAGATGCCAAAACAGGGATAACGTTGATTTTCCTGCCACTCTGAGAATACACGACATGGCAACGAAGAGCCTGAATTCTCATCAGTTTTCTGACTTCCTTCACTGGGGGAATCTGTAGCAAGAGAAAGAAAAGGTGTAAAAATGCTTCCGGACAGGTTCCTATTTGTCTCGGCACTATTCCGCAGAGAGCTGCTATTGAAGCTATGAAAGACAACAATGTGGCGTCCAGAAGTTTTGGTGGCTAGGATATATGTTCAGTTCGGAAGCATGTACAGAGAAGGAAGAGAGAGTGGAGCAGGGAATTTACCAGATCAAAATCTTGCACTTTAAACGAAAAGCAATATGAGCTTGATCCTGAATCATCTTCTGCAACAATGCTTTCTCCATCCTTTTTGTCATTTATGGAGGCAGTCCAGCGAACCAACGTCTTCCCCAGACCTACTCCACCCCAACGATATTCAATATGCGAACGGTAATCGAGGTCAACGACAAAGGGAAGCCCCGAAGGACCATCGTCAGAGCTTGATGATGGATAGAATAGCTCACTACCACTACTGCAAACAAATGCATCGAAATCTGTCAAGTTCAAGCCTTCTGATGTTAAGAGCGAGTGCACTTCTAGTATGGTCAAGGCCGTTGATAGTATAAAACCAACCGAACTTTCCTTCCTTGTCACCTCCATAATCTTCTTGATGATGTCAATATAAGCTGCAGTGGCATTACAATCCACAGCAATGACAAATATCCATTTTCTCCTCCTAAATGTTGAAAAATCATCACTGCCAATATCCTCGTTAGCTTTCTCAGCCGACGCACCCTTTCCAGTTCCTCTCAATACACCCCTTGCTAATGTCAAAACCCTGTTCTCCATGTTACTCTTTGCATCATCCGCAGTTTCTTCAAGGACGGTGGCATTCCCCTCGCTTCTCTCTCCATCCAACGAAAACTTCAAATTCAGAGATAGGTCCTGTATATCCCTCAAGGAATCTCTTGGCGAATCCCATTCTGAATCTGAGTTGTTGTCATTCTTCTGCCACTTTGGGCCCCTTGGTTTGCAACTAATTACGCGAGATAAGTACGTCCTACAATGCTCAGGCCACGAGAAAAGATGGATGTTCTTAAGTCCGTTCTCCCTACATCTCGACCACAGCTGCTGATCTGAAACTAATTTAAGAAGAGCATTGGCTATGGCATGCTGGTCATGAGGATCAACAAGTAGTCCGTTGTCCAGAACCTGCAACAAGGTCATAGTTAGCTACTTCATAGCTGAACTAACATACGAGAATGTCTCCTGAGGTAGAAGGCTCCAGCTAGAACACACCCGAAGAATATCAACAGGACCACCATTTTTTGTGGCAACAACAGGTAAACCATGAGCAGCTGCCTGGGTAGCAATAGATGACACGAGGATATCATTAGTGAACCACAAGAAGCATTGGAATTGCTAGAAATCACAATATAGTAGGCTGAGAATAGAACCTCGATCAAAGTGAGGCCAAATGGCTCGATGAAAGCCGGGTTGATGAACACCCCCTACAAGGAAGATTGGCAGCGTAAGTTCGTCCAGTTAAAAATGGAATTTCTCACTAAAGGACTGCAAAGTTGATTTTAGCAACTGTATCCTTGTGAAGCATGGAGAGTGCAAGCGGCTACGGTAGAGAAGGAAAACAAAACCGATGACTCTGACATTGGAAAATCATCCCATTTCAAGCTCATGTTCTGATGTTCAGCATCATTTCCACAGCCACTGAAAGAAAGGAGTGGGGGGACTACATAAAATACCTTTGTTTTTGCAGCTAATCGGTAAATGTCAGGAACATCAGATTGCCTATGGTGTTTTGGATAGGCTACTTGGCCATATAGATTATATTTGTCGATTAGCTTAAGAATGGAGAGAACAACAACTGCATTCGTGGTAGACATTTCGTCAAGGTCGTCACGATTCCCCATAATTAGAGTCTGCAATACAGAAAAAGCAAAAGACAACAAAATTGGAAAAAGGCCAATGAAGAAATGCACACAATTACACGAGGGTACACATGTATGATAGGAGGGAAAAAAAAGAAGAAGAAGAAGGGTACAAGGTTAGCAAGCTCTCTTAGTTGGTGACATTCTCCATATGCTTTGACTAAGGTGGTGATGTTCTTTTTGGGGTCTGGCCTGGCAAGAGCAAGTATCATGGGTTTGCAAGGATTTGAAAAGAATCTCATTATCTGCATGTAACAACCAACGCGCATTAGTACAATAGATATATCGGAAAAATGACACAATAATGTGCTTGTTCAAGCTATAGCACTTATCAGGAAGAACTATAACCTCAGACCAAATTGGCGGGTCCTTTGAAGAATGTTTCCCTTCATTCCTTTCCACTTCCCCGTTCATATCACCATCATGGTGAACGATATTACGAAATTCCATTCCCGGAGGAATTACCTGCTCAGAGATGACAGAGGCATGAAACTATCCTAAATGTACTAGCAAACAAGTGGATCTTTGAATACACGTTGAATCAGGAACTATCAACTCACTCACCACGAAACGCGGCATATACCTTCCATGACAGTTGACACCCCTCTTAATCCTTGCTCTCAGTTTTCGCTCTAATACTGGATCAAAGCCATCATACAAGCGCCATTGCTCTTCTATCTCCTGCCTTGTGCTAGTAATGATGATTTCTGACGTGTCAAGACAAAGCTCCTCGGCTTCAATCCGGCGCATTATTTTGTATGCCGCATTTATTTCCTCCCACAGTCTCCCTTGGTTCAAAAGTTGTTCGAGCTTGTCTCGACCAAGCGAGTGACCGGTAAAGACCATGGGTACATTTAGAGCCCCAGAAAGAAGAGAAGCAGCATCCCCTGCATCTGCGTAATGCCCGTGAATAGCTGCGGGCCAAACTGGTCGGCCACCACCAATTTGTTCACCTAGAACTTTGGACATCTGTGTAATATGACTTAGTGCACCGTCAACAAATTCCGGAATGTGAGGCCAGAGAAGTTCTTTTGGTACATATTTGTCTCTAGGGCCACAAGGTATTCGGATGATATATGCACCACTGCTTTCACCAATTTCCTGGGGTGCAAATTCAGAGTTTCTTGGACTCAGCATCTCCGTTGGCTCCCCATAACTCCAGTCAACATCTGGAGCTGATATTTGTCTTGTGAGCAGATCAACCCGATAAACTCCTGGTATTGTGCCTAGTGCCCTTGCAAGCTCCACCACATATTTAACCTGATCCAAACCATACAATCAGAATCAAACCAGATAACTGATTGGAAATGGGGGTGTCACGTCAGAACATGAATATAAAAGCTCACTTGCCCACCGGTATCAGAATCACGGCCAAGCTCCAGGTTACCTCCACGTACCAAGCCATGAAGGCTGCATCGAATTTGCAGTCGAAAGCACTTAATACCACAAATAAGATATGCCTGGGATCATAAATGTATCTCGTGCAGCATAGGAGTAAAAACAAAAGAATTTGTGTTTCAAAACGTTTACGAAAACACAGTCGAAAATAACGTGAAGATGGGAGCGGGCCGATACCTTATTAGGATGAGGTAAAGCTTGTAGTCCTTCTGTCTACTAGCCCATTTGTCCATGTTATCAACAGAGCCGATTCTAGCCATCCTCTGTCCACCGTGAGACGAGATCTCATTGGCCAAATCCCCCTTTTCTCCTTCTGATGATAACTCTTCAGACATGTCGGCAGTTGCCTCTCTACGACCTCTTTCATGTTCAAGACGCCGTTTAGCGATTCGAAGAGCTTCCTCACCCTCGAGCTACATTCGAAGAGGATGACACACGGAAAGGGGAATGATCAATGGAAACGAATATGAAATTCTCGAGAAAAGTCCACATATTACGGAGGAAAAGTTGGGTCTCAGGCAAGAAGTGATCAAATTATGCACAAACCACATTTGATGGAAAGAGGACTCAATGAGCACATAAATCCTCGATGGCTTCACGAAAAGATTGGTGAACCAAGATTTTAGGATGAGTATTAGTTCAAATCACAAGCTCGACTGCATCCAAACAAACGATAATGTAATTTCACTACTGATCTCTTATCATTTGGGAAGGCTATCACATCAGTAATTTTTCCCTTTTCCCATTTAATCAACTCAATTTGCAACCTTGAATTGATCGATACAAGCTAATACCCACAGTGAACCCTAAACGCAAAAAATTAAGCTCCATAGGGCGGGCTTTAACCCCTCATTTGCCAAGTAAAGACCAAAGAGCTAACTTATCACTGATTTTCCAAATGATAAGCTCCGTCATCGATCACATATACAGTGTAACAAACGCACAAGATAAACCAGAAACAGAGCATTTCCTATCGATGCTTACACGGGAGGATTGCTCGGGAAAACAAACGAGGACGAGGACGAGGACGAGGAAAGTAAAAGAAGGAACACCTGCTTTTTCTTGCGAGCAAGATTCCAGATCCTCCAACACATGTTCTCCAATCTCGTGTTCCTCTCCTGGGGGCTCCGAGTCGCCGCGGCCTACGGAACAGAAGAAGAAGCCGAATGGTAGTAAGCCAAGCGAAGCCACAGCCAAAACAAATAAAACCCATCAGCATCAGAATTTTTTTTTTTTTTTACAGAGAGGGGAGAGGGAACGGAGAGGTACTGACCCGGAGCCAAGAGCGGTGGAGATCGGTCTCGTCGAAGCCGGTGATGACCTGCTCCACGAAGTAGCGAGTGGGGCTGAAGTGGCCCCTCTCTCTCAGCAGCAGCGACGACGACTTGGGGTCGTCGAGCCCCGGGCCGACGTCGAGGATCGCCTCCAGGTAGCTGTTCAGCCACTCGTTTCCCGCCATTTTCACCCACCCACGGAGAGAAAGAGGAAGAGAGGTCTCTCAGCCGATCATGTGCTCGTGCATGGGCAACGCTTGTGTTTATAGGAGATAACAGGGGGAAGGAAGAGTCGAGTTAAGGCGCTGCTGGGAACGCCGGCTTCAACTGTACGTAGAGAGAGCGGGTGTGTCCTGGTCGGTTCAGTGCAGAGTCAGCAATTCTCCCGAATGTCCGATCTCTCTGGAAGGAGGTAGCCCACTGTTCTTGCCCGTCTCTTGCGCGAGAAGCCGCCGCATTATAAAGGTGGCGTAGCAAAATGTAAAGTGATTCCTAAATTTAAGCCCCGTCCCCGACATCAAACGAATCACGTAAAGTCACAGAGGTGATTGGTTTCGATATGGGCAGATGGGTAAATTTCAATCTGAAGCCAAAAACCAGATCTAATAAGGTCAATTCTAGTTTGTAGAATCGGAAACTAGCCATGTCTACCCTAATACTTTCGTTTTTAGAATTTTTTTTTATGGTTTTTGTTATAAAAACATAATATAGATATACACAGTCTTAACCGGTTTTACCATTTCAGTTCGATCGTACGATCCCTCCTTAAAAATCGAGAATCAAATCGATAATTCTCACGGAAATCGCTCAAAATAGCCAAATGAGTTCTTGAATTGGATCGAGACTAATGCATACCTTTGCTAGAGTTTAGTATGACAACATAAAGATAAAAAGAGAGGAATACACGGAAGCGGTGGACCAAAACATCTTCTTATCAAGAACATAATTAAGAATAATTCGCTAAACGAGAATGACCAAATAGCACCTAGCTGCCTTTGCCTTTCAAGAAAATGATCCCCCCCACTGTTCATGAAGCGCCTTCTGCCACCTCTCCGACAACTTTTTGACTCATGCAAGATGCCAAAAACTCAGGAGATTAGGACCAGACATCGAGATTGAGCATATATCCCGCCGAGGTCAATTCATACGAGATTCAACAGGGAAATACCAAGAAGGTCCATGTTAGCTTTTGGACCACTCCCCAATGCACCAAAATCTTCTATCAAGGAATCGATGAACAACCAGAACAAGTGAGAAGGGTTTGATTTAACACGGCCATTACACAATAAATTACTGTTGTATGCGAAATAAGGGCTCTGTCTTTCTTGCGAAAATGAGTAATTCGAAAATTTCTTCCAAAATGTGATCATTTGAATCGCTTATAAAAACGAATGAATGAAAAAATTTGGTCTTTCCCAAAATTATGTAAACACAGATTGTTGTCGACAGTGAAAACATTATCCACTCACTAATTATTCCAAGCGATCGAAATGATTAGTTTTAAGAAAATATTTTTCAAAATCATTTATTTTTCCGCTAAACAAATGTTTGCTCTAGTCTTTGTCGGTTGTACCACAATTTGTTGTAATCTCACTAATTGTCGAAACTTTATGATCGGTTAGATATCAAGGTCCATCTTAGCTTTAGACCACTCCCCAAAGCATCAAATCCTCTACGAAGGAATCGACGAATCCCAAGCAGGGGTGAGCATAAAAATTGAGATTCAACCAAACCAGGCCGGACTATATTCAATTGATTGATTTTGGATAGTAACCAGCAAGTATAGGTCCAATTACTAATTCCAATTTTTTGAAACTGGCAGGTGCCAATTTGATTCTTGATTTCAGGTTGGAATTATTCAATTGGATTGAACCTATTTATATGATATAGATATATGCTTTTTTTAGTTGAAACTATCTCCCTCAAATTTTCATGACTCCCAAGCTCAGGCCTAGGCCTCGCTCACCGAGAACCAAGTAGAGATAGATATGGAACTAATGCTAATGGAATTAATAATTGTCAAACAGCTTCCATCTCACATGAAATAGATGTGGAAGTATTATTCACTAAAAAGAATACATGATATTCTAGCAAATCTTTTTTAATTGATGTTGCTGCTCGATAGGACCAGTTCCATAGATCCAATCGAAAATCGGACCGGATCGTTGATTCGGTTCTCGAGTGGATCCATGAAACGATCGGGTGGTCATGGTTTACATTTTATGGAATTGATTCCTAACATATAGCTCTCAATTCTATAGTAGGAACACCATCCTGAAATCGATTACTCATAATCCCAAGAATAAGTGAGAACGATTTGATTTAACATGGCCATTACACAATAAACTACTGTTTCATGCAAACAAAGGCTCCGTCTTTTTTGTTGAAATGAGTGATTTGAATTTTTTTCCCAAAATTTGATCACTTAAATCGCTTATAAAAACGAATGAATGAAAAAAATTTCATCTTCTACGAAATTATTTGGACACAAATTGTTGTAGATAGTGAAAACATTATCTACTAACTAATTATTTCAAGCGATCGAACCAATTTTTTTCAAAATCATTCATTTTTCCCTAGGCAAACGTTTGTTCTAATCTTTGTCATTCGTACCACAATTTGTTCTAATCTCACTAATTATCGGAACTTTATGATTGGTTAGATATCTCTCCTGAGAAAAGAAAAATACTACAATCCGTGCTTGCCTAGAATACATGTATTTACATATATAAAGTTATTAAAGGGATAGGACTAGAACAAGAATTGAATGGATATAGTGGTGAACGGGCGATCTTGATTTCACAATTGCTAGAATTTTAGGGCTTGATTGCTCAATGAAAACACGGTAGGGGTGTCTTTGTGAGCCTCATTTAATAAACAAGACAAGTCTAGCGATTGCGTTTTTCCAAGGGTGTGCAACTCCACCTTGTGTAAATAAATAATACTCGTGAGATTCTCACCTTAGACCCGAGTGAAGTCCATATGGATGGCCCAAACATGACATGATTTATACTAGTGGTAGGACGGGTTGAGCATCTAGCGAATCTAACCTCTATCGTGTGCTTGATATTTTCTTTTATTAACTCTATTTGTTTTGTGAAAAATATAGCTTTTTTTTTTAAAAGTGGCCAATATTTTTCGGTTTTTGCCGAAATTTGAAGATGAACTAGAAAATATTTTTTGCTATTTCATATGGAAAATTCAATTTGATTTTCCTCTCTACAATAAATTTAATAATTTTTATTTATTTATTTTTATCCATTTTCCCCTTTTTCCAAAAAAAATTGAATTTTTAACTATTTTTTATTTTTATTTATTTTCTTTAACTATTTTTTCTCCTTTTATTTTATTTTTTTCATTTTCCTTCTTCTTCCGCCAATCGCTGGCCATGGCGACAATTGGTGACTTGCCCCAAGTAACGTGAATCCTCAAGCGTTGCTCTTCTCTAGCTAGATTCGGCCTCACTTGAGGTCGACATGGTTGAGCTTGCCTAAGCCTTGCTTGTAGTGAGGTCGAGCTCGCCATGCCTTGGGCAAGCTTGATCTTGCCGAATTTGGCTCATCCTAGCATATGATTGGTCACTAGACATCATCGTGGCTAGTAGAAGAAGAAAGAAATGAAAATAAAGAAAATAAAAGAAACAAATTTTAATGGGTGGAAAACATTTCCTCTTCTCAGAAGAGGAAAACATTTTCCTTACTTTTGAATATACTTTTTTCATGGGTGGAAAATATTTTCTTTAACTTGTTTATTTTTCACGAACCAAATACAAGAAAATCAGAAAAATATTTTCTTATTTTTCGTGAAACAAATAGAACCTTGTAGTGTGTTTATTTGGGGAAAATTGCATAAAAAAGGAATATGACTTTTGGGACATCATTTTTCAAGAAAACGATTTGTTTTCCTTTATTTGGTAATATGTGACCGAAAATGCTTCAAGTGTTTGGATTTGGAAAATGATTTTAATCTCATCACATTTTTTGAGGTTAAAAAAATTCAAATTTTTAGAGAATTTATTATTTGTTATAATACCTCATATTTGTTTATTTTCTAATCTTTTTTCTTCTTCCTCTGCTAGTTGCGAACCAACTTCACGAGGTCAAGCCTCGCTGCCTAGGACGAGCTTGAGCTAGCTGCATATGGAGAGGGCTTGACCTCATGTAACTTATTGCTGGTCGTCACTGAGGCCCGGCAATAGACTAAGGAAGACGAAAAGGAAAATGAAAAAAAAAATTAAAAATTAAAAATCAAATGCCAAATATTAAAAAATTCAAGATGAGCAATTTTGAAAACATTTCACCTCTTTAGGTTTATGAATTCACTTTTCTAATTTTATGCATGAACTTTTCATTGACTGAAAAGCGTTTTCAATTGACTATTAGGAATAAAAATCCAAAAAATTAATTCTCGAAAAACACTCTCACTCGAATTAATGCACCGATAGTTCATATTCAAAAAGCCGGAACAAAGAAGAGTTTGGGCCTTGGTGGCCCCAGCCTTACTAGCATGGTAACTTCCCAAACAGATTGAAAATATTGCGAGCCCGATCTAACTACCGGGTCGTTTGGGTGTGGAAGCAGGGTCGGTTGGAGTCGATTCATCTCTTTTGTGCGAACGCCGACTCCATGGGGTTCGTAGACACCACAGCAGGCCCCACAGATCCCCATCGGAAAGTTTACCGCTGCCCAGAACGGAGGCTAGGTGATATACTTCAATCTCGTCATCGGTGCCCAAAGCTTCGTTGTAATTTTTGGCCATGGCTCCTCCTCTACCTCCGTTCCATGCTTTGATCAGGTCCTCCGGTGCCATGACGTGTAGTTTATTTATTTCGCGAAAAAATGAATGGTTTTAATTTATTTTTTCTTGTAAAAAATGGTTGATTATAACGCCAATAGCAATCAATGAACGGAAACTATTTTTATTGTTCACAAAAAAAAAAAACCTATAAATTGCGATGGGTAATGTAGTCATTTATTTCCATTGCCAAGGACTCAATCCAGTCATAGTTCCCTTTATGGTCACCCTCTAAGCCTAAGTATTCCTCAACGAGCGATAGTGCACGAGTGCCGTGAAGAAAATGTGGAGGAAAAAAAAACACCTATTTAGGGTGGGCAATAGAGTATCTAAGATCCAATGTGAACAATCAGTTGAAGAAGCGGAGTTTGTTTAGAGCCTTTGCTATTCTATCAATAAAGCACACTCACTCTAGCGACATGCTTTTTGCACGGTGGGTTAGCGAGGAGATGGGAAAATGAGCTTAATCCATTGGGTGTAGGTGTTTTCCAGAGGTTAAATCTTCTGGTTCTTCCTATTTGACCCGAAACTAGTCGATTTAGCTATGGGCAGGTTGAAGAGAGCTCTAACATACCTTGGAGGACCAAGCCCAAGTGGCAAATCATAGGGGATGACTTGTGACATAGGTAAAAGGCCAATCAAGATCAAATATAACTTATTTTTAGCCAAATGTATTTCAGTAAAAGCATATGATGTCGATGGCCTAAGGTAGAGCACACAATGGGCTAGGGTAGTCCACTTTAGCCTCAATGGGAAAATACAATGGAGCGGCCTAGCTCTTCGGAAACAAGTTGGAACGCCCTAAATTTTGGAGCTTCTATGATCAATCTGGTTCCTTTTAACTTGTTATCTAACTTGATAATGCTGACGTGATGCCTAAATAGTTTCAGAAGGATCCACAACAAAAAGGTTCCCATAGCCATTTATCTGGCCATCTTCACATTGTTGTGTCTCTAATTTGGATCAAATGGGTCTTGTCGTCGGTCTCATTGACATGGTGATGAGGTTGGGGTTGGGGTTGGTGATATTGATTTCCGTCTGTCTTGCCCCCGAAATAGAGGGCCCTTCTCTCTCTTAATCTAATTTGGATTCAAGACCCTTAATTTCTGAATTGGATTACCTTGTTTTGATTAGGAGAGGCATCAATTGCTGCATTGCCAAGTGATGGCGCACAATATAGTTACGTAGAGACTTTGGTTGATCATCTTGGCTGACATAGCAAATGTCGTTGGCCATGTCATCTTCGGTTCAATTGATCGAATGCCACATATGCAAGGTTTGATGAGACGGGATCTTTTTCGTCCACGTGGGCCAATTATCTAAGGTCATAGATTGATGTGGCGTTGACATGGATGCCACGTCAGTTCCTCCATCATCAATGACAGATTCGAGTTCTATCGCACAAAATCGAAAAATTCAAGGACCTAATTGCATAAAATAAATAAAAAAAATTAACTCGAACGTCTTATTACACAAAATCGAACGAGTCGAAACAAGTCTCGCCAAGTCCAAAACAAAAAAGGGCAAAAAGGAAAATTGAAGCTCTGTTACACAAAGAAAACTTCCGTTCTTCAATTCGCATTCGTCTCCTTCTTCTCTCTCTCTCTGTCTGTGTCTGGTTGTGTGGATTTCGGTTCCAGATGGAGGGCCTGCCAACAACCATGAAATCGGAGAGGAGGTGGAGATCCAAGCCTCTTCAGGCCTCGCGCCCTTCCATCTTCATGGCCTTCTTCTCTTGCGTCGCCTGGCTCTATGTCGCCGGCAGGTTCATTTCCTACGACTCTCTCCCAAAAGACAAACGCCTTGCGTGCTTATCCGCATTTTGGCTGGATGTTTTGGCCACCCAGAATTTGTTTGTAGTTTGATCGCGATTTCGCGTGGTTGGGTTGTGCGGATCGCTGCTTGAGCTGTCGCTGGAGTGGGAATTTTCCCCCTACCCGGATTCGCAATGCGAATTTCCCTGTTGTTGGATCCGGAAAGGGAACGACTGTGCTGTGATTTGGGATTTTGACTTATCTAGGTTGAAGGAATTGAGCTGCGCGTTTTGGTTGGTCGATCAGCATTTAAATTTTGAAGTGCCAATGGTTTCTTTGAATAGAGTTGCATGTTTGAATTTAGCTGGTCCAGAATGTGGGCACTATTCGTTGAAGCAAATCTGACTTTTTCGTTGATTTTCGTATCTGTGGTTATGATTACTAAGAGACGTAATACTAGACAGTCGAGAAAAAGTGTAATTTCCTTGAAGGCCCTTGAGAATTTGTGCTGTTTTGCATCTAAAAACCTGATTTTATTTGTTAGAACAGAGTAACACAGGCTTGGAGTCTCTGTATGACCCAAACCCCGTTTCTGCGAGTATTCCCTGATTACCATGAAGCGATACTCCTTCACACATCCTTCAAGATGTGACTATGAAGACCCAAGAATTGGGACTAAGTATTGCCATCTTTGCTTATAAGAAAATAAAGGAGACAAATAGTCTTTAGTCCCTTCAAAATACTAAGCCAGGATTATGCGACCATTGCATCAAGTTTAATAGATAAATGCTATTTGAGCTTTTTTTAGCCCCAGTCAAGTTTAGTGGCCAGTTGGATTATTGGATCAATTCCCATCACATCCTAGTCAAATATTAAGGCTCTTTTTAACTCACTGAACTTATGATCAATTGAATGGGTTAGACCTTGTCGATCTATGAAGTAGGACTTTTTGAGGAATTGCACTAAATGGTGAGTCACGAGTCACGACACCAGGTGGGGTTTGACTGGAAATGAGCCACGTCACACAACTCTTGTAGATGTCTTGTTCACACATATGAAACGAATGGTTTACAAATGAATTGATTTTGAATTGTGTGATTGGGTTGGGATTAGGAAAAAGGAGGACATAGAGAAACCATTCATGATGGTACTTTGATGAATATTATTTCCATATATTTCATAATGTTCTCAAAGGCGTAGGTTAGATAGCTGTGGATGGAAATGTGAAATCAAGCTTTTATTTGATGAATGCAAACATATGGCTGTGAATGATGTTCATGAATGTTAATGCTCTATTTGGATGCTTAGGTTGTGGCAAGACGCTGAGAACAGGACATTGCTGACTAATCTTCTCAATAAGAACTTGGACAAGGTGTTTCTAATGCTTCACTTTTTCTTCTCTCTAATCCTCAATTCTGCTTCTTGCCTCTTTACTTGAAATTTTACTATAGTTGTCTCCTCTTTCAAATGTTCAAGCCCTTCACATGTGGACAAAACAAAATATTAACTCATTAAAGTACTTGTATTGTTGTCCTGCTTATCAAGCTGTGATTAGAAGTTGAGATTTGTCTCCTCAGTATCTGTTCTAAGGTGCTTCGTGTGTTTTCCTTTGCAGAGGCCAAAAGTACTGTCACTTGAAGACAAATTGACAGTCCTGGGATGCAAGTATGCCCCTTATCGTGCTTTCATTAGATTCACTATATTAATTCCGTCAACAGGTGTAATTGAAATATTAACTATGCACATATTCTTTGTTTTCATTTTCTTATTTTGGATCTTAGAGATCTGGAGAGAAGAATCGTTGAAGCTGAGATGGAATTAACATTAGCCAAGAATCAGGGGTACCTCAAAAACCAGATTCAGAAAAGCAGCGCTTCTTCTGGTCAAAAGCTTCTTGCCGTAATTGGAGTTTATACTGGATTTGGCAGTCGTTTAAAGAGAAATGTGTTTAGAGGCTCATGGATGCCTAAAGGTATTCTAAGTTATGATTAATGATGGACTTTAGCTCCTTGAATGTATAATTGGGTATCTATAATGTTTCTAATGGTAGTATGGTTTGCTTAGTGTTCATGCATGGAGGCCATGAATATTTTGGTCCTTTTTTCCTACTTAAGGGTCACAGATGCAGTGTGCTAGGTTGTTTGTTTCTATGCCACATTTCCTTATGCTTTTTGTCATTCGTGGGTTCCATGAATCTTTTGGTGCCTTTTTCCTGGCCACTGCTATAAAGGGAGAAAGCCTGCTTATTTAAGGGTCACATTGCAGCTTGTCAGGTTGTTTATCGCCATGCCACATATCATTATGCCAAGTAATGGGACCAGGTATCTGCAAATAGCAGCAGCATAAGCCATACAGCTAAAAAGTGGGTTGGCTAAATAACTTATGCTGATGTGTTAGGGTTATCTTCTTGTGAGTTGAGGTCTAAAGTGAATGCATGCTTTTGCAGAGATCTATTTGATGATTTTAAAACCATTTAGCGATATTGAAAGACGTAGCATTCAAGTCTTGTGAGATATGGTTGAATGTGCTGATCAGACGGTCAGGCTCTGTCCCCTGCATTACTTATTAAAAGAACCAAAGTATTGAAAGAAAAGAATTGTCTTGAAGGATCTCCTCTGAAGCTTCTTGCAGGACATTTACCTTTTCCTGACTATATGACAGCTTATAAGATAGCTTCTGTTCAAACTTTTGTAAAAGGCTTCTCGGGGGATACTTTTCTCTTGGTTTCTAATCGACATGAATTTATAAGTAGGATAACTATATTAAACACGAGAATTAACCCATAAATAGAGCTCCTTTAGGGAATCACAACTATTGCACTGCGTCTGCACTAATCGAATTTCAGACCTCTACAGTACTTCCCAATATTATGTAAGGGTTGTTCTTTTGTATCCATACCTTCATGGACAAGATGGAATTGAACTGTGGTGTACTTATGTATGGTGGCCAGTAATTTAGGTTGATGGTAACGACTTATCTCGACCAACAGGATCCATCAACTCTAGATGATCTTGTCTGAAGATGCTTAGATTGTACTATTGCATAAAGCTTCATCTCTCCTCGAGTTATTATTATGACTTTTGATGAGGACATCAATGTCTTGTATGAAGAGTTGTCCTCTGTGACCATGTCCGTCACCATTTATACATGATTGATCATGATGTCCCTCGACTTTTAGAAAATTTATTTTATTGTTATTGTCATATTTTTCAGGTGATGCTTTGAGAAAGCTTGAGGAACGAGGAATTGTTATACGTTTTGTAATTGGTCGGAGGTTTTCCCATGCTCTTAATCCCTACTTTTCCTTTTCTCTAACTGCTTTGACGCTCGATTTGTTTGTTCATAAATTGTCTTGAAACTTGCAGTGCTAATCGAGGTGATAGCCTAGATCGCAACATTGACGAGGAAAATCGCACAACAAAAGATTTCTTAATCCTTGTAAGCACGAAGAATTTACTGGCTGCTCAATTTAAGTTGTTTAACTTTTTACCTTGGATTAAATGAAGAGACATGTGATGTTCTGATATTTTTCTTTGGTTATGAGATTGCTGTATGAAGTTGTAAGTTATTCTTTTCTTTAATGATGAATCAGTCATTGTTAAAACTCTTAGATGCAATAGGTTATCAGTGTGTGACAATAAAAGTTTAGCTGTTACTAAATTCTTCTGTATTGTTCATTCAATAAGTGGCGGACTAATCTTGACTATATTGGCCAGACAAGCAAATCGTGGATTCTGATCGTGTGTCTTTCTTTGCTGCTTCATAGGAAGGACATGAGGAAGCTCAAGAAGAGCTGCCCAAGAAAGCTAAGTTCTTCTTCAGTGCTGCTGTTCAAATGTGGGATGCAGAGTACTATGTGAAAGTTGATGACAATATTGACCTTGATTTGGGTAAAGTTCTAGTGCTTGAATGGTTTATCTAGCCATCATTCATCTGGAAGTGCTGTTTGCTAAACCTGCAGAGTGTGCAAGACTAATGATACTTATTTTTGCGTCTGCCAGAGGGGTTAATCGAAATGCTGAATCACCGCCGTGGTCAGGATGGTGCTTACATTGGGTGCATGAAATCAGGAGACGTGATTACAGAAGAGTATACACCTCATTACATCTTAGCATAATCCCATTCTTATGCTTAATATTTTACTTCTAGTCTAATGTTCTATTTCCTTGGGTTGATAATTTTATAGCTGAGACTTACATGATAGCACTTAGGCATGCAAAATTACCAATTGCTTGTATTCTTACTGCTTTAACAATTCTATCATATATTTCCTTTGCATGCCAGTGGATGGTGTACTGGATGTGGATCCTGGTTGCACTCTGTAACATTCTACCGTACCTATTGAGGCCTGAGTAACTTAGCTTTTATTTTTCATAATCTCAGGGGAAAGCCTTGGTATGAACCTGATTGGTGGAAGTTCGGAGACGAAAAGTCGTAAGCATCTAAAACTTCGCACAAGAGAACACTGCAATGATATGGAGCAATATCTTCGCTTTTATGAAAATGAAAACCTCTACTGAGTCATGTCTCTTCCTCTGATTATTATTATTTTTCTTTTCGCATAGATTGTCATTCCAAACATAGCTCTCCCAATTGTTATGTTGTCATTCCAAACATTAATTTTGTTATCACTGATGGAGGATGAACGTCAATGTTACATGATTTATTGATTGCTTTGGCTGATCTAAAGTTGACTGATCAAACTTCCCTATGCAGGTACTTCCGGCATGCATGGGGTTCACTGCTTGTACTTTCAAAAAATCTTGCACAGTATATCAATGTAAACAGGTTAGCTATCAATAATTAGCAGGAAAAGCTGGAGAGAGGATTGTCTTGGATGTGAATCTTTCGTGAAAGTGTAGCTTAGGTTATCTTGGTAGTATGATTTGTTAGATTGTCAGTAAATAGACTGATCAAGAGCTTCCTTCAAATAACTTGAAGGTATTCGCTAGAGGAACCATGTGTTGATTGACTTTAATACTTTAAATATTCTCGCCATGTATTGGTTGACGTGCAAGATAGCATTAAACAAATGTCATGGTGCCTTATATGCTCAATTTGAGTGGATTACTTCTATATCTTTATGTTATATTGAAAATGGCATCTACTTGCCCATAAAAGAGAGCAGTACATATTGTTCTGAAATTTACTTGCAAAAGAGATCTAGGATTATGAGGAGCAGTCTTGAGTTTCAAGTTGAGTGCCGCAACATTCTTTGTTCAACTGAACTGATGCTAGTCAGGATTTTTCAGTTTTGTATTCTTTCTGTCCTGCTATATCTAAGCCACTACTTTGTTGAAAGCAGTGCATCACTGAAGACTTATGCTCATGATGATGTATCAGTCGGATCTTGGATGATGGGTCTGCAAGCAACATATATAGATGACAATCGTCTTTGTTGCAGTAGCATTAGACAAGGTGATCACTAGTTTCCATTTCTGATTCCTATGCTCATTTGACGGACTGTTTTTCTGAAGCTATTTGTCTGGACATGCTCGCTCTCTCTCTCTCTCTATTATCTTTTCTTTGATTTCATTGAAAGTGAATTGGGATCATATGAGGAAAAAATGCTGCACTAGAGGGGCTTTCATATTCAAAAGTCTTAAAGCATGTCTTTTGAACCATGATTCTATGGTTGTCTCCAAAATTTGTCTCTATTGCGGCAAGGCATTGCGGTTTCACCTTGGAACTGGTTTATAATATTTCATTCTTCATTCTACCTGCAGACAAGGTATGCTCTGTGGCTTGAAGATAGGATGAGCTCACTTGGACGGTGTTCTGTTCATGGCCAACTTGCTCCTGGCTTTGTTTGTTTTGGGATTTAGTGATCGAAAGACGAACACTGACATTGATGGCTCCATGTCACATTGAGGACTAGTGAGCTGCATTGATCATTTTTCAGTGTAGATATAACCGACACAAACATTTTCTGGAGAGAGGAGAATTCAGATGTCAATGAGAGCGCTCATATTGAATATGAGCATGAAATATAAACTTTTGCAGGTAATACATCTTCATTCTTCCCTTTGGAGTTGATGCTTGTTTTTCCCTGCGTTGACATTCTCTAATCCTTCTCAGATTTAGATTCTATTTAATTTATATGTACAACGGGTAGAAACTAGAAAGCCGCTTAATTCTTTACCAAAAAAAAAAAAAACTAGAAAGCCGCTTAATTTATATCCTTGTCAGCCTTGACAGTGGTCATGGTTAGAGCTGTCAATATGGGTCATAGACCCATATTTGACCCATTTTTATATAAAATGGATCTTATATGGGTCACTAATTTTTAGAGGGCCTCTAAAAATGGGTTCAAAATATTGAAGTAAAATTAAATGGGTCAAATATGGGCCACACGTGAAACCCATTTTGGACCCACTTTTTACCCTTTTTCAACCCACACGAAGCTCAAAAAGGTTCCTCGGCTCCAATCGGACCCTCGCCAACTGGTTCCTCAGCGCGTGGGTCTCGTGGACCAACGAGAAGGGCGAATTCGAGCGGCGTGCCTTCGTGCTGAAGATCAAGAAGAAGGACAAGCACCGCGTCCTGCAGCCTTACCTTTAGCACATCTTCCAGGTCTCCGACGAGATCGAGCAGAAGAAGAACGAGGTGAGGTTGTTCATGCACCTGGATGGGAGCGACCGGACAGGGGAGGGTGGCACGTGGTGGCGATCGGTGCCGTTCGCCCACCCGGCGACGATCGACACCATTGTGATGGACCCGGAGCTGAAGAGCAAGGTGAAGTCAGACCTCGAGAATTTCCTTAAATCGAAGCAGTACTACCACCGGCTTGGCCGCGTCTGGAAGCGGAGCTACCTCATGCACGGCGCATCCGGCACCGGGAAGTCAAGCTTCGCGGCGACGTTGGCCAAATTCCTCAGGTATGACATCTACGACGTCGACCTCTCCCGAGTCGCCGACAACTCCGACCTGAAGACCCTCCTCCTCCAGAAGACGGCCCGATCGGTGATCGTCGTGAGGACCTCGATCGCTTCCTGGAGAAGAAATCGACGGACGTGAGCTTGTCGGGCGTGCTGAGCTTCATGGACGGGATCATATCCTGCTGCGGAGAGGAGCGCGTGATGGTCTTCACGATGAACAACGAGGATCGAGCCGATCAAGTGGTGACGGGGCCTGATCGCATAGAAGTCCACGTGCACTTCCCCTTATGTGATTTCTCCGCCTTCAAGGGCCTAGTGAGCAATTACTTGGGCCTCAAGGAGCACAAGCTCTGGGTCAAAATGGGTCGAGTGGGATATAAGTCAGTTGCAGGTCGGGTCGGGTATGGGTCATTAAAAATGGGTCAAGACGGGTTAAACGGGTCAATATGGGTCGGACCATATTCAACCCGACCCAAACCCGATCCGACCCACCCATTTGACACCTCTAGTCATGGTGGCATGACATGACTGCAAAGTAGACGGAACCCGCTGAGTTACAATTTTAGATTGTAACATAATTTGCCAGAGCCGGAAGCTCTTTGTTGCAGTTTGACGAGTTCTGTTGGATTTAGGTTAGGACTTATCATGAATACGCTTGATCTTGACATGATACCTCATCATCTTCTTCAAAATGTGCAACAACCTTGAAGCTTCTGTACCATTTGGTAGTTCAGTTCTCCAACCCTGCCGGCGAACAAGCCTAATTAGGGGCCATCTTAGGTTAGGATTTGGTTAAGCTGTCGTCATATCTTATTATCAATCCTAAGCCCCTGATAAGAAACTGAGGACAGCCAATTGGAGTGGTAGTAGAGTTAAATCGCTGCGCATTTGATTTTAAAGTATGAAGAATACTTCGATAAAATCAATGGAAGAATACTTATAGAAATTATATTAAATGATCTCCATGACAGTGTGTATATAGGCGATTTTCGGATGCTCGAAGGCTACGATATACTTGAATTTCATGGACAGATAGCGGACACCCTTTACTTGAATTTCATTATATGGACAGGCAATGGTATCTCATAAAAGAAAAGGGGAGGGAAAATTGAACTTCCCTCAATACATGTGCGAATCACTTAATCAGATAGGAAAATGAGCTCTTCAAGCAAAATTCAGGACCTTCCGCAATCTCAACAGCTAGAGGCCCTTTGTGTGGATATGATAATGTGGTGACTTGCGTTAGCTTGATGAGAAAAGAGTGATGTCACAAACGAAAACATTAGTTGGAAGTGGTAAACGGAGGGGTAACGACACAAATGATTACGGAAGTTTGGTTTAATGCACAACGGGGTCCTCGAATTTTTAATTTAGTCAATATGGTCCCTAAACTTTTTTGGTATATGTTCAACTTAAATTATATGAATGTGTTCAACTTTATCTTTTTATTAGATTAAGTTCATATAGTTCAAAGACTAAATTGTACATATACTAAAAGTTCAGGAACCACATTGAAAAAAAAATTAAAAATTCGGGGACCCACATTGAACATTGAGGTGTAGTTTGTGACTTACATTGAATAAATTAAAAGTCCAACGACCGCATTGCAAATTAAGAAAAATTTCAGGAACCATTTGTGATATATTTTTTTTTTTTCTGAGATGAACATTGTGCACGTGAGAAACGCGTCTCCGCGAACAAGTTTGGAAATTACGCTGACAGTAGTTATCGTATCGTCTTTTGCCAAAAGCGACTGTTTCGCGCAATGACTTGGCGCCCATGGAATTCTCGAACGCCTTCGCGGTCGGCACGGCGAGACGCATGAACTTCGCAATAAGGCCTAGCGTCGTGAAGGAGTCCCGGACATGGGCACTGAATTTTTTGGCGACGGGTGAATCTCCATGGGAACCTCGAACCGTAACGAACTCGCTGAACGAGAGCCGGTTGCAATACAACGACGCTCGGAAAGGGTCGCCACTTAGGGATAGCATTTTCCACCCCATTTGCTTATTAATATTTACAAATCGTAACATTTGTTCACGCTAACGGCGGTCGTGTCATATAAAATGGTCGACGTCCATGTCAGCGATTTTCGGGCAAAATTGGCCGGATAGATTGAATTAGCGCGAGTACAATTGGTCCAATCGAAATGTTTATCAATTTTTTTTGTACTTTTTTTTTGTCTCAATAATCTAAATCTTTATACTAGTGGTGAGCAAACTAAGAACTGCCCATACTAGACCGAACTGGCTGATTTGCTCTTGTTCTCAAGGGGCATCGATCTAGTTCCCATTACGTAAAATTGAAATCGGTAATTTTCGGTTTGGTCAGTTCCGGAGGAAACTAGTTCGCCCAGACCGGCCTTATTATTTTAATTTATTTTTAAAATTTCTCAAATGCAAACCTAATTTTGATTGATATATTAAAATTAAATCCCGTGTTCTTCAATCCTACTAATAATCAACTGGTTCCACCATCAGGGAACTGGATTGGACCTGTCGGTCCGATACTTGCCCTAGAAACTAGGAATCAGTCCTTCTAGTCTCGTTCCTGATTTTTGGGTGGGTCTGTGCGGCTCCCAATCTTAGAAATTGGGATCGATCCTTCCAGTCCGATTCCTGATTTCTAGTGGGACCGGATTGGATTAGGAATCGATCTAACGCTATTTTATACCATTAACGTGGGAAAAAGTTCAAATACAACGCCCGTCTGTATTAATTGATGCTTTGCGTTGATATTTACCTCTCGATCTTCTATATTTCCTGTATAACATATATTTGACACGCTTTTATCGTGAAATCGAGCATCATCTAACACTCATCATAAAATCGTACATAAACTTTAACATAGACTACTGTAAAGTCACAAATTATCCTAAATCTCTGTTAGAGAATATGCGTTGTCAGATATGGCGTGGACACGTTTAATTATGTGAAATCAATGAAGCTAATAAATCTCAAATTGAATTATCAAAATTCAACCAAAAATTGATTGTCGATTGAAGGTGCCAGCAATTGTGTGTCCCACTTAAATATTCAATTCATTTTCTTTATCTCTTTTTCATTGATTGAGTAAGAATTTGAATTTGAAGTTTTTTTTGGTACCAAAAAATTTCTAAAACTATTATCCAAATTTAGTCGTAATCCATTTAATTTAACTAGTTTAGTCCTAAACCTTTTGGCAATCTTTCAATTCAATCTTTAACCTTTTAATTGTGCCAATTAAATAATACCTTTTGATGATTTGCTAGTTTCATCCTAAATTTTTTGATAATTTTGCAAAAAGGTTTAGGACTAAATTGACATAATTAAAAGGTTTATAATTGAATAGCCAATTTTGAAATTAAAAAGGTTTAGAACTGAATTGTAATTTGAATAAACTTGTGTGTAAATTTTGTGTAATCTTCTTGTGTGGATTGAGTTTTTATCAAATTATCATTGTCACAAGAAAAATCACTAAAAATGTGCTAAACATATTGCTGTTGTACAAATTTAGTCCTGAGTCTTTTTTTTTAATTGCCAATTAAGCCCTAAACCTCTACCAATGCTCTTTGCTTTTGCGCCCGAAGTCTCGAGAAGGAGGATGTCACGGGTCACGTGCTTCGGCCCTGTAGAACCAGCTTCCCTTCTTCGGGGCTCCGTATTGGAGAAACATTCGTGCAAAGAGGTCGTCTGTCTTTGTCCGAGCTATGGTGATTGATGCCATGGATCAGTGAGAAGTCATGATTTGCCAATGAGTTAAGGAAGTTTGGAGAGGTTGAAAATAGAGGGAGAAACTATGATGAAAGAAAGACTTTTTTTTTTATAGGATCAATACCATGAAAAGCCCCAAATTGGTACACATGACAAATTTACTTCAAATTATTTTTTTTGCCACAAAAAATCTTAAACTGGTACACTTGCAATAAATTTATCTTAAACTATTTTTACGACTGCCAAAAATCGCAAACTAGCACGCCTATAACAAATGTACCCCAAACTAATTATTTTGACCACTAAAAATCTCAAACTAATATATATGTAATAAATTTATTCTTCGTTAATTTTCATTAAATTTGATTAATATCATGAAAAATCTCAAATTGATACAATAGAGAGTTAAAATCCCAAATGTGTACATTTGACAATTGCCACATATTGTCCAACTCAGCAAATTTGATGATAAAATTTAACGAAAACTAACGAAGGGTAAATTTGTCACAGGTGTATCAGTTTAGGAAAAATTTGTCAAATGTGTACCGGTTTAAAGTTTTTTATGGTAAAAAAAAATAGTTTAGGATAAATTTATCACAAATATACTAGTTTGAGATTTTTCGTAATATTAAACTCTTTTTTTTTTACTATGGAAAAGGAGGGGCCCTCAAACACACGAAGGAGAGGGAACGTACAGAGATAGGACAAGCACGGGTCGCTTTTACACGGTAGATTGGAAAGTCAAGGAAACATGGGAGAAAATTTTAAAGCTAAGTTCTCGGCTACAATATCTTTTCTTTTGCGAAAAAAAAAAACCTACGCATATATGAAATGTAGTAATTAATTCATTTCTTGGTCATCGCATTGATAATCTCTTCAGATTGTTGAAATACTTAATTAAGAGGCCAAAAAAAAAAAAGTCGAGCCTATCTGCAAAACGAAATGTCCCAAACCATTGTATAATGTATGGGGCCAGAGAGAGCCCCGCCCTTGAATTAATGATCCTTTTGGGGAGACGATCCAAGTAATGTTCACGTTCTTAGGAGAATACCTTACTTGATAAGCCCTCATTTGGAAGGGTTGCGGCAAGAGGTTCTGTATGATGAACATACTGTAATTTGAATAAACCAGCTTGCAACTTTCGTGCAATCTTCTTGTGCGGATTGAGTTTTTATGATTTTAGCATTGTCACAAGAAAAATCACTAAAAATGTCCTAAACATATTGCTATGTACAAATTTAGTCCCACGTCTTTTTTTTTGGGGGGGGGGGGGGGGGGGGGGCAATTAAGCCCTAAACCTCCACTGCTCTATGCTTTTAGCTGAAGTCTCGAGAAGGACGATGTCACGCATCTTGCACTTCGACCCTAAAGAGCTGCCTTTCCTTCTTTTGGGCTCCGCATTGGAGAAACATCTGGCAAAGGGGTCAGGAAGACTACCGAGTAGATTATAGCCTTTGGCATCTGTCAGCTTTTGCAAAATAATGTCAGAACAATGGATGTTTCATAACAGTTTCTGAAATAGCAGCTGCAGCAATTTCAACGGGTCTCTAATGACTAGTTTCTCTTTATCAGGTTTTCCAATGGGAAGATTGGGTTTGTTTATATAATAGAAGACCTTCTAGGCCAAAATGTTAGAGAGAGCACAATGTAAAATGCATACTTGAAGTGAGCTAGCTTTCTCTTGCTGTTTCTTTGTTCTCTCAAAAGATCTTCTCTGGTAATCTTTTTATATTGATATTGTGCAAAAGATCAAGTGTATCAAAGTAAGAGTAGCAACTAAGTCTTAATGGTGTGATCTATCAAGTGAAAGGACCAGTGCTAACCAATTGTAACTTGTTGAGCAGATTACTAGTAGATTCCAACCCAAGTTATGGTTGTTAGTCTAATGGTTGTTCATACCATTTGGCTTGAAGAATGCTGGTGCAACATACCAAAGAGCCATGAACTTCATAGTCCATCACATGATAGGGAAGTCATGGAGGTCTATATAGACGACAACATCATAAAATCGGACCAAGTAAGTTATTTGGACTTTCTCGAACAAGCATTCATTAGGATGCAGAAATATTAGTTGAAAAAGAATCCCTTAAAGTGTGCCTTTGGTGTTAAAGATGGAAATTTTCTTGATTTTCTCATAATATAATGGGGAATAGAAATTGATAGGGATAAAGTTAGGGCAATAATAGAATTGCCACCACCAATGAATTAGAGACAATTGCAGATGATATTAGAAAAGACCAATTTCTTTCATCGTTTTATTGCTAACCTTTTAGGAAAAACCGAAGTGTTCTCCCCTCTCCTCAAGTTGAAAAATCAAGACGAGTTCATTTTGGAGGAGAAACATCAAAAAGTTTTCGATCGCATAGAAGAATATTTAGCAAATCCACCAGTTTTGATGCCACTTTAAAAGGGTAGGCAGTTGAGATTGTATCTGTCCACATCCGATACAACTATAGGAAGTATGTTGGCATAAGAAATGATGAAAGAAATGAACAAGCAATGTATTACCTTAGTCAAATGCTGAATGACGAGATATTCACCAATCGAAAAATTGTGTTTATCCTTGTACTTTACATGTACCAAGTTACGACATTACATGTTGCCAACCACAGTGCATATCATCTGTAAGTCAAATGTTATCAAGTATATACTAACTAGACCCATCATCAAAGGCAGGGTGACTAAGTGGACGCCTGCTTTGATCGAGATGGATTTAGTGTATATCCCCTTCAAGGCAATCAAAGGACAAGCAATTGCAAATTTCATCACGGAGTATCCCTACATCTGCCTAGGAGAACAAAAGGGGCAAGACTTGATCTAGGCCATGCCATAAACTTTGTACTTCGATGGGTCCTCATCGTCTCACCATAGGGGCAAAAGACTCAATTCCTATTCAAACCAGATTTCGATTGTTCAAATAACTAGGTGGAGTATGAAGCGCTGATCGTTGAGTCAAATATCTTGATTGATATGGAGATGAAGTTCTAGAAAATAAAAGGAACTTATCAGCTTATGATTAAATAGCTTTCTAGAGGATATCAATGTTTAAACGAAAATATTGTTCATTGTTCGTTATGCATGGGCAAGAGAATTGCTGAATAAATTCTTCGACGTTGAACTCGTTCATATCAGAAGAAAAGAAGTGAGAAGAGGTATGAGAAGAGAGGGAACGCACTGTAGGGAAGAAAAAGCCAAAAAGGAGAAGTGGTCTTCTCTCTTCACGTGTGCTGCTCTCGCCCATGTGCATTCACAAATCAACTTTTTGCAGCCGCACCTAGCCTCGTCAACACCTCCATCTCTTACCACCCCCATGGTGTGTAGTCCGACAATTATAGCCGGCGACGTCAACAAAGAGAGGGAGTGGCACACAAGAGCAATAAAATGGGAGGTGAAAAATCATTTCTTTTTTCTTTGCAGGTGTCCCATCGAACCACATACTCTCACGATCTCCTTTGTACAGGTCAAGACTATTCCCGGCGGCGACGAAGCTATCTGTTCTTTACCACTGATCCGCAAGCTGCTGCTCCCCCTCCGACATCAAAGACTACGCTGTTGTTTCCTGGCGAGATCCTAGCCTTGCCGCTGTCTCCCACGGATATCCGCTGCTGTTCGTCGCCAACTGCAAGCCTTACGGCCGTGCCTCAATTTCCATCACATTAATATCTACGCCGCAGGTCTCTTGGTAAATTTCCAGCATATTTTTGTTTTTTTTTTTTTCACACAGGTTTCGGTGCCTTGCTCTAGCACGCCTACACCTTAGTACACGGCCAAAAGAAGAAGGACAAGTTCTGCACATTGGAGACATGCATGTGCAGAAACTTGGAACAAACGAAGGCTATATCCACAAAGAAAGCTGAGTGAATCTCTGGAAGGGTTGACTCGGCACTTTTAAACTCGTGAGTGGACGAATTTATCATCAAAATTTAGCCACGCCTCAGTCTTGAAGAGCAGGTGTTCAAGGGGAGTACATTGAGAAGAAAATCATCTACACGGGTGGACTCTTCCATGATTTCCCCGCAAGCAGCCACCGTGAGTCCCTCACCACCGTTGCCACTGGTGCACCGCCAAGCTGTCCGATACCCCAAGCCGATCCGTCGAGATTCAAATTAGGAAAAGCGATCTCGCAGGTTTCGGGTATATTTCTTAATCTTTATTTTCATTTTTATTTTTTTGCCCATTTTGGATTGTTCAATGTGAATTGGAAAGATGTGAATATTTGGATTGGAAAATTTAAATCTTTTGGCATATCTTTCAAAATTCAAAAAAAAAATCTAAATTAAGAAAGTTTCTTTCCTAAAAAGCAATGGGTTTCCTAAATTGGATACGGCTATCCATGATCATTCATATATGATACTCTGATTTAGTGAAAAACAGGAAATTAGTCGATTCGATGCATGACCATTTAGATCCGGTTTGCTATTTTCGATAAGCCGATTTTGGATTAGGCATGCTATATTTTTCGGAAAAATAAGAAAATAGTCATGACTTGGTCTTGATAGCTTTCTTGTTTGAAATATTGGGGCTTTTGATTGATGTCCTCATATTGATTTGAATTCCATACATGTTAAGATTCCTAAGAGATTTAGTAAAATACAATTTCCTAGAAGCCGTCATTAATTAAAATTTTTAGGAAGATATCTCATTGGAAAATTTGGATTAAAAATAAGGAAATACTAAAAAAAAAAGCCTCAAGTGCTCTCATTTTCTCAAATAACAATATGAAGTGATCTTATTTCAAATAAGAACATGAAGTATCCTCATTATATCAAAAAAGGGCCTAAGTCGCTTTAGTTATGGACATTTTGGTCATTTAATATTTTATTTCATTTTTCCTTTTTCTATTTTTAAGAGATTTTGAAAAAAAAATTAAAAAATTAAAAAAATATAAACAAATTTAAAAAATTAATTTTTTTAAAAGACACACAAGCGAGAGGTCAGTTCTCCTACCTATGGTCGTCGCCCCACAGCTGGCGGGGTGGTACCAATAGCCGTCGGGATTTCCGACACATTGGTGAGGGCCAGGGACCCCGCCGACCACAGGCAAGGGCCTGGCATGTTTTTTTTTTTTTTTTACTTTTGGCTTTTCTATTTTTAAATTTAATTTAACAAAAAATTATATTAAATTTTCTTTTTGACAAATGTGCCCTTAATCAGTTGAAAAATTTTAGTTTTTTAATTTGAGTAAACACATTAGGTAGTGCACACTGAATTACCATATGAAAAGTTTATCTTAAATTGTTTTTAATATAGTAAATGGAGCACATAGGGTATTATCAAACTTTTGACATAGGAGGATATGAACTTTCTAGATATCGTATTAGGGTATCTAAGATTTGTTGGGATAGCGGAAATTAGTTAATCTTGTTAAATTAATGTTAGAGTAAAATGAATTTACGCTTTTATCTTCCTAATTAATCACACTATTTCCAAAAACAAGTTAGCCTTTTGATACATGTTAACGCAATCATCTGAAACTTGTGAACATACTTATTTTATGCTTTTCCTTGTGTATGCCATAGAAACATGGGCAAATTAGCTCTATTGCCTATAACACTAAGTTATATTCAAGATAACAATGATATTGCCTATAACACTAAGTTATATTCACACCATCCTTGTGTATCAATAGTTAATGGTAGGGTATGTGACATAATTAACATTTTTTTCCTAATTAAAGTGAAGAGTGGTGAGATATAGGCATAAAGCTTAATGGTTAGCCACATTTGTAAAGCACCATGCTTCGGGATGGTGTGAATTAACGACAAAGCTCCAAGTTGTAAGAGGAGGAACGGGGACCAAACTGGCAAAAATTGCTGCAATCAGGACGTCTTGGGGACAGGCATCCACAGCCAAGGGTATTGTTGCCCAAAAACACCCAGGCACAAGCTTGATTGAACTTCATAATAAGATATGCTCACAAGTCTCGTAGAGTTGGAGTAACTTCATATTTTTTTTTATGCATTCAATATAAAAACATTTCAAAGTCGACCACGCAATCCAAGGTGTAAGAGGAGGAACCGGGACCAAAACTGGCAAAACTGACGTTCATGTTGGAGGAATGGACCTTGTTTTTCCACACCATGAGATTGAAATTGCTCAAAGCTGCGCGGCATGTAGACAAAGTAATATAAGCTACTGGATACACAATGGTTTTGCCACAGTGGATTCAGAGAAGAAGTCCAAATCCCTCGGGAACTTCTTCACGATTCGTCTGGTGAAGAATTTGAGGTCCTCTCAGATGATCGTTCGTCTGATGCTTGATGGTTGTAGTTCCTGCTGTGTGATTTTTCATCCGTACGTCATAGTTTGGCATTTGAAATTAGTTTTGATTTTGCTTATCTCTCTTTGGTCGGTGATCGAGTTATACCATCCACTAGCTTTGAGACTTTTCTTACTGGGGTCCCACTATCGATCGCCAATAAATTATTCTGACGTACAGCTCAAGAGCGCATCAGAACGTATGTAGTACATCTATCAGGTGTGGAATCTGCTTCGAAGTGCTCTCTGTCTCTGTCTCTCTGGAAGATTGTTTTGTTCAAACATGTCAAAATTGAAATGTCCAGCAGGTAATTGAAGTTGCAGCAAGGAGAGAAGCGGGGAAGATAAAAAGCAGAAAATCAGTTATGTAAGGATGAAAAAGAAAAAACCATCTAATGAGAGGAAAAATTTACTTACCTATATGGACATCAATCTACTTGAATAGCTATACGTGCTTATTTGGTTACTCTTTCCTCTCGACTTAAATAAATAATTTAAAAGGGCCAAAATATGGGTAATGGAATTAGAATGCTGCTAGTGTCAGCAATATAGAATACAACTTGTAACAAATAAGGCAATCTGCCACACAAAATTGAGACGGGCAGTCCCATTATTCTCCATTGTTGAACGGACATTAGAAATACATGCAAACATCATTTCATGTCAATATTTAACATAGGTCCTTGGTATGTCCTTATGATAAGTGCAGAGAATAGAATAGTGTGGCTTTGCGTTTTGTCTTTTGAAGCAGGATCGGAGCATTGGTCTCAAAGTGCATGGTTTTCTCCGGTTACAGTGGAATTTATATTTGCACAAATTTCTTTTTAAGATACCTTGGCACATGGAAAACTCGTACATAAGTATTTATATCAAGAATTTTGTCAAAACTATAAAGAAGATTGAATACTGAATTGCATTTTTGACACAATGAATTAAAATTTTGTTTTGCAGACTTTGTACGACTGTGAAAATGTTATTAGTCAGCATGCAGTCCGACAAGATAACATCCCACCTAGTGCATTGGATTGCATTACGAAGTTCAAGAAAGAATTTGCGGGCGCCATCTCTGATGATCTTCACACTCCCGCTATCTTGGCAACACTTTCTGACCCGCTGAAGAACATCAACGATCTGCTCCTTACCCGTATGGTCAGAAAACTAGGGTTTATATAAAAGAAATCCATTGTTATCAAGACAATCCTTGTAGGGTTTCTGATGTTTGACCTGACATGGTCCTACTTGATCAAGCTTTACTTTTCTCGGTTCAATCGTTTTGGTAATCATCTCAAATGAACATCTTAGCTATGTGGCGAATTTGTTGATCAATCTCAATAATGAAATTGGGATAGATATAGTAGATCAATATGGTAATCTGCTTGATTTTTGATAAAATTTGGGTTTGTGATGGTATTGGGTTGAGATATGTTATTCAGGGTATCGTTCTTCACGATACTTGTAGAAGTGACGTTATGCAACAAAAAGAATTGCAATCTTTCTATCATATTTATGACATGAATGTGGGAGAAGGAGCTTTTGGACAACACATAACATCATGAACATCATTTCTATATAAAAGCAGGTGTTATTACCTCTGAATAACTGCCGGGTAATAGTCCTAAAACAGTACGAACTTTCCCGATTATTTTTTTCTAGAGCAACCAGCGATTCCATTCACAGTTGTTGCACAACACACCACCACCACCACCACCACCCCAGCCCCTCCTGGTGGCCCGATGTCCTCGTCAGCCACCTTCTTCCTCATCAAGCGTCCTCTCCGGTGTCGGTGGTTGTGGCAATTTGAAGGAGATGCGTAGCGGGTAAAATGTGAAAGCGACCTCCGTCGGTTTCAACAGCTTTACCAATGCCACGAAGAGGGATAGGAGGGCCAGCAGCCCCAGGGCAATTATGAATAGTTTGATGGGAAGCGAGCAATTCTCGAGCTGAGCTTTGAGGGAGGGCATTGATATGTGCGTTACGCCTGCGCACAGAGAGCTTGGCATTAGTACCGAAGGATTTCATTTCATCGGTGATCTAATGTATAATTTTTTTTTTCATAATATAAAAAAAAAGGGTTGAAATATCTATTGATATTTTTACCAAGAGTATTTTATTGAAGGGTTAAGTTATTACTCATAAGAACCAATCTAATAACCAGCTTTTTCACACTCCAAACCAGTAAACAGTTGAAGCACCGAGGCAATTGCTTATCCGAAGACAATTTATTTTGGTTACTTTTCCTTTTTTATTTATTTTTTCTTTTCTGTTTCTTTCCTTTTACTTTTGCTTTTGCTTTCTTCTTCCTCCGTTAGCATTCAGTAAACCCGTCTTCCTCAGCTGACGAATAAAATCAAGAACGTGAGGAAGAGGAGGAAGAAGAAGAAGACGACGACGCCGCCGTCGCACCCCACGACCCACCCGACCCCTTCGATGGCTTCCCCGAAGAGATCATCTACCTCATCCTCGA
Source organism: Psidium guajava (assembly GCA_016432845.1). Lineage (NCBI taxonomy): Eukaryota > Viridiplantae > Streptophyta > Magnoliopsida > Myrtales > Myrtaceae > Psidium > Psidium guajava. The sequence goes on from CM028229.1 coordinate 13,517,299, forward strand.
CCACCCTGGCGACGACAACCCACTTAACCAAAGAAATCTCTTTTGGTCTTCGAGGTCGGCCTCGCCCAGGCCAGATCTTCGGCCGCCGTGTCCGTCGGCTGCGAGGCCGACCTTGCCCAGGCCGGGTCTGGGCGATCACCGCGGCCCCACGTCCGTCGGCTCCGTGGCGTTCAACATGTCGATCTCGACCAGGCCGGCGCAATTCGTGGCCAGGCTCGATAGCCCCAAGTGTCTGAAGAATCTGGACCGGGAGAGATCCACGGATCTGAGGGTGGAGTTCCAGGACCGAGAGAACGAGGTCAGCATCCCGTCGTCGGCGCGAGGGCAGAGCGAGAGACCGAGCCGCGAAATGAAGGGGTAACGACGAGGGATCGAAGGGAGGAGGTCGGAAGAGAGGGGCCTGAGGACCTGCGGCGACGGGACTCCACGGAGAGGGAGGACTTGCAGGCGAGGGAGAAGGACTTGCGAGCAAGAGGGTTGCTGTCGCCAAGGTGGTCGAGGACTCGTTGAGGCCGTCAAAGGGGCCGGGTTAGTCGTGGGATGCGGCGGCATGGTCTTCTTCTTCCTCACGTTCTCGAGTTTCTTCCTTAGGTGCAGAATACGAGTTAACTACAAATGCAAACGGAGGAAGAACAATGCAAAAGTAAAAGCAAAAGGAAAACCAAAGAAAATCAATAATTTAAAAAAATAATTTCACGTCTGACCGATTAAATTGATCGGAACTAAATTAATATGAATAAAAAAGATTTAAGATTGAATAGGCATAAAAAAAAAGAGTTTAGGATTAAATTAATTTAAAATTGAATTGACAAAATTAAAAAGTTTAAGGTTAAATTGGTAAAAGTGCAATAGATTTAGTATTTTTTGACAATTTTTCCAAATTTTCATACCGTGTAAAAGTTCCAAATTCGGAACCTTTTTATTATTTTACTATCAAGAAACACATAAATAACACGAGTTATTTTATGTTTACTCGGGATTGTATCCGGTATACAAGTGTCGTTCGGTTCTCCAACATTCGAATAGTGCAATAAATGACTTACGTCGTTGCCTGGTTCTTGGAAGTGGAAGAAGACGGGCAGCGGGAAGAAGGTGAAACCGCAGCCCGACGGTTTGAGAAGCTTGGCCGGCACCGCCGAGATGGCTACAGCGGCCAACTACGGAAGGGATACGAGAATGATTTTTGCAGGAAAGCGAGCTGTTCTCGAACTGAGAAAGGAAAGGAGGGAGGACATATGATAAACGCAGCACAAGACGCGTCATCTTTATAAAGCACGTGATTGCACTTCTGAGGCAAAACGACTTAGCCGCTTTCCCTCAAAACGACTTCAAGTCAAGACGAAACGAATAAAGCACGTGCATCCATGTCCATCGCATCCTCCGTCGTCGTCTTTCTCTGCATGGATAAACTCTTTTTAAGTGGGGCTTTAAGTCGTTTTGAGGGGGGGCATCCCTCACCGCCAGAGCAGTCAAAAGCATGTCCTTCAGGGACGTGCTTTTGACTTTGCATGCTTTTCTGGAAAACGGAAGTAAAGTCGTTCTGACGCAAAACGACTTGGCGTTCCCCGCTTCGCTCGAAAAGACTTAGGGTCAAAACGACACGAATTAAGCCTATGCCGGATTCTTATTCTCTTTATGCTCGTCCATCTCAACTTCTGCCTCAAGGCATTCATTGTATCTGTCCCCGGAAGAGTGAAAAGGTCACCTGCTATGTTTGTTCCATAGAAAATATTTCTTCGAAAAATATTTTCCTCAATTTTCAGTATTTGAAAGTAAAAAATGAGTGATCATCGAAAAATATTTTTTGATAGACAGAAAAAAATTTTAAAATTAAAGAAAATGATTCGTTTTTTTTTAGAAATGAAAATCATTTTCCCTCCATCCTACGTTTCTCTCTCGCTCGCCGGTAACTTTTCCTTTCTCCTTCCTCATCCTTGTTCTCTCTTCTCAATTCATGTTCTCTTTGTTAGCCGGCGATTCCGACACCCTAGGACATCCGTAGTCATGTTCTAACAACCTAATAGCCAAGATTTCGAGACGGCGTACCTGATTTCGCATCCATCGTCGATCGGCTCCTCTAAACAACGAACGGGCTTCGGGACTTCAGCGAGACGAGCTCAAAACTTCCCCTTTATGCCCTCTGGCCGCCTGGCGTCGATGGAACAATCTCAATCTCGTCCCTCTCTCTCTCGTGAGCCTTATGGAGAAGAAGAAGAAGAGAAATGGCATAGAATCAGGGCTAAAGAGGGATTTTTGCCTTATATTTACTTCCAGCTGGGCCCTTCCATCACGGGCCGGGCCGGAATTTGGCCCACACTAGCCAAGCCCATATTCGGCCCATTAAGAATCCTTATATCCTTACCTTTATTAAACCAATATCGTATACGGTAAATTAATACCGTATACAATCAATTGCAATTACAATTAAGGCGAGCCCACATACGGAAAAACTCTAACATTCTCTCACTTGGGCGAGCCTTAATTGAAATTGTACTTTAGTGCGCACCTTTATATTGGTTTAAGGATTATTCTTAACGGCCAATCCGATCCCATAAAGTTTTAAACACTGGATCATGCCAGTAACTGCGTCAGCAGACACAGAGCCATCTATGGTCACAAGTGTTGTTAACTTTACTGATATGGATTTAATATGGTAGTGTGGCAATTGGATAACACCTCAAAGGAGATATATTTTATGTGTTATCCACTTTGTCGGACACCATTCTCTCTCTTTATGTGACACTAAGCCTGACGTGCCACTAGAGAATATCTGTATGGTTCCAATGAACTTACATATGTCTCAGCTTTATAGTTAACTTTTCTTTATGTGTAACAAGACACATAAACATGGCTAATATCCAAATGCCCATAGCCAATACTCGAGACTTCCACATATCTCAAGATTTACTAGAATATGTATTTAACATTAATAGTGCTGCAGGCACTTCAATACATATCTTTATATTACAAAATGTAATAAAATACATATGTAAACTTTATTAGAGCAAACCGAAATATGCCTCCCACTAAAACACAGCATCCAATGATGTCAGTAAGCCCATACTAATGACATGTCGTTCAAAAACACATGGGCGAACTCCTTTAGTTAGTGGGTCTGCAACCATATCATCTGTAGAAACATGCTCTACTGCAACGTCGCCTTTCTGCACGGATTCCTTTATGGTAAAAAATTTGACCTCCATATGTTTAGACCTCTTAAGACTTCTGTTGTTATTAATAAACAACACTGCAGAACTGTTATCACAGTATAACTGTATGGGTCTTTCAACAAAATCAAATACGGTCAACTCCCTGATGAGGTTCCCGAGCCAAATAGCCTGAGTAGCTGCAGAAAAGCACGCTATGAACTCCGCTTGCATGGTCGATGAGGATATGGATTTCTGTTTCTCACTTTTCCATGATACTGCACCGCCTGCTAACATGAAAATGTAGCATGTAGTTGACTTCTTGTCGTCCTGACAGCCCGCAAAATCTGAATCCGAGTATCCAATAAGCTGCAGGTTCTGAACACGCCTGTATGTCATGATGTAGTCCCTTGTCCTCTTCAAGTACCTCAGGACTTTCTTGGCAGCAATCCAATGAGCATGCCCTGGATTCGACTGGTATCTGCCTAGAAATCCCGTCGCAAAAGCGACGTCCGGCCTAGTACATACTTGAGCATACATGATGCTCCCAAGTGCACTAGCATAAGGTACATTCTGCATTTGGCATTTCTCCATCTCAGTCTGAGGACACTGCGAAAGATTCAACTTATCACCTTTACTGACAGGAACTATTCCCGGCTTGCAATCCTGCATGTTGAACCTCTCCAGAATACGATCTATATATGCCCTCTGAGATAATCCCAAAATATGGCGTGAATGATCCCTATGGATCTCAATGCCAAGGACAAAGGATGCCTCACCAAAATCCTTCATGTCAAAATCTCTGACAGCATGCGCTTCGTCTCATGTAACAGATCAACATCACTGCTCGCCAGTAGAATGTCATCCACATAGAGAACAAGGAAAATGTATTCTCTCCCACTGACCTTGCAGTATATACACTGATCCACTTTATTTTCAACGAAGCCAAATGAAGTCACGACGCTATGAAACTTGAAATACCACTGCCTGGATGCTTGTTTAAGGCCATAGATTGACTTCTTTAATCTGCATACAAGGTCACTGGAATCATCAACCTCAAAACCTTCAGGTTGAATCATATAGACTTCTTCTTCAAGATCCCCATTCAGAAAGGCAGTCTTGACGTCCATCTGGTGTAGCTCCCTATCAAAATGAGCTACTAAAGCCATAATCACTCTGAAAGATTCTTTAGAAGAGACGGGAGAGAATGTTGATTCATAATCTACTCCCTCTCTTTGAGTGAAACCTTTGGCTACCGGTCTGGCTTTGAACTTTTCTACCTTTCCCTTGGAATCCTTCTTCGTCTTGTAGACCCATTTACAGCCAATCGTCCTATGACCTGCAGGTAACTTCACGAGATCCCAAACTCCATTATGCTTCATGGACTGCAACTCATCCTGCATTGCATCCAACCACAGGTCTGAATGTTGACAGCTAATAGCATCCTTATAGGTAACTAGATCAACTACACAGCCAATGTCATAATCCTGTTCACCCAGATAGACCATATAATCCGGTGGAATCGCTGATCGTCTTTGCCTAATAGACCTCCTTAGTGGAATTTCTTTAACTTGAATCTGTGGCTGTGGGGCTTGATTTACTTCATCAGGAACGGTATCAACCATAGGATCCTGAAACTCAACAGGCACAGTCTCCGGTATGGGAAGCTCCATAACAGTCTGTGATGGTAGAGACGATGAAGCAGTGTTTCTCGCCGAACTGTCACTTTCAATAGTCTCTGAACAGGTACCTTTTTCGATTATGTCAAATTCCAGAAACTTGGCTGTCTGTGAATTTACAATCCTTTGGCCTCCATTAGGATTGTAAAATCTGTATCCCTTAGAATGATCTGGATAGGATACAAAATAACACCTTGTGGTCTTAGGATCCAACTTACTCAAAGCTGGATTATATAGCTTCACCTCTGCAGGACAACCCCAGACCTTCAAATGATTCAGGCTAGGTTTCCGTCCAGTCCATAACTCAAAAGGAGTCAGTGGAGCAGCCTTAGCGGGAACTCGATTCAGTATGTATAGCGCCGTCTTCAAAGCTTCACCCCAAAGGAACTTAGGCAGATTGGTCCTACTTATCATACTCCTCATCATATCCATTAGGGTGCGATTTCGCCTTTCGGCCACACCATTTTGCTCAGGGCTCCCAGGCATAGTAAACTGAGCTACTATCCCAGAATCCTCTAAGTATTTGGCAAATGGCTCTTTAAGCTGTCCAACATCGCCATGTCTGCCATAATACTCACCACTACGGTCAGACCTCACAACCTTGATGACTTTTCCCAACTGTTTCTCGACTTCAGTCCGAAATATCTTGAATTTATCAAGAGACTCAGACTTTTCTTTAATCAAGTACAGATAACCATATCGGGAATAATAATCAATAAAAGTGATGAAATAATAATTTCTACACAAGGTTGGAGTATAGGGTCCACTTATATCTGTATGTATGACCTCCAATAGGTCAGAAGTTCGAACTGCACCCTTTTTCTTTATTTTGGTCATCTTGCCTTTACAACAGTCTATACAAGTTTCCAGGTCATCTTTAAGAGTAGGTAAAACGTCGGCTTTTACAAGCCTTTCTACTCTTTCCCTGGAAATGTGACCAAGACGTTTATGCCACAACTTGTAAGACTGCTCTTTAGGTAAAGGCCTTTTGGAGACAACCCTTTCGGCTGTATAAGCTGCGTATATTTCATTGGAAGTTAAACACTGTTGACACCTAAATTTTGACTTTTTAAAATTCATTCAAGTACATAAAAAAACGAGAATTTGTTCTCAACAAAAATTAATTTTTTCATGCATTGCATATTTAATTTTTTTGTCGGTCATGCATTTTATTATGGCTAACGACGGAGGATTTGAGCTTAAATTGACAAACGATTGGATTGAGCGTGAGGGAGGTGTGCCGAAAGGCTTATGAAGTTTTGAACTTAAAAGAAATTTTTCCACAGGGACTGAATTGCAAATACATAAAACTTCAGGGATTAAATTGCAAATACATAAAACTTCAGGGACTGAATTACAAATACATAAAACTTCAGGGGCTGAATTGCAAATACATAAAATTTTAGGGATAGTGGAGAAATTAGAAAGGAAGATGGAGAAGGGGAGATATAGAAGGGAAGATGGAGAAATTAGAAAGGAAGATGGAGAAGGGGAGAGATAGACGGGAAGATGGAGAAATTAGAAGGAAAGATGGAGAATGGAAGATGGTAAAATTAGAAGGGAAGATGAAGAATTAGAATGGGAGATGGAAAGATTAGAATGGAAGATGGTGAATTAGAAGGGAAGATGGAGATAAAGAAGGGAAGATAGTGGAATTAGAAGGGAAGATGAAGTTAGTGGAAAAATTAGAATGATAGATGAAGATAGAGAAAGGAAGATGGGGGAGTAGGCTATAAAAGGAGGAAGAATGAGAGCCTTGAAGAGAGGACTTTTGGAGAGATTAGAGAGAAATTAGAAAGACTTTGGAGATTGAAAAAAAAAATTTGGAGAGATTTCAAGAAAAAAAATTTTGAGAGAGAAAAATTCGCCGCCGTGGAACAAGCCTTGGCGACGCGACGGATTCATCTCCAACGAGGTCTAGGCGCATCAGCATGTGCAATTATCTGGTAACTCAATGTTTCGTGTTTACATGATGAAATCTCGAAAACAAATATACTGAACATTTGTAGATGACTTCGAGATCTTCGATTTGATATATTATGGCGTGAAAATGGACGTCGTTTGCTATGTCAAAAGGGTCCCGAAATGGAGAGCAGAAATCTGGAAATATGGTGATCAGAACCTCAGATGGAATTTTTCTGATCTAACCTTTCATGCTAAATGATTTTCCATGGGTTATTCTAGACTTCATTTCATAAAGACCTCTGCATGACATTTGTTCATAAGATTTTAATGCATAACATATAAAAAATACAAAAATATTCATGCACGTTTCGTATTTTTAATGCATTTAATGAAATCATGCAATTCTGCTGGCGTCCTTGAGTCTGAGTGTTTTTCTGTGCGTGGTCATATTGATTCGTAGTTATCTCATGTTTAGAGTCTTCTTTTGAAACTTCACAAAAAATGAAAGTTGTTCATTGGGGTCTTGTTTAGTAGACTGAAAAGTTTGGTGCATTAATTTTGAGATTTGAGTGTCCGTTTGAGCTTAATCCTGAAGTATGTCTGTTCTGTGAAATTTGTTTGTTTGCTGCTGAGCTCTCATGAAAAATTATTTTCTACATGAAAATGAGTGTCTCTTCAGTAAGAATGTAAAACATGAACGTTGTCAACGACACATTTTCCCATCCACATAAAAAATCTCAGAATTTTTGCATACATTTCATTATTTCTTTTGTATTTTATGGTTACTGATTTCTCCCTAAGAATGTTCATGGACAGTATGATTTAATTCGTATTTTTTGTGTTAATGCATTGGAAAATGTAAAAAATGGTCTCAATGAAGTTTAATCAGCACGTGTTAAACTTTCTTTGAGTTTTTGAATTGTCTTAACTCATTGGTGATTGTGCATGTTCGATTGGATAAGTTCATTATTTTCATTTGGCTTTCGGCCCGATGCTTTGGAGACTGGAGGATGACCAATGTCCATTCCGGTCCGTTTTGTTGTACTCCCGACCCACGAGGCTTGGCGACGGGTGTTTGACCGATGTCCATTCCGGTCCATTTTTGTTGTGTTCCCGATCATGTCTCGGGTTTTATTTAATTGGTCTGTAATTATTCACCCGACGAGTTGCGTGTTTTATTTTCACTGTCCTTAGGGTAGTTTTACTTTACCTGCTCTCTCTTCACATCTTCGTTTACTTTAGGTGATTTTGCATTCTTTATAATACATTGAAAAATCTAAAAAAAAATTCATAAAAAGAAAACCAAAAAAAATTGCACCTTTGAACCTCAAGTGAAAATTCATCAAAATTGCCAAGTTGAACATTTTCATGAAATTGGTACCGAAAGGGCGTTAATTGAAAAATTAGTGTAATCAAGTCCCCGAACTCGTTAATCTCTGGTTCATAGGAATAAAGTATTTCTTCTGATACTTTATTTAGGTGTCTAATCAACCTACCCAAAATGATTAGTGGCGACTCCAAGATAAATCCTTCTTTTGATGAAATTGAACATGAGTCACGATTTGGTAGAACTCGGGAGAGTTCGAGCTATTCTAGTTAATTCAATTTAATTAACATGGTAATCCATTAACTTTAAAAATTGGGAAACCGATTTTTTTAGGTCGCAACAGCTTGGCGACTCCGCTGGGGACTAACTTGAATTTTTTGAAATTTAAGGAGGACTTAGGCCAGAAAAATTTCATGAAAATTCACTTGGTTTGGCAATTGGTTGAATTTTAATCCTTAGGTGTTAAATGGTTTTGTAGAACGGGAGTTATAAGGGGTGGAGTGTTTGGCTAACCCTTTGTTTTGCAGGTTTGGTGTGTGAAACTTGTCATTTAATTTTTGAATTATTGAAGCGGTGTTTGCATTTAATTGTTGTGCATGATTAATCGCTTTAGCACTACATCACACACGTCCCGTGGTCGGACCTGAGCCACTAGTTTTAGGATGGTATTGTGATTTGGTTCTAGCGTTTGCCGTGAGATCACGTCGAAAGTTAGTCCAGATTCAATCCCGAACTTCTTTTTAAAAATGAGTTTCAAAAGTTATGCCTCAGGCTTGGTAAGATTACCAAAGCGGTGGTTTTAATTTTTAGCTCGAGAAGCCGGAGTGGGAAGACCCGGCTAATCCTGATTACGTCGTAGAGGATCACGGCTAATCTTGATTATGTGCGCGAGATTGTCGCCTTGCCGTAAGTCTTTCGCTTCAATTTGTGAGCCTTTAGGTAGTTAGAATAAGGTTATCTCACGAGTCATGTGCATGTCTATGTGATTGGTATTTTTCACGGTAAAGTAAGTTCTCTAACTTCATCTTGCATTTTATTCTATTTTGGGTCGGTCCATGACATTGTTAGATTGGTCGAATTTTTCAAGGAAATGCAATCCAATGAATTTCTCCCCATGTTCTGATTTACCTTTCAGTGTTGCGCGATATTTGAAAAATTCTATGGTCAAATTTTGGGCAAACACCCTTAATGAAAGTCGTAGACAACATAATGATTTTTCAACATATAAAAAAATCAGAACCAATGGACTTCATTTGCTTGGGACGAAGTTGGGCCAAACTCACGTTTTTGGGTGAAAAATGTAAAGCATTCTGACTGATCGACTCTCCTCCTCGTGAGAATTTTTCGAGCCTCTTCGACTCAATTCTGGATCTCGACCAAAGAATGAAAAATGTCTACTGGACTCTGATCTTGCACGTCAAAAATTTTCAGATAAATCCAATTAGTTTTCCATTTAATACAGAATTTGTGATCCAATGCAAAGCAGTCTGAAATTTTGGCAGTTTTCTGACCTCATCTTGTTTCATTAATAAGCACTGCTAAACAAGCTTTTTTGCTAGAAATCAAAACATGAAAGTTGGATAATGGACTTTAAACTATTGGCCTAAAAAATTTTGGACCTTAACTCACATTTTTATGGGCCTTTTGTTCATTAGACAGAAACTGGACAAATCAGCTTTCTGAACAAATTTTCTCCAAAGATGCATTAAACTGTATTGATCTGTACATTTTTTTGGATAAAGTCAAAACATGAAAGTTGTGCATAATCATCTTGGCCATGTGTCTGTAAATTTGGGCGTCATTTTGAACACTTGTTGAATTTTCACGAATTTGTTGTCAAAAGTGGACGAACTGAAATCTTCTGAAATGGAATCTTGTCACTGTATGTACACCATCACCTTTGTCCACAAGTTACACTCAGATGGGAAAGATTCTAGGCACCTGTTATGGACCGACCCCTATTGGATCACATACTCATTATTTCCTTTACTTTTGCAGGGAATCGCAGGTACCCCAGGCGGAAGCAAAATTAGATTCAACAATACACCATGAACAATCTTGAGGAATACGATAGGACGGATAATTACCGATGCCTCAACTGATAATACTGGGGGCAAGCGAAGGAATTAATCCTTCCGAAGTCAGAAATGTGTAAATTAGTCAACATGTACAAGCTTTGTATTTTGATGGGGCTGTAAATTTATCCAGATCGGGCCTGGGGACATTTTTAATGTATTAGAAGGGTTCATGTATTTTTGTTGAAAAAGCGGAGACTGTGTAATCAGAACCCATGGGGCAAGATTATGAACCCGACCTTGCGACGCCTTTCTGATTAAATTGAACAAAGGCTTGCCTTTTTACCTTCCTCGGATTCAAAACACATGGAAGATTTTGGAGGACCAGTATTTTATTACCGAGCATGGCCTGCAATCATTTCTCCCAACGCTACAGGTGACCGACACATTCAAGTGGATGCCGAAAGAGATAGGCAGGAGTAAAGTGGGGCACGCAACGGGCAGCCTGGTTTGTTTATTGGAGCACTGATCGAGTGGTCGATTTGCAATAATTCACACGACTGACTCACGGCGCTGTGACCGGTGGGGGCCGCCACCGAACCCTTCGTCAATGTCCTTGATATCATCGCCGGCAGCAAATAACAAGAACACCAAGAATAGTGTTAAGCCTCAACGTCTTCAGTACCGTAAATCGTCCTATCATGCTATATGGGCGAAGAAATGGCAGGAAAAAGAAAAGCACAAACACGTGAAACTTTCTCTTCATTCCATTCACCAACAAACCTTACAACAGCTCACTAGGGAGGAAAAGTGAAATCAAATTGAGCCCTAATAAGCATCACAAAGGAGCTCAGCTGGCTCTCCATGGAGTGGATGCTCTGGGTGCACCGGGTGTTCTCGGGATCAAGCTCCGCGAGCCTAAAGAAGAGGCGATCGCACTTCTCTTTAACCTGGGCCATAGTGGCCTCGTAATGCTCAACGGCAAACTCCAGGTCCGGAATCGCCGCCCTCTCGAAAGCAATGTCTGCCGTAATGTCATCAAGTCTCTCCTGCAGCCAACCGCATTTGCACCTCATCACAATATTGCCTGGCTCCTGTTCGGCGTAAGTTCGGACCAAGGCCAGACGGTCCACCAGCTTTCCCCTCTCACGAACTAGCCACGAAAGTTGATCGTTGGCAAACTTGAGGGCTTTTTTGTGATTATCAGCCACAAATGTGACTGTTGCCAGACGCTCGTGCCGGTCTCGGTAACGAGCTTTCACGACGGCGGTCACAAGGACCGTCTCATAAGCACGGTTATAGGCGGCTAGAAAATTGATGAAGAGGGTCGAGAAGTTCCGATACTCCTTTCCCAGTCGGATACCCTCAACAGAAGCAGCGTCCACGGTCCTGAATAAACCGAGGATTTCAGCCTCAACGGTAGAGTTTTCGGCTATATGAGCGTAACCTCTACCAAGAAGATTGTAGAGTCTCTCCCACCCAGCCAGGACTTCGGCGGATAAGGTGTGGTTAGGAGAATTGGCCATTTTTGAAAGCAGAATACGAAAGAAAGGGGAAGAGAGGTGAGGCAGATGAGCGAAATGCGAAGATGGTAATCTGCTTCAATTTAAATACTGATATCACAGGGGCAGTCCTTATAGGTTTTCCTATCTACCATTCTTTGTCGGCAACACCCCCGGTGGCTCAAATTCCAGTCAAGTGGCAACCTCTAGCCGAACAAACCTGACGTCTCTGTGGAAAAGCTGGACGGGACTCCACCGCTTTGAAAAAAAGAAAGAACGAAAAGACGAGCTGAGTGGGGGACAAAGAAATTTTCGGCAGAAAGAGAGATATTACTCATCTTCATTGGAGGACCCGCCAGTAAATCGACGGTGGAAATCTTGACAGGGGCCCTCTACCGCGAAAAGAAAGAAGAAGATAAACTGAGCGATAAACGAGGATTTCCCCTTTAATCAAAAGCTGAATGTCAAATTTTCCCCTCGGTAAATCTAATAGCACTGCCCGTGAAGGGGGAAGTCGTTGCTATTGCCAGGGAGAGAATTTGTCCTTATTTGATAGTGAGGATTCATCTGCACGAACTCGCAGGAGAAAGATAGAGACGAAGGAGTTCTCGTGGGAGAAGAATTCAAAACCTTCACCATCAAAGCATTGGCTTTCAAAGCCTGTTACGAGGAGCCATCAACGATCCCGTGATCCCTCAAGTCCAAGAAGACATCCTGAGGCGGTCTCGAATCGGCAGTCCTAGATCCAGAAATATGTCGAGCATTAGGGAAACGGGCGCATGTTCAACCCTGGTCGAAGCTGATGAAGTTCCTTACTCTGAGGGTCTACTGGTCATGGCCATTGACGGTAATCCAGTCTCTCTGTCAATCCTTGTTACCGTATTAAGAAAATGCCGGTATAAGGTTGTAGCTCAAGCAAAGGCGATAGAGGCCGTAGAGATATTAAAGAGGAGTAGTGACCAGTTTGATATCGTCCTCACCGCCATGGTAGGGATTGACATGGATGTTTTCACTCTCTTGGAAGTCATCAATTCTAAATTAAACATGCCAGTCCTCGTAATATCGGCAAGCGATGATCAGCAAGCCATAATGAAGGCTGTCTTAAACGGGGCCCAAGACGTCGTAACGAAACCAGTTAGGGTTCAGATGCTTCAAAACATATGGCAGCACGTGGTAAGGAAGCATTTGCACGACCATGAGAACAAGCATCAAGCCTTCAATTTTGTTCCAAGCAACTGGAGAAAGAAGATGAGTTGGTCTCCCGAGCTGCATCGTATGTTTGTTAATGCAGTTCAGCAGCTAGGAATCGATTCGGCACGGCCGCAATATATACTGGAAATTATGAAGGTAGAGGGACTCACTAAAGCAAATGTTTCGAGTCATCTTCAGAAGTACAGAAAAAGGGTGAGAGAACACAATGCAGCTCAGAATCAAGAAAACCAAGGCGGGACCGATCCAAGCTTGAACGTCGAGTCTCCTCGCCACCATAAGTTCTACAGGTTAGCATGGGGCGAGCCACTTCCCATCATCAACCAAGCCAGTAGCCGTGCCATCAATCCCCCAGGCGTTAATCAAAGTATCCCCCAAAATCACCCTAATGCTCTTCAAGAGTATAGACCGCAGGGGCAGTGTATTCAGACTCCTTGGCTTGAGCACCAACCCGTGGCTAGAATTCATCCCATGATCAGCGCGCCTGCGCAGCTAGAGAATCAGACAGGAAATTATCCTGAGCACTTTCACTTCTCTAATCCTCGAATGGAAGGAGTTCTTGGCAGCAGGACAGTTGGTGATCTCCACACTTTCTAGAGTAATGATGAAGACTTCAGCTCGAGAAGTCAAATTGCTCATGGCGAGGACAGAATGAGAAATCTACCGCCAGCATTTGCCAACAATAATGCTCAATTCGAGCATCAGTTGCTGGAAGGTTCAAGAGATTACCCAGATGATGAGCTTACTGCCCTGGTCAACCAGTTTAAGGTTGACAGACATCCGAAGCCATGATCGGAAGCCAGTGATTAGGGACTCTCAAACATCGGTCATCCATGCCTGAACCAGCACGAGACTAGCTAATTATCGAAGAGCCGCAGGAGAGGCAGAACTGACCTTGAACAAGTGCACCTTTCACTTCATGCTTAATTCCCCTGCGTGTGATATTTCCAGCTTTCTAGGTGTCTAGATTTAATTCAGGGGCATGGGGTAATTTGTTTTTTATCCCGTCGAATGCGTGAATCCCTTTTTATGCTAGACTCAGGGCGGATCAATTTGTGGCAACGTCGCTGACTGCCATAATGAGAAATGTTGAATGGCCTCACGTAGGGAAATTTCAAGTGAAAAGCCCAGGGGATTGCAAATTGCCTCAAGAGTGTCGCAAAATAAAATGGCCCAATGGAATGCGATATGACTCATTTTCCTTGAAGGTAACCTTTAAATTAAAGGAGCCCTCCGGTCCACGGACCTGATGGCATAAAAAATGATGATGGTCCAAAGAAGGCCCAACTAAGCAAAGCACTTATGTGGCAAGCTCAAAGTGAAGGGCAACTCGGGACATACAATCCAATTTAATCCAAATGAAGGAACTTCCTCAATTCAAATTCAATGGAAGTACATACAAGGGTGAAACAGTATTGTTCCAATTTTTCTAGAATATGAAGAACATATACTGCCGCATTCCCTTTCATTTTTGCAGTGAAAGTCTCTACTGGCCAGATTTTCCTGTCTACCATTCCCTATCAGTATCACCTCCGCTACTCGTCTCCAATCTCGAGCCAAGCAAATCCGACATCTCTGCCAAAAGTTTGACGGGATGACACAACTTTGAAAAAGAAGAAAGAAAGGTGACTTGGGTGGGAGACAAGGAAAATGGGATTCGTTTTTATAGGAAAACACGCCAGCAAATCGACGGTAGAGATGTTGATAGGGACCCTACCACTATGAAGAGATGAGGAAAGACGAGCCAAGCAAGAAACACGTAGGAAAGGTTGAGAAAGACAGAAATCTCGGGAGAAGCGATACATATGCTAAGCCGACGCCAAATTTTAAAAGAGACATCCTCCTGATAATCTTTATTCATACGTTGAAGAGAGTTTTAAAGCATACACGGTTCAGGGAGAGTGAAAATACAGAAAGATATAGTAAACCTTGAGAAATCATCGACCAAATCGAAGATGTCTCAACCCAATACTTCCGAAAGCTATCGTTGCCTACTGAATATGGAAGAGGAAGAGTTCGAAACCATGTTTGGGATCGAGCCTATGGAGCCTGGCCCTTCCGCCGACGACGTCCAAGATCTCAGTAAAGATAAGGACAACAACGGTAAGGGTCAAAAGAAGCGTTACCGTCGCCATACTAAGGAGCAAGTACAAAGGCTTGAGGATTTCTTCAGAACATGTCCTATGCCAGACGGCAAATAGAAAATGGAACTAAGTCAAGAGCTAGGACTTGAACCTTCACAAATCAAGTTCTGGTTTCAAAATAGGCGTACCCGAATGAAGACTCGACATGAGCACAATGAAGCCGAGTTTCTAAGAGTTGAAAATGAAAACCTCCGAGCGGAAAACAAGATATATAAAGAGGCTTTTGACTCCGCCACCTGCCCTAACTGCAACAGCCTCCTCCTCGCCTTCGATGAAATGCATGATTTGAGGATTGAAAATGCGTGTTTGAGAAGCGAGTTAGACCAGTTTATAACAGAATCGAGTTCTGTTGGAGCAGGGTACAAAAAGACTAATGCTACTAGATCAGCATCAATACCTCCCGGGGAAGGGGAGATGTATCACCACCAGGCAAGCGGCATTGACGATGAACTCACCGCCATGATCAACCAGTTTAATGTTAATGAAGCACGGGGACTGTAATATGCACAAGGAGTCTGTATTTCGAAGCTGAGATCACGGGTCCTTCAACATAGCCGATGCATACCTGGTCCAGAATGAAGCCAGCTGATCATGGGAGAGCCTGTTGAGGGAGCAAAATCGATCTCGAACGAATGCAGACGCTTCATTTCCTTGCATGGGATGTTTTCTACTTTTATTGATGTTCAGAATGAACGCAAAAACAAGAAGCAGCAATTTCATGTTCTCCTATTAAATGCTCGAGTCTGCTACCACACCAAACTCGTAGTGAATTTATTGCGAGTAAAAAGTCGCGCGAACTAAAAGGGTAAAGCAGTATTGTTTCAATTTACCCTCAAATTGTCCCGATTCTAAATTAGATCCCTTCTGTTTATAGGAATTTGCAAATTGACCCAAAAACGAAATTCCCCGATTAATCGAAACTTTGGGCAAATAGATTCGTGGACATCGCCATAGAATGGACGGCTTCAAATGAGGAATATGTGAACGAAAGACCCAAACAATCTCAAAGAAGGGTAATTCTGTATCGTTCTAATTTGCTCATACTCGTCTCGTGTTTTGAATTATTCCATTCTTAACAGGGTTTGTAAACCGCCCCAAAAAATACAGTGGCCTGGAATTACCCAGTAGAATACAACAACACCGTGTCATCTCAAGGATTGACTCTTAAAAGGATTGACTCGAGACGTCTCGAGTTCGATCCTCGAGGATGGAAATATTGTAAGTATTGTAAATAAATAAAATAACTTTTTCTCGCATTTCTTTTTGCAGAAAGAAACAGGAATACTCGACGAGCAATACCAAGGTCAGTATTTTGTCACGATCTTGGCCCTAATGGTGAAGTGGCCCATGAAAGTTGAAGGGAACTCAATCCAGTGAACCTGATAAGGGGATCGTGCGAGGCATTCAAAATAAAGGGTAAATCAGTATCGTATCCAATTCATCATTTCTAATACTGACTAATACGTCTTCTCCTCCATTGTTTGACAGGAAATGTCTAAACTTGACATACCTACGGAGAAAATCCCGAGTGGTAAAACTGGTAAAGGAGTTGCGCGAAGCACTCAAGGGTAGCTCAATATAGTGTCCAGTTCCTCATTTCTGATACTGGCTAACATGTCTCCTTCCTTTTTACAGGAAATGTTAAACTAACATCTGATACGTCAAAGAAAACAGTCCCAAGGGGCCAAGTTATGATCGCCTGATGCGATCTGTCTGATGAAATAGGGGAAATCAATGGCGAACCCTGGATCGAAAAGAGGTAAAACCAGAAACAAGCTACTCCTCGACTCGGAGAATAGGCCCCCAACGTGTTTAATTCGCCCACACAGCCAGGGGCAATTTCCATACTTGTACATTGTATTACCATATTTGCATGATGTTTACACATTCCATGATTTATGCATGATCGTTCTGCACGTTCAATTGTCAATTTTGACTTGGGATATAAACTGTACACGATGCATCGAATGTACAGAATGGGGCATGACAGGATGATGAAAGGCAAGCCATTTCCACATACGTCCTATATTTAATCCACAGTGAGTTGAGTGGAAGACAGATTCCGCATTCTCCAAGGCAATGGGTTTTCTCGCAAAAGGTACGATAGCCGAAGTGACAGAGGCATTCAGTTCTCTATCCAAACACTACAAGTGTCCATTGCAAATCTCTTTGACCGGCGGTTTCATTTTCTCAACCCTGTCAAGAACCACCCCACATTGGGGTAAGACGAGGTAATTCCAGCAGCGACATGAGGTAAATGGTCAGAAATTCTCTTGCTCAGACTAACATCAATCTTCGGGTCTTGTTTTGCATTTTACTCGAACTTTAACTCAAGTGCTTTAGGATGATGAAGAGCATTCATTTCTCTATCCTATACACTACATCCATTGTACAGCCCAATCGAGTCTGTATAATTATTTCTCGAACCCCGTTGGTGATCATTGCTCATTCCAATTTGAAGATGACGTCATCACCAAGGAACAGAACTCAAGAGACCGGGGCAGTAAAGAATCTCCAAGTGAACTCACCTCGTATGCTAGATTTCTCATGTAGTATATAGCATCATTCCTTGCAAAGAAAGGAAAAGAAAGATAGGTGTCAAAAAATAGCTCTCTCTAAAAAAAATGGGAATCGGGATTAAGAAAAGCAAAGGCTAATCTCACAGAAAATCCCGGGCAATAAAAAGCAAAATGCCTATCAAAAGTGAGGCCAATGCCCATTCAAATCATTGTTCATTTGTTTTGAAAATCCCAAATGACAAACTTGTAAAGAAAAAGTCTTCAAGAGAGTCAAATGGAAATTGCAATCATCAATGGAAGCTCCATCCTCAAGCAGTGATGGCACATCTTGAAATCAATTTCAGAAGGTCAAAGATCGGTGACAAGACTGCAATGATCACCAACACCAAGCCCTTCTCATAAATTTTTCTAAGCCAAAACGAGCCCTTCGTTTCTCAGACCCAAATCCCAACCTACATTACGACCCTTGAAAGTCTCTTCTGATTAGAACACTTGAATTAATGTAAGAGTTGAATGATTTTAAGCATCGCTCGAAGAAGTTCGAGCAAGATTATTTCTTTCTCATTTTTGCAGGGTTCTTGACTTGTAAACCCAAAGCAGATGATGAAGATCTTCTTTAAAGGCCTTGACTCCACAGGAGTCCCATTTTGTAAACCATTAACCTAGCTCATATTACGGTCCTAATCAAGACCTCCAGATCGACTCGGTAGTACCAATTGTGAGATTACTCAGACCATTGTTGAAGACGATGATGGTAAGATTGAGCGATTTCTCTTGAATCCTACAGTTAGGATAAATAGCTTTCCTCAAGAGTAGGAGAAAGCCCTTTCGGACTGAAGTCCCCCATTCAGAGTACATTCGAGGTATTCACAATGTAATTACCTCCTTGAACAGAATTGGTAATGCAAAATTGACAGAATAGTTTTGCATAAATCCACTGAATGAATTTCAGCATGCATGCCTATACATGTTACATCTAAACATTGTTTAAGCACATGCATCCCTAATATTCGAGTTACCTCATGAGGTCTTGAAATCCATCCAAGGATGATTGAATGAACAAAGCCATGCTGGCAAGTGTCCACCTGGCCACCTTCCAAGCTCTCAGGTAAGTTTTCTGAACCCATTTTTCAATATCTTGTGTTTACACTGACATGGCTCGTATAGCACACCCTCTCGATGTGGTCACCGCCCTGTGAGATTGGCGGCACATTTCCCTTTCGGATTGTCCAAGACCCGCTTTAGCGATCTCGAAACTCTTCTGGATCATCAAAGACCAGCTTTAGTGATCTCGTTCCCTTTCAGATCATCAAGGACCAGCTTTAATGATCTTGAAAGAAGTCTACCTTTCAACTACCCAGAAAACCCAGGTAAGTTTTCTAACCCTTTTAAAAAATCGCAAACTTTGAGTTTGCACCAATGAGAAAGCACATTTCTAAATTTCGTCCAGTTCATAATCGATATGCTCTTGTGACCTGCATGAAAAACTTGTTCGAACCATGATCGACATGCTCTTGTGGTCTCGACAAATTTTATCAAAATCATAATCGACATGCTCTTGTGATTTTGGTACCCTATCAAGTCCATGATCGACATGCTCTCATGTTCTTGATCTTATCCATCCAGTTCATAATCGACATGCTCTTGTGTCTGGATGCTTGTTCGAACCATGATCGACATGCTCTCGTGGTCTCGACAAATTTTATCAAAAACCATAATCGACATGCTCTTATGGTTTTGAAACCCTTTTAGATCATCAAGGACCAGTTCTAATGATCTTGAAAGAAACTATGTGACTCCACTCGAAGAGATGCAGTGGACACATCCCCTTACAGATCTTGCGCTTTCTCGCATCAGGGGAAACCTCTAGTAACGGATAGGCACCAGTACCTTAAGATTCTTGCATCCACAAAATACCTGGAGCTTAAGGGAATCACTAGCATTATGAAGTGTCTGGTAAGACCGACATTTTATATGTGATCCATGTGCAGGTTTCTTTAATCCGTTTTCTCGGAGCAGAGAAATCTTAACATATGTTATTTACAGTCCTGCACATCATGCATCATTGCACTTGCATATAAAATGGGATTAAAACTCCCCCACAAAAAAAAATCAAAAATCATCATCATCATTCATTTGCATTGTCAAAATTTAGGTTCAATTTTGTCTTTGAGCGAAACCTCTACGAGTCTCCGCTCAAAGAGGGGCAGCTGTTGACACCTAAATTTTGACTTTTTAAAATTCATTCAAGTACATAAAAAAACGAGAATTTGTTCTCACCAAAAATTAATTTTTTCATGCATTGCATATTTAATTTTTTTGTCGGTCATGCATTTTATTATGGCTAACGACGGAGGATTTGAGCTTAAATTGACAAACGATTGGATTGAGCGTGAGGGAGGTGTGCCGAAAGGCTTATGAAGTTTTGAACTTAAAAGAAATTTTTCCACAGGGACTGAATTGCAAATACATAAAACTTCAGGGATTAAATTGCAAATACATAAAACTTCAAGGACTGAATTACAAATACATAAAACTTCAGGGGCTGAATTGCAAATACATAAAATTTTAGGGATAGTGGAGAAATTAGAAAGGAAGATGGAGAAGGGGAGATATAGAAGGGAAGATGGAGAAATTAGAAAGGAAGATGGAGAAGGGGAGTGATAGAAGGGAAGATGGAGAAATTAGAAAGGAAGATGGAGAAGGGGAGAGATAGAAGGGAAGATGGAGAAATTAGAAAGAAAGATGGAGAATGGAAGATGGTAAAATTAGAAGGGAAGATGACGAATTAGAATGGGAGATGGAAAGATTAGAATGGAAGATGGTGAATTAGAAAGAAAGATGGAGATAAAGAAGGGAAGATGGTGGAATTAGAAGGGAAGATGAAGTTAGTGGAAAAATTAGAATGATAGATGAGGATAGAGAAAGGAAGATGGGGGAGTAGGCTATAAAAGAAGGAAGAATGAGAGCCTTGAAGAGAGGACTTTTGGAGAGATTAGAGAGAAATTAGGAAGACTTTGGAGATTGAAAAAAAAATTTGGAGAGATTTCAAGAAAAAAAATTTTGAGAGAAAAAAATTCGCCGCCGTGGAACAAGCCTTGGCGACGAGACGGATTCATCTCCAACGAGGTCTAGGCGCATCAGCATGTGCAATTATCTGGTAACTCAATTTTTCGTCTTTAGATGACGAAATCTCGAAAACAAATATACTGAACATTCGTAGATGACTTCGAGATCTTCGATTTGATATATTATGGCGTGAAAATGGACGTCGTTTGCTATATCAAAAGGGTCCCGAAATGGAGAGCAGAAATCTGGAAATATGGTGATCAGAACCTCAGATGGAATTTTTCTGATCTGACCTTTCGTGCTAAATGATTTTCCATGGGTTATTCTAGACTTCATTTCATAAAGACCTCTCATGACATTTGTTCATAAGATCTTAATGCATAACATATAAAAAATACAAAAATATTCATGCACGTTTCGTATTTTTAATGCATTTAATGAAATCATGCAATTCTGCTGGCGTCCTTGAGTCTGAGTGTTTTTCTGTGCGTGGTCATATTGATTCGTAGTTATCTCATGTTTAGAGTCTTCTTTTGAAACTTCACAAAAAATGAAAGTTGTTCATTGGGGTCTTGTTTAGTAGAGTGGAAAGTTTGGTGCATTAATTTTGAGATTTGAGTGTCCGTTTGAGCTTAATCCTGAAGTATGTCTGTTCTGTGAAATTTGTTTGTTTGCTGCTGAGCTCTCATGAAAGACCATTTTCTACACGAAAATGAGTGTCTCTTCAGTAAGAATGTAAAACATGAAAGTTGTCAAAGACACATTTTCCCATCCACATAAAAAATCTCAGAATTTTTGCATACATTTCATTATTTCTTTTGTATTTTATGGTTACTGCTTTCTCCCTAAGAATATTCATGGACAGTATGATTTAATTCGTATTTTTTGTGTTAATGCATTGGAAAATGTAAAAAATGGTCTCAATGAAGTTTAATCAGCACGTGTTAAACTTTCTTTGAGTTTTTGAATTGTCTTAACTCATTGGTGATTGTGCATGTTCGATTGGATAAGTTCATTATTTTCATTTGGCTTTCGGCCCGATGCTTTGAAGACTGGAGGATGACCAATGTCCATTCCGGTCCGTTTTGTTGTACTCCCGACCCACGAGGCTTGGCGACGGGTGTTTGACCGATGTCCATTCCGGTCCATTTTTTTTGTGTTCCCGATCATGTCTTGGGTTTTATTTAATTGGTCTGTAATTATTCACCCGACGAGTTGCGGGTTTTATTTTCACTGTCCTTAGGGTAGTTTTACTTTACCTGCTCTCTCTTCACATCTTCGTTTACTTTTGGTGATTTTGCATTCTTTATAATACATTGAAAAATCTAAAAAAAAAATTCATAAAAAGAAAACCAAAAAAAAAATTGCACCTTTGAACCTCAAGTGAAAATTCATCAAAATTGCCAAGTTGAACATTTTCATGAAATTGGTACCGAAAGGGCGTTAATTTAAAAATTAGCGTAATCAAGTCCCCGAACTCGTTAATCTCTGGTTCGTAGGAATAAAGTATTTCTTCCGATGCTTTATTTAGGTGTCTAATCAACCTACCCAAAATGATTAGTGGCGACTCCAAGATAAATCTTTCTTTTGATGAAATTGAACATAAGTCACGATTTGGTAGAACTCGGGAGAGTTCGAGCTATGCTAGTTAATTCAATTTAATTAACATGGTAATCCATTAACTTTAAAAATTGGGAAACCGATTTTTTTAGGTCGCGACAAACACAATCTGTACAATCCATTGGACATATTGCAGTACCCAACCTTATTTGAATTATAGAACATAGAAAACACACTGTTCTTTATTTCAAAAGAGTAACTACACATGTCCAAACAGGATATAGAAACTAAATTCCGTCTGAAGGAAGGTACATAGAAAGTGTTTCTTAACATCAAATTAAAACCAGACTCTAGAATTAAAATGACATCTCCCACGAACTCAACAGCAGCTTTATTATTATCTCCAGCTATGAGCTTTGACTCATCCTAATTTGGCTTCCTCCGGTTTATGAACCCTTGTATGGTAAATGCAACATGATTAGTCGCACCACTATCTAGCCACCACGAACTGGATGGGGCTTCAGATAGATTGGATTCACAAACCAGTGCCAAAGAATCAATACCTGTTTGCTCACGTTTAGACAGCCAGTTCTTATATTTAGCACAGTCCTTCTTCATGTGACCCGCTTTCTTGCAGAAGAAACAGCGGTCACTACCCTTCTTAAAGAGTGATTTCTTAGGACCCAATTTTCCTGACGGACCAGTAGTGGGATGAGTAGCTTTATGAGTATGTGATTTAGGACCCTTGCCTTTCTTATTACTGGAACTGGAGGCAACCAGGGCAAGGTTTCCAGTTTTCTTCCTCTATTTTTCTTCCTCTGAGACAGCTCTAGAAATCAGATCATTTATAGACCAATTTTCATCTTGAGAGTTGAAGTTGGTCTTAAGGATCCCAAACTCAGAGGGAAGGGTGTTTAGGGCTTGGTGTACCAACACATTTTTAGCAATTACAGAACCTAAGGCATTTATTTTTGTGTGCAAATCCAGCATTCTTAGGATGTAATCTCTTACACCTCCCACACCCCGTATACTTCATATTAAACAGCTGCTGGATGAGTGTTCCAATCTGAGCATTAGATGATACTCGGTACCTGGCTTGTAGGGCTTCCATCATTTGTTTTGTAGTGCAGTCAGTTGGGAGACCACTCAGCAAATGTTCCTGGATGGATCTTCTCATTGACAGTAAGCAGATCCTATTGCTCATTTTCCAGGCGGCCAAATGCGCCTTCTCAGACCCTTCACTGGTCTCCACGGGAACAGTAGGTTTATCTTTAGTAAGAACAATATGAACATCGGCTATTTCCATGGCAAATAGAAAATCCTGCCTCCATTTCTTGAAATTTGAACCATTCAGAACCTCTATTACAGAGTTGCCACTCACAGAAAAGGCGACTGAAAATTAAACAATATTCACCATTAGCATTATGTAAGCACAGTGTAACTTTAAATCCTTAAAAGTACACATTTCAGAGAATTACACACATCATCATATAATCACCTTAGGGCAGAATACATGACATGCAATTGTAAATTCTCTACATGACAACGACCATGAGAATATATTCCAATTTTTCGTGAAACACCACCTTTGGGTGTATGAATCACTAGAATCGGTCACCTCCCAATCATATGTTGTTCATGTATCCCTCCATGATCTGACATACAATTACCTCCTTCGGAAGTATAACCATATATCAAAACAGGAGACATCCCACCACAATGCGAGACTGATATTTCTCCAATTTGACTGAGTATGCCACTTCGGCGGTCACAACCCAATTAAAATTTTGAAACTTTCTCACACCAGGGATATAAACTTTATGCTTCATATTTGCCATATGGTGTGATTTCAAACTTGATGACATGGGCAATTGTCACTGAAATCACAGCCAGCGCTAATGGAATTGTTTCACTCAAAATTGAGTCTTAAAAAAAAATTTGTTTGTGCTCTACTTAATTCTACACAATCCTTATGTGGTATTTTACAATTGAGCCAACCATATTATCTCCAAAAACCATATGGAAATAATCAAATTATTTGAAAAAGACGAAAATGCCCCTGAATTATATACTTGCACAAGGGTTTTTCGTAATTTTCAAGACCCTAGAGGGCTCAAAAAATTAATTTGAACATACCACGGTGTAGGGAATTTCCATACGAGCACAGGGGTGAAAAAATCACCCCAAACGGACGCCGCACGTGCGACCCACGTGCGGAGTCCCCACGACCGTTGACCCGGGTCGGGTCAACGGGTCGGGTCGACCCGGTCCGACGACCGGGTCCCAACAGCCACGTGACGTCCTCAGATCGCGCCACGTGGCACCAGCGGGATTGCGCCACGTGGCGCGACGCGCCTCTGCCGACACTCTGGCGCGTGAGTCCTACGCGCGAGCGCGTGAGATGCACGCGCCCAACGATCCGGCGCGTGGAATCCACGTGCCGCCTCGGCCGAACTTTTAAGCCGCGCGTGACAGCGCGTGGGGTCTCCAATGGCGGCCGGTGACCCACCGTTTTGATTGTCTCGACGAGACGAACCCAAATATGCCATCAAAATTAGGTTTCAGTATGCCAAAAATCACGAAATCAAGGCAGAACCCATACGTGCTAAAACCGACCTACGGTGGCTCTAATACCAACTGTTAGTCGGTGATTCCGGCACCCTAAGACCTCCGTAGTCATGTTCTAACAACCTAATAGCCAAGATTTCGAGACGGCGTAGCTGATTTCGCATCCATCGTCGATCGGCTCCTCTAAACAACGAGCAGGCTTCGGGACTTCAGCGAGACGAGCTCGGAACTTCCCCTTTATGCCCTCTGGCCGCCTGGCGTCGATGGAACAACCTCAATCTCGTCCCTCTCTCTCTCTCGTGAGCCTTATGGAGAAGAAGAAGAAGAGAAATTGCATAGAATCAGGGCTAAAGGGGGGTCCTTACCTTATATTAACTTCCAACTGGGCCCTTCCATCACGGGCCGGGCCGGAATTTGGCCCACACTAGCCATGGCCAAATTCCGGCCCATTAAGAATCCTTATATCCTTACCTTTATTAAACCAATATCGTATACGGTAAATTAATACCGTATACAATCAATTGCAATTACAATTAAGGCGAGCCCACATACGGAAAAACTCTAACACTCTCTCCTCCATCCCTGACGCCCATGAATTGCGCTCGATCATCAGCAACGCTTCAGACCTGTACTGAATGGATCATACTCAGGAAGAAAGCATGGCTTTCGCTCCCTCTGCTTCGTGCTTTCTTCAAACAGCGGATGGCCAAATGCGGAGGCATGGCTCTTAGATCTGGCGAGCTTGGGGCTCACTGGCCTCGGGCGAGCCCCCGAGATCACGGAACCAGCCGAGCTTTGAGCTCTTTAGCGGTCAATCGTCGGCCATCGTCATCACGGCTGATCGTCGTTTGCCAGTTGTTACTATGGCCGGTCTCCAGATTTGACTCGCTTGCCGATTGCCACGATCCCAGAGCTCCTCGAGGTGGCGGCCATACAAAAGGTCTCTTCTCTGTGTACCGAAGATGAAGAAGAAGACGGGTGGAAGAGGGAGAAGACCAGTGTGATGGCCAGCCGAAGAAGAAAGATAGAAGACATAATAATAATAATAATAATAATAATAATAATAATAATAAAAGAGAAAAATAAAACAAAATAATTGGAAAAATCAAAAATTTAAAAAGTAAAATGTAAAAAGTTTTAAAAATATTAAAAGCTATGTATGGCGGAAAATAATTTTTTAGTTTATTTTAATGTTTTAGCCAAACACCGGAAAAAATATCATCATTTTCCTACAAAATGACTTCTTAGAAGATATTTTCCAAAAATGCCACATTTTTCGTGAAATAACCAGAGCCTAAAACACATGTGCATCCATCGCATCCTCCATCATCGTTTTCTACATGGATGAACTCTTTTTAGGGGCTTTAAGTCATTTTGAGTAAAGTTTGAGTCAGGTAAAAAAAAAAACAGTCATGTAATGTTTTTGTTTTTTTTTGCGGATTGGTTTTCTTGTTTCTTCCTCAATTCCGGGTATGTTATGTTCTTCCGCCTTCTCTCTGTCTGATGTAATTTGGAGTTACTGCATTGTCCTTTGATGAGGAGTTGGTGCTAGAATGTTGGATAATTGCCTCTGTAAAGAACATAAATGACCTTTTGTCCTATTGTTTATCAGTGACTATTATGTTGGTTCTCTAGTTTTCTTCAAATTATATTCCTTATTACTATAGAGGGATCGCCCAATGGGCGAGGAAGAGGCCGCGGTGGCAGATAAATTGTTTATCAGTGACTATTATGGCATTCACCGAAATGAATAGTTCATTTACTTCACATGGAAGGGAGTTTTGTAGCTGTAGGATCTTGAATCGTGGTAAGCTAAATTGTTTTATGTACTCTGTGAAGGTGGCACCAAAATGGTAATTCACTTCGGAGGAGAATGATCAGCATATACATTTTGCTGCATCAGCAATCCTCTAGATATTTGCTTTCTGGTTACAGTCTATAGCACTGCTTGTTTCAAGGAATGGTTTTGTGAATCATGAGTATGATGATGGAGGTTGGGACCGGAACCATGGTTATGCTAGAGGTAGGGGTCGAGGAAGAGGACGTGGTTTTCGTGGCCGTTGTCGGGGAGAATACAACCTTATGCTGATACACAGTAAGACATAGGATACAATCAAGAACCACCTGCTCAGAACCGCGGTACTCTTTTTATCATTCTTTTCTTCATGGACAAGTTTGGTTTGGTACCAGTTTTAATTAATGATTAAGGTTCGGTTATATACTGAATCGGATATCCTCTTGAGAATAGTGCTACAGGCATGTGTATTCACCATCTAGATTTTCTATTCTGCATTAAAATGGAGTCAAGATTCACAATTTCTAAGCAATAATTGTTTGGATCCATTGATTTCATGGGACTGAGAGAGAAAAAAGGGCCATGACAAACTTGATTATGGTAGATTATGAACATCCCAATGCTCTGAGATTATGGTAAATAGAGTCAAGATTCACAATTTCTAAGCAAAATTCAAGCCTTGGATTTACTGCTGTTCTTATTAAAGATCAAAACAATGTGCTAAATGCTATTTCCAACACTGCATTGCATTGCATTGGGTATAGAGTTCTTCAAGATCACGAAGACGAAGGCAAAAATATACTTAAACATTATTTTGATCCCCACTGACATCCTGAAGGATAGTCAAGTGTTACTTTCTACTAGGAAGGATGTGCAGGAAATTCAAGATGCCCTTCAACAACAAAAGGAAAACATACAAGAAGAAGAAGAAGAAGAAGAAGATCTAGTCATATGTAATTCGGGATACTCTTGTGTGTGTTAGACATGCGAGAATAAACTTAGAATGGGAACAAGAAGAAACATGACATTCTTGTGTTTTTGGATTTATGTAATGACAGGGGATTTGAGTTCAATGAATGATGAGGGTTCAGGTTGTTGTAAAAACCTTTTCAAGTTGAAATGACCACAGAAGAGGGATGATATTTCGTGAGTTGTTGTCTTCTTCATTTCCTTTTGGCAGGTTGAACTTAGTTTAAAAAAGATCAATTGTTTGCTTAGACACGCACGCACGCACGCACGCACGCACGCACATTCACGATATGCGGAAATTTATTTTGTAATATACGATTTTGCAATTTATCTTTGAGATTGATCAATTTTATTTGTCTTTTGATTGTAATAGCATTTGGATTCAAGCTGAAAGAGTTTAGAAGGTGTATGAGTACAGCTCCATAGCTCAAGCAATATCGAAAGCTTTTTCAAATTTAAGTCTCAAGTAACTTTGATTTTATCTTTCATGAAATCGAGCGCTTTTCATTGATTTTGAATTATATGATGGAAATGATAGAAATATTGAATTCTTAAAATCTATGAAATTTTGGAGCTTTATTCCCATAAAAATAAAAATAAAAATTGACTTGACTCAAATATCTCGATGTATATGATTCGAGGTATTGGGTCGGTGTAGTTTGGTTTCGGGTCGGGTTGGGCCTATATGAGACTCGACCTGGCCCAACCCATTGACACTCCCGACATCAAGTGTTTTAAGTCGTTTTGAGGTGCATCCATCACATTAGCTGTGTTTCTTTTAGATCCATTTTTGAGTTGACGCTCGTAACCTTCTAGTTTTTTTTTAGCTTAATTTTTATTTTTTAATCTTTTTTTTTTAACTTTTAGCGTTTTTTTAATTACTGCCACATAAGATTTCTAGTAGAACTCATCTGCATTGTCACTCAAATAATCATTTTTTGAAAAAAAAAATATTGGCACTAAAGTGTCCAAAAAAAAGGCACCAAAATGAACATTATACACAAACTTTGCACAGTGCTTGTTAATCAGGGGCAGGTTGCCAACAAGCTAGTTAACAAGCACTGTACGAAGCACAGGCTAGCAATGCAGGAGCCAAAACTTTGATGACTCACCCTAAGCATGGATCGCTACTATATGAGCCTACTTGGAAGTAGCCATTCAAAGATGATGTAGAGTTTACCTTATTCATCACTCATCCTCAAGTTGAGAAAAAAATATTTTTCTTCCCTTCATTCTAGGGAATACCCTCAAATTTAACGTCTCAAAGTTCAGACGAAATAGTTTAAGAACCTATTTAGGTCCAAGATTGCTTCTTTATATAGAGACGAATAAAGGAGGAAATAACGGAGGTTTAGTGGGCTTTGAGTCATTTTTGGGGGCACCCATCACAAAGGGTATGTTTCTTTTGGATTCATCTTTGAGTTGACGCTGCTAACCTTCTAGGTTCTTTTTTAAATTTTTAGCTTAATTTTTCATTTTTTTAAATAATTTTTAGCCTTTTTTATTACTGACTAGGATCTTTTGGCGAGTTACGTAGATACCACGTAAGATTTCCTACAAAACTCATCAACGTTAGCACTCAAATAATCACTTTTTTAAATTGGCACTGAAGTGATCTAAAAAAAGATAGCACCAAAGTGAGCATAGTACACAAACTTCACACCATGGTTATTAATCGGGGGCACATTGCCAGAAAATTGATTAACAAGCACCATGCAAAGCATAGGCCAGCAATGCAGGAACTGAATCTCCGACAACTCACCCTAGGCGCGGGTGTTGACACTCGATTTTTGGCTAATTTTATTTTCAATTTTTTTTAAAATCCATAAAAAATGAAAAAATTGAAAAATCAACTTTGGGAATCTCAGCATAGCCTAGGGAACCAATTTTGAACAAAAAATAATTTTCCTTATTTTTTGTATTTTTCTGCATTTTATTTTCAAAAATTCATAAAAAAAATCCATAAAAAGTGAAAAAATTGCAAAATCAACTTTAGGGACCTCAGCATAGCCTAGGGAACCAATTTTGAGCAAAAAATAATTTTCCATATTTTTTGTATTTTTCTGCATTTTATTTTCAAAAATTCATAAAAACTCCATAAAAAGTGCAAAAATTACAAAATCAACTTTGGGGACCTCAGCATAGCCTAGGGAACCAATTTTGAGCAAAAAATAATTTTCCTTATTTTTCGTATTTTTTAATATTTTCAGAAAATAGGAAAATAATAAAACTTAATAAAAATAGCATTTCAAGTCAGAAAATTACCAAAAAATAGTCAATATTTTTTATTTAATTTTTTATACATTTTGGATGAATAAATTCGGAAAAATAAAGTCTGGAATCTAGGGTTTATTTGTCATTCTCAATTTTTTGAATATTCAAATAATTATAGAAATTCCATTTTAGCTTTTTAATTTTCCATTTTTACATTTTTAGAGTCGTGCCATCCTCCTCTATTTTTCAAAATTAAAATTGAGTCCAAAAACCCTAAGAATCGTCCAATTTCGCTAAAAGGACCAAAATGCAATTTCTGATTTTTCAATTTAGTCCATAAAATCACTAAAACTGAAATTAAACATTTTTCAGGGACTGAATTGACAAGAGGGCGACGTCACCCCCTAGATTTTGACCTTCTGAATCCAATGGTGGCAACAATTTTTGCAGAAAAGGGCCCTAAGACTTTGGATTTTGCAAAATGGGTTCTCGGGTCAAATTTAGAAATCGGGTTTTTATATTAATCTTTGGGTTAATTGACATGAAATGTCATTTTCCTAATGTATTTGATGCCATGGAACTCAATTTTGGGGATTAATTCGCCTAATTTTGACTTTTGAGGGGTTAATTTGAGAAAATTTAGTCAACCGGGTCAGTCGGGTCGGGTCGGATCCGACCCGATGACCCGGTCAACCGACCTGGAAGTCAACGGACCAAACCTGGTCCTTCTCCTTCGCGCGAATAGAGTTCAAAATTGGGGCAGATCCTAACCGAACAGACGAAGATGATTCTGAAAGATTTGAGGGAAGTTGAGCGAAGATTCAAGCTGAACTAGAACGAGACGATCTCGGGGAGTTGAAGGATGCAAAAAAATCGAGTTTAAAAGGAGAAAAGGATATCATTTTAAGGGGATTTTTTTGGGCCGGGAGAAAAATCGGACTGCAATCGACAAATTGGAAGAATTGTGAGGGACCTGAGGTACGAAACTACTTCGAGAAGGTCACTGAGGTTGACTGGAGTCTGCCCATACCGGTCTTGGAGCTCGCCGTCGTCGGAAAAGGTGAGTCCTTGAATTTGAGCTCAACTCGGTGCTTCAATGGCAACTATTTAATCTGTTCATGATTCTTGCCCCTTTTGTGTGCGTCTTGCTCCTCTTCCATCATTGATCCTCTTCCCGTCTTCATTTTGCATCGATTCTGCACGTAAACTCCGAGCCGAGATCCTAAACCTAGTTCATCCCATCCCAACTCAATTAGGGTAATCTGGCAATCTAGGGTCTAATCAGACCCCCAGGTAAGCCTCCTGAACTCCCTGTGATGCTTCCCCGTGATTGAATTTCATGATTATGCTCTGGATTGTATGATCTGATCTCCATAGATACTCTCTGTAAATGATTCGATTAGGGCGTTTTGACCGTCAGATCTTGTTCGTGCTTGTATATGTTAATCCGGGGTGAAGTTCGAGTCGATTCGCGTCGAAAATAGGCTGATCGGAGTCGAACCCACCGTCGGATCGTCGCCGGTATACTATGGCCGTTCGTCAGGGTTTGGCGCAAGGAAGAAGACGAAGCTGACGTGACTACGCCACGTCAGCTCGTTGACCAGTTAGAGTCGATGTGGCTCCGACATGGCGCATACGTCGGATGCCATGTCATCTCCTCCTATTGCAACCCAGAAGGTTGATGACAGACCCAGATCGGACGGTGGGGGTATTGCCACCTGTCGCGATCTGGGAATTTTCGGATTTATATTAGGTTTTTATATTAGATTTTCAAAATAAAAAATAAAAGATTAGATTGGACGGTCCAGATCGATTCTAGATCAGATCTGGACCGTCGGATTTGGTGTCGAGATTGAACGGCTGAGATCAAAGTCTCCCGTTTAATCTCGACCGTTGATGTTGGCAATAGGGCTTAACGGCCGAGATCGAGTCCCCTTTAGATCGTGGCCGTTGATCTTAGTATGTGCATCAGAGGGCCATAGGTCAGCCACGTGGCCCATTTTAGTCCGCCGGATCAGCCTGTATTAATAAATAGATAATAAGTCCAGAAATATATAAAACAAATTTTAAAAAAATTTAAAATAAAACACAAAAATAGAAATATGGCGTCGTTTGGGTCTCGGGCCGGGTCTTTGGTTCAGTGGGCCGGGCCGACCCGACCCGGTCCGGAAAATAATAAAAAAAAAATATTAGAAAATTAATAAAAGCGACGTCGTCCTTAGTTCTTGGTTTGGATTTTCGGGTCGGACGGGCCGGGTTGACCCGACCCGGTCCAGGAAAATATATTAAAGTAATAAAAAATAATAAAAAATTAAAAAATAATAATAAAAATAAAATAAAAAAGGTAGAAAATAATAGAAAATAATAGAAAAAAAATAAAGAAAGTAAAAAAAATTCTAAAAAAATTTTATAAAAATTTAGAAAATTCGGAATTATAGAAAAAAAATAAAAAAATATGATAAAATAAATAAATAAATAAAAATTCAATAAAAATAAATAAAAATTCATATAAATTTTTTTAAAAAATTAGGAAAAATTGTTAGAAAATACAAAAAAATGTTTAAAAAATGAGAAAAATCTAGAAAATCAAAATAAAAATATTAGAAAATATATAAAATGTTTGGAAAATAGGAAGATTTATAGAAAGTATTGGAAAACGTCTAAAAAATCCCAGAAAAATTCTAGAAAATTCAGAAAATTCCAAGAAAATTCCTAAAAATTGTGAAAATTGGGAAAAAACCACATTCAACTGGTTTGACCTAATTTCACATTTTTAGCTTCCCGAACCTTCCCAAATGACCATTTTGCCCCTCCGGTCAATTTGACCCGAACCATTCCAAATCACCTCGAACCATCCTGGAACTAAATTGACGAGCTTTCTTAGACTTTTAAGACCCCCTTTTATTTGTATTGACTAATTTCTCCTTGATTTAATCCTTTGATTGTGTATTTATTTCTATGGTTGTGACTGATAGGATAGATACTCCCATCTGCATGAACACCTTAGATTCTCGAAGCCTACCTTACCCAATCTCGCCTGCATGAATTCTTTAGGTTAGGAAATCACTTAACTTAGGTACCGGAAGGGCGTCGATAGCAATATCGACGTAACTAAGTCCCCGAATCTAGATCTTTGGTTTTCGTAGGATCGGATAATTTCTCCCAATCGTTCGATAGGGTTTCTAATCATACCCTCCAATAAATGATTGGTGGCGACTCCCATGGCATGTACACTATCCACATGTCACTCGACCACACTAAGGTCGACCTCGATTTAAATTTTCCTGACGCGATTTGGTATGGGCCTGGGAGGGCCCGCGCCAAGCCCAGATACCCAATGGGCTTAGCAATCCATTAGCTCCCTCGGGATCCCGGAAAATCTCGGGAGGGTCGCGACAGCGGGTCACTATTATATGAACCTATCTAAAAGTAACCATTCGAAAATGACGTGGAGTTTACCTTTCTCACAGCCACCCCTCAAGTTGAAAGAAAATATTTTTCTTTCCTTCATCTATGGAATACCCTCGAATTTAACGTCTTAAAGTTTAGATGAAATAGTTTAAGGACTTATTCAGGTCCAAGACCGCTTCTTTATATAGGGACGAATGTAGGAGAAGATGACGGAGGCTTACGAACTCCTTTTAGTGGGCTTTGAGTCGTTTTGGGGGGCATCCATCACTTCAGGTGTGTTTCTTTGGGATCCATCTCTGAGTTGACGCTGTCAACCTTTTAGGTTCTTTTTTTAATTTTTAACTTAATTTTTAGGTTTTTAATCTTTTTTTAACTTTTTTTTTTCTTTTTGTAAATACTGACTAGGATCCTTTGGCGAGCAACGTAGATATCATGTAAGATTTCCTACAAAACTCATCAGCATTGGCACTCAAATAATCATTTTTTTAAAATTGGCATTGAAGTGAAAAAAAAAAATGGTACTAAAATGAGCATTGTACACAAACTTCGCATAATGCTTATTAATCGAGGCCACGTTACCAGCAAGCTGATTAACAACCACTGTGCAAAGCATAGGTTAGTAGCGCAGGAGCCGAAACTTTGATGACTCATCCAAACATGGGTTGTTACTATACAAGCCTACTTGGAAATAGCTATCCAAAGATAACGTGGAGTTTAGCTTCTTCATCGTCACTTCTAAGTTGAAAGAAAATATTTTTTTCCCCCTTCATCCAAGGGAATACCCTCGAATTTAACGTCCCAAAGTTCAGACAAAATAGTTTAAGGACTTATTCAAATCCAAGACCGCTTCTTTATATAGGGATGAACAAAGGAGGAGATGGCGGAGGCTTACGAACTCTTTTTAGTGGGCTTTGAATCATTTTTGGGGCCATCCATCACATGGAGTGTGCTTCTTTTTTATCCATAGTTGAGTTAACGCTACCAACCTTTTAGGTTCCTTTTTTAATTTTTAACTTAATTGTTAGTTTTTAATCTTTTTTTAAAATTTTGACCTTTTTTTATTGCTAACTAAGATCCTCTGGCGAGCCATGTAAAATTGTCAGGAAAACTCATAAGCATTGACACTCAAATAATAGTTTTTTAAAAAAAAATTAGCACTAAAGCGTTCCAAAAAAAAAATAGCACCAAAGTGAGCACTGTACACAAACTTTGCCACTTCTGGTGTTCAGGGTGAGTTTCCATTTTGTATATATTTTTTCATTTCAATGTTTTTATATTTCCCTTTTTAATGTTCTTTTTCCTGCATTTTGAAGTTTTTGAAGAATGAAAGTAATAATTTCTAAACTTTTATCAAATGCGCAATCTCATCCTTGGACTTTTAAGTCGTCCAATAGTGAAATTCAAAAAACTTGTGAATAACATTGAAAGACCAATTTGGGTTTATTATATAAAGTTGATTTAGCTAGGTTGGACAATCAAAAGCTTAGGAAAATTAAATATTCAAGAATAGTTCGATGCTCATATTGAACAAATTAAAGGTTTAAGGATGAAATTACACATCAAGTTAAAGTGTAAGGATTATTAGTGTCGCTTTTCATAATAATTCCTTTTCTGTAGATAATAGAAATCGAACAAAGAGGACCATCACAAGCCCTTACCGGTTTATACTTTATGGGCATTTGACGCTTT
Source organism: Psidium guajava (assembly GCA_016432845.1). NCBI lineage: Eukaryota > Viridiplantae > Streptophyta > Magnoliopsida > Myrtales > Myrtaceae > Psidium > Psidium guajava. The sequence goes on from CM028229.1 coordinate 13,552,020, forward strand.
TCGATTGGCCTCTATTTGGAAACCGTAGGCAAACAGGCCGTTAATCTTCCTCCGTAATTTCCTCACAAAATTTTTAAATCCACCTCCACTTTCCACCACCAAATATTCATCCTTCCCATTTTCCTCACCTCCCCGACATAGCCTCCTGGGCAGGATTAGTGTTATGAGTGCGTTTGGTTTATTTAAATAGCTTTTTCCGCCAACAAGAGAACTGTTTTGAAATGATCGAAAAAGGAAAGTTGCGTCTTACTCCCTCTTCTCCGGAAGAGCCCTCCCCCTAGCCCTCAGGGTGGTAAGTCTTCCCCTAGCCTTCACGGTGGCATTCTTCCAAGAACCCTAAATTTACCTTCCGCCCTCCTGCTAATCTCCCCTGCACCTTATGTACACCTGGTATTTCACGCTCATCTTCGCTGCTGGTTTTCCCATGCTTTTTGCTTCCCCCAATTTGCAATCTTCCCAGAACCCTAACCCTTTCTTCCCATTTCCCACTCTCCCTGCATCACTCCATTCCCTCGCTGCTACCCCCCTTGGCTCTTTGTTGCAACCTAAAAATCGGAAAATCATTACGCCAATAGATTGTCAGACTAATTAAATGACTAGCCTAATACAGACTCTCCCAAGCTCTACTGAATCGCAACTTTGATTTATCATTCAAAGGATTTAAAATTTGTCGCCACTAATTATTTTTGATAGGTTAATTAGGAATCTAAATAAAGTACTGGAAGATGTACTCTATTTCCACGAACCAAATATTTTAAGTTCGGGGACTTGGTTACATTAATTAATTAAAATTAATGCCCTTTCGGCACCTTAAATTTCATGAAAAATGCTAAGTTTGGCATCTCAACTTGAATTGATTTCACTTCATGTTTAAAAGGTGTGACTTTTGGGTTTTCTCTTGCTTAAATGTATGCATGAATGACATGAAAATTATGCTAAATAACGTGAATATGCAAATATGAAAATGTAATGCAAAAGATGCAAAATTATGTCATGTTACCCTATAAGCAAAACTTAACTAACCAATTAAGACATGCAAAATGACATAAGACGATCTATTCTAATGATGTGCAAATGGCATGGCACGATATGATAGACGCAAAAAATGACATGGAAAAAATATGACATGCAGAATGTAATGTGCAAAAAATATGGCATGCAAGAATATGGTGATACTCAAAACTATGGTGTGCAAAAATGTGCTATGCAAGATAACATGAGATATGCAACAAAACATGAGATGCAAACATAAGGTATGCAAAATAACATGAGATATGCAAAATATGACATGCAAATATGCACACGTGAGAAATGTGATAGGCAAACATGACATGGCATATATGAACACCTAGCATGCGAATAAACATGATATGCAAAACATGGATTTGCGCCTAGCCTATATGAGATGCAAAGTGATATGCAAGATGAATGTTTTTTTTTCCCCTATTTTTACATTTTTTATGAATTTTTCGGCAATTAAGAATATCCATGCTTGATTCAATTTCCTTGATTTTGTTCCAAATAAACCCAATGAGATAAAGTTTCCAAGAAACTCTATCTTCCTAAAATTTTAATTAGACAAGGCTTCTAAAAAACTATATCTTACTAAATTTTTTAGGACTTTTAAATTATGAGGGAACTAATCGAGAAAGATATCAATCAAAGATCCAAAATTCCAAATAAAGTGAGAAAAGCAATCAACAAGATCAAGCCATGAAATATCCCATTGATTTTCCTTTTTTAAAAAAAAAAATTGCATTCCTAATCCAAATTGACTTTTTGAAATTAGCGGATCGAATCTCAATAATCATAGATTGGATTAACTAATTTTTCATTTTTCACTAAATCAAAGAATTGTATTCAAATAACCACGAATAGGACTTGTACAATTTAGGAAATATATTGCTCATTAGGAAATAAACTTTCCTAATTCGGATTAGGGTTTTTATTAGAGAAATATGCCAAACTTTTTAATTTTTTTATCAAACTTTATATCTTGCGATATCAAATCATTCAAAATATCTAAAAAATTCAATCAAGATTAGAAATTATACCTGAGATATTTCCTTTCCAAATTTGAACTTCGGATCGGCTCGGCTTGTGGGTGGGGATCGCTTGCCAGTGAAGGATCTCATTGGCGATAAGAACGTGAGGAATTGCTCAAGATGCTCGTTCATGGATTAGCAAATGGTAGACCACAGGGGAGACATTGCCAATTTGTGCTTTGGAACTTACAGTCTCCACGCCAAAAAAGTATTCCTTTACCTGCATGAAGAAAAATCACAGAACCCCAAGTGTTATTGTGAAACTTGAACAAAAATCGAAAGCAAATCCACCACTTGAATTTGTTGTCCTCTGCTCTTTTTACTAGTTTCTTCCCTGTGAATCCCCCATGGGGAAGAAAAGAGAGAGATATCTCTCCTGTGGAGTCCCTCAGTGGCCGTATATTGAGCTATCAATGGCCCCGCCTTCTTTCCTCCACACAACATCTTCGCCGTGATATAAACCAGCTAAGGAAGTGGCTGGTTGTTGCTCAAAACCGGTTGGAGATTGCTGGATTTGAGCTCAAGAATCATCGCCTGAGAAGTCCTGTTGATGAAGGAATCCAATGGTGATGGTTTTTACTTCGAAGAGCAAAAACCAACGCTCCTTTTGTCCTGGTGCTTAGGATTTCTTTCTCGCCGCGTGTTATGAGCTTTTCCCAACTGTGAATTGCCTGCAACAATTGGTGGTCAAAAAGCAAGGATAAAAGCAATCAACTTTTGACTTTTCCACCTTTTCTTCTTTGTAAACGCGGAACGTGCCCGGAGCTTGACTTGGACGAGTTGCCCCTATCGACATGGGTGCGCAGGGTCGCCAACCTGTATGAGGCCTGATTGAAGATAAGATCACTGGCTCCACGTCTCCGTACCTTGAGTAAGGGGTATTCACCTTTCAATCGGTGACCTTGGACTTCATGGAAATTTCCTCCAGAGAGAATCTCTCTCCCTTTTCTTCTTGCGGTGCCTTCCCAAGAAAGTTTTCTTCGGCCTCTCTCTCAGCCATGTTTTCCTCTCAACAATTTTTCTTGAGAATGAAGTGATTCCATCGTCCGCCGTCTATTCAATTTGCACGGCCCCTGGAGCAGGAATGAAAACCACCGAGAGGGACGCCTCCCTCTCTCTCTCTCTCTCTCTCTCTCTCTCTCTCTCTCTCTCTCTCTCTCTCTCTCTCTCTCTCCCAATGTGCCGTGTACTTCAATTCAATTGGCCCCCCTCTTCCCTTCGAAACCTTAAGCACCTATTTATTGAGCAAGTTCATGAATATCCCATTTTGTGAATTTGGCCAAATTTTGTGTGCATGTCAGATTATCGTTAACAGTTGATAGAGGGCAGAAATGAAGATTACTTTTTAACACGTGAACGAGGGGGTGCTAAAAAATAATCAACAACCCTCTCCATCCACAAATGGAAAAACATGAATTCCAGTGAATTCCCCAAATGGGAGGCCTTTCTGACATTTGTAGAGAGAGACGTGAATTTCAGTGGATTCCTTGGGACACGCATGATTAAAGAGTAAGAAGCTCTGCAGTAACTCGTTTAAGTCCTCTCTTGCAACTCGAGATTATGGACATCAGACCGATTGTCTTACAATCAATCTTTTGTCAAGTGTGTCAAGCTACATAATGTTTCTTACCAGTAAGAAAGAGAAACGCTATATATGATGTGCTTTTCCTTTAAAAAAAACATTTCATAACAGCACAAGAGAATTAAAAAAAATGAATAAATTAAATGATAAAAATGGCAAAAACAAAAGTGTCGCCAAGCTTTCCCCACTCATATAATTGGCAATTTAATGTCTCCATTACATTTTTTGGGCAATTCCTTCAGGCGAGAATAACCTTAGAAAGAATAATTTGGTGTACCGGCAAACTCTCAACTATGCATCCAACATACAACTTAACTTTGATTCGACTGAACGAGGCAAATTGCGCTCTTGATTTACCTCGAGCCTTGAAAAATTCCAGAACCTGTTTCCTGAGATGATATCACCTAAAAAAAAGCAGATGTTAAGCAGAGCAGCTCAATGAAGACGTACCTTGATTTTGGCACGTTGGGGACAGCTTATGTCATAGGAGCTATCTGCTCTTGCATTGCGAGTGGAATGGATGGTCTCCAAGTTGTACCGTTGGGGCTGTCCATGAAAGCAATCCCTACAGCGGCCAAATCTCTCCTTATCACGTCTGATTTCTCCTACTCTTTAGCATTCCTTGCGCGGTTCTCTCTCTGATTTTTTGCAGGACCTCGTCTTCTGTTAATTTTGCGAGCTTTTTCGTTCAGCTGTTGCAAATCCTGCAAGGAGAAATAGACCGTTGCTTACTACAACTCAAGAATGGCAACACAACATCCCAATGAGCAAACATCTGAAGCTAAGGCCATGAATTTCGACCTCAACATTAAATATGAAGGAATTTGCTATAAATGAGACGAAATTTTCATACATTATTCAGTTTTCATTCTTCGGGATACTTGTAGAAGTGGTATTATGCAGCAAAATGAATTGCAATCCATTTTAAATATTTATGACATGAATGGGAGAAAAGCAGGTTCTGCATGCTACATAACATAGTGAGTACCATTTCTATGTAAAAGTGGGCGTTCATACCTCTAACTAACTTCCTGGTCATAGTCCTAGAACAGTCAAAACGTTACTGATTTCTTTTTCTAAAGCGGCCTGTGATTCCATTCACAGTTGTTGCTTCCTCCCCTGCATGGCATCATCAAAAACTATACAATATAAGCCAAAGAAATAGTAGCACTTATACATAAATAGAAAAGGGAAAAGCAAGCAGATTACCATATCCATCTACTATATCTATCGCGATTTTATTATTGAGACACATGTCGCGACCTAAAAATCGGTTTCCCAATTTTTAAAGTTAATGGATTACCATGTTAATTAAATTGAATTAACTAGCATAGCTTGAACTCTCCCGAGTTCTACCAAATCATGACTTAGGTTCAATTTCATCAAAAGAAGGATTTATCTTGGAGTCGCCACTAATCATTTTGGGTAGGTTGATTAGACACCTAAATAAAGCATCGGGAGAAATACTTTATTCCTACGAACCAGAGATTAATGAGTTCGGGGACTTGATTACGCTAATTTTTCAATTAACGCCATTTCGGTACCAATTTTATGAAAATGTTCAACTTGGCAATTTTGATGAATTTTCACTTGAGGTTCAAAGGTGCAATTTTTTTTTTTGATTTTCTTTTTATGAATTTTTTTTAGATTTTTCAATGTATTATAAAGAATGCAAAATCACCCAAAGCAAACGAAGATGTGAAGAGAGAGCAGGTAAAGTAAAACTACCCTAAGGACAGTGAAAATAAAACACGCAACTCGTCGGGTGAATAATTACAGACCAATTAAATAAAACCCGAGACATAATCGGGAACACAACAAAAATGGACCGGAATGGACATCGGTCAAATACCCGTCGCCAAGCCTCGTGGGTCGGGAGTACAACAAAACGGACCGGAATGGATATCGGTCATCCTCCAATCTTCAAAGCATCGGGCCGAAAGCCAAATGAAAATAATGAACTTATCCAATCGAACATGCACAATCACCAATGAGTTAAGACAATTCAAAAATTCAAAGAAAGTTTAATACGTGCTGATTAAACTTCATTGAGACCATTTTTTACATTTTCCAATGCATTAACACAAAAAATACGAATTAAATCATACTGTCCATGAACATTCTTAGGGAGAAAGCAGTAACCATAAAATACAAAAGAAACAATGAAATGTATGCAAAACTTCTGATATTTTTTATGTGGATGGGAAAATGTGTCGTTGACAACTTTCATGTTTTACATTCTTACTAAAGAGACACTCATTTTCGTGTAGAAAATGGTCTTTCATGAGAGCTCAGCAGCAAACAAACAAATTTCACAGAACAGACATACTTCAGGATTAAGCTCAAATGGACACTCAAATCTCAAAATTAATGCACCAAACTTTCTAGTCTACTAAACAAGACCCCAATGAACAACTTTCATTTTTTGTGAAGTTTCAAAAGAAGACTCTAAACATGAGATAACTACGAATCAATATGACCACGCACAGAAAAACACTCAGACTCAAAGACGCCAGCAGAATTGTATGATTTCATTAAATGCATTAAAAATACGAAATGTGCATGAATATTTTTTTATTTTTTATATGTTATGCATTAAGATCTTATAAACAAATGTCATGAAGAGGTCTTTATGAAACAAAGTCTAGAATAACCCATGGAAAATCATTTAGCGTGAAAGGTCAGATCAGAAAAATTCCATCTTAGGTTCTGATCACCATATTTCCAGATTTCTGCTCTCCATTTCGGGACCCTTTTGACATAGCAAACGACGTCCATTTTCACGCCATAATATATCAAATCGAAGATCTCGAAGTCATCTACGAATGTTCAGTATATTTGTTTTCGAGATTGCGTCATCTAAACACGAAAAATTGAGTTACCAGATAATTGCACATGCTGATGCACCTAGAGCTCGTTGGAGATGAATCCGTCGCGTCGCCAAGGCTTGTTCCACTGCGGCGAATTTTTCTCTCTCAAAATTTTTTCTCTTGAAATCTCTCCAAATTTCCTTCCTTCAAGGCTCTCATTCTTCCTCCTTTTATAGCCTACTCCCCCATCTTCCTTTCTCTATCTTCATCTATCATTCTAATTTTTCCACTAACTTCATCTTCCCTTCTAATTCCACCATCTTCCCTTCTTTATCTCCATCTTCTCTTCTAATTTCATCATCCTCCATTCTTTATTTCCATCTTCCCTTCTAATTCACCATCTTCCATTCTAATCTTTCCATCTCCCATTCTAATTCTACCATCTTCCATTCTCCATCTTTCCTTCTAATTTCTCCATCTTCCCTTCTATATCTCCCCTTCTCCATCTTCCTTTCTAATTTCTCCATCTTCCCTTCTATATCTCTCCTTCTCCATCTTCCTTTCTAATTTCTCCACTATCCCTAAAATTTTATGTATTTGCAATTCAACCCCTGAAGTTTTATGTATTTACAATTCAGTCCCTGAAGTTTTATGTATTTGCAATTCAGTCCCTGTGGAAAAATTTCTTTTAAGTTCAAAACTTCATAAGCCTTTCGGCACACCTCCCTCACGCTCAATCCAATCGTTTGTCAATTTAAGCTCAAATTCTCCGTCGTTAGCCATAATAAAATGCATGACCGATAAAAAATTAAATATGCAATGCATGAAAAAATTAATTTTTGGTGAGAACAAATTCTCATTTTTTTTATGTACTTAAGTGAATGAATTTTAAAAAGTCAAAATTTAAGTGTCAACAACACACCAGCAAATTCGCCACATAGCTAAGATGTTCGTTCAAGATGATTACCAAAGCAATCGAATCGAGAAAGCAAAGCTTCATCAAATAGGACCGTGTTAGGTCAAACATCAGACACAGGATTGTCTCGACAGCAATGGATTGCCAATTCGTAAACCCTGGTTTCCTGACCTTATAGGTATGCAGCAAATCATTGATGTTCTTCAATGGGTCAGAAAGTGCTGCGAGAGTAACGGGAGTGTGAAGATCATCAGACATCGAGGTCATAAAATTCATTCTTGAACTTGGCAATGCCATACAGTGCATCAGGCGGGATGTTATCTTGCTCTACAGCATGCTGACTAACAACGTTTTCACAGTCGATTGTGTCAAAAATTCAATTCAGTTTTAAGCCAATGCTTGTCAAAGTTGTGACAGCATTGCCGATAAATATACTTATACTTGAATTTTCCATGTGCCAAGGCAAGTTAAGAACTAATTCTAATTCATGTGAATATAAATACCAACATAAGCAGAGAAATCCATGCACTTTGAGACTAGTGCTCCAATCTCGCTGCAAAACAGAAACCGCAAGGCCACAATATTCTAGTCTCTGCCATTATCATATGAACATAATGAGGACCTATGTTGGATATTAATATGATTATAATGTTCACATGTATTTCTAATGGATGTTAAAAGTTGGAGAATGGAAATGCACGTCTCAATTTTGAGTGCAGATTGCCCTACCTGTTTAGCTTGCATTCCACATTTCTACAGAGGTGGTTATTTTGTTTCATTCCTTCCTAATTTTCTGCCTTTTCTCTGCCCTGTTTCATACCTTTCTGCAGCGTGAATTACCAGTTGGACTTTTCACTTTTGACATGTTTGAAGAAAAGAATCTTCCTGAAGCATGGTCTCTCTGGGCTAGACAATGCAGTAGAGAGAGAGAGAGAGAGAGAGAGAATTCTAACACTTAGAAGCAGATGGTATAACTCAATCAGCTATAAGAGAGAGTTAAGCAAAATCAAATCTAACTTCAAATGCTAAACCCATGACATACGGATGAAAAATCACTCAGCAGCAACTACAACCATCATGGATAAGAAAACAATCATCTAAAAGGACCTAAATTCTTCACCTGACGAATCGTGAAGAAGTTCCTGAGGGATTTGGACATCTTCTCTGAATCCACAGTAACAAAACCATTGTATATCCAATAGCTTATATTACTGTCTACATGCTGCGCAGCTCTGAGCAATTTCATTCTCATGGCGTGGAAAGACAAGATCCATTCCACCATCATGAATGTCAAATGAATAAGCCCAAATAGGCGGCACTCTTTATGCTTTACAGGTCTTCCAGGACCCCAACGAGTATCCCAGAAGGGCTCACCCTCTTTTGCAGACGGCAATATAATTAACAACATTACTCAGTAACTGTATTCCTTGTTAAATTAGCACCTAATTTCAGACAGACAAAGATAAGAAACTTCAAAATTTATCTGCTGGGTGATGATCTTTCCAGGACACAAGCTCTGCTTTCTCACAACTCATCTCCAAGAATAGCAGAACCTTAATAAGATATTATCAGAATATCTGTCATTACTAGTTCCATATAAAGCTACTCTGGAATAAGATTTGAGTGATCAGCAAGATGAAGCATTATTTAAAAAAATTCCTGATCTTATAAAGCAAGCCCTTGGCACGTTCTCCTGCAGTCATTGGCAGAAGTAAATTGAATCTAATAAGGAGACAGCAGTCTGATGGAAAATTAATGTGGAATAGACAATCTTATTTTTGTCCATGTTCAGGAAACTGGTCAACAGAGAAGTACAGTTCTCCATCGATTCGGTATAGCTGAACATCTTGTGCCATGAATGAAATCTGTAAACAAGACATTGGAAATGCCAAAGTAATCCTGAACTCACTCTCTCAGATTTTACTGACAAAAGTATTATGTATCTTTCAATTTTGCAGAAACTTCTAAGTGTCCCCCTGAAGTTCATGACACAAATTTATTTTCTAGACAGAGGATGATATACATTAAAAAACTGATGGAGACAGTATCTTCAACAAATATGATTTGGTGGACATGTTTCTAAAATATATGTACAACTAAAAACAACTGAAAACTTATTCCTTCTTCACTCTTGGGAACATTTCAAGGAGAAACTTAAAAGAATAGTGCAAGACATGGCCGCGGCTGTCCCTATGCGGACTGGAAACCATCCATTGAAGTAGCACAGATGGGGCTAGAGCTCAGCCGTGCTAAACAAGGTCATATCAATGGGCACAAGCCTTTTTCTGAATTACTGATAATTAGGTTGTCACTTTCGTGAACGTTGGTTTTCTAAATCATAAGGTGCAGACTGCATTCATGCTAGTAGTTGCATTCAGTTAATCCTTAATCAATTAAAGAGGCAAGTGACATTGATTTGGAGCAATTTAGATATCAAAAGATTTCTTCTCCTCTTCCATATCTTTCCATTAAGATTTAGGAGGCTACAGCCAATTCATGGAAACAAATATCGAACATAAGGATTCTGCCAAGATGGTCCCCTTTTTTTGCAGTTCTGTGGAGGGACAGCTGGATTAAGAAGTATCCTTTTGAATGAGATCCGAGAAAGAGAATTTAGTAGAAGATTGCTCTGTGTATTCGGGCACGTGCGAAGGCAGCAAAAACAGCATGTCATCTCTTGTTGCCTTATGAACGTGCATTCGTCATTTGTAAGTTGAAACTCAATCCTCAGATATAGAGAAGTTCATCGCATGATGCTAAAACCACGGAAGAATCTGATTTGTTGCTGCCACATTGATGCCACTTCTCAGTTTAAAAGATAGACTAAGATGATGGCGACATATTACCTCAAATATGGAATAATGTGCTAAGAAAAAGAAAGATAAGGTGAAAATTAGACTAACTTACTAGAGTAGAGGATGAGGAGGAGGGGGAGAGGGTGGTTTAAAACTATTCTCAGCAATCCACCAATGCTAGTGGCATTGTGGTTGGAAAGAAGATCTGTCTCTAATAATTTCAATCAATTTTGGTCTCTTGAATACTTGCTCACGGATTGATTTCTTACTTACCCAAGATTTTCAGGGCAATATAGTTTCACTGTAAACCACCAGCTTCCACTGATTTACGGGTAAGGATGTCCTCGATCCATTTATCCATCCGAGAGACCATGTAGGGGGAAACATACTCTGGCTTCTCTGGAAAGAACGCAACAATCTCGTAGTTTCGGTGGCCCACACTCCCTGTGATGCTAACGTAGTGGCGGATTGGATTGCCAAAGCCCACCATAGAAAGTCTTTGCCATCCAACTGGATCGCCTCTCCCCCCAACTCTTATGGGATTTATTATGTATTGAATCTGTTACTTCAAGTGTCTGTGAGTCTGGTTTCTTTGACTGAATGACATATGGAGTTTTCGACCAAAAAAAAAAAAAACCACCAGCTTCCACGAGGGATAGAAATATCTACTAACATCTCCAGTTGCTGAGAGTATCTTGTTCTATATTGTCCTTGAGTTCAACAAAGCCTGAACAAGTGATACTGGAAACTCTACTCACCAAACAGCACTTAACAATACTAAAATATAGTAAAGTTAGATGCACACGAGGCCGACCAGAAAAAGGCCTATAGAAACATGCCACGATTGTTACCTTCCTCGATGAAATGGGTAGACGGCTTGTGGAATTTATTCTGCCGATGCTTCTGGCTCTTGTCAAGCTAGTCGTGGAGCAGATGAAACTCGTCCACAAGGAATGAACATGAATGCTTGCGGATTGATGGTACGCCATGTGATCGTAGCAACGACTCTCGGCAACTACGGCATTGAAAGCGAACCCTCGAATTGCTCGCATGACCTGAAATGCCGAAAACCCAGGAGCTTCAAATCGCCAGCGATTATCATGCTTCAACGGACCCTCGCCACTTGTCCAAATTCCGACAAAAGTCGTCACATAACTTCAACTCTCCACTGTAATTCTTAGAAACGGGACTCTCCTGTGGGTGCGTAGTGAATTCAGGAGTGCTTTGGCATTTCCTAATGTCTTGTTTACCAATTTCATTCATGGCACAACATGTTCAGCTATTTAGGCCACGCATGCCAACACCTCTCTTCAGAAAATCTAACTTCTGGTGAAGAGTTGATTTTCCTACTTTTGTTTCCAAGTGAAAGTTAATTTTTCTACTCCTACTCCACAAGTAAATTTTTTTTATCAGAGAAATGCGTTTGATAAGAAGACAAAATTTCTACTTTTGAAATAAAAATTCATTTGATAATGTTTGAAAATTTCTATTTCTAAAACATTATTAATACCAAATCTTCTACAAAAAATTATTGATCCTAATCTAAAATACATATTATTCGAGAAAAGTGAGATGCAAAAACTGATGAATTTACTTATAATTTTTCATTTAATTATTTATGTAAATGGGGACCAATTTTTGGCAAAAAATGAATAGGATAGTTGAGCTCATATATCCACACTAAGAGTATGGGTAGTTCCCGTGCTTTCTTGCCTGTGCCTAGAAGAGTCAAAAGGGTGGGCCGAGTTGGGTTGAATATGGTTCGACCAATATTGACCCATTTAACTCATTTTGATCCATTTTTATGCATTACAAATTTAACAATCCATACCTGACTTAACCTGTACCCGACACGACCCGTATTACTTAATATTTTTATCGTTAACCAAATCATAGAATTTTTGTTGCTTATAATTTATTAAGAATAATGATATTGCTAAAACAATCTCATGCAATTGAAATTATTCTATTTTTTAAAAAATTAATTTTTTAGAAAATAATTTTTTCATTAGTAAAAAATATTTTTCTTTTTTTACTTTGATGGTCAAAGACCGCAACCCAGTGGTTATGGTAGGTAGTGGTCTACGGTGGCGACGGGTGGCAACAACGGTGGCGACGGTTGGCGGTGGGAGGCGATGGGGGGCGACAATAGTTAGCAATTGGCAATGATTGAGGGTGGCATGTAGTGGTGTCAGCAATATTCAGCAATGGGCAGCGGTAATAGTTGACGGCTGTGGGCAGAAGTATTTAACGATTGATAGTGGTGAGTGGCGACAACACAAGAGTGGTTGAGAGTGAGTATAGAGAGCAATTCACAGTGGAGAGAGAGACGCTGAGAATAAAAAAAAAATTGAAGTAAGAGTGAGTTAAGGCAAATTGAGAGATATTGATGTCGAGAGATTTTTATTTTTCAATGAGAAGTAATTATTTTTTTAACTTTTGAAAGTGGGTCGAAAATAATTTTTAGAGCAAAAATTATTTGAGAAGTAGAAAAATGAAATTACATAACCAAACGAACTTTTCTTCAGAAGTTGTATTATCAAATGGATTTCTATTCTAGAAGTACTTTTGAAGTAGATATTACATTTTAGAAATATTATCACGCATGCCCTTAGCTGCTCTTTTCGTCCAACGCACAAAATTGATTGAAATGACCGTAGTGATAAATAAATTTAAGATTAAATTAGCCAAATTAAAAGGATTGTAACATGTGTATTGTCTACGCAGTAGGTTCAAATTTGTTTTGGTTCGTTCCCAAATTTTTTGCAATCGGATAAAATCGAGTGGTCTGGTCCGGTCCTTTGGTTTGGTCCTTTGACTACCCCCATCCGATTCATTCACTAATTCAGCTCGATATCGGAAGGATTTGGCGGGCATCGTTTCAGTCTCGTCTCGGCCCGTCGGCCATGTGGATAACACCGCTCGAGTAGAGAACTAGGGCATGAAACCGCGATTCCCGCTTCAAAGGGTTCGCTCCTCAAGCTCTGCAAGCCCTTCTTCTTGACCCGCTTCTCTTCACTCCCCAACTGTACGGCGACCACCCATCTCAGGACCCACCATTGCTGCGCGCTCGTCAGGCCCAAGAGGCGGCACGGCACCTTCTGCTCCAGTCCTCTGAACTCGTCTCGGCCGTTGGCGAGCCGCGAGGTCTCGGGCGAACACGGCGGGGATGGGGCCGATGGCCCGGCTCCGGCGGCGGAGCTCTGGCTGTTCAACACGATGAGCAGGAAGAAGGAGGCGTTCAGGCCCAAGGTGGAGGGCAAAGTGGGGATGTACGTGTGCGGGGGGTCACTGCTTATGATCTCAACCACATTGGGCATGCTCTAGTTTATGTCACCTTCGATGTGTTGTACAGATTCTTTTCTCTTTCTCTGAAAATTATTGCTGTGTGCATATATAATGAGTATGAATATTTGTGAGTTAAACTTGAGATTCTTAATGTAATTTCATCGAATTTGGGTGGTAATATTTATGGGGAGGTGGAAAGTTTCGAACTTTGATAAATATTGGTGGAGAATTGGTGAATGCGAATTGAATTGGACCCTTGGCCTATGACTATGTTAATAAGGGAGAAAAAGTGGGATGAGAGTTCCTGATTTTTGGTTTTGAATTTTTTATTGGATTTGTTCATTCTCTCTCGGGGGAAGGTAATAAAATAAGATTTAATAGAGTAGGAAATAGATTGGCATATGGTCTGCCTTAGGACGGAGTGGAAGAAAGTTATCCACATTATAGAAAGGGAGATTTTCTATGTTCCAGAGTGCCCTGTTTAGTCCTTTCTATTTATTTATATTTTTATTTATTTATTTATTTTTGGGTAGCTATATTTTTACTTTTATTTTAGTATATTTTAAGCTTTTCGCTTTGGGTTCATCGACCGCCAACTCCAACTAGTTTGGAATAAAGGTGATGTTGATGTTCATTCTCTCTCTTCCTCCAGGCTAGTGAAGGCATTGCCACATTTTCAATAGAATATTTTTCGTGTGGAACTCGACTTGAATTGCTAATCAGAATTTTGTGTTGGGTGTTTTTTTGGAAATTAGGCAGATACCTTAAGAATTTGGAGTACGAAGTTTGCTACGTCCTTAATTTCACCGATTTTGATGACAAGGTAAGTTGGATGTATGGGTTGCGTTATTTCTGTTGAAGGCATCACTTATTGCACATATGAAGCTTAGGAGGTAGTTCTGTACTGGATAGTGAAGTTTAGGCATTCTTCTCTTGATGATCTGGATTTTACTTTTACTTATTCTTGTCGGTGCGTCACTAGTATAGTCATATCATTGGACATTCTGCTATTGGAGCAAAATGTTGACTACAAATTATCATTGTCCATTGAAACAATAGGAACCTGAATGCAGTTTCCACATTTTGTAGATAATTGCAAGAGCAAATGAATGAGGGGAGGAACCTATCAGCTTGAGCAAGAGATATCGTGAAGAATGTCATGTCGATATGATGCATCTTCACTGCTTGCCTCCTTCTGTCGAGCCTCGTGTTGCAGACCATATGCCTCAAATAAATGACATGATCAAGAAGGTAATCATTTGGTTTGATACATGAGTATTGGCACCATTATCAAATAAAGCAATAATGTGCTTCATGTGCGCTTCAAGCATGTAACGGATGCTCATGAATGCAGATTTTGGCTGTATGAATTCACCGATCATAACCTATTTTAGTGGCTTATAAAGTTTCTGGAGTATTCAATAGTCAGTTTAGTTTGATTTTGTTTACTTAAATCTCGTTACAACCTATGCCATGGTTCTAAATTTGGATTGCATTATGTCCTTTCTTGACAGATTTTGGATAATGCATACCAAATTGATGGAGAGGTGTACTTCTCTGTTGACAAGTTTCCCGAATATGGACAACTCTCTGGGCAAAAACTAGAAGATAATCGAGCTGGGGAGAGAGTTGCAGTGGACTCAAGGAAGAAAAATCCCGCTGATTTTGCTTTATGGAAGGTATTGCAATTGGAAGATGCACCTTTTTATCTAAGACTGCTGTCTCCTTATTAGATTCAGTTTTCTTCTGCAAATGACTGCAGGAGATGCATGCTAAGGGCTTGCTTTATTAGTTTAGGATAAAAATTCAATAATTCTTCATCTTGCCGATCACTCAAATATTATTCTAGAGTACCATTTTATGAAGCCAGTGTTGACAGCATATTCTGATAATATCCTATTATAGTTCTGCTATTTATGTGAGAGGAGTTGCGAGAAAGCAGTACTTCTCTCCTGGAAAGATTATCAACCAGCTGGTTATATTTGAAGTTTTTTGTTTATCTTTGTCTGTTTGATATTTGTTAAGGTGGATGTGTGGTCATACAAGGATGGATAAGATAAAAAATGACGATATTCGACGAAAAGTTGGAATAGCACCGGTGGCAGAGAAGATGAGAGAACATAGATTGAGATGGTTTGGATATATTTTTCGTAGACCCTTAGATGCTCCGATAAGAACAGAAGTGTGTTATCGAGAAAACGATATGAAGAAAGGACGAGGTCGGACGAAACTTATTTGTGGGAAGGTAGTAAAACAAGATTTAATAGAGTGGGAAATAGATTGGCGTATGGTCTGCCTTAGGACGGAGTGGAGGAAAGCTATCCGCATTGTAGAAGGGGGGATTTCCTAGGTTCCAGAGTGCCCTGCTTAGTGCTTTCTATTTATTTATTTATTTATTTATTTATTTTTGGGTAGCCTTATTTTTACTTTTATTTTAGCATATTTTAAGCTTTTCGCTTTGGGTTCATCGACCGCCAACCCCAACTGGTTTGGGATAAAGGTGATGTTGATGTTGATGTTGATGGTTGTATGTCTGATATTTGGGATAAAAGTGATGTTGATGTTGATGTTGATGTTGATGTTGATGTTTGCCTGTCTGATATTTGATGCTAATTTAACAAAGAATAGGGTTACTGAGTATTTTTTTTATGTTATTATGCTGCAGTCTGCAAAGGATGGTGAGCCCTTCTAGGAGAGTCCTTGGGGTCCTGGAAGACCTGGATGGCATATAGAGTGCAGTGCCATGAGTGCTGTCTATTTGGGTTGTTCATTTGACATTCATGGTGGAGGAATGGATCTTGTTTTTCCACACCATGAGAATGAAATTGCTCCAAGCTGCGCGGCATGTAGACGAAGTAACATAAGCTACTGGATACACAATGGTTTTGTCACAGTGGATTCAGAGAAGATGTCCAAATCCCTTGGGAACTTCTTCACGATTCATCAGGTGAAGAATTTGAGGCCTCTCAGATGGTTGTTTGTCTGATCCTTGATGATTGTAGTTCCTGCTGTGTGATTTTTCATCCATATGTTATGGGTTTGGCATTGAAATTAGATTTGATTTTGCTTAACACTCTTTGATAGGTGATCGAGTTATACCATCCACTAGCTTTGAGATTTTTCTTGTTGGGGACCCACTATCAATCGCCAATAAATTATTCTGATGTACAGCTCGAGAGCGCATCAGAACGTATGTAATACATCTATCAGGTGTGGAATCTGCTTCTAAGTGCTAGAACTCTCTCTCTTAGGAAGATTGTTTTGTTCAAACATGTCAAAATTGAAATGTGCAACAGGTAATTGAAGTTGCAGAAAGGAGAGAAGCAGGGCAGAGAAAAAGCAGAAAATCAGTCATGTAAGGATGAAAAAAACCAAAAACAACCGCCTAATAAGAGGAAAAATTTACATACTTCTATAGATATCTACTTGAATAAGCTATACATGGCTATTTGGGTACTCTTTCCTCTCAACTTAAATAAATCATTTAAAATGGTCAAAATATGGATAATGGAGATAGAATGGTGCTAGTGTTAGCAATATGGAATACAACTTGAACAAATAAGGCAATCTGCCCCACAAAATTGAGACGTGCAGTCCCATTATTCTCCATTGTTTAACAGACATTAGAAAAACAGGTAAACATTGTATCATGTCAATATTTAACGTAGGTCTTTAGTATGTCCTTATGATAACTGCAGAGACTAGAATAACGTGGCTTTTCATTTTGTCTTTTGAAGCATGATCGGAGCATTGGTCTCAAAGGGCATGGTTTTCTCTAGTTATAGTGGAATTTATATTTGCATAAATTACTTCTTAAGTTACCTTGGCACGTGGAAAACTCGAACATAAGTCTATTTATCAGAAATTTGTCAAAACTATAAAGAAGAAGATTGAATACTGAATTGCATTTTGACATGCTGAATTAAAATTTTGTTTTGCAGACTTTGCACGACTGTGAAAATGTTATTAGTCAGCATGCAGTCCAACAAGATAACATCCCACCTGATGCACTGGATTGCATTATGAAGTTCAAGAATGAATTTGTGGCCGCTATGTCTGATGATCTTCACACTTCCATTATCCTGGCAGCACTTTCTTACCCCCTGAAGAACATCAATGATCTGCTCCATAACCGTAAGGTCAGGCAACCACGGTTTATGTGAATGCAATCCATTGTTATCTAGACCATCCTTGTAGGGTTTCTGATGTTTGACCTAACATGGTCCTATTTGATGAAGCTTTACTTTTCTCGGTTCAATTGTTTTGGTAATCATCTCCAGTGAACATGTTAGCTATGTGGCGAATTTGCTGATCAATCTCAATAATGAAATTGGGATAGATATAGTAGATCGATATGGTAATCTGCTTGCTTTTCGATAATTCATGCAGGGGAGGAAGCAAAAACTGCCAATGGAATCACTGGCTGCTCTAGAAAAAGTAATCAGGAAAGATTTAGTGTTTTAGGACTACTGCCCGGCAGTTATTTAGAGGTATGAATGCCTGCTTTTATATAGAAATGAGAAATGATGTTCATGATGTTATGTAGGCTCCTTCTCCCGCATTCATGTCATAAATATTATAGAAAGATTGCAATTCTTTTTGCTGCATAACGCCACTTCCACAAGTATCTTCGTCTCAATTATTGGCAAGTGCTTCGTATTTAGTGTCGTAACACCACCTCACCCCACCCCAACCCAACCCAACCCCTCTCCTTCGTATTTGTTCGTCTTCTTTATTTCTCTTGTACTGTCATGAATTTTTTTTTAAAGGGAAGCTCATCATGTATTACGTCTCTCTTCCTTACTAGTAGAAACATTAGTTAGCTTGACAAAATCGAGAAAACGTTGAACGTGAGACGATGGGCCTGATGGGATGGGTCCATAAACTCGAGTTGCATGAGAGTTATTCAAATGAGATTTCTGTCCATAAGACACTATTCTTTTTAGAATTACAAACCCGAATTTTAATTTTAGAATTACTAAAATCAGACCCACCTCTGAATGACATATCTCAAACCCAATACTATCGCAGACGCGAATTATTTTTTTAGAATTACTAAAATTAGATCCACCGTCTGAATGACATATCTCAGCCCGACAACATCACAAACCTGAATTTTAGTTTTAGAATTACTAACCGTCCCCCGTCCTCTCTCTATCCACTGTCGCTGACTTCCTCGTTATCCACCTTCCTCGTCAGGCTTCCTCTCTGGGGTCCTTCCGGTGTCTGGTGGTTGCGGACCTTCTTCTTCATCAGGCGTCCTCTCTAGTGTGTTTTCGGTGTCTGGTGGTTGTGGCAATTTGAAGGAGATGCGTAGCGGGTAAAATGTGAAAGCGATGCTCGTCGGTTTCAACAGCTTTACCAACGCCACGAAGAGGGCCATGAGGGTCAGCAGCGCCAGGGCAATTATGAGCAGTTTTATGGGAAGCGAGCAATTGTCGAGCTGAGCTACGAGGGAGGCCATTGATATGTGTGTTACGCCTGCACACGGAGCTTGGCATAAGCACTAAAGGATTTCATGTCATCGGTGATCTAATGTATAATTTTTTTTTCCGTAATAAAAAAGAATGGCTTCAAATATCTATTGATATTTTTACAAAGAGCATTTTATTGCTACGAGACTAGTGATATAAAGATGTGCATCTTAATATAATCAGGTGCATGCCAATATAATCTCAGCAAATCACACCGCTAAATATGTTATGTTTTAAGGTATGAGGATGTCAGGGTACAAAACTGGTAATAATTGAATTTAACGTACTGGATTCTGATCAGCCCACCTCCACGATTGTGACACTCTTTTAATTCCTAGTCTCCACCTTGGTCTCCCGAAAGATTCGTAGAAAGCAAAAGTCTTTAATAGTTGAGTATATAACCAAAGTTTTGAACTAGCAGATTAACCAAGATAAATCCAAAAAGAGAGCCTCAACACTAATCGTACGACCCTGCAAAATAAAAATATGGGCTTTAGACACTAACAGAACTCATAGATCATTGAATATGCATATCCCATGCCACATGATGGAGAGACGAATGATTCCTCTGCTATTCCAACATAGCTCAATGATGAACGTGCATAAATCCATATTTGGGGCTTTCCGTTAGTTTTACACCCTATCTACATAGGATAGATATTTAATTTCGAATCGATACGTAATATTATACTACAAACAATCAACTTCACGAAAACAACTCCACTCCGGTGTTATGTCACCAATTAAAATGCAACTATCGTCACCAGACTCACCACCCAACCCACCCATTTGTCAAAACTCTAGACTTGCTCGAATTCAACGGAGACATAGCAAACACCAATTCGATAGAAATTTGATGTATACTCTTCATACTTTCTGATTGCGCAAAATTAAAAATCGAACACAAAAGCAGCAAGTTGTAGTGTTATAGCTAGAAAGCATGACTTGTTCTGAAGATGGTAATCACATGCAGAATCGTACTGTCAATAGATTAAAAGTTCCAAATTCGGAACCTTTATATTATTTTACTATCGGGAAACTCATAAATAACGCGAGTTGTTTTATGATTACTTGGGTTGTACGGGGTACATAAGTGTCTTTCGGTTCTCCAACATTCGAGTAGTGCAATAAATTACTTACGTCGTTACCTGGTTCTTGGAAGTGGAAGAAGACGCGCAGCGGGAAGAAGGTGAAATGGCAGCCCGACCGTTTGAGAAGCTTGGCCAGCACCGATGACTCCAACGGCCAACTACGGAAGGGCTATGAGAATGATTTTGCAGGAAGTTGAGGAGTTCTCGAACTGAGAAAGGAGGGAGGCATCAGGCTGTGTTCGTCCACGCCTCTTTATCTGGTTGGGCATAAGAAGTCTCTCAAAATATTTCGTTGTTTTTCTGCGAGAGAAAAACAACACTTAAAAGGACTTTTCCTACAGCTTGGACAGTTTGACTCTCAAAAATTTTTTGAGAGACTTCTGATGCCCAACCAGATAAAGATCTGAGGCCTGGACGAACACAGCCTGATGCCTCCCTCCTTTCTCAGTTCGAGAACTCCTCAACTTCCTGCAAATATACCTAATTTGAGTAGGAATATTTGCGACAGCTTCGACAGAGGGAGCAAGCGGAGAAAATTAAGTCGTTTTGAAAACGATTCACAGTAAAAAATTAGGTGTATTTTCGACCCGAAATAAGAAACCCTCACTCGTAACTTCGTCTCTTCCCCTGTTCGTGCGCTCTCCCCCTCTCCCCGCGGCTTCATTCTTGATCCGAGCAACAATCCTCGTCCCACCATTGACCAGGTTTGTCGATAGAGATTTCATCTGCTCTAGTTACTTCAACGCAATTTCTTCGAGATGGGTCCGGATTGTCGAGGGTCTTCAACGGAGGCGAGCCGCTTGCTTTGCCTACTGATTCGAGTAACTGTTGATTCTGGTTTGTTTTTCTGCGAAACTGCTTGTGGAGTGTGATTTTTCGCTTCTAATAATCGTTGATCATCGACGAGAAATGGAAGGTACTGGCTGAAATTTGAAAGCTTTCCGTTTCGCTCGAAGAGGGAGATGAATTCCGATGGCCTAGAAAATTGGGGAAAAAGAAGAGAATAGTGATATCAAATGATGAATTAGGTTATTCTAGCGATGTGAGTAGAATTTGCAGAATGTGGGTTTAGCTGGGTAGCTGTTCGATGAAAGCATGTGACGTGGTACTACTGGTAGATGGTTTGTCTGAGCTCAGATTTATGCGTGTTTGGCTCGGTGCACGAAGAAACAGAGACTGAAGGATTAAGTTCTGCTAATTTAGTTTCAAGTGACTACTGAGGATGGAAAGGAAGGAAACTAGAAAGTCACTTGCTGATTCAACAGTTAGCTTCTTGCTTGAAAGGAAAAACTGCAAGTCAGCTTTAGCGTCTGCTTCCCTTTCCCCCTTCCCTTCCCTCTCTCCCCCCCCCCCCCCCCCCCCCCCTTTCTCCTTCTCTTCCCTAGATGACTCGTTTGATTGACTTGAATTGCTTCAGTCATGTTGCCCATGGTAATAGAGAGAATGCAAGGATTATCTGAAATGAGTGGGTATAATGCGTAAAGTTTGAGTCAAGTAAAAAAATATAGTTGTTTAACGCTTTTTTTTTTTTTTTTGCTGGACTGGTTTCCTTGTTTCTTCCTCAATTCTGGGTATGTTATGTTCTTCTGCCTTCTCTCTGTTTGATGTAATTTGGAGTTCTGCATTGTCCTTTGATGAGGAGCTGGTGCTTGAATGTTGGATAATTGCCTCTATAAAGAGCATAAATGAGCTTCTGTTGCTATTGTTTATCAGCAACTATTATGTTGGTTCTTGAGTTTTCTTTAAATTATATTCCTTATTACTATAGAGGGATCACCTAATGGGCGAGGAAGAGGCTGCGGTGGTAGAGGAAGACCAGGAGTTAGAGGTACGGCATTCACTGAACTGAACAGTTCATTTACTTTACATGGAATGGAGTTTTGTAGATGTAGGATCTTGGATCATGGTTAGCTAAATTGTTTTTGTACTCTGTTGAGGTGGCACCAAAATGATAATTCCCTTCAGAGGAGAATGATCAGCATATACGTTCTGCTGCATCAGCAATCCTCTAGATATTTGCTTTCTGGTTACAATCTATAGCATTGCTTGTTTTAGGGAATGGTTGTGTGAATCATGAGTATGCTGATGGAGATTTGGACCGCAACCAGGGTTATGCTAGCAGTCGGGGTCGAGGAAGAGGACATGGTTTTCGTGGCCGCTATAGGGGAGAATACAATAGACCTTATGCTGATACACAACAAGACAGAACATACAATCAAGAACCACCTGTTTAGAACTGCGGTACTATTTTAATCATTCTTTTATTCATGGACAAGTCTGGTTTGGTACCAGTTTTAATGAATGATTAAGGTTCAGTTATATACTGAACTGGATATACTCTTGAGGATACTGCTACAGGCATGTGTTTTCACCATCTGGATTTTCTGTTCTGCATTTAAATGGAGTCAAGATTCACAATTTCCAAACTATAATTGTTTGGATCCATCCATTTCATGGGACTGAAAGAGAAAAAAGGGCCATGGTAAACTTGATTATGGTAGATTATGAACATCCCAATGGTCTAAGATTATGGTAAATGGAGTCAAGATTCACAATTTCTAAGCAAAATTCAAGCCTTGAATTTAATGCTGTTCTTATTTAAGATCAAAACAATGTGCTAAATGCTATTTCCAACACTACATTGCATTGCATTGGGTATAGAGTTATTCAAGATCACGAAGGCGAAGGCAAAAATATACTGAAATATTATTTCAATCCCCACTGACATCCTGCAGGATAATCAAGCGTTCCTTTCTATTAGGAAGGATGTGCAGGAAATTCAAGATGCCCTTCAACAACAAAAGAAAAACAGATAAGAAGAAGAAGATCTAGTCATATGTAATTTGGGATACTCTTGTGTGTGTTAGACATGCGAGAATAAACTTAAGATGGGAATAAGAAGAAACAAGACAGTCTTGTGTTTTTGGATTTATGTAGAGAGAGGGGATATGAGTTCAATGAATGATGAGTGTTCAAGTTGTTGTAATAACCTTTTCGAGTTGAAATGATGGCTGAAGAGGCATGATATTTCGTGAATTGTTTGCTTTTGAGATTTGATCCGATATATATGTTTGTGGGTTGGTCATTATGACCTTTCTCACGATATGCGGAAATTTATTTTGCAATATATGGTTTTGCAATTTATCCTCAAGATTGATCAATTTCTTTTGTTTTTTGGTTTTAATAGCATTTGGATTCGAGCTGATAGAGTTTAGAGGGCGTATGAGAATAGCTCAAGCAATATCGAAAAAAATGAATACAATCTAAAGCTTTTTCAAATTTAAGTCTCAAGTAATTTTGATTTTATCATTCGTGAAATCGAGTGCTTTTCATTAATCCTGAATTATATGATGAATATGATAGAAATATTGAATTCATGAAATATATGGAATTTTGGAGCTTGATTCTTATAAAAATAAAAATAAAAATCGACCCGACCGGAATATTCGAGATGTACATGATTAGGGTATCGAGTCAATCCGAGCTGAGTTGAGCATGCTGTTGTTTGGTTTCGAGCTGGGTCGAGACTATATGAGACCCAGCCCATTAACGCCCTCGACATCAAGCATGTTTTAAGTTGTTTTGAGGTGCATCTATCACATTAGGTGTGTTTCTTTTGGATCCATCTCTAAGTTAACGTTGCTAATCGTCTAGGTTCTTTTTTTAAATTTTTAGCTTAATTTTTAGTTTTTTAATCTTTTTTTCTTTTTTAACTTTTAGCCTTTTTTTTATTGCTGATTGGGATTCTCTAATGAGCCACATAGGTGCCACGTAAGATTTTCAGCAAAACTGGCACTCAAATAATCGTTTTTTTTTTGTTAAATTGACATTGAAGTGATCCAAAAAAAATTGGCATCAAAATGAACACCGCACATAAACTTCGCACGGTGCTTGTTAACTAAGGATATATTGCCAGCAAGCTAGTTAACAAATATTGTTGAAAGCACTGGCTAGAAACATAGGAGTAGAAACTTCAATGACTCACCCTAATCGTGGATCGCTACTATATTAGTATATTCGGAAGCAAACATTTAAAGATGATGTAGAGTTTATGTTTCCTACCATTACCTCTAAGTTGAGAGAAAATATTTTTTTTTTATTTTAAGGAATACTTTTGAATTTAATGTCTCAAATTTCAAACGAAACAATTTAAGGACTTAATGAGGTTCAAGACCGCCTCTTTATACAGGGACGAATGAAGGAGGAGATGATAGAGGCTGACGAACTCTTTTTAGTGGGCTTCGAGTCTTTTTGGGGGCCATCCATCACATCAGGCGGATTTCTTTTGGATCCATCTCTGAGTTTACGTTGCTAACCTTTTAGGTTTTTTTTTAAGCTTAATTTTTATTTTTTAATCCTTTTTTTTTTAACTTTTAGCCTTTTTTTATTGCTAATCGGGATCTTCTGACGAGTTACGTAAATGCTATGTAAGATTTTCAGCAAAACTCATTAGTGTTAGCACTCAAATGATCAATTTTTTTAAATTGGCACAGAAATAGAGTTTGATAACAAGACAAAATTTCTGTTTTTAGAACAGAAATTCATTTGGTAACGACTGAAAATTTCTACTTCTAAAGCATTATTAATAGAAAATCTTATATGAAATATTATTGATCCTAACCTAAAATGCATGTTATTTGAAAAAAGTGAAAAGAAAAACTGATGGATTTACGTATAATTCCATTTAATAATTTACGGGGACCAATTTTTGCAAAAATTGTATCAACGAATAAAATAGTTGAGCTCATATATTCACACTAAAAGTACTGGTAGTTCAGATGCTTCATCATTTATGTCTAGAGATGTCAGAAGGATGGTTCAAGTCGGGTTGAACATAATTTGACTCATATTGATTCATTTGATCCGTTTTGACCTATTTTTATGCATTACAAATTTAATAATCCATATCCAACACAACATATATTACTTAAATATTAATCATTGAATGTTTATTTCTTACAATTTATGAAGAATAATGATATTGCTAAAACATTATCATGCAATTGAAAAAAAATAATTTTTTATTATTAAAAAATGTTATTTATTTTTTACTTCGACAATCGAAGGTGGAGACCTGATAGCTATGGTGGGCAGTGGTCTACCGTGGTGATGTGTGACAGCAATTATGGCGATGGTTGGCAACGGGAGGTAGAGATGGCCGGTGGTGAGCAACAATATTCAACGATTGGCGATGGTCAACAACGACAACGTAGGAGTGGTTGCGAGTGAGCCTAAAAAGCGATTCACAGCGAAAAGAGAGACACTGAGAATAGAAAGAGGTCGAAGTAAGAGAGAATTAGAGTGAATTGAGAGATATTGATATTGAGAGATATGAATTTTTAAGAAAAAAGTATTTTTTCTTACTTCTGAAAGTGGATATAATATAACTTCTCAAGTAAAAAATTACTTCAAAAGTAAAAAAATAAAATTGTATAATCAAATGAATTTTTATTTCAAAAGTTACGTTATTAAATGGGTTTTTGCTTTAAAAATATTTTTGAAGTACATATTCTATTTCAGAAGTGTTATCATGAGCGTTTTTAGCTACTCTTTTCGTCCAAAATTAATTGAAATGGTTGCATTGGCAAATAATTAAATTGGCTAAATTAAAAGGATTATGATAGATTTGACATCTACGTTCTCAACTTTTGACAATCGGATAAAATCAAGTGGTCCGATCCGGTCTTTGGTTGGGTCCTTTGACTACCCGGTCCGATTCTTTTACTAATTCAGCGCGACGTCATATGGATTTGGCTGGGATCGTTTCGGTGGAATTGGATCCCTTAACATAATATTAGGGGTGACATTATCCAATTCAGACCGTCCAATTCAAAGTGGACGACCCAGATTGATCCACATCAACTTTTTAGAGAAGGGAAAAATTTCGATGGAAATTTTAAAATTTTAAATTAATAAAAAATAAACGGCCCAGATCCTTTATGTCAGCCTTAATATAGTTTCACTATGTTTCGGTCTCGTCTCAGCCCGTCGGCCATGTGGATAACCCCGCACGTGCTGCCCCTTCTTCTCCACTCTACGAAGGCGTCGAGCGCAAACTTCTGGATGTGCAGGACGAGGACGATGAGCACGTGAAACCGCGACTCCCGCTCCAATGGGTTCGCTCCTCAAGCTCTGCAAGCCCTTCTTCTTGACCCGCTTCTCTTCACTCCCCAACTCTCCGGCGAACACCCATCTCAGGACCCACCATTGCCGCGCACTCTTCAGGCTCAAGAAGCGGCACGGCATCTTCTGCTCCAGTTCTCTGAGCTCGTCTCGGCCGTTGGCGAGCCGCGAGGTCTCGGGCGAGCACGGCGGGGATGGGGCCGATGGCCCCGCTCCGGCGGCGGAGCTCTGGCTGTTCAACACGATGAGCAGGAAGAAGGAGGCGTTCAGGCCCAAGGTGGAGGGCAAAGTGGGGATGTACGTGTGCGGGGTCACTGCTTATGATCTCAGCCACATTGGGCATGCTCGAGTTTATGTCACCTTCGATGTGTTGTACAGGTGCTTGTCTCTTTCTCTGAAAATTAATGCCGTGCGCATATATGAGGGTTATTTTTTGAAGGTCATTATGAGTATTTGTGAGTTAAACTTGAGATTCTTACTGTAATTTCATCGAACTAGGGTGGTGATATTTATGGGGGAGGTGGAAAGTTTTGAACTTTGATGATTATTGGCTGAGAATTGGTGAATGCGAATTGAATTGGACACTCAGCCTATGACTATTTTAATAAGGGAGAAAAAGTGGGGATGAAAGTTCCTGATGTTTGGTTTTGGATTGTTGATTGGATTAGTTCATTCTCTCTCTTTCTCCAGGCTAGTGAAGGTGTCAGCCACATTTTCAATAGAATATTTTCCTTGTGGAACTCGACTTGAATTGCTAATTAGAATTTTGTGTTGGCTGTTTTTTTTTTGGAAATTAGGCAGATACCTTAAGAATTTGGAGTACGAAGTTTGCTACGTCCGTAACTTCACCGATGTTGATGACAAGGTGAGTTGGATTTATGGGTTGTATTATTTCTGTTGAAGACATCACTGCATATATGAAGCTTAGGAGGTAGTTATCCTGGAACGTGAAGTTTAGCCATTCTTGATGATCTCGGAGTTTACTCATATTCTGGTCATTGCGTCACTAATATAGTCATTGGACATTGTGCTATTGGAGCAAAATGTTGATTGCAGATTATCATTGTTCATTGAAACAATAGGAACCTGAATGCAGTTTCCATGTTTTGTAGATAATAGTAAGAGCAAATGAACTGGGGGAGGACCCTATCAGCTTGAGCAAGAGATATTGTGAAGAATTTTATGTCGATATGATGCATCTTCATTGCTTGCCTCCTTCTATCGAGCCTCGTGTTTCAGACCATATGCCTCAGATAATTGACATGATCAAGAAGGTAGTCTTTTGGTTTGATATATGAGTATTGGCACCATCATCAAATCAAGCAATAATGTGCTTGATAATATGTTCTTCAAGCATGTAACGGATGCTCATGAATGCTGAGTTTGGCTGTACGAATTCTCTGATCATAACCTATTTTAGTGGCATATAAGGTTTCTGGAATATTCAATAGTCAGTTTAGTTCGATTTTGTTGAGTTAAATCTTGCTACAACTGCACCGTGGCTCTAAATTTGGATTGCATCATGCCTTTCTTGACAGATTTTGGATAATGGTTGCGCATATCAAATTGATGGAGATGTGTACTTCTCTGTTGACAATTTTCCCGATTATGGAAAACTATCTGGGCGAAAACTAGAAGATAATCGAGCTGGGGAAAGAGTTGCAGTGGACTTGAGGAAGAAAAATCCTGCTGATTTTGCTTTATGGAAGGTGCTGCAAGTGCAAGATGCACCTTTTTATCTAAGACTGCTGTCTCCTTATTAGATTCAGTTTGCTTCTGCCAATGACTGTGGGAGATACATGCTAAGGGCTTGCTTTATTAGTTTAGGAGAAAATTTCAATAATGCTTCATCTTGCTGATCACTCAAATCTTGTTCTGGAGTATCATTTTATGAAGCTAGTATTGACAGCATATTCTATATAATATCCTGTTATAGTTTTGCTATTTATTTGAGAGGAGTTGCAAGAAAGTGGTACTTGTATCCTGGAAAGATCATCGGCCAGCAAATTATGTTCAAAGTTTTTATATCTATGTCTGAAACTAGGTGCTAATTTAACAAGGAGTAGGTTAATGAGTATTTTTTTTTGTAAATATGTTGCAGTCTGCAAAGGAGGGTGAGCCCTTCTGGGAGAGTCCTTGGGGTCCTGGAAGACCTGGATGGCATATAGAGTGCAGTGCCATGAGTGCCGCCTATTTGGGTTATTCATTTGACATTCATGGTGGAGGAATGGATCTTGTTTTTCCACACCATGAGAATGAAATTGCTCAGAGCTGCGCGGCATGTAGACAAAGTAATATAAGCTACTGGATACACAATGGTTTTGTCACTGTGGATTCAGAGAAGATGTCCAAATCCCTTGGGAACTTCTTCACAATTCGTCAGGTGAAGAATTTGAGGTCCTCTCAGATGATTGTTTGTCTGATCCTTGATGATTTGTAGTTCCTGCCGTGTGATTTTTCATCTGTATATTATGGGTTTGGCATTTGAAATTATTTTTGATCTTGCTTAACTCTCTTTGATAGGTGATCGAGTTATACCATCCACTAGCTTTGAGACTTTTCTTGTTGGGGACCCACTATCGATCACCAATAAATTATTCTGATGTACAGCTCGAGAGCGCATCAGAACGTATGTATTACATTTATCAGGTGTGGAATCTGCTTCTAAGTGCTAGAACTCTCTCTCTCTCTCTCTCTATCTTAGGAAGATTGTTTGGTTCAAAAATGTCAAAATTGAAATTTCCAACAGGTAATCGAAGTTACAGAAAGGATAGAAGCGGGGCAGAGAAAAAGCAGAAAATCAGTTTGAGGAAAGGATGAAACAAAACAACCACCTAATAAGGAGGAAATTTACATACCTCTATGGACATCAATGTACTTGAATAGCTGTACGTGGCTATTTGGGTACTCTTCCCTCTTGAGTTAAATAAATCATTTAAAGGGGCCAAAATATGGATAGTGGAGATGAAATGCTGCTAGTATTAGCAATGTGGAATACAAACTGAACATGATTAGGCAATCTGCTACTCAAAATTGAGACGTGCAGTCCCATTATTCTCCACCTTTTAACGGATATTAGAAATACAGTAAACATTTTATCATGTCTATATTTAACATATGTCCTTAGTATGTCCTTCTGATAACTGCAGAGACTAGAATAGTGTGGCTTTGCATATTGTCTTTTGCAGCACGATCAGAGCATTGGGCTCAAAGTGCATGGTTTTCTCTGCTTATAGTGGAATTTATGCAAACATAAATTACTTCTTAAGTTGCCTTGGCACATGGACAACTCAAACGTAAGTGTATTTATTAGGAATGTTGTCACAACTATAAAGAAGAAGATTGAATACTGAATTGCATTTTTGACACAATGAATTAAAATTTTGTTTTGCAGACTTTGTATGACTGTGAAAACGTTATTAGTCAGCATGCAGTCCGACAAGATAGCATCCCACCTGATACATTGGATAGCATTACGAAATTCAAGAATGAATTTGTGGCCGCCATGTCCGATGATCTTCACACTCCCGTTATTCTGGCAGCACTTTCTGACCCGCTGAAGAACATCAATGATCTGCTGCATACCCGTAAGGTCAGGAAACTAGGGTTTATGTATATGCAATCCATTGTTATCAAGACAGTCCTTATATGGTTTCTGATGTTTGACCTAACATGGTCCCATTTGATGAAGCTTTACTTTCTCGGTCCATTGTTTTGGTAATCATCACAAATGAACATCTTTGCTATGTGGCGAATTTGCTGATCTGTCACAATAATTTTTTTTTTTTGGGTCAGATCTGTCGCAATAATGACATTGCAGTAGATACAGTAGATCAATATGGAAATCTGCTTGCTTTTCCTTTTTGTTTGTGAGTGCTACTATTTCTTTGGATTATATGGCATAATTTTGATAATGCATGCAGGGGAGGAAGCAACAACTGCGAATGGAATCACTGGCTGCTCTAGAAAAAGTAATTGGGAAAGTTTTGACTGTTTTGGGACTACTACCAGGCAGTTATTTAGAGGTATGAACGCCTGCTTCATATAGAAATGATGTTCATGATGTTATGTAGCATCCGAAAGCTCCTTTTCCTGCATTCATGTCATAAATATTATAAAAGATTGCAATTCTTTTTGCTGCATAACACCACTTCATACAAGTATCCCAAAGAATGATATCCTGAATAACGTATGCAAATTTCGTCTCAATTATTGGCAATTGCTTCGTATTTAGTGGTCTCTCTCTCTCTTTTTTTTTTTTTTTTCTCTTTGAAGGGTGAAACTCATGGCCTTTGCTTCAGATGTTTGCTCATTGGGAAGTTGCATTGCCATTCTTGAGTTGCAGTAATCAACTTCTATTTCTCCTTGCAGGTTTTGCAACAGCTGAGGGAAAAAGCGCTGAAGCGCGGAAAATTAACAGAAGAGGAGGTCCTGCAAAAAATTAGAGAGAGAACCGCCGCAAGGAATGCCAAAGAGTACGAGAAATCGGACATGATAAGGAAAGATTTGGCTGCTGTAGGGATTGCTCTCATGGACAGTCCCGACGGTACAACTTGGAGACCATCCGTTCCGCTCGCAATGCAAGAGCAGATGGCTCCTACGACATAAGCAGTCCCCAACATGCCAAAATCAACACATGTCTTCATCGAGCTGCTCTGTTTGACATCTGCTGTTTTAGGCGACCATCTCAGGAACAGGTTCCAGGATTTTTTGAGGCTCAAGGTAAATCAAGAACGCAATTTGCCATGTTCGGTCGAATCAAAGTTAAGTATATGTTAGATACGGAATTTGAGAGCTTGGGGGTATACCAAATAACTCTTTCGAAGATTATTCTTGCCTGAAGCAATTGCCCAAAAAGAGTACTGGGGACATTAAATTGCCAATTATATGAGCCCGGAAAGCTCGGCGACACTTTTGTCGCCATTTTGGTCGTTTTAACTTTTTCATTTTTTTTTTCTGTTTTGTTTCTCCTGTACTGTCATGAAATGCTTTTTTAAGGGAAGGTCATCATATATTATGTCTCTCTTTCTTACTAGTAGAAACGTATTTTAGCTTTGACAAAATCAACAAAACGGCGAATGTAAGACAGATCGGTCTGATGGAAGGGCCCATAAACTCTAGTTGCAAGAGAGGATTTAAACGGGTAACCGGAGATCTTCTTACTCTTCGGTCATGCATGCCCCAACAAGGATTTGTCACCTCAGAAAAGAAAAGAAAAAATATTGGCTTATTGTCTCTGTGAATGCTACATGGTCGTCAAAGAATTTCTGTTCTTAAGACGCCATTCTTTTGCCATTAGTTTTTTTTTTTTTGGTAAAGTTCTTTTGCCATTAGTTAGTCTGCTTAATTGTCTAAAAAAATCCTCTTTTCAAATCTGGCTTAATTTTTTTTTTGTTTAAAAAAAACTCCGAACTTTAAATACGTTTTCAAATTTTGCCTGAATTTTTTTTTGTCTTAGAAAAATTTTAGGTCCAACCTTTTAAATTTCTAAAGAATATTACTAATTTTCATTCTAATTTCAAATCTGACCCTGTTCGTGCCCTATAGTTGTTCCAAAAGAAATCACTAATTTTCACTGTAATTTCAAATTGGACCCCATTAGTGTCCTATCCAAAAATTGCCGTTACTCGTCCCTAATTTTCATATGCTAGAAGGGTTTCATTTTGGAGAATTCCGACAAATCTCATTGGGGTAGATTTGTTATCCATGTGGAAACTTGATTTGGGTTTTTTTTATTGGCATGGAAATGCCACGTCAATAGATTTGAGAATAGTATGTTTTAAGATTGAAAGTTTTGAATATTTTTAGGCAAAAGAAAATTGAAAAAAATTTGAGAATAGACTTAAAGTTTGAGGTTTTTCTAAGACCAAAAAAATCAAGGCAGATTTGAAATTAGATCTAAAGTTGATCGTTTTTTCAGAGATAAAAAGAAGCTCTTGATAGATTTGAGACTGAATCTAAAGTTAAGGTTCTGTAAGGACTTAAAGCCATAGTTGCTCACGTATAGTGAAAGTTATGATTATTTTTAGACAAAACAAAATCAGGACTAGACCTAAAATTTGAGACATTTTGCTGAGATAAAAAAAATCAGGCAGATTTGAAATTTAGATCTAAAGTTGATGGATTTTTTTTAGAGATAAAAAGAAGTTTTTGATAGATTTGAGACTGGATCTAAAGTTAAGGTTTTGTAGGGCTCTAAAGCCTTAGTTGGTCACGTATGGTGAAGATTATGTGGTGGCGATGGCTCAGTGACCAGATTCATGTTTTTCCCTTTGTGGATACAGGGTGTTGTTGATCACTTTTGACTTTTGAGTCCCCCTACTCACATGTTAAAAGTAATCTTTGGTTCACCTCTATAAATTGTTAAAAGATAATCTGTCGTGCATCCAAAACCTGGCCAAATTCACAAAATGGGATGTTCAGAACATTGGTTGTTCAATTTTGTTTTTGTTTTTGTTTTGGTTATTGGTGGTTCTCTTTCCCGGTCATGTCAAAAGAGCCTGGTCCAGTTCTGTTGCTTCTTCAGGAACCTGGTCACTGCACCACAGCTCCAAAGTCCACCTCTGATTCCATCTTCAGAGAGACGTTTACACCTCAGAAAATGCACAGTATTTGACAGAATTAACTTGTCTTCCCTTAATAAAAGGCTGGAGCGTTCACGCTTAAGTCCCGACAAATCTTTGTGCTCTTAGAGAGATTAGAAAATTAATACAGAAAAAGAAGAACTGCCATGGCGTCTATCATGAAGTTTGTGTGTGTGGCTTTGCTTCTACTTCTCTTGAGTAAAGGTGAGCGTCCTCTTCTTGACTAGAGAAGATAAGAATGTTGTGAGACATATCGAGTTTCGGGACCGCTGCCTCGAGAGAAGCTCGAAGCACGAGTGTTGCGACCTACAATTAAAAATTTCAGGTTTATGGAATACAAGATTAATTAATTAGGTTAACTAATCTAATTCGAGCTCTCCCAAACTCTACCAAATTGTGACTTAAGGTTCACGTAATTAACATGTCATGATTTTTCAATTGGAACCGCCATTAATCATTTATGGCAAGTTGCTTAGAAACCTAAATAAAATATGTGAATTAAAGATTAAATGAGTTCGGGGACTTGATTACTTTAATATTTCTTTTGACGCTGTTTTGGTAGCAATTTTCGTGAAAATCTTTGATGGGCAACAATAAAAGATTGAAAATGGATAGTCAAAATTTAAGTGTCAACAACAAGTTTTACTTCTTGTGGAGAATTTTTGCAGGGATGCAAGCTTGTAGCCTGGACAAAGTGAGCCTCACCCAGTCCAGGATGGGCAATCTGTACCTCTGCAAGCCCGTGTACAATGTGTTGATCCTCGACGGGTGCACGGACTGCGCCGTGGTCAATATGCTCCTAAGCTGCCCAGGGTTCAAGACCGTGAAGCCGATTGAACCTTACATACTTGAGCCTTCCGACGACTACCGCGTCGTCATCTATGGCCGCCAGATCTACACGGATGCGACGATCAACTTCACCTATGCTTGGGACTCTCAGTACCCTTTCAAAATCGCGCATCTTGATCTCAAGTGTGCTCCGCCTTCGAAATTGGAGGACAAGGGCACAGTGACGATGGTTAGCGGTTGATGATGTTCTTCATATTATGGTACTCCTAGCCCTAGACATGGAATTGTGTTGCGCAATTCGTTGTCCCATGTTCGCTGTATTTTGTTATTATTATTATTATTATTATTATTATTATTATGGTTCTTCATAATGTTGAAGCCCGGGGTTACTGAATCTTTGCATTCCAGTTTTCCGCTCACTAGTATTTTTGCATTACTTTTGTTGCCCCTGAATGAAATCACTGTTCATGCTCCCCGTGGGGTCATCGGCAGTCGCCAACAGCTCGCTGAGGTTGGGGGGTTGCGGAGGTCAAGACTCACTGTCAAGGCTCAACTAGCCGCGCCGTGCAACGAGGGTCGCGCCTCTCTTCATTTTAATTGATGTCATTATACATGCTTCGATCACTTTTTAAGTCATTAACTTTAATTATCATAACTTTTAGGAAACATTTATTTGAGTAATGTCGGCGATTACATTCTCAGGAAAGGCATTAAATTAATAGAATATCACTCGACGTGACTCACTAAGAATGTATCATCAAAAGCATGTAGAATGATGTGTTTAGTTCTGTCCTTGCTACAAATTGACCAATTGAGGCCAAATTAGGTCCGATCGTAAACTCTGACCCCATATTTTTCATTTGCCAATAATAAAAAATTTCGAAAATGAAAGGCTTCATCTTGTTCACACTCTCGTAGCTGATGTCGCAATAACAAACCACTGAATATTTTCTCCTCGAATAAAAACAGGACATCATCAGTCATCATCACTCACTAACCTTGCAGTGTACTCTCGCGTGATCGAAGAACCCCCCACGAACCAGATTCTGGGACGACACACCGAGGGCTTCGCAAATGCATAGAAGGAAAGAGAGAATTATTCCCCATGATGTATCGTCGTTTTAGAGTCGGGAAGCCACGTCATTTGGGTGATTTTCTACTTTGGCCTTAACTCTTTTGTTACAAAAGCCACGTTGGATATGTCCTCATTAAACTAAATCCACAGACAATTCATCGTCAAAGACATGTTACCGGCGTCACTCGTGTGAATGTGTTTTAAGGTTACGTCGCTTAAATGGTTGTTAGAAAAGTTGTGGCACTGCTAATATTTTTTTCATTTATAATAAGCTACTAATTTTACCTTTTTTAGGGCATAAAGACATCTCAAGTGTCGATGTTTATATACGGCGCTCACTTTGGTATTAATATGTTTTTTTTTTGGGATCACTTAAATGTCAAATCGGAGAAAAAACAATTAGCTTAGTGCCAACGGCGAGAAATTTTGGTGACCTCACCAGAATTGGCACTTAAATAACGTTTTTCAAAAAATTGACACTTAAGTGATAAAAAAATTACTTTAGTGTCGAATTGAATAAAAAATGATCACTTTAATGTAAACAACAAGAAATTCTTGCGACCTTGGCACTTAAAAAATGATTTTTCAAAAAATTTGACACTTAAGCAAGCAACGTACATAAATATTGATACTTGAGGTGCCTTTTTGCCTCTTTTTGGTCTTGCTGTATTTTAACCCAATTTCCCTGTTTTGGGACTCGAAACGCTTTACTTATATGCAAAACATGATGGTAACAATAACTTCTTTGTTTCTCATTTTTGACTTCTCGAACTCGGAATTTGAACCCAAAAAAAACTTGTCCTCTTACAATATTGACTTCAAGTTTGACCTTTTCTGGTCTTGCTTTAGTTTACGACCCAAGTTCCCTGTTCTACAACTTGAAGCGCTTTAATTATGTGGAAATAATGATGGTGACAATTCCTTTCATATTTCTCCTTTTTGTCTCCTTGAGCTCTAAACTGGTAAATGTGAACCCAAAGCAAAGTTTTCCCTTTGAAACAAATACGAATTTTACTTTTTCGGTCCCGCTTCAATCGACCCAAGTTCCCTGTAGTGGAACTCGAAACGCTGTAATTCTATGCAAAGAATGATGGTGACAATACATTTTATGTCTCCTTTTTGTCTACTCGAACTCGAAACTAGGAAATGCGAACCCAAAACAATGTTGTCCCCCCGAAATCTTTGGCAAGAAAATAATTGGATCACCATGGCTGGCATGTCTTACCATATGCAGGCCAAAGTCCTGTATATTAGTACACCAAGTCCTCATAATTCTGTGAGGATATCATTTGAAATAAGGCGCGAGTTCTTTTTTTTTTGGTCCGCACAACTTAAAGTAAGAAATTTGAGCGTTATTCAAATGGCAACCACAGTCAAGATTCCATGCCTTGTTCTTGTTATGCTTCTTGTTGGCAAAGGTAAGGAATTGGCGACATCTTCTGTTAGGGAGAGACTTGACTCTTTCATTTTCTATAGATGCAGCTAGATTGTCTTTGCCCTTACTCGTTATACAAATCATGTGATGATAGATAGATCATAGACGTAACCGTTCACCTTGCCAAAAAATTACGAAAGAATGTGGAGGGCATACCTTCTTTTTTTTTTTGGGTAGGTTTTGGTCTAAGTCTAATGAAGTCCGTCCAGCTTAAATTGGTATCTAATTTGCATTAGATTACAAGTGAGTATATGGTTGCTACCGGGATATCAAAACCAGCACGACAATGGTAAACACGGCCCTTGTTTCCTTGTGCTGAACCCTAGGATTTTGGGCGGGATCATCACGGGGCAGAGATAATCCGGTCCTTGATAGATCTTGCCTACCTGCATCGCTCTTTCTTGATACTGTGCATGGTAGATTTCATTTTCATGTCAAGCCTAATGTCCTGGATATACAGGGGGGATAGGTGTCTCATGAACCGCGGGCTACCCTTGACAGATCCGGCAATCTTCACAGAGTTCGAAATTGACCCCCATTACAAGTTCGTCTGTGAATAACAGGAAAAAGGGATTAGCATTGCTTTATGGAAGGAGAAGTCGGCAAGAGCTCTTTGATATGATCAGTTTTTCTTGTTAACGCTTATCCGTTACTAGACTTCACTGCGCGCAGATGATCAGATAGAAAAAAATTTATAACGATTTAATAGCATGTTGCGCTCCTTGCTGCAATTCCGGAGAACATATTGCTGTAATCTGATACCAGTGACAGACATCGTTCAATGCTTGCGACACAAGTCGCGGAAGTAAAGCAAAACAACAGTGTTTCTTTCTTCTGCAATCTTCTCGAAATTAAAGATCCCGAGAAGTTGTAAGGAGCATTTTGAAGCAATGTTGTTCGCGGTATATTTGTTGAGAAACGGTTATTCACAATCATAATAACTGGTAATTAGTACAACAGGAAGCTTGATTCGTACTTCGTGAGAAGAGGTGAAGAGCATTTTTTTCAATCGGAGGCTAGATGAGTATAGGGGTGTGGAAAATCCATATGTGTCCGGCCGCTACAATGTTAGGTTCGAACTCCATCCAACTCACAGTTTTGTGCTTAAAACTCAATCGATTCGGCTCGATCAAACTGAACTCAAAAAGTAATAGATAAACTCGAGCGCTACTGGACTAGGTTCGATCATATACAAACCAGAATGATATGTAATTTCGGAGCCTTTATGTATCATTTTACAAGTATTGTACAGCAAATATTTGAAAAAAAAATCGTGGTAATGAATAAAGCTCACAAGCCTATTTTATTCATTGTATCGTGGGAAAATTTCAAATAATGGCATAAAGTGGACCGTTTTCTTAAGAAATGGTCCTTATTGGATTATGTATCAAACAAGAGCCTAAATTTTGTTAGGGAAAATCTCTTATGATGTTTTAAAGATGACAAAATAATCAAAAGCTATTAATATATTTATTAGTTGAGTAGACCCAGGTGAAAGATATACAAGTTGGTATGTAGATGTTTTAACATAACATTTGAAGATTATGAGTTATCTATTAATAGTGAACAAGGCAATAGGCATAGATGTGTTTACAAGTTAGAGATACCTGAATAGAAGGTGAACAAGCCTAGAGCAAGAAGTTCCATAAAGCTTGAAAAGACCTTAGATAGGTGAACAACGAGGTAGAGACATGATTGCCAGTATGCTTTGGAGCGACCAGAAGATGAAAGCTCAAGTGAAGTCTTGGATATTGCATCAGCAATTGATTTCATAAGCAAGAAAATTGATGACTTCACAAAGGCTATTGATCAGAAGATGGATCAGTTATACACGTGACAAAAGAAGTTTATATTGACCTTACTTGGATGTTTAAACTCAAGCCAAGAGTATCGCGTATCTATTTCTAAAAGGGTTGAATCATATTATTTCGATTAAATGAAGTGTCACTTATATACTTCAACCACACCTTTGAATGAACACTTATATGCGAGCATCAACAATGATTCTATTAATATCAAAATTAGTGATCTCTCTGATCAAATCCCAAAGACCGATTCTATACCTAAAGACTGATCAGATACTAAAGACTAATTCTATTTCTGATGATTGTTCAAATGCAGTGAATTGTTCAAATCCAAACAGTGCTCTTTTGAAAACCCACATTTGACATATGCTATATATGGTTGGGAATTCCTTTTCAAGGAAGTTGTAATCTTTGATTTGGAAGATAATTCTACAATGAATCATAGAATATCCAAGTTGAAAATTACCTTCAAGAGACAATCCGACTTCCTTATATGAAGAACTCTACTTATGGTTTGGTTGTATAGGAGATCAAATCAGCAGGGTTCGGATTTTTATCACTCAATGGCTACTAAATTTTCTAGATACAACCAAAGATTTGTTTTTGTTGTGCTTCTTGTTGGTGAAGGTAAGGAATTGGCCTTCCTTTGTTTTCTCTTTTAAGTGGAGATTTGACTCTTTCGTTTGTTTTCTCTCTCTTTTTTCGAGTGTTAAGGGTGTGCATGACAACACTTCTGCTTCAAAGTTAACTTTTGACTAGAAGTTGATTTTTCTACTTTTACTCTGCTTCTGCTCCAAAAGTTGATTTCTGATATGAGAAATTCGTTTGGTAACTAAAAATTTCTACTTCTGGAATATTATTAATACAAAATCTTCTATGAAAAATTATTATCAGCGACTAAAAAATTTCTACTTTTTTTTAATTTTTTTAAAAATAATTTTTTTTATTAAAAATACTATTTAAATTTTCTAAAAAATATTATTTTATATTTTTTACTCCGATGGCTAGAGATGGCAACTTAACGGCTGTGGCAATGGGTGGCGATCTGGGAGGTGCAATGTTGGGTGGTG
Organism: Psidium guajava; assembly: GCA_016432845.1. Taxonomy (NCBI): domain Eukaryota; kingdom Viridiplantae; phylum Streptophyta; class Magnoliopsida; order Myrtales; family Myrtaceae; genus Psidium; species Psidium guajava. Next base: position 13,590,902 of record CM028229.1, read on the forward strand.
GTCGCTGGTGATGGTTGGCTATTGGCAGAGGTTGGTGGTGGTGGACGACTGTTGGCTAGAGGTAGCGACGGCGGGCAGCAGTGGTCACAATGATAATACAACGATAGTCAACGGTGGGTGGCGGCAATCAATAGTGGGTAGTGGTTAGCAGCAGCCCGCAAAGTTGGCGGTGGGCCACGACAATGGAGGTGTGGTGGGTAAAAAAGACGCTAAAAACGAAAAGAGGTCGAAGTAAAAGAGTAATTGATATTGAAAGATTTCTAGTTTTGAAAGAAAAGTAACTTTTTTTAACTTTTGGAATTGGCTCAAAAATAACTTTAGAAGTAAAAATTTGCTTCAAAAGTGGAAGTGTAATGTCACGTAACAAAATAGATTTCTACTTCAGAAGTTGCATTATCAAATAGATTTCTGCTCTAGAAGCACCTAGAACAGAAATTCATTTCCAAAAGTGTTACCATGCACTCCCTAAGCTTCAGTTCTCACCTGAATTTCATTGCATTTCATTTTTTTTTAAATCAGTATCGGAAATTTCAATCCCCACCAAGAAAATTATATTGCTGGAAGAGCAATTGGTTTTTGCCCTAACTCATTATACAAGTCATGTCATCATAGATAGATTTATAGATAATCCAAACCCTTGATCGATCGATCATTCTCATAAATTTGTCGCTCTTTCTTAAACCTATGCGTGATAATTTTCATTTTCACTCGGGCTCGTCAAGGTTTACCATGAGGTTTAACCCTCCACTTCCAACGTCATGTGCAGGCAATTGCCAATGTTCTACAAATGATATCAACATCATGCAATCCAAAACAGGAGCCATCGTGAAGCAGAAACCGAAGTGGCACTTGACCATTGACCTCAATGGCTCTTGCATCGTAGCGAACATTAACTTAGCTTGCCCAAGCTTCCGAACCTCGGAGCACGTCGACCTATCAGTCCTGGAGAAAATGGGGGATGAGTGTCTCATCAATGGTAGGAGATCGATTAGAGATTTGATCATCTTTTCTTACGCGTGGGACAAGTCTTGTCCATCCAATATATTGATCTTAGTTGGATGTTTAAACTCAAGTCAAGAGTATAGCGTATCTACTTCTGAAGGGATTGAATCATATTATCCAAATTAAATGAAGTGTCACTTATGTAGCTTCAATCACACCTTTGAATAAACACTTACATGCAAGCATCAACAATAATTTTATTAACTTCAAAATAGTGATCTCTCTGATCAGATCCCAAAGACTAATTCTGTATCTAAAGAATGATTAGATACTAAAGACTAGTTCTATTTTTGATGACTATTCAAGTACAACGAATTATTCAAAATCAAAACAGTTCTCTTTTGAAGACCCATGTTTGACATATACTATATATGGCTGGGAATTTCTTTTCAAGGAAGTTGTAATATTCGATTTGGAAGATGATTTTACAATGAATCGTAGAATATCCAAGTTGAAAATTACCTTCAAGAGACAATCCGACTTCCATAAATGAAGAACTCTACTTGTGGAAACCAAAGATTTGGTTGTATGGGCGACCGAACCAGCAATGTTCAGATTCTTATCATTAAATGGCTACTAAATCTTCAAGATACAACTAAAGATTTATTTTTGCTGTGCTTCTCGTTGGCAAAGGTAAGGAATTGGCGGTCCTTCTCTCTCTCTCTCTCTCTCTCTCTCTCTCTTAAGCGGAGATTTGACTCTTTTTTTTTTGTTTTCTCTCTCTTTTTTCGGCCGTTAAGGGTGTGCATGACAACACTTCTGCTTCAGAAATCAATTTCTAGCTAGAAATTTATTTTCTACTTTTGCTCTAAAAGTTGATTCTGATCAGAGAAATTCATTTGGTAAGATAATTTTTATTATTAAAAATATTATTTACTTTTAAAAATAAAAAATTATTTTTTTAATTCAGTAAATCGATGGTGCCGATGAGCGGTGGTCGGGGGGATGTGGTGTTGGGTGGTGACGACCAGCAGTGATCGGCGACTAGTAGATGCGGTCGGCAAGGGGTGGCGGGGGGCGGCGGCCAACAAAGGTCAGTGGTGGACGGCCAAAGGCTGGGGGTGACGACGAGCGGCGGTGGTTGTGACGACAATGCTGTGATGGTCAATGGTGCGCGGTAATCAACGACAACAAGCGAAAGTTGGCAGTGGACCACAATGGCGAAGGCGTAGTTGGAAGAAAGAGGCGCTGAAAATGAAAAGAAGTTGAAGTGAGAGAAATAATGATGTTGAGAGATTTATACATCTGAAAGAGAAGTAACTTTTTTTTTTTTAACTTTTGGAATTGGCTGAAAAACAACTTTAGAAATATAAATTTACTTTAGAAATAAACATATAATGTTGCGTAACCAAACATATTCTTGTTTCAATAGTTGCATTATCAAACGGATTTCTACTCTAAAAGCACCTCTGGAGCAAAAATTCATTTCCAGAAGTGCTACCATGCGCGTGCTAAGCTTCAGTTCTCACCTAAATTTCATTGCATTTCATTTTTTTATGTCGCTAGAAGAGTAGCTAAAATAGTTTTTGCCCTAACTCGTAATACAAGTTATGTCATCATAGATAGATTAATAGATAATCCAAATCCTTGATCGATCGATCGATCGTTCTCATACATTTGTCGCTCCTTCTTAAACCTATGCGTGATAATTTTCATTTTCACACGGGCTCGTCAAGCTTTACCATGAGGTTTAACCCTCCACTTCTAACGTCATGTGCAGGCAATTGCAAATGTTTTGCAGATGATATCAACATCGTGCAATCCAAAACAGGAGCCATCGTGAAGCAGAAACTGGAGTGGAACGTGATCATCGACCTCAATGGCCCTTGCATCGTAGTGAACATTAACTTAGCTTGCCTGGGCTTCCGGACCGCGGAGCACGTCGACCTGTCAGTCATGGAGAATATGGGGGATGAGTATCTCATTAATGGCAAGAGATCCATTAGAGCTTCGATCGGCTTTTCCTACGTGTGGGATGAGTCTATAAGAGCTCTTTGTTGTACTACGCTTTATTGTGCTTAGTCGACCATAAACAAGCAAACAGACTTTTTTTTTTTCACTTGTTATTGCAATGCCCTAGAACTTCACGCGCCACACGTGACTTTTTCAATTATATCTTTTTTTTAATTAATAGCATGCAAATGCATAGTAAAAATTTTCACATCATCCCTAACAAATATCGCACAAAAATATATGCATATTTTTCACAGTATCACTAGTTTACCAAATAAACATAACACAGGTTTTACATTACAAACACTAGTAGGCAAACATCATACAACATATGAAAATACAAAATACATCCATCCTAGGAAAGGGTTAGGGTTGCCTATCTCCACTAGCTTCTACATCCCTAAAGCCTGCTCGTACAAACGTTGGCTACTATCTAAGGATCAAGCACTAAAACCGTAGGCAAGTCATCGTCGTCCCCTCTATCCTAAGGACCCTCAACCCCTATAAGGTGTCCAACCATCTTGCTGTCCACATCCTTATGCCGGTAAAGTGGTAGGGGAGAAGCACGAGTAACCTCACTTCCATCTAGATAGTGGAACTAAGCTTAACATATACTAAATTGGTCCTTAGTATTAGTACATTCTCATATACCCACTCTATATACATAGGTACTCCAAAGCATGGTACGTGAGGATCCTTCCTACAAATAAAAAAAATTAGGAGTGAGCCAAAGCCCAGTAAATGAAAGCTTCTAAGTTTAAGTTAGGTAATCCTCTTACCACTCAACCTGGCATCCAACTATTGACCATTGAAGATAATACATAGGTACTTGAGCATATGCATGATCTTTCATTTGCGACAACAACAATACTGCATGATATAACACGTATGATGCTAGGCAAATGTCATATAAATTCACAATGCACAGTATCACCTAGTGTATTGATATCATGCGTAAACATATACACACGACATACATTTTCATCTTTACTTCTCCTCTTGAACACTTCCAAGACATCCTTGATCATACAATAGATGCATCCAAGATCACATAGCATGGGCATCTTGACTTCCAAGGCATCACTTGACACTCCACGGGGCATCTCAAATCACACAGCAAAGACATTCGGACACACCGAGCATCATCACCACCATTATGTGGACACCAGAACACTTTCATAATCTTTTTACATAATTATCATGCAAAGATGATGCCAATGAAAAACATTACAATATTATTTTTGTCAATCCATAATCCAAGCATAAGTATTCTGATTCATGCGTCACTTACCTTTTTTCCATTCTCATGTCTCCACAGAATACAATGATGAATAAAAGAAAAGCTTCAGAAAGAATTCAAATATTCTTTATTATTGTTGTTTTTGTTGTTGTTGTTGTTGTTGTTGTAGTAGTATCCTTCAAAATCGGTAACTTTCACACTCTAATCGGTTTTAGTATTTAACCCCTATATCACTCTTTACACCCAATAAATTGCCAATTCTCATGGAAAGACAATGCAAGGCCCCTTTTTCAAAGGAACCCGACTCAAAATACAACAATTTAGTACACTAACTTCAATTGCCAAGCCTTACTCCTTTTCATGCTTCTCATCAAATCCAACTAAATTAGCAATGAACAAGCAACTAAGTTAAGACCATTAAGTAGATCATTCTAGCTCAGCACTTAGAGTTTCTACTTACCTTGAAAGCTTGTCTGCCAAAGACTTCAGTAAGATAGAGGGAGAGACCCTTTTACTTTAGAATTTTATGAGTGATAGTGTGTGCGTGTGTGGTAGTCATGAAGGGGGTGGCACCTATTTATACTCCTCCTCCTTGGCCTATCATAAATGGCCCACATTATGAAGGAAATAAATGGCACAGTCACAATCTCCCATGTTATCTAGGCTAACATTAGAGGTGGTATCCTAGCCTTGATTATGGGTCCCATTGCCATCATGGCATAATTTAATTGGTCATCAATGTTCCAAGTGGCCTACCAATGATGTCATCCCAAGATTTGCTAATCATTGACCTTGGATTATCATAATTAATTCTAAGGTGCAAGTGGCCCAATAGACTTCTTTGAGGTGTCCCCGGCCAAGGTAGGTCTTTAATAACTTAGTAGATGAGGTGTCTTCTAAGATTATCATGACATTTGCTACTTGGCTATTATGTTTCCAAATGGCATGGTCATAATTATGTCTCAAGATTTGGTCATGATGAAGCCTAAGATTGGTAATTATTAGCCTAAGATTGTAATGATTAAACCTAAGTTGAAGCGATTGTCGCGACCCTAAAAATTTTTCGATCGGTGGAAAATTCTCAGGTTAACGGATTATCAGGTTAATTAAATTAACTAATCTAATATGGACCCTCCCAAACCCTACTGAATCGTAACTTTGATTTTTGTTAGAATGATTTTAAAATTGGAGTCGCCACTAATCATTTTTGGTAGGTTGATTAGAAATCTAAGTAAATTAGCAGGAGAACTAAATTACTTCTACGAACAAGAGATTATGAGTTCGGGGACTTGGTTACACCAGTTAATTAAAACCAATGCCTTTTCGGTATCTTAATTCCATGGATATCCTAATTTCGGCAACTTAGGCTTGGTTTACTCTTAAGGCTCTAGCGGGGTGTTTTTTTTTTTGTATTTTCGCTATTTAGATGGAATGCAGGTGAGTGACCTTTTTTTTGATATTTTCAAAGTATTAAAAATTCTCTGAAGTCGAAAGAGGAGTGAGCTAATGACTTCTGTGCAGTGTTGCGACCTCCAGCAGGTGGCTCGACCTACTCATTCTGGGATATGATGATTCAGAATTAAATTACTAAAAATAAATTTAACAAATAAATAACCTCCAACAGGGAGGCCTTGCCTTAGCTTGGCCTACCTATTCTGAGGTTTGATGGTACAGAAATTAAATTGCAGAAATTAAATGCAATAAATGAAGGACCTCCAACGAGTATCCTTGGTTCGGCCTACCCATTCTGGAGTTTGATGGTACAGAAATTAAATTGCACTAAGTAAAGACCTTCAATGGATAGCCCAGCCTTGGCTTGGCCCTCCCTTTTAAGGTTTAATAGTGCAAAAATTAAATTATAGGAAATTAAATGACTGTAACTAAAGACCTCCAATGGATGGCCCAACCTTGCCTTGGCCCTCCCTTTTTGGGTTTAATGGTGTAGAAATTAAATTACAAAAAATTAAATGACGGTAAATAAAGACCTCCAATGGATAGCTCAGTCTTGGCTTGGCCCTCCCTTTTGGGGTTTAAAGGTGCAGAAATTAAATTGCAGAAAATTAAATGACGGTAAGTAAAGACCTCCAATGGATGGCCTAGCCTCGGCTTGGCCCTCTTTTTGGGGTTTAATGGTGCGAAAATTAAATTACAAGAATTAAATGCGGTAAATAAAAGACCTCTAATGGGTAGGCTTTGCCCTTCCCATTCTGGAGTTTGACGGTGCAAAAATTAAATTATAGGAATTAAATGCAATAAATAAAAGATCTTCAATGGGTGAGCTTTACCCTTCCCATTTTGGGGCTTGACGGTGCAAAAATTAAATTGCAGGAATTAAATACAATAAATAAAGGACCTCTAACAGGTGGGCTTTACCCTTCTCATTCTGGGGTTTGAATTCTTTAAAATAGAATACAACAAATTAACTCGACAATTCGAGTCAAAACCCATAGACAGATCAGCTAGGGAGTTGGTGGGCACTTAGAAGCTTGTCTATGTCAATTTTGTCCTCCCGTTGAATTTGCCGTTGATATAGAGTTGTTCTTTTACCTGATTCACGAACAAACTTTTTTGCAAATTTGAATCGATGTTGAATCAATCTGGGATCACGGACGGCAAACTTGCGGCTAGCGCTTTTGGATTGACGGTGACGAGTAACCACGAAGGTAGTGTTTGCGGTGAAGCTCAATGATAGCTACCGGACAAGCTTCTGGATGTAATCTGGAGTGCCTTCCACGGCTATCCCTTGCTTTCCTCCTCTTTTCACCATCCAGACTTTTTCTTTCAGCTTCCTTTTCTTCCCGAGCTCTCCTCTCTTTCTCCGCTTCCTCAAAGGCTTCCTTCTCGACCTCTCCATTCCTTTCAAAATGATCTTTTACAACTCGCTTTGCATACTGTGGGTCATCACACCCCACAACCCATCACTTGCTAAGATAAGGCACTCATCCTCCCGAGCTCGAGGGACAAACATCACCTTGGGTTGGGGGATTATCCAGGGTTTCAAGTACCTATCGCCAATTGACTTTAACATTGCAAGAACACCAAAATCACAGTAGCCCTTCCAATGTATGACCTTGCCCCCAGCTGCATCAATTCGAGCATAATCCTTTTCTGTATCTTGCTTGTGATCCACTGATAAGGGCACGACTTCTTTGCCACGCAAGAGGACTGCTCTCGAATCACCACAATTTGCGACGATAATGTGGGAAGAACATACCAAAGCAACAACAGCTATTGAACCGACTGTTTCCGGGGCAATCGGCTCAAAACTAGCAGCTGAAGCATCTCCATGATCAGAGAGGATGCCTATGCTTACTTTTCCTCCTATCTCGTCATTAACCCTTTGAAAGCAATTAGTGAAGGCTCTTTCCCACATTGCTTCCCTAGCTTCCCCAACATCCCCATCTCCTATGTTATCTTCGGCCTGTCGTATTTCTTCAGCCAAAACTCGGTAGATCCGCTCATAACAATACTCAGCAACCCGAGAACCTCCATGGTCATCGTAAACACCAAAGAAGTGACTGGTTACATGAGTTAGACTTTGACTAATCCCATCAATCATGCGTTCCCCAACAAGCATTTTGATAGGAATTTTTGTGAATTGTGGCACTGTTGTAACAGCATCTTCCATCTCTGGTCTTTTCCCACGTATAGACAATAAGCCCTAAAGAGGTATACAATCTAGCTGGAAAACATTGCTAATGCCTCCTTTGGCAAGACTCTTCCCCTTTGGAAGCTGATTAGAGACGGGTGGAGCTCTAGACGTTAGGAGTTGCTAGTCAAGGAGCGACGGGAGTAGTCGGCTAGACGTGGCCAACGTGTGAAGCACCGAACCTGGTCTCGGCTCACTTCGTCCCTATTCTGTCGTCTTCATGCTTCTTCTTCTATACATTCTGATTGTGAAGTTGGGTTCCTAATCATGAAAGGCACCATATCTTCAAGAAGCCCGAGCCCTTGGTGGTCCATTGCTTCTTGGGTTGAGCCCAGAGGACAGTCTTTGACAGCAGTTCGGGCTGGCCCGGTCATGAAGGCATTAGCGCTTCTTTCTGCTTCTTGGACTTGATTGGGCTTATCGTGGGCTTGGGTTCCTTCGTAGGTGACGATGAGCGTCTCTGGGTCATCGCTGGATCACTCCACCTGCTTCTTGGCGTTGCACCTTGTCGAATTTCTCAATTCGATCATATCAATGATGCAAGAAAGTAATGGAAATTTGCACAACACACGAATTTATGTGGTTCGGCAATGGAGAGGTTCCACCTGCCTACGTCCACGGGGAGATGAAATCTGTTTCACTAACTTTGAGAAGAAGAATACAACATGTTTCGCCCTCAATATATATATAGCGAAACCCTACATGATACAAATTACAAAATTGCCCACATAGCCCTAAAATATTTAATTTTCCCATATAAATCATTATATGACTAAGCATAAGATGTCTCTGGCGGCTCGGGGGCGCTGCCCCCGTGACCCCCGCCGAGGCGGCCCCCCCGGACCCCCGCCCGCTCACCGGGGAGCGGGACCCCCCGTGCTGTCCAGTCGTCAGGGGGCCTTTCGGAACCGCCTCATAATCTCCTCAATAACAGAATACAAGACATCAGCCTCAACAATCTCCACCTTGGGTTCGTACACTTGTAGTAACTTCTCAGATCGGCACTATTCTTGATAGATTTTTGGCCGTCTTTCCTCCATTTGTATCTATCATTGATCGCCCTATCTCCACAACTCTTTATCTTAAGCGTATACCTGTGGTCAATCTTATTGAACCCCCTCTGAAACGACGAAGTTTGAACCCTGGCTGGGGAATAATCCTGTGGTGGTTGAGCATCCATCAAGCGGGTGCTCAAGAACAAGGCGCTCTCGATGTCTTGGATCGTGGGGCCTGAATAGACGGTGGACATAAGCCGCTTGATGGCCGCGTCTTGATCGGACGACTCCGTCGACGGGTCCATCATCATGAAGAAGGAAGACTCGTCGTTGAGAAGCTCCCTCACAAGCTCTTCCTCGTCACTAAAGCCCTTGTCTTCCTCCATTATGTCGTCTTCAAGCTCAGCTCTGAAACGGAAGAAGATAAGACCCCGCAGCTTTGTCGGGAGAGGAAAATTTTTTTTCGAGCAAGCTGTTGATGGCTTTACTAATGCAACACCTGCGCCACTTGCATGCACTGCGAAGTCCATTGTCTGATTTTCATCTTCACCGGAGAAGCTTGTGGAAGCAACTTGATCACCATCGTCACCACCACCTTCCAATTCCTCCATTTCAACGTCCACCCTCTCCGCTTCCCACACATCACCGAAGTGAAAGACGACACTACCGTCAGAACACTTCGAGGCGGAGACAAGGTGAAAATCAGGCAAAGAAGAGGAATCTCAAGGCGACGCGTGCTTGGAGAAAACTCTGAGGGATCGACCTCCTCTTGCGAATCCAAGCTCGCAAAGGGAACTTTCGCGAGATTAGAAAGCGATGTGTGTGCATGGAGAAAACAGAGAAACGGGGCATGAGGAGCACCAAGAACCCGCTCCATGGAGACCCACATGGAGAAATTCTTCAAGCTGTGAAACCGATCATAGCAACGCGATCGTCCCCGTTCCCCTAAAGCCGTGCGTGGGTTGAGTGTCGATCACAAGTCGCTAGGGTTTTAGAGTGCGCGCATGAAGGCAGAGAGATTTGTGGTGAGATTACAGAGAAGACGATGATCAGAGTGCCCTCGACCACCAAAATCTCCGAGACCTTTTGAAGTTGCGATGGTTCATCCAGGTCTTTCCCCTTTGGGATCTTTTTTCCCTTGAGCCACCTCTTCTCCCCTGTCCATTTTCTCCTCCCTTTTTTTTACCAACCTCCCTTTTTCCTTTTTGGCCGCCCCCCCCCCCCCCCCCCCCCCTAGCCCTATTATCCTCCATCATCTCTTCATTCTTCACTTTTCTCCTTTTGATCGAGTCCCATCCATCATTATGCTGGCTTGGAAATACGAACCCCAACATTGTGGTGGGCACTAGAGCATTTGATGCATAGTAAAATACTACGGTTGAGTGAGGCCCCTTCTGGTTCATCCGAGGACGTGGAATAAGAGACTATTCGATGCGCAATGAGATCATCACACAGAATTCATTTCGTCGGAGCTGTAATCATCTCCAAGGGAAGGGTTAACAAGATCCTTCGTAACGTTGTCATCTAGGAGATGCCTTGCATGTATTTAACCAAGATTGGTTCCGGATCTCCCAAGAGTTTTGGAAGTAATTCCTCAGATAAGTTCGGAATCAAAAGTGCATTATTCGCTAACCGACATGGGTTACTAGAGCCAATACTCTGTCCCTGAAGAAATCACAACACCACCTTCCTTATTAAGGCAAGCTTGAACATCTTTGGTGTAGAAATCTTGTGAACAAAACCCTGCATTCAACTGATAAATTGAATCTGGAAAACCGAATGCAACAACGAGAAACACTCTTAGGCCATTGAAAAATTTGGGCTATTAGAGGATAATGTCAAAACTCCAGAAATGCAAGAATCGAAAATTACAGAGCAAAAAAAAAGGATTTTCTATAATTTTTTTTTCAATTAATCTAAAAATGAGATTAACAAAGTAATCCCCGATTCCAAATTAATTCTTACAGATTTTCTTTGGCCAAAATGAAGAAAAAATTAAAATAAAAAAATACTGGCTATTTTTCATATTTTTGTGGCCTTAATGCTATTTATTTATTAACTATTTCCTTAATTTCTGAAAAATATCAAAAATACAAAAAATATAAAAAATTATTTTTTGTTCAAAATTGGTCCCCTAGGCTTGTCCAAGGCTCCCAAAGTTAATTTTGCAATTTTCTCATTTTTTATTGATTTTTTTATGAATTTTTGAAAATAAAAATGCTGAAAAATACTGAAAATATGAAAAATCATTTTTTGGTCAAAATTGATTTTCTAGGCTTAGCCAAGGTCCCCAAAGTTGATTTTTTAATTTTATGAATTTTTATGAATTGTTTTATTGATTTTAAAAGAGAATAAATAATTAAAAATCAAGTGTCAACAGCGATCTAACGAGAATGCTTAGATGGGCCCTTTATTAATTAACTAAAGTCAAATTAGATGATGTAGAGGATTTTGTAATTAAGCAAGCTTCCAAAGTAAGCTATGGGTAGCTTCTTTGATAAGCTAAAGGGAAAAACTTATATATCAAGCTATAGAGTGACTTATTCCATAAGCCTGACATGAAAATATCTTGATGTCATTAGTAAAAAGGAGGAATTCCAAATAAGAGTCTGCAGTTTTCCTCATTTTCTTAAATAAGAGTCTCGCTTTCTCGCATATCTAGAGCCCTCCGAGCTTCTCAAGCACATCATAAACTTCAAATGAATTGAAGGCCATGACTGCTTTTAATAAATGGCTACATATTTCAATCAACCAAGGGCATTTTCATCAAAATACAATTTTAACGTAATTTCTAGTTAAGTTAATAAAAAAAATAAAAAATAAAAAATAGGCAAGAAGGCACTCTCGCTAGTAGGGCAATGACAATGGTTAGCAGGGTTGCCAACACCTCGGCGAGAACCAACGACCACTCCAATTAGAGCCAAGGGCCTACTAGCCTCACTAGAATTGGGAGAGGACCACAACCCTCTTCTAGATCTGGGCCAGGGTCGCCGGCCCTAGCCTAAGTCTAAGGGAGGTCGCGGCCCACGCCTGGCTCAGACCTGGGTCGATTCGCAGTACTCTTTCGATTCTAGCTGGCCCTCATCGAGGTGTCCCCCCATCAAGGTCTCAATTGATTCCATTCTGGGTTTTTTCTTTTCATTAAATCCTATTTATTTCCTATTTTTGTGGCCACATTTATTTGTGCTCTTTTGTTGTATTTTTTTTATATTATTTTAAAAAATCTATTTTTTAAAACTCATTAACAAAATAAGGGTGTCAATACCAAGTTTCCAAACTTATCAGACTAGCGCAATAATAGAATCTAGCATGACCTTTTGTATTACTTTTTCTCTCATAGATGACTATTAATGAATAAAACAACGACATTTTTACCTCCAAACCTCAATTTTTTTTTTCTCAAACTTTAATTAAATTACCTTAAACACCTTAATTAAGGAATGCCAAGCTGCGACCCATCTTCCCCACCATGAGCACCAATGACACTCGCCCAGATCTGAGAACCTTCTAGTTCAAATCTCACCGTCGACTACGCTTGACCACCGCTTCGCATTAACGAATCAAATTGCACAGTATCGATTGCAGCTTCACACTAGTCAATTGATTACATCAATTTGCATGGTAGAGATAATCCATGCCTTAGAATAGGAACATTGACTGGGGGGGAGAAATTGTTATCTTTCATCTTTTCACTCATCAAATGGCGAAGAAATTCGAGTTCGAGCTTTCTATTCTCTCGTTTATGCCATTTACGCCACCCCATCTTTGGAGCTTCCGCGCCTCACTTGTGCTTTCCACCTGTGATCTCAACCTTGTCAACACCACCATCAAATCACTAGGAGATTTTCCTTATGGCCACTCTTTCCATTTGAGAAGAGGGAGTTGGGGTTCATATCCCCACTAGAGTAGGGACGCGTGAGGAGGGAGCAGAGTTTAGCAATTTATATATGGCACATAGCGTATATAGTGTGACTTGAATAGAAAATTAAGATAGGATAGCACTCAACCCAAAAAAAAAAAAAAGCCTCCATCACCACGCGAGCTGCACTCGCAATGACACCTATGGCCCGGCAATTTAACAATCAAGTGAGAAGAATCTGGAGATATCAATCAAAATTACAAGCTGATTCTTGGAGATGCTAGAGTCAAGGGTCGACAACTTTTGTAATAAGATGATCACTTCATTTATTATTTTTCATTGTTGTCATGGTTGTTTTGTTTCCTTGCGAAGTGTGACAGCTTGTTTTGTTCTTTGAGGGCATTCGTCCTACGGGTTTATACATGTTACAAATATCCTGATTCTTCTTCTTCTTTTCATAAGTTCCCAAGTTTTGCTAATTATGCTTCTAATATCACACTAACTTAATGCTCATGGTAAGTACAAGTTTTGCTTTATATTGACCGAAGTTCCCCATCCTGGAATTGCATTTGCCATTTTATGCACACACACAAAAACATGGTGACAGTACCTTTTACGTTTCTCCTCTTTGTCTTCCCAATCTCTAATTTAGGAAATGTGAACCCAAAATTGTCCCCAACAATTTCGGCAAGAAAAAGGGGAAAAAAATTGGAATCTCGTGGCATATATACCTGTCTTACCACACACACACACACACACACACACACACACACACACACACACATATAAAATATAAAGGCATCAAGTCCTCGTGATTTTCTGAGAATATCAAGTGTAATAATGCTAAAATTGAAGTAAGAAATCTGAGCATCATTCAAATAGCAGCCCCCGTCAAGATTTCGATCCTTGTTTTGTTATGCTTCTCTTTTGCAAAGGTAAGGGAATTGGCGGTCTTTTTCTTTTTTCTCTTAAGCATAGACTGTTACTTTTTTGTTGAAACGAAAATCTTCATTTTTTTCAATTACTTTTCTAATGTGTTTTGAGGCGTTGAACTCCAGTTCTCAGTTTAATTTCATTGCACTTCAAATTTTTTTTTTCAATCGGTATCAGAAATTTCAATCTCCACTGAGAAAATTATTTCCATGTAGATGCAGCTAGATTGTTTTTGGTGTTTGATCATAGTTTGATCATAAAAATAACCATTCGCCTCGTCAAAAAATTATATTAAAAAAAGAGAGAGAAAAATTGGGGTGCAAACCTTTTCTTGTGGGTTTTTCCCTAAGTCTAACCATGTTTTAGGTTTTTACTGGATAAATCTAATGAAGTTTGTCCAGACAGTATTTTCATTCTAGGCTTCAGTTAATCTGGATCTTTGATACATCCCGTGCATGCATCGCTCTTTCTTAATACTATGCGTGGTAAATTTGATTTTTCACGTGTGCTCTTCAAGATTTAACAAGCGAGTTCAAAACCCTTCACTTCTAACGTGATTTGGGCAGGCGATTGGCAGTGTTTCCCGAAGGACATTGAGATTGTGCAATCCAAAACAGGAGCCATTGTGCAGCAGAAACCAGAGTGGAATGTGACCATCAACAAGAGTTGCCTGCCCCTGCCTCATACTGAAAGCGAGTTTAGTCTGCCCGGGCTTTCAGACTGTCCGAGCCCATCGATCCTTCGGTCATGCAGAAACAGGGGGGACAGTTGTTGGGTTTTTTTTTTTTTCCCAATTTAGTTTTTAAATTTTCTCTTTTTACCAAAATAGGGTAAAAAAAAGTATTTACCGGATTGGGGCCCGCGTAGCACTTTAAATGCTGCGTCCTGGGCAGCAGTTTAAGTGCCGCGCTAGGCCAGGCACGGCACTATAGGTACAACACAGCATTTTAAGTGTCGCACGGGCCGCGCGGGCCTGTACAGCCCAAGGGCCCCAAGGCATTTTTTTTTCATTTTCAATATTTTGTTATGTTTTTTTAATTATATTTAAAAATTTATATAAAAATGTAAAATTTTATTTTGAGGCTTATTTTATAACATAATTATCAACAAATAATTAAAAATTTTATTAAGATATATGTAATTAATTTATTAAGTATTAAAAAAATTTAAAAATATTGATAAAATTTATTTATATTTATATAAATATTTTAATATAAATAAACAATTTATTAAGATAAAATTTTCAATTAATATAATGTATTTAGTGTGTAAATAAATAATTAATCTATTAAGATAAAATTTTCATATAAATTTTTATTAATTATTTACAAACTAAATAAATTAATTACATACATATTGATAAAATTTTTAATTAATTATTGATAATTATGTTATAAAAATAAGCTTTGAAAGGAAAAAAATCATATCTATAAATTTATATAAATTTAAAATTATAAAACATGAAAATAGAATGAAATTAAAAAAAAGCTCCAGCACAATCTCGTGAATATTTGTTATTAACTATTTACGTAATCAATAAATTAATTACAGATATATTAATATATATTTTTAAATTAATTATTGATAATTGTGTTATAAAAAAGGCTTGAAAAGGAAAAAATAATATTCTAAATATTAATATAAAAAATTAAATATCTGTATAAATATAAAATTATAAAAATAAGCAAAAAAATATGAAATTAAAAATTTTCATTTAATATAATTAATTTATTATGAAATTAAATAATTAATTTATTAAGATAAATTTTTCATACACATTTTTATTAATTATTTACATATTAAATTAATTAATTAAATACATATTAATAAGATTTTCAATTAATTATTGATAATTATTTTATAAAAAAGCTTGAAAGAAAAAATAATATTCTAAATATAAATATAAAAAATTAAATATTTTTATAAATATAAAATTATAAAAATACACAAAAAAATAAGAAATTTAAAAATATAATTTTCAATTAATATAATTTATTTATTATTTAAGTAAATAATTAATTTATAAAGGTAAAGTTTTCATAAAATTTTTATTAATTATTTACATATTAAATTAATTAATTAATTACATATTAATAATATTTTCAATTAATTAATGATGGTTATGTTATAAAAATACACTTCAAAAGGAAAAAAAAATTATATTAATAAATAAATTATTTACGTAAGTAAATAATTCATAAAAAAAATTAAGAAAATTTTATATCAATAAATAATTACTTATCTAAGTAAAACATTTCTAAAAAAATTTATGAAAATTTTATCTTACTAAATAAATTATTTATTTATGTACTAAATTAATTATATTAATTGAAAATTTTATTTTTTAATTTCTTATTTTTACGTATTTTTATAATTTTATATTTATACATATTTATTTTTTTTATATTTATATTGAGAATTTTTGTTTTCTTTTCAAGCCTATTTGTATATCAAAATTATCAATAATTAATTAAAAAATATATTAGGATATATGTAATTAATTAATTTATTATGTAAATAATTAAATTTTTTTTGTGAAACCTGTGCGGGCGCTTTTTTTAAATTTCATATTGTTTTCCATGTTTTTATAATTTTATATTTATATAATTTATAAATATAATTTTTTCCTTTTCAAGCACATTTTTATAGCAAAATTATTAATAATTAATTGAAAATTTTATTAATATGTATGTAATTAATTTATTGACTTTGTAAATAATTAATAAAAAATAATCTTGAGATAGACACTGAAGCTTTTTTTTATTTAACATTTTTTTTCATGTTTTATAATTTTATATTTATATACCTTTGTAAATATAATTTGTTTCTTTTGAAGCTTATTTATATACCTTTGTACCAACTATGCGCCTGACAATTGGGTTGAATTTCGAAAATGTACTAAATGCAAACCTCGTAATATGAAGAATGCGTTTTTGAGAAAAGAAACCTTTGCCTTTGATGTTCCACCCCCATTGGATGCTATAGCCTATAAATACTCCTCAACAAGCCTAAATCTCGAAAATAGCGAAAAAGAAATGTCTCATTAGATTTTAGCAATCCCGCCATGTTCTCCTGCTCAAATAAAAAGCCACGCCACTGAACGCTGATCAGAAAATTTTCATCAAGGCACATGGGGAGATTACTTTCACAAATATGCTTTTGACTCTAGCACAATGGTAGCATTTAAGTTGTTCTTTTTCTTGGATTATATCCGGAAATTTATTTTATCTTTATGTTTTATGAAAAGTAAGAGCGTAGAGCATAATAATTTTGTATGATTGGGCACCATCCCATAGCATTTGATAAAGAAAAACAAAAGTAAGATCCAATTGGTTTGAAACTGCATGCATTTGTTGATTCTTACATGTGGCTATCGCAA
This sequence comes from Psidium guajava, assembly GCA_016432845.1. NCBI lineage: Eukaryota > Viridiplantae > Streptophyta > Magnoliopsida > Myrtales > Myrtaceae > Psidium > Psidium guajava. The sequence continues at coordinate 13,607,912 of CM028229.1, forward strand.
CCCTAAGAATTTTTTTCGATCTGGTTAACGGATTATTAGGTTTATTAGATAAATTAACATAATACAGACCCTCCCAAGTTCTACCAAATCGCAACTTTGGTTTTTGTTCAAATAGTTTTAAAATTTGGAGTCGCCACTAAGCATTTTTGGTAGATTGATTAGATACCTAAGTAAATTAGCGGGATGACTAAATTACTTCTACAAACCAGAGATTATGAGTTCGGGGACTTGGTTACACTAGTTAATTAAAACTAATGCTTTTTCGGTACCTTAATTTCATGGATATCCTAATTTGGCAACTCAAGCTTGGTTTATTCCTAAGACTCTAGTGAGGTGTTCTCTTTTTGTATTTTCACTTTTTTAGATAGGATGCATGAGTGGTATTTTTGTTTTATTTTCAAAGTGTTAAAAATTCCCTAAAGCCGAAAGAGGGAGCGTGTTAACGATTTCTGTGCAGTGTTACAGTCTACTCACTTTGGGGTCTGGTGATTCTAAAATTAAACGGCAGAAAGTCAATGACAGTAAATAAAGACCTCCAATGGATGGCCCAGCCTTGGCTTGGCTCTCCCCTTTGGGGTTTAATGGTGCAGGAATTAAATTGCGGGAACTTAAATAACGGTAAGTAAAAACCTCCAATGGGCGGCCTAGTATTGGCTTGGCTCTTCCCTTTGGGGAGCATTGGCTTGGCTCTTCCTTTGGGGTTTAATAGTGCATGAATTTAAATTGCAGTAAGAAAAAACCTCTAAAGGACGGCCTAGTATTGGCTTAGCTCTTCCCTTTGGGGTTTGATGGTGCATGAATTTAAATTGTAGGAAATAAATGACCTCTAGTGGATGCGCATTGCCTCTCCATTCTGGGTTTTAGTTTTTTAAAATAAAATACAACAAATTATTTCGACAATTTGAACTAAAATCCGTTGACGGGTCGGCTGCAAATTTGATAAGCACCTTGGAATTTGTTTGGCCTCACTTTGCACCTCCATGGAATTTATCGTTGATATGGAGTCGTCCCTTTTTTTTTTACCTACCATAAAATATGGAAAAAGGGATATAGAGAAAGTGTATACAATTTGTGCTAATTTGAGACTAAAACCACAAATAAATGAATAAATAAAAACACTTAGCTCGAATTTGCTTGCTCGTTGACGAGAATGAACTCTTGATTTATGTTGATCGATGAAGGAATTGGTGAAGATAACTCCTAACTTTAAACTCCCATCATCTTCAAAATTTTCTCTTTCTTTTTGGTATTTTCTTTCTTTCAAATTTTTCTTCAATCTCCCAAAACCCTCTCAAATATCCAAACTTTTCTCTCCAAAAAAATTCCCTCTCCCAAACTCACTTCTTCTTCCTTTTATAGCCCATTCATCCATCTCCCATTCTAATTTTTCCACTAACTCTATCTCCCATTCTAATTCCTTCACTAACTCTTTTTCATCTTCATCTTCCTTTCTCCATCTCTATCTTACATCCTAATTTCTCCACTAACTCTTCTTTATCTTTATCTTCCCTTCTCCATATCTATCTTCCATTCTACTAACTCTTCTTCATCTCCATCTTCCCTTCTCTATTCTCATCTTATTTTCTTTATCTCATCTTCTTCATCTTCCCATATTCATCTCATCTTCTCCATCTTCCCTTCTCTATTCTAATTTCTTCACTAACTCTTCTTTTTGTTATTTACAAAATAATCCCTCAAGTGTTAGGTATTTGTACTCTAGTCTATAAGATTTTAAGTATTTGCAATTCAGTCCCTGGAGAAATATTTCTTTAAGTCCAAATCTCCTCGCAATTTTCGACACATCTATCGCATGTTGAATTTAAGCTCATTTCTTGCTATTGAAAATAATGCAAAATTTAATTAAAACCTTTTTTGTAAAATTGAGTTATTCTGAGTATAATTGAACCAAAATGAAAATTTAGAATATTAGAGAACAACGTCACAACTTCTAAAAGTGAAAAATGAAAATAAATTAACTCAAATTGAATTTTTTTAGGCCCGATTCGAGATTATGCTCGTGAAGGAATACATGACCTCGAATTGGATTTTTAAATTTGTGATGGCCAACATGAAAAGGGATTTAAAATAAAAATATTGACTATTTTTATTTATTTTGATGGTCTCAAATGCTATTATTTATTAAATATTATCCTAATTTCTAAAAAATATATATAAAAAATACAAAAATATGACAAATTATTTTTTGTTCAAAAATGGTTGCCTAAGCTTGGCCAAGGCCTCCAAAGTTGATTTTGCAATTTTCTCATTTTTCTTGATTTTTTTTATGAATTTTCGAAATTAAAAATATCGAAAAATATTGAAAATATGAAAAATTATTTTTTGGTCAAAATTAGTTCCCTAGGCTTGGCTAAGGTCCCCAAAGTTGATTTTTTCAATTTTATGAATTTTATGAATTTTTTTTTATTAATTTTAAAAGTGGAAAGATGATTAAAAATCAGGTGTCAGCAGTGGCATGCACATATGACTAAACAAATGTGGAAAGAAGTTCACCACTATAAATAAAACTGCACATATATTAATGTTAACACATGATTTTTAATCATCTTTTCTCTTTTAAAATTAATAAAAAAAATCCATAAAAATTCATAAAATTAAGAAAATCAACTTTGGGGATCTTGGTTAAGCCTAGGGAACCAATTTTGATCAAAAAATGATTTTTCATATTTTCAGTATTTTTCGGTATTTTTATTTTCGAAAATTTATAAAAAAAAATCAAAAAATGAGAAAATTGCAAAATCAACTTTGGAATCCTTGGCCAAGCTTAGGCAATCATTTTTAAATGAAAAATAATTTTTTTAATTTTTTCTATTATATATATATTAGAAATTACGAAAATATTTAATAAATAATAGCATTTGGGGCCTAAAAAATTCAATTTGAGTCAATTTATTTTCATTTTTCACTTTTAGGAATTGTGACATTATTCTCTAATATTCCAAATCTTCATCTTGGCCCAATTATACCAAAAAGGACTCAATTTTACAAAAGGGTTTTAATTAAATTTTGCGTTATTTTCAGCGATAAGAAATGAGCTTAAATTTGACATGTAATGAATTTTGACTAAGCATAGGAGAGGTGTGTCGAAAATTATGAGGAGATTTAGACTTAAAGAAATATTTCTCTAGGGACTGAATTGCAAATACTTAAAATCTCAGGGACTAGAATGCAAATACCTAACATTTGAGGGATTATTTCGCAAATAATAAAAAGAAGAGTTGGTGGAGAAACTAGAATAGAGAATGGAAGATAGAGAAGATGAGATGAAGAAAATAAGATGATAATAGAGAAGAGAAGATAGGATGAAGAAGAGTTAATGGAAAAATTAGAATAGGATATGGATGAGTAGGCTATAAAAGGAGGAAGAAGTGAGCTTGGGAGGGGAAATTTTTTTGGAGAGAAAATTTTGGATGTTTGAGAGGATTTTGGGAGATTGAAGAAAAATTTGAGAGAAAGAAAATACCAAAAAGAGAGAGAGAATTTTGAAGATGATGGGAGTTTAAAGCTATGTGTTATCATCACCAATTCCTTCATCGATCAACATAAATCAAGAGTTCATCCTTGTCAACGAGCAAACAAATTCGAGCTAAGTGTTTTTATTTATTCATTTATTTGTGGTTTTAGTCGCAAATTAGTACAAATTGTCTACACTGCCCCCCACTTTTCTTTCTCATATTTTATGTAAGGTAATAACGACTCTGTACCAATGGTGATTTCATGAAGGTACAAACAAAATTGGCTCATTCAAGCCCAGAATGTCTACCAAATTCTAACCCGAGCCGTCCATGGATTTTAGCTCAAATTGTTGAATCAATTTGTTGTATTTTATTTTAAAGAATTCAAACCCCAGAATGGGGAGGGCAAAACCCATCCACTGGAGGTCGCCTAATTCCTGCAACTTAATTTCTACACCTTAAACCCCAAAAGAGAGGGCCAAGCCAAGGCTGGGCCGTCCATTGGAGGTCTTTATTTACTGCAATTTAAATTTTTGCAATTTAAATTCCTGCACCTTAAACCCCAAAAGAGAGGGCTAAGCTAAGGCTGGGCTGTCCATTGGAGGTCTTTACTTACCGTCATTTAAATTTTGCAATTTAATTCCTGCACCATTAAACCCCAAAGGAAAGAGCCAAGCCAATGCTGAGCCGCCCATTGGAAGTTTTTACTTACTGTCATTTAAATTCCTGCAATTTAATTCCTGCACCATTAAACCCCAAAGGGAAGAGTCAAGCCAATGCTAGGCCGCCCATTGGAGGTTTTTACTTACTGTTATTTAAATTCCTGCAATTTAATTCCTGCACCATTAAACCCTAAAGGGAAGAGCCAAGCCAATGCTAGGCCACCCATTGGAGGTTTTTACTTACTGTCATTTAAATTCTTGCAATTTAATTTCCGCACCGTTAAATCCCAAAGGGGAGAGCCAAGTCAATGCTAGGCCATCCATTGGAGGTCTTTATTTATCGCAATTTAATTTCCTGTAATTTAATTCCTGTACCATTAAACCCCAAAAGAGAGGGCCAAGTCAAGGATAAACCATCCATTTGTGGTCTTTATTTATTGCCATTTACTTCCTGTAATTAAAATTTCGAATCATCGACCCCAGAATGAGTAGGCCGAGCCACCTGTTGGAGGTCGTAACACTACACAGAAGTCGCTAACATTCTTCCTCTTTCGGCTTCAGGAAATTATAATACAATGGAAATACCAAAAAATACCATCCATGCATCCTATTTAAAAAGTAAAAATACAAAGAGAGAGCACTCCACTAGAGCCTTAGGAATAAACCAAGCCTGAGTTGCCAAATTAGGGTATCCATGAAATTAAGGTACCGAAAGGGCATTAGTCTTAATTAACTAGTGTAACCAAGTCTCCGAACTCATAATCTCTGGTTCGTAGAAGTAATTTAGTCCTCCTGCTAATTTACTTAGGTTTCTAATCAACCTACCAAAAATAATTAGTGGCGACTCTAAATTTTAAAATCATTTGAATAAAAATCAACGTTGCGATTCGGTAGGACTTGGGAGGATCCGTATTAGGTTAATCCATGTAGCTAACCTAATAATCCGTTCACCTGGCAAAAAAATTTCTCGGGTCGCGACAATTAACATAGAGCAAAAGCCACGCAATATCGTAGTAATTCCACACCAACTTCGTCATTATTGAAATATCTCACATCGCTTGACTTTGAGATTTATATACTATTTTTATTCATGTGGTCTCTCTCTTTCTCTATGTATTAGTTCAAGCTTTCGAATTATACATTCTAACATAATACCATGACCCGGTGCTACACTCATCGCGTTTTTTGTCCATATGTCACATCTAGTCTGGTTTGCACATGAGAGGGGGTATCATAATATCATATGAATGTGGTCTTTTGAAGCTAGTAGCAATGCGATATACTTTCCCCCTTGGAAAAATATTAAGTTGAACTTCATAATGATCAACCATATTTATCTATTTACGCAAGCATCGTGTGGAAAATAGGTATCCTAAAAGGAAAAATTAGAAGAGAGACGATGAAATTGATTGAGTTCGAATTTTGAACAATTCATAGAACCTAGAAGCTGCTAGACATGAAAGTGATTGCACTTTCAAGGTCCCTCAAGTTGAGAGGTATCATGAAAGTGAACACCCAGTGAGAAAAGCAACGTGGATCTCCTCATCAAGCATGGGACACGTGAGACTTGTGACAAATCAGTGCTCCAGTAGAAATTTTTTAATGGAATATCATTTTGGATGCAACACAAGTTTAGATTGTCCTTGTCAATGTGGCTCTGACAGTTCTCGTGTGTCAGATTGTCCTTGCCAATATAGCTCTAGCAGTTTACACAATAGTCAGATTGAATTCTGGGAGAGATGTCTATGGTACAGTTATACCGTTAACTTGATATGTCAATCTGATCTAAAAATTTGATGGAAAAACTTGTTTTGAGAAAACAAACCTTTGGTGGAACACCTCAATCAGACATAGGATGCCATAGCCTACAAACACCCATGGATACGGTTTCGACGCTCCCAAAAAAACCTCTACCCTCCACTGTTCTTCATTTGTATTTGCAGAGTCACCTAAATCATGAAGAGAGCAAAAGGGAAAGTCTCTTCAAATTTACATAATCCCATCTTCTTCTCCTGCTCAAATAAAAAGTCACGTTAATTGAGTTATTATATAATTAGTTCTATGCAATAATGCGTCATAAATGAGTTTAGAATGGTAAAATCTAAACTAATATGAGCGTTAAATGGATTTACAACTTACTTAAACCTATCCTACCTCTATAACTCTCTTTTATCCTCATTCAATCTTGTACTCACTCACTTTAGGCTCTCACCTCAATTCAGGTACAAATTTTTGTTGATTGTATTGGGTATAATTCACTAAATTTGTATTGCATGAAAATAGATGAAAACAAATTAAATTGATCAATCTAGGATGGTCCATTTGTCAACCCTACGCATAAGTCGCATTTGACTAGTGTAATTTTAACTGTGAATTAGTTGATGGATGATAACGGAGAGAAATCGATGGATGATTAAAGTTCCAACTATTCACCCGACACTTGGGTTGAATTCGAAAATGTACTACATGCGGACCTCGTAACATGAAGAATTTGTTTTTGAGAAAAGAAACCTTTGCCTTTGATGTTCCACCCACATTGGATGTATAGCCCAGAAATACCCATCAATAAGCCTAAATCTCGAAAACAATAAAAAAGAAATGTCTCTTCAGATTTTAGCAATCCCGTCATCTTCTTTGCTTAACTAAAAGCCACGCCGCTGAACGCCGATCAGCAAATTTTCATTGAAGCATATGGGGGGATTACTTTCACAAATATGCTTTGGACTCCAACTCAATGGTAGCATTTAAGTTGTTCTTTTTCTTGGAATATATCCAGAAATTTATTTAGTCTTTATGTTTTTTGAAAAGTAAGAGTGTAGAGCATAATAATTTTCTATGATTGGGCACCATCCCATAGCATTTTATAAAGAAAAACAAAGGTAAGATCCAGTTGGTTTGAAACTGCATACATGTGTTGATTCTTACATGTGGCATGCACATACGACTTACACAAACGTGAAAAGAAGTTCACCACTATAAATAAAACTAGACAAATATTAACATAGAGCAAATGATATGTAACATCCTAGTAATTCTACACCAACTTCGTCGTTATTGAAATATCTCACATCGCTTGACTATGTGATTTATATACTCTTTTGATTTATGGGGTCTCTCTCTCTCTCTCTCTCTCTCTCTCTCTCTCTATATATATATATATATATATATATATATCTATCTATATATTCTTGAAGCTTTTGAATTATACATTCTAACATAATACCATAACCTGATGCTTCCATTATCGCGTATTTTTGTCCATAAGTCACCTCTAGTTTGGTTTGCACGTGAGAGGGGGTCTTATAATATCATATGAATGTGGTCTTTTGAAGCTAGTAGCAATGCAATATACTTTCCCCCTTGAATAAATATTACGTGGAACTTCATAAAGATCAATCATATTTATCTATTTACGCGAGCATTGTGTTTAAAACAAGTGTCCTAAAGGAAAAATTAGAGATGATGAAATTAATTGAATTCGAATTTTGAACAATTCATAGAACCTAGAAGCTGGTAGACATGAAAGTGACAGCACTTTCAAGGTCCTCAAGTTGAGAGGTATCATGAAAGTGACCACTGTCGCGACCTAAAATTCATTTTTTAGGTTAATGGATTACCAGATTAATTGATTAAATTAACTAACCTAGTTCGAGCTCTCCTAAGCTCTATCAAATCGCGACTTTGGTTTTTTGTTCAAATGGTTTTAAAATTTGGAGTCGCCACTAATCATTTTTGGTAGGTTGATTAGAAACCTAAGTAAATTAGCGGGAGAACTAAATTACTTCTACGAACTAGAGATTATGAGTTCGGGGACTTGGTTATACTAGTTAATTAAAACTAATGCCCTTTCGGTACCTTAATTTTATGGATATCCTAATTTGGCAACTCAGGCTTGGTTTATTCCTAAGGCTCTAGTGGAGTGTTCTCTTTTTGTATTTTCACTTTTTAAAATGGAATATATGTGAGTGACATTTTTTTGGCATTTTCAAAATATTAAGTATTTCCCTGAAGCCGAAAGAGGGAGTGAGTTAACGACTTCTGTGCAGTGCTGCGAGCTACTCATTTTGGGGTTTAGTGATTCAAAAATTAAATTATAGGAAGTAAATGACAATAAATAAAGACCACCAATGGATAGCTCAACCTTGGCTTAGCCCTCTCCTTTGGGGTTTAAGGTGCAGGAATTTAAATTGCAGAAATTTAAAATGACCTCCAGTGAGCGGACTCTGCCCTTCACATTCTGGGGTTTAAATTCTTTAAAATAAAACGAATTGATTTGACAATTCGGGCCGAAATTCATCGACGGATCAATTGAAAATTTAATGGGCACTCAAGAGCTCGTCAGCGCCAATTTTACACCTCCATGGGATTTACCGTTGACTTGGGGTTGTCCTTTGCCTGACATAAAAATATGGAGAAATGGAGTAATGGAGCAAATATGATTTAATTCACATTAAAAATTAGAACAATGAAAGAGGCACTTAGCTTCAATGGCATTATGAGAAGTGCTTGATGGATATAATTGATTCCTGCCTGAAATCAAATATGGGGAAATGGGAGAAGAGTAGAAAATTTGAGCTAGTTTATACTAAAAAATCAAAGAGAGTAGAGGGACATTTAGCATCAAATCTGGGATGAATTCTTGATTTATGTTGATCGATGAAGAAATTGATGATGATAACCCTCTAGCTTTAAACTCCCATCATCTTCAAAATTCTCTCTCTCTTTTTGGTATTTTCTTTCTCTCAAATTTTTCTTCAATCTCCAAAAACCCTCTCAAACATCTAAAATTTTCTCTCCCAAAAAATTCCCCCTCAAACTCTCTTCTTCCTCCTTTTATAGCCCACTCATTTACCTCTCATTCTAATTTCTCCATTAACTCTATCTCCTATTCTAATTTTTCCACTAACTCTTCTTCATCTTCATCTTCCCTTCTTCATCTCTATCTCACATTCTAATTTCTCCACCTATTCTTCTCCATCTCCATCTTCCCTTCTCCATATATATCTCCCATTCTAATTTGTCCACTAACTGTTCTTCATCTCCATCTTCCCTTCTCTTATCTTATTTTCTCCATCCATTCTTCTCAATCTTCTCTTCTTCATCTCTTCATCTCCATCTTCCCTTCTCTTATCTTATTTTCTCCATCCATTCTTCTCCATCTCCTCTTCTCCATCTTCTCTTCTCCATCTCATCTTCTTCATCTTCCCTTCTCTATTCTAATTTCTTCACTAACTCTTTTTTTTGTTATTTGCAAAATAATTCATTAAGAGTTAGGTATTTACACTCTAGTCCTTGAGATTTTGAGTATTTGCAATTTAGTCTCTGAAAAAATATTTCTTTAAGTCCAAATATCCTCAAAATTTTCAACACACCTCTCCTATGCTTAGTCGAAATTCATCGCATATCAAATTTAAACTCATTTCTTGCCGCAAAATTTAATTAAATCCCTTTTGCAAAATTGAGTTATTCTGAGTATAATTGGGCCAAGATGAAAATTTAGAATATTAGAGAATAATGTCACAACTTCTAAAAGTGAAAAATGGAAATAGATTGACTCAAATTGAATTTTTTAGGCCCGATTCGAGATTATACTCGTGAAGGAATACACGACTCCGAATTGGATTTTTTTAATTTATGATGGCCAACATGAAAAGGGATTTAAAAGAAAAATATTGACTATTTTTACGTATTTTTGTGGCCTCAAATGCTATTATTTATTAAATATTTTCCTAATTTTCAAAAAATATATATAAAAAAATACAAAAAAATGAAAAATTATTTTTTGTTCAAAAATGGTTGCCTAAGCTTGGCCAAGGCTTCCAAAGTTGATTTTGTAATTTTCTCATTTTTCTTGATTTTTTTATGAATTTTCGAAAATAAAAATATTGAAAAATACTGGAAATATAGAAAATTATTTTTTGGTCAAAATTGGTTCTCTAGGCTTGGTCAAGGTCCCCAAATTTGATTTTTCATTTTTATGAATTTTTATGGATTTTCTATTAATTTTCGAAAATAAAAATATCGAAAAATATGAAAATATGGAAAATTCTTTTTTGGTCAAAATTGGTTCCCTAGGCTTGGCCAAGGTCCCCAAAGTTGATTTTTCATTTTTATGAATTTTTATGGATTTTTTTTATTAATTTTAAAAGAGAAAAAGCGATTGAAAATCAAGTGTCAATAGCTGCCCCTCTTTGAAAGGAAGCTCGGCAGAGGTTCATTTCAAAGACGAGATGACACCTAAATTCCAGTTGACTCAACACAATGAAATAAAAAGAGTCGTGACATTATCCTCTAATCCTTCCTTTAGCAAGTTCCGATCCAGACCCGGTTTGAGGAGGCTTTCACGCAGTGAGGGAGACACAAAGAGGAGAGTTTACCCTAGGCTTGATATGTGTGCTCTATTGAAAATGGAATGAGAGCCTAAGGATTCGTTATAACAAAACCTTAGGGTGGTTGAACTTGGACCCGTATGGTAGGTCATCCCATAGTAGATTCCTAATAAATGGATTGTACTGATTAAAATTGAATTAAAATATGACCCGTATGGTAGGTCACCCCATGGTAGATTCCTAGTGAAAGGATTTTTGGTTGCCTGTAAGAAGGACTTGGTTTGCCTGTAGAAAGGACTATGATGCCTGTAAAAAGGACTTGATGCCTATAAGAAGGACTTGTGCCTGTAGAAAGGACTTTGATGCCTGTAAAAAGGACTTGGTGCCTGTAAAAAGGACTTGTGCCTGTAGAAAGGACTTTATGCCTGTAAGAAGGACTTTGGGTTGCCTGTAAGAAGGACTTTTGTATTGCCTATAAGAAGAACTTTGGATTGCATGTAGGAAGGACTTTGGTGCCTGTAGGAAGGACTTTTATGTTGCCTGTAGAAAGGACTTTTGTATTGCATGTAAGAAGGACTTTGGATTGCTTGTAGGAAGGACTTTGGTGCATGTAGAAAGGACTTTTGTGTTGCCTGTAGAAAGGACTTTGGGTTGCCTGTAAGAAGGACTTTGATGCCCGTAGTGTCGCGACCCTCTAAAAAATTTTTAAATTTTAAAGGGGTTAACGGATTATTAGGTTAATTAGATTTGACTAACCTAACGCGGACCCTCCCAAGCCCTACCGAATCACAACTTTGGTTTTTGTTTAAATGATTTTAAGATTTGGAGTCGCCACTAATCGTTCTTGGTAGGTCGATTAGAAACCTAAATAAATTAGCGGGAGAACTAATTTATTTCTGCGAACCAGAGATTATGAGTTCGGAGACTTGGTTACACTAGTTAATTAAAACTAATGCCCTTTCGGTACCTTAATTTCATGGATATCCTAATTTGGCAACTCAGGCTTGGTTTATTCCTAAGGCTCTAGTATGGTATTTTCTTTTGTGTTTTCACCTTTTAAATAGGATGCATGGATGGTATATATTTTTATTTGTTATATTTTTTTAAGTGTTAAAGATTCCCTGAAGCCGAAAGAGGGAGTGTGTTAACGACTTCTGTGCAGTATTACGACCTACTCATCTTTTGGGTCTGATGATTCAAAAATTAAATTATAGGAAGTATATGACAGTGAATAAACACCTCCAATGGGAGGCCTAGCATTGGCTTGGCTCTTTCCTTTGGGATTTAAGGTACAGGTATTTAAGTTGCAAGTATTTAAACTACTGTAAGTAAAAATCTCCAATGGGAGGCTAAGTATTGGCTTGGCTCTTCCCTTTGTGATTTAAGGTACAGGTATTTAAGTTGCATGTATTTAACTACTGTAAGTAAAAACCTCCAATGGGAGGCTAAGCATTGGCTTGGCTCTTCCCTTTGGGATTTAAGGTATAGGTATTTAAGTTGCAGGTATTTAACTACTGTAAGTAAAAACCTCCAATGGGAGGCTAAGCATTGGCTTGGCTCTTCCCTTTGGGATTTAAGGTACATGTATTTAAGTTGCAGGTATTTAACTACTGTAAGTAAAAACCTCCAATGGGAGGCTAAGCATTGGCTTGCTCTTCCCTTTGGGATTTATGGTGCAGGTATTTAAATTGCGGATGGACTTTGTCCTCTCCATTTTGGGGTATGAATTTTTTAAAATGAAATACAACGAATTGATTCAATAATTTGAAATTTGTGCGCGCTTGAGGACTCCTCCAAGCCGATTTTGTGCTTCCATAGGGTTGACCATTGATATAGAGCTGCGGCTTCCTGACATAAAATAGAGTGAAGTGTCAGTATACAAAATATGTGCTAATATGCACCTAAAACTAGAAGAGTGGAAAGAGTACTTATCTCCCGTTTTTTGGGAGGAATTTCTATAATTGATTTTCGCTCTCTATGTTCCCAATATAGAGAGTTTCTTTTGAATTAAGAGGGACTTTTAGTCACAGATCAGTGGAGAAATCGATGGACAGCTTAGGAGCTTGTCTGGGCCGATTTTTGCATCTCTACGAGATTTTTGCTGTTGACATAGAGATATCCTTCTCCTGACATAAAATATGGGGAAAAAATGGGAGATGGAGAAAGTGTATACAATTTGTGCTAATTTGCGAGTAAAACCATAAATAAATGAATAAATAAAAACACTTAGCTCGAATTTGCTTGCTCGTTAACGAGGATGAACTCTTGATTTATATTGATCGATGAAGGAATTTGTGATGATAACCTCTAACTTTAAACTCCCATCATCTTAAAATTCTCTCTCTTTTGGTATTTTCTTTCTCTCAAATTTTTCTTCAATCTCCCAAAACTCTCTCAAACATCCAAAATTTTCTTTCCAAAAAAATTCCTCCTCTCAAGCTCACTTCTTCCTCCTTTTATAATCTACTCATCTATCTCCCATTCTAATTTTTCCACTAACTCTATCTCCCATTCTAATTTCTCCACTAACTCTTCTTCATTTTCATCTTCCATTCTCCATCTCTATCTCACATTCTAATCTCTCCGCTAACTCTTTTTCATCTTCATCTTTCCTTCTCCATATTTATCTCCCATTCTAATTTCTTCACTAACTCTTCTTCATCTCCATCTTCCCTTCTCTATTCTTATCTTCCATTCTAATTTCTCTGCTAACTCTTCTTCATCTCCATCTTCCCTTCTCTATTCTTATCTTATTTTCTCCATCCATTCTTCTCCAACTTCTCTTCTTCATCTCCTCTTCTCCATCTTCCCTTCTCTATTCTAATTTATCCACTAACTCTTCTTTTTGTTATTTGTAAAATAATCTTTCAAGAGTTAGGTATTTGCACTCTAGTCCTTGAATTTTAAGTATTTACAATTCATTCCCTGAAAAAATATATTTCTTTAAGTCCAAATCTCCTCACAATTTTTGACACACCAAAATTTACCACATGTCAAATTTAAGCTCATTTCTTGCCGCTGAAAATAAGTCATTCTGGGTATAATTGGGCCAAGATGAAAATTTAAAATATTAGAAGACAATGTCACAACTCATAAAAAGTGAAAATTAAAAATAAGTTGACTCAAATTAAATTTTTTTAGGCCCGATTCGAGATTATACTCGTGAAGGAACACGTGACTCGAATTGGATATTTCTGAATTTGCGATGGCCAATATGAAAATAGATTTAAAATAAAAATATTAACTATATTTATGTATTTTTTTGCCTCAAATGTTATTTTTCCAAAATTTTCAAGTATTTTTGTATTTTTTTAAAAAAAAATTTAAAAAAATATATAAAAAATATGAAAATTTATTTTTTGTTCAAAAATGGTTGCCTAGGCTTGGTCAAGGCTTCCAAAGTTGATCTTGCAATTTTTTCATTTTTTCTTTATTTTTTGTTTTATGAATTTTCGAAAATAAAAATACCGAAAAATATCAAAAATATGAAAAATCGTTTTTTGATCAAAATTGGTTCCCTAGGCTTGGCTAAGGTCCCCAAAGTTGATTTTTCAATTTTATGAATTTTTATAGATTTTTTATTACTTTAGCAATAGAAAAAATGATTAAAAATCAGGTGTCAACAGTTGCCCCTCTTTGAAAGGAAGCTCGGTAGAGGTTCATTTCAAAGATGAGATGACACCTGAATTCTAATCGACTCAATACAAGGAAATAAAAAGAGTCGTGACATGAAGGTTCCGCTGAAAATGAAATGAGAACCTAAGGATTCGTTATATAAAAAAAACTTTAAGGTGGTTGAACTTGAACTCGTATGGTGGATCAACCCATGGTAGATTCCTAATAAAAGGATTCTACTGATTAAAAATTGAATTAAAATTTGACCCGTATGGTGGGTCATACCATTTGACCCGTATGGTGGGTCGTACCATGGTAGATTCCTAATAAAAGTATTCTACTGATTAAATTTTGATTGAGATTTGACCCGTATGGTAGGTCACCCCATGGAGATACCTGTAAGAAGGACTTGGTGCCTGTAGAAAGGACTTGGTGCCTGTAAAAAGGACTTGTGCCTGTAAAAAGGACTTATGCCTGTAAAAAGGACTTAATGCCTGTAAAAATGACTTAATTTGCCTGTAAGAAGGACTTGATTTGCCTGTAAAAAGGACTTAATTTGCCTGTAAGAAGGACTTGATTTGCCTGTAAGAAGGACTTACTTTGCCTGTAAGAAGGACTTTGTGCCTGTAAGAAGGACTTGCTTTGCCTGGAAGAAGGACTTGATTTGCCTGTAAGAAGGACTTTGTTTGCCTGTAAGAAGGACTTTATGCCTGTAAGAAGGACTTTGTGCCTGTAAGAAGGACTTGATTTGCCTGTAAGAAGGAGTTTGTGCTTGTAAGAAAGACTTGATTTGCATGTAAGAAGGACTTTGTGCCTGTAAGAAGGACTTGGTTTGCCTGTAAGAAGGACTTAGTTTGCCTGTAAGAAGGACTTTGTGCCTGTAAGAAGGACTTGATTTGCCTATAAGAAGGACTTGCTTTGCCTGTAGGAAGGACTTTGTTTGCCTATAAGCAGGACTTGATTTGCCTGTAAGAAGGACTTTATGCTTGTAAGAAGGACTTGGTTTGCCTGTAAGAAGGACTTTGTGCCTGTAAGAAGGACTTAGTTTGCCTGTAAGAAGGATTTAGTTTGCCTGTAAGAAGGGCTTAGTGTACCTCAAAGGGTGCCATTCTGAAATCTGAGGAGACTAGGAATCCTGCAGAAGCTCAAACCCAAATTATATTCTCCTGTCGCTTTAGGAATAAACCAAAGAGGTAGAGATCAAAAGGTCTCGGACATTTCTGTCCTTGAGACAAATCATGCTTTATTGAAGAAGGTGGATACCTGAATATACCGCAATGGATTCGAGTATCCCAACAACCGTCAAAATTCATTCTCTTGAAAGGTTCAGGTTGAAGATATACTTACCTGAGAATTTGGAAGAAATGCTTGGTGGCTTCTCGACAACCAGGCTTGTTCATTCAATAATCGCCGAATGAATTTCAAGACTTTGGAAGGTAACTCAAACACCGGGAATGTGTTGCCTGTCAGGCAATATCAGAGCTAACATGTGCAAGCATTTTCATCAATGCGTTCATTGGTTCATACAAAATTGTTCAGCTAAGTTTGCCATGATTAAAGGCAGTCTGTGTAATAACTCAGATGCAATCGATCAACATATGGATCATGTATTGCATTACCACTTCTGTTTAAGGAGGTTTTTATAGTATGAACACCTCGAATGTAATCTGAATGGGGGACTTCATTCCGAAAGGGCTTTCTCTTACTCTGGAGAAAGACTGTTTATCTGTAGATTAAAATGTTAGACCTGTGTGAAAATGGTTTGCCTTTCCTCATCCTGTTATGCCCCATTTTGCACATTTGATGTCTCCTATGCAGTTTATGCTTTAAGTTGGAGTTAGTAAATTAAACATGCGGAATGGTCATACATAATTCATAAAATGTGTAAACACAATGCCGATGTGACAATTTTTTAGCATCATGTGTGTTTATATAATGTGCAAACATGGGCGGATTTGAATTGCCCCTGGTGTGTGGGTGGATTGAACAAATTGGGAAGCCCACTCCTTATGTCGAGGAGCGGTTTGTCTCAAGTTTTGCCCCTGCACGATGAGGCATATGGGTGAGGGAGCATTTTGGTTTGTTTAGTGACAGCGACCGCCATGGTTTAGCGGTTAAATGCCCTTGCAAAAAGCAAAGAAATTATTCGAGATAAGGAAGACATATTTGCTTTTTCGCTTCAGAGCTTGCGATCAACTTGCCCCATTTTTCACTAGAATAGATCTTGTCAGATGATCATCATTTTCTTTTGGATTTGTCTCCTTCAACATGTTACATGTTAGTATAAATATTTCCTATAAAAAGAAAAGGAGACATATCAACTAGTATTAAAAGGGATAAATTGGAAACGATACCGATTTACCCTTCATCTTGAATGCCTTAGACAAGTCTTTTACCAATTTTGCCGGATTGAGTTTTCTTCGACTTTTGTTGGATGCTTCACCATTAAACCGAGAATGTGGCAAAATATTGACTTCGGTATTACTCGTCGAGTATTCCTTGGGGATCAAACTCGGGGTATTTCGGACCTACTGTCATCCCCCATACCATTCGGTCAATTGGACCGTAGGTGTCCATGGGGCTTTCTTTTCAAAGGTTAATCCTTAGGGATAACGCGGTCCTGTTGTATCACTTGGGCCTTGTTACGGTATTTCTCGAGGTAATTTGCAATCCCTGTTAAGAATGGAATAAAACAATTCAGGACTTGTGATGATTATGAACAAATTAGAACGATACAGAATTACCCATGTCTGAGATTTGTTCGGGTCTCTCGTTCGCACTTTCCTTTGTCTGAAGCTGTTCATTCCGTGGTAATGTCCACGAGTTGATTTGCCCCAATTTAGTCCAACCAAGGAATTTCGTTTTTGGGTCTTATTGACACCTAATTTTTAATCATCTTTTCTCTTTTGAAATTAACAAAAAATCCATAAAAATTTATAAAATTAAAAAATTCAAGTTTGGAGACCTTGGTCAAGCCTAGGGAACCAATTTTGACCAAAAATTGATTTTTCATATTTTCAGTATTTTTCGGTATTTTTATTTTCGAAAATTAATAAAAAATCCATAAAAATTCATAAAATTGAAAAATCAACTTTGGAGACCTTGGCCAAGCCTAGAGAACCATTTTTGAACAAAAAATAATTTTTCATAATTTTTTTGTATTTTTATATATTTTTTAGAAATTAGGAAAATATTTAATAAATAATAACATATGAGGCCACAAAAATACATAAAAATATTCAATATTTTTCTTTTCATGTTGGCCATCGCAAATTTTAAAAAAAAATCCAATTCGGGGTCGTGTATTTCTTCACGAGCATGGTCTCGAATCAGGCCAAAAAAAAAAAATTCAATTTGAGTCAATTTATTTTTATTTTTCACTTTTAGGAGTTGTGACATTATCCTCTAATATTTTAAATTTTCTTCTTGGCCCAATTATACCCAGAATGACTCAATTTTTTCAAAGGGCTTTAATTAAATTTTGCATTATCTTCAGCGGCAGAAAATAAGCTTAAATTTGACATGAGGTGAATTTCGACTAAGCATAGAAGAGGTGTGTCGAAAATTGTGAGGAGATTTGGACTTAAAAAAATATTTCTCCAGGGACTGAATTGCAAATACTTAAAATCTCAGGGACTAGAGTGCAAATACCTAACACTTGAGTGATTATTTTGCAAATAACAAAAAGAAGAGTTAGTGGAGAAATTAGAATAGAGAAGGGAAGATGGAGAAGAGGAGATAGAGAAGGAAAGATGGAGAAAAGGAGATGGAGAGGAGAAGATGGAGAAGAATAGATGGAGAAAATAAGATGAGAATGGAGAAGGGAAGATGGAGATGAAGAAGAGTTAGTGGAGAAATTAGAATGGGAGATATATATGGAGAAGGGAAGATGGAGATGGAGAAGAATAGGTGGAGAAATTAGAATGTGTGATAGAGATGGAGAATGGAAGATGAAGTTGAAGAAGAGTTAGTGGAAAAATTAGAATGGGAGATGGAGTTAGTGGAGAAATTAGAATGGGAGGTAGATGAGTTGATTATAAAAGGAGGAAGAAGTGAACTTGGGAGGGAGGATTATTTTTGGAGAGAAAATTTTGGATGTTTGAGAGAGTTTTGGAAGGTTGAAGAAAAATTTGAGAGAAAGAAAATACCAAAAAGAGAGAGAGAATTTTGAGGATGATGGGAGTTTAAACCTAGGAGTTATCATCACCAATTCCTTCATCGATCAACATAAATCAAGAGTTCATCCTCGTCAACGAGCAAACAAATCCGAGCTAAGTGTTTGTATTTATTCATTTATTTGTGGTTTTAGTCGCAAATTAGCACAAAATTGTATACACTTTCTCCATTTCTCATTTCTCCATATTTTTATGTCAGGCAAAGGACAACTCCAAGTCAACGGTAAATCTTA
Organism: Psidium guajava; assembly: GCA_016432845.1. Classification (NCBI taxonomy): domain Eukaryota; kingdom Viridiplantae; phylum Streptophyta; class Magnoliopsida; order Myrtales; family Myrtaceae; genus Psidium; species Psidium guajava. The sequence goes on from CM028229.1 coordinate 13,626,399, forward strand.
TGGAGGTGTAAACACAAAAAGAGAGCACTCCACTAGAGCCTGAGGAATAAACCAAGCCTGAATTGCCAAATCAGGATATTCATGAAATTAAGGTACCGAAAGGGCATTAGTTTTAATTAACTAGTGTAACCAAGTCCCCGAACTCATAATCTCTGGTTCGTAGAAGTAATTTAGTCCTCCCGCTAATTTACTTAGGTTTCTAATCAACCTACCAAAAATGATTAGTGGCGACTCTAAATTCTAAAATCATGTGAAAAAAAATCAAAGTTGCGATTTGGTAGAGCTTGGGAGAGCTCGAACTAGGTTAGTTAATTTAATTAATTAATCTGGTAATCCATTAACTTAAAAATGAATTTTAGGTCGCGACAGCTTGGCGACTCCGCTGGGGACTTGTTCTTAATTTTTGAAAAAATTTAAGAACCTAGAGGACTTAGGTCAGAAAAATTTCATGAAAATTCATTTGGTTTGACTTGGTTGGATTCTGATCTTTAGGTGTTAAATAGTTTTGCAGGATGGGAGTTATAAGGGGTAGAGTGTTTGGCTAACCCTTTGTTTTGTAGGTCTGGTGTGTGGGAATTCAATTTAAATTATGCACATTATTGAAGCGGTGTTTGCATTTAAATGTTATGCATGTGTTTACAGTTTTAGCACTACATCACACACGTCCCGTGGCCGGACCTGGGCTACTAGTTTTAGGATGGTATTGTGATTTGGTTTTAGCGTTCGGCGTGAGATCACGTCGAAAGTTAGCCCAGATTCAATCCCGAACCTCTTTTCAAAAATGTGTTTAAAAGTTAGGCCTCAGGCTTGGTAAGATTACCAAAGCAGTGGTTTTAATTTTTAGCTCGAGCAGCCGAAGTGGGAAGGCTCGGCTAATCCTGGTTACGTCGTCGGATCACGGCTAATCTTGATTATGTGCGCGAGATTGTCGCCTTGCCGTAAGTCTTTCGCTTCAATTTGTCAGCCTTTAGAGTAGATAGGCTAAGATTTAAACTCACGATTCATGTGCATGTCTATGTGACCTACATGGTATTTTTCACGGTGACAGTAAGTTTTCTAACTTCGTCTTGTATTTATTTTTGGTCGGTCCATGATAAGTGTCAGTTAAATTTTGGACTTAACCACGTGGTCATTTTTTCAAAGAAAATGAAAAATCGAAATCAAATTGGTGTCCCATTTCTGAAAAGATGAATGCAGAAAAATCCCTTTGGGAAATTTTGTCGGCCAATAAAAAGATTTTGTCACATTTCTCCTTACTGCTTCAATGGATACAAGATTTTCTTGACAAATTTACCCTTGAAAATTTATTGTGATAAAAGAAGGTAATTTCTTCGGGAAATTTGTTAAATGTCAAAGGATTTTACCACAGTCTTCTGAGTTATAAAATCTGCAAGAAAACTCTTTCTGGGAAATTTGTCCATGTCTTCCTAAGAAAATTTCATCTGATTTCTTCATAAAATGGAAAACTAAAATTGGGCCAATCTAGGAGTCATAGACCGACCTCTCTTGGATCACATACTGATTATTTTCTTTACTTTTGCAGGGAATTATAGGTACCCTGGGGTGGAGAAAAATCGGGCTCGTTGGTGATAACAATCAGGGGGCAAGCGAAGAAATCGTTAACCCTAGGGGCATATGAAGAGGCCAATTCTTCCAGAGACAGAATCGTGTCAATAAGTCAGCACGTATGGGCCATGTATTTTGATGAGGGGTAGTGAATGCATCCAGATCGGGCCTTGGGACATTTTTAATGTATTAGAAGGGTTCATGTATTTTTGTTGAGAAAGTCGAGACTGTGTAATCAAAACCCATGGGGCAAGATTATGAACCCGACCTTGTGACGCCTTTCTGATTAAATTGAACAAAGGCTTGCCTTTTTACCTTCCTCGGATTCAAAACACATGGAAGATTTTGGAGGACCAGTATTTTATTACCGAGCATGGTCCGCAATCATTTCTCCCAACGCTACAGGCGACCGACACATTCAAGTGGACGCCGAAAGAGATAGGTAGGAGTAAAGTGGGGCATGCAACGGGCAGCCCGGTTTGTTTATTGGAGCACTAATCGAGTGGTCGATTTGCAATAATTCACACGACTAACTTACGGCGCTGTGACCGGTGGGGGCTGCCACCGAACCCTTCGCCAATGTCCTTGATATCATCGCCGGCAGCAGATAACAAGAACACCGAGAAGAGTGTTAAGCCTCAACGTCTTCAGTACCATAAATCGTCCTATCATGCTATATGGGCGAAGAAATGGCAGGAAAATGAAAAGCACAAACACGTGAAACTTTCTCTTCATTCCATTCACCAACAAACCTTACAACAACTCACTGGGGAGGAAAAGTGAAATCAAATTGAGCCCTAATAAGCGTCACAAAGGAGCTCAGCTGGCTCTCCATGAAGTTGATGCTCTGGGTGCACCGGGCGTTCTCGGGATCAAGCTCCGCGAGCCTAAAGAAGAGGCGATCGCACTTCTCTTTAACCTGGGCCATAGTGGCCTCGTAATGCTCAACGGCAAACTCCAGGTCCGGAATCGCCGCCCTCTCGAAAGCAATGTCTGCCGTAATGTCATCAAGCCTCTCCTGCAGCCAACCGCATTTGCACCTCATCACAATATTGCCTGGCTCCTGTTCGGCTTAAGTTCGGACCAAGGCCAGACGGTCCACCAGCTTTCCCCTCTCACGAACCAGCCACGAAAGCTGATCGTTGGCAAACTTGAGGGCCTTTTTGTGATTATCAGCCACAAATGTAACTGTTGCTAGACGCTCGTGCCGGTCTCGGTAACGAGCTTTCACGACGGCGGTCACAAGGACCGTCTCATAAGCGCGGTTATAGGCAGCCAGAAAATTGATGAAGACGGTCGAGAAGTTCCGATACTCCTTCCCCAGTTGGGTACCCTCAACAGAAGCAGCGTCCACAGTCCTGAATAAACCAAGGATTTCAGCCTCAACAGTAGAGTTTTTGGCTATATGAGCGTAACCTCTACCAAGAAAATTGTAGAGTCTCTCCCACCCAGCCAGGACTTCGGCGGATAAGGTGTGGTTAGGAGAATTGGCCATTTTTGAAAGAGAGAGGTGAGGCAGATGAGCGGAATGCGAAGATGGTAATCTGCTTCAATTTAAATACTGATTTCACAGGGGCAGTTCTTATAGGTTTTCCTATCTACCATTCTCTGTCGGCAACACCCCCGGTGGCTCAAATTCCAGTCAAGTGGCAACCTCGAGCCTCTGTGGAAAAGCTGGACGGGACTCCACCGCTTTGAAAAAAGAAAGAACGAAAAGACGAGCTGAGTGGGGGACAAAGAAATTTTCGGCAGAAAGAGAGATATTACTCGTCTTCATTGGAGGACTCGCCAGTAAATCGACGGTGGAAATCTTGACAGGGGCCCTCTACCGCGAAAAGAAAGAAGAAGACAAACTGAGCGATAAACGAGGATTTCCCCTTTAATCAAAAGCTGAATGTCAGATTTTCCCCTCGGTAAATCTAATAGCACTGCCCGTGAAGGGGGAAGTCGTTGCTATTGCCAGAGAGAGAATTTATCCTCATTTGATAGTGAGGGTTCATCTGCACGAACTCGCAGGAGAAAGATAGAGAGGAAGGAGTTCTCGTGGGAGAGGAATTCAAAACCTTCACCATCAAAGCATTGGCTTTCAAAGCCTGTTACGAGAAGCCATCAACGATCCCGTGATCCCTCAAGTCCGAGAAGACATCCTGAGGCGGTCTCGAATCGGCAGTCCTAGATCTAGAAATATGTCGAGCATTAGGAAAATGGGCGCATGTTCAACCCTGGTCGAAGCTGATGAAGTTCCTTACCCTCAGGGTCTACTGGTCATGGCCATTGACGGTAATCCAGTCTCTCTGTCAATCCTTGTTACCGTATTAAGAAAATGCCGGTATAAGGTTGTAGCTTAAGCAAAGGCGACAGAGGCCTTAGAGATATTAAGGAGGAGTAGTGACCAGTTTGATATCGTCCTCACCGCCATGGTAGGGATTGACATGGATGTTTTCACTCTCTTGGAAGTCATCAATTCTAAATTAAACATGCCAGTCCTCGTAATATCGGCAAGCGATGATCAGCAAGCCATGATGAAGGCTGTCTTAAACGGGGCCCAAGACGTCGTAACGAAACCAGTTAGGGTTCAGATGCTTCAAAACATATGGCAGCACGTGGTAAGGAAGCAATTGCACGACCATGAGAACAAGCATCAAGCCTTCAATTTTATTCCAAGCAACTGGAGAAAGAAGATGAGTTGGTCTCCCGAGCTGCATCGTATGTTTGTTAATGCAGTTCAGCAGCTAGGAATCGATTCGGCACGGCCGCAACATATACTGGAAATTATGAAGGTAGAGGGACTCACTAAAGCAAATGTTTCGAGTCATCTTCAGAAGTACAGAAAAAGGGTGAGAGAACACAATGCAGCTCAGAATCAAGAAAACCAAGGCGGGACTGATCCAAGCTTGAACGTCGAGTCTCCTCGCCACCATAAGTTCCACAGGTTAGCATGGGGTGAGCCACTTCCCATCATCAACCAAACCAGTAGCCGTGCCATCAATCCCCCAGGCGTTAATCAAAGTATCCCCCAGAATCACCCTAATGCTCTTCAAGAGTATAGACCGCAGGGGCAGTGTATTCAGACTCCTTGGTTTGAGCACCAACCCGTGGCTAGAATTCATCCTATGATCAGCGCGCCTGCGCAGCCAGAGAATCAGACAAGAAATTATCCTGAGCACTTCCACTTCTCTAATCCTCGAATGGAAGGAGTTCTTGGTAGCAGGACAGTTGGTGATCCCCACACTTTCTGGAGTAATGATGAAGACTTCAGCTTGAAAAGTCAAATTGCTCATGGCGAGGACAGAATGAGAAATCTACCGCCAGCATTTGCCAACAATAATGCCCAATTCGAGCATCAGTTGCTGGAAGGTTCAAGAGATTACCCAGATGATGAGCTTACTGCCCTGGTCAACCAGTTTAAGGTTGACAGACATCCGAAGCCATGATCGGAAGCCAGTGATTAGGGACTCTCAAACATTGGTCATCCATGCCTGAACCAGCACGAGACTAGCTGATTATCGAAGAGCTGCAGGAGAGGCAGAACTGACCTTGAACAAGTGCACCTTTCACTTCATGCTTAATTCCCCTGCGTGTGATATTTCCAGCTTTCTAGGTGTCTAGATTTAATTCAGGGGCATGGAGTAATTTGTTTTTTATCCCATCGAATGCGTGAATCCCTTTTTATGCTAGACTCAGGGCGGATCAATTTGTGGCAAAGTCGCTGACTGCCATAATGAGAAATGTTAAATGGCCTCACGTAGGGAAATTTCAAGTGAAGAGCCCAGGCGAGCTCGAAGACGGGTAATTGAGTATCGTTCCAATTTACCCTCAATCGTCGCAAAATGCTAAATTGGATTTGTTCCATTCTCACCCAAGGAATTGCAAATTGCCTCAAGAGTGTCGCAAAATGAAATGACCCAATGGAATGCGATAGGACTCATTTACCTTGAAGGTAACCTTTAAATTAAAGGAGCCCTCCGGTCCACGGACCCGATGGCATAAAAAATGATGATGGTCCAAAGCAACCCGAAAGAAAACAAGGCCCAACTAAGCAAAGCACTTATGTGGCAAGCTCAAAGTGAAGGGCAACTCGGGACATACAATCCAATCCAATCCAAATGAAGGAACTTCCTCAATTCAAATTCAATGGAAGTACATACAAGGGTAAAACAGTATCGTTCCAATTTTTCTAGAATATGAAGAACATATACTACCGCATTCATTTTCATTTTTGCAGTGAAAGTCTCTACTGGCCAGATTTTCCTGTCTACCATTCCCTATCAGCATCACCTCCGCTACTCGTCTCCAATCTCGAGCCAAGCAAATCCGACATCTCTGCCAAAAGTTTGACGGGATGACACAACTTTGAAAAAGGAGAAAGAAAGGTGACTTGGGTGGGAGACAAGGAAAATGGGATTCGTTTTTATAGGAGAACACGCCAGCAAATCGACGGTAGAGATGTTGATAGGGACCCTACCACTATGAAGAGATGAGAAAAGACGAGCCAAGCAAGAAACACGCAGGAAAGGTTGAGAAAGACAGAACTCTCGGGAGAAGCGATACATATGCTAAGCCGACGCCAAATTTTAAAAGAGACATCCTCCTAATAATCTTTATTCATACGTTGAAGAGAGTTTTAAAGCATACACGGTTCAGAGAGAGTGAAAATACAGAAAGATATAGTAAACCTTGAGAAATCATCGACCAAATCGAAGATGTCTCAACCCAATACTTCCGAAAGCTATCGTTGCCTGCTGAATATGGGAGAGGAAGAGTTCGAAACCATGTTTGGGATCGAGCCTATGGAGCCTGGCCCTTCCGCCGACGACGTCCAAGATCTCAGTAAAGATAAGGACAACAACGGTAAGGGTCAAAAGAAGCGTTACTATCGCCATACTAAGGAGCAAGTACAAAGGCTTGAGGATTTCTTCAGAACATGTCCTATGCCAGACGGCAAACAGAAAATGGAACTAAGTCAAGAGCTAGGACTTGAACCTTCACAAATCAAGTTCTGGTTTCAAAATAGGCGAACCCGAATGAAGACTCGTCATGAGCACAACGAAGCCGAGTTTCTAAGAGTTGAAAATGAAAACCTCCGAGCGGAAAACAAGATGTATAAAGAGGCTTTTGACTCCGCCACCTGCCCTAACTGCAACAGCCTCCTCCTCGCCTTCGATGAAATGCATGATCTGAGGATTGAAAATGCGTGTTTGAGAAGCGAGTTAGACCAGTTTATAACAGAATCGAGTTCTGTTGGAGGAGGGTACAAAAAGACTAATGCTACTGGATCAGCATCAATACCTCCCGGGGAAGGGGAGATGTATCACCACCAGGCAAGCGGCATTGACGATGAACTCACCGCCATGATCAACCAGTTTAATGTTAATGAAGCACGAGGACTGTAATATGCACAGGGAGTCTGTATTTCGAAGCTGAGATCACGGGTCCTTCAACATAGCCGATGCGTACCTGGTCCAGAATGAAGCCAGCTGATCATGGGAGAGCCTGCTGAGGAAGCAGAATCGATCCTGAATGAGTGAACGTGTTTTATTCCCTTGCGTGATATGTTTTTCCGCTTTTGTAATATGTAAAAGCAAGGAGTAATGATCCGACTTCCCCCTATTAAATGCTCGAATCCGCCACCTCACCAACCTCGCGACGAATTGATGGCGAGTAAAAATCTGCGTAAACCTGAAGGGTAACTCCGTATCGTCTCAATGTACCCTCGAATTACTCCGGTTTTAAATTAGATCCCTGTTATTTTCAGGAATTTGCAAATCGACCCGAGAACACGAGCATACCCAAATGCGTATTGAACAAAATTCGGGGCAAATTGATCCGTGGACATTATTGCTGGATGGACAGCTTCAAACAAAAGGGGAATACGAGCGAAAGACGCGAGCAGCCTTAGAGATGGGTAGTTTTGTATCGTTTCAATCTTCCCCTGATCGTCTCGAATTCTGAATTACTTTATTCCGTCTTAACAGGGGTTGTAAAATACTTTGGAGAGCATTGTGGCGTAGATTTGCCAAATACGACAAGATCATACCATCCGTGGATTAACCCTTAAAAGGGAGCCTCCATAGACGCCTACAGCCTAATGGGCCTGAGAGCATGAGGAATAACAGTGATCTGGAACGAAAGAAATCAGGATATTCGATGAGCGAAATCAAGGCCCATGCTTTGCCACAGCTTGGCCCTTAATGATAAAGCGTCCAACGGAAACTGGAGACAAACTCGATCCAGTGAACCCGATAAAGAGATCATGCAAAGCGTGCAAGATGAAGGGTAAACCAGTATCGTATCCAATTCATCATTTCTAATACTAGCTAACACGTCTTCTCCTCCATTATTTGACAGGAAATGTCTAACTTGACATACCAACGGAGAAAATCCCGAGTGGTGAAGCTGGTAAAGGAGTTGCGCGAAGCGCTCAAGGGTAAATCAGTATCGTGTCCAGTTCATCATTTCCGATACTAGCTAACATGTCTTCTTCCTTTTTACAGGAAATGTTAAACTAACATCTGATACGTCAAAGAAAACAGCCCCAAGGGGCAAAAATTATAATCATCTGACAAGATCCATTCTGATGAAAATGGGGCAACAACCCTGGATTGAAAAAGGGACGTTTGACCGGCAACCGTGACGGTTATTAACATTGAGAAGGCCCAAACGCTTCGCTTAACCCATGCATTTTGTTTTGCAGGAGCAAAGCCAGAGACAAGCCACTCCTTGACTTAAGGAGTACGCCCTCAATTTGTTTAGTCAGCACGTCTAGGGGCAATTCGAATCTCTTCCTTTCCTAGGAAATTCTCGTCCATACTTGCACATTCTGTAAACACACGAAGTGCTAAAAATTGCCACATCTGCATCATATTTACACATGCCATGATTCATGCATGACTATGCTGCATGTTTAATTTTGCCAATTCTGACTAGGGGCATAAACTGCATATGATGTGTCGAATGTGTAGAATGGGGCATGACAGGATGATGAAAGGCGACCCCATTTTCATACACGTCCCATATCCACAGTGAGTTGTGTGCCAAGTAGATTCCGTATTCCCCAAGGCAATGGGTTTTCTCGCAAAAGGTACAATAGCCGAAAGGAAAGAGGCATTCATTTCTCTACCCTAAACACTACAGGTGCCCATTGGCAACCCATTTGAGCGGCGGATTCATTTTATAACCCCTGTCAAGAACCACCCCACATCGGGGCCAAATGAAGGTAGTTCCAGCAGTTATCATGATGAAAATGGTTAGAAATTGTCTTGCTTGGACTAATATCAATCTTCGAGTGTTTCTTTGCATTTAACTCGAATTTTAATTTAAGTGTTTTAGGATGACAAAGAGCATTCGTTTCTCTATCCTACACATCCTTTGCATTGAGCCTAGAAATTCATTTCACAAGCCCTTGTTGGTGATCATTGCTCATTCCAAAGAAGGATGACGCTTTCCTCAAGAAGCAGAATCAAAGAAATTGGGTCAACAATGAACCCTCGAAATGAACTTATGTCATGTGCTAGACTTTTCATGTAATGTCTAGTATCAATTTTTGAAAATCATCTTGTCAAAAAGAAAAACAAGTGTAGCCAAAAAATGGGCCTGCTCCCAAACAAAAGGGAGTCAGGAGTAAGAAAAGCAAGGGCTACTCCAAAAATCTGGCGCAGAAAAAGCAAAGTGCCTATCAAAAGCAAGGTCAATGCCCATTCATCTGTAATATACTTCTGATTTTGAGAACGCTCAAAAGAGAATTTACAAAATGCAATTTCCAGCAAAAGAACTACCACCCCTCAGCCAATGGTGGTATTCATTGAAGACAAATTCAGGAAGGTCAAAGATCGGTGACAAGACTGCAATGATCACCAACACCAAGCATTTCTCATATATTTTTCTGAGCCAAAACGAGCCTTTCGTTTCTCAGTCCTAAATCCCAACCTACGTTACAACCCTTGAAAGTCTCTTCTGATTAGAGCACTTGAATTAACGTAAGAGTTGAATGATTTTAAGCATCGCTCGAAGAAGTTCGAGCAAGACTGTTTCTCTCTCATTTTTGCAGGGTTCTTGACTTGTAAACCCGGAGCAGATAATGAAGACATTTTTGTCAATGGCCTTGACTCAAAAGAGTCCCCTTTAGTAAGCCTTGACCCAGCCTACATTATAGTCCTAATTAAGACCTCCAGATCGACATAGTCGTACCAATTGCGAGATTACTCAGACCCTTGCTGAATGCGATGATGGTAAGGTTGAGTGATTTCTTTTCAAATCCTGCAATCAGGATAAACAGCCTTTCTCGAGAATGAGAGAAAGCCCTTTCGGACTGAAGTCCCCATTCAGGTTACATTCGAGGTATTCATGACATGATAACCTTCCTGAACAGAATTGGAAATGCAAACTTGACAGAATAGTCATGCATGATCCACATTATGAGCATACACATACGGTTTTAATCATTGCAAACTCAACTGGATGGTTTTGCATGAACCGATGAACTCATTGATAAAAATGCTTGCATATGTTACCTCTTACACTGTCTGACAGGTAGTGCATTCCTGATAGTCGAGTTACCCTCCGAGGTCTCGAAATTCATCCAAGGGCTATTGAACAAACAAGCCCTGTTGGCAAATGCTCGCCAAGCATTTTCAGCACGGCCTCCTATCTTCGAAGACTTTACCTACACCAGAAGGCGATACATCTTCATTTCTCAAAGACCTCATCTGCGCAAGAAAGCAATACGGCCTCAACTTCAGGCGAAATGCCATCTCTGGAGACTTTCCATTGGAAACCCCAATACGAAACGGTCCATCTTCAAAGTCTTGAAAAGCAGGCACCAATCAGGCGAAATGCCACCTCTAGAACCCTTTCATCGGAAATCCCGATACGGAAAGGTCCATTTTCAAGTCCTGAAAAGCAGGCACCAATCAGGTGAAAATGCCGTCTCTGGAACCTTCCATTGGAAACCCCAATACTGCAAGGTCCATCTTCAAAGTCCTGAAAAGTAGGTACCAATCAGGCGAAATGCCACCTCTAGAACCCTTCCATCGGAAACCCCGATACGGAAAGGTCCATTTTCAAGTCCTGAAAAGCAGGCACCAATTAGGCGAAATGCTATCTCTGGAACCCTTCCATTGGAAACCCCAATACGGAATGATCCATTTAAGTCCTTCTTACAGGCACCCAAAAGTCCTTCTTACAGGCAACCAAAAGTCCTTCTTACAGGCACCAAAGTCCTTCTTACAGGCATTTCCATGGGGTGGCCTACCATATGGGTCAAATTTCAATCAGTAGAATCCTTTCATTAGGAATCTACCATGGGGTGACCTACCATACGGGTCAAATTTCAATCAGAGTTTAATCAGTAGAATCCTTTCACTAGGAATCTATCATGGTACGACCCACCATACGGGTCAAAATTCAGACGAATCCTCTAAATAGGATAGATCGCCATTGGATTCCTTTAATTAGGAATTCTACCATGGGGTGACCTACCATACGGGTCGAATTTCAATTAAAGTAGAATCCCTTCATTAGGAATCTACCATGGGTTGACCTACCATACGGGTCCAAGTTCAACCACCCTAAGATTTTCTTATAACGAATCCTTAGGTTCTCATTCCACTTTCAGTAGAACATGCGTGTCCGGTAACCGCCACACAACGGGCAGGTAAGTGTCAGGTAAACTCTCCTTTTTGTCTCTCTCTCAATGCATGAAAGCCTCCTCAAACCGGGTTTGGATCGGAACTTGCTAAGAGGAGTATTGGAGATCAAATGTCACGACACTTTTTATTTTCTTGTGTACTAAGTCGATTAGGATTCTGGTGTCATCTCGTCTTTGAAATGAACCTCTGCCGAGCTTCCTTTCAAAGAGGGGCAGCTGTTGACACCTAATTTTTAATCATCTTTTCTCTTTTGAAATTAACAAAAAATCCATAAAAATTTATAAAATTAAAAAATTCAAGTTTGGAGACCTTGGTCAAGCCTAGGGAACCAATTTTGACCAAAAATTGATTTTTCATATTTTCAGTATTTTTCGGTATTTTTATTTTCGAAAATTAATAAAAAATCCATAAAAATTCATAAAATTGAAAAATCAACTTTAGAGACCTTGGCCAAGCCTAGAGAACCATTTTTGAACAAAAAATAATTTTTCATAATTTTTTTGTATTTTTATATATTTTTTAGAAATTAGGAAAATATTTAATAAATAATAACATATGAGGCCACAAAAATACATAAAAATATTCAATATTTTTCTTTTCATGTTGGTCATCGCAAATTTAAAAAAAAAATCCAATTCGGGGTCGTGTATTTCTTCACGAGCATGGTCTCGAATCAGGCAAAAAAAAAATTCAATTTGAGTCAATTTATTTTTATTTTTCACTTTTAGGAGTTGTGACATTATCCTCTAATATTTTAAATTTTCTTCTTGGCCCAATTATACCCAGAATGACTCAATTTTTTCAAAGGGCTTTAATTAAATTTTGCATTATCTTCAGCGGCAGAAAATAAGCTTAAATTTGACATGAGGTGAATTTCGACTAAGCATAGAAGAGGTGTGTCGAAAATTATGAGGAGATTTGGACTTAAAAAAATATTTCTCCAGGGACTGAATTGCAAATACTTAAAATCTCAGGGACTAGAGTGCAAATACCTAACACTTGAGTGATTATTTTGCAAATAACAAAAAGAAGAGTTAGTGGAGAAATTAGAATAGAGAAGGGAAGATGGAGAAGAGGAGATAGAGAAGGAAAGATGGAGAAAAGGAGATGGAGAGGAGAAGATGGAGAAGAATAGATGGAGAAAATAAGATGAGAATGGAGAAGGGAAGATGGAGATGAAGAAGAGTTAGTGGAGAAATTAGAATGGGAGATATATATGGAGAAGGGAAGATGGAGATGGAGAAGAATAGGTGGAGAAATTAGAATGTGAGATAGAGATGGAGAATGGAAGATGAAGTTGAAGAAGAGTTAGTGGAAAAATTAGAATGGGAGATGGAGTTAGTGTAGAAATTAGAATGGGAGGTAGATGAGTTGATTATAAAAGGAGGAAGAAGTGAACTTGGGAGGGAGGATTATTTTTGGAGAGAAAATTTTGGATGTTTGAGAGAGTTTTGGAAGGTTGAAGAAAAATTTGAGAGAAAGAAAATACCAAAAAGAGAGAGAGAATTTTGAGGATGATGGGAGTTTAAACCTAGGAGTTATCATCACCAATTCCTTCATCGATCAACATAAATCAAGAGTTCATCCTCGTCAACGAGCAAACAAATCCGAGCTAAGTGTTTGTATTTATTCATTTATTTGTGGTTTTAGTCGCAAATTAGCACAAAATTGTATACACTTTCTCCATTTCTCATTTCTCCATATTTTTATGTCAGGCAAAGGACAACTCCAAGTCAACGGTAAATCTTATGGAGGTGTAAACACAAAAAGAGAGCACTCCACTAGAGCCTGAGGAATAAACCAAGCCTGAATTGCCAAATCAGGATATCCATGAAATTAAGGTACCGAAAGGGCATTAGTTTTAATTAACTAGTGTAACCAAGTCCCCGAACTCATAATCTCTGGTTCGTAGAAGTAATTTAGTCCTCCCGCTAATTTACTTAGGTTTCTAATCAACCTACCAAAAATGATTAGTGGCGACTCTAAATTCTAAAATCATGTGAAAAAAAATCAAAGTTGCGATTTGGTAGAGCTTGGGAGAGCTCGAACTAGGTTAGTTAATTTAATTAATTAATCTGGTAATCCATTAACTTAAAAATGAATTTTAGGTCGCGACAGGTCTTTTTGAAAATTCCTGAAAATAGGAGGGGCTTAATTTTAAAACTTGGAGCAACAGAGGGTAAATTGAAACGATACGGAGTTACCCTTCAGGTTTATGCAGATTTTTACTCGCTATCAATTCGTCGCGAGGTTGGTGAGGTGGCGGATTCGAGCATTTGATAGGGGGAAGTCGGATTATTACTCCTTGCTTTTACACATTCACAAAAGCAGAAAAACACATCACGCAAGGAAATAAAACACATTCACTCATTTAGGATCAGTTCTGATTCCTCTGCAGGCTCTCCCATGATCAGCTGGCTTCATCCCGGATTAGGTATGCATCGGCCATATTGAAGGTCTGGTGGTCACTGGCTGAACAAGTGCATCACAGTCCCGATACTTTACCGATATCAAACTGGTTGATTATGACGAAAAGATCATCGTCAATGTCCGCTTGGTGGTGATCTGTCCCTTCTTCCTCGGGAGGTATTAATGCTGATCTAGTATCATTGGTCCTTTTGTACCCTGCTCCAACAGGACTCGATCCTGTTATAAACTGGTCTAACTCACCTCTTAAACGTGCATTTTCGATCCTCAGATCATACATTTCATCGAGGGTGAGGAGGAGGCTATTGCAGTTGGGACAGGTGGTGGAGTCAAAAGTCTCTTTATACATCTTGTTTTCCGCTCGGAGGTTTTCATTTTCAACTCTTAGAAACTCGGCTTCGTTGTGCTCATGACGAGCCTTCATTCGGGTTCGCCTATTTTGAAACCAGAACTTGATTTGCAAAGGTTCAAGTCCTAACTCTTGACTCAGTTCCATTTTCTGTTTGCCGTTTGGCATAGGGCATGTTCTGAAGAAATCCTCAAGCCTTTGTACCTGCTCCTTAGTATGGCGACGGTAACGCTTCTTTTGACCCTTACCGTTATTGTCCTTATCTTTACTGAGATCTTGGACGTCGTCGGCGGAAGGGCCAGGCTCCATAGGCTCGATCCCAAACATAGCTTCGAACTCTTCCTCTCCCATATTCAGCAGGCAATGATAGCTCTCGGGAGTATTGGGTTGAGACATCTTCGATTTGGTTGATGATTTCTCAAGATTTGCTACTCGCTTCCGGTGTTTTCACTCTCTTTGAATTTTTCTGAGCGATTGATTATGCCTTAAGACCCTCTTTCGAGTATGGCGTCTCTTTTAAAATTAAACGTGGGTTTAGCAACTGTATTGCTTCTCCCGAGGGTCCGGCCTTTCTCAATCCTCTTTTCTTATCGTGTCTCTTGCTCGGCTCGTCTCCTTCCATCTTTTCGTGATAAGGGGCCCCTATCGTTATCTCCACCGTCGATTTTGCTGGCGAGTCCCTCAATAAAGATGAGCCGTCTCCTCTTTTCTGCCGAAAATTTCTTTGTCTGCCACTCGGCTCATTTTTTTCTTCTCTCTTTTTCAAAGTGGTGGCGTCCCCTCAAACCCTTTTTTTTTTGTAAAGATGTCGAATCTGCTTGGCTCGAGATTGGAGACGAGTGGCGGAAGTGATACTGATAGGGAATGGTAGATAGGAAAATCTGGCTAGTAGAAACTTCCCCTGCAAAAATGAAAGAGAATGCAGTAGTATATGTTCTTCATATTCTAGAAAAATTGGAACGATACTGTTTTACCCTTGTGTGTACTTCCATTGAATTTGAATTGAGGAAGTTCCTTCATTTGGGCTGGATTGAATTGTATGTCTCGAGTTGCCCTTCACTTTGAGCTTGCCACATAAGTGCTTTGCTTAGTTGGGCCTTGTTTTCTTTCGGGTTGCCTTGGACCATCATTATTTTCTATGCCATCGGGTCCGTGGCCCAGAGGGCTCCTTTAATTTGAAGGTTACCTTCAAGGCAAATGAGTCCTATCGCATTCCATTGGGTCATTTCATTTTGCGACACTCTTGAGGCAATTTGCAATCCCCTGGGTGAGAATGGAACAAATCCAATTTAGCATTTTGCAACGATTGAGGGTAAATTGGAACGACACACAGTTACCAGTCTTCGAGCTCGCCTAGGCTTTTCACTTGAAATTTCCCTACGTGAGGCCATTCAACATTTCTCATTATGGCAGTTAGCGACATTGCCACAAATTGATCCGCCCTGAGTCTAGCATAAAAAGGGATTCACGCATTCGACGGGATAAAAAACAAATTACCCCCTTGCCCCTGAATTAAATCTAGACACCTAGAAAGCTGGAAATATCATATGCAGGAGAATTAAGCATGAAATGAAAGGTGCACTTATTCAAGGTCAGTTCTGCCTCTCATGTAGCTCTTCGATAATCAGCTAGTCTCGTGTTGGTTCGGGTGTGGATAACCGATGTTTGAGAATCCCTACTCACTGGCTCCTGATCGCGGCTTGGGACGTCTGTCAACCCTAAATTGGTTGACCATGGCAGTAAGCTCATCATCTGGGTAATCTCTTGAACCTTCCAGCAACTGATACTCGAATTGGGCATTGTTATTGGCAAATGCTGGCGGTAGATTTCTCATTCTGTCCTCGCCATGAGCAATTTGACTTCTCGTGCTGGAGCCTTCATCATTACTCGAGAAAGTGTGGGGATCACCAACTGTCCTGCTGCTAAAAACTCCTTCCATTCGAGGATTAGAGAAGTGGAAGTGCTCAAGATAACTTCTTGTCTGATTCTCTGGCTACGCAGGCACGCTAATCATGGGATGAATTCTAGCTACAGGTTGGTGCTCAAACCAAGGAATCTGAATACACTGCCCCTGCGGTCTATACTCTTGAAGAGCATTAGGGTGATTCTGGGGGATACTTTGATTAACGCCTGGGGGATTGATGGCACGGCTACTGGCTTGGTTGATGATGGGAAGTGGCTCGCCCCATGCTAACCTGTGGAACTTATGGTGGCGAGGAGACTTGACGTTCAGGCTTGGATCAGTCCCGCCTTGGTTTTCTTGATTCTGAGCTGCATTGTGTTCTCTCACCCTTTTTCTGTACTTCTGAAGATGACTCGAAACATTTCCTTTAGTGAGTCCCTATACCTTCATAATTTCCAGTATATGTTGCAGCCATGCCGAATCGATTCCTAGCTGCTGAACTGCATTAACAAACATACGATGCAGCTCGAGAGACCAACTCATCTTCTTTTTCCAGTTGCTTGGAACAATATTGAAGGCTTGATGATTGTTCTCTTGGTCGTGCAATTGCTTCCTCACCACGTGCTGCCATATGTTTTGAAGCATCTGAACCCTAACTGGTTTCGTTACGACGTCTTGGGCCCCATGTAAGACAGCCTTCATTATGGTTTGCTGATGATCGCTTGCCGATATTACGACGACTGACATGTTTAATTTAGAATTGATGAATTTCAAGAGAGTGAAAACATCAATGTCAATCCCTACCTTAGCGGTGAGGATGATATCAAACTGGTCACTACTCCTCCTTAATACTTCTAAGGCCTCTGTTGCTTTTACTTGAGCTAAAACCTTATATCGGCATTTTCTTAATACGGTAACAAGGATTGATAGAGAGACTGGATTATCGTCAATGGCCATGACCAGTAGACCCTCAGGGTAAGGAACTTCATCAGCTTCGACCAGGGTTGAACATGCGCCCGTTTCCCTAATGCTCGACATATTTCTGGATCTAGGACTGTCGACTCGAGACCGCGTCTGGATGTCTTCTTGGACTTGAGGGATCACGGGATCGTCGATGGCTTCTCGTAACAGGCTTGGAAAGCTGATGCTTTGATGGTGAAGGTTTTGAATTCCTCTCCCACGAGAACTCCTTCCTCTCTATCTTTCTCCTGCGAGTTCTTGCAGATAAACTCTCACTCTCACTATCAAATGAGGACAAGTTCTCTCTCTGGCAATAGCAACGACTTCCCTCTTCACGGGCAGCGCTATTAGATTTTTCGAGGGAGAAAATCTGAAATTTAGCTTTTGATCAAAGGAGAAATCCTTTTTTCTCGCTCAGTTTGTCTTCATCTTTCTTTTTGTGATAGAGGGCCCCTGTCAAGATCTCCACCGTCGATTTACTGGCAGGTCCTCCAATGAAGACAAGTCGTATCTCCTTTTCGCTAACGTTTGCCGTGTCTTCCATTCAGCTCATCTTTCCGTCTTCTTTTTCAAAGTGGCGGTGTCTCGTCAAACTTTCTGCGGAGATTTCGGACTCACTTGGCTCGAGGTCGCCATCTGATGGGAATTCGAGCCAACGAGGGTGGTGCCAATAGAGAATGGTAGATAAGAGAAATCTTGACTGGTTGATACCGTTACTATGAAATCAATATTTACTTCAAAGCAGATTACCATCTTCGCATTCCGCTTATCTGCCTCACCTCTCTCCCCCTTTCTTTCGTATTCTGCTTTCAAAAATGACCAATTCTCCTAACCATACCTTATCCGCCGAAGTCCTGGCTGGGTGGAAGAGACTCTATAATCTTCTTGGTAGATGTTATGCTCATATAGCCAAAAACTCTACCGTTGAGGCTGAAATCCTCGATTTATTCAGGACCGTAGACGCTGCTTCTGTTGAGGGTACCCAACTAGGGAAAGAGTACCGGAACTTCTCGACCCTCTTCATCAATTTTCTGGCTGCCTATAACCGCGCTATGAGACGGTCCTTGTGACTGCCGTCGTGAAAACTCGTTACCAAGACCGGCACGAGCGTCTGGAAACAGTCACATTTGTGGCTGATAATCACAAGAAGGCCCTCAAGTTTGCCAACAATCAGCTTTTGTGGTTGGTTCGTGAGAGGGGAAAGTTGGTGGACCGTCTGGCCTTGGTCCGAACTTACTCCGAACAGGAGCCGGGCAATATTGTGATGAGGTGCAAATGTGGTTGGCTGCAGGAGAGACTTGATGACATTACGGCAGACATTGCTTTCGAGAGGGCGGCAATTTCGGACCTGGAGTTTGCCGTCGAGCATTATGAGGCCAGTATGGCCCAGGCTAAGGAGAAGCGCGATCGCCTCTTCTTTAGGCTCGCGGAGCTTAATCCCGAGAGCGCCTGGTGCACCCAGAGCATCAACTGTTTGGAGAGTCAGTTGAGCTCTTTCGTAATGGTTATCAGGGCCCAGTTTGGCTTTACCTTTCCTCCCCAGTGAGCTATTGTAAAACCTGTTGATGTATGGAATAAAAGGAATGTTTAGTATGTCTATACTTTTTTTTTTCTGTCATCTCTTCTCCTGGGGAACGATTTAGGGTGCTGAAAATATTGAGACTTAATCTTCTTCATGATGCTCTCGTGGGTTGTGGTAGACGATGATATCAAGAACATTAGAGAGGCATTCAGTGTGGCTTTCCACCAGCCACCTAGAGACCCGCGTTCAATCATGTAAATTAATAAAGCTGCCACCACTCGATCAGTGTGCCAATAAATTCGGCCATTTGTTGCGTGCTCCAATTCAACCGTGTTTTGTTGCTTTCGGCGTCCACTCGTATGTATCGGGCACCTATAGCATCGGGGGAGTGTCTTGTGGGCCACGTTCATTAATAGAACTTCGGTCCTCTAAAACCCTCCGCGTGTTTCGGATTCGAGGAAATTTTAAGACCGGTCTCTGGTTGATTTAATCAGGTTAAGGTACTTATTTCATGGTTTCTGATTATATAATCCATATTGTCTTTCAAAAGACGCAGGATCCTCTGTAATACATTAAATATGCCCCCGTGTTTAATCAGTATAAATCCACCATCATATCAGAATGCACTGCCCATACAAGTTTACGGATTGACACAACTTTGTCTGTCAAAGATGGACAGTGTTCGTTTGCCCCCCAGAATTAACGGTTGAAGCCTCGGTGTTTTTCGTCTTTTGGTATTTCTGAAGATGATTCTTGATATATTATTGAACTTAATTTTTACACCCGTCTGGGGTATCTAGGATCTCCCTGCAAAAGAAAAGGATATAATTAGTATGCGACACAAGGAATGTTGGTCCATGACTCCTATATTAGTCCAATTTGATTTTTTCTATTTGATAGAGAAATCAGAAAAAAAAATTTCCTTAGGAAGAAATGGGTTAATTTCTGATACAGAATTTTTTTACAGATTCATTACTCTTTTTTTTATTATTTTTTAAAGGAATGTGACAAAATCTCTTGACGTTTACTAAAATTTTTGAAGGAATTTCCTTTTTATCAAAATAAATTTTCAGAGGTAAATTTGTCAGGAAAATTTTATTTTTATTGAAGCAGGAAAGACATGACATAAATCCTTTATTGGTTAACAAAATTCCCCCGAGACATTAGTCTAATTTTATTTAGAGAAACTTTTCTTAGAAAAACATGAGCGAATTTCTCGAAAATAATTTTTGTTGCAAGTTTTTATAATTTGAAAGAATGTGATAAAATCACTTGATGTTTACCAAAGTTTTTCTTGAAGGAATTTTTCTTTTTATCGAAATAAATTTTCAGAGGAAAATTTGTTAGAAAAATTTCATTTTTATTGAAGTAAGAAAAACATGACAAAAATCTCTTATTGGTCAATTAGTCTAATTTTATTTAGAGAAAATTTTCTTAGAAAAACATGAGCGAATTTCTCGAGAAGAATTTTCTTGCAAGTTTTTATAATTTGAAAAATGTGATAAAATCACTTGATATCTACTAGAGTTTTTTTTTTAAGGAATTTTTCTTTTTATTGAAATAAATTTACAGAGGAAAATTTTTTCAGGAAAATTTCATTTTTATTGAAGCAATAAAAACATGACAAAAATCCCTTATTGGTTAATAAAATTCCCACGAATGGATTTTTTCACATCATTTTTTCAAAAAATTTTTTAAAAGAAATGAGGGACAAATTTAATTTTTATTTTCTTTTAAAAGAATGGTTGTAATATCAAGCTCAAAAACTGACTAACACCTAGCATGGACCGACCGAAAATAAATACAAGATAAAATTAGAGAACTTACTTTTACCTTGGAGAAATGCAAATCACATAGTCATGCGTATGACTCAAGTGAGGAGTGGACTCTAGAAAATAAAAGAAGGAGAGACAGGGTATGGACCTAAAAGGCCCCCACTATCTGAATCGACAACCTTACCCTCCGCGCAGTCAAATCACAATGGGAAGAATTGTCAATTCAGATAATGAGTGGGATAAAATATGGTCAACCCAAGCGCAATCGACGCAAGAGCTTTGCATATTCGATCCCTATCTATGGTTACCTAGGAAAAATTTCGCAACTTGGGTTTAAACGCTTGTGTGTGCAGGTGTTGTGATCCTCAGAATATGCAAGACATGCACAACAATTGATATCAAAACAGCGCTTCTAAAAATGTGTGAAATTAAACATAATCCCAACACCGAACCTGCAAAACAAATGGGTTCGCCAAACACTCCGCCCCTTATAACTCCCATCCTGCAAAAACATATAACACCTATAGAATGAGTCCCAAGCAAGATTGCCAGAAGCGAAATATCCATTAAATTTTCATTGGCCTAAGTCCACTAAGACTTTTGAAATTTCGAAAAAATTTAAGTATTCCAATTGGTATCTTTTTTCGAAAATTTAAAAATCTCTATCCCCAGCGGAGTCGCCAAGCTGTCGCGACTCTCTAAAAAAATTTTAAATTTTAAAGAGGTTAACGGATTATTAGGTTAATTAGATTTGACTAACCTAACGCGGACCCTCCTAAGCCCTACCGAATCGCAACTTTGGTTTTTGTTGAAATGATTTTAAGATTTGGAGTCGCCACTAATCGTTCTTGGTAGGTCGATTAGAAACCTAAATAAATTAGCGGGAGAACTAATTTATTTCTGCGAACCATAGATTATGAGTTCGGGGACTTGGTTACATTAGTTAATTAAAACAAATGCCCTTTCGGTACCTTAATTTCATGGATATCCTAATTTGGCAACTCAGACTTGGTTTATTCCTAAGGCTCTAGTAGGGTATTCTCTTTTGTGTTTTCACCTCTTAAATAGGATGCATGGATGGTATATATTTTTATTTGTTATATTTTTTAAGTGTTAAAGATTCCCTGAAGCCGAAAGAGGGAGTGTGTTAACGACTTCTGTGCAGTATTACGACCTACTCATCTTTTGGGTCTGATGATTCAAAAATTAAATTATAGGAAGTATATGACAGTGAATAAACACCTCCAATGGGAGGCCTAGCATTGGCTTGGCTCTTCCCTTTGGGATTTAAGGTACAGGTATTTAAGTTGCAAGTATTTAAACTACTGTAAGTAAAAACCTCAAATGGGAGGCTAAGCATTGGCTTGGCTCTTCCCTTTGGGATTTAAGGTACAGGTATTTAAGTTGCATGTATTTAACTACTGTAAGTAAAAACCTCCAATGGGAGGCTAAGCATTGGCTTGGCTCTTCCCTTTGGGATTTAAGGTACAGGTATTTAAGTTGCAGGTATTTAACTACTGTAAGTAAAAACCTCCAATGGGAGGCTAAGCATTGGCTTGGCTCTTCCCTTTGGGATTTAAGGTACATGTATTTAAGTTGCAGGTATTTAACTACTGTAAGTAAAAACCTCCAATGGGAGGTTAAGCATTGGCTTGGCTCTTCCCTTTGGGATTTAAGGTACAGGTATTTAAGTTGCGGGTATTTAACTACTGTAAGTAAAAACCTCCAATGGGAGGCTAAGCATTGGCTTGGCTCTTCCCTTTGGGATTTATGGTGCAGGTATTTAAATTGCGGATGGACTTTGTCCTCTCCATTTTGGGGTATGAATTCTTTAAAATGAAATACAACGAATTGATTCAACAATTTGAAATTTGTGCGCGCTTGAGGACTCCTTCAAGCCGATTTTGTGCTTCCATAGGGTTGACCATTGATATAGAGCTGCGGCTTCCTGACATAAAATAGAGTGAAGTGTCAGTATACAAAATATGTCCTAATATGCACCTAAAACCAGAAGAGTGGAAAGAGTACTTATCTCCCGTTTTTTTGGGAGGGATTTCTATAATTGATTTTCGCTCTCTATGTTCCCAATATAGAGAGTTTCTTTTGAATTAAGAGGGACTTTTAGTCACAGATCAGTTGAGAAATCGATGGACAGCTTAGGAGCTTGTCTGGGCCGATTTTTGCATCTCTACGAGATTTTTGTTGTTGACATAGAGATATCCTTCTCCTGACATAAAATATGGGAAAAAAATGGGAGATGGAGAAAGTGTATACAATTTGTGCTAATTTGCGAGTAAAACCATAAATAAATGAATAAATAAAAATACTTAGCTCGAATTTGCTTGCTCGTTGACGAGGATGAACTCTTGATTTATATTGATCGATGAAGGAATTTGTGATGATAACCCCTAACTTTAAACTCCCATCATCTTCAAAATTCTCTCTCTTTTGGTATTTTCTTTCTCTCAAATTTTTCTTCAATCTCCCAAAACTCTCTCAAACATCCAAAATTTTCTCTCCAAAAAAATTTCTCCTCTCAAGCTCACTTCTTCCTCCTTTTATAATCTACTCATCTATCTCCCATTCTAATTTTTCCACTAACTCTATCTCCCATTCTAATTTCTCCACTAACTCTTCTTCATTTTCATCTTCCATTCTCCATCTCTATCTCACATTCTAATCTCTCCCCTAACTCTTCTTCATCTTCATCTTCCCTTCTCCATATTTATCTCCCATTCTAATTTCTTCACTAACTCTTCTTCATCTCCATCTTCCCTTCTCTCTTCTTATCTTCCATTCTAATTTCTCTGCTAACTCTTCTTCATCTCCATCTTCCCTTCTCTATTCTTATCTTATTTTCTCCATCCATTCTTCTCCAACTTCTCTTCTTCATCTCCTCTTCTCCATCTTCCCTTCTCTATTCTAATTTATCCACTAACTCTTCTTTTTGTTATTTGTAAAATAATCTTTCAAGAGTTAGGTATTTTCACTCTAGTCCTTGAATTTTAAGTATTTACAATTCAGTCCCTGAAAAAATATATTTCTTTAAGTCCAAATCTCCTCACAATTTTTGACACACCAAAATTTACCACATGTCAAATTTAAGCTCATTTCTTGCCGCTGAAAATAATGCAGAATTTAATTAAAGCCCTTTTGCAAAATTAAGTCATTCTGGGTATAATTGGGCTAAGATGAAAATTTAAAATATTAGAAGACAATGTCACAACTCATAAAAAGTTAAAATTAAAAATAATTTGACTCAAATTAAATTTTTTTAGGCCCGATTCGAGATTATACTCGTGAAGGAACACGTGACTCGAATTGGATATTTCTGAATTTGCGATGGCCAATATGAAAATAGATTTAAAATAAAAATATTAACTATCTTTGTGTATTTTTTTGCCTTAAATGTTATTTTTCCAAAATTTTCAAGTATTTTTGTATTTTTTTAAAAAAAATTTAAAAAATATATATAAAAAATATGAAAATTTATTTTTTGTTCAAAAATGGTTGCCTAGGCTTGGTCAAGGCTTCCAAAGTTGATTTTGCAATTTTCTCATTTTTTCTTTATTTTTTGTTTTATGAATTTTCGAAAATAAAAATACCGAAAAATATCGAAAATATGAAAAATCGTTTTTTGGTCAAAATTGGTTCCCTAGGCTTGGCTAAGGTCCCCAAAGTTAATTTTTCAATTTTATGAATTTTTATAGATTTTTTATTACTTTAGCAATAGAAAAAATGATTAAAAATCAGGTGTCAACACGTAGGAAGGACTTTTGTGTTGCCTGTAGGAAGAACTTGGTACCTGTAAGAAGGACTTTGGGTTGCCTGTAAGAAGGGCTTTTGTAAATGGACCGTTCCGTATTTGGGTTTCCAATGGAAGGGCTCCGGAGATAATATAACCTAGATGTCACCTTTTTTTTTGGTAGACTGAAGAGGTATTGATTGAGAAAATGATTTTTGGGTATATCTGGGATCTAGAGAGACCAAGAATCCTGCAGACGCTCTAACCCGATTAACTTACCTTGAAAGGTGCCGTTCTGGGATCTGGAGAGATCAGGAATCCTGCAGACGCTCAAACCCGATTTAACTTACCTTGAAGGGTGCCATTCTGGAATCTGGGGAAACCAGGAATCTTGCAGACGCTCAAACCCGATTTAACTTACCTTGAAGGGTGTCATTCTGAGATCTGGGGAGACCAGGAATCCTGCAGAAGCTCAAACCCAATTTAACTGTTCTCCCATCCCTTTAGGAATAAACCGATGAGGCAAAGATCAAGAACACGAGAGTTGGTCAATCATGATTTGATAAAGCTTGAGAACACGAGATTATATCAATCGTGAACTGATGAAGACTTCATGAGAGCATGTTGATCATGAGTCACAAGGGTTCAGAAGACTTACCTGGATCTTCTGAGTTAATGATCGAGGCATAGACAGATTGATTGTATCATGTCTGCTTGCTCGCGGAATGACCTTATGTGCTGCAATGGGTTTGAGCACCCAGACAATCATCAGAATTGAAAGGTTCAGGCTGAAGATATACTCACCTGAAAATGCTTGGCGAGCATTAGCCAACAGGGCTTGTTTGTTCAATAGCCCTTGAATGAATTTCGAGACCTCGAAGGGTAACTCGACTATCAGGAATGCACTACCTGTCAGACAGTGTCAGAGGTAACATGTGCAAGCATTTTTAACAATGAGTTCATCGGTTCATACAAAACCATTCAGTTGAGTTTGCAATGATTAAAACCATATGTGTATGCTCATAATGTGGATCATGCATGACTATTCTGTCGAGTTTGCATTTCCAATTCTGTCCAGGGAGGTTATCATGTCATGAATACCTCGAATGTAACCTGAATGGGGACTTCAGTCCGAAAGGGCTTTCTCTCACTCTCGAGAAAGGATGTTTATCCTGATTGCAGGATTTGAAAAGAAATCACTCAACCTTACCATCATCGCATTCAGCGAGGGTCTGAGTAATCTCGCAATTGATACGATCAAGCCGATTTGAAGGTCTTGATTAGGACCGTAATGTGGGCTGGGTCAAAGGCTTATCAAAGGGGACTCATTTCGAGTCAGGGCCATTGACAAAAAAGTCTTCATTAACTGCTCTGGGTTTACAAGTCAAGAACCCTGCAAAATGAGAAAGAAATAATCTTGCTCGAACTTCTTTGAGCGATGCTTAAAGTCATTCAACTCTTACATTAATTCAAGTGCTCTAATCAGAAGAGACTTTCAAGGGTCGTAACGTAGGTCGGGATTTGGGTATGAGAAACGAAGGGCTCGTTTTGGCTCAGAAAAATATATGAGAAAGGCTTGGTGTTGGTGATCATTGCAGTCTTGTCACCGATCTTTGACCTTCCTGAATTTATCTTCAATAAATACCACCATTGGCTGAGGGGTGATAGTTTTTTTACACTTTGCAAACTGACTTCTTTGTGGATCCTTTTTCGGGAATTCTCAAAATGTATGTTCGAAGTCAGAAGTTCATTACAGATATATGGGCATTGGCCTTGCTTTTGATAGGTACTTTGCTCTTTCTGCCCGAGATTCTTTGGAATAGCCCTTGCTTTTCTTACTCCCGACTCCCTTTTGTTTGGAAGAAGGCCCATTTTCTTTAGGCTACACTTGTTTTTCTTTTTCTTTTGTTTAACAATCTTGTGATTTTGAATTTTAGCAACAAGTTGATTTTCAACAAATGATACTTGACATTACATGAAAGTTTAGCATATGAAATGGGCTAATTCGAGAATTCTCTATTGGCCCAATTTCTTCAATTCTGCTCCTTGGGGGAAGGTGTCGTCGTTACCTTGAAATGAGCAAGGATCACCAATATGGGCTTGAGAAATGAATTTGCAGGCTCAATTGGGTTATGCAAAGGATGAGTATGTAGGATAGAGAAAATAAATGCTCTTCGTCATCCTAAAGCACTTGAATTAAAATTCGAGTATCATGCAAAGAAACACTCGAAGATTGATGTTAGTCCAAGCAAGAGAATTTCTAACCATTTATCTCCTGATATTGTTGGAATTACCTCTGTTTTGCCCTGTGTGGGGTGGTTCTTGACACGGTTACGAAATGAAATCACCGTTCAAATGGGTTGTCAATGGTTGCCTGAAGTGTTTAGAATGGAGAATGAATACCTTTTTCACTTCGACTATCGTACCTTTTGCGAGAAAACCCATTGCCTTGGAGAATGCGGAATCTGTCTACCGCTCAACTCACTGTGGATTAAATATAGGACGTATGTGGAAATGGCTTGCCTTTCATCGTTCTGTCATGCCTCATTCTGTACATTTGATGCATCGTGTACAGTTTATACCTCCAGTCAAAATTGACAAATTGAACATGCAGAACAGTTATGCATAAATCATGGAATGTGTAAACATCATGCAAATATGACAATACAATGTACAAGTATAGAAATTGCCCCTGGCTGTGTGGGCGGATCAAACACGTTGGGGACCTATTCCCCGAGTCAAGGAGTAGCTTGTTTCTGGTTTTGCCTCTTTTCGATCCAGGGTTCACCATTGATTTCCCCTATTTCATCAGACAGATCGCATCAGGCGATCATAACTTGGCCCCTCGGAGTTGTTTTCTTTGACGTATCAGATGTTAGTTTAACATTTCCTGTAAAAAGGAAGGAGACATGTTAGCTAGTATCAGAAATGATGAACTGGACACGATACTGAGTTACCCTTGAGTGCTTCGCGCAACTCCTTTACCAGTTTTACCACTCGGGATTTTCTCTGTGGGTATGTCAAGTTAGACATTTCCTGTCAAACGATGGAGAAGAAGACGTGTTAGTCAATATTAGAAATGATGAATTGGATACGATACTGGTTTACCCTTCATCTTGAATGTTTTGCATGACCCCTTTATCAAGTTCACTGGATTGAGTTTCCCTTATCTTTGGCTGTACACTTCAACATTAGGCTAAGCTTATGACAAAATACTGACCTTAGTATTGCTCGTCGAGTATTCCCGTTTCTTTCTGCAAAAAGAAATGCGAGAAAAAGTTGTTTTATTTATTTACAATACTTACAACATTCCTCAATCTTGGGGATCGAACTCGGGATGTTTCGGACCACTGTCATTCCCCATGCCATCCGGTTCACAAGACCGTAGGCGTTCGTGGAGGTTCGCTTTTAAAGGTTGATCTTCAAGATGACGCGGTCTTGTCACATTGCATTAGGTGACTTCACATCATGATACTTTTCAAGGCCATTTAAAATCCCTGTGAAGAATAGAAGTAATTCAGAACTCGAGACGATTACAGAAAAATTAGAACGATACAAGATTACCGATCTCTGAGATTGCTGGGTCTTTTGTTTGCCTCTTTCTTGTTTGAACTGTCCGTCTTGCAGTAATGTCTATGAGTAGATTTGCCCCCAGTCTCCTTCAATATGAGGACTTCGCATTTGGGAATGACCGTTATCGGGTCAATTTACAAATTCCTAAGAATAGGAGGGGCTTAATTTTAAAATTTGGAGCAATTGAGGGTAAATTGGAACGATATGGAACTACCCTTCGAGTTTATGTGGATTTTTACTCGCTATTAATTCTTTCTCGGGGTTGGTGAGGTGGCGGATTCAAGCATTTAATAAGGGGAAGTCGGATTATTACTCCTTACTTTTACATAACTTACAAAAGAAAAACACATCATGCAAGGAAATAAAACACATAGGATCGGTTCTGCTTCCTCTGCAGGCTCTCCCATGATCAGCTGGCTTCATCCCGGATTAGGTGTGCATCGGCCATGTTGAAGGTCTGGTGGTCACTGGCTGGACATGTGCATCACAGCCTCGATGCTTTACCGATATCAAACTGGTTGATTATGGCGAAAAGATCATCGTCAATGTCCGCTTGGGGGTGATCTGTCCCTACTTCCTCGGGAGGTATTGATGATGATCCAGTAGCATTAGTCCTTTTGTACCCTCTTCCAATAGAACTCGATCCTGTTATAAACTGGTCTAACTCACCTCTTAAACGTGCATTTTCGATCCTCAGATCATGCATTTCATCGAAGGTGAGGAGGAAGTTGTTGCAGTTGGGGCAGGTGGTGGAGTCAAAAGCCTCTTTATACATCTTGTTTTCCGCTCGGAGGTTTTCATTTTCAACTATTAGAAACTCGGCTTCGTTGTGCTCATGACGAGTCTTCATTCGAGTTCGCCTATTTTGAAACCAGAACTTGATTTGCGAAGGCTCAAGTCCTAGCTCTTGACTCAGTTCCATTTTCTGTTTGCCGTCTGGCATAGGGCATATTCTGAAGAAATCCTCAAGCTTTTGTACTTGCTCCTTAGTATGGCGACGGTAACGCTTCTTTTGACCATTACCGTTGTTGTCCTTATCTTTACTGAGATCTTGGACGTTGTCGACGGAAGGGCCAGGCTCCATGGGCTTGATCCCAAACATGGCTTCGAACTCTTCCTCTCCCATATTCAGCAAGCAACGGTAGCTCTCGGGAGTATTGGATTGAGACATCTTCGATTTGGTTGATAATTTCTCAAGATCTGCTATCTTCTCTTGCATTCTCACTCACTTTGAATTCTTCTGAGCGACCAGGTATGCTTTCGAAACTTTTTCTGAGCACGGATGAATGTTTCAGGAGAATGTCTCTTTTTAAAACTTAGGCGTGGGTTCATAAATCGTATCGCTCCCTCCAAGATTCCTGTCCTTCTTAACTTTTGCCGTGTCTTATGCACGGTTTGTTTTCTTTCATCCTTTTCATAGTGGTAAGGCTCCTGTCGTTATTTCTTCCACCTATCTCAAGCGTCGATGTTGCAGGTGAGGTCTTTTCCCCGTTCACAAATGAAGACAAGCCTTCTCTTCTTTTCACTAAGGTTTGCCGTGTCTTCCACTCAGCTCGTCTTTCCGTCTTCTTTTTCAAAGTGGCGATGTCTCGTCAAACTTTCTGCGGAGATTTCAGACTCGCTTGGCTCGAGGTCGCCATCTGATGGGAATTCGAGCCAACGAGGGTGGTGCCAATAGAGAATGGTAGATAAGAGAAATCTTGACTGGTTGATACCGTCACTATGAAATCAATATTTACTTCAAAGCAGATTACCATCTTCGCATTCCACTAATCTGCCTCACCTCTCTCCCCCTTTCTTTCGTATTCTGCTTTCAAAAATGACCAATTCTCCTAACTATACCTTCTCTGCCGAAGTCCTGGCTGGGTGGGAGAGACTCTACAATCTTCTTGGTAGAGGCTACGCTCATATAGCATAAAACTCTACCGTTGAGGCTGAAATCCTCGGTTTATTCAGGACCGTGGACGCTGCTTCTGTTGAGGGTACCCAACTGGGGAAAGAGTATCGGAACTTCTCGACCCTCTTCATCAATTTTCTGGCTGCCTATAACCACGTTTATGAGACGGACCTTGTGACTGCCGTCGTGAAAGCTCGTTACCAAGACCGGCACGAGCGTTTGGAAACAGTCACATTTGTGGCTGATAATCACAAGAAGGCCCTCAAGTTTTCCAACGATAATCTTTCGTGGCTGGTTCGTGAGAGGGGAAAGTTGGTGGACCGTCTGGCCTTACGCCGAACTTACGCCGAACAGGAGCCGGGCAATATGGTGATGAGGTGCAAATGCGGTTGGCTGCAGGAGAGACTTGATGACATTATGGCAGACATTGCTTTCGAGAGGGCGGCGATTCCGGACCTGGAGTTTGCCGTCGAGCATTATGAGGCCAGTATGGCACAGGCTAAGGAGAAGTGCAATCGCCTCTTCTTTAGGCTCGTGGTGCTTAATCCCGAGAGCGCCCCATGCACCCAGAGCATCAACTGTTTGGAGAGTCAGTTGAGCTCTTTCGTAATGGTTATCATGGCCCAGTTTGGCTTTACCTTTCCTCCCCAGTGAGCTATTGTAAAACCTATTGATGTATAGAATAAAAGGAATGTTTCGCATGTCTATATTTTTTATCTTCGTGCCATCTTTCCGTTTCCTCACGAAATCAGAGTCAATACAAATATCCGACTTGGTTAGGATCAGAGCACCTTCTGGAAGGATTTTCTTTACGTCATATGAACCGTCATAGTTCGATGCAATCTTCTCTTCTAGAAGAGGGACTGTTAGGCATAACCTTCGTAAGGTCATTCACCTCTGCTAGATCTAATCCACCTCTATTAATCGTGCCTCCGAAAAAATATACAGTGAACATGTCCCAGCCTCAACTAGCAGGATAGCCTCAATCATATCTTATCTTGACAGGTGGTGACTGTAAAAATGATGATACACAACCTAACAAACAAAGTTAAGACGCCATCACTCCTCTCTGATGATGATATCGAAGACATGAAAAAAGAATTCGGCGGCGGCCCCCACCGATCACAGTAAAACCCACAACTGATCATTATTATCGTTTGGACCACTCGATTAGTATGCCAATAAACCTGGCCATCTGTTTCGTGCCCCACTTCAATCATACTTTATTTCTTTCAGCGTCCACTTGTTCGTGTCGGTTGCCTGTAGCGTTGGGAGGAATGATTGTGGGCCATGCTCATTAATAAAACACCGATCCTCAAAAGTTCTCCACATGATTCGAATCCGAGTAAATTTCAAGGCGGACCTTTAGTTGATTTAATCAAGAAGGCACCATGAGATGAATTTGCTTTATGAGTTCTGTTTACGCATTTCGTGCTTTTTCAACAAAAATACAGAAACCCCTCTCAATACATTAAAACGCCCCCAAGCCCGATAAATTTACGACCCCATCAAAATACATAATTCATACGTGCCCATTGATTAACGCAATTCTGTCTACAGGACTTCTTTGCTTGCCTCCAGGATTATCGGTCGAGGTATTGATGACTACCCATCCTTTCATATTCCCCATGATTATCTTCGGCGTATTGTTGAATCTAATTTCGCTCCCGCCTATGGTACCTATAATTCCCTGCAAAAAATAAAGGTAATAATTAATATGCGATCCAAAAGGGGTTGATCCATGACTCCTAGATTAGTCCAATTTTATTTCTTCATTTTATGAGAAATCGGAGAAAATTTTCTCACAAAAACATGGGTAAATTTCTTCAGAAAGAATTTTCTTGCAGATTTTATAACTTAGGAAAAATGTGACAAGTTCCTTTGATATTTACCAAATTTCTTGAAAAAAGTTCCTTTTTCCTCAGAATGAATTTTCAAGGTAAATTTGTTGAGGAAACCTTGGGTCCATTGAAACATTAAGGAAAAATGTGACAAAATCTTTTTATTGGTCAACAAAATTCCCCAAAGGGATTTTTTCACATTCGTCATTTTTTAGAAATGGGATACCAACTTAATTTTTATTTTCTTTTGAAAAATGATGATGATATTAAGTTTAAAATTTGACCGATGCCTAACATGGACCGACCAAAAATAAATACAAGATGAAGTTAGAAAACTTACTTTCACCATGAAAAATACCATGTAAATCACATAGACATGCACATGAATCGTGAGTTTAAATCTTAGTCTATCTATCCTAAAGGCTGACAAATTGAAGTGAAAGACTTACGGCAAGGAGACAATCTCGCGCACATAATCAAGATTAGCCGTGATCCCACGACGTAACCAAGATTAGCCAGGCCTTCCCACTTCGGCTGCTCGAGCTAAAAATTAAAACCACTGCTTTTGTAATCTTACCAAGCCTGAGGCCTAACTTTGAAACTCATTTTTGGAAAGAGGTTCGGGATTGAATCTGGGCTAACTTTCGACGTGATCTTACGCCGAACTTTAAAACCAAATCACAATACCATCCTAAAACTAGTGACCTAGGTCCAGTCACGGAACGTGTGTGATGTAGTGCTAAAACAATTAATCATGCACAACAATTAATATACAAACACCGCTTCAATGTTTCAAAAATTAAATAACAATTCTCACACACCAAACCTGCAAAACAAAGGGTTAGCCAAACACTCCACCCCTTATGACTCTCATCTGTAAAATCATTTAACACCTAAAGGTTAGAATCCAACAAATTATCAGACCAAATGAGTTCCCATGAAATTTTTATGGCATAAGTCCTCTAAGTTCTTAAATTTTCAAAAATTAAGAACACGTCCCCAGTGGAGTCGCCAAGCTGTCGCGACCTAAAATTCATTTTTTAGGTTAATGGATTACCAGATTAATTGATTAAATTAACTAACCTAGTTCGAGCTCTCCCAAGCTATACCAAATCGCGACTTTGGTTTTTTGTTCAAATGGTTTTAAAATTTAGAGTCGCCACTAATCATTTTTGGTAGGTTGATTAGAAACCTAAGTAAATTAGCGGGAGAACTAAATTACTTCTACGAACTAGAGATTATGAGTTCGGGGACTTGGTTACACTAGTTAATTAAAACTAATGCCCTTTCGGTACCTTAATTTTATGGATATCCTAATTTGGCAACTCAGGCTTGGTTTATTTCTAAGGCTCTAGTGGAGTGTTCTCTTTTTGTATTTTCACTTTTTTAAATGGAATATACGTGAGTGACATTTTTTTTGGCATTTTCAAAATATAAAGTATTTCCCTGAAGCCGAAAGAGGGAGTGAGTTAACAACTTCTGTGCAGTGCTGCGAGCTACTCATTTTGGGGTTTAGTGATTCAAAAATTAAATTATAGGAAGTAAATGACAATAAATAAAGACCACCAATGGATAGCTCAGCCTTGGCTTAGCCCTCTCCTTTGGGGTTTAAGGTGCAGGAATTTAAATTGCAGAAATTTAAAATGATCTCCAGTGAGCGGGCTCTGCCCTTCACATTCTGGGGTTTAAATTCTTTAAAATAAAACGAATTGATTTGACAATTCGAGCCGAAATCCATCGACGGATCAATTGAAAATTTAATGGGCACTCAAGAGCTCGTCAGCGCCAATTTTACACCTCCATGGGATTTACCGTTGACTTGGGGTTGTCCTTTGCCTGACATAAAAATATGGAGAAATGGAGTAATGGAACAAATATGATTTAATTCACATTAAAAATTAGAACAATGAAAGAGGCACTTAGCTTCAATGGCATTATGAGAAGTGCTTGATGGATATAATTGGTTCCTGCCTGAAATCAAATATGGGGAAATGGGAGAAGAGTAGAAAATTTGAGCTAGTTTATACTAAAAAATCAAAGAGAGTAGAGGGACACTTAGCATCAAATCTGGGATGAATTCTTGATTTATGTTGATCGATGAAGAAATTGATGATGATAACCCTCTAGCTTTAAACTCCCATCATCTTCAAAATTCTCTCTCTCTTTTTGGTATTTTCTTTCTCTCAAATTTTTCTTCAATCTCCGAAAACCCTCTCAAACATCCAAAATTTTCTCTCCCAAAAAATTCCCCCTCAAACTCTCTTCTTCCTCCTTTTATAGCACACTCATTTACTTCTCATTCTAATTTCTCCATTAACTCTATCTCCCATTCTAATTTTTCCACTAACTCTTCTTCATCTTCATCTTCCCTTCTTCATCTCTATCTCACATTCTAATTTCTCCACCTATTCTTCTCCATCTCCATCTTCCCTTCTCCATATATATCTCCCATTCTAATTTGTCCACTAACTCTTCTTTATCTCCATCTTCCCTTCTCTTATCTTATTTTCTCCATCCATTCTTCTCAATCTTCTCTTCTTCATCTCTTCTTCTCCATCTTCCCTTCTCTTATCTTATTTTCTCCATCCATTCTTCTTTATCTTCTCTTCTCCATCTCATCTTCTTCATCTTCCCTTTTCTATTCTAATTTCTCCACTAACTCTTTTTTTTTGTTATTTGCAAAATAATCCCTTAAGAGTTAGGTATTTACACTCTAGTCCTTGAGATTTTGAGTATTTGCAATTTAGTCCCTGAAAAAATATTTCTTTAAGTCCAAATATCCTCAAAATTTTCAACACACCTCTCCTATGCTTAGTCGAAATTCATTGCATATCAAATTTAAACTCATTTCTTGCCGCAAAATTTAATTAAAGCCCTTTCGCAAAATTGAGTTATTCTGAGTATAATTGGGCCAAGATGAAAATTTAGAATATTAGAGAATAATGTCACAACTTCTAAAAGTGAAAAATGAAAATAAATTGACTCAAATTGAATTTTTTAGGCCCGATTCAAGATTATACTCGTGAAGGAATACACGACTCCGAATTGGATTTTTTTTAATTTGTGATGGCCAACATGAAAAGGGATTTAAAAGAAAACTATTGACTATTTTTACGTATTTTTGTGGCCTCAAATGCTATTATTTATTAAATATTTTCCTAATTTTTTTAAAAAATATATATATAAAAATACAAAAAAATGAAAAATTATTTTTTATTCAAAAATGGTTGCCTAAGCTTGGCCAAGGCTTCCAAAGTTGATTTTGTAATTTTATCATTTTTCTTGATTTTTTTATGAATTTTCGAAAATAAAAATATTGAAAAATACTGGAAATATGGAAAATTATTTTTTGGTCAAAATTGGTTCTCTATGCTTGGTCAAGGTCCCCAAATTTGATTTTTCATTTTTATGAAGTTTTATGGATTTTCTATTAATTTTCGAAAATAAAAATATCGAAAAATACTGAAAATATGGAAAATTATTTTTTGGTCAAAATGGGTTCCCTAGGCTTGGCCAAGGTCCCCAAAGTTGATTTTTCATTTTTATGAATTTTTATGGATTTTGTTATTAATTTTAAAAGATAAAAAGCGATTGAAAATCAGGTGTCAACAACCACCTAGTGAGAAAAGCAACGTGCATCTCCCCATGAGAAAAGAAACCTTTGCCATTGATATTCCACCCACATTGGATGGTATAGCCTATAAATACCCATGAATAAGCCTAAATCTTGAAAATAGAAAAAAAAAAGAAATTACTCTTCAGATTTTAGCAATCCCGTCATCTTCTCCTACTCAAATAAAAAGCCACGCCGCTGAACGCCGATTAGCAAATTTTCATCGAGGCATATGGGGGGATTACTTTCACAAATATGCTTCCGACTCCAGCTCAATTGTAGCATTTAAGTTGTCCTTTTTCTTGGATTATATCTAGAAATTTATTTCGTTTTTATGTTTTCTGGAAAGTAAGAGCATAGAGCATAATAATTTTGTATGATTAGGCACCATCTCACAGCATTGGATAAAGAAAGACAAAAGTAAGATCTAGTTGGTTTGAAACTGTATGCATGTGTTGATCCTTACATGTGGCATATCATGTTCCTAACCTGGCGAGCCACGCAACATCCGTATCAACCTATACGATCGATTGGCTAACAACCACGACAGCTTAGGAAACTCATCATAAGCCAAACGACCTCAGAGTTCCTATAACAATAGAAGCGAGCTCCTCTAAACACACACACAAAAAAGCGGTAGAGTGAGAGATAGTCCAATGAATTTCATTAACCACTCATATATTACATGCCTTTATATACATTCTCAAACTAGGGTGATGTCATATGAAAAATTCAAAATTTTTGTCATCCCTTTTTACATCTCATTGCTCGACCTTTAACAAAAAAGGCTCAGGTCGGTAATTTCTTTTTCTGCTTGCACTCTTCCGATTACACATCAAGCTACTCAAACTCCCTATCAAACAAGGCTACATCTCTAGCCTACTCTACTCATCATCTTCGATTTCGCCATCAGTGGTCCCACTCTACTTAGAAGACAATGGTTCCTCAGGTTCTTCTTTTTCCTTAGACGCTAGCGATTTTCCCTCAGGCTTTTCATCATCAGATACTACCAAAACATCTATTGGATCATCGTCGCCAGACTCAGTCCTCTGCCTTTCTTCACTCAACACCTTACCCTCAGCCAAAACGTCTCTTGTCGGATCCCATACAGCTACCACTGCAGCGAGGACTTCAAAACCTCGCAATGGATCATGAAGCATGTTCCCCAATCTATACATCCAGGCCACATACTAGTGAGGCTACCAATGCCTCTGGCTAATGTCTACCTACATGATACGCTTATATCTTACAAAAAACCACCCTCTGGTCCAGGGAATGACTAGCTTTCGGTGTCTATGTCCATCGAGATTCCCTGTCTTACTGGTACCACATTCATGCGGGGGTTGGGGTTCTGAAAATAAGGGCAATCACCAATGAGAATAATTCTCAACAAGCCAACCCCTAACCTCGCTCAAGATACCAAACACCTACAAGCCAAACTCTACGCCTCAACTAGACACTTAAAATCACAAGGCCAAACTCAAAAACATAAGGTTAAGAAAGATCAAAGATAACGCACAACAAAAAACTCACCATAAATGGCCAATCACAAAAGTAGCTCAAGTTTAATCCAAGGCCACAAAATCAAAATATCAAGAAAATAGCTAACCAGTAGCTCGCCATACATGGCCAAGCATACCAATCAATCAAGTCCAATCCAAGACAATCAATGTAAATACATATGTATGCAACGCTCAAACGAGAGCCTTAGCTCAACAGCCAACTCGACCCACGTTAAACACATCAAGTTGGTACCACTAATCCATGCACCCACATATATGTCTTCGGCATGCAAATGCCTAGGTACACAATAACATCCCAGTACCTCAATCAGCATAAACTAACTACCTTAGGTGAACACCCTTATCTCTCTAACTACCCTACGTCAAATGCATCCAGGCACACTGTGCCTTGACCCGCGTAAACCAACCGTCTCAAGTCGGCACTTCTCAATGCAATATCCCCCATGCCATAATACATAAAAATAGAATGCAAAAAATCCATTACATGTATATATATTCAGGCGGATAAAACCATGCATTCATAAATGGTAGAAATCGCTGCCAATCATTTCAGGCAATTCCTCAAGGCACAACCCCAAACATTTAAAATCACGTGGCCGACACAATGTTCGAGCCAATCACTTTGCCACATGTGGCCTAATGTAGCCAATTTCATTAAAAATTGCCTAATTTCATTATTTTTAACACCAAAGGTTTCACGTTGAGCACACCATAAAGTGACAGTTAATTAAAATCTTACGTGAACAACTCATACATATTTTTGAACATTGACGTAGCCCTAGAGCGTAAAAAATAATTTGATAAAATATTTTTCAAGCCCGTTTTTTGCATAAAATACCTCAAAAATGCATTTTTCGGTATCCGAACCTCATGGGACCCACGTTGATTCCCAAGGACAGCATAAATTTGGCCCATATTCAATCTAGAATAGCAAGCTCATGGCCTCCATAGAATTAATTTTTTTAAACCCGCTAATTCCAACAATTTTTCTAAACCAATTTGCCTCGAATCAATCCCTAGAGCTAGTCCAAGGCATATATAATATCCTAATCGAGATATAGAGGTTTTTCTTAACTAATCGAGGCTAAAATGAAGTTGAACAAGTAGCAAGAGTGACAGCGCAAGGCAGCGCACGGCGGAGCACAACGGCAAGAGTGGCATCGGCAGAAAACAGCAGAATCCAAGGCTAAACAAGGCTGAATTGAGGTGTTCTAGAGCTTGAAACGAAGATCCAAGAGTGAAAATGAGTCCCCGAGGTCGCCAAGGTCAATATACATCAACGGTGGCTCAAAACATCTAACTCTAAGGCCAACAGCAATTTTCAACGGGCATGGTGGAAACGGCCGATCAAAGGCCCAAAGGATATCAGAAAAAGGATGAAGTAGAGTTCTATGTAACCACCATAAACTGAGTTATGTCATAACTCTAGGGAGTTGAAAACCAATGGCTGGATCACCAGCGGCGAAGGGTAGAAGTCGGCAGTAGTGCGACAGCGGAGAGAGAGAGAGAGAGAGAGAGAGAGAGAGAGAGAGAGAGAGAGAGAGAGAGAGAGAGAGAGAGAGAGAGAGAGAGAGAGAGAGAGAGAGATTCTTCGAAATTCATGCAAATTCGAGTCCGATCGAGGCTCTAACGCAATCGTAAAAAGACTCAAAGTACCACCGAATGATTTTTCTAACCCCGCGAAAAATACCACTGCCCTTTAGCTTCTAAGTCTACGGCAAATCGGGGATGAGATAGAAATTTTCAATTTTGCCCTTTCTTTAAACCCTCTAAAGCTAAACTGCCAATTTCACTCTTTTCGAGGTGGCATCTAAGCTTAGCAACTGTGACACTTATGAGAGTCGATTGTCCTATTTCAAAATTTAATTCGTGGTCTAATTCATAAGATGACGACTTTAAATAAATTCTCAAACTAACGGATGGCTTTAGGAGTCACGCGTATCAACCATTTAGTCTATATGCTTAATTTCCTAGTTAGGCTTTCCCCTTTGGTTAGTTATCTCGAAATGATCAGTTTCGAGTGAGATTCATTTGTAGTGCCTCTATAAAATATCCACTCTGTTCAAATTAAAAAAAAAATGGTCGAATTTCAAAATGTCACATCGAGATAACCCTCATATTGGCAATACCTTCAGAAAACTGTAATCTTCAACTTGAAACTCTAACGGCCTACACCTCTTATCTGCATAACTTCTCTGACGACTTTAAGCCATTTTCAATCTTTCTCTAATCACTTTTACCACCTCAACTAACTGTTGCACCAATTCTGGGCCCGTTATACTTCTTTCGCTAACTTCACTCCAATATAATGGAGTTCTGCACGCCTTGCCATACAAGGCTTTAAATGGTGCCATCTTTAAACTCTGTTGATAATTATTATTATAGGCGAACTCCACCAAGTGCAACTGATCTTTCCATCCGCCTTTGAAATCTATCACACACTCCTGCAACATATCTTTGAGCATATGAATTGTCTTTTCTGTTTGTCCATCTGTCTACGGATGATAAGCCGTACTAAATCTCAATTCCGATCCCAATGCTGCTTGCAAACTCTTCCAAAACGTCATAATGAGCCTTGGATAATGATCTGACGTGATTGATACTGGTACACCATGAAGACGGACAATTTGGTGCACGTACAGTTCACTAATTTTTCAAAAGCGAAGTTCTTTCGTGCGGCTATGAAATGGGCTAATTTTGTCAACCTATCGACCACAACCCATATCGAATCGCTGCCTCTCTAGTTCCTTGGCAAACATGTCATGAAGTCCATCGTGACATGCTCCCATTTCCATTCAGGGATTCTAACAGTTGAAGTAATCCATTGAGTTTGCAATGATGTGCCTTTACTTGCTGGCACATCAAGCACTTAGCCACTGCTTGGCTACATCCACTTTCATTCCATTCCACAAATAGTGTTGACGCAGATTCTAATACATCTTGGTACTGCTAGGGTGGATACTATAACTACTTCGATGAGCCTCAGACAAAATCTCTTCCTTTAACTTTACATCATTCAGCACACATAGCCGCCCACGAAATTTTAAGATCCCATCTTCTGTTATTTGGAATTCGGGTTTTTTCTTGACTACATCCATTGCCAATATCTTCTGAAGAACAAGGTTCGTAGATTGCAGTTCTTTAATCCTCGCCTGAATCTTCGGTTCGATCCTTAAGTTGGTCATTAGACTTGAGAGATGTCCCACCTCTATCTTGAACTTCGAGTCTCTTATGCTTTCTAGCAGGGTGCATTCTTTGACCACCATCTGTGCGATGCTCAATTTTTGACTGAGCGCATCCATTACTTTATTCGCCTTCCCTGGGTAATACAAGATCTCACAGTTATAATCCTTCAATAACTCCATCTATCAACGCTGTCTCATATTCAATTCTTTCTGCAAAAATAAATACTTTTGGCTCTAGTGATCCGTGTTGATTTGGAACCTTTCATCAACCAAATAATGCCTCCAAATCTTCAATGCAAACACAACTGCTACAAGTTCCAAGTCATGCGTCGGGTAGTTGATCTTATGTGGCCTTAACTGTCGAGATGCATACGCCACTACTTGTCCATGTTGCATCAAGATGCGCCCTAATCCTTTTAATGACATATCGCTATAAAATTTCAAATCCTCTAGGTCCAGACGAAATTGTCAATACTAGTATAGTCATTAGCTTATTCTTAAGTTTTTGAAAAATTTCTTCGCATTTATCCATCCATTCAAACTTTGTTTCTTTTTTCAGTAGGCGCGTAACGGCCTTGCTATCGCGGAAAAATTTTCCATGAAACGTCTATAATAACCCACTAATCCAAGAAAACTCCGCACTTCTGTAACGGACGTCGATTTTGGCCACTTCTTGACTGCCTCTTCGATGGATCCACTGATATTCCTTTATCAGAGATGATATGTCCAAGAAACACCACTCCATTAAGCCAAAACTCACACTTACTAAACTCGGCAAGGGATACTTATTCTTGATGGTTGCCTAATTCGACTGTCCGTAGTCAATGCATAAGCACAATGACCTGTCCTTCCTTACAAACAGCACTGGTGCACCCCATAGTGAAGTACTTGAACAAAGGAATCCTCATCTAATAACTCTTGCAGCTACACTGTTAACTCCTTTAACTCCGATAATGTCATCCTATAAGGTGTCTATGAAATCGGCTCAGTTCCACGGCTAGCTCAATTACGACCTCGACTCTTCTTTCTGGTGGCGTTCTTGGCAACTCTTGAGGGAAAACGTCTGGAAAATTGCGCACCACTGGTACATTCTCAAGTTTCACCTCCTTAACTGAGGAATCCATTGTCGCGACCCTCTAAAAATATTTATTTTTTTAAAAAAGAGGTTAACGGATTATTACGTTAATTAGATTTGACTAACCTAATGCGGACTCTCCCAAGGCCCACCGAATCACAAATTTGTTTTTTTTTTGTTTAAATGATTTTAAGATTTGGAGTCGCCACTAATCGTTCTTGGTAGGTCGATTAGGAACCTAAATAAATTAGCGGGAGAACTAATTTATTCCTGCGAACCAGAGATTATGAGTTCAGGGACTTGGTTACACTAGTTAATTAAAACAAATACCCTTTCGGTACTTTAATTTCATGGATATCCTAATTTAGCAACTCAGGCTTGGTTTATTCATAAGGCTCTAGTAGGGTATTCTCTTTTGGTGTTTTCACTTTTTAAATAGGATGCATGGATGGTATAGATTTTTTATTTATTATATTTTTTAAGTGTTAAAAATTCCATGAAGCTGAAAGAGGGAGTGTGTTAACGACTTCTGTGCAGTGTTACGACCTACTCATTTTTTGGGTCTAGTGATTCAAAAATTAAATTATAGGTATTTAAATGACGGTAAGTAAAAACCTCTAATGGGAGGCCTAGTATTGGCTTGGCTCTTCCCTTTGGGATTTAAGGTGCAGGTATTTAAATTGCAGGTATTTAAAAACCTTCAATAGGAGGCCTAGAATTTGCTTGGCTCTTCCCTTTGGGATTTATGGTGCAGGTATTTAAATTGCATGTATTTAAATTACTGTAAGTAAAAACCTCCGATGGGAGGCCTAGCATTGGCTTGGCTCTTCCCTTTGGGATTTATGGTGCAGGTATTTAAATTACTGTAAGTAAAAACCTCCAATGGGAGGCCTAGCATTGGCTTGGCTCTTCCCTTTGGGATTTATTGTGTAGGTATTTAAATTGCAGGTATTTAGATTACTGTAAGTAAAAACCTCCAATGGGAGGCCTAGCATTGGCTTGGCTCTTCCCTTTGGGATTTATTGTGCAGGTATTTAAATTGCAGGTATTTAGATTACTATAAGTAAAAATCTCTAATGGGAGGCCTAGCATTGGCTTGGCTCTTCCCTTTGGGATTTATGGTGCAGGTATTTAAATTGCAGGTATTTAAATGACCTCCAGTGGATGTGCTTTGCCTCTTCATTCTAGGGTTTGAGTTCTTTAAAAATAAAGTACAACAAATTGATTCAACAATTTAAAATTTATGCGCGCTTGAGGACTCTTCCAAGCCATTTTTATGCTTCCATAGGATTGACCGTTGATGTAAATCTGCGACTCCCTGACATAAAAATAGAGTGAAGTGTCAGTATACAAAATATGTGCTAATCTGCACCTAAAACCAGAAGAGTGGAAAGAGTACTTATCTCCCATTTTTTTAGAAGGGATTTCTAGAATTGGTTTTCGCTCTCTCTGTTCTTAACATAGAGAGACTCTTTTGAATTAAGAGAGACTTTTAATCACATATCAGCTGGGAAATTGGTAGGCACTTAGGAGCTCGTCTGGGCCAATTTTGCACATCTGTGGGCTTTGCCATTAATAAGAAATTGTTTTTCCCTGACATAAGAATATGAGGAAAATAGAGAGATGGAGAAAGTGTATACAATTTGTGCTAATTTGCGACTAAAACCACAAATAAATGAATAAATAAAAACACTTAGCTCGAATTTGTTTGCTCATTGACGAGGATGAACTCTTGATTTATGTTGATCAATGAAGGAATTTGTGATGATAATTCCTA
The DNA here is from genome assembly GCA_016432845.1 of Psidium guajava. Taxonomy (NCBI): domain Eukaryota; kingdom Viridiplantae; phylum Streptophyta; class Magnoliopsida; order Myrtales; family Myrtaceae; genus Psidium; species Psidium guajava. The sequence continues at coordinate 13,668,777 of CM028229.1, forward strand.
GTTTTAAACTCCCATCATCTTCAAATTCTCTCTCTTTTTGGTATTTTCTTCTTCTCAAATTTTTCTTCAATCTCCCAAAACCCTCTCAAACATCCAAAATTTTCTCTCCAAAAATAATCCCCTCTCAAGCTCACTTTTTCCTCCTTTTATAACATACTCATCTATCTCCCATTCTAATTTTTCCACTAACTCTATCTCCCATTCTAATTTCTCCACTAACTCTTCTTCATTTTCATCTTCCCTTCTCCATATTTATCTCCCATTCTAATTTCTCCACTAACTCTTTTTCATTTTCATATTCCCTTCTCCATCTCTATCTCACATTCTAATCTTTCTACTGACTCTTCTTCATCTTCATCTTCCCTTCTTCATATTTATCTCCCATTCTAATTTCTCCACTAACTCTTCTTCATCTCCATTTTCCCTTCTCTATTCTTATCTTATTTTCTCCATCCATTCTTCTCCATCTTCTCTTCTCCATCTTCTCCATCTCCTCTTCTCCATCTTCCCTTCTGTATTCTAATTTATCCACTAACTCTTCTTTTTGTTATTTGCAAAATAATCCATCAAGAGTTAGGTATTTGTACTCTAGTCCCTAAATTTTAAGTATTTACAATTGAGTCCCTGAAAAAATATTTCTTTAAGTCCAAATCTTTTCACAATTTTTGACACACCTTCCCTATACTTAGTCAAAATTCACCACATGTCAAATTTAAGCTCATTTCTTACCGCTGAAAATAATGCAGAATTTAATTAAAGCCCTTTTGCAAAATTGAGTCATTCTGGGTATAATTGGGCCAAGATGAAAATTTAAAATATTAGAGAACAATGTCACAACTCCTAAAAGTAAAAAAATGAAAATAAATTGACTCAAATTGAATTTTTTAGGCCCGGTTCGAGATTATGCTCGTGAGGGAATATACAACCCCGAATTGGATTTCTTATATTTGTAATGGCCAACATGAAAAAGGATTTAAAATAAAAATATTGACTATTTTTATATATTTTGGTGGCCTCAAATGCTGTTATCTATTAAATATTCTCATAATTTCTAGAATATATAAAAAAAATATAAAAATATAAAAATTTATTTTTTGTTTAAAATTGGTTCCCTAGGCTTGGCCAAGGTCCCCAAAGTTCATTTTCTAATTTTATGGATTTTTATGGATTTTATATTAATTTTCGAAAATAAAAATATCGAAAAATACCGAAAATATGAAAAACCATTTTTTGATCAAAATTGATTCCCTGGGCTTAGCCAAGATCCCTAAAGTTGAATTTTCAATTTTATGAATTTTTATGAATTTTTTATTAATTTTAAAAGAGAAAAAGTGATTGAAAATTAGGTGTCAACATCCATCACTGAGGCCAGGAATCCTAGACATCCTTCATCCATTAACTTAGTTACCTCAAACAATGAAATCCAAAAGATTGAGGTTCCTCCTTGGTTTCCCAAAGTTTTATATCTAGGACAACCCACTAGATTAAGTTGAATCACCCTACCACCACAATCAATGACTGCCCCATGCTTAACTAGCCAGTCCATTCCAATAATACCATCAAAATCATACATGGGCAAAACTATTAAATCTATCAATTCTTCTCTACCACCACATACAATCTTACATGCTGGACATCCAAACAAGGTAATCACGGTATCCTTTAACGGAGTTACCACATACACAAACTACTTAGATATAAACGAATGCGAAGCTCCAAGATCAAATAAGGCATAAGTAGCATGACTATAGAGAGAAACAATACGTGTGATTCGCCAGGCGCGTTCTTTTCGTCCTTTCGCGCCACTGCATATACTCGTCCTTGGGCTAGGGGTCGATTCTGATTTCTTTGAGGACCAACGCCAACTCGAGGTCTTCCTTGAGGTCGTTGTGGTTGAAACTGAGGCCCAGGGGCACGATGTGTACAGAACTTTACTTAATGCTCCATTATCCATACTCGAAACACGCTCTTGTCCTACTTGGGCATGGACCACTTGCATGCCTCCTTCCACACTCACGACACACTACACCTAAAGAATAACTTGGCTTCCTCAAATTTCCTCAAGCGGGATGGATAAACCTCCGATTGTTTATCTGCATAGGCCTTTTTCCAAAACTACGATTATCTCTACTAGGCACAAAACGCGATCTAGATGCGGTTGCTCTTTCTATCATATACCTTTCAATCTCTTGTACCTCTCATATATCAAGCCATAATCCCTTAGGCCCATTGGAATTAGCTGGCTACGAAGTTTCGACTTTAGACCATCTCAGAACCTCCTAGCCTTACCCTAGGGATTCTCCATCATTCTCTAGGCAAACTTCGACAATCTTGCGAACTCCACCTCATACTGATCCACCGTTATTCGGCCTTGGCGAAGCCACAGGAATTCTTCTATCTTCCTTTCCTGAGTAGCCTACGAGAAATACTTCTCATTGAACGCCTCACAAAAGGTCATCCAATTTTGCACTACCCTTTTAGGAAATACTCTTCCTTAGGTGGCTTTCCACCAATCACTTGCTGTACCTTGCAATTGGAACACCGCCAATGAGACTTTTTCCTCCTCCGTGCATCCCAATAAAGCAAAAGCCTTCTCTAACTCCTCGATCTACTGGGACGCAACCTCAGGTCCTCCACATCCATTGAACTTTGGCGGCTTTAGTTTCAGAAACTGCTCGACTATCTGATGAATTTGTCAAGCTCCATTTCCATCTCCACATTCATATTCATTGCAGCCACTGCTACCTCAGGGCTTAAGCAAGCTTAGTAACTCTTCCTCGAGCCTGCCTACCCATCAAGTTCTCGATTTTCTCTAGGGCTTTCATAACCCTTTCCATTCTAGGATTCCCTACATCCCTTGGTGTTGACACCTGATTTTTAATCATCTTTTCTATTTTAAAATTAATTAAAAAAATCCATAAAAATTCTTAAAATTAAGAAATAAACTTTGAAGACCTTGGCCAAGCCTAGAGAACCAATTTTGACCAAAAAATGATTTTTCATATTTTCAGTATTTTTCGGTATTTTTATTTTTGAAAATTAACAGAAAAATCCATAAAAATTCATGAAATTAAAAAATCAACTTTGGGGACCTTGGCCAAGCCTAGGGAACTAATTTTGATCAAAAAATGATTTTTCATATTTTTTGTATTTTCCAACATTTTTATTTTCGAAAATTCATAAAAAATTAAGAAAAAAAATGAGAAATCATAAAATCAACTTTGGAAGCCTTCAACAAGCTTAAGCTATCATTTTTGAACAAAATATAATTTTTCATATGTTTTGCATTTTTTAAATATTTTTAGAAATTAGGAAAATATTTGAAAATAAAATCGGGTTTGAGGCCGTAAAAATATATAAAAAAAATAATAAAAAATATAGTTAGTATTTTTATCTTAATCTTCTCTTCGTTTTGCCCGAAGAAAATCTACAAGAATTAATCTGGAATCGGGAATTACTTTGTTAATCTCATTTTCAGATTAATTGAAAAAAATCGTAAGAAATTCATTTTAGTTCTATAATTATCGATTTTTGCATTTCTAGAGTCGTGACATTGTCTTTTAATAGTCCAAATTTTTCAATAGCTTAATGGTGCATTTTACATCTTGTGTTCGGTTTTCGAATTCAATTTATCATTTGATGGGAGCTTCACTGTTGGATACTTTGTAAAGGATAATATGCAGTTAAGTAATTGGAAACCTTCAAAAAAAAAAATCATTCACCAATGGGAGTGTCACATTTGGGTGTACGGAAAAAACAATCTGAGAAGCTTGGCTCATCCCCTGAAGCTCTAGACAGGATTCTCAGTTTTGGACATGCAAATTCACCCATGCTTTCTCAGCTTTCTTCATTAGGAAAGGGTCGATGTGATGTTTCCATGACTTTACTATTGATGCACCTGTTCGAATTCCCGAGCGACTAGTAAATTTTGCTACCATGAATCCAATTATGTCTTTAATCTGAACTGGAAGTGAGTCAAGGCAACGGCTTTTTTTTCAGCTTGCATTTCATGTAATCCATGTCATGTAAACCTGATTTGGATTTTGAGAAGTATCAATACTCCGGAGAGATATGAATGTGGTTTTTAAACCTGCTAATTTGTAACTTCACTTGGTGATTCTGGAGAGGGGAGTATACCCGAGGATGAATCTGCACCTTTCCAAGAAATTGGTCAGACGATTTCAAAATCAAGACGGTGAAGTCGCGGGAGATTGCATAGAAGAGGAATCTCCATCCAGCCCTTAAAGCATTATGGGGAGCCGCTTCGATGCTTGCTTTGACGCTTTAAAGTCATGTTTCATGTAGAGATAATATGTAGCCTGTTGGGATGGGACTAACATATCTCTCAAGAATGCATTCAGATACAAGGACATCAAATTAGGATCCAGGCCGTAAACTTTGGCACCCAATCATCCATTCTCGGGTTGAACATAGGAGTGGAAGTTAGAGAAGTTCCAACCTAAATCTCTGGTCTACACACACATAGTGCAGATTGAACGTTATCAATGATACCATTATCCCCACAGTCAGGAATTGCCCCAGGAAGGTCCACAGGCATCATTCTCCATAGAGAGACAACGGCTTCCTGGAGCGATCACGCTTAAGATAAAGAAGAGAAAGTAGACCGAAAGCAAAAGGAGTCAGGTCCTCCATCATCTTGTGTCTGGGGGCTTTTCATTTTTTCGTATCGGGTGCATGTTCCACTTGGAGGGGGAATCATTTTTGTTTTTAAGACTCAGAGAAAGAGAAACTTAAGCAGGAGTATGTGGGCCTTCCTGGGAATAAGATGAGGGATCTCAAACTATTTGGCGTGGAGATCACTTACACCACAACGACACCTGAAGTTGCTTTTACTAGAGACACCACTTCTGAGTTTATACTCGATGAAAATAACGCTGGTGTCTTAAAAAAAACAAGGATATGTTTTCTAAAAGTTAAACTTCAGAAGTCCATGGACGACTTGAAGAAACTTCACAAAGAAAGAAATGAGTCAAACTTTTCGTGGATCAATTTTGTGAGAAGCAACGGAGGGGTGCAAGACACCTTCACCGTTCAATCTAAGAAGCTCACTTGGGGTTAAGTTTTTGGGTCATTTTCAAATTAGCCTAGAGCCGAAGCCACTGCCACTTGCTGTACTGCCCTTTAGCCTGCAGCCTCGTGATTGTTTTGCTATTGTTTGGTGCCGTTCGAGCTATTGTCCGGGGCTGTTTTTGCCGCCTTTTGATGCTGGAATTTACTGCTGTCCAAAGGCTTAAGTTGCTGACGTTTGAGGATTGATTTACTGCTGTTAAGACTCAAAGACAACACTGTTTTGAGTGCTGTTTACTGATCACTTGATGCAGATTTTGCGCGGTAACAGCACGCATGGCCCAACAAACACGATGACCTGTTTTTTTTTTAACATGATTTTTCCTGTTGATGATAGTTCATCTTTGATAATTAACTGTCTTCTCTTTGAAGCCAAGCGAAAAGGAGCTCTGGCAAAGTCCTCACCAATGCTTCTAGAGATGTTGTTGGGAAATTTCTGGTCAAGATTGAGAAGCGTACAACTAACTATATGGAAAATCTCAAAGCTAACTACCTGTTAATAGCAGGTAGGAGCAGCCGGCAAGTTGTTATGTCTTAGCTACTCAGCTCGATCATTCTATTGTGGATCCAGCTTCTAGCTTATTCACTTTTGAAATTGAAGATTCAACAAACAAAGAGAATCGTGCTTTCGGTTAAAAGGAAAAGACACCATGATCATAAAGAAAATGGAGGACCCCATTCTAATGATCTCCATCACAGCAATGAGGGAGGAGAAAAAGGGCAACTGACCATTGGGTGGAAGCACGGGTTCTAAAAAAGAAGAACACCTAACACCAAAAGGCGGCATCTGGGGGAGAGAGGATGAAAAAAAATTTGGATAGAACTACGTGGATATTCACTTAGCGCGGAGTCTGGGGATGGAATCTGGGAGTTTTACGCGTGGCAGTCATTGATGTTTATGTGGAGTTCGTGGCGCGGGACTTGTGGTTTTCATTTCCGATTGAAGATTGACTCAAAGAGTTATAAACCCCCGAGGAGGTCCTCCTGCTGGCATCTGAATCTATACCGACATAAGGACTGTTGTTGAAAAGAAACTGGGGGATCTCTCTCGGTTACTACGGCGCAGGCTCTGGTTCCCAACATGGATCCACCCAAAACCCATCTCTACTTCATGCTACCAAGGCCTGCCACTCCGTCTTCGATCCTGTCCAAGCTCACAGTCAATTTTGTCCTCCCATATGTCTTGGAGTTGTCCCGAAAGGAGGTATCGTCTCCCGATCGATTCTCGAGCTCGTTTTACCTGAATCCGTTGTCATTTCCGTTTGTCGCCCTCTCTTTCTCTGTCGATTGTAGATTTTCTGTGTGCGGATGATCGCGAAATCGTAGATGAATAGAGTTTCTGGTGCTAGTTCTATGGCGTTTTTTTTTTATGCAGTGTTTCCGATTCCCATGGTCATGCTTTTATGTGTGATAGGACTGGATGATCTGTGAATTAGAAGTGCATGATTTAGTGTGATTTAGTGTAAGTAATCGAGTTGAAACTTCCACTTGCTGAAGAACTTCCCATGGTGGTCTAGGGTAAACACACTCAAGATATGGTCAAGATTGGCTATCTACTTTTTGGCTGAAGACTTGATTATAAGTGGCGCTCTCTCGTTTTAGTTCTGAGTTCTTCACCTATGGTTGTTTATGTGCCCCTGTTTGCTATGTTGATCCTTGCTCCATTTTTGTTTCTTGTTCACTAAGAGCAAAGTTAAAGGAAACTTGACTATGGAGGTGTAGAATGCAACTGATATAAAAGTAGAGATCATGTCCACAAAAAAAAAAAAAAAAAGAGCTCATTCAATAGGGAGAGAATCTCCTATATCGGTCAAAAGCATTGGCATCCCTGGAAATTGGATTCTGATGACAATTTGGACTCATGTTGTGTTTGGACAGTGACATCCAGTACGACTTGTGCCTGCTTGCGCTTCTTGTAATAATCGGAATTTCTATGATCACGATCTCTTGTGTAGTCACAGAATAGATGGAACCAAATCCGTAAAATCCATAATAATAATAATAATAATAATAATAATAATTGTGGAAAAAATTCGGAAAAATTCAGAAAACTCTCAAAAATTAGGGAACGGGCCATTTTGACTGGCCAATCCTATTTTTGATTAATTTCCTTCCTGATTTTTTCAAAATGATGATTTTACCCCTTATGGGCAAATTGTCTCAAAAAATTCTGAAAAATTCAGAAAAATCTCAAAAATTAGGAAACGGGTCTCTGGTCAATCCTATTTTTGATGAATTTCTTTCCTAATTTTTCCAAAATGATGATTTTGCCCCTTATGGGTAATTTGTCTCAAAAAATTCCAAACAAATTCTCAAAAGTCTCAAACATCAGGAAACACGGGTCATTTCGACTGACCAATCCTATTTTTGATGAATTTCCTTCTTAATATTTTGAAAATGACAATTTTGCCCCTCATGGGTAAATTGTCTCAAAAAGTTCAGAAAACTCAGAAAAACCTCAAGAATTAGGAAATTGGTCATTTTGACTGGTCAATCTTATTTTTGGATGCCTTCTCGATATTTTCAAAATGACGATTTTGCCCCTGGTTTAAGAAATTGTGAAAATTAAGGAATGACCACATTTAACTGGTTTAACCTGTTTTCACTCCTCTATCCTTGAAAAATGACCATTTTACCCTTCTGATCAATTTGATCCAAATCTTTCTGAGTCACCCCAAATGATTTTTCATGAAATTGGTACCGAAAGGGCGTTAGAGTAATCTAACGTAATCAAGTCCCCAAACTCATAATCTTTGGTCCGCAGAAATAAATTAGTTCTCCCGCTAATTTATTTAGGTTTCTAATCGACCTATCAAGAATAATTAGTGGCGACTCCAAAATTAAAAATCATTTAAATAAAAACCAAAGTTGCGATTCGGTAGGGTTTCGGAGGGTCCGCGTTAGGTTAGTTAATCTGATTAACCTGATAATCCATTCACCCGAAAATTATTTTTCGGTCGCGACAATTGGGCCATCAGTAGCTCGAGCAACTCTTGGGTGCTCAGCAGCTCCAGTTTGTGACCTAAACGCTCCAGAACCCCTTCCTCTTCTACCTTTGTTGCTTATTTTCCAAAGACTTTCTCACTCGAACCTCCTATCATCAAGGAATTAGACTCAATCCAACTACACCAGCTTAGTACTCTAGTTAGTAGGTCAAACAACAACATAACAATAGCAACATAAGCAATTTAGCGCAATCAATTTACTTAACAACCTCATAATAACATGCACACAAGCTACAATCTTACCAAAACTTATGGTCTCTCTACCTGTCTAACCCAAAATCCAACAAATTTATCACTCAAAGCCTCGAATAAACAAAGGATAGAGCTGACCTTACTCTAATACCAAATCAAATGGGGATGTCAAAGCCGTGAACCCGGCGAGCCACGCAACATCCCTATTAACTTGTATGATCGATTGTTCAACAACCATGATGGCCCTAAAAACTGGTCATAAACCAAACGACCTCAGAGTTTCTGTAACAACGGAATCGGGCTCCTCCAAACACACACAAAAAAGGGGTAGAGAGAGAGACAGTCTAATTAATTTCATCAACCGCTCATATATTATATGCCTTTATATACGTTCTCAAGCTAGGGTGATGTCATATGAACAATTCAAAACTTTTGTCATCCATTTTATATCTCATTGCTCGACCTTTAACAAAAAGGTCTCAGGTCGGCAATTTCTTCTTTCGCTTACACATCAAGCTACTCAAACTCTATATCAAATAAGGCTATGCCTCTAGCCTACCCTACTCATCGTCGTCAATTTTGCCATCAATAGTCTCACTCCACTCAAAAGATGAGGGCTCCTCAGGTTCTTTTTTTTCCTTAAACGATGGCGGCTCACCCTCAGGCTCCTCATCATCAGATGCTACCAAAATATCCATTGGATCATCATCGCCAGACTCAGTCCTTTGCCTTTCTTCACTTGATACCTTGCACTCAGCCAAAACGTCTCTCGTCAGATCCCATATAGCTACCATTGCAGCGGGTAATTCAAAACCTTGTAATGGACCATGAAGCATGTTCCCCAATCTATACATTCAGGCCACATACAGATGAGACTACCAATGCCTCTGGCCAATGTCCAACCACACGATACTCTTTTATCTTACATAAACACCACCCTCTGGTCCAAGGAATGATTGGCTTTCGGTATCTATATCCATTAGGATTCCCTATCTTACCAGTATCGCATTCATTACAAGATCGAGGGTCTGAAAATAAGGGCAATCACCAATGAAAACAAATCTCAACAAGCTAACTCTTAACCTCGCTCAGGACCCCAAACACCCACATACCAAACTCTATGGCTTAACTAGGCACTCAAAACCACATGGCCAAACTCAAAATCATAGGTTCATTAAAGATCAAGAGCAACACCCAACAGAAAACTCACCACAAATGGCCAATCACAAAAGCAGCTTAGGTCTAATTCAAGACCATAAAACTAGTGGCTTGTCATAAATGGCCAAGCATACAAATCAATCAAGTCCAATCCAGGACAATCGATGTAAATATATATGCATGTAATGCTCAAACTAGAGCCTTGGCTCAATAGCCAACTCAACCCACGTGAAATGCATCATGTCGGCACCACTAATCCATGTATCAGTATATATGCTTCCAGCGCGCAAAGACCCAAGTACATAATAACATCCTAGTGCCTCAACCCATGTAAACTAATCGCTTCAGATTGGCACCCTTGCCTCTCCAGCTACCATGCGTCAAACGCATCCGGGCACACTGTGCCTCGACCTGCATAAACTAACCGCCTCAAGTCGGCACTTCTCAATTCAATATCTTCCATGCCACGATACATAAAATAGCATGCAACAATCTATTGCATGTATATATATATTTAGGCGAATAAAATCATGCATTCACAAACGACAAAAAGCGCTGCCAATCATTTTAGGCAATTCCTCAAGGCACAAGCCCAAACATTTAAAATCACATGGCCGTCACAATGTATGAGCCAATCACTTTGCCGCACGTGGCCCAACGTGGCCAATTTCATTAAAAATTACTTGATTATATTATTTTTAACACCAAAGTTTTCACATTGAGCTTGCCATAAAACGATAGTTAATTAAAATCATATGTGAACAGCTCATATATATTTTTGAACATCAACACAGCCTTAGAGCATAAAAAATAATCTGATAAAATATTTTTCAAGCCCGTTTATGCATAAAATGCCTCAAAATGTAATTTTCGGTATCCGAACTTCACGAAACCCATGTTGTTTCTCAAAAATAGCATAAATTTGGCCAACACAACAGCAATTCAATCTGGAATAGTAAGCTCATGGCCTCCATAGAATTAATTTTTTTTCGAAACCCACTAATTTCGACAATTTATTTAAACCGATTTGCCTCGAATCAGTCCCTAGAGCTAGCCCAAGGCATATGTAATATCCTAATCGAGACATAGAGGTTTGGCTTATCTAACTGAGGCTAAGAAGAAGCTAGACAAGTAGCAGGAGCGACAGCATAAGGCGGCGCACAGCCGAGCACAACGACGGCAATGACACCAGCAGAAAATCGACGGATGTAGAGGCCAAACGAGGCTGAATCGTGGTGTTCTAGAGTTGGAAATGACTATCCACGCATGAAAATGAGCCCTCGAGATCGCCGAGGTCAATATACGTTAACGGCAGTTCAAAACATCTACTAGCGGCCAGCAGCGATTTTCTACGGCCGTGGTGGAAGCAGCCGATCAAAGGCCCAAATGATATCAAAAAAGGATGAAGTAGGGTTCTATGGACTCACCACAGACTGAGCTACGATATAACTCAGGGGCATCAAAAATCAATGGCCAAATCATCAGTAGGGAGGGGTGGAAGCTGGCGGTGGCGCGGCGGCGGTGAAAGAGAGAGAGAGAGAGAAAGAATTGAGAGAGAGAAATATTTCGGTCAAAGAGCGGTAATGGAGGAGAGAAAAATTGGTTTTTGGAATTAATAAAGGATCGTCACAATTACTGATATTTACTATTTACTGAAAGTGACATAAAGCTAAACGAATTGGCTATTTTATTGACAGTCAGTGAATTCTGGACTTGTTATGATTTAGTCACCAAAATTGAGTCAAACTTGATCAAAAAGTGACCTAGGAGACATTTCTCAAAATTCGAGCAAATTCGAGTCCGATCGGGGCACTACCAAGACTGATTTGGCTTGACAACAATTGGAAAAAGACTCAGAATACTGCCAAACAATTTTTCTAACCTCGCTAAAAATACCACCACCCTCTAGCCTCTAAGTCTATGGCAAATCATGGGCGAGACAGAAATTTTTAATTTCCTCTTCCTCTAAACACTCTAAAGCCAAATTACTAATTTCACGCCATTCGAGGCGGCATCTAAGCTTAGCAACTGTGATACTCGTGAGAGTCGATTATCCTATTCCGAAATTTAATTCATGGCATAATTTATAAAATAGCGACCTTAAATAAATTGTCAAACTAACATGTGGCTATAGGAGTTATATTTATCGATCATTTGGTTCACGTGCTTAATTTTCTAGTTAGCCTATCCCTTTTGGTCAGTTATCTCGAAGTGATCAGTTTTGAGTGAAATTCATTTATAGCACCTCTGTAAAATATCCATTTGTTGCGACCCTAAAAATTTTCGATCGGTGAAAAATTTCCAGGTTAACGGATTATCAAGTTAATTAAATTGATTAACCTAATACGGACCCTACCAAGCCCTACGGAATCGCAACTTTGGTTTTTGTCCAAATGATTTTAGAATTTGGAGTCGCCACTAATCATTTTTGGTAGGTCGATTAGAAACCTAAGTAAATTAGCGGGATAACTAAATTACTTCTACAAACCAGAGATTATAAGTTCGGGGACTTGGTTATACTAGTTAATTGAAACTAATGCCCTTTCGGTACCTTAATTTCATAGATATCCTAATTTGGCAACTCATGCTTGATTTACTCTTGAGGTTCTAGTGAGGTGATCTTTTTTTATATTTTTACTTTTTAGATGGAATGCATGTGAATAACATTTTTTTGGTATCTTTAAAGCATTAAAAATTCCCTAGAAAGAGGGAGTGAGCTAACGACTTCTGTGCAGTGTTACGACCTTCAGCAGGTGGCTCGGCTTATTCATTCTGGGGTCTGAAGATTCAAAAATTAAATTGCGAAAAGTAAATTTAGCAAATAAAGGACCTCCAACAGGGAGGCTCTACCTTAGCTTGACCTACTCTTTCTGGGGTTTAATGGTGCAAAAATTAAATTGCAGAAATTAAATGCGGTAAATAAAGGACCTCCAACGAGGGATTCGACCTTGGCTCGGCCTACCAATTCTAGGGTTTGATGGTGCAAAAATTAAATTGCAGAAATAAATGACAATAAGTAAAGACCTCCAATGGATGGCCCAGCCTTGACTTGGCCCTCCCTTTTGGGGTTTAATGGTGCAGAAATTAAATTACAGAAAATAAAGGACGGTAAGTAAAGACCTCCAATGGATGACTCAGCCTTGGCTTGGGCCTCCCTTTTAGGATTTAATGGTGCAGAAATTAAATTACAGAAAAATAAAGGACAACAAATAAAGACCTCCAATAGATGGCCCAATCTCGGCTTGGCCCTTTCTTTTGGGGTTTAATGATGCAGAAATTAAATTGCAGGAAATTAAATTGCGATAAATAAAGGACCTCTAACGAGGGACTCGACCTTGGTTCGGTCTACCCATCTTGGGGTTTGATGGTACATAAATTAAATTATAGGACATTAAGTGCGGTAAATAAAAGACGTCCAATAGGTAGGCTTTGTCTTTCCCATTCTGGGGTTTGGATTTGTTAAGCAAAAAAATACAGAAAATTATAGTACGACTGCAACATGTGGATATGGAGACATATGAGTACGATATGACATAATCGAAATTTAAATCTATCTATTTAGGCAACGAAATTCTCAAAAATTTTAATGGTTAGGATCGTTACCTGATTTGACGGATTTGATTGCCGAATTCGGACCTCATATTACCTTGTGGATCAAGATTGCTGCTTGAACGTCGAGGATGAACTCTTGATTTGTGTTGATCAATGAAGGAATTGGTGATGATAACCCCCTATCTTTAAACTCTCACCATCTTCAAAATTCTCTCTCTGTTGGTATTTTCTTTCTTTCGAATTTTTCTTCAATCTCCTAAAACTCTCTCAAACATTCAAAATTTTCTCTCTCGAAAAGAATCCCCTCATTTCAAGCTCTCTTCTTCCTCCTTTTATAGCCCACTCATTTATCTACTATTCTAATTTCTCCACTAATTCTATCTCCCATTCTAATTTTTCCACTAACTCTTCTTCATCTTCATCTTCCCTTCTCTATCTCTATCTCACATTCTTATTTCTCCATTAACACTTCTTTATCTTCACCTTTCCTTCTCCATATATATATATATATATATATATATCCCCCATTCTAATTTCTCTACTAACTCTTCTTCATCTCCCTCTTCCCTTTTCTATTCTCATCTTATTTTCTCCATCTATTCTTATCCATTTTCCTTTCTCTATTATAATCTTATTTTCTCTATCTATTCTTCTCCATCTTCTCTTCTCCTTCTCCTCTCCATATTCCCTTCTCTATTCTAATTTCTCCACTAACTCTTATTTTTATTATTTGCAAAATAATCCCTCAAGTGTTAGGTATTTGCACTTTAGTCACTGAGATTTTAAGTATTTGTAATTCAGTTCCTAGAAAAATATTTCTTTAAGTCCAAATCTTCTCACAATTTTCGACACACCTCCCCTATACTTAGTCGAAATTCACCGCATGTCAAATTTAAGCTCATTTCTCGCTGCTAAAAATAATGCAAAATTTAATTAAAGACCTTTTACAAAATTGAGTCATTATAGGTATAATTGGGCCAAGATGAAAATTTGAAATATTAGAGAACAATGTCACAACTCCTAAAAGTAAAAAATGAAATAAATTGACTCAAATTGAATTTTTTAGGCCCGATTCGAGATTATGCTCGTCAAGGAATACACGAGCCCGAATTGGATTTTTTAAATTGTGATGGCCAACATGAGAAGGGATTTAAAAGAAAAATATTGACTATTTTTATTTATTTTTGTGGCCTCAAATGCTATTATTTATTAAATATTTTATAATTTATAAAATATATAAAAGAAATAAAGAAATATGAAATCTTTTTTTGTTCAAAAATGATTGCTTAAGCTTGGCCAAGACTTCCAAAGTTGATTTTGTAATTTTCTCATTTTTTCTTAATTTTTTTCTCATGAATTTTCGAAAATAAAAATACCGAAATATACTGAAAATATGAAAAATCATTTTTGGTCAAAATTGATTCTCTAGGCTTGGCCAAAGTCCCCAATTTTGATATTTTTTAATTTTATGAATTTTATGGATTTTCTATTAATTTTCAAAAATAAAAATACAAAAAATACTGAAAATATGAAAAATCATTTGTTGGCCAAAATTGATTCCCTAGGCTTGACCAAGGTCTCCAAAGTTTACTTTTTTAATTTTATAAATTTTTATGAATTTTTTTATTAATTTTAATAGAGAAAATATGATTAAAAATCAGGTGTCAATACCATTATGCATTCAAATTCCAAAGAAAGGTCGAATTTTAAAATGTCCATGGCATGCACATATGACTTAACCAATGTGGAAAGAAGTTCACCACTATAAATAAAACTAGACATATTGTTGACACCTAAATTTTGACTATTTTTAGTCATTAATATTTGCATTTAAAAAAAACGTAGGGATCGATTTAGTCCCTAAACAAAAATTTTAGTTAAACTGCATATAGACTTTAGGAACATGTTGCATATAGTTTAGGCACTGTGAATTTGCATTCGGGTCGACGGTGGAGGATTGCACTCATAATTTTGAGACTTGAAGCCTTTATTTTACCATTGCTAAAATAGAAAGAAAAATTGCCGATGGGCATACACGTGACCATGGAGGAGTTGCTTGATATCATGCGTGGGGCAAAAATGAATAAAAAATGCTCATTGAGCAATATATTTGTTAAGGCATGGCACATTCTACAGTCAAAATAATTGATAGTGGGGTGGATTTTTTTTATGATTCTCAAAAGGTTCGTATCATGCAAAAGAGGAAAGTGGCCAAAGCAAGAATTGGTCAACAAGGGAAAGGAATAAAAAATAAAATATTTGGGGGGTAAGAAGAAAGGAAAGAAAATTTGTTCTTTCCTTCAAGAAGCCCATGCATCCACTTATAAAAAAGGAGACCACTTCAAACCAAAGGGGCGGAGAAAATTCTGGAGAGCAAATAGAGAAGAGGAATACACATGAGCTTTAGTCTTCTCCCGTGACCGAAGACTTGAAGAAAAATCGACAGGTTGCTCCTGTTGATTCTGCTCGAGACACGTTGCTGCGGATTCTGGTGCCGACATGTTTGGGTGTCTACCGTAACTTATCCTCCTGCTGCTCGAGCTCGGCTCCCCACGAATCCTGTTGTTTGAGTGTCCAAGGCTTCCACGTTTTCAACGACTTCATCAGCACATCTACGTGGTTTCTGGTTTCTTCGAAGTTGTTGTCCAACCGTTCTTGCCGTAGCAGTGCGCATCACAGTTTCGTTGCCGCGAGAGAAGCCCACGAGCAAAATCCAAAATCGTGGAGCTCCTAGCCATTGGTCCGAAGTCGTTTGCTTGGTCGATAAGTCTCAGAGTTCGAATTAGGGAAACTTATCTTCGAAGATTAAGGTAAATTTCCTATCTTGAATTTCGGATATACACTTGCTTATATTACATATCTTGATTGATTGAATTACATTGCCACAAGGATTACACATAAAAAAGTGAATCTTGAATATTCTCAAGTTTTGTTTTTAGGATATTCATTTGCCTCGATTAAAAATCCGGCACATTTGGAACACATTCGCATATCTTGGAAATTGCTTTGCAAGGTCAAAATATTCAATTGCCTAAGTGTTGACACCTGATTTTCAATCACCTTTTCTTTTCTTCTTTTTTAAAATTAATAGAAAATCCATAAAAATTCATAAATTTGAAAAAATTAACTTTGGAGACCTTTGCCAAGCCTAGGGAACCAATTTTGACCAAAAAATGATTTTTCATATTTTCAGTATTTTTCGGTATTTTTATTTTCTAAAATTGATAGAAAATCTATAAAAATGAGAAAATTGCAAAATCAACTTTGGAAGCCTTGACCAAGCTTAGGCAACTATTTTTGAGTAAAAAAATAATTTTTCATATTTTTTGTATTTTTTTAAATATAATTTTTAGAAATTAGGAAAATATTTAATAAATAATAGCATTTGAGGCCACAAAAATACATAAAAATAGTCAATATTTTTCCTTTAAATCCCTTTTCATGTTGGCCATCGCAAATTTAAAAAATCCAATTCGAGGTTGTGTATTCCTTAACGAGCATAATCTCGAATCGGGCCTAAAAAAATTCAATTTGAGTCAATTTATTTTCATTTTTCACTTTTAGGAGTTGTGACATTGTTCTTTAATATTCCAAATTTTCATCTTGGCCCAATTATACCCAGAATGACTCAATTTTACAAACAGGGCTTTAATTAAATTTTGCATTATTTTCAATAGTAAGAAATGAGCTTAAATTCAACATGCGATAGCTGTGTCGAAAATTGTGAGGAGATTTGGACTTAAAGAAATATTTCTCCAGGGACTGAATTACAAATACTTAAAATCTCATGGACTAGAGTGCAAATACCTAATACTTGAGGGATTATTTTGAAAATAACAAAAAGAAAAGTTAGTGGAGAAATTAGAATAGAGAAGGGAAGATGGAGAAGAGGAGATGAAGATAGGAAGATGGAGAAGAGGAGATGAAGATAGGAAGATGGAGAAGAGAAGATAAAGAAAATAAGATGAGAATAGAGAAGGGAAGATGGAGATGAAGAAGAGTTAGTAGAATGTGAGATAGATATGGAGAAGGGAAGATGAATATGAAGAAGAGTTAGTGGAGAAATTAGAATGTGAGATAGAGATGGAGAAGGGAAGATGAAAATGAAGAAGAGTTAGTGGAGAAATTATAATGGAAGATAGAGTTAATGGAAAAATTAGAATGGGAGATAGATGAGTGGTTTATAAAAGGAGGAAGAAGTGAGCTTGAGAGAAAAAAATTTTTGGAGAGAAAATTTTGGATGTTTGAGAGAGTTTTGGAAGATTGAAGAAAAACTGGAGAAAAAATTTTTTTTTGGAGAGATTTCAAGAGAAAAAAATTTTGAGAGAGAAAAATTCGCCGCCGTGGAACAAGCCTTGGCGACGCGACGGATTCATCTCCAACGAGCTCTAGGCGCATCAGCATGTGCAATTATCTGGTAACTCAATTTTTCGTGTTTAGATGACGAAATCTCGAAAATAAATGTACTGAACATTCGTAGATGACTTCGAGATCTTCGATTTGATATATTATGGCACGAAAATTGACGTCGTTTGCTATGTCAAAAGGGTCCCGAAATTGAAAGCAGAAATCTGGAAATATGGTGATCAGAACCTGAGATGGAATTTTTCTGATCTGACCTTTCACGCTAAATGATTTTCCATGGGTTATTCTAGACTTTTTTTCATAAAGACCTCTTCATGACATTTGTTCATAAGATCTTAATGCATAACATATAAAAAATACAAAAATATTCATGCACGTTTCGTATTTTTAATGCATTTAATGAAATCATGCAATTCTGTTGGCGTCCTTGAGTCTGAGTGTTTTTCTGTGCGTGGTCATATTGATTTGTAGTTATCTTATGTTTAGAGTCTTCTTTTGAAACTTCACAAAAAATGAAAGTTGTTCATTGGGGTCTTGTTTAGTAGACTGGAAAGTTTGGTGCATTAATTTTGAGATTTGAGTGTCCATTTAAGCTTAATCCTGAAATATGTCTGTTCTGTGAAATTTGTTTGTTTGCTGCTGAGCTCTCATGAAAGACCATTTTCTACACGAAAATGAGTGTCTCTTCAATAAGAATGTAAAACATGAAAGTTGTCAAAGACACATTTCCCATCCACATAAAAAATCTCAGAATTTTTACATACATTTCATTATTTCTTTTGTATTTTATGGTTACTGCTTTCTCCCTAAGAATGTTCATGGACAGTATGATTTAATTCGTATTTTTTGTGTTAATGCATTGGAAAATGTAAAAAATGGTCTCAATGAAGTTTAATCAGCACGTGTTAAACTCTCTTTGAGTTTTTGAATTGTCTTAACTCATTGGTGATTGTGCATGTCCGATTGGATAAGTTCATTATTTTCATTTGGCTTTCGGCCCGATGCTTTGAAGACTGGAGGATGACCGATGTCCATTCCGGTCCGTTTTGTTGTACTCTCGACCCACGAGGCTTGGCGACGGGTGTTTGACCGATGTCCATTCCGGTCCATTTTTGTTGTATTCCCGATCATGTCTCGGGTTTTATTTAATTGGTCTGTAATTATTCACCCGACGAGTTGCGGGTTTTATTTTCACTGTCCTTAGGGTAGTTTTACTTTACCTGCTCTCTCTTCACATCTTCATTTGCTTTGGGTGATTTTGCATTCTTTTATAATACATCCAAAATACAAAAAAAATGTAGAAAATCCAAAAAACCCAAAAAAAAAAATGAAAAATCTGAAAATACAAAAAATGCCATTCATGTGCATCTCATGTAGTATGTCTCATGTATGTTTGTTATGTTATCCGTATGTTCGTATAGACATATCGTATTTGTTTGTTCTCGTATGCACGTCACGTACGCGACGTTTGCAAATCCACATTTGTCTGTTATGATATGTTATTAACCCATGCATATTCATTCAGAAAAATCAAAAATTTCAAAATAAGGGTTTTATCCCCTCTTTTTCAAAAATGAGGGTTTTATCCCATCTTTTCAAAATGACGACTTTGCCCTTTATGGGCAAAATCGAAATGTACGTATTTACATACACATATCACTATGCATGTCACATATATATGTCACGTATTTGTATGGTGTATGTATACATGTTACATATCGTATTCGTGCGTCTTCATACGCATGTCACATACGTATTCGTATTCGTCTATCTCCACATGCATGTTGTATTCATACGCATGTCACGTACGCATATCATTCGCATGTCCACGTACGTATGTCCTTCGCATGTAACGCACGTATATGTATTCGTCTATCTCGTATGCATATCGTATTCATACACATGTCACGTACGTATGTCGTTCGCATGTCATGTACGTATGTTATTCGCACGTCACGCACGTATTCGTATTCGCATATCTACGTATTCGTATATCATATTCGTATGTCCGTATTTGTGTGTCGTATTTGTATGTCAACGTTTGCGTTCATACCCTTTATGCATTTCATTTTAAAGTGAAAACATAAAAAGAACACCTTACCAGGGTCTTAGGAATAAATCAAGTGAGAGTTGCCAAAATAGGATATCCATGGAATTAAGGTACCGAAAAGGCATTAGTTTTAATTAACTAGTGTAACCAAGTCCCCAAACTCATAATCTCTGGTTTGCAGGAGTAATTTAGTTCTCCCGCTAGGTTACTTAGGTTTCTAATCAACCTACCAAAAATGATTAGTGGCAACTCCAAATTCTAAAATCATGTGAAAAAAAATCAAAGTTGCGATTTGGTAGAGCTTGGGAGAGCTCGAACTAGGTTAGTTAATTTAATTAATTAATCTGCTAATCCATTAACCTAAAAATGAATTTTAGGTCGCGACAGCTTGGCGACTCCGCTGGAGAGTTGTTCTTAATTTTTGAAAAATTTAAGAACTTAGAGGACTTAGGCCAGTAAAATTTCATGAATATTCACTTGGTTTGGCAATTGGTTGAATTCTAATCTTTAGGTGTTAAATGGTCTTGCATATGGGAGTTATAAGGGGTGGAGTGTTTGGCTAACCCCTTATTTTGCAGGTTTGGTGTATGGAAATTGGAATTTAATTTTTGCACATTTTGAAGCGGTGTTTGAATTTAACTGCTGTGCATGATTATTTGTTTTAGCACTACATCACACACGTTCCGTGACCGGACCTGGGTCACTAGTTTTAGGATGGTATTGTGATTTGGTTCTAGCGTTCGGCGTGAGATCACGTCGAAAGTTAGTCCAGATTCAATCCCGAACCTCTTTTCAAAAATGAGTTTTAAAAGTTAGGCCTCAGGCTTGGTAAGATTACCAAAGCAGTGGTTTTAATTTTTGACTCGAGGAGCCGAAGTTGGGAGACCCGGCTAATCCTGATTACGTCGTAGGGGTCACGGCTAATCTTGATTATGTGCGCGAGATTGTCGCCTTTCCGTAAGTCTTTCGCTTCAATTTGTCAGCCTTTAGAGTAGATAGGCTAAGATTTAAACTCACGATTCATGTGCATGTCTATGCGACTTACATGGTATTTTTGACGGTGAAAGTAAGTTTTCTAACTTCATCTTGTATTTATTTTTGGTCGGTCCATGCTAGGTGTCGGTCAAATTTTGAATTTAACATCAAGGTCATTTTTCAAAAGAAAATGAAAATCAAATTAGTATCCCATTTTTGAAAAAAATAAAAATAAATAAATAAATAAATAAGTGTGAAAAATCCCTTAGGAAAATTTTGTTGACCAGTAAAAGATTTTGTTACATTTTTCTACTTCAATAGAAATGAGATTTTCTTGACAAATTTATCCCTAAAAATTCATTCTGATAAAAGGAAAATCCCTTCGGGAAATTTGCTAAATTTTAAGATATTTTATCACATTTTTCAAGTTGTAAAAATTTGCAAGAAAATTCTTTTTTGAGAAATTCACCCATGTTTTTCTAAGAAAATTTTCTCTAAAATTGAAAAATAAAATTGGACTAATGTATGAATCATGGGCCGACCCCTATTGGATCACATACTGATTATTTTCTTTACTTTTGCAGAGAATTATAGGTACCCTGGGGTGGAGAAAAATCGGGCTCGTTGGTGATAACAATCAGGGGGCAAGCGAAGATATCGTTAACCCTAGGGGCATATGAAGAGGCCAATCTTCCGGAGACAGAATCGTGTCAATAAGTCAGCACGTATGGGCCATGTATTTTGATGAGGGGTAGTGAATGCATCCAGATCGGGCCTGGGGACATTTTTAATATATTAGAAGGGTTCATGTATTTTTGTTGAGAAAGTCGAGACTGTGTAATCAAAACCCATGGGGCAAGATTATGAACCCGATCTTGCGACGCCTTTCTAATTAAATTGAACAAAGGCTTGCCTTTTTACCTTCCTCGGATTCAAAACACATAAAAGATTTTGGAGGACTAGTATTTTATTACCGAGCATGGCCCGCAATCATTTCTCCCAACGCTACAGGCGACCGACACATTCAAGTGGACGCCGAAAGAGATAGGCAGGAGTAAAGTGGGGCACGCAACGGGCAGCCCGGTTTGTTTATTGGAGCACTAATCGAGTGGTCGATTTGCAATAATTCACACGACTGACTCACGGCGCTGTGACCGGTGGGGGCCGCCACCGAACCCTTCGCCAATGTCCTTGATATCATCGCCGGCAGCAGATAACAAGAACACCGAGAAGAGTGTTAAGCCTCAACGTCTTCAGTACCGTAAATCGTCCTATCATGCTATATGGGCGAAGAAATGGCAGGAAAATGAAAAGTACAAACACGTGAAACTTTCTCTTCATTCCATTCACCAACAAACCTTACAACAACTCACTGGGGAGGAAAAGTGAAATCAAATTGAGCCCTAATAAGCGTCACAAAGGAGCTCAGCTGGCTCTTGGGTGCACCGGGCGTTCTCAGGATCAAGCTCCGCGAGCCTAAAGAAGAGGCGATCGCACTTCTCTTTAACCTGGGCCATAGTGGCCTCGTAATGCTCAACGGCAAACTCCAGGTCCGGAATCGCCGCCCTCTCGAAAGCAATGTCTGCCGTAATGTCATCAAGCCTCTCCTGCAGCCAACCGCATTTGCACCTCATCACAATATTGCCTGGCTCCTGTTCGGCGTAAGTTCGGACCAAGGCCAGACGGTCCACCAGCTTTCCCCTCTCACGAACCAGCCAGGAAAGCTGATCGTTGGCAAACTTGAGGGCCTTTTTGTGATTATCAGCCACAAATGTAACTGTTGCCAGACGCTCGTGCCGGTTTCGGTAACGAGCTTTCACGACGGCGGTCACAAGGACCGTCTCATAAGAGCGGTTATAGGCAGCCAGAAAATTGATGAAGACGGTCGAGAAGTTCCGATACTCCTTCCCCAGTTGGGTACCCTCAACAGAAGCAGCGTCCACAGTCCTGAATAAACCAAGGATTTCAACCTCAACGGTAGAGTTTTTGGCTATATGAGCGTAACCTCTACCAAGAAGATTGTAGAGTCTCTCCCACCCAGCCAGGACTTCGGCGGATAAGGTGTGGTTAGGAGAATTGGCCATTTTTGAAAGCAAAATACGAAAGAAAGGAGAGAGATGAGGCTGATGAGCGGAATGCGAAAATGGTAATCTACTTTAATTTAAATACTGATTTCACAGGGGCAGTCCTTATAGGTTTTCCTATCTACCATTCTCTGTTGGCAACACCCCCGGTGGCTCAAATTCCAGTCAAGTGGCAACCTCGAGCCGAACAAACCTGACGTCTCTGTGGAAAAGCTGGACGGGACTCCACCGCTTTGAAAAAAGAAAGAACGAAAAGACGAGCTAAGTGGGGGACAAAGAAATTTTCGGCAGAAAGAGAGATATTACTCGTCTTCATTGGAGGACCCGCCAGTAAATCGACGGTGGAAATCTTGACAGGGGCCCTCTATCGCGAAAAGAAAGAAGAAGACAAACTGAGCGATAAACGAGGATTTCCCCTTTAATCAAAAGCTGAATGTCAGATTTTCCCCTCGGTAAATCTAATAGCACTGCCCGTGAAGGGGGAAGTCGTTGCTATTGCCAGAGAGAGAATTTATCCTCATTTGATAGTGAGGGTTCATCTGCACGAACTCGCAGGAGAAAGATAGAGAGGAAGGAGTTCTCGTGGGAGAGGAATTCAAAACCTTCACCATCAAAGCATTGGCTTTCAAAGCCTGTTACGAGAAGCCATCAACGATCCCGTGATCCCTCAAGTCCGAGAAGACATCCTGAGGTGGTCTCGAATCGGCAGTCCTAGATCCAGAAATATGTCGAGCATTAGGGAAATGGGCGCATGTTCAACCCTGGTCGAAGCTGATGAAGTTCCTTACCCTGAGGGTCTACTGGTCATGGCCATTGACGGTAATCCAGTCTCTCTGTCAATCCTTGTTACCGTATTAAGAAAATGTCGGTATAAGGTTGTAGCTCAAGCAAAGGCGACAGAGGCCTTAGAGATATTAAGGAGGAGTAGTGACCAGTTTGATATCGTCGTCACCGCCATGGTAGGGATTGACATGGATGTTTTCACTCTCTTGGAAGTCATCAATTCTAAATTAAACATGCCAGTCCTCGTAATATCGGCAAGCGATGATCAGCAAGCCATGATGAAGGCTGTCTTAAACGGGGCCCAAGACGTCGTAACGAAACCAGTTAGGGTTCAGATGCTTCAAAACATATGGCAGCACGTGGTAAGGAAGCAATTGCACGACCATGAGAACAAGCATCAAGCCTTCAATTTTATTCCAAGCAACTGGAGAAAGAAGATGAGTTGGTCTCCCGAGCTGCATCGTATGTTTGTTAATGCAGTTCAGCAACTAGGAATCGATTCGGCACGGCCGCAACATATACTGGAAATTATGAAGGTAGAGGGACTCACTAAAGCAAATGTTTCGAGTCATCTTCAGAAGTATAGAAAAAGGGTGAGAGAACACAATGCAGCTCAGAATCAAGAAAACCAAGGCGAGACTGATCCAAGCCTGAACGTCGAGTCTCCTCGCCACCATAAGTTCCACAAGTTAGCATGGGGCGAGCCACTTCCCATCATCAACCAAACCAGTAGCCGTGCCATCAATCCCCCAGGCGTTAATCAAAGTATCCCCCAGAATCACCCTAATGCTCTTCAAGAGTATAGACCGCAGGGGCAGTGTATTCAGACTCCTTGGTTTGAGCACCAACCCATGGCTAAAATTCATCCCATGATTAGCGCGCCTGCGCAGCCAGAGAATCAGACAAGAAATTATCCTGAGCACTTCCACTTCTCTAATCCTCAAATGGAAGGAGTTCTTGGCAGCAGGACAGTTGGTGATCCCCACACTTTCTGGAGTAATGATGAAGACTTCAGCTCGAGAAGTCAAATTGCTCATGGCAAGGACAGAATGAGAAATCTACCGCCAGCATTTGCCAACAATAATGCCCAATTCGAGCATCATTTGCTGGAAGGTTCAAGAGATTACCCAGATGATGAGCTTACTGCCCTGGTCAACCAGTTTAAGGTTGACAGACATCCGAAGCCATAATCGGAAGCCAGTGATTAAGGACTCTCAAACATCGGTCATCCATGCCTGAACCAGCATGAGACTAGCTGATTATCGAAGAGCCGCAGGAGAGGCAGAACTGACCTTGAACAAGTGCACCTTTC
Source organism: Psidium guajava (assembly GCA_016432845.1). Lineage (NCBI taxonomy): Eukaryota > Viridiplantae > Streptophyta > Magnoliopsida > Myrtales > Myrtaceae > Psidium > Psidium guajava. The sequence goes on from CM028229.1 coordinate 13,693,341, forward strand.
ATTTCATGCTTAATTCCCCTGCGTGTGATATTTCCAGCTTTCTAGGTGTCTAGATTTAATTCAGGGGCATGGGGTAATTTGTTTTTTATCCCGTCGAATGCGTGAATCCCTTTTTATGCTAGACTCAGGGCGGATCAATTTGTGGCAACGTCGCTGACTGCCATAATGAGAAATATTGAATGACCTCACGTAGGGAAATTTCAAGTGAAAAGCCCAGGCGAGCTCGAAGACGGGTAACTGTGTGTCGTTCCAATTTACCCTCAATCGTCGCAAAATGCTAAATTGGATTTGTTCCATTCTCTTCCAGGGGATTGCAAATTGCCTCAAGAGTGTCGCAAAATGAAATGACCCAATGGAATGCGATAGGACTTATTTGCCTTAAAGGTAACCTTTAAATTAAAGGAGCCCTCCGATCCACGGACCCGATGGCATAAAAAATGATGATGGTCCAAAGCAACCCGAAAGAAAACAAGGCCCAACTAAGCAAAGCACTTATGTGGCAAGCTCAAAGTGAAGGGCAACTCGGGACATACAATCCAATCAAATCCAAATGAAGGAACTTCCTCAATTCAAATTCAATGGAAGTACATACAAGGGTAAAACAGTATCGTTCCAATTTTTCTAGAATATGAAGAACATATACTGCCGCATTCCCTTTCATTTTTGCAGTGAAAGTCTCTACTGGCCAGATTTTCCTGTCTACCATTCCCTATCAGCATCACCTCCGCTACTCGTCTCCAATCTCGAGCAAAGCAAATCCGACATCTCTGCCAAAAGTTTGACGGGATGACACAACTTTGAAAAAGGAGAAAGAAAGGTGACTTGGGTGGGAGACAAGGAAAATGAGATTCGTTTTTATAGGAGAACACGCCAGCAAATCGACGGTAGAGACGTTGATAGGGACCCTACCACTATGAAGAGATGAGAAAAGACAAGCCAAGCAAGAAACACGCAGGAAAGGTTGAGAAAGACAGAAATCTCGGGAGAAGCGATACATATGCTAAGCCGACGCCAAATTTTAAAAGAGACATCCTCCTGATAATCTTTATTCATACATTGAAGAGAGTTTTAAAGCATACACGGTTCAGAGAGAGTGAAAATACAGAAAGATATAGTAAACCTTGAGAAATCATCGACCAAATCGAAGATGTCTCAACCCAATACTTCCGAAAGCTATCATTGCCTGCTGAATATGGGCGAGGAAGAGTTCGAAACCATGTTTGGGATCGAGCCTATGGAACCTGGCCCTTCCGCCGACGACGTCCAAGATCTCAGTAAAGATAAGGACAACAACGGTAAGGGTCAAAAGAAGCGTTACCATCGCCATACTAAGGAGCAAGTACAAAGGCTTGAGGATTTCTTCAGAACATGTCCTATGCCAGACGGCAAACAGAAAATGGAACTAAGTCAAGAGCTAGGACTTGAACCTTCACAAATCAAGTTCTGGTTTCAAAATAGGCGAACCCGAATGAAGACTCGTCATGAGCACAACGAAGCCGAGTTTCTAAGAGTTGAAAATGAAAACCTCCGAGCGGAAAACAAGATGTATAAAGAGGCTTTTGACTCCGCCACCTGCCCTAACTGCAACAGCCTCCTCCTCGCCTTCGATGAAATGCATGATCTGAGGATTGAAAATGCGTGTTTGAGAAGCGAGTTAGACCAGTTTATAACAAAATCGAGTTCTATTGGAGCAGGGTACAAAAAGACTAATGCTACTGGATCAGCATCAATACCTCCCGGGGAAGGGGAGATGTATCACCACCAGGCAAGCGGCATTGACGATGAACTCACCGCCATGATCAACCAGTTTAATGTTAATGAAGCACGGGGGCTGTAATATGCACAGGGAGTCTGTATTTCGAAGCTGAGATCACGGGTCCTTCAACATAGCCGATGCATACCTGGTCCAGAATGAAGCCAGCTGATCATGGGAGAGCCTGCTGAGGGAGCAAAATCGATCTTGAACGAATGCAGACGCTTCATTTCCTTGCATGTGATGTTTTCTACTTTTATTGATGTTCAGAATGAACGCAAAAGCAAGAAGCAGCAATTTCATGTTCTCCTATTAAATGCTCGAGTCTGCTACCACACCAAACTCGTAGTGAATTTATTGCGAGTAAAAAGTCGCGCGAACTAGAAGGGTAAAGCAGTATCGTTTCAATTTACCCTCAAATTGTCCCGATTCTAAATTAGATCCCTTCTGTTTACATGAATTTGCAAATTGACCCAAAAACGAAATTCCCCGATTAATCAAAACTTTGGGCAAATAGATTCGTGGACATCGCCACAGAATGGACGGCTTCAAATGAGGAATATGTGAACGAAAGACCCAAACAATCTCAAAGAAGGGTAATTCTGTATCGTTCTAATTTGCTCATACTCGTCTCGTGTTCTGAATTATTTTATTCCATTCTTAACAGGATTTGTAAACCGCCCCGAAAAATACAGTGACCTGGAATTACCTAGTACAATACAACAACACCATGTCATCTCAAGGATTGACTCTTAAAAGGAACCTCCATGAGCGCCTGCGGTCTTGTGGACCAGATGGCATGGGGAATGACAGTGGTCCGAGACGTCCCGCGTTCGATCCTCGAGGATGGAAATGTTGTAAGTATTGTAAATAAATAAAACAACTTTTTCTCGCATTTCTTTTTGCAAAAAGAAACAGGAATACTCGACAAGCAATACCAAGGTCAGTATTTTGTTACGATCTTAGCTTAACGTTGAAGTGTCCAGCGAAAGCCAAGGGAAACTCAATCCAGTGAACTTGATAAAGGCGTCACGCAAAACATTCAAGATGAAGGGTAAACCAGTATCGTATCCAATACATCATTTCTAATACTGACTAATACGTCTTCTTCTCCATTGTTTGACAGGAAATGTCTAACTTGACATACCCACGGAGAAAATCCCGAGTGGTAAAACTGGTAAAGGAGTTGCGCGAAGCACTCAAGGGTAACTCAGTATCGTGTCCAGTTCATCATTTCTGATACTGGCTAACAGGTCTCCTTCCTTGTTACAGGAAATGTTAAACTAACACCTGATACTTCAAAGAAAACAGCCCAAAAGGGCCAAGTTATGATCGCCTGATGCGATCCGTCTGATGAAATAAGGGAAATCAATGGCGAACCCTAGATCGAAAAGAGGCAAAACCAGAAACAAGCTACTCCTCGACTCGAGGAATAGGCCCCCAACGTGTCTGATCCGCCCACACAGCCAGGGGCAATTTCCATACTTGTACTTGTATTGCCAAATTTGCATGATGTTTACACATTCCATGATTTATGCATGACTGTTCTGCATGTTCAATTTGTCAATTTTGACTGGGGGTATAAACTGTACACGATGCATCGAATGTACAGAATGGGGCATGACAGAACGATGAAAGGCAAGCCATTTCCACATACGTCCTATATTTAATCCACAGTGAGTTGAGCGGTAGACAGATTCCGCATTCTCCAAGGCAATAGGTTTTCTCGCAAAAGATACGATAGTCGAAGTGAAGGAGGCATTCATTCTCCATTCCAAACACTTCAGGCAACCATTGACAACCCATTTAAACGGTGATTTCATTTCATGACCCTGTCAAGAACCACCCCGCACTAGGGCAAAACAGAGGTAATTCCAACAATATCAGGAGATAAATGATTAGAAATTCTCTTGCTTGGACTAACATCAATCTTCGAGTGTTTCTTTGCATGATACTCGAATTTTAATTCAAGTGCTTTAGGATGACGAAGAGCATTTATTTTCTCTATCCTACACACTCATCCTTTGCATAACCCAATTGAGCCTGCAAATTCATTTCTCAAGCCCATGTTGGTGATCCTTGCTCATTTCAAGGTAACGATGACACCTTCCCCCAAAAGAGCAGAATTGAAGAAATTGGGCCAATAGAGAATTCTCGAATCAGCCCATTTCATATGCTAGACTTTCATGTAATGTCTAGTATCATTTGTTGAAAATTATCTTGTTGCTAAAATTCAAAATCACAAGATTATTAAACAAAAAAAAGAGAGAGACAAGTGTAGCCTAAAGAAAATGGGCCTGCTTCCAAACAAAAGGGAGTCGGGAGTAAGAAAAGCAAAGGCTACTCCAAAGAATCTCGGGCAGAAAGAGCAAAGTGCCTATCAAAAGCAAGGCCAATGCCCATATATCTGTAATGAACTTCTGACTTCGAACATACATTTTGAGAATTCCCGAAAAAGGATCCCCAAAGAAGTCAGTTTGCAAAGTGTAAAAGAACTACCACCCCTCAGCCAATGATGGTATTCATTAAAGACAAATTCATGAAGGTCAAAGATCAGTGACAAGACTGCAATGATCACCAACACCAAGCCCTTCTCATATATTTTGCTGAGCCAAAACGAGCCCTTCGTTTCTCAGACCCAAATCCCGACCTACGTTACGACCCTTGAAAGTCTCTTCTGATTAGGGCACCTAAATTAATGTAAGAGTTGAATGACTTTAAGAATCGCTCGAAGAAGTTCGAGCAAGATTATTTCTCTCTCATTTTACAGGGTTCTTGACTTGTAATGAAGTTCGAGCAAGATGATGAAGACCTTTTTTTGTCAATGGCCCTGACTCGAAATGAGTCTCCTTTGATAAGCCTTTGACCCAGCCCACATTACGGTCCTAATCAAGACCTCTAGATCGGCTTGATCGTATCAATTGCGAGATTACTCAGACCCTCGCTGAATGCGATGATGGTAAGGTTGAGTGCTTTCTTTTCAAATCCTGCAATCCGGATAAATAGCGTTTCTCGAGAGTGAGAGAAAGCCCTTTCGGACTGAAGTCCCCATTCAGGTTCAATTCGAGGTATTCATGACATGATAACCTTCCTGGACAGAATTGGAAATGCAAACTCGATAGAATAGTCATGCATGATCCATATTATGAGCATACACATATGGTTTTAATCATTGCAAACTCAACTGAATGGTTTTGCATGAACCGATGAACTCATTGATAAAAATGCTTGCACATGTTACCTCTGACACTGTCTGACAAGTAGTGCATTCCTAATAGTCGAGTTACTCTCCGAGGTCTCGAAATTCATCCAGAGGCTATTAAACAAACAAGCCCTGTTGGCTAATGCTCGCCAAGCATTTTCAGGTGAGTATATCTTCAACCTGAACCTTTCAATTCTGATGATTGTCTGGGTGCTCAAATCCATTGCAGCACATAAGGTCATTCAGTGAGCAAGCAGACACGATACAATCGGTCTGTCTATGCCTCGATCATTAACTCAGAAGATCTAGGTAAGTCTTCTGAACCCTTGCAACTCATGATCAACATACTCTCATGAAGTCTTCATCAGCTCACGATTGATACAATCTCGTGTTCTCAAGCTTTATCAAATCATGATTGACCAACTCTCGTGTTCTTGATCTTTGCCTCATCGGTTTATTCCTAAAGTGATGGGACAACAAAAATTAGGTTTGAGCTTCTGCAGGATTTTTGGTTTCCCCAGATCCCAGAATGGCACCCTTCATGATAAGTCAAATTGGATTTGAGCGTCTGCAGGATTTCTGGTTTCCCCAAATCCCAGAATGGCACCCTTCAAGGTAAGTTAAGTCGGATTTTGAGGATTCCTGGTCTCCCTAGATCCCAGAATGACACCCTTCAAGGTAAGTTAAATCGGGTTTGAGCGTCTGCAAGATTCCTGGTTTCCCCAGATCCCAGAATGGCACCCTTCATGGTAAGTTAAATTGGGTTAGAGCGTCTGCAGGATTCTTGATCTCCTTAGATCCCAGATATACCCAAAAATCATTTTCTCAATCAATACCTCTTCAGTCTACCCAAAAAAGGTGAAATCTAGGGTATATTATCTCCGGAGCCCTTCCATTGGAAACCCCAATACGGAACGGTCCATTTCCAAAGTCCTTTTTACAGGCGACCAAAGTCCTTTCTACAGGCGAGCAAGTCCTTTCTACAGGCAATCAAAAGTCCTTTTTACAGGCAACCAAAGTCCTTTCTACAGGCGACCAAGTCCTTTCTACAGGAAACCAAGTCCTTCTTACAGGCAAATCAAGTCCTTTTTACAGGCATACCAAGTCCTTTTTACAGGCATCAAAGTCCTTTCTACAGGCACAAGTCCTTCTTACAGGCATCAAGTCCTTTTTACAGGCACCAAGTCCTTTCTACAGGCACCAAGTCCTTTCTACAGGCACACAAAAGTCCTTCTTACAGGCACCAAGTCCTTTCTATAGGCAACCAAAAGTCCTTTCTACAGGCACACCAAAGTCCTTTTTATAGGCAAAACAAAGTCCTTTCTACAGGCACCAAAGTCCCTCTTACAGGCATTTCCATGGGGTGACCTACCATACAGGTCAAATCTTAATTTAATCAGTAGAATCCTTTCACTAGGAATCTACCATGGGGTGACCCACCATACGGGTCAAAATTCAATCCGATTTTAATCAGTAGAATCCTTTTATTAGGAATCTACTATGGGGTGACCTACCATACGGGTCCAAGTTCCACTACCCTAATGTTTTCTTATAACGAATCCTTAGGTTCTCATCTCATTTTCAGCAGAGCACTCATGTCAGGCAACCGCCATACAACGAGCAGGTAAGTGCCAGGTAAATTCTCATCTTTGTCTCTCCATCATCGCATGAAAGCCTCCTCAAACCGGGTTTGGATCGAAATTTGCTAAAAGGGGTATTGGAGATCGAATGTCATGACTCTTTTTATTTCATTGTGTTGAGTCGATTAGGATTCAGGTGTCGTCTCGTCTTTGAAATGAACCTCTACCGAGCTTCCTTTCAAAGAGGGGCAGCTGTTGACACCTGATTTTCAATCACCTTTTCTTTTCTTCTTTTTTAAAATTAATAGAAAATCCATAAAAATTCATAAATTTGAAAAAATTAACTTTGGAGACCTTTGCCAAGCCTAGGGAACCAATTTTGACCAAAAAATGATTTTTCATATTTTCAGTATTTTTCGGTATTTTTATTTTCTAAAATTGATAGAAAATCTATAAAAATGAGAAAATTGCAAAATCAACTTTGGAAGCCTTGGCCAAGCTTAGGCAACCATTTTTGAGTAAAAAAATAATTTTTCATATTTTTTGTATTTTTTTAAATATAATTTTTAGAAATTAGGAAAATATTTAATAAATAATAGCATTTGAGGCCACAAAAATACATAAAAATAGTCAATATTTTTCCTTTAAATCCCTTTTCATGTTGGCCATCGCAAATTTAAAAAATCCAATTCGAGGTTGTGTATTCCTTAACGAGCATAATCTCGAATCGGGCCTAAAAAAATTCAATTTGAGTCAATTTATTTTCATTTTTCACTTTTAGGAGTTGTGACATTGTTCTTTAATATTCCAAATTTTCATCTTGGCCCAATTATACCCAGAATGACTCAATTTTACAAACAAGGCTTTAATTAAATTTTGCATTATTTTCAATAGCAAGAAATGAGCTTAAATTCAACATGCGATAGGTGTGTCGAAAATTGTGAGGAGATTTGGACTTAAAGAAATATTTCACCAGGGACTGAATTACAAATACTTAAAATCTCATGGACTAGAGTGCAAATACCTAATACTTGAGGGATTATTTTGTAAATAACAAAAAGAAGAGTTAGCGGAGAAATTAGAATAGAGAAGGGAAGATGGAGAAGAGGAGATGAAGATAGGAAGATGGAGAAGAGGAGATGGAGAAGAGAAGATAAAGAAAATAAGATGAGAATAGAGAAGGGAAGATGGAGATGAAGAAGAGTTAGTAGAATGTGAGATAGATATGGAGAAGGGAAGATGAATATGAAGAAGAGTTAGTGGAGAAATTAGAATGTGAGAAAGAGATGGAGAAGGGAAGATGAAAATGAAGAAGAGTTAGTGGAGAAATTATAATGGGAGATAGAGTTAATGGAAAAATTAGAATGGGAGATAGATGAGTGGTTTATAAAAGGAGGAAGAAGTGAGCTTGAGAGAAAAATTTTTTTGGAGAGAAAATTTTGGATGTTTGAGAGAGTTTTGGAAGATTGAAGAAAAACTGGAGAAAAAAAAATTTTTGGAGAGATTTCAAGAGAAAAAAATTTTGAGAGAGAAAAATTCGCCGCCGTGGAACAAGCCTTGGCGACGCGACGGATTCATCTCCAACGAGCTCTAGGCGCATCAGCATGTGCAATTATCTGGTAACTCAATTTTTCGTATTTAGATGACGAAATCTCGAAAATAAATGTACTGAACATTCGTAGATGACTTCGAGATCTTCGATTTGATATATTATGGCACGAAAATTGACGTCGTTTGCTATGTCAAAAGGGTCCCGAAATTGAAAGCAGAAATCTGGAAATATGGTGATCAGAACCTGAGATGGAATTTTTCTGATCTGACCTTTCACGCTAAATGATTTTCCATGGGTTATTCTAGACTTTGTTTCATAAAGACCTCTTCATGACATTTGTTCATAAGATCTTAATGCATAACATATAAAAAATACAAAAATATTCATGCACGTTTCGTATTTTTAATGCATTTAATGAAATCATGCAATTCTGTTGGCGTCCTTGAGTCTGAGTGTTTTTCTGTGCGTGGTCATATTGATTTGTAGTTATCTTATGTTTAGAGTCTTCTTTTGAAACTTCACAAAAAATGAAAGTTGTTCATTGGGGTCTTGTTTAGTAGACTGGAAAGTTTGGTGCATTAATTTTGAGATTTGAGTGTCCATTTAAGCTTAATCCTGAAATATGTCTGTTCTGTGAAATTTGTTTGTTTGCTGCTGAGCTCTCATGAAAGACCATTTTCTACACGAAAATGAGTGTCTCTTCAATAAGAATGTAAAACATGAAAGTTGTCAAAAACACATTTTCCCATCCACATAAAAAATCTCAGAATTTTTACATACATTTCATTATTTCTTTTGTATTTTATGGTTACTGCTTTCTCCCTAAGAATGTTCATGGACAGTATGATTTAATTCGTATTTTTTGTGTTAATGCATTGGAAAATGTAAAAAATGGTCTCAATGAAGTTTAATCAGCACGTGTTAAACTCTCTTTGAGTTTTTGAATTGTCTTAACTCATTGGTGATTGTGCATGTCCGATTGGATAAGTTCATTATTTTCATTTGGCTTTCGGCTCGATGCTTTGAAGACTGGAGGATGACCGATGTCCATTCCGGTCCGTTTTGTTGTACTCTCGACCCACGAGGCTTGGCGACGGGTGTTTGATCGATGTCCATTCCGGTCCATTTTTGTTGTATTCCCGATCATGTCTCGGGTTTTATTTAATTGGTCTGTAATTATTCACCCGACGAGTTGCGGGTTTTATTTTCACTGTCCTTAGGGTAGTTTTACTTTACCTGCTCTCTCTTCACATCTTCATTTGCTTTGGGTGATTTTGCATTCTTTTATAATACATCCAAAATACAAAAAAAAATGTAGAAAATCCAAAAAACCAAAAAAAAATGGAAAATCTGAAAATACAAAAAATGCCATTCATGTGCATCTCATGTAGTATGTCTCATGTATGTTTGTTATGTTATCCGTATGTTCGTATAGACATATCGTATTTGTTTGTTCTCGTATGCACGTCACGTACGCGACGTTTGCAAATCCACATTTGTCTGTTATAATATGTTATTAACCCATGCATATTCATTCAGAAAAATCAAAAATTTCAAAATAAGGGTTTTATCCCCTCTTTTTCAAAAATGAGGGTTTTATCCCATCTTTTCAAAATGACGACTTTGCCCTTTATGGGCAAAATCGAAATGTACGTATTTACATACACATATCACTATGCATGTCACATATATATGTCACGTATTTGTATGGTGTATGTATGCATGTTACATATCGTATTCGTGCGTCTTCATACGCATGTCACATACGTATTCGTATTCGTCTATCCCCACATGCATGTTGTATTCATACGCATGTCACGTACGCATATCATTCGCATGTCCACGTACGTATGTCCTTCGCATGTAACGCACGTATATGTATTCGTCTATCTCGTATGCATATCGTATTCATACACATGTCACGTACGTATGTCGTTCGCATGTCATGTACGTATGTCATTCGCACGTCACGCACGTATTCGTATTCGCATATCTACGTATTCGTATATCATATTCGTATGTCCGTATTTGTGTGTCGTATTTGTATGTCAACGTTTGCGTTCATACCCTTTATGCATTTCATTTTAAAGTGAAAACATAAAAAGAACACCTTACCATGGTCTTAGGAATAAATCAAGTGAGAGTTGCCAAAATAGGATATCCATGGAATTAAGGTACCGAAAGGGCATTAGTTTTAATTAACTAGTGTAACCAAGTCCCCGAACTCATAATCTCTGGTTTGCAGGAGTAATTTAGTTCTCCCGCTAGGTTACTTAGGTTTCTAATCAACCTACCAAAAATGATTAGTGGCGACTCCAAATTCTAAAATCATGTGAAAAAAAATCAAAGTTGCGATTTGGTAGAGCTTGGGAGAGCTCGAACTAGGTTAGTTAATTTAATTAATTAATCTGGTAATCCATTAACCTAAAAATGAATTTTAGGTCGCGACACTATGGTGGAGAATTGCACGTTAAACTGGAACATTGAATATTTTTGAAAATCTTGCAATATATTATTTGCTAAATTAGAAAGATTGTAATTCATTGTGGATATTTTGAGAACTTTTTTTTTGTGAAGTCTGGTGACTATTTGAAAATCTTCCGAATATACTCAAGATACATAAAATATTTCAAGATGTGATTGATTAGGAAATTTCCTAATCCGCAACCGCATACATGAAAATAAGTCGATCTATCAGGCTTTAGATAGAATTATTTCCATAGCGAATATTTCGAATTTTAGGGTTGATCTATCAGGCTTTAGATCGAAACTTAATTCGAAAGAAATAGCGGTAATTATTTTTTAATTTTTGCAACTTGAATTTTAATTTTCATCTATAAAAACCCAAAAAACAATCATGAAAAGAAAATCCCTAAAAAAATTACACCTTTGAATTTCAAGCGAGAATTCATCCAAATTGCCAAATTGAACATTTTCATGAAATCGGTACCGAAAGGGCATTAATAGAAATATTAGCGTAATCAAGTCCCGAACTTAAAATTTTTGGTTCGTAGAAATAGAATAGTTCTCCCACTATTTTATTTAGGTTTCTAACCGACCTACCATAAATGATTAGTGGCAACTCCTATCAAAAATCTTTTGCATTTAAATATTGAACCTAAGTTGCGACTTGGTAGAGCTTGGGAGAGTTCGAACTAGGTTAGTTAATTCACTTAATTAACTTGGTAATCCATTAACCTAAGAATTGGAAAATCTCGAATTTTTAGGTCGCGACACATATATTAACATAGAGCAAAAGCCATGCAATATCCTAGTAATTCTACACCAACTTCATCATTATTGAAATATCTCACATCGCTTGAGTATGAGATTTATATACTCTTTTGATTCATGTGGTCTCTCTCTCTCTCTCTCTCTCTCTCTCTATATATATATATATATATATATATATATTAGTTCAAGCTTTTGAATTATACATTCTAACATAATACCATGACCCAATGCTACTCTTATCGCGTATTTTTGTCCATATGTCACCTCTAGTCTAGTTTGCACGTGAGAGAGGGTATTACAATATCATATGAATGTGGTCTTTTGAAGCTAATAGCAATGCGATATACTTTCCCCCTTGAAAAAATATTAAGTGGAACTTCATAAAAATCAATCATATTTATCTACTTACGCGAGCATCATGTGGAAAATAGGTGTCCTAAAAGGCAAAATTAGAGGAGAGACGATGAAATTGATTGAGTTTGAATTTTGAACAATTCATAGAACCTAGAAGCTACCAAACATGAAAGTGACTGCACTTTCAAGGTCCCTCGAGTTGAGAGGTATCATGAAAGTGACCACCTAGTGAGAAAAGCAACATGGATCTCCCCATGAGAAAAGAAACATTTGCCTTTGATGTTCCACCCACGTTGGATGCTATAGCCTATACATACCCATCAACAAGCCTAAATCTCGAAAATAGTAAAAAAGAAATGTCTCTTCAAATTTTACCAATCTCATCATCTTCTCCTGCTTAAATAAAAAGCCACATCGCTAAGTGCCGATCAGCAAATTTTCATCGAGGCATGGGGGGGATCACTTTCACAAATATGCTTCCAACTCCAGCCCAATGGCAGCATTTAGGTTATTCTTTTTCTTGGATTATATGCGAAAATTTATTTGGTCTTTATGTTTTTTGGAAAGTAAGAGCATAGAGCATAACAATTTTGTATGATCGGGCACTATCCCATAGCATTTGATAAAGAAAAACAAAAGTAAGATCCAGTTAGTTTGAAACTGCATGCATGTGTTGGTTTTTACATGTGGCATGCACATATGACTTAATAAATGGGGAAACAAGTTCACCACTATAAGTAGAACTAGACATATATTAACATAGACCAAAAGCCACGCAGCATCCTAGTAATTCTACACCGACTTCGTCATTATTGAAATATCTCACATTGCTTGACTATGAGATTTATGTACTTTTTTTTCATGTGGTCTCTCTCTCTCTCTCTCTCTCTCTCTCTCTCTCTCTCTCTCTCTCTCTCTCTCTCTCTCTCTCTCTCTCTCTCTCTCTCTCTCTCTCTCTCTCTCTCTCTCTCTCTCTCTCTCTCTCTCTCTCTATGTATTAGTTCAAGCTTTTGAATTATACATTCTAACATAATCCCAGTGCTACCCTTATCATGTATTTTTGTCCATATGTCACCTCTAGTCTGGTTTGCACATGAGAGGGAATATTATAATATCATATGAATGTGGTCTTTTGAAGCTAGTAGCAATGCGATATACTTTCCCCCTTGAAAAAAATATTAAATTGAATGTCATAAAGATCAATCATATTTATCTATTTAGGTGAGCATCATGTAGAAGATAGGTGTCCTAAAAGGCGAAATTAGAGGAGAGACGATGAAAATGATTAACTTTGAATTTTGAATAATACATAGAACCTAAAAGCTGCCAGACATGAAAGTGACTGCACTTTCAAGGTCCCTCAAGCTGAGAGGTATCATGAAAGTAACCACCTAGTGAGAAAAGCAATGTGGATCTCCCCATTAGAAAAGAAACCATTGCCTTTAATGTTCCACCTACAATGCATGTGATAGCCTACAAATACCCATTAATAACCCTAAATCTTGAAAATAGCAAAAAAGAAATGTCACTTCAAATTTTAGCAATCCCGTCATCTTCTCCTGCCCAAATGAAAAGCCACGCCGCTGAACGCCGATCAGCAAATTTTCATCGAGGCATATGGGGGGATTACTTTCACAAATATGCTTCTGACTCTAACTCAATGGTAGCATTTAAGTTGTTCTTTTTCTTGGATTATTACCAAAAATTTATTTGGTCTTTATGTTTTCTAAAAAGTAAGAGTGTAGAGCATAATAATTTTATATGATTGGGCACCATCCCACATCATTTGATAAAGAAAAACAAAAATAAGATCCAGTTAGTTTGAAGCTGCATGCGTGTGTAGATTCTTACATGTGGCATGCACATATGTCTTAACAAATGTGGAAAGAAATTCACCATTATAAATAAAACTAGACATATATTAACATAGAGCAAAAGTCATGCAACATCTTAGTAATTTTACACCAACTTCGTCATTATTGAAATATCTCACATCGCTTGAGTATGAGATTTATATACTCTTTTGACTCATGTGATCTTTCTCTCTATATGTGTGTGTGTGTGTGTTTAAGCTTTTGAATTATACATTCTAACATAGTACCATGACCCAATGTTACCCTTATCACAAGTTTTTGTGCATATGTCATCTCTAGTCTGGTTTGCACATGAGAGGGGTTATTATAATATCATATGAATGTGGTCTTTGGAAGATAGTAGCAATGCAATATACTTTCCCCCTTGAAAAAATATTAAGTTGAACTTCATAAAGATCAATCATATTTATCTATTTATGTGAGCATCGTGTAGAAAATATGTGTCCTACAAGGCGAAATTTGAGGAGAGACGATGAAATTGATTGAGTTCGAATTTTGAACAATACATAGAACCTAGAAGCTGCCAGACTTGAAAGTGACTGCACTTTCAAGGTCCCTCAAGTTGAGAGGTATCATGAAAGTGACCACCTAGTGAGAAAAGCAATGTAGATCTCCCCATCAGAAAAGAAACCTTTGCCTTTGATGTTCCACCCATGTTGGATACGATAGCCTATAAATACCCATCAATAAGCCTAAATCTCGAAAACAACAAAAAAGAAATGTCTCTTCAGATTTTAGCAATCCCGTCATCTTCTCCTGCTCAAATGAAAAGCCACAACGCTGAACGCCGATCAGCAAATTTCCATCGAGGCATATGGGGGGATTACTTTCTCAAATATGCTTCCAACTCCAGCTCAATGGTAGCATTTAAGTTATTCTTTTTCTTAGATTATATCTAGAAATTTATTTGGTCTTTATGTTTTCTAAAAAGTAAGAGTGTAGAGCATAATAATTTTGCATGATTGGGCACCATCCCACAGCATTTGATAAAGAAAAACAAAAGTAAGATCCAGTTGGTTTGAAACAGCATGCACGTGTTGATGCTTACATGTGGCATGCACATATGACTTAACAAATGTGGAAAGAAGTTCACCACTATAAATAAAACTAGACATATATTGACATAGAGCAAAAGCCATGCAACATCTTAGTAATTTTACACCAACTTCATCATTATTGAAATATCTCACATCGCTTGAGTATAAGATTTATATACTCTTTTGATTCATGCTCTCTCTCTCTCTCTCTCTCTCTCTCTCTCTATATATATATATATATATATATATATGTATTAGTTCAAGCTTTTGAATTATGCATTATAACATAATACCATGACCGGTGCTACCCTTATCGCATATTTTTGTCCATATGTCACCTCTAGTCTAGGTTGTGCGTGAGAGGAGATATTATAATATCATATGAATGTGGTCTTTTGAAGCTAGTAGCGATTCGATATACTTTCCCCCTTGAAAAAATATTAGGTTGAACTTCATAAAGATCAATCATATTTATCTATTTACGCGAGCATCGTGTGGAAAATAGGTGTCCTAAAAGGCAAAATTAGAGGAGAGACGATGAAATTGATTGAATTCGAATTTTGAACAATTCATAGAACCTAGAAGCTGCCAGACATGATAGTGACTATACTTTCAAGGTCCCTCAAGTTGAGAGGTATCATGAAAGTGACCACCTAGTGAGAAAAGCAGCGTGGATCTCCCCATGAGAAAAGAAACCTTTGCCTTTGATGATCCACCCACATTGGATGCTATAGCCTATAAATACCCATCAATAAGCCTAAATCTCGAAAACAACAAAAAAGAAATGTCCTGTCAGATATTAGCAATCCCGTCATCTTCTCCTGCTCAAATAAAAAACCACACCGTTGAACGCCGATCAGCAAATTTTCATTGACGTATATGGGGTGATTACTTTCACAAATATGCTTTCGACTCCTGCTCAATGGTAGCATTTAAGTTGTTCTTTTTCTTGGATTATCTGCGGAAATTTATTTGATCTTTATGTTTTGTAAAAACTAAGAGCGAAGAGCATAATATCTTGTATGATTAGGCGCCCTCCCACAACATTTGATAAAGAAAAAGAAAAGTGCAATCCAGTTGGTTTGAAACTACATGCATGTGTTGATTCTTACATGTGGCATGCACACATGACTTAGCAAATGTGGAAAGAATTTCATGACTATTAATAAAACTAGTCAAAATGCATTAATTTTCAGTTAATTTCAACTAAATATTAAATGTCAATTGGGTCATAGGCAACCTAATATATTTATTGTATTCTTACAAGTTGTGTCCTCTAATTATTTTTTTCACTTTTATATTTATTGTAGAGTTCTCTTGCCCAAGCAAAGGATCAAATCGAGAGATTGAAAGGAGAAGTGAGAAAGATGTTGACAGATGCTATGGATAAGCATTCAGAAATGTTGAACTTGATCGACCAAATCCAACGCTTAGGAATTGCCTACCATTTTGAAATTGAGATTGATCAACTATTGGAAAAAATCCACAAAAGCTATTTTGAATTTCACTACGGCAAGGACGACAACTTACACACGGTTGGTCTTCTCTTTCGATTGTTGCGACAACAAGGTTACACAATTTCATGTGGTATGTAATTTTCTAATTCTCAATGATCGATTAGTTGGCCAAATTGTATTGCAAAAAGACAATTTGATAGTCTATTTGATTGATTAGAGTGAACAAAAAGTGTTACTAACATGTTTATCCATTCTAGTTTTGTTTTTATTTATTAGTTTACTTATCTGTATACAATTCTCATAGGAAAAAATTATCATAAAATTCATAAATCTATTATAATTATGCCAATTCAGTTCTAAACTTTTTTTCCTAATTGGGTCATAAATATTTTGCATTTCTGTCAATTCAATTCTTTCGGCCAACTTTAGTTGGAAATTGCCAACGTGAATGCTAGTTGTCTATCGACCATTCATTGGCACCGACATGGATAATTTTTAAATATTTTTGAGTTTTTGAATTTTTTATTTGTTTATCGCTTTTCCCTTTTTTTCTCTCTCTTTTTCTTTCCTTCACTTGCCTTCTTCCTCCAGCCGGTCATTGTGCAAACAACTGGCCAGTGGTAAGGGCTGGTGAGGTCGACATCACTAGCCACTCACCCCAGATCTAGTGAGGTCAAGCCTCTCCATAACCGACTGAGGTCGAGCCTCACCAATGGCCAGCAAGGTTGACCTTGTCAGCTCTTGCCTTAGCTGATCGTCGAGGTTCGACAACTGGCTATAAAAAAGAAAAAAGAACTAAAAATTCAAAAATATTTTAAAATATTATAAAAAAAAATTATCAACGTCAGTGCCGGCTGACATCTAGCATCTACATCCGTAATTTCCAGCCAAAGTTATTTGGATGTACTGAATTAGCACACAAAAAAGAGATTTAAAACTCAATTGCTAAAAAAATTGTTTAGAACCAAATTGACGCAATTGCATTTAGGACTTTTTTTTAAATAATTTTCTCAATTCTTAACTCTAGAGTTCTTCAAGTTTTCTTAATTTGAGAGGTGAATGGTCATTTCTTCTAATTCCTTGGTTTAGTATGTCATTTTTCCATTCGTTTCCAATTGATTCTTACTTTTCATTTGGCCATTTAGAAATCTTTAACAAGTTCAAGGACAGCAAAGGGAATTTTAGTGAATCACTCATTGCCGACGTGCAAGGACTACTAAGTCTATTTGAAGCTTGCCATTTAAGGTCTCATGGCGATGATATTTTGGACGATGCAATCGCTTTTACAATTACTCACCTTGAATCAATTGATAAAGGAAAAGCAAGCCCCAATCTCAAAAAACAAGTGAGTCATGCCTTAAACCAGCCAATCCACAAGGGAATACCGAGGCTAGAGGCAAGGCATTACATTCCAATCTACCAAGAGGATCCTTCACATAATGAAGTCCTGCTCTCCTTAGCTAAACTTGATTTCAACTTATTGCAAGAGCAACACCAAAAGGAACTCGGCAACCTTACAAGGTTAGCTTCATGATGACATGTCTGAAATAGCTAGATGTTCTAAGATTGCCAAATTGTCGTAGATTGATGTATTAATCTCTTTGGTTCATAGGTCTAAAAGACTTTCTATAATTCTATCAATGATGTGTTCCTTAAATAGGATTTGTTAGTATATTGTAGGTGGTGGAAGGATTTAGATGTAGAAAGGAAGTTACCATTTGCTAGAGATAGGCTCGTGGAGATGTATTTCTGGAAGTCAATAGCTTACTTCGAGCCGGAGTATGGAGTCGGTAGGGAAATACTAACCAAAGTGGCCCTCATGGTTTCCATTATCGACGACATCTATGATGTTTATGGCACATTGGAAGAACTAGAACTCTTCAATGAAGCAATTGAAAGGTACAGTTTTCTCAATTTACCAACTCTAAACTTATCCTAATTTGATCGGCTGTTAATAAGGATTGAGTGTGATATCTTCTGAACTTGAACTCAGGTGGGATATCGATGCCAAAGATGGATTGCCAGAGTACTTGCAAATGTGTTACCAAATCATTCTTGATATGTATG
The DNA here is from genome assembly GCA_016432845.1 of Psidium guajava. NCBI lineage: Eukaryota > Viridiplantae > Streptophyta > Magnoliopsida > Myrtales > Myrtaceae > Psidium > Psidium guajava. The sequence goes on from CM028229.1 coordinate 13,711,451, forward strand.
AGGAAATTGGCTGCGAGGTGACCAGAAATGGACGATCATACCAACTCTTCTATGCAAAAGAAGCGGTAAGCCATTCGAGGTTATATAAATCAAATGCAATGATTACTCCATCTATCGGCAACAAAAAAACGGTTTCTGTATAAAAACAAGAGACTGTCGTATTTAAGTCCACCAGACACATTGACGTTTGAATATTGACAGTAGCTTTATGTTTGAGGATGAATCCTTAGATGAAAAGACAAGTGAGCGCGTACTTTGCTGAGGCCAAATGGTTCCACCAAAACCACATACCGACGATGGAGGAGTACATGCCCATTGCATTAGCAACCTCTGCTCTTGAAGTGCTACCGTTGACGTCGTTGCTGGGAATGGGAGATATTGTGACAAAAGATGTTTTTGAATGGCTGTTATACAGTGACCCCAAGATGGTGAAGGCTTTGAAAGTAATTGGTCGGCTCATGGATGACATCGCTGGACACAAGGTATAAAAAAGCTACACCAATGAACAACATTAACTTCTATAACTTTTGTCTGATAGATCTTATCGATAAGAGAAAAAAAAAATAATTTTCACAAGATATTTGTTAACAGTTTGAGCAAGAGAGAGGTCATGGGGCAACTTCAGTAGAGTGTTTTGCGAAACAATATGGAATTACCGAGGAAGAGGCTAAGGAGGAACTCCGTAAACAGGTGGCCGATGCGTGGAAGGATATTAATGAAGGGCTGCACCATCCGACCATCATCCCCAGGCCAATCCGCACAAGAATTCTCAATTTTGCACGAGCCATGCATGTGGTGTATAAAGATGAGATAGATCTCTACACTCATGCCGAGACAACATTAAAAATGTATGTGACTTCTCTGTACGTCGATCCATTGCCAATGTGATGGTTTGGAAGAACTAGTTTAAGTACCAAGCAGTCGTAGATTGCATTCTACGTCAAGTTGAATTGTGTTTTTTTGAACTGCTCTGCGTACAATTTGAATCGTGTGTGAACGCTTGATCATTGCTCTTCTCTGGCCTGAGAGACCCCCCCTCCTCTTTTTTCTGTTGTGTTCGAATGAAATGGAATAAGGAGTCTGTAAAAATGTGGTGTTGGAATATATTGATGTCCAATACGAAACATTATTTATTTGATATATGCTTATGACAGTCTTATTACAATTGCGATTACTCAATCATATTAAAATTATCCATATCATCTTCAATGTAGCTAAACAATCATGTCTTATCCCAGAAAAGTGTATCTCCTATTATACCTGTCTTTTACAAGAAGGTTACCTAATCCTTCGTTTTGTTCTACATAAATGGAGCAGTCTATGCACTACGTAACCTAGGCTTATAGTTCGATGAAAAATAGTTTCGGGTCCCATGCGAAAATAACTATAGTTTTTGAGTGGACATTCAAACTAGACTAATGCTATCACCAAAAAATCTTCTCGATAAAATACAATCTTATCAGGCAAATTTCATCATATTCTTAACCAAACACAAAGAAAAACAAAAAGTATGGAGAGATTTTATTGTTTATGAAAAAAAAAATGGAACTGAAGAAACATCTTCAAGATCAAAACTTCGAAAAAACTGATGCACTAGATCTCTCTTCAAGTCAACATCAAATTAAGGTTTTTCACAAAAAAAAATTAACAATTTTAGAAAATATTTTCTAAGAAAATTAACAATGTGTTTCTGTGACATAGATTTTGTTGCTTATTCCTAAGATTAGGTCGGCACTTAAGTGGACCTATCCTTTAGTTACATCATTGGTTGATGAATAGAAACAACAGCATATATGGGGGTTGAAAATTTCCCATTTGAAGTTCGACCGTACCAAAAAAAGGGAAAACCAAAAAAAATTATTAAAAAATTTCACGATAGTACCAGTTGTCTTACGTAGATCAGTCGGTGTCCATATCGGTGATTTCTTGTCTAAATTAATTGAATGGATTCAATTTCCAAAATGTGAAACTTTTAGGACTAAAATTTCTCATCACTTTCTTCCATTTACTGGCAAAGAAGAACCCAACATGAGCTTCACCTTTGGTTTTAATCATAAATTTCTCCGGAACTTGAGGCTTCCGTTGTTATTCTCCAATTTGGAACGCTATGAAAAAGACTTTGCCTCTGAAATATTGAGAACCAAAGAGGTAAAATAACAACTATTACTAGTTTGCAAGTAGAAAACCAGGCATGCTAGTACTGAGAATTGCCTTTTCCATTGAGAAACATTTCTCTATATGTGAAGAAATGAGCTTAATTGATGATTAACTAACATGTACATACAATTGCAATTATTGGAGAAAAGTACCAAAATAGTCCTCAATCATTATATTGTTATTAATTCAGTCAAAAAATTTTCAATTTGATCAATTTAGTCCTAAATATTTTCACATTAGTACTAATTTAGCCCATCCAGCCATTTTAGGCCAAAAATTACTCATGTGGACATTGACTATCCTACGAGACATGATTAATGTTGATGTGAATATTTTTAATAGTTTTTAAATAATTTTTTTGATTTTCTTGTTATTTTTTTTATTTTCATTCTTTTCTTTTTTTTTTTCTTTATTTCCAGCCCTTATCGCCATGGCTAGCAAAGGTGCTGAACACCGATACATGTTGGGAGTGGCCCACTAATCAACTATTGACTCTAATACCATATGTTAAGATTCGATACACAGTCAAATCGAAGTAAAACATAAAGCAAAAAAGAGAAATTGGGACATTAGATTTTATCCTAGTTCACCTTTAAGTTAGGGTTAGATCTAACAGAGGATTTCATTATAATTAGTACATTGCATCTCTCGTTACTTCATTCAATTAAAAGTAAAAAAGAATGTATATCTAGTAGCAATTTATGAGCCCAAACCCAAATTACCATTGAAAAAATATAGTCTCAAACTATAGGTAAGTGGGACCTGTGGGTTTTCTCTTCGTCTCTGGGGAGTATGAACTACTCTAACATTGTCCCACTTGGTAAATACTTCAATGCTTCTTTAGACCTAACACATGTGTACACCATTTAAACTTCTTTGCACTCAATGCCTTAGTAAAAAAAAAATTTCACTATTTATCTGTGTCAACTTTTTCCAACACTACAATTTTTGTTGTACTTTCTCTTAGATAAAGCGATACCGTATGTCGATGTGCTTTGTTCTTGCATGAAATACAAAATTTTTAGCCAAGAATATAGCATTTTGGCTATTACACCCAATCTTCACTTCTCCTTATATAAAACCAAGCACCTTACACAATCTGAGCATCTAGACCACTTCCTTAGCAACATGAGTAAGGGCAATGTATTCTACCTCTATACTAGATAAAGCAAATGTGTTTTGCCTGTTGCTTATCTAACTCACAGCTCCGCTAAGCAAGGAAATAATATCCATTGGTTGACCTCCTACTATCAATGTCACCTCCCCAATTAGCATCCACGAAACATATCAATTCTAATGCTTGTTGTCCCTTTGAGCTTTTCATGCCTTCATAGCATAATTCAAAGGCAGATCTACCGCAAAGATAACGAAGCACCCTTTTTGCTTTCATCCAATGTTCTTTTGCTGGATTGCATATAAATATGCTCAATAGTCCCACTGCTTGAGCAATATCTAGACAAGTATACACCTATGGCATACATCAAGCTCTCTACTATGCTTGCTTATGGAACTGCTGCCATCTCTTTAGCTTCCTCTTCAGTCTTGGACATTGAAACTCTAATAACTTGAAACTTGTGGACATTAGGGTCTTCACTAGTTTACAATATGTTATGTTAAACTTTTTTAACACACTTTCAACATATTTTTTCTAACTTAGCCATAATTTCCCATTCTCATGCTCCCTTTTTATCAGCAACCCAATATGAAGTTTGTTGGGCATAAATATTTTATCTCAAATTGTTTTGCCAATAATCTCTTTATAGTGCTAATCATTTTCATACTATTTTCAACTAACAGCATATCATCAATAAATAAGGTTAAGATGAAAAAAATCATCATCTAACCTTTTCGCATGGACAAAATGATCGGCATCATAATAAACAAAGCCAAGCTTCAAGGCATATGAGTCAAACTTCTGATACGACATTCCTAGAGATTGTTTCTAGCCATACAAAGAATTGTTCAATTTTCAAACAAAAACTTCCTTTCCTTTGACCTCAAACCCTTCTGGTTGCTTCATGTACATATCCTCCTTCAAATTACCATAGAAGAATGTTGTTTTTATATCAAGCTGTTCTACCTCTTGATTGGATGCAATTGCTACAAATAAGACAATTCTTATGGAATTTAATTTAGTAACATGAGAAAAAAAATCTCACCATAATTGACTCCTTTATCTACAAATATCCCTTAGCAGCCAACCGAGCTTTGTATTTTTGTATGTCTCCATCTCTAGATATCTTCTTCTCAAATGCTCATTTGCAATCAATTGATCGATTTATAGGTAGTTTCACTAAACTCCACATTTCATTTTTTATCAAGTGCGTCCATTTCATCTTTCATTATTTTTCCCACTGTTTGGCATCTTTTACGCTTCTTGCTTCCTTTACAGTAATTGGATTATCACCTATAATAATTAGAGCACAATTTTCATTACTAGCAATACAAGATGTAACCCTCAGGTGGTCTTCTTAGTCGTGTGGACCTCCTCTAGACCGATCAGGTGGTGCTTCAACTTCAAGCTCAATATCAAAATCAACAATATAATCCTCCACTTCAAGCTCATCAACCTCAAAATCTGAATTTTTAGTTCCAGCTTATTTAGCCTTTGTCTCTTCCTTCAAACTAGCAACTGTGTGTGGTTCTTCAAGAGCTTATGGAATAATATGATTTATTGTAGATTCTATGAACACAACATCCCTACTATTGATAATATGTGTAGTATTAGGATTCCATAGCTTACACTCTTTAACACCATCCTTGTACCCAATGAAGATACATTTTCTAACTTGCTTTCAGGCTTGTTCCTCTTTTCTTTTGGCATATGTATATATGCTTCACAGCCACACTATATCATGGGATAAGTCTGGCATCTTCCCAAACAGTGCCTCAGATGGTGTCTCATCCTTCAAAGCTGATGTAGAAGAACTATTCTTCAAATAGAATTCAATATCCACTGCTTCTGTTCAAAATTTAACTACTAAACCTGCACCACTTAGCATACTTTTTACCTTCTCCATGAAAAGTTGATTAAGCCTTTATGCAACCCCATTCTACTGAGGTGAAGTGGGCATTGCTTTGTACCAGGTAATGTCACTAGTCATATAGAATTGATCAAATTATGCTAAACAAAATTCTTCTCCACTGTTAATCTGCAAAACTTTGATTTTCCTATCAAACTAATTTTTCATCGAAGTTTTGAACTCACGAAAATTTCCAAGCAAATCATCTTTCCTCTATAAGAAATATATCCACACATATCTAGAATAATCATTAGTAAAAGAAACATAATACCTTTATTTCTCAAACAATGCTAAAGGTGTAGGACCGAAGATATCACTGTGGATTAGATCCAGAATTCATTTTGCTCTCTCTCTAATGGATTCAAAAGATACCTGATTTTTTTTCCATATAGTCAATGTTCACAAAATCCAAATCCAAGGAATGGCTTGAGATTCCATCCACCTTTTTCTTTGAAGTAAGGGTCACCAGCCCTTTCTCACCAATATAACCCAATCTTCGGCCGAATCGTCTTCCACCTACTTTGTGGTATAGTTCTCATCGCTGATCACTATGTTTCCTAGTAATTTTCATAGTTTTCCATCCCACTCGCAGGTTAACTTGCTGATATTTTTCCACAGAAATAAAAAAATGGTAAGACCAAGACTATGCATCACATCTTTATCCACTTGTTCCTGACATAGTTCTCACCGTAGATCACTATGCTTCCCAGTAATTTTCATAGTTTTTTGTCCCACTCACACGTTAACTTGCATGAATACTTGTCACTAGTGAACGTAATGCCAACATCTGTTGTTATTCTTGCAAAAATAAGAATTCTGGTAAGACCAAGAATATGCATCACATCTGAAAGATTCTTAACTATCCCATCTTTCATCTTTGAAAGCTTCCATCTTCAAATTCCATAATTCAAAACCCTTTCCTTCGAATTTATCTACTTCAATCCGTGATTGACTAGCTGACATCTTCGCAAAATTCATTTTTTTAGATCTCTTACCTTGCTCTAATACTATTTGTTGGAGTGCGCAGTAGAAGTCCAATACTTAAACCCAAGGAGATTGCTAAGAGAGAGTTTAAGTCCGAGCGCATCAACATATCTAATTGGACCCACCTTCATTATCAATGATTTTGGACCACATCAATTATCCGATATATAATTTTTCTAACACAATTCACACGTTCATCGTAAGTCCGTAAGTCTCTCTCTCTCTCTCTCTCTCTCTCTCTCTCTCTCTCTCTCTCTCTCTCTCTCTCTCTCTCTCTCTCTCTCTCTCTCTCTCTCTCTCTCTCTCGAAAATTTACCTATTCTTCATCCCACTTCAGAACTCGTGGTATTGATAGTGGATGGGCATGTCCAGATTTCATTCTAATAGTTTTGACCGGATGACTAAATGGACAAACAAAAAAAAAGTTAATAGGGACGATAGCACAAGTGTAAATAATAAGTTACCTACTCATAAGCTGAAACAAAATGAGTGTTGAGACATTCAAACAATTTTAATTGAATTAACAATAAATCCTAGACAACTAAATGATTAAGCTTGCATTTTTTCACTAGGAAAATGCGTCGACAAGTTGATGTCAAGTAAGCAAACACTTTGATAGAACATCTGATGTCGATATAATGGAAGTAAATTGGAGCACATCAATGCCGTTCATTCTAGAAATAGAGTCTTGCTTGACATGGAAGAAGCCAAGCATATCAAATTAATGTTGTAAGCTAATTGCAGTGAAATCCACTTGCCTTACATTTAACTCGAGTAAACTAGGAGGGAAAATCTAAATGTTTTCTAATTGTTGTTCTTGTAAAGCTAAACATCAAAAGGAATTATTTCTTCTCCAAGAAGAATCATGTCAAGAATCACAAGGACTTTCTCTTTTCATCTCACCATGAATAGCCTTACACATTAAGGTTGTGGTCATTGCCACGACCTACACAAGTGGGTTTAGGGGTGATTACCAAATTTTACAGATCTAATGCGATTTGTAAATCAGCTTGAACTCTCCCAAGTCCTCACCTCGTGCGATGGCAGGATTTGATAATCAAGATCAACCTTCTATGCAGTCAAGTAATAGGTGCATAGGTGTACATAATTTCAAAGTCACCACCGATCTTTGCAGATGGTAAATCGGGAATCTAAGTTGGGAGCTGTGACATTCTGAAAATTCGACCCATTTTTCAGAATTTGTAATATATAATGGATATATTTTAGAGATGCACTTTAGTTAAATCTCACTCGAGACTGATCACCTCGAGATGACTAACCAAAAGGGAAAGGGTACCTAAGACCTCCTAAGAGCCGTCCATTGGTCTGAGCATTTGCTGAAGATGTATCTGATGAATTTGGCTACGTATCAAATTTCAAACTTGGACAATTGAGTCTTCATGAATATCACTTCGAAAATTTGAACGTTGTCCCAAATAGTTCAGTAATTGATCGATTCGCTCTAAAATTTAGGAAAATAAGGCAGTACTTTGCGGATGGCCGTTTCGCCCCCGATTTGTGATAAACTCCCTCGACAATCAGTAGAAATACTTATGACGCCGTTCACTCGCTGTTTGGCCACCAGGCCAAGTCTTTCTTGGCCTTGTTCAACCTACGTGTCAAAGCCCCGCGGCATCCCAGGTTCGCCACGTGTACTATCGGCTTCGAGAATACTTAATTAAAATAATGCGCAAACGAATAATAAAACACCGCACTTTATTTATTAATGGCCGACGAACGTCGAGTCTTTTTGTAATTACAACCCGGGAGATAGATCGGGAGGCATCAAAAATTGACCTGTCGCCCTACCCGGATACTCGAAATATAAACAGATGCCAAAGCAGACTGTACCCACAAACTCCCACTGCAAAGACCTAACCACCAGACAACAACAAAAATGAAACTCGGCCCGTGCCAAAGAAACAAAGGTGCTACGCTCCTGAAAATGCGTAGCAGTATCCTGTACGATATGGTTGAAGGGCTAGCCATGATTACCAAAAAATTTTCAACAACAACGGAGTGAGAATAACTCGGCAAGTCAAATTTCTAACTCACCAACTAATCCACCCAACTATAAGGAAGAGTAATAGAAGAATGATCAAGAACCCATATTCCATGTAGTGTCAATCTAGTATTCAATTCGTGAATGCTCATTAAACAACAATAACATGTGCAATGCAATTGGATACAACTCCACCAATTCAAAATATAAGAACATCTTCGTCTCGTACCGCCTCAGAGACCGGCCCAGACACACAGCAGGGCCACCCAGACACACAGCAGGGTCTTCCCATACACTCCATGGGGCATATATTCCTTCGAGCACAAAGTTCAAATCTTTGTTGAATTTCAATAGTACTTTTCGTTTTACTTATATCGCGTTACTTACCATAATGATTCAAAGGCTACGAAATTTTATTTATTTATTCATTTATTTTACCCAATGGAATTAACTTTCCATTCAATCAGATACCATGTTACAGGAAAAAAAAAACATGACGTCCAAAAATAACAATAATAATAATAAAAGATGAGACAAACGAAGTCCCCAACTTCCACTATTACTCAAATACCACATCAGACCCTTCTTTGATCCTATTGTCTTCCCACTAAAATCCACATCCTACAATATTCTATATTTATTTCTTCAAGTAAGAATAAAAAGGCGAGGTTCCTGTACTTAAGCTTGTGTAAGACCCACCGAGTTTAACTCAACATTTATCTGGAATTTTCATCAGCTATCCTTACTCGAAACCCAAGTGCAACTTGGCACCTGGACAACCTAATTAACCTCAGTCCTCATCAATTCTTAGTTCAAGGAAGGCACCCGAACCAACTCCATGTTACTACTACATGTATAAGTAGTGCTTAACTAATTATTATGCTACCGTAGGGTCGATAACTATAGTGCAGCAGTCCCAATAAATCTAAGTTGAATTCTAAATCTCTCCTCCGAATAGGGACCGAGTCCTATGCAAGTACCATCCAACCCAATCTGAACACCAAGACTGCTCCCCCAAGACACTTAGCTCTCGGCTCAACTCAGAATTTCAACATGCATCCATCAGACCCATGGCGACCAGCACCTATCTCCTCGACGACGACTACGATCCAGTTACAATTTCAGTCCACCCAAACTTCAACGATGCCTACTACCCCAAATCCTATGACAAGCAAACAATTTCTACGCCAACCATCCCTCACCAGCCGTCGAACTTCCACGCCCCGTCCCTCGTTGCGAAAACTAGTGAGTAAGTTAGAAAGTCACTTGCCTTGATCTCACCGCACACTTGCTCTCAGGTTCGCCGATCGGAAACGAAGGAGAGAGAAGGAGTGGGTTTCGAGCTCGGGCTCGAGGCTGGTTCGCAATGGCTAGGGCTCGGTGGCGAGCGACAGGATCGACGAGCTTAAACGACGATGAGGGCGCGACTGGGAATGGACGAGCTCAAGTGGTGGTGGCGACGAAGGGCAAAGGTGGCGATAGGGCTGCGTCGAGGGTGAGGAACAGGGGGTTTGGGGTTGCGGTTGGACTTGGCGTCGGATGAGGGTGGAGCTTAGAGGTGACGGAGGCTGCAGCGACGGTGGCGAGGCGGAGGAAGTTGTGCGTCGGTCGCGGGTTGCTACTACCGTGGATGAAGACCAAAGAAATCGAAGAAAAAGAACCCAGGACGTCGGGATTTTGGGGAAGAAGGAGTGGGTAGATTGATAGAGAGAGAGAGAGTCTTCACGGTCAAAAGAAAAGAGGGAAAGACAATGGGGAAAGTGGCGTGTCAGGTGGGGGAAGAAAAGAGAGTTATTTGACCAAGGGGTCCCACGGGTTATATCAAAATTTATTACTTTTGGCTTATATAAATAATATCCAAGGATGAAATGGTAATATGATAATTCAGGCATGGGGTCATAAAGCATAACCATCTGAAGCCGAAAATTAATATCTTCGGGGCTAGAATTTGGGCACGAAGGATTCGATCCTAAATTTTACGACACAATTAAAGTTATTCAAATTCGCTACCCAAAACCTTAGGATCCTTCTCAAAATTCACTTTCCGACAAAACGAAATTGCATCCCATTTTTGTCTCTTACTCTAAAAATCCAATATTCTTTATTTTTTACAGGTCTTAAAATTTCGGGACGTCACACTAGGTGAGTCTCTAAAGACCCTTCTCATGTTCTTTTGGTCCTTGATCAGCCCGTTTTTCCCGCCGTGGACTTCATGGACTGCCCGTCGACGCCATGGGCCTCCGGAGAGCCACCATCACTCTGGTGATCATGTGACTTTCACTCACTTCATTTCTCCTCATTTTTAGGCTTAGGAACCGCTCTTGACAAGCCAAGGTCAACCCTTCACCGCCGCCGTCCATCCATGCCATTTTAGTCTGCCAGTGCACCACCAAGAGCCACCTTCATTTGGCCCATTCTCAAGTCATTCAAATATGGTTTGAGGTAAGCATAACCTCTAAACCTTGAGTAGGATTGCTGTACATGACTTGGTTTAGCTCTAGATGGGTTATAGGCTTTGCTTAGAGTAAGCGAATGCTTGGAATGTGTTGCTTGTTCACTTGAGTTGCCATTTGGACGTCTTTGGTTGCTATTCATGCCGTTAATATGCTGTCCAAGTGGGGTTTAGGGTTGTCCTCAAGTGAAATGTGTGATACCGGGTTTTCGAGCATAGAAAAGTGGATTTATGCATGGTTCATGGCTTACTTGCGCTATTCATAAACCCGAAGGTACATTTCCATGAGATAGTTACTGTTATGAATTGTCAAATCATGAATTCCCCATGTGTTTGAAAAGATGAGCTTTTGCCTGAACGAATTGTCAGCCTACTTAAAATGTTTTGTGCTCGATGTTGGGAAACCATCTGAACATGCCCATTGTGGATATTATATATGTGGACATGCATAGATAGCATGAGTATGTGGCACAAGATTTAAATAAAATCAAGCAGTAGACGGGTGTGCCCCAATGAGGGGGAAAAAGGCGAGATAAGGATAGTGCACACGAACGTGCATGGCACGAGGTAGCTAGAGTGATAAGGGGCACGGGCAACCTGTGTCTTGGATTTGATGCCTTGCTAGTTGAGGCACTGGGAGGGGCAATGTACTTGGGTCTTGTACACGTAGGAAGCATACTTAATAGTATATGGGCGAAGAGGGTTGTGCCAACCTGGGTCTTAGCTTGAAGCCTTGCGGGTTGAAGTACCGGCTGAATGAGCCATGTTAATTGAAATGAGCTGCAGAATGAAAGAAAATGAACTTGAGCATCTATTACATGAGCATTTACATTGGTGGTCGTGAATTGAATGGTGTTCTGTATGCTTATTTGACTGCTCTATAGTGCCTTGAGTCATGACCACTGTGTAGTTATATAGTCTGGTTAAGCTATGGTGAGGTGAGGGCCAAAATTGGGATAGGGTCGCGACCCGCTTCTAGACCTAAAACGTCCCCCGTTATCTATTTATCTCATCAACCTTATCTAAATGAATCTTCTAGAAGCAAATCTTAGTTTTTCTTCCATCTCCCATTGGTGATGCAAATCACGTCACCACTACTCCCCTCACAAGCACACGATAATCAGAGAAATAAGAGTGTTATCAAACAAGCCCTAAGCTACTCTGTTCTAGTTTCAGTTCCTGTTTCATTTTCGTTTTTTTTAAACTCCTGTTTATTTCCTATTTCGTGGCCACGTTATTTGTGCTCTTTTGTTACATTTTTTATATTATTTAACAAATTCTATTTTTTTTAAAAAAAAATCAATAGCAAAATAGGATGTCAATACCAAATTTTAGAACTTATCAAATTAGCGCAATCAAATCTCTTTATTAATTCTGTCCATTTTATTTAGCAATAAATTCTGGCATAACCTTTTTTATTTTATGTTTATCTTCTGCATGGCTATTAATGCACGAAACTACGTCATTTTCACCTCTAAATCTCAATCTTTTCCTCGAACTTTAATTAAATGAGATTAAATACCTTAATTAAGGAATGCCGAGCCGCGACCTGCCTTCCCCACCACGAGCACACACACGCCCAGATCTAAGAACCTTTTAGTTCAAATTCTCGCCGTCAACTGTGCTTGACAACTGCTTCACATTCACGAATTAGATTGCACGGTATCGATTGCAGCTTCACACTGGTCAATTGATTGCATCAATTTGCATAGTAGATGTAATCCATGCCTTCGAACAAGAACATTGACTACATGGAGCAATTGCTTTCTTTCATCTTTTCACTCATCAAATGGCAAAAAAAAAAAATTTTGAGTTCGAGCTTTCTATTCTCTTATTTACGATGCCCCCATTTTTGGACCATCCGCACCTCACCTGTGCTTTTTGCCCTCGACATCAGCCTCGTAACCACCACCACTGCCACTAGGCTCACCTCTGACTAGATAAAAAGGCACTAGTTTATCAATTAAGGGAGAATAATCTAGAGATATTAATCAAAATTACAAGCTAATTCTTGGAAATACCAGAATTAAGGTCGACAACTTTTGTAATAAGATGATCTCTCCATATATTATTCTCCATTGTAGTTCTGTTTCTTTATGAAGTGTGATTTTTTTTTTTTTGGTCAAAAGTAACATTTCATTTCACTCGCTTTCTCCAAATAGAAGAGAGAAATATCACGGTTCAACTGCAAATCAAAAGACATTCTAAACAACTTCAAAACAAAACAAGTTTTAGATAATAAGATAAATCATCATAACAAAATTATGGGTTACACACTCTATAAGCACATTTATGACTTCTTCACACTATAATCGGCGGCTGATCATCGAATCCATCTTCAATAATAAGTACATATCAAGAATTTCATTTGTTGCTATGACTTTACCTTTCGACAGTGTGCACCTGGGTTTGGTGTCTCCAACACCATCACCATCACCGAGTAGAGTAAAAAGGTTAAACAAACATAGATTTTACACACACAAGACTTTCACAAAGCTCCACTAATCCTTTTCAAAACTGAATTTGTTAAGTGTGACAGTTTGTTTTGTTCTTTTTTAGGGCATTCGTCGCCACCGACAAAGGTGGGCAAGGGAGTTCGTACATGTTGTCACTATCCTGATTCTTCTTCTTCTTCTTTTGTATTCCTTTTTTTTTTTAGGGGGGGGGGGGGGGGGCAGTTCTTTTGTTTTATTTTCGTAAGTTCCCGATTTTGGTAATTATGCTTCCAATATCACACTAACTTCTCTTTTAATACTCATAGCAAGTATAAGTTTTGCCTCTTATGGTGGAATTGCATTTTCCATTTTATGGAAGGAATCATGGTGACAATATTGTAATCTAGGGAATTTGAACCCAAAATGGAAAGAAAAAATTGAATTCCCGTGGGTTACATTGAGGAAGCACTCAGTTACCTTTCTTGCAATAACCTTTCTTACCATAAGCAAGCCTAAGTTTTTATATATAAGGACGTCAAGACCTCATAAGTTTTTGACGATATCATTTGAAATAAGGCAAAAGTCAAGAGTGAGAAATCTGAGCATCGTTCAAATGGCGACCCCTGTCAAGGTTTTGATCCTTGCTTTTGTTATGCTTCTCGTTGGCAAAGGTCAGGGAATTGGCAGTCTTTTTTTTATTTTCTTTCATTTTCACGTGAGCTCTTCAAGATTTTAACGTGTGAATTCAACCCTTCACTTCTAACGTGATGTGCAGGTGATTGCCAGTGTTTTCCGAAAGACATTGAGATTGTGCAATCCAAAACAGGAGCCGTTGTGCAGCAGAAACCAGAGTGGAAGGTGACCATCAACAAGAATTGCCCCTGCGCCATACTGAACGCGAGTTTAGTCTGCCCAGGCTTTCAGACCGTCGAGCCCATCGATCCTTCGGTTATGCACAAACAGGGGGACGGGTGTCTCCTCAACCGCGGGGAGCCCATTATACAGCCGATCAGCTTTTCCTATGCGTGGGACGATTCTTATCCGTTCAAAATCGACCCCGGTTTCCAGATCGCCTGTTCATAAGAGGCAAATAGATTAGTGTCGTTGCATCAGAAGAAATGCCGAATAAGAGCTCTTTGCTACGCTCTTTTTTTTTTTTTTTAATTATTGCTTTTACATTACTGGACTTTGTTGTGCTCATTTGATCAGATGGCAACAGATTCACACAATTTGTTTGCATATCGAGCTCTTGCTGTAACACCTGAGGACATTTCGCAGTAATGTGATGTCAAGGACAGACATCGTTTAATGCTTGTGACAGAAGCTGTGGAAGCAAGGCACGACATCAAAGTCTTTCTTTCTTTGACGATCTCCTCGAAGTTGGATCTCTAAGTAGATGAGAGAAGGTCAAGAGCGTGACTTGCGATTCAGGACATTAAGCGAAATGAGAGTGCAAGGCTCCTGGAGAGTAGGCTTTGATCGGGAATTTGACCTGATATATTCGCCGCCATCGTGTGAATTTGACCTGTCATCGGTAATTAAGTCGAAACAGATGAACTACAAACCAATGCCGAAACACTTGTGGTGAAGATAGATCTCATCCCTTTTCGGCAATCCGTGTGCGCCGAGGATCAGTCATTATTCAGGAGTCAATGATGTTTTCGAGTAATGTGATTACCTGGATATATTTCCTTTATAGCTCGGACAAGGACCAAGATTTCCATATAAGTAGGATGGATCACATTCAATATCAGCACATCCTTGTGTTCATCAATCAGTAAAACCTTTATAGTGCCATTCATTTGCCAGGTAAAGCCTTCGCCATATGATAACCTGGGAAAGTTGCTTCCACATTTATTTCATAAGAGAGTCACAAACAGACGTCAAAGGATATCTTATTTCCTTCATTTGCAGCAATTGGTCAAGGATTCTTACTGCGGATCCATATCGTCGATCTGCAAAGTAGACGTCGAAAGATAACCAGACATCTTGGATTTCACTCTTCTTGTGGCGTTTCACATCGCATCGGTTCCTTCGACCAAAAAAAAGGGCATCGTTTCCCAAGTATAGCAGCATCCTTACATAGGACCAGCCAAATATGGGTCTAAGTCGAATTTTGATCGGGTTGACTTTGGATCGGGTCGAATATAGCCCAACTTGTATTGACTCATTTAACCCGTTTTAATTCATTTTCATGCTATACAATCTAATGACCTACATTTGACCAAACCCATACCCGACCCAACTTATATTGTTAAAATACTTCAATATTAAAATCCAATTTAGTAAAAATTGTTTCTTATACATTTTTAAAGATATATATTGCTAAAAAATTATAGTTTTTTTAGCTAACTTATTTATGATCCACTTAAAAATCATTTAGGACCCATTTGTGACGCACTTTTAAAACTTAGGTAACCTATTTATGACGCACCATCATGAATATGGGTTCTAGACCCATTTTTCACCTCTAATTCCTAGATCTGCAAGATTATTGGTTTCCATTTCCAACTAATGAAGTACGAAGCTGAGGATTTTCCAGCATTTTCGTGCACATAAACTTCCCGATTCCTAGCTACATTATCTTTCTAGATAAGAGCTTGAAGTGCTCTCATTTTATCAAATAAGGGATCTTGTTTTTTTTTTTTAAAAGCATGAAGTGTCTGACTAAGAATATTTTCATCATTTTACATTTAATGAGTTTTTTTTTCCTTTTTTTCTTTATTTTTTGTTGGGGCCAATGAGGGCTCGGTGACCCTCGTTGCCCACTAGGCGAGGGCTGGCCTCACTTGTGTCTGATGAGGGCTTGCCTTGCCTAGGTGTGGTCTGCACTTGCTTGGATGAAAGTTGCAATGACCTCGCTTGGTCGGCCCTCAACAGCTAGGGCCGACCTTGTCTGGGGCCCACTAGAGGCCAAGCCGACCCTCGATGGTGAGGAGATCCGGCAAGGGCTGACCTTGCCTGTGGTTAGTGAGGGCTTGCCTCACCTAGGTGTGATCTGCACTTGCCTAGACGAAAGCCGCAATGACGTCGCCTGGTCGGACCTCAATGGCCAGGGGCGACCTTATCAGGGTAAGGAGACCCTCACCCAAAGGCGACAAAGAAATAAAGGGAAAAAAAGGAAAAAAAAATTAAAAGATATATAAAATGACGAAAATACCGTGAGTCAGACCCTTCTTTAAAATAATGAGGGAACTTCATGCATTATTTCAAGCCCTTATTTTAGAAAACGATGGCATTTCAATCCCTCATTTAAAATTTTCTAACATCTTTGGAACAAATTTTTTCTTTCATCATCCCATCCTTTTCTATTTTTCTTTTTCCAAGGGTGGATTTTTTGCAGTGACATCCAGACTTGTACCGTAGAAAATGAGCATAGCCCAGTCCAGCACAAGCAATCTACGCATGCCCAAACCAATGTGCAATGTAACGGCCCATGACGGATGCTAGCAATATCAGGATATTTATTTGATTATGTATATCTATTAGGATTATCATTATCTTCTTTGACAGTGCATGTCCTTAATTGGTTATGTTTGGTATTATTTTTATCTTGTTACCCTAAATAGTTTTTCAATAAAACTTATAAATAGACTCATGTACTATTTATCAATACATAGTATACAAATTTCAAAATTCTTATCTTCTACATTATTTTCAACACGGTATTAGCGAGGGCCGAAGTTCAAATTTTTCCAAGTCTTCAAACCCATATTTGCCTCCTCAATTACATGTTTGCCTCCCCAAATATAACCAATTAAGTACTTGCACTATCAAAAAATATATATACAAAATGTCGGATCGAATATGGTTCGACTCGTTTAGCCCCTTTTTATCAATTTTCATGCGGTATAAATCCTACAACACATATTCGACCCGATCCACATTATTAAAACACTTCCATATTAATCCAATTTAGCAAAAATTATTAATTATTAAAAAAATTATGTTACTAAAACATTGTGAAAAAATAAAATATAAAAAACAAAAAAATTTCCTTTTCTTTTTCCTTTTCTCTCTTTTTTTCTTTTTTTTTTCTCTTCCTATTTTTTTCCAAAACACGGCAAGGGTCAACCATTGACCATCGCCGATCACAGTCAAGGGTCGAGACCACAAGCAAGGATCGGTGGCCCTAACCCAGATCTGGCAAGGGTTTCGCAGCCCTTATCGGCTATGAAGCCCTTGTCGAGATCTGGCAAGGATTTTGCAACCATCACTAGATCTCGTTAGGGAAAAAAATAAAATAAAAAATAAAAAATAAAAAAAAATGAGAAAAAAAATTATGACTCCCTTAAGATATTTTTTTGTCTGTACTTGAGATTTTTTTTTTTGATCTGTACTTAAGAGATATATATATATATATATATATATATATATTTATCTGTGCTCATGATCTATGAAGCACCGACATGTCCTGGAAGCCACAGAAGAAACGGCAGACGACCCAGAACAGATCTGTGTTTCATCCGCCTGCGAAACGAGAACAGCTATAGACGAAGCTTCGCGAGCGAAAACGCGAGGAGGCGGCGAGAACGAAATAGCAGACGAACTCGGAAGTCGACGTCAGGAGCCTGCTTGTCGCCGGCCGGTAGAGTCCAAGTGGGTGCCTGGGTGGTGAGAGAGAGAGCGATGAATGGAGAATTGCAGAGGGAGTTCAATGCGTGGACGAAAGAAAGCTTCGGGGAGCTGCAAAACGATGTTGACGAGACATGGACGAGGGTTGATGCAGACTTGGGAGGAGGGTTCCCTTGCTGCAAGATGTCGAGAGAGAGAGAGAGAGAGACGAAATTATGAATAATTTTTATTTACTATTCTACAAAAGTAAAATAATTACTCAAAAAATGAGATTTTTTAACACTATCCTAAAATGCTTAAAAAAAATAATATTTCGTTAACATGTATATAAAAATATATATTTACTATATAACGTGCTTCAATATATCAAAATTATTTTAAAAATATCGTGTTGACGTCTCGTACCGTGTGTCCGTAGCCGTATTGCTTGGCTTAAGATAGTTATTATATTAGGATCTATTTAAAATCCATTTTAAATTTCATTTAAGATCCATTAACCTGTTAAGTGATCTATTTATAACTCATTTAAGTGTGTTACGCAATCAATTTATGACCTATACTTTTAAACATGAGTTAGAATACGAGTTCTTAAATAATTTTTGCCACCTTTAGAATTATCCTAAGAAATACGCAAAAAAAATGTAAATATCTTAATACTGCTATCACAGCAACTGCGACGCGGTCACCATGCATGTTCTAAGCTGCCCAGTGTTCAAGATCGTGAAACTGGTCGACTCCGACATCCTCGAGCTGCTCAGCACTTGTAGTACCATCTCGTGATCGCGCATCTTGATTTTCGAGCGTTGTCGGCTCCTGAAAATGAAGCAAAGGTCATGGTGATGATCATCCGAGGATGATGACGTTCTTAATGTTTATGGTGCGCCAACCCTATGCATGGGATTGTGTTGCGTAATTCGTAGTCCTATGTTTGCTTTCCATGCTTGTAGCTGGTGACATTTTGGTTCCTATTGATAATTCAACAAACAATCTTTGTTGCCAAAGGAGCGTTTTTCGCTTGATCTTCATTTTTTTTCTTTTTTTCCAACCGGATGCTAGATGAGTAGCTAGGAGACGTGCGATATCAAGTTGAATCAGGCTGCGACACCGCCACAGTTAGGTTCGAACTCAAACCAACTCGCATATTTCGTGCTTGAAACTCCATTTGAACTCAATCGAGTGTTCCGACTCGATCGAACTCGACCAGAAAGGTAAGAGAGAAACTCGAGCTCAACTCCACTAGGTTTGATCTCATATACGCCAGTACGAGATGTACTTTTGAGGTCTTTTATGTGCTCATTTAGGGAGCATTAGGGAAAAAGAATTGGAGAAGATTGTGGTACTTGATAAATGTCACAAGCGTGTCGATCTGTGCACTGTATTTACAAGCTTGAGTTCCGATCAATGAGCTATCCGAATAGTTCGCAAAAGACCTGTGCACGATATCAGTCGAGTTGTTTTATGACGAAGATGCTTTGCGTGTACATAAAGAGAAACTGTTGGGATCTTATGCTTCGGATGTACCATTATTTGTCTTTTAATGCCTGTAGCAAGTTCAAATTTTATACTTTCTTGGTCTTGCTCTATTTACTGTCCTGGAAATGCATTTGCCATTTTAGGTAAACACAGTATTTGTGCAAAGAGTCACGGTGACGGCACCGTCCATGTCTCCTTTTTTTGTCTTCTCGAAGTCTAATCAAGGAAACGTGAACCCAAAAGGAATTTGGCCCCCGGGGAATTTTGACAAGAATTGGAAGATCACTCAATCAAAATAATCATGAGCAGCTATGGTATCATAAATTTCTTTATCGTGGGTCTTGACTTGAGTCAACTATATTTTAGGATTTGACTGCATATAACTAACAAAGCGAGGCCATATAATATGTTCCTTACATGCTTCAACTAGGATATGATGCATTATATCAGGAAAATTATCAAAAAAGTCATGAACCTATTGCATTTGTACCAATTCAGTTCTAAATCTTTTAATTGGATCAATTTAGTCATAAACCTTTTTACATTTGTACTAATTCAGTCAATCTTACTAATTTTGGCTAGAAATCACTAACGTGAATGCTAGCGATGCCATGCAAAATGATCTGTGCTGATATGAATATTTTTTTTTAACATTATTTTCAAATCATTTTTCCTTTTTTATGTGAAATTTTCCTTTGTCCAACGAATATTGCCAAAACCCTTGTTGACCCTTGCCTAATGGTTGGCCCTCGACGACCTTGAACGAAGGCCAACTAGCCCCCGTTGACCGCTGGCAAGGGTTGGCTAACCATTGCCGGCCACGTGCGAGGCCACGAAGGCCGTTGCCAAGGTCGACGATGGCTAACCAACTCTCGCCAATGGTCATCAAGGCTGGCTGGCCCTCACCCATGGTTGTTGAGGGCCAATCTGTCCTTGCACAGGGCTAGCCAGCCCTTAGGTGAGGGTTCTAGCAACCCTCGCCAGCTAAATGTTAATTTTTGAAATTTTTTAAAAAAATAATATTAGAAAATATCCATACCAGCACTAGCCATCCTATATAGCATCACTTGTATTTACGTTAGTAATTTTCAGTCAAAATTAATTGAATGAATTGAATTGGTACCGATGAAAAAAGATTTAAGACTTAGGGAGTGTTTGTTTCAACATTTAGAATGAGCTTTGGGCCTCTAAAGTCCCTTGGCCAAATGCAAGTAGTGTTTGGTTCATTTTCACTCAACTTAGGGAAAATGTAATTACATTTCTAACTAAAGGCCTTTAGCTCAAAGTAGCTCTGAAGATACTTTAAAAAGTTGCATTTCCAAAATGTAATTATATATATTATTTTTATTTTTAATCTTTTTAATCTTTTTTTCGTTTTCTTTTCTTCTTCTCCGTCGATTTCAGACTTTGGTGATGGCGACCACCCGACGATCAACCATGACAGGTGGACCAGCGAGATCGACACTCGGTGACTATTTTCTTTTGTTGTCTTTTCTTTTCTCCTTCTTCCCCTTCTCTGACGACTACAGACCTCAATGACAAGGGCCACCTGACGATCAACCATGACAAGCGGGCTAGTGAGATTAAGGCTCGACGACACAAGCCTCAACCTCACAAGATCTAGCAAGGCCAATAAGGTCAAGTCAAGGCGAGGGCCAGTTTCCAGCAATTGGCTGAGAAGAAATTAACGAAGGATGAAGGGAAAAAAAATAAAAAATAATTTTTATTTGAAAAAATAGTTAAAAATCGAATTATTTACAAATGACATTTTTTACCAACGGCATTTACGTCAAAGTTGCTTTCCAATGTGTTTTTAAAATACACTTTACCAAATATTATTTGCATTTTGAAAATCCCCTTTAGTCCAAAGGTATTTATATTTTTCCAATGATTTTTTTTTTCTCAAAATTGAATCAAATAGACCATAAATTGGTCCAATTGAAAGACTTGAAACTGAATTAGTATCACTATAATAGATTTATGACTTTCTTTTATACTTTTCCCGTGTTATATCTAATCTAAGAAAGTATAGGATCACAACATGGTTATCGAAGCCGGCGTGACAAAGATAAACATAGCCTTTCTTTTCTTGTGCCAAACCTCGTCAACGAGGGCGCCACCTTCCGTATCTAATTTCATGTGTAGGCAATTGGCAGTGTGTTGCGGATATTGTGCGATCCAAAACAGGAGCCATCATGAAGCAAAAGCCAGAGTGAAACGGGACAAGGGAAGATTACCAGAAAATCCCTCAGCATATTATACTTGTATCAATTTAGTTATAGACCTTTTCATTGTGTTAATTAGGTTGTAAAACTACCACATTTTGTCAATTGAGTCTATCTCGTCAGTTTTGATCTGAAATTATTGACATAGATGTCGGTAATCCTACATGATAAATTCAGCACTTACATAGACATGTTTTACTTTTATTTTTGAATTTTTTCTTTTATTTTCATTTCTTTATTTTTTTTTTCTTGGGGCCAGTGACCTCGTCGACATTGGATGAGAGCATTGCGCCCGTCACCAGCCCTAAGCAAGGGCGTCATGGCCTTGCCTAGATTGGGGGAGCCCGTCATGGCTCTCGCCGACCAAAGCAAGGGCCATGACAGCTTTTGCCTAGTTGCCGGTGAGGCATCTCGGCCCTAAGCTTAAAAAAAAAAGTAAAGAAAAGAATAAAAAAATATTTTTTAAAAAATATTACAATATTAATAAAATGTCCATGTCAATGTCAACCGTATCATATAAGACGATCAACGTCCGCGTCAGCCATTGTCGGCCAAAACTAACTAAATGAACTCAACTAGCAAAATGTGAAAAATGCTTAGATCTTACATGACACAATTAACTTATTTAAGACTGAACTGACATAAAGTATAATAATTTTAGGTTTTTTTTTTAATGCTCCCAACGTGACCATCAATCTCAAATTTGATATTAGAGATGGAATAACGGTGTGCGATTAATTCTGGTTTTGATGATATATAATCGAATTCTAACGAAAATTCAATTTTTTCCACGGCATTATTGCGTAGGGATTCTAGTTACCCTTTTATTCTACTTGTCCCTCTATATTTTTTTGGCTTTAACTTGCCCTTTGGAAGGATGGAGGGCTCAGATCTTCGTAGCTCTTTGTTGCTCCCAGTCGACGCAAATTCTTTCCGTGGAGGGCCCCGCGCACCAACTCCCATTTGATAAGCTGTCCCTCCGAGGAAGCAAAATACTCTGATCATATTATACTTTGTAGAAAGGCCAACAAAAATCCAAAACTATACAAAACTATATTCACTATGGCATATTTATTCTAAACTTTTTTTTGTAACACAAAATATCTCAAATATTTATTCATGCGACACATTTACCTATATTTATACCATTGTGACACATTTACACATGCCTACAAATTTAAGATTTCTTGTATTGTAAAAAAATAATTTGGAATAAATGTGTGTAAATTTGAAATTTGTCTATGTCACAAAAAATATTTTGAATAAATCTGTCACACGAATATAAGTTTGAAATTTTTATTGTGACAAAAAAAAATCAAGATAAATATGTATAGTTTAGTGTCTTTGGTAGCGTTTTCCCTTCTATACTATATCATCTCGATTCCCACCGTCGGATACAGGTACGATCTTGGAAATTCGCCGTCTTCGGCGGGGCCAAAATCCAATTAACCCCTATACGTGGGGAGCATAATGCGGTAACTTCTCCCCACTAGGGCTTAGGTGGGGGTTTGGAGCCTGCTGACCTCATCATCTCTCCAGCCGCGCCGCACGAAACGTCCCCACTTCGAACGAGGTTGCTTCCAGCTGGCTTCCACTATCTTTTTTTTTTTTTTTTGGTCGACTTCCTTCATTTTCCTTTCATTTGATTTGACCGTTTCTTGGAAATTTTTAATTTTGTTTTTGGTCGACTTCCTTTCATTTTCCTTTCATAGGAATTCTTGTTTTTCAAACTCATATTTTACCATGTTCAAGGTTTTTAAGGTCCACTGCCCAGGCCGCTGCTCGGAGAAATTTATGATTTTCTTTTTCGTTTTTTCCCCCAAAAGAATAATTTTCAGTCCTAGTAGCAAATTCTCGAAACTCCCGGACTTTTCACCTGCCCAATTTTACAAACACAAAGCAAGAAAAATAAACATGAGTGAGAAAAAAGAAAAACGGAATCAATTCACGGAGAATAGAATAAAAAGAATATACCTCGCGCCGAAAGCCACGCAACCCAGCACGAACGACGGCGACGTGAACGGGATGGTCAACGGGAGACAACGCACGGCGACGGCTAACGGCGCCGTCATACGGAACGGATCACGACGGCGATCCCAAACACTGCAAAGACGGCGAGCCCGAACGGGATTAGGGTTTTGAATTCAGATCGGTGCGATTAGATTGAAAAGCTGATTAACCAGTTGATTAGGGATTGTTGGTAATGTCTAATTGAATGTGATTAATGTCCAAAAAGAATATCGATCCTCCTTCAACAGTCATCAAAATTGGCTCAGCACAGGGCTTTATGTACACAAGAAGGTTCCGATCTCCGCAACCCCGTCGCCAAATATCTCGCAGGGTCGAACCGGTCTCCTGGTCCAAGAAAGCTATCCGAGTTAGCCGAGTTGACCCGGCCCCCGTCGCCCGATCCGGGACCTTCGGAATCAACTCGCTCGCTGACAAGCCTGCAACCCGAAAAGAGCTTTCCCTATCACCGATCCTCCGCTTTCGACATCAAAGAGAGCCGGCTCGGCCTAGGCTCGAACGCCTCGCGCCGCCGCAGGTGGTGCGATGACGGCCGGATCAGGGCCGTCAGGGATCTCCTCATCAGCTCTCCTTCGACGCCGCCGATCCTCACGATCGAGTTCGTCATCGCCGATCTCCTCATGTTGAGCCGATTCGAAGGGAAAGACGCCGAATGACCGTGATGGCCGTTGCCGCTACCCCCGCCGACAGAGTTCTTATGCAAGCTACAGCGAAACGAACCTGGATGAGTGGTGGGCGAGCACATGCACGTCTTCTTCGCCGGGCCGCCCTGGCTCCTGATGACGTGGTGCCTCGGGTTGGCGGCGAGGGATCTGCTCGGGGACGTAGACCGGTCGATGGAGAACCGCACGGAGGGGGACATCGAGGAGGACTTGAAGACGTTGACGCGCGTGGGGGAGGACGACCGGTGGCTGAAGAAGGAGGAGGAGGGTGGGGAGTGGAAGCTGCAGCTCGTGGAGGAGGCGAAGGCCGACGCGGTGGCGGAGACCGAGGGCTCCGGCGCCGCCCGCGGGGAGTAGTACCGGCCCGACGGAGAGAGGGATCGCAGCACGTGCCCGCTGGATCTGGTTCTGGACGAGGTCGCCATTGCTGCACTCGAGAGAGGAAGCTTGAGTCTAGAGAGAGAGAGAGAGAGAGAGAGAGAGAGTGATGGAAGGTTTGGGGGTATGAGAGCCGCCTGATGGGGGCTTTGGATGGTTGGTTCGGCAAACCTAACGAGTCTCAAAGGCTGGATTTATAGATCGGAGCGGGAGGGGCAGAGGCTGTAAATTCGGCAAACATCGTGGGGGGTTTCCTCGCGACACGTGCCCGGGTTAAGTGACCTGACCATGGTTAGCGGAGAGCGGTTAGGGTTTGGGGGAGCCGGATCCTTTTGGATTGTGATCCAACGGCTGGATCGAAAGGGACGGGGGAATGAAGCGGCTTGTCCAACTGTCGCCCCCCCGGCCGCGCTCAGGAGGTGACGCGTGTGTGGGGGGGGGGGGGGGGAAGGGTCCCGCGCCTCGCGGTTGTCGGGATTTCGACGGCCGCAAACACGGGCTCTGAGTGGCTAGAATGACGTGGTGGCCCACTGTCGTAACCACCGTGGGACGCGTGGATCGCCTCCGCACGCCTTCCGCGTAACGTTTTATCCAAGAATAACGCCTTGCAATAGCTTCCACAAATTTTTTTTTCCTTTTTCAAAAATTATTTTTAAATGGAGAATTTTCGAAAAACTGTAACCATCCTAAATGACATGAAAAGTTATTCAGACTTCAAACTCAAATGCGATTAATCTGGTAACATAAAAATGGTAGGCATACGACCACTTCGAAATAACATAATATAAGCTAGTCTTATAACTCGATTAAATGTGGGAAAATAAAAAAAAATTCAACAGATAATGAGATTAAATTTGTTCAATATCCCTAATTAACTTAAAAGACTTGATTAAGGTTGAAAATTTGCACAATTCGAAAATTCATGAAAGGATCGCTTAATTCGTTAAGTGAAAAAATTAACTAGTAGTGATTACAGTCTTACCAACTACATTGTTAAAACCCATCAAAAGCAGTTGCGCTTTCGCTTTCGGTGAAACGATAATAACACCCGATTGTCGATTAATATTATCTAATGACTTTTCATTTCATTTTCGGTGTCCAAAACTGACATCACCTGTTACACTTCTAAGACAATGACTGTTTTTATAATGCACAACATGTCAGTAGACTGGACCACCTAATGTTATTACTTGACTCATGAATTAATTTACTTGAATCATTGGATAAATATTGATTGTCACTTAAAATTTTATAATAGATGAAAATCAGTTTCAAATATCTTTGCTCAACTCTATATGGGTCTATATGGGATTGCACAAGACTCATATTCAACCCATTTAATGATTTTGATCCAAAAAAGTAATTCTGATTAGAATTATATTTTCTAATTCTATTCTCTAGATGATTTTTAGAAAATCAGAATGTGTTTGATAACTGCATAAAATTTATATTCCCGAACAAAAACACGTTTGGTAACTACAAAAAAAATTGTATTCTTGAGACCAATCAAGTTGCAAGAATTCTTTTTTTAAAATTTTCATCTTTTTTAAAATTTTTAAATTTTCTTAAATTTTTAGTTTTTTTTTTAAATTTCCTCCCCCCTTTTCTTAAAGGTTAGCAAAGCCGGCGGCCCACCGAGGGAGGTAGCGAGGCGAGTGTGGTCTTGGCATGACAGAGGAGGTGGCTTTCATGAAGAAGATGGAGTTTTCAGTATATTTTTTCGTGTCTTGGCATGACTATAGCTTTGGTACTGAATGGGGAAGAAGATGAAGTTTTCAATTTCTTTTTTTTCCCCCACTTTTCAGGAAATTAGGAAATTATAATTTATTTTCAAGAAAAATTAAAGCATACTTTATGGGCAAGATCAAAAATGAAAAATAGTCTTATACTTAAGTGAACCACAAAACTAAAAGAAAGGTCATGTTAGCATAGAAACAAAGTATCAACGGGCTTCAAAATTAATGGATGACCTCAGTTGAACTTTCACCACTAGCTTCACACCTCCATACATAATCGACCCTCAAGCCCTATTACTAACTGGACGAGTTAGTCCATGGAACCGCACGCATATTCTTCAAAAGCAACAATTTAAAGAAAAAGAGAAGTGCAAAAATTGGATCTAGATTGAGTCGGGTATGAGTCGTCAAAGTCGTAATTTATGTGAATAGGTCAGTTAGGTCGAACTATTCTCGACCTGACTCTACTCACCCGTTTGATGAGCATACGCAAAAGAGAAGAAAAGGGACAGAAAGATGCATCAATGCGAAGCCACGCCATGTTGGTAGAGGGGGGGGGGGGGGGGGGGGGGGGAAACGGTGAACGTGCAAGTGGGGTTTGGAAGTGGGTCGATGTCAATGAGGTTGCCCCACTCCACGACTAAGTTGTTCATCCTTAGGTTGCGGCAATGGCATTCGAACTTGGAGGTGAAGTCAAAAGAAGAGTATGTCCCACCTTGTTACTTACCTTACAAGTACATCCACCTGCATTTGAAAGCAATTTGACCCTTCCTAACTTTCTTTCAAACCCAAAATGCCATGGAAAAGTTGGGCATATGAGAGCTTATGCGAGAGCCTCAATCGGCCGGGTTTCGACGGGTATCGACTCGAAGCGAAAAAAGACGGCGTCCGAATTGCAAATCGTCCCATAGAACGGTGCTCTAGTGGTACTCTTCGTTCC
The DNA here is from genome assembly GCA_016432845.1 of Psidium guajava. NCBI lineage: Eukaryota > Viridiplantae > Streptophyta > Magnoliopsida > Myrtales > Myrtaceae > Psidium > Psidium guajava. Next base: position 13,738,521 of record CM028229.1, read on the forward strand.
ATTTTCACATTCAATTTAGGGAGATCATCAATAGGGTAAATTCTTACTCTATTTGGAATTCACATACTGAAGTTAAGACGTGGCACACCATTGTTTTTGGCCGTCATTACGTCGCGTCGCAATTTCGAAGGACTCGAGCCGAGCGCACTTCTTGAGAGAGGATATCCCAACTCATTGTGAATTTTTGTAAGGGCGGATAACTTAAGGATATATCTCGTTCACCTCGATGATTTCACGGACGGGGATATAATAAGAAAACCCTAGACCTTGCACAAGTCTGTATTATTCATGCTTCCTTTGTTTATTTTATGGTAAACAAATGATAATTAGTCAATAAAAATTATTTTCGTTAGCAATGATATAATATGCCTATATTATTTTCTCATCCATTTTACAAGCAATATAAACGATTATTTTTAGAAAAGCGTTTTTTAAATTATTTATTTTTCGCGCAATAAACGGAGTGTCGATATCGAACTCTTCATCATTGAAGGTGATCTAAGGATTTCTTTCTTTCTCTTTTTAACGTTTATATTTGGAATGGTCGTTTGAAATTTAAGTGAGAATTGAGGAGGAAGGTTGGAGGTGGTGGGCCTTTCCGTGCCGACCACGAGCTTTCTTGTGCTACGTGCCAGAAAGGATTGTAATTTTCGAATTCGTGTTGGAGTTGGCATGTGATGGGTCCCGCCTTAAAGGCTAACTTTACTATTCTACATCTTTAGGAAGAGATTCCGTGATTTCTATTGATTGTGACCTCGTTCATTAAAAAAACAAAAAAACAATTTAAGAAATAGAGGAAAGACGCGACCCGACTAAATTTTGCATATTATCGATACTATATATATATATATGTAACAAAAAAAAACTCTAAATTGATACATTTGTAATAAATTTACTCAAAACTACTTTTTTATCATAAAAAATCATAAATTGATACACATTTGACAATTTTACCTCAAACTGGTACTCTTATGACAAATTTACCCTCCGTTTGTTTTCATTAAAATTGCTGAATTAGATGACATATGGCAATAACCGGTGTATATGTTTTGAGATTTTTACCCTCTATTCATGATTTTTTGTGGTATTAACTCAATTTCACGAAAGCTAATGAAAGATGAATTTATTACATGTGTATCAGTTTAATGTTTTTAGCGGTAAAAAAAATTAGTTTGAGGGTAAATTTATCACAAATATATCATCTCGAAATTTTTGGTGATCAAAAAAATAATTTATAGTAAATTTACCGTACGTGTATCAGTTTGAGATTTTTTGTGGTAAAAAAATAATTCGAGGTAAATTTATCACAAATGAAATAGTTTGGAATTTTTCATGGCATTAACCTTTTTTAGAAATGATGTTAGATCGCCGTGAGGTGTTTTTAATACCAGAATAGCGGCGGGACTCGGAAATAAATAATAGTAAGAGTAATAATGCTCCGAACGAGTCCTCGATTTGGAAAACGTATTATTTTCCATATTTATTTAGCGTCGTCGTTCTACGAATAAAAAGAGAACAATTAACTAATTAATGTCAAAAGCATAGGTTAAGCCCTTTTTATCCGATGGTGATGGTGTACCCTAATTTGTCATTTGTCGTGAGGGAGTGTTAGGGACGCTATTGAGACCTATGGAAAAATCAGACAGAGAAGCGTAGACCTTTCGCAATGACTCTTTGTCTGGTCTTTCCATACCAAATCACGTGTCTTTTTTCTTTTTTTTTTTCTAAGATGGAAGCAAAAAAATTCAATGGTGTATTCGAAAGAGAAATTGAGGAGGAAAGTGCGGAGAAAATGCTCGAAATTCCAATATATTTGAAGAGAGATCGAGTTTCAAGCCTTGTTAGGAGCACTTAGTAGAGCCCCGACTGCACTAGGCCGAGTTGGGAGAGTGCGACCTTAAGATCGCCGTCGATATGTACGAAAACCGATCCAAACACCACCCGATCATTTTATTTTTTTTTTTAAAAGGAAAATGACAGGAGATTCACTGTTCCTCATTTCCATGAGTCTTGCCACGAGGAAACGTATGGAAAAAAAAAAATTACGAATTCACACCATCAATTTCCATCTTTTTTTTTTTTGTGAGGTTAAGAGCATACTCCGTTGGTCCCGTCAAAAAGTTGACTCGAAAGTCACGATTACAACCGGCATGTTAGAAAATAATAATCAAAGGATTCTCGCGTGTGTGCGCTTAGACTAATCATGTGAATTATAGTACAGATTGATTTCTAATTTTGTACAGCAATTAACATGTGAACCGTGGCAAACCCTAGAGTCACGGCCACGCCGCCGCCATGGCAGAGTCGTTGTTCTGCAGGCTGAGCACGTCAACGGTTTCATATGCTTCCATCGTTCCATGTGAAGGAGGAGAAGTGAGAACCATTCAGAGTCAGCCATGGACTTGGTCTCGCCTGTCAGAACCTTCCTGCATAATGCCAAAGGCTACCCAGTTATTTATTTTCCTAAAAGTTAGGCGCAGATCGTTTTTATTTTCATTTTTTGGAGTTTTTTTTTTTATAACCGGGGTGTCCAGCCGTGCCGGCGAGCTGACGCTCAAACCGACGGCGACCGACTAATCCTCGGGAAGGCACCGCAGGACCCCACCACCACGGTACTCCGGGTAAGACACCAGTGAATGTGGGCGCGTAAGTTTCGATCCCAGGACCGCGAGTACTACTCAGCGGGGTCCTATAAGTTTACTCTTTACCACGCGACCACATGATGGGTGGGTCATTTTTAGAGCTTATTTATCTCTTTAAACATGATTAATGATCAATTTTTTGAAATTTTTATGTTACCGATTACAAAAGCATTTCTTTTTTTTTCCGAAACGTCCATGATTGGGGGTGGTTGTGAGTTATTTCCTATTGATGATGTTATTATTGGTTGCACTGTCCACGAGGCATAATTGAGAACATTGATTCTTGCACATGGTGGGAACGAACTGCTTATTATTAACCGTGGCATGGACCCATTGAAAAATGTCCGCACCAAAATGATGCGCTGGCACGGCACGTGTGTCCGCGTTTGCTGATAATTCGAATTTCCACGGCGAACGTCGTTTGGACATGGTTTGCTAGGACTAATCTTGAACGGGTTCCGGTGATGTGATTACGTCCAAGAGCCCCTTGAATCTTGCGAAAGAATTATCAATTTTCCAATTTGATTTGTTCGTACTTTTATTATTTATTTATTGATGGCACTTCATATGTAGCTCGAGTTTCACATGCAAGGGGCCTCATAGATAGATAGGGAAAATTATCCAAAGAGTACTAAATTTATTTTACGGCGGCCAATTTAATTTTAAATCTTTCAATTGTATTACTTTGGTCCTAAAGTTGTGGTATTTTGTCAATTTAGTCATAAACCTTTTCATTCTGATAAGAAGAATTTCATTGACAAATCATTAAAATTGTATCAATTTAATCCTGAAATTTTTAATAATATTTAATAATTAGTCAATTTAGTCATAAACATTCCCATGCTGTCAATTTAGATAACTGACCAGGAGAATTACATTGTCAAATCGTCAAAAAAGTGGACTAAATTGGCAAATCATAAAAAAATATTTAAAGACTAAATTGACAGGACTAAAAAGTTTATAATTAAATTAATCGCAATACAATAATTATTAAGACGTTCTGGATAATTTTCCCTTCTCGAGAGAGACGGACTTTTTGGTTTACGTTTGTGGGTTTGTCTTCTATTAATTTATACTTTTACAAGAATGAATATTGCTAGCTGTCACTTTTATTGAATTCAAATTCTAAACGGTGGGTCATAAGCCAAGCAACGATGAATACATATACAAGGCAAATGCCAATCTCGTCCGATTTGTGCTGACCTTGGGGTCGTCGTTTGAAAGTTGAAGCCCGCGTGAATATTGAGCCTTACATACAGAGCCATCCATATGAGACTAACTTTGCTGGATTGGAATCTTCTTCTCCTGGTGCAGGGGAATCCTAAGGAGAATTGATCGTCCAATTCCATATAAATAGTAGGAAGTTATGTCGCAATTACTAGAAGATTTCAGCTGTGGACTAAGGTTTATTTGACACTTCTCGATGATATTTCTTCGAAGATGTTCTTCCAAATTAAGGATCGCAATTTTCTTTAAGGGGGTCCTTCTACGGCCCCGTATTACGGGGATACGGGACCGATATCGCTTCAAAAAGTAGGTCTAATCACCTTTGCGTCCCTAACTTTTCCTCCAAAGTTCTTATGTTGTTCCAGGAAATCGAATTTGCAGAACATATCTAAAGGGCCACATTTTTTTCTCTTACATTTTGCCCAACGATCCACATCAAATGGGAGATAGGTCCAGAAAAAGCACCTAGCGGACCATAGAATCTCTTTCAAAAGCGACCTTTTACCTAAATTGGGAGACTTACCTGCTCAATAACAATTAACATGCATTATGAAGGACCCGAACTACTACCCAAATCGTACCTGGCTATTGCCACTTGAATAGGTAGCAAGTCTTGCCACGGTCGCACCAATAAAGACTATTATGAAAACTAGAAACAGTATCCCTCTAAACAGCGCAGTTCCTGCAAAAATGATAACAAGACATTCACAGAGGAAGCAGAAGCCATATCGAAATAACCTCCAGGATCACAAACAGTTTATATCCTCGAGATTGGCTTTCCACCTTACTCGAATGCTATTGCTGCTTCTTTCCAATGTTAGCCAAGAAACCCAGAATTTTCGAGGCCTTCGCTGAATCATTCTGAAGACCATGAGCAGATTCCTCAACAGCCTTACCACTGACAGTGCGATGACTGTCAGCATGCTTTGTTCTTGTGTCGGTTTCAAACATAGCAGCAAATGCTAATGTTGAGGACAATGCCTTCTGAGCTGAATTTGACATGTTCCTGTATAGCCTAGGCGTTGAATCTGACGGTTGACCTGGAGTTATTGGAGAAACTGGCAGCTTCCATGTTGTCATGCTAGAGCTCTGCGTCACACTACTAGAGGCACTCGCTTTATCTTGCAGAGATCTCTCAATGGCGTTGTTACCAACAGAACTGGAGCCTGATTGTTCTCTAGTTATAGAGTCATGAAGTGAAGCCTTCCTTGAAGAAAAAAGCTTCATGTCCTGTGGTTTTGCTACCGGCTCAGTCCTCTCTGTCACTTCATTTGAATTGGGGAACATTGACATTGGTTGGCTTTCATCATTAACAATACCAGCGCTATCTCCCTTCTGTTGAGTAGGGGTAGTATGTTTGAGCACGTTCACCTTACTTGTATTGAAAAGGAAGTTAGCTGGTTTCTTAGAATCCGTCTGATTCAATGAAGAACCAAATGATAGAAAATTGACTCCTTTTGGTGGCAATAGTGGTGTAGTCTTTGAGCTCGCTTTCGCATTTTGAACTGTACCAGAAGCATTTTCTCCAGTATGAATCCCAATTCTGGAACCATCTTTTGCAGATGAACTGCCCATTTCTGACTTGTTGAAAGAAATCAATGAGGACTTCTCTGTAGAGTCCGAGCTACCTCTTTCAGGTTTGAGCACTGGTGAATTTGATGAAGAGCCTGTCATGTGTGGTTTTAAGTACTTGAAAGAAGCACGGGAAGTGTCTGATGCAGTATGGGCGTTGTTATCATGGGAGCCAACAACTGTGCCTGGTTGCTTCTTAGGCATCAACGGCATAGCTGGATGATTTGATTCATTGTTGCAAGCATTTGAAGCACTTGTACAATCTTCCATCTGCAGTAATTGAGATAAAGCGTGTCAAAGATAACTAACCAAATTTAAAAGGCCAAACCCCAAGTCCACACCAATGTTCTCTGGTCAACACTTTGAATACAGTAGCTTTGTAGAAGTACCTTATGGGAAAACATGCAGTTGTTGCCTCTGCTACAAAAGCCCTTGGATGCATAATTGCTACAAGGATACTTGGAGAGCTGATGATCAAATGGACAATCGTCTCCTTTCATGCATGAATTCCGTGCATAATGGCAGCAAGGCTGCAACAGGAAAGTCATGAGGGAGAGGAAGAGAGGAGATAGAAAGAGCGAGGGTCAAGGGTGCATTCTTAGACAAGCATAAAAGGGATATACATCTGCCTTTCCTGCCACTTCAAACGCTTAATGTTTTTCAGAGAGAGACATCTAAGAATTGCATGTTTGGTCTTCAAATAGGTGTCAGCCAAGCTAAAATGTCGTTGACAATACTTAAGTGCATATTCATACAGACATTAATCTGCAAAAGAGTGACCTATAAATAGAATCGGTTAGTTTAGTTTGCCTAAGGCTATTTTGCAACTGGAAAATTGTCACCAAAAGAAACATTAACAATAAAAAATAGATCCGATATACAAACATGAAATGTAAACTATAGGCACGTAAACTCTACCTTTGTAGATTTCGTCAAAGGCACGGTATCATGTGAAAATTTGCACTTCTCTCCCTGATAAACATTGAAGAAAGACGAAGATAAGGGGAAATGTGAAAATTTTCAGAACTTTAGAACATCATAAGCAAAAAGTATCACACTAAATCCACAAAGGAGAAAAATTATAAACTCAGATTACTTGTGAATACAAAGCAGAAAAACACAACTACTTATTCCAAGATAATCAACCTGTCATTATGACGCAAAAAAGCGCAAGGTTGTTACATGACCATCATTCATTACACCTTAAGATGCAACTCAATATGGTCAAAAGCTAACCATAGCAAAGAAAAGATCTATGCGTGTTAATAGCAAAGACTTAAATAAGGGAAATGTTCTCTCAAACAAATGACAACGTACATGAGCCTCAGGTTTCCATGATAAAATGTACCATATAGCGATGAACCATCTCTTTTTCCTGCTTTTGTATATTACTGACGAGTTCAAAAAGTATCCCACTAGTAAATGTTTATCTCGTGAAAAAAAAAAAAACCATTATGATGAACCACCGACTAATCCAACCCAGCCACAGAAAAGTTGAAAGGAACTTTCATAACATAGGGCAAATTAAAGAATCACCTGTAAAATTCACCATTGATTCAGTAGCATATCTCAAGGTAAGCAACAAGTTAAGATCTCAAGGTTTGCAGCTATTGAAGCATCGATAACCTGATGTTTTGGGTTGTAGATTTCTCTTACCTCGGTGCATCTTCCCTGGAGATAATGGCGGCAATACGTTACTGTTTTTTGTTTCAGCACTGGTTGCAATTTCAGCCTTTTTACCCCGAGCTCTCTATTCTTTTGTGCTCTCTTTCTTCGTTCCTTTTGCTGGGGAAAAAAAAAAGCCTTATGAGCAATGCATGTGGTCTGTACATTGTTTTTAATAATACTAGTCGCTAACTAAAAGGGGAAAATCATCTACATTGAGAATTTTCATGTCAGAGGAAAGGACAACAGAATCTTCATGAATAAGAATCTCAAAACACAAAAAACAATGAAAGAAACTGGATAGGTGGACACACCTTTTTCTTCTCCTTCCTTTCTTTGCTAAGAGTCCGTCGTTTTTTCTTATCTTGAGACTCCTGCAGCAGAACCACGACAGTTACACAATGCCAAAATCTCATAAAGCAAGAACTGACATAAAGAAAACTATTTTCGACATATATACCAAAAAACCAACATCTTAAGCTTCTTTCGTAATTTTTAACAACGAAATGCCACACTCACCACTTATACTGTTCATGAATACAAAAAGAAAAAACAACGACAGAACCATGGTTGCTACATACTTCTGACCATCACCATCATGCTAGAGACCTTTAATATTGCAGCACATAAATGCATCTTATCAATCTATAAAACAATTCACTGATTTGAGGACAATCACATCCTAAGAGGATATTAATGCACCAGGTACCACAAAGTTGCAGTGGAAGTTTTCTATCAATAGCAGTGCAAGAAAAAAAAATAGGTGCATAGGATCAGACCTTCATGGTAGCTACAGCCCCTTGATCTTCAGATTTCTTTTCCAAATAAATATCTGCATAGGAAACTTTATCGTTACATCGACCTGCATGAGGGGCCACATCTTCACTGAATATGCAACCTTGCTTTTTCGCTTTTATATCTTCAATGGAAGAACAATGTGTACCTACTTTTTCAGCTTCCAAAGCCATCGACTTTCCATGAAAAGCCATCTGAGGTTCACAAACCTTCCTTCCCCCATTATTTTCATGGTTTTCAGCTTTTCTCACATTAGCAACATCATACTCCATTCCAGCACTGAAAGAAGAGGCTCCAGATTCTGTTTCAATTTTCCCTTTTTGTCCTTCATCAGGGACCCTCTCCATAACTGCGATGCATTCAGACACATGCTCGTTGTTGAGCAACTTATTCGACAAAGCAATATCATCCAAATGAATATTAGACGATGTTCCATCCACCCTAGGGCTGCCAGAAATTTCCCCCTCCTCAACTTCTTGCTCTTCTGTCACTTCCTGAGGCAAATTTAATGTACTATCTGGGAGATGCACATCCGTGTCTCTCGTACATGGATGTTGTATTTCATTCTCTCCAGTCAATGCCATGGCTGCTGAGAGCAGACATTTCTCGTCCACAATCTGCACCGGTGTAGGAGCAGAACTAATCGCAGTCTTTTCACCACAACCATTTAAATCTCCTTGCAGGTGACTCATACTTGTAGGATCATCTACAATTATTTGTTCACCAGAAAGCTCTTGATTGGTACTTAATGAAGCCACTATACCACTGACATGGCGCTGATCATCCATGAGCTCTACGGTAGAATTATCCTGATGAACAGGTGCAATGCCTTCATCATTCAATAGGATGCTTATATCATCCATGTCCATGAGCTCCAATTCATTTCCACTTTCTTCTATATTAACCCCTAAGGTGCTCCCCATGACAGTCTCATCCTTTGGTGTTGAAAGATTAATGCCAACACCGTATTCTCTATCCGCTCTATGGACCATGTCATCCATCACAACTTGAGCTTCACTAGATTCTCTGTCCCGAGAGCTTAGACCTTCCACATATCCATCAGCAACATTTGCTTTCTGAACACTTTTGGATTCTCCAGCAATGGGAAAACCATCTTTCTGTGCTGATGAATGTTCAGGTGGTTTACAATTTGAACCGGCCACTTCCAACTCACCTTGACCTTGGTCGCAAACCACCTCTCCAGTTTTTTCTCCCCCGTCATCATGGGCATCATCTTCTAGATAGAGAGACAAATCAATAAAGAAACAAACCAAACAAACCAAAGGACTCCATTGGAGCCATTATTAAGACAGTAGATCAATCTTGTTGAGAGTGCATTTTTATATAACACCTCCAATGGGTCCATGAGATTGAACTGTAAAACCGGTCATATAACTTTTACAATGAATGGGGGAAAAAAAAATTCCACCTTTACCATTGTAGATATTCGACAATAACCTAATAAGCACTATAAATAAGAAACGACCACAATACGCATACATATCAAGTAGTTCGCCAAGGGAAAGCATTTTACTGACACAGACTAACAGCATGATAGTTTCATAGTCCATACCTTCAGCATAATACAGACCAACCAGACTTGGCAGTCTAGATAGCATAAAAAAAAAAAGCACAAAAAAGAGCAATGTCAAATAAACCTTTACATTTCTCTGAAACCTCTCAATTAATTGATTATCTCCATCATCTTCATAAATTAAAAAAACAACATCATATGCACAATGACGACTTCTTTCCCTGGGCTTGCAACGTTGTTGAAATGCTGGAGCTTTATAGACTAAATCCGAAGCTTAGCTAGAAAGAAAATCAACAAAAGCAATCATTATGGCGTTTAACCTAGCTCTCTCCTTGTTTCATACTGTAGCCCTTGCTTGGACCAGCCCAAATTCTCTCTCTTTTCGAGTTAAAACTTGAAATCTCTCCGACTTTACTGTTTCACGCGATTCTAGCGACGCAAAGATCTCGATACAGGGCAAGCAGCAAAACGGTACGACGTAGCAAGTCCAAGCCACATTATTAAACTCCAGTTTCGGAGGGGAATACAGAGAGAACGCGAATACCTGGACTCGGCAAGCGAGTATCGAATTTGACCACGCGCGGAGCATAGCTCGGGTCGCCGCAGAGGGAGAAGATGCGCACCAGGGTTGCGTAGGTCTCGCTCTTGAGACGCGGCCTCGCGCGCGGGGGCATCGCCGATTGGAGCTCCGAATCCTCCATTGCAACGTTACTGGGAATCCCACGGCCGGTGTGAGCCCTCGCTCGAGTCACTGACCCCCACCGCCTTCGCCGCTCGGATTGAAGGCCAGTAAGGAAGGGCATCGATGATTCAACCGCCCCAAGCACTGAAAAACTATGAGCAGAGAGAGGGAGCGAGAGAAGGGGGACTCAACCTTTGGCGATTCAAGGAAAGAGAAGATGGTCAGCCGATCATAGAAATCAGTGATTTTCTGTTTCGCGCGCTAAAAGAGTGAAAGCGACGGACCAGGCTCGCCGCCATTGCAGCCCCAGCAGAGACGTCGGCGGCATAAGTGAACTCGAGATTGCAAGGCTATCTTATGAGTTCCCCCTGACGTGGCCTTCTGATGTCGGAAAATAAATAATTTTAATTTTTTTAAGAAAATATCGCTTTAAACTTTTATAAAATTAAAAAAATTCAACAAGTAATATTTTTATCGCCCATGAATTTTTTGAATATAAACTATTATCAATAATAAAAATATCATTTATTAACTAATTATATCAATAGATAAAAACAGTCATGTTTTTGAAAAAAATATGCTGAATTATTTATTTTTCTTAAAACAAATAAAGCCAACTTTTTAGGCTGTTTTTAGTGGACCATATAAAACTCAAAATATGATAACTTTTACCTAATCCGATATTTGGAATATTGTGAAATCCGAATATTACTTGATGATTAAAAAAAAAAACCACCTAAGGATGGGATGGACCTAAACGAGAGATTTAAATTTTGAAGAACTCGTAAAAAAAAATCTTACCTTTTTTTCCCAGTCGCTCTTCCTCTCTCTTACCCAGCATCGCCGTCATCAGAATCCAATGACCACCACTCTTCCCATCAGCAACGACCTACTTCCCACCTTCAGCTGCCGGGAACAGCGACACCGGAGCTTGCTATGATCGAATTGTACCGTTATTCCCACGTGTGGCCTTAGATGAGTTACGAACATCGAGAAAGCTTCCAAAACATAAGCAAACGAAGGGATCGTAGGTATGAGAGGTGCTTCTCGACAAACTTCGGGCTTATGGAGATAGAGCTGATGTGGACACTATTATGGTATTAGAAGACGAAAATGCTTGATTAGAGAGAATTTGATGTCTTGATTACATTATAAGAGTGTTTTAGTGAAAGAAAACGTCCGGGAGTTTTCTTTATAGTCGGAGAAAAATCCGAGGGAGTTTTGAAATTTCAGATGTATCCGGGCTATTTTTTCTTAAAAAGATATTTCATTTAATATTCTGCATTTTCTTATGAAGCAATTTTTATTCGGTCCTTGACAAAATAATACAGCATTAATGGATGGTCTCGTCGTGATCACCGGGAATCACCGAAATAAACCGTCTAGAATTACTTCGACGTCGGAAGAGCAGGGGATGCTTCGATGTGGGTGCAAGGCTGAAAGATCTCGTCTTGGCTCGAGACAGACGCGTCACAGATCGAGAATGCGGCAAGCGCGAAGGTGTCGCGGGCAGAATTGCGGGTCTCGCCGGCCGGCGACGGTGGGCACCGTAACGGCGTTTGTGAGGCCTGGAGGCATCAAGGTAGAGATGGTGTCCCTATGGCTCGACTGGCAATGGCGGTGGCCGTCGAAGAATACTCAACCGGGGGGTGTCTTGAAGGGGATGGATTTGCCGCAGAAGAGGAAGGCGGAGATGGCGGGATCGACGGAGAGCTCACACTCGGTGGTGTCTCGAAGCAGCGACGTCAGAGGTGGAGCAGGCAAAATCTGTCGAATTGGTCAAGGGAGGCAAAAACGATGTCGCAGAAGGAGAGGGTTCTCCTCGTCGGCATCCTGAAATTCAAGGAGAAGAGGGGTGCCCGCCATTGACGGTGGAGGACTGCAAAAGGATGAATACTTTTTACTTTTTAATTTTAATCCTGCCAATCAAAAACACTACTTTAAGATAATATTTATTTGAATCCATGTTATATCCATACATCAAAAATTATTGGGCGATATATATAAAATCCTATCCTATCAGACATTAGATATTTTTACGAACAAAATGATACAAAAAATTATTTTATTTGAAGATCGTCGGTAAATTGAACTTCTAAAAAATCCTTAGGAACTCCCATTTTCGGGAGAGAAAACAGGAATCCAAATTAGTACATTCGTGTCATATCTAGACTAAATTAATTTTTATGTCACAAAAACTTTCGAATTGATACACTCGAGCCACATTCAGTCCAAAATGACGCATCTGTGCTATATTTACCCAAACTAATTTTTGTGTCACAAAAAATCTCAAAATGATTCACATGTGCCACGCTTAACCCAAATTGACGCATCTATGCCACATTACCTCCTAAAAAATAACATATTTACAATTTGGGGAGTAAACGTGGCACAAATATATCAATTTAGAGTAAATGGGATACAAGTATATCCGTCTAAAATTTTGTATGAGATAAAATTTATTTTTGAGTAATTGTGGTACGAGTATTCCATTGGGAGTTTTTATGACTCATAAATTAGTTTGTGGTAAATGTGTCGTGGATTGGATTTTTGGTGGTATTAGTCCAAAATATGAATGGAAGAAAAAATATGGAGATATAAAAATTAAGAGAAATTAGGAGTGATTTGGAGGGATTAATGAATTCAATTTACAATGATAATTAGGCTCCTTTCGCTTCATGGAGAGTGAATCATTTGGGAAAAAAAAATTCAAAAATAATTGCATATGTCGCTTTAAATAATTAATCAAAAAAATATTTTGATTATTGAAAAAATTTTATGTCTGCATATTTTCGTGGATGACAAAAATATTTTTTGTTCATTCATTTTTATATGTGATAGAACTGATCATTTTTAAAAATTATTCATTTCCTACGAAACAAATGTTTTTAGCTCATAGAAAGCGTTTTTCTTTAGGTCGATTAAGTTTTCGTCATTCGAACACAAGAAAATTGGAAATTAAATTCTCGCAAAATAATTTCCCTTCAACAAAAGTGTATATCATAATGCATATTGTTTTCCTTTTGTTAGCATCCAAATGGCATTATACACGATCTCTCTAAATATCATCTCATCTTTTATCACATAATAATTTACATTCATTCTTTCCAGTTTTAATCACTCCCGACAAACACAACGTTTCTTATAAATGATAGTACGTTTCCATAACGATATGATTATAGACATACTACATTAATAACTAATTAATCAAAATACACGTAATAAGCTACAAATTGGAATACTTTGGATCAAGTATGATGCAAAGTACCCTTCTAAATACTTTTCCTACACGAATTCAAAAGATGGGCAAAAAATCGAAGTTCATTGAAAATCATGTATCTATTTTGCATGATCATGGACATTATTAGCACCTAGAATGATTATTATCTGTCCAAGTAGTCCCTGAATTTATTAAAAGTCTTGTTAACAAGTGCTCACGAGATACTGGATAATCATATTTAATAATGACATATTTTCATTTTTTACATACTATTTACAGGAAAGTATTTCATGCACTTCTACATATTCAAAACTCAATTAAGTCGTTAAATCTAATAGGAATCACATGAGATCCACTATGTCTAATAAATCCAGATTCATCTTAATGTATATATGCATATATATATGTGTGTGTAGCTCTCATATGTAATTACATGATTTATGAGAAAAGAGAGAAAATTTTAAATGAGCGCCTAAAGTATCATAATTTTCTCGATTAGAGCATGAAGTGGTCAAATAGTTTTAAATAATGGCAGGAAATGGCCAAATTGACTTAAATATAAGACTTTTGGCTGGCCAGCAAACATATGACTATTCCAACCATTAGAGAAGGAGTATTTTAGTAAGAAAAAAATCTACGCATAGTTTTTTTTTTATTTTTTTTATATTCTTTTATTTTTCTTTTTTTTCTCTCTTCCATCGCTCGGCCCGGGCCTTGTCAATGGCCGCGGAGGTCAACGGCCTTAGGTGAGGGCCACCCTTGCTAGCATAAGGTGAAAAGTCGCCCTCACTAGGGCTGGTAAGGGCAACATGCCAAATCTGGCAAGAGTAAGCCTTACCCTTGCCTGGCCTCCTCTCTCGATCCGACACAAGTGGCCCTTCCTTGAGTTCGATGCATTTGAGGTGATGGTTGATGAAGACGAGACCAAGTAAGATCATCAGCCTTGAGTGAGGGCCACACTCGCCAATCTTAGGTGAGAGTCGCCCTCATTTGGGCTGGTTAGGGCAGTTCGCGCTAGATCTGGTGAGGCTAACCCTTGCCCTTGCTTGGCCTCCTCTCTTGATCTGGTAAGGGTTGCCCTTGCTTGAGTTCGATGACATTTGAGGTGATGACAGGCAGAGGGAACAAGAAAAAAAAAAAGAAAAATAGGAAGAAAAAAAGAAAAGAAGTTTTAAAAAGTAAAAGACAAAAATGCCATTCGATCGGAGAGGTCATGTCATTTTTTGCGATTAATATGGCTATTTTAAATCCTTATTTGAATTAAGGTTCACTTTAGGTTATTATTTGAAAAAAAGATGACATTTCAAGTTTTTATTCGAAACAATGTTCACTTCAGGTCTTTATTTGAGAAATAATAGTATTTTAGATACTTATTTGGAATATTTCCCGAGAAAGATGATGATAATTTTTTTTTATTAATCTAATAATAATTCGTTCAACGAATTGTCCACGTCTCTCTGTGATAACCAGGTCCAGCCAGACTGGTGCCACCCGTTCTCTGAAATTTGGTATTTTGGACAATTCCAGGCTATACAAAACTGATTCCAGGTATCCTGCGCAGCAGAAGATGTTAGCTCGATAAGTAGACGAAGGAAACTAGGACCGAAGCATTTGGATCGGCTCTGTCAGTTGCCCCATTCAAATGGAAGCCCTGCAGTCAAGCTTGAACCAGACACGATCAAGGATCTTTGATGTCTGCGCCCTCTGATACGGGTTCTTCATCTGAGTATGAAGAACGGGAAGCATGCTGACCCCTAGTTGAATCCTGAAATTCTTTCACAAGCAAATTCTTGATTTTCACACTCAAGCCAGAAGCTTCTTCAGGTTTGAACCGCTGCTGACCATACTGAGAAAGAAATGTATATGCATAAACAATGAGCTGAAAATGCTTGCCGCAGGTGAAATGAGAACCTCCAGAAGTTCGCGAATTTCTCAGAGAAAGCAGAAAGAAGATCTTGTACCATAGCTAAATCCATCCTTTTCAGCCTATTAGGAGCTTCTTCAGTGAAGCGTTCCATGAAGTGAAGTACGAAGAGCTCACAATCAGAGTCTTTTTTTTTTTTTTTCTGTTGAGGAACCTAAGGTGAGACAGAAAAAATTACAAAAGGACAAGTCAATTGATAAACAACTTAGAAAAAGTGAGGGTAGCCCTCGCTGGCGTAGGGCGAGGGTAGCCCTTGCCAACCCTGGCAAGGGCAACCCACGCTAAATCCGATGAGGGTAACCCTTGCCTTAGCTTGACTTCGTCTCCCAATTTGGCAAGGGCAGCCCTCCCTTGAGTTTGGCAAGATTGGTGGCGGTGGTTGGGGAGAGAAGAGGAAAAAAAAAAGAAAATAGGAAGAAAAAGGGACGAAATATTAAAAAGTAAAAGTCGAAAATATCCTTTGACCGACAATGTCATGTCATTCTTTGAGACTAATATGGCCACTTTAACCCTTATTTGAATCAAGGTTTTATTTTTTTTTATTGTAGAATTGAAATTCACTTGAAGTTATTATTTAAAAAAATGATGACGCTTTATATTCTAATTTGAAATAACGCACGCTTTAAATATCTATTTGAGAAAATGAGAGCATTTTAAAATACTTATTTGAAAATTTTCTTGAGAAAAATGATGATAACTTTTTGAGAAAATTCCAAAAAAGTCCAAGTATCTCATGTTTTTCAAATAAGGATATGAAATAGATATTTTAAATAAGGGTCTGAAGTGTCATCATTATCTCAAAAAGGATATTAAATGGTTATTGTTATTTCAAATAAAAGCTCAACCTCATCAGCCAGTCAATCGACCAAATTTTTTGTCCGATTAAAGGATTTTTTTTTTCAAAATGTAAATTTAATTTTTTTTTGTTAAATTAAAATAAAAAAGCAAAAAAGTAAATAAAAAAAAAGGGAACAAATCAGGCTGGAGGTAGTGTCCCATTTGTGTTTCTTTATTTCTATTTTTAACTTTTTTTTCAAAATCTCTTAAAAAAATAAAAAAAAGAGGAAAAATAAAGTAAAATAATAAATAACTAAAATGTCCCTAACTATAGTGACTTAGGCCTTTTTTGAAATTAATATAAATATTTTAAACCTTTATTTGAAATAATATTCACTTTAGTTTTTTTTTTAAGCAAGCAAATGTGATAAGTAGATAGGGAAAAGAAAAGCTGCCCCCAATAAGATCCTCCCTTCTGAACATATCCAGGAGGAGAAAAGTGTATCTTCTTACCTGGTGGCAATTTTCCTGTTTGCGTTGAATTTGATGTCCCAATGATTAATGCTGTCTGGATCATCATTATTTCCTCATTTGCACTAATTGCATGGGATCTCAATGGGGTAGCAAATAAAGTGATTAACTCCACAACATGCCTGATATCGTGAAATCGCTTTGGGAATATTGGAGAGGCCTTTCTGTCTCGTGACATTCTTAGGTATACACAGGATGAAGTGGACTCAATCGATTGAGGTGATCTCTTCTGTTGTTACCGTGTTTCAAGGGAAGGCTTAGTTACACTGTAATTACCAAGTCCGTTCATCAACCATTGAGCCAACTGGATAAGGTCATTGAGTATGAAGTCTATGCGAGTGCCAACTGTCTCTCCTCCATGTTTAACTTCCTTGCAATTAGTGTGTTTTGTTTCTAACTTCACTCTCTTTTATGCCAGTTGCATGCACAATATTAATTCTGTCCTTCATTCTATTCGACTTTTATTCTACTTTCACGCGAGAGGAATGTTGGACTTGTTTGTTTCGAGGAAACTTTTTCAGTTTTTATTGACGGTCAAAATGAAAATGAAAATAGCTTTCTATTCAAGTTCTTGTATACTTGAAAATGCACTTACTTTTTCTTTTTACCTTTGATAATATCTTCACTTTAATTTATTGTGATCACCTCACTCTATGAAGACTATCAAATTAGAACAGAAAATAGTATGAACATCTGTAAAAATTTTAGGTCAATCAGTCCAATATTATGAAAAAAGGATCAAATACCCCTTTGAAGGTTCTCCTATTTTTCACTGAGCATCCTTTACTTTTAAATCCGAAAATTTGCCTGTTGATTTTGTTATTGAACTAATCGACCATGCATTTAGTTAATATAATAAACTTATTTACCAAACTAACATTCCCCCCAAGAAAGCTTCTCAAACATGTTTGGTAACTAAGATGTAACTGTACTAAATTAGTATAAGCATCTTTAGTTATGTTTATACGACTTCATTATTTGCGTTATGGTGATTACCTTGACCATTTTTTTTTATCACCTCTGATGATTAAATAAAACAAAACCCTTGCTTCGAGATTTAAAAGAGAAAACCGTGTACCATGGATAGGAGAACACCATTTTTCCATATGACAAGTGGGATTCTGGTCTTGAGCTGTGTTTTAAATGAAAAAGAAGCATAGAAAACTGTTCTGTATTGTTTTCAACACTAAGGCCAAATAGACTAAAATAGAGCACCGCATTTTTCTCTGAAAATGCTTCCCATAGTCGAAATGACATGATTCCATGCGAGTATTCCTTTCCAAACCAAAACCAGAAAGCCCTAAGTGTTCCATATTGAATATCAACGTGCTTTGAACAAGATCTATTGAAGATGTTGTGTCTTTCGCCTTACCACTTCAACTTTTGGATGGTTGGATTCATCACTAGTTGTCTTGTTGTTTCTAAATGAGAATTCACATGTTTTTTGCCATTTTGATCTTTTCCTTTGAGTTCCTTATCTGTTATGGTAATTTTCCGCCTATGACTAGTTATTTTATGTTGATATGAGTGTACACACGTAGGTGTCCCTGATCTTGTCCTGGCTCTTCCTGACAATGAAGTGAGCATTTTTGTTGTACAATGGATTTGACAGGGTTATTTATTCTTTCGTGACAGTAGAGATCAACAGAGGTTCGCACACTCTTCCATAACTTACCTGAGATTTGTGACAAATTGGACATGAAGTAATGCAAAAGGCAACCTGTACCACTTCAACAAACTTTTGCTTAACCAGGTCACCGAATCAGGACCCAGAAAATTCAGTCTTGGCTCTAGCATCTGGACCATCATCCTTTGTTGTAGTATGAAAGATTGTCCAGAGCCCCAAGCTGTCAGCAAGTCCACGAAACTTCCCTTTGAGGGATATAATGTCACTCATGCTGCTCCTTCTGGCAACTTGGCACAACTGAACTTTGGTGGGTCAGCCTTAAATGTTGTAAATGGTGAAAACCTCCTAGGATATTCGTATCCACGCGTTTCACGTATGGTTATGTCAAAACCCAACCGTATTGTAAAGGCTGCTGCTTTTCATCATGGGGCTCCAAATGCAGATACGGATGTCTATCAATCTGAATTGGCCCAGTCAGCTTTCAATAAAGCCATTCCCAGTAAAAAAGATATGCTGGATTTTTCTTGTTCAGGCAAAGGACCATATGGAACAAGTTCTGTATACTATGACAAGCTCCATAGCTCTAACACCCAAATTTGTCAAAGGTTACCATTACAAGCAGATGATCGAGGGGGTCATGTTCCATCAGTTTCCTTTAGTGGGTGTTTCGCTGGAATTTAATCCGTAACGAAACACTTTTCACCGAAAGTGACTTTTCGATTTTAATTGAAGGAAACCAGGTTCTGTGGTGATTTCGGATCGGAAATATTCAGGCAATATGGAAAAAACGACGGTACTATGCCGTAGTTTGACTTGACGACGTAGCACCAATGATAAAGATTCATGTCGAAGTTTGACTTGACGACGAGAATCTGAAAATTATAACTACATCTAAAGGAATCGCAAGTACTAAAAGAGATGAAGATACATGAAAAATGAATTTAAAATGCTAAGAAAGATAAAGATATATGAACGGTAAATTTAAAGTGCTAAAAATAAAGATACATGAAAAATGAATTTGTGTATTGCCGAGAGGCCCTCTTCACTTGATGAATATTAGTATTTATAAGCCCTCCATCATAACTGCTTAAAGCGGTTTCCTATAAATGTGTCCATCATAACTGCTTAAAGCAGTTTCTTATGAACGTGCCCTGCTTCATAACTACTCCATCATGCTTCACCGAATGCTCCTCATGAACGTGCCCTATTCTTCATTAGGTTTGCTCCACTGAAATTCTTCATTCGGGATTGCTCCCGTGCATTTCTTCACTCGGGATTGCTCCCCAATGTGTTGTTCGGTTTTGCTCTCCATTTAATATTGCTCTACATCACTCTTCATTTAAAGACATGGACCCCTCCATCATAATTGCTCCACTCCATTTCATTCATTCATTTGCTCCATGCATGTACGAAGAGATGATGCTTGGTGCTTGGTGGAAATGTGTTATTTAGAGATGTGGACCCCACCATCATTATGACTCCTCCTTTGCTTTCCGAATGCATTGCTCCATGCGTGGATTCCTTCATGCCGAATGGAGACTCTTTCATACGTGTACCGAATGGAGATATGAAATCGAATGGAGATATGAACTCTTCCATGCTATCGAATGGTCTACATCTCCACGTCTTCATTTGTTCCACCTTTCCGAAAATTCTGATCTATTCTTCACGTTGCCAAATATTATCCTCAAAATGGTTGCTCCTTCAAAGCCGGTGCTTCAGTTCTTTGCGCCCGTTCGTGCCAATAATTCGATCATTTTCTGGTGTAAACAGTGGGTGTCCTCGAGTGTATTGTTTAAGAACAAGTGAGTGATTATACAACTCAGGCTTAGTTAATGTATATGAGATGCTTCTCTAGCAGAAATTGTGATCAGTTAACTTTGTTTTGGCTATTGTAAGGTGGGATTTTGCTACTCAGCAATACTGGTATACTGGGCATCGTTTGTTCATGCCACTACTCCCATATGTCTGTCTCTAAGTTCTGTAAGGTAACTTTCAGTGATATATTATTACATGTAATGCTTTCTATGTGGTAGATGTCCATACAAATGGATATTTATTTAATTGTTCTGGGCATCCTTGGATGATGGCCCTCACAAGTGCTGGAGAACTGATTCAGTTTACAGTTTCTTTTTAGCATTCAGGGTCATCTGATGCTAACCCTGGGGATGTGGTTCTTATGGAGAATGGATAGACCATAACTCAATGGCGTCAGCTGTACTTTGAAAAGTTTGGGGTAAGTTTTCTGTGGTCTCTCAATATAATTCAAGCACTTGGAGTTTATCTACTTTTGAAATATTTTGGCTCAAAATTTTGTGCTTTGATTGGTGAAACTTTTTGTAACTTAGAAGTAAGTATTTGAGCATTTATAAGGTGTTTGTATGCATGTATCTGGTGTTGTCCAAGCATGAACTTCTTTGGATACACTATTGCTTCTTGACGAGGGTGCTCCTCTATATTTTACAAATGCAAGTAGTACCAGAAACTTAAGCAAGAGTAAATGTCGTCTTTTCTATCAAGTTTGTTTAGGTGGTTCAGTCTTATTTATGTGATAGTCTATGTCCATTTTATGTTTTCCGTACTTGATAATACAGAATCCTATTCCTTTCCCATGTATGTATGCATAAGCAGATTTGGTCAAGTTGTCCATGCATAAGTCTGCAGGCATGAATAACCTGATCTGTCTCCTAAGCAACTCCACCTTGCTTACGGGTCTCTGCTATTCTCTGTATTGTTTGAAATGAAGTCCTATATTTTCTTTTGGCGTGTTTTGAAGCAACAACTGGATGGTGATATTTTCATGGTGCTTTAGATTATGTTTCCAAAAGACCAGTGTTGGTGGAATTGGCCTGAAGGGTTATCTGGTACTA
Organism: Psidium guajava; assembly: GCA_016432845.1. Lineage (NCBI taxonomy): Eukaryota > Viridiplantae > Streptophyta > Magnoliopsida > Myrtales > Myrtaceae > Psidium > Psidium guajava. The sequence goes on from CM028229.1 coordinate 13,759,587, forward strand.
CTGGCTTGGTTAATTCTAGCTTGTTTATGCCCCAGTGTAGTAGCCCAAGCCTCTGTCAGTTGGCTGGTTCACTTGGATGTCTAATGGGGCCTAGGCAGGATTCTGTCAATTTTGTATCATCAAATGACCGATGTGCTGCTAAGAATTTTGTCATTGATGGGTCACAAAACAAATTACAGAGAAGCATTCAGGGTAGAAACACCCATCTTTCAAAGGGATTGCTGTACAGTTTGGACCAGAATCAGCATACTGCAAGAGAGAATGAAAAATTGGAGAGTCAAAGGTCAAGATGTTTCAACGCACCTAGTTCTCTTGCTAGGAAACTAGATAATGGGAGCCAATCTTCCTGTCGTCTTGGCTCCATCAGGAAAATTGCAATTGCAGCCGACGAACTTCCTTCTTTTCAGAAATCAAGAAACCTAGCTGAAGATTCGGGGATTAGTTTTAGTGGGATGAGAACTACAAATGATTGTGTTTTGGTAGATAGAGATGTTAGAATTTCCCGTATGTGGGCTCGCCTTAATTGTAATTGTAATTGATCGTATACGGTATTAATTTACTATATACGGTATTGGTTTAATAAAGTAAGATTTAAGGATTCTTAACGGGCCGTATATGGGCCTAGCAAGTGTGGGCCGAGATCCGGCCTGGTCCATGATGAAGGGGCCCGCCGGATGTTCTATAAATGGCTAGGACCCCCTTAGCCCTTCTAATGCAATTTTCTTCCTCCACCTCCTCCATAAGGCACTAAAGAGAGAGAGTGACAAGGTTGAGGTTGTTTCCATCGACGCCAGGTGACTGAGGGTCATAAGGGGGAAGCTCCGAGCCTGTCTCGCCGAGATTCCGAAGCCCATTCGTCGATTTTCCGTGCCGTGCAACGATGGATGCGAAATTAGGTACGTAAGCACGATCTCATGGCTATTTTATTGTTAGAATACGACTACGGAGGTCCTAGGGTGCCGGAATCGCCGGCCAACAAGAGATCCTGCTGCTTCAAAGGTTGAGCTGGGACTTGCGCAACCACATGAGCAAAATCGGGCTTCAGGGAATTCATTCCAATCTTTCATGGGCTTAGGATGTTTAGGCTCATTGTATAATAAGTCAGAGACATCCCATGAGCAAATGGTACATAATTGTAAGTAAACTGTTTGTATTAATGATAATGATCAGATAGTGTCAATGTTGTCCTTATAATCATGCTTTCTGCTACTTTTCCAGTCAAGCGGCTGACCAACTTGGTCCTGACTTTGATGCAGTGGCAACTGCTTGTGATAGGGAGGAATCTTGGAAGAGTCTTAAAAATGGCACGAGCTCATTGAGTGCCTGTGCAAGAAAAGAAAGAAGGGTGGACCGAGGGAATCTCTTCTATATTGTGAATAAAGCAGTCCATAATCATACTGAAATTGGTGAAGGAGATACATACAAGAGCTTAGAAATTTCCTTGTTTCAACAATCTACTAATAGTTTTGGGAGTGAACTATACAAAGATTCCAATGACAATATGAAAGGCTGCGGAGTAGTTAAGCCTGTGTTCTGGCATTCCATCTCTGATACTACTAAGCATGATTCAGTTGATGTTCGACCACATTTTTATCATGGTTCAAAAGTTCCATTTGACAACTCTAGTGTGGATTTTCATAGAGTCGTGGACAAAGGAAATGTTGTTAAATGTCTTTCTGATTCCTCTTGCCTTCCAACGGAATCAAGGTTTACGATTCAAGGAAAAGAGGAAAATGTAGCTGCTTTTAGTGGTTTTATGATTGGAAGTTCTGCAAAGAGGAATCACTTTTCAGATATATTACTTGATCAGACTCAAGATGCAGCTTTTAAGAGAGAGGATAATAGTCTTGGGGAGAAGTTCCCCTCACATGGTAGTGTTCATAATGGCGACAACTTCCTCAAGCCCATGATGTCACCCATGTGTTTTAGGCTCATTTCGCCATTGCAAGCATTATCGGGCTTCCGTCTAGAGCCAAATATGAACCGAGCTTTGTCAAAACAAGAAGGCATTAACACTACCTCATGTCTACTTGATGACAATATGAGATTACTTGCACTGAGGCAAATATTAGAGTTATCTCAACAGCATCGAGAAATTTTGGGATTAATGAACCATGGTAATGAGGAGCACAGTGGCTTCTCTTCTTTTCAAATGCAACAGACTCTTGTTGATCCAATAAAAGTAGCTGGAGAGGAGGGGGCTCATTCTACTTGTAGACAGAATGATTTTGAGGTGGACGCCACCTCACTACCTGTTGTTGCTACTAACAGGATGTTCGGTGTTCCTTCTGAAACTGGCAAGCTAATTTACATGATTTTACATATCAGTGTTTTGAGTGTAGAGGTTTAGATGATTGTTTGTGTTCTTGGTGAGGCAATCATGTAAAGTTTACACTATAATTTTATCCAGGTCAGGACTCAATGGCTACAGTAAGTTTATTTTCACTAGAAGCTTGTTGACACCTGATTTTTAATCATCTTTTCTCTTTTAAAAATTTTCAGTATTTTTCGGCATTTTTATTTTTCGAAAAATCCTTAAAAATTCATAAAATTGAAAAATTAACTTTGGGGACCTTGGCCAAGCCTAGAGAACTAATTTTGACCAAAAAATGATTTTTCATATTTTCAGTATTTTTTTAGTATTTTTATTTTCAAAAATTCATGAAAAATAAAGAAAAAATGAGAAAATTGCAAAATCAACTTTAGAAGCCTTGGCCAAGCCTAGGCAACCATTTTTGAACAAAAAATAAATTTTTATATCATATATATTTTAATTTTTTTTAAAAAAATACAAAAATACTTGAAAATTTTGGAAAAATAACATTTGAGGCCAAACAAAATACACAAAGATAGTTAATATTTTTATTTTAAATATATTTTCATATTGGCCATCGCAAATTCAGAAAAATCCAATTCGAGTCACGTGTTCCTTCACGAGTATAATCTCGAATCGGGCCTAAAAAAATTTAATTTGAGTCAACTTATTTTTAATTTTCACTTTTTATGAGTTGTGACATTGTCTTCTAATATTTTAAATTTTCATCTTGGCTCAATTATACCCAGAATGACTCAATTTTGCAAAAGGGCTTTAATTAAATTCTGCATTATTTTCAGCGGCAAGAAATGAGCTTAAATTTGACATATGGTAAATTTTGGTGTGTCAAAAATTGTGAGGAGATTTGGACTTAAAGAAATATATTTTTTCATGGACTGAATTGTAAATACTTAAAATTCAAGGACTAGAGTGCAAATACCTAACTCTTGAAGGATTATTTTACAAATAACAAAAAGAAGAGTTAGTGGATAAATTAGAATAGAGAGGGGAAGATGGAGAAGAGGAGATGAAGAAGAGAAGTTGGAGAAGAATAGATGGAGAAAATAAGATAAGAATAGAGAAGGGAAGATGGAGATGAAGAAGAGTTAGTAGAGAAATTAGAATGAAAGATAAGAATAGAGAAGGGAAGATGGAGATGAAGAAGAGTTAGTGGAGAAATTAGAATGGGAGATAAATATGGAGAAGGAAAGATGAAGATGAAGAAGAGTTAGTGGAGAGATTAGAATGTGAGATAGAGATGGAGAATGGAAGATGAAAATGAAGAAGAGTTAGTGGAGAAATTAGAATGGGAGATAGAGTTAGTGGAAAAATTAGAATGGGAGATAGATGAGTAGATTATAAAAGGAGGAAGAAGTGATCTTGAGAGAAAGATTTTTTGGAGAGAAAATTTGAAGTGTTTGAGAAATTCTTAGGAGAGAAAATTTGAAGTGTTTGGGAGAATTTTTTTAGAGAGAAAATTTTGGATGTTTGAGAGAGTTTTGGGAGATTGAAGAAAAATTTAAGAGAAAGAAAATACCAAAAGAGAGAGAATTTTGAAAATGATGGGAGTTTAAAGCTAGGGGTTATCATCACAAATTCCTTCATCGATCAATATAAATCAAGAGTTCATCTTCGTCAACGAGCAAACAAATTCGAGCTAAGTGTTTTTATTTATTCATTTATTTATGGTTTTACTCGCAAATTAGCACAAATTGTATACACTTTCTCCATCTCCTTTTTTTTTTCATATTTTATGTCAGGAGAAGGATATCTCTACGTCAACAGCAAAAATCTTGTAGAGATGCAAAAATCGGCCCAGACAAGCTCCTAAGCTGTCCAACGATTTCTCAACTGATCTGTGACTAAAAGTCCCTCTTAATTCAAAAGAAACTCTCTATTTTGGGAATATAAAGAGCGAAAATCAATTATAGAAATCCCTCCCAAAAAAATGGGAGATAAGTACTCTTTCCACTCTTCTGGTTTTAGGTGCAGATTAGCACATATTTTGTATACTGATACTTCACTCTATTTTATGTCAGGAAGCCGCAGCTCTATATCAATGGTCAACCCTATGGAAGCACAAAATCGGCTTGGAGGAGTCCTCAAGCGCGCACAAATTTCAAATTGTTAAATCAATTCGTTGTATTTCATTTTAAAAGAATTCATACCTTAGAATGGAGAGGACAAAGTCCATCCGCAATTTAAATATCTGCACCATAAATCCCAAAGGGAAGAGCCAAGCCAATGCTTAGCCTCCCATTGGAGGTTTTTACTTACAGTAGTTAAATACCTGCAACTTAAATACCTGTACCTTAAATCCCAAAGGGAAGAGCCAAGCCAGTGCTTAGCCTCCCATTGGAGGTTTTTACTTACAGTAGTTAAATACCTGCAACTTAAATACCCGTACCTTAAATCCCAAAGGGAAGAGCCAAGCCAATACTTAGCCTCCCATTGGAGGTTTTTACTTACAGTAGTTAAATACCTACAACTTAAATACCAAAGGGAAGAGCCAAGCCAATGCTTAGCCTCCTATTGGAGGTTTTTACTTACAGTAGTTAAATACCTGCAACTTAAATACCTGTACCTTAAATCCCAAAGGGAAGAGCCAAGCCAATGCTTAGCCTCCCATTGGAGATTTTTACTTACAGTAGTTTAAATACCTGCAACTTAAATACCTGTACCTTAAATCCCAAAGGGAAGAGCCAAGCCAATGCTAGGCCTCCCATTGGAGGTGTTTATTCACTGTCATGTACTTCCTATAATTTAATATTTGAATCATCAGACCCAAAAGATGAGTAGGTCGTAATACTGCACAGAAGTCGTTAACACACTCCTTCTTTCGGCTTCAGGGAATTTTTAACACTTAAAAAAATATAACAAATAAAAAATATATACCATCCATGCATCCTATTTAAAAAGTGAAAACACAAAAGAGAATACCCTACTAGAGCCTTAGGAATAAACCAAGCCTGAGTTGCCGAATTAAGATATCCATGAAATTAAGGTACCGAAAGGGCATTAGTTTTAATTAACTAGTGTAACCAAGTCCCCGAGCTCATAATCTCTAGTTCGCAGGAATAAATTAGTTCTCCCGCTAATTTATTTAGGTTTCTAATCGACCTACCAAGAACGATTAGTGGCGACTCCAAATTTCAAAATCATTTAAACAAAAACCAAAGTTGCGATTCGGTAGGGCTTGGGAGGGTCCGCGTTAGGTTAGTCAAATCTAATTAACCTAATAATCTGTTAACCCCCTTTAAAATTTAAAATTTTTTTAGAGGGTCGCGACAAAGCTAAAACGCGGTGTCAGACTCCACAGGGGCCTCTTCAATGTAAACAGTCCTCACCAAGGTGGTTCTCATGATTGAGTATCTGGTCGAGTTAGTGAGTTTTGATATCATAGAGTTGAGGCTATGCATTATGGTTTGTCAGATGAGTAAAATGTTTGAACTGCATGCCAGTACATGAGCTCTTATGAGCTAAAATGATTGCTTTCACATCAGAACAAATTAAATTTGGCATGGAATAGAACCCATAGTGCATCTAAAAGATCAAGAACTGCGGGGATATTTAGCATTGGATCTGTGTTCCTCTAATTTACCATGCAACATTGTCGCGACCTAAAATTCATTTTTTAGGTTAATGGATTACCAGATTAATTGATTAAATTAACTAACCTAGTTCGAGCTCTCCCAAGCTCTACCAAATCGCGACTTTGGTTTTTTGTTCAAATGGTTTTAAATTTTGGAGTCGCCACTAATCATTTTTGGTAGGTTGATTAGAAACCTAAGTAAATTAGCGGGAGAACTAAATTACTTCTACGAACCAAAGATTATGAGTTCGGGGACTTGGTTACACTAGTTAATTAAAACTAATGCCCTTTCGGTACCTTAATTTCATGGGTATCCTAATTTGACAACTCAGGCTTGGTTTATTCCTAAGGCTCTAGTGGAGTGTTCTCTTTTTGTATTTTCACTTTTTTAAATGGAATATACGTGAGTGACATTTTTTCGGCATTTTCAAAATATTAAGTATTTCCTTGAAGCCGAAAGAGGGAGTGAATTAACGACTTATGTGCAGTGCTGCGAGCTACTCATTTTGGGGTTTAGTGATTCAAAAATTAAATTAGAGGAAGTTAATGACAATAAATAAAGACCACCAATGGATAGCTCAGTCTTGGCTTGGCCCTCTCCTTTGGGGTTTAAGGGTGCAGGAATTTAAATTGCAGAAATTTAAAATGACCTCCAGTGAGCGGGCTCTGCCCTTCATATTCTGGGGTTTAAATTCTTTAAAATAAAACGAATTGATTTGACAATTCGGGCCGAAATCCATCAACGGATCAATTGAAAATTTAATGGGCATTCAAGAGCTCGTCAGCGCCAATCTTACACCTCCATGGGATTTACCATTGACTTAGAGTTGTCCTTTGCCTAATATAAAAATATGGAGAAATGGAGTAATAGAGCAAATATGATTTAATTCACATTAAAAATTAGAACAATGAAAGAGGCACTTACCTTCAATGGCATTATGAGAAGTGCTTGATGAATATAATTGATTCCTGCTTGAAATCAAATATGGAGAAATGGGAGAAGAGTAGAAAATTTGAGCTAGTTTATCCTAAAAAATCAAAGAGAGTAGAGGGACACTTAGCTTCAAATCTGGGATGAATTCTTGATCGATGAAAAAATTGATGATGATAACCCTCTAGCTTTAAACTCCCATCATCTTCAAAATTCTCTCTCTCTTTTTGGTATTTTCTTTCTCTCAAATTTTTCTTCAATCTCCCAAAACCCTCTCAAACATCCAAAATTTTCTCTCCAAAAAAATTCCTCTCTTTCAAGCTCTCTTCCTCTTCCTTTTATAGCCCACTCATTTACCTCCCATTCTAATTCCTCCATTAACTCTATCTCACATTCTAATTTTTCCACTAACTCTTCTTCATCTTCATCTTCTCTTCTTCATCTCTATCTCACATTCTAATTTCTCCACATATTCTTCTCTATCTCCATCTTCCCTTCTCCATATATATCTCTCATTCTAATTTCTCCACTAATTCTTCTTCATCTCCATCTTCCCTTCTCTTATCTTATTTTCTCCAACCATTCTTCTCCATCTTCTCTTCTCCATCTCCTCTTCTCCATCTTCCCTTCTCTTATCTTATTTTCTCCATCCATTCTTCTCCATCTCCTCTTTTCCATCTTCTCTTCTCCATCTCATCTTCTTCATCTTCCCTTCTCTATTCTAATTTCTCCACTAACTCTTTTTTTTGTTATTTGCAAAATAATCCCTTAAGAGTTAGGTATTTACACTCTAATCCTTGAAATTTTAAGTATTTGCAATTTAGTCCCTGAAAAAATATTTCTTTAAGTCCAAATATCCTCAAAATTTTCAACACACCTCTCCTATGCTTAGTCGAAATTCATCGCATATCAAATTTAAACTCATTTCTTGCCGCAAAATTTAATTAAAGCCCTTTTGCAAAATTGAGTTATTCTGAGTATAATTGGGCCAAGATGAATATTTATAATATTATAGAATAATGTCACAACTTCTAAAAGTGAAAAATGAAAATAAATTGACTCAGATTAAAAAAATTTTAGGCCCGATTCGAGATTATGCTCGCGAAGGAATACACGACCCCGAATTGGATTTTTTAAATTTATGATGGCCAACATGAAAAGGGATTTAAAATAAAAATATTGACTATTTTTATGTATTTTTGTGGCTTCAAATGCTATTATTTATGAAATATTTTCCTAATTTCTAAAAAATATATTTAAGAAATACAAAAAAATACGAAAAATTATTTTTTTTTTCTCAAAAATGGTTGCCTAAGCTTGGCCAAAGCTTCTAAAGTTGATTTTTTAATTTTATGAATTTTTATGGATTTTTTATTAATTTTCGAAAATAAAAATATTGAAAAATACTAAAAATATGGAAAATACTTTTTTGGTCAAAATTGATTCCCTAGGCTTGGCCAAGGTCCCCAAAGTTGATTTTTTAATTTTATGAATTTTTATGGATTTTCTATTAATTTTAAAGAGAAAATGTGATAAAAAAAAATCAGGTGTCAACAGCTGCCCCTCTTTGAAAGGAAGCTCGGCAGAGGTTCATTTTAAAGACGAGAAGACACCTAAATTCTAATCGACTCAACACAATGAAATAAAAAGGGTCGTGACATTTGATCTCTAATACCCATCTTTGCAAGTTCCGATCCAAACTCGGCTTGAAGAAACTTTCATGCAGTGAGGGAGAGACGAAGATGAGAGTTTACCTAGCACTTACCTGCCCGTTGTTTGGCGGTCGCTTGAAACGCATACTTTACTGAAAATGGAATGAGAACCTAAGGATTTGTTAAGAAAACCTTAGGGTGGTTGAACTTGGACCCGTATGGTAGGTCAACCCATGGTAGATTCCTAATGAAAGGATTCTACTGATTTGATTGAAATTTGACCCGTATGGTAGGTCACCCCATGGCAGAGTTCCTAATGAAAGGATTCTAGTGATTAAGATTTGACCCGTATGGTGGGTCGCCCCATGAAAATGCCTGTAAGAAGGACTTTGTGCTTGTAGAAAGGACTTTTGTGTGCCTGTAAGAAGGACTTTTGGGTACCTGTAGGGAGGACTTTGGTGCCTGTAAGAAGGACTTTTGTATGCCTGTAGAAAGGACTTCAGGTGCCTATAGAAAGGACTTGGTATGCCTGTAAAAAGGACTTTTGGGTGCCTGTAGAAAGGACTTGGTGCCTGTAAAAAGGACTTAGTGCTTGTAGGAAGGACTTCGGGTGCCTGTAGGCAGGACTTTGGAGTGCCTGTAGAAAGGACTTTGGGGTGCCTGTAGAAAGGACTTTGGTGCCTGTAAGAAGAACTTTGGTGCCTGTAAGAAGGACTTAGTGTACCTGTAAAAATATATGCAAATTGGTGGCACATGTTTTTGCCATTTTGGAATATCCTCTAGTAAGTGGCGTAGCCATTCAGCCTCTTCTCCACATTTATCCAAAGCAATGAATTCAGATTCCATTGTGGATCTAGCTATAACCGTTTGCTTACAGGATTTCCATGATACGGCTGCACCCGCTAGTGTAAATACATATCCACTAGTAGACTTTGAGTCTTTCATATCAGATATCCAGTTCGCATCACTGTATCCTTCTAGAACAGCTGGGTATCTGGTATAGTGCAGACCATGATTCCGAGTATATCGTAGGTACCTAAGTACTCTTACAATTGCTTTCCAATGATCAGCACTCGGATTGCTCATATATCTACTCAATTTACTAACTGAGTACGCAATATCTGGTCTAGTACAACTCATTAAGTACATCAGAGTTCCAATAACTCTAGAGTATTCTACTTGAGAAATACTCTCTCCTCTATTCTTGGATAGACGAAAACTATTGTCGAGTGGTGTTCTCGCAATACCAGAATCATCCACATTGAACTTTCCAAGAATTTTGTCCACATAGTGTGACTGGTTTAAGATAAGACCTTCTGACGTTCTTGTGATTTTAATTCCTAAAATCACATCAGCAAGTCCCATATCTTTCATGTCAAATCTTGAATTCAATATATTCTTAATGGATTTGATCATTTCATCATCACTACCGACGATGAGTATGTCATCTACATAAAGACACAAAATGACATAGCCATTTTCTATTTCTTTAATGTAGACACATTTATCACATTCACTAATCTTAAATCCATTGGTGCTTGTTTTAAGCCATACAATTATTTAACCAATTTACAGACTTTCCTTTCTTTTCCTGGAACTATAAAACCCTCAGGTTGTTCCATGAAGATTTCTTCATCTAAATCACCATTTAGGAAAGCTGTTTTTCCATCCATTTAATGTACTTCTAGATTTCACAATGCTGCAATTGCAAGTATCATCCTAATGGAGGTTATTCTCGTCACAGGAGAATAAGTATCAAAGTAATCTAAGTCTTTTCGTTGCTTGTATCCTTTGATTACAAGTCTGGCTTTATACTTATCAACAGAACTATCTGCGTTCATTTTCCTTTTAAAGATCCATTTTGATCCTAAAGGTTCACATCCAAGAGGAGGATCCACTAACTCCCAAGTATGATTCTGCAATATAGAATCAACTTCACTTTTAATTGCTTCTTTTCATAGAAGTCCCTCAAAAGAATTTACTGCTTCTGGATAGTTTAGTGGTTCCTTTTCTAACAAATAAGTTAGAAAATCATCTCCAAATGATTTCTCCACTCTTGCTCTTTTGCTCCGTCTGAGATGTTCAAAAGCAGGATCACTCTGCTTCTGAACTCTTCTTTGGAGTAGGTCAGAAGCAGACTCGCTCTGTATCTGAACTCTGTCATGATCAGAATCATGACTTCCTTCATTCATAGTGTCAATCGTTCACTTGGACGAACTCGATCCATCATTGGATTTGCAAGGAAATACACCTTCGAAGAATGATGCATTCCTAGATTCCATGATCGTATTCTTGTGTATATCTGAAATTTTCGATTCATGTACAAGAAAACGATGTGCATAGCCTATAAAGATACAGTCCACCGTTTTAGGACCTATCTTTGTTTTCTTTGATGTTGGAACAGCTACTTTTGCAAGACACCCCCACACTCGTGAGTATTTATAGGATGGTCTCCTACCTTTCCATAACTCATAAGGGGTTTTATCCTCCTTTTTTCGAGGTACCTCATTTAAAAGGTAATTGCTTGACAAAATAGCTTCACCCCACATATTTTGGGGTAAACCTGAACTTAGTAACATCGCGTTCATCATTTCTTTCAATGTGCGATTTTTACGTTCAGCCACACCATTTGATTGAGGTGAATAGGGTGCAGTTACTTCATGTATAATTCCGTGTTGTACACAGAATTCACCAATCGGTTCTTCGTACTCACCATCTCTATCGCTTCTCAATCTTTTGATTTTCTTGTTGAGTTGATTCTCAACTTCATTCTTATAGAGAACAAATTTCTCTAAGGCTTCACTTTTGCTTTTAAGCAAATACACATAGCAGTATTTAGTGCTATCATCGATAAAGGTAATAAAATATTTATTACCAGCTCTTGTTTGTATGAATTTCAAATCACAAACATCACTATGAATTAGCTCAAGGGGTTCGGTGTTTCTTTCAACTTTTGAAACGATGATCTCGTTAACTTTGCCTCAACACAGATTTCACATTTATGTTTACAATCAATTTGGAATGAGGGAATGTGCTCCACGTTAATTAATCTACGCAATGTATCATAATTAATGTGTCCAAGTCTGCCATGCCATAAGTTGGAAGACTCAAGCATATAAACGGAAGACTTATTATCTTTATTGATAATTGTCAACACATTGAGCTTAAAAAGCCCATCAGATACATATCCCATTCTCACATACATTCCAGATTTTGACAAAGTAACTTTGTCTAACTCGAACACCATACGAAATCCGTGCTTGTTCAATAGAGACCCGGAGACCAGGTTCTTTCGGATTTCTGGCACATACAGAACATTGTTCAGAGTCAGCTCTTTCCCGGAGGTCATCTTCAGAAGCACATTCCCTTGACCTTCAACGGCAGACGAGGCCGAGTTTCCTATGAAGACTTTCTCTCCATCAATTGGTTCGAAAGTTGTGAACAGGTTTTTGTTGGAGCATACATGCCTTGTGGCACCAGTGTCAATCTACCATTCCTTTGGATTTGACCCAACGAAGTTCACCTCAGACACCATCGCAGAGAGATTTATGTCTGAGAAGTCATGAGTGACATCATTCACCATGTTCATCTCATGCTTCTTCTTCTTCGAAAATCTGCATTCCACAGATCTATGACCCATCTTGCCACAGTTAAAGCATTTCCCTTGGAACTTTATTTTGGAGGCTCCTCCTTTCGGTCCCAGGTTTCGGCTTGATGGCCTTCTTATTCTTGTGGGCTTGCTTGTGCTCCACAACGTTTGCCTTAGCTGCGGTGGGATTGAACCTCTTGCATTCAGAGCTTCTGTTGTCTTCTTCGATGCGAAGTCTGACAATCAACTCCTCCAGGTTCATTTCCTTTCGCTTGTGCTTAAGGTAATTCTTGAAATCCTTCCACCCAGGAGGTAGCTTCTCAATAATGGCAACCACCTGAAAGGTTTCACTCAGATTCATCCCTTCAGATTGAATCTCGTGCAAAATCACTTGGATTTCTGGCACTTGACTGATCACAGTCTTGGAATCCACCATATTATAATCAAGGAATCGACCGACAACAAGTTTCTTTGCTCCGGCATCCTCTATTTTATATTTTCGGTCCAAAGATTCCCACAACTCTTTTGCCGTATTGATTGTACAATAGACATTATACAGAGAGTCGTGCAAGCCATTAATGACATAGTTCCTACAGAGGAAGTTAGAATGCTTCCAAGCCTCAAGAGCATTGAAGGCTTGTTTATCTGTTTCACCATCGGATATTTGAGGGGCTTCCTCAGTCAAGAATCTCGCAAGATTCAACGTTGTTAAATAAAACAACATCTTCTGTTGCCACCTTTTAAAGTTCGATCCGTTGAACTTTTCAGGCCTTTCGCCTTGGTGAACAGAAACAGGAGCAGGAACAGGAGCAGAAGATTGACCAAGGTTTTCAAAACCAAGTTGAACAACATCTTTCTCAGTAGCCATTTGAAAACTAGGATAATATGTTTTGTCAGCTAAAGATGCTGCTTCTAAACTATCAGAAGGACTTCAGAAGAAGAATCAACAGCAAAACTTTCTGCCTCTGAACTATCGGAATGAGTTCAGAAGAAGAATTGACAGCAAATTTCCTGCTTCTGAAGTATCAGAAAGAGTTCAGACGAAGAGTCGAAAATAAACGTATCTGCTTCGGAACTATTAAACAGAGTTCAGAAGCAGACGAATCTGTTTTGAGAATGTTGGTGGGAAAGAAACCTGTTGAGCCTGAATTTGAATCTGACCAGCTCAAAAAGGGGCGTTCAGAAGCAGAACGCGTCTGAATCTGAATTCATGGAAAACACTTTTGCTTTTAAAAAATTTTTGGTGAAAACTTTCAGATTCACTTGCAAATAGCTTTTCGACATAAGAAAAGTGGGATCGACATAAGTATAAACCGAGGCCTGTGTTGAACACAGTTTCCTTAAAACAGATTCGCTCCCTCAACTCTGTGCTTGAGGTTTCGTGAGCGTCTGTCTCCCAGGATATAATGGTTGACAGCTAGGAGGTGAGCACAGTACCTCAGAGCTTTCGGCGAACTTGCAGAACTTGTGTTTGAACACTATCGAAAACAATGCAAGAAAACAGAAAGAGAGTTTTGGTTTTCATCTGAGTGTGTGTCCGTGTCTGTGTATCTTTGTATTTTAAAACCGAAAGAGAATCATCTATTTATAAGATGAGTGAGAGGTTATTTCGGAATTATATGGTGTAAAAGTTGATGACGGTCGATTAAATTTGCCATTCGTAACTGCTGTGGTGTAACGGACATTTCATTATGCCGTTTATGTCATAATGGATGATTAACTCTGCCATTTGTAACTGTCGTAATGTAATGGCATTCCAAAACGTTACAAATGGTCAGCTTCTGAGCGTCGCGAGCTGCTTCTGAACCCTGCGCGAGCTGCTTCTTAACGTTGGATCTGAATCCCGCGCGAGCTGCTTCTGAACGCTGGATCTAAACCTCACTCGAGTTGTTTCTAAACGCTAGTTATGAACCTGCGCGAGCTGCTTTTGAACACTGAATCTGAACCCCGCTCGAGCTGCTTCTGAACGCTGGTTATGAACCTGCGTGAGCTGCTTCTGACCTTGCAAGAGCTGCTTCTGAACGTTGCTTCTAAACTCATCCGAAACATACTCTGCTTCTGAAATATCTAATTCGATGCAAAATGAAGACAATGAAAGCCATGATGTTCGATCCTGCAAACTGTTGCATTGTTCCGCTGCAAAAGCATCAGTAATTGCGTGCCTGGAAGAAGAAGACAAGTTATGTGCTGGAAAATGTGGGAAAAATAGTGCTGTTGGTACTCACGCTCAACGGGAATCAAAGTTTGGGAGAGTGCAGGAGCGTACGCGTAGCCTTAATGAGTTATCTTTTCGAGGTAAATGTGTTGTCCCACCATAGATTTTCACAATTTGGACAGGCGGATTGCTCTTTATGTTGAAAAAAAATAAAAAAGTTTCATGGTTGTGTTCGGTGCAGTTCCTATGTAAATGCGAAACTGAGACAGGTCTTTGCATTCCCCAATAATTTGTGAAAAGAAGCCAGTGGGTTTATAACAAATGTAAGGGTAAATCCCTTCCCATATATGTTAACTAATATTTTTTGCTTCCCCTTTTTAGTGTTGCATTCTGTGTTTTCTACTGAATAGAATGAATTTCATTCTATCTGAGCATTACAACTAACCACGTTAGATCTGATGTATATATCTTTGACTTAATACTATAATCCACATCATTCAGAATCAGTACATAAGCCAGTCTTCAACAGGTACCTTATAAATGTATTGGCCTGAAAGACGTATGAGTCTGTTAATATTTGACCTGGTCAATGAGTATATCTAAAAATCAATTGAGTAAAACTTTTGCCTTTTCTAGTTATTTAAGCAGTTTCCAAATGATTATACTGGTGGATAGTAGCTTAAATGTGTTTTTAACAAGTGAAGATGAGCCCACTCTCTCTCCCTCCCTCTCTCTATGTGTGCATGTGCCCTATGAACCATTATATTTCTTTTTTTCTCTTTATTATCTTTTCTCTTGCCAGATAGATTTTGCAGGGGGAAAAGATCATTCTGGAAGTTGATTGTCTTCTTATTGACCTTTGATTGATGTTATCGCCAATGAGTTCTAGTTTTTTGGTGAAGAGAATGCGTGTAACTGCATCACTATGAAAATTAAAATAGTCATATAGGGAAAGCACGATATGTGCCTATGTGTGTCTTTGTTTGGTCAATGGAATCTGCACTTTTTGCCATATGGATGACCAAAATTCATTGGGAGAACTTTGCTTCTGTAAGTATATTCTAGATTGAATGGATTGTTGTCTGCTGTGTGCAAGTGAGCTAATTGGCATTAGGTGAAGAGGCACCTTCTACAATTGCATCAAGAGAGGCATTTTCCAATTCAGAAAATGATGACCTCTTAATCATGTAACAACTAAGTCCTCTGGGTTTGCTCTAAAATAAGAATGAGGGATCTAATGCAAATAACATCAAATAAGGTTGGAGCAAATTCATGGGTGATACTCTATGCTAGGGCAAGATAAAAGTTTTGGCAGACTACAAGTGAATTGGTAGTATCATACTGAATTTGTGCATGCTCTGTTAACATTATGCCTTAACTTTCTGTTTTCCAAGTGACTCGTTGTCATTATTTTTTATTTTTAATCAATGAAAGTTGCCTACCTTCAGGAGTGACCCACAGTTCCAAGAAATTTTCCCTGAAGAAGAGCAGAACTATGACAACAAGGAGATTGAGTAAAATCTTGAAGGATACTGGTATAGCAAGAGTTCCTGCACATGGAATATCTGATGCTACCACTATTAAGTGAGCAATGAAGTTGTTTGATAACATTACTCTTCTTCTGGTTTCATAGTATATTGCAATTTGGTGTCTAGATCTTCGAGATCATATTCAATTGGATGGTGCAGATGCTATGCTGAGCCGGATCAGGCATCTAATTTGGATGCTGATGCATTTTGCTGCATATGTCGAAGGTTGAAGCATGACAAATCTAATTGCTTGTTGGAGGGTAGCCGATGCTTGGTCCAAGTATGTTCATAGTTTACTTACTCTGTTTACATCTTTCATTGATTCTGTTTATTTTTCCCATGAGATACCCTGACTTACTTTCTAAATCAGACAAGATGGGAACTCCAGCCTAGTTGGATGTGACACGGTCTAGACGAAGGGGAAAATCTGAAGAGATTTTCTGCACGAAGGAAGGACCGAGTCTTGCGAAGGAATCTCCTAGGGAATTCTAGAAGGATCCTAGGGGCGGGCAAACTTGTAATTGTGTATTGTTGTATTCAATACGGGTAGGTGGTAGTTAAGGAGATCTAATCTCCACTGTTAGATCAAAGGGGAGATCTACGGATATCATCGCACGAGAACTTGTATATAAGGGGTTCTCCTCCCCTCATTTGTATCATCTCATTCTCACGAGTAATTGAAAACCAGAGCTTCTCTCTCTAGTTTCTCTCTCTAGAGTTGTGAGGCGAGTGAGGTGAGCGAGGGAAAGGCTGACTTGGGAAGGTTTTCCTAAGGCCGCACGAGCGATTGATCGGTGATTCGATCGGCCCGTGACAAGTGGTATCAGAGCCAACGTCCAGTGCATAGCCAAGATTCGTCAAGAGGTGTGATGGATCCAGCGTCCGAGCCAGCTGCTACCCAGGGAAAGAAGGCCGCTGAGGAGCGTGGTCGTGATACTGAGAAGGCCAGCAAGGCGCAGAAGGGTCATCATGCTCGATCGAGTTCGAGGAATGCAATGGGGCTCTTGGAGACCCGGGTGTCGAAGATGGAGGTCGCACTCGCGGAAGTCCAAGGCGCAGTCGGGGATCTAGCCGAGAACGCTGTTGATGGAGTCATGTCTGGGAAGGAGGAGCTCGAGGCCGAGGTGCAAGAGCTGAAATCCGGCATGGGGGAGCTCCGAGGCGAGATGCTAGGTACCTTGGTATGCATTGCTGAAGAACTCCGATCGGAGAACGATGACCTGCGAGCCCTGGTCGAGGCTATGCGCGGGGAGCTGGACGTGCTCAAGGTCAAGGTTGCTGAAGTTGATGCTGCACGCGTGAACGGGGTGATCACCGTGCAACCTGCTCCACGAGTGGACGCTCCGATGCCTGAGTTCAAAGGCTCAAGGGTGGCCAAGGACGTGGACAACTTCCTATGGCACGTGAACCAGTACTTCAACGTGACGGGGATTGCTGATGATGCCCTGAAGGTTAGTACTGCTACCATGTATCTTACCGAAAACGCACTATTATGGTGGCGTCGTAGGTGTGACGAGCGAAGTGGTGGTCCGATCACTTCTTGGGAGATGTTCGTTACGGAGTTTCGCAAGCAGTTCTACCCAGCATATGCGGAGGAGGAAGCCCGAGAGGAACTCCGACGCCTGGAACAAAGGGGAAGCGTCCGGGACTATGTGAGGAAGTTCTCGAAGCTGCTGCTTCAAATCTCCACGATGAGCGACACCGAGGCCTATTACCAGTTCCTTGGGGGTCTCAAGCCCTCTGTGAAGCAGGAGATCAAGCGCTGCGGTGCAATGGATCTCGCGTCGGCCATGGCTGCGGCTGAATCGATGGTCGAGTACAAGTCGGCTCCAGTGAGCAAGCCGGACTTCCACCCAAGGGAGAAGAGCGTTGGTGGGGGAGATCGTGGGAGATCCTATCGCCCAAGCAATAGCAAGCCACCAACCGCTCCACCTAAGGCAAAGACGGAAGTTTCAAGCAGTGGAAGCAGCGGGAAGCCTGAGAAGAGGCGTTTCCAGGTCAAGTGGTTCTTATGCGATGGACCGCACTTTGCACGCGATTGCTCAGCCAAGGGGCAGATCGCATCGGTGATCAAAGCTAAGGAGGAGGAAAAGAAGCAAGCCGAGAAGGACGAGACGCGACTCGGATCCTTGCGAGTCCTTAGCTCGATCAAGTTTAAGAAAGCGGCGAAGCCTAAGGGGATGATGTTCATGGAAATGAAGATCGAAGACACCACGATGAATGTGTTGGTGGATACGGGGGCGTCTGACCTATTCATCTCCGAGGAAGCTGCGAAGAAACTCGACCTTAAGGTTGAGAAGAGGACGGGATGGCTGAAGACCGTCAATTTGAAGCAAGTGCCTATGAGCGGGGTAGCACGAGGCGCGGAGATCCACATCAGTCAATGGACAAGCAAGGAGGATCTTGAGGTAATCCCTTTAGATGACTATGATATTGTCATGGGATTGGGATTCATTGACAGGATCGAAGCGATACTACTCTCGTTCGCGGATTGCATCTGCGTGTTGGATGAACGGAACCAGTGCGTGGTTCCAATTCAGAGGAAGTCGGGAGGCAACCATAAGATGCTCTCGGCTATGCAATTGTCCAAGGGGGCTAGGAAGGGCGAGGAGACATTCATTGCCGTGCTGAAGGAGGTGGATCCTAAGGATGGGATGGACGATGTCCCGAAGGAGGTGACCCAGGTTCTTGAAGCGTTCAAGGACGTGATGCCTCCAAAGCTGCCGAAGAAGTTGCCGCCTGTGAGGGAGGTGGATCATCGGATCGAGCTCATATCAGATGCTCGACCGCCTGCTATGGCACCGTACAGAATGGCGCCACCAGAACTTGAAGAATTGAGGAAGCAATTGAAGGGATTGCTTGATTCCGGGTTTATCCGTCCATCGAAGGCTCCGTTCGATGCGTCGGTCCTATTTCAGAAGAAGCATGATGGATCGCTGCGCATGTGTATCGACTACCGGGCGCTGAACAAGCTGACGGTGAAGAACAAGTACCCGATCCCTCTTATCGCAGATTTATTTGATCAACTTGGCGGAGCAAGGTGGTTCACCAAGCTGGATCTTCGATCGGGCTACTACCAGGTGCGAATCGCGGAGGGCGATAAGCCGAAGACTGCCTGCGTTACGAGGTATGGCTCGTATGAGTTCTTGGTCATGCCCTTCGGCTTGACTAATGCACCGGCGACGTTCTGCACGCTAATGAACAAGGTATTACAACCCTTCATCGATCAATTTGTGGTTGTGTACCTGGACGACATAGTCATATACAGCAGGACGCTCGAGGAGCACATCAAGCACATCAAGCAGGTCTTCCAAGTTCTGAGGGACCATGAGCTGTATGTGAAGCGCGAGAAGTGCGCCTTTGCTCAGCAGGAAGTGCCATTCTTGGGGCATGTCGTGGGAGGTGGACTAGTCCGTATGGATCCGGCCAAGATTGAGTCGATTGTAGGTTGGGAACCGCCGACGAAGGTAACCGAACTTCGGTCCTTTCTAGGCCTTACTAACTATTATCGACGGTTTGTTAAGGGCTATTCGAGCATTACCGCTCCGCTCACGGATATGCTGAAGAAGGAGAAGCCGTGGGAGTGGACGGAGCGCTGTCAAGGGGCGTTCGAGAGACTAAAGAAGGCTATGACGGAGGAGCCGGTCTTGGCGCTGCCTGATTGTTCGAAGCCGTATGAGGTAGAGACTGACGCTTCTGATTTTGCGATTGGAGGTGTTATAATGCAGGATGGGCATCCCGTGGCTTACGAGTCACGAAAGCTGAACGAGACCGAGAGGCGGTACACCGTTCAGGAGAAGGAAATGACGGCCATTGTGCACTGCCTACGCACGTGGCGTCACTACTTGCTAGGGTCGAAGTTCGTCGTGAGGACAGACAACGTGGCGACGAGCTATTTCCAGACTCAGAAGAAATTGAGCCCGAAGCAAGCTCGCTGGCAAGATTTCTTAGCGGAGTTCGACTACGTGCTCGAGTACAAGCCGGGGAAGGCGAATGCTGTAGCGGATGCGCTTAGTCGAAGAGCAGAGCTGGCGTCCATGAGTCGGCCAGACTGCCCACTGGTGGGAAGGATTAAGGAGGGCTTGAAGCATGATCGAGCGGCGCAAGCACTCCTGCACTATGCAAAGGAGGGCAAGACTCGAAGATTTTGGTGCGAGGACGACCTGTTATATGCCAAGGGGCGACGACTGTATGTCCCACTCTACGGGAATCTGAGGAGGGAAGTCCTTCGCGAGTGTCACGACTCGAAGTGGGCTGGTCATCCGGGTGTCCACCGCACGCTGGCGCTGATGGAGGAGCACTATTTCTGGCCGCACTTGCGAGACGACGTGGAGGCCTATGTTCGAACTTGCCTGGTTTGCCAACAAGACAAGCTGGAGCAGAGGTTGCCTGCTGGTTTGTTAGAGCCACTGCCTGTTCCAGAACGTCCATGGGAGAGCGTCTCTATGAACTTCATCGTGGGATTGCCCAAGTCCAAAGGGTGTCGGACGCTGATGGTCATGGTGGATCGATTCTCTAAGTATGCGACGTTCGTACCGGCCACCGACGACTGCCCAGCCGAGGAAGCGGCCAAGTTATTTTTGAAGCACGTGGTGAAGCACTGAGGTGTGCCACGAACGATCGTGAGCGATCGAGACCCTCGGTTCACGGGGAGATTTTGGACCGAGCTATTCAAGCTACTCGGGACGGACCTGAACTTCTCAACGAGTCTTCATCCTCAGACGGACGGCCAAACTGAGCGGGTGAATGCCTTATTAGAGGTGTATCTGAGGCACTACATAAGCGCAACGCAACGAGATTGGGCGAAGCTAATCGATGTAGCCCAATTCTCCTACAATCTACAGCGTAGTGAATCGACCGGGAGGAGTCCGTTCGAGATAGTGACGGGGCAACAACCACTCACGCCGAGCGCGATTGCGTCGGGCCACAAGGGGAGTAGCCCGGCCGCCCACAAGGTTGCCGAGGAATGGCGCGAGCAAGCCGATCTTGCTCGCGCATGTCTTCACAAGGCGTCAAAGAGGACGAAGAAATGGGTGGACCAGAAGCGAAGACATGTAGAGTATCAAGTCGGAGACCAAGTGTTGTACAAGCTGCCGCTACGGTACAAGGGCGTTCATAAGGCGCTACTCCGACGATACGAGGGGCTATTCCGCATTACGCAACGGATTGGCAATGCTGCTTACAAATTGGAGCTCCCGGCCAAGCTGAAGATTCATCCGGTGTTCCATGTAAGTATGCTTAAGCCGTTTCATCTTGATGAAGGGGATCCGGATCGAGGGAAATCGCAACGGGCGCCTATTGGGGCAAAGACTTCCTATGACCGAGACATCAACTGCATCCTGGCGGATCGGGTCGTGCGGAAGAGATACTGCGCGCCGAAGAAGGAGTATTTGATCCGATGGAAGGGACTCCCCGAGAGTGAAGCAACGTGGGAACTTGCCAAGTCGTTATGGCAGTTCCAGAAGCAAGTCGAGGCGTACATCGCTGAGAGCGCGACGAGGGCGTCGCTAGAATAGGTAGGGGAGAATGACACGGTCTGGACGAAGGGGCAAATCTGAGGAGGTTTTCTGCACGAAGGAAGGACCAAGTCTTGCGAAGGAATCTCCTAGGGAATTCTAGAAGGATCCTAGGGGCGGGCAAACCTGTAATTGTGTATTGTTGTATTCAATACGGGTAGGTGGTAGTTAGGGAGATCTAATCTCCACCGTTAGATCAAAGGGGAGATCTACGGATATCATCGCACGAGAACTTGTATATAAGGGGTTCTCCTCCCCTCATTTGTATCATCTCATTCTCACGAGTAATTGAAAACCAGAGCTTCTCTCTCTAGTTTCTCTCTCTCTCGAGTTGTGAGGCGAGTGAGGTGAGCGAGGGAAAGGCTGACTTGGGAAGGTTTTCCTAAGGCAGCACGAGCGATTGATCGGTGATTCGATCAGCCCGTGACAGATGCATGTTGGATTAATTCTATAACAACTATTATAATTATAGTAAACAGATACATTGGTAATGATATATTATTCCTACAGCGCGTAATAGGGATTTTCTTTTTCTGCCTATACAATGGTTTGTGATAAACTCTTGTAAATCTCCATACAGATCTGCTATAATCTGCCTTTCGTATTAATTTCCAACCTTTCTTAATTGTAGTCTTATTGAGCTTTAAAAATCATTTACTTGTCAATCTTGATGTGAAGCAGGAGAAAGATTTTGTTTGTTCGTGATGATTTCTTCTGTCAGTTTGAGGACTTAAGTGGGGCAGCCGACCCGTGAATATTTTTGTTTTATAATTTTGGAGATGGCCATAAGTGACAGCCAGTAGGAAATTGTGCTGACTTGGAAGTTCTTTAAGGTTTCCTAACCTTACATATAATGTAAGGATCTAATTGAGTCGACACAGTTTAATTCTTGAGCACAAGTCGACTGGAATATTCAATGCTCGATACACAACTTGCGCTTGGTTGAGCTTGACCCAATTAAGTTTTTAATAAGCTCAAATTCAACTCGACCTGATTCGTCAGTAAATATTAATTTGAGCTCAAGTTAAACTAAGCTTGAAGCCGAGCTCGAATTCTAAAGTTCTACTAACATTGATAATCACAACTAACTTTATTATGTAATGAATGTGCTATTAGGCTTGTGAGTTACTCGAGACCAGGCATTTTTAGCATGAATTCCACCCAATCAAGTACCTGAGCTACTCAAACTTGAAAAGAATTATGCTGAGTACGAGTAATTTGTGGTTCGAGCTAGAATATCTCACTATTACTTTGACTTGCAAGGTCCATTCTCTTGCATTCCTAGGATGATCCATAATGATCCTCTAATCTTTTATGAGAAACAATGACCTTTTCTTTCTTATTTCATGGATATGCATTGTGCTTTTTACCTTTTTAATCAATGGTCGAAGGAAACAGTCTAGTCTTTGATTTTTTTAGAGGTGAAGGGCATTTGCAGAGTTGCTTCTTTCGGCCTTGTTATTTATAGAATATATGAGCTGGAAAATGAAGATGCAGCTCCCTTGAGCTTCTCTTTGTTTATCGTAGGATAGATGAAAATGTGTTTCCTCGAGTCCCGCCTGATAAACCTATGCTCACTTCCAAAAATTAACATTTTAACTGAATATCAATTTGCTGCTTTTCAAGTGTTGTCTTCATTATTGGAACAATGAATAAAAATACTGTTTGATAAAGAAAAAGAAGAAAGATAAAAATACTGGCTTTGTACATAAATATCTACTAGCAGTAGCATATGATCTATATTTCTTCGCCCAATTATTATGTAATTAATATGATGATGGGGTATAAAATGCAATTTATAAAAGAAAATTATAGTCCAGAAATATGCCTATTGACATAATGGTAGTTTCCATTGGAGTTTGCAACTGGTAAGTGGTAAGCATGGCTAGGAAGTACCCACCTAAGGCTTCTCATTATTGTAGACCCCAAATAGTCATCAAGCTGGATAAACAAGAGAATTTATTCATAGACTCTAATTGAAACCAGAAATCAATTGTTTTGTGACAGTTTTGATGGAGAGATTTTTTATTGACAGGAAGTTCAACTACAGGAAACCGAGGGAGTGGAAACCCAAACTATAGCCTTGTACAAAATACCTCCCAAGACCAAAAAGTGTAGACCCAAAATAGTCATCAAGCCGGATAAACAAGAGAACTTATTCATAAGCCCTAATTGAAACCAGAAATCACTTGTTTTGTAACAGTATTGATTGAGAGATTTTTTATTGATGAGAAGTTCAACTACAGGACACCAAGGGGGCGCAAACCCGTACACAAAAAGAGCCCAAAAAAACCGAAACCTTTTACAAAATAGCTCTCAAAAGCAAAAAGAGCTCAAATACAAGATAATCAACTATAGCAACGGAGGCATTTATATACGCAAGCTTTCATTAAACCAAAAGTGTAGTACTTTAAGCCAATTTTCAATGAAAATAGCAATGGAAGATTCCTATCTATCAATCAGCAGCGCTCTTGTTCCGCTCCTTCCAAATCAACCAAAAAACAGAGAGGAATGGAGGTAAACCTTCCTTTTTAGGGCGCTATGAAGAATGCCCTGCCAAGCCTGAAGTTCTTCCTTGGTTAGACCACCGATACCTAAGACAACCTGGTTCAAGCATAGGAACCTGTCCAAACCTTCTTCATACGAGAACAATGAAGGAGGAGATGCTGCACGGACTCTGCCTACTTTTGGCAGAGGAAACACCTGTTAACCAGTACTTCTGTCCTCATATCATAACAGGGAGAGCTGAAGATTCGTTTTTTATTCTAAATGCTGATTGTGAAAAACTTCTAGCCTATCTTGTAATATATCACACTTCTATGGTACACGCTCATGTGGGTTCAATATCCTCCAAATGCAGAAATGAACTTTGATGCTGGCATGGAGCCTGTGGAGAGCCTGTATTCTAGTCGCACTGATCACCTGTCCAAAATACTTAACGAAGCAGGCAGATTGATTTTTGTATTTGGATGAATTGTTTGTTCAAGTTATGTGAGGTTGGTCCTGGCGTCATTCCAGTTTCTGGGGCTACTTGACTGGACATTGGTTTCTTGTTAGTTCAGTCTGAATGGCCCTGCAGGCTTGAAATCCCTGATGTTTATCGACTTCTTATGTGATCCTTTGTGAATAATCAGATTTGGATAAACAAAAGTTATAAACACTGTGCGAACTTGTTTTAGAATCCCTTGCTAAGCATATTAACTATGGATTGATAGTTAGTTCTGCTGGAATTTGTATCAAAGTAACATTGATGTACTGGTAACTTATGATCCTACAATTTCTACTTTACTTAATATTTGTTTTCTCTGATGGCACGAAGGATCTACTGCAAAGTGAGGTTGAAGATGTCAATGACGAGAATGTTCATTTCCATGAGAGATGTGCACATCATGATAAGGATGTTGATTGTGGATCCACAACCATTGGCATTTCTGACATCGTCTGTTCTGGAGATATCTTAAGATGTGCTCGGACGGAGGTGCTTTCTGCATTGGTTCCCTAGTTGAAATTACCGACATAAGAGCTGGCAATTTGACATTGTATCCATATTTTAACCTTTTCTGCAGGGTTACAAGGAAAGGAAACGGTATAATGTCCTCAGTAATCTCCATGGTCTTTACCAAGGCAAGTGTGGAAACCTTGTTCCCCATGACCAGATCAAGGCTTGGACTCACATTCATTGTCAGAAGAAATGCTACCAGGCCATCTTACAGCTGCCACACTCAGTGGCAGAATCTGATTGCCGAGTTTGTTAATATATACTGTGTCTTATCTCCAACTGATATAATCAATTTGCATGCGTCAGATGTGGATGACACCTGAGATTGTCGAATATGTTAATATATACTGTCTTATCTCCAACTGATATAATCAATTTGCATGCATCAGATGTTGATGACATGTGAGATTGTCATATCAAGTTTTTTTATTCCTGTTTCATTTTCTGTTTCTTTACTGTCATCTGCTAGGTTCATGCATAATATCTGGATGCTTAAGTTGCGGCTCTTAAGGTTTATGGATGCTTAGCACTTTATGCGAAGGAAGTAATTTCCCTTTGCAAGTTATCATGCAGAGGGCTCAGTGTTATTTGTGAATGCCACACTAATGTTTTCTGTTTCAAACACCTGCAGAAAGAATATGGCCGTTACAAACTGGCAAAAGGTTGGAAACGTCTAGTAGTGTACAAGTCCGGCATACATGCCCTAGGACTTTATGCCTCTCAGTTCATTTATACAGGAGAAATGGTTTGGCCTTGGGACCCTAGTTTAAATATTGTTCTTTCCCTGCTTGTGGAAGTTATTATAGTTGGGCAGGCGCTCTTGTAGGTTGTTGAGTACATCGGTGAGATTGTTGGGCTACGTATTGCTGATAAGAGAGATAGCGAGTATCAGTCTGGGCGAAGAATTCAGTGCAAGAGTGCTTGTTATTTTTTTAGGATAGATAAGGAGCATATAATTGATGCTACACGAAAAGGGGGGATTGCTCGTTTTGTCAACCATTCTTGCCAGGTAAAGCTTCCTGTTTCCCAACTTTTACTGAAGATCTGAAACTTCTATCTCTTTGTTGGAATGTGGCATTATAGAATATCATTATGCATAGATTGTAATTTAAGTGCAATATTTGTTCATCGAAATCAGGGATTCAATATTTGAAGCCATCGAATGGTAGCAGTAAAAGATCTAGGCCTTGCAGCGCATACGTTCAGGAACTGGCTAACAGGAAACATAGTTTGAAGCTGAAATGAGTTGTTGAAGTTGACTTGGGTTTTCACAATTACCGTGTCAACTTTGTTGAGAGCATGCCTCACTCTGCAACACTGTAAGCTAGTACGTAAGCATCAACTGACTCATCTTTGTTCTGTGCGATTTATGTGAACAGCCAAACTGCATTGCCAAGGTGATTTCAGTGAGAGATAAGAAAAAGGTGCAAAAATAGAGCCCTGGTGTGTATAATTCATTTGAGAGTTCTGCCTTGAGAAAAGCCAACCCCGTCGCACATCTCACTGATGCAGTACATCAGAAGACGGTGCTCGTCTAGAAAAATAATTAAAAGAAGGGAATCAGACTTTGAGGCGTGAATATACTTTCTTTAAGGCATTGTTTGCCTCATAAGGTGCCAATGGTTATTGGTAAAAATCCTTAAGGATCCAAAACAAAGTCTCAAAATGAGAATACCAGATGGCAAGTCTAGTATTTCCCAAAAATGCTCAAGATGAAACAATTAGAGAATAAATGCTGAACTTTTTTTAACCCACGAGCATGCATAGTGCTGAGTGTGCCATTATTCGTGGATCCGCATGTGGATACGTATGGTTTAGTCCACTTAGCCCATGGTCTTCAACTGTAAGGCTAGAAGCCTTTCACTTATATATTGGTCCACACATTCGTGTCTTTTTGACGTGGGACAAGACACTTTTCTGTTTGTTTGTACAAATAAACTATCAACACATAGTTCATAATCAAAGGGTTCAATGTGTGGTCGTCTGAAGTTTGGAGGACTTGTTGGATTCTCTCATGGTATGGGATTGTTAGCTTTTTTTGGGCCAGATGGCATCGTAACAGTTGAAAGTAGCGTTCACTGATCCTTGAATTGCAGGTGGTTTTCTTTGCAGATAGAGATATTCTTCCCGGAGAAGAAATCACTTATGACTACCACTTCAACCACGAAGACAAAGGCAAACAGATTCTCGTGTTATTGCAAGTCGAAAAACTGTCGGCATTATTTGAATTGATGGTCTGTAAATCATCTACATCACACACTTGTAAACTTTGCAAGACGCTTAAATAACATCAGTTTTCGATTTTCTTTCTTTTAGTTATATCAGGGAGATATGTTAGTCTGATCCTTCCATTTTTAACATTTCAGCAAAGTTGCTTGAATGTGCGCGATGATCAACCTGAAAATGTTGTCTCGAGTTTCATACTACTGTTTCCGTCACGCGTTCCTTGTCTAATGTGGCAAAATGGGCATGGATCCATCTTTTAACGTATTTGTTAAGTTGGGTGAAGTAGGGGTGGCCTTAAATGTATAACATGGGTTAAAATAGATATCTAATAAAGCAAAATAATTAGTTTTAATGGATTTGCAAAGAACTCAACTTCAATCCATTTAATTGTAGAACAATGCCCTCTGCGTGCCTGTGCCCGGGTCTGTAGAGGCGATGTTCATGCTCATGCCCGGGTCTTCGGTGGCCATGCTCGATAGTGGTTCCGAAGCCCAAGTCACTAGCACTTGGTCTAGCTCTGGTGAGGCCAGGCTTGGTTCCTTGATGGTTGGGTTCAGGTCCCTCGAAGTCGAGCTTGAGACCCTAGTGCCAATGCCTTGGTCCATGGAGGCCGGACTTGAGATTTGGGTGCTTGTGTCTAAGGTTGGCCTAGGAATGTTAAGGTTGAGCCTAGCTCCTCGATGGTCAGGCCCGTGTCCACAAAGGCGGCACCTGTCCACAAAGGCAATCCATGTCCCTCAAGCCGGGGTTGAGACCTTATGTACCGATTTGTCCAATCAAGTTGTAGTGCTTGCCAAGCCAAAGGTCCAAGACGAGAAACGACTCCTAGCAGACTTTTAAAATGACAAAGAAGGTAGAAATGAATTGAATTGTGCACCGAACAATGGGAGAGTGTCTTGGGATATATATGAAATTGGAATTAACTCACAAAAGGCACATTTTGACGCAACGGCAATACTAAGAATTGAAACTCCAATGTTATTTGTGATAGCACTACCTAAATGGGTAATCTCTTGATAAAGTGCCCACTAAAATGCCAAAAACAAGATCGTGGGACTCGACATTGGTGGGTGAAAGCAGACAATACCTCGAGTGAGTTAATCCATGGGTTTCACAACATGTTTTCAAAAAGAGACCTAGTAGGTGTAGTTTGTGAAAACACCATGCGGAAAATGATGGGCCTGTAACAATCCGGTCCAATATAGATGGAGAGTGTTTGTCGGGGCCAAAGGTTTTGGACGAGGAGTTACTCCCAGCAAATATGTAGGTTACCGAAGGGCGTATGAATGAAAATGTGCACCAAATAGGGTTTACCGAACATGGGAAAAACATTCCTAAGTTATATATGTGAAATTGGACTTAAGTTATAACAGGCTTTTTGCTTAGCATTTGAACTCCAATATTAAGTGTGTTTGAGTAAGCGCGCGATTAAAATGGGTGACCTTTTTGAAAAAGGCCCACTTGTATACCAAATGACAAAACCGTGAGGCTCAATATGAGATGGGTCAAAGTGGACAATATCTCGAGTGAGTTAATTTATAGGTGTCACACCTTAGTGTCTATGCCTAGCTCCAGGAAGGTCAAATGCGGGCCCCTCGAGGCCAGACTTAGTTCATCAACGGTGAGCTCGTGTCCATGGGGGCCGGGCATGAAACCCTTGAGGATAAGTTCAGACTCCATGCTTCAGTCCCCAGTGACCATTCTTGGTACACGACCTTAGTCTGTCATGGCTTGGCCTGGTTCCTTGACAACCGAGTCGACGTCTATAGTAAATAGGCCTAGTTCCTTGGAGGTCGGGCTTGAGTCCCTCAAGGCTTGGCTGAGGACCTCAATGCTCGTGCCTAGGCTCCCGGTGGCCTTGCATGGGTACCTATGCCATGCTTGGTCCTCGATGGTCATGCTTGGGATACCTGCTTCTGTCACCTAAATCACTGGAGCCCAACCTGGGTCCATTGAGGTCGAGCCCAGTTCTTTGACAGTCCGGCCCGTATCCAAAGAGGCTAGGCCCAAGTCCCTTGATGTTGACCCCGAGACCTCGGTGCCCATACCTGGGTCCCTTAAGGCCAATTCTAAAGCCTCTTTAATTAAACGGAAGTAATTTTGCATGCATAAAGAATCGAAGTACGGTCTTCAACATGAACAAAGAACAACATGATCACTTTGATCAATATATGTTTTTTTTTTTTTAAGTTTCAAGATCTATTCAATTCTTCTATGGTATATGAAATTTATGATTTCCAATGAGAAAAAATTTCTAATCGGTAGCAAACAGTTATCCATTAAGTGGGAAAATCTTATTTTCAAAACCGAAATTTTATGCCTATACTTTTGCAAAAACGAACTAAGAGGGTCAGCTACCCAGTCAATCTTCAAAATTAAATACCGTTACAAAATCGAATTGTAATGTTGGGATCTTGGGTAGAGGCAGACGATGTTTTAATACTTCCTAAATAGTGAAACGGTATAACTTTTATATAGTATTATGGGAATTTGATTTTTCCCTAAAACTAAAATGGATTGGTCCCCTGGTGGACCCGGTTTGTGGTTCTAACGCCTCTTTCTTCTTGTCCATAGGTACGACGCTCACCCACGTCATGATGTTGCTCATGTAACTTGTGAAGTTCTAGCCCATGATTCGATCGAAGCACCTGAGCTGCCTCACTAACTTGGCGAGACGATCCATGGAGTCTACTCTTCATATTCAACAATTTAAGAGAAGTGTTAAGATGTGGAGCTCAAGTGAGTCAAGCATGGGTTGGTCCGGATCAAATCGGATATGAGTCATTAAATTTCTATTGCATAAAAAATGAGTCAATGTAAGTTAGATCGTATCACTCTTTTGTCGGATTAGTACAATCAAATCCCTATATTAACCGGATGTCATCACAACAACAAGTAACCAGACTTGAAGAGATTGGTTTTCCGATTCCATTCATCTTTCATTCCCAAAAAGAGATTAATTCAGTTGGAAATATTTTCCACAAAGAACGTCCAAGCAAACTTGGCCGTTCGACACTTCAAGGTTCGATCTGCAAGATCAAACTAGTTGAAACTTGTTCGAACATATATGTTTTAGACCAAGTTTCAGTGAAGATGGACGATTGCATCAGTTCACTACCCAAAAGCAATCCGGGGGCTTTAGCTCAATTGTTTTCCCACAGCTATACCATTTACCGTGTGACGAAACTTCTGTATCGAAAGTTGAAAATCTTATCGTGTGGAAAAAGGAAATTGAAATGAATCCTGTGTATATGGTGTCATTTACATGCTTCCTAATGACATCTCGATCCCATTGGACGATAATACATAAGTTTTACGGCTCATACAGCGCACGTACTTATCTGCCGAACGAGGATGATTCGAAACCTTGTATTTCGGCAATTAACAAAAAGCACCCACCCTCGACAGTGCGGAGTATGTTAACATGACCCCAATGCTGACTCCTCTGTGCTTGTCAGCTGTGTAACCTCTACAATGATGAACCCACGGTGAACCTTTTGGTGGCTGCAAACGGCATATGATGTTTTAGGATCCCCAGTTCGGGATGTTTGCAGTCGCTTCGTTTACCATTTTCACCAGAGTCACCTGCCAGAAATCAAAGTTTTCAATGGAGATGACAAAGAACAAGGACATAAAAAGGGCTAAAAAAAGAGTAGCAAATAAAAGACAAAAGAAAGAACCACTCCAACAGCAAACCATTATTGAGCTTGTGGCCTTCACCTTATGTAACATTGCTTATAGAATATCGGAGGAGTGCTTCACATTTATCTTCAATATTATGACGCAAAAAATTCTTGGCATATTCTGTTAGGGATCAGTTTCTACAGGCATTGTGCAGGTCTATATAGTGCCTAGCTAGATTGATGTTTGATTGGGCAGAACTTTGGGATAGTGTAACTCATTGCTTTGGCATCGTTTTCGGGTGATCATTTTTTTCGTTGTGCATAACATTCCAAGGGGATCTCCTGGAAAATAAGAAATTACTAGAAAACTGAGCCAAAAAAGCTTATAGTTAGAAGCTGTTGCTACACCTCCAAACACACAAAAATTGACTGGCTGACATGTGCTTTCCTGACTATTCTGCTTTCAATCTATTGGTGGCAAGAATCCTCTAATTTGTTAAAAGGCTTCAATTAAACTAATCCCTATTCCAAAGTTGTTAGTTGCAAAGAATGAAGGCTCTAAAAATAACACAACACATCACAAAGCAGAAGCTCCTTCAACAGACACCTGATCAGAAAATAGCATTAGATTTGTAAATTTGGTGATCCTTCCTTTGTTTGAACTATACCCTACTAGATCCTTTGGCTTTAATGATCCTTCCTCTCAAAACGGGGAAGCAATCTTTCAAAGATAACCTAGATATACATGTTGGTTTACAGGGGGAAAAAACAAAAAGCACCCTAGAACAGCATGGAATACATACCACACTTTCTGGAACACCGGGAGGTGGTAGTGGTAGGTTCTTTGGAGGAGCAACCTTATCATAAGATCTCTTGTCAAACCTCCATTCTCCAATCTTTCCATAAGTTGACTCGCCCTAATTGCCAAACCAAAGTTGAACTTAAGATATGATGCAAGCGGCAAAATAATACACTGGTCCCAATAAAAGTGCGCATCATTCTATCATTTTCAGCAGTTTCCCCTCATTTTCTTACAAGTTAAACAGTGACCGAAATCACCTTCATATTGTAGTCACATCCATAAGTGTAATGAATTATGAACTTCTGCCCAATTTCTTTGTCCCATGGAGGCTGAATACACAAAATAGAAAGTGATCAACACATCAGTATATTTCCCTGGTTAAATGATTAAGTGATAATATGAAAATAGATAACAACAAAGAACAACAACATGATGGGAATTATTAGTAATGCAATCCAACAACCTTTAAAAATGGAAAAAGTTGATCCCTACTGATGGTAATACCTGCTAATTAGCTAACTTATTGATGAAATTATGCATGTCTCAATGACCATGACCAGTTTATTGCAGTAAGACATCGTTGTTATGAACAAAAGAAATGCAATAACAATTTGCCCTTCTCTCATATCATTTATAAGCATTAATATCATGCTTGACAACATGTAAGTACCTCCTCATTAACTATCTCTTTTCCAAAGTTAGAGGCTTCCTTTGAAGAGAGATGTACGAAGATGCAAGGTAAAATTAGAAAATACATCAGGAGACATTAATTTTAAGCCAGTGACCTAAAAACCAGCATAAGGGAACCCAATCAACGACTGAAAGCACAGGATAACAAGAAAAAGCTACCCTAAACCGGAATTTGGAAATAAACAAATCACTCTTCTTAATATTTCCAGTTCTTACAGACTTCTCCTTGGGATCTTGGACGATATGGTCTGACATTGGTAACCTGAATAACTGTTTTCTGCCAAGATTAATAATCTCAACTATGGGGAACTTTACTTCAAGATGCTTTAGCTTCATTAGTCGTAAATTCACATGTTAAACAGAATCTTTGCTGATATTCCTTGCTGCAGACAGTTTAGTAAACCCTCAAACATTAGATATGTAGAGTGCAACTGCTCGTGACATTCTTAACATCTTAGGTTGGCCAATTCATCAGGCAAAAATAGTCGGAACAAACTAATCCTTCAAGGCTACTCATGTATCATATATCGTGCAAGTTTCTTGCTAGGGTAAACGTAATTTGGTTGTGTAAATTTCAACGTCAAGTCTAGTTTTGTCAGCTTTAAGTTGAACTGAATGATCTCTCACTTGTCTATCTTAACATATCATCTCAGCTGCAGTATTGGCATTATTTGACAATGCTTCAATAAGTTTATTTATTTATATGTGTTATTTTGGTGTGGCATAGCAAATTGACTGATTGACAGATTAAGTCAGGGGATTTTGGTGTAGCATAGCAAATTGACTGATTGACAGATTAAAGCAGGGGCTGTAAGAGGTCTTAAGAACATGGTATCCAACTTTCTCATTACAATCATGACCAGTCACACAGGAAACACAGAACAGCAGAAATGCCTAACCCAGTTGGTAAGGCAACCTGCATCAATAAGACTTAATGTCATTGACTTACTATAGTTACCTGTTGAAAATTTAAAATTAATGAATCAAATACTCAACTCAACTACCCATTAATTTTCAGCCATTTTACGTTTTCTCTGATGTCTTTCAATTGAAGATATATTTTTTCTAAACTCATAATCAAATGTAACAGAAGCAGGTTTTTTAGTAATACGACGTCGAACTTCAAATACTCGATCATTAACATGCCATCAAAACATAGTATTCCAACTCCAACCAAGATCTTGCGCCAAGTCAGCAAAATCATTAAGAAAGTAGGAGCCATGAGATGATTATCTGTAAACCTGAATCATAAAATCCTTGTATAATATGTTACCAACGCCATGAAGCGCCGATGATACAGCATAAGCATACCTACATGGAACATGAGAGATGAACTCAAAGTAAGTCCAAATTAAGTATTCAACTTAAAAAAAGTATGATGTTACATGGCCGAGAAGAGCTCACATTTCAAGCACCCAACCGAATGCTTTATCTGTTTCAGGATCTTTCTTCATTGCCAAGGAAACATTCATCCAAGTTGGAGCAATTTTTTTAAGAGATTCCTATAGAGAACAAGAAGAAATTTAATAGAGGAAAATAAAAGGAAAAAATGAATAGTCACTGATGGCACTACCTTCTGAGAACTATAGTATCAAAACTTCACATATAACTAACTAAGGAAATTCTAAACCTGACAAAAAAACGAAGGGCACTTGAACTAATCAAGGTCAAAATATGCTCCTTTTCCAAGTGACCGAACTAATGAAAGTCAATACCATATTATATTTATATGTAGGTTCTAATATGCTATTTCCAACACAAAATAATGTAATACCAAGACATATAAGAAGTAATACTATTCGCTACCTCTGACACTGGATCAGAAAACAGACCTTTCCTACAATGACAGGAGAATTTCCAATCGGATCAATATTGGTTATTGGTCCTTTATCTTCAGGAAAAAATTTCCGAAGGACAGCCTCATACTTCTTAGGATCAATATAAAAGAAAGGAAATGCAGCTCCAAGTCCATCTCTTGACAAGTTTGGTATTGGCTTGACAATGATATGATCTGGCTCTGACATCAGTATGTAACTGGACAAAAGGTAAGAACAGCAAGCTAAAGCCAATTGCACAAAAGAATAAAGAAGAAAACCTCTGTTGATTCAGAAATGCCACAGTATCAAGAGCTCATACTCTTCTTTAATGTCAGCTTGTCGAAGCCACTGTACAAATGCCCATGGTCTGTTGAGGACTATATAACCCTGAAAATATGAATGTGATGCCACAATGTTAAGAAAGGCAAACGATCTACTTATTGTAACAGAGATTATTCTCAACTTCAAGTTCACTATTAACCATCCACAGAGTTACCTCTGGCCAAATGAATGTGGAAGCTCAACTTAAATTACACTCTGCGCAGACATTTTAAATTTCAGAAAGCAACAATTTGGGAGAAACAAAAAAGACTGATCATAAGGCTAAGTTGCCTATCCCGCAAGGTTGTGAGTCGAATCTGAGTCCAAAATCAAATTGGAGAGACCAGATTCTCAAATTTATTTGGGTTGTTGACTGAAGGAAAGAAGAATAAACGAATTCCTTGACATAACATACAGGCAAAAGTAGCTGGGGAAATTCCAAATTGATCATGTTAGCTATTACTGGGTCTGAGTAGATGCGTTCCCCGCCATTGGCGACAGAGGAATTGTCTAGTCATATTAATATAATTTCTAAGCCCAAGTAGAGCATACAGTTCAGCGGTAGTAGTTGCAGAGTTATATTCCCACAGACATGCCAAACCATGAAGAGGGGTTACCAAGAGGAAGAATTTCCTTCCGTTTACATTTTATCTTCTATACCTCTGTTATGTATTTTTCAGATTGTCCTTCATGTCTTATGATCTCAATGTATACACAAACTTTCTAGCCCTTCCATTGCTGGTAAAGAAGTCCCACGTGCTTAACCAAGAGTACGTTCCTATTGTCATTAAAAGGAACGTCAATTCAACCACTACATCTTCTCTGTTACACAATATTTTGCAGGACTATATTTTTCATTTAACTTAGACCACCGTCATGGCTGAGACCACTTTGTTTATAGATAGAACATCATGTTTTCTGATTGTCAAACCATAGGAATCTCTCTTTGAGTCACTGCTTATGAAATTTTCACAGATAAATCCTCATGTGGAGCCCGTCATATTGCTTCCCAAAAATATCAGCACGCAACAAGGCGCCGCATTGCTTTTCTCACTTCCAGTAAACATAGCTCGCAAACCAAAAAATCAAGGTTCTACGATCTCATCAAAATCCGCAGAACCACTGCCATTGTCCATATCACCTCTAATTGCCTTCTTTACCCATCCAACAGAGACATACATACAAAACAAGACAAAAATGCAAGACAATTCCACACAACTAAGCATCTCACAGCACTGTCAACAAACTTACTCACTCAAACACCATGCCAGTGGCTACTCATTCTTTCATAAAGGGAAACAGAAGAGAAGTAACTCTTACCTGATCCATCCCAGACGGAAGTGGCTGAGCAACAAAAGTGGGGATCTCGTCCATGTACCTATCAGGCTTCCCCGAGTGCAGGATCCTGGTGAACCCACCCATCTCCGAATTGGGTTTACTCTGGTGCTTCTTGAACCAGTAGTACATCACTCTACACTGCCAATTGCTGTACACCGAGTCGGAAGCCGTGACCGCCGTGTGGAACAGCCGCCTCTTGCCGCCGCCGCCGCCGGCGAATCTTCTCGATCTATCATGAGGCATCTTGATCACGGGGTCCACCGAGAAACCGGAAGAAGGGATGGAAGGGCCGGGGAGTTCTTGCTTGAGGGGAGCATTGGCGGAGATGAGGATGTTGTAGGTGATTAGTGCCACTGAGAAGGCTATCAGCAACGAGAAGAAGGTATTCCCACAACCCATTTCGGCTAGCTCTTCAAATGGAAACTTTTTTTCACTTCCTTTTGCTCAGTACGTACGTGGGTTTCAACCCTGTGCGTGATTTCTTGGTAGACGAGAGGAGTAGGAGGAAGAGGAAGACTGATTCCAGAAGTCGTCACCTCTCGAAGTCGGACACGAGAGGGTAGTTGAAGACAGTCCAGCCGACTCCTTCAAAATTTCTTTATTGCGAAATGGTCCCTGAAATTTTTGGCAAGTTACGTTTCTATCTCTCTCTCTGACTTTTAGCTCTCCATTCACTTTTCCTTTTTGCAAAGCCTTACCACGTACTTTTTCAAGAATAAAATTGTAATTTTTCTCCACCTTTTTCAGTCCAATTATTATTTGGCCCAAAAAATTGACAAAGAAAAAAAATGAGAAAAGCAATAATCTTTAATAATGATGATAATAATGGCGATCATTGGACCTAAATAAGTCCTTAAACTGCTTTGTATGAAGACCTAGTTCGGATTTCCAGATCTCTTAAACATAAAAGCAATTAAAGGATATTCCTAATCATCAGAGTAGAAAAATATATAATTTGGCAATTGAAAGTGCAGGACGTGCAGATAACGGTACATAAAAATAAAAAACACATCGACGCCGCCTGCTAGATTATTAAATAGGCCTTAGAGGCCCCCATAGGAGCGAAAGCTCCATTTTTTGGTAAGGTAACCCTACAACAATAAGAATAATGGTGCCAATTAAGTTCTAAATCTTTTAATTTGATCAAGCAATTAAATCTTTTGACAATTTATTAATGTACTTCTTCTGATCAATGAGAATAATGATGACATGCTTGACTTCATAAGAAAGCTTTTCAAATCATCCCAATGATCTTAAATTATTATAGAAATCCGTAAGTCTTTTGTTTCATTTTTCTTTTTCATGTATATCCTCTCTTAATCAGTTGTTTAAAAGGACCACAGCCATTGGCATGGCATAGTTATTGATCATCCTCTTTTTTTTTTTTGGCACAACTCAACATAATGATGCAGAACCAAAAAAAAAACTATGAAAACAAGACAAGAC
The DNA here is from genome assembly GCA_016432845.1 of Psidium guajava. Taxonomy (NCBI): domain Eukaryota; kingdom Viridiplantae; phylum Streptophyta; class Magnoliopsida; order Myrtales; family Myrtaceae; genus Psidium; species Psidium guajava. The sequence goes on from CM028229.1 coordinate 13,796,627, forward strand.
TAATTAAAAAGAGGTTCGTAATGAGCTGATTATCCCATGCAAGGGTTAGGGTGACATTCTCAACTACAAGTCAACCGAGTCACGCATTTCGGTAGTAAACACATGGAAAACGCCAATTCGAGTTTCGCATGGATAAGGATTGCACGTTTGGCCAGGAAAAACTTAGCAGCTGCTCCGTGACTGCAAATTTTGCAAAATGAAGGACGAGTTTGCAAAAAAACGAAAGTTCAATGCAAAGTGGATAATTTCATTTACGATCATATTCTATGGAGGGGCAATTTGCAATAAATTCTTGAGATTGGCCAAACAAAATAGAATAAGTCTTCTTGTTTAGGTACTTCTGAGCCCCAGTTACGGACCACCCCTCGTCCACTGTCTCTGTTCTCCTCGTAGAAAGTCAACTCCGAGTTGGACATGCAATAGACGGAAAGAACAATAGATCTGGATTTGGAAGGAAAGACGGAAAAAATAAAAAATAAAAAATCGAGGGATGAAACTTTAATTAGAGAAAAATGCTGTGGTTATTTTATCATTTCATGAAAGTAAAACTTCCTGTGCATGTGGAGATTCATAGGGGACATTGTCAACGACTAAATTGTCTACTTCATTCCGATTTGTTAGTGCTAAATCCGTGCATTTGACACTAAGGAGAATATTATCGTATGTAATTATTCTAATCAATCTTAGTCTATGATTAAAAAGTTGTATCGTAAGTAAATCTCATCGAAAGGAGAAAAAATAATAATAAGTGAAGACATTGAAATTTTATCCTTTTCGCTTGATAATGTTTAACATTTTGCGAGTGCGTGCCGCTTAAATGTACTTTCTCTGGCTATTAAAATATACAATAAAATAGTATATTGGCTATGCGATTTTCACAGACTTGTTCAATGTTACCAAGATAATTCAAAGGGTTAATACCACGAAAAAGCATAAACAGATACACTTGTAACAGATTTATCCAAAAATTGTTTTTTTACCATAAAAATCCTAAAGTACTATACATGTGACAGATTTATCCTAAACTATTTTTTCACCACAATAAACTCTAAATTGATACATCCGCGAAAATTTACCTGAAATTATTTTTTTAATCACATAAAATCTAAAATTGATACGTTTGTGATAAATTTACTCCAAACTTATTTTTTACCACCAAAAATCTCAAATCGATATACATGTGATGAATTTATCCTCAATTGGTTTCTGTTAAATTGAGTGAATACCATGAAAAATTTCAAGTTAATACTCTTATGATATGCAGAGGGTAAAAGACTCAAAACTGATACACCCATCAACTATTACATATCATCCAACTTATTAATTTGATAGTAAAATTTTAAAAAAAAATTAATAGGGGATAAAATTATCATAGGTGTATTAATTTAGAGTTTTTTGTGGTCAAAAAATGATTTGGGATAAATTTGTCATAGATATATCAGTTTAGAAATTTGCGTGATATTAACCTAAATTCAAAAGGCTTTCTCCCTCATAATTGTGGATGCATAATTAACACTTTATATACTTTATTTAGCATTTCAGAATTAATAACTTGTCCTATTGGGAAAGACATGTGACTTCTGGTCAAGGGGATCCTTTAGAGGCTCATGCTTTTATGTAAAATAGTACACACGTCTCTTGCGCATACATATTTCACCCAGACAAAAAAATGCTCCAATCTTTATTTTTTTTTTTCTGATAACTTTCTAGAACAGCTGGTTTATAATGCCATGTGATATTTATCATTTCTATGCCAAGAATATCCATCTTGCCCGTATAGATTACTAAATTTTATGTTCGTGTCTCATTAAATAGCACACTGTTAACAATATTCTCTTTAATAAGAACTAAAAAATTGAAACCACGTTATTTTAATATGCTCTTCATATGAAATACAATTGATGAAAACTTACAACAACTTTTTTGGAATTCTACTGCGATAGCATAGATTCTTTTTTTATCACACACTTTTAAGGAAAACGACTAAGAACACACCTCATTTCACACGAAATGAATTTCACTGTTTATATTATTGATAGAGATCGACGTATGTCCTCATTTCATTCCTCATAATCATGGCTTGATTAGATTTGAAAAATTATAAGTTTCGTTACATGTCTTCCTCAGAGCGGAGCAATTCAACACTGTTAAACGAATATAAATTTAGCTTGAAAAACGAATATTAATTTAGATCGGTGGGCATCATTAAGCTTTCTGCTGCTAAATGTTAATCGACGTGACTTCAATCACACAATCAATAGGATTAGATTCGATCCCAATAAGCTTTTTAGCTCTATGAAATCTAGCAAATTTGACCTAACTACGTTTTTTTTCCCCCATTTTCAACCCTGTGATCTTCCTGAACGCCCCAAACCTCCCAAACCCCGCACCATCAAAGTCTATAAATGTTACCTAACTTGGTACCTGCATTCTTGGTACAATCCTAACATAACTTCTGCCCAACTTGTTACATGCATTCTCGAGCTATAGATTTGACCTAACTCGTTACATTTATTATAACCGTAAGCTCATTACATGGTATCAGAAGAGAGGAGGGAACCTTACAACTATCCGGTATTACGTTCCTCCAGATAGACTTACGATGGCACCATCTTGAACGGAGCATCACTTAATGCATCTTTCAAAACTAAATTATACATCAGGAGAAAGCAATTTAGCACTCCCAGCATGCCGAGTATGACAAAAACACGAGCAGAGCACTACTAGAAAGCTTGAGCTGCCAAACATGGAAAGATGATCCTTCCGTATGCAATTTCGTCCAAGCTGAACTACTAGACAGAGAACCAGGACTCTTTAGGAATATGTAAAATTACAGATCTAACGCTCTTTGCCAAAGAAATCAAGAGAAATTACGTTGAAAGAAGAGATGCTACATGTTTCTTGGCCTCTTCATGATTACACATTCGATGCTACATAGGATGATTTTACACTAAAGAACCGCATAGGATGATTTCATTAGATACCTGATTAAGATGGGACCAGACAGATGCAAAGAAAAACGAGTATGGCCAGGTATTATGTTACAGCTGGTGAAATATTCCTCTCCAGCGATGTTCTTTCTCCAGTTAGTCAATCTGAAGATGTTGGAGATTTGGATAACCCACTTCCACGTATACTAAGATTAAGTAAACCATGAGTCACATATCATGACCAAGCTCCCTCTCAACCGTGCCTTGTATATAAGGAAAACGATGTGACCACCGGGAAAATCCTGCACAGGATGTAGTGTGCACAACAAAATTCACTGTTTTAGCAATATTCTGAAGAGATGGTAAATGAACTTTTACAAAAGTAGAGCAGCAAAGAGATGGGTTTTGATGTTGGATCCAAATCTTTGAGCTGAACATCGGAACCACCGAGAAGGCAATAATGCATGTCTCACATGTCCAACATATCTATTGGGGATTCACAACTTAGACCTACCCGATGAGATAATCTCTTGAAGATCCAAGTCTGCTCTAGCTTCATCAACCATATCCTGAGAAAAATTCAGAGAGCAATCAAAGATGTAGTGTGTGAGGTGTTATCACAGGATACTGGCAAAAATGAGAAAAATGAAAGAACAAAGGTGTTGTCATTGGATCTCAGTGCACAGCATAAGGAGTTGGGATTGCACCATAGAAAACATTGCTGTCATTGCCAGCATCAACTCTACATTAACCACGACAAGTAGAATAAATTCTCTGAGCACCCTTACCGTCTCATTTAAAGCAAGACTTTTAACAATGAGCCGACACAAGCTATGAAGATCTCTGCGATTAAAATTTGGATAACCTAGAAGAGCCTCTTCTGAAGAATGATCTAATATCAGTGAACATATGCTTGATGCCATCATCGTCACAGTTGGGTCATCAGAATTCTCTGAATCACAGCCAGAAATTCAAGTGGAAAATCAATATAGATATCCATGTTAGTATCAAAGTCAGGTTTAAAAAAAAATAGCACGGGAAAAAAAATAAACAAGAAAATTATATATTTCCCTGATTTAGTTGTCTCTATTATCAGCATCAGCTTCTTTCTGTCACACAAATCCTTCTAGTATCTCTGAACATTTTTAAGACCTCTCAGATAAGGACAGAGACCCATGATAAGTCACTACAGACATGCATGAGTCAATTTTATATTACACTACTATTTTATCGAAGCACTACACATTAAAGAGGAGATAAGAAAGACGCAAAAAACATCCAAAAGCCAGACAATAGGCTAATTCTAGTAAATATTTTCTGTTGATACTCATCATCTAACAACAACTGCAGCACCCAAAAGACCTTTCCACAGTCAATTCTAGCTGTTACAGACATAAATAGCATAGCCAGTGCAATTCTTGTCAGTACACTAAAGTATCAGCAAAGGAGTAGCTTTTATGCATAATACGACTAGCATTAGCAACAATCTTAAGGGTTTAGCTAAATAGGGAATGGGTATGAAACCCATGACAAGTCATGAACAAGAGGTTTGAAATCTGAGGTACTATTCCAACTCGTTGTACTCTCTTGGGACAGGCCAAGAGGAACGAATTGCACTTGATTTCCTTAGTCCTTGTGTGGATAGTTTGCCTGCGCACCACACTGGAAAGCTAGGCTTAGTTTTGAAGTGTGAAAGCAGGGATAAGATATCACCCAGTCCTAACATAAAGTAAAGACAGAGAGAAAAAGAAAACTTTGGTGACAAGAGAATAGTAAGCATGTCCATTAAGAATTCGCGCCAAATAGCAGAAACAGAAGATGAAAAAGAGCTTTGGCAACAAACAAGTAAATATATATCCCTCAAGAGTTCAAATACTCTACCTGCCCAGCTTACTAATGTTCTCAACAGATTGACGTAAATGGGCTCCTTTAATGATAATGGCACCTTCTCTTTCTGTTGTAAAAAGTTAAAAAAAGTCATTGCACCAAAAAGATAAGAGCAATGTTCCGATGTAATGAGCAGACAGTACCTTCAGAAGGAGGTTCATGATAGTATCACAAGCCAGGAAGATGCTGTCGGTATCCTCTGCCTTGTAAGAATGTGTACCAATCATTTTAATGAGGCAGTCCACAACCTGCAAAGTCGAAGGACGATAGTTACTGCAAACAACTATTACTAAGTCTCCCAGATTCACAAATGGCAATTACGTGCACAATCATTTATTTCACTGCCCCAGTATAGCCTCTAAACAAGCTATTTTCCACCATAAATATTAACCAAAGAGAAGCCATGCCACCAATGATAATTCACTCTAATCTGCCTTCTTTACACCATTGCCAGAAATATGGAGTAACATAACCTCAGAATACATGGGATAGAATCTCGTTGCTTACGGCTTTATCCCCTCCAAAGGAGGCTAAAACTTGACATCCTTCCGTCTTCATTGTTGTTTGACACAGCATAGGTAGCAAAAAGCATACAGAATAGAATGGACTGTTGGAACAAAATTAAACAGATGTTATTCCAGAGGATTTTTCATTTAACTTGAACCAAAAGTCACACAGTGAATCCAGACCTAGGCTCATCATTGCCTTCAATTGATAGCATAAAAGGTAGGAGCTCCTGGACTTTCTCTTTGCATGCAACAGGTGTCTCTGCAAGATAGCTGAGAAGATCTGTATAAGCAGATTAAACCCAACACAATAAACATATAGAATTCTCACTAGAACAGATGGTTATGCGAGCTGTAGTTCAACCAGGTGTCGCTCAAGCAAATTATTTGGTCCCCTGTCTAGCACATTATTCTGTATTAAAGATATAAGAAACCTAAATCATATCCTACTAACTCTGATATAATCTTATGGAGGAATAGTATATGAACATTAAAATGAATTATTTCTCTTTAGGGTTACTCATCCTCCTGTGAACTAGTATTCTTCTATACAATATGAGGGATTTATACTCTTCTTATTCATGTCGTACTAAGACTTTTCTCCTGTTTGAGTCAGGTCACACTAGGATTGTTTAAGAAAAGTAACTGGTGCAGGATGCCTGGAGGACTAAATCAAAACTGCTTAGAGTGGTCATGCAGAGCACTCCAAGAATCAAGAGAGTTAACTTCCAAACAAGCCCTTAAGATATTCAAACGCTGTAAGTAGTTATATCTTGTCCGTGAAATAAAATGAGAACAGATAAGTAGTAGCGGTATGATGGACATCCAGGAGTCCAAGGATTACATGGAGTCACATGAATATATGGTGTACATGGGGTCGAGGTGCAATTTACCCAGTAATAACTACCATGAACTTCGAAATCTGTGAAACTAACCCGGAGGAAAAAAGAAACATAAGTCTGTATTACTCGCATTCATCTTTATTAACTGAAGAAATTCTTTTGAGAAAATCATGAGAATGATCGAAGAATATACCTCCCAACAACTCGCACTGACGCAAGAAGATCATCTCCCTTTTTCTCTCCATGTTCCTGCAGGATAAAAGGCAACTCAGAGCACAGGTCACAATACTACTAACACCCAACCATAGGAAGACAACGTAAATGTTCTCGAACCCCAACCTTTGCATCTTGTAAGTACTCCAGAACCACACCAATCGTCTCATTAAGTCCATGGATCACCTTTGTGAAGGTATTCTCTTGAATAAGATCTCCTGTAAGATTGAAGAACAATGTCCATGAAGATCCCACAAGATCATCATATTAAACATGCATGATAACTATCAGTATCCATGACGTAGCTACTTACCTTCATCTGCACCCATATTTGCAGCTAGTCTAATTATCTTCTCAATCAAGGAAAAGGCAATAGCCAAAGTTCGCTGCTTTGAAAGGATAGAATCCACGTTGGAGGAGGAGGAACTCTTCGAGGCTTCATATTTCAAGTAGGCCACATCATTCAGCAATACAGCAATTTCAACCCTAGAAGATTCTAAGACAAGCAACAGACATCTAAAAGAGAAAAAGGGACAAATTAGTGTGAAATAGAACCAAGATGCCAACATGAAATCAAGTATTCCACTTGGATAAACTGAGAACGATAGGGCCAACATGCATCACCTGTCAGCTGGAACAGGCTCCCTTGCATCTGGCGAGTTTACTTGATTAATGAGCCACTTCTCACCCATTATTGAGACAGCAGCCTCGGCCAAAATGAGGGCATGAAGCTTGTCAGCAGGAGCTAAATAGAAAAAGGGACTATATCAACATGCTTTAATAGAAGCCAAAAATTTTCATCACTTAAGACACTCAAAAGGACATCATCAAAAGCAATTGTTATTGGTAAGTGAAAAAATCAGATATCAACTCAATTTTCCATCTAAACTAATGTTTAATTTAGAAATCTCTTTCCTTACAATTTTGCCGGGAATATCAACTTAATTTTCCATTTTCTATTTTAGCATGCTTGACTATCAGTAGATCCCTGCCTTACTTTAGGTAGTTAAAAATAACTTTGCACTTTATAATGGAAGTGCAGTCCACAATAACTTAGAAGTGAGAATTAGTTGGTTACGCACGTGCATTCGATTTCTTGCAATACACATCCACGGAATCACCTTTGCTTACATACCAACGCGGTTTTGTAGGATTGCTGTGATGCCAATCCTTAAATTATCGGACCAAGTACCAGTTGGCATTACACGAAGTGCCTCACAAAGCGATGCCTGAGAATCCCAACACAACCAGAATCAGTTTCATCACTCAGCAGAACATCAAAGAGCAGATGGAAATATTGCATAATTGGTAGATATATAATGCCAAAGATGGCCATAAACATTATTGTCTTCAATTAGACCAAGGACAGATACACCAGATAGGATCAATTTGATAAGTTTAATGGATAATGCATGAAAGCATTTTTGGAGACTCTAAAATCGTGCAAAATCCAAGCAAATGCAAAAATCTTCAACGCTTTAGGAGATAAATGCACTAAACTCCTCAAATTGAAGCATGATAGTCAAGTCGGTCTTTTCAATTTTCAATGCAGCAATAAATTCTTTTAACTTTAAAATCCAATCAAAACATTCTATTGCCTCTTAACAAAATGGCAGTAGGAAATTCGTGATGCAAATATGAGACACCCAAAGGAAAAGCCATTTTTGGGAGGCTTTGTGAGGATATTTTTCCTTTTTTAGTGAGAGTTCTGAAATTAAAAGATAGCAAAAAATTAAGGTGCAGTTTTTTTGGGATTGTAGTCCATACCTATTTGAGTATAACACAATGGAGTTCACCTTAATCAACACAAACAAGTAGACTTGTCATTAGTTAGGCTTTGTGTCTCCTGCCAGAATATTAAAGATTTGTTGATTTCTAGATCCAAGATAAAGTTTAACAACCATATACAAGAGTCATGATGAAAGCAATGTTTAACTACAAACAAAGCTTGAAATTTTATTATATTTGACCAATAAGAAATCCATTTCTTGAAGAAACAGATCTCTTTATCCAACTAGAGGTTGGAAAAGAAGTTTACTTATTTAAGTGCCACTGGGATATCCTCAAATTTAACTAATAGAATCAACGAAAGAACTTAATTAATTAAACTTTCTTTTCAAAATTAAGGATTGGATTGGCCATTCGAAAGTTGTAGAACTAAATTGCATTTCAAGCGCAAGTTTCAGAACTTCTTGTGCATTTATTCCAAATCTAATACAGTCAACCAAACACTAAATTCCGCATCCAACTTGACATCATTAATTCAATATACACAGTTACCCCCACATTAAAAGCATATAATGGACACAGAAGCACATAAAGGAGTGACTGTTTTCAGGGAAGGCATAAAAGAAACATTTGTAGAGGAAAATACAAACCAAAAGTTCTGAAGAGAAGATAGCTGATAGTATATGCAGTGCTTCGAATTTTAATGCATTGTGGAGGACAGCAAATTGCCTCGCTATGGCAGCAACCTGCTTTTGGAAGAAATTACTCTGTTACTGATCACTAAGAGAAGAATCATATAGATTTACAAGCTCAACAAAAAAAGACTCGACACAAATCAAAACTCACAATTATTGAAAGCTCCTCAAGACAAGGATTGCTAATAAAGCCCAGAGACAGCTTTCCCAGCAACAATTGTACAAGTTTCATGGCTAGCTCCATTGGATGGGAACCTGCCAAAACTTTTAGTCAATTAAGCTCTGACAGAAGATCCATTAGCAATCCATCAGTAAACATATAGCATATTTTTCCCAGAAAATGGCAGACAGAATATTATAGAAATATTCTCAAATGGTATCTATCAGAGAAAAACCCACAAAGGCAAAAAAATTCACTGGTGACTACAAAAGTCCCCACTGGAAACACAATATTACCACAAAAATTGACAGTCACAACTATTCTGAAGTACTTGTTTGCAAAATCCAGTCAAGGTGTGAACATTTACCATCTGCAAATGTAGACATTTGAGGGGCTAGCACCTTCAAGCCTCCAGATTCGAAGAAAGAAATAACTCCATCTTCATTTGCAGAAAGCACTAGATATAAAAATTCATAACATTCTTCAAGTATGGAGGAACCAGATCTGTATTTGATATATTAAGAATCAACAAAGCACCAAAAGTACAAAGGAGAGAAAAATGTCAGGATCAACCACTGTAAGTTTCACCCAGAAAATATAATCATAGCTAGCTGCCTCTGTTCTACACTTCTTTGGCTCTGCAAAGACCTAACACGATCCCACTAACCCACATTAAAGAGCAGCTCTGAATACATTTTCAAGGATGAGGAGTCCACTAACTTCTCTACTCAAAATTCTTAAAATGTATAACCATTAAGTCAGGAAAGAGAACCTTACTTGTTTGACAAAATCTCAAGTATGAGAGGGATTTTTGAAACCATGTCATTTGAAGCAGCAATCTCACTAACATGGCAGAACGCAGCTAAAACTGTTACCGACAGCTGCAAGTATGCATCGCGATTGTCACTGCCATCAGTCGATCCTTGTCCCATTCCTTCCCAAATTGGAGAAATTATGAGAATACAAAATGAGGAGAGAAATATTATGACGATATCTAGGCAAAGAAAGAAATTTCATCCGTGAAAGAATTTCTATTTGATATGATTTTGGTGTGCCCCAGTTAATGAAATCAACCTCTTAGCACTCAGCATATGAAATTAAGTTTTAGGTCTGCACAAAACATATGGTCCAGGATTGATATAATACTTATTACATCCAGTCAGAATTAAGACATCGGTGGACCTTAATAGACCAAATAAACATTATATCATCATAAATTGCCTCATCTATGTTCTAACCATGTACTATAACTCACCTATCTTATAGCTAAATCTCTAAGATTCCAAATTGAGTGAGCAGCTATCACTCTAGCTTGAGAAGTCGCATATAGAAGTGTGAGCTCTTAAACTCATCTGTACTGGCTTTTTAAGTAGTTACACTTTTCCATCAAAAGTCAGCAAAAGACTCAGAAGTACAGGCCGCAAAAACTTGCATTTTGTTTGCTTAAAACTGCTCGGCTAGTCACTCACTTTAGAAGCCTGTACTTCTAGACATGACTTCAAAGGACCATAATAACCCTAATTTTGATTGAATATTGTACTGACTTATATTTATTAAGTTTACACAGTGCAGACACCAACGGTTGTTAGACTCACATGAGGAAGGTGATTCAAGATCCTCAAAAGCAGCCAACAAACAAACCCATTGATGACGTTTTTACAAGACCAGTTCACTTTCAATGCTATTATTCAATGGGGATATAACTAAACTGAAAGCCTACGGAGATCTTTCGGCACTTAGAGGTTACTCTGGAAAGTTCATCCGCCACAATGGTTCCATCAACAGAATTGTCAGACTTACTCTAAGACAAAACCTTCAAGTAGCCAACTGAAACAGAAATGCCTCGCACCAGGAGGTTCAAGTTACTGAAACTGATGCCCATGCAGTTACTACCAATTCCACCAAGCTGTTCATCTAACTGATGCTTTAATAAGATTAAAGAGCTCCCACCAATGCAAACTGATAGTCCATTCAATTTTTTTCAGCAAATCCCCGCCCCTAAAAGCCACACAATCACTTAAGTAAAAGAGCCACATATCCATTTCTCATCGCTGTTAACAAGCTCGGGGACTTAAAACTCGCAAAGGGTTCTCTTCATCATAAAACAAACCATGAGAGCTTATAGCATCTCTTCATAAGCATGGCCAAACTTGGATTGCTTGCCAAAGAAGCAAGTCACACTAAAAATTAACAACCTTTACATATTCCAACCCTTTCTGTCACCATATACACATGGTACCATAGAAAAATCTTTTCAGCACAGTTAAAACCTAAAATGTCATTATAGCGGATAACATGTTCTTAAACTTATGTTGACAAGAGTTAATTCAAGTCACTTGGAACTCACGCATTCCTCAAAGCATTGCCCACCATTCTCGAAATGCTGGTATTTACTTGGACAAGCCATCTCGCAGGTCAAACAGGTAATTGGAAAGTAATTCTTTTAGCCAAGTCATGGCTGTGCGATCCCACTAACAACAGAACTGAAACAAACAAGGTACCACCTAAATTACCGGTTCTGAGGAGGCGGTCGAGGAACTGCGTCCCGACGGCATCATAAATCCTGCGCAGCGAAGCGAGGTCGTTCCCTTTGCAGAATTTCGTCACCAAGAGAAGGCCAGCTAGGCGTTGCTCGTCTCTCTCGCCTTTTAATAGCTTGAGGCAATCGTCGAGTGACGGCGATTGCTTGTCCAGCGCCGCCTCCTGTAAAGGACCAACACAAACAAGAAAACCGCAGGCTACTATGAGCGTCAAAATGTAACTTCTTTCATTCTCTGGCCATGCATCAAGACTCTAACTCGACTGTTCGATGAAATGCCACATAGAAGCAGCTGCTCACCATCCAAAACAGAAGAAGTCGAGGGTCGAGCTCCAGATGCTCGATGAGATTGTGGAGAAGGGGAACTTGGCAAATTGCTAGGCAGATTTTCAATTTGGGGCTTGTTTCTGCTTTCCACCGGTTGAGGAGACGCTTCGAGAGCAGTCTACACCGGGCGGGAGCAAATGAAATCAGCAGATCCTGGGACCCGCGGTGGCTCGGAGTTGGGGTCCCGGTTCGGTCCCTTTTGTTAGACCCGGTTCGGTCTTCACGAGCCAGGTTCTTATGAAAATCGACGGTCGAAGACGAGGCCGACACGAACGCCCGGTCCGAAAGTTGAAGCCGACCCTGGCTTGAGTGCAATTACTTTTACAAATCTGCCCCTTTACATTTCTAAGGCCGTGTTTGTGAACCACTTTCCCAATGGGCTTTAAGCCCTCAAAGCCCATTGACAAAAAGTGATGATGTTTGCCAACCTTTTTTTTGCCCTTTTAGGAAAATACAAAGTTGAAAGCCCAAGGCAGATTTAAACCTGTCTTGGACTTTAAGTATTTTCGGAGGGCTGATTTCAAGAGGTAAACACTTTTTTCTTTTCAAATTGCCCCCACTTTTTATTTCATATTTCAATTTTGCCCATGCACTGTTCATTTTCTCCTTGCAGCAAATCTGTCTCCAGTCATCGAGGGTAGCGTCACACTAACCTCGTCATTGTCATCGCCTCGCTTGAGATCAAGCGACCTCGATGTCACCTCACCTAAGGTCGTTGTCGCTCGCTTGAGGTTAGGCGACCTCGGAGCCGCCTTGCTTGAGGTCGGCGTCACTTGCTTGAGGTCCTGCACCTAGCTTGAGGTCGCCCACCTCACCTAAAGTCGCGAGGCTCCGAATCTGGTTGTGGTTGGTCACAAGGCTATAGATTTGAGATCGCTACTGGCAAAGCTCACCGTCTTCTTTGCCAACCATGGCTACGTCTGTTCTTCTTCTTCTTCTTCTTCTTCTTTTCATTTCAAAGTTATAATGCAAAATATACACAAAAATAGTTATCCAAACACCACCTAGCTTTCACCAAATACACATTTACTCAAGGTATTGGGGAAATGGCTTTGCGTTCCCCCAAAATTTTCCCAAACGCAACCTAAAAGAATAGAACCACTAGTTGAATATGTATGTGTATTTAAGCCAGATATATATTATTACATAAAATAAAAAAAGGGCATTTTATTTTTGAGAGATTACAAGTTCTTCTCACTTCACTAAATATCCTCGATTATTTATTTTTCAAATATTTTATCAATGCACAAATATGTAGATTAATAATCCTATTCTATTTCTTACATATTTCAGTTGTAAACTATGATTCTTTTTTATATTATAACCGTATTATTCAAAAAGTACGTATTTGCAAACACTTCACTCTTTCCACAATGTTTTTCTTACTGTGGCAATATTATCTTTCAAATCAATCGACAATTCAAATATTAAGTAATAGGGTTTACACCACGAACTATACCTGTGACAAATTTATTCAAAATTAATTTTTTTTATCACGCAAAATCCCAAATTGGTATATATTTGACAAATTTACAATTTGTAGTTCACGTTGAATTTTTGCCGTCACATTGCTAAGTCAAAAGACACGTGGCAGTTGAAGTTATACCAGCTTGGGATTTTTACATAGCCTTTTGTCATAGTTGTACCGGTTTGAAGTTTTCCATGGTATTAACCCAATTTAACAAAAATTAATAGAAGGCAAATTTGTCACAAGTATAACAATTAGGGGTAAATTTGTCACAAATGTATCAATTTGAATTTTTTTGTCATTTTAATTCATGGTAAATTTATCTATTAGTTTGGAATTTTTCGTGATGTTAATCCTAAGTAATAAGATATTGCAAACTCTTTTAACCGTCAATTTTTTGCAAAGGCAGGACTTGTCTGCACTTCTGCTAATAAAATATTCTGAGAACCTTTACATGGTAACGTGTTATGTCATTAACAAGTGAAGCAATTTTTCTGAATTTACATATGAAAGATATATATATATATATATATATATATATATATATATATATCAGCATAGTATAAAGTAATGATAGATAACCTCCGATTTGCAGGATATCTCAATCATTTTTTTCCCCTCAAATAACCTCAATTACTTATTTTACAGATATTATATCCATGGACGAGTATGTAATTTGATAACTTTATATTATCTTTCAAAAGCTTCAATTTTAAATTTTGCATTATTTCCGTATTGCCTCAATCTTCCAAGAAAAGTTCAAATTTTGAAATAATTCTCTCTTTCTTATATATGCGTACATTTTTTTTTTCAATTGGATATCTTTGTCGTGTATTTCTATCAGTTTCACAAATATTTATTAATCGTTGATTTATCTGTTTGACTTTTCAAATGTCTCTACTGCATACCCTAAACGCGCGTACATCTTTGGCAGTATGTGATATGTCGACACACTCTCGGTGTCGTTATAATCAGAATAACCATCACATTAAATAATTTTCTTCAACGTTAGACACGTTGTGTAATTTATGTAGAGAGAGCATTGTGTTATGGTTTGCATCCTTTTTTCATCAATTAATGTACTTCGATAAAGATTTTTCTCAACTTTGTAGTGGCGGATCCTTTAATTAGAATTGATCCATTTATTTTGTAAAATCTATGGGGGAATTTTTGAATAAGGACCTAAAGTGTCCTTATTTTCTCAAATAATAGCTTAAATTGGACCTTATTTCAAATAGAGTCTAAAGTATCTTTATTATTTCAAAGAAAAGTCGTTACGCCCTCGTTGGTTGCCACAAAGGAAAAAAAAAAAGAAATCGAAACAAGGGGAAAAAAAAGTAAAAGACAAAAATGCCCTTAGTCATGCCTTTTTTTAAAAAAAATAATGAGAGTAATTGTTGACACCTGATCTTTAATCATTTTTTCTATTGCTAAAGTAATAAAAAATCCATAAAAATTCATAAAATTGAAAAATCAACTTTGGGGACCTTAGCCAAGCCTAGGGAACCAATTTTGACCAAAAAATGATTTTTCATATTTTCAGTATTTTTACGTATTTTTTATTTATTTATTTTCAAAAATTAATAGAAAATCCATAAAAATTCATAAAATTGAAAAATCAACTTTGGGAACCTTAGCCAAGCCTAGGGAACGAATTCTGACCAAAAAATAATTTTTCATATTATATATATTTTAATTTTTTTTTTTAAAATACAAAAATATTTGAAAATTTTGAAAAAATAACATTTGAGGCCAAAAAATACACAAAGATAGTTAATATTTTTATTTTAAATCTATTTTCATATTGGCCATCGCAAATTCAGAAAAATCCAATTCGAGTCACGTGTTCCTTCACGAGTATAATCTCGAATCGGGCCTAAAAAAATTTAATTTGAGTCAACTTATTTTTAACTTTCACTTTTTATGAGTTGTGACATTGTCTTCTAATATTTTAAATTTTCATCTTGGCCCAATTATACCCAGAATGACTTAATTTTGCAAAAGGGCTTTAATTAAATTATGCATTATTTTCAGCGACAAGAAATGAGCTTAAATTTGACATGTGGTAAATTTTGGTGTGTCAAAAATTGTGAGGAGATTTGGACTTAAAGAAATATATTTTTTCAGGGACTGAATTGTAAATACTTAAAATTCAAGGACTAAAGTGCAAATACCTAACTCTTGAAGGATTATTTTACAAATAATAAAAAGAAAAGTTAGTGGATAAATTAGAATAGAGAAGGGAAGATGAAGAAGAGGAGATGAAGAAGAGAAGTTGGAGAAGAATGGATTGAGAAAATAAGATAAGAATAGAGAAGGGAAGATGGAGATGAAGAAGAGTTAGTAGAGAAATTAGAATGGAAGATAAGAATAGAGAAGGGAAGATGGAGATTAAGAAGAGTTAGTGGAGAAATTAGAATGGGAGATAAATATGGAGAAGGGAAGATGAAGATGAAGAAGAGTTAGTGGAGAGATTAGAATGTGAGATAGAGATGGAGAATGGAAGATGAAAATGAAGAAGAGTTAGTGGAGAAATTAGAATGGGAGATAGAGTTAGTGGAAAAATTAGAATGGGAGATAGATGAGTAGGTTATAAAAGGAGAAAGAAGTGAGCTTGAGAAATGATTCTTGAGAGAGAAAATTTGAAGTGTTTGGGAGGATTTTTTTTTTGAGAGAAAATTTTGGATGTTTGAGAGAGTTTTGGGAGATTGAAGAAAAATTTGAGAGAAAGAAAATACCAAAAGAGAGAGAATTTTGAAGATGATGGGAGTTCAAAGCTAGGGATTATCATCACAAATTCCTTCATCGATCAATATAAATCAAGAGTTCATCCTCGTCAACGAGCAAGCAAATTCGAGCTAAGTGTTTTTATTTATTCATTTGTTTATGGTTTTACTTGCAAATTAGCACAAATTGTATACACTTTCTCCATCTCCTTTTTTTTTTTCTTATTTTATGTCAGGAGAAGGATATCTCTACGTCAACAGCAAAAATCTCGTAGATATGCAAACATCGGCCCAGACAAGCTCCTAAGCTGTCTACCGATTTCTCAACTGATCTGTGACTAAAAGTCCCTCTTAATTCAAAAGAAACTCTCTATATTGGGAACATAGAGAGCGAAAATCAATTATAGAAATCCCTCCCAAAAAAATGGGAGATAAGTACTCTTTCTACTCTTCTGGTTTTAGGTGCAGATTAGCACATATTTTGTGTACTAACACTTCACTCTATTTTATGTCAGGAAGCCGCAGCTCTATATCAATGGTCAATCCTATGGAAGCACAAAATCGGCTTGGAGGAGTCCTCAAGCGCGCACAAATTTCAAATTGTTGAATAAATTCGTTGTATTTCATTTTAAAAAATTCATACCCCAAAATGGAGAGGACAAAGTCCATCCGCAATTTAAATACCTGCACCATAAATCCCAAAGGGAAGAGCCAAGCCAATGCTTAGCCTCCCATTGGAGGTTTTTACTTATAGTAGTTAAATACCTGCAACTTAAATCCCAAAGGGAAGAGCCAAGCCAATGCTTAGCCTCCCATTGGAGGTTTTTACTTACAGTAGTTAAATACCTGCACCTTAAATCCCAAAGGGAAGAGCCAAGCCAATGCTTAGCCTCCCATTGGAGGTTTTTACTTACAGTAGTTAAATACCTGCAACTTAAATACCTGTACCTTAAATCCCAAAGGGAAGAGCCAAGCCAATGCTTAGCCTCCCATTGGAGGTTTTTACTTACAGTAGTTAAATACCTGCAACTTAAATACCTGTACCTTAAATCCCAAAGGGAAGAGCCAAGCCAATGCTTAGCCTCCCATTGGAGGTTTTTACTTACAGTAGTTAAATACCTGCAACTTAAATACCTGTACCTTAAATCCCAAAGGGAAGAGCCAAGCCAATGCTAGGCCTCCCATTGGAGGTGTTTATTCACTGTCATGTACTTCCTATAATTTAATTTTTGAATCATCAGACCCAAAAGATGAGTAGGTCGTAATACTGCACAGAAGTCGTTAATACACTCCCTCTTTCGGCTTCAGGGAATCTTTAACACTTAAAAAATATAACAAATAAAAATATATACCATCCATGCATCCTATTTAAAAAGTGAAAACACAAAAGAGAATACCCTACTAGAGCTTTAGGAATAAACCAAGCCTGAGTTGCCGGATTAGGATATCCATGAAATTAAGGTACCGAAAGGGCATTAGTTTTAATTAACTAGTGTAACCAAGTCCCCGAGCTCATAATCTCTGGTTCGCAGGAATAAATTAGTTCTCCCGCTAATTTATTTAGGTTTCTAATCGACCTACCAAGAACGATTAGTGGCGACTCCAAATTTCAAAATCATTTAAACAAAAACCAAAGTTGCGATTCGGTAGGGCTTGGGAGGGTCCGCGTTAGGTTAGTCAAATCTAATTAACCTAATAATCCGTTAACCCCTTTAGAAATAATAAAAATATTTTCAGAGGGTCGCGACAGACTGGCGACTCCGCTGGGGAATAGAGATTTTTAATTTTCGAAAAAAGATACCAATTGGAATACTTAAATTTTTTTCGAAATTTTAAAAGTCTTAGTGGACTTAGGCCAATGAAAATTTCATGGATATCTCGCTTCTGGCGATCTTGCTTGGGACTCATTCTATAGGTGTTATATGTTTTTGCAGGATGGGAGTTATAAGGGGCGGAGTGTTTGGCTAACCCATTTGTTTTGCAGGCTCGGTGTTGGGATTATGTTTAATTTCACACATTTTTAGAAGCGCTGTTTTGATATCAATTGTTGTGCATGTCTTGCATATTCTGAGGATCACAACACCTGCACACACAAGCGTCTAAACCCAAGTCGCGAAATTTTTCCTAGGTAACCATAGATAGGGATCGAATATGCAAAGCTCTTGCGTCGATTACGCTTGGGTTGACCATATTTTATCCCGCTCATTATCTGAATTGACAATTCTTCCCATTGTGATTTGATTGCGCGAAGGGTAAGGTTGTCAATTCAGATAGTGGGGGCCTTTTAGGTCCATACCCTGTCTCTCCTTCTTTTATTTTCTAGAGTCCACTCCTCACTTGAGTCATGCGCATGACTATGTGATTTGCATTTCTCCAAGGTAAAAGTAAGTTCTCTAATTTTATCTTGTATTTATTTTCGGTCGGTCCATGCTAGGTGTTAGTCAGTTTTTGAGCTTGATATTACGACTATTCTTTTAAAAGAAAATAAAAATTAAATTTGTCCCTCATTTCTTTTAAAATTTTTTTTTTTGAAAAAATGATGTGAAAAAATCCCTTCATGGGAATTTTATTAACCAATAAGGGATTTTTGTCATGTTTTTATTACTTTAATAAAAATGAAATTTTCTTGAAAAAATTTTCCTCTGAAAATTTATTTCAATAAAAAGAAAAATTCCTTAAAAAAAAAACTCTAGTAGACATCCAGTGATTTTATCACATTTTTCAAATTATAAAAACTTGCAAGAAAATTCTTCTCGAGAAATTCGCTCATGTTTTTCTAAGAAAAGTTTCTCTAAATAAAATTAGACTAATGTCTCGGGGGAGTTGTATTGACCAATAAGAGATTTTTGTCATGTTTTTCTTGCTTCAATAAAAATGAAATTTTCCTGACAAATTTTCCTCTGAAAATTTATTTCGATAAAAAGAAAAATTCCTTCAAAAAAAAACTTTGGTAAACATCAAGTGATTTTATCACATTCTTTCAAATTATAAAAACTTGCAACAAAAATTCTTTTCGAGAAATTCGCTCATGTTTTTCTAAGAAAATTTTCTCTAAATAAAATTAGACTAATGTCTCGGGGGAATTTTGTTAACCAATAAAGGAT
This sequence comes from Psidium guajava, assembly GCA_016432845.1. Lineage (NCBI taxonomy): Eukaryota > Viridiplantae > Streptophyta > Magnoliopsida > Myrtales > Myrtaceae > Psidium > Psidium guajava. Next base: position 13,815,752 of record CM028229.1, read on the forward strand.
TTCTCTTATGTCTTTCCTGCTTCAATAAAAATAAAATCTTCCTGATAAATTTACCTCTGAAAATTTATTTTGATAAAAAGGAAATTCCTTCAAAGATTTTAGTAAACATCAAGAGATTTTGTCACATTCCTTTAAAAAAATAATAAAAAAAAGAGTAATAAATATGCAAAAAAAAATTCTGTATCAGAAATTAACCCATTTCTTCCTAAAGAATTTTTTTTTCTGATTTCTCTATAAAATAGAAAAAATAAAATTGGACTAATATAGGAGTCATGGACCGACATTCCTTGTGTCGCATACTAATTATATCCTTTTCTTTTGCAGGGAGATCCTAGATACCCCAGACGGGTGTAAAAATTAAGTTCAATAATATATCAAGAATCATCTTCAGAAATACCAAAAGACGAAAAACATCAAGGCTTCAACCGTTAATTCAGGGGGGCAAACGAACACTGTCCATCTTTGAGAGATAGAGTTGTGTCAATCCGTAAACTTGTATGGGCAGTGTATTGTGATATGACGGTGGACTTATACTGATTAAACACGGGGGCATATTTAATGTATTACAGAGGATCCCGCGTCTTTTGAAAGACAATATGGATTATATAATCAGAAACCATGAAATAAGTACCTTAACCTGATTAAATCAACCAGAGACCGGTCTTAAAATTTCCTCGGATCCGAAACACGCGGAGGGTTTTAGAGGACCGAGGTTCTATTAATGAATGTGACCCACAAGTATTTCTCCCAATGCTACAGGCGCCCGACAAGAGCAAGTGGGCACCGAAAGAAACAAAACACGGTTGAAGTGGGGCACGCAACAAATGGCCGAATTTATTGGCACACTAATTAAGTGGTGGTAGCTTTATTAATTTACATGATTGAACGCGGGTCTCTAGGCGGCTGGTGGAAAGCCACACTGAATGCCTCTCTAATGTTCTTGATATCATCATCTATCGCAACCCGCGAGAGCATCATGAAGAAGATTAAACCTAGACGAATACGTCTACTTAGTTTCATCGCACGTTCTCGCCTTTTGTCGATGTCCAAAATTAATGCACAAGCTAGAAGTAATCATTTCCCTTTCCCCCCTATTAAATGCTCGGAGCCGTTAACCGCACCAAACTCGAAAAAATTAATATCGAGACGAAATCTGCGTAAATTTGAAGGGTAAATCCGTATCGTTCCAATTTACCCTTAAATTGCTCCGGTTTTAAATTTGATCCCTTCTATTTTCAGGAATTTGCAAAAGCGACTCGAGAATACAGTTGTATCCAAAAACCAAATTTCCTGGTCGGGCTAAATTGGGGGCAAATCAACTCATGGACATTACCACGGGATGGACAACTTCGGTTAAAGAAAAATACAAGCGAAAGATCCAAACAATCTCAGACATGGGTAATTCTGTATCGTTTTAATTTGCACATAATCATCTCGAGTCCTGAATTTTTTTATTCCATTCTTAACAGGGATTGCAAATTACCTCGAGAAATATCGTAACAAGGCCCAAGGTGATACAACAGGGCCGCGTTATCCCCAAGGATTAACCTTTGAAAAGAAAACCCCATGGACACCTATGGTCCAATGGACCGAATGCAGGAATACTCGACGAGTAATACCGAAGTCAATATTTTGCCACATTCTCGGCTTAATGGTGAAGCATCCAACAAAAGTCGAAGAAAACTCAACCCAGCAAAATTGGTAAAAGACTTGTCCAAGGCATTCAAGATGAAGGGTAAATCAGTATCGTTTCCAATTTATCTCTTTTAATACCGGTTGACATGTCTCCTTTTCTTGTTACAGGAAATATTTATACTAACATGTAACATGTTGGAGGAGACAAATCCAAAAGAAAATGATGATCATTTGACAAGATCTATTCTGGTGAAAAATGGGGGGCATTTAACTGCTAAACCATGGCGGTCGCTGTCACTAAACAAACCAAAATGCTCCCTCACCCATATGCCTCATCATGTAGGGGCAAAACTTGAGACAAACCGCTCCTCGACATAAGGAGTGGGCTTCCCAATTTGTTCAATCCACCCACATACCAGGGGCAATTCAAATCCGCCCATATTTGCACATTATATAAACACACATGATGCTAAAAATTGTCACATCTGCATTGTGTTTACACAGTTCATGAATTATGCATGACCATTCCACGTGTTTAATTTACCAACTGCAACTTAGAGCATAAACTGCACAGGAGACATCAAATGTGCAGAATGGGGCATGATAGGATGAGGAAAGGCAAACTATTTCCACATAAGTCTAACATTTTAATTTACGGATAAACAACATTTCCCCAGAGTGAGAGAAAGCCCCTTCGGACTAAAGTCCCCCATTCAGATTACATTCGAGGCGTTCATATTATGAGAACCTCCTTAAATAGAATTGGTAATGCAAACTTGACAGAATATGTTTTGCATGATCCACATTTTGATTGATTGCATCATGAGTTATCACACAGACTACTTCTAATCATTACCAACTTAGCTAAACAATTTTGTATGAACCAATGAACGCATTGATGAAAATGCTTGCACATGTTAGCTCTGACATTGCCTGACAGGCAACACATTCCCGGTGTTTGAGTTACCTTCCAAAGTCTTGAAATTCATTCGGCGATTGTTGAATGAACAAGCCTGGTTGTCGAGAAGCCACCAAGCATTTCTTCCAAATTCTCAGGTAAGTATATCTTCAACCTGAACCTTTCAAGAGAATGAATTCTGACGGTTGTTGGGGTACTCGAATCCATTGCGGTATATATAGGTATCCACTTTCTTCAATAAAGCATGATTTGTCTTAAGGACAGAAATGTTCGAGACCTTTTGATCTCTGCCTCTTTGGTTTATTCCTAAAGCGACAGGAGAATATAATTTGGGTTTGAGCTTCCGTAGGATTCCTGGTCTCCCCAGATTTCAGAATGGCACCCTTTGAGGTACACCAAGCCCTTCTTACAGGCAAACCAAGTCCTTCTTACAGGCAAACCAAGTCCTTCTTACAGGCAAACTAAGTCCTTCTTACAGGCATAAAGTCCTTCTTACTGGCAAACTAAGTCCTTCTTACAGGCAAACCAAGTCCTTCTTACAGGCACAAAGTCCTTCTTACAGGCAAATCAAGTCCTTCTTACAGGCACACAAAGTCCTTCTTACAGGCAAACCAAGTCCTTCTTATAGGCAAATCAAGTCCTTCTTACAGGCACAAAGTCCTTCTTACAGGCACAAAGTCCTTCTTACAGGCATAAAGTCCTTCTTACAGGCAAATCAAGTCTTTCTTACAGGCATAAAGTCCTTCTTACAGGCAAACAAAGTCCTTCTTACAGGCAAACAAAGTCCTTCTTACAGGCAACGCAAGTCCTTCTTACAGGCACAAAGTCCTTCTTACAGGCAAAGTAAGTCCTTCTTACAGGCAAATCAAGTCATTCTTACAGGCAAATCAAGTCCTTCTTACAGGCACAAGTCCTTTTTACAGACACCAAGTCCTTTCTACAGGCACCAAGTCCTTCTTACAGGTATCTCCATGGGGTGACCTACCATACGGGTCAAATCTCAATCAAAATTTAATCAGTAGAATCCTTTTATTAGGAATCTACCATGGTACGACCCACCATACGGGTCAAATGGTATGACCCACCATACGGGTCAAATTTTAATTCAATTTTTAATCAGTACAATCCTTTTATTAGGAATCTACCATGAGTTGATCCACCATACGGGTTCAAGTTCAACCACCCTAAAGTTTTTTTATATAACGAATCCGTAGGTTCTCATTTCATTTTCAGTGGAACAATCATGTCACGACTCTTTTTATTTCCTTGTATTGAGTCGATAAGAATCTACGTGTCATCTCGTCTTTGAAATGAACCTCTACCGAGCTTTCTTTCAAAGAGGGGCAGCTGTTGACACCTGATCTTTAATCATTTTTTCTATTGCTAAAGTAATAAAAAATCCATAAAAATTCATAAAATTGAAAAATCAACTTTGGGGACCTTAGCCAAGCCTAGGGAACCAATTTTGACCAAAAAATGATTTTTCATATTTTCAGTATTTTTACGTATTTTTTATTTATTTATTTTCAAAAATTAATAGAAAATCCATAAAAATTCATAAAATTGAAAAATCAACTTTGGGAACCTTAGCCAAGCCTAGGGAACGAATTCTGACCAAAAAATAATTTTTCATATTATATATATTTTAATTTTTTTTTTAAAAATACAAAAATATTTGAAAATTTTGAAAAAATAACATTTGAGGCCAAAAAATACACAAAGATAGTTAATATTTTTATTTTAAATCTATTTTCATATTGGCCATCGCAAATTCAGAAAAATCCAATTCGAGTCACGTGTTCCTTCACGAGTATAATCTCGAATCGGGCCTAAAAAAATTTAATTTGAGTCAACTTATTTTTAACTTTCACTTTTTATGAGTTGTGACATTGTCTTCTAATATTTTAAATTTTCATCTTGGCCCAATTATACCCAGAATGACTTAATTTTGCAAAAGGGCTTTAATTAAATTATGCATTATTTTCAGCGACAAGAAATGAGCTTAAATTTGACATGTGGTAAATTTTGGTGTGTCAAAAATTGTGAGGAGATTTGGACTTAAAGAAATATATTTTTTCAGGGACTGAATTGTAAATACTTAAAATTCAAGGACTAAAGTGCAAATACCTAACTCTTGAAGGATTATTTTACAAATAATAAAAAGAAAAGTTAGTGGATAAATTAGAATAGAGAAGGGAAGATGAAGAAGAGGAGATGAAGAAGAGAAGTTGGAGAAGAATGGATTGAGAAAATAAGATAAGAATAGAGAAGGGAAGATGGAGATGAAGAAGAGTTAGTAGAGAAATTAGAATGGAAGATAAGAATAGAGAAGGGAAGATGGAGATTAAGAAGAGTTAGTGGAGAAATTAGAATGGGAGATAAATATGGAGAAGGGAAGATGAAGATGAAGAAGAGTTAGTGGAGAGATTAGAATGTGAGATAGAGATGGAGAATGGAAGATGAAAATGAAGAAGAGTTAGTGGAGAAATTAGAATGGGAGATAGAGTTAGTGGAAAAATTAGAATGGGAGATAGATGAGTAGGTTATAAAAGGAGAAAGAAGTGAGCTTGAGAAATGATTCTTGAGAGAGAAAATTTGAAGTGTTTGGGAGGATTTTTTTTTTGAGAGAAAATTTTGGATGTTTGAGAGAGTTTTGGGAGATTGAAGAAAAATTTGAGAGAAAGAAAATACCAAAAGAGAGAGAATTTTGAAGATGATGGGAGTTCAAAGCTAGGGATTATCATCACAAATTCCTTCATCGATCAATATAAATCAAGAGTTCATCCTCGTCAACGAGCAAGCAAATTCGAGCTAAGTGTTTTTATTTATTCATTTGTTTATGGTTTTACTTGCAAATTAGCACAAATTGTATACACTTTCTCCATCTCCTTTTTTTTTTTCTTATTTTATGTCAGGAGAAGGATATCTCTACGTCAACAGCAAAAATCTCGTAGATATGCAAACATCGGCCCAGACAAGCTCCTAAGCTGTCTACCGATTTCTCAACTGATCTGTGACTAAAAGTCCCTCTTAATTCAAAAGAAACTCTCTATATTGGGAACATAGAGAGCGAAAATCAATTATAGAAATCCCTCCCAAAAAAATGGGAGATAAGTACTCTTTCTACTCTTCTGGTTTTAGGTGCAGATTAGCACATATTTTGTGTACTAACACTTCACTCTATTTTATGTCAGGAAGCCGCAGCTCTATATCAATGGTCAATCCTATGGAAGCACAAAATCGGCTTGGAGGAGTCCTCAAGCGCGCACAAATTTCAAATTGTTGAATAAATTCGTTGTATTTCATTTTAAAAAATTCATACCCCAAAATGGAGAGGACAAAGTCCATCCGCAATTTAAATACCTGCACCATAAATCCCAAAGGGAAGAGCCAAGCCAATGCTTAGCCTCCCATTGGAGGTTTTTACTTATAGTAGTTAAATACCTGCAACTTAAATCCCAAAGGGAAGAGCCAAGCCAATGCTTAGCCTCCCATTGGAGGTTTTTACTTACAGTAGTTAAATACCTGCACCTTAAATCCCAAAGGGAAGAGCCAAGCCAATGCTTAGCCTCCCATTGGAGGTTTTTACTTACAGTAGTTAAATACCTGCAACTTAAATACCTGTACCTTAAATCCCAAAGGGAAGAGCCAAGCCAATGCTTAGCCTCCCATTGGAGGTTTTTACTTACAGTAGTTAAATACCTGCAACTTAAATACCTGTACCTTAAATCGCAAAGGGAAGAGCCAAGCCAATGCTTAGCCTCCCATTGGAGGTTTTTACTTACAGTAGTTAAATACCTGCAACTTAAATACCTGTACCTTAAATCCCAAAGGGAAGAGCCAAGCCAATGCTAGGCCTCCCATTGGAGGTGTTTATTCACTGTCATGTACTTCCTATAATTTAATTTTTGAATCATCAGACCCAAAAGATGAGTAGGTCGTAATACTGCACAGAAGTCGTTAATACACTCCCTCTTTCGGCTTCAGGGAATCTTTAACACTTAAAAAATATAACAAATAAAAATATATACCATCCATGCATCCTATTTAAAAAGTGAAAACACAAAAGAGAATACCCTACTAGAGCTTTAGGAATAAACCAAGCCTGAGTTGCCGGATTAGGATATCCATGAAATTAAGGTACCGAAAGGGCATTAGTTTTAATTAACTAGTGTAACCAAGTCCCCGAGCTCATAATCTCTGGTTCGCAGGAATAAATTAGTTCTCCCGCTAATTTATTTAGGTTTCTAATCGACCTACCAAGAACGATTAGTGGCGACTCCAAATTTCAAAATCATTTAAACAAAAACCAAAGTTGCGATTCGGTAGGGCTTGGGAGGGTCCGCGTTAGGTTAGTCAAATCTAATTAACCTAATAATCCGTTAACCCCTTTAGAAATAATAAAAATATTTTCAGAGGGTCGCGACAGACTGGCGACTCCGCTGGGGAATAGAGATTTTTAATTTTCGAAAAAAGATACCAATTGGAATACTTAAATTTTTTTCGAAATTTTAAAAGTCTTAGTGGACTTAGGCCAATGAAAATTTCATGGATATCTCGCTTCTGGCGATCTTGCTTGGGACTCATTCTATAGGTGTTATATGTTTTTGCAGGATGGGAGTTATAAGGGGCGGAGTGTTTGGCTAACCCATTTGTTTTGCAGGCTCGGTGTTGGGATTATGTTTAATTTCACACATTTTTAGAAGCGCTGTTTTGATATCAATTGTTGTGCATGTCTTGCATATTCTGAGGATCACAACACCTGCACACACAAGCGTCTAAACCCAAGTCGCGAAATTTTTCCTAGGTAACCATAGATAGGGATCGAATATGCAAAGCTCTTGCGTCGATTACGCTTGGGTTGACCATATTTTATCCCGCTCATTATCTGAATTGACAATTCTTCCCATTGTGATTTGATTGCGCGAAGGGTAAGGTTGTCAATTCAGATAGTGGGGGCCTTTTAGGTCCATACCCTGTCTCTCCTTCTTTTATTTTCTAGAGTCCACTCCTCACTTGAGTCATGCGCATGACTATGTGATTTGCATTTCTCCAAGGTAAAAGTAAGTTCTCTAATTTTATCTTGTATTTATTTTCGGTCGGTCCATGCTAGGTGTTAGTCAGTTTTTGAGCTTGATATTACGACTATTCTTTTAAAAGAAAATAAAAATTAAATTTGTCCCTCATTTCTTTTAAAATTTTTTTTTTTTGAAAAAATGATGTGAAAAAATCCCTTCATGGGAATTTTATTAACCAATAAGGGATTTTTGTCATGTTTTTATTACTTTAATAAAAATGAAATTTTCTTGAAAAAATTTTCCTCTGAAAATTTATTTCAATAAAAAGAAAAATTCCTTAAAAAAAAAAACTCTAGTAGACATCCAGTGATTTTATCACATTTTTCAAATTATAAAAACTTGCAAGAAAATTCTTCTCGAGAAATTCGCTCATGTTTTTCTAAGAAAAGTTTCTCTAAATAAAATTAGACTAATGTCTCGGGGGAGTTGTATTGACCAATAAGAGATTTTTGTCATGTTTTTCTTGCTTCAATAAAAATGAAATTTTCCTGACAAATTTTCCTCTGAAAATTTATTTCGATAAAAAGAAAAATTCCTTCAAAAAAAAACTTTGGTAAACATCAAGTGATTTTATCACATTCTTTCAAATTATAAAAACTTGCAACAAAAATTCTTTTCGAGAAATTCGCTCATGTTTTTCTAAGAAAATTTTCTCTAAATAAAATTAGACTAATGTCTCGGGGGAATTTTGTTAACCAATAAAGGATTTCTCTTATGTCTTTCCTGCTTCAATAAAAATAAAATCTTCCTGATAAATTTACCTCTGAAAATTTATTTTGATAAAAAGGAAATTCCTTCAAAGATTTTAGTAAACATCAAGAGATTTTGTCACATTCCTTTAAAAAAATAATAAAAAAAAGAGTAATAAATATGCAAAAAAAAATTCTGTATCAGAAATTAACCCATTTCTTCCTAAAGAATTTTTTTTTCTGATTTCTCTATAAAATAGAAAAAATAAAATTGGACTAATATAGGAGTCATGGACCGACATTCCTTGTGTCGCATACTAATTATATCCTTTTCTTTTGCAGGGAGATCCTAGATACCCCAGACGGGTGTAAAAATTAAGTTCAATAATATATCAAGAATCATCTTCAGAAATACCAAAAGACGAAAAACATCAAGGCTTCAACCGTTAATTCAGGGGGGCAAACGAACACTGTCCATCTTTGAGAGATAGAGTTGTGTCAATCCGTAAACTTGTATGGGCAGTGTATTGTGATATGACGGTGGACTTATACTGATTAAACACGGGGGCATATTTAATGTATTACAGAGGATCCCGCGTCTTTTGAAAGACAATATGGATTATATAATCAGAAACCATGAAATAAGTACCTTAACCTGATTAAATCAACCAGAGACCGGTCTTAAAATTTCCTCGGATCCGAAACACGCGGAGGGTTTTAGAGGACCGAGGTTCTATTAATGAATGTGACCCACAAGTATTTCTCCCAATGCTACAGGCGCCCGACAAGAGCAAGTGGGCACCGAAAGAAACAAAACACGGTTGAAGTGGGGCACGCAACAAATGGCCGAATTTATTGGCACACTAATTAAGTGGTGGTAGCTTTATTAATTTACATGATTGAACGCGGGTCTCTAGGCGGCTGGTGGAAAGCCACACTGAATGCCTCTCTAATGTTCTTGATATCATCATCTATCGCAACCCGCGAGAGCATCATGAAGAAGATTAAACCTAGACGAATACGTCTACTTAGTTTCATCGCACGTTCTCGCCTTTTGTCGATGTCCAAAATTAATGCACAAGCTAGAAGTAATCATTTCCCTTTCCCCCCTATTAAATGCTCGGAGCCGTTAACCGCACCAAACTCGAAAAAATTAATATCGAGACGAAATCTGCGTAAATTTGAAGGGTAAATCCGTATCGTTCCAATTTACCCTTAAATTGCTCCGGTTTTAAATTTGATCCCTTCTATTTTCAGGAATTTGCAAAAGCGACTCGAGAATACAGTTGTATCCAAAAACCAAATTTCCTGGTCGGGCTAAATTGGGGGCAAATCAACTCATGGACATTACCACGGGATGGACAACTTCGGTTAAAGAAAAATACAAGCGAAAGATCCAAACAATCTCAGACATGGGTAATTCTGTATCCAAACAACTTTGACATTCCTTAATCCTTATAAGCCATGAAAATCCTTTCCCATGTCCTCAAATATATTATTCGATGATCTTTTCCTAGGGTAAATATAAATGACTAAGCATGGAATATTTCCCTTGAGATATATCATTATTGGAAGAAATCATAGTATTTGGGTTGTTGAATGAGCAACATAATCTAATAAATCTTGCCATGAAGTACTTAGAAATGATAGAAAGCCGCTGTCATGATCCCTTGAACACTAAGTAAACCTATACAACAACCAACCTCGCAATTTATTCAAAAACAATCCTTACGAATAGACGTATGTAGATATCCCCAAAATTAACCTATACCCACACATGGTTCCAGCTTTTTCAATATAAAGCTTGACCTTGATCGTATCTTCTTTCCTAAAATTTTAGAAATCGCGTGGAGCCAAGCTCAAGTGTCTTGATATTCTTGTCGAACTCAAGCATAAATTTTAGCACTCGATTAAGCTCAAGTCGAGTTTTAAACACCGTGCAGATGGAATGAGTCAAACCGAACTCAAAAGTCCCGCATCGACACGACTCGACTTGAATACGTCCGATAGACGGAAGGCCAGTGTTTACCCTATATTATTTACGCCATATTGTCGGGCGACCGAGGGTCGGATGCATGAACCATTTCCCTCGGACGCTCGCTCACCACTCCAATCCACACCGACGCGTGGAGCGCTTTCACATGCTGGGCTCGCGCTTTGAGGAACCACGCTGACCCAACAATCACGCGAGCGGCTCGCCTCGTAAACGACCAAGAATCCAAGCCAAAACATGACTCCCTCCGTCTTCTTTTAATTAATTACTAGTTAATCACAATGATTATGTCGTCGGCTACTGAGTATTAGGGCACATTCATCGCACTCTCGTCCTCGTTCCGTTCATGCACCGCCGGGAGAAAAAGCTCGTTTATTCTAACCGGAGGGAGCAACCGATAATAGGCATGTGCGAAAACCGGGGTTCGAGATCCCACGAAACCACCATGGGAAAGTGAAGAGCTAGGGTCACATGAACGAGATATTTAAGTAGGGACGAGTGAAATAGTTTATTGGGCCAGTATTTAGGAAATTTTAAGCACTAATGCTCCGTAAATATGAGCATATTTAGTTAATCGTCCGGGGAACGGAAGATGTTTACATGGCGACGTCTACCTTAATTGGAGTTGGAACGAGTTTGAGGCGAAGGTGGCATGGAATAATGATTCGATATCACTAATTTTAATTCTCGGAGTAACTCGGGTCGAATTACCGATTGAAGAACTTTGTCTCTGTGTGTTCGGGTCCGTTTATGTGACATGCTTTCTCAAGCTTTGGGTCAATTTGCCCATCAACACGTCTATTTAGGAGATGCACGAATGCGTCAATAACGTATTTCTCCCCTTGTGATGTTGGATTCAAGTCTTATGGGAGTATAGAGTAAGATATTGAATGCACTACTGCCGATACGTGGGAGTGTGCCCTTAGTATAGATTGGGGAGGTAGGCCAGTTGAAGCTGGTGTTGGACCGAACCTTAAAGAAAACGTGATGGCCTATTTGGAAACTAATGCATTTCTCTGTTTATCTGTCCTTCTGTTCTTCGAAACACAAAAAAAAAAAAAAAAAATAGAAATCTGTTTGTGTGCCTTAGTTATTTTTTCTATTCCCTAAGTATAGATTAGTCACCATGGAATAGATTTGGAACATAAACAAAAAGTTTTAAAAAAAAAATACTTTTTGGTCCTTGAGAACAAAAAAAAAGAAATAAAGTTATTTTAGAGAAACAAGCTAACCCGACCCGACCCTGTATACCTATATCGTTGGGTTTAGGGTTTAGTTTTTTTATTTTGTGTGTGTGTAGAAGATCATTATACTTTTGACTTCCTTAGTATACTTGTCATCAAAATAACGTCAAGATAAAATCAAAATGATTGATTTTATTTCTTTTTAAGTTTTACATTAAGATTCTTATTTAACCACCCTCAGATACATTTTATGGAAGACGCATAAAAAAATTCGTATGCAACATGAAAGAATTGACAACGAAGAAAGAACATTTAAATCCATATTTAAATGTGTTGTATCTACATATATGAATTATGCTAACACTTGATTTTTATTAAGTCCTATTTTTTTATATCATATGCGGGTGTGGTGGGAGTCGACGAGGAGGGCGGAGTTATATATTATCAATTTTTGGATTGAAACATTAAATGTTATCTTTTGATTAATTATAGGGCCTTTTTAGAATTCTTGGGAATGCAGGTGAGAATGAAAGAAGAAGAAGTGCAAAAAAGAAAAAAGACTTGGCCCGACTTGACTTAAACCATCCATTACTTGAAATCATTTATTGATCACTCGGCCAACCTGAACAGAAAAATCTTGAAAATTTTGGATCAAGTCGGGTTGGATAGGGCTAGCTACGGTATTTTTAACACTCCTACTAACTATTACGTTGAATTTTCTGAGAACTTCTTAGAACATTTTGATCAATTTAGTCCTTACAAAAGTTCATTTCTATCCAAACGTGAATTGTTAAGTCTCCACTAACATTTTTATAGTTAAGTGAAAAAAAAATTGGGAGTGGAAATTTTTCTGTTATTTTCCTATTCTGGGAATAGCAATTTTGAGTAGCTAATAGGCTCGTTCTTTTGCTTATAAACTTGTCTAAGGAATAGAGATGGAAAAAGTTATTTGTGAACAGAAATTGTTCCTGAGTACAGAAATGTTACCAAACGCAACCAAAAAGTAATTATAATGTGAGAGCCGATAGAGAAATTCAATATATATTATTTTGATGCCATGTGAAAATATCCAACATCTCGATCCCCTCTCTCCTACCATCTTTTATCCAAGTTATGCTTGTTTTAGTCTATGATATTCGAAATCTTATGCTCGCCGATAGAGATATGATTCCAAATCTTATGCCTATCGGTAGATATATGATTTACCATCACTCGATGACGATCCCTGTTTGATGTTCTATCTGGATCTAATCACGTTCATCACATTCCCAAGATGTATGTCTTCTCCAATCTCAAATAAATTAATGTCTTCCGCACTGTAGCTTCTTCACGAGACTAAGGTCACGGGTCATGACTTTGAAGTCACGATTCTGTCATTGGCGTTTTACTCTCAATTCATACGGCGGTATGATAAAACCCATTAAGAAAGTTATTCAAATTTGCAACTTTGGTAAACAAAAAAATATAGATAAAAGCAGTAGCTATGTGGTCCCTCGACTTTGCTTAATTACTAAAACTGCCCAAAATGAAGTCAAGAAAAACAAAAACGAAACCTCACGCGGCGTTAACGCTAAAAAACCGCTTCCCCACCAACCTCCCACGGTTTTTCTTCCTCACTAGCAGTGCTCTGCTGGTTCTGCTCACGCCGCCACACCACACGGCCGCGTCCTTATCCGTCCGCCCTATAAGTACCCGCCACCTTATCCTCTTCTCCATCTTCTTCCTCATCGCCATTCACTCTCTTCACAGTCTTGCACAGACCAGACCAAAGACTCCGAGTCCATCTCTCTCTCTCTCTCTCTCTCTCTCACACACACACACACACAAAATGTTGTTCAATCACAAGGTGAGATCATCCTCCCCTCGCCTCCTCTTCTGCTGCTTCCACGACGGCCACGTCGCCGTCTCCGCCTACCATGAGGCCGCCTCCTCGGGCTGCGACGACGGCAAAAGCCACAGGGCAGCTCGGTCGCCCCGCTCGTGGCTGATTTCGACGGCCCAGGAGCTCCCGCTGCGGGAGATCCGGTGCAAGTGCCGCAGCCTCATCGCCCGGCTCGGGAGGTGCCGGAGGCAGGGCCACGCTGTGGCCCCAGAGTTCGGGTACGATCCCACGAGCTACGCGCTCAACTTCGAGGATGACCGGAGCCGGGAGTCGGACGAGGAGTTCCCGGCGAGGAACTTCTCGGCGAGGCTGCCAGTGTCTCCGGATCGGTTGCTGCCGGCGAAGATGCCGAGGGTGGTCGTACCGTGCAGTTGAAGTCTTCTTCCCTAAAGATCCTCTTTTATTTTGGATCGATAAGGTGGGCCATCCCTGTCCTTGGAGGGATCCACAGCCCCGCACTCATACTTAGGTATATATATTTCAAGATCTCGAATTGATGGAAAATCTGCTTCCGAGTGACGAAGACATCAGCAAAAATTCGTCACAATATCCTTCTGATCAACAACAATACATGTGTTTTGCTATTGGACGGAGAAGAATCGAGGAAGAAGATATCACGGTTGCCTGAAGTATAGGATGGCGGAAGTCGCGGTTTTTCTTTATTTGCATTGATGCGGAAATTACACAATTGACAAGTAAGTGTGTCAAAAAGTTTTCACCAAAGCAATGTTGAATTCGAGCCATTATGAGGGCGATGGCAATTCGATGGATGGTGAAGTCAGAGCTCTCGAGGCATAATCGAAAAGTGTCAAGCTAGATGCAACAAAGTTAGAGAAACAAATTCTACGTTGAAGACAATGAAGACAATGTTGGTTGTGTCGTGGATGTTTACAGTAATTCTAGCAAACATTTTATTTGGAAATTTGAAGATGAATCATGTAATGAGCTTGCCGTATCCGTAAGATGTGTCAATACCAATTGTGTTGTGCAAGCTGTTTTAGCAAATGTTTTGTATTTGTCAACAGGGAGTATGAACATGAATGAAATGCAAATTGTTTGCAATCTCTCCTGTTTCATGTGCAATCCATTTCTCAATCTCAAGATCAGAGACATGTGGCCAAAAGGGTACTTGTCCATGAGTATAAAAGAGAAAATGATGGCATGCACAATCTCACTGCTTCATGAACGAATGGTTGCAATACAATATGAGTCATCCGAGAGTTCCAATGGAAGAGAAGGGAAAAATTACCAAAAAAGTCATAAGATTATTGTAATTGTGTCAACTTAATTTTATTACAACTGTACCAATTCAATCCTAAGTTTCGTCGCTGCCATGGTTGGGTGAAGCTTGACCTCATTGAGGCCAAGGTGAGGCTCAACAGACTTGGGCCCTTGCCGGCCAAAGGGGAAAAAAAAGAAAGAAAAGAAAAGAAAAGGAAAAAAAAAGAAAAAAAGGATAAATTAAAAAATTAAAAAAATATTGAAGTTTGCCGCCTGGTTAAAGTTGGTCGGATAGACTGATTTGGCATAAATGCAAAAGGTTTATGACTCAATTGGCAAAAAAAAAGACAGAATTAACATAATTACAATATATTTACTGTTTTGGTAATCTTCTTGAAGATATGAC
The DNA here is from genome assembly GCA_016432845.1 of Psidium guajava. Classification (NCBI taxonomy): domain Eukaryota; kingdom Viridiplantae; phylum Streptophyta; class Magnoliopsida; order Myrtales; family Myrtaceae; genus Psidium; species Psidium guajava. The sequence goes on from CM028229.1 coordinate 13,830,759, forward strand.
CCCGACTAGCATAATCGAGCATCATAGGATTCAACTTAATTTTATCTGACTGCGTCCATAAAAGCCTGGATTTTTATGTATTAGCTTTGATGATGTATAAATTTTATTCAAAATGATGTTTGTAGATCTTTAATGAACTAAAATAATGACTCTATTGTATTGTTTGAGATAAAAGGGTATTGTGCGTTTGTAGTTTTGAGTTTGTATTAACCCCTAAGACTGAAAGCACTAAATTCATACATCATCAAAGCTAAAATATGGAAATGTAGGCTTTTGCTATGCATTTCGATGAAAATTAACTTGAATTTTGCAATGCTAGAATCTGCAAAAATTGTAAGCGAGTCAGCTACGTAAGCAAGTCATTAAGGCTATGTTTGGTTTAGCATTCTAAAAGCCCCTATAAAAAAAAAAGTTAGGGTGTTTAGGAACTATTCTCAAGGAGCTTTGGGGTTGAAGTTGGCTTTGGGAAGGCTGAAAGGTCAATGTTGGTAGGGCCTATCATTGAGCTTTCAATATTTTTGAAATGTTGAATGGCTCATTAATGAAATATAGTTAGTCATTTAATTTGCCCTCAAAACCTTTCTAAAAATTCAATTTTACCTCTCTTCAAAAGTGAAACCCTAGATCAATATTCATCTTCTTTCTTGAGCTAGGGCAATCGACAAGGGCAAATTTGGCCAACAATTTCCAGCAAGGGTTGCCTCAGGTCTGGTGAGTCCCAGCAAGGGTAGCCTCGATCAAATGACTGTAGCGATGGCACCAACAATGGCCACCCAGGGTCGCGCAACCCAGGCTGTCCTTGCTGGGGCTTACCCAAGTTGTGTGACCAAAATGATGGCCATTTGAGGTTGCGCGACCCTCGGCAACGATCCCTAGGTCACACGACGTAGGCAAGCATTGTTGGGGGTCACGCGACCCCAAGTAGCCTTGGTTCACAGTTGCCAGCACTAAATTTGGCTCGCCAGTAGCTTGCAACCCAGGTGGCCTTGGCCAATGGTCGCCGACGCCAGATCTAGCTCAACAGTGGCCTAAGCCCTTTGCCAGCTGACAAAGGGCTTTTAGTTTTTTTAATAAAAATGAAATAATTATTTTAAAAACCAAAAAATCAATTATCTTCCACGTATATAATTTCATAATTATTTTACTAACAAATCCCTAAAAAAATGAAAATGAAAAAGAGACCCACAGATATCCTCACAATTAACTTATACGCCCACAAGATTGGAGTTTTTTTTTTTTTGAAGATCGGAGTCACATTGATTCGTGAATTGCCGGTAACCATGTCAAGCCGAGCTCGAATATCTCAAATTTGTAGTCTATTTGACCTGCTGGAGCATCAATTTTTAACACTCGATTGAGGCTCAAGTCGAGTTTCGAGTATCGAACGTGCCAATTGATATCGAGAACACCGTATGCACCGGACTCGACTTGAAATACAAGCCCCTAGACACAAATGCCACATTGCCCCATTACTTTATACCAAACTGTCGGGGTGAGCAAGCGTCCGGCGGCGGGCGCCGATGGTCGGGGCGGACGAACCATTTCCTCGGACGCTCGCCCCAATCCGCACCGACGTGGAGCGCTCTCATATGCAGCCTCGCGCTTTGAGAACCACACGAAGCTGAACAATCACGTGAGACCCTCGGCTCGTAAATGCCTCCAATATCCAAATTAAACATGTCTGCCCCAATCAATTTTCAATTAATCAATTAATTAATTACTAATTATGATAATGATTATGTCGTATGCTACTTGAGTATTAGGGAACATTCATTGTACCCTCGTTCCGTTCATGCACCGCGGGACAATCTCGTTTATTGTAACTGGAGAGAGCAAGCAAGCATTTGTAGGGATGTGCAAAACCGGGTTCAAGGTCTGTGAAACCACCGTTGGAAGGGAAGAGCTAGGGTCACGTGAATGAGGAAAAAAAATTGTCCCGAAAATCCTTGGCATTTTGATCAACTCGGTCTTAAATATTTCAATTTGTGCAAATTGATTCCTAAACTCTTTCGTGTTTTGGTAATTGAGTTCATCCTGCCGTTTTTGGCCGAAAATTACTGGCGTGGCAGTTAGTGTTGATTGTCTTATGTGGCATGACCGACGCATAGGCAAAAAATGATAAAAAAAAATTCAAAAATTATTAAAAATATGTCCACTTTAGTACCGGCCGCATAATATAGGACAGTCAGCATTTACGTCAGTGTTTTTCAGTCAAAGTTGTCAGGCTAAACTCAATTAGCAAATCGTGCAAAAGTATAGGATTCACTTGGCAAAATTGGAAGTTTTAAGACTAAGGTGGCCAAAAGTACCGTAGGTTTAGAACTTTTGGGATAATTGTACATGTAAGTGAGATAAGTGGAGATGAGTGCAAGGGCATGTAGGGAATTCCCACTCGTGTAACTCTACTATATAAATAACTTGTCAACCCATATTAGTTTATTATTAAGCCTGTATTAAGAAAAAAAAATTAAGTGTTAATGCTCGATAATATTAGTATACAATTTATCTAATCGAGCGGGGAATGAAATATGTTTCCATGGCAATATCTACCTTAGTTTGAACTTGGAAGAAATTTAACAAGACGGTAGTGTGAAGAAAAACGACCCTCTATGACTAATTTTTATACGAGTACACCAATAATGAGTCGCTTAGATGGCAAGTGAGTTTGTTTCTCTTCCTATGATCTTGGTTTCAAATCTTATTTGGAGAAAAGAGTAGAATCCCTAATGCACCAGCCCGGATATGGCGAAGTGCGCCTCTAGGATATAGATCGAGGATGTGGATTAGTTGAAATGTGAATCCCTAATGCACCAACATGGATATGGTGGAGTGTGCCTTTAGAATAGATCGAGGGTGTGGATTAGTTGAAATGTGCGAAAGATTAACACGAACTTTCTTTTTATTATTATTATTATTATTATTATAGAAAAGATGCGTTTACAAAACTTGAAGGGTAGGAATATACTACTTTGATATCATGTGAAAACCCAACGGCTCAATCTCCTCTCTTTTGCCGTCTCACCTCCAAGTTATACTTGTTTTAATCCTCAATATTCGAAATCTTATGCTGATCGACGAAGATTCAATTCGACATAATGCGATGAGGACGGTATATGCATACCCCCTTGTTTGCTTTTCTATTTGGATCTAATCAGGTCCATCCCAGTCGCAAGATATATGCATTCTTCCAGTTTCAAATAAATCAAATCTTTTCCGCACTGTAGCTGCTTCACGAGATCACGGGTCATGACCTTGAAGTCACGATTCTGTTCTTGGCGTTTACCCCCCCTCTATCCATATGGTTGCATGATAAAAAAAAACCCACGAAAAAAGGTCATTTAATTTTGACTTTGGTTAACCGAAAGGGTTAACGATACGGATTGTCCTTGAATTTTAGTCTAATATGCAATATAGCTCCTCAATTTTTAATTCAAGATTAAGGACAATATTTAATATTTTTTATATAATTCAAGAAATTAATTGAATATGTATCAAAAGTTTAAGTACCATATTGAGTAAATTAAAAATTTTAAAAATCACATTATATATTGAGCTAAAGTTTACAAATCGTATAAAATAAATTAAAAGTTTTAGGATAATTTGTGCAACCGTCCAAACCGAAAAAAGCAGCAGCTATCCGGTCCCTCGGCTTTGCTTAATTACCAAACTGCCCAAAAATAAAGTTGAGGAAAAAAAAAAAAAAACTCACACGGTATTAACGCCAAAAACTGGCTTCCCCACCCGCCCGCGAGCGTCCCACGGTTTTCTTCCTCACTCGCACTGACGGCGTCCTTATCCGTCCACCCTATATATACCCGCCACCTCATCCTCTTCTCCATCTTCTTCCTCATCATCATTCCCTCTCTTCACAGCCTTTGCACAGACCAGACCAGACCAGGACTCCGAGTCCGTCGCTCTCTTCTTTCACTCCCAAAATGTTGTTCAATCACAAGCTGAGATCATCCTCCCCTTGCCACCTCTTCTGCTGCTTCCGCGACGGAGACTACGAGGCCGCCGCCTCGGGCTGCGACGACGGCAGCCGCCATAGGGCGGCTCGGTCCCCCCGCTCTTGGCTGCTCTCGACGGCCCAGGAGCTCCCGCTGCCCGAGATCCGGCACAAGTGCCGGAGCCTCATCGCCCGGATCGGGAGGTGCCGGAGGCAGGGCCACGTGGCGGCCCCGGAGTTCGGGTACGATCCGACGAGCTACGCGCTCAACTTCGAAGACGAGCGGAGCTGGGAGTCGGACGAGGAGTTCCCGGCGAGGAACTTCTCGGCGAGGCTGCCGGTGTCTCCGGATCGGTTGCTGACGGCGTAGATGGCCGAGGGAGGTCGTAGCGTGCAGTTGAAGTCTTCTTCTCTAAAAGGATCCTTTTTCATTTTGATCCACACTGCCTGTACAAACTGTAGATTCCGAGATCTCGAATGAACGGAGAAACCTGATCCGATATGTCGTCGTCGTCTCCCTTTCGGCTTTCGCTTTTTTGTTCCGAGCATTTTAGCTAAGTGAAGCGTCGCGTCAATGAAAGGCGCGACAAGAAGTGAAAACTTTACCGTCTTGGAAGAATGAATTTTTCTTTATGGATAACGTGGATGCAAACTTCCTTTCTCTTGCCTGGATAGGGATGGGCAGCGGCCCGTTCCCCGACCCAGGAACGGCGCGACCCGGCACGCTGGGGGCCCGTTCCCAGGCATGGCACCTAAGGTGGCGGGCCGTGTCATGTTCCGTGCCAAGGCCCGGTCAGGCCCATGGGCCATAATGGGCCGACCAAGATCAAGGGTTGGCACCTCACGCTTGGGCCAGTTCCCATGCATGGCCCCTAAGGTGGCGGGCCGTGTCATGTATGTACCCAGGCCCGGTTAGGCCCATCCCACCTGATGGGCCGACCTAGGTCCAACAATTGGATTTCGCCTTGGGGGAGGTTGGGCCCATGCCCAAGCACTGCCCTAAATAGTCATGATCCTAGCCCGCTTGAATATTACCACAACATACGTATGTCAATATCAGCTACTTTAAAATTTCAAACCCGAAACAAGTTTTTCTCGTTTGGAATTTCGGCAAAAAGCTCTCCTGCACGCGTGAAAGCATAAGCAAATGACCTACCGTATTTGGCGATTAAGGAATATAGTTGTGTGTTGAATCGATACACAACATATAGTCATCAAATGTAAACAAATTCGTTTTCTTCTGAAGTATTATTTCACATCAACTTATTAAGCAAATTTAGTTGTCGAAGAATGTTTAGCATTTAACAATGGAAAGAATAAGAAAAGTCTTTGGACCACTTATGTTATTGATGTAGTAGTAGATGATCCAAAGTGTCATAATAATGCCAAGTCTAGACTGGGTGCGCATATGTGGAAAATGGCAATGGATTTTGAGATAAAATCTATTAAGCAAATTAATACATGGTATTCTTCCCCCCCCCCCCCCCCCCCAACCAAAAAAAAAACTAATACATGGTCATTAGCTAATCTTCCTCCTAACACTAGATCTATAGGCTCTATATGGGTATTAACGAATAAATTAAAACCGGGTGTACGTACATAAGTCAATATTAGTGGCTAAATGAAGTTAAAAAAAAAAGGAAAATTGCCTGAAAATTTTTAAATTTATTGCACTTATTGTACTTTTGTCAATTTAGTGCTAAATGTTTTCATTGTGCTAATTGAGCCTTAAATCTTTTTACGTTTTTTCAATTGAGTTTATCTAATCAATTTTGACTAAAAATATCTAACACGGACGCCAACCATCCTATGTGACATGCCTAACGTTGACATAATGTTTTTTGGAATTTTATATTATTATTAGTATTTTTTTATTTTGATTTTTTTTTTCTCTTTTCCTCCTTTGTTTTTTGTTTACTGTGGCTAGTGAGGGTCACCAGGCCCTTGCCCATGTCAATGAGATCTGGGCAAGGGTGGCCTCACATAGATCTAGGCAAGACCGTCTCGCTCAAGGCAGCGACGGTCTTGTTGGACTATAGTAGAAAAAAAGAAAAAAGAGGAAAAAAGAAAGAAATAATTAAAAATTCAAAAGAAAAAAATATTGAAATATTGTCCATATCAATGTTTTTTGGCTAAAATGAATCGGATGGACTCAATTGACAAAACATGAAAAGATATAGGTCTCAATTAACACAATTAAAATGCATATAACTGAATTGAAAAAAATACAATAAGTTTACGATTTCTTGAATAATTTTCCAAAAAGAGGAGGGCTTGTTTACTTTGATGTTTATTCTCCAGTAACAATGCTTGCAACAACCTAGAACAATGATGGCTTTGTCTTCAATATAATTTGGTAATCCATCAAGGACGTTAAAACTGCCTTTCAAAATAAAATTAGATGAAGAAATTCATATTCATCAACAAGGTGGCTATAAGAAATTGGTCCAGAAGGTAAAGTCTTTGCATGGACTTAAATAAACACCCAGACAATAGTACAAAAAGTTCAAGGGAGAAATTAAAAAAATTTGGCATTAAAACTAATGAAGCCGAAGATTGTGTTTTCTCAAAAGCCACAACTAATGGTTGTGTTATTTTTACTTTTTACGATGATGACATACTTATATCTTGATCGAACTTTGAGTGTGAGGAGACTAAATGTTATATTAGAAATTGTTTTGACTTGAAAGATATTGGTCCTATGGATGTGATTTTGTGAATTACAGTCATTGGAAAAGATAAGCATTTTTTAGCCAATCACGCTATATTAAAAAAAAAGTGCTTAATAATCTGGTTTTTCTAGCTAGGACAACTTATGTGCCTTTGGTCCTATTGAGTTAGTGAAAAATAAAGATAAAACAAGTGATCAAGAACAATAGACTAGGATTAAAGGACACCTTGCGTACTCTGTGAATGCAACAAGACCCGATATTGGATGTGGTAGGAAAAATTGACTTAGATTTACTAAACCTTTTTTAATTGTGCCCATTCAATCATAATTTTTTTTTTCAGTCGTGCAAATTCAGTCCTAAAACTTTTCGCATTTTGCCAATTGATTGTCAATTTGGTAAAAAAATTGATGACATGTATGCTAGCCGTCCTACGTGACACTGTCGGTTGAAAATTTATATTTTCTTTTCTTTTCTTTTCCTGACATGAAATAAAAATTCCAAGAAGAAATGAAAACAAAATGAAAAATGTGCCACCAAACTATTATTTGAACGTGGAGAATCCATCCGCCGAGAATTTCTAAGTGTGGCATGGAAATAATTGAATTTACCCAAATTGTTAAAACTTCACTAATTTTAAGGAGAGAGATAAAAGCAACTCGAGTGAGAGGATGATAACTAGTAGATGTGGCAAAATAAATCTAATATTGAGATTTGACCCGTATTTTATGGTAGTAGGTCATAAATAGATTCCTTAACTTTAAAAGGTGGATCATAAATAGGTTATTTAGAAACTTAATAGGTCATAAATGAATTTTAAATAGGTCATAAATGTGTTAGATAAGAATTTTTTTAAAAAATTAATAGTTTATTAATCTTTAAAAATGTATAAGAAATAATCTTCCCTAAAGTAAATTTTAATACTAAAATGTTTTAATAATATATGTCGGGTCGGGTGTGAGTGGAGTCGGGTATGGGTCACTATATTTATATAGTATGAAAATGGATCAAAATGGGTATGGATTGGACCATATTCAAGTCGACTTAAATCCTACCTGACTTTTCCATTTGACACTCCTATTGACTAGATAAATCTTTGGGCATGGCGTGGATATGGAGAAATCTAGTTTGAGGAAATTATTTTGGAGGAATTCTTTTTTAGAGATGTTTCTAGAGGAATTCATTTTTTTTTTAAAGACAGATTGTGGGTGGAAAATGATTTTCCTTAGTTAAAAATCTTAATCAAGTGTCTCGCAGATATTTGATAGCTTTCTTCTCTATTTTGCCAGTAATAGAAAAAGAAAGCCAAGTCAAGAAGCGCCTCCCTTTAGGTTTCGCCCACCTTCCACAGCACCGCGGAAATTTACGCACGCAAAAGTTGACCTTTCTGCGCAGCTTGCGTCGCAGCGGTCCGATTAGCATGAAGAGTGCTGCACCTTTGGATGGCAAGAACTCAGCATAGTTCAAGCCCGCACCGTGGACACAAGTTGCTCCATTTTCTTCCGACAAGCTCCAAACTGAGTTCTGAGAGACGCTTCTGCTATTTCCCGAATCTAGGCTCTGCTCCATCATTCCTTTTTACTGCTGATCCTCTCGAGGTGGAAAGAGAAGAACCCACTCATTCAGAGGATTCGACGTACGGGGCGTCTTCCTCATCGACCTCTCCACACGTGGGTGGTGACGAAGGCGGAACCGAAAAGCCCAAAGGAAATGACTACGAAGTTTTCTTAAGTTTCATAGGGAAGGACACTCGCAAAGGTTTCACCGATTATCTCTACACTAGCCTGGTCAATGCAGGAATTCACGTGTCCAAAGATGACAACGAGCTCCGTGTTGGTAAAGAGATCGGTCCAGAGCTTCTCTATAGTATTACACAGTCTAAGATCTCGATCCTGATTATCTCTAAGGGCTATACTTCCAGCAAACGGTACCTTCGCGGGCTGGCTCAAATGTGGAAGTGCAAGAGAAGCAGTGGGCAAATAGTGTTGCCAATACTTTTCGAAGTAAAGCCCTTGCAACTGCGACGTCTCACTGGGAGCGTGGGAGACAATATTAAAACACATGAAGCAGATTTGGACAAAACGGTTGTGAAGTAATGGGAAGCAGCTCTAAAAGAAGTCAGTTCCTTGAAAGGATGGGAATCAGACAAAATTGATAACGGGTACGTTATTATCCACTAACACATTATTGAATTTCTCATAACTAGATCTTTCTTGGAAAAAAATAATTTAAATATTGCCATCCTCTACTGAAATTCATTTATTAGACAGGCATGAAGGGGCATTGGTTAAAATTGTTGCCACAAAAGTTATAAGCGAGCTAAAAAGAACTTTTCAAGTAATTGATCCCCAAGAGTTGGTTGGAATAGATGATCGCATGGAAGAGATTATGAGCTTGATAGATGTTGAATTTAATGATACACAGATTATCAGCATTTATGGGATGGGTGGTATCGGTAAGACAAATCTTGTAAAGGTGATGTACAACAATCTTTTTGGTCATTTCAAACATCTTAGCTTTGGGAAAAATATTCGAGAAATATCTCAGCGCAAGGGTATGGAATGCTTACAAAAGTAGCTCATTTACGATATACTAAGAAGTCCATATGATGTATCTAAACTCGACGAGGGAATCGGTGTCTTCAAATCTCAATTTACAAGTAAGAAAGTCCTCTTTATATAGATGACACTACTCACTTGAATGCTTTGGCCAAAGACGATAGCTAGTTTAAAGCTGGAAGCATAATCATCATAACAACTAGAAATTAAAGTATTCTTGACAAGGCTAGGGCAAGCTACGTGTACCAACTCAGCGAGTTGCCTTGGGTCATGAATCATTGATTTTATTTAGTAGAGATACATTTTGAAAGAATTATCCACGAAGTGGTTACATGGATATATCTTGTGATGTCATATCTACTACTTGGGGGGGGTGTTTCCATTAGCTTTTGAAGTTATAGGCTCACTTTTATGTGGAAGAAGAAAAGAAGTATGGAAAGATATATTAAAGAAATTAAACAAAATGCTTGATAAGAAAGTGCAATTGAGGTTGATGATAAGTTACAAAGTATTGGATTATGAAGAATACCATATATTTTTGGATGTTGCGTGTTTGTTTATTGGCGCTTCTAAAGAAAATCCAACTTAAATGTGGGACACTTGTGGCTTTTTCTCGAACATGGGGATTGAAGTATTAATTCTAATGTCTCTTATTAAAATTGATGAATGTGGCAAGCTAATGATGCATGGTCAACTGAGAGATCTTAGAAGAGAAATTGCTCGTCTAGAAAATCAAAACAAGCCTCAAAAGCGTAGCAAATTGTGGAATTATGAGGACGCTGCAGATGTGCTTGATAGCAATAAGGTAAGAGATTTCTCTACTTATCTGAATATGGTTTCTTATTTGAAACAATAATATATTGATCGTCCTTAGTCCCCCCAAACTTGCTGCTTCAACTAGCAAAAGAGCTCTTTCAATTAATTGTTGTCCTTGCCTGATTTTAGGACATAATGTGAGCAATTTCTTAGTTTTTGATGATCAATATATATCTTTACCTGGAATTATTTCTATTGCGATGAGGATGTCCTCCTTTTGGCAACTTCAAATGCAACAATAAAAACTACACAAACATAATGTTCGCGGGGCACTTCCAGAGAAAAACTGACATCTACAGACTATTGAGGGCCATGCTTTTTCCACATATCTTGTTGATGCACATGTTTGATGTTTGGTTTCTTCTTTTGATTTCTTGGCAGGTCTTTTCTTTCTTTTTATATTTTAAGGAGTTTTGACAAGTTATGATTTGTTTGCTATGGCAACTATGACCTCCGTTCATTTGTGACGATTAGCTATATTTCTTATGGGCTATGTTGTCACATAAGAAATGATACATTTTATCCTATATCAGTTTGGTGACATCTCATCATTCAAAACTTACATTCCACAAAATTTCCTCGTTGCAGGGCACCAGAAAGGTTGAGGCCCTTCGTCTTGGCAACTATGGGTAGGGGAAAAGATGCATAACTGAACAATTTAAGGAACTAACCAACTTGAAATTCCTTTAAGTGAATGATGTGAATCCCACCAGAGATTTTCAGAATTTGCTTCCTCAATTAAGATGGCTTCAATAGGAGGATTGTCCTTTAGATTTCACAGCGGCCAACTTTCATCTGAAGAAATTAGTTGTGCTCAATCTATCATGGAGTAGGATTTCAGAGAGTTGGGTATGATGGAGCCCACTCAAGGTAAGATGTAGATGCGACATTTCTCTTCTAAAATTATCACCCATCGCTGAAGGCTCAATAGCACCAAGTCCTCCTCTCTCTAATTTTTTTTTTTCCTTTTCAGTGAGGTTAAATATCCTTGCCTCATCCATCCATCGGTGGTCCAGTTGATAGGTGGGCTTGGGACTGTGCATTCACGAGCGCTAAGTCTTGGGTTCAAACCCACTGTTATACGTACATTGATGATTTAAGTGGATGGTCGTGGCGGTGGGTTGTTGCACTAACCCCCTCGAAAACTAGTAGTGCTTCACCGTTGATTTGAGCGCAAGTTTACTGGACACGCAGATACTTCGGTTATAATATATATATATATATATATATATATATATATATATATATCCTTGTCTCTAATAATAAAATTGGCCTTCCACTGGAATTTAATATTTGTTGACACAACTTCTTCTTTTTTCAATCTTTTACATGTAACTTTTGAAAACTGTTTCTCATAGTTAACTTGCCGTTTCTCTTTAATTTCATACTATTGAAGGAACACCTGGCGCCCAATGAATGCATCTCCCTTCCATTTGAATATGTTGTCTTCTCTTTTATAATAAAATTTGCTTATGTCTACAGTCTAGTCAACAAAGAATGGCATCGCCATAACTTGTAATTATTAAACAAGTTTCTTCTTTGAAATGTTGTCCTAAAATAGATACGGTTAGCACTTGTACGTCCCTAACATTCTTTTTGCAAGGGATGGTAGCCAAACACTACTAAAAGAAACATTTAGAATAATGAGATAACTATGAAGGAGTAGCGTAAAATCGCACTTTGCAGCGGTCCAATCTCACTGAGGTATCCTCCCTTTCTTTCAGATGAGCTCAAAGTTCTCAACCTCTCACATTGTCATTCTTTAAGAACTCCTGACTTGTCTACTTTTGAAAGCTTGGATATTTTGATTCTTGAAGAATGTTGGGATCTAGAAGAGATTCATCCGTCTATCTATCGGGGATATCAAGACCCTCTTCTCATTGAATATCAGGAGATGTTGGAGACTCCATGAGCTACCACTAGCAGTAGGTAAAATGGAAGAATTGAGGGAGACGAGATTCCCATTACAAGAGGTTGTCTAATGAAGCTGGAGACTCTACGCGCCTCATTTGTCAAGACCTTGCTTAACTTCCGGAATCCTTGGGCTCCCTTGTCTCGTCAACTCAATTGGACCTATCTCAAACAGGGATTGAAGAATTACCTGAATCCATTGATTCTCTGAAGAACCTTGAGACTCTTTGATTCCTCTTATTGTGCACCCTTAGCCTGTATACCCAACGCCATAGGCGAGCTAGCATCCCTGTCTCTTCTTGACTGAACAAAATGCAATAAACTTGCTCAACTTCCGGATTTTGTAGGCTCTCTCGTGTCTCTGCGGCGCTTGTTGTTACGGGCGTGCCGCTCATTGAGAAACATCCCCCACTAGATCAGAAAGTTGGCATCATTGACTGAATTGCATCTAGCAAAGACGTCGATTGTGGAGTTACCTGAAAGCATCGGGAATTTACAGAATTTGAGGTTGAGGATTTTGGACATTTGTGGAACTCACGTAACAGAATTGCCAAGGGCCGTCGGAATGTTGGCTCGACTTGTGTTATAATTTCAGGCCTAGGTCGCTCCTAAGATACCGGTGCTTTCTCTTTTTCGTCGAAGATGTGGTTTTTGAGCTCCAACTTAGATGGGAATCTTCAGTAACTTAGAAGAAGCGGTACATTTAATGAAAACCCATAGTCTTCTTCGCTCACATCAATTCATATATGTGACGTTGTACCAGCATATCTCCCTTTTCTGGACAGGAGAGGTCAAGGTCTCAAATCTTGGACTTCAAGATGGGGTGACGACAAAGTTATCCACTGGGTAAACCAACAAGCTGTTTAAACAGCAGATTTTGATTTAAAGTGGTGAGAGATTTGCTCTCGGAGTGTGTGACCTTTATCCTTGTCATGATGAAACTTGTTCTATTTCGAACTGTCTGAAAATTATCTGGTTTGTTTATCTCATAGTTTTGACGGAAATGAATGAAATGTTACTTTGATATAAAAAAAAAAAAAAACCACCGAGCTGTTTAAAGATATCTAAGAGCAGAAATATGAAAAATGGGAATTGCGGTTATCCAGTTCAAGAATTGGGAGTAGGTGGTGCAAACGTTACAAGATCCTGAAGTTGTGCATCAGATGATTGAGTAGACTGTATAATAGCGTGTAAGGTATGCATGCCAAGAAGTCGACGATGGGAATGGCAAAATTTAATGCCAAAAAATCTAGATGGAGACATACGAAATAACGGAGAAATCATCAAACGGTTCATTAGAAAATATTTTGCGATATCAAGACAAACGGGCGGTTCAAATGAAGCAATGTTTTTATATACCAAGTTGCAACAGAAAATTCCAATGGTCGATTTTTTTAATGCACCGTTCTTTCTAGGATTCATTCTGCCAATGAGCGTCAGCTGACAAGGAATTGGCCAGGTGAAGCAAATACCCAATACGTTGCCATAGGTCATCTTGAAGAACAGCTGAGGAAATTGCTGGTGATTATCGTACAGTACAGCCTCTCTTTTTTTCTCCTTTTTTCTTGGCTTCCCTACAGAGAAGCTCAAATAGGTAGCTTCTAGGTTGCATTTGGACCGACCCCAGAGACCGTTTCCGTCTATTCGGAGCTCGGTTTGTTTAGAAACAGAACTTCATGCGCGACATACGCCATGCTAGATGTGATCACTCTAGGTTTAGGAGCTCATGACAGACAGAAGTTGTCATGGCATTGAAGTTGTTTTTCGTTACATAGGAGGAGGAACATGATGCGTTATTCTCACGTGCATGAAGCTGAGAGTGACAATGAATAGAACTTGTCTGCTGCTGTGAGGATAATGAATGAAATGTGTAGCCACGATATGAAGCGGCTAAATCATCACAAGAGCCGGAGACGATCTTTGAGGGTTGTAATACCGTATTGTTTTTCACACAAATGATCGTGTCTATATAACCATACTCAAGTCATTGTCTCCAGTAGAAATACAAACCCAGCGACCTAACAGTACACAACTGTATGTTACCCTTACAGTAAATCTAGACTACATTGGAGAGCCAAGAAGAGCTATAAACGTAACCAGCGTGCAGAATGGAGAGGAACTATGCAGAGAGCAGTATACCGACTGTACACGAATACCTAACTATGCCTATATTTTCACAAAACGCAAAATAGACGAGCAGTAGATACGACCAAACCGTCTGAAATTACTTCTAGTTCTAAACGTGTAGTTTCCTAGCTCAGTAACCCCCTCAATGATCACAATCGCATCTATGGTCAATTGAGTGCCTTCAGAATTCCTGTCACGAGGCGAGAGCCATCCTCTTCCCTAACCTATTTTCTTTTTCCTAGAATCAATGTCATCGTCCAAATGTTCCTGTTTGATGAAGCTTTGTATGAGGCCGCTGGCCAATGTTTTCCTTGTATTAAGTCTTTAGTACCCATTCTGGTGAAGCGCCGAATATCGTCTGTCAGAACTTGATCGTTGCTCTTGCTCAAGTCCGCATCAAGGGATCAATAGCTGCTGCTTTCACCTGCAATAGTTTTACAAACTTAGCATGCCATGTAATGGAATATCAAGGAAGATCCACATTGACGAGGTACTGTCTGGGGACCTTTTGCGTTTGCTTTTCGAGACAGACGGTGATGAAGCATTGCTGTGCCAGTTCCTTTTCCTCTGGTTGATGAACCAATTGTTTATCTGCTTCAATTGCAAACCGGTTTCCTGTACCAGCTTCGCCTTGTCTTCCTCCTGTGAAGTCCCTAAACAGAATTACATTCTTCCAAAGAGCCAGATTAACCATTTACATAGAAGCAAGCGGAAGGTGACCAAAAAATCACTTGCAACAATGTTTCACAGGTTCTAACCTTGTCCATAGTTTCTACAGTTCCAACTTTCTTGGCCCCTTTTCACATCCTTCTATTTTTACATCGACGTTTTGGAATGGAAAAATACAGCTTTTTTTGTTTTTCCACGGAGCAGTGAAGACACTGTGACTGTCCGAGGATTAGAACACAACCATAATTACTGTCGCGCCATTCAATTACCTCTTGCATTCGCGTTACACTGTTTCCATTTCAGCAAAATAATGTATGATTAGCATGATTATTAAGTATGCTTAATATAGAGCGTACCGTAGGATATGGCCATTTAGCATGCGACTGCCACCAGGCTTTTAGGGCAGACGTAGTATCACCCGGAAGCTTTCCCGCTCGCCTCTTGCGCAAAATTTCCTCTCTTATATCGACGATTTTCTCCTTGTACCCCTGCAGGGAAAACGAAAGAAGACAAGGATTTACGACCAAGCATCCATAGGTAACATACAGGAATTTCAGGATTCCCACTGTTTACCTGTTTCAACTCGTGCTTCAATTCTTGCCTCACGCGTTCCATTAATGTTCGCTCTGTCTCCGTTGGAATGAGAGGGCCGAATCCCATGCTGTCTGGACCATCCAAACTTCCATCAAACAGGCTTGGATCGCTATCTATTGGGTCGTCTTCGTCATCGGACATCGTCGCACCGGTTCCTTGACCAGGTGAAACTCCTGGGATAAGGCATATCAGCAATTTCAGACATGATGATGGTAGCCTGATTCGCGATCATGGGACTAGACATCATTAGAATGTGCGTGTTAAATCCTTCCCTCTGCTAAAGATTAATCTTCTTCTAACCGGGAAATACTAGCAATAAACAGCCCACTTACCTTGGCAAGAATAGTCATCATGCTCGCTGAGACCCAAAATGACGAAGAAAACAGAGTAAAATACTAGTCCTGGAAGAAGAACGTTACCTGTTAAACTCTGCAGGGACTGCTCAATCTCCCAGCAAGCCATTACTGCTTCCATGGCGTGGACGCGGACATGTTGCTGTAACTGCTCTCTAAAAGAACAGAGCAAGAGGACGTAATGCGTCTGCAATATCGAGAACAAAATGATCAATAATGTTGACCTGTATTGGAAAGGAATTTAGTCTCGGCCATCGCTTGCATTGTTTTTTTTTTTCTTGTGACAGTTTCATACACAGATTGGTCCCATTCTGTCAACTAATCATGAACCTGTTGCCTCGTTTCCTAGAACCCTCATATACAAACACGTACATATTCTCAACCAGAGATCGAGTTTTGTGAAGCATTAGGAGGATTTGGTAGATGCAATTGTCAATGTCATGCATCCTCTACAGTGTTCACGTCTCTTGAAAATTCAGGAACAAGAAGCGGACAATTCCTTCCGTCTTTCTCGGTCAAACGAGAAAGATGATTCCCCGCAAGTTTCTACGAACGGATTCAAGCACACAGCAACAGTTTTTCACCCTTTCGCAACTCGAAGCAAGAACTTCCGATACCCGAGTATGCGACCGGAGCGAGGGAGGCGGTTCACGGCGATATAACTAAAACTTTACAAAGAAACGGATCATGTGCTTGGCGCGTGCTAAAAGATAGAACGGGGCTATTTTTACAAATTAATATTGGACCTAAAATTGAAAATTTGTACGAGGCAAAAGTTAAAATTAGGACATTAGCTAAAATTAGAGGTTTTTTAGGATAATAGCCCCGTTTCCGGGTCTCTGTTGTATCCTTATTCAATCCCAATCATTCTTATATCAAGCAACGACCCAACAGATCCACTTGTTCGCCAACCATCACCAGAAAAGACCCATCATCCACAAGATCTTTCCTTCTTGATACGCTACAGAGACGGAGGGGAGGGGAGGGGAGGGGAGGGGAGGGGAGGGGAACAAAACTGTCGGTGCCTCCAACTCATGTAATTCACCTAAACCCAACGTTGCAAGATTAACTGCCAAGTAAGAGAAACTACAAAACACAAGAAAAACAGGAAAGGGTAAAAAAACAAAAAAAAGGAGGGAGACAACTGAGTGTCAGAAATTTCCATGACAGAAACACCGGGAAGTGAATGACTCCAAAATTGAATAACCCTCATGTCAGAAAATAATTGTGTATGTAAGAAGTACTATTACTGCAAAAGATTAAAAATAGAAACAATTGGTCTGAGACAGACAGACCCAGAGACCCAAAGAGACAGAGGCAGAGACGCAAACGCATTTATTGTCTCTTCTGGGTCATCAGTATGATTCGTACATGGTGAATTGAATTGACCCGGACGCAAGCCAAACTCAAGAACACAGACACAAAACCCCAGAAAAGAAAAGAAAAGGAAAAATAACCAATCATAAAGAAAAACACTCCAGTAACTTGGAAAAAAATTTGCCCATGATTGATATTTGAGAGACCATTTCTGGGTAATCTTAAAAAAAAGATCTTTTTCATGTATGCCATATCTAATCACAGTCATCAATTTCAACAGAGAGCTTTGGATAATAATTGTGATATTAAGAGTAATTTCTCCAGAAGCACTTCAGAGTTTTCTGTATCTGAAAAGTTTGGAAGTGTAGGTTCCGCATAGATTGACCGCGTCAAGATGTTTGTCTTGGAAAGGATAGTCAAACAAAAAAAGAAAATTAAGATATTAGAATTATCGCCGCATTTGTGAATTACTTTTAAGCGAAATTACCATGAATTGGTCAAGCTCCTTGTCGTCCCCAACCCCGTCGTGGCCGGCAGGGGCGCCGAGAGCCGAGTACTTGGCCACGACCTGACCCGACTGGGCGAGCTGCGAGTCGACCCTGGGGAGCTGGTCGACCGGCGTCGCTATCCGGAGGCAGGCCACGTGAGCCGACAGGAGCTGCTCGTACAGAGGGTGGGCCACGATCTCGGCCTTATGCCTGGCGTCGCGCCAGTCCTCCAATGCAGCGGCGCCGTCGTCCCCGCGCCTTTCCCGCTCCGCCGGGTCGGGGGGAGGAGCGATGACGCCGGTCATGACGTCGGAGGAGGAGTGGGTGGAGGTGTGGAGGTTGAGGAAGTTGGAGGTGGGGTTGTGAAGAAGGGCGGCGTTGAGCCAGTTGGGGGCGGCGGAGGCGCTGGTGGTGGGGGAGGGTTCGTGGGGATGTTGCGGCGGCGGCGGTTGGTGGGGAAAGTGGTTGTGGTGGTGGAGGTGTGAAGAGAGGTCGTCGGGAGAGAGGTGGTGGTTTGGGAAGGACATGATAGTCGCTAAGTTGCTATGATATGAGAAGGGCAGGAGGAAGTGAGGATGATGATGATGAAGATGATTCCTGTCACATGGAGTTCATAGTTCGCGCAGAGAGAGAGAGAGAGAGAGAGAGAGAGAGAGGGGAAGGTTTATATATGATGGCTCCAGAAGATATGAAGAGTTCACAAAGAGACAGAAATGGATATGATTTTGTCAAGAGAAAACGAGAGAGAGAGAGAGAGAGAGAGAGAGAGAGAGAGAGAGAGAGAGAGAGAGAGAGAGTTGCTTGGTGTGCTCTAAAATGGCTTGATGCAGAAATCGTATTCACAAGTTCTGTCAATGGTTCGGATCGATTTAGGTTTTTTGAAAATCCAAACCTAACTAATTTGATAGGATGAGCAGCGAAGCCGATGCGAATCACAACCCGAGCCTAAGGGTTTTCTCTTTTGGAAATCTAGAAGAGAAGAGAGACGAAGATTAAGGCTCAGAGTGATTTTAAGAAGGGTGAAAAAGAAAGATTATAGGTCGCGTATTTAATTTTTATTTTCAAATTATTTATTTTTCATGAAATAAACGAAATATAATTTGAATAACTTGAGATCCCTAGTATTTGGCAATAGCAAACTAAACTCGATCGTATAGGAGAAAGGGATCTACATAATCTAGTGAGAGCTTGTATCACATGGTCATTGAACTTTGGTGGCCTATGCAATCAACTTACTAAAGTTTAAACTACTTTCACTCGGCACACTACACTCTCGATTCTTTATAATTTTTTTTTTTGATAACCGGGGTGTCCAGCCGTGCCAGCGAGGTTAGTGAGGTTAACTCAAACCGTTCTCAAACCGACGGCGACCGACTAATTCCCGAGGAGGCACCGCAGAGCCCACCACCACGGTACTCCGGCTAAGACACTAGGGGAGAGTAAGTTTCAATCCCAGGACCGCGAGTACTACTCAGCGGGCCTCAGGAGTCTAGTCCTTACCACTCAACCACTTGGTGGGTGGGTTCGATTCTTTATAATTGATTTGCTTTGAATCAAATTATTCTGATTTTCCAGCAAATCGATGGTGCGGCACTCGGTAAATTGGCTAATGTCCATCACAACAACATCTCAATAGATACTTCATTAACCTGCTATGATACTAATTAAAAATAGCTCACACAATCATCAAAAGTGCATGAGAATTCGTTGTTTGAAGAAAATTAAATTTTTTCCGCCAACCAATGCACACATTAGTTATCTTCGATACATTATAGGACATTTTGCGATTCAATGGGGGTGTAAGTTAAAACTGTGTTCACTCTGAACTTTCCACGGCTTACATGCTTAATGACAAAAGAAGACGATTATATATATATATATATATATATATATATATATAATATGGGAAATGGTTACTCTATATTAAACATTAAAATTAAGTGAGATCGTCACAAAATTCAAAACTTTATAATTTTGAAAAAAATAATAAAACATGCTTTATTGTTTAGTTACAAAAAGTGAGTCACCTTGAAATCATACTCCATGGAAGTCCTAAAATTTATTAATCCATCAAAACAACTTATTAGAATAGCCTTCTTGCTTATATACGATTCGTAATATGCGAAATATATACTGTCCATCGGGTGGTTAACGTTTTTCAAATCTAAAGCTCTATTGAAGCCCATCATTGTTGGCAAAATGGAACATGAGTAAATAGTGTAATTCTATGTCCAATCTAGTATTTATATTAGGTAAACATATGTTAACCAAGTCTCTACGCAAATGAGAAACTCTACTTATTGTAAACATAAACGAGCCGTCTTCTCTGATTAAGAAAAAACAACAGATGAAAGTTAAGATTGGCTAATTATTGTAAGCGATGGAAGCAATCGTTTCGGGAAAATCTTTTCTAAATCATTTTGATCGACTAATTATTTGTAACGGGACAAACGATCATTTTTATAAATAAATATATATATATATATATATATATTTTCAAATCATTTACTTTTAGCGAAATAAGCGGAGCCTTAGTTTATAAGTTAAATACCATGAGATTAGTTTAACAAAAAAAAAAGTCATCGGAAGCATTATAATTTGATAAGACGCTTTAACCCATATTAAGATAATTTTTTACATAAAATTCTATTTGTGAAATACATTAAACAAATCTTGGAGAGTCATAACTTGAAGTTGCCGCATGGCTCTCTCTCTTTTGAAGGCAGATATTGCCCTTCACCAAATATAAATCATAAAAGCCACCAACTAATACCAAGAAGTAACGTCCAAACATCATATTTTTCTAGAAAAGTACGATTCAAAACCAATAAGTTATGTTAACCACGTAGTTTAGATAGTTTCAGTTTAATTTCAAACGGCCCTTTCTTATCAAAAGATTTCTACAAACCAGTATAATATCCAAAACTACTGTTGTCTTTTTTTTTTTGGGTCGGATTAAAAAAAATGTTGTCGTCTTAACTACGAATTAAATGCACATCTTGGAAGGTAAATTGCATATGATCAATAAAGCAAAAGTCACATCTTGATGATGATTAATGAGAATATTTGTCAGAACTCTAACGTGACATGTTTATTTGCACTGGTATTGAATAGTATCTTCACTTGAAACAAGAAAAAGAGAACATGTCTCCACTAAAACCCTTTTATGAACGAAGATGCTTTATTTGAAATTTGCTAGACAAGCAAGTAATTGAATGCTTGCATACATTGATACCTCTATAGCACTAACTATTTCAATTTTCAAGTTTCCATTATAGGAAAAAGAGTTGAGAGATGATGATGCGCATTGCGCGGGTCGTTTTTTTGCTAGTTTTAACTACTTAAGTGTCTCACATAATTGCTAAATTGAGTCGTAAACGAAATTTTAAATTTATGAATTGAGAATCGAATCCTAAGATTTGATTAAGCATCTAAAATTTTCAAAGAAGACTACATTAGAAAATTAGTTCCAAACTTCATATGTGATTTCATTTATCATAACATGCATAGTAAATTACATGATCGGGTAGATAAATGTATAAGACATTGACTTGCTTGAACCGATATATATGCACTAAACCATATCCTAATGAATTGATATTTAGGAGATTAGCTACTAATGTACTAAGTGTCATTAATAAGGGTGACCGGCTCTAGGATGAGCAGGTTTTAACTTGAAACTTAAAACCTATATTGTTAGAGGTGGTTCTTAATTTTTGAAATCTGAAACCTATCATGTTTGTCTTAGAACCAACCTAGGATCCTTCCCATTTGTCCGGTTCGATTTTAAAGTCTACTTTGAACCAGCTTCTTCTCATTCTTCATTTTAAATAACGACAAAAAACCGCGATAAATATTGGTTACAATAAAATAGTATGAGCAACAAAGCATCTCAAAGTAAAATATCTATACAAAACAAATAGAAGTATAGAATAATACGGAAGCTAAGGTCATTTAAGAAAGATAAATAATCTTCTCCTTACTTTATAAAGTAAATCTTAATTGGTAGGTGCGTCGATTGAGTATCCAAAATCTCAAATCTACCTACCTCCACGGTACAAGTTTCAAAAATGTAGAATCGGGAACCAAATCTGTTTCGAGCTATTGATCCGAGACTCTAGATAAAAATCGAACCGCTCTTCACAGTCCTAATCGTTAAGGTTTTGAATCGACTCGACTTAGAATCGTATTATTGTAATAATTATATCGATGAATGGGGGTGGGCCCAATCATTAAGCCGAGACAACAAAGTTGTCTGTGTAATCCAATCATAGCCGGACAAACATGAATAGGCCGGTTGCCTTGGCCCCGCACAATTTCCACGGGCCAACACGTAACCCATCGTGTCACCAATGGAAATAATAAAGTATGATGTCTTTGGTGGGTTCCTTTCTTTTCCTTGTTTTTTTTATTGCATTTATTATATTATTATTATTATTATTATTATTATTATTATTATTGTCTTTATTTTATTTTATTTTTATTGGTGTTCCATTTTCTTTCGCTCTATATCTATGAGATGGGGCCACCTGCCTCTTTCTTTTTTGCCTTAGAACGTTGGACACAACGTTTGATTCAAGGACGGCTTAATATATATATTTTAAAAAAAAATCCTTTGAGTAGGGTTTTGTCTTTGTCTCCATCGTCAATCTTACGTTGTGATTACATTAACAAAACGCAACTGTTCGGCAGGAAGCTTCTGCCGGGTATTGCTGACAAAACTATCCAATAATATCTCCGCTCTACTCTCGTCGATGATATGATACTCGGGAAGAGCGATAGCTATAGCTGGATTTGACCGGTCTCATCTCCACCGCACCCCATCACGATGCTAATGGGAGTAGACCACGGGAAATTTTTTTTTTGCTAGAGATGAGCATGGTTTTAAAATAGAATCGAAAATCGAACCGAACCGAATCGTTGAAAACCGATCTGGTTCCAACTTATAGGGTATACAGAGTAGCTCCACACTCCAAAAATTGAGAAACGATTTCAGGGAATAGGTTCCATATGGAATCTAGAATCTCGAATAAGTCTTTGTATTTTTCTTATTCTATATCTTCACACCATTCTGCTTTACTTCATGGTGTCTGAAAATAAATTTGTAATCTGGAACTATTAGTTTTAGCATCCACTTCAAGCGATATATATTATTGAGAATTTTACTTTGATAATGTTTCATATTCTTCATGTGTCTAAATATGAATGGTAGCTAGTGGATTATATCAGTAAATTGTTGCATTAGAGGTGATGATTCATGATGCGCGTTGTCAACGCAATAAAAATAAATCCTTATCCGACCTAACTAAGATATAGCAAGGGTAAGCAAGCAATGGTCGAATCCATGGGTATTCATATTACGAAATTCTCTTAACATTGCTCTTGGCAATTGCTTCAAGGTCAAGTTGAAAATAAAGATTGAAATAGTCGAATTAAAAAGTGATAACAAGAAATAACAACGCAACAATCAATAGTGAAAAGATCTATGACATATAACTTCCCCTCGCGTCATATGCATTCAATCTCTCCCTTTCTAATGCTATTGAATTATCCAATTGTTAACCTAAGATTCTAATATCTCCTCGTACTTCTTCCGAATGTACGAAAATGTATCACCTGGTATCGAATTATTCACTCTATTCCTAGGCGAGTGAATTAGTGGTGACCAATTATGTTTCAATCCTAATTGGTTACCTAAGGCGTTCCGGTATATCCCTATCCTTCACACGTTTAGTTCGGTTTTCCAACATTTAGACTACTTAGGTTACCCTAGTCGTGATTTGAATTTAGACTACTCTCCCGAGTATCCCTAAATTATCAATTCTCTATTAACCGGTGGCCAATCGATTAACAAGCATTAGGAACAACATAAGATAAGCAATTGGAGGAATTCAATAAACATCAAGCAAAAGAGTTCATGAAATTCATAAGAACGCGAGGTTCCGTCATAGTCCTAGGAAAACAAATTAGATCATGATGGGAAAATCAAATATCGCGGTTCTAGAAGAAAACATGAAGAACGACAAAAGAAAACTAGAAAAAGAGATAAGAAATCTTGTCTTTCGTCTTCCGACTAGTAGATTAGCCCCCTTGATCTCTAATTCCGTTTGAGAACCTCGTTGTCACTCCTCTGCCGTCTCTTGTTTCCCGCAGAATTGCCGTCTTCTCTTTCTCCCAAAGTGCACCCCTAGGGTTACCTCTCTCTTTCCTATTTATCCCCACCAAATATTCCACCCCAAATCTCCTAAAATATAATATCCTTAGCCCTTTAAACCAAATCCTAAGATACTAAACAGGATATTCTAATATTATGAAATCCCTCGCGTCGCAGCGAAAAAGGAAAGAGCTCCCTTCGCACATCCTTGACAGCGTGCAGATGGACGTGTCCATCTTTCAGATGGATGTATCCGTCTCAATTCTGCACTCGGCTACAACTTGCGGATGGATGTGTCCTTCTCTCAGACGGATGCATCCATCTCAATTCTGTCTCCAGCAACTTTGAGGTCGCAACTGTCCAAATCTTTTCACTGAAATTCTTCGCTTCATCTCTTCCTCATCACACCTACATATAACAAGACAGCACTGAGAAACCCGAGCATGAAAACATGAGGATTAATACAAAAATCAACTAACCACAACCAAAACATTAAAGTAAAACAAAAACACTAAAAACTAAATAAAACTCGAACGATTAAACTCAATTGTCCTCATTTTAGAAGCACTTTAACTCCACTTTTGTAGAGTTATCAATTCACTATAATTATTTAATTAAGAATACAAGTAGAACCTGACTAGACCCTAGAACTCTAGAATATGTATGTATTAGAGAAATCTCATATCAAAGATTTAATACGGTGTAGAGCAGTTAATATATTCTAATTGACTTATAACTCATTAACTTAAACTTTTGAATGAAAGTAGATATTCTGACCAAGAGTAAGAAAAAAAAAGAATAAATATGGACCCAACTAGATATGTTGATGAGTTCGGATTTGGATTTTCTCTTGACGATTTCCCCAGGTGAAGGTATCAGTTTGTTGCGCACTCCTAGCAATTTGGACCGATCCTAAAATCGCTAACCCGTAATTGTTAGGCCATTCTCAAGGCACCGTGGAACCATAACTTCCTGAGAGTGAGGAAGAATTTGAGAGTTTTTAAACCCTGTGACAAGAGGGGACTGAACCGCTTAGAAGTAAAGGCAATGCCATTATGCTAACCACAACGGTGGTGCCTCCGTTTCACTCTTAATTTAAGGCATAGGATACAGTTATATTTTCCTCTTCAAACTATTATTATTATTATTATTATTATTATTATTATTATTATTATTATTAAGCCGATAAAAGTAGTAATTGCTTTCGGACCTATTTAATTGTGGCAAATGACCTTTGGCACAAGTTGGAATGTCATCTCGTCTCGGACACCACCATATATCAAGGAACTTCACTTGATGCGCTTGAACAAAATGATTTACATATATCCGTAAGAATTAGTCAAAAATTTTAGGATTCGATCGCATTCTATTTCTTAGAGAAAGACTAAAACTTCCAAATACACAATTTTCCATGATCCAAAACAAAACACATGGAGGTTAGGAATTGAAATTGCACGAGCATATATGGCAAGGGTTTGTTAACCAGTGTTCGTAGGGCACCTGTTAAGCATGCTTAATTACGAATTTCCAATTTTTAAAACAATGATCACGAATAAAACAAAAATAGTGCATTAAAAAATAATTCTTTTGATTAATTTAACTGGCGTCATAAGATACATTGTCGGCCAAATTGGTATTGAAATAAGGGGTAATGCTTTCCTCAATACAAGTTATATCATGGCTACATATATCTCATATTAAAAGGTGAGAACAATCGAGATGATGCAACTTAGGAATTGAATTGAACCGGCCTTATCTGATTAGTTCGAGGATGGTTTCCCACGGAGACTCAATAGGTTTCTGGGTAAAATAGGAGAACCGGGTATGACCTATTGGGTTCTTGGCTTTACACCATCCATGAACATTGATTATACTCGAGAACAGGACGATTTTCAACTAGTTTTTAGCTCTCTCTTCTTCTTTTTTCACTATGTTTAAAAAAGTTCAAACATGTCGGAGATGAGTTTCGAACCTCGGAAATCTATCAATGACTTAACCACCATACCACAAATCGATTACGTAGCATCTTATCCTAACATGGTTATACTAATTAAAGTTAGACCCGGTTTCTTGCTTCGATCTTGGAATCGGGTAGTTCAATATCAAGCCATTTTCTAAGAGAACCGATTCTCAAAGGTCAGATTCAAGAATTTTAGTCTTGTAATCCCTCGGTCCCTCTTCTTTGGGGGATAATTAAGAAAAAAAATCTTAAATTGATTGCAATTATGCTAATTCAATTCTGATTTTTTTTTGTTTTTGCCAATAGAGTCTTGATATTTTTGTATTTGTGCCAATTCAGCTTATCCCACTAATTTTGACTGAAAATCACTGACTAGGACTTTGGCCATCGAACGTGGCGTGGTCGGTGACTTGCCGCTAACTTGGACAATTTTTAGTATTATTTTAATATGTTTTTTAATTTATTATTACTATTTTAATTTTCTTTCTCTTTCTTTTATTTTCTTCCCTTTCTTCTTCCTCCAACTAATCTCTGGACCTCGACAAATGGCCATTGGCAAGGGCAAGGCCAAGCTCGCCAGCAACCTCACTAGGCGTAGGCGAGGCCGACCTTGCCAGTGGCTAGCGAGGCAAGCTTGCTAGGAAGAAAAGAAAGAAAAAAACATAAAATATTATTAAAAATTATTCACACAGTGCCTAATATATTGAATTGGCACAAATGCAAACATTTTTGGACTCCTTGATTAAAAAAAAGAAAAAAGGAAACTTACGACTTAAGTAACATAATAACAATAAGTGTAGGATATTTTTTTTGTCTTTTTAGTAATTCTCTAGTGTACGCCGGATTGGAAACGAATAGTGATATTGTTAGTATCCAATAACACCAGTATATAGTTGTTTCGTTATTAATGTACATATGTATCCGTCATGCCACGTTCTTCTTCTTTTCTCCATCTCCCTTGGTATGGAGAGAAATTTTTTCGTCCTCCTAGCAACGGCGTCGTCCTTACATCAAACCAATCATAATATATAGTGGACCAATAATATCAATTTTCTTAAATTTCATAAGCATAGCTGCTACATTTTTTTTTAACACGATCTTTCTCCTCATTCAGTTTATTTACGTCTTTGATATAAAAGAGCAATTGCATTTTTGTCTAAGTCATGCGTAGATAAATTTATCAAACAAGTGGGTCTGGTCGGATTTAGATTGGATCATGAATGATTCGATTCAAATTTACCCATTAACTTATATATGACCTATTTATTCGTAGTGCAAATTTCTCGATCCAAACTCGACCCGTATCCCAATTTGGCGAGGGCTGCCTCATCAGTTGCTGGCGATGGTCGGACCCTCACCCATAGGGAAAGAAACCTCATCAATGGACACAACTAACTAGGAAGAATTATTCCCCGGCTTTCACCCATCATTTCATTTTACCCCAAGGTGACAGCAATGATTTAGTCATTTTTTTTAATCATAAATCAACTTTGCTTTTCGAGATTAGAAGCAAAATTTTTGTCATGCGGCCCTAAATAACCCATTTATGACCCATATTTATCAGTGATGAGTCATAAATAGGTCGCCTTAAATTTTATAAAAAAGCTTAAGTGGATAATAAAGAATTATTTAGAAAAATAATGGATCATAAATTGGTTAGCTAAGATAATTATTCCAAGAGATTGATAAATAGATTTTATGAATATTTTAATATTTTTTTAATTATTTTATTAAATTGCTTTTACTTTACTCTTCTTTTCTTTTCTTTTTTTCTTTTTCCACCTACCTCCACGCTACTAGTCAGCCATGGTCACTGATGAGTTGAGAGCTCGTCGGCCTCAAGCTCGTCGGCCTCAAGCAACGCTTGAGCTCGCCAAGATCGTCGCCGGCCTTGGGCAAGCCCATGCTCGCCTGGATCGACCGAGCCTCATGCTCGCTGACTTTGTCATCCCATGGCTGGTTCACACCGACGCGGCTAGGAGGTCATTACTACACATACAAGAAAGCTGTTTTTGGTGGACTCGTTCTATGCTGGGAAATTTGGTCGCCTAGACATACGATGGCGGCTACATCTGTGGCTACAGCTACTGTCACATACATTTGGTTGATCTAGGCAACAATTGATTCAGCCGATGTCACATTTCTTCGAGAATGTCGAAGGACAAGAACTTGGTGTGAAAGTTTTTCCCTCGTTGGACTCAAACTCGTACCTATTTACACCAAAAAAAAGTAGCGAAGTCTTTATAATTGATACAACGTTGATTAGAATATATAACTCGAGATCGGGTACGGTATGGTTATCGATAAGCTGCCGACTACGAAAAATTCTTGCCGATTAGCATGTCTATCGATGATCACGACTACTGTTGTCGATATGTGATAATGGTTGGTCGACGATAATCGCAGCAAGTTTCGCAAAGTGTTGGATGAAGTGAAGATATCGATATGAGCACGAAGTTCGAGTGTAGTAGCAATCAAACTTGCAATCGTTACGGATAAGGTGGATGGGAAGACAGAGCACGATGATTTTGATCAATCGAAGGCAAGAACGAGGTGAGATTTTGGCAACCTGAAGACGTCAAGCCAAAAATCCTGGAGACACGAAAGTGTGATTGAAACCGCTAAAGAACTTACTATAGACAGTTATGTTGTGAATACCGTAAATACTAGTGCTTATGTGCTATAGACAAAACACCCCCCCCCCCCCAAAAAAAACCTTCTATCTTTCAAGTCCTGTACCTTAGCCGATGTTTCCAGATATTGCATGTTCAATTAAATTATGGCTCGTGATTTCAATTAATGTTGTGAATATTATAAATACTAGTGTTTATGTACCGTGAAGGACTCACCCAAGGCCATTGCAACCTTGCTAGTAGCAGGTGAGGGCGGGAAGGCCGTCCCTAGAATTAGGCGGGGACCTTTGCACTCTCGACCATGGCAAATAGGGCTGCGAAGGCCTCGCTACCCGTGGACAAGGCATTCGCGACTGACGATGAAAAAAGGAAAATAAAAATAAAGGATTCATAAATTCATGCAAAATTTATAAATGATAATAATTGTCCATGTTTGCACCAGCTATGTCACGTAAGATAAACGATATTCATGTCAGCAATTTCCGATCAAAATTTGCTGAAATGACTCAATTGACAAATTATCAAAAGGTTTATGACAAATTAAAAGGTTTATGACTGAATTTGTATAAACATAATATATTTAAGACTTTTTTGGTCATTTTTTATTTTAGAACTGATTGGACAATTTCCTTTACTTTTGCTGAAGAAAAAAAGCTTGGTGTCGTTAGCGATTTCTGGCCAAAATTAGCTGGATGGACTGAATTGACATAAATATAAAATGTTTAGGAATGAACTGACCAAAAAATAAGTTTAGGATTGAACTGATACAATTGTAATAGATTTAGCATTTTTTTTTCGTAATTTGCCCATGTTTTACCAAGTGCGGTGTATCTGAGCTATGCACGCGAATTTAAACTCAATCTATTGGATTTAGTATGCACATCTCAGGAAGATAATTGTCTAGAAAATTTTTAAATCTATTATACGGAGGCCAATTCGGTACTAAACCTTTCAAGTATACTAATTTAGTCATAAAATTTTTGGCAATTTGTCGATTTTGTTCTAAAACTTTCAATTGTGTCAATTTAATCCTAAATCTTTTGAAGTTTTGTCAATTTTTTTTAAACCTATTATCTAGATAGTTGGTCAAAACGTATGTATTGACAAATGTTCAAAAGGTTAAGACTAAATTGGCAAATCGTCAAAAAATTTACGACTAGATTGACATAATTAAAAAATCTAGAATTAAATTAGCCGTTAAACAATTGGTTTAAAACTTTTAGACAATTTTCTCACTTCTCAGTTGACATGCCCCTTATGCTATCTCAATCTCAATAATAATAATAATAATAATAAATAAAGCAAAGAAAGTATTGCAGTTCATTAGAATTCGATACCTTTTGGCGGTCACTAGCACATCTCCTCACCTTTGCAATTTATATTCATAATCTCGTTCGACTCTTGATGGTTCTTTCCCGAGGAAGGCTCATCTGGAACCGTTCCAAGTTGGACTAGGTCGACATAGCTTCTGGTCACCTTGGTCCTACATGTGTCCTATAGTACCTCGATGGCTATCTCATCTGGTTCACAGATAAGATTACCAAAAAAAAGTCCTAAATTTATCGTGCTTGTGCCAATTTAGTCCTAAACTTTTTAATTATGCCAATTCAATCCTTAATCTTTCCCATTATGCCAATTTAGTGCCAAAATTTTTGAAAATTTTCTCATTTAATCTTAAATATTTTGGATTTTTACCATTTTAGTCTTAAACATACGTTTTGAGTAATTTTTCGGAATGGCTAAATTGGTAATTGGTGAAAAGGTTTAGGACTAGTTCGGCAAATCATGAAAAGATTTAGAATCAAATTCGCATAACAAAAAAGTTCGAGACTGAATTGACAAGTCGTCAAAAGGTTTAGAATTGAATTGGCACAATTAAAAGGTTTAAAATTGAATTAATATTAGTGCAATAGAGGACTTTTTGGACAATTTTCCTGGTTCGCAAATAAATTCCAGATCTAGACAAGAACTTTTCGTGTTTCATCAGCAAGTTTTAGGATCATCTAAAACTAACAACAAAAACAACGAATCCCATGCCGTAGGTCGAAAAGGGAACCTAGGGCATAAGCGAGCTCCCTCTTTTTTCTTTTTTTTTTTTTTGGGCAAATCATTTTAGCTCCTCTCATGAACAGTAACCAGAATAGACAGAACAGTGACAATCACAAGCCTTTTTTTTTTTTTTTACTTTTTTCGGATGTGGCGATGTACCAACACGATCCCACATCCCACGAAATTGTCGAGAACAAGTCAAAGCCCTGCAAATATCTATGAACAGACGTCGGAACAAAGAAAGAAAGAAAAGCGGTCTGATTCCGTTACGCGTGAGAGTGGGTGTCGGGCCTGTCGGCCCCCCGACACCGGTGATGGGGATCGCCCCATCCATGCACTGTGGAACGAGAGGCTCCTGTTTTCTTCGCCTTCGAAGGGCCTCCTCCTCCTCCTCTTCCTTTTGCGAGTTTTGTCTTATTGCGTCGATTCCATTGCTCCTTGTGGCGAAGAACATGGCACGTAATTTAGGGAAAAAAGAAAGGCGGAATTTTGCGAATAAGCGTTTGTCACGGACCGCCGAGGCCGATTGTCGTATCCGAAGAAATTACATCTTCAGGACCCGAGGATTTCGATTCGAATTTGGCTAAAGTCTTCGCGTCTTACGTGTCGTGGACCGGCGTTTAGGATAATTATACTTGGCTATAAGTGAATTCCCCATGACAGTCACATGTAGATGTGAAGATGGATGAAGTGATTTGATGAGTTTGGAAAGTGGTAGCCGGTGAACTTTCCCATTAAAAGAAGAAGAAGAAGAAGTCATCCTAAGCATATCATAATTGATTTGCCGAACTATTGACGCATTAAGTGACGCGACATATTTTTGTTGGATTCTTATGGATATGAGACATTCCATCAATCGTCCACTTATAATTTGTCATGCCATTCGATATACGCATGTCGTAAATGGGTTTTAGCGCAACAAGCTTTGCCAAAAGATGGGTATCACGTGGGAAAGATTGTGGAAGAGTTCCGGTCAAAAAGTGAAAACGGTGTTGTATCACTTTGGTGACGATATTACAGGAAAATTCGCTATCGCTTTAATTCGCGTGAGATTCACGAGATGCTTTATGATATTGTCTAAAACTATTGAAATAATTTAGAACATGATGTTTTAATTATGGATTTAGAAGTGAGGGACGAGGCTAAATGGATGGATAGAAATTGAGTGATGTGTCCTATTACATGGTGGCAATTTGGCATTTATTGCCCCCAACTTCTTCTTGCTTGCTTGTTGCGTCTTCCCACAATCATGGTTCCTCTTTTGCTTTCCCTTCGCCTTGAGATTAGGCTTTACAAGTGATGGACCACAAGACCACCGGGGGGGAACACACACTCTCTCTCTCTCTCTTAGGACCACAAGTGCACTTGGCTTGAGCTCGTGCTCTCCTCCTTTCCTTTTCCCCTCACATGTCTGTTCCTAACTGGAGTGACTAGACAAGACCTTAACACTGTGCACTCGGTCAACGTCAATGAGCTCAATGGCCTGGTACCACAAGTATAGTATCCCTGTCGAACCATATTTCGATTGATAGTGCGATAGATAAGGATTGCTACTACAAATAATACTACAGCCTTGATCGTGAAATATCAATTGCTTGTTGAACTTTGTGAATTGCCCGAAAGTAGGATATTCCAAATTAGGGGATCCTAGAGTTTTATAAAACATTATTGATAGGAAAAAATGTGAATAGTATTGACTTGGTTTATAGTGCTTTATGCTCCAAGAACAAAGATAATTTAAATACCCGATGGAAACTTGCTATTATTCTTAAATGTTCAGCCACTTGCGATACAAATGATAACTATTCTGTTCCCCGAAAATTATTTCTAGCCAGAGTTTTTATTTCTATTCCCTAAACAAGTTTCTAATTAGAGAAACTCGTTTAATAAAGTTACAAAATCTCTATTTTCAAAATAGAAATTTGTTTGATAACAGTATAAAATTTCTACTATAGCCGGTGACTAGCGAACAACTAATGGCGGCCAACAACAAGCGGATCGGAGACCTGCAGTCGGGGAGGAGAGAGAGAGGAAGATCGCATGTGAGAGAAGAGTGGGCGATAAGAAGAATTCTTATTTTTGGTTCTGTTCTAGAAATAAAAATGTAAAAAATTTCCACTTATTTTTATTCCAAACCTATTTCCAGGATACAATTTGTCTTGTAAATAGGAAAATTAAATTGTTTTACCAAATAGATTTATGTTCTAAATCTGTTCTCAAAAACAGAAAAATAGATAAATAAAAAAATAGAATGATTATCGTTCCCCTCTACTAGCTGTTGTATGTCATCTCTTGGGTAAGCACCAGGACGTACTCGCAAGTACCGACTTCGATGAGTTGCATGTGAAGCCCATTAAATCTAATAGCTCGCACGAGGGGGTCGCTCGAGGATTACCGTCTACCTTCTTTTGTCTATCGTACCTTTTCAAGGACATGATTCGAGTATTGCCATCGGGATACCCTCCATACTTCTATTTGTAGAGGAAGATGACTTTGTGAGTTGGGCAAAATTTCGAAATGTGGTTTTGGATTTTTGGGTCAAAGAACTATAAAAGGAGAAATTTGGGCATAAAGAACTTCAAATAATTGAAAGTTTCTGAGAAAACATATCAATCTGGTTGTCTAAAAAAAAAATTGACGTGAGGGGCTTTGGCTATATCCTTGGATGTCATTTGGGATGCGATGACCATAGTCAATTAAGATTCTAAGGAGCCAATTAGGTTGTATTTCCCTTACAACTTCATGGGCAAAGACGATGAATTATATAGAGAGGACAATGTGATGGTGGTAGTAGCTGGATTTAAGGATAGCTATCAGGATGTGGTGTTATTATTTTATTAGGATATTTCTCAACTCGATTAGGAAACTAATATCTGTTAATAGTGGGGGTCAGGTGAATAATCCCACAACATGCGCATGTATTGCTTACGCATTATATATTATGTGGTTTTGCATGATTGGGAATGTCAATTGAGCGATATCGAATATCCTCTCCCAACCTGTATTTTTCTTGTGAGAGATTCTAATGTTCCTTTTTGTAGACCACGGAAATATGGCACACCCCCAGAACACCATAACCAGAATCGAAAAACACATTATGATAGAGGAAATGAGATTTGCACACCTAATTTAGAATCCATCGATCTTGATACGGAGCGGTGACAATTCGGAACTCAAATGATTCCCTTCTATTCCCCTCGTCTGAACATTTGGCCAAATTAGAGCACCACTCGTGAACGAGTGCATTCTTCCATTAGGTGAGATAATTTTGTGTATTCAAGGGTTAGAGGATAGAATTGAGCTTTATTTATAAAGTTTTTAACCACACATCCTCTCATCACAGGCCTAGCCCAACTCGACTCACACTAACCAGCTCCACATGAAGCTAATTAAGAATATGTATATCCTTAATAGACTAAACTCGTTAAAACGTAAATATCAATTTCAATTAGTTTAGCCCACATTAGAAAAATCCTTGCACCTTTCCCTCGATTAATTTCTGAAGGAGCTGGTAAGTGGCAAAAATTGTCAATAAGATGGTTGTCGGTCACCTAATTTCTCAATAACCTAATGCTATAATTTCGACACAATTATGAAATTACCAACTGCTCTGGACATCATGCAAATCATCAACTTTTCTCATCTTTTACCAATTTCCATTTAGTAATATTACCAAACTTCATTTCCAATTGTTATGTAAATTGACCAATTTCAATTGGAGAGACTTACCAACTATTTTCGGATTAAATTGCATAATCAATTTTGGTTCACCAACTTTCATTTGAGTTATTTGCCAAAGTTCTTTTGATTTGTTAAATTTAGAACTTTTTGTTATCGTTTATCAAATTTTATTTGTCTTTTATATAAACGCCTTAAACATATCAACTCTTATTTATTGTACCGATCTTTATTTGTGTGTGCTGACACCTGATTTTTAATCATCTTTTCTCTTTTACAAATTTTCAGTATTTTTCGGTATTTTTATTTTTTGAAAAATCCATAAAAATTCATAAAATTGAAAAATTAACTTTGGGGACCTTGGCCAAGCCTAGAGAACTAATTTTGACCAAAAAATGATTTTTCATATTTTCAGTATTTTTTAGTATTTTTATTTTCGAAAATTCATGAAAAATAAAGAAAAAAATGAGAAAATTGCAAAATCAACTTTGGAAGCCTTGGCCAAGCCTAGGCAACCATTTTTGAACAAAAAATAAATTTTCATATTTTTTTATATATTTTTTTAATTGTTTTAAAAAAAATACAAAAATACTTGAAAATTTTGGAAAAATAACATTTGAGGCAAAAAAAAAATACACAAAGATAGTTAATATTTTTATTTTAAATCTATTTTCATATTGGCTATCGCAAATTCAGAAAAATCCAATTCGAGTCACGTGTTCATTCACAAGTATAATCTCGAATCGGTCCTAAAAAAATTTAATTTGAGTCAACTTATTTTTAATTTTCACTTTTTATGAGTTGTGACATTGTCTTCTAATATTTTAAATTTTCATCTTGGCACAATTATACCCAGAATGACTCAATTTTGCAAAAGGGCTTTAATTAAATTCTGCATTATTTTCAGCGGCAAGAAATGAGCTTAAATTTGACATGTGATAAATTTTGGTGTGTCAAAAATTGTGAGGAGATTTGGACTTAAAGAAATATATTTTTTCAGGGACTGAATTGTAAATACTTAAAATTCAAGAACTAGAGTACAAATACCTAACTCTTGAAGGATTATTTTACAAATAACAAAAAGAAGAGTTAGTGGATAAATTAGAATAGAGAAGGGAAGATGGAGAAGAGGAGATGAAGAAGAGAAGTTGGAGAAGAATGGATAGAGAAAATAAGATAAGAATAGAGAAGGGAAGATGGAGATGAAGAAGAGTTAGTAGAGAAATTAGAATGGAAGATAAGAATAGAGAAGGGAAGATGGAGATGAAGAAGAGTTAGTGGAGAAATTAGAATGGGAGATAAATATGGAGAAAGGAAGATGAAGATAAAGAAGAGTTAGTGGAGAGATTAGAATGTGAGATAGAGATGGAGAATGGAAGATGAAAATGAAGAAGAGTTAGTGGATAAATTAGAATAGGAGATAGAGTTAGTGGAAAAATTAGAATGGGAGATAGATGAGTAGATTATAAAAGGAGGAAGAAGTGAGCTTGAGAGAAAAACTTTTTTGGAGAGAAAATTTTGGATGTTTGAGAGAGTTTTGGGAGATTGAAAAAAAATTTGAGAGAAAGAAAATACCAAAAGAGAGAGAATTTTGAAGATGATGGGAGTTTAAAGCTAGGGTTATCATCACAAATTCCTTCATCGATCAATATAAACCAAAAGTTCATCCTCGTCAACGAGCAAGCAAGTTCGAGAAGCCGCAGCTCTATATCAATGGTCAACCCTATGGAAGCACAAAATCGACTTGGAGGAGTCCTCAAGCGCGCACAAATTTCAAATTGTTGAATCAATTCGTTGTATTTCATTTTAAAGAATTCATACCCCATAATGGAGAGGACAAAGTCCATCCGCAATTTAAATACCTGCACCATAAATCCCAAAGGGAAGAGCCAAGCCAATGCTTAGCCTCCCATTGGAGGTTTTTACTTACAGTAGTTAAATACCTGCAACTTAAATACCTGTACCTTAAATCCCAAAGGGAAGAGCCAAGCCAATGCTTAGCCTCTCATTGGAGGTTTTTACTTACAGTAGTTAAATACCTGCAACTTAAATACATGTACCTTAAATCCCAAAGGTAAGAGCCAAGCCAATGCTTAGCCTCCCATTGGAGGTTTTTATTTACAGTTGTTAAATACCTGCAACTTAAATACCTGTACCTTAAATCCCAAAGGGAAGAGCCAAGCCAATGCTTAGCCTCCCATTGGAGGTTTTTACTTACAGTAGTTTAAATACTTGCAACTTAAATACCTGTACCTTAAATCCCAAAGGGAAGAGCCAAGCCAATGCTAGGCCTCCCATTGGAGGTGTTTATTCACTGTCATGTACTTTCTATAATTTAATTTTTGAATCATCAGACCCAAAAGATGAGTAGGTCGTAATACTGCACAGAAGTCGTTAACACACTCCCTCTTTCGGCTTTAGGGAATTTTTAACACTTAAAAAAATATAACAAATAAAAATATATACCATCCATGCATCCTATTTAAAAAGTGAAAACACAAAAGAGAATACCCTACTAGTGCCTTAGGAATAAACCAAGCCTGAGTTGCCGAATTAGGATATCCATGAAATTAAGGTATCGAAAGGGCATTAGTTTTAATTAACTAGTGTAACCAAGTCCCCGAGCTCATAATCTCTGGTTCGCAGGAATAAATTAGTTCTCCCGCTAATTTATTTAGGTTTCTAATCGACCTACCAAGAACGATTAGTGGCGACTCCAAATTTCAAAATCATTTCAACAAAAACCAAAGTTGCGATTCGGTAGGGCTTGGGAGGGTCCGCGTTAGGTTAGTCAAATCTAATTAACCTAATAATCCGTTAATCCCTTTAAAATTTAAAATTTTTTTAGAGGGTCGCGACAGTGTGACTTGTTAATTTTTCTCCTGTTAGGCTACCAATTAGTTTGACTATTTTTTTTTGTCGAAGAAAAATTCTATTCATTAATCGAGGTAATATTCGAGAGATACATAGAATACTTTCAAGCTCCTAAATAACTGTAGAAAATGCAAAAAATAAAGCATATTTATAACTAGAAACACACTCTCATCCTCTAAGATTATATCTATCACCATAAATTTCGACAGCTAATCACCAGATTTAATGATGAACATATACCAAGGACTCCCACATCAAATGCAACAACTTGCGATGTGCGTCTAGGCTAGCATCTCCATCATCATTGCTAAGCAATAATACCAATATCAATATTTTGAAAAAATACATATCAAATACCTATAAAAGATTACCATATTTATATCTAAATCTAGTTCGGGAGAGTAAAATCCCTAAATCTAAACCTAAATATAAATCGAGAGAGGAGAGGGAGAGCTGTATAATCTCGAAGAGTTTATGGAACCACATCACGAACATCTTCATTTGCGACTGTCGACTGAACAAATGGCTGAACTGGTCTTCATGTTTATCCAAGATTAGATGCAGAAAATTATTCACATTGACAAACTCTCAAAACATAGTGAGAGAGAAAAGGAAAAGATCTGCGGTAGGAATTTACCAACTCTTTTTAAAGTATTCCAACCTTTGATTTTTCTCCAATTAGGCTACCAACCCGTTTTTTCCATCATTATATCTTATCTAAATTAGTTATTAACGATTATTTGGCTTTTCTAAATAGCCAAATTTTCTTATCGACAAAAAGAGATTCTCCTATCTTTTACAATCTTTTATATACTTGTTTTACCAACAACTTAGATTTATCAATTATTACATGGGACAACCTTTATTTAGGTGACTTACCAACTTTTTTCATAATTGAACAAATAACTAATCTTGTGGTACTGGTTTCCATTTGAGTTGCTTCCCAGCGGTCATTTATTTTTTTCTTAATTCATCACCTTTTTTATTCGAGTTACCACTACTACTTGCCTTGCTTGCCAACTTTTAAAGTTCAAAAACTCTTTCAGAGATTACCAATTTCAATTAGAGTAATTATCGACTTTTCTCTGATTAAACTATCAATTAGTTTGCTTTTATGGAAGACAAATTAGTTTCTAGGACATGGAGGCATCTTCTTCCACGTAGTTGTGCATTTTTCCATACTAGTCCATGTCAATAATGCTTACCCCTATCACCTATAGTTAGGTTTAGTCAATTCTGTCTACCAGATTATGAGCATGTCGTTTGACTTTGGCTCTTCAATTACGCCGCAATAGGTTAATTCCTCCCCAATTTGTCAAAGCTTGTAGAATTTGTCCCCACTTGGTTATGATACCCTCTTTTCTTCGATCAAAGGAAAACTTTCACATGCGCTACCAATCATTAATTGCCATGCTCAAATCTATAAAAAGTTAGTTTTACATATTATTTGGAGGACGTATGGCGCTCAAATGTTATTTCATATTTCATATTGAGCGCGAAGTCAATCACACGTTTCCGGAGGATGCTAGTCAATTGGAATATTGCGCTAGCAAAAAATAGTATTAGCTTTGAGCAATAGCAACGAATATGATGACATTAACCGTTTAGGGTCGGCGTTTGAACTTAGATTCAGAATAACTTGCAACGATTCGAAATAATTTAGTTAGATAAGAAACGAATCAAACTCAAGTAGCTTTCCATTACATATCGCATATCATTTTTTGTTGTAGCGATCAAGTGATATGGGATCGGCTTTTAATACCATATTAAATCCATTACTCAATCTTACTTATACCCAACTAAATTTGGTGGTCTCTAAGGCTGCGTATGGTAACAATTCTGATCCCAAAAACTGATTCCGATTAAAATGATTTTTTTTATTCTGTTCCTAGATGAGTTTTGGAGAACCAAAAACACGTTTGATAACTACACAAAATTTATATTTTGAAAAACTATTTTTCTTTCTATTTTTTTCATTTAAGTCAAATAACTATGTAATTACTTTGTAAAATTTCATCCTAAATGAAGGCTAATTTCCAATACACACTAAAATAATTTAAAATACAATTATTTTTTTAGCATGTCGTAAATGAAATACAAATTTTAATACATGATGTTTGAAGTTCGATTGAAGCATGGGACACGTTTTTGTATTAAGGACTCATTTTTTCTTTAAATGTTGCGTTGTCCAAATACATACAAACATAACAGCCAAATAACAAATTATTCACTGAAACAAAAAACCAAATTATCCTCCTTGATATGAAGTACGAGTCCCTCACTATTATTTTGCAACTTTTGTCCTAAATCTAAGTGGGTATTTGGCTCCAGCTCCATGTGCATATTTTTTTGACAAACGGCTATGAGTATATATGTTACCATTCGCATGTTGGATCCCCTCATCTTCAGCAACATTTTTTGTAGAAGAGTGAAATCTAGGAAATTTATGCCTCAATTTATGAAAATGAGGTCAAACTAGCAAAATCTAAGCTTTTTCTATTTTTAGGAAATTTCTAAATTTTTTTGTGATTTTAAAAAAAATTCAATTTTTTCAAAATTTTTTATTTTTATTAGGTTGAGAGAAAAGTGACAAAAAAACTGAAAGGGAAAAGTGAAAGATGTGAGATTTCATTATATTTTGTGATTGTCAAAACTGATTCTTTTTTCAGAACCAAATTTTTTTTTGTTCTGAATTTTACTCTAAAACTGATTCTGATTCTCTAAAACTGATTGTAGGAACAGAATCAGAATCAGAATTATTTGGGTTACCAAATATGATTATCATTCTCTACTGTTCCAGGAAACAGAATCAGAGAATGAGAATGGTTACCATACGCAGCCTAAATGATCGGGTCAAATTGTTATCGGCACTTGGCGCGGAGCAATTTTCAGAGGTTCCATTTTATACGAAAACAGCCATTAATAGTTTCTTCTCCTAAACTTCCTACCCCTCATTTTTTTTTTCATTTACTAACAAATGTGCCCACGCATCGCGTGTGAAAAAATAAACAAAGTTGCCACTTTTTAAAGATTAGCAAACCAACTTCATTATTAAATGTTTGGATTGATTAAATTGTGTAGAAGCCATTCTTTTTTTGGTCTAATCCTATCCTATTCTATTTTACAAACCACCGTATGTGTGCAGGTTGCGAAACCATACACTACTCTCACGCATCCCCACCCCAACTCCCCTTCGAAAATGAAAATTCGAACCTCTCATCTCCCTCTTCTTAAGTGAGAAGAGTGGTCACTGGGGCAAACCCCCCAATGTAGAAACCATTTAAGAAAGTACACAATTGAAGAAGAAAATATAATAATATATGTGGAAAGAGCCAAAGACTTGAAAGTTTCTAAAGATACTTTTTTTAATGAAAAAATTAAAATGTTAATGTTAAAGTTTATGAGATTACAGAGAATTATTGGCTTACGTATTTGTCCATGGATTCAATGTTTGTAAAGTAAGTAATTGAGGACATTTTGAAAAGAAAAGAAAAATGATTGACATCCTTTCTTGGTAGGGTGTTCTTTTTGTTTTTCATAATAATGTAGCTAGATAATATAGATTATTGCATGGTTAGGTGTCTATTAAGCTTATCGTTTGGCAGCCAATTCACCCCTAAATATTTCAATTCTATCAATTAGTCCTAAACTTTTTGATGATTTGTCAATTTAATCTTAAACATTTTAATTATGCTAATTTAGTTCTAAACCTTTTGAGTTCTCACCATATCCGATGAGGATTGCAATGTCTTTGCTGACCCTTGCTTGTGGCCGAGCATCAACCACATCTGAAAGGAAAAGATAGGAGAAAAAAAAAGAAATGATAATTTAAAAAAATGCAAAAATTTCTCATGTTAGCACCCACCACATCACGTTGAATAGCCAATGTTCACATCAGTGATTTTCAGCAAAAATTAGCTAGAATGACTAAATCGACGAGTTGTCATAATGTTTTAAACTAAATTGACACAAATGAAAGGTTTAAGAATAAATTGACAAACCGTTAAAAGTTTTAGGATTGAATTGGCATAATCGAAAGGTTTATGATTGAATTGATTACTGTACAATTAGTATAGGACTTTTTGAATTATTTTTTCGATTATTGTACAAATGAGAAATATTTAATGGTTTCGACTATAAAAAATAAATGTCAAATGATCT
This sequence comes from Psidium guajava, assembly GCA_016432845.1. Classification (NCBI taxonomy): domain Eukaryota; kingdom Viridiplantae; phylum Streptophyta; class Magnoliopsida; order Myrtales; family Myrtaceae; genus Psidium; species Psidium guajava. The sequence goes on from CM028229.1 coordinate 13,871,716, forward strand.
TTTTGTAATTCATTCCAAATTTCCATGGTCTAATCTCCCTATCTATGCTGAAAATGAAGCTGAACTGAGTGGAACAGCGGTAAAATATCCAAAAAAATTTTAAATCTATCACATTATTGTCAATTCAGTCATAAACATTTCAATTTTAATAATTAATTCCCAAACCTTTTGACGATTTTCAAACTAACTCCTATTGGTTGAAAATTACTCATGTGAATACAGGTCATCCTGCATGGTAGGCCGAAGGTGACGTGAACAATTTTCTTGATTGAATTAATTAATATTATTTTGAAATTTTCTCTTTTTTCTTTATTTATCTTTTTCATTGTGCCAATAAGGGTCACCTACGACCCTTGCCGGCAGCTGCCGAATGGGCCACAAAGGCCCTATGGCGCCCTTGCCCTTAACCAGCTAGGCTATGAAGACCTTGAGCGAGGCCATCACAATCTTGTTGGCTGCGGGTGAGGGCGCCATATGGCCTTGAGGGTTGCTGACGGCTCTTGCTGACACAATGAAAAAAAAAAGCTAAGAGAAAAAAAAAATAAAAATTCAATAATGATGATGATGATGATGATGATATTCTAATAAATATTAAAAATTATCAATTTCAACACTAGTCGTGCCACATAGGAAGACTAACATCAGCAATTTTCAATCAATAAAACTCAATTGGCAAATTGTTAAAAGGTTTAGACTCAATTAACAAAATTAGAAGGCTTATGACTCAATTAGCAACAGTGCAAGATTTATGACATTTTGGACAATTTTCTTGTGGAACAACAATTAGGTGACATTTGTTCTTAGGTTCATCCAATAACAATATATGAACTTATGCACCGTCAAATCTTATTTTTTTGGTAAATTTTATACTTTAAACGCAACCTTGTTTGCTAATATGTCAGTAACATTAATTCTAAAAGTTTTCTTAAAACTTGTAATCGACATATTTATCTTTTGTTTTGGAAGTTTAACTGGTATCATCCAAATACGAAGCATCTTAAAATATTTTTTAAGATATCGTTATGAGTGGAGTTAAATGTCGATCTTAAATATTCTCTCCTAATTGAGAGCAAACTCTTACGAGCCCGTTGGTGAAAAGTATGGTTTTATTTTATGATAGACAGCATAACATACATAATGAATCAAATATTAGAAATAAAAATTTCGGGTTTATCTGTGCTTGGCCAATATATATTGTTTGTATGACCCCTAAATGTTCCAATAGCCTGACTTTTACCTAAAATTATTTCAACTTTATGCCGATTTGACGCATGAACCATGAAAAAGTACCAAAAGAAGTGCACGTGTTCAAACTTTATGAACTATAATCATTAAGACTCCAATTGTCATGGAAATTAAAAAAATAATTTTCTAAAAATTATCGTTTATATCCCTTACAAAAAAAAATGAATACAATTTTTTCATTGACCACAAGAAAAATTTAGCAATAATTGAAATATTTATCATTCGATAATTATTTCATGAGATGCGAGCTATCACTTTTTTTTTTTGGAAAATATTTTTCAAATCGTTCACTCTTCGCGAAACAAACGATGATTAATGCCACATTCCCAAACGGTTAGCATGAATAGAAAGAGAATTTGTTCACGCAATTCATGCATTCGTGTTCTTAACATCCATTCGTCGGAACGAAAAGAGAAAAAAGCACGATCTCCGCATGTAAAAGCGTCGGCAGAATAAATTTGAAGAAAATAACAGTTTAATATGGCTTTGCGTACCTTTTTTTTTTTTTTAGGAAAAACTTGTGAAAATCCAATAGAGCATGCAGAAGAAGATTTGAGCAAACTATGGTTAAGTAAGTTGACGCTTCGTTGCCAAGAGTCTGACTCGATGGTGCATAATTTCATACACCTTCCGTGCATGAAAAGGCCCGGCCCGATGCAAATCCTCTCGATCGTGCTTGGAATGACCGCCGTAAAAAGCCTTGTCGATCGTGAAGCCCACGTAGGATGTACAAAAAGAGGTTCGGCCGCTTTCCGGCCAGAATACAAAAGATGTAGCCCGGGCGTCTCTACTGCGGACGGCGGCTCGGCTGAATTTGCCAAACGGTTTAAGGCGAGGAATTTGCCGGGTCGACCTTAGGCACGTTTCGCGTCGACGGGACTTCCTCTTTCTATATGAACGAGCACAGGGTTTCCCATCAAATTCCGCGAAGTCCATGTTCGCTCGGTGAATACCAATTCGACAACTTCATATGGCCTTAAAGCTTATAGGGATCCAATCCCCGATCTCATGGGTCTTTGTGTTATTGGTCACTTCTCCCTTATTTCATTTGACTCGTGATATGATCAAAATTGGGCCAATTTCCTAAACATTCTCAATTTTAGATTTTATTTTGATTAATTTTCTGCCTAAAATAAAGAAAATTTTCAAATAAGAATACGAAGTGCCCTCAATTTCTCAAATAAGTGCTTGAAGTGAACTTTATTTCAAATAAAAGTTTGAAAATGCTCTCATTATTTTAAGAAATGATTTGGCCGAAGGGTATTTTTATCCTTTATTTTTTAAATTTTTTTTCTATTTTTCTTTTTCCTCTCCCCTCCCTTGGCTTGCCCAGTTGGACCCTCACCTAACGTCGGCGATGGCTAGGGAGGGGAGAGGGAAAAAAGAAAAAAAGAAAAGAATAATGAAAAAAGAAAAAATTGCAAAAATTTATATAAAAAAGTAAAGAACGAAAATGCCCTTCGATTAAATCATTTTTTTTAAATAATGGACTTCATACTATTATTTGACTTCCAACCCTTATTTGATAAAATAAAAGCACTTTAGGCCCTCATTTGAAAGTTTTACTTTAAAAAAAAAACTTAGCTTTTACCCTAGCCTCTCAAATTTGCCCACACAATTTAAAATTGCTACTAGTTTCTTCAGGATTATTAACTTCAAGAGTTATTGTTGTCGTTCCATATAAACATGGGGGTATTAATGAAGAAGCACGTTCTAATAATTACTCTCTAATTTGCCCCGATGTTAGTTATTTGAAAATTAAAAAAAAATTAGTGGCGATTTTTGTATTCAGCCGGTAAATTTGAGACTAAAATGAAAGTGGACGAATTTTTTTTGGAGAAAGAAAATAGAATTATGATTAGACCTAAAATTAGTTCTGTTTCGGGGAAATTAGGCCGATCGAAACTAGCTAGACTCGCTCTCTCTGGACGGAAGCCTCCGGGCTATAACGGGCATTTCTTCGAGGCTGCACTTCTTCATGTTAGTTCATCTTGTCCAAGCATCCCAGTGAACGGAAAGCACACAAGGTCTTCCGCGCGAGCCCTCGCGTCGATGGAGGCCACGGCGAGCGACTCCGGAGCGGCTCTCTCATCTCCTCCTAATCCTCTCTTGCTTCGCCTTCGCGACATCCTCAGCTCTTGCGCCAAGGTGAGTCTCTCCCTTCGCTCTCCGTCCGGCCAGAGTATGTAGAAGTTTCGCCTGCTTTCTCTGAGAAATCGGGACGCGATCGCGGGGGTTTTCTTCGATTTTCGAAACCTAGAAGCTCGTCACTGTCTCGTGATGATCGCTTCAAGTTGGATGCGACGCGCTCGATCGTTGTCGTGTCCGGAATGATTCGGTTCTGCTTGAACAATCTGGACGAACACTTTGCGCTAATGCGATTTGAAGTGACCGGCTTCTTTTAACTCGATTCGAGGAAACTGAGAAATTTCTGTACTCAATGGCTGACGGTGACGCTTTTTGGCTTTGCCTGTCCTGAGAGAAAGCGATTTTTAAAACTCTGTACTTCGCGCTTTCAAATGGTCATGTTCCTCCGGTGGTTGGTTGGTACATTCAAAAGGTTGTAACACTTTTCCATTGCCTCCGCACATGTTCCAGTCCGTTGAGTGTGGAGATAGCTATCAAACCGAGAGTTTGGTCTCCGAGCTGGCTAAGTTTCTCGGCGATGTATCAGTGGCCGCAGAGGACCAAAACACGCAAGAAGATGCATTTGAACTGCTGTCACATGTCTATGAGCATATAAGCTCCTCTTCAATTGATCAGGTCTTGATGTTTTTAAGGCTCATTTAGTTTATTAGCTGAGTTCGTCTTTATTTTAACAATGGGTTTTCTGTTGCATGGTTGAATAGCAGGAGCTCCTCGATGCTCTCTCTTTTGAGCTTCCGAAGGCTGTTTCAAAATTTGCAGGGGTGTCGAGACGGTTTTTGACGATTGCAGACAGCATAATCCATCAGCTTTTGGTGAAGTGTAATCCGCGGGACATGTTGCCAATTCTCTGCGAGGTTCGATGCTTATTTATGTTGAATAATTTGAAGGAAATATACTTATTCTCCTTTTTTATCTGTATTTGCTTAGTAACTGCACATCCAGACACATGTTTGCTGTACATAACTAGATTAACTTTGTTGCACCAGTACTCTTGCAAATGATGTTCTTCTAAGCATCCTGTAAGCACTTGTTATGATGATAGATTATATGGCTTCATGGTCATTATTATGATTTTCTCATGTGACCTCAATAGATCCTTTGTAGCATTTTGCATTTGTCAGTGTATGTAGTGCTGTCTTTTATTGTTAGATGGTGAGTTCACAATTTGAATTCGGAGATTGAGTGAGTACTTTTTGTTCGACCCTGCATTTGTTCATTGGCTTATGTCGTGCAACACGTGCTCGGGTAATCTCTCTAGCTGTTAAAGATTGAGTGAACTCTTCGGCATTTTAGTTCCTGTTGAGAGAAAAAACTGAATTGAATGCTTGGTTAGGTCAATGTGACCTCAAGCTATCTATTTATAATAAAGCCAAAAAGGCCAAGAATTACAATATTGCCTTTATTGCTACTATTCATAAAATAATAAAGAAAAGAGACAAATATGCCCCCATCGTCCAAAGACTTTTTACATTTCCTTTTAAGTTAGAGCATAAATATCACACATGCCCAACTTGAGTAAAACTGGATGAAACGATTTACTCCCTATTCCTTTAGTGAAGATATCAGCAAGTTGATCATCGGATTGAACAAAAGGCATACAAATTAATCCACTCTCCAACTTTCCCTTAATGAAGTGTCTGTCAATCTCCACATGTTTTGTACGATAATGTTATATAGGATTGTGAGCAATACTAAAAGCTGCCTTATTATCACAAAATAGCATTATAGGAAGATGAACGGATATACCAAGATCTTCAAGTAATCCTCTAAGCCATAAAAACTCAAAAACTCCCGGTGCCATCACACGAAACTCTGTTTCAACATTAGACCGAGCAACCACATTTTGCTTTTTGTTGCGCCAAGTCACAAGATTTCCTCCTAAGAAAGTACAATACCCAGAAATAGACTTACGGTCTGGAGATCCATCCCAATCAGTATTTATATAAATTTCAACCTTCAAGCTATCATGAGGAGATAAAAGAATCGTTTTCCTAGGAGCAGATTTTAAATACCGAAGGATCCGAAGAATGGCATTCATATGAGTAGAGTATGGATCATGCATAAACTGACTCACCTGGCTCACAGCAAAAGCAATATCAGGTCGGGTGTGTGATAAATAAATCAACTTGCCTACTAACCGTTAATAACGACCCTTATCCACTGGATCATCATCTTTTTTCTCAAAGACGAGTATTAGCCTCAATAGGTGTATCAGAGGGATGACATCCCGATAACCCAACTTCTGTCAAAGGATCAAGGATATACTTCCTTTGGTATAAAAAGATGTCCTTTGAAGATCAAGCAACTTCAATCCCAAGAAAGTACTGAAGCTTTCCAAAATCTTTTTCTTGAATTCTTGTCCAAAAAACTTCTTCAACTGGCTGATCTCATTTGTCATTCCCTGTGACAACAATGCCATCTACATAAACAATGAGAATAGTGATTTTAGTACCTGATTTCTTCACAAACAAAATGTGATCAACATTGCTCTGTTTATACCCAACAGAGACCATAGCTCTCTGAAACCTACCAAACCAGGCTCAAAGTGACTGCTTTAAACCATAAAGCGGAAGTTTCAACTTGCACACTTTACCTTGAGTTTTGTCACAGGAAAAACCTAGAGGAATCTCGATATACACCTCTTCTTCCAACTCTCCATGAAGAAAGGTATTTTTCACATCTAACTGCTGAAAATCCCATCCCTGATTGACAGCACATGAAAGTAGCACTCGAACAGTATTCAACTTGGCAACAGAAGCAAAGGTTTCTTGATAGTCAATCCCAAAAGTTTGAGTAAATCCCTTTGCTACTAACCGTGCTTTATATCTATCCACAGTACCATCTATCTTTGGTTTGACTATAAACACCCACTTACATCCTACCGGTTCTTTTCCAAGAGGAAGAACAAGAAGATCCCATGTGTCATTTTTTTTCAAAGCATATATTTCCTCCACCATTGTTACTTTCCACTTCTCATGTGCAAAAGCTTCCCGCCAATTTTGTGGAATAGAAACAGAAGATAGAGAAGACACAAGTACGATAGGAGCTAGATAATGAGTCATATGAGACAGACTGGGATATAGGGTGTCGAGTACAAGTTCTAGTACCCTTTCAAAGTGCAATAGCAAGATCAGAAGAGGAAGCCTTACCAAAAGTAATAGAATCTGGATCCGGAGATGATGACTGAACAGGCAATGTATTAGTGGTCTTAACTTGCTTGTTGGTAGTGGGCTCCCTACGATGATGTCTTCAATGTCTTACTACTATTAATAGTTTGCCTAACAGATGTGGGAATAGACTCCCCCTAAAGTGATTGCTTTATTATCTCCCCATGTGGTACTTTACTATTGTCTTTTTGTGTCGTACTGTTCTCCTCTTAGGAAGGAGGAGAAACATCAGAGACTATCGGAGAAGAAGGGTAAGTAATATTCACAGGAACATCCAAGTGGGGAAAGGGAACACCTCTACACTAGGACACTCTTCCTGAAGAGGTGGAGCTGAATAATAGGATTAGACTCGTGAAAAACCACATCCATAGATATAATGGTGCACCTAGAAGGAGGATGATAATACTTATAACCCTTTTGAGTAGCTGAATACCCAAGAAAAATGCAACGGAGACCCCGGGGTTCCAACTTACTCTTAAAGGTGGTGTTACGGGCATAACAAACACTACAAAAAAATTTTGGGATAAGAATAAAAGTTAATGATCCCTGCAAAACATCAATAGGTGTGTGAAAATCAAGAATTCTAGTAGGCATTTGATTTATTAAATAGGTAGCGGTTAAGATAGCATCACTCCAATATTGAGCTAGGACATGATGAACAAACATAAGAGATCTAGCGGCTTCTAACAAATGTCGGTTCTTTCTTTCGACAACACCATTTTGTGCTGGGGTATCAACACAACTGGTTTGATGAATAATGTCATGATCAAAAAGATATTGTTGAAATTGACCTTCAGTGTATTCAGTGCCATTGTCACTGCGAAGAATTTTCATAGTGGTATTGAACTAAGTGGACCATTTTGTGAAAATTTTGAAAATAATGAAAAAAGCCACTCTTATATTTCAACAAATAAACCCAAGTTGTACGAGAATGACAATCGATAAAAGTGACAAACCACCGATGACCGAAAATAAAAGTATGTCGGGAACGACCCCATACATCAGTATGAATCACATGAAAAGGGAAACGGCTTTTATTTTTTGAAAGTAGATATGTTGAACGAGTTTGTTTAGCCAAAACATAGGCTTCACAAAAAAACCCATTCTTATTACAAGCCGAAACGAAATTAGGAAAAACTTTTTCTAAAGTTCCTAAAGGGGGATGACCTAATCTGCAGTGCCACTGATGGAGATCTGTCAATGTTGAATTAACTTGATAAGGCGTAGAAGAGAAAGTAGAAGTAGAAACCCCACTACCCTCGAGCAGATAAAGACCACCATTCAATCTTCCATATCCAATCTCTTTTTCCGTTACCAGATCCTGAAAAGCACAATAAAAAGGAAAGAATATTACTTTACAGTTTAAATCTCGAGTCAAACTATTGATAGAAAGGAGATTAGTAGAGAATGATGGTATATGTAAAATAGAGGATAATGGAAGACTGGAGGAACAATTGATAGACGCTTTTCCAACAATGAAAGAAAGGGTTCCATTAGTTACGCGCACTTTGTCTTTGTCGGAGGTAGGAGGTAGGAGTATATTGCTGAAAGAGACTAGAAGAACCTGTCATGTGATCTGTAGCCTCTGTATCAATGATCCATGGGCTGGAAACAACAAATGTATTAAACCCCCCAAAGAAGATACCTGAAGTGGCTATGTTTGAAAAGAAGGAGAAGACGAATTGGCAATTGTGGAGGAGGTAGCAGCAGTAGAAGCTTTCAGTAGACATCAAAATGCTTGAAGCTCCTCCTGGGATAAATCGATATCAGTATTAGGTGTAGTAGGAATAGTTTCAGTATGGTTTGCCTTGTTTTTTTCCTTTTTATTGAGCCCTTTGTGCCTCAAAATCTGCAGGTTTTTCATGTAACTTCCAGTAGGTAGCCTTAGTGCGATACGGCCTATGATAATGTTCACACTTCACAACCTCCTTAGAGGTATCAGATCGAAAGGACGAACCCGATTTGGCAATAGTGCTAGCACTAGTTGGTAGAGCAGACCAATCAACAATAGGGGGTTGAAGCATTGCTGTCCTGCTGCTTTCTTCAAAGTGAACTAGGGCATAGGACTATTCTAGAGTAGGGAATAGAGACCGGCTAAAAACTTGAACACGTATCTGGTCGTATTCAATATTTAATCCTGCCAAGAAATCATAAACTCTGATCTTGTCCACATGCCTCTTGTAGGCAGCAACATTCGCATCATTGGTTGGTTGATAATCGGCATGATGATCTAGCTCTTGCCACAAACTCCGAAGCTCAGCATAATATTGAGATATAATCATCTCTTTTTGAGTGGTGTCATGAACCCCTTTTCGAAGTTCATACGCCTGTGCATCATTCCCAAGTTGGCCATAAGTATCCCTTACAGCCGACCAAATCTGTGCTGCAATATCAAGAAGCAAGTATCCCTTTGCAATATGTGACTGCATTGAGTTAAGCAAGAAAGACATTATCAAAGTATTGTTCGAGATCCACTTTTCCTGAGTAATACCTAATGTAGCCGGCCTCGCAGGAATGCCGTTGATATGTCCCTAAGTCCTCGGCTTGCGATGGTCAAAAATGTCGATCAAGACCATATCAAATAATTTGTGCCATCAAGCTTCATAGGCATTAAAATCAACATCAACATCACCTTTATCCCAAACCAGTTGGGGTCGGCGGTACCAAGCTTCATAGGCATCGCAGCAAAATTAATATAATCTATATGGCCATCTCCTGGAGGTCTAAAGCTCACGTTTGAATCTTCAAACGACATTGTGTCTCAAAATTCGACTCAAAGAGTGGAAATGGAGAAATCAAACCACCAAAAGTTGCCAAAAAAAGCCAAAATTTTGATAGAAGTCCTATGATAATAGGTTGAAGTTGTCCTCCAAAAAAAGAGAGCCAAATCATATCAAGGGAAGGCAAAAATCAAATTTTTTCAGGGTTCTGAAAACTTGAAAAAAAATTGATAATTCTGATTTTTCCCAAAGAATATGAAAAAAAATATACGGTGGTCCACGAACTGCAGTACTTTGGTCTTCACACATGAGAGGATAGTCCAACGGCAAGGCACAAAACAATCTCAAACAAGAAGAGCCAAAAAATTACAAAAGGGGTTGAACCACCTATCGTAGACTGCAAAGAAGCTTTAACTTATCTCATAGAGGTGAGGTTTATGGCAGACACTAGATTCCAAGAATCACTTAATTAGTGCTGTCCTATGCTGTGAAAGAGAGCAAAGAAGAAGATGAGAAGGAACTATGGTGGGGTGAGAGAGAGAGAGAGAGAGAGAGAGAAGAACATAGAAGAAATTAGGGTTCAGTTCAGCCCTTGCTCTGATACCATATTGAGAGAAAAAACTGAACTGAATGTTTGGTTAGGTCAATGTGACTCCAAGCTATTTATTTATAATACAGCCAAAAAGGCCAAGAATAACAATATTGCCCTTATTGTTACTATTCATAAAATAATAAAGAAAATAGACAAATATGCCCCCATTGTCCAAAGACTCTCAATGGTTCCCTAGCAAACACCTTTATGAACATGTGTTGGTAAAATTAAAGTAGGAGTTTTGAAACTGTTTACTCGTTATTAGCAAAATTTAAGATTAGGAATATATATGTTATCCCAGGTTTAAAAATGTGAAAGCATCATAGGAAGAAAGCCTTTCATTTTCATGTTGCTTCAGTTTCATGAGTGAGTTTGCACACACTCTATCAAGTGTCTATCAAGTTCATGGATGTATGAAACATGCAAGTTAAGCATTTTGAGAAGTAGAATGGCAAAGCACTGAGTAGAAGAGTGTATGTGTGCTGCCAATGAACTTGTTGATAAACATACTGGACATGTCAAGCCACATGTTAATACTTTCCCCTGTTTTCGCGGGATGCTTTGCAAACTTGATGAAGTTAAACTAATTAATATACAAAAGTAATACTTCCCTGAGTTCTTGAAATTTTTTTGGAACTTTCTTTCATTTGTTTGAGAATAGATGTGCAGTTGTCTATAAATCTACTCTTTCTAACATATACATGGTCAAGTTCAAAAGATAGTTATTCAGTTGACGAGACTAGACAAATAATACCACAAACAATACCACTGTATATTAATTTTCTTGCAATTCCTCCCAGGCTGGTTTGGATTGAGCTGTCATTCTGGCTTTAAATTGTCGCTTGTTCTCTTGATGCTCAATATTAGAAGAATACCTTGGAGGTTTTTTGTTTACATCTCACAAGAGCATTCTCCACTTGCAAATACCAGTTGAGCTGCATATAGGTATTTCTATGGGCATAAACATGAGATGACCTAACAAATAACTCACTCCTCTCCTGAAACTCTGCTCTCTTTGTCATATTCTATTATGAGGATCTAATTATTCTATTTGAGTGATATGACCAAAAAAAGTGGATTAACCATTAACTGTACGTGCTTTTGGTAAAACCTGATCTTTAATTTGATGATCTAGATTTTTCTGGATGATATGGTTAGCAGTGATAAATTCTTCTCGAGTTTGCTGGAATGGGATCTTGCTAATCCTCAGTCAATGTTTGGAACAGGCCCTAGATTCCTCGAGCGAAGGTGAAAAGATTAAGCTTTCTGGGTACTTTGCCCCTCTTTTGAGTGGTCTCTCAGAAGGTACTATCTTTCTATTCCTTGAATAGGTTATGTTCATATTGTTGCAGATTATTGTATAAAGTATTTTATCTCCTCAGACATATCTTTGAGTAAATAAGTCTTGATTGTAGTGTCAAAACTGCTGTTTGGGATTTCTTTTCTTTGAAGTATATCTACTGGATCGATATTGCGATTCGCATGATAAAGATGACTCTAATACCTGCAGTCCAACCTGTGGACCCATCGTGCAAAAGTGTCTTGACTACCTTCGCAATATCACTACTTTCTTAAAACATCTGCCCTCCAATCATGGTTTCAAGTACTGAATATATGCCCATCTCTTCAGTGTCAGTCAGTAACTCCTGTTGGCACCAATGCATGCTTAGCAAATTCAGTTTTGGATCTGAAAGGCCTTCATTTAGGCGCCGTAAAACAAATGTTTTCCGCAATGATCTTATTATGTCTTGATTGGATGTCCATGCTGATTGTGTGAGTAAACAAGATACAATTCCATTTCTGCAATGCTTTGTGCATTGAGGTGAAAAACTGGTAGCGCACTGCACTGTATGCAGCATGTACTCATTCAAATGTCAGGAAGCCTTTTCCACTTTGACTTTCACTAAAGCAAATTAAATGTATATTCAAATGTTATTGTGGTGTTGGATGCTGATGAAAATTTATCCTGTCCGTCTTTCAAGTTTAAAGCTGTTTATTCGTAGTAATATAAAGACAGTTTATGTGCTTACAACAAAATGTCATTTTTATATTGTGATCAACGTTTTCAATGCTTATCAATCTATTTTGAAATAATACTGGGGGATTTTTTATGGTATTTTATTGCTTCTGGTGATGTTCAAACTATGTTTGTGTCTTCAAACTCTAATTTCCCACAGTAACTTTTCTCTCCATGATTTGCCCTTTACATAGACTTATCTTTCCATTTGAACATCAGCCATTATGGCGTATTCACTGCTCCAAACACCGGCAAGTTTTCTCTGGTAGGTTAATATCGGGGATTTTCTACACATTCCGTAGACATGCCTTGGCAGCTTGAGATTGTAGTTGAAACTATTATATCGGTATATGATATTTTTATTAATGAATCAAAAGAAAAAAACCCTTCAGTCTGTATCAAACTAGAAAGCCACTGCTCCACGTTTTCTGTATTGCAGTTCTCCTTATGATTAAAAGGCATCACTTTGAGCAAACAAAGGAGGTAGTTCCTGCAATCCTTCGTGTTTGGGAGAAAGTATCTACAGAATCAGATGAGGAGGATTTGGATCTTGAGGATCTGTTCAGAAGGGGTATAAATATTGCTAATTCGATGCAAACTGTTCACCAGAAGTTGGTCTGTGATCCATAATCATGAAATTGTTTACATGTGATTTCTTGTCGGATTCCAGATTAACGGTTTAAGTTCAACAGGACAGTGGATCAGCTGAGAAGCTCCTCGCTCTGCTTGGTCTGTATGTCTTGCAGATGATGGTTGGTGTATTTATTTATATATATATATATATATATATATATATATTTTTTTTTTTTTTTTTTTTTTTGAGGACATATAAGAGTGTAGATTATCTGGCTGTACATGAAAGATTTAACTTCCTTCTCGAAAATAACTTGTAGATGATTCTCCAAGTGGTTGTTGCCCTCCAACTCTCTCTCTCTCTCTCCACACACCCACACAGACAAGCGCTCGCATGCATTAGATGATTTGTGAGCATGAAGACATTTGACTTACTCACAACTTAGTATGACTTTTGTATGTGCAGACTCATGTATCCATTTGCCTGGATGAGAATGTGTCCAGCTCTCTCCGCCTTGTGACTGAATTTTCACACTTCTTGAGATGTTGCCGTTTATCTTACATTGGCTTGATGACAGGGTCTGCTGTTGACATGATGACCAGCACTGTAACTGGTGGTAATATGCTGCACCATCTATAAATTTTATATTTTCCAATCTACAAGCTAGGAGGAAACTCCTCACTATTGGGATTTAAAGTGATTTTTCTTTTCATATGCGTAGAAGAAGATAGTTTCTGGGTTCCTTTACCCAGTATCAAGCTTGGAGCAGCTCTTTCAGGTAATATTTAGCAGTGCGTTGACAGTTTAGTCTGTTGCAGTTTCCCCTAAGATCTTTCTGATTCGCCCAGTTTTTCTTTATTCCTTTTGCAAGTTCAATTTTGTTTGCTTCCTGGTACAGTTATATGGGGTGATATCTCTAATGAGGTTGCTCATAATGCTGAGGGGGATTTAACTGCGTTAAAGAATGAAATTCGGCGTAGTCAAACCAGAAGGTGGCAAGCAATTGGCATGCTAAGGCATGTGTTCTGTTCGGCTACTCTACCTTGGAGATTAAAGAAACATGCCATAGACTTCTTGCTTTGCATCACAGAAGGAGATATCTCACAGGAGTGTGAGAGTGAAACTGTAGATTTCTCATCATTTGTTCCTAGCCATTTTGCTGCCTTGCAGGTATTATGGTGAAAGATCTTGATTGTATGCCATTTAATGTTGTATATTCTTCTTATCATAAAAGTGCAAAATCTAGGGGATTGAGAACGTCATTATGTACACATCGGATGCTGTACTAAGGAAGAAAGCTTTTGATGTGCTGAAAAGGGTTAGTGTTTTTTACTTTAAGATGCTCTGCTCTTGCATCACTAACCAGCTTGTCGCACTTGTAGTCCATTTCTCTCTTGTTTAAGCTGTGCATTTATTTTCTATTCTCCAGGTGCTTGCTGATATTCCAATTTCTCAAAGGTTTGAAGTCTTAAAAGCCCTGATTACAAATTGCAACTCTTCCTCTATGGTAACTGCATTAGAGCCTGCTTAAATGACATAAATGTATTTTCACTTTACATGGAAGGACGCATAATTTGATCTGATTACCTACGACTTGTGTAGGTTGCCATCTTTCTAGATATCGCTAGACAAGTGGGGCACCCCAAAACTAGTAGCAAATTGTCGAATGGAAATGTTGATGAAGTTTTCCATGAGACACCAGTTTGGTCTGCTGATGTGCTTGAATTAGTGGAATTGGTTTTGAGACCTTCTAGGGGAGGCCCTCCAAGTCTTCCTGAACAAAGTGATGCGGTATATATGACTCCTTATTATTGATTATTTATTGTCTCCTTGCTTTCACGATGGCCACTCCTCATTTCTTTTTAGGTTGTGACGTTTTCCATGGCGTTAACTTTCTTGAATTGGTTTAAAGCTCATTTGTTATAGGACCATTGAATGCTCAAAATGAATAGGAATGGAAAGATGAAAAGGCCAAATCAAAAGTATCCATCTTTGTATATTAATTTTGGAGATGCAAAGTTGAGGGAAGTCTATTTTTTCATGTGACGTGCAATAACACATTCCAATTCCTTTTCCAGATAAAGCTTATATCCACAATCAAAGACATCCTTACATCTTACATGCCAACTGCATCTTATTGTCATTCACTTTTCTGTTTGAACCTATCTACTTGTCATTTGAACCTCTTCCACTATGAGCACACAACCTCTATGAGATGTGGAGAAGTGTGCTAATGAAAATGTGTAGGCAAACACGTTTGAAATGAATTGGCTGATACTCTTAAAATTTCTGAGAGTCTAATGATATAAAATGACGAGCTTGCATTTGATCTTACAGGTTCTATCTGCCCTTAACTTGTACAGATTTGTGCTATTGTCTGAATCAACAGGTAAAACTTCTCTCTTTGTTATTTCCATTTTGTATGTCATTCTTCTGCCTATGCTTCAATCACCTATATTCTCTTATTAAAATTGCAAGTTTGTGACTCTTGTATTTGCGCTTTCATTTTTTCCTTTTTCCAGCTGTGATTTTCAGACATGTTGTGAAAATTTCTTTAAGAAAGCATTTGTTCAAATACACAGGTCTCATCCACTTTTTGGTATGATCTTGATTATTCTTGTTGATCGAAGAACTTGAGAAACTCCTTCAGGAGAAGTTTTACTTCACTTTTATTAGTTTTCGTTTTTCTGAACTCGTTGGAACGGTCATGCATATAGGCATGTTAAATTAGTGAAAAAGTTGCCATAATAGTGAAAAGAACTCCCTGAAACAGTTTCTCATATGAGAAACTTGTATTATAGATTTATGTCATGCCTCCCTTGAATATCTGGATTCTAGTTGTCTTAACATTTCCTTCCTTCAAACCCGGCATGAATATGCCAATGTGTAATGGCAGTTTTGTACTACTTTTTAAACAAGGGGAGAATAATTGCAGTTTTGCTACATCGTATCGCTGGAGTAAACCACCATAGAGAATGAGTATCATAGTATTTTGACCATGCATTGGACAATAGCATAACAAACGGTGACTTTATTTGCAAATTGTGATGATACTTTCTTAGTAAATGATAATTTTGCATCGGTCATGCGCATAAAAATCAGATACTAGCGAAACATTATCGCTGTACATTATGGAGATTGAAAGATTTTTGCACTTCAATCTTAAAGATGGGACATTTTAGTAAGTAACTTTTCTAAACTTATTTTGTCATGGATTAGTATTTTCAATCGTCATAACCACAACAATACCAAGAAGCAATCTTTTTCAATATTTGTATGAGTGAATTCAATTTGAATATAAATTCACTTTAAGCTGATTGTCTTAAAACTACTGTGAACTTTTACGTCGAAGTTTGTCCATGTCCCTATTTTCTAAAGCTGGAGCATTCCTGCCTACTCAGTTTGGGGAAATTTCTTTGAAGACTTTTCTTGATAAGGTTTGGCTGTACTGTTTGCCCAGGGTGATCTCATCAGCTGCATTCATCAACGAATGCTAATGTTTGAATGGTGGTATTCATGCATATATTTGTATGAATGTACTTGTCCAGTGTGCTAGCTACCATGCCCAGACTTGGGTGTACATGTAGTGTTGGCTGTAGATATAGACACACCCATAGAAGCAGACTTGGAAATAGATTTTAATGAAAATGTTCCACAAGTAGGTTTTTCATGTTTTTTTGGCACAAGAGATGCACTACCAGAAAAGAACTCCCTCCCTCCCTCTCATGCACTCCTCTGACTGTTGAAACAGGAAAAACCAATTACACTGGAGTGCTGTCCGAGACCAACTTGAAGAAGGCCTACGATGAATGGCTTCTGCCTCTCCGGACCCTGGTGACCGGCATTTTAGCAGAGAACAGGAATGAGGACGATCCATTCTCATCTGACTCTATCAGTTCCCTAAATCCAGTAGAATTAGTTCTCTATCGCTGCATTGAACTCATCGAAGAAAGGCTCAAGCATCATTCGTAATTTTGTCTTCTGCACATAAGTTCTCACTTGATCTTTTGTCAATTATAGTCTCTGTCTATAGGATGCAGACTGCTGGGCAGTGGAACCCTTGCTTATGCAGCTTTCTTTTCTTCTTATTTTTCCTACATTTCATCCAATTCCTTAAACGGGCATTCCCAACCGTATGCTGCTAATTTGGGTCCGGAATATGAACACATATCTAGTCCACATACCGAGGAAAAATTTCAATTATGCCAAAATATTTAAAAATCTTGACCGGAGAGCAAAAGGTACTTTTGAGCTAAGCCATGCATGCCCGAGTCGGATTTTTTACGACGAAAGCTAAATTGGACGTATTCGGTATGATTTGGAGATGAGGACTTTTTTTCCCCCCGATCTGAGATGTAAGTATCCATCCTCAAACTCTAGGCTTGAGGGATCAATGATCGGATGTAAATAGGACAAGATGTCACTGATTGTGAGCTTCTTCCTTCCAAGCATGCCACACTCGCACGTCACGTCTGAACAAACCAAGGATTGATGAAGCTAAGGAGCGATTGGGAAAATTCCAATCTGTGATCGGGGAGCCCCAGACTACTTGAGAATAAGCCTTTACATCACTAGACCAACAATCACGGTGTTAGGATAAGATAAGATGTTTTATCTAATGCCGGGTGAACAATTGGTAAACACGATTGTTTGCGAAATTCTGATGTGTTGCGGTAGATTCTCGTCGGCTCATTAACTAGGTTGCTTATGTGAATGAGTGCAATTAAAATCTGCAATCAATTTCTAGGAGTTTCGAATTTTGTGTAATTGAATCTTAAATCTTGGTCACAAAGTGCAATTAAGTATGTTGTTAGTTCCATCTAATTTCATGGACACCATTGACAATTTTAAACTATGACCCTTGTGATAGCTATATCTCAACTTTTTTTTTTTTGTGTAATCAATTCTCACAAACTTGTTCTAGTGTGATAAAATATATATCCGTTTGGACTAAAATTTTCCGATGGATTCTAACGAAAATACAATCCGTTTTGGTATAAACTTTGGATATTGGCGACTGAAAAAAAGCTTTGGTATTAGCGTCATAGTGGGTAAAAGTTGAGGTTTTTAATGGTAGAGTGAGGATATTTGTAGCATTGGCACAAGTTTGGTTATTGATGAACCGGAAAAAAGGTTTTGGGTATTGGTGTTAGGAAAAGTGTCGAAAAAGTCCTAAACTATTGTATTGGTATTAATTCAATCCTAAACATTTTATTAGTGCCAATTTAGTTCTAAATTTCGTGCATTTTTGCCAATTGAGTTCATCCGTCCAATTTTAACTTGAAATCTCTAATGTGGACGTCAGTGTTGACAATTTTTTTTTTATACTTCTTAACAATTGTATTTATTTTCTTTTATTCTCTTTCTTTTCTATACTTACATATATATATTTATTTTCTTGAGGGTAAGCGAGGGTCGTTGGCTAACCCACTGCTGACCTCAAGCAAGGGCCGCGACGCCTTCGCCACATTTGCCCAGGCAAGGGCATCGCAGCCTCATAGGGGCTGGGCAAGGGCGGTAAGGGCCGCTAGCCCTTAATGGAAAAAAATTACATAAAAGAAGAAGAACACAGGAAAAAACAAAAAAAAACTACTAAAAAAATTTAAATTATAAAATACTCATGTTAGTGTTAGTCGTACCATGTAGGACAATTGGCGTTTATGTAAACGACTTTCATGCTACTTCCCATCTAAATTGGCGGATGGACTCAATTAGCATAAATGCAAGTTTAAAACTGAATTTACACCAATGCATTATATTTTATGACTCTTTTTTTTGTCAATTTTCCCATTTGTGTTTTAGTGGGTAGACTTTAGGGTTTTTCTGTTGTAGATAAAAGGCATTTTTCTCACTGGAAAATTTTGGTTTTAGTAACGTAGAAAACAAAATTAGGGTATTGATGTCATTTTGTATACAAGTTAGGGTTTCCGTGATATTTTGTCCATTTCAAATGTTGAGACCATGTGGCATTTGATGCCCAGTGGACGCCATCAGCAAAAATCCACAAAAGAAGAGAAGAAACAGACGAACAAACGATAGGAAAAGAAAACAGAAATAGTAAAACGTTATTGGGGTCGCACAAATTACTGAATTAGAACCATGGCTCTTGATGGGCTTTGCTCGAATGGGGTGCTGTTGCCTGAAAAAATTACCAAAAAAGTTTCAAATTTTTATATTGGTGTTGATTTAATTTTAAATTTGATAATTTGGCCAATTTGAACGTATACCTTTTGAAAATTGTCCATCCTACATGTACACCATTGATGTGGCCAATTTTTCGTAATTTTATTCTTATATAATTTTTTTTTTCATTCTTCCTCCTCCATTGAGGGTCGCCTCAGGTGAGGCTCAATCTCCATGGATTTGGCAATGGCAATCCTCGTCCAAGGCCGATGAGGTCAAGCCGTGCTAGAGGTTAGTGAGGGTATGCCTCGCTAATTTCGAGCAAGGCTCAATCTCTTCGGGATCTAGCGAGGTGATCTCGCCAATCTTGGATGAGGCTCGATCTTACCAAGATCTAGTGGGGGGTGACAGGAAAAATCCTAACTTTTTTTTTTAATTTGTGCAATGGCATCTTTGAATTATGTATATATATATATATATATATATATTGTGTGATGGGCCCTTAAACTACTCTGTCGTTTGTTCGAGCTAGTCCTTTCCGTCAAAACACTTGACGAAAATGCTGACATGGCATCCATGTCAAGGCCAAATGAGTTTATTCCCTTAAATTAGTTGCTGACGTGGGTAAAGAAAGGGGAGAGAAACCGAAAAATAGACAAAACAAAAACCTAGAGCGAGAGATAGGGGAGAGGGCATCCTGCGGCCTTGGGACGGTGGGGCGGCCCCCCCGGAGGTGGTTCCAGCTGCCAGCGAGGTTCCAACAACAGCCGTCGCCGGGGGCAACATGGCATGGCTGCTAGTGCTGAATCACTAACAAGCACATCCTCGCACGGTAAGATAGCGAGCCGGAGGGGAAGGCCAGCCGATGATTGCTCTTTGTAGCTTGACTAGGGGCAAAATATGTCAGGCGTTGTGCTTCGTCCCAAAGATCCGAAGCATGAGGAACACACACACACACACACAAAACAACCCCCGCAGAATTCCATAGATAAAAAGATGGCCGTTAAGAAACATGGTAGAGATTTGAAAGACCTCCAAGAAAGCCTTTGCTAGACTGAAGAAACAGAGATTCTGAGGCATCAGTGGAAATTGCAGGAGGTTTAGACCGCGGGGGGAGATGCGTTCAAACGGGACTTGCACCTCGCCAAAGAGAGCCGCCGTCACCTAGCTCCGACCAGCATCCAGCTGCCTGCACCGACAGCCGCCACCGCCTGTTGTTTACTGTTCCCATTGGTCCAGCCAAAGTTATTTTTACTTCTTTTTTTTTCAAGCGATTCCTCTTCTATGAAAAAAGCGCGTTCCCTTTTAATTCTGTCATGTTTTCTAGAGACCATGTTAGACGCCGGCGTGGATCATACGTGAAAATGAGTTAAGACTTAGATCAGGATCCACTTCAACCCAAACTAAAAAAAAAAGAAGCAAATCTCTTAATCAATTTCAATGGCAGGATGCTTCCATTATTCAGATAACCATTTCCATCCGAGAAAGGTGGAAGTTTGGAAATTAAAACAACAGACAGCATAAGGAGAGTAATCTGAAAGGAGATTCCTTTGAGGAACAAAAAAAAAAAAATTTGAGATCGTATTCAAGTTGCTCTGCCAATTGCCTACAAAGAATGGCTTAGTTACCGTTCTTACAAGTTACGACGATCAAGAAAGTGGCGAGGATATTACCCCCATCCAGTTGAGATGGAGATCTCGCTCTTCAATCCGACGACATCTCAGCTCAACCGCAGCTGGTAATGTCCATGACCTTCAAAAGAGGCTGAACCATCCTCACAACTTGTAGCTCTTGAGCATATGGATATGGAGATCCACTCCCCTCCTCTTTATCCGCTCCTCTATGATATACCCAGAACAACGTCGACATGAGTGTCGCTTCGCTTTAATTACAAGGGGCCCCAAGTCCATGATGTTCTCACTTAGCTCAATCCATAACCTTCAGGCCTAGAATCCTCCTCAGAGGGCATCATGTTTAGATCAGGTAGCAAGAAGGAACTTTCACCGTCCTTGACGGCCGCCTGAGGAAATTTGCAAAAGCTGGAAGATGGACAACAGTTGCTCGTGTCCTGTTTCGGCAATGGCGATGATGCAGGGTGGTCCAATGTAGATGCTTCCATCTTGTCATGCAAACCAGAGGTCGCTTCATCTCTGTCATCTGCAGCGGCCGTGCTGCCCTTTCCAGAAAGCAAATTCAAATCAAGCTGCAAAATAGAGGCCCAATTGTCAGAAGTGCATTCTACAACAGCAGGGCAAGCACACAAGTACGAATATAAAATTGCAGAGGTTCAGATAACAAAGAGTTGCAAGGAAAAGAAAATCTAACTTTGCAATTCGACAACTGATATGCCCATCCAATAGATGCCCCTTTCGCTGATCATGAATGGCGAGTACACCGCCTTACATACACATATTGAGGCAAAAGACTGCTATTCCCACCGGAAATTTCAATAAGGATAACTGTTTAGCCAATGACCACTTTGTTTTACATAATTAAAAGCTCTCTCTCTTCACTGGTCGCACTACTACCTTCATGGAGCTTGGGAGGATGGACAAATTTATTAGTGGAAAAAAGAATGTATATTCCCACCAGTGTTGCTTGCTAATCGTTCATGTATCCCCGAAGCGAGCAAATAGACAGTGACGATTAAAGAAGCAACTGAAGCACAGTTCCAAGAAAAATATTATAAGCCAAGGGAAAAAAGAAAGCTTGATCACCTTCATCCTCTTCAAGGATTCGTTTCTGGCTCTCTGCTCCGTGAATGTCGCACGCAGCCTTGCAATGTCCTGTATTGAGTTTTGAAAGTGTACAGAAAACGTTGAGCTACAAGCACCAAACAAAGCCAAGAACGAGCATTGATACCACAAGCAAACAGATTGAGAGGGGTACCCTGTTCAAATGGATCCTTTCATTCAGCAAGTAGCTCTCCTCATCCTTGAGTTCAGCGAAAGTCTATTAAAAAAAAAAACAAAGGAATAAAAAGCTAAAAGATCAGCACCCAGAAATGTATCCGCAGGAGAGTGAATGAACAAATGCGCTCAGCGGAGCAGAGATTTTTACCTTCTTCTTTCTGAGCTTGCTGACAGCCAGGCACGAGGCATCATTCGGAGCAACACCCTGAAAGATCGAAACCATCATCACCCCGTCAATGAAGTCACACCCGGAGTGGAGATTAGCATAAACGGACCGACATGAGGCAACAAAGCTAACAACATTTCAGAAGCAAAACGCCCCCACAAAAGAGGCGCGCGCGAGAACAACTGTGATCTCCAGTGCCAAAAATAATAATAATAAAAAAAAATCGGGAACGATCGGTGGACCAATTGATTGGGTTAGGCTCGTGAATAAGTCATGGTCAACGACAGCGACCGAATTGTTTGGCCGGGGGTGGTTGGCCCACCGGTCAGAGCGCCGAGCGACGTGGCACGTTCTCATTGGACGACGCCCAAGGGGGGAAAAAAAACCAAAGAGAGTTTCGAGACTTACTATAAAATGAACCGAAAGAGAGAAAAGGGAGAGGAGAAGAGAAGCCGAGTCAACTCACTCCCCCTCCCCATGACCCACACCCCCAACGGCGATAAAAACTGATTTCTGTTTTTTTTTTTTCTCTCTCTCTTCTCCTTTCGCTTTTTCCTTTTTCTTTTTCCGAGCGGAAAATTAGAGAGACTGGGACCACTTGACGTGTCGCCTCCCGCACTCAAATAGATGCCCAATCGCTGCTCGCCACGTCACCCAGACACGTGGTATCACATGACCAATAGACAAATAGCTCCCCCCCGCCCCCGGGCGAGCGTGGCTTCGCTCACGTGACCGCTCCGCTTCTGCCCTGTTCTTGCCCCATACGGGCCATACCGAACGACACAGCTCCCCGAGCCGTAGCGGGAAGGACGAAACCCGCCACCACCACCGTCCGATCCCGCCCAAGGTCAAACGAGCTAGGGATCCGACGGGGGCGTCGCCCGGCTCCGGGAGGCGCGCCGCAAATTCAACGAGTCATCACCCCACGCGCCGAACTGGTCCAAAAAGCAAAAAGTAACGGAGAGAGGACGCGACTGGAAACACGCGCTGCGCTCGCAACCGTCCGAACGGGACTCGCCGCGCGAAACAGATCACGAGTCGCGTGGCCTGACCCGACGCCACCCGAGACAGAGCCGCGAGAACGCGGAGGGGGGGCCCCCACCCACACGAAGGTACACGGTGCACCGCCACACGCAGACGAAAGATACTCCCACACCTCCTCCCCCTTCCCTTCCCTTCCCTCTCTGGGCCCTACCTCGTAACGGAGGACCTACCAATACTACCCCTCAACACTCTCGGGCGCGAAAATAAAGGGCAAAAAAGAGGAGGCCGCCGCAGAAAGGGAAAAGGGCAGTGACGGCCTTTTCCCGGTTAAAGAAAAAAGGGCGACGGAGGGTGTTATTGACAATAAACAACGAAAAATGACTTCGGGGCAGGAATTCCAAATCCGGAAAAAAAAAATTTAAGAATTGACAAAGGAAGGAGAGAGAGAGAGAGAGTACACATCGTAACCGGCCACGAAGACGTCAGAACAGCATCCCAACATAGAAACGAAGAAGAGAGGAGGCGGTTTCTCGAGGGCACTTTCGCCATTCCAAAAATCCGCTTAGTAATTACCGTCAGAATCGCCGAACACCACTTTGTACAGTTGCGCCGCCGACGACGGAACGAGGCGCGACTGGAACCCTCGGAA
Organism: Psidium guajava; assembly: GCA_016432845.1. Taxonomy (NCBI): domain Eukaryota; kingdom Viridiplantae; phylum Streptophyta; class Magnoliopsida; order Myrtales; family Myrtaceae; genus Psidium; species Psidium guajava. The sequence goes on from CM028229.1 coordinate 13,895,013, forward strand.
CGGATTTTGCCCCCCCTCGGTGTAACCAATAGGTCCAGGCACCGCGTGAGAGAGAGAAGATCGGAGAAACGGAAAGTCGAAGACGGCGGCGACGATGGGAACAGAAAGAGAGAGGTCAACAGCGCGAGGACAAAACGGTCCTCACAAGAAAAGAGTGCCTGCGCTCTAGACGGCTCAAGAATTCCTCGCTTGCAGAGCGCTTCCCCTCCCCCCGGGGGCCCCCACAAACAAAAAAAAAGGTCGGCCCTTCTGGCTTCGGCTTCAAGACAAAGAAGGACGAAATTACGCGCACTTGGGAGGGGTACGCCGGTCAACAAAAGAAAGGTATGCTGACTCCAACCGAACCTCAGTTCACCGGAAATCTCACGCCACAGAGAGAGAGAGAGAGTCAGAGAAAGAGAGAGAAGACTCCCCTGTTTGCGTTCAGTCACATACCTCCGGAGCGTACAGAAAACTCGAGGAAAAGAAAGACACGAACGCTGGAGAGAGAGAGAGAGAGAGGGACAGATATACCTTGGATCTGGCAGAGCCGGAGGAGCGGTTCGCCGGCAAGCTCGACTCCTCGAAGCCATCAGCGGTAGCCGAGGGAGAGGCGCCGCCGCCGCCGCTCCAGGAGAGCGGCGTGGTCGGGCTGTTCCTCGCCGAATCCGCCTCCTTCCTCCGAGAGGCGGCGGGGGCGTCGCATCTCGGAGCCGTCCTCGACCTCCGCTGTCGAACTCCCCACCTCATCGGCGGCACGATCGCCGACTTGACAGGAGCCGCCGCCGCCGCATGCGCCCGCTTCAGCAAGACCAGCAGCTCCGCCACGACCTCGCTGTCCGCCATCGCCGCCGCCATCCAGCCGTCGTCCGCCGAACTCATCATCGCCGCCGTCTCCGTCCCCGTCCCGAGGGCCCAACTCCCGAGGTCTCGAATCCGACGTCGAAGGACAAGGAAAGCAGAGACAGAGAGAGAGAGATGGAGGCGGAGATGTTGCTAGAGAGAGAGAGAGGGCCAAAAAGCTTTCCCGAGAGAGAGAAAGAGAGGGTGGGCGTGGGGTGTTGTGTTGAATGGTGATGAATATGACAGATAGAGAGAAGAGATATCAGAAGAAGATCGATGCTTATATATTTATCTAGAGATAGAGAGAGAGAGAGATGATGGAAGGAGTGAGGTAGATTCTAGTTATTCTCGTTCATGTTTTACTTCTTCTTCTTCTTCTTCTTCTTCTTCCTCTTTTCTTTGTTTCCGTTTTTAATCCTTTTTTCCCAATTTTTCTTTTTTTATTCGGCGAAATTGAGTTTTGGAGAGGGTAGGGGTTGGGTGCGGGCGGCTTCACGGATACGCCTACGCCCCCTCCCCCCCCCCCCTTTACATTCCACTTCAACATCCGCTCCCTCCTCCTTCTCGTGTGTGGAAGCGGGGCCCGCACGTGACCCCGAATAGCCACCGTTCCTGTTCCCCCGAAATGTAACGTCGCTTTACAATTAACATGTCCCTTTCGTTCCATCTCTCCTTTTTTTTTTCCTTTTCCCTTTTCCTTTTTTTTTTGGTTTATCTATTTTCTTCTTCTTTTTCTCCAGTATAATCATTTCTTTTATATTGATTATATATATATATATATATATATATATATATATATAACAATTGCCCCTCCTTTGCATGTGAAATGGACCGACGACGTGTGGTCGGAACTCGCCCCCTTACATTTTGGGTGAATTAGTCCCTTCTTCAGAACGCAATCGGAAGATGTCTTCGTTACACGACTCGATACACTTGACGCTAATTTTCGCAATTTGCGACGCCGGCCGGATCTTTGTGCATTACTTCCAATTCGATGTCCTCCGATTTCCCCCTCTCGTGCCGGGAGCCGTTCATATCCATGTGAATCGTGCATTTCGGACTCCATCCCGTCCACATGTGTCTTCTTTTCTCCCCTTTTATTTTTGCATCGGCATTGGGCATCAAGCTTTCGGGCTTGTACAAGGAGCAAGAGACGTCGAAAAGACTCCATTGTGTGTAAATATATATTATTCAGATCGGATAGGAATAATGTTTGGATTGTCATAGTGGTCACTCCTCCTATTTAGATAAAAGAGAGATGGGAGGTTCGAATTCCGATCTTCGAAAAGAATGAGATGGGGACGCGTGAGAAAGGAGCGGGATTTCGCAACTTATATACGATACATAGTATACATAGTGTGGCTTGTATAGTAAAATAAAATAGGATAATATCAAACAAAAAAACGAATAATGTTTTTGGAAGAAATCTTAGGGGAGAGAAAACGACTAGAAAAGCAATTTTTTTTTTTTGGCTTGGTATGTAATTTTGGGATGGGAATGTAAGAATGGGAAAGGCGAAGAAAACTAGCGCCAATTCCTATGAAGTGACACTTTTACCCTTTAATATTTTTAACGTTAAATTGATCGCGTTTTGAAATTTACGGTCTTTGAAATTTGAATGGACGGAAGATTCGCACGTTTCCTTTACGCAAAAATTTGAGATTATCAATAATTGGATTAGGCCAAAAAAAAAACAAAAAAGTTCTCACTTTTTTTTTAACCTTTTCTATGCCCCTTGTGAAAAGGAGATAACCCCACTTTAATTAGGCTCGCGAGGCATTACACATCAATTGCTATCTTGGCTTAAACATGTCATAAGCTCCACGTGAACACTGAGGGAACGAATAACTTAAAAAAATATTTTTCTTAAAAATCATCGCTTCCATCGCTCAAAATAATTTATTGATAAAAATTATTTTCGTTATCGAGAATAATTAACGTCTCGTTCACTCGTTCTTTGTAATCGACGCAAGCGCCCGATTTTACGATAATATTTTTCGAATCATTCATTTTTCGCGAAACAAACGAAGCCTTGGTATCAAGTTGGAATCCCAGTTGTTTTTCATTCTTCTTGGGGGGAAAACCTTGACTTTGTTTGTGAAATGCCTAAACCAAGGCAAGACCCAGCTTCGGAGACGCTAGCACATTTGTGGGTCTATAGAGACGGGGCTAGCGATCTTTGCGGTGCACGTGCGATCAGTAACTCTGCATATGGTCGTACTTGCTAATGTCAGTCATCTCTGATCAATTTGTTCTTGCTGGACCAAAAAAAAAAAAAAAGAGTTACAAGGCGCCGTGTCTCGATATGAATTGAATTAAGACCGTAAAATTGGCAATGCAAACTTTAGTTTCCAAATTACCATGTGATTTGGCATGTCTTAAACAGAGTAAAAAGGAAATGAGGGGGTTAATTAGTCATACAATCTACTATATGTGGTCAAGATAGAGTTGAGGGAAAGTTCGTTTCAATCCTCGTCACGTGACACTTCACTTTCTCCGTGTGCTTGTCACATGGCAAGACATATGGCACGGTTTTGCCACGCCGGGCATGTTCAACCAATGAGTTTTAAGCTTGATGATTTGTTATATGCATGTTTGGTACCTCTTGTTGGATTCCACAATTCCTAGTAAAGAGTCTATGATATGCCCCAATACCTTAAACATACAATAAGCTGGGTGTCAAAGCCAACTACGGATTTCTAAAGCAACTTTGACTAATCCTATATTTAAATAACCGAATTTTCTCTCAAAAAATTTCATCATTTTCATAATTGAGTCGGGTTTTTGACGGTCGTAATTGCATAATATGTCCTAAATTCACGTGTCTCTCTTTTCTTGTATATATGGTGTGTATTTACGAACGAGCAAGGCATCACCAACTAGTTCCAAGCCAATTCAAATGGGGACCAAGTAAGTTTCTGCTTTAAAAATTGGAGAATCGGCTTTGATCAATTTTAGATTATATGCGGTGAATCTAGGAAGGTTAAGAAATTCATCAATGTCTTAGTCACTACATGACAAGTGTTCGACATTATATATATATATATATATATATATATATTCCTAAAATGATAGTTATACTACTTAAAGTAAGATCCGGTTCTCAGGCGAACCATGGAATTCACCAAAAACCAAGAATCCACTGTGAATTGGTACGTTCTAGGATTTGGGTCTGGAACCTACTCACTTTAAATTCATTTATTTATGATATATTCCGGTCCTGTAAACATTTCTCGAGGTCCTTCATTAATACCCCTTCAAAAATTTTAAACTTATTCTTGTCTCTTTATTTTATCTTTCCAAGAACTAGAACAAATTTGTTATTTGTCAACGATCTACACCTTTCTCTGCCCTAACTCAACCTCTTGAACCTCGCAAATTCACATGAGTTACGCGACTGAAGTGATAATCCGATGTAGCAAGACTAACTATGACTATTGTTGTTTCTGCTTGTTGTATTTACTCCTTTTTTTTTTTTTTTGGAAATCCAGCCCTGGTGGCGATTCCATAAATACTCGAGGCTATAAAGGGCAAATAGGTCATGAAAAGCTTGGTAGAAAGGCAGTTATGATGACAAGGTACGATTGACATAACATCGAAACTTAGGAAAGTTTCCACGTCTATGCTAAAAGCTTTGGGGTATTCGTGCCGCACAGTTTAGGGTTTTCATGAATTCAATTAGTTATCAGTGAACGAGGAAAAATATTATTTGGATCGTTAAATAGATTGACCTTAAGACGACAACCGTGAATTATTATTGCTATGATACAATTTTGTATATTATCTTTCTTACGTTTTTTTTTCTTGATAATGAGAAACAATCTGAAAGTTTATGGATAATTAAACAAGGCCTAATATATTAGTGTGAAGAACAAGGAGATCATGACATGCCTCTATAGTAGAGAAAGAGAAAGGAAACTTGCTGCCACGGAAGGAAAGGTTTTAAAAGGAGCGATTGGATCATCAATCTATCCACAAGTTAATAAAAAAAATTCGGTCCGAGACTTAGATCGAAAAAGAAAAATTCTACGACATCTAATCTTATATATTATATCAAAATCGACTTTTGTGCATTAATTGCATCCGAGTTTAGTGTTTATTTTTCAATATCGACGATCTAACAAGTATGGAACTTCAGTAAATTGTTGTTTACCGATATCATCTTTGAAAGATGTAAGAGCTTTACAAAGAGAAAACAGCAGTTTAGAGGAAAACCTTGCGAGAATAAATTGAGAAATTAGCTTTATTGAGAAATAATTTGTCAAAGAACTTTTAATCAGAAAACTTGTTAAGATATTGACATAATTCTCAATATTGCATCAATTCTTAAACATCTAAAGTACTAAATGGTGAAGCTAATCCTACTACAATGATAAAAGTAGAAGTTTTCACGAATATCTTGCGATAATGTATAGTAAAGCTGACTTTATTAGGTATATATATTTTTATATAATTAACATAGCAATTTTTATCACATTTATCTAGTAACATTTAAAGTAATGAATAGCATTTTTTGACATCCAACATTCCAACATGTCGATGATACACCTAGAAACTATCGGACACAAGCCAACTGAGGCATCATTACTTCAATTTTTTTTTATTGATCTTCGGCTATTTTTTTAGTCTTGTTACCCACAATTTATTTGGCCGTCGTTTTGAGCCCTTGTTTACTTGTGTATATTTTCTTTTTTCTACCAAGATTGCCCTTGCACTCTCTATGACACATTGAGGCATGCGGCCTGGGTTAGCTTTGTTAATCGCACTTTTCTAATCGATATACTTCTTAACTTACAAAAAAAAAAAACTCTACGAGAATGAGAAAACAACATGCCTATAGATATATGTAAAATGAACTCCATAAGATAATATGGAGAGAACAATTTGACTTTGTCACTCGCAACATAGTACACCCTAGAGAGCAAAATTATTTCGATTTCATCCAATACGACATGTAACAAAATTCAAATTAGAGTAATGTTACTTAAAAGATACAACTACTTACGAAAATGACCCAAAAATGTAAATCAAATCCTTTATTCAATTATCTACCAAAGAATGTACAGCGTCTTCAAGTGAAATTTCGTTCCATTTGTTAACACTCGTGGTTAATGTCACTAAACAAAAAATTCATTTTCTAGATATCCGTCGCGATAATGCTTCACGAATAGAACGCCTTTCCTAGCATTTCCACCGACTTATTCGGCCCACCTCGGCTTCAATGGTTAATACAAAACCCTGCAATTCGATCCTCGGAACGAGGCCGGCATTCATTTCTTCATTCATATTCATAGCGGAGTCTACTAAAGAGGGGGACATTGAGAAAATATAAAAGGCTTTTCTAGAATTTGCTAAGAATAAAGAAGCGAAAAAACAATCTTCTTGTGGTCCAACCGGGCTTAACCGGAGAGAGCCCACAATGCGTAGAAGCCTGAGATAGTTAGTGCCAAACTTAGCCCTTTTATAATTGGGCTTCTCAAATCGAGTCTTTCTAACATCAAAGAATCCACAAAGAAAACCCTCAAATTGATGGTTATGTTTGTATTTTCAACTCTTTATTTTGGGCCATAATAAATTGATGCTTATTGATTTTTTCCCCAACTTTTGTATTTTATGCTTTGAGTTGCTCCAAATTACACCTTTTTCTCAAAAATTGGAAATGATTTGGACTGCCCTAGCTTGAGATCAAACTTGCACAACGCCGGCCATTGAAGTTTGGACTATATATTGCAATACCCTAATTTGCACAGCAATATATAAGTATCCCATATTATATTTCCCTTTCTTCTTCTTTTTTTTACTATTAAGATTCAGTTTGTTTCACGAAAAATGAAAATTTTAAAAAAATATTTTCATAAAAAATGATCGCCTATGTTATTTACAACAACAAATAACTACTTCGTGCAACACAAGTGACTATTCATTGTAAATTTTCTTCCAAAATTATTCATTTTTTGCGAAGCAAACGGAGCTTCGCTTTCGGCGCTTCTCCTTCCGGCAAAAGTGCTCACTTTCAAGAGTCCCGAGCGTGCCAAAACGTACGCAAATTTGATAGATATAATTTGATTTATTCTAGTCTAATGGAAATGCAAACCGGCAATGATCGATGCTACATCGGATCCAGGCCAAAAGGGCAAGAAAAGACAATTCAAAAAAAGAAAAAAAACCAAATGGAGACGATGCTTGTCTTTCATCAGACGACGCTCAAAGAGAAACAGTCCGTGTTCGAGTCAACGTACTTTTGTTTTGGTCGTTTCCCTCCCTCTCTCTCTCTCTCTCTCTCTCTCTCTCTCTCTCTCTACTCGCGTACGACACCGAAAGTGAGATGCGTAGGGCTTGGGATCCAGCCGATCGGACAGAGACGCATCACCCACCTTCAGATCTGATCAATTAGTGCATTTCCCACATCACAACAGAGATTTTAACGACTTTTTAAATCCTGATGAACCTGAAAATTTGGCCCCGACGTCTTTTTTTAATTGATCATTTGATGGGTATAACGACTATTCATATACATTAGTTTTTTTTTAAAAAGTGCTCTCTCATCATGTTAAGAATGAAAAAAGTCGTTTGAAAAAAGAAAGTCCCGTTTTGACCGGAAACACAGGCAGCATAAATTCCGAGTCTTATTAGGGGCATTGAAAAGAACCCCGGAGCCGAGCTGGACCGAATCGATATAGAAAAATAAATTTCGGGTCTTTTCAAGTTGGGTTTCTTTTCGATTTGGGGTGTGAGCTTATGATGGATCGACTTGGTTCGGTTTTGGGCCATAGACTTGAACCGACCCGACATACTTTGCTGAACTTGTATTGGAATCAGAACAATTAGAGCAAATAGAGTTTGCTAAACACTAAATATATTCACGAACGCCAAACAAAAAGGGGGGGGGGGGGGACTCGATAAATTCGACTCGATCCCACTCATTTTCTAGTTCGAGTTGTAGATGTCAGGATTTGGCGCACAAACCACAAAAGAAGTTAATCGTAAAATCGAGGAAAAAAATCGAGGCACGAGGTTTTATTCTAATTTACCTTTAAACTAGTATTATATCCAGTAGAGAATTTCATTATAATTAGCACACTCGCACCACCTCTTTGTTTGCCTCACTCACGTGCAAGAGAAAAAGAGTACATTTAGCAATAATTATTTATTGACTTAAGGTTGAACTAAAAATAGAAAAAATATAGATTTAAATTATAAAAATCTTCTGATATTCAGAAAGCGCTGCTGTTTCGAAATTTTTCATGAGCCGTGTTTTATTATTATTATTATTATTATTATTATTATTATTAATAACGAAGAGTATATGAATCATAGCGCGAGCTGGGTCTAGTGTATGGTCACGAATAGACATGTCTTTCGAAAATTCGAATGAAACCGGCCGCTGACATCCCCAGAATCTTTTTTGATATCCATCTCCCTTTGATCAAGGCGCGAGGATGATCGTCGGGCCCCACGTGATCTTTAGGAAAACTTATGCGTTGAAATTCATGAAAGCTTGAGGATCGTCGGGGAGGCATGTGGGGTGGCGGGGACAAAGATGGACCGCCCCGAGGGCTAAAGCTGCAATTCCTCGTTCCTCGACCTGCTCACCTAACCACGTGAGGTGGTGAGGCTGCAGTTTTCCTTTTCTGGCTTCGTGTTGTACTCAAACATGACCCCCTCCTCCGTGAGCGGATATAATAATAATAATAATAAAACTGACATGAATGATCCATAAATTTTTATTTTATTTAATGTAATTTTTGAATTTTGGTATTTGATTAATTTATTACTTAACTATATAAAAATGTTCATTGTCCTTGATTGTGAATAAATGAAAAGAAATCTTCATATAATTGTTTTAATTATTTTTTTTATTTTTCTTTTCTTCTTTTTTTTCTCTTCTTTTTCTTTTATTTTCTTTCTTTCTCTATCGACCGACGACGACCAATCGTAGCTGAGGAACGAGCTCGCCTAAGGGCGGCGAGGCTTGAGGTCTAGCTTGCCTGTGGCCTTGCCTACCTTAAGCGAGGCCAACAAGGCGAGTCTCGACAGGTGAGGCTCATCCTCACCTAAGGTCGGTGAGCTCGAGCCTAGCCAACCTCGAGTGAGGCCGAGCCTCGTCGGTTTTGGATGAGCTCGTCCCTTGCTTGTGGCTGGTCGTCGCCATCGCCATGATTAGTGATCGACAGAGGAAGAAACAAAAGGAAAAAAAAGAGAGAGAAAAAGTTTTATAAAATATAAGAAATAATTAATGAGTTTATTTTTTTATATTACAAAAATTGTCTACATTAGCGTTTTCTTACCATGAGAGCAATTTTTGACCAAACGATTTCGCAAAAAATCAAATGAGTTTTTCTTTATCGAACAATGGATAATATTTTCTAATTCATTTTTATGTTTTAGCCAAGCACAAAAGGAGCCTTAGTTTTGAGATGACGGTAAAAAATTCAATCCAAAATCTTAAAATATTACAAGGTAACGAAATGGACGTAGACCCATCACAGCCGATGCTTAGTGATAATATCTATTAACGATATCATGAAAGTATATAGTAATAGCAGAAAAAAGGTAAGAGGATATTTCAAGATTCAAATTTTCAATGTTAATACTAAATGAAGCTAGGAAATCTATTTGCCCTTTTAGGTATTGAGGGATGAATTCATAATACAGGTTAAGCATATTTCCGTTTTTTTTTTAGAGCCAAGATAATTCGATTTGATTACAACCTAATGCTTTGATTCAAGTAAATAAACTAAGGGTATATATCACGATTTTTTTTTTTTGCTAAACTTGTTTTTGCATTAACTTAGCGTAACTGAGATTAGGTATAACAACATAAATGGTTCATGAACTTTGGTTCAATATGCAATATGATCCATAAACATTAGCATAATCTTCAATATGGTCATTGAACTTTTAAGTTGTTTAATATGATCTCTAAACTATTGTACATGTTCAATGTAATATCTGAATTATATAAATATATTTAATGAAGTCCTTCCGTTAATTTAAGATCTGGAACAACATTGAACATGCTGATTTAAGGACTAAATTGAATATGTACCAAAAGTCCAGAGACCACATTGAATAAATTAAAAACACGAGGGATCACATTGCACATTAAGTTAAAGTTGATGGATCATATTGAACAAATTAAAAGTTCAAGAATCATATATGACGAATTTGGATTTGACGCATGAGCTTCTCGATTTCAGGAGGACATCTTGTGAGCTAGAGGGAATATCTTCATAAGGGCCCAAAGTTCATGAACTATGTCATTTTCCCTCGAGACTACAGTGGCAGAAGATATTTGATGATTATTTTAGATCCACTTACATATTTAGCAACAAAAATATTTTCGAAAGTTATATTTTTCTACATAGTTTACATCGAAATCCATGCACACTTGTTGATCTGGATGGCTATATTATAGTTTTGGGTTAATACCACGAAAAACTCCAAACTGGTACGTCTGTGATAAATTTACGCCAAACTATTTTTTTGACCACGAAAAACCCCAAACTGGTACACATGTGACAAATTTACCCCAAACTATTTTTTTGACCTCAAAAAACCCCAAACTGGTTTTTTATGGTCAAAAAAATAATTTAAGGTAAATTATCACGGGTGTACCAGTTTGAGGTTTTTCGTGATAAAAAAAATAGTTTTGGGTAAATTTGTTACATATGTACCGGTTTGAGGTTTTTCATGGTCAAAAAAATAGTTTGGGGTAAATTTGTCACAGGCGTATTAGTTTGGAGTTTTTCGTGATATTAACCCTATAGTTTTCTTCATTGATATTGTTTTATTGAAAAGAAGATATTGTCAATCTGTAGCTTAATGCAGTGTCAAATCATATGATAGACAACACTAAAGCGCATCACCTATGATTTTCCAGATTGATTTACAAGATCCCTACAACGACCTCGGGGCCCGTCGCCCGTCGGCATGCCATGCACCTGTCAATTTGCTGTCTTAATTCGACTTATGATGTTTTTATTTATATCCCCATGTAGTATATACCACTCGTATTTATGGTTTACCTATAAAAAAATTGTTAAAATATTTTCACATCAACGCTATTCTGTCTTACATAGAATGACCGGAGTTCAAGTCAGTAATTTACGGCCCAACATTAAACGGAGAGATTAAATTGGCATAAATGTGAAAGGTTTATAACTAAATTGGTCTAATTAAAATGTTTAGAATTGAATTGGTACTGATATAATAGGTTGATGATTTTTTTTTTTATACTTTTCCCCGTGAAAAATAGATCAAAGCAAGAACGACCAGAGTTGACCGCGTTTAGACGTGAGATGATATGTCACCGCACCGCTATCATCGCCAGCTCTCCGCCACCGTCGGCGCTCACTCCTTGACTAAATCTAAACAAGGAGACGTGCTCGTGTTTTGTTGTGCCGGAACTGTTTCCCCCATTTTTGTTTGAGGACGTCGTGCCATGGACATGACGGCGAGAAATTGTCCGATGCTTCTGAAGCAACTGATCGAACATTCAAATGTTAACATAGTGATCGGAATAAGACTAACAAATCAAGTTTATATATATTAGTTTTAGAAAAAATTACCTGAAAAAGTCATAAACTTATTGTACGTTGGCCAATTTAGTTCTAATTTTTTCAAATACGCCAACGTAATCATAAATTTTTTGATAATTTATCAATTTCATGGCAATTTGTTAATGCAGTCTTTTTAGCCAATTCTCACAATAATAAGTTTATGACTAAATTGAAGGATCATTTTGGAAATGACAAGAAGTGGAACCAAAGGAAGCTTTTTTTTCATCATATATTGTTGGGATAACGGCACAAACGGTCTTTGAACTTGGATTTCATGTACAATATGGTGTTCCTCAACTTTTAATTTGACCAATACGGTCTCTGAATTTTATCTCAATGTGCAATATGGTCCTTGAATTTTTAAAATATGTTCAACTTGGTTCTTGAATTATAAGAAAATGTTCAACATATTCTTCCCATCAATTCAAGTTCAGAGACGACTTTGAATATTTTCTTATAGTTTATGAGGTTAAGTCGAATATGTTTCAAATATTTAGGGATTAGGTTGAACATGTTTCAAAAGTTCAATGATCATATTAAACAAATTGAAAGTTTAAGAATTATATTGCACATTGGACTAAAGTTTGAGGACTATATTGGATAAATTAAAGTTTAATGATCACATTACATATTGGATCAAAATTTAAGGACCGTTTTGAGTCATTTTCCTCATATTGTTCATGCTTGAGTTTCAACCCCGTTCTTATACCAATTAAAAAAAAAAAATCATCGTCCATTTAATCTGGATGAAAGAACTTCAACAAGTTAAATTATTGGAGGTTCTTTTAAGGACATCATGCACTTGCATGATGGAACGGAGTATCTCTAATCATGTGCCGTCTTGGAAAGTCGGATGTGTCAATTTCTTGGGGAGGAAAATTCCGAGAATATCCTTGAACAGCGTCTGTTTTTCAGATTTGCTCTTGACCTTGACTTTGTTTGAGAATGCCCCCCACGAACTTAGTCAATTTGGACCCAATAACCCCCGAGCGGTGTCCGCTGCTTAAAGTTCTCCTCAAGACTTGATTTTATTCCCAAAATGCCCCCCATGGACTTGAGTTTCTAGACCCAATGATCTTCCTGAACTTGATCGCTTTGATCAAATAACTCGTCACACGCATGCGCATTTCACACCTTCTAAGTAGAGGTGTCAATATGAGTTGAGAACCAATATTTTTAACCCATATTCAATAAAATGGATCAAATATGAATTAGTGAAGGTCTAATAAATAATCTAGCAATGGGTATGAATTTTAAGCCTAAAATATATATGGGTTGTAAATGGGTTTGTTTTCGAACCCATTTAATTAGACAAGCACAACCCGTTTGCAGTTCGCTTAGTTTGTGAAATTTATCAGTTTATATACATTTTTGATTTCGATTTCTGTTTTTTTTATAAGTGCAAGAAAGAAATAAAAATTGAAAATACAATTAAAAAAAATGTTCAAAGAAGGAGAATGTCATCGTTACTGATTGCCTCTGCCTGCGCCGTCCGCCGCCGTCTAGAGGAAGGCCCCATGATATTACCTGCTAACTCACAAAAAGTCTGGTGTTCGCACACGCCATGGCGTTACGGAGTCGTAACTCCTCTTCTTCTCCTTCAGTCCATCCGCAAAATTACAGGAGAAAAAAAAAGTACTCAATCAAAAAATCTCTCTCTCTCCCTCCAGAGACAAACCGGTCTGGTTCCCGATTCTTGATCAGGATGGGATATCGGACCGGAATCGATCACCTCGGTCGACGGTGCTCATTACTTCTTGTCAACTCAACCGCTTCCTCCGCCGCGCGCGACGCCTCAAAGCGGTCCGCAGCTTCCTGTCGAACGAGACGCGTCGAGGAGCCCCCTCCCCAATCCCTAGCAACCTCAAAAACTAAAAATGCAGTCCAAAAGGCCTTTGACACCGACTTTTCGAAATGCCTCTTATTTTCCATGCAGTTTCGACGCGGCTTCCGGCCCGGTGGCGGAAAGGTCTCCATCCCTTCAATTTCTCCGGCTCCGTGCTTTAATTTTTTTGGCCTCCCCCAAAAACCTTTCAACCGGGGATTAAATGGCCGCTTCCGTTAGTTGCGGTTTCATTATCCTTGTTGCAATAAATTGCTGGTGGCACAAAGACTCCCTCGAGGCTTCTTCGTTTACCCACCTTGAAGTTATGATGATATACCGAATTAATTCGAAGCGGATAAACGCTTGGGAACGGATCCTAAATGCTCTTCAAATTCACGCGGTATCCCTTCACCTATTGACTTAAGTTTTCGAGTTAGAGTTTCTCACATTGTATTGGAGCAAGATGGGTCCTCGATTCGAATCTTAGTCCAGCCTACGTATGAGAGGAAGTATTAGAATATTAGAATGTTAAATTATCCCTTTTTCTAATAACTTAGATTTTGAGAATAGTTAACATTGGTCTCATAAGATACACGGATTATTTTGATCACAATTAACCATGGCTTTTCCACCATCTACATGCCAAAGACAAAATAACATAAGAAAGAGGAATTGCACCATTTCAAAGAGGGAAATATTTACTATTTGAAGATTTTTTGATGGACGCCATTAGGCCCAATCGAACGTAAGATGGCGAGTATAGCGCGCATTGTGAATAGTCATCATAAAGTAAAGAGAAAACGAGTTATGATTATTCTAGAATACGAAAAATGAAGACATAACCATAGAGCATTAGTTAAGGTTCTTTAGAGACATAACCAGTCGAGACATTTTAAAAAAAAATGAATGGACATAAGTTATTGAAAAAGTTCCGCCAAGTTTGACCGATGCAAAAGCGTAAATTATAACACGAACACATCTCATAAAAATTGCATGAAGCACTGACTGGCCCGGAAACGGCTAGGGAAGCCTATGGCCTCCGCTAGCCCCGTCCGAGCGCCATCGTGGTATATCACATCGAATTAGCACGATTCATGTTTTTCTAAATCATGTCTAATAACTGTTAAAAAAAGGTTTCTAATTACACGGGTTCAATAAATTGCCTTGGAAATTAACCCACAAATTGGGCAATCTTGAGTTCGTTTTCTAAACGCAAAATGGTATAAATAGTTCTTAAACTTTGATCCAATATGCAATGTAGCCATTGAGCTTTCGATTAGACAAATATGGTCCATCAACTTTCGCCCACTGTGTAATGTGGCTCTCGAATTTCTAATTTGACTAATCCATGAACTTTCGGAACATGTTTAATTTAGTTCCTAAACTCGAATCAATTGAAGGACTATATTGAATATTTTCATATAGTTTATAGACCATATTACGTATTGGATGAAAGTTCAAGAATTATATTTATCAAATTAAAAGTTCAGAGACTATTTATATCGTTATCCTTTTACCGAAGAACGCCGGGCCATTTTCCTTTTCATTTCAATTTTTTTTGGGCATTATGCTGCTTTTTTGGCCAAAACTATTCCTATCTGAATAATTACAACTAAAGAGAAAGCAATATTTATAAAAAAAAAATAAAAAGAAATTCAGAAAGAAAAATATAAATTCGAAACTTCAACGTAGGTCTGCCAAAAATAAAGTACCAATAATTCGAAAAAGCATGTAGACCTGCCTCCTATTCAATTCCAGGGTATAAAGCTCAACTGTAATAATCCACTATTATAAATTCCGACTTCACGTGGACGCCATGATTTTCTGGCTCTACCATGTCCAATCCCCCACTTTTGAAAGGGGGATTTTACATGTAAGCGAATGCAATCTTTACTATGGAATGATAGGAAAATTGAACCGCAAATTTCTTTAGGCTTTGCATTAGATTGAAGAAGATATTTCATGGAACTCGAAAATCATTACCAAATTCGAGAAATTTCCTAACCCGACAGTCCGCAAAAAAGTGTCTTTTAAAAGGCTCGCACGACACGGTTCGCTGTAGGAAGGGCGTGCACTAGGCCCGATTCAACCTTCGAGCGAGACATAATCGGTTAGCCGGTTTTGAGAAGAAACGGTTCAACAAGTCTGACTTTCGAGTTGAACTGGTTCTAAATCAGATTTGAAGAATCATTTAGGGGAAAAAAAGTACCATTACATCTATTGAGAAGTTCGAAGCATGATGTCCAGCACGAAAAGACAAGATGACCACTTAAAATTGGTGCTATTTTTGTTTAATTGGTTATGAAAGTTTGGTTTTTTACACAAAACAAAAAGTGGGCTTGTTCGATGCCCGGTTCTAGGGTCGACCCGCCCGAGAACCGATCCCTCCATTCAATTTGGAAACTAAATGGAAGCTGAAAAACTTGGGGAAAAAAGAAAAAAAAGAAAGGAAGGAAGAAAACGATCACACACGCAAGAAGAATCCCATTTTTCTACTCACGGTATTTATTGACAACCGAGTCGGATTCCCACATGATTGCTGTGGGCTCTGTCCCCACTTCTCTTTGCATAAACGCCCTCCTTTTCCTTCTATCTGCCTCTTCCCCTTTCTGCATCAAACAGAAAGGAAACACAGTTTTTGAAAAAAAGAAGAATCGTCAAGAAAGAGAAAAGGACAGATAGAGAGAGAGAGAGAGAGAGAGAGAGAGAGAGAGAGAGAGGGAGGGAGGGGGGGGAGGTTTTCAAAAATCTAGGGAACATGGAGAGGGACTAGAGGATCCAGGAACCACCACACTCCCCCATTACCTTTCACTTGCTCAGAGACACAGGCCTCACGAGTCACGACAAGGCGTTCTCTGTCTGAGCCCGAGCCCGAGAGGGTTGGGTGTGTCGTGTGTCCCCTGTTTAAGGCCGCAAGAAGGAAAGCCAGGACTCGCTCCGACTGTCAACACGCACATTTCTCCATCTTCACGTGTTCTTGGAAAGAGAACAAAAGCGGAGAGAGAAAATAATCAAATGAGAGGAAGAAAACAGAGGATGGAGATCCCTCTTCTCCTCCTCCTCGTTCTTATGATTCCGGTTTGTACTTATGCAGTGATTAGTGACCCACCTCTGTCCTCCATTTCAGCTCCTCCTGATCCCTCTCCTCCTTCTCTTCCTTCCTCTCCAGCTTCCACTTCAATGGCTGCTTTCTCTCCAGGTACTTTGTCAAGCTCATGATCCAGAGTTTTTTAGTTTTCTTCGAGGGATTTGAAAATGCTGCAACCAGTGAGTGGCCGGGTTGTTTCTCATGTTCTTGGGATTTTGGCTTGGTGCTTTGGTTTTGAGGCCCATGGCAAAAAGATCTCACATTGGGGGATGAATTGTGTGCTCTATGGAAGTTTTCGGTAAAGTTTGAAACTTTGGGTTATGCAGGGCTTCCAGTGGGAGGTAGGAAACACCGGTTGGATTCACATGAGAAGTTGCTCATTGCTCTCATTGTTTCTTGTTCTTTACTGGGTGCAATCATCTTGATCTTCATGGGCCTTTGGGTTTATTACAATAAGTTCACCCACAAGTCCAGCAAAAAGAGTTCTCAGAGATCAGGTAAACTGCTTTTTCATTTTTCCCTGAATTTAAATTCTTTCTTTCAGTAACTCTCATTTGGGTTGATCTATAAATACTTCGAGGGTTTGAGTTTTGACTCTAGTGATGATGCTTACAATGTGATTCCCAGCGTGCTTTTATCTCTTGTGAGTTACGGGGGTTAATTCTTGCAGAAGCTGAAAAGGGGCTTTCATTAGCTCCATTTTTGGGTAAATTCAGTTCTTTAAGGATGGCTAGTCGGAAAAATCCCGTTGCATTCTTTGAATACAAGCTTCTGGAGAAGTCAAGCAACAATTTTTCAGACAGTAACATTTTGGGGGAGGGCGGATTTGGACGCGTGTACAAGGCTCGGTTGGATGACAACAAGCATGTCGCCATCAAGAAGCTAGATTGTGGGAGTCAGGACGCCCTTAGAGAGTTCGAGGTACTGTATCTTGGTAAAATTACACGACGGGTGTTTTCTTTTTGAATTCTTCTTACTGTTCAGGCACAACTCTGGTGTGACATTGCAGAATGAGGTCGATTTGTTGAGCAAAATGCAGCATCCGAATATAATTTCTCTCCTGGGTTATAGCATCAATGATGAGACAAGGTTTATTGTTTACGAATTGATGCAGAATGGCTCGCTGGAGACTCAGTTGCACGGTAAAATATTAGTCTTTTGATAATGCTTCGGTTTTTGTATCGACACAAGTACAAAAAATGGTCATAAGAGAAGGCGAACTGGTTTTCACTCGTAAAAATTTACTGTATCAGGACCTTCTCGAGGATCAGCATTAACTTGGCATATGCGGATGAAAATTGCTCTGCATACAGCGAGGTAAGCTTATGGCGTGGCATACACAGGCCGATCTCCTTTCATTGTCATTTAATAAGGCAGATTTGAAAAATCGTTTGAATTTTGACCAGAGGATTAGAATATCTGCACGAGCACTGCAATCCACCAGTCATCCATAGAGATCTGAAATCATCCAATATACTTCTCGATGCCAACTTTAATGCTAAGGTACACTATGTGTATAATATTGCAACCTCTCCCATGTTCTTAGTTTTATATTCCCACTGATATGTTATGAAATTGTCGCTGTACCTTCTTGTCTGTTTATCATATTCAGTGATTTCTCTCTCATCATATTCTTGTTCAGCTTTCAGATTTTGGCCTTGCTGTGACTGACGGATCCCAAAATAAAAACAATGTCAAGCTTTCGGGCACGCTGGGTTATGTAGCCCCGGAGTACCTATTGGATGGTATGCCAACTGTATTGACAGATAAGAGTTTTAATGGCTTGCGATGTCTTATTAATCTGTTGCTCACTCTTCCCCAGCACAAATTATTCAGCTTCTCCACCTCAATTATGTTCCCTGATGATTACTGAGTTCAGTAAATGGATCGCGAGCATAGTCCCTCGTGAATTCGTCTTGAGCGCCTGGCTACACATCGCACATGTGCCACTGCCTCTGTGCAGTCCACCTAATACACATGATTGAAGCTTTGGTTAGACAAATACCTAATTTTAATCAGGACTCCATAAGATCTAAGTCCCATTCTTGTGAGTCCTTAGAATCTCCCTTTACACTCTTGGAGTACTACACACCGAATCTCAGAACACACGATCTGCAGGTGGTTTACTGCTCAAGTTAGAAGGAACAGTGGACATCCTTTCTTTGCTTGCATTGTCTTTATGATTCAAACATCGAACACCTTAATTCTTGTGAAATCTATTTTGTTCCTCTTGTTAGCCTAACCTGGGTTGTAATTTACTATTGAACATGCTTGATTACCTAAGAAAAGATCTAGGCTGCATGCCCATTTCCTGATGAGTGCTAATTCGGAGAAAGTGTAGAGCTTCTTAGCACCGATTTTTCTATTGAGAAAAGGAGGAGAAAGCAAGGAACTTTGGAGTTAGCGACTGTAACTGAGAGAGGGACGGCTGGTTGCCAGATACTTTTTCTGAATGTTTTTGAAGAAAATATCAGATTGCCGAAGAACCTCGCGTAGCATGATATGTGATGTTGAAATTACATGACTTCATTTCTTGTTTAAGATGAGATCTGTGCACCAGCATGGTTTTCTAGCTGGCCACTGTGCTTAATGCCATCACCATCGCGGTCAATTGTGTTATTTCAGGTAAACTGACGGATAAGAGCGACGTGTATGCTTTCGGGGTCGTGCTGTTGGAGCTTCTCTTGGGAAGGAAGCCCGTGGAGAAACTTGCACCAGCTCAATGCCAATCTATCGTCACATGGGTAAACACCCGCTCCTAATCTCCACCATATGCCTAATCTGATGGCCCGGCAAACCCATTTATGGTCTGAAATTATTCAATCTTAGTCATGAGAGCTGTCTCCTTAATGAATGCAGGCAATGCCTCAGCTTACTGACAGATCAAAGCTTCCAAACATTGTGGACCCTGCGATAAAAGATTCTATGGATATGAAACACTTGTACCAGGTTCATTGACCCTTAGTTTCAGCTAAAACCATCCAAGTTCAATAATTTAATTGCCGGACTTGAGTTTAAAAAAGCCAAATTAGGTTCATTTCTTAAAATCCCGAGTGTAGTAAATCTGATGAACGTTCAAATTTCCTACTTGATTTGCCATTCGTAATTCCGGAAGGGTGATGTCTTTGTTTAGGTCGCTGCAGTGGCTGTGTTGTGCGTGCAACCGGAGCCGAGCTACCGTCCACTAATAACGGACGTGCTACACTCTCTCATCCCACTCGTGCCAGTCGAGCTCGGCGGTACCCTGCGAAGTACGGGGCAATCTGGTAACTAAGATACATGCGTAAGAAAACGTTTTTACTAGCAGCTTTGTAAAGAGTATCAGGTTCTCTAGAATGCTTAGAACACGGCGGCTGAGCAGCGGAGACCCCGTTTCGGGCGTGGGTTCGTGGTCATGCCAGGGATCGCGCCGAAACAAACGTGGGCTGGACAGTAGAAAGTGCTTATCTATGTGCTAATCTGTAAATTGCAGGACTATATAATGAAGTTGGTTTCATATGGCATTGCGAAATAGTTAACTGGGGCGTCATGTCGAGCCCTTTTTCGCCGGAGCTTTCTGATTTGTATATGAATTGTGAATGGTCCTCAATGTGTCAAACCTTTGCATATATGCGACACATTGATTGATTGGTCTATTCCCGTTTATGTCTATCTTCTAGCTCCTTATAGGGTCGGGTCGTGACACCCGGTTAAATATGTTTTCGGGTCGGGTCGGGTTTCCATGGCAACGTATAATGTTTGGTTGTTCTGTACCTGGGGCCGCGCGTCCGTCATGTCGTGCTGGTTCGTGGCCTGGCCATGTACCAAATCCATGTAAAGGCTTGTTCGTGGGCCTCATTCTGACCCCATTGTTCACTTTATAGTCGTGTTTCACCTGCAATTGGGGACTGAAATATTAGCTGAATACTCTTAGTACTTTAACATGTTACCTAAGATAAATTCATTATTTGTTTTGCTCGGAAAGCATCGCTTCGAATCGTCGACGATAAGAGTTATCGTGCTTCGACTAATTTGCTATTCGGTCCAAGCATCAAGGTCTTTGTACTTCGAATCGCTTTTACATCTATAAAGGAAAGAGAACGAAGAAACTAATGACTGAAAATTAATTGCTTGAAAATGACTTGGAATAAAAAGCTACTAGAAGATAAAAATGCATCAACTGAAGTAAATCTTCATTTTGACCCAAAAAAAAAAAATGTAAATCTTCATCTTTAGCTGTTTGTATGTTCCGTCTTGGTTGCATGCAAAAGTGCAAAATAGGCTTATAACAGGGCACAAGGACACTAAAAGCATCGAAAATTTCATACGGCGCTCATTGTAGTACCAAAAAATTTTGTTAAGTGTCAAATCGGAGAACGAAGATCACTTGAGTATCTTCGGCGATAAATTTCAACAAAATAAATATCACATGACTTTTATGATAAATGGTTTAATCAGACATGGCTTTTTTTTTATAATAGAACTGAGTCCATGTGGACTTCTAAAGTGGCTAGCTTCTGATTAACGACATCACACGAAGCCCATCTCAAAATAGACAGATTTAAGAAGCTTCGTTCAATGCCTGCATTTTGTTCTCGATCCTAGATAAACCAAGACAAAAGGTTTTGAATCCCACCTTACCAAACGGAAATCTTGATCGCGATCGAAGGTTGCAATGGTGCGAGGAAGTGCTAAAAGCTTTTCCCGTGACATTCGAAATTTTCTTTGGTCAAAGGTAACATATATAAGGTATATAGGTATTAATTAGCTTGGAGTTTTAGAGATGGTTTTCTGGGACCATAGTCGCCCATAGCGCAATGCTTTAAGATTAAACTAATTGATGTTGACATGTACGTAGATTTTTACAGTAATAATAATTAACTTAGGCTCTGTTTGTTTCACGGAAAATAAAGTGTTTCTGGAAAATATTTTTCAAGAAATCATTTTCCAGGAAAATGACTTCATTTTCCGGTGTTTGGCTGAAATTGAAATGGCGATGGACAAGGTCGTGGAGTGCGAGCGACAGACGAAAAGAGGAAGGGAAGAAGCAAAGGAGGAAAATGATTTCCGTTTCTCAAAAAGAGGAAATCATTTTCCTTAGTTTTAGAAGGTTTTTTTTGTTGACCGGAAAATATTTTCCGTTGACCATTCATTTTCCGCCCCCCAAACACCGGAAATTGAGGAAAATATTTTTTGGAAAAATATTTTCCGTGAAACAAATGGAGCCTTAGTCGTAGTATCTGTTGATGAAGATCGATACACTCAAAATTCGTATTGGATGGTTTTTAAGTTTTAAAATTTATCGGGTTGAGTTTTCCCTAGAGTTTGGTTACTTTCGCGGACCATTTGAGTCCATTCAAAAGATTTTTCCGATTTATCAATGTTTAGAATTAACGGTGTGATTTTCTTCTTTACGTGCTCATTCCCTACTATCGTGGCAATTTATCACACTTTCTATTTTGAAACCATAACATTAAGCCAAGTGTCACTATTTGATTCGTAACACCTCTTTCTCTCAACCACCAAGTATTCTAACTCTAGACATCATTACTTTCGACCCTCGTTAGCTGTTCTAATCATTTAACGCTTGAGCCGCCTTCAAATTCCTTAGAACTTCAAGTCATTTGTTGCTTTTTAACCTTGGTTAATAAATCTTATCCCTTTTAACTCCTGTATGGTTTATTGTGTACTCTCCTTTCTTGACCGGGCAAACCCTTACAAATACTCAAGTTTTCAGAGAAAGCTTCAACTTGCTCTTACAAAGAAAATAGGTCTCGTGTCGCTTTCATCCTCTATTTTCACATTCAAATCTTCCAAATAAGGGTTCCACTCTTCTGTCGTTGAGGCTTTTACTCCCACATTTTCAAGTGTTTACAAGGTGATTAAGGCTTTGGTTGTTTTAGATCTCATTAAAGGTAAGTGAAAAATATAGGGGATAAATCGGATTAATTTACTTGGTATTCTTGACTCGATTGATGGTTGATTGTCAATTTTTGTTTGGATTTTATTGTCGAGTGTTGGTAAGCTTCAATGCTGGTATATGCAAACTTTTTGTTCACTTGAATTGGATCATTAAACTCGTTGCATGCCTAGGATGTATTTGATGGATTACCTAGGAGGTATTTGTTTGCTTCTCTAAGATGTGATGGCCATTTTTAATGTGAAGCATGTGGATACGGAGAAACTACACCTAGAAATAATATCTTGGTAATTCGACTTAGTTACCGATTCACTAAGTAAGTATTTTTGATTAATCAAAGGTTTGATTATTTAGGTTATCAATGCTCGTGTTGTTGATCGTTTGAACTGTCGATACTCCCATTGTCGATTATTTGGCTGGTCGATATTCACATTGTCGATTATCTATGTCCTGCATGAGAAAAGAAGGGAGGTAAGCATGCATTACCTGCGCATGTGATCATTGGAAAGGCAAGGTAGATATACGTCGAAAATGATTCGCATGAAGAAATGTCGCGTACCGGATGTTGATTCTTGAAAATGGGTGTTGATTTTGTTATTGATGTAAGGGAGATGATATGACCATAATATAATGATTATTTTATAATATGGAACGTATTATGTTATATATTTTTGTCACCCAAATGTTAGCAGTGACTTAGGACATATGGATTTTTATCGATAATTAAAGTCCGTGTTGCTCACCCCTATTAATAATCCACAAGGAACCATTGGACTGCTCGGGGAACTGGATCGAACCAGACTGTTTGGTCTAATCTTAGAACCATCTGGGACATTCCCCGATCCTAGAAATTGAGAAGTAATCCTTATGGTCTAGTCCCTAATTCCTAGGTGAACTAGATCGAATCGAGAACCGATTGCCCCTGAAAAGTAATGAGGCGACACTCATAATTAGGGATAGCTTCTAGAAGTGCCGAGTCAGATGAATTCACAACGGATTTTGTCCTTCTCGTGACATGAGAGCGCACCGAAGAAAGACAAACTCGTCCGTTGGGGGGTGTAACGTAAGGCGGGCAAAATGACGACACAAAAAAGACACTCGGGCAGAACAATGGGGGGACGGGACCGGAAACATTATCTCTCGAGACATCCAGCCACCACTCCCACACCGTCCATCGTTCTCCTGACGTCTGAATCACCGTCGTTCGCCGCTCTGGAGTCTTATCGAATCTCTCTCATTTTTATCTGCTTTTAATCAAGAGTTCTGGAATCATTTGGCTGGTTCGGTCTTCGTCCCCCCTTTCGAATACGTTTAGATCTGAGGATTTCCTCCGTTCAGAACCTATCAAGGTGGTCCTGGGACGTCGTTCGATATTGTCGTTCGCCATTATCCCTGAAGCTTCTATAGTTGACCCCAATAGAAAATAGACTTGGACTGGCTTTTGGGATGGGCTCGTTACTGTTTTAAATGAGTTTGGGCGTGATTTCCTTAAAAGAGTTCAGGTTCGATTTAGCTAATAAGGATTTGGGCTGAATTCGAATTTAACTAAATAGGTCAGATAGATTGGGAGAGTCTGATATGAGAGCCCATTGTGGTGCCTCTTAGTCCCTATTTTCCTAAAAGAAAAATAATAATAAAATAAAAAATTCGAAAAAGAAGAAATAGAAAAGTAGGCCTTAATTAGGTGGTCAGATTTTAGTATTAGAGTTAGCGTAAAATTATTGTAGTTTCATTTATATAGCACGTGGTTTAAGAAAATTCATGATTTTTTCCAGTTTAGATATTGGAAAATTAGCTTCTTTAGAAGATTGAATTCGATTTGATTGTAGCTCATGGGGTTACTGTCTCATGGCTTAATAACAAGGTGATATACATTCTTTGCTTGACTTGTGTTGGATTTTGTTTTCCCGCATTTACTTTTACATCATCTCAATACTTGAGTGTTTACTTTACCGCACCGCATCGCACTTCAATACTTTGCTTGTTAATTTCTTTTCTAGACAAGATTACATCTAGTTTAGAATCAATTGAAAAACCCACAGGACCAATTGCTTGGACACTTAATTGATAAGAACATTAGGTCTTATAATTGGTGAAAAGATGCATGGACGCCTTAGTTGACAAATAATCAAGTTGAGGTATCGAAATAAATCTAGTTAGATAATTAGTGTAATTAAGTCCCCACCCTAGATCTTTGGTCGTGTAGGAAGTGAGGCATACTCCAATACCAGGCTAGGGGCGACTCCCTACGTAGATTTGTCATAGGGTTAATTGGAACTAAAATTGCAAATCTCAACGTTGCTTCAGGTAAGGTCTTGGGAGAACTTGTGCTCATAATAGATGAATCATTTGGATCATCTTATGGGTGATCATCATATGGTTATCCTCTAAACTCTTTACGAATGTTCCCGACTTCATTGTCGGATGCGACATTTCCTTTAGGAGGGTCGTGACAGTGACGATACCCTGTGCGTCGGAATGCCTTGAAGTAGAGATGCCCTTGTGTTTGGATACCCCGAAAGTGTTAAGTGACGAATATGATGCATATTTACATGCACATATATAATAAAATGCACAGCACACATGTTTGTTAGTAAATTCCATTTATCCTCGATCTAGGCATAGATAGCAATCCATTCTATAATTCTTTTCATTAACTCTCGTGAGAAAATGATCCCACAAACAACGGAATTGTATAGTACGAAATAACATAAAAACAGACTCATTAAAAAAAAACTTATAAAAAAAAGATATGACCTTCTACTCAAATTCTTTCTTTTTGATAGGAATCAATAATAAGAAATATTGAAATCCGATTGGATTTCATCCAAATAAAATATTCGATTTCATACAAATCGAGTAGTATATTAATGAATAAGGGGAGCTATTCCGATTCCATCAAAATGGAAGAAAAAAAGAATTTGTTTTACAGATTAAGAGAATTCGAGAAGTTTTGATTTTTTTATGATCAAAAGAGGAAAAAGAATCGAATAATCATTCTATGATGAAAATAGAATAAACGCCCATTTTGTGTTGTGTGCATACCAGATATACACTATCCAATCAAATAAAAAAAAAATTCATGGGATGCTTTATGAATTTTGAATCAATCTCCGGGGTTGAGAGATCGAAAACTCGAAAGGAATTTTTGAATTCAATTCTTATGGAAATGGAATTTCCTAGTCTAAATAGAATCATGATCGAAAAGTATCCATTAATCATAGTATGTCATGCCATCCACTTGCCTTTGAGCCAATAATCCCATGCAATGTTGTTATTGATTTTCATCGACTTATCATGAGAAGAAAATTATGCATTTACTCCTGCACTTGTCATACATAGTAATTTTGTGTTGTATCAGGTTGAGTAATAAGCTAATCTACTACGTTAGACTTAAAGATTTTATTTTCTGGGTTCGGCTCATCCTTTATTTTTCAGATTAGTAAGTGTAAGATGTATCACCCTCCACTATTGCAGTTGGGAGTTCCCATTTATTTTGGCAGTGATTACCACAAGGTGCTTATACTCGAATTAGTGGTAGTTTATACTAAGTGTAGTTTGTGGTATGGGTCAACGAGACGTTTGTTGAACCACGTAGGGGTTTCGACAGACCCTGACTCCGACGGTGATGGCTTGTCGATGGGCGAGGTTGTCGACTCGTAGCGCCGAGCTTGACTTTTGTGCAGGAAGGTTTTGGCCATAGAAGCGGTGTTGGAGATAGGTGGCCCTAACCCTTATCAGGATATATATATATATATATATATATATATATATTGGACGTTGTGTGTGTATAAATTGTAATATTTATGTTAATATAAAGGAGTGATGCATCTGTATTTTGATTAAATTCGCAGAATTTATTTTGTGAGATGATGTGAATATTTCCTTATGCTTTCGCATGCTAATAATGATAGTAGTTATGATGTGTAATCAGGAAAAGACACGTTTCGCTCGTGATATAAATCTTTACGTCGCTCTCCTTGAGAAAACCCAATCCACACCCCCCCCTTCTTTCCCATGACGCCATGACGTTGACCAAAAAAAAAAAAAATGACGTCCACCAGACCCGAAGCTTCCTTAAAACGAATATGAGCCGCTTGTAATGCTCCTGCTCTCCATTGCAAAGATTTAGTTGTTAATTTTGAGGGAAAATGGAATCCGGATTTCGAATTGGAAAAAGGATTGATTGTTCAATTTAGGGTTTAAATTTGGGACTAAACATGTAGACGATTGTTGTTTAGGGGTATATATGTTAATACAGTATTATCACGTCGGATTTCTAGTAACCCAATTTGAAGCTGACACTTAAGCTGGCACTTAAGTGACGATAAAGTGATCCGACGAAAATTTTTGGCATCAAAATAAGTGGCATACGAAACTTTTGACACTTCTATTGTCCATATGCTCTTATAATAGTATGTTTAGGGACTCTTGAAACTTTGGGCACTAAATACTAGCCACATGTATAATATTCGTAGTTTGAGTTTAGTCGGTATATTGGGTGATTGGATAAAAGCTAATAACACCAAATTTTATATATTTTGTATCTATCTAGTTCTGTTATTGATATTTACAACTTCACGATTCTGAACGTAAACTTCCCAATAATTTCCAATACTTTTCTGGCCGAAGATTTATAAAGGATTTGTTAATAAAAAAATACAACATTAAATAGTGGGAACGGGTGAGCTGAGACCAAGAAAAAGAAACAAAATAATTAAAAATTTTCACATTCCATTGTATCTCTCATTTGGTATAAAAGACATCAATTTAAATGAACCTAAAAATTGCACAAACGAAGATGGTAAGAATTTTTCACGCCACTCTTGCCATTTTGTTTCTTTTTTTTTTTGTTCTTCCATCATTCTCTAATAAAAATTTACTAAGGCTCTGAACAACTTCTCATATTTTCTTTTTGCATTATCTGGCATTTGGTTTGCAAAAAATAAGTTAGTTCATGAACATTTTTTCCCACATGTAAAAAACTCCTTCACAAGTAAGGAAACTATTTTCCTCTTTTTGGGAAGAGAAACTTTTTTTTCTCATCTTTTTCCCTCTCGTATTTCGCATTTCATTTCTTTTTAGTTATTTTTTTACTTTCTTTTCATTTTTATTTATTTCTTCAAATTTGAAAATTTTAATTTTTAAAATTTTTTTTCTCCTCCTTCCTCCTTGTTCTTCTTCCTTGCTCTACTTGTGCTCCTTCCTCCTTCCTTAGCCTGGCCATCGGCCATGACACGAGCTAGCTAGTCTCAAGCTCAGCCTCACTTAAAACGGTCCACCGTCTAACTTGGTTAGATCCTTTGCCTCATCGAAGAACCTCCTCAATCTCTTACATCTGCTCCCCAACTCTACATCCTCCATGAACGGCATCGACAAGCTCTAGCACTCACATACTTTGCGTAGCGCTTTCAGCCAAGCCCCTCTAGATCCAGCAAAATTGAGGTTGGAGCTTGATTTTGGCTTGTAATTTGCTCAAGCTTGATTTTGGCTCTAGCTTAATTTTGGCTCCAACGACTAGCATCTTCTCTTTCATATTGCGCTCGAGGCTTACTACTTCTGCGACCTAAAAATTCAGATTATTAGATTAATAAATTATCAGGTGAATTATTCGACTAATCTAATATGCACTCTTTCAAGTCTTAGCAAATCACAACTTTAGTTCATTTTTCAAATGATTTTAGATATGGTGCCGCACTAATCATATTTTTGGTAGGTTGATTATGAACCTAAAAAAAGTATCGGGAGAATACTTTATTTCTACGAATCCGAGATTTTAAGTTTGGGGACTTAGTTAAATTAATTAAAAATTAATGCCCTTTCGGTATCTCAATTTTCATGAAAATGTTTGAATTTGACAACTCAAATTAAATTGATTTCACTTAGAGTTTTAAGATGGAGTTATTTTGGATTTTCCCTTGTTTAAATGAATGCATGGATGGCGTAAATGAATGATGTGGAAACTATTCTAAATGACGATAATAATGTGCTCATGCGAGAATGCAATGCGAGACATGCAAAAATATGCAACACTATCCTATATGCAAAGTTTAGTTAACCAATTAAAACATGCAAATGACCCAATATTAATGCAACCACAAATGTAGCATGCCAAAACCAAAATTCTAAAGATGACATGACATGACATGAATGACAATGTGTTTATTAAACAAAATGGCCAATGACATTGAAATGACACAATATGTAAATTATGGATAAACATGCAAGACAATTTATGAATGCAAGACGCAATGAATGACATGGCATAGTAACAGGCAATTATGACATGGCAAAATATGACGTGCAAAAGTAATGTTTTGGCGAAACATAATGGACCATGACACGCAAAATTATTTGAAAATTTAAAATATGCATTCTAACCTATATGATAATGCAATATGAGATATGCCAAATATTTATGAAAATATGCGAGCATAAAAAAAATGATATGTAAACATGAATGAATTTTTTTGGTATTTTCTTTGAATTTTTGAAAATTTAAGATGATGCAATCGATTCGATTATCTTGATTTTATCCAAATAATCCATGAGATAAGGCTTTTAGGAAACCTTATCTTACTAAAATTTTAATTAGATAAGGCCACCATATCTTACTAATTTTTTCTACGAGTTTTCAAATTATATGAAAACCAATCAAGATAAAGATCACAAGATTTAGAATTCTAAAAAGAAAGAAAGAAAGGAAAGTATTCAACCAAGATAAATCATCAAATCTCCTCTTTTTGATTTTTTTCGAAAATTGCATTCCCAATCCAAGTCGGCTTGTTGAAATTAATGGATCGAATCCACATGGCTATGGATTGGATCGACTATTTTCCCATATTTATCTTAAATCAAAGACTCATACTGGGGTAGGATTGTCCAGTTTAAGAGATGCGTTGCCTTTTTAGGAATAACTTTCCTAAATTGGATTTAGGGTTTTTGCGTTTTTTAAATTCTGAGGAGATATGTCTGAAGTAACAATCACTTCAAATTAGGCAATAAATTTCGGATTCATTCTTTGATTTCTCTTGCAAAATTACTTTCTTGTTTTGATTTTCAACCAAGCTTGTGAACCAAGCTCGTCGATCAAGGGCCGAATGCCAGAGGAACGCGGCCTTGCCATGGCACACTCAAACTCTGGTTGGGGCATGGCGCCGAAGCAACTGGCAGCATACAGCATACAGGGTCGAGTGAGCTGTAGCTCGACAAGATACGAACTTAAAGTGTTCGAACCTTGATAAACAGCAAAAGTTCGTTCTTTTTCAATAAAAAATTAACGTTTTCAAACTTGATTGCAAGAACATGTAAATTCAACAAGATCTATGAGTATATGCAAGTTTTCAATCAATCATTCGCATGTTTGCAACCAAAAGGACAAGGATATTACCTAGGAAATTTGAGCAAACCCTGCGCCAACTGTCGATCAAAAAACGTCGGATACGCCCCGTCTTAAAGCTGATTTTTTAGCGAAACACCCCCAAATACCAAATAAAGTTCCCTAAAAAGCTGCAGTAAAATTTAGCACTAAACAACGAGCGAAATGAGCTTAGTCGGCGCGGAATAGAAGCTGAACAGCAGCTAATCAGCACGGCACAGCAGTGGCAACGGCGGAGGCAGATCAGCGTTGGGGTTTGCGGCTCGGTAGACTTGCGCGGTGGTGCTCTGACGATCGGCAATGACAACAGCGAGGCTCGTTGCTATGGAATTGCCGGAAAGAAAGGTAGACCTTGCTGAACCGCCTCGGCTACAACACCAACCTGGGCGTTGGGCGTATTCTGTAATAAGGAAGAATTTTTATGATCTCTCTGATTTCCTTTTCCTGTGAATTGCTCTCGTATTTTGTTGACTTATCCCCTGCGAGTTCTCTTCATAGTTAGTGGGTAATGAAGAGAAAGCAATAAAAAATTCAAAGTGGAGGCACATGGGATTATGATGGTCAGAAAGAAAAATTCTTTCAAAAGTATTCCATGAAGAATTCTTTCTTCATGCCGGGCCTGTGTTCGGTGATGGCAACAACCTCGTCTTGCGAGGAACAACTACGACATCGAGCAAACAACCGGGAGTAACGAGGCAACCCGGCGATCGACGGCATGGAGCGACGTCAGGCGGAGGATTTTGAATGATCTGTAAAACGAAAGGAAAATAGGTGTTACTTGACGCAGCATGAAGGGCCAATCTGCAGGCTGTTCACGGCTTGGCGCAGATCTCGTGGACTGTTTGGGTTGATAAATGAACAGCTACGGATCGCGCCTGTGCGATAGCTTCGTCTGGACAAGCAGTTCACGATCGAAGGTGCAAAGGATTGCTACAACTTCTTTTTCTTTTTCTCCATGTGCAGCCATCTTCTCTTTCCCTTTGACTCTTGGCCCATGAAGCGCGAAAGAAGACTGGAGAGTCAAGCCTCCCCGGATTGGGATCGTCTGCCACAGTTGAAGCTATGGCAGGGTGATATAGTTTTAATCTCGGCCATTCATTCTCTTCGGACGACCGAGGATGCGCCACGTCATCCGGAGAATCCAACCCAAAATTTGCGCGCATTGGCCCGGGTACTGTAGCGCTTTTTTGAAATTTGTTGTTGTTGTTTTTTTTTTGTTTTTTTTTCAGATCTCTAATATCTCTCTCCCCCCCTCAAAATTCTCTCTCCTCTCTAACGTTTTTCTCTCTCTCTCCCCGACGCCCCTCTCTCGGCGTCCGACCAAATTTCCCCGATGACCAAGCTCCGACCTCCCCCGAGTCCTCCCATGCCATCGACCTAGCTCCGACCTCCCAGATTTTTCCTCGATGAACGCCTCCACCGAGCGTCGACTCGCAGGCTCTGCTTTGCCCTGCCCTTTCCCTCTCTTCCTCCTGTCAACTCGCCCCGACAAACGCCTCCACCATTGGCGACCTCAAGAATCTCATCGCCACCCACAGGTGAACCCGGGCCAACAATGTGATGATGCTCCGAAGCCTTCGATCCGAATTGGAACGCTGGAGAGGTAATTTGTCCTCCTCCCTTTTGCGAGATCCACTTCACTCTTATATCGAGTCTTTGGTTTATTTGATTTCATGTTCAAGTAATCGAGAAATCAGTTGATGCTGCGTTATAGATCGCTGTTTTGGGGCTTTACATGTAATTGGTATGAGGATGTGAAATTCGCGATTGCGGATTCGTATATAGCTAGCACATCCGTCTGAGATTGCGCTTTGTTGGTTGCTTTGTGTTGTTTTCTCGATACTATCTGAATAGCTCTTTTTTTTTCCCCATTTTCCAGTTTACTTGTTTCGGAGAAAACAGACGCGAAATTAAGAAACGATGGAGAAAAATAGAGAACCTTACTCTAATTGATCTTCATGTGTTTTCTGTTAGGTAGGACATAGTTTGTCTTGTTTAGAATACTACGTAGCCCTCCCTGCTTACTAATTACGTCAATTTGATCCTCTGTGGAGGCTGTTGCTGATGGAAATAAAGCAATCTAGATAGATCCTAATTTGTCTAAAGCATACTTTCACAAGGGGTTAGTATCACTCAATGCCCTCTTTAACCTTTTCTACATCAGGATTGACCATGTATCAGTTAATTGCGATGATTGTGTGTTGAAACTTATTTTTCATTATTATGAAAATGGTCAAGACTTCATGCGTCATGCGTTGTGACTATTCATTGTCTTTAATTCCATTCTCGCCTTCACTGAATCTTTAGTAGGTCATGTACTTGTGCATGGGATAAACAGATAGGAGGTATGTCTTATCTCACATGCTTCCCTGTAAAGTAATGCATGTAAAGTACATGTAGTTGAGATGAAAAATGAGGGTGTTTAAGCTATGTTTTTGCCAAGGAGTTGCTTTATGTAGCCATAACAAATATCTAAACCTAACTCGAAACCCTCTGGTTTCCTTTAAGACCTTAATTCAATCAATTGATGTCTGTCTCCACTGGCAGGGATCTCCATAACAACAAATTGATAGGGCCTATTCCTCCTCAGATTGGACAGTTGAAGTGCCTCAAAACATTGTAAGATTGTTGGCTTATGGATGAATAATTCCTCACATTTGCTTTGCTTCAATGCTGCGACAAATTATGAAATACGGCAGCACATCATGTTCAGCGAGCATCGATGGACTACATTGAGGTTTTAAGGCCATATGGCTGCCACATGATAATTTTCTGAGGAAACACACTTCCTTGGGATTTTTTTTATGCGCTGGTCATTGTGTATTGTATCTGTGCCTTTAAGTCATTTCACTACTGAATCTTCTGCAGATATCTTAGCTTCAATAGCTTTAAGGGGGAAATTCCTGCGGAACTTGGTAATCTTCCTGAACTTCGATATCTCTATCTGCAGGAGAACCGTTTGACGGGACGAATTGCACGAGGATTGTGCAACTTACCAAATCTGCGTCACTTGTAAACTTCTCCATTCATGGGGAAATCTTTTAATAGAGACTTATCTTATTCTTACTTGTTATTAATCCCATGGCTATGTTGTGCTTCCGCAGGGATATTGGTAACAATCATTTGGTAGGTACTTTGAGGGAACTAGCACTAAATGAAGGCTGCTTTCCGGCCTTGAGGAACTTGTAAGTACAATTGCTGGCAAGATTGTAGTTATTAACTCTGGAGCGTCGTTATGAGTTTGCTTTTAACTAACTCATTCCAGCCGAAATTTGAATATGGCAGTTATCTGAATAACAACTAATTTACTGGAGGTATTCCAGCACAGCTTGCTAATGTCACCAACTTGGAGATTTTGTAAGTATCATTTGCCTGCTCTCATCATTGTTCTTTTCTTTTTAAATGTGTAATTATCTAATAGACCTATCAGTCCATAATGTGCTGTTTTGGATTTACTTCTCTTACCCTAAGTCTGTCATGGCATTGATTGCTTTGTTGGTTGCAGGTATTTATCCTACAACAAAATGTTAGGAATTATACCTGCCGAAATTGCTCGTATTCCTAAACTAACATTCTTGTAAGTTGCCTTTTATGTACTTAAAACACTTTGGATTGCCTAGAGGATTCACTTAAAAAGGTTTATAATCACGACTAGGCAGTTTTGTATGTGGATATGCCTTGTATTGACAACACAATTGATCATGGATGAGCTAAGGAAGAGATAGAGAGAGATCAAACAGAGAGACAACATAGAATCGTGGAATGTTGATATATAATTAATTGTCAACCCCTTGTTTCAGGATCGTCTGCTGTCCTTTTTGCTTTCTGATTTCTCTTCATTCCGTGGCTCTTTCCAAAAAAAATTCCTTCATTCTTGTCATAGTAAAGTTATTCTTCGCGATGCTTTAACTCAACCTAATTTATTTTATTTATAATCGTCAACAGCTCTTGACAAGATAAAGAGGCCTCTGTATGAGAAGCATCCAACAGAAAAATTTGCTTGGACAGTGACAGACAACACTAAGACGGTTAGTACTTCTGTTTCTTGCTCAGATTGGTAGAACACTGCAAGTGCTACGTAGAATATGCACATGGCAGATGCAGTTTCTCTTCCTAACTTGTAAATTGATGAGATTTGGTTGGTTGAATAATGGCAGTTTCTTTATACCTAGAATAGGCACTGGTGGTCTTCGATGGATGATGATAGGCGAGCACTAACTACCATGCTTGGTACTAGCAGTCAAATTGTGCCTCAAATTGAGACTCCCTCTAAAATGGATGATGATGGGACAATGTACTTAATGCCTTAATGAAACTATGTTAGTTTTTTGTTCTGTTTCATTATTTGTTGTTCAATTTATCGTCTAATGTCGCTACTTTGTCAACTATTTTTTGTATGATTTCATCAGCACTGATGAGTGGACTCCACAAATGGGTATGGAATTTAATGATGTAGATGAGGCATGAGAGTTTTGGAAAATGTATGCATTCAGAATTGGTTTTGGTGTACGTAAGAGAGTTACTAACAAAGGGAAGGATGGTTCCATAACATCCACACGCTTTTGTTGTGCAAAAGAGGGATATCGACAAAAAGATAAACGTCTGGAATTAGTAAAAAAGCCTAGGCTTGAAACGAGGATGGACTGCCATGCTCGAATGGGAATCAGATTAGTTCGAGGGAGCGGTAAATATTCTGTGTATGATTTTGAGCCAAAGCATTTCCATCCACTCCATTTCGCAGAGTGTAGTCACTTGATACGGTCACATAGGCAAATAAGCGATATCCAAGCTCAGCAAATTGTGTTGGCTAACAATGCAGGCCTTACACAAACACAGCAGCATGACTTATCTAGTGTACAGGTTGGGGGAAGAGAAAATGTTGGTTACACTAGAGTTGATGTAAAAAATTATCTTTGCACTGTGCGAGAAAGAGATGTTTATTGAGGTACTTCGCAAAGCGACAGATCTTAGACACCTCTTTCTTCTATGCTGTTCAGCTTGATAGTAATGAGCAAATAACAAATATATTTTGGGCAGCTTCTAGGATGATTATTGATTATGCCCTTTTTGGTGATGTTGTGATCTTTGACACCACATTTTCTACTAATAAAGAGTATAGGCCACTCGGTGTATTTATTAGATTCAATCACCATAGAGAGCTTGTGATTTTTGGGGCTGCACTTTTATATGATGAAACCGCAGATTCCTTTAGATGGCTTTTCGAAACATTCTTGGGGGCACACAAATATAAGAGGCCTGCAACAATTTTTACTGATCAAGATGCATCAATGTCGAAAGCATTAGCAGAGGTGATTCCCGAGTCAAGACATGGATTGTGTACATGGCATCTAATGCAAAATACTATAAAAAATGTTGGTCATTTAATGAAGAATGGATATAATTTTTTGACTGATTTGAAGAAGCTTGTCTATGAATATGTAGAAGTCGAAAAATTTGAAGATGCTTGGGATTCATTACTTTCAACATATGAAGCTAATGACAATTGTTGGCTTCAAAATCTGTATAGGTTGAAAGAGACGTGGGCTATATGTTATATGAAATCTACGGTGACCTTGGGTATACGTAGCACACAGTTGAGTGAGAGTTTAAATGGAGATTTGAAAGATCATTTTAGATGTAACATGAATCTAGATGGTTTTTTCAAGAAATTTGATAAGATGGTGCAACTTTCCACATCATAATCACTCGATGTATTTCCCTGAGAATATTACATTAATAATACTTGTTTCTGGCTGTGAATTAGAGTCATAAGGAAACTGTGGCCTCATTTATAGTCATCACTAGCTTGAGCTTGAACAAACTAACTTTTACATTGCAAGCTGCAAATTAACTTTTACATTGCAAACTGTGGCCTCATTTATACTCACATCGTATAAGTTGAATCTACACCTTCGACAAAACAATATTTCAAAGAGCATCTCTAATCAATGTTGACATTCTTGAAGCTACTAATCATATCTCGGAAGCTGTCATTCACCTCCCTTGTATTCTGTAGCTCCTGTACTGTCACTCGAAGCGAACCTTGGGTATGTTCCAATTCTTGTATAGTCAATCGATGCGAACATTGACTATGTTCCAGCTCCCTTCGGGTTTGTTCCAGCTCCATTTTTAGACCTCTTATTAAATGGCTACATCCACTGGGACAAGCATTGTCCTGATTAGGCATAACAAGAAACCATATAATTGTTACATCACTAAACCATTGAAAAATTAAACTGTCCTACTACAAGAGTAACCAACTAACATACCTGTTTCAGATGTTCATTATTGGGATGAAATCGTGTAGGCAAATGAATTGTTGTTGGCAACTCCCTCATATTAAAAAATTTCAAGTACGCCTGTTTTGCAGCTTCTCAGTTGTTATATCCTTTGTAATTAGCATTATTAAACCCACTTACTAGGACTTCGATTTCAGGCCAACTATCGTATATGCCGATATTACGGCCATTGAAAACAACATAATATTCCTTCGGCATTTCAACAAACCTAAAATACCATAGACAAGTGACATTAGCAAGTTCGTTCAAGCATTTCGAAAGTTAGAAAACCAAAATAATGCGACAACTAATAGATGAAGCAGCAAATTTTCTGACCAGATCCAGTGAAGGTGTATTCTTTTGGTTTTTATTTGGTTGGAGGGGTCCCAGTGCTCGTGCTTCCTGAGTCCCAACTTCTGGTGTTGTATTTGCTCTTACTTCCTGACGAGGTGCACAACACAATAGAAAACGGGCTGTTTAAAGTGAAACACTGAGTATTCATTTGGTTTTCATTGAAACAGTGACATGTCTAATATTTTACTCTAAGCATGATATAATCGACACCAATCAAAGTTAAAGTAATTGCAAGAAAATGCTCATATAAGGTGTTGTGCTCTATTCAGGTGTAGAAATGATACATATCTTTGTGGCATGAAGTATTATCATAAAGTCATCGCTATGATTAGTCTTATCTTGTTAAGATATTCTTGCTTGAATGGCTTTTTACGGGCTGCTTCATTTTTTTTTTCATTTGATTCTTGAAGCAAATATCTACACCAATTTACAATTGAAGTCTATCCTACAGATTTATTAGGCAATTAATAGCCAAAATTAAAAAAACCCAGTATAGCCAAGATGCTGTAAAGAATACAAATAGAGATTGAACGACAGAAAGTAATATGCCAGCAAAGAAACATAATTTGCTTACACTTTCACTGGTGGACGAGATATGAAGACAACTTGCAAATCCTCATCTCTGTTTGTATTCCATACTTGCAAATATATAGATAAGTCTAGAAAACTTGAAAATCCACTTAACATTGGAAGTGGCTATCAAATGCAAAAGAAAACTGCTAATATTATTGAGAAGAAAAGATTTTAAGACGGAAAACATGATTTTACAAGCTAAAATAGCAATGACCTTATCCTATTCCTTCCATATAAAGAATGAAGACATTGAACCAGGCCTTCAGCTACCTTCCAAATTGGCTGAAATGAACAACCCCATCTCCCCTCGCCCAACTCACACACACACAACCCCCCCCCCCCCCCCCCCCCCCCCAAAAAAAAAAATAGCGTCTCCTCCTCTTCTCCTCAGAAAAAGAAGCACAGGGGATGCAAGTAAAACCTTCTTAACTGCCAGACCTATCACACAAACTACTCTGAGACAACATACTAAATAGGTGAGTGGTGGTAGCATCCTGTAGTCCTTTTACTGAATAAATCATATTACAAAGCTAATTCTACTCCCTCCTATGGGATGGAGGGATGCGCTTGAAGACATGAGACCCTACTACCATATTTAAAACATTTAAAGAA
This sequence comes from Psidium guajava, assembly GCA_016432845.1. NCBI lineage: Eukaryota > Viridiplantae > Streptophyta > Magnoliopsida > Myrtales > Myrtaceae > Psidium > Psidium guajava. Next base: position 13,932,404 of record CM028229.1, read on the forward strand.
AATGGGCTGTTCGGGCTGGCCACTAGTCTTTTTTTCATCCCTTGCCTTGTTAAAGATGACAGTGAACCCCTCGGCTGAAGCAGGGTCATTCACATCCCATTCACCAAACTTTGGCAATGGCTGACCCTTTTCCTGTCGGAGCAAGGAACAGATTGTTGAATGCACAAAGTCTTCACCTCACTTCAATCTCCACACAAAACATAAATACGGAACTATAAATTACATAAGGAGCACAACGTAACTTGTCAAGATAACAATTATAAGCAGAATACAGAGGAACTCATCCTTGAATTAGATTAAATGAAGAAAGAGCTATATTGAATAAGCTGCACAGTGCAAAGATAATAACATTCACAATCAACAATGAAGAACGACAGCACCAAAACCGGAATCTAAAAGAAGTTAAGATGCCTTTAAGCAGTGGCAATTCTAACTCCAAGAAAAGGAATATGACCAGTGAGATTAGTACCTCTCACGATAATGAAAAAAACTCTAATGATCATTTGATCGAACAATCTCCACAGTCCATTCACCGTTCCCATGATTTACATACATGGTAGGTTGCTTTAATCCCTTAGAGAAAATGGACATCATGCAAGTATAAAATTTCCTTATGTAAAAAGCTATAATCAGATATGATACTCAGTCCTATCATGTGATTGGGTAGAGAAGTTTATTTCACCGTTCAGGCTTGCCGCGAACGGCCCAGCTTCAGAATAGACCAGATCCTCCTAATTCCTACGTGACAATACGAGGTAACACATCATGGAAAACCTTAAGGGAAAAAAGGTTGAAGCAGATCCCTCAATAGATCAATAATTAATGACAACCCATTTAAAGAAAATCACATCACAGGTTTCACCTAAACAGAGCACCGCGCAACTTACATGCAGATCAACGAGCGAACAAGAAGGGCCGACGCCATGAACGAATCAAAGAGGAGAAGGAGATCCCAAACCCACATGTTCGTATAGTTCAACGCCGAGCGCCAATCAACATTGCGACAAACCCAGATGAGAGAAAAATCAAACACACTCGACCAACATTGAGGAACGAGGAGAGAAAGATACCGATCGAACAAAAACCGATGCAACCTCGGACTTCTTCGATAGGAATTCCACAGATAAAGGGGCGACATCCACAGTCAGATCTCTTGCTAATGTCGCTTCTCGGTCGAGAGTGGAGAGAGATGGAGAGAACAGAGCAAAATCGCGAGTCGACGGGAGGAAGAGAGGGAAAGGGCAGAGCAGAGCCCGCGAGTTGACGCTTGGTGGAGGCGTTCGTCGGGGAGAAATCTGGGAGGTCGGAGCTAGGTCGGTGGCATTGGGGGACTCGGGGGAGGTCGGAGTTTGGTCGTCGAGGAAATTTGGTCGGACGCCGAGAGAGGGGCGTCGGAGAGAGAGAGAGAAAAAAGTTAGAGAGGAGAGAGAATTTTGAGGGGGGAGAGAGAGATACCGGAGATCTGAAAAAAAAATCAAATTCCAAAAAAGCGCTACAGTACTCGGGCCAACGCAAGCAAATTTTGGGTTGGATTCTTCGGATGACGTGGCGCATCCTCGGTCGTCCGATGAGAATGAATGGCCGAGATTAAAACTATGTCACCCTGCCATAGCTTCAACTATGGCAGACGATCCCGATCCCGATCCCGATCCTCAGCGTGCCCTCCCATCTGTGGCATCACTATTGATTCCAGGAAAAAGAGAACCTCCAAGACCCACCGAGAAACTGCCTCAATATGGCCGTATATTTATATTTTGCGTGGCCTTCTATCCCGTGAATGAAGCTTCCATGATCTCCTTTCTCCTTCTACACTTTCACTGACCTGACCTGCTGAAATGGATGGACCACCCCCAACGAGAGAAAGAACCGAGAGACCCACTCCTCCTCTCTCTGTGAGTGTGTGGCCGTGTATTTTCTAAATGAATGGACCTCCTCAAACCCTAGGCATAATTCCTGTATTTATAGATAAAAGTGGTGCAAGTAAGGGCCTAAAGTTTCTTAATTTTTGCAAAATAAACTCGAGCTCAAAATATATCTTAAATTAAGTACCAAAGGGTTTAATTGCACAAAATAGATCCTCACGCAAGCCGGAAATTTTGGCCTAGCCATATATATGGCTTGCCGAAATTCATTGCATGATTATGAGCTCAATTGGGCTCTTTTACTTTTTTTTTTATACAAATGACTAACATTTAATTAAAGCCTTTTCTTAATTGTTTAAGAATGAATGGCCTGAATTTAAGCTCGAAAATAATTTCAAAAGCCTTTGCAATTTTCGGTAATCACTCCCCTTCTGCTGGCTGAATTTTGCAATGTGAGCTCTAGTCCACTGCCCGTTTGATTTGGTTTAATTTCTATCCTTGGAACCAAGGTCTCGCACAAATTTGGAATCCACCGGTGCGATAGACCTCAAAGCCATCCACACCAACCACCCCTCGTGTGTGCTTCCTTGTCATTGCTACGATAGACTTCGCCACCCTTTCATCATCCTTCCATACTTATCCATGGCCGCTATAGGCCTTGGATCCCTGGCTGCATCCAAATTTGGAGTTATGGAGCCATGGCCGCATCCGAGTCAGGTTTGAAAGCATTGGTTGTGGATGAGCAAGGACAACGGACAACGAAGTCCATGGCGATGCCGGTAGTGATAGTGGAGGGAGGCGGCAATAGCGACGGCAGTGTGGGTGCACGGTGGCTACAATTGCAGATGGTGGAGAAAGAGAGATGGGCAGAGATTTTATTTTTTTTATTTAGTTACATGTCACTAATGCATGTGTCAATTTCTAATTGGCTCATGCACGCCACATCAGCTAGTGATGCGGCCCTTGGCAACCGCTAAATATTTCCTTGTGATCAAGGGATGTGTTCGTGTTAAGTTCCCGCGATACTGACCGTGTCACAAGGCGATTAACTGGAAAATTCAACTCAATGGACTTCCCTTTTCCCTTGTTTCGATTCCTTGATCTACCTATTTTGAATAAACACTCAAACTCATCGAAGGGAGCTTGAAACCTTAGAGTTCGTTAGAGAGAACCCCAAACTTCTGGAATTTCTAATAAAAATCGACTTCCTTCGTTTATTCATCCTGTCCTTTTAAATAGGACTAATCTTCTCACAAGAATAGGAAACCTCTAATTTAGGCTTCTTCTTAAAAACATAATACGTAAAGAACCTATTATAGGAAATAAGTCAACAGCAAATAACTTATTCTAGGAAATAAATCAACAGCAAATAAAATAAGAATCCCAAGCCTATCGAAATACTGAAATTCAATTATTGCGCCTAGCATAAGCGCGTCCCACAAATGAGTCCATAACATCACTCTCCCCTTGAAGAAAGAGCTTGTCCTCAAGCTTAAAGTCAGGATAAACCTGTCGAAACTGATCGACACATTCTGAAGTAGCCTCAGTTTTATCCAAACCAGTCCATTGAACCAGAATTTCCTATGTGCCACGGTTAAGATGAGCATGCAAAACAGAGCCTGGAGTTGGCACGACCCGACCATCAGTCACAGGTGGTAACGTTGGAGGAGAAGCAGGTGCAGCACCTTTGAAGGGTTTAAGAAGAGAAACATGGAAAACATTATGAAGCTTGGAATCCACAGGTAGCTGTAACTGATAAGCAACAGTCCCAATGCGTTTCAAAACTAGAAATGGCCCATAAAACTTGGGAGAAAGTTTATGGCGAAGCTGGCCAGCAAGAGTACGCTGCCTATAAGGTTGCATACGAAGCCAAACTAATGTGCCCGGTGCATATTCAACCTCCCAATGCCCTTTATCATAATACTCCTTCATTCGAGACTGAGCTTGCTGTAATCGAGTCCGAATTTCCGCCAAAACCACGTCACGGTCAAGCAAGGCTTGATCAATTGCTTCAACTCGGGTAGACCCAGATGCATAAGACAATAATCTAGGCAGTTCACGGCCATAGACAATCTTGAACGGTGTAGTTTGAAGAGCTGTATGGAAAGAAGTATTGTAGCAATATTCTGCCTAAGGAATCCAATCCACCCAACGTTGAGGACGATCACCCACAAGACATCGCAAGTACATTTCAATGGTGCGGTTCATAACCTTAGTTTGTCCATCCGACTGAGGATGATATGCAGAAGAGAATGCAAGTTTAATGCCACATAGGCGAAAAACTTCCCTCCAAAAGTGACTGGTGAAAATTACATCCCTATCACAGGTAATAGATTATGGTAGCCCGTGTAAACGCACAATATTTTCTAAGAAAATGTGTGCCACTCGTGGAGCTGTATAAGGATGTGTCATAGGGATGAAATGTGCATATTTAGAAAATCGATCCACCACCACAAACAATACCGTTTTCCCCCAAACCTTGGGCAGTCAATCAATGAAGTCCATGGAGATATCAGCCCAAATTTGTGAGGGAAGTGCCAAAGGTTGAAGCAAACCTGCTGGACTTAAATTTTCAGCTTTGTGGCGTTGACAAACAGGACAAACTGCAACATACTCAGCAATGTCGGACTTCATAACCTTCCAATAAAAATCACTGCGCACCCGCTATAAAGTCTTCTGAACCCCCTCATATGCACTATCATGGTAACCCGACAAGACTGTTGCAATTAACGGAGAAGAGGGCAGCAAATAAATCCGTCTTTTATAAAGAATGAGACCATCATGAACAGACCAAACTTTGTCCATTGCTTTGGCTGCAATTTGGACACACAATTCTTGCAACGAATCGGTATTTTTTACTTCCTCTTGGATAGCATCTAATAACAAAGAGCGAGGCTGACTGATGGCGTACAAGACCTCCCCTTTAGCTGAGCGCCTAGACAAGGCATCGGCAGCTTTGTTCAAATGGCCAGCTCGATATTCAACACAAAAATCAAAGCCCATAAGTTTAGTAATCCAATGTTGTTGGGGGGAAGTGGTGATCCGCTGCTTAAGCAAGAACTTCAGACTATAGTGGTCAGTATGAATGAGAAAGGCTCTCCCCCAAAGATATGGACGCCAATGTTATACTGCTTTGGCTAATCCCATCAATGCCCGCTCATAGGCAGCCAATTTGTGGTAGTGCTCCGCCAACTGTCGGCTGAAAAAAGCAACTGGGTGGTTGTTTTGTTGAAGAACAGCCCCAATACCTCCCTCAGAAGCATCACATTCCACGATAAATTTTTCCTCAAAATTCGACAATTGCAATACCGGAGCAGTAGCAAGCGCTTGTTTTAGTTGAGTAAAAGAAGCCAATGCCTTGTCACTCTAGTGGAAAGAGTTGCGTTTAAGCATACTTGTTAATGGTGCTGCCAATTGCCCATAATCCCTTATGAATCGGCGATAGTATCCGATTAAACCCAAAAATCCCCTCAAAGCAGTAATTGACTATGGTTGAGGCCAATCCACAATTACTTCTATTTTGCTTGTATCAACTGACACACCAGCAGCAGAAATCACATGGCCAAGATATGCTACTTGGGTTTCCCCAAAAGAGCACTTGGATTACTTTAAATAAAGATGATGGGCGCGCAATAACACGTAAGTGATACAAATGATCCTCCCATGTCGTACTATAGATTAAAATATCATTGAAGAAAACTAAAACAAACTTACATAGATGAGCACGAAAGACATCATTCATGAGTGCTTGGAATGTTGAAGGAGCATCGGACAATCCAAAGGGCATGACAAGAAATTCAAAATGCACGTGATGTGTGCGAAAGGCTGTTTTCTCAATATCTGGTGAACTCATGCGAACCTGATGATAACCAGATTTTAAATCTAGCTTCGTAAAGTATTTGGATCCATGTAATTCCTCCAATAGTTCCTCCACCATAGGAATAGGGAACTTGTCCTTGGCAGTTTTGGCATTAAGCTCCTGATAATCAACGCAAAATCGCCAAGTACCATCATGCTTCTTAACCAATAAAACCGGGGATGAAAATGGTGACCTGCTAGGCCGGATGATCCCTTGCTGTAACATTTGTGCGCACTGTCTTTCAATCTCATCTTTTTGTAAATGTGGATAGCGATATGGCCGCACAACCACTGGTCCATTCCCTGGTTCCAAATAGATTCGGTGGTCAAAAGGGGGCAGCCCTGAAGGTTCTTGGAATAAATCAGCAAAGTCAGCCAATAATTCCTCCAATTTACAGCGGGACTCGTCTGGCCCTTGAAGTAAATGGAGTTGATAAGTGTTGCAAGGCTGGCGTCCTTGAAGGATAATTTGATCTCCATTTAACGTAAAACTCATGGTGAGTGCCGCAAAATCCCAATGGATTGGCCCCAAGGTTTGTAACCACTTAATACCTAGTACTATGTCAAAGCCAGCCAAAGGAATAATAAAGAAGTTGGCAGTAAAAGCATTATTATCAATTTGAAATGATACCGTCGGGTACATCCCTTTGCTTTGAACCTTGTCCCCATTAGCAACCGAGACACTTACACTTGATTGAGGTTGAGCATGTACGCTTAAGCGTTCGGCAGCTATTAAACTGATGAAGTTATGTGTGCTTCCAGAGTCTACCAAACCTAGCAATGGCTGCTCGTGCATAACAGCCTTCACTTGCATTGTTGTTGCACTCTTCTGACCCGTAATTGCATGCAAAGAAATAGCAGGTTCGGACTTAACTGCAGATGCAGTTTCTTTTTAATCAGAATTAGCTAACTCCAGCCAAAAGAGCTTCTTACATTGATGCCCAGTCGTGTAAGGATCATCGCAATTATAACATAAACCCTTTGCCCATCGTTTCGCCATTTCTGCTCTAGATAATTTTTTGATAAAAGGGTTTGGTGAACTTACTGATCTCGCCTCTTTGTTTTCCCCTGAAGCAATGCTGCCAGTAGAAAGTGAGGGTGTGGAGGTTGCCACGTTGGAAGGGAAATTGGTCTTGCTGCTTTGCCAAGCCCCTTTCCGTGTTGTTACTTCTTTCAGCACCATTTGTTTCCTTTCAAATGCTCTAGCCAAATTCATAGCATGAGCCAAATCTGGTGGGTCATGGAGTTCCACATCAAGTCGGACAGAATCTGCCAACCCAGCAGTGAACAGGCTAACATATTGATCAGCGCGAACACACTTGCTTGCTTGTGCCAAGCGTTCTTGGAACATTCGCTGATATTCCTCAACTGAGCCCGTTTGTTTCAAGTTGACCAGCTCTCCCAAGGGATTGCTTCGGGCAGGTGGGCCGAAATGGAGAGTGCAATACTCTTTCAATTCCGCCCAATTCATGGAAGGGTTCTCGATCTCCAACTGATGGTACCACAATTGAGCCTCATCTAGCATATGGAATGCAGCTAATCCAACCTTGTCTGCCTCCTGGTACGTTGATTCGAGAAAAACTTTTCACATCGATGCAGCCAGATTAATGGATCTGTAGAACCATCAAAAGTAGGAAAATCCAGCTTGGTATATCGGGGAACCACCCCACTCCCAATTGGCTGGGAATTGGTACGATTCTGTTGTGTTTGCCCCAAATGATTGTTGCAGCTAGTAGTTCCATCGAAGTCCTTATTTGTGCCACGATTCAATCCAGAAATCAGCTCCTGCATTTGGAGTGATAGTTGTTGCATCTGGTTACCCATCCTTCTTTCCACTTCCGCCACCCTAGCGTCGTTCCAGCTTGTGCCTCTTGCAGTAAAGATCTCAAATCCTCGATCATGCTAGCATCGCCCATCGTGTCTGGCTCTGATACCAATTTGTTAAGGTCCCGCGATACAGACCGTGTCACAGGGCGATTAACTGGAAAATCTAACTCAATGGACTTCCCTTTTCCCTTGTTTCGATTCCTTGATCTACCTATTTTGAATAAACATTCAAGCTTATCGAAGGGAGCTTGAAACCTTAGAGTTCGTTAGAGAGAACCCCAAACCTCTGGAATTTCTGATAAAAATCGGCTTCCTTCGTTTATTCATCCTGTCCTTTCAAATAGGACTAATCTTCTTACAAGAATAGGAAACCTCTAATTTAGGCTTCTTCTTAAAAACATAATACGCAAATAACTTATTCTAGGAAATAAGTCAACAGCAAATAACTTATTCTAGGAAATAAATCAACAGCAACTAAAATAAGAATCCCAAGCCTATCGAAATACTGAAATTCAATTATTACGCCTAGCATAAGCGCGTCCCACAAATGAGTCCATAACAGTTCGTTTTCGCAATCTTGCAATTAGCATAGCAAGAAAGACTGACCTGTGATAGGCCGTTTTCATGACCAAAGTAAGTAGAAGTTTACGGCAATAAAATGCTTCCCTTTCAACAATTAGAACATGTCAGGTTAAGCATTTGAAGTAAAACTTTATTCAGATTATGATTGTCCTAATCAGCTACGATGCTGTGGGAAGCCAGCTTCCAGAACCATTTTTCGGAAGAAAGAAGAAACAAGCTCCAATATCTGCTTCATAGAGTATAATTAGCCACTACAACTGTTTTGTCCATAGCAGTCACACACACACCTCCCAAATTTTTTCAAGTACAGTCGAATTGATGGAATAATTTAAAGGTGAAACACTCACAATTCACACGACTCAAGGAGGAGAAGGAGAAGGAGAAGGAGACGAGACTTGTCTGTTGGAAATGACCACTGTGACGTCCTCAAACTTATTAGCTTAGGAGAAGAAAAGTCAAAGGTTGTCCCTTCCAATTTCCAGCTCAAACCACATGCACGGTGTCATTTTTCCTTTCCCATTTCTGCAGAAGTTATCTCCTTAAGCCTACGTGCTTACTTATAAAAAAAAAACCCACTTGTGCTTGAAGATGAGTTGGAACCTCCTCCTTGGACCAATTTGCGGCTGTGCGCTTCACTTTCCTTCTCCTTTAACGCTGAGATCCATTTTCCATGCAAAAGAGGCAGAGTCTCATGATTGGGGGCCATTAACTCTTGATGTTGATGTGAGAACTTAGCTGCATCTTCTCCTCTTCTTCATTTCTTCGGTCGAGACTTGTTGCAGCCTCTTCTTTGCTTTTCTTCATTCAGTTGCTGGAGTTTTCTATTTGCTACTCCACTTGACTGTTCCTTTGCAGTTGCTGCCTCTGCCGTGGACCATCTGCTGCTGCATCTTCTTCTTTCTTCCCCTCCTCTGTTTTTTTCAGTTGCTGGAAAATTTTGCTGCTGCATCCCTTTCTGTCTTCTCTCGGCCGTCTGTGATCTGTTGTTGCTGCTGTCTTCTTCTTCCACGTGAGCTTGCTGCTGCATCTTCCTTCTTCATTCTTGGTTGCTGCAGCACTTGGAATTTTCTTTGCTGACCTCTCGGGTTCTCGCGTCCAGCACGCGCGCCCGAAGGAAATCGGCTCGTTCGGGGTCGTCTGGTGTCCGAATCGAGCCCCGTTTTCGCCTGTGTACTCGTAAGACGTTAAGCTTCGATATTCTGAAAACGGAACAGCGAAAAATCTCCTAGAGAATTCCCAGTTTTGAATCAAAGTTGACCCTGTTTTATTGATTTTTTTCTTTTGCTTGATGTAGCTGCAATCTTCCTTGTATCTGCTGTGTTTTGGTTGTTGCTGTGTTTCTATTCGTCGCCGGAAAATCGCCGTCGATTCAGTCGCCGCCGCCGTGAACAGTGTCGCCGGAATAGTACCGCCGGAATAGTGCCGTCGGAATAGTGCCGCCGGAATAGTGTCGCCGGAACAGTAACTAGCCGTCGCCGTTCGTGGCCCGAGCTCATCACCGTCTAGCCCAAGCTTGAACTCGATTTTTGGGTGAGCACATTTCTAAACTTGACTTAGAATGTCGGGCATGCTAGGGACTAGTAGGGAAAATTTTATGGTGAAAAATATTAAATTTCTTGGACGTCGACTGTCGATTATTTATTTCTGACCATAGGGGTCAATTGGAAAATTTCGTGGACTTTAGAAATTTTCATGTGTGCCAGATTGCTTGTCTTGGAACCTAGGTGACTTAGAATGGAAATCGGGTCCTGAAATGCGAATTTTGCAACGTGAAATGCCTGGTTATTATAGTTGAATTATTTTGAGTTGAATTGTGTACTCTGGTGAATAATCTTGAGAAATGCATGTGGCAAAGTTGACTTGCATGAATGTCTATGAGGTGGGTCAATTGAGAATTTTGCGATGCTCGTCATTGATATGCATACTGGCATGACACATGTGCGTTTGGCGGAGTGCGTAGAACCGTGCGGGACGGCCCGGCAGTGTCTAGGGGGCCACCGGGAATGCGGGGAGATAAGGAGGTGCCGATCGCAGAGCTAATTGAGCCACGGTCGTTGCACTTGCGCCTGAACGTGCTCGGCACGGGGTAGCTGGAGAGACAAGGGTGCCAACTTCGGTGTGAATAGACACGGGTTGAGGCACATGCCTGAGACGTCTACGACATGGCCGGGGACCGGCAGTGCCGATAAGAGCCACCGGTTGGGTTGAGTTCGGCAGTGCCCAGAGAGCCACCGGCAACCCGAAACAGGAAGTCCGGCAGTGCCCAGAGAGCCACCGGAAAACATTGAGCATACTGCAATTGTCTGACTTGAGTCTACGATATGTGCACGATGAATTGACTATTCTGCACTTTGTGAAATGCTGAAGGGATCGGCAGTGCCCAGAGAGCCACCGGGGACCCCAAGTGAATCATTGAGCATCTGCATTGGCATCTGTATGATTTGGGTCACAATATGCATGTGATGATGTACATTCTGGCAAGAAGTGCATGCTGCTTTCTAAATTAAGTTTAGGCCTGTGTTCACTGAGTTTCAACTCACATTTTGAGGCTGATCGCCATTTCAGAACCTCGACCATAGACTTGATTATTCCCGATATTCGAGAAGTCTGATCCAGAGGAGTTTCCTTTGTCTGAGGATGAGCAGTTCCTCAAGGATGCATGGACGAGGCTTAATGACTTTTTGATCTTGGCCAACTTAAGTTTGTTTTTGAGGTTCAGATGTTAGCCTCCTCTCCAAGTTGTGTAAAACCTCTACTGTTAAACTATGTAAATTAAATCTCCTCTATCTCTCTATCCCACATGTGTGTTTGTCAGGGGTATGTATGCTTTCCGCTGTCGCATTTGTTAACCGTCGTTTGGCCGCGACGAGTCCTGGGCCGTCGCTAGTGTTGGCCAAACGATGAGTGAATTAGCAGGTGAAGGGATGTTGCGTGTCCGACGGGTCCGGGGCGTGACAACCACAAGACTTGTTTATTACATGACTCATAATCTTCCTCTTAATTGACTCATAAATGCATCCTGCATTCCAAGGAGATAGATTCCTTGAACTAACAAAACATTAGACATAGAAACACGAACATACTCTTGAGAAATTCAACTTATTATGACGTTTAAGAAAAACATTACAATAAAGACTATCAATTCTTGCACCAGTTTTGGAATCCGAATAGACATCGACAACTAGGTAGCTGATCGACAATCATGAAATTGACATCGACAACTTTCAACTGAATTGACAACGGGTCCATTGAGATCAGCAACTTCTTCGCATAATCAGCAACTTCCTCTGAAAGGAGTTTGGTTTAATTGCTAACATGAATATCACTTCCCTTTTCGGACGACTGATTGTTCTTGCATCCTTCCAGTCATGTTAATCTCACGATTGTGTTGTAAAGCCTCATTTATGTTCTTGAGAGCCTTGTCATAAGATACAAAACTCATGAACCAGAATTCATAGCCATCCCTCGTAACAACCTGGATGTACTTTTCAGAAGGATCCGACTCTTTTGAAGAGCGACAAACAAAGCTCAACTGATCGAGCAGCAGAACCACCTAGACAGCCATCAGGATGAAAGCACTTTAAAAACTGAATGGTCAGAGAGGGAAGCTCAGCGGAGCTTGACAAACATTTCGAAGATATGCTCTGCCACATTATGATGCTTCATGCTTAGATAAAAACAAATGACAAGAAGAGATGATCCAAGGCTCATCAAAGTAACACAGTTGATGAGTCAAATGAAGGTCCTTTCCGATGAGGGTACTTCCAAATTTAGACTATAAAATCAGCAGCCTAGTCGCAAAAGGGAAAACGAAAATAACAACTCAGGCTACCAATTTATTGTGCATTGGAAACTTATCACCATTCCGACATGAAACGAAGATTGGAAAAGGTTACCTTGTAATAAACCCACTCTTCCTGCCCCGAGGGAGCGCATTTGTAAAGCGGCTCATCGCCACTGAAGGTCAACCTCTTGGTTGACAAATACAGTGTCCCAATGACAAGCCCGGAGGAAGTGGATAGATAGCAAGCATATGCCTTCAGGAGCTTCTCTCCGGCCAGAACCTCAAAAATATGTTCAAATATTTTGTCCCGTCCCCCCTTTGCGAGCATCTTCGTCCCCTGAGCAACTCGAGCTATTGCTGCATCTGTGATGCTTTGGCTAGTTTTAACTGTCGTTTCAGAAAAACAGACGTAGCACAGTTATCGATCAGTTGAGGTCCGGCAAGAATTGAGTTCTGAACAAAAATTTCAATCAAATAGAAACCGTGAGGAGATGAGAATCAAAGGAATTATCGGCTTTGTCTCATGCGAATAAACTTAAAAAAAAGGGACAACAAGCCAAAGCCATGCTTATCCAACTGCTGCAGCGCTTGCCCTCACAGGATGAAGCTAATTTTTTCTTCTTTCGAGGGAAAGAGATGTTGGGGGCAACAGATGATGCCTGTATTGTCCAACGATCAGTCACGCAAAGAGCCCAGCGGTCCCTATCGGAAACAAACCATTTTCTCCACGGAAGCGCCATGTTATGCATTTGTCAATTTGCTATAGGAAGGACTTGACATAGATTTCCTAAAGAAATAAGCACTGAAGATAGCACCGCACATCAAAGTTGAAGCATACTACTACTTGATCCGCTCAACTACTGTTTGGTGAATTGAACACAGATTATGAAGCATGTATCTTAGGCTCCATTTATTTCACGGAAAATATCGTTCTAAGAAATTTTTTTTCTTGGTTCACAAAAATAAACTGATCGAGCAAAATATTTTCCATCGATGAAAAAAGCACCTTCTAAAGTAGGTAAAAATGAAATCTTTTTCCCTCCATGCACTCCTTCATCTTCCTTTTCTTTTTAATCGTTTCTTTTTTTATCTTCTTTTGCCAGTCATCAGCCACGACGAGGGCTGGCAATCGGCCACAGGCGAGGGATGAGCTGGCTCAAGGCTAGCGAGGCTTGACTCCTCCAGATTCCGGCAAGGTAGAGCCTTACTGGCCTTGGGCTAGGCCAGTTTCGAGAAGGTGGAGCTCGCTTGAGGCTGGCAAGATGCTGGCCTCTTTAAATGGAGTATTTACATCGATAGCATTCACATAAATTGCGGTAACAGAGAAGAAACATATGCAAGCAAGCAATCATCAATCAGATACATCTCCATGAATAAATCCATAACGTTTCTCAAAAACTGATTATACAGACATTTCTACGCTAGAAAAGATGTGGAGAAAACTCACGGTGATGCCAGACGTTGTCCACAAGCGCCCCTGCGTCCCGCTTAGCATCATCTACCTTCTTCAAGGTTTTGCATACCTTGTTCATCGGATCTGAAAGCACCAGCAAAGTGTCTGTCTCATCAGCACCATTCTGATGAACCATAACATAACTACAAAGGTAAAAACTATGCCCCCATATACTCACTCCAGCCAGACGGTTCGGAAGCATTCACCGGAACGACGTGGAGGCCGGAAAGCATGGAGGCAAGCTGGAGATACGGGTTCTCAACGCCGCTTTTGTTGACGTTGACTAAACGGGAGGCCGAGCTGCCTGCAGGGCGATCCTCACTGGCAGCCAATTTGGTGGCGTGCTCGCTCGCGGGATGCTCCTGAGGCTCCACCGGCTTCCCCACCACGGCCGTGCCACCATGCGCGGACGCCGATTCGCCACTGCCGCTCATCGCTTTCTTCTTCGTCTTGGTCGCCTACTGCAATTCAATTCGAGAAACTATCGCTCATAAATAGATAGTGAAGTATGAATCTGGCAAATGGGAGCAATCTGGATAAGATCCCAAGAGAGAACGGGGAAGCGATTAACGTTGACTTCGTTTGAGTCGCCAGCGATGTTTCATTCGTCCCCCATAGAAAATGTTATCTCGGCGCCAAGAACAAGATTACTTATATTTTACGTAATATAATATCAAAAGAAGGCCGTTGGTTATTTAAATATGTAGTCTCAATAAAGTATAGAACAGCGAAAAAAACGTGGTGGGCATAACCATCATAACCACGTAAGGATGTGGAAAGAAAACAAAGATTGGAGGTTACAAGTTTTGTCGGAAGGTCGGGCATGTTTTGTTTTCTCCCAATTGCATTGCTTTTACTTTCGTCTTTCCGGTTTGTTTAATGTTAATCCCTCGGACTTTTGGAGTAAATAATGCCGGTGGCGTCAGATTAGGCAATTAATTCACGGTGGGGTTTTCCCACTACCTACTGTGTTTTTGTCGTTTTCTCCCCGACTGAAAAGACGTCTCTACCCCTGGAGGCGAAGCCCCATAATTCGGGAGAGGCGCTCTGCACCGAGGGCCATTTCCGTCATTTCGCGGGTGCCTGTGGGGGCTCCACACGTGGATAACATTGATGAGCCGGGACTTCATAAAACCGGTGCTGACGCGGGTGATGACGCTGGCATGCTGACGCCAGCGCACGCTCAGCGGGACGAAAGAAGGACGCAGTGGCCTGGCGTCAGACTATACCAGTCGCGCGATTCGAGCGCGTGTGGCGAGCTCGTCGCACCGACCTTATCTTGTCTGACTCGCGACACGAGTTCGGGAAGGAGAGTCCGTCGAGATTTTTGTCAACACATCGACCAGGAGCTTCGATTCTTCGGTCATGAAATGATTTTTTCTTAGAATTTATTGACACTATCAATTTAGAAATTAATCATGTAAAAAAAAAAAAAATTAAGGGCCGACCTTGGCCCTTAGCCAAAAATATTAGATCATTTTATATAGTAATCTTATAGTTTGATTTTAATTTCAACATAGCATCCATTTGCATTTAAAGCCGAAATTTACAAGGCCTCAGGGAGTAAATTGAGCTTGATTCAGCCCATTAAAGATTAATTAAAGAAAAAGCTAATTAATTATATATGTCCATTAATTAAGGAAAAAGGCCCTAAATCAAGCACGCAAGGAGTAAACAAACCCATGAAGGCGTCACAAATGTGGCCAAGCCCACGTAGTGGGCTAGTCGAACCACATAGGGGCCACATCGAATAGAATATCCTGCGCCCCCCTCCCAAAAAAAAAAAAAAAAAAACCAAAACCAAGGAACCGCATTGCAAATATCCACAAGTTGAGGGTCTACTTCGTAACTAGATGAAAATTGCGAAACCCTAGGTTTGTTTATTTAAACACGTTTATGCCTCATTATTCGAGGTTGGCAATTTTAACAATTTAGAATACACGGTGAGAACATATAGAGAATAGAGAGCGTGGGAGTGGTTCTCGGTCCAGCATCCTCGACCGAGACCCTTCTCCTTCCTCTGCGTCGCCGTTTCCTCAACCCCGGTGAGCGGCAGCAATCCATCGCCCCTTGTCCTTTGCTGTTCCATGGCGACATCAGCTGCATCCGATAACGATCTGCAGCTGCCTGGCGCCTTCATCATCAGCGGACGCTGTCCACCTGCTGCTGCGCCTTCCCACGATGGTGAGGCAGCCACATCTAGCCGTGCTTCGCAAGCGGTGTTCACCCGCAACTCTGGCCCGCGCTATCGCCCTGCCCCAGCTAGCCCTGGACGACGACGATCTCTGCCTGCGACTACCATTCCAATCACGAATCCGTGATCAAGCCTACAGCAACAACATTGATCAACTTTTTTTTTTCGTTTCGCAAGTTTCCAGTGAGACTCAAATACCGTGGGCTCTAGACACCGAGCCACCATCGTCAGGATACGGCCGCCGCGAGGTTGCAGCCCCAGTAGGCAGCAGCACAAGAAAAAATGAACATTTTGCAATCTATGGTTCTTAAAAATAAAATATTTCTTTTGATACTTTATTTAAATATTTAATCAACCTACACTAAACTAATTAGTGACGACTCCTAATTGAAATCATTTGCATGTTAAATATTAAATCCTTAGTTGCGATTTGGTATGATCTTGTGAGAGTTTGAGCTAGGTTAATTAATTTAGTAATCCATTAGTATGGACTTGACGAAATTTAGGTCGTGACAGAATTCTTTTTGGCTCTAATTCTATCATGAACCATTTCTTCCAATGGAAGTGTCAGTAGTGGGCTTCGGTATAAGACCTAGGCTATCATATATAGAGGAAACTATACATTGATAAATCTCAAGCAAGATAAATTGAAGATTCGGGTCTTCGTAATTGTATGAGATCATCAGTTCATCCTCTAGAATTAATCAAAGAGGATATTGAGCTACACTTGTTACTCTATTTAAGTTCCTCAATCAATTAATAGGATTCTTTCCCAGTATAGTACTCGAATTCCTCAATCTAATAATAGAGCTACATCGTACGTCACATCGATAACGCCTGCATATGCCTAGAGATGCCCTCAAAATGATGTTATGAGGAGCAAATAAGTCATATTTAAGCAAACATTAAAAAAAAAATTCTGCCACATTATTAGTATCATTATTGTTAGCATAATTATCATTATTATACGTAGCGGCATCTTAAGTCGACATTAAGAACAGAAAATTACTCTCGAAGGTGTATGCTCGTCGTGATTTCACCCGACGCCGATGGGCACACTCCGTAATGAACAATGACAAAGGCAAGTCGGGGTAATTATATGGTAGAGTAGCACAACCCTTTTTTTCTTAACCCACTCCTCATGTGATGATTTTAGAGAGATGGAAAGCCTAGTTTATCGGAACCCGTAACTTCTAGAATCATGATGTACATGATGAAAGAGAGTATGAATTGAATAAATGGGTATATAAAAAAAAGACAAAAATAATTATTTAAAATAAAAATAATTAAAATATTATTAAAAATTATCATGTCAGCATCCAATGGCCAAATGACCTAAATTAGTACGTCTGCAATAACTTTAAGATTTTTTTTTTGGTAATTCTCCCTAAAACATGCATGTGGGCTCACAAATGCGGACGAACTTCTCCTTCACATAGGTCAAATGGTGAGTGTTGCCGAATGTTGGTGACGCGAAACAAAAAGTGGGGGTAGTCTTCCTGATTGAGATAGTTTGAAGGGTTGGCTGTGCCAATTGCCAGAATTGCTGCTGGAACTTTGCACTCACAAGACTTCTCCATCGCTGAAATTCCAACCTACAAAGATGCACGAGGACCAACAGGGATTACCCTCTTTTTTTTTTTTTTATGCATTCATAGAGGGTGGCTATTTATATGGCTATGTGCCAGAGCATTAAAGTTCAATTTGGTTGTCTGTAGATAAGGTCGGTCCAATTTAATGGTGGGCCTTGTGAATAGATGGCCTTGTGTAGTTCTCATCACATATTCTGAATATTTTTTTTTCCCTTTTTTCTTGAAGGGAACAGCCACCGGAGGGTGTCCTTGCCGACTGTAAGTAGGCCAATGGTCGCCTGGGCGAGGTGTTCTCTCGTCCGATCAAGCGAGGGCTGCCCTCGTCGGTGGCTGGTTAAGGGAAAAAAAAAGGAAAAAGGAAAAAAAGAAGGAAAAAAAAGGAAAGAATAAAAAAGGAAAAATATTGAGAATATGCGGTAATATTTGAACTTGGGAAAATTCCAATTGGTGGTCGTGACAAAAAAGAAAAAATGAAACGAGATGATGATGGATTCGCACAGAAGACCGTGCCATAAAGGAATTCGCTTTTTAATTTATTTTTTCTTTTTATTTCTTTGCCATTTTATTTTTTTTTTCTATATTAGGGGGCATTTTGTAAGTTAGTTGGCAGTTGGGGAGCATTGAGAGAAAAAGGCAGGTGGGTTTGACCGTTGGCATCGTGGGTGTCCTCATTAGATGGGTCCTTAACTCCTAATAGGGATGGGTTGCTATGGTGGTTATTTATAGGGGTGAGCGATTTTAGATTCCATACTGTCGCGACCCTCTAAAAAAATTTTAAATTTTAAAGGGTTAATGGATTATTAGGTTAATTAGATTTGACTAACCTAACGCCGACCCTCCCAAGCCCTACCGAATCGCAACTTTGGATTTTTGTTTTAAATGATTTTTAAATTTGGAGCCGCCACTAATCGTTCTTGGTAGGTCGATTAGAAACCTAAATAAATTAGCGGGACAACTAATTTATTCCTACGAACCAGAGATTATGAGCTCGGGGACTTGGTTACACTAGTTAATTAAAACTAATGCCCTTTCGGTACCTTAATTTCATGGATATCCTAATTCGGCAACTCAAGCTTGGTTTATTCCTAAGGCTCTAGTAGGGTATTCTCTTTTGTGTTTTCATTTTTTTTAAAAAAAGGATGCATGGATGATATATATTTTTTATTTATTATATTTTTTAAGTGTTAAAGATTCCCTGAAGCCGAAAGAGGGAGTGTGTTAACGACTTCTCTGCAGTATTACGACCTACTCATCTTTTGGGTCTGATGATTCAAAAATTAAATTATAGGAAGTACATGACAGTGAATAAACACCTCCAATGGGAGGCTAAGCATTGGCTTGGCTATTCCCTTTGGGATTTAAGGTACAGGTATTTAGTTGCAGGTATTTAACTACCGTAAGTAAAAACCTCTAATGGGAGGCTAAGCATTGGCTTGGCTCTTCCCTTTGGGATTTAAGGTACAGGTATTTAAGTTGCAGGTATTTAACTACCGTAAGTAAAAATCTCCAATGGGAGGCTAAACATTGGCTTGGCTCTTCCCTTTGGGATTTAAGGTACAGGTATTTAAGTTGCAGGTATTTAACTACTGTAAGTAAAAACCTCCAATGAGAGGCTAAGCATTGGCTTGGCTCTTCCCTTTGGGATTTAAGGTACAGGTATTTAAGTTGCAGGTATTTAACTACTGTAAGTAAAAACCTCCAATGGGAGGCTAAGCATTGGCTTGGCTCTTCCCTTTGGGATTTAAGGTACAGGTATTTAAGTTACAGGTATTTAACTACTGTAAGTAAAAACCTCCAATGGGAGGCTAAGCATTGGCTTGGCTCTTCCCTTTGGGATTTATGGTGCAGATATTTAAATTGCGGATGGACTTTGTCCTCTCCATTCTGGGGTATGAATTCTTTAAAATGAAATACAACGAATTGATTCAACAATTTGAAATTTGTGCGCGCTTGAGGACTCCTCCAAGCCGATTTTGTGCTTTCATAGGGTTGACAATTGATATAGAGCTGTGGCTTCCTGACATAAAATAGAGTGAAGTATCAGTATACAAAATATGTGCCAATCTGCACCTAAAACCAGAAGAGTGGAAAGAGTACTTATCTCCCATTTTTTTGGGAGGGATTTCTATAATTGACTTTCGCTCTCTATGTTCCCAATATAGAGAGTTTCTTTTGAATTAAGAGGGACTTTTAGTCACAGATCAGTTGAGAAATCGGTGGATAGCTTAGGAGCTTGTCTAGGCCGATTTTTGCATCTCTACGAGATTTTTGCTGTTGACGTATAGATATCCTTCTCTTGACATAAAATATGGAAAAAAAAGGAGATGGAGAAAGTGTATACAATTTGTGCTAATTTGCGAGTAAAACCATAAATAAATGAATAAATAAAAACACTTAGCTCGAATTTGCTTGCTCGTTGACGAGGATGAACTCTTGATTTATATTGATCGATGAAGGAATTTGTGATGAAAACCCTTAGCTTTAAACTCCCATCATCTTCAAAATTCTCTCTCTTTTGGTATTTTCTTTCTCTCAAATTTTTCTTCAATCTCCCAAAACTCTCTCAAATATCTAAAATTTTCTTTCAAAAAAAAAAAAAATCCTCCTCTCAAGCTCACTTCTTCTTCCTTTTATAATCTACTCATCTATCTCCCATTCTAATTTTTCCACTAACTCTATCTCCCATTCTAATTTCTCCACTAACTCTTCTTCATTTTCATCTTCCATTCTCCATCTCTATCTCACATTCTAATCTCTCCACTAACTCTTCTTCATCTTCATCTTCCCTTCTCCATATTTATCTCCCATTCTAATTTCTCCACTAACTCTTCTTCATCTCCATCTTCCCTTCTCTATTCTTATCTTCCATTCTAATTTCTCTACTAACTCTTCTTCATCTCCATCTTCCCTTCTCTATTCTTATCTTATTTTCTCCATCAATTCTTCTCCAACTTCTCTTCTTCATCTCCTCTTCTCCATCTTCCATTCTCTATTCTAATTTATCCACGAACTCTTCTTTTTGTTATTTGTAAAATAATCCTTCAAAAGTTAGGTATTTGCACTCTAGTCCTTGAATTTTAAGTATTTACAATTCAGTCCATGAAAAAATATATTTCTTTAAGTCCAAATCTCCTCACAATTTTTGACACACCAAAATTTACCACATGTCAAATTTAAGCTCATTTCTTGCCGCTGAAAATAATGTAGAATTTAATTAAAGCCCTTTTGCAAAATTGAGTCATTCTGGGTATAATTGAGCCAAGATGAAAATTTAAAATATTAGAAGACAATGTCACAACTCATAAAAAGTGAAAATTAAAAATAAGTTGACTCAAATTAAATTTTTTTAGGCCCAATTCGAGATTATACTCGTGAAGGAACACGTGACTCGAATTGGATTTTTCTGAATTTGCGATGGCCAATATGAAAATAGATTTAAAATAAAAATATTAACTATCTTTGTGTATTTTTTTTGGCCTCAAATGTTATTTTTCCAAAATTTTCAAGTATTTTTGTATTTTTTTAAAAAAATTAAAAACAAATATATATAAAAAATATGAAAATTTATTTTTTGTTCAAAAATGGTTGCCTAGGCTTGGCCAAGGCTTCCAAAGTTGATTTTGCAATTTTCTCATTTTTTCTTTATTTTTCATGAATTTTCGAAAATAAAAATACTAAAAAATACTGAAAATATGAAAAATCATTTTTTGGTCAAAATTAGTTCTCTAGGCTTGGCCAAGGTCCCCAAAGTTAATTTTTCAATTTTATGAATTTTTATGGATTTTTCAAAAAATAAAAATGCCGAAAAATACTGAAAATTTTTAAAAGAGAAAAGATGATTAAAAATCAGGTGTCAACAGCTGCCCCTCTTTGAAAGGAAGCTCCGCGGAGGTTCATTTCAAAGACGAGATGACACCTGAATTCTAATCGACTCAACACAATGAAATAAAAAAAGTCGTCTCATGAATGTTCCACTGAAAATGAAATGAGAACCTAAGGATTCGTTATAAGAAAACCTTAGGGTGGTTGAATTTGAACCCGTATGGTAGGTCAACCCATGATAGATTCCTAATGAAAGGATTCTACTAAATAAATTTTGACCCGTATGGTAGGTCACCCCATGGTAGATTCCTAACGAAAGGATTCTACTGATTAAAATTTGATTGAAATTTGACCTGTATGGTAGCTCAACCCGTGATAGATTCCTAATGAAAGGATTCTACTTATCAAATTTTGACCCGTATGGTAGGTCACCCCATAGTAGATTCCTAATGAAAGGATTCTACTGATTAAAATTTTGACCCGTATGGTAGGTCACCTCATAGTAGATTCCTAATGAAAGGATTCTACTGATTAAAATTTGATTGAAATTTGACCCGTATGGTAGGTCAACCCATGAAACTGCCTGTAAGAAGGACTTTGTGCCTGTAGAAAGGACTTGGTGCCTGTAAAAAGGACTTGGTGCCTGTAAGAAGGACTTTAGTGCCTGTAGAAAGGACTTGATGCCTGTAAAAAGGACTTTGTGCCTGTAGAAAGGACTTGGTGCCTGTAAAAAGGACTTCGGTGCCTGTAAAAAGGACTTTAGTGCTTGTAGAAAGGACTTGATGCCTGTAAAAAGGACTTTGTGCCTGTAAAAAGGACTTTGTGCCTGTAAGAAGGACTTTTTGCCTATAAGAAGGACTTGGTTTGCCTGTAAGAAGGACTTGATTTGCCTGTAAGAAGGACTTGGTTTGCCTGTAAGAAGGACTTGATTTGCCTGTAAGAAGGACTTTATGCCTGTAAGAAGGACTTGATTTGCCTGTAAGAAGGACTTGTTTTGCCTGTAAAAAGGACTTCATTTGCCTGTAAGAAGGACTTGATTTGCCTGTAAGAAGGACTTACTTTGCCTGTAAGAAGGACTTTGTGCCTGTAAGAAGGACTTGCTTTGCCTGTAAGAAGGACTTTGTTTGCCTGTAAGAAGGACTTTATGCCTGTAAGAAGGGCTTGATTTGCCTGTAATAAGGGCCTGATTTGCCTGTAATAAGGACTTTGTGCCTGTAAGAAGGACTTTTTGCCTGTAAGAAGGACTTTGTGCCTGTAAGAAGGACTTGATTTGCCTGTAAGAAGGACTTTGTGCTTGTAAGAAGGACTTGATTTGCCTGTAAGAAGGACTTGCTTTGCATGTAGGAAGGACTTTGTTTGCCTGTAAGCAAGACTTGATTTGCCTGTAAGAAGGACTTTATGCTTGTAAGAAGGACTTGGTTTGCTTGTAAGAAGGACTTTGTGCCTGTAAGAAGGACTTGGTTTGCCTGTAAGAAGGACTTAGTTTGCCTGTAAGAAGGGCTTGGTGTACTTCAAAGGGTGCCATTCTGAAATCTGGGGAGACCAGGAATCCTGCAGAAGCTCAAACCCAAATTATATTCTCATGTAGCTTTAGGAATAAACCAAAGAAGCAAGATCAAAAGGTCTCGAACATTACTGTCTTTGAGACAAATCATACTTTATTGAAGAAGCTAGATACCTGTATGTATCGTAATGGATTCAAGTTCCTCAACAACCGTCAGAATTCATCCAGGTTGAAGATATACTTACTTGAGAATTTAGAAGAAATGACTGGTGGTTTCTCAACAACCAGGCTTGTTCATTCAATAATCGCCGAATGAATTTCAAGACTTTGGAAGGTAATTCGAACATTGGGAATGTGTTGCCTGTCAGGCAGTATCAGAGGTAACATGTGCAAGCATTTTCATCAATGAGTTGATCGGTTCATATAAAACTATTCAACCAAGTTGGCAATGATTAGAAGTAGTCTGTGTGATAACTCATGATGCAATCAATCCAAATGTGGATCATGCAAAATTATTCTATCAAGCTTGCATTACCAATTCTGTTTAAGGAGGATCTCATATTATGAACGCCTCGAATGTAATCTGAATGGGGAACTTCAGTCCGGAAGGGCTTTCTCTCACTCTAGAGAAAGGCTGTTTATCTATAGATTAAAATGTTAGACCTGTGTGGAAATGGTTTACCTTTCCTCATCCTGTTATGCCCTATTTTGCACATTTGATGTCTCCTATGCAGTTTATGCTCTAAGTTGGAGTTGGTAAATTAAACATGCGAAATAGTCATACATAATTCGTGAAATGTGTAAACACAATGCCGATGTGATAATTTTTAGCATCATGTGTGTTTATATAATGTGCAAACATGGGCGGATTTGAATTGCCCCTGGTATGTGGGTGGATTGAATAAATTGGGAAGCCCACTCCTTATGTCGAGGAGCGGTTTGTCTCAAGTTTTGCCCCTGCACGATGAGGCATATGGGTGATGGAGCATTTTGGTTTGTTTAGTGACAGCGACCGCCATGGTTTAGCGATTAAATGCCCCCCCATTTTTCACCAGAATAGATCTTGTCAGATGATTATCATTTTCTTTTGGATTTGTCTCCTTCAACATGTTACATGTTAGTATAAATATTTCCTGTAACAAGAAAAGGAGACATGCCAACCAGTATTAAAAGGGATAAATGGGAAACGATACTGATTTACCCTTCATCTTGAATGCCTTGGACAAGTCTTTACCAATTTTGCTGGATTGAGTTTTCTTCGACTTTTGTTGGATGCTTCACAATTAAGCCAAGAATGTGGCAAAATATTGACTTTGGTATTACTCGTCGAGTATTCCTGCTTGCAAAAAGAAATGCACAAAAAGTTGTTTCATTTATTTATAATACATACAACATTCCCCACTTTGGGGATCGAACTCGGGATATTTCAGACCTACTGTCATCCCCCATACCATTCGGTCCATTGGACCGTAGGTGTCCATGGGGTTTTCTTTTCAAAGGTTAATCCTTGGGGATAACGCGACTCTGTTGTATCACCTTGGGCCTTGTTACAATATTTCTCGAGGTAATTTGCAATTCCTGTTAAGAATGGAATAAAAAAATTCAGGACTCGAGATGATTATGTGCAAATTAGAATGATACAGAATTACTCATGTCTGAGATTGTTCGGGTCCCTCGTTCGCAGTTTCTTTTATCTGAAGCTGTCCAATTTGTGGTAATATCCATGAGTTGCTTTGCCCCAAATTTTGTTCAACTTGTATTTGGGTATAATTACGTTCTCGAGTCAATTTGAAAACTCCTGAAAATTGAAGGGATTAACTTTAAAACCTGGGTTGTTCGAGGGTAACTTGAAACGATATGGGTTTACCCTTCGGATTTACGCGGATTTCTTCTCGATATTAATTTTTTCGAGTTTGGTGCAGTAACGGCTCCGAGCATTTAATAGGGGAAAAGGGAAATGATTACTTCTAGCTTGTGCATCAATTTTGGACATCGATAAAAGGCGAGAACGTGCGATGAAACCAAGTAGATATATTCGTCCAGGCTTGATCTTCTTCCCTTTGTAGGCTCTTGAGCGATCAGCTAGCGTTGTTCCGGGTCAGGTACGCGTCGGCCGTGTCGCAGGTCCCATGATCACTAGTTTTGAAATACAGGATCTGTATGCACATTAACACCCTGGTACTTCATCAGCATCAAACTGCCTGATCATGGCGGCGAGTTCGTCGCCAATGCCATTTGCCTGGTGATGATACTTCACCTCCTCCTCAGAAGGCATCCATGCTGGTCCCATAGTCTCGGTCTTTTCGTACCTTATTCCAACAGAACTTGATCCTGCTATGAACTGATCTAACTCACCTCTTAAACGTGTATTTTCGATCCTCAGATAATGCATTTCATCGAGGGTGAGGAGAGTATTGCAGTTGGGGCAGGTGGCGGAGTCAAAAGCCTCTTTATATATCTTGTTCTCCGCTCGGAGGTTTTCATTTTCAACTCTTAGAAACTCGGCTTCGTTGTGCTCATGACGAGTCTTCATTCGGGTTCGTCTATTTTGAAACCAGAACTTGATTTGCGAAGGTTCAAGTCCTAGCTCTTGACTCAGTTCCATTTTCTGTTTGCCGTCTGGCATAGGGCACGTTCTGAAGAAATCTTCAAGCTTTCGTACTTGCTCCTCAGTATGGCGACGGTAACGCTTCTTTTGACCTTTACCGTTGTTGTCCTTGTCCTTACCGGGATTTTGGACGTCGTCGGTGGAAGGGCCGGGTTCCATAGGCTCGATCCCAAACATGGCTTCGAACTCTTCCTCTCCCATATTCAGCAAGTAACGATAACTTTTAAGTGTGTTGGGTTGAGACATCTTCGATTTGGTTAACGATTTCTCAAAGTTTGATATCTCTTCTTATATTTTCACTCTCTGGATTTTTCTGGAAGACTGCGTATGCTTTAAGAGTCTCTCTTTCGAGCACGAATGATAATTATTAAGAAGATGCCTCCTTTAAAATTAGACGTGGGTTTAGCAACTATATTGCCTCTCTCGAGTGTTCTGGCTTTCTCGATTTTCTTTTCATCGTATCTCTCGCCCAACTTGTCTCCTTCCATCTTTCCGTGGAAGAGGGCCCCTTGTTGCTGTCTCCACCGTCAATTTGCTGGCGAGTTCTTCAATAAAGACGAGTCGTATCTCTTTTCTGTCAAAAATGTCTTTGTCTCCCACTCAGCTTATTTTTTATCCTTTCTTTTTCAAAGTAGTGGCGTCCCGTCCAGCTTTTCCGTAGAGACGTCGGATTTTCTTGGCTCGAGATTGGAGATGAGTAGCAGAGGTGATACTGATAGGGAATGGTAGACAGGAAAATCTGGCCAGTAGAGACTTCCCCTGCAAAAATGAAAGAGAATGCGGCAGTATATGTTCTTCATATTCTAGAAAAATTGGAACGATACTGTTTTACCCTTGTGTGTACTTCCATTGAATTTGAATTAAGGAAGTTCCTTCATTTGGACTGGATTGAATTGTATGTCCCGAGTTGCCCTTCACTTTGAGCTTGCCACATAAGTGCTTTGCTTAGTTGGGCCTTGTTTTTTTTCGAGTTGCCTTGGACCATCATCATTTTCCATGCCATCGGGTCCATGGACCGGAGGGCTCTTTTAATTTGAAGGTTACCTTCAAGGCGAATGAGTCCTAGCGCATTCCATTGGGTCATTTCATTTTGCGACACTCTTGAGGCACTTTGCAATCCCCTGGGTGAGAATGGAACAAATCCAATTTAGCATTTTGCAACGATTGAGGGTAAATTGGAACGACACACAGTTACTCGTCTTCGAGCTCGCATGGGCTTTTCACTTGAAATTTCCCTACGTGAGGCCATTCAACATTTCTCATTATGGCAGTCAGCGACATTGCCACAAATTGATCCGCCCTGAGTCTAGTATAAAAAGGGATTCACGCATTCGACGGGATAAAAAAAACAAATTACCCCCTTGCCCCTGAATTAAATCTAGATACCTAGAAAGCTGGAAATATCATACGCAGGGGAATTAAGCATGAAATGAAAGGTGCACTTATTCAAGGTCAGTTCTGCCTCTCCTGTGGCTCTTCGATAATCAGCTAGTCTCGTGTTGGTTCGGGTGTGGATGACCGATGTTTGAGAGTCCCTACTCACTGGCTCCTGATCGCGGCTTGGGACGTCTGTCAACCTTAAACTGGTTGACCAAGGCAGTAAGCTCATCATCTAGGTAATCTCTTGAACCTTCCAGCAACTGATACTCGAATTGGGCATTGTTGTTGGCAAATGCTGGCGGTAGATTTCTCATTCTGTCCTCGCCATGAGCAATTTGACTTCTCGTGTTGGAGCCTTCATCATTACTCGAGAAAGTGTGGGGATCACCAACTGTCCTGCTGCTAAAAACTCCTTCCATTCGAGGATTAGAGAAGTGGAAGTGCTTAGGATAACTTCTTGTCTGATTCTCTGGCTGCGCAGGCGCGCTGATCATGGGATGAATTCTAGCCACAGATTGGTGCTCAAACCAAGGAATCTGAATACACTGCCCCTGCGGTCTATACTCCTGAAGAGCATTAGGGTGATTCTGGGAGATACTTTGATTAACACTTGGGGGATTAATGGCACGGCTACTGGCTTGGTTGATGATGGGAAGTGGCTCGCCTCATGCTAACCTGCGGAACTTATGGTGGCGCGGAGACTTGACGTTCAGGCTTGGATCAGTCCCGCCTTGGTTTTCTTGATTCTGAGCTGCATTGTGTTCTCTCACCCTTTTTCTGTACTTCTGAAGATGACTCGAAACATTTCCTTTAGTGAGTCCCTCTACCTTCATAATTTCCAGTATATATTGCGGCCGTGCCGAATCGATTCCTAGCTGCTGAACTGAATTAACAAACATACGATGCAACTCGGGAGACCAACTCATCTTCTTTTTCCAGTTGCTTGGAACAATATTGAAGGCTTGATGATTGTTCTCTTGGTCGTGCAATTGCTTCCTCACTACGTGCTGCCATATGTTTTGAAGTATCTGAACCCTAACTGGTTTCGTTACGACGTCTTGGGCCCCGTGTAAGAAAGCCTTCATTATGGCTTGCTGATCATCGCTTGCCGATATTACGACGACTGGCATGTTTAATTCAGAATTGATGAATTTCAAGAGAGCGAAAACATCCATGTCAATCCCTACCATGGCGGTGAGGATGATATCAAACTGGTCACTACTCCTCCTTAATACTTCTAAGGCCTCTGTCGCTTTTGCTTGAGCTAAAACCTTATACCGGCATTTTTTCAATACGATAACAAGGATTGACAGAGAGACTGGATTACCGTCAATGGCCATGACCAGTAGACCCTCAGGGTAAGGAACTTCATCAGCTTCGACCAGGGTTGAACATGCGCCCGTTTCCCTAATGCTTGACATATTTCTGGATCTAGGACTGCCGACTCGAGACCGCCTCAGGATGTCTTCTTGGACTTGAGGGATCACGGGATCGTCGATGGCTTCTCGTAACAGGCTTTGAAAGCCGATGCTTTGATGGTGAAGGTTTTGAATTCCTCTCCCACGAGAACTCCTTCCTCTCTATCTTTCTCCTGCGAGTTCTTGCAGATAAACTCTCACTCTCACTATCAAATGAGGACAAGTTCTCTCTCTGGCAATAGCAACGACTTCCCTCTTCACGGGCAGCGCTATTAGATTTTTCGAGGGAGAAAATCTGACATTCAGCTTTTGATCAAAGGAGAAATCCTTGTTTCTCGCTCAGTTTGTCTTCTTCTTTCTCTTTGTGATAGAGGGCCCCTGTCAAAATCTCCACCGTCGATTTACTGGCGGGTCCTCCAATGAAGACAAGTCGTATCTCCTTTTCACTAACGTTTGCCGTGTCTTCCACTCAGCTCATCTTTCCGTCTTTCTTTTCAAAGTGGCGGTGTATCGTCAAACTTTCTGCGGAGATTTCGGACTCGCTTGGCTCAAGGTCGCCATTTGATGAGAATTCGAGCCAACGAGGGTGGTGCCAATAGAGAATGGTAGATAAGAGAAATCTTGACTGGTTGATACTGTCACTATGAAATCAATATTTACTTCAAAGCAGATTACCATCTTCGCATTCCGCTCATCTGCCTCACCTCTCTCCCCCTTTCTTTCGTATTCTGCTTTCAAAAATGGCCAATTCTCCTAACCATACCTTATCCGCCGAAGTCCTGGCTGGGTGGGAGAGACTCTACAATCTTCTTGGTAGAGGTTACGCTCATATAGCCAAAAACTCTACCGTTGAGGCTGAAATCCTCGGTTTATTCAGAACCATGGATGCTGCTTCTGTTGAGGGTACTCAACTAAGGAAGGAGTACCGGAACTTCTCGACCCTCTTCATCAATTTTCTGGCTGCCTATAACCGCGCTTATGAGACGGTCCTTGTGACTGCCGTCGCGAAAGCTCGTTACCAAGATCGACACGAGCATTTGGAAATAGTCACATTTATGGCTGATAATCACAAGAAGGCCTCAAGTTTGCTAACAATTAGCTTTCGTGGCTGGTTCGTGAGAGGGGAAAGTTGGTGGACCGTCTGGCCTTGGTCCGAACTTACTCCGAACAGGAGCCGGGCAATATTGTGATGAGGTGCAAATGCGGTTGGCTGCAGGAGAGACTTGATGACATTACGGCAGACATTGCTTTCGAGAGGGCGGCAATTTCGAACCTGGAGTTTGCCGTCGAGCATTATGAGGCCAGTATGGCCCAGGCTAAGGAGAAGCGCGATCGCCTCTTCTTTAGGCTCGCGGAGCTTAATCCCGAGAGCGCCCGGTGCATCCAGAGCATCAACTGTTTGGAGAGTCAGTTGAGCTCTTTCGTAATGGTTATCAGGGCCCAGTTTGGCTTTACCTTTCCTCCCCAATGAACTATTGTAAAACCTGTTGATGTATGGAATAAAAGGAATGTTTCGCATGTCTATACTTTTGTTTTCCTGTCTTCTCTTCTCCTGGGGAACGATTTACGGTGCTGAAGATATTGAGGCTTAATCTTCTTCATGATGCTCTCGCAGGTTGTGGTAGACGATGATATCAAGAACATTAGAGGGGCATTCAGTGTGGCTTTCCACCAGCCGCCTAGAGACCCGCGTTCAATCATGTAAATTAATAAAGCTGCCACCACTCGATCAGTGTGCTAATAAATTCGGCCATTTGTTGCGTGCTCCACTTCAACCGTGTTTTGTTGCTTTCGGCGTCCACTCGTATGTATCGGGCACCTTTAACATCGGGGGAGTGTTCGTGGGCCACGTTCATTAATAGAACCTCGGTCCTCTAAAACCCTCCGCGTGGTTTGGATCCGAGGAAATTTTAAGACCGGTCTCTGGTTGATTTAATCAGGTTAAGGTATTTATTTCATGGTTTCTGATTATATAATTCATATTGTCTTTCAAAAGACGCGGGATCCTCTGCAATACATTAAATATGCCCCCGTGTTTAATCAGTATAAATCCACCGTCATATCAGAATACACTACCCATACAAGTTTACGCATTGACACAACTCTGTCTGTCAAAGATGGACAGTGTTCGTTTGCCCCCAGAATTAACGGTTGAAGTCTCGGTGTTTTTCGTCTTTTGGTATTTCTGAAGATGATTCTTGATATATTATTGAACTTAATTTTTACACCCGTCTGGGGTATCTAGGATCTCCCTGCAAAAGAAAATGATATAATTAGTATGCGACACAAGGAATGTCGGTCCATGACTCCTATATTAGTCCAATTTGATTTTTCTATTTTATGGAGAAATCAGAAGAAGAAAAAAAAAATTTCCTTAGGAAGAAATGGGTTGATTTCTGATACAGAATTTTCTTGCAGATTTATTACTCTCTTTATTATTATTATTTTTTTAAAGGAATGTGACAAAATCACTTGACGTTTACTAAAATTTTTGAAGGAATTTCCTTTTTATCAAAATAAATTTTCAGAGGTAAATTTATCAGGAAAATTTTATTTTTATTGAAGTAGGAAAGACATAACAGAAATCCTTTATTAGTTAACAAAATTCCCCCGAGACATTAGTCTAATTTTATTTAGAGAAAATTTTCTTAGAAAAACATGAGCGAATTTCTCGAAAAGAATTTTTGTTGCAAGTTTTTATAATTTGAAAGAATGTGATAAAATCACTTGATGTTTACCAAAGTTTTTTTTTGAAGGAATTTTTCTTTTTATCGAAATAAATTTTTAGAGGAAAATTTGTCAGGAAAATTTCATTTTTATTGAAGCAAGAAAAACATGACAAAAATCTCTTATTGGTCAATACAATTCCCCCGAGACATTAGTCTAATTTTATTTAGAGAAAAGTTTCTTAGAAAATCATGAGCGAATTTCTCGAGAAGAATTTTCTTGCAAATTTTTATAATTTGAAAAATGTGATAAAATCACTTGATGTCTACTAGAGTTTTTTTTTGAAGGAATTTTTCTTTTTATTGAAATAAATTTTCAGAGGAAAATTTTTTCAGGAAAATTTCATTTTTATTGAAGCAATAAAAACACGACAAAAATCCCTTATTGGTTAATAAAATTCCCATGAAGGGATTTTTTTCACATCATTTTTTCAAAAAACTTTTTGTTAAAAGAAATGAGGGACAAATTCAATTTTTATTTTCTTTTAAAAGAATGGTCGTAATATCAAGCTTAAAAACTGACTAACACCTAGCATGGACCGACTGAAAATAAATACAAGATAAAATTAGAGGACTTACTTTTACCTTTGAGAAATGCAAATCACATAGTCATGCGCATGACTCAAGTGAGGAGTGGACTCTAGAAAATAAAAAAAAGAGACAAGGGTATGGACCTAAAAGGCCCCCACTATTTGAATTGACAACCTTACCGTCCGCGCAATCAAATCACAATGGGAAGAATTGTCAATTCAGATAATGAGCGGGATAAAATATGGTCAGCTCAAGCGCAATCGACGCAAGAGCTTTGCATATTCGATCCCTATCTATGGTTACCTAGGAAAAATTTCGCGACTTAGGTTTAGACACTTGTGTGTGCAGGTGTTGTGATCCTCAGAATATGCAAGACATGCACAACAATTGATATCAAAACAACGCTTCTAAAAATGTGTGAAATTAAACAAAATCCCAACACCGAGCCTGCAAAACAAATGGGTTAGCCAAACACTCCGCCCCTTATAACTCCCATCTTGCAAAAACATATAACACCTATAGAATGAGTCCCAAGCAAGATTGCCAGAAGCGAGATATTCATGAAATTTTCATTGGCCTAAGTCCACTAAGACTTTTAAAATTTTGAAAAAATTTAAGTATTCCAATTGGTATCTTTTTTCGAAAATTTAAAAATCTCTATCCCCAGTGGAGTCGCCAAGCTGTCGCGACCCTCTAAAAAAATTTTAAATTTTAAAGGGTTAACGGATTATTAGGTTAATTAGATTTGACTAACCTAATGCGGACCCTCCCAAGCCCTACCGAATGGCAACTTTGGATTTTTGTTTTAAATGATTTTTAAATTTGGAGTCGCCACTAATCGTTCTTGGTAGGTCGATTAGAAACCTAAATAAATTAGCAGGACAACTAATTTATTCCTGCGAACCAGAAATTATGAGCTCGGGGACTTGGTTACACTAGTTAATTAAAACTAATGCCCTTTCGGTACCTTAATTTCATGGATATCCTAATTCGGCAACTCAGGCTTGGTTTATTCCTAAGGCTCTAGTAGGGTATTCTCTTTTGTGTTTTCACTTTTTTTAAAAAGGATGCATAGATGGTATATATTTTTTATTTATTATATTTTTTAAGTGTTAAAGATTCCCTGAAGCCGAAAGAGGGAGTATGTTAACGACTTCTCTGCAATATTACGACCTACTCATCTTTTGGGTCTGATGATTCAAAAATTAAATTATAGGAAGTACATGACAGTGAATAAACACCTCCAATGGGAGGCCTAGCATTGGCTTGGCTTGGCTCTTCCCTTTGGGATTTAAGGTACAGGTATTTAAGTTGCTGGTATTTAACTACTGTATGTAAAAACCTCCAATGGGAGGCTAAGCATTGGCTTGGCTCTTCCCTTTGGGATTTAAGGTACATGTATTTAAGTTGCAGGTATTTAACTACTGTAAGTAAAAACCTCCAATGGGAGGCTAAGCATTGGCTTGGCTCTTCCCTTTGGGATTTAAGGTACATGTATTTAAGTTGCAGGTATTTAACTACTGTAAGTAAAAATCTCCAATAGGAGGCTAAGCATTGGCTTGGCTCTTCCCTTTGGGATTTATGGTGCAGATATTTAAATTGCGGATGGAATTTGTCCTCTCCATTCTGGGGTATGAATTCTTTAAAATGAAATACAACGAATTGATTCAACAATTTGAAATTTGTGCTCGCTTGAGGACTCCTCCAAGCCGATTTTGTGCTTTCATAGGGTTGACAATTGATATAGAGCTGCGGCTTCCTGACATAAAATAGAGTATCAGTATACAAAATATGTGCTAATCTGCACCTAAAACCAGAAGAGTGGAAGAGTACTTATCTCCCATTTTTTGGGAGGGATTTCTATAATTGATTTTCGCTCTCTATGTTCCCAATATAGAGAGTTTCTTTTGAATTAAGAGGGACTTTTAGTCACAGATCAGTTGAGAAATCGATGAACAGCTTAGGAGCTTGTCTGGGCCGATTTTTGCATCTCTACGAGATTTTTGCTGTTAACGTAGAGATATCCTTCTCCTGACATAAAATATGGAAAAAAAAGGAGATGGAGAAAGTGTATACAATTTGTGCTAATTTGCGAGTAAAACCATAAATAAATGAATAAATAAAAACACTTAGCTCGAATTTGCTTGCTCGTTGACGAGGATGAACTCTTGATTTATATTGATCGATGAAGGAATTTGTGATGATAACCCCTAGCTTCGAACTCCCATCATCTTCAAAATTCTCTCTCTTTTGGTATTTTCTTTCTCTCAAATTTTTCTTCAATCTCCCAAAACTCTCTCAAATATCTAAAATTTTCTCTCAAAAAAAAATCCTCATCTCTAGCTCACTTCTTCCTCCTTTTATAATCTACTCATCTATCTCCCATTCTAATTTTTCCACTAACTCTATCTCCCATTCTAATTTCTCCACTAACTCTTCTTCATTTTCATCTTCCATTCTCCATCTCTATCTCACATTCTAATCTTTCCACTAACTCTTCTTCATCTCTATCTTCCCTTCTCCATATTTATCTCCCATTCTAATTTCTCCACTAACTCTTCTTCATCTCCATCTTCTCTTCTCTATTCTTATATTATTTTCTCCATCTATTCTTCTCCAACTTCTCTTCTTCATCTCCTCTTCTCCATCTTCCCTTCTCTATTCTAATTTATCCACTAACTCTTCTTTTTGTTATTTGTAAAATAATCCTTCAAGAGTTAGGTATTTGCACTCTAGTCCTTGAATTTTAAGTATTTACAATTCAGTCCATGAAAAAATATATTTCTTTAAGTCCAAATCTCCTCACAAATTTTGACACACCAAAATTTACCACATGTCAAATTTAAGCTCACTTCTTGCCTATGAAAATAATGTAGAATTTAATTAAAGCCCTTTTGCAAAATTGAGTCATTCTGGGTATAATTGAGCCAAGATGAAAATTTAAAATATTAGAAGACAATGTCACAACTCATAAAAAGTGAAAATTAAAAATAAGTTGACTCAAATTAAATTTTTTTAGGCCCGATTCGAGATTATACTCGTGAAGACAATGTCACAACTCAAATGTTATTTTTCCAAAATTTTCAAGTATTTTTGTATTTTTTTTTAAAAAAGTTAGAAAAAAATATATAAAAAATATGAAAATTTATTTTTTGTTCAAAAATAGTTGCCTAGGCTTGGCCAAGGCTTCCAAAGTTGATTTTGCAATTTTCTCATTTTTTCTTTATTTTTCATGAATTTTCGAAAATAAAAATACTAAAAAATACTGAAAATATGAAAAATCATTTTTTGGTCAAAATTGGTTCTCTAGGCTTGGCCAAGGTCCCCAAAGTTAATTTTTCAATTTTATGAATTTTTATGGATTTTTCAAAAAATAAAAATGATGAAAAATACTGAAAGTTTTTAAAAGAGAAAAGATGATTAAAAATCAGATGTCAACACATACAGGTTCCACCGAGAATATGAAATTTATCCGTTTATATAGATTCCTCATTTTGTGGAATGCGAAACTTACCCTATATACCTTAGAATTTAGAACCTACTCTGTCATAGATTCTAGGATTAATTTCAGGTTCCACCCAAGCTTCATATATATTATTAGTTGAATGATTATAGTGAATAATCACATTTAATGATCACTACTTGCTGTTAAAATTAATTGACCACAACTCATATTTAGATACAAAAAAAATGAAACATCAACAAAGTAAAAGTCTCAATGATAACATGGTTTCAGATTACATATTCATCATCGGATACCATGGAATATAAAAACTTGCTATAGTTCTAGATTCCACATGATGATTCGAAGACATATATCTAGAATCTGAAAACTATTCATCAGAACAGGTTTCTTAATTTTTTTTAACCCGAAACCTACCATCCATATCCTGTAACTTGAAATCGATTGGTTCCCACTAGTCAGGCTCTCCAAGTTTTAGGTTCTACCCTAAAACCATACTCACCTCTAACAATTTATGTGATGATGGGCTCGAGCATTAAAGTTCAGTTTGATTGTCTATAGATAAATTTGGTCCAATTTACTAGTGAGCCTTGTGAATAAATGGCCTTGTATAGTTCTCATTACATATTATGAATTTTTTTTTCTTTTTTTCATGAAGGGAATAGCCACTAGAGGGGGTCCTCGCCAATCATAGGTCAGGCCGATGGTTGCCTGGGCAAGGTGAGCCCTTGCTTGATCTAGTGAGGGCTACCCTCATTGGTGGCTAGCCAAGGCAAAAAAAGAAAAAAAAGAAAAAATATTCATAATACATAAGGACGAAAATACCCTTGGTCTAGGCCATTTTTGAAATAAAAAGAGCATTTTAGGGCATTATTTGAAACAAGATCCATTTCAAGCCCTTATTTGAGAAAATAAAGGCACATCTGGAATTTACCCAAATTCAAATATTGCATGAGTTTAAAGTGGCCGAGTAATATCAATTAGAAGGGCCAACTGAAAACCTATTTAGTCAGTGTTAAAAAGAGAAAAACAAAAAAGAAAAAAAACAAAGAAAGAAAACGGTATTCCTATTTTAAGTGTTCTTTATTTATCGTTTCAAATCAAAATTAGGAAACACAAAAACCATCGTAGCTTATGCTGCCAGGCTGCCTAAGACGGAAGGGTAGGAGTTGATGACCCGAGCGGCAAATAAGTAGAAAATTATTAGGTAGTTTGCTTGCTTCATATGATCAGTTAGATGAAATGGGACACACATGGAATCCGTGTGATCCAATGGCTCATGTGAAGTTGACTAATATAGGTCGGGAGTATCTTATAAAATTTCCAAATAAGGTGTTTCGGAATATTTGAACTTTGACCTCCCTCATACTCCGATATTATGTCAAATTTTGTGTAAATATTGCTGAAAGATGTGGTTTAACATTTAATATACTAATATTCCCCTCACGCATGAGTTTGAATTTGGCATGAGATTATAGCCTTACACCCTAGGAAGACTAAAACTCAAGATCTTTTACTCTAGAATTTGGGAAGATCTTATTGCGACCATTGTCAACATGCCTAAAATTGTAAGTGATGATGCATGATTAAATGTTAAAAGATTGTACCCGTGGAAATGGACAGTTTCGCCACATGATTGTGCGTTTGCATAGATAAAAGTTGGCCAAATTCTTGCATCATTTACTCCTCCATATTGTCTCGCGTTGAATTCTAGCATTGAAGAGTGCGAGCCCACCTCTAAATGCTAATTCAAGATAGGACT
This sequence comes from Psidium guajava, assembly GCA_016432845.1. NCBI lineage: Eukaryota > Viridiplantae > Streptophyta > Magnoliopsida > Myrtales > Myrtaceae > Psidium > Psidium guajava. Next base: position 13,968,770 of record CM028229.1, read on the forward strand.
AGATAGGATAGGATAAGAAATTTTGATGTTGTTATATCCTATTCACTATTTGGTGAATTGCAAATTTAAAGTCGAATATTGCCATATCCAATCACATCTATTGTTCAGTAGAAACTGCATAGTGCATATCAATATTTGAGACATATATGCCCTTACATAGTGGCCATGATAACATATATACTTAAAAATATGCACTGATAATTAGACTTCCAAACATCGTTGCAAAACCAAAATAAAATTAGACTCATAAACCAATATATTTAATCAATTCTTTGCGTTATTTAACACATACTTGTAATTAACTGAAGTTTGTAGCCAAATCTAGAAAGATGTTAAGCTATTTGTAAGTATTTGGAATTATTAAGTAGGCTCATGGCAACCACAAGTACCACACTGCAAAATTATCATTAGTCAAACTGATTTTTTAGTAAATAGTGTTGACACTTGATTTTTGGCCAATTTTATTTTCAAAATTTTTAAAAGATCCATAAAAATTTATAAAATTGAAAAGTCAACTTTGGGGACCTCACCATAGCCTAGGGAACCAATTTTGAGCAAAAAATAATTTTCCTTATTTTTTGTATTTTTTTTAGCATTTTTATTTTCAAAAATTCACAAAAAATCTATAAAAAGTGAGAAAATTGAAAAAATCAACTTTGGAGACCTTAACCTAGCCTAGGGAACCAATTTTGAGCAAAAAATAATTTTCCTTATTTTTCATATTTTTCTGCATTTTATTTTCAAAAATTCATAAAAAATCAATAAAAAGTATGAAAATTGAAAAATCAGCTTTGGGGACCTCAGCCAAGCCTAGGAAATCAATTTTGAACAAAAAATAATTTTCCTTATTTTTTTTGTATTTTTAATATTTTCAGAAATTAGGAAAATAATAAAACATTAATAACAAATAGCATTTGAAGTCAGAAAATTATCAAAAAAATAGTCAATATTTTTAATTTAAATTTATCTTCATTTTGGATGAATAAATTTTGAAAAATCAAGTCTAGAATCTAGAGTTTCTTTGTTAATTTCAATTTTTAGATTATTTAAATAATTCTAGAAATTCCATTTTAACTATTTAATTTTCCATTTTTGCATTTTTTAGAGTCGTGTCATCCTCCTCTATTTTTCAAAATTAAAATCGAGTCCAAAAGCCTTCAGAGTTGCCCAATTTTGCTAAAAAGTACCAAAATGTAATTTCTGATTTTTCAATTTAGTCCCTAAAATCACTAAAAATGAAATTAAAAATTTTCTAGGAACTGAATTGAAAATAGGGCGACGTCACCCCCTAGTTTTTTACCCTCTGAATCCGATGGTGGAGACAATTTTTCTAGAAAAGGATCCTAGGACTTTGGATTTTGCAAAATGGGTACTCGGGTTAAATTGAAATTTTGGGGTTTTTGCATAAATACTGAAAATTGTCGGCCAAAAACACCATTTTCAAATAAATTTGATGCCCCTGAGTCCAATTTTGAGGTCAATTTTGACAAATACGGGCTAATTTGGGATTAATTTCATTTTGTTTTTGGTCGGTCGGGTCAACCGGGTCGAGTCGACCCGACCCGGTCAACCCATTTAACCCGATTGAGCGAGGACCCAATCTGATCCTGCCCCTTCGTGCAAATTGAGTTCAAATTGGGGAAAATCCTAACTGAGAGATTAAGCATGATTCTGAGAGATTTAGGGGGAGTTGAACGGAGATTCGAGCTGAACTAGAATGAGGTGATCTTGGGGAAGGTTGAAGGGGCGAAAAATCGAGTTTAAAAGGAAGAGGTAGAGAGTGAAAAAGGGGGATTTTTTTTGGCCAGGAGAAAAATTAGGCTGCAACTAAAAAATTCGGGCAATTGAGAGTGGATCAAACTTCGAAACAGGTTCGAGAAGGTTGCTGGAGTCCAAGAGATTCGACCCGCACTAATTTTGGCGTTCGTTGTTGCCTAAAACGGTAAGTCGCAAATCAGAGCTTGAGCTCTGACCTCTAATGGCAGATTCGCAATTCACGCATAATTCTTCTTTTTTCCATGTGCATATTGTCATCCTTTCACTTCTGATCCCATTTGTGCCTTCGTTTTGCATTGCCGTTGCGCGAAAACCCCAATCTGAGCCTTAAACCCTAGCTTATTCTGTCACGACCTAGTTAGAGCAAACTCACAATGTAGAGCTTAATCGGAACCCCAAGTAATTCTTCTGACCTTCTCATGGTGCTCCCTATAGGTTTAATTGAATAGTTATGCCCTATTTCGTGTGATTGGGTTGCCATGTTTGTTCTCTGTTATGGTTTCGATTGCTTCGATTTAGTCATGTGATTTGATTAATTTTGAGATATGTTGATCTTCGAGTCCAGTCGAATTGATTGAAGCTGGTTTCACGTCGTTTAGTCGAGATTTCACCGTCAGATGCCGCCAAAAGCCCCCCGGCCGTCCATTCTGTTCATGTGTGAGGTTGAAGATGAAGTCTAGTCAGCCTTTGCTGACTTGGTCAAATCTCACGTGGCGTCGACGTGTCGTTACACGTCAGCGCCGTGTGGGATTAACCGACTAAATCCTCTAAAAATAATAGTCTAGATCGGACGGTTAGTATTAGTCAAAGGTTCAATCTCGATCGTAGGATAAGTATGAAGGATGGTCGGTCAGGACAGTACCACGTGACGTAGTCTGGGCCGTAGGATTAAGATCTGGATGAAAAATGGAAAATGGAATAAAAATCCGGAAAGTTTAAAAAATTCAATTTTTTTTTAAAACTACATCGTTTTGCATGAGGCTTAGAATAGTGGGTCTTGGGCTTGGGTAGTGGGCCGGGTCCATTTGACCCGGTCCGTATAACATAATTCAAAAAAATAATAAAAATAAAACTCAAACAACAAATAATAAAAGCAAAAAAAAAAGAAAAAGAAAAATAATAAGATAGAAACGGCGCCGTTTTAGGTTTGGGGTTTTAAATTTTATTTTGGGTTATTGGGCCGTGTTAACCCGATCGGGCCCAGAGAATTAGAATTAAAACTAAAAACAAACAAAATAAATAAAAATCCAGGAAATTAAAAAAAATAATGAAAAACACCAAAAAAACTAAACGGCGCCGTTTCAGTCCCGGGATTAAAAAAAAATAAAAATGCTAAAAATCGGAAATAAAAAGGAAAATCCTAATAAAAAAATCATAAAAAATTAGGAAAATTTTAGAAAAGTAAAAAAAAATCGGGAAATGATCGGTTAATAAAAAAATCACTAAAATCATAAATACAAAAGTGTCGAAAATAATAAAAAGTGGAAAAATTTTGAAAATCTCCAGAAAATTAGGAAATTTCGAAAATAGAGAAAATAATAATAATATAAAAAATAATAAATATAAAATTTTTTTTAAAAAAAATTAGAAAATTTGTTAGAAAACATTGAAATGTTTGAAATTTTTTAAAATAAAATCACAAAAAATGTCCGAAAAATAGAAAAAATCCCTAAAGATCACAAAAATTTTGAGAAATTCTAAAAAATTAAAAAATTAGGAAAAGTGTTAGAAAATAAAAAAAAAATAAAAATTCCAGAAAATACAGAAAATATTCTAAAAGATAGGAAAATCCCTAGAGAGTCTTAGAAAATCCTAAAAATTTAAAAATTAGGAAAAGTATTAGAAAACAAAAGTAAAAATTCCAGAAAATACAGAAAATATTCTAAAAAAATAGGAAAATCCCTAGAGAGTCTTAGAAAATCCTAAAAATTTAAAAAAATTAGGAAAAGTATTAGAAAATAAAAATAAAAATTCCAGAAAATATAGAAAATATTCCGAAAAAATAAGAAAATCTTTAGAAAATTCTTAAAAACTCTGAAAAATTCTAGAAAAATTCTAGAAAATTTTTGAAAAAAATCAAAGAAATTCTTAAAAATCGTGAAAATTTGGGAAAAACCACATTCAACTGGTTTGACCTATTTTCATAGCTTTGAACTCCCGAGCTTTCCAAAATGACCATCATACCCTTCTGGGCATCTGGTCCCAAACCCCTTCCATATCATCTCTAAACCTTAGAATTTTAGGTCTTAAGCCATTAGGGCTTTACTAGAGCCCCTACATGTATCTCGGCCTTAGTTGGGATTGATTGATTTGATTGAATTTTGTCTGGTTTTCTCTGATTGTGATTGATAAGATAGCATTCTCTCGCCTGTACTCTATACCCTTTTAGATTGTCAGAGCCTTTCCTCACCCGATAAGCGCCTGTATGAATTCATAGGTTAGAAATCATTCAACTTAGGTACTGAAAGGGCGCAAATGGCAATATTGGCTTAACTAAGTCCCTGAATCTAGATCTCTCGTTTTCGTAGGATCGAGCGGTTTCTCCCAATCGTTCGATAGGGTCTCCAATCATAGCCTCCAATAAATGACTGGTGGCGACTCCGATGGCATGCACACTATTCACATGTCACCCGGCCGCACTAAGGTCGACCCCGATTCAATTTTTCCTGACGCGATTTGGTATGGGTTAGGGAGGGCCCGAGCTAAGCCCAAATATCAAAACGGGCTCAGCAATCCATTAACTCCCTCAGGATCCCTGGAAAATCTCGGGAGGGTCGCGACAAATAGCAAGTTGGATGTGCATCTATCCATCCTAAGTTGCTCCGAACAATTCAAGTCACCACTGTTAATGAGGCGGTCAAGTTGATCCAAACTAGTTTGGCTTCTAACAAATGTGCGATCTTTCAATATATGATTATGGTAGTGCCTTTCAGCAGCAGTGGACATCACAGTCGTATACATCATACACAAAAGCAACAAAGGTTCATCTCCTCGAATATCAAAATGCTAAAAAGTTCTTGTCTATCATTATGATCCATTTCTAATGAGGAAAAAAATCAGTAACTTTAGGCAAGTACAAATTGGCAAGTTAGATAATAGCAAATTCATGAAAAATAATATCTTTTTCAAATCAGGAGATTATCATAGATTCTCACAGAATCAATCCATGACTATTGCTAGAAATACACAAAGGCAAAGGAAACGAACTAAAGTTGATTCATGATTGTTGATGACTCTTTCTAACCCCTCAGCACATAGGAAGCGAACTCCCAATACCAACTCAAGCAACAATTTAAGAACATGCAATGAATCTGTTCACTCAAACTTAATATCGTGCATAAGCAGTTTATTTGCTGCGCCCTGCCTTGGTTTTGCTTTTTCTTTTGATAGAGTTTCTATGTTTAGGAGGACAAGCTGCGTTTTAATTGCTGCTCCCTGCTTCCGGATCAATTTTTTTTTGTCAGTTTTCTTAGTATTCTGAGAACTATCCACGAAATCTGAGCCTGATGTGGGTCGCTAAAGCATCTCAAAGCTGCGTTTAGGAGGACAAGCTGCGTTTTTGTTGCTGGTCCTTGCCTCTAGATCACTTTTTTTTTTGGTCAGTTTTCTTAATATTCTGAGAATTGTCTATGGAGATGTGATACAAATACAATGGCAAGAGCACATGCCCTTCAGAGCCGAGCTATCCAAATAACTGTTTGAATTTGCTAAGCCCAGGTAATATTGCTTCTTAAGTCACTAGAATTGAGACCAACCTCTTGAGGCGTGTTTTTAATGCAGATCGTTCAACAGATGGATTAATTTTGCTACGATTTATGATATAAGATCTCTCCAAACGGAATTGTGCAGTACTGAAAAGAAATCCGCACTAAAATGGTCTTTTACAATGTTTATTAGAGAGAGAGACATTATTTTACCTTCATGAATAAAAAAATACGATGCTTTACTCTCTTGCTACTTCCGTAAAGTCTCGATGCTTTGGTTACAAGGGAGCCGCGTGTGAACGAAGGAGAAGGAAAAAAGAGAGGGTAGGATTTTCTAAAAAATGGATGGATAAGTGAAATTCTATCCGGGTCTATTTCACCCTCCCCTTTAGGGTTTTTTTTTTTAATCTGAGTTATATCCTCTTTATATCTGACTTTATCCTTTTCTTAACAGTTACCAAGCACCAGATATGATAAAATATGTCATATCATGACTTTTATTTAGAAAACCAAATGCAGCCCAAGTTTACAAGGAGGACTTTGGAGGAAGGATTTACAGCGCCTTAAATGGTTGATAAATGATGTAGTCCCACCCACAAAAAAACTCTAGCCATGGAGTTGGAATTTTGTAAGGCAGAAGAAGAAAAAAATTCCACAACCAATGCGAAGACTCGAGAGATACTTCTCAGTGGACTTAATCCATTTGCAAAGTATGCATGGCGTTGTTTGGAATATGGTCCAATGTACGCTACTTCCTGATTATTAATGTGAGGAGATTCATCCCGTTAAAAGATAATACCTTGCAGAACCAAATAGTATGAAAAGTATATCGAAATGCGGTGGCATGCATATAGTCAATGAAATCACTGAAGTTGGTTGCCTAAGATTGTGTCCTGGAGCATGCATTGGGCAAAAAAAAAAACTATCATTTGCTCGCTGATGAATGAATTTTCGTCCCAATTCTCAGGATTATCTGAGTTTTGAAGATGATGCTCAAGGAGGAGTGCGCATCTACTCACCGATTTCTGTAATATTGAAACCAAAGCTTGGATTTTTGGGTTTGGCTCTTCCGAAGCCTGAAAGAGATCACGGAAGCCCATTATCAGCATCTTGAAGAAAGTATGGCTTCCCATACTCTAGCCTAATTACGGAGTAAGAGAAGCCCATGACCAAACCGTTGTGCCACCCCCTATCAAGCCACCCACCATCCTACCAATCCCCATTGCCTGACGAACTTTAGCGCCCCCTCTCCTCTCTCTCTCTCTCTCTCTCTCTCTCTCTCTCTCTCTCTCTCTCTCTCTCTCTCTCTCTCTCTCTCTCTCTCAATCTAGAGATTGGCACCTCTTTTGAAGTCGAGGACCATTAGCTTAAGGCCCATCACCTCACATTTCCGGTGTGGTAGACTATTGACTAACTTAAATGAAAGGGGGAAATGACTCTCCCCTACATCCTCCCCGAAATCTAGATATCGCCATCAATTTTTAGGTTGAGGATCTTTAGGGCACGCAAGACAACACTTCTGTTTTAGAAGTTAATTGCTGGTTAGAGAATTTGATTCGTAAAGATTGAAAATTTCTACTTTGGGAACATTATTAACACAAAATCTTCTACAAAAAAATTATGTAGGCGGATGAAAAATTTCTACTTCATTTTTATCTTTTAAAAATTTCTTTAAAAATATTATTTATTTTTTACTCCAGTGTCTGGAGATGGCAACTTGGCAGCGGCGGGGGAGGAGGTGGGTGGCAGAGGTCGGCAGTGGACAGCGACGGCATGATTGAGAGAGAGATGCTTTGAAATTGAAAAGAGGCCGAAGTGAGAAATGTATAGATGTTGAGAGATTTTTACTTCTAAAAAAGAAGTAACTTTTTTTAACTTTTGAAATTAGGTAAAAACAACTTTAGAAGTAGAAATGTATTATTACGCAATCAAATGGAATGCTGCTTTAGAAATAGCATAACGCATAATCACACTAAATTTCCAATGGCTGCATGACGCATAGTCATACTAGAGTTGAGAATGTTGGCCCAACGTTGGCCGAATTTTGTTGACATTTATTGTAAGATTGTGGGCTTGAATGTCGGGATAGACGTGTCGTGCCATGATTTGCTCGACGCCAAATAGACGCCACCTCAAACAACCTAAATGAAAGCAACATTGAGAGAGAGAGAGAGAGAGAGAGAGAGAGAGAGAGAGAGAGAGAGAGAGAGACGCCGTAGTGGTAGGCTCAAGCTGTTGCTTGCGGCAATCATGGATGTTCAAGCTCAAGCTTGTGGACGCCATAGCTCATTGCCATGACTCGTCAATTTGAACTCGCTCCGGCCATGGGCGTGAGCTTTTCAGTGGCGAAGCTCGCCGTGATCATGACCGCTGGATCTTTTCGAGGCACGAAACTCAAGGTTGCCATGATCGATCGAGCTTCGAGCTCGTGGCGGCCATGGCCACTTGATTTTCGAGTCGTGAAGTGCATGGTCATGATTGCTCGATTTGAGTATTCAGTCACTGTTGCTCAATTGGTGATCGTGAATAGCCGCGGATAATGAATTTTATATTTTTGTGAGTGTTTTGTTGGTTTTATTCATGTTTATATTATTATATTCACTTCTAAGGAATCTTGCTATGGGATTAGAAGAAATTCCAATTAGGAAGAAAATTTCTTAATGAAAACTGATTAGAGAACGGTTCCGTCGTTTCAGAGAATTGACGGTCAATTGACAGCCACCACTTTTAAAGTGAGATGGGGGATACCGGCTTGCACGTTTTCATATTTTTGATCTCTCTTGGTGGAATTTCCCCAAGTTAAAAAAGTGACTAATTTTTTCTGTTTTATTCAAACCAAAAATGATAATTTGAAATAATAAGTAACATATGAAGGATCCAATTTCAACTTTTAAATTAGCGGATGTTTTCTTCTGTCAAGTAAAAGACTTGGTATATATTGTTCACGAATAAAAAAAATTTAAGAACTCAAAAAATTTGGAGTGTCTAGTGTAGTTAGAACTTACAATTATTTTAGGTATTTGTAATCTATTGACACATAACTACGGAGAAATGGTGATTAGTTTGAAACACACTTTATTTAAACCCTTCATACATTTATTTTTCAACTCGAACTTTAGCATTGTGTAAGTTGATTCCAGTTTGCTAAATTAATGCATATGAACTTCTTATAAAAGAAAACAATATGCTAGGATGACGTTACAAGGAATTTCATTGATTTTCACCCACTAATAAATTTGGATCATGAGTGATCGTGGCTATTCTGAAAATCTATTTTGCAATCAAGGAACAATTTAAGGTTTTCAATCATTAATGTTACTCACTATTAACATTTTATGAAATCAACTACTTTACTATAAATTGACATTTTTTTTTATCAATATGAAATGATATAGGATTTGGTGTCACGTGGTCATATGAGTTTTCTTAATCAAGCAAACATTTGAGCTTATTAGGTTAATTTGTATGGAATACAAGGGAAAATCTGTTATTTTTCCAAACTTTAGCTTTGATTCATGCAATACTAAGATTGATATTGTAACATTTTAGGTCCTTGCACATCTTCATCTATGAGATTCGAATCCATTGGGTAATTATTTGGTCTACTACTTCATTATTAATTATTTGATCTTGTCTTTAATTCACCTATTTTAATATTTAATTGACAGCACTAGTCTTGATTTTAGCATCGAAGAATACTTCTAGAGCAATTTGATTTGATCGAAAAGAATGAGGAGCCACTCAATGCACAATGACTTCATAATTTGTTACAAATTTATCATCCAAGTGCTTTTCATTTTTGAATTTTAATAGATCTTTTTAATGACACTCATGATTTCCTTTTGGTTTATTTCTTTATATCCTCTAGTTTTAAATTAAGCCAAGGAAAAAAAAATGGAACAGTGGAAGTGAAAAAGAAAATTAAACGGACAAATTGCGGATTATTGAGAGTCACCCCCTACTCCAATTCTGCAGTATTTCCTTTGGCAGGTTAGGTCGAGCTACCACATGCACGTGCTCCACACCCCTTCTCTTATTTTATATAAATAACATTTAATAAAGGGAAGAAGGGAGGCGAGGGAGAGATGCAGGTCAAACTCTCCCTTCCGTATAGGCAGAATAAGGGAGTTGTGTAACATCAGAGGGGGAGAGAAAATGGAGGTGGCGGCTAAGATTTTTCAAATAGTCTCCATGCACGTGCTATTGACGCATGCCTTTCCCTCTCTATATAACACGAACCCTGCGTTTTGAGTCACTCTCACAGTCCACAAGCAAAGCACTTAATTCCCTCTGAACTTCGCTTCTTCACTCAGTCACACAGAGACAGGCTGCGATGGGATCTTCGGCCACCAATGGCAGGGACGAGCCGAGGGTGAAAGCTCCGGCTGCGATCCTAGCCATCGGCACGGCTACCCCGCCGAACTGCATCCATCAGGACAATTATCCCGATTATCTCTTTCGAGTAACAAACACCGACCACCTGACTCTTCTCAAAGACAAGTTTAAGCGCATATGTAATTGCATCTTCCGTCTTGCCAAACAACAGTTTTTTTTTTGTTTGTTTTTTCTCTGATTTCGAGCGCGACAATTGGTTCACAATGTCCTCATATATGCATAGACGCACATGAGTTATAATCTTGGTATCCCGTCAAACTGATGTGGATAGATTTAATCGTGCAGGTGAAAAAACGGCGATAAATAAGCGTTATTTTATCTTGACAGAAGAATATCTCAAGCAGAATCCATCTATATGCTCTTACCACGCCGCTTCACTAAATCCACGTCAGGATTTGGCCATCGACATGCTCCCAAAGCTCGGCATGGAAGCCGCGAACAAGGCCATCAAGGAGTGGGGCCAGCCGAAATCAAGCATCACGCACCTCATCTTCACCTCGATAGCCGGCGTGGACATGCCAGGGGCGGACCTAGAACTCCTCAATCTCCTCGGCCTCCCCCCTTCCGTCAACCGGATCATGCTCTACAATCTAGGCTGCTACGCAGGCGGGACTGTCCTGCGGATCGCCAAGGACATTGCCGAGAACAACCCCGGGGCCCGAGTCCTTGCAGTCTGCGTTGAGACGACGGTAATCACGTTCCGGGCTCCGTCCGACGAGGACCACGTCTACTTGATTGGAAACGCGCTCTTTGGTGATGGTGCGGCAGCCATGATTATCGGCACCACTGCCGGTACCAAGGAGCGGCCCATCTTCGAGATAGTTACTGCTTCGCAGGAGTTTGTGCCTGGCACTGAGGGCGGACTCGTGGGTCATTACCGCGAGATCGGCCTTACCATGCAACTGTCAGACAAAGTGCCCCGTGCGATCGCAGCCCATCTGGAAAGTTGCTTGACAAAAGCTTTCGGCTCCGCCGGCATCAACGTCGACTGGAACTCCATCTTCTGGGCCCCACATCCCGGAGGACGGAAGATTCTTGACAACATTGAGGAAACACTCGGGTTGGGGCGAGAGAGACTGAGTGCTGCGAGGCATGTCCTCGCAGAGTACGGGAACATGTCGAGCGTGACCGTTCTCTTCATTCTAGACGAGATTCGGAAGAAGTCTGCCGAGGAAGGAAAGGCCACCACCGGAGAGGGATTGGGCCTGGGGGTGCTTCTAGGGTTTGGCCCAGGCATCACCATTGAGACCGTTATCCTCCGGAGCTTGCCCACCAACATTGACGTCGCCGCATGAGATGGAGACATACATGCCTTCGACTTGGCGGAACGTGAACTTGCTAGAATAATATTATCCATGTATCTTATATTCATGGAAAATAATGTCGTTTTTCTTATATTTGGCTGTATTTTCCAAGTAATATGAAAGTCATTTTCTAATTTTGTCACGTGAAAATTATGAAACACACTAGTAAAAAACTTTCGATGACCTAAAGTCTCAACTTCAGGCGTGGGCTGATCCCTAGGGTCCCAAACCTGACCTTGGGGGCTCAAGCTTGACTGCGACATTTGGTAGGGTCTTAGGCCTAACCATTAGGGTTACAACTCCAGCCAGGTTCAGGAAATCTAGGAGTGTCCTCAAGGGATGTAAGATCGACCGCTGGATCCTAGGCACAGGCATCGGAGACCCAAGCCGCTCGGGCATCCGGGCCTATCCTAAGGAGACTCAGGCGCAGGAGCTGGAGTCTCGGCTATGGAGCCTGTAATTTGTGATAATATCGACAACTCACACTTCTCTCTCTTAAACAAACACTATGCCCTATAAAATTGGGTTCTTCCAATTTGGGAAAGAAAATGTTTAGATGACGGTGCCCTCTTGACCACGCGTCCCCAGGTATGGCAAGGCCATTTTTGACAATAGATTTTGTCAGTTTGATAATACGGTTCCGCAATCCCACACTCGAAGATGTGTGGATAGAAGGATACCGTCACTATTTGGAAAGTAATGCTACTGTGCTCTAAGCATAGTTCTTTGAGAAAGGATCAAGGGATGGCTCCGTTACTCTTTCAACAGTAATGGTGCAATTTCCACCCCCCAAACTCTTTTAATTATTTCTCTAGAAAATCTAACTGAAAAATTGTCACTGGGGATTTGCTCCACTTCCATTAAGAGGGTTCTCTTTGATACGGAAAAGAAGGAAAACAAGGGACAAAAATTTTTTGGAAGAAAGTTGACTAGGGTATGCGTGTCCATGTCGAAAAAGGAACAGAAGACGAGGTGGGTGACCGTCGACTTCGGTTGGCCCCATTCTTTGATGGCCTTTGTGGCGGCTTCCATGCTGAGCTTCGGGATCATATCGATCCTCAAATCTTGACGCGGGTTTAGCGAATTGGTGCCGTTAGAGCATAAAGCTGGATTTTGCTTGAGAATTTCTTCATTCAAGTGAAAATATCGCTTCTTTATCGCAGATTTCTCACCATTAAATAAGAATCACCAGAAAACCATATCAATTTGACAGAATGACTACTAATAGGTAACATTTCCATCAGCATTTTGAAAAACATGCCAAGTGAACAATGATAAAGGTTACAGTGGTGGGCAAGAACTCCGTAATGAACATTGACAAAAGCTAGTCGGGAAGCAAGAATTGATTTTTGGAATTTGAGATTCGATTGGGTATAGCCAATCTCAAGTGGGAGAGAGATTGTGATGTAAATCATTTAGTGGTGGCACAATGTTTGGAGGCGATAATTGGGGATAGAGATTGGTTCAAGCGATGTGAAAATTATTGACTTACTTCTAGAATCATGATATGCGTATTTTATGAATGGTCTTTTTAAAAGTTGAAGTGACATGGAAAAGGGACGCAAAGTGTTTTCGGCATAGCACAAAATGTTCGTACCATTCTCGGTCAGGGATAAAGGTTCATATCATCATATAAATTTGTTTGCGTTAGAAAAATATGTAAGAAGTAGTGCACGCAAGATGTTTAACTCTTAATTAATTTGGTTATCACATGTAATTATTATGGAATTGAAAAGCAGAATGCAAAAGCGCGTACAAGAAAAAAGTTGGTTTTGTGGATGATATAAAACAAGCATCTGCGCTTACAAATGTGGACACACTTCCTCACATTGGTGAAATGCTGAGTGTTGGTGACGCGAAACAAAAAGTCAGGATAGTCTTCCTGGCTGATACAGTTTGAAGGGTTGGTTTGGCCGTGCCAATTGCCAGGATTGCTGCTGGAACTCTACACTCGCAAGACTTCTCCATCACTGAAATGCCAAACTACAAAGACGCACAAGAACGAACAAGGATGATTGTTTTTATATGGATGCATGCATAGAACGTGGGCAATGATTGGCTTAATTCCTATTTAGATTAGATGGGTCCTTAATTCCTACTAGGGATGGGGTCGTCAGGGTGGTTATATAGGTTGCGATGTGCCGGAGCATTGAGGCTGTGCTTCGCTGTCCTTAGATAAACTCGATCCAACTTGATGGTTGTAGTTTGAAAAAGACAGACCGAGAAATTAGATAAGTTTCTATAACGATATTTTGAGAAGGAAATGCTCATGAAGTGAAGAGAGATTTCGGAAAGGATAGGCAAGTTGTCGAACAACGATTGCGACCAAGCAAGCCTCTGTCGCGTCTTGAATCTATTTGGATTAGACTAAGGAGGGCGACAATTACTCGTGGTTTGTACATAGCGAATAGGATGTAGAAAGTCTAGACACTCGCTTATCAAATGTTTATCAAATGTTGTCTAAGTAGCCGTACAGGAAGACGGATCCCGGTTATTGCCCTCGGGAGTGAGAGTGAGATAGGAAATGGGTTCGATGTATGAGACGACGGATCTGCACCCTAGAATGCTATATTAACAGGTTTATTATTATTATTTTTAATCAAATTTTGGGATTTTGAGCCCCTAAAATTCAAATATTACCCGAGTGTAAAGTACCGGGCGACATCAATTAGAAGGGGCCAACAGAAAACCTATTTAGTAAGTGTCAATTTTTTTTTTCGTAAATATTGCTGAAAGATGTGGTTTAACATTTAAATTTGCTAATATTCCCCTCACACGAGTTTGAATTTGGTATGAGATTAAAGCCTTACACCCCAGTAAGGCTAAAACTCAGGATCTTCTACTCTATAATTTGATAAGGTCTTATTGCGATCACTGTGAACATGTCTAAAATTGTAAATGATAAGGCATGATTAAATGTTAAAAGATTATAGTGATGGAAATGGACAATTTCGCTGCATGATTGTGCATTTGCATCGATAAAAGTTGGCCAAATTCTTGCATCAATTATTCCCTCATATTGTCTCGCATTGAATTCTAGCATTAAAGAATACCAGCCCACCTCCAATCCCTAATTCAAAGTATGACGGATATGATAGGATAAAAATTGTGAATTTAAAGTTAAATATTCTCATATTCTATCATGTCTATTGTTTGGTAAAAACTGTATATCAATATAAAAGACATATATGCCCTTACGTTGTGGCCATGAGAACATATATACTTAAAAATATGCACAGATAATTAGACTTACACAACTCGTTGCAAAGCCAAAATAAAATTAGACACATAAACCAATACGTTTAAACAATTCTTTGTGTTATTTAGCACATACTTATAATTAACTGAAGTTTGTAGCCAAATCTAGAAACATATTAAGCTATTTGTAAGCATTTGGAATTGTTAAGTAGGCTCATGGCAACCCACAAGTGCCACACTGCAAAATTATCATGAGTCAAACTGATTTTTTGCAAATAGCAAGTAGGATGTATATCTATCCATCCTAAGTTGTTCCAAAAAATTAAAGTCACCATTGTTAATGAGAGCTTTTTACGAAAAAGTGGCAAACAAAATTCAAATTTACGATTTTAGATATCCTCGCCAAAAATTTACAAAAAAGGGGTTCGTCTGACAATGGTAGTGTCGGACGGACCCCAGTTCGGCCATAATGGTGCCGAATAGGCCATTCGACAGCCCTATGGCCAATGCTGTCGAACGGCAGCCGTTCGGCAATAAGGGGGCCGAATGGTAGCCTGTTTGGCCCTTAGGGTGTCGAACTGGGGTAGTTCGGCACCCCTAAGGCTGAAGGAGGGGTGAGGGTCCTTCTCGCCCCTCCCCCAAATTTTGGCAAGTGCGGAACTAGGGGGTTAGGGTCACTCCACTGTCCTTTCTTTTTCCTGTAAAGCCTATCCTATTTTCGTGCAAAGCCTCCTCCTCCTCCTCCCTTTTTTGCATGCGTGACTTCTGACTCAGGCATCAGTTCAGTACAACGTCCCCTCCTTTCCTCACATTTAGCGCAAAGAAATGCCAGATATAAAGTTCGTCAAATGTCTCTTATAAGAGAACTTGAAGAGCTTCTTTCTCTAAAGAACTTCTGAAGAAGGAGAAATAGAGAAAATTTCAAGGGATAATAGAGAGAATCAAGTGAGAAAATTTTTGGAGGTTATTCGTTGATTTCCGACGTGTCCGTATCCACGGTCATTGATCACGTCAATATTTCCTCACTATCAAACCAGGTAATTTTTCACTATATGATCTGTTTTTTGCCATTTGCATTTTTCTTTTCATTGCATGTAATGTTAAATTTTTGTACACAGCAAAGAAGTTAGAAGAGTCGAATTATCATTTTCTCCCATTTTGACACACACATTTTTGGGTTAAGGTAATGCCTATATCCTTATTAGAACATGTCATTTTAGTACTGCGCGATAATTGTTTTGCTACTATATTGTGATGTTTTACATGCTGTTTAGTTCGAAAAATATCTTATTTTTGCACTACATATATGTTTGTTTTGCATCGAGAAATAGCTTATTTTTGCGCTACTCATATCTCTATTTTGCATGCTGATACGTGTCTCACGAAATATTTTGTGTGTATTAAACCCGTATTTCATCATGAGTTTTGAAATTTTGGAGGGTTAATTGAAGATGATTTTCAGAATATTGAATAATAATTGAATCTAGATGTCTCACAAATTTTTTTTTATTGAAAATCCTTGTTAGATATAGACCGTAGGAAGTGGTAATTAAATCGGACAGTGTAGATTTGATGTTTAGTTAAATATGAGCCGTTATTTTTTGTTGCCTAATGTAATGAACGCGACCATATAATTTGTTTGTAATAATAAAAAAAATTACCAAAGAACAGAAAAATTAGGGGAAAATTGGGAAAACATATTTAAAAAAATAATAACAACATTCCTAAATTTTTGTCATTTTGGCTAGCTATTTCGATTTGTGAGTTGGGTTGAACTGACTCGGTTCGAAGAAAGAATAGGAAAAAAAAGGGAAAATGAAAATTAGAAAACAAAAAAAAAAACAATAATAGAAAACATAAGAAATGGAAGAGGCACTGTTATTTAGGTCAAACCTTGGACCCGACCTAAAAAAAGAAAAAAATTAAATTTAGAATTTAGAAAATAAAAAATCAGACAATCACAAATAAAAATGAAAATAATCATAAAAATTTTCTTAAAAAATTGAGAAAATTCCGTGATTTTTCTTGAAAAAAAGTTCAGAACAAAGTAAAAGATTAGGAATTTCAATTAATTGAATAGAACTTATTATTTTTAATTCGTTCCTTTCTAATTGACGATTGTATCCCTTATAGGTAAAACATCATCAAATTATGCAATATTTATGAAGTTTATGTATTCCATTTGTAGATATGTCACAAAGAAAGTATATTCAGCTGGGAACACTACTTACACAGTAGGCTGAACATAGATAGTAGGCCATTTGGGATGGTGAGGTAAATAATTAAGAAATTTATCAGCTGAGCTATCATTTGTAACAGTTATATCATAATAAAATTGCTAGTAACAATTAATATAACATTTCACAGATAGATGATAATGAAGTTCTTAGATGTCAATGAGATGAAACGACACTATATGAAGCTGGTATTGATCATCGCATAGAACTGCATGTTCGAGCTTCGGGATTTTACGGAGTTTGGAAAATGAGATTTTGGCAAGTTGACCACCATTTGATTACAGCTTTTGGTTTGGCGATGGAGGCCGGAGACTCACACCTTTCATATGCCAAAAGGTGAATGCACCATTACCCTGCAGGATATCAAGGTTCTTACAGGGCTTCATATTAATGGAAATGCAGTTACTTGCCCCACTAATAGGAATTGAAACGATATTTGTGAGAATCTACTGGGTTATCGGCCCCCATCCAATCAAATACATGGTTTGATGGTGAAGACAACCTAGTTGAGAGGACT
The DNA here is from genome assembly GCA_016432845.1 of Psidium guajava. NCBI lineage: Eukaryota > Viridiplantae > Streptophyta > Magnoliopsida > Myrtales > Myrtaceae > Psidium > Psidium guajava. Next base: position 13,985,901 of record CM028229.1, read on the forward strand.
CTTTAATGAAATTCTAGACGATGCAGATGAGGTTACGATAATGCAACATGCGAGAGCATTCATTTTGCAATTGGCTGGAGGATTAATATTTTCAAATAAATCGGGTGCTAGGGTAAGTCTAATTTTTCTACCTTTACTAGACAACCTCGTGGATCATACTCTGTACAGTTGGGGTTCGGTAGCGCTTGGGTGATTGTATCAAGAGCTATGCAATGCCACCGATTCATCAGCGCAACAAATCAGTGGTGCCCTATATGTATTGCAAATTTGGACATGGGATTGATTCAGTTTTGTGGTACCATCCATCAGAAGCAGTGATTCTTTTGAAGATGCACCTCTTGATAGTTGGTATGTGATATATATGTTTTTTTAGTTCGTGAGTGATAAACCTTTTTTAGTCTGTATAATATATGTAACTGTTTTTTTTTGGGAGCTGGTTTCAACCCCTACAGATAACTAGAATGCTCATACATACTTTGCCACATCAACGCTACCAATTGGATCGCATGACATTCACCGATGTAAGTCATGATAGAAACCATGGAGTTCAATGTAATGTTAACTTTTAAGTTAATTAATCATTTAATTTGATATGTCTCAATCCGATAACAAATTATTTGGGAGCCCTATATTGATGACATTCTCGAGAGTTTGGTAGATTACGGTACCGAGGAAAAAGACATTTGGATAGCTCGTGTCCCACTTATCTATTTCATGTAGTTGAGTAGCATTATCTGAACCAAGTGCTACTTCAATTTGGCATGCAAAAACAAATACCAAATCCTCACAATGATCATAAACCCTTTTATGCCCTTGAATTAAGGCCAATTACAAAGAATTGGGTCGAAAATCACGGAGAGTGGATTCAAATATGGAACAATAATCTTAATTACGTCGTCCGATTTGATCCTGTAATGGAGCTGCTTCATTTCCATTCAGATTACATGGAGTAGTACTGTGCATGTACACGACGGTGGATTTCTTACACAAGAGGTGGAGTAGGTGCAACGGTTAGTGCAAACACTTGTAATTTACGTCAAATTATTTTTTTAGTCATGTAAATTGTTAGCATTTGATAACTTCTATTTACTTTGATTTTATGAGCAGGCTGATGGCATGGAACAAATAATATCATTATATAGATCTACGTCTTGGGATCGGGATCACATGAGAGAGACCATACGGAGGATTGGGAGGATATCTATAGCAATGCTATATGCATTCAATGAAGAGAGACGACTATTAACGATTCCACGACCCCAATCAGCACATACCACCACACCTATTGGATCGCATGAAGTGGACCCACCTCGGACTAGTCAATCAATCCGGAGGACTGTTGACACCTAAATTTTGACTTTTTAAAATTCATTCACTTAAGTACATAAAAAAATGAGAATTTGTTCTCACCAAAAATAATTTTTTCATGCATTACATATTTAATTTTTTGTCGGTCATGCATTTTATTATGGCTAACGACGGAGGATTTGAGTTTAAATTGACAAACGATTGGACTGAGCGTGAGGGAGGTGTGCCGAAAGGCTTATGAAGTTTTGAACTTAAAAGAAATTTTTTCACATGGATTAAATTGCAAATACATAAAACTTCAGGGACTGAATTGCAAATACATAAAACTTCAGGGGCTGAATTGTAAATACATAAAATTTTAGGAATTGTTTTGCAAAGAAGAGTAATTGGAGAAATTAGAAAGGAAGATGGAGAAGGGGAGATATAGAAGGGAAGATGGAGAAATTAGAAGGAAAGATGGAGAATGGAAGATGGTAGAATTAGAAGGGAAGATGAAGAATTAGAATGGGAGATGGAAAGATTAGAATGGAAGATGGTGAATTAAAAGGGAAGATGGAGATAAAGAATGGAGGATGGTGAAATTAGAAGGGAAGATGGATATAAAGAAGGGAAGATGGTGGAATTAGAATGGAAGATGAAGTTAGTGGAAAAATTAGAATGATAGATGAAGATAGAGAAAGGAAGATGGAGGAGTAGGCTATAAAAGGAGGAAGAATGAGAGCCTTGAGAGGGGGGACTTTTGGAGAGATTAGAGAGAAATTGGGAAGACTTTGGAGATTGAAGAAAACTTGAGGAGAGATTTTGGGAGAGAAGAAAATTTAGAGAGAAAAAGAAAAAAAAAGAGAGAATTCTTTTAGAAGAGAGAATTGAGGGGAACGAAAGTTCGAAACTCAGAGTTATTATCTTCATCGACCAATACAATCCGCGAGTCCATCCCCGTCATTCGAGCCGCGATCCGCAATCTTGATCCACGAGGAAATCCAAGGTCCGAGTTCGATAATCAAATCCGCCAAGTTAGGTAATGATTCTAATCATTTAGAATATTCGAAATTGTGTTGCTTAAATGAATTGATTTGAGTTTCGATTATACCTTGTTGGACATATTGCATTTCTTTGGAATAAATTGCATATCCAATTTTTGAGATTTTTATTGCACGTTGTAATATTTTCTTTAAAAAATAAAAAAGGGGTTTGCTTTTGTTGCACATTTTCACATCATGTAGATAATTGCACGCGTAATTTATCTTGTAAATATTTAGATTAAACCGCATGCATTGCATATAATTTAGTTCCTTACTTTGTCATAAAAAGAAAATAAAAAAATTGCACCTTTGAATCTCAAGTGAAAATTCATCAAAATTGCCAAGTTGAACATTTTCATGAAATTGGTACCGAAAGGGCGCTAGTAGAAATATTAGTGTAACAAAGTCCCCGAACTCATTAATTTCTGGTTCGTAGGAATAAAGTATTTCTCCCGATGCTTTATTTAGATGCCTAATCAACCTACCCAAAATGATTAGTGGCGACTCCAAGATAAATCCTTCTTTTGATGAAATTGAACCTAAGTCACGATTTGGTAGAACTTGGGAGAGTTCGAGCTAGGCTAGTTAATTCAATTTAATTAACCTGGTAATCCATTAACTTTAAAAATTGGGAAACCAGTTTTTTTTAGGTCGCGACAAGGACTAGTAGAGCTCTTCAAGATATAGATGCCGTCCCTTATTATGTGGTCTATAATACGGCAAATTTCACTCCTAGGTTCAATCTCGGATTTGGCCAGATAGATTTTTCTTTGGGGTTCGGCCAAATAGATTGTGATTCGGGGTTCGGTCAGTTTACTAGCTCATTTCATGGGAGATTTCGTCCCCACACTCCCGTAAATTTTCCAATGCCTGGAGGATTTGATATCCCTCCTTTTTCCCCAATATGCTTCTACAGAATATGGAGGATGCGAACACCACAATATTGTGATCCTTCAATATATGCTTACGGTAGACCCTTTCAATAGCAGTGAACACCACAATCGTATACACGATACGTAAAAGCCGGGGGGGGGGGGGGGTGTAAGGAAAGCAACATCTGTAGGTTCACCTCCTCGAATATGAGAATGCTAAAAATTTCCTCTTTATCATTATGATCCATTTCTAGTGAGGAAAAAAAAATGAATAAGATTAGGCAAGTGAAAACTGGCAAGTTAGATAATAGCAAAGTCATTAAAAAAAAGGTCTTTAAATCAGGAGATTACCGCAGATTCTCATAGAATCAATCCATGATTATTGCTAGAAATATAAAAACGCAAAGGAAATGAACTAAAGTTGATTCATGATTGTTAATGACTCTTTCTAACCTCTCTCAGCACGTAGGAAGCGAACTCCCAATACCAACTCAATCAACAATTTAAGAACATGCAATGAATCTCCTCACCCAAACTTAATATCGTGCATAAGCAGCATAATTGCTGCTCCTTGCCTTGGTTTTACTTTTCTTTTGATAGAGTTTCTATGTTTAGAACAAGCTGCGCTTTTATTGCAGCTTCCTGCCTCCAGATCATTTTTTTTTCGTCAGTCGTCTTTGTATTCCGATAACCATTGATGAAAACTGAGCCTAATGCTGGTCACTAAAGCATCTCAAAGCTGCGTTTAGGAGGACAAGCTGCGTTTTAATTGGTTCTACTTGCCTCCAGATCATTTTTTTTTGGTCAGTTTTCTTAGTATTCTAAGTATTGTCTATGGAAAGGTGATACAATAATGGCAAGTGCACATGCCCTTCAGAGCCGCGCTATCAAATAACTATTTGACTTTGCTAAGCCTAGGTCTTATTGCTTCTTAAGTCTCTAGAATTGAGACCAACCTCTTGAGGCCTGTTTTTAATGCAAATCATTCAACAGATGGATTAATCTTGCTACGATTTAATATTTAAGATCTTTCCAAACAAAATGACGCAAAATCGAAAAGAAATCCACACTCAAATTGTTCTTAACGCTTATTTGATCCAGAGAGAGAGAGAGAGAGAGAGAGAGAGAGAGAGTATTTACCTTCATGAATTAGAAAAATATGATGCTTTAACTCTCTGGCCATTTCTGTAAATTTTGGATGTGAACCAGAGCGAGAAGGCGCTTTGACTGTTGATGCTTTACTTACAAAGGAACTGCGTATGAATGAAGGAGAAGGAAAAAGAGATCATAGGGTTTTATGAAAAATGGACAGATAAAAGAAATCTTATATGAATCCTATATGTTCTTTCCCCGATAGTTCCGTTTTGTGCCCATCATACGAATCTTACGGACTATCAGAAGGCACTATCGATCGTAGTGTTTATTCACACCAGGCATGTGCAATAAACTCTGTGACCACCAATAATTGGATTGCAAGAGAAAAACTTGAAATTCGCTGGTATTTTATAAATATATTGGTTGTTATGGCATATTGTTATTTGGAATGTTTGAGTAAATTATCATCTCATTTGAGCTTAGGTTACTACTCATTGAGATTTATTTCTCACCTCGTTGTGGTTATCATTTTTCAGGCCCAAAGTGAAAATGAGGATGTTGGAGTCGTAGCCCTTCTTTTGGAGGAGATAGGACATTAACCCTATCTGACCCATTATCTTATGCTGGTTCCAGGAAGCCGCCCTGAAGTATAGGGTTATACATGATGTAGTCTTTCTATGATTAATGATTATTTGCTAGTGAAAATAATTACTTATTGTCAAACTGACTGTTATTGAATGACATGAAATCCTACTGTTTTGTTCTTGCTGATTTATTGATTGTAGGGAAGTTCGTACGTTTCCACATGCATAGAATTTAATTTGGTCGTTAGCGTACCTGGGACACTATTCTTTCCAACCTGTAGCATTTAGGAGGGATCGCACGTGCTTAAGGTTTGGGGTGTAACACTGAGCCTCACGTGTTCTCTTTGTTTAGGTCGCTGCGATGGCTGTGTTGTGTGTGCAACCAGAGCCGAGCTACCGTCCATTGATAACGGACGTGCTACACTCTCTCATCCCACTAGAGCTCGGGGCTACCCTGAGAGCTGCAGGGCATTCTGGTAACTAAGATACATGCGTAAGAAAACATGTTTCTGAGCAGCTTTGTAAAGAGTATCGAGTTCTCTAGAATGCTTAGAACGCGGCGGTTGAACAGCGGAGACCGTGTTTCGCATGTGGGTTCGTGGTGATGCCGGGCATCGCGCCGAAGCAAAAGTGGGCCAGATAGGAGAAAGTGCTTATCTGTGTACCAATCTGTAAATTGCAGGACCATGTAATGAAGTTGGTTTCATATGGCATTGTGAAATATTTCACTGGGGCGTAGTGTCGACCCCTTTTTGCTCGAGCTTTTTGATTTGGATATGAATTGTGAATGGTCCTCAGTGTGTCAAACGTTTGCATATATACGACACATTGATTGATTGGTCTATTCCCGCTTATGTCAAACTCTTACCGAAGAAGAATACTTCAAGCTAATCCTTGTCATGCTTATAAGCCTTATAGGGTCGGGCCGATCGTGAGACACACTTCCACAATCTTTTTAGGTGGGGTCGGCTGGGATCTGGTTTCCATGGCACCCTATATTGTTTGGTTGTTCTGTACCTAGGCCACGCCTCTGTCATGTCATGACAGTTCGTGGCCAGGCCTTGTACCAAATCCAAGGGACAGGCTTGTTTATAGTCTTGTTTCACTAGCAACTGGGGATAGAAATATTAGCTGAAGACTCCTGTACTTTAAGATGTTATCTAAGTAAATTCATTATCGGATAATGTTTCGCTCGGAAGGCATCTCTTTGAATCGTCGACAATAAGAGTTACCACGCTTCAACTGATTTACTATTCAATCCAAACGTCAAGTGTTGGAATTTTATTTTTAACTTTTATTATTTTATTTTGTTTTATAAAACTCCTATTGGACTATAATCAATTATTTGTATTCGAGACAATGCATGATAACCTGTTAAAGTTTGGGTGATCGTTTATTGGGTTTTTGCACATCTCATTTTTCATTATTAATGTGGGTTGGACGGCATGAGGTGTAGGCTTAAGTGTTGACGTAAGCCCGTGATGGAAGAGCCCGTCATTGTTATATTATTAGCGCTAGGTCCCCTCTCCCACTTACGAAAAAAAAAACATAACGACAGTTCCATCGGCCGTCGCGTGAGGAGGGAGAGGAAGACCTAGGGCACAGTTTTCTCGTCTTTCGCAGATCTTGCTTTCATGTCACATCGTATTGAAGATCTCGATTTTCGCGTATATATTCGAGATCATGGCGCAAGCAGGTACGCGTTTATTTATCGTTGTTTTCTTGACCTAAATCGATTACGTTGATCCTATATTACGATTAACTATCTAACATGTGGTATCAGAGCCAACGTATTTCGATTTATGATCAATTTATGTTTGGTTGTGATCTACGTTCTTGAATTTCTTGAGTTTTGGGTAAATCGAATTTAGGTTTTTTCTGGCCTGTGACAAAAACGCCGATCGCGGGACGGCTTCGGATCAGTAGGGTCGCCTCACCATAGGGAATAAAAGCCCCATGGTGTTTCGGCATTTAGTTGATCGCCGGAGGCGGATTTGACGATTGAAGTTCGCGATTAGGGTTTTCTTGCGTCCCGAGCGATTTTCATTCGATTTCGGGCAAAATACTTCGCCGTTTCCGTCGATTCTAGGATCTATATGATCGCGATGATGTGATAAACAAAACCCACTAATTATTTTTGTTCATGGTGGGCTGTTGGAGTTGAAGTAGGTGGATGAACGAGCGAAGAGTCGGGCGTTTTCTCTAGTTGAAGTTTTCTAGGAAGAAGACGATTGGTTTGTCCGCGTGAGTGCATGCGCCCATTAAGCAGGAACGTGGGGAGTTTCCCCACGTGAAATAGAATTCTTTTGGTTATAATAATAATAATCAGCGTTCTTGGGAACGTGGGGACTTTCCCACGTGAAGACAGAATTCATTTATTATAATAATAATAATAATAAAATAATAACATTTTAAAAAAATGTAAAAAAAATATTATTATTATTTTTTTTTTCTAATGATCACTTTTAAAGTGACATCGAAGAGCGGTTACACCTTTTTTTTAAGTGGAAAATTAAAATATACACATATGTGTGTTAGTAAATTATTAATTGTTTGAATACCGTTGTTCGTTGTTTTAGTGACTGTTGCAACAAAGTTATTTTGATCAATGAGAGTAAGCATGTGGGGTCACTTCATATTTGTGCTGTGAGTGTTTGGCTGCCAAAGTAGCCCATTTGCAGTGACAGATGGGGTACCTCGCGGGTATATGCATTCAGGGTGAGTCGCTTTGGATTTGTGCTTTGGTTGCTTGGCTGCCAAAGTGGCCCTGCCAGAGTGACAGCTAAATTTTTCTCGCAATCGCATGTGTTCTCAATAAGTGAGATGTCTCACATTTGTGCTTTGGGTGTTTGGCCGCCAAAGCGGCTCACTTGAAGTGACAGGTGAAATTTTCTCGGACTTGTTGAGGGTGTTTGAGAGTCTTAACTGTGCTAGTGTGGGGTCCTTCTGCCCAAAGGTGTTGGATTTTCTGCATTTGGTGCTGTATGACATTTTCTTGTTGATAGTCTATGTTATTGGCTATTGTATTTTGCTTACTTAGTAATTGTTGCATTATTTTTCAGTCATACTTGCTTTGAATAACGGTGGTGTTGGTGCTGTTGAGGTCCTGAATGGATCTAATTATAAAAAGTGGAAGGATGATCTTCTATATGCCTTGGGATATGTTAATCTGGATCTTGCGTTGCGTGTGGATCGCCCTGCTCCGCTTACGGAGGCTAGTACTCCTACTCAAAGGGAGCATTTTGCTAAGTGGGAGCACTCAAATTATATGAGCCTTCTAGCCATGAGAAGGTTTATCTCAGAACACTTGCTGAGCGGTTTACCCCGAGACCGTTACTGCTAGGGAGTTGCTCATAGCCCTGGGGGAAAGGTATCTGGTACCCGATATGGCTGAATCAAGTGTACTTCTGAAGAAGTTGACGAGTATGTCTTATGATAATGTGGGAGGTGTGAGAGATTATATTCTGCAGATGGTCCATATCCAGTCTAAGCTTAAAACTCTTGAGATTCCTCTCCCAGATAAGTTCATTATTCTCCATGCTCTCAATTCCTTGCCTCCAAATTTCTCTCAAATCAAAACTGCTTTCATTTCCCAAAACGAGAGTTGGTTTGTAAATGATCTAATTAGTAAGTATATGGCGGAGGAGGAGAAACTTAAAAGGGAGAAGAGTGAGAGTGCTTTTCTTGTGTCTGCCCCTAGACCTGTCTATGGTAAGAGTAAGAAGGCTACTAAACGTTTTCACCCCGGTGCTTCTAAGAATGTTAAGGGCTTCAAGAGGCATGGTCGTGATCAGAGTGAGAGAGGTCCCAAAGCTGCTTTTAAGAGAGATGTCAAGTGTTTCTACTATCAAAAGACTGGTCATCTAAAGAAATATTGTTTCAAGTTAAAGGCTCGTTAAGAGCAAAATAAATCTGGAGGTAACTCATTAGCCTATGTCTGTTTCGAATCCAATTTAGTTGATGTCTCACCTAACTCCTGGTGGATTGATAGTGGTGCTTCTGTACATGTTACTATGACATTGCAGGGGTTTAGGAGCGTAAGGAAACCAAATATGACGGAGTCGAAGCTTAAAGTAGGAAACAATGTCGAAGTTGAAGTGGAGTCCATAGGAGTTGTTAGGCTTATGTTAGAGTCGGGACATGTACTCCAACTGAGAAATGTTTTCTATGTTCCTAGTTTTAGGAGAAACTTGATCTCCATTTCTGTTTTAAACCATGATGGATATGTCTTTCTCTTCCAGAATGCTTCTGTTCAATTATCTTTGAACTCCAAAGTTGTTGGTTATGGCATTTTGAACAATGGCTTATTTTAGTTGCTTCTATCTCCTACTTCACATCAAAGTTTTGCTGTTAAGTTTAGTGTTTCTAAGAGATCCTTGTGTGCTGAAAATTCTTATCTCCTATGGAATAAACATTTAGGTCACCTATCAAGAGAGAGAATTCAAAGGTTAGTAAAAAATAACATTTTACCTTCTCTTGATTTTGATGACATGGAGACTTGTGTTGACTGCATTAGAGGCAAATTAACAAAATCTAAAAAGAAAGGGTCTACTCGTAGCTCAGAGCTTCTAGAAATCGTTCACACTGACATCTCAGGACCTTATTGTCGCGACCCTCTAAAAAAATTTTAAATTTTAAAAGGGGTTAACGGATTATTAGGTTAATTAGATTTGACTAACCTAACGCGGACCCTCCCAAGCCCTACCGAATCGCAACTTTGGTTTTTGTTTAAATGATTTTAAAATTTGGAGTCGCCACTAATCGTTCTTGGTAGGTCGATTAGAAACCTAAATAAATTAGCGGGAGAACTAATTTATTCCTGCGAACCAGAGATTAGGAGCTCGGGGACTTGGTTACACTAGTTAATTAAAACTAATGCCCTTTCGGTACCTTAATTTCATGGATATCCTAATTCGGCAACTCAGGCTTGGTTTATTCCTAAGGCTATAGTAGGGTATTCTCTTTTGTGTTTTCACTTTTTAAATAGGATGCATGGATGGTATATATTTTTATTTGTTATATTTTTTTAAGTGTTAAAGATTCCCTGAAGCCGAAAGAAGGAGTGTGTTAACGACTTCTGTGCAGTATTACGACCTACTTATCTTTTGGGTCTGATGATTCAAAAATTAAATTATAGGAAGTACATGACAGTGAATAAACACCTCCAATGGGAGGCCTAGCATTGGCTTGGCTCTTCCCTTTGGGATTTAAGGTACAGGTATTTAAGTTGCAAGTATTTAAACTACTGTAAGTAAAAACCTCCAATGGGAGGCTAAGCATTGGCTTGGCTCTTCCCTTTGGGATTTAAGGTACATGTATTTAAGTTGCAGGTATTTAACTACTGTAAGTAAAAACCTCCAATGGGAGGCTAAGCATTGGCTTGGCTCTTCCCTTTGGGATTTAAGGTACATGTATTTAAGTTGCAAGTATTTAACTACTATGCTAAGCATTGGCTTGGCTCTTCCCTTTGGGATTTAAGGTATAGGTATTTAAGTTGCAGGTATTTAACTACTGTAAGTAAAAACCTCCAATGGGAGGCTAAGCATTGGCTTGGCTCTTCCCTTTGGGATTTAAGGTACAGGTATTTAAGTTGCAGGTATTTAACTACTGTAAGTAAAAACCTCCAATGGGAGGCTAAGCATTGGCTTGGCTCTTCCCTTTGGGATTTATGGTGCAGGTATTTAAATTGCGGATGGACTTTGTCCTCTCCATTCTGGGGTATGAATTCTTTAAAATAAAATACAACGAATTGATTCAACAATTTGAAATTTGTGCGCGCTTGAGGACTCCTCCAAGCCGATTTTGTGCTTCCATAGGGTTGACCATTGATATAAAGCTGCGGCTTCCTGACATAAAATAGAGTGAAATGTCAGTATACAAAATGATTAAAGATCAGGTGTCAACACTTATCCTACTACCTTATGTGGACATAAGTATTTTATTACATTCATAGACGATTTCTCTCAATATGGCTATCTTTATTTCATTAAAGAGAAGTCAAAAGCTCTCGACAAATTCAAACTTTTTAAAAATGAGGTTGAGAAACAGTTAGAGAAGGTGGTTAAGATAGTAAGGTCTGATCGTGGAGGTGAGTACTATGGTAGACATGAGGGGTCCGGGCAGCAAATGGGACCGTTTGCCAAGTACTTGCAGGAATGTGGGATTGTTCCACAGTATACCATGCCTTATACGCCTGAACAGAATGGTGTGGCCGAAAGGCGGAATCGCACCCTTATGGACATGATGAGAAGCATGATGAGTAGGTCTAACCTACCAAGTTTTTTGTGGGGTGAAGCGCTTAGAACTGCCTTGTATATCCTTAACCGTGTTCCTTCTAAATCTGTGCCTAAAACACCTTTTGAGATGTGGACTAGTCGTAAACCTAGCCTTAGACATTTTCGTGTGTGGGGGTGTCCTGCTGAGGTGAAAATTTTTAATCCCACGGTGAGTAAAATTGATTCAAAGACTACTCGTTGCTTTTTCATTGGGTATCCTAATAGGTCTAAAGGGTACATGTTTTACTGTCCCAGTCGTGGGAGGACGGTGATAGACTCCGCAATGCTAAATTCTTGGAGTTTGATGTTGCTGATGCTGTTAGTGCTGATGTTGATGTTATTGACACTTCTGAGCAGAACGAGATGGTGTTATTTCCTTCCATTGTCCTATGTATTGATGCATCTATTGTGCCTGATGACAGCGTTGTTGAAAATCCTGTTATTAATGGTACTTCAGCACAACCTGGTTCTTCTTCTCAGGATATTTCACATGAGGTTCCTGTTAGGAGGTTTGTTAGACAGAGAAGACCAACTATTGGTGATGATTATGTTGTTTATCTTGGGGAGTTTGATGCTATTTTAGCAGATCCAGTGAGTTATCATGAGACTGTTGCTAGTTCCCATGTAGATAAGTGGCTTGAGGCTATGAGAGATGAAATGCATTCGATGTCACAAAATGGTGTATAGGAGCTTGTGAATTTACTTGATGGTCATCGACCGGTTGGGTGTAAATGGGTGGTCAAAACAAAGCGGGATGCTAATGGAAAAGTTGATCGCTATAAAGCGAGGTTAGTTGCAAAAGGTTTTACCCAGCAGCCAGGTATTGATTATACTGAGACATTTTCTCCCGTTTCTTCTAAGGATGCTTTTCGCATTATTATGGCCTTGGTTGCACATTATGATGGATCATTGTATCTACCTGAAGACTAGTGGGAGAAGGTATATTTTTCTGGTCTTGTATGTTGATGACATCCTCCTTGCTAGTAGTGACGTTAATTTGCTGTATAAAACTAAAGTAATGTTGACAAGGACTTTTGATATGAAGGATATTGGGAGGCGTCTTTTGTTCTCGGGATAGACATACATCGAGATAGATCTCGTGGGTTGTTAGGACTCTCGCAGAGAGCATACATTAATCGTGTGCTTAAGCGTTTTGAGATGCAGAGTTGTAAGCCCAGTGTTGCGCCAGTACAGAAAGGAGATAGATTTAGTAAAGATCAGTGTCCTAAGAATGACTTTGAGAAAAAGTCAATGGAGAATGTACCTTATGCTAGTGCTGTCGGCAGTTTGATGTATGCACAGGTATGCACTAGGCCGGATATTGCTTTTGCAGTGAGTGTTCTTGGCAGATATTAGTTTAATCCAGGTCCAGATCACTGGGTGGCTGCCAAGAAGGTTATGAGGTACCTGAAGGGAACACGGGATTATATGCTTATGTACAGGCGGTCGGACAATCTTGAAGTAGTTGGTTTTTCTGACTCTGATTTTGGGACATGTCCGAATGATAGAAAATCTACTTCGGGATTTATATTCATGATGGCTGGAGGTGCAGTTTCTTGGAAGAGTGTGAAACAAACTCTAATTATTTCTTCTACTATGCAAGCAGAGTTTGTTGCATGTTATGGGGCAGTAACGCAAGCGGTTTGGCTAAGGAATTTTATTTCAGGGCTTGTGATTGTTGATTCTATATGTAGACCACTGAAGATATATTGTGACAACAATGCAGCTGTATCTTTTTCGAAAAGTAATAAGATTTCAAGTGGTTCGAAGCATATAGAGATTAAATATCTCACAATCAGGGATTTTGTGAAGAAAAGGGATGCTGAGATTGAGCACATCCGCACTGACGCGATGATTGCAGATCCTTTAATCAAGGGGCTTCCACTTGGGATTTTTCGGGCTCATGTAGCCAATATGGGGGGTGATAGAGTCTTTTGATGTACTTGGTTAGTGGGAGTCTGTGTTGTCTTATTTTATGAGATAGTTATTTATTGTTTTTGATTGAGACATATGATTGTTTCAGTATTTATATATGATGATCATCAGTTATTTTTATTTGTCATTGTATTACATATGCACATGATTGAGAGACTCAGGATCCGGTGTTTATCTTGAGCATGACGGTTATGTCAAATTTGTATGTCTCTGATGACACCATAAAAGTTCTCGCGAGGTTATGTTTTGAGACATGCGGGGCATTAGTGCCAATTGTTTTCATCCGGCTTCTTTGAAGCATTAAGGTTACGGATGGGTACTCTGATTTATCTGAGGTATTCATGTTATAGATAGTTTTCTCTAACTTCAGTGAAATATGAAGGTTACAGAGGGATTTTCTTGACTTCTATGAAGTATCAAGGTTACAGGAAAATGGTAAAGGATCAACCGAAAGATAACATTATTGAGATCACCATTCAGAGATGTTATTTTCGGCTACACTGCCACATTGGCCCATTGACGTTAGAGTTGCTAGTGCTTGTGATCATAGTTGTCTAATATCGTTTAATGATGTGACGATGGCTGTGGTTCGGTATTAGTAATTTTGATGGTCGGGGTTGTTTTGAGATGTTGTCTCGAATATTGTATTTTTATTACGGCTATATTTGTGTATAGCCTAAGAGTCATTTAAAAAATAATTTAAATTAAACTTTTGTAATTGATCATAGCTCAAATAGGAGAATGTTGGAATTTTATTTTTAACTTTTATTATTTTATTTTGTTTTATAAAATTCCTATTGGGCTATAATCAATTATTTGTTTTTGAGACAATGCATGATAACCCGTTAATGTTTGGGTGATCGTTTATTGGGTTTTTGCACATCTCATTTTTCATTATTAATGTGGGTTGGATGGCATGAGGTGTAGGCTTAAGTGTTGACGTAAGCCCGTGATGGAAGGGCCCGTCACTGTTATATTATTAGCGCTAGGTCCCCTCTCCCACTTACGAAAAAAAAAAACATAACGACAGTTCCATCGGCCGTCGCGTGAGGAGGGAGAGGAAGACCTAGGGCACGGTTTTCTCGTCTTTCGCAGATCTTGCTTTCACATCACATCGTATTGAAGATCTCGGTTTCCGCGTATATATTCGAGATCATGGCGCAAGCAGGTACGTGTTTATTTATCGTTGTTTTCTTGACCTAAATTGATTACGTTGATCCTGGATTCTGATTGATTAACTTACATCAAGGTCATTTTACTTCGAATTGCTTTTACATCCAGAAGGGAAAGAGAACGATGAAACTAATGACTGAAAATTAGTTGCTTAATGATTGGGAATAAAAAGCCACAAGAAGATAAAAATGCATCGACTGAAGTAAATCTTCATCTTTAACTGTTTGTATGTTCTGTCTTGGTTGCATGTGAAAGTTCAAAATAGACTTATAATGGGGCACAAGGACACTAAATGTGCCAAAAGTTTCATAAGGTGCTTGTTCTAGTGTCAAATTTTTTTGCCGACTCACTTAAGTGCGAAATTGAAGGAAAAAAGGATCATTTAAATGTCTCCGGTAATAAATTCCGTCAAATAATATTACGTGTCTTTTATGTTAAATTGTTTAGTCAGACATTGCTTTTTATATTAAAATTGAGTCTAATGTAGACTTCTGAGGTGGCTGGCTTCTGCCTAGACGACATCACACGAAGCCCATCTCAAAATAGACATATTTACGAAGTTTCGTTCAATGCCTGCGTTTTGTTCTTAATCATGGATAAACCGAGACAAAAAGTTTTGAATCCTACTTTACCAGAGAGAAATCTTAATCGTGATTGAAGGTTGCAATCGCCATGGCACGAGGAAGATCATTTTCTCGGACAGTAGTTGCTTGTAGCGCGATGCTTTAAGATTAAATTAATTGATGTTGACATGTACGTAGATTTTTATAGTGATAGTCGTTAACTTACCATCGTAGTATGGGATCGATACGCTCCAAAATTGGTATTGGATGGTTTGTAAGCGCTAAAATTTGCTGAAGCGGGGTCGATCAATACATAGAGCCCAATTTGTACATGTAGCCCAAACCGATCATCCGTCAAGGTTCATTAAAATACAAACAAAGCCCATCTCTCTCTCTCTCTCTCTCTCTCTCTCTCTCTCTCTCTCTCTCTCTCTCTCTCTCTCTCTCTCTCTCTCTCTCTCTCTCTCTCGATATGGGTGTGCAAGATAGAACGACCAAATTGGCCGACTCAGTCCAATTTCCAGTTTAATAAAATTATAGCTGATGATTTTTGACTTGGTTCCTTGTTCCAGGGAAGAACCAGACCTGCCGGACATTACCATTTTTTAAAATGTAAACCTAATTATATATTAAAATTGAAGTCCGTATTGCTCACTCCTATCAATAATCCACCAAGAACTATTAGGCCGTGCAGGAATTGATTTCAACCGTATTGTTTGGTCCGGTGTCAAGATCATCCGGTCTAGCTCCCGATCCTAGAAATTAAGAACTGATCCTTTCGGTCTGTTTTTTTTTTTAATTCTTGGGTGGGTCAGATCAAATAGAGAAAATGATCATCCCTAAAAAGCAATGAGGTTATGCTCAAAATCATGGATAGATTCTAGAAGTGCTAAGTTAGACGAATTCACGACGGATTTTGTTCTTTTTGTGACGTGGGTGGGCACTGAAGAAAGACAAAAGATTCGTCCATTTGCATGTGGGTTTGTGTGTGTGTGTGTTTTTTTTTTGTTGTTTGGGGGGGGGGGGGGGTTGTGGGTAGAATGGAGGGGACGAGACTGGAAACATTTTCTCTCGAAACGATCTAAGCCGCCACCCCCACATCGTCCATCATTCTCCCGACGTCTAAATTGCCGACATTCGTCACCGTTTGCCGCTTTGGAGTCTCAATCCTCAGATCTGAACGTATTCCAAAGCGACGAAAGAAGACCGGACCAGCTAAAAGATTCCAGAATTCTTGATTAAAAGCAGAGTAATTCGACAGAAGCTATCTAGGTGGTCGTAGGACGACGTCCGATATTGTCATTCTCCATTATCCCCAAAACTTCAATAGCTGACCCTAAGAGAAAATAGATGGTACAGGCTCGTTACTATTTTAAATGAGTTTGGGCGTGATTTCCTTAAAAGAGTTCAGGTTCGATTTAGCTAATAAGGATTTGGGCTGAATTCGAATTTAACTAAATAGGTCAGATAGATTGGGAGAGTCTGATATGAGAGCCCATTGTGGTGCCTCTTAGTCCCTATTTTCCTAAAAGAAAAATAATAATAAAATAAAATAAAAAATTCGAAAAATAAGAAATAGAAAAAGAAAAGTATGTCTTAATTAGGTGGTTAGATTTTAGTATCAGAGTTTGCTTAAAATTATTGTAGTTTCATTTATATAGCTCGTGGTTTAGGGAGATTTGTGATTTTCTCTATTTTTTTTCCAGTCAGAAATGATTTTCTCCAGTTTAGATATTGGAAAATCAGCTTCTTCAAAAAACTGAATTCAATTTGATTGTAGCTCATGGGGGTTATTTTCTTGAGGCTTATTAACAAGGTGATGCACATTCTTTGCCCGACTTGTATCGGATTTTGGTTTCCGGCATTTACTTTTACTCCATTTCAATACTGGAGTGTTTACTTTACCGCCACTACAAAAAAACAACGTTTTAGCAACAAAATTTGCGACGAAAAAATTAAGAAAATTCGTCGCTAAATTAAGTTGCGACGAATTTTGCGACGAAAAAAATTTCGTCGCTAATTCGCTGTCGCAAAATTTAGCGATGAAAAATTTAGACTTTTGTCACAAATTTGCGACGAAAATATTCGTGGCAAAATTCATCGCAAATTTGCGACGACAATATTAGTGGAAAAATTCGTCGCAAATTTGCGACGAAACTATTTGCGGCAAAATTCTTTGCTAATTTGTGACGAAACTTATTTGTGGCAAAATTCGTGGCGAAAAATATTCATGGCAAAATTCGTTGCTAATTTGTGACGAAACTTATTTGTGGCAAAATTCGTGGTGAAGAATATTCGTGGCAAAAATTTGTCGCTAATTTAGCGATGGTAGTTACCACGAAAACAATTTCGTCGCTAATTCGGGTCACAAAATTTTGCGACTGCGACGAACGTTATTCGTGGCCAAATTCGTAGCTAACTCGGGTCACAAATTCGCAGCAAAAATGAAAATAGCAACGAAAAGAATATCGTCACCAACTCGGGTCACAAATTTAGCGACGAAAAATTTTAGCTTTCGTCACTAAATTGTGATGAAATGTTTGTTGCAAAATTTGTCGCTAATTTGCCATGAAAGCTATTTGAAAAAAAAAAACATCGCCAATGGAACTGAAATTTAAAATAATTTAGCGACGAAATTAGCTTTCATATATTTGGAGAGGCCTCCTGACGATAAAATGAGAGGGGATTCTTGTTATCTTTTCTCCATAGAAAACGTGAATAAATATCAAAACCTGATAGAAGTGTCTCCATAATATCTCAAGAAAAATATAATGTTCCTGAAAAAGTCAATAATATCATGAAAAGAATTCACGTATTATTACTTAAAATGTCAAGTGGACTACAGACAATAGGAAGAGGAGAAAATTAAAGCAGGAGAATCCAAATGATTTGAACGAGAGATAGACCAGATCCTTTGAAGGTAGAACTTCTTCTCTAACCACGGCTTTCATAGCTTGAACATCTTTCCCAATTGCATAATTTGCTTATAGCTGCAAAAAAAAAAATCAATTAAAAATTAATAACAAGTAATAGAATTTCTATAAAGATTAAACACTCCTGTTCTTGATTATGAGAGGCTATAAGCTTGTGGACCCGAGTAGAGGACCCAATAAAGTAACCAGAACTAGAACACTCATGTTCTTGGTTTCGCAGTTGATATAGTTATCCAACACCTTCAAGAACACCTCATTGACTGCTTTCTCATCTATTTCCTGGATCCAAAAAATAGAACAGGTTGCATTCAACAATTGACCAATGCAGAACAAAGATCACATATTTGCCTCGTCTAGTTCCAAATCCCACAATATGGCAGCAAAGTATACTATAAGGTGTTCTATTCGTGCACCTAAGTTGTATATAAGCTTGCCTTTTAGTTTACATTCTGAGGCATCTAGTCACAATGTAAACAACCAATGCAAACTCGAGAGTTCTCTTATCAACTTGTTCAAGCCAAATAAGGAGTCACTTCCAGTTGATAAATGAATAACTTGAGGACTATTACAAGTAAAGATAAAAAGAATAGCTAACTAGCTTCACCATCATGCTAAGAGCATGAAACGCCTGGGCTAACAGAAATGATAAATCGATGAGACAACAAAAGAAAAACAGGAATTCACTAAACAAAAATGGAGACACACAAATCACATCCGCTTGATCTCCATAAAAATGGATATGTAAGGCAGCATTAACGGATAGAAGTATACCGGTCAATCCAAGAGGCCTTAGATCCCAGAGCACTAAATGGTTATCCGTGTCTCCTGTCACAAGCCTGCATTTTCTGCTCAGTAAATCATATGCTAAAGCTTGAGCATTTTTCTTTACCTGTTGCATATAAGCTTTATATAGTGGGGTGGCTACCTGCTTTAAAGCTATTGCAAGAGTAGCGATGTGGTATTGTGTGGACCTCCCTAGAGTGATGGGAAAACAGCAAAGTTTGTCTTCTCCTCAAAGTCGTAGTACTCAATTAGGCTCTCGGCAATCCATGATCTATTTCTGGGGAAATATACAAAAAAAATTATTCAGCAGTAGAAATGAAACTTAAAGAAGTAAATAGCAAAGTCTTGAACAAGTTCTGTAGTCAGACCAAAGTGTTGAACAAGTTCTGTAGTCAGCCCCAAAAGTCAAGCGTCTGAATCCAACGCCTTCCTCATGCTCTTTGTTAGTGGGACAGAGATGGACCCCTCTTGTTTTCCTGTTGTTCTAGCCTTGCCGTTCTTCCAGAAGTGCTTTAGTTCAAATATGACCAACAAAAGATAATCTTGAGAAAAAAAGAGACAGATATAGGGATGCGATGGAACAAATGCAGATAAACGAAAAAGAAGGTGAAACCGAATACATAGAATAACAACAGTAAACAACCCAAACTCTATCAATTCAACAACACCCAAAAATAGATGCAACAGTCACAGAAAATGGAAAAAATACGAACCGAACAAATATCTTGAAAGAATTCCGCATATGAAGAGCAACAAAACTCACTTTAGATGTACCAAACTTTTGTAGTAGGAATTGTAGCACGAAAATCCTCTCTCGCCCTAGGGCTTTCGCCCGACTCAGAGACTGTTCTGCTGGTGATTCGTCCTCGTCCCGCCGGTGAGTGCGCTCGATTTCTTCGGCGCAGCCTCGCCTCAGCCTACTCTTCATCTCGTCCGGCCGGTTTGGAATGTCGGGCTCCCATCGTGACTGAATCATGGCTCTGATATGAGATGGGGCTTTCCGAATTTCCGCCCCTCAATGGAGCTTCATCGTCGCGGCCTGCTGGTGGCCCACCTAGCTCGCTCAGAGCTCCCTCCAACCGGGCGGACGCTACCCAGCCCGATAGAAATTTTGTGCTCTCAGGTGTTCCTCCAGCTAACGCAAGGACGCCTGCTCGATGAGTCCGGAGCAGGGGCAGATCGAGAGCCCCGCGGCCAAGAAACGTTGTGACCCCCTCGGGTCGAGCTGGTCCTCAGCCCAGAGCCGATTTTGCTCAGTTGAATACGGGGGACCCTGTCCCGCCGGAGAAGAATGGAGTGCCCGCTGGCACTACACAAGTTACCGCAACTCCTCACACTCGCAAAGGAGGTAGCAGGAGTCAATCCAGAGCCCCCCTTCAAAGGAATGCTACAGCCCCTGCCCCGGCCCAGCGTTCCTGGGCGGCCATAGCCAAATCGGCTGCTAAGGGGTATGATCTTACTTACATCCCTCCCAAGAGAGTTGAAGGCTGTTCGGCCATTAGAGTTCCTGATGATATTCTGCAGGCATGTGATCCCAAATGGAAGTCGTGTCTAGTAGGCTATTTTGTTGGTAGAAGATTGCCATTTAGACTGGTTGAATCTGTGGTGAAGAATCTGTGGGGCTCTCACCTTGCTGAAGTTGTTGCAAATTCAGCTGGCTTTTTCTTCTTTCACATACCGGATGATGATTATAGACGCAAGATTCTAGATGTTGGCCATATAACTATCTCTAGAGTCCCACTTATATTAAAGCAATGGCACACTCGGCTGGTTCTAAAAAAGGGACAACATGACTCTCTCCCAATCTGGGTTAGGCTACATGATATCCCGAATGTTTTGTGGTCGGCTCAAGGCCTTAGCCTAATAGCAAGCGACATTGGAAAGCCCCTCCATGTTGACCTGCAGACGGAAAATATGAGGAGAATTTCCTTCGCTCGTGTCTGCATTGAAATCAAGGCCAATCAACA
This sequence comes from Psidium guajava, assembly GCA_016432845.1. Taxonomy (NCBI): domain Eukaryota; kingdom Viridiplantae; phylum Streptophyta; class Magnoliopsida; order Myrtales; family Myrtaceae; genus Psidium; species Psidium guajava. The sequence goes on from CM028229.1 coordinate 14,006,411, forward strand.
CTTACCTAAGTCAGTTGATGTTCTGTTGGATGAGGCTGACGAGGCATGCTCTATACAAGTAGAGTATGAATGGAAACCAATCTCCTGTGCAAAATGTGGCATCTTCGGGCACAAGTGCCCTGAAAATCCTGACCCCCAACCTGCTGCAAATGTGGAGTCTCCAGCTTCCCAAGACTCCTGGAACACTGTGAGAAGGGGAAACAAGTCTGCAGCCCCAGTCCCAAATGCGCCTATCAACCCCCAGCCTGTTGCCTTACGTGCTGATCCCCCTACTTTGGGGATTGGTTGGGTCTTAGTGCTCAGACGGACCCTCTGCACTCCTGCTCCTCCACTGATTCTTCTTCAGCATCGGAGGACGAGGGGAGAATGCCTGCTAGTGACATTGGGAGTGAAGGTGGATCTCCCTCTCCTGCCCTAACTAACACTCGGAACAGAGCTGCTGCAACATTAATAACCAACTCCAGGACCCCTCATGCTAGTCCGGAAATGGAGCCTCCGGATTGCGTCCCAAGTTCTATCCCGGAGGAAAATCCTTCGCAGGAAGATGCTCTACCCCCCAAATCCTCTAGAAGGAAAAGGGGTAAGAAGAAAGTGTAATCTTATTCTCATTTTTTGATGTTTGTTGGGGCTTGGAACATCAGGGGCCTTATGGGCCCTCTCAAGCAAGCTGAGATCAGAAATCTTATTAGGACTAAGTCTTTATGCTGCATTGGCATTTTGGAAACGAAAGTCCCCCAGTCTCTCTTTTTGCAGATGTCCTCCCGTCTGATCCTGGGGTGGGAGTGGCTGTCAAACTATGACCATGCAGCTGGGGGAAGAATATGGTTTGGTTGGGATCCCAGCAGGGTGTCTTTTAATATGCACTCTTTCTCAGCCCAAGTCATCCATGGTTTTTTGCAGCTGAAGCCTTTGAATAAGTCCTGTTTTTTGTTGGTTGTATATGCGGAACATACCTTTGTGTTCAGACGTCCTTTATGGGCTGACTTGATTTGTTTGGGGGAGGAGCTGGATCTGCCCTGGCTCGTCCTAGGTGATTTCAACGCTATAAAGGACCCCTCGGATCGCATGGGCAGCTCTAATACCTGGCTCCCTAGCTTTAATGAATTCGGCCAATGTCTATCTGAAGCTGGCTTGGAGGATCTTCGGTATGTTGGGAACCGTTTCACATGGTCTACATCTTCTAGAGCATCGAGGAAGCAGCGGAAAATTGATCGTGCCCTCACCAATATCTACTGGAACAGGGAGTTCTCTTACTCCGAAGCTAATTTCCTGGCCCCTGGGGTGTCTGACCATTCCCCAATCTTGATCTGTATTGTGGCTCCTTCCCCTAGTAGAAAGCCTTTCAAATTTTTCAGCTTCTGGACTTCTCACCCGTCTTATTCATCGCTGGTTGCTCAGGTCTGGAACATGCAGGTGACTGGGACTCCATCATTCATTCTCTGCTGGAAACTTAAAATCCTAAAGGCTCACCTCAAGACCCTTAACAAAGAGGTATTCTCGGATATTTCGTTGCGAACATTAAAGGCTAGAAATGATCTAACTGCTGCACAAGATGCCTTGGCCTTCGACCCGACTAATGTGGACCTTGCAGCGCAAGAGAAAATCTTGCTGGAGACTTTCTCAAATCTGAGACTCAGTGAGGAAGCTTTCTATAGCCAAAAATCAAGAATAAAGTGGCTTAAGGAGGGGGATCTGAATACAAAATTCTTCCACCACTCGGTTAACAAGAGGAATCTCCAGAATAGAGTGCTCTCTATTACCGATAGCTCTGGAAACATGCTGACTGATATGCCGCTGATCCAGGAGCATATCATTTCTTTCTTCACAAACTTGATGGCCTCGCCGGGGACACCTACTCTACCTTCCTTGCAGGATCTTAGGTCAGTTATTTCTCGCCCTCTCAGTGCCACCCAGATTTCTTCTCTGTTTGCACTAGTGACGGAGCTGGAGATCCGCGATACGGTGTTTTCCCTTCCTAAAGGAAAGGCCCCGGGCCCTGATGGGTTTACTGCAGAATTTTTCCAGAAATCATGGGACACTATAGGTCCCTCGGTCACTGGAGCTATCTTGGATTTTTTCTCCTCTGGCTGCTTGCTTAAGGAACTAAATGCTACAATCCTCACTTTGGTTCCTAAAATCCCGAATGCATCAAATCTTAATGACTTTCGTCCGATTGCCTGTTGTAACACGATTTACAAATGCATCACCAAGATCATAGCAAACAGGATTGCCAGGGTACTACCCTCGATTATTAGTCCCCCCCAAACGGCGTTTGTAAAGGGGCGGCGGATCAGTGATAATATTTTGTTGGCTCAGGAGCTCTTCTGCGGCTTCCACCATGATCCTTATCTCCCCAAATGTGCTATCAAAGTGGATTTTCACAAGGCCTATGACTCTGTGGATTGGGACTTCCTCGAGTTGGTGCTTATTGCTTTTGGTTTTCCTGAAACTTTGACACGGCGGATTATGATCTGTGTTCACTCTCCGATGTTCTCGGTGGCCATTAACGGTGAACTTCACGGTTTCTTTCCTAGTGGTAGGGGTATCCGGCAGGGGGACCCGATGTCTCCCTACCTTTTTACTCTTGTCATGGAGATTTTCTCGGGTATCCTGGACGCTCGGACAAGACAACCGACATTCAAGTTCTTCTGGCGATGCAAGCATTCACGGCTATCCCACCTTTTCTTTGCCGATGATGTGCTTTTGTTCTCTAAGGCGGATCTCCCCTCCACTACCCTGCTAAAGACAGGTATTGAGAGATTCTCGGGCTGGTCTGGCTTGACACCAAACTTGAATAAGAGTGAAGTTTTCTTCTCGGGGGGCTCGGCAACCATCCGCAATGATATCCTCAACTCCTTTGGTTTTAATGAGGGATCCCTCCCTTTTCGGTATTTGGGGGTCTCGGTCATAGCATCCAGATTATCTAAAGAAGATTGTGTAGCCTTGGTAAATTTGATCACCGAAAGGGCCCAATCTTGGTGCCATAGATTCTTATCCTTTGCGGGCCGGCTCCAACTTATTAAGTCGGTGCTCCATGCTATTCACGTGTTCTGGGCGAGTGTATTCACCCTCCCTAAAGGGGTGATCGATAGCATTGAACGAATTCTTCGCCAATTCCTTTGGAAAGGCCCTTCCATGGGAGCGGGGGGGCCAAAGTTTCATGGGGGAACGTTTGTCGACCCAAGGAGGAGGGCGGGTTGGGGATCCGGAAATTGGGTGACTGCAATCGGGCTGCTATGCTAAAACACATATGAATTCTTTTCACGGACAAGGAATCACTATGATGCAAGTGGATCCACTCCACTTTCTTGAAACTAAAGAACTTTTGGATTGTTCGTAAACCCACCCTTTGCTCATGGGCCTGGAAGAACATTTTGGAGCTTCGGTCACTCTTTGACAGGCGTTTCCAGTGGCGCATTGGCAATGGTGAGTCGATCTCCTTTTGGTTTGACAATTGGCACCCTCGGGGGCCTTTATATAAGCACTTTTCTGACAGAGAAATCTACCGCTCTGATATTCCTCGTGATGCCTCGGTGAGGGATTTCTTATCCTCTCTCCCTCCTCCTACTCGGGTCGCAAACATCATTGGCTCTTGGCCTGAGACTCTTCCTCAGCTAGCACCCGAAAGGCCCGATCGCTGGCTTTGGCTGGCCCACCATTCTGGAATGTTCTCTCTGGCCTCTGCTTGGGATCTTGTCCGTGATAGAGGGGAGACTGTTCCGTGGCATTCCTTTGTTTGGGACCGGAGTATCCTCCCTCGGCATGCGTTCTTGATGTGGATTATATCCCTTGGTAGATTGCCCACCCAGACCTTGCTCCTTAGCTACCGCAGGATTGACGAAGGTCGCTGTGCGTTTTGCCAACTCAGGCCGGACTCTATTGATCACCTGTTTTTTAGCTGTTCAGTTACCGCGGAGCTGGCTACGTTCTGGGCCTCAAACAACAATTTAACTTGGACCAATAGGGGATGGCATGAGAACCTGCGATGGGTAGCAAGGAGATCCAGGGGTAAGACTTTCCATCGGAAATTAGCTCGCTATTCGTTTGGGGCATTATGTCATCTGATTTGGATGGAACGGAATAACATCCTGTTCCGGGAACAAGCTTTGTTTCTGCCGGCTCTCAAGAAGCAACTCTCTAAATCGGTTAGAGATAAAGCCATGTCCCTAAAGCCGGTTGAAGACAACCTGCGAAGCAGAAGAGTACAGAGAAGCTGGGACTTGCCCCTTTCGGTGTTTGGCTGATTCTGGTCCTCTGTTTGGGACGATGGAGGGATGCTGTTCTCTTCCCTCTGGTCGCCGCTGCGCCTGCTGGGAGCCCTTATCTTCTGCCTTTTGAGGTCACTGCTGGTTCTGTTGTCGGGCCGTGTTGTTTTGCCTGTTATTGATATGCTTTTGAAGCCCCTTTACCTGTACTACTGGGAGGTAGTTGCTGTCCTTGACACCAACCTGGGAGGTTTACAAGCTGCGGGGAAGGTGCCGTGGTCTAGAATTCTCGATGGCTGGCTGCTGGGTGTTTTGCTGTGCTGCCGGGAGCTGCTTGGTCTGCTCGCGGTCTCTATCTTGTTGTCCTTTGCTGTGTTTGTCGTTATTCTGTTTTGCCTTTGTTTTCTGGGGCTCTTTGTAATGGCCTTTGGCTACTGTTGACCGGTCTTGTTGGGCCTTTCTCTGTGGGCTGTTGTGCCCTGCTTTTGTTTTGTCGTATTGCCTTACACCCTCAAACCCTTGGGGAAGTGTCTTCTTGGGTTCGAGGTTCGTGTCTGGCCTTCCTTTGTATAGCGCTTTGTTGAGCTAATCTAATTCTTACCTTACCAAAAAAAAAAAAAGAGCAACAATCCATCCAAGAAAGAGGCGAATCCACAAGAAATTAATCCAAAAGAGTGAGAAAAATAAGAACCTAACCCTAGCCCCCTCTTTAAAAAGCAACACAAAAATCGGAGGAAGAATAGATTAAACCTCTAGAGAGAAGTCGCGGGAGAAAGTTTCAGAGAAGGACAGCTATTACGGAAGTCGCGAGCAACGAGCAAAGAGGTTGAGTTGAGGGGTGACGGTGGGTGATGATGGGAGACGAGCAGAGGTGTGTATTCGGTGTGGGCAGAGCGGTGACGATGGGTGATGATAGGCGACGAGTAGAGGTGTGTGTGCTCGGTGTGGGCAGAGCGGCGACGATGGGCGATGAGTAGATTTTGGTAAAGTTGGTCGAGCAACAACACAGATCTGTAAAGAACACAAGCAACAACACAATTTTGTCCCGATAAGGAAAATATTGCTAATTTAGTGACGACCATAAATATTCGTCGCTGTTGAAGAATCAAACGAAGAAAAAACTCACAGAACTAAAATATTTCGTCGCTAATTAGCGACGACATTGATTTTTGTCGCTAATTCGTCGCTAATTAGTGACGAAAATAAATGGTCGTCGCTGTTGAAAAATCAAACGAAGAAAAAACTAACAAAGAACTAAAATATTTCATTGCTAATGTCGTCGCGAATTAGCAACGAATTATACTTCGTCACTAATTTTTCGTCACTAAAATCCCTTCCTTATTTTGCGACGAATTTCATGATGAATTTTGCTACAAAAGATATTTTCATCACTATTTTCGTCACAAATTAGCGACTAATTACAATTCATCGCTAAATTTTCGTAGCTAAAACCATTTGTTATTTTGCGACGAATTTTGCAGCAAAATTTATTTTCGTTGCTATTTTCGTCGCAAATTAGCGACGAATTATATTTCGTCGCTAATTTTTCGTGGCTAAAAGCCATTTCTTATTTTGCGACAAATTTTGCGACGAAAGTGTTTTTGTCGCTATTTTCGTCGCAAATTAGCAACGAATTATATTTCGTCGCCAAATTTTCGTGGCTAAAAGCCATTTCTTATTTTGCGACGAATTTGTGACGAAAGTTTTTTCGTCGCTAATTTCGTCGCAAATTAGCGACATAATTCGTCGCTAATTTTCGTGGCTAAAAGCCCTTTTTTTTTGTAGTGTGCACCGTCCTTCAATATTTTTCTTTTTAATTTCTTTTCTAGATAAGATTAAGTATAGTTTAGAAAATAAGCAACCGATGAGACCAATTGCATGGACACTTAATTGACAAGAACCTTAGGTCCCATAATTGGTAAAAGACGCATGGACACCTTAGTTGACAAATAATTAAGTTTAATTACCGAAACGACACTAGTTATAATTAGTGCAATCAAGTTCCCAACCCTAGATCTCTGGTTGTATACTCCCACACTAGGCTAGGGGTGACTCCTTATATAGATTCCTTGCAAATCTTAATGTCACGAGAGGTAAGGGCTTGGGAGAGCTCATGCTCATAATCGATGAACCATTTGGATCGTCTCATGGGTAATCCGCAAATTTACAGAATGTTCTAACTTCAATGTCAGATGTGACATTTCCTTTGGGAGAGCTCATGCTCATAATCGATGAACCATTTGGATCGTCTCATGGGTAATCCTCAAATTTACAGAATGTTCTAACTTCAATGTCAAATGTGACATTTCCTTTGGGAGGGTCACGATAGTGACGATGCCCCGTGTGTTGGAATACCCAAAGAGTGTTCGGAAGGAGAAGCAACGAATATGATGCATATTTATATACATATGTATAATAGACATATAGGCATCCATGCCTATTAGTAAATTAATTGGTGATAACCGAGCCGCATAACATGTCATGACATCCGCTTGCCTTTGAGTGAATAATCCCATGCAATGTTGTTATCGATTTCCATCGACATATAATGATAAAAAAAAATTATTATGCATTTACTCATGCACTCGTCATACATAGTAATTTAGTATTGTACCAAGTTGAGTGAGAAGCTGATCTACTACCTTAGATTTAGAGATTTAATTTACTGGGCTTTGACTCACCTCTTATTTCTCAGATTTGTATAATGGATCATCATCCACCACTGCGCTATGGAGTTCCTATATATTTTGGTGGTGACTATCATGAGGTACTTATAAGTTATACTGGAATCATCGATAGTTATACCAAGTGTAGTTTTGTGATATGAGTTGACGATGAGTTTGTTGAACTACTTAGGGATTTCGACAGACCCCTAACTTTGATGATGTTGGCTTGTCGATGTGTGAGGTTGTCGACTAGTAGCACTAACCTTGACTTTTGTACATGAAGGTTTTTGGGCATAGGAGTTACACTGGAGAGAGGTTTTAGGATTAAATCGACCATTGTACAATATATTTAAGACTTTGGAGAATTTGTTTTGTATTTAGATGACCACCATACAATAAATTTAAGACTTTTTGAACAAGGACTTGTATATATTTTTACATACATACACACATGTTGTAATATATTGTTAATGTAAAGGAGATGTATATGTATTTTGATTAAACTAGAGAAATTTGTTTCGTAAGATGATGTGGATATTTCCTCGCGCTTTCCGCATGCTACTAATAATAGTAACTACGATATATATAATCAGTTTCGTGGCGTTTTTGGGCGCCACTTCTTCCGGTTAAGATCAACTTTAGTGATGAGGCTTGGACCGAGATTGAATCTTTTCAAGCTTCACGGCTGGAAAACAGAGATAAACATAGAATTCGTTGTGCTTTGTCAAAAGTAGTAGCAATGATGGGTGAATGACGGCGAGCAGGGAAGAGCAGTGACGAGAAATGACGCAGAAGATCGAAGTCTGAGTCCAAAAGTAATGTTTGAGCCGCTTATCATGCTCCTGTTCTCCATTGCAAGATTCGCTTAGTTAATTTTGAGGAACAATCGAATTAGGATTTCAAATTGGAAAAATGATTGACCGTTTTATTTAGGATTAAAATTTGAGAAAAAACTCATAGAAGACTGTGATTTAGGGGTATATATGCTGACTGGGCACACCGACGAGCCACGTCGTTGAAAATTAATACAATATTGTCACGTTGGATTTCCAACAACTCAATTCGAAGCTAACACTTAAGTAATTTTTTTTTTCAAAAAGTGATTCTGAAGTGATTTGACGAAGATCTTTGGCATCAAAGTAAGCGCGGTACGAAAATTTTTTATACTTCTACTGTCTTTATGTTCTTATAATAGTATGTTTGGGGACTCTCGAAACTTTTGGCACTAAATACTAGCCACATATATAATGTTCATAATTTAAGGTTTACTTGATATATTGGGTGATTGGATAAAAGCTAATAATACTGAATTTTATATATTTAGTATCTGTCTAGTTATGGTACTGATATTTAGAACTTCACAATTCTGAACATAAACTTCCCAATCTTGATAAGTTAATTCATACCATTTAACTTCCAAAGATTTTCTGGCGGAAGATTTATAAAGGATTTGTTAGTAAAAACCATACAATATTAAGAAGTGGGAACAAGCGAGCTAAGAACAAGAAAAAGAAACAAAATAATAAATATTTTTTACATTCAGTCGTATCCATTATTCGGTATAAACAAGATATCAGTGTAAATGAATCTAAGAATTGCACCAATGAAGATGATAAGAATTTTTCACTCTGTTCTTGCCTACTTCATTTTTATTTAATTACTTTTTAAATTACATTTCCTCTCCTTTTTTTAAAAAAAAATTCTTTTACTTTTTTATTTCTTTTTTCCCTACCATCATTCTCTAATAACTTTACTAAGTAGTAAACTATACTAATATACCTAAAATACTAAAATAACAAAAAAATGTAATAAATGCAAATACCAAATATGTACTTGAATAGTAAATCTATCTCGTAAGATAGAAAGAAGTTCAAATATATAAATAAAATAGGAATAAATAAAAAAGATTTTTTTGAACTTATTTTAAGTATTATTTATATTCAAACATTATTTTACTTTTATGAATTTAGGAAGTTAATTTGTTGAGAAAAATAAGTTTTACATTAGGGATATTAAAAATTGCACCCACCTTTATCCCACCTTTCGATTGGATAATTTCATCTGGGTAATATATCTACTTTATTCTGCCTTGAGCATGCATCAAATTCAGGACATGATTAATTTTATCATATCCTGAATTTTATCCTAATTGTCAAGCATAGCCTAAGAGTTTTATTTGGTTTTCTATTTCGATGAACTATTCATTTAATGTGTTACTCTGGCCGTTGGCTATTTAAATGTGTAGTCTCAGTAAAGTATAGAAAAGAGAACAAAAGCTTGGTGGGTTTAACCGTCATCACGACGGAAGGATGTGGGCGGGCCTTGTGTGGAAAAAAAGAAATCTGTGTTTAGGCCTTTTGTTTGAGGAGTGAGGAGAGTCCACCGTGAAAACAATCGAACATCCACTCCGACTTTTATTTCACAAGCGAGATAGGAGAATTTCTCTTTTCGAAAATCCGATAAAATTAGAAAGATACAACAAAAATTAACATGGCCCTGCGCAATGAAGATAAGCACAAATAAAAAAATGATTTAATTTTTAAATTTTTATTCGAATTTTGAAGAAGTACAAAAATTTGCATTTCCTTTTGGCATTTCATTTTCTATTTACATTTTCATCGATAGGTAAATATTTCTTCTCATTCTTTCACTTTAATTCACAAAATCGAAATAATCTCTTCCTTGTTTTAACTTTTTCTCACGAACTTTCTCCTCTCAAGTACTTTTACATCTTTATTACAATGCAATAATTACATCATGGTTGGCTCGGAAATCTGTATAGCTTTACACTATTGTATGTACTCTCAATCGCTATAAAGAAAACAAAGATTGGGGGAACAGTAAACCGCATCCCATTAATGAGTTTTCTCCAATTGTTTCAATAATACAGAGATGCGGCATGCATATCTAGCTACCCAAATGCTTCTGGAAGACTTTTTGAATTTTATGAACGGGTTAAGTCCAGACCTTTGGCAATTATCAACACATCATCCAGGAGCTTCGATTCTTCAGTCATGAAACGATTTTTCTTAGAGTTTATCGATATCTAAATTTTAGCTATTAATTTAAAAATTAATTGCATAAAAAAAATTAGGGACCGACCTCGGCCTTTAACCAAAAATATTAGATCATTTTATATAGGAATCTTGTTATGACATTCTGAAAATTCGACCCATCTTCGAAATTTGTAATATAAAATAGATATATTTCAAAGATGTACTTTAGTTAAATCTCACTTGAGATTGATTACCTTAAGACGACTAACCAAAAGAGAAAGGCTACCTAGAACCTTCTAACAACCACTCGTTGGTCTGAGTATTTGCTAAAGTTATATCTAGTGAATTTGGCCACCAAACGAATTCCAAACTTGAACAATCGACTCTTCGTGAATATCACTTCGGTAATTTGGACGTCGTCCTAGACAGTTTAGCAATTGATCGATTTGCTCTGGAATTTAAGGAAATAAGGCAGTACTTTGAGAGTGGCTGTTTTGCCTACAATTTGCAATTGACTCCCTCGATAGTCAGCAGAAATATTTATGGTTTAGAAAGAATGTTAGTTTAATGTAGTGGCTCGTTCAAGTCTGTTCGCGCTCGAGCCCAATCAGTGCATTTTGCACGAATCTCGAGAAAATGTCCCGTCAATCGTCAAATTAATGGAACCTTCAAGTCAACTCAAGTCTTGTCAAATCTAAATCAAATCAAATCTTCCACAATCCCATCAAGTCAATTCCAAGTCTTTCAAAGCATCACCTCACATCTTTTCACCCTGCCAACTCTCTCCTAACCCCATTCATTGATTTCACACTTTGGATAAGTCCACTCTCTCTCCTCTTTCTAGCTTCGTCCAGTTATACTAGTGCAAAATACTGATGTTTTTAAATTTCTCTCTTCTATTTAGCAATGATGTAGTTGAAATGGCATCATTTTTGTTTAAATTGAATTTTTGAACCACTTTGAATTAATTTTAAAAATAAGCCATATTGGAAAAAAAAAAGAATGATTGAGAACCAATTAGCGAGAGCTTTCATAGCCCTCACCACTGCCGAGGTTGTAGAGCCTTTGCCAGTTGTTGGTGACCCCTGCTGATCGCAGGTGAGGACCTAGATCTGTGTGGGGTTGCGGTCCTCCCCAAGATCATTTTTGTAGGTCCTAGCTGATTTGGGGGAGGGCCTACATGCTCTCATCGACCACTAGCTAGGAACTGGCGACTCTTGTCGACCATCCCCCATTCTCACTAGTGATTATGGGGAGGTGGCCCTCATCGCTTGGGTGTTCGCCCTTCTTTCTCTTTAAATTTTTTGAACTTATTTTCAAATTTAATATTAATAAAATTTGTATTATGTTTGTATTTTTTTAAAAAAATTGTTTTTTGCTTTTTTAATTAATTTTAATTTATTATTTTTTAGTATTTTAGCTTATTATTTAGTTAGAAGTCCACTAGACTGAACTTTTTTTTATCTTTTAAAATACCGCGTCATATTGAAAGTTCAATTATAAATTCGACGTCATATTGAAAGTGATGAGGACATCATCTCCAGAATCAGGAGTGTGCAAAAAAATCGAGAATAGCCCTAGACCACCCAAAACCGGACCGAACTTGTCCAAAATTGACGATTCCCATAGGGACCACTCCGGTTCCCAATTCCAAATGTAGAACCACCAACCTACCCACTCGGATCGAACCGGTACACACATATATATGTACATATTTCCTTTTTTGAAGTTACAGACTACAATTTAAAATAGAAAGAAACCCTTTACTCGGTCTCTCTCTCAAGCCTTGGAAAGAAACCCTAGTCTCTCCACTTCCGCTGCTTCTTATCTCATCTCATCTCGCTCTCATGTCTTAAACTCTCTTGCCTCATGTGGCTCTTCGTCTGTCGGTCACCTAGCATCTCACAGCCACGGGATCGCCTCCAACCCTCTCTTGCAGTCAGCCTCGCCTCCCTCTCATAGTCCCTCTTAGACCCAGAAGTGCCATTCTTCTCTCTTGCAGTTGCAGCCTCGCTCGCCGGCCTTGATGCTTGTCGTGACTATCCTCCACCTTGCTCACTCATGGCTCTCGCAGTTGGCGCTCTCTCACGATTGTTTGCATCAAGCTTTTTTCCTTTTTTTGTACGAATTTTCGTGTTTTCATTTGCGTGGAATTTGGTAAAGATGCTTGAGTCCATAGGTTCCTGCAGCATTCTTTCTTGCGAAGAAATTTCATGTTTTGATTTAATAAGAAGTAGACAATCTCCTCAGTGATATGATTTGATGCCTTGGCCACGCGGCTCATATTGCTAAAATGCATGAAAGGTGTTCATTAAAATGCCAAGCATCAACCATTCCAAAATCAATCTTGAATTAGCACATGCTAGCAAGTTTCCCTAGTATGAGCGGTTCCTTGGACCCACCTAGGAACTAGACCGAACTGGCGGTTCAATTCTCTGGCGGTCCATGGAACCGTTGGAGACCCATTGTGTGGTTTTCGATTCTCATTTTGGGGAACCGGTCCATAGTGAATAGTTTCTAATTCTAAGGTGGGAATCGCTTATCTTGAAACCGATCGCCTCTACTAAAAACTGCAAGATAAGAAGAGAATATCCTAATACTTCATAAAGCTAATCACATAATTTGTGACTGAAAATTGAGAAGTACGCTAATCTTACAAGAATACCCTAATCACATCCTGTGAAAGGGGCTCATAACAAGAAAAAAAAGGGGACACGTTCACGGATTATGGCAATGGGTGAGGGAAAAAAAAGTTCTGACTTTAAAAGAGAGCAATGTAGAGAGGGTATATGATACAAAGAGCGCGATTTATATCTTAGGTGACCGTTCCCCAAGTTTGCTCGCTGCCCCCATGCGCATCCACCTCTAATCGCGCATCGATCTCGTGCTGGAGTGATTCCGGCTCACTGTGCCCTCTGCATGCTTGACACATCTTCGTTATCGCTCTTCGCTGCCATCGTATTGCCCGCCTCTTTGCCGCTAAGGCTTGCTTCCCAGCCGTGTACCAGTCAATCCGGTGAGTTCCCAGTCCAATTTTGATGCTCCTTCCGGCAGGGAAAACTATTTAAACGGTCTTGACCTATTGTATGACGGTCAATTCAGTCATAAATCTTTTAATTATGCTAATTTTGTCGTAAACCTTTTAACGATTTGCCAATTTATTTCTAAAACTTTTAATTCTGTCAATTTAGTCCTAAACCTTTTGAAGTTTTGTTGATATAGTCCTAAACCTTTTGAGGTTTTGCCAATTTAGTTCTAACTCTAAATTGGCAAAAGTGACTACTTTGACAAATTATCATAAGGTTTAGGATTAAATTAGCAAATTGTCAAAATATTTAGGATTAAATTTATACAATTGAAACGTTTAGGACTAAATTGGCAAATCGTGAAAATCTTTTGGACTACATTAGTGTAATTGAATGGTTTATGATTGAATTAACCGCCCTACAATACATTTAAACTTTTTTGACAACTGTCCCCCCTTCGGGCGCCTAGTTTGTTGCAGCAATTTTGGCATTGTTGCCAGCGTCCCTCACATCTCTAGCAGCGTTGCAGCTCTTCGTTGCGACATAGTCCTGTGGCTTGGTTGTATGGCTAATGCCGGCGTTTCGCAGCTGCCTTCTTTGCTTTTCACTAGTACTATTTGTCCCATGCCTTAGCTCATCGTCAGTTCCCGTCGCCAGTTTCGTTGGAAGTGAAGGTTGAATAGATAATTTTTTAAATTAAACTCAATCAATTTATTTCACAACCTAGTTTGAGATATTCGATTATAGCTTTGATTTGACTAATTATTTTAGGCATATCCCGATTATGAAATCTCCCATTTGAGTTATGCCTATAATCAATATTTTATCTTTAGGAATTAACAACGGATTTTTGATAATATCTGTTTCCACTTTTTAGATTGAGGTGAATATTTGATCATATGGGCTTGTCATATTGAATGTTGCTAATTTAATCAAATTTCCTAGATTATATTGTATGCATTCTAATTTAGGGTATTTAGGAATCAAGAAATTAATTAGTAAATTACCTAAGTCTAAAAGAAAAAATATTACATGTATTTCCCATATAAAAACAGTCTTAATATCATATGCCATGTCATCATTGCCATGTCATGATATCATGTAAATAGTTATTGCATGGCCAGGCTCATATAAATAAGATTGCATGCCATGTTAGCTTAGTTCATAATTTTTGCCTGTCGTTAAAATTGGGTCATCCATGTTAGATGTCACTAATTTAATAATTCATGCATGTTAGATAATAATTCATGTAATCCTAGAATTTGGACTAAAATTGCATCCATAAGAGGAAAAACCCAAAAAGAATTAGTTAGAATTTGCATAATCACATTTAGAAATCATGTTTAAGATATGCATGCATTTTTAATTAGTATCTTGTAGATATCCAGATATTAATCATAATGAAGTTATGCCTTGCTTGATGCATTAAGGTTTTCCCTATGCATAGTAATTTATATATTGGTTTCGTTTATTAAGTGTTAATTTATTGATTGAACACCCGCATGATCACCCATTGCATGTCAGTGGTTGATGATTAGAACTTGCCAAGATTGCCTGCTAATTACTTCTCAAAATAAGAAGAAAAAAGTATCGAAATGACATCAGATTAGTCTAGTGTAACCGAATCCCAATATCCATGAATCTTTGGTTTATAGAATTAAAGTGTTCTCCTACACTTTACTTGGGTTTCAAATCGACCTATAATGATTTGTGACTTACACCTAATTGAACTGTCTACATGTTATATTGATTAAATCAAAATGCAATAGTTGCGTTTGATATGGTTTAAGAGAGTTCACATTAGTTCATCGGCTTACTAATCAATTAGTTTTCTTTTTGGTGGTTCACCTTGAGAAAGGTCGCGACAATTATTTAGGTCGTCCTCTAGAATTAATCAGAGAGGATATCAAGCTATAATTTGAATCCCCATTTGAATCCCTCAGTCTATTAATAGAGCTCTTTGCCACTATAGTATCCCTGAACTAAGTAGTTTCAACCTCCAGTCCAAAGTTGAGCTCTAAAACTTTGCAACATATTAAAAGACCACAGCAAATTCTTTAAACCCAAAATTGCTACAATTACCGTAATTCAACTGATGCATTTAACCATTTCAGGTCAATTTTTTCCTAAAAAATCTAATGCGTGCCTTGACAAAATAAATCTCTTTTTATTCTTACTTCGCTCCATGCTATGTGCTGATATCACAGTGACACAGATCAAATGGCAAACGCGCATACCCTAAGAGAGAGATGCTGCTATGCCTTCAGATGAAGAACGTTTTCGGTCGGGTATTTTCTTTTTAGAGATATGCTAGTATGCACATTGAAAGATGGTTTACAACATTCATTCATAAAATGATCTTACTAGGAGCAAATGAGTCATATTTTAAGAAAACATCCACAAAGTCCATCACACCGTTATCATCAATTTTATTAGCGGCATCCTAAGTATGATTAAAAACACACAATTGCAGTCGCCAGCGTGAGTTCCTCTCGATTTCACCCGTTAATGATGGGCACGCTCCGCAAGATGACTGTCTCGACTGTAAGACCGGGGCCGAACCCTAATAGCACTCCCAGTTCCATCCCCTCCCCCGTCGTGGCCTTCCCTTCCTCGATCGACCTTTTCCTAATCTCATCCAGAATAAAGATAACACACACGCTGAACATGTTCCCAAACTCTTCCAACACGTGCCTCGAAGCTCTTAGTCTCTCTTTACCCAATCCAAATTTTGCTTCTATGGAATCAAGAATCCTCCTCCCTCCGGGATGTGTGGCCCAGAAAATGGAGTTCCAATCCGTGACATTCATCGACCTGAAAGCTTCAACCAAATTCCCCTCCAGTTTGGCGGAGATCAATTCCATAACCGTCTCCGATATCTACATGGTGACACCGACCTCGCGATATTGGCCTTGAATCATCCCAATGGAGCCTGGCACAACCGATTGCGAGGCGGAAATGATTTGGAAGATTGGCCGATCAGTGGTCGTGTGCGTACAAAGCAGTGCCGATGATCATAGCTGTCGCACCATTAGCAAAGATCGCATTGCTCACTAAATACACTAGATCATCCTCGGAGGGAGCTCGAAACGTGCTGATTGTCTTTTCGACACAAACGACGAGCACCCGAGCCCCGAGGTTGTTCTCGGCAATGTCCTTGGTGATTCAAAGGATGGTTCCTCCGGCGTAGCAGCCGAGGCTATAGAGCATGACCTGGTTGACTGAAGGTCGGAGGCTGAGGATTTTGAGGAGTTTTAGGTCCACGCTGGACATGTCTACACCAGAAGAGGAATAGAAGACAAGGTGGGTGATCGCTGACTTCGGTTGTCCCCATTCTTCGATGGAGCTTTAGGTCTACGCTTGACGTAGGTTTAGTGATGCAGCGCCGTAAGAGCATAAAGCTGTATTTTGCTTGAGAAGTTCTTTGTTCAAGTGAAAATATCGCTTCTTTATTGCAAATTTCTCACCTTTAAATAAGCATCATCATAAAATCATATCAATTTGACAGTCACTACCAAAAGATAAAGCATTTCCATCACCGTCGTTGAAAACCATGCTAGAGTTCATATATTTACTAGCACTTTAAATTTTGAAGAAAAACAGTTTATCTAACATGGTATCAAAGTATAGGAGAAGATTTCAAATGACAAAGCTAAGTGAACAATATCAAAGGTGACAATAGAGGGCAAAGACTACATATTAAAGGAAAAGTGACCAAAAAAAAAAAAAGAAGAGAGCCAATTCAGCACTTTACCTTTTGATCGTGCCAATTTAGTTCTAAACGTTTTACTTTTGTGCCCTAACCCCTTCTCAGGACCTATATATTTATTGTGTTTGTGTGGACGTTGTGTATAAATTGCAATATAAAGGAGATGCATATGTATTTTGATTAAATTCGCAGAATTTATTTTGTGGGATGATGTGAATATTTTCTTGTGCTTCCGCATGCTAATAATGATAGTAGCTATGATATATAATCAGGAAAAGACACGTTTCGCTCATGATGCTCTGGGGTCACTTTTTCCGGTTAAGATTAACTTCAGTGATGAGGCTTAAACCTAGACTGAATCTTTTCAAGCTTCACGACTGGAAAATAGAGGGGAAAAGTACACCTCAAGTGCCAAAACTTGTGTACGACGTGCACTGTAGTGCCAAAACTTTTAAAACGTTCACTTTAATGCCACGTTTTTTGAAAATCGTTCACTTCAGTGCCAAGTTCCATTTGAAGCATACGTGGCTCGCCGGAAAGCCGATTTAGAAATTTAAAGAACAAACGACGTCGTTAAAGTTGAATCCATCCAAGAATAAATCCTAAATCCCCAAATTACAAACCCTAACCCTAAATTTCCAAATTATAAACCCTAAACCTAACTCCCCAAATTTAACACCAAATTACAAACCTTAGCCCCGAGCGACGACGACTTGCCAGCGACGACGGTGTACGAGCGATGGCGGCTTGCGAGCAATGGTGTGTAAGTGATGGTGGTGTGAGAGTGACGGCGACGTGCGAGGGGCGGCGACGTGTGAGGGATGGCGGAGAGCAAGCGACAGCAACGAGCGAGCAAAGGATAGCAACGAGCAATGGATAGTAGCGAGCAAGGAACGGCGATGAGTGAGCAATTGTGGCCGGTGAGGGAGCGAGGCGAGGAGCAAGCAACGGTGGACCGAAGATCAACGATGGCGATGGAGTGACGTCGTTTTTTATTTCTACCCTTGCACAAGCCACATCGAACTTCCACCATGGCAACTAGTTCTGAAAATTTGCCACATAAGATAACAAAACAAATTGAAAAATCCACATAATTCATTTGGCTGGATTTTGGCCTGATTGGCACTGAAGTGCACGATTTTCTCTGAACTTGGCACTAAAGTGAACGTTTTGAAAGTTTTGGCACTAAAGTGCACGCTATACACAAGTTTTGTCACTTGAGGTGTACTTTTCCCAAAATAGAGCATTCGCGGTGCTTTCCCAAACGTAGTAACAAATGGTGAACGACGGTAAGCAGGGAAGAGTGGGGACGAGCGGCGACGAGTGATGACGCAGTAGATCAAAGTATGTTTTGATAAGAATCTCTTGAAGGCGGTGATGACGAGCGGCTGACGACTTTCTCGGGCTACTACCCATAGAAAAATCCGAAGCTTCGTATTCTAGCCATGTTCTTTCTCTCTACAATCTTTACGCCGCTCTCCTTAAGAAAACCCAATGCTACTCCCTTTTCAATGACGTTGACAAAAAAAAACAAAAACAAAAATAAATGACGTCCACCAAACCTGAAGCTTCCTTAAAACAAATATGAGCCGCTTGTTATGCTGCTCTCCATTGCAAGATTCACTTGTTAATTTTGAGGGAAAATGGAATTCGGATTTCGAATTGGAAAAAGGATTGATTGTTCAATTTAGGGTTAAAATTTGGGGCAAAACATGTAGACGATTGTTGTTTAGGGGTATATATGATGACTCGGCATGTCGGCGAGTCAAATTGGTCGGAGAAATTAATAAAATATTATCACGTCGGGTTTCTAGCAACCCAATTTGGAGATGGCATGTAAGTAATTCTTTTTTTCCCAAAAAGTAATACTAAAGTGATCAAATGAAAACTTTTGGCATCAAAGTGAGTGCGGTACGAAATTTTTGACACTTTTACTGTCCTTATGTTCTTATAATGGTATGTTTAGGGACTCTCGGAACTTTTGGCACTAAATACTAACCACATTTATAATATTCATAGTTTAAGTTGATTCGATATATTGGGTAATAATACGGAATTTCATATATTTCATATCTATCTGGTTCTGGTTCTTCACAATTCTGAACGTAAACTTCCCAATAATTTCCAATACTTTCTGGTCGAAGATTTATAAAGGGTTTGTTAATAAAACAATACAACATTAAATAGTGGGAACATGTGAGCTGAGAACAAGAAAAAGAAACAAAATAATTAATAATTTTCACATTCCATTGTGTCTCTAATTTGGTATAAACGGCATATCAATTTAAATGAACCTAAAAATTGCACAAACGAGGATGGTAAGAATCTTTCATGCCACTCTTTACATTTTGTTTATTGTTTTTTTGTCCTTCCATCATTCTCTAATAAAAATTTACTAAGGCTCCATTTGTTTTTGCAGAAAACAACTTCTCAAAATTTTTTTTGGATTGTCTGGCAATTGGTTTGTGAAAAATAAGCTAGTTTAGGAAAATATTTTCCCCTCATAGAAATAACTCCTTTAAAAGTGAGGAAATTCCCTCTTTATGAAAAGAGGAAAACATTTTTTTCATCTTTCCTTCCTCTTGTCTTTCACGTTTCATTTCATTTTAATTATTTTTTTACTGTCTTTTCCATTTTAATTATTTATTAAAATTCAAAAATATTATTTTAATTTTTAAATTTTTTTCTTTGCATTTATTTTTTTCTCCTCCTTCCTCCTTCTTTCTTCCTTCCTCTACTTGTGCTCCTTCCTCAGCCTAGCCATCAGCCATGACATGGGCCAGCTAGTCTCAAGCTCAGCCTCACTTAAAATGGTTCACCGTCCAACCTGGTTAGATCCTTCGCCTCATCAAAGAACCTCCTCAATCTCTTACATTTGCTCCCCAACTCTACATCCTCCATGAACGGCGTCGACAAGCTCTGGCACTCACGTTCTTCTTTTAGTGCCTCCGACCAAGCCCCTCCAAATTCGGCAAAATCGAGGTTGGAGCTCAATTCTAGCTTGTAATCCAATGCTCGAGCTTGATTTTGGCTTGAGTTTGATTTTGGCTCCAACGATTGGCATCTTCTCTTCCATATTCCGCTCGAGGCTTACTATTGTTACGACCTAAAAATTTAGATTCTTAGATTAATGAATTATCAGGTTAATTATTTGACTAACATAATACGGACTCTCAAGCCCTATCAAATCGCAACTTTGGTTCATTTTTCAAATGATTTTAGATTTGGCGCCACACTAATCATTTTTTTGGTAGGTTGATTGTAAACCTAAATAAAGTATCGAAAGAATGCTCTATTTCTACGAACCAGAAATTTTAAGCTTAGGGACTTGGTTAAATTAATTAGAAATTAATGTCCTTTCGGTATATTGCTTTTCACAAAAAATGTCTAAATTTGACAACTGAAATTGAATTGATTTCGCTTAGAGTTATAAGATGGAGTTATTTTGGATTTTCCCTTGTTTAAATGAATGCATGGATGGCGTAAATGAATGATGTGGAAACTATTCTAAATGACGAGAATAATATGCTCATGCGAGAATGCAATGTGAGACATGGAAAAATATGCAATCTAACCTATATGGTAATGCAATATGAGACATGCCAAATATTTATGAAAATACACTTGCATGAAAAAAATTGATATGCAAACATGAATGAATTTTTTTTGGTATTTTCTTTGAATTTTTGAAAATTTAAGATGATGCAATTGATTTGATTATCTTGAATCTAATTGAAATTTTTTTTGTTTTAGCTTTGAATCTCTTTGATGTTAATTTTTACAACAAATACTATTCATGCTGCTGGAGTAATTAAATATTAATCGACACCTTCATCTAATAGTTTAAATTTTTGAAACAGTTGGATGTCTCTCTTTCCTCATTCTTGACCATTTTCTTCTTTCTTCCATTCTTCACCCTCGTCCACTTCTAGTTCTTAGTCCTCATGTTCTTCTTCCTCCCCATGGGAGTACAACCTTCCCCATTCGTATCGGCCTTTCCAATCTCGGGTTGACAACCCTCGCAAAACCAAAGAACATCGCCATGGAAAATTACTGTTTCTAGGCAATAGCTGAAAAAAAGAGAGAAAAAAGGCTGACAGTCAAGATTTCTAACGATGAGCATTCACTTGCATCATGCACACGAGTGCAAGGGTGCGAGGGCAATCTTACCGATGAACGGCAAATTTCTTGCAGCCATCACAATAGATCAAAGTTTCTTCAAAGCCACGGTCCCCACAGTGTAAGCAAACAGTCGCCTGCAAGAATTTAAAACCAGCGTAGACTTTGAACCTTATTTCGATTTTTTGGCATTTAAAATGTGCAGTCTTTAAAACCGGTCAAGCTAAATCTAATAGAATGGAAGACAAAATCACAATCTTTGTGAAAAACAGCGATCAAGGAATTAAAAAAAAAGGAATGGTTGGAGCTTGGCCAACTGAGGAGAAAGAAGAAAGAAGAGAGACAGCCAGAGTTTGCGTACCATATCTTTCGCCGGAGTTGCTCCCATGAATGCAGATTCTCTGTCCTCGCCGTGGCAGCAAAGATAGTTGTCATGTTCGGCTTCTCTCTGCTTTCTTTCGATACGTTCTCTATTACTCTTTCTTCAAAGCGTCTTCAGATCTCGCTTTTTAATGATTCTTATATAAAAAATTTTCTCATTGTAGAGATGAATCTCTGCCTCATGAAAAGGGCAGACATAACGTGCAAAAAAGAAGGAGTAGAGGGAGGCCGTGGAAAAAGAAGAGGGGGTGGTGAAAAAATCGGTAGGGGTCCTCTCTAATTTGACACTTGCCAAAACTGGATAAGGAGGAGGTGCGAGAGCCCTCTCTAATTGTTTGAAAAAGAAAGAGGGGGCATGCGTCTAGTACGCTGGAAATAAAGGGAGGGGAGGGGGTGTTGGGGGGGAGGCCCCCCCTTGTTCGGCATTTTAGGAGCCGAACTCTAAAATGCCGAACAAGTCCCACTTTCATAAATTTTTTTTTATGAAATTCCAAATTTGTAAAAACTTAAAATTTTAAACCTATTTTTGTAAAAAGCCCCTATTGAGGTCACTTGGCAATTAATGGAAGTAAGTGGATTGAACAGAGTAAATTAGTGGGGCGTTTTACATAAATAGGTTAAAAAATTTACGTTTTTACCGATTTAGGTTTTCGTAAATATTATTTACGAAAGCGAGGCTTGTTCGGAGGGGGAAGCGCCGAACAAGAGCTTGTTCGGCACCTTGGGTGTCGATCGAGCTTGTTCGGTGCCTCGACCGCCGAACAAGTGTTTAACAAACATAAACAAATCACCCCCCTCCCGCCCACCCCCCACCCCCTTCCCTTCTTGGAACAAATACTTGTTCGGCACTTCATGTGCCCAAACAAGTATTTAAAATCCATTAACAAATCACCCCACCCACCCCCACCCCCTCCCTTCTTGGACTTTTTACACTCTTAGGGAAAGAAAAATTCATTTGACCAATTTGGATCTCCTCGGCTAGAAAATGTGAAAAAGAGTCCGTTCGGCAGCTGTGGTGCCGAACCCCCCACCCCGCCGTCGCCGCCCCCGCCCCCCACATATAAACCCAAAACAATTTCGGCAGCTCGCCCCTGGCCCCCCTCCTTTTTCCCAAAAGACAAGCTTTTGACTCCACTGCGGGGCAGAGGGGCCCCCCTTTCTCGAATGCAGGCTTCAGAATACCTAAGCTTAGGCTTCTGAATTCTTCACGTGAAGGATTTTGAAGCCTCAGACTTCTATTAAAAACCCATCAGAAGCAGGAGAGAAACAACTTGTTTATTTTGCGAAGACGAAGAGAGGGGACAGAGAAGAAATAGAGAGAAAGCGGAGAGAAAATCAAGAGAGAAAAGAGAAATTTGAAAATCATTCTTCAATTTCGAACGTCTCCGTATCTACAGTCAATTATTCCGTCAATATTTTCTTGCCATCGAACCAGGTAATGATTTACTTTATGATTTGTTTTTTTTTCTGGCGTTTGAGTTTTCATCTTGCTGTCTATAATGTCAATTTTGTTTTACATAGCAGAGAAGTTATAAGAGTGAAAGTATCAATTTCTCCCATCTCGACATACGCACGATTTTTGGATTAAGGTAATGCCTATATCCTTGTTAAAATATGCTATATTTTAGTGCTGTGCAATCACTGATGCGCTGTTGTATTGTGATGTTTTAAATATTGTTTAGTCTGAAAAATATCATATTTTTGCTCTACATATATGTTTGTTTTGCACCGAAAAATATCTTATTTTTACACTACTCATATCTCTGTTTTGCATATTGATATATGTCTCACAAAAGATTTTGTGCGTATTTAACCCGTATTTTATCATGATTTCTGAAATTTTAGAGGGTTAATTGAAAATGAATTTCAAATTATTAAATTAATAACTAAATCTACATGTCTAACGATAAAATTTGTGGAAAAATCTTATTAGATGTAACCGTTTGCATAATGTAACAAACGTGGGCTATCCACCTAGACAAACCTTTACCATATAATTTGTTTGTAATAATAAAAAATATCCCAAAGAATAGAAAAATTAAAAAAAATTAGGAAAAAATTAGGAAAAATAATAACAACATTCGTCAAAATTATGTTATTTTATTCCTAAAATATCTTATTTTTGCACTACAGATATCTCTATTTTGCAAGTTGATAGATGTCTCAGGAAAACTTTTGTGCTTATTAAATCGTATTTTAATCATATATTTGAAATTTTGTATGGTTAATTAAATATTATTATAAGAATACTAAATTAATAACTAAATGTACATGTCTCAGGAAACATTTTGTATAAAATCATGGTTAGATCTGAACCGTAGGATGTGGTAATTAGATCTGAGCCGTTATTTGCAGTCGCCTAATTCAAGGGACGTGGACTAGCCAGGTAGGCAAACGTAGACCATACGATCAGTCTCTGTAAAAATAAAAATTTTGAAGATAATAAAAAATTTTGGAAAAAATGAACAAAAAAACGCATAAACAAAAAAATGCACAAAACTCTATCGTGAAGCTATGAGTTCAAACTCGAGTGAGTTTGGGCCCGCTCTTCAGTTTTGTGAGTTGGGTCGAACTGACCAGGTCTGGAAAATGAATAGGGAAAATAAAGAAAAAAAGAAAAGGAAAAAGTAAATTTTAAAAGGAAAATAATAATAATAGATAATATTAAAAATGGAAGCATCTCCGTTATTTGCGTCAAACTCCTGGGTGCCCGTGTTGATCTAGTTGATCCGACCAGAAAATAAAAAATAAAAAATAAAAAATGATGATTCAAATCATAAAATTTTCTAAAAAAAAAAGGAAACATTCCACAAAGAAAATTTCGAAAATATTAAAAATTAGAATTTCGTCAATTAATTGAGTAGATGTTATTGTTGATGATTTTGTTCCTACATTCATTTATAAATTCGTAAATATTTTTGTCGACCGTATTTATTTCATTTATTATATTGATAGTTAAAATGTTCATTTCTTAATGTGTAAAGATAAAAATTTATAAAATTTTACATATAAAATAATTTGTAAATTGTTTGTTTAGCGGAATGTCTACATCTTTTGCGACTATACAATGGGGAGGTACAATAGTACGAAATCAGTTTAGATATGATTACGAAGGTGGACAATGTGCTATGTTTAAGTTTGGAAATATATCAACATTTGATGAGTTACGTGATACGATTAAGCACGAGTTGAATGTAACAGAAAATCAGTTTATTGCCAGTCTGATGTTTAGACAACCGGTTGGAACAACTGGATATGTGATGTTTAACATTGTGAATGTGCATAATGATAGCATGATTAAGAGAATCCAACAGTTTGCACATCTGACCGGTCATATGGGGTTTCTACAGTTTTATGCTACTATAGATGAACACCAACCGATAAATGATTCAATTGGTGAAGGTTCCAATGTCGGTGAAGATGAGGCAAATATCAATAATCAGGATGTGCATCACGATGATATTGCTGTGGATAATGATGACGACGACGATGATGATAGTGATGAAGAAGATGATTCATGGTTGGGTAGTGACGATAGCAATGAAGAAAATAACGAAAGTGGCGATATGGATACTTACTACAACAGCCATTGTAGTAATCCTATTTTGCCGTTGGTATATCCACCGTCTTATTCAGAGATTGACTATGATATGATGCAAGTCGATATAATAAGAAAGCCGAGCCATATGTTATTTGATCCAGCCAAAGAATTTCGTGTTGGAATGCTATTTCCATCATGAGATGCAATGCAGCTGGCTGCGAAAAAATATTCGCTGCTGAGAAATCATCACTTTTGTAGTGAGGAGACAAAGAGAAGGAAATATGTTATAAAGTGCGGTAATGCAAATGAACCGTGTGATTAGAGGCTCCATGCATTGAATAAAGCGGGTGACCTATTTTGGAAAATAACTAAATACAGTGGCCCACATAGATGTCGTAATCCGCAAATGTCAATAGATTATCGGCAACTTGACCAGAAGTACCTCTCCAGCCAGATAGAAGCAATAGTTGCTGCCAACCAGATATAAAAATCAAGCCACTAATGGCGTTGATTAAAGATAAGCTGGGTTTCCAACTTAGTTATCGCAAAATATGGCTAGCTAAACAAATGGCGATTGCAAAAATTTTTGGAGGATGAGATAACTCGTATGGTCAGTTGAGAAAGTACATGAATATGACGAAGCTAGTGAATCCAGGTTTTCATTTTGTGATCGAGGATCACTTCAGCCAAGATCAGAGTTGCAAGGTTTTCAACCGAATGTTCTGGACTTATAAACAGGCAAGTGAAGGCTTCAGAAGCTGTCATCCCGTGATTTTTGTCGAGAAACGCTCCTATGTGTAGCCTCATTTGATGGGAATAATCATATATTTCCATTGGCATTTGCTGTGATCGATCGGGAGACTGTTGATGATTGGTCTTGGTTTATGGACCTGCTATGTATATATGTTACTAATAGCCGAGATGATATTTGCGTAATATCGGACAGACATATCGGGATTCAAAAACAATGGAGACGGATGAGTGGCGTCCTCCACATGCCCACCATAGATTTTGCATTCGGCATATTCTCAGCAATTACAATAAACACTTCAAAGATGCCAAAGGCAAAAGAGCTATTCAGATGGCAGGTGAAATTTATAAATTATGTAATTTAAGAAAATTACTTTTTTATAAAATTATGTGATAAGTACTTATCATTATTGTAATGTGCAGCTTATGAGAACCAAAAGCTAAAGTTTCTACATATCATGAACCAAATGAGAAAATTGCATCCACAAACAGCTGGATGGTGTGATCAGATTCCTTGGGATAAATGGACAAAAGCTTATGATGAAGGAAAGAGATATGGAGTGATGACGACAAACTTAGCGGAATCAGTTAACGGGATGCTAAAGGGATTTTGTCCGCTGCCTATAAAAGCTATGGTGAATAAGATATTTTATTAATTAGTTTAATATTTTGATACGAGAAGAACTACATATAAGGTACAACAGGTGGAGGGATGGATATATACTCAATATGCAAGCATCATTCTCCAAAAAAACATTAAAGCTGCAAATAGGCATGAGGTTACCCAGTTCGATTCTGATTTCGGAATCTTTGAAGTTAAAACTAGATATAATAGATTCAGAGGAATGTGGGACCACAAAAACAAGGTTGAGATAAACCTACAAAGATGCATATGTGAAAAATTTCAAAAGATAAAAATCCCATGTTTTTCACGTAATTGTAGTGTGTCAAAATTATGCAGTTGATTACAATAGAATGGTAGATGAATTCTACTTTTCAGTGCTATCAGTACATATTTCATCCATTGGGGGATCCAGATTACTGGCTTGAAATTGACGATCTGGTATTAGTGCCAGACTCGAGCCGTATTAGAAAGAAAGGAAGACCTCGTGCATCACGCATACCTACCGAGATGGACTAGAATACCCTGAGAAGTACTACTTCAACTAACCATTGCAGCTATTGTGGAAAATCAGGACACAACAGTCAAATTTGTGCACATAGATCGGTTTAAGGTTCTTTACCTTTCTAAGTTCTCCTACCTATTGGTGAAAATTTTTTTCATCTCAAAAAGTATATTATTTCCACCTTTTGTCGGTCATAACCGACATTCGTAGAATTTTAATTGATTATCTATTCATTTTCAGGTAGGGATTGAGGCAAATGGCGACAAATGGTTTCCTTCTTCAAACCTTAAAAGAAGCTATGTATGAGCTGACTTTATTTTCTAAAGCTGTATTCAGAGATTCAATAGCAGATCTAGCTCATTTGTATTTTCAGTGTGTAGTTGCTAATGTCATTTGTGGGAGCTCTCATTAAGAATGAACTCGACAAAATATTTGTGTAATATTTGTATGTGTTGTTTTTTTGCTGATTATCTAGAATTTTTGTAATTTTCGTGAAATTTTATAATCAGTTGGAATTGTTATATATGTTCTTATTATTATCTGGATGGAGTTGGCCCGACGGAACAGCAATTAATACTGACGGTGAAGCATAAAAAAATTGGACTCAAAGCTGCACGACTTGGTTGACTCGGTTGATACATGACTTTTCTTTGAAAAGTGGACACCAAAATTGAGTCTCCTAGCAGGTTTTTCCATTTAGTACACGTAATTTGGATAAAAACATTTCCGAGCCATATCACAACTCTTAAAAAGTGAAAAAAATTTAAAAAGAAGCTTGATATGGAATTGCGTTTATGAAGGAATGCACAATTTCTAATTGGATTTTTTAAATTTTAATGGTCTAATATGAAAAGGTATTTAAAAGTAAATTACGAAAATTATTCCCTATTTTTTAGTCTAGGAAATCTATTTTTTTTATTTTCGGATATTTTATAAATATGGATATTGTATTTAAAATTACGAAAAATTTCAAAAATTATTTTTGCACCCAAATTGGTTCCTCAAGCTTAGGTAAAGCTTTCAAATATGATTTTTCAATTTTATAGTTTTTTATTTTCTATTAATTTTCTTTAAAAACTTGATTAAGAAAATCAAGAAAATTGAGAAATTGAAAAATCAACTTTGGAGACCTTGGCCAACCATATGGAACCATTTTTGAAAAAAAAATTAAATTTTCATATTTTTCATATGGATAAATTTCTAAAAATTACGAAAATTTCAAAAAATTATTTTTCTTCCGAATTGGTGCCTCAGGCTTCGCTAAAGCTTCCAAATATGAATTTTCGGCAATTATACATTTGTTGTCATAGATATTCTATTAATTATCTTAAAAAACTTGATTAAGAGAATCAAGAAAAAAATGAGAAAATTGGAAAATCAATTTTGGTACCTTGGCCAAGCATAGGGAACCATTGTCACACAAGAAATATATTTTCATATATTTTCACGTTTTTACTATTTTTCTGAAAATAGAAAAATACTTCAAAATTAATAAAAATTAGCATTTGAGGGCACAAAAAGGTGTTCACGAAAACAATAGTTAGTATTTTAAATGGTCCAACATGAAAAGGTTTTTTTAAATAAAATATGGGAAATGTTTTCTTATTTTTTAGGCCACGAAATCTATTTCCCTTATTTTCGGATATTTTGTTATTATGGATAAATTTATAATAATTACGAATATTTCAAAAAATTATTTTTCTTACAAATTGGATTCTCAGGCTTCGCTAAAGCTTCCGAATATGATTTTATCAAATTTATAGATTTCTTGTTATAGATATTCTATTAATTTTCTTAAAAAAACTTGATTAAAAAATATTTATGATGTCAAAAAAATTCTAGTACATTAAACTTATAATAATACATAACAATCGTCAACCCCGATTACATTCAACGATGGTGTCGTCCCCCTATGTGACCTCCTGTTCCACAAGTAGGTTGTCTTTGGTGTTCGGTAGGTCTAGTTTTATACCGACGACAAGGTTCCTCTTGTGTGGGTTGTGTAGATGACGGAGGAATATCTTGCCGAGACAACAGTGGTTGTGATGCATCATCAAATTAAGCAAACATCTCATGCTTAGACGACGCATATGGAGTAGAAGCATCTTGGGAAAAAGGAGGGAGCTCAAATCCTCCAGCCATCGGAGAAATTGTGGGAGTGTAGGGACGGAATCCCCCATGATATGGGCCAACAAACTGACTGAACCCCGAAGTAAAATCTGTCTGGCCGAATCCGGGATTGAACCTAGGATTGAAATCTGCCATATTATAGACTGCAGGATAAGGGATGGCATCTGTATCTTCAAGAGCTCTTCTACTCCTTCGAATTGATTGGCTCGTCTCAAGTAGGTCATCTCCATGGGATCCAATAGGTATTGTCGTAGAGGCTAATTGGGGTCGTGGAATCGTTAATAACTGTCTTTCTTCATTGAATGCATGTAGCATTGCTGTGGCTATCCTGCCTATCTATCGTACCGCCTCTCGCATGTGATCCCGATCCCGAGAAGTAGATCTGCATAATGATATAATTTGTTCCATGCCATCAGCCTGTTCATGAAATCAAAGTTAATATAAGTCATCAAATGCTCTCAATTTATATGACTACAAAAATATCTGAATTAAATTACACGTGTTTACACTAATCGCTGCACCTACTGCACCTCCCGTGTAAGAAATCCACCGGTGTGTGCATGCACGGTACCACTCCATGTATTCTGAATGGAAATGAAGTGGCTCCGTTGCAGGATCAAATTGAACTATGTAGTTAGAACGATTGTTCCACATTTGAATCGACTGCATGTGCTTCTCCACCCAATCCTTATTAACTGGCCTTAATTCAATGGCATGAAAGGCTGTATGATCATTCGGAAGATTTGGTATTGGTTACTGCATGCGAAATTGACGAAGCACTTGATCCGGGTAATGCCACTCAACTATATGAAAACAGATGAGTGGAACACGAGCTGTCCAAATTTCTTTTCCCACCGTACAGTAATTTGGTAGATTCTCGAGAATGCCATTAGTGTATGGCTCCCAAACAATCTGTTAAAAAAATTGAAACATATCAAATTAAATTAAGAATTAATTTAAAAGCTAACATTACATTGAACTCATTGATTTCTATCATGACTTATATCGCTAAATGTCATTCTATCAAATTGGTAGCGCTGATGTGCCAAAGTATGTGTGGGCACTCTAGTTGTCTGTAGGGGTTAACACTAGCTGAAAAAATTAAAGAAAAATTGTTATCTACACAATGTAATGGTGAAAAGAAAAGAACAATTACATATATTATATTGTACGAACTAAAAAAAGTTTATCACTCACAAACTAAAAATATATATATATATCACATACCGACTATCAAGAGGTGCATCTTCAAAAGGATTACTGCTTCTGATGGATGGTGCGATACAACTGAATCGATCGTACGCCCAAATTTGCAATAAATATAGGGGACCGCTGATTTGTTTCGCTGATGGATTAGTGGCATTGCATAGGTCCCAATACAACCATGCAAGCGCTGTTGAACCCTAACTATATGCGTAGGATCGACAAAGTTCTCTAGTAATAATAGAAAAATTAGACTCACCTTGGAACCCGATTTATCAGAAAATATTGAACCTCCAGCTAATTACAGAATAAATGCTCTCGCATGCTGCATTATTGTAACCTCATCTGCATCGTATGGAATTCCATCAAAGACTTCTCTTAGCCAGGAAATTTCCACCATCGAACCACGTAATGGACCGGGTAGGGGTCGGTGACCCAGTAGATCCTCACAAACATCGCCCAAATTTCTATTAGTGGGGCAAGTAACTACAATTCCGTTTATGGGAAGCCCTGTAAGAACCTCGATATCCTGTAGGGTAATAGTGCATTCACCTTTTGGCATGTGGAAGGTGTGAGTCTCGAGCCTCCATCGCTCAACCAATGTTGTGATCAGATGGTGATCAACTTGCCAGAATCCCATTTTCCAAAGTCCATAAAATCCCAAAGCTCGAAGATATGGTTCTAATCGAGGATCAAGCTCAGCTTCCTGTAGTATTGCTCCATTTTGTTGACACCGGATAACTTCATTATCATCTATCTGTGAAATGTTACATTAATTGTTACTAACAATTTCATTATGATATAATTGTTACAAATGACAGCTCAGATGATAACTATTTTAATTACTTACCTTAGCCTCCCAAATAGCGTGCGATCCATGTTTAGCCTGCTTTGTAAGTAGTGAATTATTCTCAGGTCTCGGCCGAATATACTTCCTTTGTGCCATATCTACAAATGGAACCGATAAATTTCATAATTATCGCATAATGTTCCTGAGATGCTTTACCCATATGGGGTATAATCGTCATTTACAAAGGAATGAACGAAAAACAATAAGTTCTATCCAATTAATTCAAAATCTTAATTTTTTACATTCTTCTGAATTTTTTTTCACGAAAAATCATGAAATTTTGTCACTTTTTTTAGAAATGTTTTTATGATTTTTTTCCATTTTTTCCAGGTTGTCCGGTTTATTATTTTCTAAATTTTCAATTTAAATTTTTTATTAATCAGGCTGGGTCCAGGACTTGACCCAAATAACAGTGCCTCTCCCATTTCTTTTGTTTTCTATTATTATTATTATTTTAATTTTATTTATTTTCTAATTTTCTTTTTCCTTTTTTTTGCTATTTTTTAACCGAGTCAGTTCTCCCCAACTCACAAATTGAAAGAGTCGACCAAAACCTACTTGGCTTTCAATTGGGACTAAAATGACAAACTTTTAGCAATTTTTAATTCATTTTTAATTATTTGTCCTCAAGTTTTTTCGAAATTTTCTATTCTTTGGGATTATTATTATTATTATTATTATTATTATTATTATAAACTAATTATATGGTTTTTCCCAAAAAAAAAAACTAATTATATGGTCATATTCATTACATTAGGCAACTAAAATCAACGGCTTATATTTAACCGAACATCAAATCTACATTGTCCGATCTAATTACCAATTCTTATGATCTACATCTAATAAGGGTTTCCCACAAATGTATTCGTTATTCCTGTAGATTTGGTCATTATTTCAATATTTTTAAAATCATATCTAATTAACCCTCCAAAATTTTAAATTTCATGTGAAATATAGGTTTAATACGTACAAAATATTTCGTGAGACATGTATCGACATGCAAAATAGATATATGAGTAGAATAAAATTAAGCTATTTTTTGGTGCAAAATGGACATATATGTAGCGCAAAATAGACATATATGTAGCACAAATTTATTTGTTATTGCATAATAATAAAATAGCATATTCTAACAAGGGTATAGGCATTACCTTAACTCAAAAAGCACGTGTGTGTCGAGATTGAAGAAAATGATACTTCGACTCTTCTAACTTCTCTGCTGTCTACGATTAATATTACATCCAACGAAACGAAAAACGCAAATGGCAAAACGAAACAAATTATAAAGTGAAATATTACCTAGATCGATGGCGACGAAATATTGGCGGAATTAGTAACCGTAAATACGAACACGCCGAAAATTGACGAATGACCTTTAAAAATTTTCTCACTCGCTTCTCTTTGTTTTCTCTTGATACGTTCTCCGTTTCTCTTTCTTTAGAGCGTCTTCAGATTTCGCTCTTTAAGCGATTCTTATATAATTTTTTTTTCATTGTAGAGACGAATCTCTGCCGCGTGAAAAGGGTAGAGATAACGTGCGGAAAAGAAGGAGCAGAGGGGGGACCGACCTCGGCCCTTAGCCAAAAATATTAGATCATTTTATATAGGAATCTTATAGTTTGATTTTAATTTCAACATAAGATCCATTTGCATTTTAACCGAATCGGGAGCTGAAATAGACCTATAACAAACACATGGATCGGGCCAGCATTTAATGAAAATTCAACCAGCTTGGTTTGGGGGGGGGATGTGCCGAAATTTACAAGGCCTCAGGGAACAAATTGAGCTTGATTATGCCCATTAATGATTACTTAGAGAAAAAGCCTATTAATTATACATGTCCATTAATTAAGAAAAAGGCCCTAAATCAAGCCCGCGAGGAGTAAACAAACCCATGGAGGAGCCACAATGTGGCCAACCCCACATAATGGGCTAGTCGAACTACATAGGGCCTAAATTGAATAGAATTCCCCCCAAGGACCGCATTGCAAATATCTACAAGTTGAGGGTCTATTTCGTAACTAGATGAAAATTGTGAAACCCAGGTTTGTCTATTTAAACATGTTTGTGCCTCATTATTTGAGGTTGGAAATTTTGACAATTCAGAATACACTTGAGAACATATAGAGAATGGAGAGCCAGAGAGAGGTTCTTGGTCAAGCATCCTCGACCGAGACCCTTCTCCTTCCTCCGTGTCGCCGTTTCATCAACCTCGGTGAGCAACAGCCATCCATTGCCCCTTGTCCTTTGATGTTCCACGGCGACATCAGCTGCATCCGATAACGATCTGCTGCTGCCTGGCGCCTTCATCATCAGCGAACGTTGTCCACCTACTACTGCGCCTTCCCACAACAGCGAGGCAGCCACATCTGGCCGTGCTTCGCAATCTGTTGGGGAAAATCGGGCAACACTTCGCCTCAAATTAAGCCAATCCATGATAAAAAAAAAATATTCTCCTAATTTCACCGATTTAATCCAGCAACAACAACCAACAATTATATCTAGTCAAAATAACCTCATGCGGAATAATAAAAATAACATACCAAGATTTACGTGGAAAACCCGAAATGGGAAAAACCACGGACGACCTAATATCCTTCACTAATCACCAAGAATAGTAGGTATACAACATGGTCTATCTCTAGTCACACACCAGAGGCTCTACATCAACATTACAACAATATTTCATCACCACAAAGGCGGAATAATACACAAGAGGTGAGAAAATCCTAACCGCGATTGGAGAATTCAGAGGAAAATCTCAACAAACAAGAACCATCAACACGTAGATCTCAGCCTCACGAACAACATATCCAAATTTGAGCCAATTCCGACAATGTTTGGCCCTCAAATTTGGACTACAAAACTCTCCTCTCTTTCTCTTCTTTCCCTCACAGACACCCTGTGTAGGAACTCTCTCTACGAAAAACCTCTCTCTGCCAACTCCTTTTCTCACTCTCACCTGAAGAAAGACTCATGCACACATACACACACAAATACTATTTTTTATTATTTTCTTCCTCATCATTTCGTCTCCCACCTTTTTTTTATTTTTCTTTTTAAACAAATAATAAAGTTGCTGGGTCCCCAACATGAGGGAGACCCAACCGACAAATCTCCCTCTCTACCTCATGTGGGGAGTTCCATCATGCCCGCTTTGCTTCGACAGGAGTCAAGTTTCATCACTGGCAAGACTTTAATCATCATATCGGATCTATTGTCGTCGGTATGAACTTTCTCAAGCAGAAAGAGTTTTTCTTCTAACTTTTCCCGGACCTAATGATACTTCACATCAATATGCTTCGATCTTGAATGTAACACTAGATTCTTGCTAAGATAAATAGCACTCATGCTATCACAGTATAAAAAAAAACTTCTGTTGCTTCAAACCCAGCTCTCTTAGGAATTTCTGCATCCACAAGAGTTCCTTGCCTCCTTCGATGATAGTAATATACTCCGCTTCAGTTGCAGACAGAGTAATACATTTTTGCAATCTTGATTGCCATGAAACTGCTCCCCTTGCAAAGATCATAATATAACCTGATGTAGATTTTCAGGAATCACTGTCACCGGCATAATCAGAGTCTGAATAACCATTCAACTCAAGTTTTCCATTTCCACAACACAAGCATAATCTGGAAGTGCCTCTGAGATACCTCAAAATCCATTTCACACCGTTCCAATGTTCTTTGCCTGGATTTGAGAGAAATCTACTCACAACACCAACTGTATGAGCAATATATGGTCTTATATAAACCATGCATACATCAAACTACCAACGGCATATGCATAAGGAATTTTCATTATCTCTTCCTTTTCTTTCTTACTTGTAGGATACTCATTACTACTCAACTTGAAGTAACTAGCAAATGGAGTACTTACCGGTTTATATGTGTTCATGTTGAATCTTTCAAGCACCTTTTCAATATACTTCTCTTGAGATAGCTAGAGTTTCTTGTTCTTCCTATCACGAGTAATTTGCATACCAAGGATTTGCTTAGCCAATCCAAGATCCTTCATAGCAAAAGCTTTACTTAATTCATTTTTCAAGCTTTTGATTTTATTACCATCATGCCCAATTATCAACATATCATCCACATAGAGTAGGAGAATAATAAAATCATCATCTGAGAATCTTTTCATAAAGACACATGAGTCAGAGTTGGTCTTACCATATCTATGATCTTCCATGAATGAGTCAAACTTCATGTACCACTGTCTTGGCATTTGCTTGAGACCGTATAAACTCATTTTCAACCTGCATACAAAATGCTTTTTGCCTTTAACTTTAAAATCCTCTAGTTGCTCCATGTATATCTCTTCTTCTAAGTCTCCATGAAGAAAAGCTGTTTTTACATCAAGCTGTTCAATTTCTAAATCCAAACTCGCAGCTAATCCAAGAACAACTCAAATAGAAGACATTTTTGCAGCTGGTGAAAAGTTCTCTTCAAAGTTAATTCCCTTTTTCTAACGAAAGCCCTTCACAACAAGCCTAGCCTTGTATCGTGGTTGCAAACTATTTTCTTCCGTCTTCAACTTGTACACTTATTTGTTTTTGAGTGTTCTCTTACCTTAGGCAACTTCACTAATTCAAATGTGTGATTCTCATGTAAAGATTTGAGCTCATCTTGTATAGCTTCATGTTATTCATTTTTCTTATCACACGATATAGCCTTTTAATAAGTTTTTGCCTCTCCTACATTGGTGAGTAATACATACTCATGCAGTTGATATCTTTGTGAAGGTCTACGCTCTCTTTATGTTCTTCTCACTTGAGGTAGGACCGGTTCTCCTTGCTCAACTGGTTCAACTAGTTGCTCTTACTCAACTGATTCACCTACTTCCACTGAAGAATCAACATTATGTGAGGATTCATCATCTTCATGATTTTCATGTGCTTCTCTCCCTTGATTTTCACCCAATATGGTCGGAGGATTTGGGCTAAAATTAACCCTCTGTTGAGCTACATTCTTTGGCTTCCCTGGCTTGTCGATGTCTTCAATGGTTTGATGCTCAAAGAACACCACATCTCGACTTCTGATGACTTTCTTTGTAGCTGGATCCCATAATCTATAACCAAATTCTTCATGTCCATAACCCAAGAAGATACACTATTTAGACCTGTCATCAAGCTTGGATCTCTCATCTTTTGGAATATGTACAAATGCCTGGCAGTCGAACACTTTCAGATAATTGTAGGAAACATCTTTCCCACTCCAAACTCTTTGTGGAACATCCCCCTTTAGAGGAACTAATGGAGAAAGATTTATCAAGTCCACGCCCGTTCTCATCGCTTCACCCCAGAATGACTCAGGCAACTTCGAATGAGATAGCATACACCGAATCCGATCATTAATCGTCTAGTTCATTCTCTTTACCACTCTATTCTGCTGTGGTGTTTTTAGAATAGTCTTGTCAAGCTTGATGCTATAATCCCTGCAATAATACTCAAACGGGCCTCTATATTCTCCACCGCTATCGGCTCGAACACATTTCAACTTCTTTCTAGTTTCTCTTTCCATGTTGACATGAAATTGTTTGAAAACCGCAAGCACCTGGTCTTTATATTTCAAAGCAAAAACCCACACTTTTCTAGAGCAATCATCGATAAATGTCACAAAATATAATGAAACACCAAGTGTTCTAGCATCCATACAACAAACATCAGTGTGAACTAGATCAAGTACATTAGATTTTGTGTGTGGAGAGAAACTTTGAAACGAGAATCGATGTTGCTTACCCATTATACAATGAGTACATTTTGTTATATTTTTCTCCTTCAATGGTAGAAAATTCTTTCTAGCAAGAGTTTCAAGTCCTTTCTCACTAAGTTGACCAAGCCTCATATGCCATAAATCAACTAAGGAGTCCTCCACTGCATTTACCTCTTCTCTGATCAACTTTGCTTCCATGGTATAGAGAGTGCATGTCTTCTGCCTTTTGCCATTATCATGGAGCCTTTAGTCAATTTCCATTTACCATCATAGAAAAAACTGATGTAGCCATCATCATCTAAGCCACCTGTAGAGATCAACTGCAGTCGAATATCCAGAACATGTCTCACATTTCTTAGAAGCAAAATGCATCTCACATCGGTCTCCAAGTGAACATCTCCCATGCCAATAACTTTAGAAACACCACTATTTCTCATCCTAACACAATCAAAATCAGTAGCGATAAGATGTAAAATAATCACGCCATGAGGTGACATGAAACGAACCTGCAGAATTAACAATTTAACTAGAGTCTTGACATGTAAGGTTTACATAACTATCATCACAAATGAAGACAATATCACCATCGGATGCAGCTGCTGTTGTAGCTTGATTTTCTTTTTTTTCTTTTTATCTCCATTTCTATCATGAGATTTATTTCTCTTTGGTTGTCAGCACTCTTTGGCATAATGTCTCATTTTGCCACAATTGTAACACTTCACACTTATCTTCGGTCTTGACTTCAATCTTCCCCTTAACTTGCCCTTGTCATTATTTTGAAACCTTTTTGATTGGCTTCTTAACCTGTTTTCTATGACAAGTGCCTCTGATCTAAAAGCATAATTCAAGCCTTTTCTTCTTGTTTCTTCATTGAACATGTTTTCTTTAACCATGCTCATAGAAAGCACACTACAAGGAGCTGAATTATTTAATTCAACAACTAGTGTGTCCCAACTATCAGGAAGAGTACCAAGCAAGAAACATTATAGAAATTCATCACCTAAGTCAATCTCAAGATTTGTCAATTGATTTACAACATCTTGAAATTCACTCAAGTGTTCCGACATACTACTTCCCTCTTTGTATCTCAAGTTCACAAGTCGTTTGACTAGAAGAGCTTTATTTTGCGGGGTTCTCATGTCATAGAGATCTTGTAGTTTCTTCCACAAGGTATCCGCTTTGGTTTCTTGAGCAACATGATAAAATACACTATCATCAATCCATTGCTAAATAAACCCAACCGTCTTCCGATTCATTCGCTCCCAGTCTTTGTCTTCCTTGTCTCTTTGAGCTTCATCACCGTCGATAGGATCAAATAAGTCTTTGCAATATAACATGTCTTCCATCCGAGGCTTCCATATAAAATAATTAGAGGCATTCAACTTAAACATAGTGCTACTTGATTCTTCCATCTAACACTGAAATCTCAGCACAAGCTCTGATGCCACTCTGTTGCGAAAAATCGGGCAGCACTTCGCCTCTAATTAAGCCAATCCATGATAAAAAAAAATATTCCCCTAATTTCAGTAATTTAATCTAGCAACAGCCAACAATTATATCCAGTCAAAATAGCCTCATGCGGAATAATAAAAATTACACATCAAGATTTACATGGAAAACTTGAAACGGAAAAAACCACCGACGACCCAATATCCTCCACTAATCACCAAGAATAGCAGGTATACAACATGGTCTATCTCTAGTCACACACCAGAGGCTCTACATCAATATAACAACAATATTTCATCACCATAAAGGCGGAATAATACACAAAAGGTAACAAAACCCTAACCGCGATTGGAGAATTTGGAGGAAAATCTCAACAAACGAGAACCATCAACATGTAGATCTCGGCCTCATGAACAACATATCCAAATTTGAGCCAATTCCGACAATGTTTGGCCCTCAAATTTGGACTGCAAGAACTCTCCTCTCTTTCTCTCCTCTCCCTCGCAGACACCCTGTGTAGGAACTCTCTCTGCGAAAAACTCTCTCTCTACTAACTCTTCTTCTCACTCTCACCTGAAGAAAGACTCACGCACACATACACATACAAATACTTTTTTTTTTATCATTTTCGTCCTCATCCTTTTGTCACCCACCTTTTTTTAATTTTTCTTTTTAAACAAATAATAAAGTTGCTAGGTCCCCAACATGAGGGAGACCCAACAGACACAATCGGTGTTCACCCGCAACTCTGGCCCGCGCTATCGCCCTGCCCCAGGTAGCCCTGGATGACGATGATCTCTGCCTGCGACTATCATTCCAATCATGAGTCCGTGATCAAGTCTATAGCAACAACATTGATCAAGTTTGTTGCTCTTTCGTCTGGCTGAGGAGTTTTTTTTTTTTTCATTTCGCAAGTTTCTAGTGAGACTCAAATACCGTGGGCTCTAGACACCGAGCCACCATTGTCAGGATACAGCCGCCGCGAATTTGCAGCCCCAGCAGCACAAGAAAAAAGGAACATTTTGCAATCTATGGTTCTTAAAAATAAAATATTTCTTCCGATATTTTATTTAAGTATCTAATCAACCTACCGTAAACTAATTAGTGACGACTCCTAGTTAAAATCATTTGCATGTTAAATATCAAACCCTAAGTTGGGATTTGGTATGATCTTGTAAGAGCTTGAGCTAGGTTAATTAACTTAGTAATCCATTAGCATGGATTTGACAAAATTTTGGTTGCGACAGAATTTTTTTTTTGCTCTAATTCTGTCGTGAACCAATTCTACCAATGGAAGTGTCAGTAGTGGGCTTCGGTATAAGACCTAGGCTATCATATATAGAGGAAACTATACATTGAAAAATCTCCAGCAAGAGAAATTAAAGATTCGGGTCTTCCTAATTGTATGAGATCATCAATTCATCCTCTAGAATTAATCAAAGAGGATATTCAGCTATACTTGTTACGCTATTTCAATTCCTCAATCTATTAATAGGATTCTTTCCGAGTATAGTACTCGAATTCCTCAATCTAATAATAGAGCTACATCGAATGTCGTATTGATAACGCTTTCATACGCATAGAGATGCCCTCAAAATGATGTTATGACGAGCAAATAAGTCATATTCAAGCAAACATAAAAAAAAAATCTATCACATTATTAGTATCATAATTGTTAGCATAATTATCATTGTTATCGTAGCGGCATCTTAAGTCGACATTAAGAATAGAAAATTACTCTCAAAAGTGTATGCTCGTCATGATTTCACGCGGTGACGACGGGCACACTCCGTAAAACAACGGTCTCGATGGTGAGACCAGGGCCGAACCCTAAGAGCACCCCCCACTCCATCCCCTCCCCCGTCGTGGCCTTCCCTTCCTCGATCGACTTCTTCCTAATCTCATCCAGAATAAAGATAACACAAACGCCGAACATGTTTCCAAACTCTTTGAATACGTGCCTCGAAGCTCTTATTCTCTCTTTCCTCAATCCAAATTTTGCTTCTATGGAGTCAAGAATCCTTCTACCTCCGGGGTGTAGGGCCCAGAAAATAGAGTTCCAATCGGTGACATTGATCGAGTCGAAAGCGTCGATTAAATGCCCCTCCAAGTTTGCGGTAATCAGTTCTGGGACCTTCTTCGATATTTGCATGGTGACACCAACCTCGCGGTAATGGCCCTCGATCATCCCGTCAGAGTCTGGAACAACCGTCTGCGAGGTGGAGATGATTTGGAAGATTGGCTGTTCTGAGGTTATGTGCGGCGAAGCAGCACTAATTATCATAGCTACCGTGCCATCAGAGAAGATCGCATTGCTCACTAAGTACACTGGATCATCCTTGGACGGAGCTCAAAACGTGACGATGGTTGTCTCCACGGAAACGACGAGCACCCGAGCCCTGGGATTGTTCTCGGCAATGTCCTTGGCTATTCGGAGGACTGTTCCTCTGCCGTAGCAGCCGATGCTATAGAGCATGACCCGGTTGACTGAAGGTCAGAAGCCAAGGATTTAAAGGAGTTTTAGGTCCACGCCAAGCATGTCCGCACCGAAAAAGGAACAGAAAATGAGGTGGGTGACCGTCGATTTCGGTTGGCCCCATTCTTCAAGCTTAGGGAGCATGTCGATCGTCATATCTTGACGTAAGTTTAGTGACGAGGCAAGAGCATAAAGCTGTGTTTTGCTTGAGAATTTCTTCGTTCAAGTAAAAATGTCGCTTCTTTATCGAAGATTTCTCACCTTTCAATAAGAATCATCATAAAACCACATCAGTTTGACATAATCACTATTAATAGATACAGTATGCCCATCAGCATCGTTGAAAAACATACTAGAGTTTTTATATTCCCTAGCAGTTTAAATTTTCAAAAAACGGTTTGTCTGGCACAGCATCAAAATACACAAGAAGGGTACGTTCAAATGACAAAGCTAAGTGAACAATGATAAAGGTCACAGTAGAGGGCAACGGTGCCGTAATGAACAACAAAGGCATGTCGGGAAAATTATATGGTAGAGCAGCACACCCTTTTTTTTTTTTAACCCACTCCTCATGTGATGTTTAGAGAGATGGAAAGCCTAGTGTACTTGAACCCGTTATGGACTAACTTCTAGAGTCATGACGTACGTATTGAAAGAGAATATGAATCGAATAAACGGGTATATAAAAAAAGACAAAAAAAAATTAATAAAAATAATTGAATATCATTAAAAATTGTCACGTCATTGCTGGCTAACCAAATGAATTAAATTGGCACAATTACAATAGATTTGAGATTTTTTTGGTAATTCTCTCTGAAACGAGCTTGTAGGCTTACAAATGCGGACGAACTTCTCCTTCACATTGGTCAAATGCTGAGTGTTGGTGACGCGAAACAAAAAG
The DNA here is from genome assembly GCA_016432845.1 of Psidium guajava. Taxonomy (NCBI): domain Eukaryota; kingdom Viridiplantae; phylum Streptophyta; class Magnoliopsida; order Myrtales; family Myrtaceae; genus Psidium; species Psidium guajava. The sequence continues at coordinate 14,047,654 of CM028229.1, forward strand.
TCAGGATAGTCTTCCTGGCTGATACAGTTTGAAGGATTGGCTGTGCCAATTGCCAGGATTGCTGCTGGAACTCTACACTCGCAAGACTTCTCCATCACTGAAATGCCAAACTACAAAGATGCACGAGGGCCAGAAAGGATTATTGTGTTTTTTTTTTATATATAGATGCATTCATAGAGGGTGGCTAACGATCAATTGAATTCCTATTTAGATTAGATGGGTCCTTAACACCTACTAGGGATGGGGTCGATAGGGCGATTATTTACATGGCGGTGGACGCGAGCATTAAAGTTCAGTTTGGCTGTTTATAGATAAGGGATTACTGTTTTATATATATATATATATATATATATATATATATATATATATATAGATGCATTCATAGAGGGTGGCTAACCATCAATTGAATTCCTATTTAGATTAGATGGGTCCTTAACACCTATTAGGGATGGGGTCGGTAGGGCAGTTATTTACATGGCGATGGACGCGAACATTAAAGTTCAGTTTGGTTGTTTATAGATAAGGGATTACTGGTTTTATATATATATATATATATATATATATATATATATATATATAGATGCATTCATAGAGGGTGGCTAACGATCAATTGAATTTCTATTTAGATTAGATGGGTCCTTAACACCTACCAGGGATGGGGTCAGTAGGGCGGTTATTTACATGGCGGTGGACGCAAGCATTAAAGTTTAGTTTGGTTGTTTATAGATAAGGGATTACTATTTGTTTTTATATAGATGCATTCGTAGAGGGTGGCTAACGATCAATTGAATTCCTATTTAGATTAGATGGGTCCTTAACACCTATTAGAAATGGGATCGGTAGGGTGGTTATTTACATGGCGATGACGCGAGCATTAAAGTTCAGTTTGGTTGTTTATAGATAAGGGATTACTATTTTTTTTTAATAGATGCATTCATAGAGGGTGGCTAACGATCAATTGAATTCCTATTTAGATTAGATGGGTCCTTAACACCTACTAGGGATGGGGTCGGTAGTGGTTATTTACATGGCGGTGGACGCGAGCATTAAAGTTCAGTTTGGTTGTTTATAGATAAGGGATTATTGTGTTTTTTTTATTATATATAGATGCATTCATAGAGGGTGGCTAACGATCAATTGAATTTCTATTTAGATTAGATGGGTCCTTAACACCTACGAGGGATAGGGTCGCTAGGGCGGTTATTTACATGGCAATGGACCCGAGCATTAAAGTTCAGTTTGGTTGCTTATAGATAAGTTCGGTCTAATTTAATGGTGAGCCTTGTGAATAAATGGCCTTTTGTAGTTCTCATTACGTATTCTGAATATTTTTTTCCTTTTTTGCTTGAACAGAACAGACACGAGAGGGTGTCCTTGCTGGCCACAGGTGAGGTCGATGGCCACCTGGGCAAGGTGAGCCCTTGTCTGATCTAGCGAGGGCTGCCCTCACCGTGGCTAGCCAAAGAAAAAGAAAAAAGAAAGGAAAAAAAAAAGGAAAGAAAGAAAAGAAAAAAAGGGAAAACTAATTAGAATATGTGGTAATATTTGAATGTGGGAAAATTCCAAATGGTGGCTATGACGAAAAAGATAAAATGAAATGAGATGGTGATGGATTCACAGAGAAGACCGTGCCATAAAGGAAGTCGCTTTTTAATTTAATTTTTCTTTTTATTTCTTTCCCATTTTTTTCTTGGGGGGTTTTGTAAATTAGTTGGCAGTTGGGGGGCATTGAGAGAGAAAAGTAGATGGGTTTGATAGTTCCTACCAGGGATGGGGTATCTGGGCTGGCTATTTACAGGGGTAAGCGGTTTTAGGTTCTTGTTGACACTTGATTTTTGGCCAATTTTATTTTTAAAATTTTTAAAAAATTCATAAAAATTCATAAAATTGAAAAAATCAACTTTGGGGACTTTGGTTTGGCCTAGGAAACCAATTTTGAACAAAAAATAATTTTCCTTAGTTTTTGCATTTTTTAGCATTTATATTTTCAAAAATTCATAAAAAAATCCATAAAAAGTGAAACATTTGAAAAATCAACTTTGGGGACCTCAGCATAGCCTAGGGAACCAATTTTGAACAAAAAATAATTTTTCTTATTTTTTGTATTTTTTTATATTTTCAGAAATTAGGAAAATAATAAAAAAATCAATAAACAATAGCATTTCAAGTAAGAAAATTACCACAAAATAGTCAATACTTTTAATTTAATTTTCCATTCATTTGTGATGAATAAATTTTGAAAAATTAAGTCTGGAATGTAGGGTTTCTTTTTCAATTTCATTTTTTAGAATATTTAAATAATTCTATAAATTCCATTTTAGCTTTTTAATTTTCCATTTTTGCATTTTTAGAGTCGTGTCATCCTCCTCTATTTTTCAAAATTAAAATAGAGCCCAAAATCCCTCAGAATTGTCCAATTTCGCTAAAAAGGACCAAAATGCAATTTCTGATTTTTCAAATTAATCCCTAAAATCACTAAAAATGAAATTTAAAATTGTCTAGGGACTGAATTGGATATAGGACGACGTCACCCCCTAGATTTTGACCTCCTAAATCCAATGGTGGCGTCAATTTTTTCAAAAAGGCCATTAAGACTTTGGATTTTGCAAATTGGTCCCTCAGGTCAAATTGAAATTTTGGGGTTTTTGCGTAAATACTGAATAATTTTTGGGAAAAACACCATTTTTAAGTAAATTCAATGCCCCTGAGTCCAATTGTGGTGTCAATTTTAGAAAAGAGTGGAAAATTTGGGGTAATTTGGAGAAAATTGACAATTCGGGTCAGTCAGGTCCGACTAGATCCGACCCGACCCGACCCGACCCAAATCGACATCTTCTTCCCCATACAAAGGATTGCGCAGAGAGGAGGAGAAATTTGAACTCGCGCGATCCTCGAACGAAATTGCGAGATCTGGGCAGATTTGAAGTTTAGTTTTGGCGAAAATCAAAGGCGAGATTCGGGGATTCCGTCAATGGGTTGGATTAGGAAAATTTTCGAATATAAAAGATACAGGGAAGACTCTGTTGAAGGGGGATTTTTTTTGGACGGACGGGGCAGCCATTGAAGAAGGAGCCAAGAGCTTTAGGAGCTCGATTAGCCCTTATAGAGAAGAACCAGGCCCTGGCGTTGGCATCGTGAGTTTCCTGAAGCTCAGGAGAATCATCAGAATCAAGCGGTGAGTGAATTCGTCGCTCTGAAACCCCCACGCCATTGATGCACAGTCAGAGGTTCATCAATGGCGAATCCTCCATTTCTCTATCATCTTTAGTAATTCTTGATGAAAATGTCCCTACCGCCATTCTGATCCTTTCCCTGTTCTTATTTTTCGTTTTGATCGTACGATACTCCCAAGTCGACCTCAAAACTCCTACGGCCATTCACAAGCTCGTGAGCTCATTTCGCGAGGAATCGATGCTTTCTACCGTGCAGCTAAGTTTTCTGGTGTTTCTGTGATACTTCTGGATGAATTCTATCATTTGTTCAATGTAGAAATTGCTTGTTTAAATTTGGCACCGGAATAGGTCTCGGCCAAGGTCAGATCGGGTGGTCACAGAGGGTTTTAGGGCTTGAAACCATGCGAATTCACGTTGAAATGAGTAGGATTGGTTTTCACGTTGAAACCATGCGAGGCGCCGGTGAACGGTCATCTCCCCAGACTACAGGTTGACCAGGTCAACCACTGTTGACCAGGTCAACCACTGTTGACCTGGTCAACAATGACATGGCGCCAATGTGGCATCCCATGTCGGACGCCACGTCATCCAAGCCTGGAATAACAATCCGACGTTTAGGATAAGCTTTGGAGTTTTAATCTAAGCCATAGGTTCCTTTGATAGATCGGACGCTCATGAGTTAGCCATGCCGCGCATTTTGGACCGTCAGATCGAATTTTAGCTGGAAAATACAAATAGAAATAAAATTCTGAAAATTCAAAATAAACCCCTAGAAAAACTACGTCGTTTTGGTTGGTTCGCTTGGGCCTTGGGCCGGGTTTTGGTTAGTGGGCCGGGTCAAGTCTATACGACCCGGTCCGTATAACTTAATTTAAAACAAAAATAATAAAAAAATCCAGAAAATAAAATAAAAATAAAATAAAAGAATAATAAAAATAAACTAAAATAGAAAACCAATGAAAACCGAAGCTGCGTCGTTTTAGGTTTGGGCCTTTGGGCCGGGCTCTCAGACGGGCCAGGTTGACCAGACCCGATCTGAAAAATTAGAAAATATTAAATAAAAAATAATAAAAATAATAAAAATAAGAAATAATAAAATAGTAAAAATAAAAATACGAAAATAGAATAAAAAATATAAAAAATAATAGATAAATAAATAATTCTAAAAATCTTGTAAATAAATAAAAAAATATTAAATAAAATAAATAAATAGAAAAATCGTAAAAATTCGTAGAAACCTTAAAAGAATTGGAAATATTGATAGAATATATATAAAAATATTTTTAAAAATGGGAAAAATATAGAAAATCAAAATAAAATTTTTAGAAAATATAGAAAATGTTCCAAAAAATAGGAAAATTCTTAGAAACTCTTAGAAAAGTCTAGAAAAATTCTAAAAAATCCTAGAAAATCCAGATAAATTTCCAAAAATTGTGAAAATTATGGAAAAACCACATTCAACTGGTTTGACCTAATTTCACATTTTTGGCGTCCAGAATCCTCTAAAATGACCACTCTGCCCATCCGGTCAATCTGACCCAAATAATTCCAAACCATCACAAATCATCTTTAAACCTAATTGATGTATTTTCCAGACTTCTAGGACTCTCATTTGTTTGTAATTGACTTGATGTAATATGTTTGCTTCCTGATTTGATTTCTTGATTGCGCATTTATTCCTGTGGTTGTGATTGATAGGATAGATAATCCCACCTGCATGAACCCCTTAGATTTTTTAGAGCCTACCTTATCTAATCTCGCCTGCTTGAATTCCTTAAATTAGGGAATCACTCAATTTAGGTACCGAGCTGGCGTCGATGGTAGTATCGACGTAACTAAGTCTCTGAATCTAGATCTTTGGTTTTCGTAGGATCGAGCGATATCTCCCAATCATTTGATAGGGTTCCCAGTCATACCTTCCAATAAATGATTGGTGGCGACTCATATGGCATGCACACTATTCACATGTCACCTGACCATACTAAGGTCAACTTCGATCAAAAGATTTTCGTAACGCGATTTGGTAATGGCCTGGGAGGGTCCGAGCGAAGCCCAGACATCCAATGGGCCTAGCAATCCATTAACTCCCTCGGGATTCCGGAAATCTCGGCAGGGTCGCGACGGATTGGCGACTCCACTGGGGAATTAATTTAACCCATTAGAGGACTTGAGCCGATTAAAAAGTTGAGTGTTTTCTATCACATTTTTCTGCAGATGCTTTTGAAGGTGAGGCAAGTCCACTAATTGAACGTGTTAAATGTTCTTGCAGATTGGAGTTATAAAGGGAGGAGTGATTGCTGACGTGTTTTATGCAGGATTGGAGTTTGGAGTTGTTTATTTATTTTCTGCAAATTTGAAGCGCTGTTTGATATCAACTGTTGTGCATGCCTTGCATACTTTGAGGATCACGACACTTGCACACACAAGCGCCTAAACCCAAGCCACGAAACACTCTTCTTAGGTTGCCATAGATATGGATCAATATGCAAAGCCCTAGCGTTCGATTGCGCCTGGGTTGACCATATTTGATCCCACCCGCTATTCGAATTGATGATTCTTCCCACTTGACGTTCGATTGCTCTTATGGGCAAAGTCGTCGAGTCAGATAATGGAAGCCTTTTAGGTCCATACCCTGTCCCTTCTTTTATTTTCTAGAGTCAATTCCTCACTTATCTCATGCGCATGTGAATTGGTCGGTTGATATACCTAAAACACAAAAAGAGAGGTCTGGTTGGTAAGGTCTTCTTACCTTAAACTTGTAATTCATTTTCATATATTTTAAATTCTACATACCATGCATATTATGCATCATCTCACAAAAAATCATCATCCGAGTGATTGGTTTGAAAGCCACTTTTAGGATAGAAAGATGGGTACCCCAAGATAGTTTGTTGTTCTTGAAACGACTACAAGGGGGCGAAGGAGCATTTCAAGCCATGACACCAACATGGAATCATTTGAAGCATGTCGATTCGCTCATAGGAGGGAGCTCCAAGATGGGTGGATGCATATGCTAGCTTGAAGAAATGAGATTTCAACCAAACGACTTCTGATCTGATTTGGGGCATCCTTAGTGGCTATCACACTCATTTACTGTAGATTTCATTTTCGAACTTTGTACTCCAAACTTTCTCATGTGAGAATCATTTCCATTTCATCCTATTAGATTCGATGTACTAAGCATTTTTTTAAGAGTATCTACAATGTGCTGACTACACTAGAGATTTTAGTAGATATGTGTGATATTGGCTTTCATTCCAATCGCTTGGAGGATTCTAATCAATTGCATAATTCTCTTTGAGAGAAATCTGGTTAAAACTCTCTATTAGACCTCCTTTGGTCGAATAAGAGTGCTTAATCCTTATTTCACCAAAAAGAAATATGAAATTGAATGGTTCATGCATATATCATATCATTTCGTATAATTAACTTTTTTATGTAATCCATGATAACCAGTCAAAGTCGTTCATGTTTTCTAAATTCAAGAAAATATTGGATACTCGAATTATTCCTGTTTCTAGCAAACAGTTTTATAAATAGTTTACTGAATTTAGGACACATTGAAGTTGCACTTTGCATTTTTTTAACCATTCCATTAGTTTTTCTTAAAATTGATCAAAAGCAGTTATCGTGGATTACATTCCTTTCAACAGTATGCCTTCTTATGAAAAATGTTGATAAGATTTTCCCACGCAAGACCAAAACTCGCGTAAAGATCCTTATCTTCATTACCATAAGACATAAAATTGAAATGATTTATGCTTTCTTTTCTATTTTTCTCTTCTAATACACCCATTTCATCTAAAAACCAAGTAATAAAAATGGTAGAGGAGAATCTCACGATCTGTTCGGGAGTAAACATGGAGGACAATGACACTGATGCGCGACTTACCAAGCTAGAGAATCAAGTGGCCCAGATTTTTGCCATATCTCAAAACTTTCAATAGAAGATGAAGCTCTCGCTCCATTGTTTGCTATGAAAAGCCCTGTGGTCACACCTACCGAGTCACTAGTTGGCAATACCAAAGAGGATGAGGTGACAGAAGAAATCCTTTTAGTTCCACGCTCCATCTCGATGAAAGAATATGGCTGCTTAATGGAAGGAGGAAACCATGCAAATTTAACTAAGGCCAAAATTCATCTAGATGTTCCCCAAAAGGACAACACATTACCCCCTCACTGTTGACACCTGATTTTTAATAACTTTTTCTCTTTTAAAATTAATAAAAAATCCATAAAAATTCACAAAATTAAAAAAATCAACTTTGGGGACCTTGGCCAAGTCTAGGGAATCAATTTTGACAAAAAAATAATTTTTTCATATTTTTCGGTATTTTTATTTTCGAAAATTCATAGAAAATCAAGAAAAAAATGAGAAAATTGCAAAGTCAACTTTGGAAGCCTTCGCCAAGCTTAGGCTACCATTTTTGAACAAAAAAATAATTTTTCATATTTTTAGATTTTTTTTCAGAAATTAGGAGAATATTTGAAAATAAAATAGTGTTTGAGGCCACAAAAATATGAAAAAATAGTCAGTATTTTTCTTTTAATTTTCTCTTCATTTTGGCCAAAGAAAATCAGCAAAAAAATTAATTTGAAATCGAAAATTACTTTGTTAATCTCATTTTCAGGTTAATTGAAAAAAATAATAATTAAAAATAAAATTAGAAAATTCATTTTAGTCATGTAATTTTCTATTTTTACATTTTTTGGAGTCGTGACATTGTCCTGCAATGATTCGAATTGAGGTTGTCAGGTGTTGAAAATTTTCGAGACAATACGGTGATATGTGTTACATACCTGGTTAGATTCACGAGAACGAGGTTTGAAGGATGCACTTATTTTGTATGCAATGTTACGGCTAAATTTGATTAAAGAAGATGATGGGAAGGTTCCGGATGAGTAACTTTTGGATGTTATTTTTGAGGACCTCAATCAATGCACTACCTTTACCGGTGGCGTCCCTTGGAATGAGGTGATCAAGGATGATAAATTTGGTGTTCACAGTGGTCCTCTTTGTGGTTAGGTGGAACTGGCTGCTCTTGTATTCCATAAGTCATGCACCGGCTCAAGCAAAAGCACCATCTCCTGGAAAACAAATTGAAAGGGAACATGGAGCCTTTTGTTGTCAAAGGTTCAAGCTCGAGGAAAGCCCATGGAAATTTTTCTGTTGATCTCTAGAAGAAGGTATTCAGGGATGACCCTGAAAGGCTTCGTCCCATTCGAGCTGGGGGGTCACGAATATGGATGTTCGCCTCTACTGGCCGGATTGGTAACAGAGCAGCTTGGTAGGTAGACTAGATGTTGCCATGTTTAACGCCATACTTCGTGGATCAGATGACGAGATGCCAACGGATCCTGCTTCCGACCTCACTAGTGATTCCAACGTGCCATCCATTCTAGCTGAATCTGGTTTTAGGGCTACGATACAACTAAAAAATGCGTATCCCCAGACTCCACTCACTGGACAAAAGGAGGTACAAAAAGGTGCAGGTGGTCTTAAGAGTAATAATAATGCTCCGGTGCACCAAAGGGACATTTCTTGATGGAGAACCGATCATAATCTTACCTCAAAAGAAGGGCAATTTCAAAATGTGAATTGGCGAATGGAGGTAAAGGTGAATGTCCTGATCTGTCATCACTAATAGGCAAAAGGAGAGGGACAAAACTTTCGGCGATTAATAAAAGAAAAGCAGAGGAATCATGTGGAGCTGGATCCACATTCTTGCGGGGACCACGGGAAGAACACCGAAAAGAAGAATGAAAGAAAGAAGTTCGGGGAAGGCTATCAACCATTCAAGAGGAAGCGTTGGGGGAGTCACGGGCCGGGTTTTTTTTTTTTTAAATCTTCTCGGCAGCTCATGCATGGAGAGAGGGAAGACTTTTAGAAAAGAAGACTTTCACTGGGAGATCCCAACTGAATCTTCACGGGGGAGCTGCGGGTCCTCTGGTTTTGGGAGGACTGCTTCAGAGAGAGAAAAAGGGAGGAGGCTGCTCAAAAAAGCCGATCCTAACGGTGAGACGGTTCCAGGTGTGAGGGGACTTGGTGGCAAGACACGGCTACGTTCTGGAGGGTGTTCGTGGGCAAAGCATTGCAACACCGCTACTTGTTTACAAAGCATTGCGATAATCGAAGCTGCTGTCCAGTGGCTCCATGGATTTATTCCGTCCCAAGGCCATCTTCTTCTTGGTTCGGGGGTAGAGAGACCTTGGTTGGGGGGCTTCTTCGTCGCGTGGAGACTAGGTCTGGAGCTCGAAGATGATTGAACAGGGTGCTGTTGGTGCTACTCTCCAACCCCAGCAGCTCAGCACATTCAACATAGGACTTCCAAGTCCTACGTATAAGCCTAAATGGTTCAGATGTGGCTGTCTATGGATCTCTCGGTATGAAGTTGTTACCGGTGGATGTTCTTTGATGTTGCTCAGCGAGAGTAACCCCCCACGTGTGTTTCATATGCCTGTGTATTCCAATACGCGGGACATCGAACTTCGCCTCATTGCTTAGTCTTTCGAGTATAATACAGTCATAGGTCTTGAGGAATCTTTCATTCTTAGCTAGCTGAGAAAAGACACCATGCAATATTCCGGACAAACGACGAGATCAGGCCCTCCCATCCCATTTCCATATAGCTGCATGGACCATGTTTCTAAACACCAGATCCTTGAAACATTCTTCTGCGCCAATTCTGGTTGCTGGGCCCTCAAACGGTGAAGATACTGGATCTTCAGCTGACCAGAATCTAGAGAGCCTCCTCGTGGGAACCTCATCTTCTCTGTGACCACTTCAACGATGGGGATTACAAGGCGCTCCAGATTTCACCTGGACAGTTAGACGAGCAGTTGTGGCGGAGCCTCGTGAAGCCGTTGCGTCGAGATCGTAAACACCCACGACCAGACGAAGTTACTTCTTTGGTCAACATTGTAAAAGCTTGAACTAGTCCCGAAGTAGCCCTGATGGACCAGCCGAATCCAGAAAAGTAAGAAGCTCTGAATGAAAAGCTCAGCTGGGAGAGAGCTCTAAGGGCGAAACTTTTGCTTCTCCACAAAGTCAATGACATGAAGTTCCCACTCTTTTGATGGTGGCTGCAGAGTCAACGAGAGTCATTCTCGTTGAGAATGAACTTACATTAAAAAGAGAATAGGGCACAACCCCATCCTCTGAGAGAGGCTAACTGGACGTGGCATGAATCTGATCAAGGGAGGGCTTCTTCTTCTTCTTCTCATCTCCCGGTCCAGATCGGGGGAAGCTTGGAGATGATATGGTGCAGGTCTTGAAGGGTTCATGATCACACAAGAATGAGAGAGGGCGACTTTCATATCCGGGGCTCTCCTTGGAAGCTGGACGAAAAGTTTTAAATAGCTGCGTGAGGGAGACGTTTGGAGGAGGAGTCTCGGTGTATTTTTCTCTGGACACGAGAACTCGGGATTGTTCGTCAACTATCAAGTTGGGCACGATCTTGAGGTCCGGGCGACCAGCTGCTCAATTTCAGAAGATGACTTCAAAGAAGAAGTTAAGACTTGGGTGGGGTGAAGCGTTGGCAAGGTACGAGAAGAAGGAAGTTGGAGTCCTAGATGAAAATGTATCAAAACGTCATTGAGCCTGCTCATCCTATTGGTCTCAGTATAGCTGACAAAGTGCTATTTCTTGTGGAGCGTGTTTGAACTTCTCTGATCGTTTCATCCTCCACGAGCTAACCGAGGCTCGCTAATTCCTTCGACGTCCGTAAAGCTTTCGGCCTTGGCGTCTCTTGGAAGAACCCCCCACATGAGTCAATCTAGTTATGCGCTTCTTCTCGATTCCAGGCGCGGTCGGTCTCAAAATTCACTCGAGAAGTGACCGCAATTCCTCGAAAGCCTCCGATTTCGAGGCTAACCTCAAGTTTTCGAGAAATAAGCTCGCCCCAGAGAGTCAACCCGGGTTCTTAATAGCGCTAGCGATGTAGAATCTGCGAAAAATGCGAGAGACCGATGGTTTTTGTCGAAGCATGATTACGGATAGATGCATGGGAGTTGAAGCTAAAGCTGCTCTCGCCTCGCGGGTTGGTCAATTTGTGAAGCATAGTAAAATCGACGAAGCAGTGCGGATTCTTGCGAGCATGAACTCAGGCGATTATAAACCCTCTTTTGATATGTTTAATGTCGTGCTGGATGCTCTTGCGGAGGAGAAGAGAGGATTGAGGGATATTATTTTTGTATATAAAGAAATGGTCAAAGCAGGAAGAGTACCAACGATTGAGATTTTAAATTATTTGTCGGAGGCTCTACTTCAGGCTGATATGGCTGCTTCCGCTTTGGATTAATATAAAAGAATGGATTGGAAGGGGCGCACTCTAAACAGGTGAACCTTCGAGATATTTGCTAAGAATCACCTTGCTAAAAATTTAGTGGATGAATCGCGTATGTTGTTGCGCGAGATGCTCGAACTGGGGGTTGAGCTGGATTTAGATCCTTCCAAATTAGATGAAGTGGTGGAAACTATCTTGGTTTTATGTTCTGTCGAGGATCCTGTAAAAATAGAGAAGAGTTTTGCAAAGTGCATCTTGTCAATTGTGGACTACAGCGAAGACGTAAAATGGGGATGGCGTGGTCAGCATGGGTGAGTCAGTTTCCCGTCTTGCGATTTCTCAACAAAGCGGCCAATAACCTTGCCGATCTACATCATGATACTCGATATTAAGCGAAGCGTATCTTCAAAGATTAAGGTAAACTTCCTATCTTAAATTAAATATACGCTAGCCTATTTGCCATATTGGTATTTCATATGTTTACATATCTTACTTAGTCGTACCTCACGTTGCATTATTGCATGGATTAGAATGCATACTATCATGTCATTGTCATATTGTTCATCATACTATGCTATGTTGCGTGTTCATATATTGCATATCATGTTACTTTTGCATGTCATTGTATCATGTCGTTTGCGTGTTAGGTAGTGTCATGATTAGTTTCATTCCTCTTAAGCTAATTAATTTAATATTCGAGCCATTCAATTAAAACTTGCATATCTTTATGATTAAGCATAGATTTTTTTTTTACTTATTATAGGACTTTACAGGTTTAGATAACTCATTGCATACTTTATCATGTCATATGGTTTGTTGCGTATTGTATCTTGCTATGTTGCATACTCATACGTTATATCTTCACATATTAAAAGATCGTCCATAATATCATTGCGTGTTTGCATGTGCATTTTCATATACTTGAATTCTCGCATGTTGCATTTGAGTTATGCCTCTTTGCATGCTTTAATTAGTTAGTTAAACTTGGTGTGAATTGCATATCATTTTGTTTATTATGTAGATGTAATACATTGCCATACACGTTCGTGTACTATATTAATTAAGAGAAAAACTCATAAAAAATTAAGAAAAAGTAAAAATTCTAAAAACATAAAAAGAAAATAAAAAACATAAATAAATAATAATAAATAATAAATAAATAAAATCCAAAAAATGATAAATTCTAAAAAATCATTAAAAAAATTCTAAAAAAATTTCCAAAAAAAAAGAAGAAGAAGAAGAAGAAAAATTCCAAAAATTCAGAAAAAATCTCAGAAATTAGGAAACGGGTCATTTTGACCGACCAATCCTATTTTCGATGAATCTCTATCCCAATTTTTCCGAAATGACAGTTTTGCCCCTCATGGGTAAATTGTCTCGAAAAAATTTCAAAAAAATCCTCAGAAATTGTGGAAAATAAGGAATGACCACATCCAACTGGTTTGACCTATTTTCACCTCCCGGTCTTTGAAAAATGACCATTTTACCCTTCTGGTCAATTTGATCCAAATCTTTCCGAGTCACCCCAAATGATTTTTCATGAAATGGTACCGAAAGGGCGTTAGAGTAATCTAGCGTAACGAAGTTCCCAAACTCATTTTCTCTAGTTCGCAGAAGTGAATTAGTTCTCCCACTAATTTATTTAGGTTTCTAATCGACCTACCAAAAACGATTAGTGGCGACTCCAAAATTAAAAATCATTTAAACAAAAACCAAAGTTGCGATTCGGTAGGGCTTGGGAGAGCTCGAACTAGGTTAGTTAATTTAATTAATTAATCTGGTAATCCGTTAACCTAAAGATTGGAATTTCCCGAAAATTTTGGGTCGCGACACTCACCTCGTAGGGAAAGCCCCTGATGTCTTTCAAATGCCAGAATTCACCAAGAAGTATAATGGCATTGGGTGTCCGAAAACTCATATCAATTACTTTTTAGAAGAGATGACTGAATATGTTGACAATGATTCACTCTTGGTCCAGAATTTTCGATACACTTTCATTGGTTCTACGCTATCATGGTTTATGGTGCTCGATGTTAGGGATATCGAAGAGTGGGATGATCTTGCCGACCAATTTCTACAACAATATAGATACAATGTGAAGGCTATCCCCACCAGAATGGATCTGAAGTATATGGAAATAAGGAGGAACGAAAATTTTAGATCGTTTGCACAAAGATGGAGAGTGAAGGCTACTCAAGTTCAACCCCCATTGGACGAGGATGAGTTGATAGGATACTTTCTAATAGCCCTTCCATACAAATTCTTTGATCGGCTGCATACATCTGGTTGTCAATCACTTTCGCATTTGGTGGATGTTGGTGAAAGGGTAGAATGGGCCATGCGAAATGACAAGTTCAGGAATAAGAAAAATTATGGGGAATACTATCAAGTCAATAAAGGGCTATCTAACAAAGCGAAGCTCGCGTGTCAAGGAATATCAGCTATGAATCAAACTCTCAAAAATAAGTCGGGATACCAATTACATGTTTCCACTTCTCATCAGGGGCAATATGGGTCTAAGGTGGAGAAATCTCAAAAACCTAACTGAGAGAAGAAGCTTCCACCTAAGCAATTCACTCCACTTCGGTATCCCTACTCAAAATTGTTTCCAATGCTATTAGAAAGTGGGTTAGTTGTGAAGGAGTCGCCAAGGAAGAATCCTCCAAAGAATTTCTCCGGCTATGACGAGACTAAGGCTTGTGCGTATCATATGGGTGAAATAGGGCACAACGTCGATAATTGCTTGGTTCTCAAGCATAAAGTTGAAGCCCTCATAAATAATGAGATCCTCAAGTTGGATGACCTGAAGTTGAAAGCACTACAGAGCCATTCACCTGAGCATCAAGGAGTAGTCCTCATAAATGGCAAAGAGTAAGGTAAATACTAGATTTCCTAGTCGGCACCCTCGAACCATGAGGCAATTTCAACTGGGGTATCATCATACCTCAAAGGAGTTCGTGGAAGAAAGTGATTCGCCAAGGAGTTGGGTCATTTACAGCCGTTTCGAATTTCGCAAAATAAAACAGTCAATGCTAATTGCTTGCGTTGTGTCATTTTCATTTAATCTTTCAACTCATATTGTAAGTAGAACTCAATGACACCTTGGATCTTGAGTCGTTGGTCCAAGGTAGTCTCCTTTGTAAAATGGCTTTATCATTTCATTCTAGTAAATGCATATGCATGTTTTATTAAGGGCATGCCGGAATATTCCAAATCGGCCCAATGATGACACTTGTCTTTGATTTTTAAAGATTTAAGGCCCGGGTTCCTGCATATTTCCTAATTTTCAAATGAATTTTACAGGAACGAGAGTGTCCGATGACATGAAGACTAGTTCTCCCTAATTTCTTAATTCGTTTTTTGAAAACGTCTTTTAAAAGAGTTTTTCAAAATATTCATGCATGAACTTTAATGTTGCTCACACATTGATTTATGCAGATATCCCTAGGAATGGTGCTCCAAAAAGGTAAATGTGATCGTTCTAATGAAAACATCTAATATATAGTCTAATACGTTAATACATTTCTCTTGGCTTAGATTGAAGATGATGAAAAAAAATGAATGAATGATGATCAAAGATGAATGAAGAGAGTTTACTTAAAGCAAGTCTCTCCAATTCTACCAAGGAAGCATATCGGGGCAACGAATGAGGAAAAGGATGAGACTGAGTCGTCATTTTCGATGAAGAGATGTTTCATTCTCAAGTAACTTTTAATCAGTAATGAAAATACTGTTCCTTGTTTTTTTCTTCACAGGCGACAAATAGAAGTAAAGCACTTGGAGAACAATACTACCCAAATGACAAAACAGGGAAGTCATCGAGGGGCAGAGCATCTCGGAGATGAAAACAGTTGATGACCAAAATAGCTAAGATAAACGTATCAAGACGAAGCCACCAAAACCTCAATTAGCGGATAGCAAGACGCGTTCTACTGGGGGCAAAGTGCTCGCAAAAGGGCAATGACTGCCGAACATCAGAAAGACAGCACCAAAAAGGGGGTATTTCGTCCCTAAAAGCTCAAACAAAATCAAAATAGAGCTAACCTTCATTTCTTCATGCAGGTGAAAAGTGAAGAGAAAAATTTTGAATAGTAGGCATCCTAAACTGAATAGGGAATTACAAGAAGCGTGGGAATATACTGAGCTATCTGACTGGGGCAAGCATTATCTAATTAGGATAACTATCACCTGACTGGGGCAAATGATTCGTCGATACGATCAAAGGTTTATTAGTAGACAACACCTTTCAACTCAAATGAAAAAGGCTTAGAATGAAACTTCAAAAATGTCAAATTGTCAAGAGCTTCAACGAACACATCTAAAGGGATCCAGAACCATCAAGCAGATATAAGTCATGCCTGTGGGAGCTTGGGATGAAAAGTTATGGACAACACTTGACATAACTTAATGAAGAGATCTTTTCGAGGAAACATCATCTTGATGATTAAACTAGGTGGCAAGGTTCCTGCATCCTGTTCATTGGGATTTCGATGGGAATGCACGGTCAAGAGTAAGGTGGTATTGTTCCAATTTATTCTGGATATGAAATATATACTAACTTCTCATTTTAACTTCGACAAGAACTCAAACCATAATGGAGAGGCTACAAATTCTCACAATTTATACGATTGTATTCGGATTGGTACACAGAATCAAGAGTGAAGTTGTATTGTTCCAATTTACTTTAAAATGGAAGACATACACTAACACATTCCCTTTTACTTTTACAGAGATCCTTTGCCGCGATTGGCAGGTAGGTATACCTTTCCTAATGTTCTAAAACTTTCAAAATCATCAAAATCATATCATTTGAATTCCAAGGATTAGAAAATTCACAAAATCAATAATGTTTTCAAATAACATGCAAATGTTTTGATGAGCCCACGCCTTGAAGAAAATATCTGGCTTAGAACTTCATTCGCATTGGGATTAAAAAAGTTTTGAAGTTATCCAAATCATGTTTAAAACATACATCATGCATTATAATCCTCTATGGAGATTGAATTTTGACGAAATTGAAATGAATTTCCAAATAAGGGTGTTTGAGATTTATCAATTAGAGTACCTCAAATGGTGAGAAGCAAACCATACTCAAACACGTCCCTACACACACTTGAGTGGTCAGAGGAGACCTTTACTTAGGGACGTAGGATTTATTCACAGTAATTACATGGATTGAGATGACGAGAGGCAATTATTTCTCCATCCTAAATACTACAAGTGACCGTTGACAAACCCTTTGAGCGACGGTTTCATTTCTTTACCCCTTTCAAAGAACCACCCTACATCGGGGCCGAACGAACATTGTTTCAGCAACAGTATGAGGTAAATGGTTAGAAATTCTCTTGCCTGAACTAATATCAATCTTCGAGCATGTCTTTGCATTTAATCTCATATGGTAATTCAAGTGCCTTAAAATGTCGAAAAGCATTCGCTTTTCTATCCTACACACTTTCTTCCTTTGCATGCCCAATTGAGCCCGTATATTCATTTCTTAAAACCCAGTTGGCGACACTATCTATTTCAACATGAAGACGGCACCGTCTCAAAGCAGAGGAACTCAGAAGAATCGGCTCTGCATGGAATTTATGAATTAACTTTTCAAATGCACCAGATTTTCATTTGCATGCGTTTTGTCACAATCTTCAAAAACTCTTTTGTCAAAAAAAAGAGAAAAGAGCAAAAGGTGGGATCTAGCAAAAAAGAAGAAGAAGAAGAAGAAGAAGAAGAAGAAGAACAAAAAAAGCCAATCTCGGGCATCAAAAGAGCAAAGTGCCGATCAAAAGCAAGGTCAATGCCCATTTGCAAATTTCTTCAAAATTTTGTATATCCGTTTTGCAGACTCAGCTTAAAAATGTTTGCAAAAGAAAATTCTCCATAGGGATCAAGTTGTGAAATATATCCCTCCTTAAACAACGACATCAGCAGAAATTCGCATTATCCTCATACAATGATGGTGTCCCTAGAAGACTGTCCTAGAAGACTAACATGGGTGGCAAATCTGCAGCGATCACCAACATCAAACCTTCCTCATATATTTTCGGAGCCAAAAATCAGCTTTTTCTCCCTTGATCCCCAATCCTAACCTACGTTACAACCCATAAAAGTCTTTTCAGATTAAGGCATTTGAGTTAACGTAGAGTTAAATGATTTTAAGGATCGCTTGAAGAAGTACAAGCAAGATTATTTCTATCTCATTTTGCAAGGTTCTTGGCTTGTAAGCCTGAAGCAAATGATGAAGACCTTTCGTTCATGAGCCTTGACTCATTTATGAGTCTCCCTTGCAAACCTTTAACCAAGCCCAGCGTTACGGTCCTCTGAAAGACCTTTTAGATCAATCAAATTGTATGCGCTGCGAGTAATTCCGAAACCCTAGGCATAGGTTCGAGAAAAAATCCAAATGCTTCCTGAACGAAAATTAAAACATTATTTGGAGAAATAGCGAGAAGCCCTCTTTGATGAGCGTATTTCAATTGATATCTTAAGCAAACTCTTTGGTAATTTCAGCTCACTTGATTCAAACCCTTCCTCATAAGGAATTTTTGATCATGCTTGATATGTAACAAGATACTTTGGATAACCTCTGACATCACTTTACATTCTTTGAAAAATTCTGCATGGCACATAGATGATAATCGTAAAAGCATAACTCATTCCAAAAAGCTTGGAACATGCAAAGCATCAGAAATCTTCTTCGTCATTCATTTCAATATGACGAATTGGGGTTCGAGTTTCTGCAGGCTCTCTGGCTTCACCCAAATCTCAGAATGGCATCCTCCTTGGTAAAACAATTCAGATCAAAGTTTCCATATGATTCCTAATTTCATAACCTCAGAATAATATCAAGACAAGACTTTCACATTCAAAGTCATTTTCAAAGTCTAAACACCCCTCTGATTCGTGAAAGTGTCGTCACGGGTCTCCTTTTTAAAAAGAATCACAAAGAGGCGTCTAATTCGAGTTCAGAGCTGAACAGTTCACGACTCAAAAAGCATGATGACTTGGATAAATCTTTCTGTAAGTGTTCACAGGTTAGTAGCTGCGGAGCTGTCATCCTCCGGACTGGATCGCCAACCTTCAGCTTTAGAAGATTTAATTTCCCCCTTGGAATCCTCTATGATAGGAATACGCCTCTAAGGTATCTTGAAGCCCAGCTCGAGTCGGAGCCCAGAGTGCTCGCGACTCGCCGATGAGAGATACGGTGACCGCCTTTTTCGCGAGTGTGCGTTAATTAGTAGCCTCAGAGCTTTCACCCTTCGGAATGGACAACAGCCGATAGCCTCAAAAAAGATTTGATTTTCCCCTAAAACCCTCCTTGATAGGGATAGACCTCTAAGGTATCTTGAAGCATAGTTCGAGCCGGAGCCCAGAGCGCCCGCAACTCGCCGCTTAGAGATACGGTGACCTCCTTTTCCACGAGCTTGCGTTGGTTAGTAGCCTCGAAGCTTTCACCCTCCGGAATGGATAGCAGCCGATAGCCTCGGAAAAGATTTAATTTTCCCCAAACCCTCCATGATAGGGATACACCTCTAAGGTATCTCAAAGCACAGTTCGAGTCGGAGCCCAGAACCCTCGCGACTCACCGTTTAGAGATACGGTGACCGCTTTTCTCGCGAGCGTGCGTCAGGTAGTAGCCTCGGAGCTTTCACCCTTCGGAACGGGTAGTAGTTGATAGCCTTGGGAAATATTACCTTTCTTTACAAAGTTCTCCTTGCAGGAATCTGCCACTAGATGACCTACCATACGGATCCGAGTTCAACCACCAAGTGTTTCTGTGAGCAAATCCTTATGTATTCATTCCGTTTTTAACTGAGTAGTCAACGACAGTCATGGGGCAAACAAGTAAGTCTCAGGTAACTCCCTCAACTCTGCCTCTTTCTCCCTCTCTCCCCATCAAAGCGAGCATCATGAAATTTGGACCTAAGCTTTCAAGGAGGAAAATAGAGTTGGATATCACGGCTTCCCATTTTTCTGGTAGAATCGGTTAGATCCCAAGTGTCATCTTGTCTTTGAGAGTGATCTCTCTCACGAGACCCCTCTCAAAGAGGGGCAGCTGTTGACACTTGATTTTTGACCAATTTTATTTTCAAACTTTTTAGCAAATCCATAAAAATTCATAAAATTGAAAAATCAACTTTAGGGACCTTGGTTTGGCCCAAGAAACCAATTTTGAACAAAAAAATAATTTTCCTTATTTTTGTATTTTTTGGCATTTTTATTTTCAAAAATTCATAAAACATCCATAAAAAGCGAGAAAATTGAAAAATCAACTTTGGGGACCTCAGCATAGCCTAGGGAATCAATTTTGAACAAAAAATAATTTTCCTTATTTTTTGCATTTTTTATATTTTCAGAAATTAGGAAAATAATAAAAAAAATCAATAAAAATAGCATTTCAAGTCAGAAAATCACCAAAAAATAGTCAATATTTTTAATTTAATTTTCCATTAATTTGGGATGAATACATTTTGAAAAATTAAGTCTGGAATCTAGGGTTTCATTTTTAATTTCATTTTTCATAATATTTAAATAATTCTAGATATTCCATTTTAGCCTTTTAATTTTCCATTTTACATTTTTAGAGTTGTGTCATCCTCCTCTATTTTTCAAAATTAAAATAGAGCCTAAAAGCCCTCAGAATTGTCCAATTTCGCTAAAAAGGACCAAAATGCAATTTCTGATTTTTCAAATTAGTCCCTAAAATCACTAAAAATGAAATTAAAAATTGTCTAGTGACTGAATTGAATATAGGGTGACGTCACCCCCTAGATTATGACCTCCCGAATCCAATGGTGGCGTCAATTTTTTCAAAAAAGGCCATTAAGACTTTGGATTTTGCAAATTAGTCCCTCGGGTCAAATTGAAATTTTGGGGTTATTGCGTAAATACTGAATAAGTTTTGGGAAAAACACCATTTTTAAGTAAATTCAATGCCCATGAGTCCAATTGTGGTGTCAATTTTGGAAAAGAGTGGGAAATTTGGGGTAATTTAGAGAAAATTGACAATTCGGTTCAGACTAGATCCGACCCAACCTGACTCGAATCGACATCTTCTTCCCCAAACAAAGGATTGCGCAGAGAGGAGGAGAAATTTGAACATGCGCGATCCTCGAACGAAATTGTGAGATCTGGGTAGATTTGAAGTTTAGTTTTGGCGAAAATCAAAGGTGAGGTTCGGGGATTCCGTCAATGGGTTGGATTAGGAAAATTTTCGAATATAAAAGATACGAGGAAGACTCTGTTAAAGGGGGATTTTTTTTTGGACGGACGGGGCAGCCATCGAAGAAGGAGCCGAGAGCTTTAGGAGCTCGATCAGCCCTTATAGAGAAGAACCAAGCCCTGGCGTTGGCACTGTGAATTTCCTGAAGCTCAGGAGAATCATCAGAATCAAGCGGTAAGTGAATTCGTCGCTCTGAAACCCCTACGCCATTGATGCACAGTCACAGGTTCGTCAATGGCGAATCCTCCATTTCTCTATCATCTTCAGTAATTCTTGATGTAAAATGTCCCTACCGCCATTCTGATCCTTTCCCTGTTCTTATTTTTCGTTTCCATCGTACGATACTCTTGAGTCGACCTCAAAACTCCTACGGCCATTCACGAGCTCGTGAGCTCATTTCGTGAGGAATCGATGTTTTCTATCGTACAGTTAAGTTTTTTGGTGTTTCTGTGATGCTTTTGGATGAATTCTATCATTTGTTCAATGTAGAAATTGCTTGTTTAAATTTGGCACCGGAATAGGTCTCGGCCAAGGTCAGATCGGGTGGTCACAGAGGGTTTTAGGGCTTGAAACCATGCGAATTCACGTTGAAACAAGTAGGATTGGTTTTCATGTTGAAAGTGGGTATTTCCGAACTAGTTTTGGGCGAGTTTTAGGTTCTCCGGCGAGGCGCCGGCGAACAGTCATCTTCCCCGACTACAGGTTGACCAGGTCAACAGTGGTTTACCTGGTCAACGATGACGTGGCGCCGACGTGGCACCCCACGTCGGACGCCACGTCATCCAAGCCTGGAATAACAATCCGACGGCTAGGATAAGCTTTGGAGTTTTGATCTAAGCCATAGGTTCCTTTGATAGATTGGACACTCATGAGTTAGCCACGCGGCGCATTTTGGACCGTCAGATCGAATTTTAGCTGGAAAATACAAATAGAAATAAAATTCTGAATATTCAAAATAAACCCCTAGAAAAACTACGTCGTTTTGGTTGGTCCGCTTGGGCCTCGGGCCAGGTTTTGGTTAGTGGGCCGGGTCAAGTCTATACGACCCGGTCCGTATAACTTAATTTAAAACAAAAATAATAATAATAATCCAGGAAATAAAATAAAAATAAAGTAAAAGAATAATAAAAATAAACTAAAATAGCAAACCAATGAAAACCAAAGCTGCGTCGTTTTAGGTTTGGGCCTTCGGGCCGGGTTGACCCGACCCGATCTGAAAAATTAGAAAATATTAAATAAAAAAAATAATAAAAGTAATGAAAAATAGCAAAAAATAATAGTAAAAATAATAAAAATAAAAATACGAAAGTAGAATAAAAAAATAATAAATAAATAAAATTTTGAAAATCATGTAAAAAATTAAAAAATACGGGAATTATAGGAAAATAAATAAAAAAATATAACAAATAAAATAAATAAATAGAAAAATCGTAAAAGTTCGTAGAAACCTTAAAAAAATTTGGAAAAATTGATAGAATATATAAAAAATGTTTTTTAAAATAGGAAAAATATAGAAAGTCAAAATAAAAATTTTGGAAAATATAGAAAATATTTCAAAAAATAGGAAAATTCTTAGAAACTCTTAGAAAAGTCTTGAAAAATTCTAAAAACTCCTAGAAAATCTAAAAAAATTTCCAAAAATTGTGAAAATGAGAGAAAAACCACATTCAACTGGTTTGACCTAATTTCACATTTTTGGCTTCCAGAACCCTCTAAAATGACTATTCTACCCTTCTGATCAATTTGACCCAAATCATTCCAGACCATTCCAAATCATCTTCAAACCTAATTGATGTATTTTCCAGACTTCTAGGACTCTCCTTTGTTTGTAATTGACTTGATGTGATATGTTTGCTTCCTGATTTGATTTCTTGATTGCACATGTATTTCTCTGGTTGTGATTGATAGGATAGATAATTCCACCTGCATGAACCCCTTAGATTTTTAGAGCCTACCTTATCCAATCTCGTCTGCATGAATTCCTTAAATTAGGGAATCACCCAAGGTACCGAGAGGGCGTCGATGGTAGTATCGACGTAACTAAGTCCTCGAATCTAGATATCTGGTTTTTGTAGAATCGAGCGATATCTCCCAATCGTTCGATAGGATTCCCAGTCACACCCTCCAATAAATGATTGGTGGCAACTCCTATGGCATGCACACTATTCACATGTCAATTGACCATACTAAGGTCAACTTCGATCAAAAGACTTTCCTGACACGATTTGGTATGGGCGTGGGAGGGTTTGAGCGAAGCCTAGACATCCAATGGGCCTAGCAATCCATTAACTCCCTCGGGATTCCGGAAATCTCGGCAGGGTCGCGACAGTTTTGTATAGGTTCCACCTGAAATCTAAAACCTACTTGTCTATATAGGATCCCCCTTGTTTTAGAACCCTAGCATCTATTGTGCATACCTTGATCTGTTACAAGTTCTAGGGTTGGTTCAGGTTCCACCCCAGTTTTACATGTATTTTTAGTTGAATGATTTTATTGAATAATCACATTTAATTATCATCACTTGCTGCTAAAATTCACTGATCACAGCTCATATTTGATACATGAAAAATATGAAACATCAATGAAGTAAAAGTTTCAATGATAACGTGCTTCTGGATTATGTAATTATCATTGGACGCTATGAAATACCGCAGGATGACCCGAAGACATATAGCAATAAAAAATATAAAATTTTGCTCTAGGTTCCACCTACCTGGAACTTGGAATTTATATGTTAGAACAAGTTTCTTACATTTTGGAACTTGCAACCTACCTTCCACACCTTGAAACTTGGAACCGATCGACTCCTACCGGTCCGATTATCCAGATTTTGGGTTCTACCCTAGAACCATGCTCACCCCTAGCTATTTACGTGGCGATGGCCCCGAGCGTTAAAGTTCAGTTTGGTTGCCTGGAGATAAGTTCGGTCCAATTTAATGGTGAGCTTTGTGAATAAATGGCCTTGTGAAGTTCTCATTATATATTCTAAATAAATTTTTTCTTTTTTTTTCTTGAAGGGAACAACCATCGGTAGGTGTTCTTACCAGTAGAAAGTGAGGCCAATGGCTGCCTAGGCTAAGTGAGCCCTCGCCGGTGACCGTCTAAGGCAAAAGAAAAAAGAAAGAAAAAAGAAAAAGGGAAAAAAGAGAAAAAAAAAAGAAAATATTTAGAATATGTAAGAATGAAAATACCCTTGGTCTAGGCCATTTTTGAAATAAGGAGAGCATTTTAGGCTTTTATTTGAAATAAGATCCATTTCAAATCCTTATTTAAGAAAATAAAGGCACATCCAATCCTCATTTGGAATTTTCCTAATTTCAAATATTACCTGATTTTAAAGTGGCCGAGTGATATCAATTAGAAGGGCCAACTGAAAGCCTATTTAGTAAGTGTTAAAAAGAGGGGAAAAAAGGTGAAAAACAAAGAAAGAAAGCAGTATTCCTATAGTAAGTGTTCTTTATTTGTCGTTGCAAGTCAAAACTAGGAAACACCAAAACCATTGTAGCTTATGCTGCCAGGTTGCCTAAGACGAAAGGGTGGGAGTTGATTACCTGAGCGGCAAATAAGTAGAAAATTATTAGGTAGTTTTTGTTGTCTCCTTTAATTTGTGTGTACAAAAGAATGTCAGATGAGAAACCTGAATTGAAGTGCAAATTGAGTAAATCAAAATGTAGACGAATGATCCGAGCCCAACGAATTGACGTTGTATCCTTAAGACAAATTTGTCCTCTCTATCGGTACCAAAAGTTCTTGGATAATTGCCTCCCAAGATAGAACAGATCGCCTTTCCTATGAAGCGGTACTTCTTCAAAGGAAGCCTTCGAACTCCACTTCGTAGAATAATCGCATCGCATAACTATCTCTCTAACAAAGCTGGTTCTCACTGTTGTGTTCGTTTTGGCCATGAACACCACCTGGTTTCATGAATGCTTTTAAGAATTTGGCCTCACAAATTCTTTATAGAAGCGGCCCTTACTTCACACTCACATAGGTGATTTCTGAATTTGTGGTATATCATCTACTAGAATCAGAATCATTAAAAACTTATGCTTAACCTCTACATGTTAGTGTTGTCTTCATACGGGAATGAGTGAGAGTTGACAGTACTCTACATAGCCTACATAACTTGGTTATCCCTTTGAACCCAAATCTTGGGCTTTCCAGTCAACTAGGTAGGGTTTTTGCTGTGACAACTTATTTTATATGCCTTGGACCCATTCCCTTTGATGTTTTCACAACCATTTCTCTAGTTAGGCTTTTAATTAATGAATCCGCAATATTATCGTTTGACTTCACATAGTCAATTGTAATAATTCCACTAGAGAGTAGTTGTCTTACAGTAGCGTGTCTTCGACATATATGTCGGGACTTTCCGTTATACATAACATTCATTTCCCTTCCTATTGTAGCTTGACTATCACAATGAATACACACAACTGGCACTAGTTTAGGCCAATTAGGAGTATCTTTTAAGAAATTTCAAAGCCATTCTGCTTCTTCACCAACTTATTCAAAGCAATAAATTCTGCTTCCATAGTGGACCTCGTAATATAAGTTTGTTTGGATGATTTCCAAGACACTACTTCTCTACCAAGTAAGAATACATACCCACTTATGGATTTTGTGTCTCTTATGCTGGTTATCCAATTTGCTTCATAGTATCCTTCAAGTATCACTAGATAGATTGTGTAGTGTAAAGCATAATTTTGAGTATGCTTTAAATAGCGCAATACACGTTTCATAGCTTTTTAATGATTTTCATTTAGACTAATTGTAAATCGACTTAGCTTACTCATAGCACAAGCTATGTCCGGCCTAGTACAGTTCATGACATACATTAAACTGCCTAGTATACTAGCATATTCATTTTGACCCTTACTTTCACCAGTATTCTTTGAAAGATGTAAATTAACATCTATCGGGGTCTTTACTGGTACGATATTTAAATTCTTGCACTTTTCAAGAATCTTCTCAATGTAGTGAGATTGAGATAGAGCTAATCCTTCATATGCCTTATGAATTTTAATCCCTAAAATAACATTTGCGACCCCCATGTCTTTCATATCAAATTTGCTTGTAAGCATGCATTTGGTCGCCTTGACAACGCTACTATCACTGCCCATTATAAGTATGTCGTCTACATACAAGCATAAAATGAGAAAACCATTATGAGTGTTCTTAACAAATACACATTTATCACACTCTTTAATCTTAAAACCATTTGACAACATGATTTGGTCAAATTTAGTATGACATTATTTCTGTACTTGTTTCAAGCCATAAAGTAACTTAATAAGCCCACATACTTTCTTCTCTTGTCCAGAAACAATGAACCCTTTAAGTTATTCCAAATATATTTCTTTTAAGAAAGCCATTTTCGCATCCATTTGATAGATTTCAAGCTTATACACCGCTGCTAGGGCGATTAACATCCTTATAGATGTAATTCTAGTAATAGGTGAATAAGTGTCAAAATAATCAAGACCTTATATTGCTTGTATCCTTTCACCACAAGCCTAACTTTATATTTATCAATAGCATCATCCACTTTCGTTTTCCTCTTGAAAATCCACTTATATTGTAGTGATTTATTATTAAGAGGAAAGCCAATCAATTCCCAAGTATAGTTTGACAAAATGGATTCAACCTCACTATTAATAGCTTCTTCTTTTGGGGACGTCACAGCCTCTTTAAAGGTCCGAGGCTCATTTTCTAATAAAGTCCAAAAGAAGTAGAAGTTCTTTATCTTTTACTACATCTAGGTTCATTCTTCATAAGATTGCTTCTAGGTGTAGTATCCCAATGTCTTCTATCATTGTTAATCGGCTCAAATACCATGTTATACAGAAATATATTTTCAAAGAACGAAGCGTCTCTTGATTCAATGACCATATTGACATATATATCTGGGATCTTAGACTTATGAACAAGAAATCAATACGCATTACTATTAAGAACATATCCAATAAAGACATAATCAATAGTTTTTGGTCTTATTTTAACGATTTTAGGTTTAGGAACCACAACCTTAGCCAAGCACCAGTTTAGTCCCGAGTTCGATCCCCCCCGTTGCGATTCGTCGCAGGGAGCTCGTCCCCCCCGTTGCGATTCGTCGCAGGGAGCTCGGCGTCTTACCCGGGTGCCTGTGGTGGTGGGGTCCTGCAGTCGCCCCCGAGGACTTAGTCGGGTTCACGGCCTTGGTTTGAGCTAAAGCTCGCCAGCCTCCGGACACCTCGGTTATAAAAAAAAAAAAAACCTTAGCCAAGCACCCCCAAACTTTGAGATATTTTAAGTTAGGTGTTCTTCCTTTCCACTTCTTATAGGGAGTTTGTTGTGTCTTTTTGTGGGGTACTCTATTTAAGATAAAATTTGCTGTCAAAATAGCTCCCCCCACAAATTCTGCGGTAACCCATAACTATTCAACAACGCATTTATTGTCTCTTTTAATAATAGATTTTTCCTTTCAGGCACTCCATTGAATTGTGGTACATAAGAAGGAGTAATTTGGTGAACTATACCAAACTCAGAACAAATTTCCCCAAAACGAAATTCATATTCACCTCCTCTATTACTCCTTATTGTCGCAATCCTAAAAATTTTCGATGGGTGGAAAATTCCTAGGTTAACGAATTATCAGGTTAATTAAATTGACTAACCTAATACGGACCTTCCCAAGTCCTATCGAATCGCAACTTTGGTTTTTGTTCAAATGATTTTAGAATTTGAAGTCGCCACTAATTATTTTTGGTAGGTCAATTAGAAACCTAAGTAAATTAGCGGGATAACTAAATTACTTCTACGAACCGGAGATTATGAGTTCGGGGACTTGGTTACATTGAAACTACTGCCCTTTCGGTACTTTAATTTCATGGATATCCTAATTTGGCAACTCAAGCTTGATTTACTCCTGAGATTCTAGTGAGGTGATCTTTTTTTATATTTTCCCTTTTTAGATGGAATGCATGTGAATGACATTTTTTGGTATCTTCAAAGCATTAAAAATTCCCTGAAGTCGAAAGAGCAAGTGAGCTATTGACTTCTGTGCAGTGTTACGGCCTCCAGCAGGTGGCTTGGCCTACTCATTCTGGGGTCCGATAATTCGGGAAATTAAATTGCGGAAAGTAAATTTAGCAAATAAAGGACCTCCAACAGGGAGGCTCTGCCTTAGCTTAGCCTACCCTTTCTGTGGTTTGATAGTGCAAAAATTAAATTGCAGAAATTAAATACGGTAAATAAAGGACCTCTAACGAGGGATTCGACCTTGGCTCGGCCTACCCATTCTGGAGTTTGATGGTACGAAAATTAAATTGTAGAAATAAAGGACAGTAAGTAAAGACCTCCAATGGATGGCCAAGTCTTGGCTTCGCCCTCCTTTTTGGGGTTTAATGGTGCAGAAATTAAATTACAAAAAATAAAGGACGATAAGTAAATACCTCCAATGGATGACCCAGCCTTGGCTTGGCCATCTCTTTTAAAGTTTAATGGTGCAAAAATTAAATATAGAAAAATAAAAGACAAAAAATAAAGACCTCCAATAGATGGCCCAACCTCGGCTTGGCTCTTCCTTTTGGGGTTTAATGATACATAAATTAAATTGCAATAAATAAAGGACCTCCAATGAGGGACTCGGCCTTGGCTCGGCCTATCCATCTTGGGTTTTGATGGTACAGAAATTAAATTGCAGGATATTAAGTGCGGTAAATAAAGGACCTTTAATGGGTGGGCTTTACCCTTTCCATTCTGAGGTTTGGATTTGTTAAGCAAAAAAATACAGAAAATTATAGTACGAATTCAACATGTGGATATGGAGACATATGAGTATGACATGACATAATCAAAATTTAAATCAATCCATTTGGGCAATGAAATTCTCAAAGATTTTAATGGCTAGGATCGTTACCTGATTTGACGGATTTGATTGCCGAATTTGGACATCGTATCACCTTGTGGCTCAAAATTGCAGCTCGAACGATGGGGATTAATTCTTGATTTGTGTTGATCGATGAAGGAATTGGTGATGATAACCCTCTTGCTTTAAACTCTCACCATATTCAAAATTCTATCTCTCTTTTTGGTATTTTCTTTCTTTCAAATTTTTCTTCAATCTCCCAAAACTCTTTCAAATATCCAAGATTTTCTCTCTCCAAAAGAATCCCCTTCCCAAGCTCACTTTTTCCTCTTTTTATAGCCTACTCATCCATCTCCCATTCTAATTTCTCCACTAACTCTTCTTCATTTCATCTTCCCTTCTCTATTTCCATCACCTCTTCTCCATCTCCCTTTCTCTATTCTAATTTTTCCACTAACTCTTCTTTTTGTTATTTGCAAAATAATCCCTTAAGTGTTATGTATTTGCACTCTAGTCCCTGAGATTTTAAGTATTTGCAATTCAGCCCTAGAGAAATATTTCTTTAAGTCAAAATCTCCTCACAATTTTTGACACACTTTCTCTATGTTTAGTCGAAATTCACCGCATGTCAAATTTAAGCTCATTTCTTGCCGCTGAAAATAATGCAAAATTTAATTAAAGCCCTTTTACAAAATTGAGTCATTTTGGGTATAGTTGGGCCAAGATGAAAATTTAAAAGATTAGAGAACAATGTCACAACTCGTAAAAGTGAAAAATGAAAATAAATTGATTCAAATTGAATTTTTTAGGCCCGATTTAAGATTATGCTCGTGAAGGAATACATGATCCCGAATTGGATTTTTTAAATTTGTGATGGCCAACATGAAAAGGAATTTAAAATAAAAATATTGACTATTTTTATGTATTTTTGTGGCATCAAATGCTATTATTTATTAAATATTTTCGTAATTCCTAAAAAATATATAAAATAATACAAAAAATATGAAAAATTATATTTTGCTCAAAATTGTTGCTTAAGCTTGGCCAAGGCCTCCAGAGTTGATTTTATAATTTTCTCATTTTTGTTTATGAATTTTCGAAAATAAAAATATCGAAAAATACTGAAAATATGAAAAATTATTTTTTGATCAAAATACGTTCCCTAGGCTTGACCAAGGTCTCCAAAGTTGAATTTTTTAATTTTATGAATTTATATGAATTTTTTTATTAATTTTAAAAAAGAAAGGATGATTAAAAATCAAGTGTCAATAGATATCCCTTTTTGAAAGGAAGCGCAATCGAGGTTCATTTCAAAGAAGAGATGACACCTGAACCCTAATTGACTCAACCTAAGGAAATATAAGGAGTCGTGACATTTGATCTCCAATACATTTCTGTGTAAGTTCTGATTCAGGCCGGGCTTGAGGAGGCTCTTGTAAAGCGAGGGAGAGATGGAGAGGTAAAGGATTTACCTAAAACTTACCTGTTCGCCTTGTGATTGTCCACTGCTCTGTTGAAATGGGAATGGAAACCTAAGGATTTGTTATAAGAAGACCTTAGGGTGATTGAACCTGAACCCGTATGGTAGGTCACCCCATAGTAGACTCCTAATGAAAGGGCTCTACTGATTAAAATTGTATTAAGATTTGACTCGTATGGTGGGTCACCTCATGATAGATTCCTAGTGACAGGATTCTACTAATTGATTGAAATTTGACCCGTATGGTAAGATACCCTATGGTAGATTCCTAATAAAAGGATTCTACTGATTAACATTGGATTAAGATTTGACCCGTATGGTGGGCCACCCATGGGAGATTCCTAGTGAAAGGATTCTACTGGTTAAAATTTGATTGAGATTAGACAAGTATGGAAGGTCACTCCATGGTAGATTCCTAATGAAAGGATTCTACTAACTAAAATTGGATTAAGATTTGACTCGTATGGTAGGTCATCTCATGGAAATGCCTGTAAGAAGGACTTTGGGCGCCTGTAGAAATGACTTGGTGCTTATAAAAAGGACTTTTGTGTGCCTGTAGAAAGAACTTTGGGTACATGTAGAAACGATTTGGTGCCTATAAGAAGGGCTTAGTGCCTGTAAGAAGGGCTTTTGTGTACCTGTAGAAAGGACTTGGTGCCTTTAAGAAGGACTTTTGTGTCACGAAGAGTACCATTCTGGGATTTAGGGAGACCAGGAATCCTGCAGAAGCTCAAACCCACATTATCTTACCTTGAAGGGTGCCGTTTTGGGATCTAGAGAGATCAGGAATCTTGCAGAAGCTCGAACCCGATTTATCTTACCTTGAAGGGTGCCATTCTGGGACTTGGGGAAACTAGAAATCCTGCAAAAACTCAAACCCGATTTACCTTACCTCGAAGGGTGCCATTCTGGGATCTGGGGAGACCAGAAATCCTACAGAAGCTCGAACTCGATTTATCTTACCTCGAAGGATGCCATTTTGGGATCTGGGGAGACCAGAAATCCTGCATAAGCTCAAACCCAAATTATCTTACCTTGAAGGATGCCATTCTAGGATCTGGAGAGAACAGAAATCCTGCAGAAGCTTAAACCCGCATTATCTTACCTTGAAGGGTGCCATTCTGGGATCTGGAGAGACTAGGAATCCTATAGAAGCTCAAGCCCAAATTATCTTACCTTGAAGGGTGCCCTTTTGGGATCTGGGGAGACCAGAAATCCTGGAGAAGCTCAAACCTGATTTATCTTTTCCTGTCGCTTTAGAAATAAGCCAAAGACGCAGATATCAAAGTATCTCGAACATTATTTTTGCGACGAATCATACTTCATTGAAGAAGGTGAATATCTGTATGTGATGCAATGGAAACGAGCACCCTGACAATCATCAGGATTCATTCTTTTGAAAGATTCAGGTTGAAGATATACTTATCTGAAGATTTGGAAGGAATACTTAGTGGTTTCTCGACAACTAGGGTTGTTTATTCAATAATTGCCGAATGAATTTTGAGACCTTGAAAGGTAACTAGAATATCATGAACGTGTTACCTATCAGGCAATGTCAGAAATAACATGTGCAAGCATTTTCATCAATGAGTTCATTGGTTCATGCAAAACTGTTCGGGTAAGTTTGCAATAATTAGAGGCAGTATATGTAATAACTCACGCTGCCATCAATTAAAATGTGGACCATGCATAGCTATTCTATCAAGTCTGCATTACTAATTATGTTCAAAGAGGTTATCATGGTATGAACACCTCGAATGCAATTTGAGTAGGGGATTTTAGTCCGAAAGGGATTTCAATCCGAAAGGGCTTTCTCTCACTCTCGAGAAGGGCTATTTATCCTGATTGTAGAATTGAAAAGAAATTACTCAATCTTACCATCATCGCATTCAGCAAGGGTTTGAGTAATCTCGCAATTGGTATGATCAAGCCGATCTGAAGGTCTTGATTAGGACCATAATGTAAGCTGAGTCAAAGGTTTAACAAAGGGGACTCTTTTGTGCCAAGGCTGTTGACAAAAGGGTCTTTATCATCTATTCTGGGTTTACAAGTCAACAACCTTGCAAAAAAGAGAGAGAAATAGTCTTGCTCATACCTTTCCGAGCGACGCTTAAAATCTTTCAACTCTACGTTAATTCAAGCGCCTCAATTAAAAAAGACTTTCACGGGCTGTAACGTAGATTAGGATTGGGGATCAAGGAAATAAAAAGGCTTATTTTGGCCCGGAAAATATATGAGGTGGGTTTGACGTTGGTGATCATTGCATCTTTGTCACCAGTCTCGGCCCTTTGAATAGTCCTTTAAGAATACCATTGTTGTATGAGGATGGTGTCAATTTCTGTTGATACCGTCATCGCTTTCGAATGATGTAAATTTCGACTGAGTATATTTCACAATTTTGAATCATTCGGAGAGTTTTTCTCTGGCTACTAGATCCCAATAAGGAGATAGTATATTTTCACTGAGATTTCAAAGGGATTCAAAAATGAACATTGACTTGAATGGACATTGTCCTTACTTTTGACTTGCGCTTTGTTTTTTCATGTCGGGGTCTTCTTTCTTTTTCCCTTTTTTTGGTTTCAAAAAAGGAATTTCCAAATATTGTACCGTTATGCACATGTATATCAAACATACACTTGAAGGATTGACTTGAAAACTCTATGAAGATCCACTTCTTCTGAGTTCTTCTACTTTAAAGTGGTGGCATCTTCATCTTGGAATTAGCGGTGATCACCAACGGGATTTTAAGAAATGAATATGCAAACTCAATTGTGTGATGCAAAGGATGAAAGTGCATTGGATAAAGAAACGAATGCTTTTCATCTTCCTAAGGCACTTAAATTACTGTATGAGGTTGAAAGTAAAGAAACACTTGAAAATTGATATTAGTCCGAGCAAGAAAATTTCTAACCATTTACCTCGTGTTATTGCTGGGACTACCTTAATTTGGCCCCGATGTAGGGTGGTTCTCGACAGGGGTTACGAAATGAAACCGCCGCTCAAATGGGTTATTAATGGTCACATGTAGTGTTTAGGATAGAGAAATGGTCGCTTCCTTCCCTTTGGTTATCGTACCTTTTGCGAGAAAACCCATTACTTTGGGGAATGCGGAACTTATTTTGCACACAACTCACTGTGGATGTACGATGTGTGTTGAAATGGCTTGTCTTTCATCATCCTATCATGGCTCATTCTACACATTAGATGCATCATGTGTAGTTTATGCTTCAAGTCAGAATTGGCAAACTAAACATGCAAAATTGTCATGCACAAATCATGGAATGTGTAAAAACAATGCAAACGTGGCGATTTTTAGCATTACGCGTGTTCATAGAATGTGCAAGCATGAAAGAGAATTTCTCAAGAAAGGAGGGATTCGAATTGCCCCTATAGATGCTGTCGCGACCCTCTAAAAAAATTTTAAATTTTAAAAGGGGTTAACGGATTATTAGGTTAATTAGATTTGACTAACCTAACGCGGACCCTCCCAAGCCCTACCGAATCGCAACTTTGGTTTTTGTTTAAATGATTTTGAAATTTGGAGTCGCCACTAATCGTTCTTGGTAAGTCGATTAGAAACCTAAATAAATTAGCGGGAGAAC
The DNA here is from genome assembly GCA_016432845.1 of Psidium guajava. Classification (NCBI taxonomy): domain Eukaryota; kingdom Viridiplantae; phylum Streptophyta; class Magnoliopsida; order Myrtales; family Myrtaceae; genus Psidium; species Psidium guajava. The sequence goes on from CM028229.1 coordinate 14,081,263, forward strand.
TAATTTATTCCTGCGAACCAGAGATTAGGAGCTCGGGGACTTGGTTACACTACTTAATTAAAACTAATGCCCTTTCGGTACCTTAATTTCATGGATATCCTAATTCGGCAACTCAGACTTGGTTTATTCCTAAGGCTCTAGTAGGGTATTCTCTTTTGTGTTTTCACTTTTTAAATAGGATGCATGGATGGTATATATTTTTATTTGTTATATTTTTTAAGTGTTAAAGATTCCCTGAAGCCGAAAGAGGGAGTGTGTTAATGACTTCTGTGCAGTATTACGACCTGCTTATCTTTTGGGTCTGATGATTCAAAAATTAAATTATAGGAAGTACATGACAGTGAATAAACACATCCAATGGGAGGCCTAGCATTGGCTTGGCTCTTCCCTTTGGGATTTAAGGTACAGGTATTTAAGTTGCAAGTATTTAAACTACTGTAAGTAAAAACCTCCAATGGGAGGCTAAGCATTGGCTTGGCTCTTCCCTTTGGGATTTAAGGTACAGGTATTTAAGTTGCAGGTATTTAACTACTGTAATTAAAAACCTCCAATGGGAGGCTAAGCATTGGCTTGGCTCTTCCCTTTGGGATTTAAGGTACATGTATTTAAGTTGCAGGTATTTAACTACTGTAATTAAAAACCTCCAATGGGAGGCTAAGCATTGGCTTGGCTCTTCCCTTTGGGATTTAAGGTATAGGTATTTAAGTTGCAGGTATTTAACTACTGTAAGTAAAAACCTCCAATGGGAGGCTAAGCATTGGCTTGGCTCTTCCCTTTGGGATTTAAGGTACAGGTATTTAAGTTGCAGGTATTTAACTACTGTAAGTAAAAACCTCCAATGGAAGGCTAAGCATTGGCTTGGCTCTTCCCTTTGGGATTTATGGTGCAGGTATTTAAATTGCGGATGGACTTTGTCCTCTCCATTCTGGGGTATGAATTCTTTAAAATAAAATACAACGAATTGATTCAACCATTTGAAATTTGTGCGCGCTTGAGGACTCCTCCAAGCCGATTTTATGCTTCCATAGGGTTGACCATTGATATAAAGCTGCGGCTTCCTGACATAAAATAGAGTGAAATGTCAGTATACAAAATATGTGCTAATTTGCACTTAAAACCAGAAGAGTGGAAAGAGTACTTATCTCCCATTTTTTTGGGAGGGATTTCTATAATTGATTTTCGCTCTCTATGTTCCCAATATAGAGAGTTTCTTTTGAATTAAGAGGGACTTTTAGTCACAGATCAGTTGAGAAATCGGTGGACAGCTTAGGAGCTTGTCTAGGCCGATTTTTGCATCTTTACGAGATTTTTGCTGTTGACGTAAAGATATCCTTCTCCTGACATAAAATATGAAAAAAAAAGGAGATGGAGAAAGTGTATACAATTTGTGCTAATTTGCAAGTAAAACCATAAACAAATGAATAAATAAAAACACTTAGCTCGAATTTGCTTGCTCGTTGACGAGGAAGAACTCTTGATTTATATTGATCGATGAAGGAATTTGTGATGATAACCCCTAGCTTTAAACTTCCATCATCTTCAAAATTCTCTCTCTTTTGGTATTTTCTTTCTCTCAAATTTTTCTTCAATCTCCCAAAACTCTCTCAAACATCCAAAAATTTTCTCTCCAAAAAAAATCCTCTCAAACACTTCAAATTTTCTCTCCAAAAATCCCCCCCTCAAGCTCACTTCTTTCTCCTTTTATAATCTACTCATCTATCTCCCATTCTAATTTTTCCACTAACTCTATCTCCCATTCTAATTTCTCCACTAACTCTTCTTCATTTTCATCTTCTATTCTCCATCTCTATCTCACATTCTAATCTCTCCACTAACTCTTCTTCATCTTCATCTTCCCTTCTCCATATTTATCTCCCATTCTAATTTCTCTACTAACTCTTCTTCATCTCCATCTTCCCTTCTCTATTCTTATCTTCCATTCTAATTTCTACTAACTCTTCTCCATCTTCCATTCTCTATTCTTATCTTATTTTCTCCATCCATTCTTCTCCAACTTCTCTTCTTCATCTCCTCTTCTCCATCTTCCCTTCTCTATTCTAATTTATTCACTAACTCTTCTTTTTGTTATTTGTAAAATAATCCTTCAAGAGTTAAGTATTTGCACTCTAGTCCTTTAATTTTAAGTATTTACAATTTAGTCCCTGAAAAAATATATTTCTTTAAGTCCAAATCTCCTCACAATTTTTGACACACCAAAATTTACCACATGTCAAATTTAAGCTCATTTCTTGCCGTTGAAAATAATGCAGAATTTAATTAAAGCCCTTTTGCAAAATTAAGTCATTCTGGGTATAATTGGGCCAAGATGAAAATTTAAAATATTAGAAGACAATGTCACAACTCATAAAAAGTGAAAATTAAAAATAAGTTGACTCAAATTAAATTTTTTTAGGCCCGATTCAAGATTATACTCGTGAAGGAACACGTGACTCGAATTGGATTTTTCTGAATTTGCGATGGCCAATATGAAAATAGATTTAAAATAAAAATATTAACTATCTTTGTGTATTTTTTTTGGCCTCAAATGTTATTTTTCCAAAATTTTCAAGTATTTTTGTATTTTTTTTAAACAAATTAAAAATATATATAATATGAAATTTTATTTTTTGTTCAAAAATGGTTGCCTAGGCTTGGCCAAGGCTTCCAAAGTTGATTTTTCAATTTTCTCATTTTTTCTTCATTTTTTGTTTTATGAATTTTCGAAAATAAAAATACCGAAAAATACTGAAAATATGAAAAATCGTTTTTTGGTCAAAATTGGTTCCCTAGGCTTGGCTAAGGTCCCCAAAGTTGATTTTTCAATTTTATGAATTTTTATGAATTTTTTATTACTTTAGCAATAGAAAAAAATGATTAAAAATCAGGTGTTAACAGCTGCCCCTCTTTGAAAGGAAGCTCGGTAGAGGTTTATTTCAAAGACGAGATGACACCTGAATTCTAATCGACTCAATACAAGGAAATAAAAAGAGTCGTGACATGAATGTTCCACTGAAAATGAAATGAGAACCTAAGGATTCGTTATATAAAAAAACTTTAGGGTGGTTGAACTTGAACCCGTATGGTGGATCAACCCATGGTAGATTCCTAATAAAAGGATTCTACTGATTAAAAATTGAATTAAAATTTGACCCGTATGGTGGGTCATACCATTTGACCCGTATGGTGGGTCGTACCATGGTAGATTCCTAATAAAAGGATTCTACTGATTAAATTTTGATTGAGATTTGACCCGTATGGTAGGTCACCCCATGGAGATACCTGTAAGAAGGACTTGGTGCCTGTAGAAAGGACTTGGTGTCTGTAAAAAGGACTTGTGCCTGTAAGAAGGACTTGATTTGCCTGTAAAAAGGACTTAATTTGCCTGTAAGAAGGACTTGATTTGCCTGTAAGAAGGACTTACTTTGCCTGTAAGAAGGACTTTGTGCCTGTAAGAAGGACTTGCGTTGCTTGTAAGAAGGACTTTGTTTGCCTGTAAGAAGGACTTGATTTGCCTGTAAGAAGGACTTTGTGCCTGTAAGAAGGACTTGATTTGCCTGTAAGAAGGACTTGGTGCCTGTAAGAAGGACTTGGTTTGCCTGTAAGAAGGACTTAGCTTGCCTGTAAGAAGGACTTGATTTGCCTATAAGAAGGACTTTGTGCCTGTAAGAAGGACTTGGTTTGCCTGTAAGAAGGACTTAGTTTGCCTGTAAGAAGGACTTGATTTGCCTGTAAGAAGGACTTTATGCCTGTAAGAAGGACTTGATTTGCCTGTAAGAAGGACTTTGTGCCTATAAGAAGGACTTTGTACCTGTAAGAAGGACTTGATTTGCCTGTAAGAAGGACTTTATGCCTGTAAGAAGGACTTGGTTTGCCTGTAAGAAGGACTTGGTTTGCCTGTAAGAAGGACTTAGTTTGCCTGTAAGAAGGGCTTGGTGTACCTCAAAGGGTGCCATTCTGAAATCTGGGAGACCAGGAATCCTACGGAAGCTCAAACCCAAATTATATTCTCCTGTTGCTTTAGGAATAAACCAAAGAGGCAGAGATCAAAAGGTCTCGAACATTTCTGTCCTTGAGACGAATCATGTTTTATTGAAGAAGGTGGATACCTATATATACCGCAATGGATTCGAGTACCCCCAACAACCGTCAGAATTCATTCTCTTGAAAAGTTCAGGTTGAAGATATACTTACCTGAGAATTTGGAAGAAATGCTTGGTGGCTTCTCGACAACCAGGCTTGTTCATTCAATAATCGCCGAATGAATTTCAAGACTTTGGAAGGTAACTCAAACACCGGGAATGTGTTGCCTGTCAGGCAATGTCAGAGCTAACATGTGCAAGCATTTTCATCAATGCGTTCATTAGTTCATACAAAATTGTTCAGCTAAGTTGGCAATGATTAGAAGTAGTCTGTGTGATAACTCATGATGCAATCAATCAAAATGTGGATCATGCAAAACTATTCTGTCAAGTTTGCATTACCAATTCTATTTAAGGAGGTTCTCATAATATGAACGCCTCGAATGTAATCTGAATGGGGGACTTTAGTCCGAAGGGGCTTTCTCTCACTCTAGAGAAATGCTGTTTATCTGTAGATTAAAATGTTAGACCTGTGTAGAAATGGTTTAACTTTCCTCATCCTGTTATGCCCCATTTTGCACATTTAATGTCTCCTATGCAGTTTATGCTCTAAGTTGGAGTTGGTAAATTAAACATGCGGAATAATCATACATAATTCGTGAAATGTGTAAACACAATGCTGATGTGACAATTTTTAGCATCATGTGTATTTATATAATGTGCAAACATGGGCGGATTTGAATTGCCCCTGGTATGTGGGTGGATTGAACAAATTGGGAAGCCCACTCCTTATGTCGAGCAGCGGTTTGTCTCAAGTTTTGCCCCTGCACGATGAGGCATATGGGTGAGGGAGCATTTTGGTTTGTTTAGTGACAGCGACCGCCATGGTTTAGCAGTTAAATGCCCCCCATTTTTCACCAAAATAGATCTTGTCAAATGATCATCATTTTCTTTTGGATTTGTCTCCTCCAACATGTTACATGTTAGTATAAATATTTCCTGTAACAAGAAAAGGAGACATGTCAACCGGTATTAAAAGGGATAAATTGGAAACGATACTGATTTACCCTTCATCTTGAATGCCTTGGACAAGTCTTTTACCAATTTTGCTGGGTTGAGTTTTCTTCGACTTTTGTTGGATGCTTCACCATTAAGCCGAGAATGTGGCAAAATATTGACTTCGGTATTACTCGTCGAGTATTCCATTCAGTCCATTGGACCATAGGTGTCCATGGGGTTTTCTTTTCAAAGGTTAATCCTTGGGGATAACGCGGCCCTGTTGTATCACCTTGGGCCTTGTTACGATATTTCTCGAGGTAATTTGCAATCCCTGTTAAGAATGGAATAAAAAAATTCAGGACTCGAGATGATTATGTGCAAATTAGAACGATACAGAATTACCCATGTCTGAGATTGTTCGGATCTTTCGCTTGTATTTTTCTTTAACCGAAACTGTCCATCCCGTGGTAATGTCCATGAGTTGATTTGCCCCCAATTTAGCCCGACCAGGAAATTTGGTTTTTGGATACAACTGTATTCTCGAGTCGCTTTTGCAAATTCCTGAAAATAGAAGGGATCAAATTTAAAACCGGAGCAATTTAAGGGTAAATTGGAACGATACGGATTTACCCTTCAAATTTACGCAGATTTCGTCTCGATATTAATTTTTTCGAGTTTGGTGCGGTTAACGGCTCCGAGCATTTAATAGGGGGGAAAGGGAAATGATTACTTCTAGTTTGTGCATTAATTTTGGACATCGACAAAAGGCGAGAACGTGCGATGAAACTAAGTAGACGTATTCGTCTAGGTTTAATCTTCTTCATGATGCTCTCGCGGGTTGCGGTAGACGATGATATCAAGAACATTAGAGAGGCATTCAGTTTGGCTTTCCACCAGCCGCCTAGAGACCCGCGTTCAATCATGTAAAGCTACCACCACTTAATTAGTGTGCCAATAAATTCGGCCATTTGTTGCGTGCCCCACTTCAACTGTGTTTTGTTTCTTTCGGTGCCCACTTGCTCTTGTCGGGCGCCTGTAGCATTGGGAGAAATACTTGTGGGTCACATTCATTAATAGAACCTCGGTCCTCTAAAACCCGCCGCGTGTTTCGGATCCGAGGAAATTTTAAGACCGGTCTCTGGTTGATTTAATCAGGTTAAGGTACTTATTTCATGGTTTCTGATTATATAATCCATATTGTCTTTCAAAAGACGCGGGATCCTCTGTAATACATTAAATATGCCCCCGTGTTTAATCAGTATAAGTCCACCATCATATCACAATACACTGCCCATACAAGTTTATGGATTGACACAACTCTATCTGTCAAAGATGAACAGTGTTCGTTTGCCCCCCTGAATTAACGGTTGAAGCCTTGGTGTTTTTCGTCTTTTGGTATTTCTGAAGATGATTCTTGATATATTATTGAACTTAATTTTTACACCCGTCTGGGGTATCTAGGATCTCCCTGCAAAAGAAAATGATATAATTAGTATGCGACACAAGGAATGTCGGTCCATGACTCCTATATTAGTCCAATTTTATTTTTTCTATTTTATAGAGAAATCAGAAAAAAAAATTTCTTTAGGAAGAAATGGGTTAATTTCTGATACAGAATTTTTTTTGCAGATTTATTACTCTTTTTTTATTATTTTTTTAAAGGAATGTGACAAAATCTCTTGATGTTTACTAAAATTTTTGAAGGAATTTCCTTTTTATCAAAATAAATTTTCAGAGGTAAATTTATCAAGAAAATTTTATTTTTATTGAAGGAGGAAAGACATAACAGAAATCATTTATTGGTTAACAAAATTCCCCCGAGACATTAGTCTAATTTTATTTAGAGAAAATTTTCTTAGAAAAACATGAGCGAATTTCTCGAAAAGAATTTTTGTTGCAAGTTTTTATAATTTGAAAGAATGTGATAAAATCACTTGATGTTTACCAAAGTTTTTTTTTGAAGGAATTTTTCTTTTTATCGAAATAAATTTTCAGAGGAAAATTTGTCAGGAAAATTTCATTTTTATTGAAGCAAGAAAAACATGACAAAAATCTCTTATTGGTCAATACAATTCCCCCGAGACATTAGTCTAATTTTATTTAGAGAAACTTTTCTTAGAAAAACATGAGCGAATTTCTCGAGAAGAATTTTCTTGCAAGTTTTTATAATTTGAAAAATGTGATAAAATCACTTGATGTCTACTAGAGTTTTTTTTTAAGGAATTTTTCTTTTTATTGAAATAAATTTTCAGAGGAAAATTTTTTCAGGAAAATTTCATTTTTATTGAAGCAATAAAAACATGACAAAAATCCCTTATTGGTTAATAAAATTCCCATGAAGGGATTTTTTCACATCATTTTTTCAAAAAAAAATTTTTTTTTAAAGAAATGAGGGACAAATTTAATTTTTATTTTCTTTTAAAAGAATGGTCGTAATATCAAGCTCAAAAACTAACTAACACCTAGCATGGACCGACCGAAAATAAATACAAGATAAAATTAGAGAACTTACTTTTACCTTGGAGAAATGCAAATCACATAGTCATGCGCATGACTCAAGTGAGGAGTGGACTCTAGAAAATAAAAGAAGGAGAGACAGGGTATGGACCTAAAAGGCCCCCACTATCTGAATTGACAACCTTACCCTCCGCGCAATCAAATCACAATGGGAAGAATTGTCAATTCAGATAATGAGCGGGATAAAATATGGTCAACCCGAAGCGCAATCGACGCAAGAGCGTTGCATATTCGATCCCTATCTATGGTTACCTATGAAAAATTTCGCGACTTGGGTTTAGACGCTTGTGTGTGCAGGTGTTGTGATCCTCAGAATATGCAAGACATGCACAACAATTGATATCAAAACAGCGCTTCTAAAAATGTGTGAAATTAAACATAATCCCAACACCGAGCCTGCAAAACAAATAGGTTAGCCAAACACTCCGCCCCTTATAACTCCCATCCTGCAAAAACATATAACACCTATAGAATGAGTCCCAAGCAAGATCGCCAGAAGCGAGATATCCATGAAATTTTCATTGGCCTAAGTCCACTAAGACTTTTAAAATTTCGAAAAAATTTAAGTATTCCAATTGGTATCTTTTTTCGAAAATTTAAAAATCTCTATTCCCCAGCGGAGTCGCCAGTCTGTCGCGACCCTCTAAAAAAATTTTAAATTTTAAAAGGGGTTAACGGATTATTAGGTTAATTAGATTTGACTAACCTAACGCGGACCCTCCCAAGCCCTACCGAATCGCAACTTTGGTTTTTGTTTAAATGATTTTGAAATTTGGAGTCGCCACTAATCGTTCTTGGTAAGTCGATTAGAAACCTAAATAAATTAGCGGGAGAACTAATTTATTCCTGCGAACCAGAGATTAGGAGCTCGGGGACTTGGTTACACTACTTAATTAAAACTAATGCCCTTTCGGTACCTTAATTTCATGGATATCCTAATTCGGCAACTCAGACTTGGTTTATTCCTAAGGCTCTAGTAGGGTATTCTCTTTTGTGTTTTCACTTTTTAAATAGGATGCATGGATGGTATATATTTTTATTTGTTATATTTTTTAAGTGTTAAAGATTCCCTGAAGCCGAAAGAGGGAGTGTGTTAATGACTTCTGTGCAGTATTACGACCTGCTTATCTTTTGGGTCTGATGATTCAAAAATTAAATTATAGGAAGTACATGACAGTGAATAAACACATCCAATGGGAGGCCTAGCATTGGCTTGGCTCTTCCCTTTGGGATTTAAGGTACAGGTATTTAAGTTGCAAGTATTTAAACTACTGTAAGTAAAAACCTCCAATGGGAGGCTAAGCATTGGCTTGGCTCTTCCCTTTGGGATTTAAGGTACAGGTATTTAAGTTGCAGGTATTTAACTACTGTAATTAAAAACCTCCAATGGGAGGCTAAGCATTGGCTTGGCTCTTCCCTTTGGGATTTAAGGTACATGTATTTAAGTTGCAGGTATTTAACTACTGTAATTAAAAACCTCCAATGGGAGGCTAAGCATTGGCTTGGCTCTTCCCTTTGGGATTTAAGGTATAGGTATTTAAGTTGCAGGTATTTAACTACTGTAAGTAAAAACCTCCAATGGGAGGCTAAGCATTGGCTTGGCTCTTCCCTTTGGGATTTAAGGTACAGGTATTTAAGTTGCAGGTATTTAACTACTGTAAGTAAAAACCTCCAATGGGAGGCTAAGCATTGGCTTGGCTCTTCCCTTTGGGATTTATGGTGCAGGTATTTAAATTGCGGATGGATTTTGTCCTCTCCATTCTGGGGTATGAATTCTTTAAAATAAAATACAACGAATTGATTCAACCATTTGAAATTTGTGCGCGCTTGAGGACTCCTCCAAGCCGATTTTATGCTTCCATAGGGTTGACCATTGATATAAAGCTGCGGCTTCCTGACATAAAATAGAGTGAAATGTCAGTATACAAAATATGTGCTAATTTGCACCTAAAACCAGAAGAGTGGAAAGGGTACTTATCTCCCATTTTTTTGGGAGGGATTTCTATAATTGATTTTCGCTCTCTATGTTCCCAATATAGAGAGTTTCTTTTGAATTAAGAGGGACTTTTAGTCACAGATCAGTTGAGAAATCGGTGGACAGCTTAGGAGCTTGTCTGGGCCGATTTTTGCATCTCTACGAGATTTTTGCTGTTGACGTAAAGATATCCTTCTCCAGACATAAAATATGAAAAAAAGAGGAGATGGAGAAAGTGTATACAATTTGTGCTAATTTGCAAGTAAAACCATAAACAAATGAATAAATAAAAACACTTAGCTCGAATTTGCTTGCTCGTTGACGAGGAAGAACTCTTGATTTATATTGATCGATGAAGGAATTTGTGATGATAACCCCTAGCTTTAAACTTCCATCATCTTCAAAATTCTCTCTCTTTTGGTATTTTCTTTCTCTCAAATTTTTCTTCAATCTCCCAAAACTCTCTCAAACATCCAAAAATTTTCTCTCCAAAAAAAATCCTCTCAAACACTTCAAATTTTCTCTCCAAAAATCCCCCCCTCAAGCTCACTTCTTTCTCCTTTTATAATCTACTCATCTATCTCCCATTCTAATTTTTCCACTAACTCTATCTCCCATTCTAATTTCTCCACTAACTCTTCTTCATTTTCATCTTCTATTCTCCATCTCTATCTCACATTCTAATCTCTCTACTAACTCTTCTTCATCTTCATCTTCCCTTCTCCATATTTATCTCCCATTCTAATTTCTCCACTAACTCTTCTTCATCTCCATCTTCCCTTCTCTATTCTTATCTTCCATTCTAATTTCTACTAACTCTTCTCCATCTTCCATTCTCTATTCTTATCTTATTTTCTCCATCCATTCTTCTCCAACTTCTCTTCTTCATCTCCTCTTCTCCATCTTCCTTTCTCTATTCTAATTTATCCACTAACACTTCTTTTTGTGATTTGTAAAATAATCCTTCAAGAGTCAAGTATTTGCAGTCTAGTCCTTGAATTTTAAGTATTTACAATTTAGTCCCTGAAAAAATATATTTCTTTAAGTCCAAATCTCCTCACAATTTTTGACACACCAAAATTTACCACATGTCAAATTTAAGCTCATTTCTTGCCGTTGAAAATAATGCAGAATTTAATTAAAGCCCTTTTGCAAAATTAAGTCATTCTGGGTATAATTGGGCCAAGATGAAAATTTAAAATATTAGAAGACAATGTCACAACTCATAAAAAGTGAAAATTAAAAATAAGTTGACTCAAATTAAATTTTTTTAGGCCCGATTCAAGATTATACTCGTGAAGGAACACGTGACTCGAATTGGATTTTTCTGAATTTGCGATGGCCAATATGAAAATAGATTTAAAATAAAAATATTAACTATCTTTGTGTATTTTTTTTGGCCTCAAATGTTATTTTTCCAAAATTTTCAAGTATTTTTGTATTTTTTTTAAACAAATTAAAAATATATATAATATGAAATTTTATTTTTTGTTCAAAAATGGTTGCCTAGGCTTGGCCAAGGCTTCCAAAGTTGATTTTTCAATTTTCTCATTTTTTCTTCATTTTTTGTTTTATGAATTTTCGAAAATAAAAATACCGAAAAATACTGAAAATATGAAAAATCGTTTTTTGGTCAAAATTGGTTCCCTAGGCTTGGCTAAGGTCCCCAAAGTTGATTTTTCAATTTTATGAATTTTTATGAATTTTTTATTACTTTAGCAATAGAAAAAAATGATTAAAAATCAGGTGTTAACAGATGCTGACCGAATAAATTGAGGGTCTACTCCTTAAGTCAAGGAGTGGTTTACTTATGACTTTGCCCCTGCATAATGAAACACATGGATGAAGGAATTCAGTGAAGATTCGGTGCATCTGGGCTCGCCTAATGTTGACAACTGTCATGGTCGTCGGTCGAATGCCCCCCAATTTCATCAGACTGGATTTCATCAGATGATTATAATTTTGCCCCTTGGGGTTATCTTCTTCGACATGTTAAATGTTAGTATTAACTTTTCCTGTCAAAAGAAAAGAAGACTTGTTAACTGGTATTAGAATGGATAAATTGGAAATGATACTGGTTTACCCTTTATCTCGAATGTTTTGCACGACCCCTTTACCAGCTTTGCCGGTTTGAGTTTCCCTCGACTTACATTGGATACTTAACTCTTATAGCCAAGATTGTGGCAAAGTACTAACTCCGGCCTCGTTTGTCAAGTATTCTTGTTTCTTTCTGCAAAAAGACATGCAAAAAATTGTATTATTTGTTACAACATTTATAGCATTCCCTAACATTGGGGGTCGAACTTGGAATGTGTCGGACCACTGTCATTCCCCATGCCATTTGGTCTATGAGACTATGGGCGTCCATGGAGGCTCTCTTTTAAGAGTTAGCCGTTGAAATGGCGTGGTCTTGTTGTATTGCGTTCGGCAATTTCATGTCACGATACTTATCAAGGTAATTTATCATCCCTGTTAAGAATGGAATAAATCAATTCAGAACTTGAGACGATTATGAGTAAATTGGAACGATACAAAATTACCCCTCTTTGAGATTGCTCAGGTCTTCCGTTCATATTTCCCTTATTTGAAGCCGTCTATCCAGTGGCAATATCCGCAGATTGATTTGCTCCCAGTTTTGTTTAACAAGAGGACTTCGCATTTGGATATGATTGTATTATTGTGGCAGTTTAACACTTAAAAAATATAAATAAAAAAATATATATCATCCATGCATCCTATTTAAAAAGTGAAAACACCAAAAGAGAATACCCCACTAGAGCCTTATGAATAAACCAAGCCTGAGTTGCCAAATTAGGATATCCATAAAATTAAGGTACCGAAAGGGTATTAGTTTTAATTCACTAGTGTAACCAAGTCCCCGAACTTATAATCTCTGGTTCGTAGGAATTAATTAGTTCTCTCGCTAATTTATTTAGGTTCCTAATCGACCTACCAAGAAAGATTAGTGGCGACTCCAAATTTCAAAATCGTTTAAAATTAAAATCCAAAGTCGCGATTCGGTAGGGCTTGGGAGGGTCCGCGTTAGGTTAGTCGATCTAATTAACCTAATAATCCGTTAACCCCCTTTAGAAAAAAAAAATTTAGAGGGTCGCGACACTTGGTTACACTAGTTAATTAAAACTAATGCCCTTTCGGTACCTTAATTTCATGGATATCCTAATTTGGCAACTCAAACTTGGTTTATTCCTAAGACTCAAGTGGGGTGTTCTCTTTTTGTACTTTCACTTTTTAGATAGGATGTATGGGTGGTATTTTTTTATTTTTAAAGTGTTAAAAATTCCCTGAAGTCGAAAGAGGGAGTGTGTTAACGACTTCTATGCAGTGTTACAGTCTACTCACTTTAAGGTCTAGTGATTCAAAAATTAAATGGCAAGAAGTCAATGATAGTAAATAAGGACCTCCAATGGATGGCACAGCCTTGGCTTGGCTCTCCCCTTTGGGATTTAATGGTGCAGGAATTAAATTGCGGGAATTTAAATAACGGTAAGTAAAAACCTCCAATGGGCAGCTTAGCATTGGCTTGGCTCTTCCCTTTGGGGTTGGATGGTACAGGAAATTAAATTGCAGTAAGTAAAAACCTCCAATGGGCGGCCTACCATTGGCTTGACTTTTCTCTTTAGGGTTTAATGGTAAGTGAAAATCTCCAATGGGTGGCTTAGCATTGGCTTGGCTCTTCCCTTTGGGGTTTGATAGTGCAGAAATTTAAATTGTAGAAAATAAATGACCTCCAGTGGATGCGCTTTGCCTCTCCATTCTGGGGTTTTAGTTCTTTAAAATAAAATACAACAAATTGTTTCAACAATTTGAACTAAAATCCGTTGACGGGTCGGCTGCAGATTTGATGGGCACCTTGGAATTTGTTTGGGCCCACTTTGCACCTCCATGGAATTTATCGTTGATACGAAGTTGTCCCTTTTTTTTTACCTGCCATAAAATATGGAAAAAAAGGGAGATGGAGAAAGTGTATACAATTTGTGCTAATTTGAGACTAAAACCACACCTTACCAAAACAAAACCACAAATAAATGAATAAATAAAAATATTTAGCTCGAATTTGCTTGCTCGTTGACGAGGATGAACTCTTGATTTATGTTGATCGATGAAGGAATTGGTGATGATAACTCCTAACTTTAAACTCCCATCATCTTCAAAATTTTCTCTCTCTTTTTGGTATTTTCTTTCTCTTTAATTTTTCTTCAATCTCCAAAAACCCTCTCAAACATCCAAAATTTTCTCCCAAAAAAAAATTCCCCTCTCAAGCTCACTTCTTCCTCCTTTTATAACCCATTTGTCCATCTCTCATTCTAATTTTTCCATTAACTCTATCTCCCATTCTAATTCCTCCACTAACTCTTCTTCATCTTCATCTTCCTTTCTCCATCCTTATCTCACATTTTAATTTCTCCACTAACTCTTCTTCATCTTCATCTTCCCTTCTCCATATCTATCTTCCATTCTACTAACTCTTCTTCATCTCCATCTTCTATTCTCTGTTCTCATCTTATTTTCTTCATCTTCTCTTCTCTATCTCCTCTTCTCCATCTTCCCATCTTCATCTCCTCTTCTCCATCTTTCCTTCTCTATTCTAATTTATCAACTAACTCTTCTTTTTGTTATTTACAAAATAATCCCTCAAGTATTAGGTTTTTGTACTCTAGTCCATGAGATTTTAAGTATTTGCAATTCAATCCCTGGAGAAATATTTCTTTAAGTCCAAATCTCCTAACAATTTTTGACACACTTCCCCTATACTTAATCAAAATTCACCGCATGTCAAATTTAAGCTCATTTCTTGCCGCTGAAAATAATGCAAAATTTAATTAAAGCCCTTTTGTAAAATTGAGTTATTACGGGTATAATTGGGCGAAAATAAAAATTTGAAATATTATAGAACAATGTCACAACTCCTAAAAGTGAAAAAATGAAAATACATTGACTCAAATTGAATTTTTTAGGCCGATTCAAAATTATGCTCGTGAAGGAATACACGACCTCGAATTGGATTTTTTAAATTTGTGATGGCCAACATGAAAAGGGATTTAAAATAAAAATATTGACTGTTTTTTTTTATTTTGGTGGCCTCAAATGCTATTATTTATTAAATATTCTCCTAATTTCTAAAATATATATCAAAAATACAAAAAATATGAAAATTTATTTTTTGATGAAAAATGATTGCCTAAGCTTGGCCAAGGCCTCCAAAGTTGATTTTGTAATTTTCTCATTTTTCTTGATTTTGTTTATGAATTTTCGAAATTAAAAATATCGAGAAATATTGAAAATATGAAAAATTAGTTTTTGGTCAAAATTGGATCCCTAGGCTTGGCCAAGGTCCCCAAAGTTGATTTGTCAATTTTATGAATTTTTATGGATTTTTTTATTAATGTTAAAAGAGAAAATATGATTAAAAATCCGGTGTCAACATGTGTGTGGAAGGAGGGGGGGATCAGCGAGAAAAAACAACGAGTCTAGAAACAAAATTGAACAATAGATAAAGGAAACATTGATTGAAAAAATTATGATAAGTCATAAGCTAAGCGGTATACACAGTCCTAATGGCAGATTCCTTAAACGATTTTAATAAAAGGACCACATTAAATCATCTTTCGTAGATTTATGGAAAACATTTCAAAAATAAAATAAAATATTTTTTTCGAAAGGGTAATGTCATGAAAAAGTCCAAATTAGTACATGTGTCATATTTACCATAAACTATTTTTTGGACCACAAATTACTCTAAACTGGTACATCTGTGACAAATTTACTCCACACTATTTTTTAGCTATAATAAACCCCAAATTGATATACTTGTAATAAATTTGCTCCAAATTATTTTTTGACCAAGAAAAACATCAAACTGGTACACATGTGACAAAGTTAACCAAAACTAATTTTTTTATCACCAAAAATTCAAATTGGTATACTTATGATAAATTTACCCTCCTTCAATATTCGTTAAGTTGGGTGAATTTCATGAAAAGTGTCAAACTGATACACTTTTGACAAACAAATGGTAAAAACCCCCAAACCGACACACCATTCAATTACTACGTGTCATCCAATTCGGTAATTTGATAATAAAATTTTACTAGAAACTAACGAAGGGTAAATTTGTTACATGTGTACTAATTTGGGATTTTTTATGGTAAAAAAATAGTTTGGGATTTATTGTGCTAAATAAAAATAGTTTATGGTAAATTTATCACTTGTATATCAGTTTGGGGCTTTTGGTTGTTAAAAAATAGTTTAGGGTAAATTTATCGCAAGTGTATTAGTTTGAGAATTTTTGTAATATTAACACGTATCAAAATGAAAGAAAATACCATTTAGGCTAACTAAGCTTACTAAGTACACAATAAAGAGCGAAACAAACGAGTCCATGCGATCGACGGACTTGATCACCTATGGCGATGAGAAATTTTGCAAAATTTGGGGGAAAAAAACTTTGATCTGAGTATCCCTACCATTGGTATCACTAACAAAGGGGTATGCAAAATATTCATGTAAATAAAAAAAAAAGAATTAACGGTTGCTTGGCAACGTGAAAAATGCCATTACAAATGCGTGCAAACTTCTCTTTCGCACGAGTCAAGGTGTCAGAGTTTGTGATCCGAAAGAGAAAATCAGGATAATCATCCTGGTGGTTGCAGTTCGGTGGATTAGCCATGCCGATGGCTAGGATCGCTGCCGGAGCTTTCCCCATCAGCTCGTCCCCAAGGTTGGTGGCCAAACATGCCATCAGTCTCGCTCTGTACGTGACTTGAGTGAAGAAGCAAATTTTAGAGGGGAAGGAGTGGGGAAGGAGTGCTTTGTTTGTGGACTGTGAGAGTGACTCAAAACCTTCAGGTTTCCTGTTATATAGAGATAAAAACATGCGAAACGTTTGGTTACCAAAAAAAAAAACATGCGAAACGCGGGGAAGGGGTAGCTACCTATGAGAATATGCAAGCTGATGCACAAAACACGTTAAGCAGGGGGTCCCTAAATAATCTGCATTTCCCGAATGGGGTCAAGAAAGGTCCTGAAAGCAAAGAAAATAAATGCGAAAGGAAAAAAGGCTTTTGCTTTTGGCGTTTCTTTTCTGGCCACAGCCGCACGTGGAGATACTACAAAGGAAGAGGATCTCTCGTCATTAGTGGATTATTTGCTCTTGTCTTATTTTCATGGAGTAAGTATTCACATTCGAATTGAAATACATAAATTTCGAGTGTTCTGTTATTGTCTCTCCTTTGAAAGCATTCGAACTGAACTACATAAATCTTTAGTGTTCTGTCATTATCTCTCCTTTAAAGGCACATTTTTTTATTTCTATCTAGTGAAGAGCCAAGGATTTCTAAGACGCCTCGACCCATCAGCCTTTTCGGTGTTTGCATGTTACAACTCTTAAGAAATATGAGAAAATATATTTGAGCATGAATAAAGTGTTACGAGGATTGTTTTTCGAAAATCATAGAATCTCCAAAGGAAGAGCCCTGCCACTTCTGCAAACCATCGTCTAAAAGAGACGGAATGTGACCTTGGTTGATGGGAAAAAGCTGGTCTTTGAACATTCGTTAGGTCCTAGCTTTGGTCTACGGTAAACAGTTCTACCAAGAAAATCACGTTAGTCGGTAGGTCAGACTCAATATTAGTACTTCATGCCGACAACATAGGTTGAGGTCACTCTCACAAGGGCCACATCTGCTAAGGATGTCAACGGTTTAGTTAAGTTTAGATTTTCAGGAAAATCGAATTGAAATGAACCATTAGTTGTACATTTGAACCAAATCGAATCTCGCCCTGAACCAATATAAACCAAACTGAAAACCTGGTTAAGTTAGATTTTTCGATTTTTTCTTCCTTCTTTCTTCCTTTCATTTATGCTTTTTTGCTTTTATCCTCCATGGCTCACACCCAATTTTTATTGAAATCCAAGAAAATAATTCGGAGTTCACTTTATTTCGAGGCGATCATTACTTATAACTAAAGCACGACTCACAGTTCCTCATAATTACATGAAATTGGCCTGATTCTCTTAGGCCTAGGTTGCAAAGCAAACCGCATCAATAGTTGGAAGCTGCTAGTTTGATAATCTGACAATATTAATAGATATTTTCTGACCACATGATTTTTCAATCAATGAGTACTTTATGCAAAACACGCAGTGATGGTGTGTAGATTTAATATTTAGATTATATCGTCTTTGACAGTACTGTCAATGAAGTATTTTCTTTACTAGTTTGCTTGGAAAAGAGGGTATGTGATAGAAGATTAGCGGTTGAGGTGAAATAGCTGAAACTTCCGTGAAGAAAAACGAGGAAAGTTGGAAAGTTTCTATCCACTTTCCTCGCCTTGTACCTACCGGACGGAGCATAAGCATCCAAAAGTAAACCAGAATTAAACAGAGTCATCATCAATAATTTGCGAATCAATAGTCCAGTGGTTGCTTATCCAGCAAAAGAAGGGAAAGGAAAATCAAGGTTAAGTGGTATGACAAAAAGAAAGATTAGCGTTCCCCTATTTCCACCGGTTGCAAGCTCAGCTATCACAATGGTCTGCTGTGATCAACTGCAAAAGCTAAGAGTGTGCATGGCAACACTTTTAGAAGTGCATTTTTGCTTCAAAAGTACTTATAGAGAAAAAAAATATTTTTTGGTAATTTAACTTTTGAAGCAGAAATTCATTTGATAAAAAATTTTACATCTAAAAGAAATTTCTACTTCTAAAGTTATATCTTTTTATAATTTGAGAAGTTAAAAAATTTGCTTCTCAATTCAAGAAGTACTTTTCGCCTCTCTCTTTTTGATCACACCCGCACTCTCTTTCGGCCATATCTGCCTCCACCCGTTGCTGCCTACAACCACTACCACTCATCATCCCCGGCCGCCAACAACTGACCATCGCCGACCATTACTATCATCATTTATCAAACCACTAGTCCAGGAAAAAGAAAAATAAAACAAAAGACATGTCGAATCTCCCAAATTCATTGTCCTTGTCTGCCACGTCCAAGCAACTTCGCTGCCCCTGCCCAAGTAGCTTAATTCGGGAAAAATAGGTGTCGTAAATTTGGGAACTCCGCCCTATTTGGCAAGCTGACTGTTGTTGACTTTAAGCCCCTTTTTGCCGCCCCTCTTAACATGTCAACTCATAAATTATGTTTATATTGCATGAATAAGATTTCATTTCCATATCGTAACGCGTTATATATTGTTCAGTTAATTGTGTTACTATTATACGACACTCATTTTTCGCAATAAACTTTTTGATATAATATTTTACAAATTTTTATTTTGCTAATATTTAAAATCACTAGTGCATTCGGCTAATGCCCGATGAATAAATAATTATAACCTTCTACAGGAGCCGTCCGAGGTAACTCTTGAGAAGTGCATAGATCTCTTGATCCGGAGATTCGGCTCAGGAAAACTCGTTACTTAATGTTAAATGTAGGGTTTAGATGAACACGCGTATCGATAACGTATGAGGCACCACGTCCCCTCTCTATCTCTTCCCGTGCTTCGTTGACCGAAATCTCTCCCCAACGAAGCTTCAGTTCCATTTCCAAGATCTAAATCTGTTGATTTCGAGCAAGAATCCCGCATTTCCGAAGGTAAGATCTGATATACAGCTGTGCATGTCGTCTGGGCCTTTCTGCACCAGCGTTTGTCTTGGGTACGCGTGCTCTAAATTGTTGGGGTCCCCATGATAGGTCGACGGGGACAGACCAACCACGCCCCCATATTTTGGATGATTACCCCTTCCAAAACAGTCTCAAGAAGGCTTATAAAATCCACTTATCAATCATTCTATAACTCCAAAAGTCCAAAAAGAAGAGAGCAAAAATCGAACATGAGTGCGAGCAAGAGCCCAGCAATGACGACGCCCAGTGAGGACGAAGAGTTCTTGTTTGCCATGGAAATGAATGCGCTGATAGGCATCCCCATGGTGCTGAAGGCTGCTGTCGAGCTGGGGATTCTGGAGATGCTGGCCGAGGGCGGGCCGTCTGGCTCAGCTCTGCCGCTCTTCCCCACCGAGATCGCGTCGCGCCTGTCCACAAAGAGCCCTGAAGCCCCCGTAACTCTGGACCGAATGATGCGGCTTCTAGCGAGCAACTCTATCGTCTCGTGCACTCTCGCCCAGGGCCCGGACGGGGAAACCCGGAGGCTCTATGGCTTGGGACCCGGAAGCAAGTACTTCGTGCGAGCCCACGGGGCATCGACATTCTCTGAGCCCTTGCTGCTTCTGTTGACTGACAAAGTCATGGCCGGCGGATGGTTTGTGATCTTTTGATTCTATCCTGCAGAGGACTTCGGCTTGTGACATTTTACTCTATTCTTTTGGCTAATTTGAGTGCCGCGTGGGCCCCAATTTGGGAAATAAATTATTTTTTGCCCTATTTTGGTTTTTTTTTTTTTGAAACCTAAATTGAAAAAAAAAAAACCGCTTTTCGACCTTAACTGGTTGGTCTTGGACGTGACTTCATTGCTTTTCATTTTTTATTTGCTTTTCCCATGACAATTCTCTTTGTTTATGCATGCTGTGCGGGTATGGCTTAAAAGACGCGATCATGGAAGGAGGAAGGCCCTTCGAACTTGCAAATGGCATGAACATCTTTAAGTACGCGAGCAAGGACGACAAGTTCAACGAGATATTCAACAACGCGATGCAAGGCCCGACCAACGTTTACATTAACAAGATCCTTGAGCTTTACCACGGCTTCGACCATGCCAAGACGGTTGTAGATGCAGGCGGCGGTATTGGGGCAAGCCTGAGGACTATAGTGTCCAAACACCCACACACTCATGGTATCAACTTTGATCTACCTCATGTTGTCCGAGAGGCACCTTCAATTCCTGGTAATAAATTCCTCTCTCTCACATACACACATTATTAAGGGTAGAAAGGCACCAGCAATGCCAAAGTTTGTACACGGCACTTACTTTGGTACCAAACTTTTAAGTACCAAATCGGAGAAAAAATGATCACTTAAGTAATCACGGTGAGAGATTCCGACCAACTGATTATGTGACATTTATTATTACTTTTTTAATATTACGTGGCATTTATATTTCAAAAAAATAGTCATGGACTTTTAAACTTAAAAATAATTTATTTTTAAAAAATTAAATTAAACATAAAAATAAGCTAGAAAAATAAAAATTAAAAAGCTTTGGGTTGGTTTGCAAAGGTGAGGGCTTGGTGACCCTCGCCGGCCTGTGCCGAAGATGGTTTTTTTTGGGGGGGGAGGGGGGGGGCGCCGCGACGGGGAGGGCTATGCAAGCCCTGGCCATGGCAACCTTCCCTTTTCTTTTTATATTTTAACTTCTTATTTTTAAAAATTTAAAATTTAAAATTTTTTATTGCTAAGTGGGATCCTCTAGCGAGCCATGTAAGATTAGCTTATTAATAAAAATATGTAACGTGATATTTTCAGCGAAACTCACCAGAGTTGGTACTAATATAATCGTTTTTCAAAAAATTGGCAATTAAGTGATCTAAAAAAGTTTTTTGGCATAAAAGTGAGCACCGTACGCAAACTTTAACACTTTTAGTGCCCTTATGCCCATTTTAAGTGTGCCTTTTTAGCAAGGATAAGCTTACACAATTGACGAAACTTTGTAATGGATTGCCATCGCAACTTGGGACATGATTCGCAAACTAAGGGCGTGTTTGTTTCGTAAAAAACCTCATGATAAAGGAGAACACTTTTTAGAAAAATCACTTTTTAAGGAAATGGCAAGTTTCCTTTGTTTAGTGAAATGTGGCTGAAATTTTTTTTTGATGTTTGGATCTCATCTAGAAAATGATTTCAACTTCATGATTTTATCAAGGGCAAAAAAATGTATTTTATTTTATTTTTTTCTTTTCCCCCTTCTTCCTCAACTGGTTATAGGGCCTCAACGATGGCCAGCGACATATCACAAACACGACTGGCAAGCTTGAGGCTAGATCCGGTGAGCTCAAGGCCTAGCCTCACCTGTCTCGAGTGAGGTCGAGTTCGTCGGTAAGGTCTAGCCTTGCCGGGCCGCATCAATGGCTAGCCACTGACCATCACCGAGGGTCAGTAATAGGCCAAAGGAAAAAAAAAAGAACAAAGAATAAAATAAAAATAAAATATCGCATAATAAAATATTAAATATGAAAAAAGTTTTATAAAATTCAAGAGGAGAATTTCGAAAAGCGTTTTCAACTTTTCAAATTGAGGATTTCACTTTCTTGAATTTATACATCAAAATTTTCTTTGAACAGGCAGTGTTTCCGTTGTCTCATCATTTTTGGCGAACCAAATTGGTGAAAGTCTAGAAAACCAATTCCCAAAAAACACACTCCCTAAAATAAATACACCCTAAGTGATTTGGAAAATATTTTCCTAAAAATGATCATTTGTCTTGCATGGATTAATCATCTCATGAAAAATATTTTCATTATTGACTACAATTTATATTTACATATTTTTGTAAACAATAAAAATATTGTTCTCTCATTGATTTTTATAAGCGATACAAGTAGTCAATTTTATGAAATTATTTTTCAAAATACTCATTTTTTGCGAAATAAATAGAGCCTAAGCTAATAGGCATGTAGCCCTTCCGGTAAAGGGATTGGAGGTGAGAACACTAGTATTGTAGGTGTGAGTTCAACTCCCCTATCTGTAAAAAGGTAGAGTAAAAGTCAAAGAGAAGAAAGTTAGAAATAGAATAGACTAAAAGAAAAAACCGAGCGTATGAGTCTGTCCTCTTAGAAGAAGCATCATTTGAATGGATGATATTGATAAAAAAAGGATTGTCCTCTAACCATGGTAGTTATAATTTGGTATTGGTTACGAATATGAACATCATCCACCTTTATAATTTGGCAATATAACTCGTAACTCACTGTTAGAGGCACATTGAGGAAAATATGCTCTTCATATAAAAATAACGTGCTGAATAAATATGAGTCGTGAATTCTGTGGATAAAGTTGTGGCTTTTCAGTACTAAAACAACGATGGGATGACCCGGTTTATTTGCGATGACAGGTATTGAACATGTCGAAGGGGACATGACGAAATACATCCCTAAAACAGACGTCATTTTAATGAAGGTTAACACAACTTCAGTTGCCTCTTTTGGCGACCATACGACAATCTTACAGTAGACACTGGTTGATTTGTACGCATCGTGTAGACTGAATTTTGGTTGTTCTCTGCAGCGGATAATTCATGGCGGAGACGACGAGTTTTGTATTAAGGTGCTGAAGAATTGCAGGGAGGCATTGCCAGATAAGGGCAAGGTGGTGATGGTGGAGGCGGTCCTTCCAGAATATCCCGACACCGACAGGGTCACTCGGAACGCACTCTTGGCGGACATATGCATGCTGAATGGCAGTCCCGGGGGGAAGGACCGGACTGAGAAAGAGCTCGAGGTCATTGCACGCGCTGCCGGTTTCGACTCTCCGAAACTTCTTGTCGCCAGAGAATGTTACTGGTTTCATCCTTGATTAATAAGTCCCCTTTCTGCATCCCGCTCGGTAATCTTATGAGTTTCTTGATCCGTCCCCAGCGTTGATGAAAAATTCATCCGAGAATCGGCTTTAAAAATCAATAAAAGTAGCGTGTTGAGTTTTCTAAAGGGCACACACTCCTTATCTCTCTTGCTTATGTCTACTTCCGTATCTTTTCACGTCTTTCCCGTTTGTACTGTGGAAGAGTTCCCTCTACGGGTAAGTATGTAATTGTCAGCTAATCATCGCTCTTGGCGCTATTTCAAGTCCCACGGGCACGAACAAAAGTCAATCAGTCAATTCATCTATTGGCTTTTAGTTAAATAAAATTAAGTGAAATAGGCCAAGTTAACTTATATATCGTTTTGACTTTATTTCTTACCAAAGCAGAGAGCCACTGCCTCTCACGAAGACAGCCCGTTCTTTTGCTTTTTGTGCTTTTTTGTCTTTTGGATCTTTTCTTTCTTTGGAACTTTTTGACTTTTCCTTTTTTTTTTTTTGTTTCTTTATTTGCTGGATGGGCCCGACGGTAGAGATGACAGGAGAAGGAGGCCAGTGACTTTTTTTGGGAAAAGGAGGGGGTGAAGGTGGTGTTTGTTGGGGGTGGCGTAGCGTGGTGGTGGTGTTGGGGTTTGGGTTTGGGCCTTATTTCATAAATACACGAAACTTCCGAAACCCTAGGTTTGTTTATTTAAGCACATCTGCGCCTCAAAAATTAAGACCGGAGCCTGTCGGTCGGCAATTCACAACTCAGAGCACACAATAGAGGGTATATACATATATACACACACATAATTGCGCCTCACGGCCACAACTACTCCGACGTCGCCTGCTGCCACACCGTTGCCCAGTCCTCGAACAACGCTACTCCCTCTTGACGACGACGCCATCGCAAGCTTCTCATGGTGCCTCAAGACCGGAGATGTAGCCCTCTCTACTTCTACGATGATCTGTCGGCCTACCTGCCCATGTCTGAAGCCCATAACGAGAAGTCATCAAAATTCCAAACGACATCTCAACCCTTGTAGCAGCCGCTGCTCACCAACGTTGCCAAGCCTCCTAAAAATTCCAGGTTACATATTGTGGTGCTAGATGTCTTTTGCAGGTCATTTTAGCAAGCTTCTCTCCACAACCATCCTCGGTGGTACCACACCAAGTTGCGGCAACTAATTGACTTGTAATTTCTTGTCAAATACAAGTCAAGCAGTACATTTTTTTTCTTAACTGAAATCTCCATTTCATATGAAAATGGAGTACATAACTTCAAAACAAATATGCAAATCCCACAAAACAAATAAAATAAGTAGATCTGAAAAGCGAATTAACTTGATACTACTTGCAGAGTCTAGCTCATTCACTAACACAAATCTATATTATGCGGCGGCTGATTGTCAAATCTATCATCAATATCGATGATGAGCACACACCAATGAATTCCTCTCCAGTAACTACAGTTTTTTCAAAAAGCAATGCACGTCTAGGTTTAGTGTCTCCAACACCATTATTATATAGATACCACAACAACGCCAATAGATTGAAAGAACACAAAAAAAAACACCCAGATCTATCTCCAGGTTAGGATAGATGAGCATCTAAATCTGGATCTAGCTCTAGCTCTAGATTGTGAGAGAATGGGTACAAAAGAGATACTGATTGATCACAAAATCACTTCCAGGTAAGTCGACTGTTGAAGGCGGCAACAAAAGAATCTCGAAGACTTCAAAGGATATGTATACTTGAATTAGTGTAACAAAATATGTGTGGGGTACTATGAGACATTGTTTTATTCTTTGGGGTTGTAAATGATATGTACTCCTAACAGGCGCATAATTTGAACTCCCAAGTACAGGTATATTGATTGGTCACATAATGTATTGGCAAGTATGAATTGTTTCTAAGGTAGACAATGTAAATTGCCTTACATTCTTGACAAAGGATTATCAAGCCATTCATGTGCAAGTAGGGGATGTTATAATGTGTCCATGAAGAGGTGTGTTTGAGAGAGGGACTCACAAAGAGATGCTCTTTGAATAGCTGCCTCTTTATTTATATAACAAATAGATAACTACCGAGGGGTAAATGTACGTGATATTAAATAGAATGTAAAGAGAACGACATACATTCTTTCTCTAATCTCTCTATCTCTCTAAAACACAAAGGGGCAAACATCATTACTTTCATAAACAATTGCATTGCATTGTGGAACGTGAATATTTTCCTTTGTGATTATATTCGGACCATCATAGGTTTGAAGATTTGTGAAAGACGTATCGGTGATTCAATGACATTCCTTGGCAATTTCACCATCAAACGTCGATAGAGGTTAGTTGAATTAATCAATGTGTAATTATAACGATAATCAACTGCATGTTTTTATGTTGACGGGGAAAACATCTCGTATACTGGATCTTCTAAATGAGCGGGACCCTATGCTTTCCATCTTGAGAGGATTGTACCGTACAAAGGCAGTGAAAGAGATTGATATGGTTCATATAGCATTTTCTTAGTAGATATATCTGTCGTACCCTTTGTCGATATGGAGTCAAGTAATAGATAATCCTATCAATTGCAGTACATACGCTGTGTTTCTACAGAAGGAAAAAAAGATGCCACTTGAAGATGTCTTTACGAAGCGTATATACAGACAAAAGTAGTTGGAATTGCAATTGTTTTGAAGATGTCTTGATGCAAAGCATGTGGTTTAATATTTGAATATTCTATTACTTCCTCATAAGAATATTGTTTATGCGTTTTATTAATTATCATTGTAATTATTATTTGGTCTAATTTCCTAATTAGTCTAATATGGAGTTGGATAATGTTGGCTGAGTTAAACTTTTTCCATAATGAGGGGATCAAGTTACAAATTTTATAAATAGAGCTCAAGTCCTCCTGTAAATCCTATTGTACAAGTAAGCTCACATAAGTAACCATCACAAAACGCGATAATGAGGGGCAATCTCATTGAAGCAAATAATCAAGGGAGTTAAAAAGGAGAAGCTTTTAAGGATCGGATTTATTAGTATTATGCATCACGAATAATTGATCCAGAAGAAAGTGTGTAAATTTCTCTACTTTATAATTGTGAATCGCATATCTAAATGTGATAATCTTGAATTGTTGCTTGAGGTTAATAATCGTAGCTTGCAAGTAGTATTAGAGCCTACATATTTAAATCTCGAATCAAGTTTTAGGTAATTTTAAAATATTTATTTTTGGTAAAAGTGAAATTTGATTACATATTTGAAAAGTACTAGACAAGACAAGAAAAATCATGTAAAGATAGATCGCCGCCGGAGGAGCCTGGATGCACTACCACTCATAGTTACACACTAGACTCGACCCTGCCCGTGCTCAGAACACGCACGGCTAACGTCATCTCAGTCTAGGTAAGAACCGACCTGACTCGGTTGATTCGACTTGACCCATTTGCCTTCCAGTTTGTTCGAGCTGGAGGAACGACGACGATGCGTTCGGTTGGACGGCGGGATGCGTCGGTTGAGATCAGGCTCGGCTATAGGTGGGTTTCGCGGGGGTGGCTCGAGCTGGGGGCTGGTGGAGGCTTGGCCGAGGCAACGGCTAGGACGACGCGAGCTGGCCAACAACGAGTGGAGCTGGGTGGCGACGACGTGGTCTGACAGCGGAAGGAAGTGATCTCAGCGACGGCGGGCGGTTGGAGGCGACGTAACGTAGACGACGAGCGGAGGAGGCTTGGCCATGACTCGCCGTGACGACGCAGCATGCGCAGTGGACAGGTGATGGAGGGAGCAACGCGACAAAGGGAGTTGGTGGCAACGACGATGAAGGGAAGGTGGTGGTGGTGGTTAGTGGACGGAGGTCGGCACAATAGAGGAAGGAGAAGAAGAAGAAGAAGGAAGAAGATAGGGGCGTCGGGTGCACAGCGGGGGGAAAAGGGAGGAAAGTCCTCCATCAATACTAAAAAAAAAAAAATCAGCAAGGAAAAGAGGAAATGATGGGGGTCAAATTTTCAACCTAGGGAAAGACTCACACGGAAGAAACGGAGAGAGAGAGAGAGATATATATATATATATATATATATATATTTTGTTAAAATTTTGAAAAATATGATTAAAAAATTTTCATGTCATTAGTGATCAGCCGAATTTACTAAATTGACACAATTGCAAATAGTTTAAGACTCAATCGACGAAAATTTTTTTAGAATTGATTGACAAAATTGCAATAAGTTTAAGACTTTAAGGGGGTACATAATAATGTTTCAAAAATTACTTCTGGCAGAAAAAACAACTTATGGCAGGGAAATCTGTTTGGTAAAATCACTTTTGAAGTAGAAATCTGTTTGGTAAATTTTTTCACTTCTGATAGATTTTTTTCACTTCTAGTATGATTTTTTGCCCAATTTGAGAAGTAAAAAAAAGTTACTTCCAAATGAGAGAAATAACATCTTGTTCCGCAATGAAACTCTCTTCTTGCCGGTACTTCAGAAACACTTATCCAAGGTGGTGAGAGACAAAGCTATGTCCCTCACACCAATTACTGATACTCGACGTAACAGATGAATCCAACTTAGCTAGGGTCTTCCATTATCTATTTTTGACTAAGCTGCTGTGTTGCTGGATTTTGCCAGCACCTCAGAAACTCCTTAACAAAGTCACTCCCTTGCACTAGGACCGCTGCTGTGCTGCTGGAACGTTTCACAACTGCTTTCAGTTTGGCTCGCTGGTTCTTTGACTGCTTTGATTTTTGTTGGTTGTTGTTGGCGGGTCAACTAGGGTCTGTCCTATGTTGATCTGCTCTTGTCCCTTGTATTTTTGGACTGGTTTTGCCTAGTCGGTATCTGTTCTCTTGGTTTTCGCTCTTCTTTGTAGCTCTCACGCCGTAACACCCTTGCACCCTTTGGGACACCCGCATGTGTCGTTTTGGGTACGAGGTCTCTTTCGAGCTTTGTTTGTATTTTGGTTTTAGAAAGTCTAATACTATTCTTACCTTACCAAAAAAAAAAGTTACTTCTTAGCTTCAAAAATCACTTCCGGTCTTCACAGGCGCCGTGGATCGCTGCTACCGCTACCAGTCGCCTCCGGCCGCAAATCGCCATTCGCCACTGCCGGTCATTGGTGAAGAGAAGTGTTACCATGCGCGCTTCAAATGCATTTCTCTATTAGAAATCAACTTTTAATAGAGAAATTAAAAAGTCAACTTCTTGCCGGAAGTTGATTTCTGGTAGAGATGTGTTATCGTGCGCGCCCTAAGTAATTCTCCCTTCTGGGTGGGGGTGGCTAGAGGAGAGAGAGAGAGAGAGAGAGAGAGAGAGAGAGAGAGAGAGAGAGAGAGAGAGAGGTGATACACCACGTAGGACGATTGTCGATGACTAGATCGCCATATCAATGACTTCTAATGAAATTTGACCAGAAGTGCTACATGGAGATTTTGCGAAAATTTTCAGAACTAAATTGACAAAATTTAAAAAATTAGAACTCAGTTGGCATCCATACAATAGATTTAGGATATTGGATGATTTTTCCCTAAAATTCAATACCTTCCCCTTTAGTATTTTATAAGATTTTCTCGAAATTACTATCAACATTTTTTAAATATCAAGTGATTAGGCATAATTCAATGTTCAAAAATTGTAATGGTGGGAGTGGGAAATTTTGCATAATTTCGTAAGATATCACATGATTGTACTTTCATATCAATCAAAAAAGGACAAATTCTTGAGGAGAAGAGTACTAGAGTGCTGAAAATGATGTACGACACTTAATTTAGTACTAACAATTTTCGCTAAATCACTTAATTTCCATTTATTTTGAAAAATGACCTCTTAGTGCCAACTCCGATATGTTTGGCTGAAAATTAGACATTGTATTTTTTTTTATTAATATCTGAAGCCGATGTGGCTCATTGGACATCCAATCAGCAATAAAAAAAAATAAAAGTAGACAAAATATTTTAAAAAAATTTAAGGTACAAACCTAATTAAATTAAGAAAAAGGCTATGTTTATATTTTAAAAAATTGTTTTTAGCCTATTTTTAATTTAATTCAATTTAATTTATCATCATCATCATCATCATCATCATCTTAGTGAGTTAAAAAGTCCACGTGAAACGAACTTTGTTTTAATATATATATATATATATATACACACACCACGACATATGAAAAGTTCAATTATAAATTTGATGTCAGATTGAAAGTGATAAGGACATCATCTTTAAAATCAAGAGTGCAAAAAAAAAAAAATCGAGAACTCGCCCAGAAGACTCAAAACTAGACCACCCAAAATCAGACTGAGCCTATCTAGAATCAACAACCCCCATGGGGACCATTCCAATTCTCAGTTCTAAATGTAGAACCACCAATCTAACCACTCGGATCGAACTGGTATAAACATATATATGAACTGGTATATACATATATATGTACAGATTTCATTTTTTTAAGTTACAGGCTATAATTTAAAATAGAAAGAAACCCTTTGCTCAGTCTCTCTCTCATGCCTTAGAAAGAAACCCCAGTCTCTCCACTTCCTATGCTTCTCATCTCATCTCATCTCATCTCATCTCATCTCGCTCTCACGTCTTCAACTCTCTTGCCTCATGTCGCTTTTCGTTTGTGTACAATTGAAACGTTTGGAGCTAAATTGGTCGATCATGAAAATGTTTTGGATTATGTTAGTATAATTGAAAGACTTATTACTGAATTAACCATCCTACAATGCATTTAAAACTTTTTGGACGATTACCCCCCTCCGAGGTGCCTGGGTTGTTGCAGCGCTTTTGGCGCTGTTGTAGGCGTCCCTCACACCTCTAGCAGCGTTGCAGCTCTTCGTTGCGATGTGGTCCTGTGGCTTGGTCGTAAGGCTAATGCCGGCGTTTCTCCGTTGCCTTCTTTGCTTTTCACTAGTACTGTTCGTCCCACGCCTTAGCTCATCGCCAGTTTCATTGGAAGTGAACGTTGATTAGATAATTTTTTAAATTAAACTCAATCAATTTATTTAACTACCTAGTTTGGGATATTTGGTTATAACTTTGATTAGACTAATTATTTTAGGCATATCCCGATTATGAAATCTCCCGTTTGAGTTGTGCATATAATCGATATTTTATCTTTGAGAATTAACATGGGATTTTTTTATAATATCTGTTTCCAACTTTTAGATTGAGGAGAATATTTGATCATATGGGCTTGTCATATTGAATGTTGCTAATTTAATCAATTTTCCTTGATTGGATTGCATGCATTCTAGTTTCCTCATTTAGGGTTGGATATTTAGGAATCAAGTAATTAATTAGGAAATTACCTAAGTCTAAAAGAAAATTAATACATGCATTTCCCATATAAAAACAGTCTTAATATCACATCCCATGTCATCATATTGCCATGTCATGATATCATGTAAATAGTTATATTGCATGTGTAGGCTCATATAAATAAGTTTGCATGCCATGTTAATTTAGTTCATAATTTTTTCCCATCATTAAAATTAGGTTATCCATGTCAGATATCACTAATTTAATTATTCATGCATGTTAGATAATAATTCATGCAATCCTAGAATTTGGACTAAAATTGCATCCATAAGAGAAAAAAACCCAAAACAAATTAGTTAAAATTGCATAATCACATTTAGAAGTCATGTTTAAGATATGAATGCATTTTTAAATAGCATCTTGCAGAAGTCATGCTTTGCTTGATGCATTAAGGTTTTCCCTATGCATAGTAATTTATATATTGGTTTGGTTTATTAAGTGTTAATTTCTTGATTGTACACCCGCATGATCACCCATTGCATGTTAGTGGCTTATGATCAGAACTTGCCAAGATTACCTACTAATTACTTCTTAAAATAAGGAGAAAGAGGTATTGAAATAATTTCAGATCAATCTAGTGTAACCAAGTCCCAGCATCCATGAATCCCTAGTTTATAAAAATAAAGTGTTACTTGGGTTTCAAATCGATCCATAATGATTTGTGACTTACATCTAATTGAATTGTCTACATGTTATATTGATTAAATCAAAATCCAGTAGTTGCGATTGGTATGGTTTGAGAGAGTTCATGTTATGTCATTGGCTTACTAACCAATTAGCTTTCTTTTTGGTGATTCACCATGAGAGAGGTCGCGGCAATTATTTAGGTCATCCTCTAGAATTAATCAGAGAGGATATCAAGCTATATTTTGGAACCCTATTTGAATTCTTCAATCTATTAATAGAGCTGTTTGCCACTATAGTATCCCTGAACTAAGTAGTCTCAACCTCATGGCCAAAGTTGAGCTCTAAAACTTTGCAACATATTAACAGACCACAATAAATTCTTTAAACCCAAAATTGCTACAATTACCGTAATTTTGTCCTAAAAAAATCTATTGCGTTCCTTGACAAAATAAATCTCTTTTTATTCTTACTTTGCCCTATACAATGTGCTGATATCACAGAAACACAGATCAAATGGCAAATGCGCCTACACTGAGAGAGAGATGCTACTATGACTTCAGATGACGACGTTCTCGGTCGGGTATTTTTTTTTTTTTTAGAGATATGCTAGTATGCACATTGAAAGATGGTTTACAACAATCATTCATAAAATGACGTTACTAAGAGCAAATGAGTCATATTTTAAGAAAACTTCCACAAAGTCCATCACACTGTTATCATCATTTTTATTAGCAGCATCCTAAGTAGAGATTAAAAACACACAATTGCTCTCGCAAGCGTGAGTTCCTCTCGATTTCACCCGTCAACGATGGGCACACTCTGCAAGATGACTGTCTCGACAGTGAGACCGGGGCCGAACCCTAATAGCACTCCCAGTTCCATCCCCTCCCCCGTCGTGGCCTTCCCTTCCTCGACCGACCTTTTCCTAATCTCGTCCAGTATAAAGATAACACACACACACTGAACATGTTCCCAAACTCTTCCAACACGTGCCTCGAAGCTCTTAGTCTCTCTTTCTCCAATCCTAATTTTGCTTCTATGGAATCAAGAATCCTCCTCCCTCCGGGATGTGTGGCCCAGAAAATAGAGTTCCAATCCGTGACATTGATCGAACCAAAAGCTTCGACCAAATTCCTCTCCAGATTGGCGGAAATCAGTTTTGGAACCTTCTCTGATATCTGCAGGGTGACACCGACTTCACGGTAATGGCCTTCAATCATCCCATCGGAGCCTGGCACAACTGACTGCGAGGCGGAGATGATTTGGAAGATTGGCTGCTCTGTGGTCGTGTGCGGCAAAGCAGCACCGATAATCATAGCTGCCGCACCATCAGCGAAGATAGCATTGCTCACTAAATACACTGGATCATCCTCGGTGGGAGCTCGAAACGTGGTGATTGTCGTATCGACACAAACAACGAGCACCCGAGCCCCAGGGTTGTTCTCGGCAATGTCCTTGGTGATTCGAAGGACGGTTCCTCCGGCGTAGCAGCCGAGGCTATAGAGCATGACCCGGTTGACTGAAGGCTGGAGGCCAAGGATTTTGAGGAGCTTTAGGTCCACGCCAGGCATGTCTATGCCGGAAGAGGAACAGAAGACAAGGTGGGTGATCATCGACTTCGGTTGTCCCCATTCTTCGATGGCCTTCTTGGCGGCTTCCATGCCGAGCTTCGGGATCATGTCGATCGCTAAATCTTGACGTGGGTTTAGTGATGCAGCGCCGTAAGAGCATAAAGCTGGATTTTGCTTGAGAATTTCTTCGTTCAAGTAAAAATATCGCTTCTTTATCGAAGATTTCTCACCTGCAAGTAAGCATCATTGGAAGATCAAATAACTTTCGGTCATAACTAGTAAATAATCAGCATTGTTAAGATATACTATCGAATTCATATATTTCCTAACAGCTAAAAAAATGACTTGTCTAAAAGACGCGATGAGTTGTATCTGGAACTTATGATTTTCGTTACAATCCCTTTACAGAACATATACACTACACGAGTTAATGTGTTTGTATAAGTTTAATTGTTATGCATACTGCACATTTTAGGTATGAATTGACCCTTTTGCCTGTTTATAACACATTTGTACTCGTCTTATTTAACAAGTTAAAATGTTCGTTGTGTTAACATTGACATGTTTAGAGACATTTAGAAACATTTACAGCATGGAAACACAAGAAATCAATTTTATATGACAGCATTCATGTCATAAATGTTTCCTGTTGTGGAATAAATTTACCTAACATGTTGCGTTTGGATATTAGTAATATGAGATAAGTAATAGACACTTTGTGTTGGAATTAAAGCTAAATTTGACATGGTGCAATTGTGTGTGTGTGTGTGTGTGAGAGAGAGAGAGAGAGAGAGAGAGAGAGAGAGAGAGAGAGAGAGGAGTTTTTTTTGGGGGGGGGGGATCAGGGAGAAAAAAACAAAAAGTCTAGAAACAAAATTGAACTCTAGATAAAGCAAAAATTGATAAAAAAAAAAATTATGACAAGTCATAAGCCAAGTGGAATACATAGTCCTAATGGCAGATTCCTTAAACTATTTTAATATAAAAAAAAAGACCACATTAAATCATCTTTCCAAGGTTTATGTAAAACATTTCATAAAAAAGGAAAAAAAATAAAATGCTTTATAAAAAGCGTTAATACCACAAAAATGCCCAAAAATTGTTACATGTGTTAAATTTACCCCCAAATATTTTATGGCCACAATAAACCCCAACCTAGTACACTTGTGGTAAATTTACTCTAAATTATTTTTTTAACGAAGAAAAATCTCAAACTCGTATACATGTGACAAATTTACCCAAAACTAATTTTTTTATCACTAAAAATTTAAACTAGTACATCAGTGACAAATTTATCCTCGTCAATATTCATTAAATTGGGTTAATACCACGAAAAATCTCAAACTGATACACCTTTGACAAAAAAAAAAAGAAAAAATCACAAACTAACACACCCTTCAATTATCATGTGTTATCTGACTTAACAATTTTGCAGTAAAATTTTAGTAAAACTAACGAAGAGTAAATTTGTCACTGGTTGTACCAATTTGGGATTTTTAATGATCAAAAAATTGTTTGGGATAAATTGATCACAAGTATACTAGTTTGGGGTTTATTGTGCTAAAAAAAAGTTTGTGATAAATTTATCACATGAGTTTGAGGTTTTTGTGGTCAAAAAAATAGTTTATAGTAAATTTATCACAAGTGTACCAATTTGAGATTTTTCATGGTATTAACACTTATCAAAATGAAAGAAAAATACCATGTAGGCCCGCTAAGCATACTACGTACAAAATAAAGAGCAAAACAAATGAGTCCATGCGATCGACGAACTTGATCACCTATGGCAATGTGAAATTTTGCAAAATATGGTAAAAAAAAAACTTGATCTGAGTATCCCTACCATTGGTATCATTAACAGTAAGGGCATGCAAAATATTCATGTAAAAAAAAAAGAATTAAAGGTTGCTTGGCAACACGAAAAATGCCATTACAAATGCGTGCAAACTTCTCTTTCGCACGAGTCAAGTGGTCAGAGTTCGTGATCCGAAAGAGAAAATCAGGATAATCATCCTGGCGGATGCAGTTCGGTGGATTAGCTGTGCCGATAGCTAGGATCGCTGCCGCCGCCGAAGCTTTCCCCATCGGCTCGTCCCCATGGTTGGTAGCCAAAGATGCCATCAGTCTCGCTCTGTACGTGATTTGAGTGAAGAAGCAAAGTTTAGAGGGAAGGAGTGCTTTGTTTGTGGACCGTGAGAATGACTCAAAACCTTCAGGTTTCCTGTTATACAGAGATAGAAACATGCGAAACGCGGGGATGGGGTAGCTGATGAGAATATGCAAAACTGATGCACACAACACGTTAAGCAGGGGATCCTTAAATAATCTGCATTTCCCGAATGGGGTCAAGAAAGGTCCCGAAAGAAAAGAAAATAAAAGCGAAAGGAAAAAAGGCTTTTGCTTTTGGGGTTTCCTTTCTGGCCACAGCCGCACGTGGAGATACTACAAAGGAAGAGGATCTCTCATCATCAGTGGATTATTTGCTGCTGGCTTTATTCGAACTGAACTAGTGTTCTGTTATTGTCTCTCCTTTGAAGGCACATTTTTATTTCCATCTAGTGAAGGAAGGACCAGGGATTTCTAATACACCTAGACCCATCAGCCTTTTCGGTATTTGCGTGTTACGACACGCAAGAAATATGAGAAAAATATATTTGAGCATGATAAAGTGTTACGAGGATTGTTTTTCGAAAATCATAGAATCTCCAAAGGAAGAGCCCTGCCACTTCTGCAAACCATCATCCAAAAGAGATGGAATGTGACCTTGCTTGATGGGAAAGACTTGTCTTTGAACATTCGGTAGGCCCTAGCTTTGGTTTAAGGTAGACAGTTCTACCAAGAAAATCATGTTAGTTGGTAGGTCAGACTCAATGTTAGTACTTCATACCAACGATTTAGGTTGAAGTCACTCTCACAAGGGCCACATCCAGTAAAGATGTCAACGGTTGAGTTAAGTATGGATTTTCAAGAAAATCGAATTGAACCGAACCATTAGCGTGTTCGTTAGAACCGAATCAAATCTCGCCTTGAATCAATATAAACCAAACTGAAAACCCGGTTAAGTTCGATTCTTGATTTTTTTTTCTTCCTTCTTTCTTTCTTTCATTTACGCTTTTTTGCTTTTATCCTCAATGGCTCACAGCCAATTTTTATTGAAATCCAAGAAAATAATTCGGAGTTCACTTTATTTCGATGCGATCATTGCTTATAACTAAAGTATGACTCGCAATTCCTTATTATGTCATGAAATCGGCCCGATTCTTAGGCCTAGGTTGCAAAGCAAACCGCATTACTAGTTGGAAGCTGTTAGTCTGATAGTGTGACAGTATTAACAGATGTTTTTTGACCGCACGATTTTTCAATCAATAGGTGCTTTATGCAAAACATACGGTAATAGTGTATAGATCTACTGTTGAGATTATACCGTCCTTAACAGTATTTCAGAGAAGCATTTTCCTTACTGGTTTGTTTGGAAAAGAGCGTATGTGATACAAGATTAGTGGTTGACGTGAAATATCTGAAACTTCTGTGAAGAAGAACAAGGAAAGTTGGAAAGTTTCTCTCCTGTTTTCTCGCTATGTACCTACCGAACAGAGCATGTATCCAATAGTAAACCAGAATTAAACAAAGACAGAGTCATCATCAATAATTTGCGAATCATTAGTCCAGTGGTTGCTTATCCAGCAAAAGAAGGGAAAGAAAAATCAAGGTTAAGTGGTACAAACAAAAGAAAGATTGGTGTGCAACTATTTCCATTACAATGGTCTGCAGTGATCAAATGCAAAAGCTATGGGTGCGCATGGTAATATTTTTAGAAGCGCATTTCTGCTCCAGAAGCACTTTTGAAGCAGAAATCTATTTGGTAATTTAACTTTTGAAGCAGAAATCTATTTGGTAATTTAACTTTTGAAGCATAAATCCGTTTAATAAAAAAATTTACCTCTAAAAGAAATTTTTACTTCTAAAGTTATTTTTTCTCTAGTTTGAGAAGTTAAAAAAATTATTTCTCAACTGAAAAAGTACTTTTCGCCTCACCCTTTTTTTTTACCTTGCCCTCACCCTCTTTTCACCACTTCTACCTCTATCAACTGCTGTCCGCGACCATCGCCACCCATCCCCTCTGCCCCCAACCACTAACCATCACCATCACCCACTACCGTCGGCTACTACCCACTATTGACCTTTGTCGGCCGCCGCCCATCACCACCCATGACTACCGCTAACTACCGACTATCCCCCGCCGCCGCCCACCACAAACCTCTACTAGCCATTACCTTGCACTGCTAACCATTGCCGATCTTCCCCACCTGTCGCCGCTCGCAACCACCACTCATCATTGATTGCCATCCATTACCACCCCCTACCACTAACCGCAAACCATCGTCGCCCATCGCCAATTGTCGACCACTGCCTTGCCTACCATTGTCATTAGCCATTGACAATTGCTGCCCGTTGCTGCCATTAAGTCGTCATCTCTAGCAGCCCGAGTAAAAAATAAATAATAATTTTTTATTTTTAAAACTAAATAATATTTTTAACAATAAATATTATTTTTTAAAGAAATTTGAAAAGTTTAAAAATGAAGCAAAAATTTTTCAGCCACTAACAATAATTTTTCATAGAATATTTTTTGTTAATAATGTTTCAGAAAGAGAAATTTTCAACCATTATCAAATGAATTTCTCTAATCAGAAATTAACTTTTAGAGCATAAGTAAAAAAATCAACTTCTATTTCTAAGTAGAAATAGAAAAATTAACTTCTAGTCAGAAGTTGATTTATGAAGCAAAAGTGTTGCCATGCGTGCCCTAAGCTTCATCATCACTTTGGCATATGCTGACGGCATAGTAGTTGATTATCATAGCCTCCTCTTTTGCTTCTTTGAATGCATCGGGCCATAACGTTTCATTAGCCTATTAACTTTTAATCCCAAGAATTGAGTGTTGTTGAGAAAGATAGGAACCAATGGGGAAAAATGGAATTAGACTGTGGGATGTGATAATGCCATTTTTAAGCAATTATTTGCTCCACAGCGTTGCTGATAGTTACTAGCAAAAATTCTTCCAGGATAAAACAAAGTCTCAAATAAGAATTCTAATATCTCTCTAAGAACTCTAAAAGGAAAAAAATATAAAAAAAAAAGGCTGTATCTCTTTTTTAAAAAATGAAAACGGAAGTTGTTCCGTAAACAACGAATAGAGTAATGTATATATATTAGTGAAGAGAACACAACTCTTCATGTCCAAAATCAGTTAAGTTTGACACACATCTTCATGTTCAAAATCTATTAATTCTGACACACCTCTTCAGAGGTTGTAAGACCCCTAATAACCATTAGACATAATTAAATAAATAAAATTCAAAATTAAAATTAATAAAAAAATCGTAACTCTTACTTGAATAGTCACACTATTTTGCTAGGACAATGCAATTAATTTATATTTTAATTTCAAAAAACTAGAAAATTATTATTGATTAGTGTCAATTATGAGCCACAATTGTGGAAGCGTGCAACGTGTTAAGTGTGCTAATAATTGCGCCAAAATCACGCAATCATTCACTTATCACGAATGTTTACATTACTCAAGGTAACCCTCTTGCTTCCGTTTCGTCAACCCACCCACACGTTGTTATAGTGGAATGTAGCCCACTTGTCCATATTTTTCATTTGAAAGATTATAATGGCCGCTCACAAGTAAAGTGTTTCACATTTTCCCATCTTTCCTATGTGGGAAAAGGAAAATGCACTATTTTGTTTGTTTTATAAACAAATATCAATAATCTCCCACTTTGTTTGTATAATTACAAAATTAAAATTTCTCAACAAATATAGCCAAACTTTTCATGAGATGAATATACATACATAAAGGTCTCTTTTGAGTTAAACTTTTATTTAGTGGAAGTATCTCAAAACTCTATTAAAGTTACAAGTAGTTTCAGCGTTAAACATGTTACTTTAAATAATAGAATCGGACATACCCCACATATACTAACCTCTTATTTTAATGAGAAGTTCATAATTACTCAATACTATTATAGTTTTGTGCTAATTCCTATATTATGAGCTCTTTAAAAAGTAACCCTAACTTTCTAGCTGCATCACTTCAAAGCCCATATAGATGCAGTATTTATCATGTGTTTCTATTACTAATAAATACGATACCAATTATTATTATAGTTCATTAAGAATATAACTCAGCCTCCAATAACACAATAGATGATATTGACTTCTCATGTGCGGGCTAGTATTAGTATCAAAAAACAACTTTCAATAACTTATTTTTACCCATTAAACCTTATAACTATTGATATAGTAGTATTAAGTCGAGTTACCATTACTGGTGATTTAGTCAAAGGGTTTCAACCCTATTTCTTTTGAGGCCGTCTTTACCACATCTCTTGATAGAGTCTTTGCAAAGGGATCGGCCAAATTCTTGCTTGTCCTCACGTAAAAAATTGTTATGATAACATTTTGAATCAATTATTTCACATACTCGTACCTTAGACTAATTTGTCTAGACTTATCATTATAAGCCCTTGCCAAAGTAGCTTTACTATCACATTGAATAGAAATAGGAGGCATATGACTAGGCCATAATTTGATGTTCAAAAATAAATCCCTTATCCAATCCATTCAGACTCTTTCTCAATTGCTTCTAAAGCAATGAATTCGATTCCATTGTTGAGTGAGTAATGCATGTGTGTTTCTTGCTCACCCAAATTGTAACACATGCACCTAACATGAAGATCCATAAAAAAGTGGAATGTTTATCTCCCACACTTGTAATCCAACTAACGTTGGTGTATTCTTCTAAGAGAGCCGGATAATTATTATAGAACAATCCCAAATTTGTAATTATATTAAGATAATAAAAAATTATGGTGACAACATTCCAATTTTCTATACTTGGATTAATAATAGATCTACTCCACTTACACGCAAAATGCAATATCGTGTCTAGTACAAAGCATCACATACATTAAAGACTCTATAGCATTCGCATATTCGAGTTGTGCTACTTCTACCAGTATTATAATTTAATTATAATGGTATCAAATGGAGTATTCATTTCTTTGAAACCAAGATGTCTAAATTTATTTAACATCTTTTCAATGTAATCACTTTAGCTCAAAGAGTAACCCCACTATATTTTTTAACTTTAATTTCCAAGATAGTAT
Organism: Psidium guajava; assembly: GCA_016432845.1. NCBI lineage: Eukaryota > Viridiplantae > Streptophyta > Magnoliopsida > Myrtales > Myrtaceae > Psidium > Psidium guajava. The sequence continues at coordinate 14,120,989 of CM028229.1, forward strand.
CTATTCAACCAAAATGTTACATTTTAAATATGGATGCTAGATACTTCTTAATCTCGATGATTTCAGTCGTATTAGTTCCAAAGATAAACATATAATCAATCTAAAAGTAAACAATCATTTTATATGAATGGAACATGCACAGGTGGGGAAGCATAATATGCAACAAAAGTGCTCTATGAATATAAGAAAGCTTGAAAAGTGTAATATTTATCTAATCACAATTAAATGTCCTTTAACATGGACCACTGTATCCACAATATTCCAATTAAACTCCAACTTAGAATAGCATTCGCGAGAATGACAATATGGCAAAAGCTTGACTGCTCAACAGTCATTCTTGAAGTTCCCTCTCACTAAGAAAATGGTTTAACAAGTACCAACCTCCAAGTTGGTCAACCTAAGATTTCATAATTTTTTGTAACTCGGTGGCTTATTAAGGCCAGCTACCATAGCCCGAAAAGATGTGCCATCCTCTTCTTAGATAAGAGTCTCTAGTGGTTTTGACTCATCCAAGGAAAGTGAAACTGAAGCCTGTTTTTCATAGGGGTTGAATCTCCTGGCTTTTTTGGTATTCTTACCCCTGATGTTGTTCTTAATATTTTGTAGGAGGCTGTGCACTTGCTGAAATGAAGGGAGCTCTAGCAGTAAGGGAGATACTAGATTCTTTATAGTGGCTTTCACTCCCAGCAGAGGTATTTTGAAATAAGCATTTACTTCTTCACACATTTTCCTCTTGCCTCTCTTCTCTACATAGTAGATGGCCCTCTCTTCTAGACTGTTGTTAATTGGCTGAATATTATCCTCTCGCTCTGGGATTATGAGGGTTTCTTGAACACTTTCCTCTTCCATTTCCCCCTCCTCAGGTAGTTTATAAAAGGATTTCCAAAACGAATTGTGCATATTGAACTCTGATTTCAGCCATGACCCATATAGGAGGTTATCATCATTTGAGAAGAATACTTCATCATAGGGGATTTCTGAACATTTTTGGGCATAATGTCCTAGTTTTCCACAGGGATAGCAGTATATATGGAGCTTCTCATATCTAAAATCTAGCTAGTGTTTCCTCCATTTGAAACAATAAATCATCCTAGACTCTAGAGGGGAAGATAGTTTTAATACAACCTTGGCTTTACCTATGGAAAGGCCTGCATAGCCTTTGGTTTCACTTTTCACCGCTAAAACTTCGCCCACCTTTTCAGCAATGTTTCTAATCACTTCTTCTGTTTTTCCTTCCACGGGTAACCCAAATATATGCATCTAGAATGCACAAATGTCAAATTTTATGCATTGTGGCAACATGCTAGGTTCCCAAGCTTTCATTACTAAAACATGGCGGGCAAAAGACCATGGTCCAAAATCCAGGACTCTGATTTTTTTCCTCTATAGTTGGGAAAGTAAACTGAAATAACCCAGGGAGAATTATTTCACATTTCACAACATCGCACTTCCATGCTTTCCTCGTTGTTGAGAGGAAGGCTTGGAAATTTACTTCTGGGCTACAAATTAATCTCCTAAATATGACACGTTCACCTTCTAATAGACTTTCTTCAGAGATAATGTCATCAACAATTGCAGTTTTGCTTCTGGGCCAAAGGTGCCTTAATCTTTTACTCAAAGCTTCCATACGCTTTTCCTATTCTATATCTACCTCCATTTGTGGGTTCACACTTGCACAATAAAGGAAGGAAACTTACACAATGAGTGGTGCGAAGGATGCATAAATCGATTGTCTGCGGGGAGCAGAGCTAGTTGTTGTCAGGTTGCTCGCAGGGAATAAAATAAGGGTGGGATTTAACGAGGGGATAGGGAATGTAGGTGGGTAGGGCGTGGGGGAGGCTGCAGGAAAACCCTAGAGTAGGGTGCAGCGAAGACTGAGGGGTGAAAAGAGGAAGGTGAAGAGCAATGAGGTTTAGGGGGGGAGAGATCTCGATGGAAGGGAGGGTTGGTAGTCCATGGCGGGAGGTAGGGTTAGGGTTTTGGAAAGGGGGAAAAGCTACTCAAACGGTAGAGGGGAGCTCTAAGGAGATAGCCATTCGAAAACCACCTCTTTATGGGGTGTTCTCTCAACTACATGTATTAGAACAATTATGAAGGCGGAATCAATTACAAAGAGAACCATCAGGAGAAAAGTTACACTCTACAATATCTTCCCTAAAGTTTATTTTGCTTTATCTTTAATATATAAGATTAATATTATATGCATCTTCTTGTTTATTTGTTTCACAACGAATCACGTAACCAATACCCGGTCATCCTTATGAACCGCAATGGCCGCCATATCTCGAGTCTTAATTTATTCCCATTTGTAATTTGACGTAGTGCATTAAACTTAGCGAAATTGATTCTACGTAGGAAACAAACAAAAAGCATTTGGTTATGGCACAATATTATAGAGCATTATAATTGCAATCTGGCCTTTTGCATGGGGCTGCGTAAATTACGCATGCAAAGTCGTCCTTCCCGTGCCGCATGCATTGCGCAGCAGCAGTTCGGTCAGCAAAAAGAGTCTTGGACGGTAACCTATCTCTTTCTAGATTACGTAAATTTGCTTCGGTTGGCTCATCGACTGCAAATACCAACTATCAAGCCATCGGAGTTCAAACTTTAAAAGTCTCGCTTAAGAACTCATAAATCGTTGTTGAACCTTCATATCAGATTATTAATGAAAAAGACAATTATCAGATAATTCACACTTCAATGGAGCTTGTGCCGCAATGCTTTTCTAAACCCTAATCCAGCTAGCTCCTCCACTTCCTAATACGAAGGTGTTCAAATTGATAAATTGAGAGGCTAATAATGAAAATTTTATTTGGTATTTCGGCCTATAAGTTAGCCCATTTTACATGAGCCATTATATCATATGGAAACCAAGTGATCCAATATTGGTGGGTTAATATAGGCTGAGATTACCCAATAAAAGTTCAAAATATGGGGCTTAGGAAGATTTGAACTTTGAGCCTTATGTTATGATATCATGTAAAAAAAATGGTCAAAAAGGATTTTCATGACATTAAGTAAAGTTTGGGAAACATCTTAACATAACAAATCTAAAATGGGCTGCGGAGGCTTAGCAGGCCAGTCCAATGGAAGAGTTTTCTTACGGTGGTCCTATAGAATCAAGTCCACTACCTGATTTGCCTCATGGGGACAATGGGCTAATCAGACGAAATTGAGAAGGCCCAGCTGAATCTGCAGTCTTCAATCCAAGCCCGTAGACTCCAAGGGCTTTGATCTACACCCCAAATGTTTTTGACCAGAGATATTTTTCAGTTCTCTATCTCTACTTGCAGATCAGTACTCGCGTTCAGATCACGAAGTTCCTTCACATGTGAAAGCATCTTGGCAAAGCTAGGGTTTCAACGCCAATCGCCGAGGAAGGTTACATCAATTCAACAAAGTCATCAACATACGCCGTTTGAATCTCGACACACACTAGTAATAGCCTCGTCATGTAAAATTCTGAAGAAGTATTGTTTGTAGTTTTAGAAGTTTAAAATCGTTTAAGATGTTAACTATTGGAATACACTTGAGAAAACAAGTTTGGATTTGGCATAAGAACAAAGCATGAGGTCCTAGTGAGACTAAAACTCAAGACCTTCTATTATAAGACTTTATAAGATCTTGTAGGAATCACTACCAACTAGTTTCAATTCTCAAACATGATTTATTGATAAAAAAAAATCGCAATAGTGAAAAGGACAAGTTTTTTTATTAAAAAAAAGGACAAGTTTGCATAATTTGGGATAGTCACCTAATTGTACCTTTGAATTGATAATAGTTGGCCAATTGAAAAGATATCACTTGCAAAATGGAAACGAATCATAAGTTTACAAGGTAGAATTCCCTTTTAGAACATTTGTGACTTTGGAAGCATTGACTCTTAAAAATTGTCCTAGCAACATGGGATCTTGACCAATTGGAGGATCAACTTAGCCGAAGCAACCCTATCTATGGCAAATATCATGCTCCTCTACTGTCGGGGTTAACTGGTTAGTTTGGGACCATGCCGCTATCCATGGCTCATCGTGTAAAAGTGAAATGAGGTATGCAATCCTCTTCTCAACAACATATTCTTGCTTCTCTCGCTCTAGCCTCTCCCACATACACAAGAGGGCTTTTGGCATGGGGATGATTCCGAGCTCCGGAATTCCCATTATATCTAGACTTAAGAGGGCATTTCAATCAATTACCACTTATTACGAAAAAATAATATTCTTTGTAAGGAAAATGTATCACGTGAATAAAAGAATAGTAAATGAGAACCGGAACATACTTACTTGCAGACCAATAAAAAAGGGGGGGGGGGGGGGGGGGGGGAGGATATGTCGACCACAATGACGCACGGCATGAAACTTGTGAGTTTAACGCCTAAAGAAGGGAATCTAAAGGCTTAAGGCTCCCAATTTGATTAGGCAAAAAGAGTTTTACCTTCCGATACTAACATTGGACGGTGCACTTTTTCCTAGATAAAGAGAGAGAGATTGGAAATGGATTACCACAAGTAGTTTCGCATGAGGATTCCCTTCACAATGCCTCCTAAGGGCTTCCTAATAGGGACATGGACACGGGTTTTAAACCTTGGGTTGTGTGTGCAAGGTGTGATGCTAAAGCAAATAAACATCCATCATATTTAGCGCTTGTATCGTATCAATTCTAGTTCTCTAACTCTGTTTTTTTTTTTTTAAAGATGAGAATCATATTTAGTAACATAAATAATTCTAATTCTAACTTTGTTCTCGAAAATAGTTTTTGGGCAAAAATAAAAACAAAAAAAGTTGGTTTTCAAAAAAAGAAATTACTTCTGAAAATCACAAAATAAAATAACATCCCACATTTCTCACATTTCTCTTTCATTTTTCTCGTCACTTTTCGCTCAACCTAAAATAGAACAATCTCTCATTTTTAAAGAAAAATATGTAAGATAATAAAGATAAAATAAAATAAAGTTGAAAAAAATGAAAAAAAAAACAAGAAATTTGAGAAAATCCCAAAAAATGAAAAAAGTTTAGATTATGCATATTATGGCTTCGTCGTCGTCGAAGCCATAATATGCATAATCTTGAGGATTATGAGATTGAGGATAATTGGACGATCCCATCGGCGCCATCGGGCTCTTACCCCTCCCGCCACGGCTTCCACTTGCTATTTTTCGAAAATTTCCAACAACAAAGAAATAAAGAATTTCGAGAGAAATGAAAGTGGATCGAGTATCGCGACTTGAGAGAATTTGAGATTGAGAATTTGAGAGAATTTGAGAAATTGAGAGAAGAAAAATGAGAGAAGTTGTGAATAAAATGAAGGGGGGAGGGGGTATTTATAAGAAAATTTTTGATATTAAATTTAATTTTTAAAAAAAATAAAAAATAAAAGGGGGCAACGGCTGCTAGCTGTTCGGAACCGCCGGTTCCGAACCAGGAACCGGAATCGGCCCGTTCCGTACGGGCCGGTTCGGCAGTTTTTACGGGCCGGTTCCGATTCGGTCCCGGGCCGGAACTGGCCCGTGGCCATGTCTATCAATGTGCCGATTTTTTCCAAAATATTTTGGGCAAGGTCCCGTTTCTTGGAAAAATAAAAAATCTATATGATATGTATTTCTACGATGCAGCTGCAAAGGAGTTGATCCCCAGCACTGGAAAGCTGCACAAGCTTTGAAGCTCAGCTTGGCTATGGCAGTTTCGCTGAGCATGGGAAGATGAAGGTGGGGAGTGTTTATGGAAAAGAGGAGGTGGGTGAAAAAAGAAATTCTGAAAAATCTGAAATGTAAGCCCCCAGGACACGTGTCGATTGATTATTAGAGTGGCTTGGAGATGAGTTGGCAAGGAAGGGCTAGCTCTATTAACACCAGATGGTCAACATAGCCGCTCCAGAAACTCCACGTCCTGCCATGCTTCGCGGTTAATTAACTCGGCTTTAGCTCTCATTTCCAGCCCATCTCTTGTTTAATTTCTTTTCTAATTATCAGCAAATTGTGGCTGGTCTATGGAGCTTACTAATGTGAAGAAATGTCAGATTAAGTGGTGATCAGAGGGTGTTGTTGGCTGGGTCGGCATTTCGTGAGGCCCAACTAACAACAATGCACGTCACTAATTTTTGGTCAAAATTGATCGTTCGTGGGGTGAAGAAAAGAAAGAAGGGCCGCTCGTTCATGGGGTGAAGAGAGAGAGAGAGAGAGAGAGAGAGAGAGAGAGAGAGAGTTTTCACAGACAACAAAGCATGTCACTGATTTTTGGTCAAAATTGATCGGATAAATTAAACTGACATAAATGCAAAATGCTTCAAACTCAATTGGAAAAAAAACATTTAGCACTGAATTAACACAATTACAATAAGTTTATGAGTTTTCTTATAATTTTGTCTTTATGTTGTGCTTCACCTATTTTCGAGATCATGTGATTGGACTCTTGGATTGATGATAGGGTCAATGTGTTGTAAAACCTAATGTATGTATTACAAGTTCGATATCTCACTTCACCAGGCATAATTTTTTGACCCATCAATTTAGATTTAGACTCGTATTTTACTTGTCTCTCGATGTTGGTAAGGTATCGATAATAATATCACGCATGTTAGATCCGAAAAAACCACATCCAATGGAAGGGGACATCACATGCAGCCACCACTTAAAAGCTCATTTGTCTTCGCCTTTGGAATTGGACATAAACTAGATCTGATTGGCTGGCTTATATTGAAAAGAACATGCAGCGACATGGTCAAGCCGCGCAGCTAAATCACTCTCTTTTTGATTATTTCTTACTTCATTCCCCCGGATAGGCCCAATAGATGTACCTCGGACGGGCCAGACTTGTCCCGGTCATTACTATAACCATTCATCGAACCACTAAATTAGTCCTGGAAAACGAAAAATAAAACATAGGACATGTCGAATCTCCCAGATTCGTTGTCCTTGTCTGCCACGTGCAAGCAACTTGGCTGCCCAGGTAGCTCACTTAAGGAAAAATAATTGGCGTAAATTTGAGGTTGCCGTCCTATTTTGACAGGCTGACTGTTGTTGACTATAAGCAGGTTTTTTCCACCTCCCTTAACATGTCACCTCATAAATTATGTTTATATTGCATCACTAAGATTTTATTTTCATATCGTAGCACCTTACATAGTGTTCAGTTAATTGAGTTACTATTGCGCCACACTCATTTCTCGTAATAAACTTCTTGATCTAGTATTCTACAAATTTTCACTTTTGTAATATTTGAAATCAATGGTGCAGTCTGCTAATGCTTTATGAACAAATAATGATAACCGATGCGATACGTTTGAGGTGACTCTTGAGAAGTGCATGGATCTCTTGATCCAGAGATGGATAGATCTCGTCATCGGAGGATTTGGCTCTAGAAAAGTCGTTACTTAATGTTAAAATTCAGATGAAAAATTTAAATACGCTTATCAATAACGTAGAGGCGCCACGTCTTCTCTCTCTCCACGTGCTTCGTTGACCTAAAATCTCTCTCCAACGAAGCTTCAGTTTCCATTTCCAAGATCTAAATCTGTTAGATTTCGAGCAACAATCCCGCATATCCAAAGGTAAGATCTGATTTCGACCAAAAAGGGAAAAGAAAAAAACAGAAGGTAAGATGTGATATACAGCTGTGCATGTCCTCTGGACCTTTCTGCCCCCATATTTTGGATGATTATCCCTTCCAATAACGGTCTCAAGAAGGCTTATAAAGTCCACGTATCAATCATTCTATAACTCCAAAAGTCCAAAAAGAAGAGCGCAAAAATCAAACATGAGTGCGAGCAAGAGCCCAGCAATGACGACGCCCAGTGAGGACGAAGAGTTCTTGTTTGCCATGGAAATGAATACGCTGATAGGCATCCCCATGGTGCTGAAGGCCGCTATCGAGCTCGGGGTCCTGGAGATGCTCGCCGAGGGCGGGCCGTCTGGCTCAGCTCTACCACTCTCCCCCACTGAGATCGCGTCGCGCCTGTCCACGAAGAACCCTGAAGCCCCCGTCACTCTGGACCGAATGATGCAGCTTCTCGCGAGCAACTCCATCGTCTCGTGCTCTCTCGCCCAGGGCCCGGAAGGGGAAACACGGAGGCTCTATGGCTTGGGACCCAGAAGCAAGTACTTCGTGCGAGCCCACGGGGCATCGACATTCTCTGCGCCCTTGCTGCTTCTCTTGACTGACAAAGTCATGGCCGGCGGATGGTTCGTGATCTTTTGATTCTATCCTGCAGAGGACTTCGGCTTGTGACATTCTACTCTGTTCTTTTAGCTAAATATTGGGATATTATAATTTCTTTTCATGTTTTTTCATAGTTGAGTATTTGCTTTTCGACCTTAACTGGTTTTTTTTTGCTTTTCCCATGACAATTCTCTTTGTTTATGCATGCTTTGCAGGTACTGCTTAAAAGACGCGATCATGGAAGGAGGAAGGCCCTTTGAACTTGCAAATGGCATGAACATCTTTAAGTACGCGAGCAAGGACGACAAGTTCAACGAGATATTCAACAACGCGATGCAAGGCCCGACCAACGTTTACATGAACAAAATCCTTGAGCTTTACCGCGGCTTTGACCATGCCAAGACAGTCCTCGATGCAGGCGGCGGCATCGGGGCAAGCCTGAGGATTATAGTGTCCAAGCACCCACACATTCATGGTATCAACTTTGATCTACCTCATGTTGTCCGAGAGGCACCTTCGATTCCTGGTAATCAATTCCTCTCCCTCACACACACATTATTAAGGGCAAAAAGGCACCAACAATGCCAAAGTTCGTGTATGGCGCTTATTTTGATGCCAAAACTTTTCACTGGCTCATTTAAGTGCCAAATAAAAAAAAATGATCAGTTAAGTACCAACGGTGAGAGATTCCGACCAACTAATTATGTGACTTTTATTATTACTTTTTTAATAGTACATGGGATTTATATTTCAAAAAAATAGTCATGGAATTTTAAACTTAAAAATAATTTATTTAAAAAAATATAAATTAAACATAAAAATAAGCTAGAAAAATAAAAATAAAAAAGCTTTGGGTTGGTTTGCAAAGGTGAGGGCTTGGCGACCCTCGTCGGCCAACGCCGAAGGTGGGGGTGAAGATGGGGAGGGCTATGCAAGCCCTCGCCATAGCAACCGTTCCTTTTCTTTTTATATTTTAACTTCTTATATTTTTTTTTTAGTTTTCATCTTATTTTTTAATTTTTTTATTGCTAAGTGGGATCCTCTAGCGAGCCACGTAAGATTAGCTTATTAATAAAAATATGTGACATAATATTTTCGGCAAAACTCACTAGAGTTGGTACTAATATAATCATTTTTAAAAAAAATTGGCAATTAAGTGATCTAAAAAAAATTAATGAGCACCGTACAAAAACTTTGACACTTTTGGTGCTATTATGCCCATTATAAGTGTGCCTTTTTAGCAAAGCTTTCACAATTGACGGAACTTTGTAATGGATTGCCATTGCAACTCGGGACATGATTCGCAAACTAAGGGTGCGTTTGTTTCGTAAAAAATTTCATGATAAAGGAAAAAACTTTTTTGGAAAAATCACTTTTTAGGAAAATGGCAAGTTTCCTTTGTTTGGTGAAATGTGGCTGAAAACTTTTTTTGAGTTTGGATCTTATCTAGAAAATGATTTCAACTTCATGATTTTATCAAGGGCAAAAGAATGTATTTTATTTTTTCTTTTTTTTTCCCCTTCTTCCTCAACTAGTTGTAGGGCCTCAACGATGGCCAGTGATCAATCACAAATGCGGCTGGCAAGCTCAAGGCTAGATCCGATGAGCTCAAGACGTAGCCTCACCTATCTCAAGTGAGGTTGAGTTCATCGGTAAGGTCTAGCCTTGTCGGGTCACACCAATGGCCTGCCACTAGCCATCGCTAAGGGTTGGTAATAGGCCAAGGAAAAAAAAAGAACAAAGAACAAAGAATAAAAATAAAATATCACATGATAAAATATTAAATATTGTAATAAAAAGAAAGCAAAATATAATAAAATATTAAATATGAAAATAAAAAAATAAATTTTATAAATTTTAAGAGGAGAATTTCGAAAAGTATTTTTACCTTTTCAGATTGAGGAATTCACTTCTTGAATGTAGACATCAAAACTTTCTTTGAACAGACAGTGTTTTCCATTGTCTCGTCATTTTCGGCGAACCAAATTGGTGGAAGTCTAGAAAACCAATTCCCAAAAAACACACTCCTTGAAATAAACACACCCTAGGTGATTTGGAAAATATTTTCCTAAACATGATCATTTGTCTTGCCTGGATTAATCATCCCATGAAAAATATTTTCATTATTGATTGCAACTTATATTTACAAATTTTTGTAAACGATGAAAATATTGTTCTTTCATTGATTTTTATAAGCGATACAAGCAGTCAATTTTATGAAATTATTTTTCAGAATACTCATTTTTTGCCAAATAAACAAAGCATAAACTAATAAGCATGCAGTCCTTTTGATAAAAGGATTGGGGGGAGGGGTAAGAATACTAGTATTGTAGGGTTCAACTCCCCCATCTATAAAGAGGCGGAGCCAAAATCAGAAAGAATAGAGTTAAAAATAGGATAGATAAAAAAAAAATAGAGCCTATGAGTCAGTCTTCTTAAAAGAAGCATCATTTGAACGGATGATATTGATAGAAGAGGCTTGTCCTCTAATCATCCTATTTATAATTTGGTAGTGGTTACGAATATGAACATCATCCACCTTTATAATTCGGCAATATAACTCATAACTCACTAATTAGAGGCACATTGAGGAAAATATGCTCTTCATATAAAAATAACGTGCTCAATAAATATGAGTCGTGAATTCTGTGGATAAAGCGTGGCTTTTGAGTACTAAAACAACGATGGGATGACCCAATTTATTTGCGATGACAGGTATCGAACATGTCGAAGGGGACATGACGAAATACATCCCTAAAGCAGACGTCATTTTAATGAAGGTTAACACAACTTCAGTTGCCTCTTTTGGCGACTATACGACAATCATACAGTAGACACTGGTTGATTTTTATGCATCATGTAGACTGAATTTTGGTTGTTCTCTGCAGTGGATAATTCATGGCGGAGACGACGAGTTTTGTGTTAAGGTGCTGAAGAATTGCAGGGAGGCATTGCCAGATAAGGGTAAGGTGGTGATAGTGGAGGCGGTCCTTCCAGAATATCCCGACACCGACAGGGTCACTCGGAACGCATTCTTGGCGGACATATGCATGCTAAATGGCAGTCCCGGGGGGAAGGACCGGACCGAGAAAGAGCTCGAGGTCATTGCACGTGCTGCCGGTTTCGACGCTCCGAAACTTGTGTGCCGAGTTTACAACATGTGGGTTGTCGAACTACACAAGAAGATTTGACTTCTTGTCGTCGGGGAATGTTACTGGTTTCATCCTTGATTAATAAGTCCCCCTACTGCATGCCGCTCGGTAATCTTATGAGTTTCTCAATCCATCTCCACTGTTGATGTATAATTCATCTGAGAATCGGCTTTTGTGAGGCACACAGTCCTTGTCTCTTGCTTATGTCTACTTCCGTATCTTTTCACGTCTTTCCCATTTGTACTATGGAAGAGTCCCCCCTGCGGGTAGATATGTAGTTGTCAACTAATCATCACTCTTCGCGATATGTCAAGTCCCGCGGGCACGAACTAAAGTCAATCAGTTAATTCATCTATAGGGTTTCAGTTAAATAAAATTGAGCGAAATAGATGAAGTTAACTTATATATCGTTTTGACTTTATTTCTTACCAAAGCAGAGGGCCACTCACTCTCACAAAGACAGCCCATTCTTTTGTTTCTTTTTGCTTTTTTGTCTTTTCGGTCTTTTCTTTCTTTTGAACTTTTTGACTTTTCCTTTTTTTTCTTTTTTTTTTGTTTGTTTCTTTATTTGCTGGATGTGCCCGACATAAGACAGTCCCACAGGCTTATCTAGGAAAAAAAAAATCTTATGCTAGGGCTATAATCTTATGCCAAGGCTCTTAAAAATTCCAGATCGGTGCTAGGCGTCCTTTGCAGGTCATTTTTTGCGAGCTTCTCCCAACGACCATCCTCGGTGGTACCAAACCAAGTTGCGGTCACTGATTGACCTGTAATATGCAAATCCCATAAAGCAAATAAAATAAGTAAATTTGAAAAGCTAATCAACTTGATGCTGTTGCAAAGTCTGGCTCATTCACTAAAACGAATCTATATTATGCAGCAGCCGATTATCAAATCTCTCATCAGTATCAATAAAGAGCACACACCAATGAATTTATCTCCAGTAACTACAGTTTTTCCAAAAGGTCGTGCATATTTATGTTTAGCATCACCAACACTATATACCACAACAACACCAATAGATTGAAAGTCGGGATAGCTGAGCATCTAAATCTAGATTTAGCTCTAGATTGTGAGAGAATGGGTACAAAAGATATATCAATTGATCACAAAACCACTTTCAAATAAGCCGACTGCTGATGATAGCAAAAAAAAGAATCTCGAAGACTTTAAAGGATATATATAACTGAATTAATGTAACAAAATATGAGTGGGCTACTATGAGACATTGTTTTACTCTTAGGGGTTGTAGACGGTATGTACTCCTAACAGGTGCATAATCTGAGCTCCCAAAGTGTAGGTGTACTTATCGGTCAACGATGTATTGGCAAGTATTAATTGTTTCTATGGTAGACAATGTAAATTGCCTTACATTCTTGATAAAGGATTATCAAGCCATTCATGTCCAAGTAGGGGATGTTATAATACGTCTACGAAGAGGTATGTTTGAGAGAGGGCCTCATGAAGAGATACCTTTCAAATAGCTAACTCTTTATTTGTAAAACAAATAGATAATTACCAAGGGGCGAATGGACGTTATAACAAATAGAACGTAAAGAGAACGACATACGTTCTCTCTCTCTCTCTAAAACACAAAGGGGCAAACATCATGGCAATGTCTTCAATGGTTAGTACAGACATTGCGACTAAAGTGTATCTTAGCAAAACAGGAGAACAATATTTCGAAAAAAAAAATGTGAATTAAATAGGTATTTGGAAGAAGTTTGTTAATGTTATAGTCCTAACTTTGATATCTTAGCATGGTGGAAAGTCAAATCGAGATATCCTATCCTCTCTTCCATTGCTTGAGATATTTTGGCGGTGCTCATCTCAACTGTAGTATCCGAGCTGCATTCAACATAGGAGGTCGTGTACTTGACGTATTTCATAGCTCCTTAACACAAGCATGGTGGAGGCTCTTCTATGTATTCGAGATCGGTTTCAATCGAGAAGGACTTAGCAGAACTTGAAAATTTTGAGTCAGGTGAGAAATTATCGTGTAATTTTCATATCCTTCAATATTTCAATAGATACTACAATTCTCATTTTCATTGTTAATTTAATGCAGATTTGTTAACTATGACCATGGAGCTTAACTCTATATTGATTTCTCTTGATGATTGACAAACTTGGAGATTGGTACTTGTTTAACCATTTTCTTATTGATTCAATCTTGGTGAACGATGGCCATACCCGGTAGATACTTTTAGTAAGAAACCACCATATGGGGTTCTAGAAATTTTTGGAAATTGTCGACCGTGTACCATGTTCCACCTATTTTCATTTGCTTTGGTATTCTAGATTCAGTAAGCTAGTAGTAAGGACTAGACATACCTTTATCACAGTCTATCGCCAAAACAAAGCATCAACAACTTCAACTGCTGACACACACACACACACACACACACACACACACACACACACACACACACACACACACACACACACACACACACACAACTTCTCTCTCATTTCATTTCATACTCCGCCTAGCTGATACATGTTTTAGGTACATAGGTTGCATTCTAATAATTTTTCTCTTCGTGGTATTATCGTCATTGTAAAAGCAAGATACAACATTGAGTTTAAATCTTTGAATTCCTGGTGTATTGTAATCGAGTCTTCTTGGTTGCATATCCATTCAATTTAGTTGGTTTTGCCCAATGCTCATACAAGCAAACGGCTCCTAAATCATTACGAAGTCCACTTGATGGATAATCATGTTAAGTAGATGGAGGCTTATTATTATCAGTTATGCGGTTCACGATTATGCAACATGTTGATGTTTGATCTGAATATCGAATTGTTATCAATTTGTGTGATGAGAATGCACTCCGTTTGAAATCATATCTCCATTATCGAAGGACTGTGGAAATTGAAGATTCAACCTTGTCGCCACCGAGCAACGAAGACGAAGATTCAGGTTTTTGCTTGATTTATTGATGCTAGTTGAGTCAGGAGATCATGGAAACATGTTACACAATTGTGAGGGTTATAGTGGATCTCTTTTGTAGCTTTAAATTCATATCTAGGTTTTAGTATCTAAGTAGGCTTTAGGAACATTGTATGAATATATCTTGTAAAATGGCCTTTGCAACTGAACTTCCTTGAAGAAGTTCAGAGTTCGCATTGCATTAATCTCCTTTTGCTTAAATTGTCTTCTTCCTTTCTCTTGGCTTGTGCCTTGGATAAAGACTTGCTTGGCAGGAAAAGGTAAAAAAAAAAAAAAGAATAGGCAAACAAACAAATTAGAAAGACTGAACCATGAAACAGTAAACTTTCTCATGTTAGTCTAAAGGGCAAACCCGATAGGTATACAAGATGACTATCCCTTCTGAATACCTTGAATCAAGAGATGGTTAGTTGGGGACTTTTGAAACCATTTCAGACCTAAGGTGCTACATTATGAAGCAATATTCATTTTCTTACCTACTGTTTCTTTCTAGAGCAATTCTCCAATAAACCAAAACATCCTAATCACCAAGAAAATTTGTACTTTTGGTTGTTAATCCATCGAAAACGTTTAGAGATCACTAGCTTTAAGCAAGATATAGACTTAAATTTTTGAAAAAAAGAAAAAAAAACACAGACTAATTAATGGTATCCGTATGAGTAGAAAAAAAAAATCATTGGTAGAGGGTCATTTCTTAAGACTCGTCAATAGGTTATAATGGTAGCTTGTTTGAGACAAAAAAAAATAAAAAAAACTGATAATCGAACCGAGAACCAAAACCAAATTGTACTAAAAAATTAAGTTCATTTGGTTCGGGACAAGTTTTGGTTTGGTTCAAACATATTCCCAAATAGTTCAATTCAGTTTAGTTTTTCAAAAAACTAAGCTAAACTAAATCATGGACACCCCTGAACACAATTAAATAAGCAAAACCCTAACTTCATAACCGATTCGAAATAAAGAAGACAAAGAAGTTGTGTAATAGTGAGGGAATTCAAATGCAGTGAGGTGTGTGCGTTCGGCGTCTACAGGATTTTGCTTTTTCTCCCCTCTCCCAATCAATGCGCCGATTTTTCCCAAAATATTTTTTGTAAGGTCTTTTCTCTGTAAGACAAAATCTATATGATTTATATTTCTACGATGCAGCTGCAAAGGAGTTAATTACCAGCACTGGAAAGCTGCACAAGCTTTGAAGCTCTGGCTTAGCCATGGCGGTTTCGTTGAGGATGTGAAGATGAAGGAGAGGGCGTGCTTATGAAAAAGAGATGGTGAGTGAAAAAAAAAATTCTACAGAATCTGAAATGTGAGCCCACATGACACGTGTGGACCAATTATTAGAGTTGTTTGGAGATGAGTTGGCAAGGAGCCTAGCTCTATCGACATTGGATGGCCAACATAGTCATTGCATAAACTCCACGTCTTGTCATGTTTTGCGGTTAATTAAGCCGCAATCCACTCGGCTTTAGCTCTCATTTTCAGCCCATCTCTTGTTTAATTTCTTGTCTGGCTATCGGTAAATTGTGGCTGGTCTATAGAGCTTACTAATGTGTAGAAATGTCAGATTAAGTGGTGATTAGAGGGCGTTGTTGGCTGGCTCGGCATTTTGTGAGGCCCAACTAACATTAATAAATAAATAAATAGAAAGTCAAAAAAAGTTAGAAACCAAAAAGAAGGAAAGAGAGAAGGGCTGCTCGTTCGTGGGGCGAAGAAGATGTGTGTGCACGCTCGCACACGTGTAAGAGAGAGAGAGAGTTTTCATCGACAATAGCGCACATTAGGGATAAGCAAATCGACTCGATCGACTGATCGAGATTGGTGATCCGATTTTCGATTCTAGAGGGGTCTAATCCAGTTCTTGGTTTCTAAAATTAGAATCGGTGACTGGACTGTCTGGTTCCTGATTCCAAGTACATAAGATTAGACCAAATCGGTCAAAAAGAATTTTTCTTTTAGTTTTTAAAAGTAACCCTATTTAATTGTTTAGGTTTTATTACTTTGTTTCACGTCAGATCACAATTGCCTCGCGATTGGGTTCATCTTGGCTCTCGTTAATTCATGGGTACACAGCGTCCTGTGTTTATGTGCCTCGTACAGGCATGGGAATCGCAGGGTTTTAATAGGGGTGGAGGATTCTTGGTGAGGACAGAGGCGATTCATGAGAGGGATGGTTTAGATTTCTAGTGAGAATGCGAGTCCCCTGGCCTAAGGGGCTGACTTAACCTTTAAAAAAATTTTGGGTCTTCCTTCTTCTTCCTTCTTATAATATGCTCTTTTTGCTGCGCAATGTGGAGATCAACTCTCAGAGAGAGAGAGAGAGAGGAGGAGGAAGAAAGTTTGGCATGCATTTGTAGCCAAACGGGTGACCAAACCTTCACACCCTTTTTGTAATTAGATCTTTTCTTCTCCCCACTTCCCTTTTTGGAAGATTGTTTTTTCCCTAAGTCCATTAGAGGATAGGGTGGTCAACTTAGAGGGCGCCCCACTTTCACAAGCTACAAGCTACATGAACACTCTTTCGTTTTCTTAGTGTGAAATTTCATATTTTGACATTTATCGATTTTATCTATGGATTTACCAAGCAACCCAAATCCTATTTTGACATTTCTATATTTTATCTCTATGTATTTATTGAGCAACCCAAATCAAAGAGAAATGATGTTGCTCTTCTTTGTCAGGATCTTGCTGAAGGAGCCATGCGCCTTTGTCTAGATTTCTTTTCAGTTTTTGGTCCATTTGTCGGTCCAATCCGGTTCCTAGGAATGTCGGTCCAGTTTTCGGTTCCAATAGATTGAGAATTGGGACCACCTGTCTGGTTTCCTGTTCTTGAAGGGAACTAGATCGGATCGGGGAACCAATCAAAGTTGATCGGACAGACTAGATTGGCATAAATGCAAAACTTTTAAGACTCAATTGAAAAAAAAACGATTTAGCACTAAATTAGCACAATAACAATATGTTTATGCGTTTTTTTAATAGTTTTCCCTCTATCTCGTGCTTCACCTATTTTCAAGATCATGTTAATGGACTCTTGAATTGATGATATGATCAATCTGTTGTAAAACCTAATGTATGTATTACAAGTTCAATATCTCACATCATCAGGCCTAATTTTTTTACCCATCAATCTAGATTTAGACTCATATTTTACTTGTAAGGTATCAATGATTTGATCACGCATGTTAATATGAAAAAAATCACGTCCAATGGAAAGCAACATCACTTTCAGCCACCACTTAAAAGCTCATTTGTCATCGTCTTTGGAATTTCGGTGGCCTCTCAAGTCATTAAAAGCAACCTTGTAAATTGGACAAAATCTTAATCTGATTGACTGGCTTATATTGAAAAGAACGTGCAATGACATGGTCAAGCTGTGCAGCTAATCGCTCCCTCTATTTGATTATTTCTTACTTCATTTTCCCCCTGATGGGCCCAATAGCTGTACTTAAGCTAAACCAGACTTGTCCCAATCATTACCATCACCATTCATCAAAACACTAAATTAGTCCAGGAAAATGAAAAATAAAACAAAAGACGTGTCGAATCTCCCAAATTCGTGGTCCTAGTCTGCCACGTCCAAGCAAGTTCGCTGCCCAAGTAGCTTAATTCGGAAAAAATAATAGGCGCATATTTGAGGTGTCCCTCCTATTTGGCAAGCTGACTGATGTTGACTTTAAGCACGTTGTTGCCGCCCCCCTAGACATGCCACCTCATAAATTATGTTTATATTGTATGACTAAAATTTCATTTTCATATCGTAGCACGTTACGTAGTATTTGGTTAATTGTGTTACTATTGTGCCACACTCATTTCTCACAATAAACTTCTTCTTATAGTATTTTACAAATTTTTACTTTCCTAATATGTAAAATCATTAGTATATTCGGTTGATGCTTGGTGAATAAATAATGATAATCTTTCATACGTACGAGGTAACTTGGTCTCTTGATCCGAATATTCATCAGAAACACTCGTTACTTAACGTTAGACGTAGGATTTAGATGAAGAGTTTGAATATGCTTACCGATAACTAGGAGGCACCACGTCCTCTCTCTCTCTTCACGTGCTTCGTTGTAGGGGTGAGCATAGATTCCGGGTAGAACCGAGAACCGGAGAACCGAACCGGTGATTCCGGTTCGGTTCCAGGTTCTAATAGGTTAGGGTTCAGTTCTCGGTTCCGAATTTTAAAGAACCGGCGGTTCCGGTTCCGGTTCCCGGTTCTACCCTGGAACCGAACCGGAACCGGAACCGGTTTTTTTAATAAACCCTAATGTTCCTTCTCAGTTCTCACTCTGTTCTTCAGCGTTATTCCTTTCCTTCTTCTCGGACTCTGGAGAATTCGACAATCGACACCCTCTTCGACGCCATCATCGACCTCTCCCTGGAAC
Organism: Psidium guajava; assembly: GCA_016432845.1. Classification (NCBI taxonomy): domain Eukaryota; kingdom Viridiplantae; phylum Streptophyta; class Magnoliopsida; order Myrtales; family Myrtaceae; genus Psidium; species Psidium guajava. Next base: position 14,139,629 of record CM028229.1, read on the forward strand.
TTCTCGAACTTGGCAATGGCGACCATCTCTAGAATTGGAGTCCGCGGGGTCGTGAGTGGGCCGCGTCCGACGGAGAGAGCGGTCGGGGTCCGCGCGTGGAGATTGAAGGCCACCCAGACGGCTCGCGTTTTGGAGAATCCGCCGACTCGAAATGCCGCCGTCGACATCCCCGTCACTTGTTATCAGGTGATTTACTTCGTTCAAATAGGTGTATGCTCGAGGAAAATGCTCATTTGGTTCGTTTACCTGCTTAGATTTTGGCTCAGTACGCTATTAAAGTTAACTCTGGGTCTAGTCAACTGAGAAATGAAGCGAGATTAGTTCTTATTACCGGTTGCTCATTCATCAACTGGCAAGAGTTAGCCCATCCTGGGGAGGGGAGTGGAGGGGCTGTTGTTTCGCACGAGAGGCTCATAGCTTGGAAGACATCACCTCTCTCAAGTCTTGGGGAAGGATATTGTAGCGTTGGGACATTCCAATATGAAATTGATCCTTTCTAGGTGTACTCTGCTAATGCACAATTCTTGTCCTTCATGGCCAATATGAAAAAGGCTCAAATAATCCACAAATCGATCGTGCATTTGCTGTTATCTAGCATTTTGCACTTCTGTTTTTCATTTGCTGAGCCACTCACAGCAGATTACATTTGCTTGTAGCTTCTTGGGCTTCCTGATCAAGCAGAGAAAGATGAGATTGTGAAGTCTATTATGCCATTGAAACATGCTGAGGTAGAAGAGGAGTCCATAATGGAAGCCATCAATTCTCGAGAGGTAGCAACTTCAAGGTTCATTCTTGTTGTTTTTTGTTCCATCAGTATCTTTTCCAATTAATTAAAGGGAAATTTTTTGTGCTATTCGTTTTATTGCAGGCTCTTCTTATGGACGTGAGGGATAAACTTCTTTTTGAACCAGAATATTCTGGAAATACGAGGGAAAAAATCCTACCCAAATCACCTCTTAAAATTCTATGATTTTGGTTACTAGCGCTCTCTACCTCCTTCAAGAGGTATATTTTACATAAATTGGAGAAGCTAAGCATTGGTGTTTGTGTAGCTATTCCTAATGACGTTAATTTTCCCTTGTCATCATATAATACTGTTACTCTGAAAAGAAAAGCTCTTTGAATAGGAAAGAAAATGCCCAGTGGTTCAGATGATAGGTGCAATGTTGCCACTTTTATTGTCTATGGCAGGTTGGAGAAGAAAAACTGGTGCTAAATATTGGTCAAGCAGCTCTTCAACATCCAGATGCAAAGCCGCATGTTCATGATCTACTTCTATCTATGGCACTAGCCGAGGTGAGAAAAATCACCAAGAGAAAAGAGAGTTTCATCGATGTGTAGCAGCGTTGTTATCCTTCCTTGTCTTATCTTAGGCACTTTCTTGAAGTGTGCAATTGCCAAGATTTGCTTTGAGAAGAACAAAGTGTCCCAAGGATTTGAAGCCCTTGCTCGTGCTCAGAGTCTTCTCAGAAGTAAAATTTCCCTTGGAAAAATGCCATTGCTGCCTCAGGTAACATCATATGCAATTTACTAGTGTCTTTTGTAAAATTGCAGTGGAATCTATTTTTTGTGTAGAATTCTTAGTAATTTTCAATCCTGTTGCCCTGGTTATCACTAAAAGGGTTTTAAAGTGGTAACCAGCACCTGAATAGATGGTTAATTTTAGATAAGACATTATTTCTGTCTGGGAAAGATAGACTCCTTTTGAATATATCTATGCTACAGTGTGTCTCGTCTTTCCTTTAAGTTGTACTTGTTTTAATTTCCTTCATGAATAATGTAGATCGAAGTATCTTTGGAGGAGCTTGCCCCTGCTTGCACTTTGGAATTGCTAGGCATGCCTCGTTCTCCTGAAAATGCTGAACGTAGACGGGGAGCACTTGCAGCCTTGCGTGAATTGCTGAGGCAGGGCCTTGATGTGGAAACTCCATGCAAAGTCCAAGATTGGGCATGTTTTTTAGATGAAGCACTGAGTAGACTTATGGCTACAGAAATAATAGATCTTCTCCCCTGGGATGATCTGGCGATGACAAGGAAGAACAAGAAATCTCTCAAATCTCAAAATCAGAGGGTCATTGTTGATTTTGATTGTTTCTACATGGTGCTGATAGCTCATATTGCTCTCGGGTTTTCAGCGAAGCAAATGGAGTTGGTAAGAACAGCCAATATACTTCATTATTCTTCTTTGTCCTCCACATGGCCTTTTTCAAAGGTCTTGCCTTTTTTTTTTTTTTGGTTGGACTCCATGTTTACATTCTTTTGTGCTCATGTTAAAATGTGCTACTGATGGATGCAGATCAACAGGGCAAAAGTTATTTGCGAATGCTTGATAACATCGGATGGTATCGATCTGAAATTTGAGGAAGCCTTTTGCCTTTTTCTTCTTGGGCAGGTTTTTTTTTTCAGGCAAAAATTGGGTACATTTGAAGTGTACTCTTTTTCCGCTCTTTCCTGTGTATGCCGTGCTATGGTTTGGCAGATTCTTTATTTATTGACTGGATCTACATCTAATAATTTGTAAATTTCCTTGTTTCGCAGGGTAGTGAAAAATAATTTATTTTTAAAAAATTAAATTGAACAGAAAAATAAGCTTGAAAAATAAAATTCTAAAAAAATTGGGTTGGGTTGCAAAGGCGAGGGCTGTGGAGATGGTTTTTTTTTTGTGTGTTTGGGGTTGGGGTTGTTTTTTTTTGGGGGGGGAGCTGTGCAAACCTTGCCACAGCAACCTTGGCTCTTCTTTTTATATTTTTTTAGTTTTTCAGCTTATTTTTAGTTTTTTAATTTTTAAAATTTTATCTTCTTTTTAAATTGTTGACTAAGATCCTCCAGTGAGCCACATAAGATTAGCTTATTAATAAAAAAAATGTGACAGTGACATTTTCGGCAAAACTCACTAGAGTTAGTACTCATATAATCATTTTTCAAAAAAATTGACACTTTAGTGATTTAAAAAAAGTTTTTTAGCAAAAAAGTGAGCACCTTACATAAATTTTGACACTTTTGATGCCTTTATGCCCATTTTAAGTATACCTTTTTCGTAAGACTAAGCTTGCCCAACTAATAGAAATTTGTAATGGATTGCCTTCATAACTTGGGACATGATCCACACAGTAAGGGTGCGTTTGTTTCACGAAAAACTTCATGATAAAGGAAAACACTTTTAAAAAAAAATCACTTTTCAAGAAAATGCCAAGTTTTCCTTTTCTGGGTGAAATGTGGCTAAAACCATTTTGTGATGTTTGGATCTCATCTAAAAAATGATTTCAGCTTCATGACTTTATCAAGGGGAAAAAAACATATCTTATTTTTTCTTTTCTTTTTTTCCCTTCTTCCTCAGCTAGTCGCTAGGCCTCAATGATGGCCAACAATTGACCCCAAACGCGGCTAGGGAGCTTGAGGCTCAATCTAATGAGCTCGAGGCTAGATATGGCGAGCTCAAGGCCAAGCCTCACTGGTCTCAAGTGAGGTCAAGTTTGTTGGTAAGGTCCAACCTAGTTGGGTTGCGCCAATGGCCGATCACTGGCCATTGCTAAGGGCCAACAATAAGCCAAGAGAAAAAAAAAAGAAATAACAAAAAACCTAAAAAATAAAATATAGCATAATAAAATATTAAATATTAGCATAAAAAAGAAAACATAATATATTAAAATATTAAGTATGAAAATAAAAAAAATAAAATTTTCTAATATTAAAGAGGAGAATTTTGAAAAGTGTCTTCATCTTCTCAGTTTGAGGAATTCACTTTCTTGAATTTATATATTAAAATTTTGGTTAAATAGATAGTATTTTCTATTGATTGATCATTTTCAACGAGCCAAATTGGTGAAAGTCTAGACAACTAATTCCCAACAAAAAAAACTCTCGTTGAAACAAAACAAATCCTAAGTGATTTGGAAAATATTTTCTTAAAAATGATCATTTGTCTCGCATGGATTAATCATCTCATGAAAAATATTTTCATTGTCGACTGCAATTTATATTTACATATTTTCGTGAACAATGAAAATATTATTTTTTTATTGATTTTTATAAGCAACACTAAGTGGTCAATTTTATGAAATTCTTTTTCAAAACACTCATTTTTCATGAAATAAACAGAGCCAATAGGCATGTGGCCCTTCTAGTAAAAGAATTGGAGGGCGGGGACGCTAATATAATAGGTACGGGTTCGACTCCTCTGCTCTGTAAAGAGGTAGAATAAAAGCCAAAAAGATGAGAGTTAAAGGTATTACATATATAAAAAAAAATGAGCCTATGAGTTAATCTTCTTAGAAGAAGCATCATTTGAACTGATGATATTAATAGAAGAGGCTCGTCCTCTAACCATCCTAGTTATAATTTGGTAATGGTTACAAATATGAACATCATCCACCCTTATAATTTGGTAATATGACTCATAACTCGCTAATTAGAGGCACATTGAGGAAAATATGCCCTTCATATAAAAATAATTCTGTTTATAAAGCTGTGGCTTTTGAGTACTTAAACAACGATGGGATGACCCAGTTTATTTGTGATGACAGGTATCGAACATGTCGAAGGGGACATGACGAAATACATCCCTAAAGCAGACGTCATTTTAATGAAGGTTAACACAACTTCAGTTGTCTCTTTTGGTGACTATACGACAATCATACAGCAGAGACTGGTTTATTTGTACGCATCGTGTAGACTGAATTTTATTTGCTCTCTGCAGTGGATAATTCATGGCAGAGACGATGAGTTTTGCGTTAAGGTGCTGAAGAATTGCAGGGAGGCGTTGCCGGATAAGGGCAAGGTGGTGATCGTGGAGGCGGTCCTTCCAGAATATCCCGACACTAGCAAGGTCACCCGGAACGCATTCTTGGCGGACATAAGCATGCTAATTGGCAGTCCTGGGGGGAAGGATCGGACGGAGAAAGAGCTCGAGGTCCTGGCACGCACTGCCGGTTTCGATGCTCCGAAACTTGTGTGCCGAGCTTACAACATGTGGGTAGTTGAACTACACAAGAAGATCTAACTTCTTGTCTTTAGCAAATGTTGCTAGTTTCATCCTTGATTAATAAGCCCGCTTGCTGCATCCCTTTATGAGTTTCTCAATCCGTCCCCAACGTTGATGAATAATTCATCTGAGAATCGGCTTTAAAAATCAATAAAAGCAGCGTGTAGAGTTTTCTGTGAGGCACACACTCCTTATCTCTTGCTTATGTCTACTTCCATATCTTTTCGCGTCTTTCCCGTTTGTACTGTGGAAGAGTGTCCCCCCCCCCCCCCCCCCCCCCCTCCTTTGCAGGTCGATATGTAATTGTCAACTCATCATCACTCTTCGCGGCATGTCAAGTCCCACGGGGACGAACAAAAGTTAATCAGTTAATTCATCTATAGGGCTTCAGTTTAATAAAATTGAGCGAAATAGATGAAGTTAACTTATACATCGTTTTGACTTTTTTTTTTCTTACCAAAGCAGAGGACGAAGACAGCTCGTTCTTTTGTTTTTGTTTTTTTTTCCCTACTTTTTTTGTCATCACGGTCTTTTCTTTCTTTTGAACTTTTTGAGTTTTCCTTTTTTTTTTTGTTTCTTTATTTTCCGGATGGGCCCGACATAGACAGTCCAACAGGCTTATCTAGGAGAATCATCTGATGCTAGCGCTATAATCGCGATAGCGCTTGACGGCACAGACGAGGACAATAGAGATGACAGGAGAAGGAGGCCGGTGACTTTTTCGGAAGGAGGGGCGTTATTTCATAAATACATGAAAATCCCGAAACCCTAGGTTTGTTTATTTAAGCCCATCTACACCTCATAAGTCAAGGTCGGAGACTATAGTTCGGCAATTCACACCTTAGAGCACACAATAGAGGGTTTGTATACACACACATTCATATAGAGCAGAGAGAAGAGGGCAATTCTCAGCCTCTCATAGGGCCAGTGATGTGGAAAATGTTAGCGATATGTTCCTGGATCGATTAGATAGGTAGAAATCCCGACGGAAGTCAAAAAGAGCATGATACGCAAAATATCAGAGGTTTTTTTTCCTTATTTATTTTTTATTTTCTGTTATTTTGTTTGCTAATAGTGGTGGTTTTGTAATTTTGAGCTTTTTGTTGGAGATCTATTAGGGTTAGGTTTCATGCCTCATATAAAAGGCGTTTTCTAAGTAAAGAAAAGAGAGAATATTTGATAGAATTTGGAGATTTTCTCTCACGCTCTGCATATTATCGTTTCCTATCATGTTCGCACTGCGCCAGTTGGTATCAGAGCCTATGGCGACCAGCAAAAGAAACGGTGGTCTTCGTGACGATGCTCAAGAGACTGGAGCCCCAATCCTTGGGGATGATGCGCTGCAACGTTTGGAGCAACGTTTAATGGAATGCCTAGAAGAACGAATTGATCACAAGATTCATCATTTCAAAGAACGATTTGATGAAATAGTAGATCGATTTGCAACTCTCAATGTTAATGTGAATCAGAATAGGCAGCATGGCAAAAGGTCGGGGGCAGACGTTATTCGCGGTGATCCTATTGATAGGCTTGTTCCTGTTCGCAGGCAAAATAACCTCTTGTTTTCAGAGAGTTCGAAGGAAGAAGAGGAAGGTGAATTTACTGATGAAGAATGTGCTGACTATGGAGGCAGACGTCCCTATGAGCGATTCTGTAGAGAACATGATCGAGACGGCGTTACGATACTTGTGAAGGTAACGGCTTTAAATTAAAGGTCGATATATCTTATTTTAATGGAAATCTAGGAATTGAAGATTTTCCGGACTGGGTAGCTGATGTTGATAAATTCTTTGATATGGAGACCCCTAGCGAGAAACGGGTAAGATTAGTGGCCTGTATATTGAGGGGGGTACGTCTGCGTAGTGGGAGAGATTGCAAAATAAAAGGGATCGAGACGGAAAAGAGAGAATTAGAACTTGGCCTAGAATGAGGAGGTTGCTGAAGCAGGAGTTTCTACCACCGGATTATGAACAGATTATGTTTCAGCAGTATCAGCGATGCCAGCAGGATAATCAAACTATACATGAGTATACGTAGAATTTATAAGATTGGCGGAACGGAATAACCTATCAAAGACGGAGGGGCAACAGCTAGCCAGATATTTTGATGGGTTGAAGCCATTCATTCTAGATAAAATTAGAGTGCATGATTTGCGAAATTTATTTGAAGCAAAAAATATGGCGATGAAAGCACAACTGATGTTGCAAGAAAAGGGTAGGAGAGGCGGCTATGATAATTTTAGGGATAATCCTACGAGCAGTTCGGTAGGGAAGAGTGGACCTTATAATTACTCTAACATGGAGCAACGTTTTGAAGATAAAGCGGTAGGAAAGCATCCCATGAACGAGACAAGGGACAAGGGGACGCAAGCGCAGAAAGGTATGAACCCAAATCCTTATGCGAAACCGGCGGCACTAAAGTATTACAGATGTAATCAACCAGGGCACCGATCCAATGAGTGTCCTCAAAGGAAGGCAGTAAACATGGCAGTTCGAGAAGAGGAGGAAGATGGATATTGCTGTGAGCCAGATGGTGAGGAGGAAGACTTTGATGATGAGGAAGAGAATGAGATAAATTGTGTGGTACGCAGGATGATGATAGAGCCAAAACGAGAGGATAATTCGCAGCGCCATCAGTTGTTTCGAGCCAAATACACCATTCTGGGTAAATTTTTGCTGTGGTTATTAATAGTGGTAGTATGGAGAACATCATCGGAAAGGAAACAGTAAAGAAGTTGGGAGTGCCTGTGAAGAAACATCTTAACCCATATACACTGGGGTGGATTAAATCTGGAGTGGACAGCATTCGGGTGACCGAACGGTGTAAGATTCCATTCTCTATAGGTAAATATCATGATGAATTGTATTACAATGTGGTAAATATGGATATCTGTCATGTGTTGTTTGGGAGGCCGTGGCAATATGATGTAGATGCGTAGCATTCGGGGAGGAACAATCAGTATAATTTGGAGAAGGAAGGTGTAAAGTACACGTTGCTACCATTGAAAAGTAAAGGAAAGCAGATAGTTGGGGATAATTTTCTTACCCTTACAAGGAAATTTGAAACTGAAGTTAAGAATACCCAACAGATTTACGCGCTAGTAGTTAAACAGGCATTTGAAATAGAGGCTGAATTGCAAGTGGAGGAGTAGCCCGAATCCATTAAGCCTTTATTGAAAGAGTTTAGTGAGCTGATGCTTGAGGAGATTTCAAATAGATTACCACCCATGCGTGATATCAGCACCATATAGACTTAATTCCTGGTGCTAGTCTGCCTAATCTACCACACTACAAGATGAATCCTAAGGAGAGTGAAATTCTGAAAGAAAAGGTAGATGAGTTGCTGCGAAAGGGGAATATTCAGAATAGCATGAGTCCGTGTGATGTTCCCGCTTTATTAACTCTTAAGAAAGATGGGAGTTGGAGAATGTGTGTAGACAATAGAGCCATCAATAAAATAACTTTAGGCTATAAGTTTCCAATTCCGAGATTGGATGACATGCTAGATAGGTTGCACGGTGCTAGATGGTTCTCGAAGCTAGATTTGAAGAATGGGTATCATCAGATTCGTATTCAACCCAGAGATGAATAGAAGACAACTTTCAAGACAAAAGAAGGGCTGTACGAATGGTTGGTGATGTCATTCAGACTTTCTAATGCTTCGAGTACCTTTATGAGGCTTATGAATCAGGTTCTGAAATCTTTTATTGGCAAATTCGTAGTAGTTTGTTTTGATGACATCCTGATTTATAGTAAAACCGAAGAGGACCACTTGTTGCATTTGAGGGAAGTGTTGATAGCTTTACATACCAATAAGCTGTACATTAATCTTAAAAAGTGCAGTTTTTTTATTAATAAGCTGCTTTTCTTGGGATTTATTATTACTGCTGAGGGAATAGAGGTGGATGAGGCGAAGGTGAAGGCGTTCAAGGATAGGACTACACCTAGAACTATTTCGGAAGTTCGGAGTTTCCATGGGTTAACTACTTTTTACAGGCGATTTATTAAAAATTTTAGTACTATCACAGCCCCAATTACGAAATATATGAAGAAACGTAAATTTTTGTGGGGAGAGGAAGTCAAGCATAGTTTTGCTATCCTAAAAGAGAAGTTGTGTACAGCACCTGTTCTTACTTTACCTAATTTTGATAAACTGTTTGAGGTAGATTATGATGCTAGTGGAATGGGCATAGGAGCTGTTTTGTCTCAGGAACGCAGGCCAATTTGCTATTTCAGTGAGAAGCTTAATGACATGAAACAGAAGTGTAGCACTTATGGTAAGGAATTTTATGTTGTTGTTAGAGCTTTGAAGGTTTAGGAGCACTATTTGGTTGGTAAGGAATTTGTGCTCTATTCTGATCATGAAGCTTTGAAGTATCTGAATAGCCAGAAGAGGATCAGTAAGGATATGCATGCACGTTAGTGTCAGTTCTTATAAAAATTTCCTTTTAGATTCTGTTTTTGTTATAGTTGACAAATTCTCCAAGATGACGCACTTCATCCCTTGCAGGAAAACTACTGATGCAGTAAGTGTGGCCAAGTTATTCTTTAAAGAAGTGGTTCGTTTACACGGCGTCCCCAAATCTATTACTTCTGATAGGGACAGCAAATTTCTAGGGCATTTTTAGCGAACCTTATGGAAGTTGTTTGATTCATCTTTGAATTTCAGTAGCACAGCTCATCTACAAACTGATGGGCAAACAGAGGTGGTTAATAGAACTCTGGGTAATTCAATTCGGAGCATTTGTGGTGGCAAACCGAAGCAGTGGGATATTGCTTTGTCGTAGGCAGAGTTTGCTTACAACAATGCGGTACATCGTTCTATTGGCAAGTCACCTTTTTCAGTCGGTTATACAAAGGCGCCTCAATAAACTCTGGATTTGATTAAGTTACCCAAGCAAGCAGAAAAAAGTGTAGCAGTAGATCACATGGCGAAGCATATTGTGGAGGTGCATCAGGAGGTCAAGCAAAAGTTGGAAGAGATCAATCACATGTACAAGGCTGCAGCAAATAAGCATAGGCGAAAGCAGGTGTTTGCAGTAGGCGATCAAATCATGGTGTTTCTTCGCAAGGAGCGGTTTCCGGTTGGTACTTACAGCAAACTACAGCCAAAGAAGTATGGGCCTTATACTGTTAGCAAGAAGATTAATGATAATGTCTATGTTATAGATCTTCCACGCAGCATGGGTATTTCCAACACTTTTAATGTCATTGATTTGTCACCGTTCCATGATTCCACGGAGCCTTTGTATCCAGATCATACTTTTAACTCGAGGACGAGTTTTTCCCAAGTAAAGGAGAATGATGTGGAAAGTGTTAGTGATATGTTCCTGGATTGATTAGATAGGCAGAAATCCCGACGGAAGTCAAAAGAAGCATGATACGAATAATATTAGAGGATTTTTTTTCTTTATTTTTTTATTTTCTGTTATTTTGTTTGCTAATAGTGGTGGTTTTGTAATTTTGGGCTTCATGTTGGAAACCTATTAGGGTAAGGTTTCACGCCTCATATAAAAGGCGTTTTCTAAGTAGAGAAAAGAGAGAATATTTGATAGAATTTGGAGATTTTCTCTCACGCTCTGCATATTGTCGTTTCCTATCACCTTTGCGCTGCGTCAGCCAGCCCCACAATCACGCCTCACAGCCACGACTGCTCCAACGCAGCTTGCTATCACACCGTCGCCTAGTCCCCGAACAATGCTACTCCCTCTTAATGATGCCACCACAAGCTTCCCGTGGCACCTCAAGACTCGAGTTGTAGCCCTCTCTGCTTCTAAGGTGATCCATCGGCCTGCTTGCCCACGTCTGAAGCCCATAACAGGAAGTCATCAAAATTCCAGGTGACATCTCAACCCTTGTAGCAGTCGCTACTCACCAACATCACCAAGGCTCCTAAAAATTCTAGATTACGTATTGCGGTGCTAGGCGTCTTTCGCAGGTCATTTTAGCAAGCTTCTCTCCACGAACATCCTTAGTGGTACCTCACCAAGTTGCAGCAACCAATTGACTTGTAATTTCTTGCCAAATACAAGTCAATTAATACATTTTCTTTTCGTAAATGAAATCTTCATTTCATATGAAAATGGAGTACATGACTTCAAACCAAATATGTAAATCCCACAAAGCAAATAAAATAAGTAAATCTGAAAAGTGAATTAACTTAGTACTGCTTGTAGAGTCTGGCTCATTCATTAAGATGATTCTATATTATGCGGTGGCCGATCAACAAATCTCTCATCAGTATCGATGATGAGTACACATCGATAAATTCCTCTCCAGTAACTACAATTTTTTCAAAAGGAAGTGCACATTTGTGTTTAGCATCCTTAACACCATTATCAGATAAACACCACAACAACACCAATAGATTAAAAGAACAAAAAAAAACACCTAGATCTATCTTCAGGTAAGGATAGATGAGCATTTAAATCTACATCTAGCTCTAGATTGTGAGAGAACGGGTACAAAGACATATCAATTGATCACAAAATCACTTTCAGATAAGTCAACTACTGAAAACAGCAACAAAAGAATCTTGAAAACTTTAAAGGAAGTGTATACCTGAATTAATGTAACAAAATATGTGTGGGGTACTATGATACATTGTTTTACAATTTGTACTCCTAACAGGTGCATAATCTGAGCTCCCAAGTGCATGTGTGTTTATTGGTTGCACATTGTATTCACAAGTACGAATTGTTTCTAAGGTAGACAATGTAAATTGCCTTACATTCTTGATAAAGGATTATCAAGCCATTCATGTCCAAGGAGGGGATGTTATAATATGTCCATGAAGAGGACTGTTTGAGAGAGGGCCTCATGAAAAGATGCATTTCGAATGGCTGCTTCTTTATTTATAAAACAAATAGATAACTACCAAGAGGTGAATGGATGCTATAACAAATAGAACGTAAAGAGAATGACATACGTTTTTTCTCTCTCTCTCTCTCTCTCTCTCTCTCTCTCTCTCTCTCTCTCTCTCTCTCTCTCTCTCTCTCAAACACAAAAGGGCAAACATCATTACTTTCATAAATGATTGCATTACGTTGTGGAATATGAATATCTTCCTCTGTGATTATATTCGGACCATTGTGCGTTTGAAGATTCGTGAAGGACGTGTCGGTGGTTCAATAACATTCTTGTGCGTTTGAAGATTCGTAAATTGCCTTAGTAGATATGTCTATTGTTCCCTTTGTTGATATGGAGTTAAGCAATATCTAATCCTTTCAATAGCAACACATACGATGTGTTTCTACAGAAGGAAAAAAAGATGCCGCTTGAAGATGTCTTTATATGAAGTGTATATACAGACAAAAGCAATTGGAATTGTGAGATTTTTGAAGATGTCTTGATGTGAAGCGTATGATTTAATATTTGAATATTCTATCACTTCCTCCTAAGAATATTATTTATGCACTTTGTTAATTATTATTTGTTCTAGTAAATAAAAAATATGCAATTTCCTAATTAGTCTAACATAGAACTAGATAGTGTTGGCCAAATTAAACTTTATCCATAATGAGGGGATCAAGTTACAGACTCTATAAATAGAGCTCAAGTCCCTCTTCTAAATCCCATTGCACAAATAACCTCATATTAGGAGCTGTCACAGAATGCAATAATTAGGGGCAGGTCTCATTAAAGCCAGTAATCAAGAGGGTTATAAAGGAGAAGCTTTTAAGGATCCGATTCATTAGTATTTCGCATCAAGAATGATGGATTCAAAAGAAAGTGCATAAATTCCTCTACTTTATAATTGTGATTTGCATATCTAAATGTGATAATTTTGGGTCGCTGCTTGAAGTTAATAATTGCAACTTACGTGTGGTATCAGAGCCTACATGTTTTAGATCTCCAATCACATTTTAGGTACCTTTCAAATATTAATTTTCAGTAAGAGTGAAATTCAGTCACATATTTGAAAAGCACTAGACGAGATGAGAAAAATCATGTAAAGATCGCCGCCAAAGGAGCCCAAACGCACTACCACTCGTGGCTACATGGTAGACTCAACCTTGCTCAGGCTCAGAACACACAGGGCTAACGTCATCTCAGCCCAGGTAAGACCCGACCCAATGTGGTTGATCCGACTTGACCCATTTACCATTTGACTCGAGCTTTTCGGTTCATTTGGATCTTATGACCTGGTTCGTTGGTCAGTGAGGGGATAGCGACTGGTTCATAATATTGGCTGAGGATCGAACAAGTGCCTCACACTATGTGGTATATTTATTTTATATGTTTGATGCATTTATGGATGGAAAATACCTATAGAACCCCCAAATACTTATATTATTTGGGGTATTTTAGTATTTTTCTATGTATTTCTCTATGGAATTATAAAATACAGGTGCAAGCTCACATGTAAGCACCTCATATGGATTATGTATAGTATAATTTATCAACTGCATGTACATAATTTAACATGTATTGTTGATTGGATCCATGCAAATTAGCATGGTATGTAATTTTGTGACTAATTTCCCTTGTCACTTAATTGAAAATTACATTTATTTACAAAGAATGCGAAACATAAAGTTTACATCCCAGTTTCAACATTTAGTTGTTTTGTAACTGGCAAAGTGACATATTTGGTTGGGTTTGAGAAATTTTTGAACTAATATTTATGATGGGATTTCACATGTTCTAAAGCATAGTTATACTCCCAAATGAAATGATTGTGTATTGTTGCAAGAAGGGATTACATGTTTAGCATATGGTTGAGAGTTATCTAATCTAAGTGTTTTTATACACCTAAAGGTGGTGAAATAATGAAGATTATATTATATATTCATGGCCACCATAATGCAGTGAGTATAAAACTGCATAACATTTATTTTACGCAAAGGTGATTATATGATGACGTATGTAAGTCTTAATGTAAGATTTCACATTATGCTAATTGTAAACATCATTTAATTTTCCTTCACTTTTATGTGAATGCAACTCCATAATTATACACGCAGCTTTTATTCTCCATATCCATCATACCATGCTCTTTTAAAAGCTCTCTAAAAGTCTGCATTCGAAATTTGTCGATGCTTCTTTTGCTTACGTTTCCTAGCTATAGAGTGTCTCAATGAAGTCCCTGATCCAAACTCATGGGAAGTTATTAGAAGGCTTCATTTGTCTTTCCAATTACATATTCTAACTCTCTCTTGGTAAGTTGTTGCAGCATAAGTACAAGTTAGCTGAAAGGCTTTCCCCTAAGTTGGATCTTCATATTGCAAGTAAAAAGAAAACTATTTGGAGCCGAAAAAACATCCACCCTTGCCTCATCCTTCCACAAAACGGTAAAACCCCCCACTGATGCCATTAGGTCCACCATCAATTGGTTCTAGAACTTCAGTCTCTTTCTACACAATTAACAACCCTTTCTTGATTCTTAGTTTCACATAGAAATATAAAGTTGGCTCTTTCTTGAGTCGAAATAGCTCTTAAGGCTTGAATTGTCAAAGGAATGCCTAGCCTTTGACAATTCCAAGCAAGGATACTCATTTTATGACTTGGTGACTTCTTAGGGCAAGCCAATAATTCCCGTAAGTTTGCTTCTTCAATAAAGCTCACAAGTGTCTCCAAGAGGTTTGATTCATCCAGAAACATAGTCTGCATTTTCTGATCATTCAAGATATCATATTTTCTACCATTCTTTGACTCTATTTCCACTGACCTCTTATGATTTTTCCTCAAGGGGTTGCTATCATGGAATGAAAAGAGATATTCGCAGCGGTCTTCCACCCATTAGATTTTCAATGTTTTTTAATAACCCATAGCCAAAGTTACAACCTTCTATTTCACTCATCTTTCACTTCCCCCTCTCATCACTAGACTCTCCTCCTCTATCCTTTTTTCCTACTTTCCGTTGAGTATTATCGATAGGATTAGGGAGGTCAGATGTCTTTTGGATCATTTCATTCTCTATCTCATGATCTATTCTTATCTCATAGAAGACTTCCCAGAAAGGCTGCCTGTGCTCATTTCTATTTTTAGCCATGACCCAAAGAAGATATTTTCATTTTTTTTTAGAACATCTCCTCTTTATAGGGGACTTCTAAACAGTATTGGGCATAATGTCTTATACTCCCAAACAAAATTAAAACATGGGTAATCTTTCGTAATGAAAATCAATCTAAAGTTCCTTCCCCTTGTAGCCACATATCATTCATGATTCGAGGGATTTGATAGGTTAAGGACAACTTTAGCTTTGCAAACTGCTACGATTGCATATCCCTTAGAATCAATCTTCATGCCTATTACTCTCCCAACACGTAGCACCCCAGAACGTTACTTCAAGGTTTACTCATTCCTCACTTTCTTATTAATCTTTTAATCATTCAATTAAGCGCATGTGGAAACGAATCAAATCCCTAGACAAATACAATAACAGAGATAGTTAAAAAAGAAACTAACAACATTCAAATAGTAAAAGCTTATTTTATTAATTTACTGTTAACCTTGGAAAGTGCGTTTTTACAAGCCCTATCTTAGGGCCACTTCTTACAACCAACGAAAAATACTAAGGATAGAATTGAGGTTAATGCTACTCGCAAAACTACTCCAAATAGGTCCATGTCCACATCTTCTGCTCAACGCTAGTAGTCGACAGGGGTCTCAAGGTCCTCGTCTAGATTAGAGCCTAGATCCTCTAGTTGCCTCAGGTCCTAAAAATGATTAATAATAATAGATGAGATAAATCTCAGCGAGTTAATGACCTAAGCCTTAATTAGGAGGTCAACTCAGCTCAGATGAACTTAATTCATGCAATACAATTTAGTACACACAACTATACTATCGTATAATTATAGGCAATCAAATCTTGCCTTGGCACATGGCCGATATGTCTTAAACTACGATATGCAAAATGTACACAACACAACCAAATACCTGTCAGTTTTCTCATACACAATGCACTTAAATGTCTTTCAATTATCATTGCTACTCAGGTATTCATTTAATCAATTATGATTAATCAAGGGCATGCCCATACTCACATAGGAGTCTTCTAACTTAGGCATTCATTCGATCAATTACGGCTAATCGAAGGCACACTCCTCTTTCTACGGGGGTCTTTTAGCTTATCTGGGCAATTATCCTTTTGATTAATTACATCGGATCAAGGCACAACCCTCTTTCTATGGAGGTCTTTCAGCTTATTTGGGCAATTATCCTTTCGATCAATTATGGTCAATCAAGAGCACACCCATTATCATATGGGGGTCCTTCTGCTAATCCGGGCAGTTATCCTTTAAATCAATTACGGCCGATCGAGGGTATGCCTATTATCCTATGGGGTCTTCCAGCTTATCCAGGCAATTTTCACACTAATACAATTGTCATGCCAAAATGAAATAAATAGATCACATGTGATCCCATACACATAATTAAATAATCAAAGTTGAACAAGCTAATTTATACAATAATTCTAAACGTAAACATTGCAATTCAAGCATAAACTATTATAATCTAATATTAAAAAATATTAGAACAAATCAATAGCTTATCACTTTAATATCAATAGCTTATCGTCTAAATATTGATAGTATTACCAAAATATAGATAACTTATCACTAATTTAATGATAGTTTATCACCTAAAAATTGATAGCTTATCGTTAATACATCGATAGTTTATCACCTAAGAATCAGTAGCTTATCATCAAATCCTCAATAGCTTATGGCTCAATTTTCAATAGCTTATCATCAAACACATGATAGTTTATTGCTCAAATCATGATAGTCTATCATCTAAAATCATGATAGCTTATCACCAAACCATGATAGCCTATCACATAGATTGATAACTTATAACATAAACCTCCTTGATAGTTTATCAGCTAATCCTTACTTAATTATTAGTAAATATATTTAATCAAATCTAATCAGATCCTAATCAAGTTTAGCTTACTAATTGAGGGATTAGGGTGAAAACTCACCCGAAGGAAAATCCGAAGTTATGGGCACTACGGCGGCGGCGATGGCTACATGTGGCTTGCTTAAAAAATGACATGGGATGACGACGGATGATGGGTCTCTACCTACCAACCTCTATTCAGCTCAACCCACGAAAATTCACTAATTTTATGGATAAACAGTCATTAAATCCACGTAGCACTTATTTTACGATTGTGTAAGAGAAAATAAAGCTCAGTTCGCCCTCTAGATAAGCCCAAATAAGTGATTTCTTCTCGAGTGCGTGCAGAAATCCAAGAAAATGGGTCTCTCGAGTTTGGGAGATTTCTAGCTGAAAATTGAGAGAAAGGGAGGGGTATATATATATATATATATATCTTCTTGACAACCTCATTCCCAAGTCCAGTTTCCCCTCATAAATGCTAAGCTCTCAAAGTCCTTTTCTATCATGGTCTCTTGTCTCAAATCCATAAATGCAAAAAGGGCATTTTGGTCATTCCACAACAAGGAGTAGGTTGGTCATTTGCTACAAATAATTAAGGGTACTTTGGTAATTTAGTACTCAATGGTAAATGGCAATTTTGTGAAGGGGCACAATGGTAATTTCAAGACAAAAGGGAAAAATCTTAAATTTATCTTTAGGGGCAAAATGGTAATTTCATTTTTAACGTCCGATCAAGACAAGGCTCGAGCACAAATGGTCTCGATGCTTCGATTGGAAGGCTCAATTATCCCAGCTCGCTTTTCCTTATCCAATATCTTAAGATTTCTAATCCCCTTTTCAATTCGATAATTTATCGTCCAATTATTGTCACTCAATTCTCGAAAATTCAATATTTTTTATATTACAAACAATCGAAATTCGGGATGTCACACAACATGCACCGCAATACTCCTTATGACCTCATTATTTTTGTCTTCAAACTTGAGTATTTGTAATGGTTTGCTCGGTCAAGAATGGAGAGTACACAGTAAATCATACAGGAGTTCAAAGGGATAAGATTTATTAACTATGGTTAAAAAGCAATGATGACTTGAAGTTCTTAGGAATGAAAGTACATGACCAAGGGGAATGTATTTGAAGGCTACTCAAGCGTTAAATGATAAGAGCAACTAATGAGGGTTGAAAGTAATGATGACTTGACTTAAAATGTCTGGTGATGGAAAGAGAGGGGTGTACAAATCAAATAGTGATATTTGACATAATTTTATGGTTTCAAAGTAGATATTATGATAAATTGCCACGATATTAGGGGATGAGCACGTAAACAAAAAAAATCACAGTGTTCATTCTAAACATTGATAAATCAAAAAAATCTTTTGAACCGATTAAAATTGTTTGCGAAAGTAACCAAACATTAGGTGAAACTCAACTTGGTAAATTTTAAAACTTGAAAACCATCCAATACAAATTTCTGCGTGTATCGATCTCCGTTTATGACAGTAAGTTAATTACAATCACTACATACATGTCAACATTGATTAATTTAATCTTAAAACATCACGCTATAGGTGACTACAATCCTAGAAAATCACCTCTAAAACTCCAAGCTAATTAATACTATATATCTTACATATGTTACTTTCGAACATAGAAAATTTCGAATGTCACAGAAAAAGCTTCTAGCACTTCCTCGTGTCATCGCAACCTTCAATCACGACCAAGATTTCTCTTTGGTAAGGGAG
Source organism: Psidium guajava (assembly GCA_016432845.1). Lineage (NCBI taxonomy): Eukaryota > Viridiplantae > Streptophyta > Magnoliopsida > Myrtales > Myrtaceae > Psidium > Psidium guajava. Next base: position 14,158,204 of record CM028229.1, read on the forward strand.
GATTCACAACCTTTTGTCTCAGTTTATCTAGGATTAAAAATGAAATGCAGGCATTGAACAAAGCTTCGTAAATCTGTTTATTTTGAGATGGGCTTCGTGTGATGTCGTTTAGTCAGAAGCAAGCCACCGCCGAAGTCCATATTGGACTTAGTTCTAATATGAAAAAGCCATGTATGATTAAACAATTTATGATAAAAGTCATGTGATATTTTTTGTCTGATTAAACAATTTATTCCAACAGATTGACTAGACTCCGCTTTTTTAAGAAATGAACCTGATTCGGACTTTCTAAGGTCAAGTCTAAAATTAAATTATTGAACTAGGATGTTTTAAGCTGAAACTAAGCGTCAATGAACCTGGTATAATTGTTTCATATCCATAGTATCTTTTATCGCATGGTCCACAATCTTTGGAAGCTTTGATCTGTCAGTAAGCTGAGGCATGGCATGCATTCATTAAGGAGACAGCTCATGACTAAGACTGAACAATTTCAGGCCATAAATGGGGTTGCCCGCCTATTAAATTAGGCATATGGTGGAGATTAGGAGCGGGTGTTTACCCATGTGACTATAGATTGGCATTGAGCTAGTGCAAGTTTCTCCACGGGCTTCCTTCCCAAGAGAAGCTCCAACAACACGATCGCGAAAGCACACACGCCGCTCTTATTCATCAGTTTACCTGAAATAACACAATTAACCGCAATGGTGATGACATTGAGCAGACTGGCCAGCTAAAAAACCATGTTGCTGCACAGATCTCATCTTAAACAAGAAATGAAGTCATGCAAATTCGACATCACATATCATGCTAGGAGAGCTTTTTCGGCAATCTGAAACTTTTTCAAAAAACATTCAGAAGAGTATTTGGCAACCAGCTGTCTCTCTTGTTGGGTTATATTCTGAACCAAATCAAAACAATTACAATAGATAGAAAAGCACGACAGACGATCTTACTCAGGTTCACCCTAGAATGAGGTTACGTTCTGTAAAGAGATTTCACTAAAATATTTAGGTTTCAACTATAATTACTCGTTACAATAATCTCTCATACAAGTACAATATGTACGACTTATAATGGATTCCAAACCCTAGTCTATCTAAATCCCTTTGATCTCAAAATAAACTGGCTAACTTAAAATACAAGCACAAAATTCGATATTATTTTGGGGACACTGCTCCTGAACCTCCACTTGTTCACCAGCGAGCGGTCACTGTTTGAGCAGCGGTACCCCCTGACATTCCGTATGTAAGGGTTACATGTTGTCAATTCATACTTCGGTTTTTCTAAGCTCAAGTGTGCATGCCCAATATAAAAACCAAGGGGCTTTAAAGTATTCACCAACTCCAACAACTCTCGGACTTACAAGGGTCCTCCCCCTTCTCATTAGAGCAAAAAACATCGATGCTAAGCTCTACTATTCTCCAAATTAGCACTCAGCAGGAAATGCGCATGCAACCTAGATCTTGTCTTATGTAATTGAGCATGTTCAATAGTAAATTACGACCAAGTTTAGGCTAACAAGAGGAACTGATGCCGAAGCGCATACGAAATTGGCCAAACAAGAAACTCGGAATGATAAACGAGGAACAATTCGTTCTCTCAAATTCAATTTACTAAAAAATATCAAAGTCTGCCTTGAGAATCCCTAAACACCCATTTTATATGGTGTTAACCCTAATCTAAAATAGGAAACACAAATATTGCAAAAATAAAATGCCACTAAAAAGTAATCTCGAAAATACATAAAAATAATAATAAATCTCTGCTTATCGGTAAAAACTGCCGAAACCGGGTGCATCATCCTCCCCTGCTAGAGAAAAGATTCGCCCTCGAATCTGCTTCGTCTTCACTGATAATAATCTCCTCGGATTCTTCCTCGTCTACATAATAGGAACCCCAGTGCTCTGGTGGCAACCCTAGTGGCATCTCCTCCGGGACGACATCAACAAACTCCTCACGCAAAGGCCAATCTAGTGAAGGAATTTCAAGACCTTCAGAATTCTGCTCCATCACGACAATAGCAAAAAGCTCAAGCGCACGCACCGCCTCTTCCTGGAACTCCGATCTGGATAACAGATTATTCTTCACTTCCTTTCTCAAATCAGTAGGGCCCAAGGTAATAGTTCTACCATCCTTCTTAAAAGTGTAGGTATTTCTAAAACCATCATGCTGCGTTTTCCTGTCAAACTGCCATGGTCTCCCTAATAGGATATGACAAGCATCCATAGGGATCACATCACACCACACCTCATCAGTATATTTTTTGCCAATCGAAAACTGCACAAGGCTTTTTTTGCTTACCTTCATCTCGTTCCCCTTTTTAAGCCACAACAGTTTATATGGTTGAGGATGATCATCCGTTTTCAGCCCTAACTTTTCCACCATAACAGTGGAAACCACATTCTCGCAACTTCCTCCATCTATGATCATATTACATAATTTTCCTCTACTAGTACACTTAGTATGAAAAATATTATGCCTAAGCCATGATTCATCTTCCATAACAGCAACATTCAAAACTCGACGAACAACTAAGGACTCACCAGAATCTGCATAAATAATCTCGTCCTGCTTCGGATCTGCATCCTCTGGTTCCTCATCGGGTTCATCAAAAACTGGCTCCTCGTCATAGACCGGATTCTCTACAAACGTCACAATTTGACGGTTCGGGCAATCAGCAGCAAAGTGTCCTAACCCCTGACACTTGAAGCAACGCTTAGATGCTGCTCCTCTCCTGCTAATGCCCACACCACTCTGCTCCCCTTTGAATGCGGGTTTTGAACTCGCATCCTGTGGTTGTGGTGGTGTTGAATTGGCTAAAGAACTCCCCGCCTTTCCTTCGAAATCTTTGCCGGACCATCGATTCTGGAATTTGGAGGTACTGTCCTTTCTTTTAAACTGAGCTTCCACCTTCAACGCTAATCTGCACACATCCTCATATGTCCAATATTGCTGCAATTGAATAACATCCGAAATTTCCTTCCGCAGCCCTGCCAAATATCGAGCAACCGTTTGCTCATCTTCCTCCGTCACATCACAACGCATCTGCAAACGATCAAACTCTTCGGTATACTCCTCCACTGTCAAATCTCGCTGCCTAATATTGTGATATTCAATAAACGCTTCCTGCCTATAATGCGTAGGCAAAAATTTTTGTTGCAGCAACTTTTTCATTTTATCCCAACGGTCTACTTTCGATTTTCCTTCTCTAGCACGTTGTCTCTTAACATGCTCCCACCAGATCGAAGCGTGCTTCCGTAACTTGATAGCTACTAGTTTAACCTTTTGCTCCTCAGTCAAATCCTTAACATCAAATACCCTCTCTACTGTATGTAGCCAATCAATAAACTCATCAGGATGAGTCTTACCTTCAAACTCAGGAATCTCGATCTTCATCCCGATATTCCGAAAAGGTGAACGATGTCCAGGTCGCATCCCCCGATTTCGCCCCTGGTTCCGAACCCCAAAAGGGTTCACGTCTTCCTCCTCGTCGTAGGATGTCGCATGAGATTCCTCTTCTTCGGATTGAACGCCCAACCCAACCTGCGCGAGTTGTCGTTCCAAATCCTGGATTCGCCATCTCTGTTCCTCAATTTCCACGTCTCGTGGGTCTCTGTGACGCGGCTGCTCGTCTGCTTCAGGAACGACTCCACGCCCTCGGCCACCATGACCTCGCCGTCCACCACGATTCTGTTCAGCCATCGATTCAAAGCAACCTGTGCTCTGATACCAATTGATGCCGAAGCGCGTACGAAATTGGCCAAACAAGAAACTCGGAATGATAAACAAGGAACAATTCGTTCTCTCAAATTCAATTTACTAAAAAATATCAAAGTCTGCCTTGAGAATCCCTAAACACCCCTTTTATATGGTGTTAACCCTAATTTAAAATAGGAAACACAAATATTGCAAAAATAAAACGCCACTAAAAAGTAATCTCGAAAATACATAAAAATAATAATAAATCTCTGCTTATCGGTAAAAACTGCCGCAACCGGGTGCATCAGGAACAAAATAGACTTCACAAGGATTAAGGTGTTTGATGTTTGAATCATACGGACAATGCTAGCAAAGAAAGAATGTCCACTGTTCCTTCTAACTTGACCAGTAAACCACCTGCAAATACTGTGTTCTGAGATTCGGTGAGTAGTACTCCAAGAGTGTACAGGGAGATTCTAAGGACTCATAAGAATGGGACTTAGATCTCATGGAGTCCTGGTTAAAATTGGGCATTTATCTAACCAAAGCTTCAATCATGAATGTATTAGGTGGACTGCACAAAGGCAGAGGCACATGTGCGACGTGTAGCCAGGCGCTCAAGACAACATCACGAGGGACGTTGCACGCAATCCATTAACCAAACTCGGTAATCATCATGGAACATAATTGAGGTCACTGACGGTCCAAAAGGAGAAGCTGAATAATTTGTGCTGGGGAAGAGTGAGCAACAGATTAATAAGACATCGCGAGCCATTAAAACTCTGTCAATACAGTCGGCATGCCATCCAATAGGTACTCCGGGGCTACATAACTGTTGAAAATTTTGTAATTGTGTAGAAGCATGGTTTTGATATTTGATGATATTTTGTGGTTTAGTGATGTGCAAGTGCATCTGCGCGCGTGGCATAATTGGTGTAGATGGACAAGGGTAAGATAGTTTGAGGAATATAGGTAAGGTTTACAGGATAAGGATATAATTTCACTAGAAGATAGAAATGATATTACAATAGTTAGAGGAGGTGTTGGTGGAAGAGCTACGTGCTATGTCTTTTAGTTTATGCTCCCACTCTTTCCCCCTGGTATAAATGAGAGAAGTTCACCTATTTATGCTAGTCCTATATTGGTGGAGTCTCCAGTCTTCTAAATATCTCCTAAAGTAATCATTGCATTACAACTTGCTGTGGCTGATTTTATTTTTGGAGAAATCTAGAGTGGCATAGAAGTCCTCTTGACAACTTGTTCAACCTTTCACCCTTGCTTCTTCTTCACGTGAGAGTTTCAAGATTCAACTAGTAACGAGATTTAGTTTACAGAAAATGGATCGCAATTTCCAACGATAACCTGGCGTGCCCGAAAGCTTGACATTGTTTTTGTTTTGGGATCCGTCAGACACAGCAAGGCCAAAGTCTGAAAGCTGAACAAGAATATGATGCGAGAGAAATCGCTGAATATGATAAACAGACAAGAAGGTACAGCGACAATTTCATAACATATCAGTGGGAATATAAAACTAAGAACATGGGAGAGGTTGCAATATTATACACATAGTGTACCTTAGCATTAAAGTTGGCATCGAGAAGTATATTGGATGATTTCAGATCTCTATGGATGACTGGTGGATTGCAGTGCACGTGCAGATATTCTAATCCTCTGGTCAAAATTCAAACGATTTTTTTAAATCTGCCTTATTAAATGACAATGAAAGGAGATCAGCCTTTGGGTGCCACAACATAAGCTTACCTCGCTGTATCTAGAGCAATTTTCATCCGCGCATGCCCAGTTAATGCTAATCCTCGAGAAGGTCCTGATACAATAAATTTTTACAAGTGAAAACCCGTCCGCCTTCTCTTGTGACCATTTTTTGTACTTGTGACAATATAAAAACCGAAGCATCATAAATAGAATAATATTTTACCATGCAACTGAGTCTCTAACGAGCCATTCTGCATCAATTCGTAAACAATAAACCTTGTCTCATCATTGATGCTATAATCCAGGAGAGATTATACCTAACAGAGTAATCCCAACTCTAGGATCGGATATGCTAACGGGGTGGGAATAGAAGTGGGAGACCTCTCTACCGCCTGTGTCTATCTCGGTCTTATTGTGAAACAAAAAAGCCGCCCCGCCACACAAAAAAGCATGGGAATAGTGAAATCAAGCTATTCGGATGCTGCATTTTGCTCAACAAATCAACCTCGTTCTGCGATGTCACACCAGAATTGTGCAATGGAACAGTAAGAATCTTTTTTAAAAAAAAACACCCATCATGTAATTTTAACAAGATATAGTCTATGTTACACGGACACGCCCTTCTTCAGAATTTTGGAGTGTCGGACACTCGGACACTTCCGGACATGTTGATCCCGGATCAACGCGAGTCCCTTGCATGTCTAGTGGTAAAATGGGTCAAAAACCCAAATTTTTTTACCTAAGTTTTACCCTAGCTATAATAGAGTTGAGGTTTCCTAACTCAATTATGGTCTAGAGCAGAGTTTGCAGTTATATCCCCTCTATCTCTCTCTCCTCACCCTTTGCTTTATTGAAGCAATTTCACCTTGGATCACAATTTTGATGCAAACTCAAAATCTTTCCTTCGAATTTTGAGAAACTTGAGGATAAGGATGGGACAAGTCATCTAGAAAATCATCCGGAAAAAGATTTTGGTGGTGGATAAGTCGATTATTCTTTTGTTCTGGATGCACTGTCCTACTTACATTGCAAGCTTTTGCTTGCAAGGCTAAATAAAAAATTTTCAGCAGATTTTCTAATCCCGTCAAAGACTTAGAGCACAAATCTAACCATGGTCACATCATTGCTAGGAAAGAGGGGAGATTCATTAATTGTTATTGTGAAAATTCTAAATAATTCCTCGAATCTAAAGTACATTGCCAGCTAAAAATTGACTATTCGTGTTTGATGCATCAACATGGTAGATATTTTGATGAATGTATTGCAAACTCTTACCTTCGTTGTGATTCTTTCAATTATTTAATACAATTTAGCTTATGAGAAAGAGCCACCATTAAATATATGCATAAAATATATAATGTGTTCTAGTGTGTCGAAATTCTCTATTTTTTCAGAATTCACGTGTCGGCGTGTCGAGTCGCGTGTCGTGTCTCGTGTCGGTGTAACATAGGATATAGTACCACGAACTCTCTAAGGGCGTCATGACTCCCGAGCCTTATACACTCGTCCAAAGCCGCCCTTCCCAAAATGTTACTGTCTGAAAAATTGTTGCTTGACTTCTCCAGAAGTGAAGGGAAAACTAATTCCCAAACGATTCTTGTGGAAAAGCATGCCCAGAAAAATTGAGACACCGATCGAAAGCTACGTCACAGAAAACGGATCGTACCTTATTGTTCACGGACTAAGAGCCAACTTTGCACCGATATCGCTTCGTCGGAGAGGCGTCGTCGAGAGAGAGTGTTTAGGGAGAACCAAGGGCTTCGTTCAGTGAGAGCGTCGTGGAGAAGAAGACGTCAGTTTCTTTTCTCACACTCTTTTTTAATAACTGATAGTGGGAGGATATCACGTAACATGATTTTCCCCTTTTTTTTTAAATAAAAGGATAATTGCTAGGTAGTTATCCTCTCGTGATAGGGTGTGTTTGCCCGCATGGGTGCACACCCTAACTATTATACACCAACAAGAAGCTTGTATTCAAAGAATGCATTGGAGATTTTCCGACTAGCCGTCCTTAAAGAACTCGATTTACCCAAAAATGGAGCTAATGTAAGCCCCTTTTCAGCTTCTGCAAGAATTAAGAGATAAAAGCACGCTGGGAATCACATTGTTACCATCATCACTGGAGTCAAAACTCAAACCCTCGAAGTATTTATAGCCTGAGCTAAATGAGAATTACAGAAAAAAAGAATTTAGATTCAGGGAGAAATGAAAAAGTAGCCCTTTTAGAAACATGGGTTGTTTCTAGGGTTGTAAATGCAACTTAGTTTTCCTTTCTTTTCTTTTTTTTAAACCCTACGTATCGAACACGCCTGACACGCATGTCGACGGCATGTCCGGTGCGTTGACTATGTGTCGGACGTGCGTCAATATCCAACATGTATCTAACACCAACACGGTGACCTCCTTGACGTGTCAGTGCTCCCTTGGGGATCAGCCCAATCCTTGGCGCTTGAAGTTGAGACTTTGGGTCATCATTTTTTTTTAACAAAATATGTGTTTCATAATTTATGAAAATTAGAAAATGACTTTCACATTACTTGGAAAATACAGCCAAACATAGTAAAAACTAAATTTATTTTCATGAATATAAGATAGGTGGAAAATATTATTCTAGTAAATTCACGTTCCACCAAGTAGAAGGCATGTGACACGGGCTGAGGTTTTCGCACCCCAACCGATCGACCCTCTGGTTGAGAAGCCCTCCAAGACTTGTGGTGTCATGTTGCCACACGGGTCGACCCTCAACTACCGGCCCGTAACACATGCATGTCTCCGTCTCACGCGGTGACGTCATTGTTGGTGGGCAAGCTCCGGAGGATAACGGTCTCAATGGTGATGCCTGGGCCGAACCCTAGAAGCACCCCCAAGTCCAATCCCTCTCCGGTGGTGGCCTTTTCTTCCTCGGCAGACTTCTTCCGAATCTCGTCCAGAATGAAGAGAACGGTCGCGCTCGACATGTTCCCGTACTCTGCAAGGACATGCCTCGCCGCTCTCAGTCTCTCTCGCCCCAACCCGAGTGTTTCCTCTATGCCGTCAAGAATCTTCCGTCCTCCAGGATGTGGGGCCCAGAAGATGGAGTTCCAGTCGACGTTGATGCCGGCGGAGCTGAAGGCTTTCGTCAAGCAACCTTCCAGATGGGCCGCGATCACAGTGGGCACTTTGTCCGACAGTTGCATGGTAAGGCCGATCTCGCGGTAATGACCCGCGAGTCTGCCCTCGGTGCCGGGCACATACTCCTGCGAAGCAGAAACAATCTCGAAGATGGGCCGCTCCATGGTACCGGCACTGGCGCCCACAATCATGGCCGCTGCGCCATCGCCAAAGAGGGCGTTTCCAATCAAGTAGACGTGGTCCTCGTCTGACGGAGCTCGGAACGTGACGACGGTCGTCTCCACACAGACTGCGAGGACTCGGGCCCCGGGGTTGTTCTCGGCAATGTCCTTGGCGATCCGCAGGACAGTCCCACCTGCGTAGCAGCCGAGATTGTAGAGCATGAGTCGGTTAACGGAAGTGGGGAGGCCGAGGAGATTGAGGAGTTGTAGGTCTGCCCCGGGCATGTCCACGCCAGCTATCGAGGTGAAGATGAGGTGCGTGATGCTTGATTTCGGGTGGCCCCACTCCTCGATGGCCTTGTTCGCAGCTTCCATGCCAAGCTTCGGGAGCATGTCGATTGCCAAATCTTGACGTGGGTTTAGTGAAGCGGCATTGTAAGAGCATATAGAGGGGTTCTGCTTGAGATATTCTTCTGTCAAGACAAAATAACGCTTCTTGATCGCCGTTTTTTCACCTGCACAATTACATCTACCCGTCACCCTCGAAATCAGATGAAAAAAGAAAAAAAAAAAAAGTGGTTTGGCAAGACGGAAGATGCTATTACATATGCTCTTAAACTTCTCTTTGTGAAGAGTCAGGTGGTCGGTATTTGTGACTCGAAAGAGATAATCGGGATAATCATCCTGATGGATGCAGTTCGGCGGGTTAGCCGTGCTGATGGCTAGGATCGCAGCCGGAGCTTTCACCCTCGGCTTGTCCCCGCCACCGGTGGCCGAAGATCCCATCGCAGCCTGTCTCTGTGAGACTGAGTGAAGAACCGAAGTTTAGAGGGAAACAAGTGCTTTGCTTGAGGACTGTGGGAGTGACTCAAAACGCAGCCTTCGTGTTATATAGAGCGGGAAAAGCATTCGTAAAGAGCACGTGCATGGGGTAGCTTGACCTAACCTGCCAGAAAATATTGCAGAATTGAAGTTGGGGTTGGGGGTGACTCTCAATAATCCGTAATTTGTCCAGTTTAATTTTTGTCTTCACTTCAATTTTTCCTTTTTTTTTCTTGGCTTAATTTAAGATTAGAGGATTTAACAAGGCCCAAGAAGGACCAATCTAAAAGTAAAACTCTCACAAACTCTAGCAAGTGAAATTTCGTGAGTATATAAAGAAACAAATTAATATCGAATTATAGCTAATTACAAGTAGAACAATATTAAACTAACTAAAAGGAAATCATTAGTGTCATTAAAAAGATCTATTAAAATTCAAAAATGAAAAACACTTGAATGTTGGCTTTGTAACTAATTATGAAGTCATTGTGCATTCAGTGGCTCCCTATTCTTTTCGATCAAACCAAATTGCTTTAGAAGGATTCTCTGAGCTAAAATCAGGACTAGTGCTATCAATTACATATAAAAACAGGTGACTTAAAGGCAGGATCAAAATATTAATAATGAATCATTAGACCAAAAAAATTTCCCAGTGGATTCGAATCCCGTAATGAAGATGTGCAAGGACGTAAAACATTACAATATCAATCTTAGGATTGCACGAGTCACAGCTAAAGTATGTAAAAAAAAAGAAGAAGAAGAGATTATCTATCACATTCCATACAAATTTTACCTGATAAGCTCAAATGTTTGGCTGATCAAGAAAATTTATATGATCACGTGACACCACAACCTATATCATTTCATATGGACAAAAAAAAGTAAATTTATAGTAAGGTAGTTTATTTCATAAATTGTTACTAGTAAGTACCAATAACGATTGAAAACCTTAAATTCTTCCTTGATTGCAAATTAGATTTTGAGAATAGCTACGATGACGCATATGATCCAAATTTTCAAGTGGGTGAAAATAAATGAAATTCCTTGTACCGCCGTCCTGGCATATTGCTTTCTTTTATAGGAAGTTCATATGCAATAATTTAGCAAACTAGCATCAACTTAGGCTCTGTTTGTTTCGAGAAAAATGCGATGTTTTGGAAACATAGTTTCCATAAAGTTTTTTTTTTTAGGAAAATGACAATATATTTCGGTACTTTGCTAAAAAATGAAAAATACCTAGAAAATATTTTTCGCCATTTAGTATGGAAAATTGGATTTCTCTTTCTCTGAAGCGAGGCCTTAAAGAAAGACTACTATGTACATACCAAAATGGCTCTCATGGTTTCCTCCATACACTCCTTTTAATAAATATTTTGTTTATCTTTTTTTTCATTAGTTTAAAAAAAATCAGATTTGTTAATTTTTTTTATCATTTTCTATTTTTTCTCTTCTTTTTTTTTTCTTTTCGTGTTTCGCCTGGTCACCGATCACCCAACGGCAGACCGGCTGGTCCTGCCGATCGCTGGTTAGTTTCATCATTATCTTAAAAAAAGAAAAGAAAACGCTGTCATGATATGTCATTGACTGATGCCATGTTCTGATTGGTGCATGTCGACTATTTCTGCAGAAGCAAGAAGAGGGGCTAATGAGCCTGAGAAGCCTCAAGACCTTCACTTTCAAAGAGCTGCAATTGGCGACAGATAATTTCAACTCCAGGAACATACTTGGCACCGGAGGCTTCAGCAATTCATACAAGGGGAAGCTTGGGGATGGCACAATGGTCGCGGTGAAACTTCTAAAAGGACGTTGTTGGGCCAACTTTAGAATCACAGTTCCGCACTGAACTAGAGAAGATCAGCTTGGTGGTCCATCGCAGCTCACTACGATTGATTGGATACTGGGCCACTTCGAACGAAAGGGTTCTGGTCTGCCTTATATGTCAAATGGTAGTGTTGCTTCAAGGCTCAAAGGTCTGTGCTAGTCTCGCTTAAGAACTCATAAATCGTTGTCAAACCTTCATATCAGATTATAAATGAACAAGACAATTATTAGATAAATTCACACTTTAATGGAGCTTATGCTGCCATGCTTTGCTGAACCCTAATCTAGCTAACTCCTCCACTGCCTAAGACGGAGGCGTTCGAATTGATAAACCGGGAGGCAAATAACAGAAATTTTATTTGGTATTTCGACCTATACGTTAGACCATTTCACATAAGCCAAATCAAGTGATCCGAAGGCTCATCTGGAGTGAGTTAATGTAGGTTGAGATTACCCAATAAAAGTTTGAAATATGGGGCTTAGGAAGATTTGAACTTTGAGCCTTATGTTATGATATCATGTAAATATATATATGTTTTTTTAGGGGGTGGAATAGGATATTCATGTCATTAAGTAAGGTTTGTTAAACATCTTAACATAACAAATCTAAAATGGGCTACGAGGGCTTAGCAGGCCAGTTCAAGGAAGAGTTTTCTTACGGTGGACCTACAGAATCCAGTCCACTGCTTGATTTGCCTCCTGGGGACAATGGGCTGATCAGACAAAATTGAGAACGCCAAAGCTGACATCTGCAGTCTTCAATCCAAGCCCGGAGGCTCCAAGGGCTTTGATCTACGCCCCAAACGTCTCTGACCAGAGATAATCTTTCCCTTTCTATCTCTACTTGCAGATCAGTACTTGCGTTCAGATCACGAAGTTCCTTCGCATGGGAAAGCATCTCGGCCAAAACTAGCTAGGGTTTCCACCCCAATTGCCGAGGAAGCTTGGATCGATTCGACAAGGCCATCAACCTACGCCTTTTGAATGTCGACTCACACTAGCAATAGCCTTGTCATGCAAAATTTCGAAAAAAAAAAAAAAGCATTGTTTGTAGTATTTAAAAGTTTAAAATCTGGTAGACAGAAGGGTTAAATATTAGATCACACCCTCGAGAACAAGTTTGTATTTGGCATACGACTAAAGCATGAAGTCTTAGTAAGACTAAAACTCAAAACTTTCTATTCTAGGACTTTGTAAGATTTTATGGGAGTCACTGTCAACTGATTCAAATTCTCACACGTGATTTGGTGTTCAAAAATTGTAATAGTGAATAGGACAATTTTGCATAATTTCACAAGGATAGTCACTTTGAGTCTTTGATCGTACCTTTGAATTGATAAAAGTTGGCCAATTCAAAAGCTATCACTTGCAAAATGGAAACGAATCATAAGTTTACAAGGTAGAATTCCCTTTTTGAACATTTTTTACTTAGGAAGCATTAACTCCTAAGAATTGTCACCCAAGTCCGAATGTTGGAGACTTGGTCTCGAGCACAAACGGTCCGAGGCTTGCCCTGGATGGACCCATCATTGGCTATTGGGGTCCTAGGCACTGGACCAACCTCCATGGACATGGCCCCTACACCTTGGGCCTAAGCATGGGCACCGAGATCCTGTGCACAATCTTCAATATAGTTATTCAACGTCTTATGTGGCACGATCGATGATTTAATACGGACGACGTGTCTCTTTTTTTTTTTTTCTTCTTTCCTTTGGTCTCTCTTCATCATCTTCAATCTCTTGATCGCTCGGCCAAAGCTCCCCTGGTGCTCGTAAGCCGGTGTCCATCGTCACCAAACTATGGAACGGTCTTTACTTAGCTTGGGGAAAAGTTGAGGGCATCATGCCGCCTCCGTCACAGTTGACAGGAAGTAGAGAGTCGTTGCCACATCGACGGCCCGTGCGGTGAGATTTGATGCACGTACATCCTTCACAGAGCCGACCGCACACAGGGGGCCGAGCACTGCCTGGCTGTATATTTGCGACAAATCTGGGAAATAATCGCTTCTTTCCTAATGAATATCATGTTGTTGTTGAATGTTAGGATGCTATAACTTTGCCCAAAACTTGTAATTTTGTCTACTGGGAATTCTATCTAGAAAGTGGAATGCGCCAGCTCACTTGAATAAAGGAGGAAAAACAACACAAATGCTTTCCGAACTTTTAATTTATTCAATGCGATCCTTGGATGTTTGGGACATTTTCGATTTAGTCCTTGAACTATATAAAATTATTTAATGTCTTACTTGATTTTGAATTAATGAAAAGACAATGTGGAACATTTTCATATTGTTCAGGGATCACAACGAGCATGTATGAAAAGGTTTATGAATTATAATGAACAAATCAATAGGTCAGGAATCACAATGCACGTTAAGCCAAAAGGGACTGTTTGTGTCATTACCCCCAACAAAGAAACGTACAAATTCAATTCTTCATTCTACCATGCGATTCAAGGACACTACCCGTGAGTCTCTCAGAAGACAGCAACGAGGGAGTGGGATTTTCTCGCTGGAACTACAACTATCCATTGGGAGGGAGATGGACATCGACAAGCATGAGGAGGCTGGGGACCACGCTATCAGAGGTATGGGTTCTGAGAACGTTGCTATGGAGTTTTGAGGACGGATTGTCGGCGAGGCAAAGAAAGGAGCTAGGCTTGATGGGCAGTGAGAGATAGGCATTGGCGAGCATGAGAAAGCTGGGGATGCCATCAGAGGTATGGGGTCCGAGAACGTTCCTATGGAGATTTGATGTCGGATTGCCGGCGAGGCCGGGAAGGGAGCCGGGCTCGATGGGTAGTGAGAGATGGCCATTCGAGGGGGTGAGAGATCACGATGTTGAACAAGATCGTGGTGTTCTTCGGCATCATAAGCTCTTCGAGTTGCTCAAGCTCTGCACTCTCCCCTGAGTGTGTGTTTGTCTTCAAATAAGATCAAAGGCGATGGTGGCCACGACGTTTCCTGAGCTGGGTGAGGGACATCGGACCCACGCTGATGGGTAGCCCCACCGCCTGCACCACTTGAATCTTCCCCATTCACGTATACTTTATAATCGCGTTTGGCCATTTGGATAAAATTCAAGATAAAATAAAAATTGTCATATCTTAGATTTGATAACAGTCCACGATAGGATAAAGGGGATATAAGAGGCATATAGCTTGAAAAAAAAAATCATAGGAAATGGGTGAGATAAATGAGTATAGAATTTCTCAAGAAAGCATACATAAGGAGAATTAAATTTTTTCCACAGCCACTGCCTCCCCTTCGCATGGAGCCGCCTCTCCAACGGCAGTGAGTATCAAGTGTGGCCACTTCTCGGTGAACCAGGCTATGGTCTTCGACAAAAAAGCCAAAAAGCTCCACGACCTTGTTCTTTAATCGATTGTCAGGAAATCACGCCGCTCATTTTTTTAATCGTTTGAATCTTTCCAACATTCAAAAAAAAAAAGTCTCGACATGGTATGAAGTACTCAAGGTTGATCATCAACTTTTTAAGTATCTCTCTTAAATGAAAGGCTTAAGTGCAACTTGTGAAAGAGACTGAATAATACAATTGTTCAACACTTGTTTACTCTATTGATAAGATAATAAGCAAGGCCAGTAGGTCATTCTGAAATGATTTAACTCGAAATCAAGACCCTTGTTTTTACGGGATTTGCTTTGTCGATATGCACAATAATAATTCACTCATTGGAGCCTATCACTAAATAATTTCTAAAGCATTCTGATATTTCAACAAAATAAAGTCGATCTTAACCGTGCCTTGCTTCTACTTGTTCGACTTTAAATCCGTAGTTCACCTAATAACGGATAGAATGTGACAAAATCCTTAAGTTCTTTATTCTATCTTATCTAGTCATGTACTTACTAGAAATTCGGACGACCAAACACAGAACATGTGTTATGATTTTCATCTTCTTTCCTTTCTTTTTTATTTTAATTTTAAATTTTTTGGTGAAATTATTTTTTTTTTAGAATTTTCCTATATTTTGGTCCATGTCATCATCCCCACAACCAAAAAAAAAATGTGGGAGTCTCTGATGTTTAATAGAAGGAAATAAACAGAATTAGAAAGAAAAAAAAAAACGACCTCATTGCATTCACATCAGATCGCTAACCATGTCATGTTAGATAATCGGCAATGACGAGACCGATTGTCATCGATTTCCGTCGAAAGTCAATCAAAAGAATTATATTTAAAAAAAAAATCATCAAAATGACTGGAGCAACCAATCGGACTCCATTGTGATATCGCATCACTAGTAGAGCTCTTAACAAGTGAAGCCCATTGCCCTTAGCCCTTCGAAAATCTTATTGAAGAGTGTCGGGGCCTCTTGGCCCAACTAAAAAGAGTGAAAGTAATCCATTCTCCACAAGAAGCAAATTATTGTGCGGTCTGGGTCGCCATGGCCCACATAGACCAGGACATCTTCCTCCTAATTAGCTTTCTAAGCCCCCAGCCCTTTTAGGATTGTTATGTTTTGACGCTAGCTTCGGTTGTTCTTCTTGCCAAATCGAAAAGTTTAGGGCCTAATTGACGACCGTACAATATGTTTATGACTAATTGGGTAACTTTCCCATGCCACGTATCATCATGTGCACTTGATGCCAATGTCAAATCAAATTTTGTACATGTACATCAAATTGCAGAGTTGAGCGTATTAAATGAACCAAACGCAAACTAACGACAATGCAATTGAAATTCAAGCTAGATTGGATATCTCGTCACAAATCCAAGAGAGATCAGATGATCCATTACAAATTCAAAAGAGGTTGCATGGTCAATTATATATTTCAAATGAGTCCAGTCGAATCAAGCTCAAAAGCCTCACCGCACTTCATTAAACCTCATCGAGTTCTATTGGATTAAGTCGCAAAGTCCCGGAAAATTTCCAAGTTCATGTTTCGACCCTTCAATTCGAGATCGGCACTGGGATTAATTTTTATTCGATTGTGTGGAGATAATCGGGGGTCTACTTTTCTTTGTAAAAGGAATAAATTAGAGATTGCACCCATCTATTTTTAAAAATTTAATATGACTCGACACCATCGTTCTTTCTATTTCGAGCTTGAGGTTCCACCACGAACACTGTCATGTCAAATAAGCACGTTTTAGAGATACAATTGGATACAAGAATTGAAATAGAAGTCAAAATTGGGATAAATACACGATGAGTCCTAAACTTGTTGTACGATTAAAAAAAGAATTTCAATCCTCAGTTTTTAAATTTGGTCAATACTGGCCAAAAATTTTGCAGAAATTACGAGGTAGTCCTATGACCAATTGCCATGGAAAAGTCATCTCTATTAATCCTACATGGCATGCCGACGCGAACGACTCTTAGATCACCACGTCAAAAGACTTTGGAGCCAATTGTAATCGTAAGGACTATATTGAAATTTCACGAAAAGATTTAATTGAATAGATTTTAAAACTGAATTGACCACCATATAGATTTAAAATTGATTGAGTTAATCTTTATGTCGGATTAAATTATCTTCCCATTCAACTCCATCCTCGGTCCTTTCGATCTTATCCTATCTCATCGTTCCAAACCCGCCTCAATTAGCTATCAAACTTCGATGATGCAAGTTCAGCTTAATTAAAAACTCAATTAAGGAATGTTAATCATGGGCTTTGACCGGTTAAACAACCCACTAACTAAAAAAACCAAAATGGCATTCGTCTCCCAAAGTCGGCTCCTTTGAAATGTCAAAGTCTCAATCCCTATTTTTCCCCCATCCCTCGCACCGAATTATTTACCAAGAACTTTCCTTCCTTTTCAATTTGACCCACAGAATTCTGTCCCAAAGAGGAAAAGTCTTCTGCCCAAAACCCTAACGACAGCGACCCCACGTTGCCCGACCGCCACCGCCCCGCCCCCCGATGTCCGCTCATCCCTCCCCTCTCCCCGCCTGCCTCCGCCCGACCACCACCGACGACCCACGATCCGCGGCGGCCGGGAAATCCAACCTGAGCACCAGCCTCTACCACACTCCCCTCGGCCTCTTCTCCCTCACCTGGTCCCTGAACCGACTCGGCCGGACCCTCCAGCTCTGCCTCTCAGACCCGCACGCCTCCCCATCCTCCTTCTCCGACTACACCCCCAACTCTAACTCCACCGCCGCCTCCCCTGTCTCCTCTCTGTCGTCCCGAACGCCGTCGTCCTTGGCCCTCTCTTTCAACCTCCACATCAAGCCCTTCGCCTTCTGGAACAAGCGCGGGTCCAGAAATTTCGGCAGAGCCCGGGTCTTCTGGGACCTCTCGAGGGCCAAGTTCGGTTCCGGACCTCACCCGGTCTCCGGGTACTACGTGTCCGTGGTGGTCGACCGCGAGGCGGTCCTCCTCGTGGGCGACCGCGCAAAGGAAGCGCACGCGAGGACGAAGGCCCGGAGGCCAGTGCGGATAGCCCAAGCGCTGGTTCTGCGGCGAGACCACGTGATCGGCCAAAGGGCTTTCGCGACGGCCGCCAGATTCGGAGGGAAGGACAGAGAGATCTCGATCGATTGCACCACAAACGACGACGCGAGGCTGTGCTTCGAGGTCGACGGCAAGAGGGTGTTGCAGGTGAAGCGTTTGAAGTGGAAATTCAGAGGGTGCGAGAGGGTCGAGGTAGACGGCGTCCCGATTCAGGTCTCGTGGGACGTGTACTGCTGGTTGTTCGAGGGTTTTCGCGACGGGCACGCAGTGTTCATGTTCCGATTCGACAAGCTCGGCCTCGAGGAGGACGTGGAAGAGGAGCGCACAGGAGAGAGCGCGCGAAACGGGGACGGCCTTTTGTGGCGGAAGCAGCGGTCGTGGAGCTTCGGGATGAGCGGGCAGGAGCACCAGAAGATGAGGAAGAGCATGTCACGAGCTGCCGGGAGGAGTTACTCATCATCGGCGACGTCGGTGTCGGCCTCATCGTGGTCAGCCTTGTCGGGCGGGAGCAATCCGGTGATGGACTGGGCGACGGCGGAGGAGAACGAGATGGGGAACCCTGCGGGGTTCTCGCTGATGGTCTACGCTTGGAAGAAATGAAAGGACGATAGGATCCGATCCAATCCAATGTTTTCTGCGTCTATGGTAATGTTGGAAGATCAGAAATCTGTCTACTGACTCATATTCTTTTTCTTGGACATAATACACTTGATTTCTAGCTTTTCAGTAGGAAGAAAGACAGTGTACATTGTATTGGTTACTACCCAGTTGCAGTTAGCTATCAGATCTAACATCAATTTCTTTTGTTGATCCTTGATTTTCATGTGGGAAATTGGGGAGAGACTGCTGTAATCAGGTGGTGATTGCTTGAGAAATTCTTTGTAAGTAGGCCATTTCTCCTGCTGCTGCTTCCCTGGTTTGAGATCTTCTCTGCCTCCCTTGATTCTAAGCTGAGTCCAACGCTGTCTACTTGTTCATCGCTGGTTTTGATTCCAAGATCAGTTGTTTTCAAACTCATCCCCACCATGACGGACCAGACCAGGGCCGTTTAGTGAAATCTAGTCTAAACCGTCAAGAACTTATTGAAGTTGAAGGTGAGACAGATTGGTTCGATTCCTTGTTAAGTATGCTTGACCAAATGGCCAGCGATTCATTCGAATTGAGACGCGCGGGAGCCGTCGAGAAAGAAAAGAACTTCGCTTGAGTAGAGAAGTATGAAACGGGTATGAGGGCATCTCATCCTGCGACAGTCAAAGATACTATTTCGGTACGTTCTCGCCGCCGTGACGGGCGAGGCATAAGAAAGCTGCTCCCTTCTTCGACGGAAGGCAGGAGACGGTAGGATGGGCCATGGGATCAAACCTGGTACCACCCGCATCTATCACGAACGAGTCCTAAATCCGAAGTTGGGATTTCGAAGCTCTGTGTTCGATACCAACTGTCATTTTCAATTCCATAGGACTTGGAAACCCGGTCGAAGGTGGAGATATGATGTGTTTATCGTCGGATGAAGAGAAGAAGGTTGTTCTTTATGTTTTCATTCCTATATTACTAGCCACTTGAGATGTCAAATGGGCGGGTATGGCTTGGTCCAATGAGTCCAAAAGTCCAATCAAAATTCACTCATTTAATCCATGATGATTCACGATGCTAATGATTCATATATAATCCAACCGGTACATGACTCGGGTCTACTCAAATAATACATATGTTGAAGGGATCAATGAAACTCTTTCTTTTTATATTTTCAAATTTTGTCGGTTCGATCAAAGAGAAAAACGGGTCTCATTTACTTTTACCATTGCTCTCAAGCACTGTTTTAACAAGACTTGGCCCGATATGTATAGGGTCGTGTAAGGTGGCTGGCGATAACGCGTGATAATTTTGCCGGAGCAGTCACTGCCAACATCGCCATCGCACTTTGATCAGCAAAGTTTGTTATTTCTCCTTTATGTTTTATTCCCCTTTTCTAGCGAGAAAAATGGCTGAAATTCAAAAGATTAAAAAATGGTATTAATGATTGTCCAATTAACTTGACCATTGCCATTTGCCACGTGGCCGTTCCAAGTGGAAAGTGTCTATTAGAGAGTGTGAGAGCAAGATAGGCTTGGCTAATTAAATCTCAGTTGACTCGTATCTCACCTAGCCCATCAAAATATGAGTCTGAAGTATCGGTCCATGACTCATTCCATCTCGCTACTTTTGCCGGGGAGAAATTGCTGTAATTTGTCGAATGAATAGTTGCGAAATCAGGGGCATTGGGTTATTACTTAGTGCCAACTCCTCTTCCTCTTTTTTCTCGCTTTGATTTTTATTATAGTGTAAGAGTTTCCCCTTATCTCGCATACGATTGGAAAATTCACAGTCATGTAAGTCTGTCTGCTAAAGTGATCTTAAGAGAATATGCAAGTATAGTAAGTTAAACAAAAACCTCGAGCAAGGAAAACCGACACCCCCTTGGGGACGCTAGTATCGTAAGTTCAGGATTCGGCTCCCGCGCTCCATAGAGAGACGGAGAGAAGAAAGTTAGGGATATGACGGACCAAAAAAAAAATCTACAACCCCTTGATTTTGCCTATGAACCTTGTGGGTGTGTTTGGGAGGATTTTGAAGATCCTCAAC
The DNA here is from genome assembly GCA_016432845.1 of Psidium guajava. Taxonomy (NCBI): domain Eukaryota; kingdom Viridiplantae; phylum Streptophyta; class Magnoliopsida; order Myrtales; family Myrtaceae; genus Psidium; species Psidium guajava. Next base: position 14,178,575 of record CM028229.1, read on the forward strand.
AAGGGCTTTCAGAGGTCCAAAAGACATTGAAAATGCTCACCCAATTGGGCCACAAGCTTCCAAAATGGGTTCTTTGCATGGCCTTAACTCATCATCTATTGCTGTATTTTTTGCCCACTTCCTTATGCTCTATCTCAATCTGTTTCGTTATGTATTTAAATCTCCCTAACTCAATTAGTGGAAAAGAAAAACCTTGGGCCTTTTGACCCGCCCATAAAACTTCCATGGGCCGATCCAGCATGTATAGGGCCGGGTCGGCTGGCCCAGCTCTTCATCCTCCCACCCCGGATGATCAGCGGTGGTCTCTCTCGTCGCGACGGGGGAGCGGTGTCAGGTGTCAACCCAAGTGTCTCCAGTGAAAAATGGCCGCTTCTTGCTGGCGCCTCGCGCGCTCGGTTCAGAGATCGCTCCTCCCCACTGAAACCCTCCCTAGCCTTCGCTGCCAACAGCGGCCTCCATTTCCATCGCGAAACGCAGTCTTCGCGCTTCTATCTCAAGGAAGACGATACTCTGCGGAGAACGACGTCAAATCGCCGTTCGATGCTCACATTCTCAGAATCCTCGACAACCGGATTGAGCTGGAGTCGGAGTACCCCGTCCTTGAGGTGAACTGGGCTGTGTTCTTTCTTTTTCGTATGCCTGGGTTTCTGTTTGTTTCCTGCACGAATGAATGGAAAAGGGGGGAAAAGGACATTTTTTTTTTCTTGAGTGAATTGAGTTGTAATGAGTGCACGAGTCAGTGGAATTAACTCGTTTAGTCTGTTTGAGGGAGGCGGGGATTTGTTCTTCTTGCAGAGTTATCTTGGCAATTGGCAGTGTTGTGGCAGCTGAAATTCCAAATATTATTATGAAGTTGGAATTCTTAATGCCTACTAATACAGTTACCGTCTTAACTAAGAGGATGCTGGTGTATATGTCTGATTCTTTCCTCGCTTGAACTTTGTCCATGTCCAGTGGAAATGCTTATGCCAGTCAAGGTGATGCGCATGATATTTTGTTTAAGTGTCGAAAGTGAATTAAGTTATTCTGGAAAAACTACTAGCTCTCGGGAAGCGAGATATACCATTAACAGACAGAAATGGATTGGATTGATCAAGTTTACTTGGAGGTTTTTCTCAACGTAGTGACTGTAAGGATCAAACAACATGTTGTCTTTGGGGGAACAAGGTAATCTCTAGTAGCAATATTCGAATTACTTCGTTTATAAGGTAGTGGCAGATGGTAACTTCCGGTATTCTAGTGGTGCTAAACAAGGACGTAGGATATACTCTGATATTGTCTCGCCATGATATTCCAAAGAATCACTACTTATGTTGTAACTTCTGCTGTTTCTATTCTCTGGTGAATTTTGTAGCCTCCTACAAAGTTCAATTCCTATACTATTCAAGATCAACCGGGTCAACGGTGGGTCACACTGAGAAGGAGTTTTGGCGATGGAGAAGATATTAAAATTGAAGCAACCTCATTTGATGCAGCTGTACTTGTTCAAAAACCAGGTGAAGACAACTCTCGGCAAGATATGCGTCTGCATATAAGTTTACTGGTTGATGTATCTAAAGGAAATGGTTGTGAAATGCTGGAGTTTCTATGCTCAGCATGGCCAGACTCTTTGGAGATTCGGAATGTCTACCTATTTAGAAAGGAAATGCAGGAGAAGATGCATTCGTGGCCTTACATGGGACCTGATTCTAGGTATGTTATGGTACCAAACTTTGGATGAAGTGAAATTTACTGATACAGCTAATTTACTTTTTATTAGGCAAGATCTTTTCACTTTATAAGCATCTTCTACTATGCACTTCATTCCAAGTTCCAGAGTCCTGTTCTTTGTTCATTACTTTCCACCTTGCAAATATAGCTGTGATATTTCTTGAAGGAGATCAGCATCACCGACTGCATCCTCTGGGATTCATTTTGCATACAGGAAGTTGAAAGCAAAGATACGAAATACTTTTCAGGAGTTCTTGGAGACAAGGGGAGTAAACAACGAGATGTCTACTTTCTTGCATGAATACATGAGGAACAAAGAACGGGTGGAGCATCTTAGGTGGTTGGAAAATGTGAAGACATTGCTTCAAAAGTAAGAGAGTATGTTTGTCAATAAGGAGCGAGCCACTAAGGATAGCCTCAACCTGCATCCCTTCTCTTGGAGGTAAGTTGGTAACATGCCTACTAAGATCTGAATAATGCCCTGATTCTTACCTGTATAGGTGTATCATCATATGGTTGTAATTTCGACATTGTTGATTAATTAATTGGAGTGGAGCTGCTCGACCATTGTGCCCCATCTTCAAGTTTTCCAAGGGTGCTGTATGGTTTTGATATGGATACCAATCTAAGACCTACCTTCCAACAACTGCAGTGAGTGGCATGGAGTTGGTCTAATAGAGCATTAAATCTGGTTTGCTAGAAATTTGATCCTTGTTCCAGCAGTGTAAATTACATACATTTGATTAAGTTTAGAGAGCGATAGCTCGGATGACATCAATAAATTCATAGCCAACTTCTTGCTTGTTTTCACGTTAATCAATAAATGTAGCAATTTCCCTTTTTTAATGGTATTCTCAATTTTCTTCTTGGCCATTCGGGTATGTGCAGAGTCCATGCTGTGCATGCCAAGCGTTATGGACTATGCACATTTGGAAATGGTGGATGAGTGCATGCATACGTCTTAGAAACTGGAGTCTTTATGGTTAGCATGAAAAAGCTTTATACTGGTTTTGACTTATGGTGCTTTCTTAAAGTGTCATGTTGGATGACATTCTTAGAGCCTTTTTAGATGTATTCGTGTTATATTTATATCGTCATCTGGCACTCTGTGCATCCATGTGCTCATATGTGCTTGTTTAGGAGTAGTCTAAAATGTGTTTCCTGCATGATAGTTGTATATGCTTCTCTGAAATTGTGCATAGATATGCACAAGATGCAAATGATTACACACTTTTTAGGAAATTTTCATGTAAATTGTACTTATTTATTTGGAAGAAATTCAAGCCAGACTGATGAAGTCAATTTCAATATCATGTTCAAGTTTTTGGTTCTTGTTTGGTTTGGTTTGGTTTTGACTTCAGCTCAGAATTACGGGTTTCTTATGTCTTCATTTGAAGCGATTTATCAAAATGTTCTACCCATGAAAGTATTTTATCTGGCATGGGATGGATAGGTGCTTCTTTGAGCCCCCTGGTGGGGTCAGTAATTTTCATGGATGGTTGCTATAATTGGAGGATTACACAATTTGGCCATCCTTAGGGAACGATATTGATACATCAACACCAACATCACCTTTATCTCAAACTAGTTAAGGTCGGCGGTTGATGAACCCGAAACGAAAAGTTTAAAATATACTAAAAATAAAAGCAAAAATATAGGTACCAAAAAATAAATAAAATAAAATAAAATAAATAGAAATGACTAAACAGGGCACTTTGAAACATAGGCAATCTCCCCTCTATAATGCGGATAGCTTTCCTCCACTCTGTTCTAAAATAGGCCGTACGTCAATTTATTTCCTACTGCATTAAATCTTGTTTTACTACCTTCCCCCAAGTAAGTTTTAGTTGATCTCATCTTTTCTTCGTATCGTGTTCTCGGTAGCACACTTCTATTCTTATTAGAGCATTTAGGAGTCTACGGAGAATATATCCAAACCATCTCAATCTATGTTCTCTTATCTTCTCTGCCACCGGTGCTATTCCAACTTTTCGTTGAATATCATCATTTCTTATCTTATCTATCATTGTATGACCACATATCCACCTTAACATGCTCATTTCCGTTACCCCAATTTTATGCTCGTTTTGCTTCTGTACTGGCCAACATTCAGCTCCATATAGTATTGCAGGTCTTATTGCTGTTCTATAAAATTTTTCCTTTAACCTAAAAGGGATTTTGCAATCATAAAAAAACCCTGATGCACTGTGCTATTTCATCCAACCTACTTTGATTCTATGACTAACAACCTCATCAATCTCTCTCCTCTTTTGCAAAATTGATCCCAAATATTTGAAAGCGTCTTTCTTAGGTACCTCCTGGCCAAGCATATTCACGGATTCTTGATCATCTCCTCTCATCATGGCGAACTCACACTTCATGTATTTCGTTTTACTCCGACTCAACGTAAATCCTTTATACTCTAACGTGTTTCTCCATAATTCTATTTTAGCACTGACTCCAGCCCTAGTCTCATCAATAAGCACAATATCATCTGCGAACAGCTTACACCATAACACCTTATCTTGGATATCTTTTGTCAGCTCACCCATAATTAGTGCAAAGAGATAAGGACTCAAAGTTGAACTTTGATGTAAACCCACTGTGATTGGAAAATAACTTGATGTGCCATTACAGGTCTTCACACATGTGGTAACACCATCATACATATCCTTAATTGCCTCTACATACTTTAAGGGTACTTTTTTTTTTCTCAAAAATCCACCACAAAATTTTTCTTGGAACCCTATCATATGTCTTCTCGAGGTCAATAACACCATATGTAAATCCTTCTTCTTTTCTCGATATCTCTCCAACAACTGTTGTATTAAGACGATAGTCTTCATGGTAGATCTTCCTAGCATAAATCCAAATTGATTTACAGAGACCTTGGTTTCTATTCTCAAACGATGCTCAATAACTCTTTCCCACAAATTTATTATATGGCTCATGAGCTTAATGCCTCTATAGTTGCAAAAGTTCTGAATATCCCTCTTATTCTTGTAGATAGGCACAATCATACTCTTCCTCCATTCATCAGGCATCCTATGAGTTTGAGAATCTTGTTAAACAATTTAGTCAACCAACTTATTGCCATATTTCCTAAGCATCACTATACTTCAATAGGGATATCATCTAGTCCTAAGGCTTTACTAGTCTTCATCTTTTTTAAAGTATCTTTAACTTCTTGTAATCTAATTTTATGCACAAGCTTTCTATTTAACTCATTAGAAGCGTCTGCCAAATCCACCTCTTCTCTATCGCCCTCCACATTATAAAACTTGTTAAAATAGCTCATCCACCTTTCCTTCACTTTTTCATCTTTCTTACTAACAATTTTTTACTTTCATCCTTGATACATCTAATTTGTGTCAAGTCTTTACTTTTCTTGTCCGTTATCTTTGTAAGCCTATAGATATTTTTTTCCTCCTCTTTGCTCCCAAGTTTTTTATACATGTCAGAGAAAGCCTTGCTTCTAACCTCTCTCACAGCTTTCTTGGCATTTTTTCGTGCCAATCTAAAATTCTGCAAATTCTCTTCATTAGGACATTTATGCAGACATATAAAACACTTCTTCTGCTTAAACGATATTGATAAATAAAAAATATAAAAGCTAGAATGGTTGACATTCCTGTTAATTGTGACGGTCATCTCTGACAAATTTTACTGGATCTACCTACTTTAATATCTGTCTTGCATAAGATGTATTAATCTCATTTGATGCTTTCAAAGCTGAGTTATAATTTGATGCTGAGATGGAGATGGAGAATGCTCTTCCTGTCTTTCGTTTGCTGTACAGTATTTTTTTTTCTTTCAGGAATTGTAAGGAACTTGATATAATGTTGTCTGAGGCTCTAATGTTTACATTCTCTATTGGCATCAGATGACAATCTCAACCACAAAACCATATGGCAAAGTGGTTTTAATGTTGAGTTGCCACTATGGGGATAGCTTCTGCTGTCAGGTGGAAATCCTCATCATTCCTGTTGCACCTCTGGGAATCGTGCTAGAGACAAGAGTGAAGGTATCTGGGGGTTGAACTCGTGAAGACATGATTCATGGTCTTCGTGTCATCTTTCAGACTGCAGGCATGGTTAGTCGAAGAAATGCTCTGCTTTTGGCTAGTTAATGTAATGTTCTCTGTTTTTTACAAGGGATTTGTCTTGTCATGTTCTTGGTGTGTTTGTGTTTAGTATTTTATACACACAACATGGCGAACTCTCTTGTGATGGAATGGAAACTCATCTATTTCCATGAGTCCACTACTTGACTTGTAATTTCATAGCATAACTGCATGGTATTCGGCAAAAACGCAAAAGACGAGTTTGACTGAAGTAAATTACACTCGAGCCGAGTAACTGGTATGTTTCTCTGGTCTGAGTGTAAAGAATGGACACAGTTTCGAAATGAACTATTCCTACATGGTAGAATCACTAGTCAGAACCATTTTCCTGTTATGCTATTTGAAGAACTACCTTTTTTACAACTTTCCATCTTTACTTTGGATAGAATACGATCTGCTTACTTTGTGTTCTTCAATGGGGCAAGTTCCCATCAACCGTCCATCGACTTTGCTTGGCTAGATTATTCAGAATTAGGCATGTGTAGAAGTCGTCAATAGACGACGACGGAGCCAGAACCGGACTTCCTCATTGGGTGCCGACGCAAGACCTACTTTGGTGGGGACCCAATTGGAGAATGACTCAGCCTCGCTCTTAAAATACAATTTCTCCAATACAATATGCAAAATGTGATGCAATGTGGACTGACCATCACATTAGATTAAAATCAAAACCGTATCTTTCCTAGATTCAGTGATCACTGGGCGAAAACGATGCATCACACGCATTGTTGCAAGAAGACAAAGCCTAAATAGGTTAAGACAACAGAGGAGGTCGCGATCTAAAAGTGCAGTCGAGGAGAAAGCACTGGTCGCGTCTCTTTGTAGCTCGATCTTTTTCGAGAGTATCGAACTTTGTTTATTCTGACGATAACTTGCGATGCCAAGTCGGTAACCCCTCTGTTCATCCTGTGAAGATTGGACACTTGGGTTGTTCTGCTTTCCTATTTTATTTTATTGTCAATCATTGAACCACACAGTCAGTTTCTGTTGAAGCTGATCTCAGAATGAATAGACCTTTTCCGGTAACTTCTTCTGATCCCAGGTGATCATATGGTTTCATGTGGTGGTAAGATATGGTGGGTCATGGCTAAGATTTGGAGAGAAATCGATGGGTGTGGTCGATTGTGCTCATACGTGGTATATGCAAGATATGACGAGAACGTATGTCGCAAATTCGTTTTAATTTCATCGCTTGGACTCCCAACTCCTACGCAAATTGTTCGACACTAAGCAAGGGAATGATTTTGGGATCTCGTCCGTGAATGTTGATGCGTATTTGGCATGGTCCGATGCGACAATGCGGAGCGATTTCTCGTATCATTTCACTTGCTTTCAGAACAACTCATCGGGCGAGGTGGAGCCGAAACTCTCTATTCGTGGAATCTAATCAACATGACTCGACAACGATGGTTTTTCGACAACACATCAAGTGTCGTGTTCCACGCAAAAACTCATTTGAAAAGGTGCTTAGAAAGTCCTCAGATATACATGAGAATAACAAATTGAAAGTTCAAGAATTTGATCAGAAAAAATGTGCAAATTCAGCAAAATATATAATCGGTTTCTCAGATGAAAGCCCCTTTTCATTCCTTCCCCACTTAAAACATCATTCTCGGATTTCTTCTTTCCTTCTTTTTGTGTTGCACGCACGATGCTGGAAAAGGTTGGAGATTGTAGGACTCTCGGCAGTCGTCAGCTCAGGTTCTAATCTGATGTGGGGGTGAACCTGAACTAACTATCAATGACAACGATTGTCAAATCTCTGTGATCCACGTTAAACCATTAGGTTAAACCTAATCCGGAGACTACACAAGAGGCCTCTTTCTAATTGTCCCCTTCACCGGCACATCACAGTGAGGCACGACGACTGCGCCGTTAAAGACCACGAACTGGCGGAGTGTGGAGACCACAACCTAGGTGGTACTTCGCCTTTGGAAAGACAGTGGTTAGGCCATCCTAGTAGCAACATGGCGGGCTCGCGAAAGATCATTCCTACATGGACTAGAAAGTGAAATCTCACCTTCTCAGCATGAGTCAAAACATTGAGATGTCATTGTATGCATTAGATGCAAAACCTCTTTGCTGGTTTGCACCAATGGAAACCGGTGGACGCTCTCATCGAAGTTAGCTGGTGACCGGTCCAATTTGACGGTTCCGATGAATATGAGGGGAATTAGTCTGATCCATGCTACAAATTTTCTGAAAGCCGATGCCGATTGTCAATAACAGATCGATGTCAGCACAACACTTGAGAACGATGTACAAAGAACCGCGTTGGTTGAAGAAAAGACTTTCTTCCGGGTCACTCTCAATCAGAAGCCAGGAAAGTCTTTAGTAATTGCTAGCAAGAAGCAACAAAGTTTGCAGCTAGCTAGCTTTCATCAGAACGATCTTCAACTCATTCTGAAAATCTCCTGTTTTACAAATGCAACCTTCAAATCCAACATGGTCAGATACTCTCCAATTAGGTTTGGAAAGACATTAATGCCTCAAGAGTCTCCTATCCTTAGAGATATACATAAATCTCACGAGCAGAATATAGAAGCTAAAATTTCCCCAGGAAGCGAAAAAGATAAAAGCAAGAAAAGTTTCTACAAGAAGAGAATTCCGAAAAACATGATGCTAGAAATGATATCTAATTCCAGAGCTTGAGTGATAAGTCAATCTTCTGCAGCTCCTCCTGATTAGCTTTCAACCGGCCGCCAGTCATCGTCCCCCAGCAACTGCTGCTACCCATTTCGTTCCCCAAAATACCTATCGAAGGCGTGATATTATCGAATCTACCGACGCTAGCTCTTGAAGAAGAATAAGATGATGATCCTACTGTTGCATTTGCTTGATGATGGTGATGACTACTGTCCATGGGCAGCAACCTTCCCACTGCCGGGTGTTGACCCAATACTGGAGGTCTAGTCCAAACATGGTGACCATACACACCATTCCCAATAGGATTGGCACTGAAGGAAGGTGCATGAGAAGGCTTGTGGATCATGGAATGTGCCTGAATTCCAAGAGATCGGTTGCTATAGGCGTCGCCACCGTGAAGAGGAAGAGAAGACATGCTCGAGTAATGGTGGCGGTGATGGTGCTGGTTCATGTAAAAAGGGTTTCCCAGGACATGTAAACCCGTCGCACCTAGCCTTTGCCCTCTTTTCGCGAGAGTCCGCTCTCTCTTGTGCGCGTTTTGGTGTCCTCCTAGTGCTTGTGAGCTGTAGAACTTTCTCTGGCAGTAGTTGCACGAGAAGACCTTGGGCTCCGCTTCGGAAGGAGCTTCAGCAGGTTCCTCCGGTGATGTCTCAGGCCGGTCCATATCCAAGAAGTGGATAAGGTTCGGTTCCGGGCAGAACCAGCGGTCGGAGTCGCCGCTTGAAAGGTTTAGGTCCAGTGGCCTAGTAGGTTTAGTTGATAATTGACCTCGATCTTGATTTGTCCTCTCTTCCTCCTCCTCCTCCTCTTCTTCGACATAGATGAGTTCTTGCTTGTTTTCTTTGGAGTTTTGGAGGGGAGTGTGTGGGCACGGGGGAGGCTCGGGCGCCGGCACAACAGTGGAGGACTCCGGCGGACATGGTGGATCTTTAGCATGCGGTGCTTCCATGGAAGGATGCAACGAAGGAGATTGAAGGGCTTAATCTCCGTGGATGGATTACGAAATTATTGAAGATGGGGGGGAATAAGATTAAAGAGAGTACTGTTGTTTGGTAGTAAATGGCTCTTCTATATATGGAAGGGTAAAACGTCGTACGGAGTTCATATAAAGTAAAGTTAAGAAAAGAATCTATCAATAAATTAAGAAGGGGGGAGAGAGAGAGGGGGGGGGTTTTGAATGACTTCAATTCTTCTGTACACGTTGATGGGACTTCAACAAATTAGACACTATCCTTTTCCGGAACGCTAGAAATATAAAATAGAAATTTATCATACGAGCAATACTACCTATGTTATCATTGATTGGCAACAAATTGACATGCTAAACGATATGGTAATCTCTTATTGACATTGAATATGATCCACCACTTACATTCACTTCCCTATTGGAAGAGTGTATCGACACCTTCATAAGGAAAAATCGAAAGTAAAGAACTTATATTTGAGCCAATCAACATATCATATTGGGCTTACATTCACCCAAGACCTTAAATCAATGGGGTATAAGTCAATTAAGATATATTAACTGCTTCACGCCATAACAATTCTTTGATATAGGACATTTCTAACACAATTAAGACGTGTGTATCAACCATCTTCTAGCCACATGTGAACTCGATATTAATTCTGCTCCCCCGCACGTGTGAGCTTAATATTAGGTATAATCCCCCTTAATTTGGGTATTCTAGTGCATCAATTTATCTCAAATCCATCATCTCATTTTCCAAACTAAATCATAAGGGCTGTCATAGGAATCATGTTATTGCACCCCAACGCGCACCTGCCCGAATTACCAAATTCTTTTGTAGAGACATTTACCAAGCATTGAAATTGGGGCTAATCTATCATCAATCAGCTTTAATTCTATTTTTGGGACCATATACCAGAAATCCGACGCATTCACCGAGAGATATTGCTAAGAGAGAGCACAAATCCGAGCTCGTTAACTAATCTAATTAGACCAACCTTCATTTAAAAGCCAATTAGGATATGTTGACAATCTCCAGATGAAGGTATCGGGTTTTTTCGCCGCACGCTCTCAACAAATGGTATTAGAGCTACGAGTTTTAGGGTTACAAATACAAGAGATATTATCCAAGTATAAAGCCGAAGTTTATGGCATATACAATTACTATGAAAATTACATATACGTGATTAGCAGCAGTGAAAATTACATGTGTTTCACGGAACACAAAATCAAGGACGGAGGAGCCTATCACGCGCAACAAACAAAAGTGGTTCATCAATCATGTGGGAGACAGGGCTGACCTCTGGGAGAAATGGCAAACTGAAAACAGCTTTTCCATTTGTACTTGAAGGTCCATCCATGAGCCCCATTCTGATTTTTATTGTTTCTCCCTGCTCCTTTGGTGGGGGGTGGCATCACATGCGCCTCTTTGATCCAGCTGGGGCCAAACCCTAATGCCAAAAGTCCAATTAATGATTTCAACAGGATCGATTTCTCTAAACTCAATGTCCAGTAACTCGACTAATGATGTGGTTCTAGTTGTGGCAATGTTCTGCTAGTGGATTATTGATTAATCTTTGCTGATGTGAATTATGATGTCAATTCTTCTAGCATGCAGCCCTAGCCAAATATGGCCGGGCGAGGGCATCCCAGCCCTCGCCGGCCCTAAAGTCTAAGGAAAAAAAAATAAAAGAAAAAAATGAAAAAGTATTTGAAAAATAAAAAATTTATTGAAAAACATTAGTAAAAATTATCCACATCAGTGTCGACGTCTATGTTAGCACTAACTGGCATCCACGTTAGTACTGACCAACCAAAGTTGGCCCGAATAGGTATAGATACAAAAGATTTAGATTTGAATTGGCAAAAAACTGTTTAGGACTAAATTGATTGGTTTAGACTTTTATAATTATATCAATTCAATCCTAAACCCTTTGGCATTGTGTCAATTTAGTTAATTCGATCAATTTTGATAAGAAATCGTTCACATGAACGGCAACCGTCTTATGTGGTGTAGTCAACGATCAGTTTCGATGTGGATAATATTTAATATTTAATTTAATTTAATTAATTATTTTTTCAGTTTTTCGTTTTGTTTCTTTTGCCTTTGGTTTCGTTTCTGTTCTTTTTCCTTTAAAGTGGCCGATGAGGGATGGACAACTCTTGCCCCCATAGTAAGGGGAAAAAAAAGAAAAATTGAGAAATAAATAATAAGCAAACTTGTGGCCAATGTGACTTCGGATCGCAAACTTGTAAATACTCCCCATGAGAATGTCCGCACAATCCAACTGATCAACATCTTGAACAAGATAGTCAAACTAAGCAATTACCTAAGCAATTCGAATTGCTCATATGCACATGGATTTATTCTTTTATTTACCTAAGTAAAAGGGTGTCAAATGCCGGCAAATAATATATCACTCCTAGGAAAATGTATGTTCAGTTTAAGACCATAGACCTGCCGCCGTACCATTGCCTATTGGGGCAAACCTGTCACCTCTACCTCAACACGATGCAAATGAGGAGCCCAAGAACTGGCAATAAATCTAAATTCAAACCCTTCTTTGCAAATTAACCAAGGTTTTCTAGAATCGAGAATGGACCGGAGAAACGAACATGTTACTTTCAGCCAACCACCCTGATTTTACATGGAGTTATTCTCATGTGGAACGGTGAGATGCCAATGTCAAGCCAAAATCCATAGCCTAGCCCCTACGCAATCCTCCTCATGGTATCAACGGACGTGGAAGGGCCCAATAAAGCGAATTCACAAAATGTGTACAATCATGTCTTAAATTATTTTTAAAGATGGTTGCTTCTCTGAAGTATGAATGTAGTAGAATCAAACATGTTTCATCCCAAACAAGACAGCCTCGATATTTCCCAAACGTGTTCAACTTGTTGGTATTAAAAGCTACACCTAATCTACTAGCCTATGCATCTATCTATACAAACAAGATATTAAATGGGTCACCTTCAGAAGTTTCTTTAAGACGCGGGGTACGTGACTGACACATCCACTTGAATATTCAGGAGTTTTCTTCTATTTATTTTGTATAAAAAAAAAAGAAAAAATTTATTACATGAGCCGTTTTTCCTTTTTATTAAAAAATCACACATCTCACTTGAGCTTGGCAATGACATTAAAGTCGACACCTCAGATATATTTGGAATGTGAGGCTTTTTATTTGCCAATTTCATGTGCCGTTCTAAATTCGATTTGCACGTAAAAGGTCCGTTACTCTTAAAATATCTCATTTCATTTCGATATCCTACGGCGAAGTAACATTTGAGATATATTTGGACGCCGCACGGGCGTGCAAAAACTTGAGATGTGAACACGCATCCCAAGACATATGGGTAGGTAACAGGGGCATGATTCTTGGACAATGAACATTTGAACATGCTAAGACAGATTCCGAACACTTCTTTAGGGTTTTCCACCGTAGGTAGGTTTGTCTTGTCATGTTGACTGCTTTTCTTTTCTTTTTCTTTTCATTTTTGTTTTTTCGGCCATCTGATCTATTCCTTAACGACACTTCTTATTTAATTAGGTCATACTTTAAAACATTTTATATTATTCTTCAAGTCCCACCGAATATGAAAACCAATCGTGATTTTATTTTCTCTCTTTATGAGGGAAAAAAAGAGAATAGTCGAATCAAGAAGATCTACCTTTATGAAATGATAAATTATAAGAATGGAGATTCTATATTAACAAGATATGGCGATCACATCATTTCTAGCTGGCAACTTGAAGAAAAGAAAAGAAAAAGAAAGAAATGTAATATATTCTGAAAAATTAAGTAACTTGTCGTGCGACACAAGTCTATATAAAAAGATGTCGCATCTCGAGCTTCCTTTCTTTTCATAATGACTTCCTCCCTAAAATTAGAAAACAGTCTTTTTGGTGTTATGTGTAACTAACCCTCAAGACATTGACGAAACTATAGGATCTAGATGTAAGCTTAGGCATTCATGCTACTCAAGCCCTAAACTATTATATAAAAGTGTGATTTGATATTTAAACATCTAACACCCTCTTTATACGTAGACAAAACTTTAACATGAGATTAAGCATGGAAATATATAATAAGGAAGATAAATAAGAGGTTAAAAAGATTTGAATTTAGTACCTCATGCTCTACTACCATGTAAGTTTTTGTGGGAGCGACGTCAACTATTCTGATAACATGAAAAATGTCATAGGAAATTTTTAAACAATTAGATGAATACTTGATTTTATTATAAATATTCAAACACTCTCCGTTAACAATTAAATACTCTAGCACTCTCCCTCATGCTGAACATGACTATAGCCTAAGATTAAGCTTGAAAATATATAGTAAGGAAGAAAATGAGGTGTCTGGAAAGTTTTGGGCTTAGTACCTCCTATTTTGATACCATTCAATATTATATAGACCACGACTAATTATTCTAAAAGCTTAAATTATTAAATAAATACGTGATTTAATATGTCAATATCTTAACAATAGGAACTGATCAACATATAATAATTAGGAGCAAATTTCCCGTCTAATTCAAGCAACGGTTGTTGTAATGTATGTGACTAGTGTAAAGTATATTCGATAATTACCGTGAATCTAACAATTGAGTTAAACACCATATATAAGTTACTAAAATAATATCGTTCTTAAGTCGAGCTAGATAATCTTTAGCAAGAGAAGGCGTAGCACACAGAGATTGTTACAATCAAAATATTTTCTGAAGGCATCTTCAAGGACTTTTAACTGATAATCAACTTTGAATGAATGGGAACGTGGAGGGTCATTCGAACCCCAACTAATGGACAGTCGCGAATCTGTTCATTTATGGTCACTATTGTTGTCATAGTCTTCAACGTTGAAACTTCGAGGAACATAGAAACTCTTGTTCAAGATGTGCTGATGGTGATACATTAAAGATAATCTCTTTACCTTTTTTTTTTTTTTGGATCCAAATCTCTTTACTGTTTGTAGATTGAGGACAGCACCATTCAGAAGGTACTTACCTGTACCCCTATCTCTGCCGGCTTGCGTTGTATGACCTTTTTTTTTTTTTTTACCTCTCTCCCTTTTTTCTTTTTTGGGTCTTGAGTTGCATAATTGGTTAACACAGGTCTGGCGTCCACCAATGAATGATAATGAAATTCCTTGTCATCCAGAAATTGCCATCTTTCGCATAATCCCAAGATTGATTGAGGTTTCTACGAAACCTAGTGTTACCATATTAAGGGCAAATAAGGTTAATTCAATACCCCTGTTACTTTATCTCCATTTCTTTGTCGTATTTGACACGGATTGGTGGGGGACGATGACAAATGGCCGACAAAGAAATTGGGAAGTTGATGTGGAGTCCCCTCTTTCAATGATAATGCTTCCCTTACACTGTTTTATTAGTTTAACATGATCAAATCTCCAAAGTTGCCCCCTTACATCAGCAGTATAATCTAACTTTGTCCTCTTAAAATGTTTTTTTTTTCCATTTTTTACCTGGGTTTGTGTTCTCGTGTGTGTCCACAGCCAATTCCTTAGGACTTAGATGAAATCATGCGTCACTGATAAAAAAAAAAAAAGAACTTCTCATAAGCTGTATCCAATCAGTAGATTGTATTTATGCACTAATTTCAATTTGAAAATTCTATATTTTTTTCATGAATGAATTTATGCTACTCTACTCGTGCCGCCTAGTTCTTTACACCAGCAGTGAATTTGAAAACGAATGTCAATTTTGGACCCACCCTTTTCATAGGAAAAATGATGAGATTAAGAGGCGGTTTGAGTGGAGATTTTGACATGATTCTTTTCAATTTTTTGCAAAGAAAATAGACATGATATTCTTTTTTTAAAAAAATTGGCGGATGCTGAAAAAGAACAAACACATATGATTCCACGAGTAATTTACTTGTCTAATCAGAATGAACAACCAAATCTCTTTATGAGATCTCTTTGTCCGGGAAAAATAAATCCTGCTTTGGATCATCCAACCATGAGGAAGCCCCACAGAGTTCCAATCCCCCACCCTTCCCCACCAAAGAAAAATCTCAAACTATAATATATCAACTTCCGAGTGTGAAATGACTTTATTCTTCTTCTTTTTCCACCCTCGACCAGCTCATGACGCATGAAGTGGATGCAAGTTTCTCAGCAAATCCATACATATGATTCATGATTGCATCTCAAATGTTCCTATAAAGATTTTCTTCTTTTATTTTTTAGAATAATGATTCCGGCGTGGTAAAGATTTTTTATTCTCATCAGATAACAAGTGAAATTAGAGCGCTTTAATTTTGTTAACGGGTAAAGAAAAGATCCTTAATTTATATCTTGGGAGAAAAGTTAAATTTACAATCCTTAAAGTTGATAACTTTTTGATAGTTCAATCCCTAAACCACTTATGTTGAAGTTTAGCCCACATTTTTTGCTGAAAATTAGTCGATGTTCTTGTGATTATGATGTGATACGAAAGCCGAAAAAGATCAATGATTTTTGCACATGATCAAGCTAAATGACTATGTAAACATATAGTCAACCCAGGTAATTCAAAAATGAACTACAATGTCAATGAATGCCCGATATATACAGGAGAGTAAAAATTCCTCCTCTAAAAGTTTCGGCGTGGTCAAAATTAAACTAATGATATCATTTGGAAAAAAAGACACATATTAGTGGAAGCTTTTTATAATTGAGTTGGTGCACCTGTCCCCGATAAATGTAATGAGGCATAGCCGCTACTAGGTTGATGACAAGCGTGCTAAATAACCACTTTATTTCTAATAATCATTAATTTTCACGATTATACTCTAACCCATGTTTTAATTCGCACCAACTTTTCTCTGACACTCATGGAAAATCGTACCCCAACAAATCCAGATAAGTCTATCAATATTAAATTGAATCCACTGAAGGAAAGGAACTGAGACAAAGTAAGCTCCAGTTGGTGGAAGGCCTAGGGTTTATTGGTCAAATTCACATCCCACTATACAAAAAGAAGAAGAAAATTTAGAAAATGATCTAGTTGGGGGGCACTTGGCCTGCCTTTCTTTCTAATTTCTTCTTGTTCTCTGATTTTCTCTTTGAGTTCTGGGGTCAATTGATTAGATACGGAGGATCCAATCAGCATGCAACAACATTTGCAGTTAATAATAAATAGATCTCGTCAGACCGCCACTTTGTCCTGATTCCTAAGCTTATCCTGTCGTTAATGGCACCTCAAATACGTAAGTCATGAAGCTTCCTCGATTGGCATTAGTGGCAAAAGTCTTCTAGTGGTTCATCCTTTTTTCCGATTTGGCAGTCCAACTGTCTGGATTAAGGTTGGTGCGCCTGAACCGGTCCGTCTCCTTGGATGATCTTAAGGGCGCGTCGCCGCATCGATCTCGTCCATTGAGGACTCTGCTCCTGAAATCCTCCCAATAGGTCTTGAACCAAAATACCATGACAACAAGAAGAACAAGCTCTCTTACCATCGAAGGAGACACTTTATTAGTTTCTAGAGACTCGTCAAAAGCTCGTAAATTCTTCCAAAATCCAAATAAATCAATCTTATGGTATGAGAAGTGGTGACAGGTGCAAATGGCATTCGCCAAACTTGGGCCCATTATTACCAGATGTTGTGCATATAGCGGAGTTCCAACAACCCACCATTCCTGCTTCATTACTCAGTCCAACCATATACAAGTAGTTTTGGCCAATGTCCAGCCCTTACATAATTACTAATTAGGAACAATTCTGCGATTTTGAACTCGAAAGAAACGCACAATCATGCTTTACGGAGTGAATATAGAGTGCTGGCTTCGATGAAACAACCCGAGAATCACTGTCAATATCTCGGTGTAGGTCCAGTGAAGAGATATGGGCTTTGACACCCTCACATACACATCTCGTGCGAACTTAACCTACGTGTCTTGAGAGGTGACTTTGTGTGCCTATACGATCTTGTTGAGCCGCGACCCGTTTAGATTTTATTTTTATTTTTTATTTGGTCAAAACCTGTTTGCATTTGAATTCCCTTCTACTTCTACTTGGAGGGAAACGAAAAGTAGATAAAGATAATCTCGAAGGATTTCATTGTAAAGAAGTCTCGCTATGGATGAGCCTTTGCAGCAAGAGTTCCTGTTGCGCTTGATTCAGGTACTGCAATATCAGATGAGTAGTTCCAAGTAATCTAAAGGGAAACTAACAAAAAAATGTGCTAATCTATTGCGTTTGTACTAATTTCAGTCATAAACAATTTAATTTGGCTAATTTAGTCTTAAACCTTTTGACGATTTGCCAATGTAATCATTTTGGTCAATTTCGACCAGAAATTGCTGGCGTTGGACGCTAGCCATCCTATATGGTATCAGCGGTATCCGCGCCAAAGATTTCTGATCAAAATTGACTGGAAGAATCATGTTGACAAATTATCATATATAAGGTTTATGACTAAATAGGTCAAACTAAAAGTTTTTTTTTCCCAATAATTTCCATGGTAATATAGTGTCTGATGGATTCGCGGGTCATAATCTACTTAGACAGAGGTTACCGATGTGGAGGGTCGTTTTGAGGTGACAATCAAATCAATTTCTGAGGGTCATGTTAGTGGATTACATGCTTGAATGTGATCCACGTCCAATCTAAAATACACATAATACTAAGACAACGGGGGGAAAAAATCAATATCCTATCTTTTCCTCTCCATCTCTGCTAGTTTTTTTTTTTTTCCAATCTTTCTCTACTGGTTCAACCGAGGCCACTGCACCACTATTGCATCTAAAAGTACACCACCATAATGTGTCTCTCTTCCTGTAATCATGAATGGAAGAAAATACTGGGGTAGATTTACTTCCACATGGAGGAAGCCCAATGAAATACAAGTTCAAAAGCTTGAGCCCATATAATAAATGAATACGGTTTTCTCTTTAGTTAACTAGTAGCCACAAAGAATGATGAACGTGAAGTTGCAAAAAGAGAGAAAGAGAGCAAAAAATCTGAGAAAGAGTGTCTGTCCTTTTTTTCATCAAACTGATGATCGGGGGACGATTTGTGTCCCTATATGAAGTTTTCTGTGAGTTGAATCGAACCTATGGTTTAGTGAAATTTACCCTTAATCTCTTATGAAGTCCATGTGTATTGTTAAGAATGGTGTTCTTGCTATTGCTACTGCCATGTACCATTGGTATTAGCCATAGAAGAACTTTGGTAACCTAATTTTGTTGATAATGAAGATTTTGGGTGGACTCTAGTCCCGTGGTCTTTTATCTCCTCACGTCAGGGAGGTTTTTCATGTAAAATTGTCTTGTGTTTGCGGGCGCTTGGTATTTATATTGCTCTATTATATTCTTGGCTATTAGGTTTCTACTAGAGGGGAGATTGTTTTGTTCCGACATTGATCAGATTGCCATTGTTCTCCTAACAAGGTGGTATCAAAGCATTGGTTCTTGATTGATTTTTATACCTTGTGTTAAATGATGGAAATGAATTTGAGTAGAATGGTCACACTAAATGATTCAAATTATCATATTTGAAATGAGAAAATGGAAGACTTTTTATATGTGAAGGATTGTTATTTACCCGTGTTTGCTAATGAGAAACTTGAGAATAAAACTGATGTTGAATGGCCTATACGTCATTGTTCAGTGTGTGGTTATATTAGATAGTAGGTGGATGATAGCATTTTGAACCATGGCATTGATGAAGCACATGCATGCGTTCTGTGGAATAACTGTCCAAAAAATCTTCAATCTATTGTACGGTAGCCAATTCAATCTTAAACCTTTAAATTCATGTCAATTCAGCTCTAAATCTTTTGATGATTTGATAATTTAATTATAAATCTTTTTTTTTGTCAATTTAATCCTAAACCTTGTGAAGATTTACTAATTTAGACATGAACCTATTCTTCAGATATTCGGCCGAAAAGGCTACATTGGCAAATCGTTAAAAGATTTAAGACTAAATTGGCAAATTATCCAAATATTTAGGACTAAATCAGTACAATTGAATAGTTTAGGATTAAATTGGACTCCTCACAATAGGCTTATGATTTTTTAGATAAATTTTCACGTGAGATTATGTTGTACATGATCTGGATGGAGGCAAGATTCGTGAAGGGGGTAGGGAAAGGCCTAAAAAAGGGACTTTGAAAAGGAGACCGCGAGAGAACATCTAGAGCATTTAAAGCTTAATTTATTATCGATCGTATAATAGAATTCATGTGGCTTACTTAATGAGATAAGGCTTGTTCTATAATGATAGTATCTAATTATAAGAGTGATTGTACGTTTTTCAAACGAAGTTTGCGTCTCAACTCCTGTTGCATTGACAATTCCAGGTCCCATGCGAACTTGAATTTTATTGAGCAGGAAGAACGTGCAAGCTTATAGCTGAAGTGAACTTCGGATCACACGCATTAAAGTTTCTTGCGTGCAGATTGGCTGCAATTGCAGAGCATGCTTGCTTGTCCAGTAACCAAAGTCAGCTCGGAGTACTCATGCCGAACTTCTCTCGATCAAACCGGCTGATTGAAAGCCATGTAACACCTAATTTAAAGTTCAGGGATTTGATTGAGAAAGAGATCACGAGGCGATGCATCGGCGTCTCCGAGTGGAAGGAGATCACCTACTTCATACGTCTGATTTTGATAAGAGCTGAGGAAGATACGAACGCAAGAGAAGAAGTAGGATGGGATCCTAAAGCAACCATCGTTCCGGACTCGATCCATGGATCATAGCTTCGATTGATTTTGGTCACTTTCGCAAATAAAGAGAGCTCTTCCTGTCCAAAACAAGCTCGGCCCACTTGTTCCCATGAAGTTTGGCCGTTTCTTAAGTCGTCGTTTGATTCGTAGATCGACGCTTTCGAAGCTCCAAACTTTTGTTCTTGCTGAGGAACGACACTTCAACATTGACAGATACCTCGCATCCAGACATGAGAATTCGATTTTAAATAGCTCCTGCGAACTTTGTACGATCACCTCCTGTTTTCGTCTTCAAATTCGAACACGGAATCGTTTCTTTTATAGCGTCTCATCTTGATTTCCACACGCATGGCTAGTGTCAAAACAATCCCGTCGCTTCTGCTCGTTGCAGCCTTCGGCACAATTGCTCGGTGTGGGCGCACGACGGATCCCGGACCGGAGCCCCGGAAGCCCGTTTTACCAATCCACCACCCGTTTAAACCGGCTCCGTCCTCTCGGGCTATCAAAGCAGCTTACTGGCCGTCATCTGATGGATTCCCTGCATCATCCGTAGACACCTCGTATTTCACTCACATTTACCACGCGTTCCTCTTGCCCGACCCAACAACGTTCAGGCTCAACATCACTGCATCTGACCAAACCAAGCTGCCTGGATTCACGGGCACGCTGCAAAAGCGAAAGCCGGCATTCAAGACCCTCCTATAGATTGGAGGAGGCGGGTCGGACCTGAATGTGGTCTCCAGGAAGGTGAGCAGCTCGGAGACTCGTGCGGAGTTCATAAACTCCACCATTGAAGTAGCTTGAAAATACAGTTTCAATGGGGTTGACTTAGACTGGGAGTTTCCAGCTGACGAACAAGACATGTAGAACCGCGCTTTGCTTTATAAAGAGTGGAGAAAAGCACTGACTGGCGAGTCCAAAAGAAGTGGTAAAAGCCGCTTATTGCTGACGTCCGCTGTGCACGTGGATTGGGTCGCCCAGATCGTACCCCGGTCAGGCGATCCGGAAGTACGTAGATTGGGTCAGCCCCATGTGCCTCGACTATCATGGATCGTGGGAAGATTTCAAGGGTGAGCATTTGGCACTTCACGATTCGAAAAGCAACATCAGCACGAGCTATGGAATCAGTTCGCGAATTTTAGCAAGTGTTTTGCCCCGAAAGCTGGTAATGGGCATGGAGGGCTCCAGAATCCGAATGTTACCGGAATTGGGGATCCAACTGTTGGGACGGGTCCTTGAGACTGTCTTCACATACAACCAGATTGTCGATTTTAATGTATAGAACCATACAGAAGTCAAAATTCGATGAGGATTTGACGTCATACTACTCATATGTTGGAGTCTCTTGGATTGGCTATGATGATGTTCGGTCTGTACGGAGGAAGGTCCGATTTGCACGGTCTCGGGGCTTAGGCGGGTACTTCTACTGGGCTCTCAGCCAGGATAAGAACTGGATTATCTCAAGACAAGGTATAAAATGAAATCACCTTCCTAATGTTCACGACACATAGCAATCCCATGTAGATTCTAACATGTTTGTTTCTTACCCTTCTATTGATGACAGCCTCAAAATAGCTTGGGATCACTGACGAACTTGGACAGACTGTCTGGGAACACGACGATTCTAATAGTTGCGTTTATTTCGTAAAATTGTTCAATTAGTAGCTTATCACGGATAACTTCACAATAATTCTAGGAAAAATTCTAATAGTTGCATTTGTGTGTGTGTTTATCTACCTTCCAATTCAATTCCTGATTGCTCAGATAGATTCATTGAGTTATACGACCAGCTTTTTCCCTCAAAACATCTGCAATTGCCTACTTCAACAACTAACAATGAACACTGAAGACCATAAGGAAATAACGATTGCCGTGATCGGATCTAGTCGTTTCTTCCTTTTTTCTCGTATCATAGAGCACAAGAAGAACCGAAGGATCAGTTGCTGACCAAAGGATGACATAATTATGTAACAAACGGTACTTTCGCATAGCTGTGGCTAGAGGAGTATGTAGTTCAGGTGCTTTTAGTGAACAGAATCCGTGTACTCAATCTCTCAAGTACAAAATCCAAGGGCTGGCCGGCAATATTACAATTGTAGAACTCAATAACTGAAGATGCTGATAAGCAGAAAACTGTGTAGAGTGACTTACAAGTTCGGCTCCCAATTGAGCTAAGCAAGAAGCTCAGGAAACACAGAAGCAAGCACTAGAAACTAGATACAAAATGAATGGGGTGATTTTTCAGACAGTTCTCTTCTGGCTTGGAGATTAACGAACAACCCTTACCCAAAAAAATAAAAAAAAACGAACAACAGGGGCATTACAAGGACGGTCGAGGGAAGGGAACTAGAACTGGTCAAGGGAAGACACCAAATGAATCATGCAGCTTATCAGCAAACAGATATGTAGAACAGTTAAAGCCAGCGAAAAGAATCATTCTCTCCTGAGTTTGACAGGCACCATCCCATTCATATTGCGGTTTATAGCAATAGTGGAAGGAAAAAGGTATAGTGCAATACGTACTTGAAAAGTCGAAGAATGGTTGTATCAAGCAGATTTGGTTCAATCCTTATAAGCCAGAAGATGATACGCCTCCCATTAATTGAGCTAGCGAGCACACTTTATCTACTGCAATCTCCCGTCATGCATCTGTAGCACCTTCTACAAATGCCATAACCACTGTCAACAGACTTTTATTCAGATAAACCAAGATGTACATGCAAAAAGAAGCAAACATGAAGCATCCAATCTGTCACGAGTTTCTCTTAAACAATCAACAGAGAATAGATAAAACTAATCTAAAAGTGTTTATGATAATGCCATTAAATGGTCCAAATGTTGCATAAGCAACACTACAGAACTGAACATCAAGGTTACTGACTTACCTTATGAACACACCAAATTTGGTTGATCACGTCACGAGCATCAGTGTAACCCCTCTACTCGAAACATACCTGCTACTGTCCACATTTTTGCTTACTTATTTTTGCCAATCCAGAATAGGTAAGGAAGAACAACCTGCGTGTATACCGTCCCTGGGCATTAGCTCACTATGAAATCTTTGCAGGTTATTACTTAGCCCCATTTGTGACCCATCAATCCGATGTGGGCAGACCCTGTCACCATTGCTCCACCAAGAAGTTATAGGCTCAGAATCCGTTCAAACAAAGTGATATATATTCATTCATACTACTGCAAGCAGATTCAACAACTGGAATTTGCATTTGTGAAAATTAATGCCCTTAAGACTAGGTCATCATCAACAGTGGTCCACACTTGCACATTTGAACATGATAATTCAGCATTCTATTCATGATATTCAATTATCATGTATCAAAATTAAGCAACCCCAGTATATCAGAACCATCCATGCCTCTGCATATAGACAGAAGATAATAGTTGCAACTCAAAATATGTTCTTTATGACTCATATACCAAACAGAATATAATGTGCCGCAAAGATGAGCATAAAGCACGAACACGAATGCCAGGATCAAAAGAGTGTCAACATAATAAGGAGTTGCAAGCAGCTAAGGTAAAAGACTAATTGCAACAATAAACAAAGCACTCAGGCGAAAGCAACTTGAGATTTCGGTTACAGCTTTAAAAACATGCAGAGTGAGAAACAGACTCAGGTTTACAAAACGAACTATGATGTTCACACTCAAGTGGTCCTCAGCCGTTCATCAATCTCTCCCCAAATATTCTTTTTCAGCATATCAGCAAGCGGATGAGATAAACACTTGGTTTCAATGATAGCATTATTAACCCACCATTCAACATGCATCATCTCATATTCCATTAAAATGATGCTGGAAGGGGGGTAAAAAAAGAGAGAGCCTATCCATCTATAAAAAGGTTGAAGAATGGGCATGCCAAGCTGCTGGAATCGATCCAAAATAAGCAAGAATACACTAGATGGAAAAACTGTGTCCATCGATTCCAGCTACAGCACAGTTATCCAGCAAAGTCTCTGGTAATGCATCTGCAGCACCTCTGGCACAAATAAAGCTCAATTAATCATAAGCCATAGACACTTTCAAATGACATTTTCATTCAAATAGACCAAGACAATGGTTCAAAAGATTTACAATTAGGGAGCAAGCATAAAGCATCTGATTTGCCACAACTCTCTTACACAATCAACTAGAAAAGTACAATTGAAGTAAAACTAATATGTTGCAAAGGAGACTCTACTTGGCCGCTAATCATAAATGCTCGTAATAATGCCACTAAATCCTCCAAAGGTTGCAAAAGCAAATATACACAACTGTAGTGCTATGAAGTTCTGCAAACAAGGAAAATATCAGTTAAAGCACGTAACTGTACTTTCCACATTTCATCGGAGTAACCAGAACGCAAATTCGGCACACCTAATTAATAACTTGCCATCAAATCATCACGTCAGGAAATCCAAATAAAGGATACCAGAATAATTGAACCTATGAATTTAAATGGAAGTTAACAGCCAGAAATTATGAACTCAACAATTTCTATATTAATCCAGAGGGAAATGCACCTAAGATCAAATGTTTCAAGCCAGATTCCCTGAAAAATTCAGACTTTCTTTTCGATGCTGCAATCACATAAAAATATAAACATTGAGGCTCAATAGCTAAATACATGGTAATTTAATCATGAGTTCATACACCAAAAGAGAAGGTGACATCAGATGAAGCATGAGCATGAGTAAGCAGAGATCCAATATAAGGAGGAATTGTGAACGCTTTTATTAGAAGACTAATTGCAACAATTTACAAGAGCTCAAGCTAGAGCAACTCGAGATTTTGGTTACAGCTTAAAGAGCATACAAACTTAAAAGCAGGTCATACTAACATAACAATTAGCCAAAGTTTACAAAGAGAACTAGAACTCTCACACACAAGTAGTCTACAAATATTCATCAAGTCTTTCCCAAGCTGTCTTCACTTAATTAGTACTCTGTCCATCTTCGACACCAAGGCCATACAATACACCAGCGTACTTTTCTGTGGAGCCATTGAAGAACATGTCCCTCAACTTCAGGAAAGAAAAAGCCGTGACCAAGCTATCAGACCCAGCTTGATGGCACACGCCAAATCTCTCAACTTCCAACAATTCGGCAAGCTTATTCAAGCCGCCGTGAAGACTGTTGCAGAACTTCATCAAATGCTTGATGTCGTACACCACAGGGAAATAAATATTGATCAAATCGAAGAACCCCACTTGCGTACCAGGCAAACTCCGGCAAGTCAACAATTTGAGCAGGTAACCGAAATCATAGCCGCTATGAAAGGTAACCCAGTTAACATCACCATTCAGAACAATCCCAGAAGACATCAAGAGCTCACCAAAGCGTCTCACGTCAACCCCCTCCTCACTATTCTTCTTGAAATCCATGCCGCACTGACGCAGCAACTCGATCGAATCGCCAGCGAACATGTCCTCAGTTACGTTGAACTCGCGGAAATTGAACTGCCAAATGCAATACTTGTCCGTGCCGCAAGTGGGCAAGTTCCCGTTCTCGTCCGAAAACGTGAGACCCAATTGTATCAACTTCAACATATCAACGTTATTTTTCAAGGTCTGGTAGTTATAATCGCTGATGTTCTTGAAATTCCCCACCGGACGAGAAACAACTCCAGGGAACTCGGTATCCATCGCGACATAATTGAAACTGTCCACAACTTCGCGGATCAATGCGAATTCCTCTTCGAGATTATCGTTCCACACCTCCCGAATGTTAATCGATTCGTCTTTCAGTAGCATCGACATTTCCAGCGTCCCAATTCCAAAACAAAGTCTCTGCCTAGTTTTATCAAGTCCAGATCTGGGAGTAGATCATCAATCAACACTCAAAAACCTCGAAGCTGGAAGCCGGTAGTCGCTCGAACTCTCAAGTCGGAGTCGTTCCAGCCTTTACCAACGGATCTGAAGCAAACCCAGATTATGAAACAACGTATTACACACAGAAAGCACTTCTCAAAGGAACGATTTGCCGAAATCAAACCCAACCCGAGACAGCTAAAGGCTCAACTAGGAACTGACCACGCATATCAGATCTTACCTTGGATTTGAGAAACCGTCGCTCGAAATCAACAGATCTAGAGCTTGGAAAGGGAACCTCAGCTTCGCTGGGGAGAGATTTTAGGTCAACGAAGGCCGCGGAAAGAAAAAGATAGAGAGAGGGAGGGAGGAGAGAGGACTTTAGTGGGCGTCTTCTTAACCACTGGAGAGACAGTAAAGCAGGAAACGAGGAAAGCGATGTTTGGACGAGAAAAGGCATATCCGACGTCGTATCCCAATCCTAAGTCCTCCCTAACGACGTCGTTCGCCCACACCGAACCGAGAGCGTGTTCATCCTGCCCGTCGCGACGGTATGGTTTTCCTAAGGCGGATCTACCAGACCAAGTTTGGCAGTCGCCATGCACGTCTTGGACGAAAGGCTGTCCTCCTTCCATTCGAGAAACCAGCCGGGAGATCATGCATCTTCCTAAGGCGAATCTCCGAGACCACGAGATCTATGTGCTCCTCGGAGGTGGCACGGTACGCCTCGCACGAAAGGCCGTACTTATTTCACTCAATAAGCATTAGACAAATGAGGCAAAATATTTAACCAAAGAAGCAAATATAGCACAATCGAGACATATTTAATGAACGTGATTTGATGCGGCCCTTTATCAAAGTAAGATGTTAATCAGAAGAAACGAACATAATCTTTGCGGTCCTCCCTAATGACGTCTTAATCGGTGCCTTGCATTGCAACCCGGACACAGCAGGATAAGCATGTTTATCCTGCTCATTTAAAGCCCTGCATCTGAATTGTTACGATCATGTATTTTCCCAAGGCAAATCTCCGAGACCACGAGGTCTATGCGCTCCTCAAGGGTCTCGCAATAAGCCTTGCACGAAAGGCCATACTAATTGCATTCAATAAGCATAAGCTAAATGCGGCAAAAGAAAAAAAATTTAACGATAGAAATAAATATAGCACGATAGTGACGTATTTAATCAGATGTGGTTTAATGCGATCCTTTACCGAAATGAGGTCTTAATCACACAAAACGAATATGAACTTTACGGTCATATATAACGACATCGTAGTCGGTGCCTTGCATCACAACCTTCACACGGTAGGACGAGCGTGTTTATCTTATCCGTTCAAATCCTACATCTGAATCTTTACGATCACGTATTTTCTTAAGTTGAATCTCCGAGGACCACGAGTCTATGCTCTCCTTGGCAGTCGCACAATATGCCTTGCACAAAAGGTCGTCCTTATTTCAAATGTGGCCAACAAATTTACCGAGAGAAACGGACATAGCGCGCGATGGCGACATAATTAATCCGGACGCTATTCAATGCGAACCTTTTACCCAAAATGAAATCTCTAAATCCTGGAAGTTAGAACAGAATCTTTGCTGGCACGTGTTGAGGGGCAGTGGCAAAATCGTGATTTTAAAGCCAACAGGAGCATGCTTGCCAAATTTGACCAAGACCCAACAAGTTCACGGCCAATTATTTTCTCCACGTAATCAAGTTTTGCTTGGGCGGCGAACTTGCCTCGACGTGGAAGACGAGGGCCACGAAATTGGTGAGATTTTGACATTTAATTTATTATATTATATATATTTTTTAATTTTCCTAGAATAATTTAGTAGCGTGATGAACGTGATGGTGATGGTGATGACGGTGATAGGGATAAGACTGGTTTTTGTCCCAAGTACAGCGATTTGGGCATTATCGCGGGGGAGATTAAATTAAGGAATGCACGGTTTGACCATGTCATTTTGGACGTACTTTCCAACGTAAAGCCCAACAGGAAATCCCACGTGAGTGAATACGAGGGTCGCTTTCTAGGACTTTTGCTCGAACCCGGTCCGAGGCAGAAATTCTCTGATGTGAGCCCCGTGGGTGTTCTTCGTTCCCCTCAGAAATTTGAGGGTCTCCAACAGATTGTACCCCCCCTTCTTTCCTTTCTAATCGACGAGGAAGCCCAATTTAGGTAGGTAAAATTCGGGGCTTATGGCATATCCTACTAACGGTCGCGGGGCTGAGCAAGACGCGAATCAAAATCGAGATTGACATTTCTAAGAACATTAGATTGTTCGGGGATAATATTATGCGAAATCTAGCATGTGATCCGTATTAGGTTTTACAACTCGTTGACCGTTGATCTGGGAGTTTAAAATATTTTTTATATATATCGGGTTTATGAAAAAATAAACTTGAAGATAGAAGTAGCAGATAATGAAGGGAACCCTATTAACCTTCCCTTTGCGAAAATTAAGATCAATCTCCAAAGCATGTGAGGATTAGCAACAAATTACTTAGGTTTTGGCATTGTTATCGGTAGTGGCTGTGGAAATGACTTTCTGTACCCCACGTTAGGCTTTTGTCTTTTGCTCCACATTCGGGACGTGTTCTTCGCATTTTTGGATGGGGCTGGCGTTAATTTCTACTAGGCTCGTAAAATGGATGGATCGAATCGGGTTTGAATTGAGTTGAAAATAGTCTGACCCAACTTAACCCGTTCACATGTTATACAAATTTCGCAATTTGTACTCAACCCTGACCCAATTTGTGCTCGATCTGGCTGCCTTTGAAGAACGAATGACTTCATGAACAAGCTATCCAAGAAATATTGCCTTGGAACTACGCTCCACCAAAGTAAACATGCCTACGTTACTGTCACTTATTCATTTGTTTTCACATTATCAAATCTTCTCAACATAAAACTGGCTCTTATCACCTACACATACTTCAAAATTCAAGAATCACATAAAACCCTTTGACATTTGAATTTCCCGTCGGAAGCCCGTGCAGATAATTTCACTGCATTTTGACAAAACGAAAGGCCTGCAACTCTGCAGGTCCAAAGGCAGAGAGGCTTTGGGTCCCTGTTTCTCAAAACAAAAGGCCTTACTACCGAATACTCTTCTCAAAGTCCACTTGAACTTAATCAAAAAGCTTTATGGGGGCATAGCATCAATTTGATTTTAAATGCCTTTCTTTCTCTACAAAGCTCTTTGGGAAAATTCCATTTAAGTGCCCAAAGTTCGTTCATTTTTATTAAGTAAGGGCTTGAAATGGACTTTATTTCAAATAAGGGCTTGCAATACCTCTTTATTTGAAAGAAGGATCTCATCACGGTCTGACCAAGCGAGGGTTGAACTAGGCTATTGGCGACAATAGCGGCCTCTCATAGACAAGCCAAGGGTAGCCCTCACCTTAGAAAGCAGAGGGTGGCCCTCGCCGGCCTCGCTCGGGCAAGTCGAGGGTTTGCCTTCGTCGGCCAAATCTAGCGAGGCCAAAGAGGGCCGCCATCCACTCATCTGGGCAAGGCTGCTACCATCGTCGACGGCATTGTCCAGCCCTCGCGTTTCTCTTTTGGCCCTTTTTCCTCTTATCATCTGTCAAGAATAGAGTCTCGTAGCAGATCAGTTGGCAGAACGGAGAAGATGGGGAGAGCTCGACAAGTGGGCATGGCCATGGATTTCTCCAGGAGCAGCAAATGCGCCTTGCAATGGGCTGTCGACAACCTCGCCGACAAGGGTGAGTCCCTCTACGTTGTCCACATCAAGATCAGCTTCGTCGACAAGTCCTGCGATCAACTCTGGTCTAAATCCAGCGCACGTAAATGTACAAATGTTTCGAAATTCACCACGGTTAGAATTCTTTTGCCCATAAATGTCTGAACTGAAGTTTCTCCTTTGGGTGCGGGTTGTGTTGTGTTGTGTTTGTTGCAGCTCTGATTCTGTTGACGGAGTTTCGAGAATCGGAGGTCATGAAGAAGTACGATGTTCATACCAACATTGAAGTTTTGGACATGCTCGACATGGCGTCGCAACAGAAAAAAGTTAAGACCCTTTGAGCATCGAGTTCGAACGTAGGGCGATTTGTTTACTTGACGAGGGCTGCCCTCGACTCCCTCGGGGAGGGCCGCCCTCTACTCGCTCGGGCAAGACCATTGTCGTCGTCACCGGTGGCCGGCCATCTAGACTGGTCATCAGGGAGGAGATAGGGTAAAAACAAAAAGGAAAAAAGAAAAAAAAAAGAAAAAAAGAAAACAAGTAAAATTTCTTGGTCAAAATATTCTTTGAAATAAAGAACACACTTCAGGCCCTTAAATCGAATTTTCCCAAACTCTTTGGAGATCCTAGCTCTCAAAATTTGAGGAACTCACTAAATAATTGTTTCCCTCCTCCTTGCATGACCAGGTAAATAATTATTTCTTTGTCCAAACAACAAGTGAAAAAATCCACCTCGGTAAATAATTTTCTCCCGTTTAGGAAGCAGCTGGTATCGATTTCTCGTAATAGGTTCGATACGCATGCCAACTGCTTCTTCGCCCATGCTACCCCACCTCTACTACGTTTATGATACGATCTCGATGACTTCTTTTTAAGAATGAGGTTTACCCAAAAATAATTATTCCGACACATTTTTCTGATTTTTTAACCGGTTAGGCATCGAGCCAACCGCTTGTGCCACATGTACGCTAGCCACTTCTGTCATGTGTACGCTAGCCATTTGTGTCGCTCGTTTGGTGTCCCGAGATTCCTGAGATTACGAGTCATGGCCTAATAATTTGTACTCTCTTTTTCATGCTTGCATCGTAATAATTGCCAATGTCGATCTCGCACATGCCAAACCTCATGTTAGCCAAACCTATGCCAATCGCAATTTGATTGAATTGCTGAATCTCATAATTACAAAATCGATATCTTGCTTGATATGATGCCTCACAAGGTCAATAGCTCTCTTAAAATGACAAATACTTACTTTGGCCATTTCTAGGGTGTTAATTCCTCCCCCCCTCCTCGCTTAGGAAAAAGGTACAAAGATAGCCAACCGGACCAAGATTAAACATTTGACCAGGCGAAAATTAGTTAATGGATAAAATATGCACGTCTAATGAGATGATTTAACTAAGCGGTTGTCCTCAACTCCACGTTTTCAACTTAAGTGATTACGGACTTGTTTTGGTTAGGGGCATGACGGCAACCGGTTATTGTCACTTCACCAAATGTAAATAATTTTATGCTTGATCCTATTATCGGAGTTTAGACTCTGAGTTGTACCTTATCTATGAAGTTAGCATTGGTCCAAATATTTACTTGGCTAAGTGGAGTCTTGGCGGCATTGGAGTGCCGCGAATCTTGAGTGACTTGCATGTTGGGTTTGATGGTTCGAAAGACCTCTTAAGGCATTGGGTTAGTTGAATCCATCGGTCGATCGTCACAAGGTGTGAGGATTTCTGGTTAATTGAGCATGGAAGTTCTTTAACAGTGGAGTATGTACATGAAACGAGCTTCAGATGACTTGCATGTTATGGAGTTCATGTGATTTACCTTCTTTTGATCTTAAATTGATTGGGTCGATAGTCAATTTAGTACGTCGAATGTTGGTTCTTGTTTGAATACTTATGAGTTTCTCGAATGTGGAAGTGTTGAGTTATGTGTGTGGCTAGTTAGTGGCCATCTTTTGTGGTATGCCGTCTATCATGGTGTATACATATCATTGCATTGCATTTCACTTAATAAACTATTATGATGCCATCGATGATTAATGCCAATGAAGCCCCGTGAGAGCTAGGATTAGAAATCGAGTTTCCTCCACTGTGTGCGTTCAAGGAAGTCTGGAAATGAGAAAGCCTATGAAAATGGCGATCCCCAAAAGTCTGGTCAGCAAACCGGAAGTGACCCACATGAATCGGTACGCCATTAGATGGGGGTAGACCTTGAAATGCAATGGAAAATAATACCTCATGTTCATGGCTTATAGAGTTGCATGTTGATGGTCGAGAGTCATGTGTGCATCCTATAGTGTGTTGCTTGACTTATATCTGGATTTGTGTCAGGTTTGCTAAGTGACTAATGTGCCCGACCGTTGGTGAGTTAGACGTTTTACTTGCTGGGTTTTAGCTCACTTCTATTGTTTTATTGTTTTTTAGATGGTTAGTATCATGCCTTCGGTGACTCCAGCAGTCCCCATAGCGCGTTACGGAGTGCCTATAGACTTTACTAGTATGTGGGAAGAGTTTGTGGATCTTGACTTTCTGAATGTGCAATTTAGGAAGCTCCTGTCTGTTTTGTGGATAGATGTAGGATTAGCCCAGGTCCTATTCCCTATAACTTTGAGTCCGTCTTTGTGAGAGCTCATGATAGAAGCCTGGTGAGACCACTTCCTTTTGTGCAGGATGATGCTAGCGACGGTAGCGATATGGAGCAGATGGGATTGGTGATGGAGTTTTGGCGAGCCATGACGGTGTGATCATGGATGGCAAAATAGTTGTAAAGGTGTAGTGGTGGTGCTGACGTAGTTTCCCCCAACATCCCAGTCATCTTCTGAACACGTTATGAACATATTCTAGTGATCGTTTTCAGTTTATAAACAAGTTTAATGGTGCTTATATATATATATATATATATATATATATATGATCGCGTCTTCTCCAATTTATTGAATGATCTTACTGTTAACAAGCACAGGTTAGTGAAACTCTTATAAAGGTCATACCCATTAAGCTCACGCCGCTTATTCTTGAATGTGCTTTATTATGACATGTTGTGTTTTCTTTTAGTTTTTCATATGCGCCGCATATTATATGCGTAAAAGATTAAACCAAAGCACGATAGTAAGTGATGCCTTAGGATGTCACAAACTTGACGTTAAAGGTATATTGATTTCTCTTCAATAACCAAATGCTTTTTTAAATATGATTTCCATAAATCGTTTTCTTCCCATGAATTCTGTTCTTAATAAGAATACTAGTTGTTAATGTTTGTTTATAAATTATGATATATATACCGCATCAATTCATTTTAATACCTTATACACTCTTTCAAGAAATCTGGAAATTTTACCTTAGCTATAAGATAAAGGATATAATCTAGAGACCCAGATGAATTAATATGTTGATCCATATCAATTAAGTTGTAGATATTAATTATTTTATGGTACGAATACTCATAAAATTAATCTACAAATCAACGCATTCTCAAGAAAACGGAATATTGGAATTGGAAAGAAAGTGTTTTCAAATTAAAAATAATTTCCGAAACCAAACGACCAGTCTCCACATATTTTCGTGAAAAGAGAAAAGAAAAGAAAGATTGAAAAGACACCACGGGCACCCGTGTAAAATGGTTGCATACATAAATAAGTAAACGATCAACTATTAATTCAATGAGAAGAGTTATACTTAAAACATTATTACTTCTTCTGACAAAAACAAACACTTGTACTCCATTAATATACCGAGGATCAAGGTACATGTATAAGATAATTAATTTCTAGAGGTTGTGAAGAAATAACAAATCGCTTGATCGTGTAATTCATGAGGACAAAGAAAATTCACCATCGCAAAATGAGTACTTAAATTAAACAAACATAAGCTTCACATTTCTTCCTTTGACGACAAATTCCTCCAAGCCTTAAACTTCAGGATTCGCTTAAATGAAAAGCGTTTTCCACGTACCAGTTCTTCAGCGTCAGGTAAGCTTCGCAAGGGACTGCAGCCTGTGATGGCAAGATTTTCTAGTGATTCCAGTCTACAAGACCTCGAATCTACCAGTTTTGGACAGTCCCGTGCCACAAAGTCCTTGAGATTTCTAAGGTTTGATAAGTTGGCCAACATCTGAAGTAAGGGACAATTGGTAATCAATAAGACCTGTAGATTGTCCAAGTTGGAAAGGTCAACAGTCTTAAGAAGATGGCAATTGCGAACCGTAAGTTTCCTCAAACTAGAGGGAAGCTGTCCAATCTGGCGCAGGTTCATACAGTTGATGAGTTGAAGTTCTTTTAGACAGCGAAGGCAACCCAAATATGAACTTATGCTGGTTATGCCTGGAAATCCCAATATACAATATGGGCTGTAAGTTGTCACTTTTGGAAGAAGGCAGGGGTTAATCACCTTCGGGGCTACCGTTTTAGGTTGGACAAAGTTTGCAGGAGAAGCACTTTCGGATTTTAAAAATCGTAGCGCCGACTCTTCGGGATCCACCGTTTTAGGTTGGACAATTGCAGGAGGAGCACTTTCGTGTTTTAAAAATCGTAGCCCCGACCCTTCGGGATCCCTTTTGGATCCTAAAAACGGGATCCCATAAGAATTCCTTTTGGATGTGATCCCACCGTTGCTAAAATGTAATTCCAGCTTTCTTAAATTCACAAGGTTTGAGATCTTTGGAGTTTTATTTGTGGCTGTTGAGGATAGACATAGACTTACCAAACTCTGGGGAAGCCTTGGTACATTTTGCACACAAGTCTCTGTTAATTTCAAAGTCTTCAAGAAAGGTAGTCTCACGATATCACGAGGAATCATCTCTAGCCACTTGCAACCCTCTCCATAAATCTCCTCAAGTTTCTCCAACATCCCAATTGCCTCGGGTAACTTTTTCACATCACTTCCGTTCATCTTCAACACTTTCAAGCTTTGCAGTTTGACAATAGTATTTGGCAACTCTTTAATGGCAGTGTACGAGACATCCAACTCAGCTAAAAGTTGCAGCCTTCCAATCGGGTCGGGAAGTGTCCTTAGCCTGGGAAATCCACAAACGGCCAAGTACTCAAGATTTACCAGTTCTCCTATTGAGAATGGGACATCTCTCATGCGTCCAGAGAAAACATTGTTATCCATAAGCAGCTCAGTCAAAGCTTTCAAAGAACTTAATTCACAAGGCAGCTCCAGGAGATTGCAACATCCACGTAGGTTCAAGTGCTTCAGGCATCTCAAATGACCAATTGATCCGTCAATCCGATACAAATTAATACAGTCTTTTAGAACTAACCTTTCTAAGGACAGAAATGCAGAGAGGTCCGGAGTTTTGTATAACATGGGGCAATTTGACAGATTAAGGACCTTCAATCTTGTAGCCACCTGTCAAATGATTATGTATGTTCAACGGGCTTGACTTATAAATTGACTAAGGAAGCATTCCACCAAAGTAAATTTACAAGTACTCTGGGCATATCCATCCCTCTCACATGGCTGTGTCCCCCCCCCCCCCCCCACCCTTTTTTTATTATTATTAATAACCACATATAGTTTACCGTCCAAACTTATTTATTTTCTTGGTCAAACATCCAATTTTATTTAGAAAGTACTTTGTGTGTTATCTGAGTATAAATTAATCTATATGGAGCTTAATGTTTCTTTTAACACATTAACATGTGGGCAGTAGCTTTTTAAGAATCATATTACTGATTTTTTGAAGTAGGATTTTGTTAAAGGACGTCTCTTAGACACCCAAGTGAAGAAATATTGGTACCCTCTATGCACTGTATTGTTCGTATTATCCGTAATCAGTTTATTGAAAGTCAATTTTTTTTTATACTTTGAGTCATATAATTTGTAGTTCAAGATTTGTGGTTTCCCTCATAATTATTATATTGCCAACCCGATGCAACCGAGAACATAACCAAACAATTTGAGCGACAACCAGTGAAAATTTATTTTAAATTACTGAATTGGCGATATTGACGAAGATAATATCACTTGATTTTTTTATACAAAAATCAATATAAAATATATTCTAACATGCAGTTCCTTGAGACAAGGGTTCACACATTTGCAATACCAATAAATGAAATAACCTCAATTTGGATTCAAAAGATTTGAGAAAAATATACCAAAAAAATCAAAGATATAGTTTTTCTGTCTTTTCTATAAGGTAAAAAAGATATTGCTTATAAAGAGTTTTTTTTTACACATTCCTTGTTATGATGGGGAATATGTGGATGAATACGATTAAACACGTGTCATCTATCCAATTGTGGATATGTACCAAAAAAAAATTACTTTCTCGGTGAACCTAACAAAATTATCTTTATGAAGGGAACTGTTCCAAGTAGACAAAAATTATTCAAGAACAGGAACAGTGTCTAATCTAGACTAAACTTCATTAGCACAAATGAGTAGACGAAGACAGGAAAATCACTAAAAAAGTCATAAATCTATTGTAATTTTGATGATTCAGCCCTAAACTTTTTTTTTTTGCCAATTGAGTTCAAAACATTCTGTGATTATGCCAAATCAGTCCACCAAGTCAATTTTGATTGGAAATCGTTGACGTGGCACAACCTACGTTGATGTGGATCATTTTTGAGTAACATTTTAATTTTTTTTATTTCTCTTTCTTTTTTTTTTCTTCCCTTTCATCTTCCTCTAGTCGGTCGCAAAGAAATTAAAAAATAAAAAGTAAATAAAAAAATTAATAAATTATTAAAAATTATTAAAAATGATCAATGTCAACATTAACTGTGCCACAGTAGCGATTTCCGGCCAACATTGCCGGATGGATTGAATAAATGCCAAATATTTAGGATTCAATTGGTAAAAAAAATATTTAAGACTGAATTGGCATAATTGCAATATGTTTACCACTTTTTTTTGATAATTTTCCCAACAAAGACTATAATAGCTCGAAGGCAATAAGAAGAGATTGAAGAGAAGGTTCAGTTCCTTCAAAGGCAGCAGTCGTGTATTATTTTTCGCGACATCAGTCGTTGCACAATTTTATTAATAGTCTAATTTCTTTTTTGTTAGATATTAATAAACTTATTCAAAATGTTTTTATTTGAGAGATGGGGTCATGCAATACAAAATATACAAAGGTTATGTGTAACGTACTAAAACAAGTATCCGTTAACTTTGTCCATTACTTTAATCTGCTGTATGCTGTCTTGTTGATTTGTATATTTTATGGTATAATTAGTTTCATGCAGTACCCAATTCCTATAAGTACTATTTAATAATTCACGGAAACATTATATACCAATCATGGAACTCTACGTCGCACTTACAACACCGTACAACTCCTGTTTAGTGGCAGTTATAGCAAACGAGATTGCATAAATAGAAGTTAAAATAATTGTTTTTTTTTTCAATATACTTCTACCTAGCTATAGTGATTGGTTTGAAAACAATAAAAAAAAAGTTGCACTCAGCAGTGCTGAACTGGTATCTTAGGCACATCCTTTAAGAGCCAGATTTTTCCTTTAACTTCCGTTTGTTTAAAAAAAAAAATAAGTAATTTAAAAAATATTTTTTGAAAAATGATCGCTTAAATCACTCGCAAAAATAGGCTAAGGAAAAATATTTTTATTGTCTACACAATTGTTTGGACACAAATTATTAACTGATGAAAATAGTTTTTACTGACTAATTAATTGTTTCAAAAAATTCATGCGATCATTTTTAAGGAATTTTTTTTTTCAGATTATTTATTTTGTGCGATCTGCAATGCGGAACTGGTATCTTAGGCACATCCTTTAAGAGCTAGATTTTTTCTTTTGAGTTCCATTTATTTCGTGAAAAATGAGTGATTTAAAAAATACTTTTCAAAAAATGATCGCTTAAATTGCTTGTGAAATGAATGAATGAAACATATTTGTTTGGACGCAAATTATCATCCGTGATAAAAATATTTTTTATTGACTGATTATTTCAAACGATTCATACAATCATTTTTAAGGAGTGTTTTTCAAATCATTCATTTTGTGCAAAACAAACGAAGCCTTAGTTTAGCTTAAAACCCAAAGATGACAATCGTCAACCCCTGCAATGCACGAGCTTGTGTGGGAATAAAAAGGTAGACAGATATCGTAAAGTAAAAATTTGCCCATACCTTAAGTTGAATCCAACCGTTCCAACCTATTGTTATTCGGGTCCGCGATAGGTCAAGGATGAGTAGATTTTTGGGGCAAAAGTTGGTCGCTTGCAAATATGAAGGGCAATTCTTCCAAGAAAGCCATCTTAGTTTTGGAAAGAGATCCTTAAAATCTCCAGAGAGGCTTCCATTTATCATTTTGAGGAATCTTATATTTGGCACTTCCATAAATTCTACCGGTGTTAAAAGAACTTCGCCAAAGTCCACACAAACCGCTTCAACAATCTTAGTTCCCTGTGACAACCATAAAAAGTTCCTCATTAACCCAGGCAAAGTGAACATGGATTTCTACGGCAGTTTTGGTTCCATATAATCCCAAAACGGAGTCAGTTCATTGGTGGGATTCCTCTGAAGTACAAATAAGTTGGAAATAGAACAATTCTAGACAAATTTACGCTATAAAAAAGTAACAAGGTGTTGCACTTAGCTTTACCTTCTTGCTGATTATCATATCCAATGCTTCTTTATGATTCCACACCCGAGAACGCTTTCCAGGATCTTTGCAACTTTCATTATGTACGATGATCCTACCTAAGTCTTTAAGCTGATCATGCATCCAAAGCTCATTCTTTACTCCAATTTTCACTAAGGACATCATAAGTAGGACATCAATCCCCTCATCCGGAAACAATTCACAGTCATCCCACATATAAGTTGCATCTCTCTTATTTTCTCCGGTTAGAACGCAGGCAATATCAAGAAATAGTTGCTTTTGCTCTCTATCTAAAGCCTGATAACTTAACATTAAGCTTTTCTCCGCTTCGTCCTGGGGATGGCTTTCCATCTTTTTTAATGTATCTTCCCATGCCGCTTTTCCTTTTTGACATAATAATGAACCCATTACTTCAATGGCCAAAGGAAGCCCGCCAGTTTTTGCAATAACATTCTTAGATAGACTAAGAAAGTCACTTGGAGGATAGTTGCTTCTAAATGCATTCTTGCTAAAAAGCTGTAAAGATTCTTCAGTATTTAGCTCTGCAACTTCATAAGTGAAACTATGGTCAAACCAATCTTGGTATATGGATAAAACATTTTTATATGTAGTTGTAACCACAATTCTACTTCCTAAACCAAACCATTCTCTTGTTGCTGCTAGTGCCATCAGTTGGCTCCTATGATTTACATCATCAAGGAAAATAAGAACTTTCTTTCTCTTAAATCGTTCTTTGATCATATTTATCCCTTGATCGATGCTAAAAACCTCAATACCTTTCTCTCCAAGGATATCATGCATTAGTTGCCTTTGTAAATTCAGAAGACCATAATTTGAGCTTTCTGATGCTTGTCGTACATCTGAGATAAAGCTACAACTTTCAAAATCGGCAGATAGCTGGTTATAAATGACCTTGGCAAGAGTTGTTTTGCCGATACCGCCCATTCCACATATTCCAATTAGCCTTATGTCATCGGATCTGATGCTCAACAAATCTATTACTTCATCCATTGATCGGTCAACACTTATCAAATTATTAGATAGATGTATCGGAGACACCTTAAGCTTAACCAAAATTTTACGAGCTATTAGTCGTGTGAGTTCTCCATGGCTGCATATCAGTAGAAAGAGTATAATTAAGTGCCTGCCTGATTAAAACAAGCATGCATATAGACAAGATCATTCAATATGTAAGTTAGCACAAAATATGGGACATATAGGGACAATAATAATGCATGACTCTACGAATTGATTCAATCATAGTAATAGGATACAATAAATGTTTAGTGAAGGTGATGATCAAGAACGTGGAGTTTTAGATGATTCCTTCCAATATTCATTGCGCACTTTACTAGAAGCAAGCATGCTTCGTGTGGCCGAATTTAATAGCTGGAACTAGAACTTAACCATGGGGTCATCTAGAGTTTCGCTTGGAATTGGGAACCAAACTAGTCAATCTTGCGACTGCCTTGGAACAGAACAGCCCGCTATTTATTTTAAAAAAATTCTTGTCCATTTTGTTTTTGACTCCCTATTTACATGAGAGCACTGATTTTGTTTTGGTCAAATACTGCAGCAGTTGATAATAAGGCGAAAAGGCATGGGTATTTCTATATATTTAGATATATTTTGAAAGGTACATGAAGCCTATTTATAGGAAGATTAACTAATGTAATAAGATAAAGACAATATCAAACATAATCAGTCCTCGGGTTTCTCAACCTGCGACACGATGGCACATACGATGGCTTGTAAAATAAATTAGAATAAGCAAAAAAAAAAAATCAGTCAGTGATAAGCACCATCAAAAGAGATATATGCATAATCCTAAAAGATATGCTGAATCAATTAAATATCCTAATGTTTCTAGCGGTAGCACTGATCAAGAACCAATCGTTTTTCATTTTACCAGAAAAAAAAAACCAATTTTTTTATATGATAATCTCACATAATAAGTGAGCCGAGAGTAGAAAGATAGAGTCAAGAGATTGAGTGAGAGCCGAGATATCATAAACGACAATGAAAGAGGAATGTACCTTTTGGCATTCCATACTTTCTTTTACTTTTGGTTTTAGTTTAATAAATTTTAGTTTTGTTTGATTGATTTTGTGGGATTTTTTTTTTCTAAAATATGCACAGAGTGATTATCCTATCAAGAACCGACCTGGTAAGTTTGGTTCCTGAACACCATAGAGGCGGAAAGAAAACTTAGGGGGCTCGATTTGTAACTCCTTGGGTCATTGGTTCAAGCTAAGCAGATTGTGTTCATGGCTTTTCAGGCCATTTAGGGTTTTTAAGGAATCCTGATCCATTAGTAGTCTTGTCGTGTTGAACTTGTACATTTGAGGCTCAATTTGGAAATGGATTGAATCTGCTCGATTCTCGGGCTTCATACCACAAACCTATTTGGTTCTTGTGGGAATAGACTTTGAACTGGACTATAAAGTCCAATTTTAGCCGGTTAAGGGTTGAACCTGCCAATGGATCGGATTTCTTAAAAACCCAAAATGGCCTGAAAAGCCATGAACATGATCTAATCGAAAAATGGTAGTCCTATCGTGTTGAACCAGTACATTTGAGGCTGAAAAAAAAAAAAAAGCTGCTCCATTCTTAGGCTTCAGACCACGAACCTATTCAGTTCTTGGGGGAATAGACTTTGAACTATACTATCTCAAATTCGGATCTGTTCCTAGTTGAACCTGCCAGTGGATCAGATTCCTTAAAAATCTAAAATGGCCTGAAAAGCCATGAACATAATGTAGTCCAGAAATGGCAGTCCTATCATGTTGAGCTGGTACATTTGAGGCTAAAATTGGAAAATGGATTAAATCCACTTGGTTCTCAGGCTTTAGACCACGAACCTATTTGGTTCTTGTGGCTGTAGACTTTGAACTAGACTATCTTCGATTTCGACCGCTTCCTAGTTGAACCTGCCAATGGATATGATTCCTTAAAAACCCAAAATGGCCTGAAAAGCCATGAACACAATCTAATCAAAAAACGGCATTCCTATCATGTTGAACTGGTAAATTTGAGGCTAAAATCGAAAAATGGATTGAATCCACTTGCTTCTTAGGCTTCACACAATGAACCTATCCGATTCTTGTGGGGATAGACTTTGAACTGGGCTATAAAGTCCAATTTCGGCCGGTTCCTAGTTGACCTTGCCAATGGATCGAATTCTTTAAAAATCTAAAATGGCCTGAAAAGACATAAGCATGATCTAATTGGAAATGGTAGTCTTGTCGTGTTGAACTAGTACATTCGAGGTTCAAATCAAAAAATGAATTGAATCGACTGGATTATCAAGTTTCAGACCACGAACCTATCTGGTTCTTGTGGGGATAGACTTTGAACTAGACTAGAAAGTCCAATTTTGGCCAATTCTTGGTTGAAACTTTGCCTGAATAGCCATGAACACAATCTAATCGGAAAATGGCTATACTATCAGGTTGAATTGGTACATTCAAGGCTCAATCGAAAAATGGATTGAATTTTCTTGGTTCTCAAGCTTCATACCGGTTCTTGTGGGAATAGACTATGACAAAGTCCAATTTCAATTGCTCCCTAATTGAACCGGGCAATGGATTGGATTCCTTAAAAACCCAAAATGGCCTGAAATGCCATGAACATGATCTAATCAAAAAATGGATTGAATATGCTTGGTTCTCAAGCTTCAGACCACGAATTTATCCGATTCTTGGATCGACTTTTGAAATGCTCTATAAAGTACCATTTCAGCCGGTTCCCTGGTTGAACCTGAGATTTTACTTGTACCTACTTTATGGCCTTATTGACATCACACCCAAAATCAACCCCTAAGCATAGAGAAGCAAATAAGCCCATACAATATACTTAATAAGATAGGGCTCACTCGATGAAATGCCAAGATAAGCACGTCGATCATCAATGTCCTAATAGTACAATTGAGCCACGAAGCCCATCGATTGAATATTGAAGGGCTCATCAATCGAGAATTTCTAATAGAGGGATGATTGACTCAAGACATGAAAGGAAGTTTAAGTCTGAAAGCCCCATCCACAAACAATAATTGCAGCTATCCAAGCATAAGCGGTTCCAAGTCATGCCTTAAGAATGATGCAAGTCAAGAGGCAATTAAAGACCCTTGCGGGAAAGATCGGGATGTGGGTCCATTAGCTATAGAGGCGGACTTCAAGATAAAAATCTCTCAAACATCATCCACAACCGATAGACATGTCTCTGAAGACAATTCAAGCACTTCGAGCAAAAATTATACAGCATCAAGCAAGGACTCCTTTTGGTTTTGAAGATTTTCCAGATTAGATTTTCACTTAGGTTTTAGATTTCAAATTTGAATTAGATTACAATTCTGAAGTTCATATTGTGTTTGATATTTTAATAAGCCGTCGATCGGTTTCAATTGGGTGTTAATTTCCTGGCGACCCCAACTTGAAAAAAAAACATGCTCAGTGTGCCCAGAACAAAATAAAAACCTGCTCTTCAAATTGTAATCAGTATTTGAGTAAAAGAAACAAAGAAAAAAGGGAAGACGGAGTTGAATGAGTTAACATACCCCGTGTTCTTTGGTGTCCCACCCCTTGATTCCAGTAACCTCCTTGAGCGCTTCCCGCCAGCGCTGCACGGTATCAGTCCCGCGTTTTTTTTCATGCAGAGTTAATACATCCTTATACACTCTGGTTTCAAGCTTCACGTCGGACGGTTCCACGTCATAAAAAATGGGCAAAACCTCCAGTTTGTTGGTTTTCCTACCCTTCATCATGTGTTCCAGTTCGCGCAGGCACCAGCTACTTGAGGCGTAGCCTCTGGAGAAGATAGGAATGCAGATTTTTGAGTCATCGATGGCCTGGAAAATTTCTGGACCGATCTCTTCACCGACATCGATGCCCTTCTTGTCGATGAAGACGTGGATACCCTTATCTAGCAGCGCATGATAGAGGGAATC
The DNA here is from genome assembly GCA_016432845.1 of Psidium guajava. NCBI lineage: Eukaryota > Viridiplantae > Streptophyta > Magnoliopsida > Myrtales > Myrtaceae > Psidium > Psidium guajava. The sequence continues at coordinate 14,221,730 of CM028229.1, forward strand.
TGTGAAGTTAGCGCGAGTGTCCGGCCCTCGGAAACTCAAGAATACATCGAACTGAGCTCCAGATGTGTCGTGGCTAGTGGATACTGTTTCTGAACAACTCATTTTTTGTTTTCGTAGGAGCTGCGTCTACAACCCACAAAGAATTCACAAACGATTACAGGCTTGGGATGATGGGGAATTTGGTATTATGCTCTTCAAGCAAGTTCATATCTGTAAGGCTTCTGTGAAATTGAGTTTCTGTTTCCGAATGCCATAATCAGAGACATGGCGATGGCTGGCCTGGAGCCCATCATATCTGTAAGGCTTCTATAAAATATGGGGGCGTGGTTGGTCTGTCTGTCCCCATCGACCTACAGTGGGAACACCAACAATATAGAACACATGAAATTTCAGAAGGCAAACGCTGGTGCAGAAAGGTCCAGAGGCCAGAGGGCCGGACAGGGAACCAAAATCGTAGCGTTATTTCGTAAGATGATGGCCAAATTGGAAAATTTTGATGCCTTGATCCAGAAAATAATTTCATTTTTCTTTTTACCCGGCAATTATTATCCAATAACCCTACAATTATTTTCTGTCCGACGTGAAAATAATAATATGCTGTAGATGTATCATCCTATAGTATGTACACCTTTTGTGTGGCGGTGTTCAGTGACTAATTTAAGTTCTAACGATGAAAAAAGCATTAATGCACAGACAAATGTCACTCGCACATGTTCTCATTCAAAATGATAATTAGGATTATCATCATGGTTCGGACAATTACAGCTGCCAAAGCCATCATCAGAGGCGGGTTTCAATGGACTACTCTGTGTTCACAAATTATACGAGACCTTTTAACATGGACGACAAATCTGATGTTAGTTTGACACCAGTTATGATCTTTCACATTTTTTCTGGTTTTCATTCCATGCCAGAGCCGGGGGAGGGTGGGTGCGAGAAAGCAAATGAATCTCAAGAAATGTAACATTCACAGTTGTATATCAGATCTTACCTTTGGATATGCGGGATTGTTGCTCGAAATCAACAGATTAGATCTTGGAAAGAGAACCGAAGGTTCGTTGGAGAGAGATTTTAGGTCAACGAAGCGCGTGAAGATAGACAGAGAGAGGTAGGACTTTCTGCGAGAGAGAGAGGGAACTTTCTGGGCGTCTTCTACACAACTGGAGACGGTACGGCAAGAATTGAGGAAAGTGATGTTAGGACAAGAAAAGGCACATGCCATGTCGGGTGCTCCGCAAAGTCCTCCTCAAGGACGGGATGCCTTGTATCGTTACACTTGTACAATATCCATGAGCGAGTTCATACTCTTTGCTTAAATCCTACATTTGAATCGTTAAATGGCGAATTTTCCAGAGTAGAATCTCTGGATCACGAGATCTATGCACTTCTCGAGAGTCACTCATAAGTTTCGCATGAAAGGCTGTCATTATTTATTTACCACACCGAGCATTAGTCGAATGCACCAATGATTTCAAATATTAGGAAAGTGAAAAATGTAAAACACTATACAGAAAATTTTATTACAAGAAACAAATGCGGCACGAGGCTAACATAATTAACCAGACATGAGTTAACATGATCGGATATGAAAATGAAATCTTAATCATACAAGATAAACATACTTTCTGCAGTGACATGTTGAGAGGGGTGGCAAAAACGTGCTTAAAGACAATAGCAGTCAGCTTCCCAAATTTGACGAAGACCCCAAATTTATGCGAATAATTTTTTCCCGAATTAAGCTACTTGGGCAGCGAACTTGCTTGGAAGTGGTAGACAAGGACCACAAATTTTGTGAGATTTTGACATTTCTTTCGTTTTATTTTTCATTTTCCTAGACTAATTTAGTAGTTTGATGAGTAGTGATAGTAATGATAGGGATAAGACTAATCTGTCTAAAGTGCAGCTATTGGGCCTATCACGAGAGAACTTAAGAAATAATCAAATGGAGAAATTGATTAGATGCACGGTTTAACCATGTCGTTGCACGTTCTTTTCAATATAAGTAAGAACATTGGATATATTTTTTGTCCAAACGATTACAAGGTTGCTTTCAATGACTTGAGAGGCTACTGAAATTCCAAAGACTAAGGGAAAAAAATGAACTTTTAAGTAGTGGGGACTCTTGTCGCCGAAAATGATAATCCTCTATATTTTTCGGATTCAAATGTGCGGTCAAAATTATTGATACTTAACTAACATCATGGATCAAGTAAGATGCGAGTCTAAATCTAGATGGACGGTCCAAACATTAGACTTCTAACTTGTAGTATGTACATCAAGTTTTACAACATATTGACGACATTGGCAATCTAAAGGTCCAATCCTTTTTACGACACTTTGATATCAAAAAGAGGCAAAGCAGGAGATAGATAAAGGGCACCACAGTAAAACCTTCCCTTTGCAAAATCAAAATCGATCTTCAAAATCAATGGTAAAGGGGATTAGCGTGGAATTGCGTAGGAGTCGACGTTGTTACAGGAGAGTGGCAACGAAATACCGGTATCCCATGATGTACTTGTTGACACCTGATTTTTAATCATTTTTTCTATTGCTAAAATAATAAAAAATCCATAAAAATTCATAAAATTGAAAAATCAACTTTGAGGACCTTAGCCAAGCCTAGGGAACCAATTCTGACCAAAAAATGATTTTTCATATTTTCAGTATTTTTACGTATTTTTTATTTATTTATTTTCGAAAATTAATAGAAAATCCATAAAAATTCATAAAATTGAAAAATCAACTTTGGGAACCTTATCCAAGCCTAGGGAACCGATTTTGACCAAAAAATAAATTTTCATATTTTATATATATATTTTTAATTGTTTTTTAAAAAAAATACAAAAATACTTGAAAATTTTGGAAAAATAACATTTGAGACCAAACAAATACACAAAGATAGTTAATATTTTTATTTTAAATCTATTTTCATATTGGCCATCGCAAATTCAAAAAAATCCAATTCGAGTCACGTGTTCCTTCACGAGTATAATCTTGAATCGGGCCTAAAAAAAATTTAATTTGAGTCAACTTATTTTTAATTTTCACTTTTTATGAGTTGTGACATTGTCTTCTAATATTTTAAATTTTCATCTTGGCCCAATTATACCCAGAATGACTTAATTTTGCAAAAGGGCTTTAATTAAATTCTGCATTATTTTCAGCGGCAAGAAATGAGCTTAAATTTGACATGTGGTAAATTTTGGTGTGTCAAAAATTGTGAGGAGATTTGGACTTAAAGAAATATATTTTTTCAGGGACTGAATTGTAAATACTTAAAATTCAAGGACTAGAGTGCAAATACCTAACTCTTGAAGGATTATTTTACAAATAACAAAAAGAAGAGTTAGTGGATAAATTAGAATAGAGAAGGAAAGATGGAGAAGAGGAGATGAAGAAGAGAAGTTGGAGAAGAATGGATGGAGAAAATAAAATAAGAATAGAGAAGGGAAGATGGAGATGAAGAAGAGTTAGTAGAGAAATTAGAATGGAAGATAAGAATAGAGAAGGGAAGATGGAGATGAAGAAGAGTTAGTGGAGAAATTAGAATGGGAGATAAATATGGAGAAGGGAAGATGAAGATGAAGAAGAGTTAGTGGAGAGATTAGAATGTGAGATAGAGATGGAGAATGGAAGATGAAAATGAAGAAGAGTTAGTGGAGAAATTAGAATGGGAGATAGAGTTAGTGGAAAAATTAGAATGGGAGATAGATGAGTAGATTATAAAAGGAGGAAAAAGTGACCTTGAGAGAAGGAATTTTTTTTTTGAGAGAAAATTTGAAGTGTTTGAGGAATTTTTTGGGAGAGAAAATTTGAAGTGTTTGAGGAACTTTTTTGGAGAGAAAATTTGAAGTGTTTAAGAGAATTTTTTGGGGAGAGAAAATTTTGGATGTTTGAGAGAGTTTTGGGAGATTGAAGAAAAATTTGAGAAAAAGAAAATACCAAAAGAGAGAGAATTTTGAAGATGATGGGAGTTTAAAGCTATGGGTTATCATCACAAATTCCTTCATCGATCAATATAAATCAAGAGTTCATCCTCGTCAACGAGCAAGTAAATTCGAGCTAAGTGTTTTTATTTATTCATTTATTTATGGATTTACTCGCAAATTAGCACAAATTGTATACACTTTCTCCATCTCCTTTTTTTTCATATTTTATGTCAGGAGAAGGATATCTCTACGTCAACAGCAAAAATCTCGTAGAGATGCAAAAATCGGCCCAGACAAGCTCCTAAGCTGTCCACCGATTTCTCAACTGATTTGTGACTAAAAGTCCCTCTTAATTCAAAAGAAACTCTCTATATTGGGAACATAGAGAGCGAAAATCAATTATAGAAATCCCTCCAAAAAAAATGGGAGATAAGTACTCTTTCCACTCTTCTGGTTTTAGGTGCAGATTAGCACATATTTTGTATACTGACACTTCACTCTATTTTATGTCAGGAAGCCGCAGCTCTATATCAATGGTCAACCCTATGGAAGCACAAAATCGGCTTGGAGGAGTCCTCAAGCGCGCACAAATTTCAAATTGTTGAATCAATTCGTTATATTTTATTTTAAAGAATTCATACCCCAGAATGGAGATGACAAAGTCCATCCGCAATTTAAATACCTGCACCATAAATCCCAAAGGGAAGAGCCAAGCCAATGCTTAGCCTCCCATTGGAGGTTTTTACTTACAGTAGTTAAATACCTGCAACTTAAATACCTGTACCTTAAATCCCAAAGGGAAGAGCCAAGCCAATGCTTAGCCTCCCATTGAAGGTTTTTACTTACAGTAGTTAAATACCTGCAACTTAAATACCTGTACCTTAAATCCCAAAGGGAAGAGCCAAGCCAATGCTTAGCCTCCCATTTGAGGTTTTTACTTACAATAGTTAAATACCTGCAACTTAAATACCTGTACCTTAAATCCCAAAGGGAAGAGCCAAGCCAATGCTTAACCTCCCATTGGAGGTTTTTACTTATAGTAGTTTAAATAATTGCAACTTAAATACCTGTACCTTAAATCCCAAAGGGAAGAGCCAAGCCAATGCTAGGCCTCCCATTGGAGGTGTTTATTCACTGTCATGTACTTCCTATAATTTAATTTTTGAATCATCAAACCCAAAAGATGAGTAGGTCGTAATACTGCACAGAAGTCGTTAACACACTCTCTCGTTCGGCTTCAGGGAATGTTTAACACTTCAAAAATATATATATATACCATCCATGCATCCTATTTAAAAAGTGAAAAACACAAAAGAGAATACTCTACTAGAGCCTTAGGAATAAACCAAGCCTGAGTTGCCGAATTATGATATCCATAAAATTAAGGTACCGAAATGACATTAGTTTTAATTAACTAGTGTAACCAAGTCCCCGAACTCATAATCTCTGGTTCGCAGGAATAAATTAAATCTTCCGCTAATTTATTTAGGTTTCTAATCGACCTACCAAGAACGATTAGTGGCGACTCCAAATTTCAAAATCATTTAAACAAAAACCAAAGTTGCGATTCGGTAGGGCTTGGGAGGGTCTGCGTTAGGTTAGTCAAATCTAATTAACCTAATAATCCGTTAACCCCCTTTTCGAAATAAAATTTTTTAGAGGGTCGCGACAGTACTTTGAGTCCATGCTAAATTCTACAATTGTGTACAAGGACAAGGCGAACATGGCATTTGACGTTTGTGCTAGAATGTGAAGCGGTGTGTTATATGTGAAACTCTAGAGATTAGCATCATCAAAATAGCTTAAATCAGTGGGACAGTTGACCATTTAGGGTATAACTAATAACCATTCTGTTTTCATGAGTTATTTCTAGCTAAAAATAGATTTTTTTTTGTTTTTATTCCCTGGACAAATTTTTAAGCAGAGAAATACAATTGATAACGACACAAAATTTTTGTTTCTGAAATAGAAATTCGATTAATAACAGCATAAAATTTCCATGTTTGTCGACGGCCACCAACACGAGAGAGAGAGAGAGAGAGAGAGAGAGAGAGAGAGAGAGAGAGAGAGAGAGAGAGAGAGAGAGAGAATAATGAGAAGAATTTCTACTTCCGTTCTAGAAATAGACAGGTAGAAAACTTCTACTTCTCATTTCTACTCCAAATATATTTCTAGGCTAAAAGTTTATTCTAAAAATAGAAAAATGAAATTATTTTGCAAATCGAATTTTTATTCCAAACCTGTTCTAAGAATAGAAAAATCTATAATAAAAAAAAGAAACAAAATGGTTATCATTCGCGCCCTTAGGGCAAACCATTCTATTTTTGAAATCAATGTTTGGTTAGAAATAAATTTTTCTATTTCTAGTTACATATGAGTTTTTGAGCAAAAAAATACGTTTGATAACAACATAAGATTTTCATTTTATTTGATAACGGTTGAAAATTTCTATTATTAACACAAAATCTTCTACGAAATTTTTTTTATTTCATTTCTAATTTTTTAATTTTATTTTTAAAAATAATTCTTGTTATTAGAAAAAGGGCGATAGAGAGAGTACGACAAGGACTTGAGAAAAAATGAAAGGCTTTGATAGGTTATTTCTCATTTTTATTTTTGAGATAGAGAAGTTACAATTTCTAACTTCTCATTTCTCTTTCAAATTTATTTTTGAAAAAAAATTATTCTAGAAATAAAAAAAATAAAATTACATTACTAAATGAATTTATGTTTCAAACCTGTTTTGAAATAAAAACAGAAAAATAAACTAGTTGTCATACACACTCTTAGTATCAAAAAAATCAATCAATGTCATCTATAAGAAAAGAGGTGAAGTAAGACAATCAATTTGGCTGACAACATGATGAATGACCCTTTTGTTCGATTCGCCCTCGAAAACTTGAAGATGAATCGTACAAGGTTTGATCATAAATTGGCAAATAGGATTTGCCGCAAAGGCGTAATAACAGGACGTACTAAAGTTACAGGGCCTTTGCCGCATGCGTGGTAAAAGTTATAGTGGCATGGCTTGAATCGATTGTGGCGGGTAAATGACCTCACTGAGTAACAAGGGAGCGCCAATGCCGCAAATTGCAAGCAGGGTGATTCAAACTCTACGTTGGTCCGCGAAGTGAAGAGCCCTAAACCATGCAAGCAGTTGCTCGGTGGGGCATAGTGATCCTTTTCCATCCTAAGTTGTAGATTCACAATCGAAATTCTGATGACACCAACCTTTTTTTAAAGACTATTTCTTGCTCACCATCAGGATGGATTCAATAGTATGAAAACAGTACACTGGAAGACCCAAGCAATGTTGATTGTTATTAGTTGTGATTAGCGAAATGAATATGCACTAGAGTACCCAAATCATCAAAAATAGTGTTGGCCAGTCGAATATGCACATTTCTTAATTTTCGAGATTTTCTAAAATTTTCTAGATTTTTGCAATGAGTTGCTCATGATGGGTAAAGCCATCATTTCATGAATAATTGGGAGCTGAAAACACAAAGATATGAGTTTGGCCAATCAAGTGTGATCATTTCTTATTTTTTGTGATTTTTGGGAATTTTCAAAATTTTCCGATACAATTTGCCTATAAAGAGTAAAATCGTCATTTTGAAAATATTGAAAGGGAAAATTTGTCGAAAATAGGATTGGCTAGTTAAAATGGCCCACTTCCTAATTTTTGAGGTTTTTAAAATTTTTCGAAATTTTTTTATAATTTTTTCCAATTTTTAAGAATTTTAATATTTTGAAATATATTTTATTCCAAAAATAGTGATCCGGGCTGGGCTTCTAAGCCCGACCCGGACGGGGCCGATCCAAACTGCGGGCCGGGCCCCACGCGGACTGGGCTCGGCCAATGAGCCCAGTCAAAGCTAAATAGGCCCAAGCTCCAATTCCTTCAATTAAAATAAAAAGGGCCCCGCCAGGCCCAAACTATCCAAACAGATCAAGACAGGCCCAACCCTAGTTTTCCCTTATCAGCGAAATGAGCCCAAAACCCTTAGCCCGACACACAATTTCCCTTAGTCTAGGCCCGAACGGTATTGGACTGATCCAAAAACAACTAAACCTAGGTGAACGCCCCCCAACAAGCCGCCAGCCTGTGCCGTTCTTTCTAATCTATTTTCTTCTGAAAAAACAAATCTTTTATTTATTTATTTTTTATTCTGGGTCATCCCCTTCCCAAGAACACGAACAGGAGCTTCATCTTCTAGAGCGTCACTGTGAGCCCTCTTCCCAACCTTCATCGTTAGTCAATCTTTAAACGTCGCCCGCCGCCGTCGACCGTCAGCACCACCACCGTCGGAGTCTCTCTTTCTGGTCACAAAACCCAGCATCCGCAACGTCCCTGCTGCCGCCAACTCGCAACATCGACCACAGTTCGCAGGGGAGGAGGGTTTGGCCATGTGCGTTCCGTCACTAAACGCACCAAAAAAAAAAAAAAAAGACTACGAGCAAAAACAGGTGCGGGATATTGTCTAAACGCGAGTCGAGGTGGTAAAAGCGCCACGAAGGAATACAACCGGCTCAGACTTGGATCCAAGATCTAAGCTTGTTTTTGTTTGGGGGGGGGGGGGGGGCATTTTTTTCACCAAACACACGTAGCATGCAGACATGAAAAACGTGAATATTGTTCGTTCAGTTCAGAGGCTGGTTCGCTCGAAATAAACCTTCAATCATAACCATTAACCTCGGAAATAACATACCCTTCGATCGAGATCAAGCCAAGCCGAGAAACCATGGTGAAACCGGGGTTCAAAGAAGTCGGTAAAGAGGAGGCTAACCTGAGTGGGCAGCGCGACGATGACTGTGGTGGAACTATGGTGGCACAGCAAACTCCGGCCCTGCTCCCCTCACGTCCCTGCTCTCGGTTCAAGGGTAGATATCGTGGGACCTCAAAGCAAGGAGCTTCAATAGCGGCACAGCAGCCGCGGGCTTAGGCCTTGAACCCACTCTCAAAGTTTCGGTATCTTCAGTGGACTCTCTCGCCGTTCACACCCTTTTTTTCTTTCTATGTGAAGCCCAGAGCTCCCTCTTCCTTTCTCTCGCCTAAACCTCTCTGCCTCTTAGACCCTCTTTCTTTTCCTCTCAAAAGTGAGAGCCTTTTTTTTTACTTTTCAAAGAGTACTTGGCCGCCGCCCCCACCTCCTCTCTTTTTTTGGACCTATTTTCGAAAAAAGCCCGCTATTGGCAGAGGCTAAAGCTAGTGGGAGGTGGGGAACACGCAGCTGCAACAGGCGAGTTTTCGGGAGAGGCGACGATGGAGGCAGATTTGAGCTCGGGACTTGGCAGCCGCCATGCAGGAGAAAATATTAGGTGCTCCTGGACCACCAATTCATCTCTGCACCAGTCCACTCAAAAATCGTCACGTGGCAAGCCGGTTTCACTGTTGACAAGTGCACCCATGGCGATTTTTGAATGGACTGGTGCAGAGGTGGAGGAGCACCCAATATTTTCTCCTTGGCCGAGGCCCTCGAGAAAGAGAGTGAGTGAGAGAGTCGACCTTTCGTCGTTCCTTTGGGAAGATAATCATGGCGCCTTCGCCGAGACGGAGAAGGCGAGGGTTTTGAACACTTGCTGATATATGGCGCCGCAAAGGACACGTGTCAATTTTTGTATGGATGTCTCAGAGATTTGTCGGCACTCCAAGACCACCCAATATTGTCTCAGCAAATTGACTTGACCAAATTATCTTCTTACACCCCCTGCCGCACGTGCCTCCCACAAACTCTCAATGATGGAGGAATTCGGACTAATTTCCTTCTTCCAATTCAACGATGATATATGCCCGTGAAAACACCAATGGCGAAGGTGGCAACAGAAGGCTGAGACTTCGAGATGTCCTGTTGTGCATGGTGATGCAGGGGAGTCAGATGCTCGACTACTTCATCGACGGATCGTGACCGTCTGTGGGATAATGCTCGTCTATGGCGTCATTGAAGTTGTCGTCGTGACGGGGGCTTATCGGTGATACGTGACAAGGCTTGGGCGCCTCGTGGTGCCTATGGTGGTCGACGGTGCTTCAATGGCTTGCAAAACAGAGAAGCAAATGTGATGGGTTTGTCATGGATCGGTTCTGACGACTGATAGACGAAGAACAGGGACAATTGGAAGACGATAGGCGGTGACGACTCGCTAGAGACTCTCCGTCGTCGAGATCGCAGGACCCAATATATATGTATGTATGAATGTATACACACACTCTCCGCAACGTGAATCAACCTCTTGTATTTATATTCACTAGTTAAGCTCATGCCAAGTTATCACCTAGCCCTGTCAATACCATCACAAAAGGGCATCCATAAAGAGGAATCCTTTTGAGGTTTTCAAAAGATGACTGGCAAATAGAATTCCCCGCAAAGGCAATACGACAAAACGCTAAAGATAAAGAGCAAGAGGATTGGTTTATCAGTCACAAAAGACATGGAGAATTAAAAAAACAAAACAAACAAAGACGTCGGTTAGTAATTTCTTAGACAACGAGGAGCTTTCCAAGAAGGACGGTCGAAAGACTTTTTAACACTTCTTCCTGGCCATCAACAAAAAAGGGAAAAAGCTAAAGATCAGCCATCATAGGAATCGCGGCGGGCTTTACTTTTTTTCTCATTCATTACCGTGCTTCTACGACCTTTCTTGGAGGTCTAGAATTTATTGTTGTTGTCTTGCTTGCCCTGAACTCAACAGTTATTTCGGCGTGTGAAATAATCACGTGAATGAGGGGAGTCAAAATAGAATTGGAAAATCAAATCGAATCGCTAATCGAATTGAACTGAACTGAAAATTTCATACATTTGGGTTTGGTTCGGATAATTAAAAAAATGACTATTCTTTTTTTCTAGCTCGGTAGTTTCGGTTCCGTTTGGTTAACCAAATCGCACTTATCTCCAAAATACCCATTCCTTTATTATTTTCCTTTTTTTTCTTTAATTTCTTTTTATTATTTGTTTTCTTTTTTCGAGCTGAGCGCCTGGCGAGAGTTCTTTTAGAACCGGCAACATCAATGATTTTGTGTCGCTCTTTACCTGGTCACTGCAAAAGCCAAACCACATGATTTATTAATCTCCGGAAATTTTTCATCGTGAACAATACCTGTCTAGAGTGTAGTTCACTGGAATATAGGAGGGGTCAATGTGGAAAAGCCTCCAGCACCTCTTTCCTTCTCAAGTAATTAACAGTGTCATTATCTGAGGAGACTCCAAACCCATCTCTGTACATCGAATCCTACTTCCAGAGAAAAAAACAAAGCATAATTATCAAAGTATTGTCGGGCTTTCTAATCCGTTTTTCTAGCCTCTAAGAATAAAATTAGGAGCTATCTCACCTGTATGGTGCTCGCAGACGATCTCATAAATAGGTTAAAATTGTTGACATATCCAAATTCATTCATGTATGCTTTATTGCAGCCATCGAAATGTCTACCAACAGCACAAAAGTTCCGTATGTTTCGGTACATAGTGCCTGACATCAACCCGTGATTTCACAAGTAATCAGCCATTCTCGATTCTCCGGTTTCGTCATTAAGAAAAGGGTTTCCTAGCTAGAAAATTTTTATGCAAGAAAAGAGCACTGGCTTAGTCCAGTTCAATAGTGAAAATGGGTATGCTTTGACATGCAGATTCAACACTGATCATCTCACCAATATTCCCTTTAGGTTGATAATTGGTCGCACGATCCCCTTGTTGTGGTTTACTATTAGTCGAGCAAATTGAGGCACATAATGTCCTAAAGTACGTGTTTGTAATTGAACTAGTGAGTGACCACATATCATGTTATCCAATTAAGTGGCGCTAAAACATGCGTACCTGCATAGTTCTTTCTGGCGACATAAAATTCTCGGTATTTGTATTTTGAGAATATTTCGAGCCATTTATTTAAGAATGCATGTGTTAACACCTAATTTTGGCAGTCTTTACCAAAAAAAAAAAACACCTAATTTTGGCAGCCCCACATTTTATTTTCTTCATAAAATAGAATATGTCGAATTTGTTAAATATGTATTATTTTTTCTTGTCAAATTGGTTATATATATACACAAACATACATACATACGTACACATACATAAATACATACACACACCCCCCCACCCCACCCACACGGGTAAATTCAACAAGAGAAGGCAAAAAGCATTCAATAACGCTTGTTTCGTCTTCTTTCAAATCGTGTTTTGGTGGGGTTTCTTCTTAATGGTCTTGGAATCCTTTTCCTCTTATGTACAGATGTTTATGTTCTTGTGGTAACCGATCGACTGAAGAGATGAAGTTGTTTGCATGGCTTAGGGCACATAACAGTAATTTGTTGACTTTTGTTGGCAACAATACATCATTGTTCTAGAGGTTTTGAAGGTTATGAAGTCAAGATATTTGTTTTAGCAATGTTAAGTTTTTCTGAGCTGTAAGCACAAAGGAATGGTTGAATTAGTTTTATGAAGCCATTGCCAAGAGATTTGGTGAGATTACTACTATTGATTTGCAGAGGAGAAGAGACAAATTTGAGGATAAATATTTCTCTTCAAGCTTATATTCCTTAAACTTAATCTCTGCACTAAATTAAGTAAAACATATCTCCTCTGTCCTCACTTTTATTTCTGTCAAGAAAAGACAAACATCCTTATTTCGTATTTTGAGAAGCAGCTGAGGAGAATATGTACTAGAACGGGATCCTGGGTAAGGAAAGTTGACAATTATAATTAATTAATGGCTATATTGGCTTCACCTTCTTTTCATAAGCATTGGTCTTTAACTATAAACTTCGAAGTTTCCTTGTTATAATACTGGAATATTTTTAATTTTCCTTTTTATAAATTAGGATGGACAGAAAAAAGAAAATAAATTCATGGTACGAAAACGATATGCTAAAAAAACGATTTGGTCCTTTTTATCCCCCCCCCCTCCCCCACACAAAAAAAAAATCGCCAAGTGAATGCCAATTCCCTTGATAAACACTCCTCAATGAAGAACGAGTTTGAAATTGGCAAATGTGAAAACAGCTTATCATTTTATAATGAGAATTGAATATGTAACGATATTTGGGTGAATGTTAGATTAACGGTTTATTTTGAGCCACAAGAAATAAACAAAACTTAGTTATGGGATCCACTCCTTTAAGAATTTGTGCCATATAACATGCTGTTATTTTGACAATCACTCAAACAATGTAATGCTAGCAAAACACTTTTGTATCGGGTAATGCTGAGATAACGGGCACGGTTATTCTCTAGGGATAATGGTGCCTTTCACGCCACAAAGTCCCTTTCCTTTTCTAATTGGCAACCGGCAAACACAGTAATAAGTCGAACAATAATTATGGTTTTAACAGAATTTGTCAAGCCTAAGTTACTGAAAAATGTCCTAAAACCAAATTCCAAAGATGGTTATCTATGTTATGCAAACAAGTTGTGGTGAAATTATGTTACGTGCAAGAACTAAACTACCATTTTTTTTTTATCTATATGAGAAATCAAAGCTACTTTTCAAAAAAAATTAAATGGTTATGTTTATGCCAACCATATGGCAAACTTCCAGTAATGATTTATTTCTAGACTTGCTACGGGAGTGTGATTTATTTTTAACTTTGGTGTTGCCAAATAAATTTTGGATTCATTATATTATGTGCATCGTATAAGTACAAGAAATTTAGGGACCTAAAATGTCAATTTTCAAATATCATAGATAATTTATGAAATTAACGGAAATTTAAGATGGTGTAACTGTTAATGTGAGATTGAATATACCGCATGTTTGCACAACATGGATTACCATCTTTGAAATTTGGTTTTATGATTTTTTTCAGGAGCTTGAGCTTGATAAGTTCTATTAAAATCAGAATTATTGTTCTAACTTATTACACTGTTTACCGGTTGCCTATTAGAAAAGTAGAGGGACTGTGGTTCAAAAGGCATAGTTATTTCTAGAGATAACGGTGCCACAGATTGAATAAACTAAATCCACGATTTCATTGAGCGTGTGTTCTTCTACTTTAGTCCATATGTAATCATGAAATTTTTAGGATCTCACTTTCCACATTTTAAGATTGTTGTCATTTATGTCGGAAAAATTACAAAAAAAAAAAGTCCTAAATATATTGTTGTTGCGCTAATTCAACAATGAACTTTCTTATTTGCCAATTAAGTCTTAAACCTTTTACAGTTGTGTCAATTCAGTCCATTTGACCGGTCGGTGTTGACGTACTAAATTTTTAATATTATTTTAATATTTTTCAAAATTTTTTAAATATTTTAGGAAAAATTTCAATTAAGAACCTAAAGTGGAGCCATTTTCTCAAAAAAAAATTGGTTTAGAGTGAATATTGTATTAAATAACGGTCTAAAGTGACTAGTTTAGTCTCAAATAAGGGCTTGAGCAAACAAATGCGTCTTACGTGCCAGTTTATCGGGGGCATTCCCATGCGGGAACAAGTTTTTATTTTTTTCTTTCTTAATTTTCTAGGTTCATCCCCATCTTCCTCTTTATTTTTTCGGCCAACTCTCTGGTTCACTTTCCTTTTCGCCGAACACGACCATTTCTCGTCAATCTCACAAGCTGATCGATGGAGATGGCTTGGGCTTGCGCGGTGGCCACACTGGCAAGCAGCTGGAAGATGTGACAACACTGACGACTGTTGGGATTTTTCTAAACATGTATAACGAATGTTAAATAATAAATGCAGCGGAAATAATACTATACATGTATCTCCAGAGGCGTTGTTCGTGCGTTTCAATCAAAAATCAAATTAAACAAAGAGGGTTAAAGGGATTACCCTTGTAGCGTGCTTGAAAAATGAATTGGTTCAGATGTTCTTCGCTTCAAGTCCCACAAGCGTCGGACCTCCAGTTCAGACACACCACCAATCGGATAACGAACGGTAGAAAAACGACGCAGAAAATTTCTGCACTTGACTGTGCTAGCAATCTCGTGAAACTACTCTCTGCGCTTTTTAATTTTGGTCATCGTAAGAACAATACGTAGAGAGAAAAATTTTCTGGTTTTATTCTCTCATTCTCTCTCTCTTCTCACGAGCCTGCACTCTCAATTTATGCACTCTTCTTCTCCAACTCTGCAATTGTTTTGCAGATTAAAAAAAATCTTGAAGACACCCTACACTACGCGCACTATCAGATCGTGCGCATAGTGCATTATTAGCACAAAAGCACTACCTCTTATTCTATTGTTTGTTTCTTCCTTTTTATATACATATAATTATATTATAATGAAATCCCATGGTCAGCACAATATGTGCTGACCACGTCTATTGCACTATAATATAAAATATATATAAGTAAATATATTAATAGGTTATAGAAACAATCTACCACCCGCACTTTGCTGGTGGTGTATTCCACGAATGCCCACTATTATAGTGGGCATTCATTCATGCGCATGGTCTTGCTGACCATGCGCATAATCCTTTAAAAATAATTAATAAATTAATAAATTAATTAATTAATTAATTAATTATAAATATAAAAGGAGATACCTATAGTATGTGCGCAAATTGGACGCATCATTATGTGTCCGTATTAAGACGTGTTTGTGCATCATATACACGTATGTCAATGACCAAAATTAAAATTAAATTAAATCTCATTTAATCTAATTTTAGTTCAACTAATTCGATAGTTGCGATTGCAAACATATTTGCAGTATTATATTTTTCCGTTCAACGTTATCACATATTGGTTAAGGTGTGTGACATCCCTAGGTTCATCACTATGCTGGCAGTAAGACAAGCACTAACACATTAGTACTACCAAGCGAATTGATTGTCCCGACCAATCACTAGGTCCTACAAGTCATGAGTGACATCTAGCAATATGTCATAACTGCCCAGACAGTGTGAATGTTTTAAGAACATAATGAACCTGTCAGCTCTAGCTACAGTGTAATTCAATCCCTCTATCTTACTATGTCCTGATCGAACAAAGGCCATGGAATATTTTGTCAAGCCACCAATTCGATCATATGCACAAATCTAATTAACATGCATTTATACTAGACATAAACATTTTATTCTCGATTACAACCCCGGCCGAGGATTTCAATACATCGTCATAACTAGATCGCATAGGACATCATACCTTGCATGTAGCAAGGAGACAGATTCCATTTTTGCTCACACGTGTGACTTCGTATGTGGATGAACTATAACCATCAAGTATAGAGACGGATCAGCGAACCGTCAATATGCGCACTTGTGAACCATAGCCATCCAACGTACAAGTCAACACTGTGACTCAGGTCTAAGGATTATTTATACAAGACCAGAGCAAGAACGATTAGACATTGACCACGCTAAAAGCTTCCATGTTGCTAATCGTTAAATGCGTGTCACGTTCAGTGAACTTGTCTAGTACAAGCACCTGTGTTCTAACCCGAGTATCACAATACCCAATGACTCGTGACTCGTCATTCCTTTAAGTATCAAATACTTAATAGTGAAGTTAAGAACACACCGATCTCAACAGAATCCATAATATCCACTTAATGATCCATTGATCGGGAACAATTTAAAGACTCAGTCTAACTGTGAACCCGTCACAAATATTCTTGACGTCTCAAAAATAGGTCCAGTTACAACTGATCTAATGGAATTTATTCATAGATAAATAATTGGACAAATGAATAAGCACGTCATTGCCATTAATTGAATAATCAATTGAAATACAATCGAAATCCCTAAAATGTAACTATTACATAGTTGCTTTAGGGCATGAATCTAACAATCTCCCACTTGTACTAAAGCCAACTAGTCTGGTACCTCAAACCCATTTTGTCAATGTGCCTTTCAAAAGAAGACTGAGGTAAGGCCTTAGTAAAGGATCTGCCACGTTCTCCGCTGAGGCAATTTTCTGCAAGGCGATATCACCTCTCCCAACTATTTCTCTGATGAGATGGAAGCGTCTCTCAATATACTTGGACTTCTGGTGAGACCTTGGTTCCTTAGCTTGAGCTATTGCCCCATTGTTGTCGCAAAACAATGTAATCGGCTGCTCAATGGAAGGAACTACTCCAAGTTCAGAAATAAACTTCTTCATCCAAGCAGCTTCCTTTGCTGCTTCAGAAGCGGCTACATACTCTGCCTCAGTGGTGGAATCAGCAGTTATGCTTTGTTTGGAACTTTTCCAACTAACTGCACCACCATTGAGTATAAAGATAAACCCAGATGTAGACTTATAGTCATTAGGATCCGATTGAAAATCGGAATCAGTATAAGCTTCAACTTTAAAATCTCCTTCTCCATATATTAAGAATAAATCCTTAGTCCTTCGTAAGTATTTAAGGATATTCTTGACTGCTATCCAGTGTTCTTCCCCTGGATCAGACTGATATCTACTAGTAATGCTCACAGCATGCGCAATATCAGGTCTGGTACATAGCATTGCATACATTATGCTTCC
Organism: Psidium guajava; assembly: GCA_016432845.1. Classification (NCBI taxonomy): domain Eukaryota; kingdom Viridiplantae; phylum Streptophyta; class Magnoliopsida; order Myrtales; family Myrtaceae; genus Psidium; species Psidium guajava. The sequence goes on from CM028229.1 coordinate 14,239,059, forward strand.
AATAGCGGATGCGTAAGGTATCCTCGACATCCGCTCTCTTTCTTCAGGAGTGTTGGGACACATCTCCTTGGAAAGGCGGATTCCATGCCTAAAAGGCAATAATCCTCTTTTGGAACATTGCATGTTAAACCGTGTTAACACTTTGTCTATGTACGTAGATTGTGAGAGGCCAATCAATCGTCTCGATCTATCTCTATAGATCTTGATACCTAATATATAGGTTGTCTCTCCTAAATCTTTCATGGAGAAATTCTGTGACAAGAATAGTTTAATTGATGATATCATCAGTACATCATTCCCGATCAAAAGTATATCATCGACGTATAAAACTATAAACGCAATTGCGCTCCCACTAAGCTTCTTGTATACACAAGGTTCATCCGGATTTTTGATAAAGCCAAACGATTTGACTACCTCATCAAAACGGATGTTCCAACTTCTGGAGGCTTGTTTGAGTCCATAAATGGATCTCTTAAGCCTACACACCTTTCGACTTTCACCATTGGATTCAAAACCCTGTGGTTGTTCCATATAAATATCCTCCTCGAGGAAACCATTTAGAAAAGCCGTTTTGACATCCATCTGAAATATCTCATAATCAAGGTGCGCAGTTATAGCCAACATAATTCGAATAGATTTTAGCATGGCTACAGGTGAGAAAGTTTCGTCATAATCGATCCCTTCTTTTTGACGATATCCTTTCGCCACCAACCGTGCTTTGTACGTTCCAACTTGACCATCAGCGTTCATTTTCCTCTTGAAAATCCATTTCCAGCCAATTGGTACAATACCATCAGGCAGATTAACTAGAGTCCAAACGTCGTTGGAATACATTGAATCCATTTCGGATTTCATGGCTTCTAGCCATTTAGTAGAATCGATATCCGACATCGCCTCCTCATAGGTGTTAGGGTCACTCGGCTGATTACTATCATTCACAATAAATAGTGACTCAATCTCTTCAATCGAGTGTCTATAACGAATAGGTAAACGAGACGTTCTCGCACTCCTCCTAAAAGGATGTGTATCAGAAGCTCCCACTGAATCAGGCTTCGGTGTCTGAACTTGGTTATTCGGTACTTCATTGTTTCCTTTTTGTAAGACTATTTTCCGTCCAACACCACCTTCCTGGACGAACTGATTCTCCAAAAAAGAAGCATGCCTACTGACCAAAACCCTTTGATCAGAATGGAAATAAAAATAATATCCAAGAGTCTCTTTTGGATATCCAATGAAACGACCTTGTTCAGACCTAGCCTCCAATTTCTCTGTTCTCAGCTTCTTAATGAAAGCTGGACAACCCCAAATCTTGATATGATTAAGACTTGGTTTCCTACTATGCCATATCTCATAAGACGTAGTTGGAACAGATTTGGATGGCACTCTGTTCAGTAAATATGCAGCTGTCTCAAGGGCATATCCCCAAAGGGATACAGGCAAATCGGTGTAACTCATCATAGATCGCACCATATCTAATAAAGTGCGATTTCTTCTTTCAGATACACCATTATGCTCTGGAGTTGCAGGAGGTGTCCATTGTGATAAAATGCCATTATCTTTAAGATAATCCAAGAATTCAGTACTAAGGTGTCGCGACCTAAAATTCATTTTTAGGTTAATGGATTACCAGATTAATTAATTAAATTAACTAACCTAGTTCGAGCTCTCCCAAGCTCTACCAAATCGCAACTTTGATTTTTTTTCACATGATTTTAGAATTTGGAGTCGCCACTAATCATTTTTGGTAGGTTGATTAGAAACCTAAGTAACCTAGCGGGAGAACTAAATTACTCCTGCAAACCAGAGATTATGAGTTCGGGGACTTGGTTACACTAGTTAATTAAAACTAATGCCCTTTCGGTACCTTAATTCCATGGATATCCTATTTTGGCAACTCTCACTTGATTTATTCCTAAGACCCTGGTAAGGTGTTCTTTTTATGTTTTCACTTTAAAATGAAATGCATAAAGGGTATGAACGCAAACGTTGACATACAAATACGACACACAAATACGGACATACGAATATGATATACGAATACGTAGATATGCGAATACGAATACGTGCGTGACGTGCGAATGACATATGTACATGACATGCGAACGACATACGTACGTGACATGTGTATGAATACAATATGCATACGGGATAGACGAATACATATACGTGCGTTACATGCGAAGGACATACGTACGTGGACATGCGAATGATATGCGTACGTGACATGCGTATGAATACAACATGCATGCGGGGATAGACGAATACGAATACGTATGTGACATGCGTATGAAGACGCACGAATACGATATGTAACATGCATACATACACCATACAAATACGTGACATATATATGTGACATGCATAGTGATATGTGTATGTAAATACGTACATTTCGATTTTGCCCATAAAGGGCAAAGTCGTCATTTTGAAAAGATGGGATAAAACCCTCATTTTTGAAAAAGAGGGGATAAAACCCTCATTTTGAAATTTTTGATTTTTCTGAATGAATATGCATGGGTTAATAACATATCATAACAGACAAATGTGGATTTGCAAACGTCGCGTACGTGATGTGCATACGAGAACAAACAAATACGATATATCTATACGAACATACGGATAACATAACAAACATACATGAGACATACTACATGAGATGCACATGAATGGTATTTTTTGTATTTTCAGATTTTCCATTTTTTTTTTGTTTTTTGGATTTTCTACATTTTTTTTGTATTTTGGATGTATTATAAAAGAATGCAAAATCACCCAAAGCAAATGAAGATGTGAAGAGAGAGCAGGTAAAGTAAAACTACCCTAAGGACAGTGAAAATAAAACCCGCAACTCGTCGGGTGAATAATTACAAACCAATTAAATAAAACCCGAGACATGATCGGGAATACAATAAAAATGGACCGGAATGGACATCGGTCAAACACCCGTCGCCAAGCCTCGTGGGTCGAGAGTACAACAAAACGGACCGGAATGGACATCGGTCATCCTCCAGTCTTCAAAGCATCGGGCCGAAAGCCAAATGAAAATAATGAACTTATCCAATCGGACATGCACAATCACCAATGAGTTAAGACAATTCAAAAACTCAAAGAGAGTTTAACACGTGCTGATTAAACTTCATTGAGACCATTTTTTACATTTTCCAATGCATTAACACAAAAAATACGAATTAAATCATACTGTCCATGAACATTCTTAGGGAGAAAGCAGTAATCATAAAATACAAAAGAAATAATGAAATGTATGTAAAAATTCTGAGATTTTTTATGTGGATGGGAAAATGTGTCTTTGACAACTTTCATGTTTTACATTCTTATTGAAGAGACACTCATTTTCGTGTAGAAAATGGTCTTTCATGAGAGCTCAGCAGCAAACAAACAAATTTCACAGAACAGACATATTTCAGGATTAAGCTTAAATGGACACTCAAATCTCAAAATTAATGCACCAAACTTTCCAGTCTACTAAACAAGACCCCAATGAACAACTTTCATTTTTTGTGAAGTTTCAAAAGAAGACTCTAAACATGAGATAACTACAAATCAATATGACCACGCACAGAAAAACACTCAGACTCAAGGACGCCAACAGAATTGCATGATTTCATTAAATGCATTAAAAATACGAAACGTGCATGAATATTCTTGTATTTTTTATATGTTATGCATTAAGATCTTATGAACAAATGTCATGAAGAGGTCTTTATGAAACAAAGTCTAGAATAACCCATGGAAAATCATTTAGCGTGAAAGGTCAGATCAGAAAAATTCCATCTCAGGTTCTGATCACCATATTTCCAGATTTCTGCTTTCAATTTCGGGACCCTTTTGACATAGCAAACGACGTCAATTTTCGTGCCATAATATATCAAATCGAAGATCTCGAAGTCATCTACGAATGTTCAGTATATTTATTTTCGAGATTTCATCATCTAAACACGAAAAATTGAGTTACCAGATAATTGCACATGCTGATACGCCTAGAGCTCGTTGGAGATGAATCCGTCGTGTCGCCAAGGCTTGTTCCACGGCGGCGAATTTTTCTCTCTCAAAATTTTTTTCTCTTGAAATCTCTCCAAAATTTTTTTCTCTCTCCAGTTTTTCTTCAATCTCCCAAAACTCTCTCAAACATCCAAAATTTTCTCTCCAAAAAATTCCACTCTCAAGCTCACTTCTTTCTCCTTTTATAAACCACTCATCTATCTCCCATTCTAATTTTTCCATTAACTCTATCTCCCATTCTAATTTCTCCACTAACTCTTCTTCATTTTCATCTTCCTTTCTCAATCTCTATCTCACATTCTAATTTCTCCACTAACTCTTCTTCATATTCATCTTCCCTTCTTCATATCTATCTCCCATTCTACTAACTCTTCTTCATCTCCATCTTCCCTTCTCTATTCTCATCTTATTTTCTTTATCTTCTCTTCTCCATCTCCTCTTCTACATCTTCCCATCTTCATCTCCTCTTCTCCATCTTCCCATCTCTATTTTAATTTCTCCACTAACTATTCTTTTTGTTATTTACAAAATAATCCCTCAAGTGTTAGGTATTTGTACTCTAGTCCATGAAATTTTAAGTATTTCCAAATCTCCTCACAATTTTCGATACACCTACCGCATGTTGAATTTAAGCTCATTTCTTGCTATTGAAAATAATGCAAAATTTAATTAAAGCTCTTTTTGTAAAATTGAGTCATTCTGGGTATAATTGGGCCAAGATGAAAATTTGGAATATTAGAGAACAATGTCACAACTCCTAAAAGTGAAAAATGAAAATAAATTGACTCAAATTGAATTTTTTTAGGCCCGATTCGAGATTATGCTCGTTAAGGAATACACGACCTCGAATTGGATTTTTTAAATTTGTGATGACCAACATGAAAAGGGATTTAAAGGAAAAATATTGACTATTTTTTATGTATTTTTGTGGCCTCAAATGCTATTATTTATTAAATATTTTCCTAATTTCTAAAAATTATATTTAAAAAAATACAAAAAATATGAAAAATTATTTTTTTACTCAAAAATGGTTGCCTAAGCTTGGCCAAGGCTTCCAAAGTTGATTTTGCAATTTTCTCATTTTTATAGATTTTCTATCAATTTTAGAAAATAAAAATACCAAAAAATACTGAAAATATGAAAAATCATTTTTTGATCAAAATTGGTTCCCTAGGCTTGGCAAAGGTCTCCAAAGTTAATGTTTTCAAATTTATGAATTTTTATGGATTTTCTATTAATTTTAAAAAAGAAGAAAAGAAAATGTGATTGAAAATCAGGTGTCAACATAAGATATTCACCTCCTCGATCAGATCGAAGAGCCTTAATACTCTTTCCTGTTTGTTTCTCAACTTCAAACCTGAATTCCTTGAACTTTTCAAAGGATTCAGATTTATACTTCATCAAGTACAAATAACCATACTGTGAGTAATCATCGGTAAAGGTAATGAAGTAAGAATAACCGCCTCTAGTAGCTTCATTAATTAGTCCACATACATCTGTATGTATCAATCCCAGTATGTCAGCAGCTCGCGCACCATGTCCTACAAAGGGTGCTTTGGTCATTTTTCCTTGAAGATATGCTTCACAAGTTAAGTATGTTTCATAATCAGATGGATTAATATATCCACTTTTGCTTAATTTGTTGATTCTGTTTTCTCTAATATGACCTAATTTGAGATGTCAAACATACTTTGGATTTGGACTATCTCTAAAGTAATGGCATTCACATCGTAATTTTTTTGCTTATTGACATTGGTAATCACATTACCCAATATCGTAATGGTATAAAGATTATTGATTAATAATCCAGAACCAACACACGTTCTATTATAATAAATAGAACATACATCATCAATAAAAGAAAATTCATAATTCTCTTTACCCAAACGAGGTATAGAGATGATGTTCCAAATAGCATTCTCATAATGCAAACAATTATTTAAAACCAAAACATGTCCAGAAGGCAAACATAAACGAAAAGTCCCTATAGCTAATGCAGCAACTCTTGCTCCATTTGCAAATGTCAAGACAATCTCATTTCGCCCCAGCATCCTGCTTATTTCCAGACTCTGTAAAGACATACAAATATGTGAGGTTGCAGCAGAATCTAGAATCCATAAGCTGGATTCAGCACTAACCATCATGTTAGTTTCAATAAGCATAGACACCATACCTTCGCAAGTTTGGTTCTTAGGCTTGGCCTTCAAGCTTGCGAGGTACTTCTTACAATTCCTCCTCCAGTGCCCCATGACACCACAATAATGACATTTCCCTTTTTCAACCTAGGGCTTTGGTCACACAGCAGCCTTCACAGGCTTCTTCCATTTGTTTTTCTTTAAAATAGTCTTACTCTTTGAAAAAGAAGCCTTAGCCATAGCTACCATATTAGGCCTCATGTTGCGCATTTCCTTCTCATAAACTACCAACATGCTATGTAACTCAGCAAGAGTTTTCTCCATCTTATGCATGTGAAAGTTTTGGACAAAACCAAAGAAGGAATCGGGTAAAGATTAGAGGATCAAATCCACAACTAAGTCATTGTCCATAACCAGATTTAGCCTCGTCAATTCTTCTATGTGCCAGATCATTTTTAAAACATGATCATTAACTGATGATCCTTCAGCCATCCTCATGCGGTACAATGCCTTAGATATCTCATATCTAGAGGTTCGACCATTTTCATCAAAGAATTCCTTTAAGTGCAAAATGATCGACCTAACATCTTCCATAGCTTCATACTTCTTTTGAAATTCATTATTCATTGAAGCAAGCATATATGGCCTGACCTTTAAGTCATCATCATGCCACTTATCATAAGTGACACGTTCCTCTTGGGTCCCACCCTCAAGAAAAAGAGGTTGGCATCTTTTCATCAAGCACATACCCGAGTTTTTCTGAATTGAGAACAATTCTCAGATTCCTCACCCAGTCGGTGAAATTGGGTCCAGTCAAACAATTCTTGTCAAGTATCGAAGCGAGCGGGTTTGAGTTTACCATTTTCAGAGTAATAAATATTTGTGCAGAAAATAAATTGTTTGTCGTTGTCTTTCAAAATAACTATTTCATTTTGGCCCTTAAATGAAATAGATCCTCCCACTAAATTTATATTCGGATCCCATACTCCTTAAAATGGGAAACGGCAATCTTCATTGGATAAAGATTACTAGTGGGGATTAAAGTCCCATCAGTCCATAGTCCACCTCACCTAACAGTTATTTGTGTTCTATGAACTTAGTGAGTGAATCAACTTATTCAACGCATCATATGCGAGTCCCAATCATAACTTCGGCCTCTAGACCAAGAAAGTCTCACCTAACAGTTATTGACTTTATGATCATAGTTAAGTCTAACCCATCGTCACATGCAAGTATTGAAAACGCAAACGATCCCCTCACCTGACAGTTATTGGAAATCGTTCGGCTCCAACCCCACAACATCATATGCTTAATGGAGTGGTCCATTATTATGAATGACAATTGACCCATATGTATCCATAGCCGGTCAATCAACCACTATAATATAGGATCAAACCACGACGACGGAAGGCCACGAGTCCAAAACCCGTTTCGACTTAATATTTTATTAAGGAGGTTTGGGTCATTATTAAAGGTCTCACTTTGCACATTAACCGGTTTAACATGCTCACATAAAACATAAAAATAAATAAATAAATAAATGTCAAACATATAAACATCTATCCTACGTGGTGATTATGGAATTATGGTTTAACGGGTCTCGAGCCAATGAGACCACATTTAACCATTTTAATATTTTAATGACGGAGAACTGCTTCACTTCTTCTTGGTTTCTCGAACTCTTCGCGAACCGGGCCCATAGAGCTCACCGGCTTAACGGCTCCTCCACGTAATCCTCGTAGCAATAACTCCAACAATTGACTTTACTAAACTATACTAAAAAATAAATATTACATGAAAATAAAAGAAGGACGCAGCCTCCATTAAATAATTACAACCCGAAAATACCTAGAATCATCATACATTCATCCATACAACAATCACATTGATTATGGGTTTTTCCATGATCACCACCCTCCCACGTAAGCAATAAATTCATAATTTAATGCTTCGGAAGGCACAATAAAAATTCTGCGATGAATCTAATTCATTGTTGAACAAAACTAATTACAGTTTTTGATTCAAAATTGATTTGGTTCTAATTTTTCGCTCAGTTGATTATATTTATCGTATAAAATAATCAACTTCTATAGGCCACGTTAGAGCGAACAATTCACTAAAATCAAATTGGCCATGAGAACGCAAAAATTACTACGAACCTAAATCAATTAAACGCACGAGAACGCCTAAGGATTGGCTCTGATACCACTGTTGGGATTTTTCTAAACATGTATAACGAATGTTAAATAATAAATGCAGCGGAAATAATACTATACATTTATCTCAAGAGGCGTTGTTCGGGCGTTTCAATCAAAAATCAAATTAAACAAAGAGGGTTAAAGGGATTACCCTTGTAGCGTGCTTGAAAAATGAATTGGTTCAGATGTTCTTCGCTTCAAGTCCCACAAGCGTCGGACCTCCAGTTCAGACACACCACCAATCGGATAACGAACGGTAGAAAAACGACGCAGAAAATTTTTGCACTTGACTGTGCTAGCAATCCCGTGAAACTACTCTCTGCGCTTTTTAATTTTGGTCATCGTAAGAACAATACGTAGAGAGAAAAATTTTCTGGTTTTATTCTCTCATTCTCTCTCTCTCTTCTCACGAGCCTGCACTCTCAATTTATGCACTCTTCTTCTCCAACTCTGCAATTGTTTTGCAGATTAAAAAAAATCTTGAAGACACCCTACACTACGCGCACTATCAGATCGTGCGCATAGTGCATTATTAGCACAAAAGCACTACCTCTTATTCTATTGTTTGTTTCTTCCTTTTTATATACATATAATTATATTATAATGAAATCCCATGGTCAGCACAATATGTGCTGACCACGTCTATTGCACTATAATATAAAATATATATAAGTAAATATATTAATAGGTTATAGAAACAATCCACCACCAGCACTTTGCTGGTGGTGTATTCCACGAATGCCCACTATTATAGTGGGCATTCATTCATGCGCATGGTCTTGCTGACCATGCGCATAATCCTTTAAAATTAATTAATTAATTAATTAATTAATTATAAATATAAAAGGAGATACCTATAGTATGTGCGCAAATTGGACGCATCATTATGTGTCCGTATTAAGATGTGTATGTGCATCATATACACGTATGTCAATGACCAAAATTAAAATTAAATTAAATCTCATTTAATCTAATTTCATTTCAACTAATTAGATAGTTGCGATTGCAAACATATTTACAGTATTATATTTTTCCGTTCAACGTTATCACATATTGGTTAAGGTGTGTGACATCCCTAGGTTTATCAGTGAGCTAGCAGTAAGACAAGCACTAACACATTAGTACTACCAAGCGAATTCATTGTCCCGACCAATCACTAGGTCCTACAAGTCATGAGTGACATCTAGCAATATGTCATGACTGCCCAGACAGTGTGAATGTTTTAAGAACATAATGAACCTGTCAGCTCTAGCTACAGTGTAATTCAATCCCTCTGTCTTACTATGTCCTGATCGAACAAAGGCCATGGAATATTTTGTCAAGCCACCAATTCGATCATATGCACAAATCTAATTAACATGCATTTATACTAGACATAAACATTTTATTCTCGATTACAACCCCGGCCGAGGATTTCAATACATCGTCATAACTAGATCGCATAGGACATCATACCTTGCATGTAGCAAGGAGACAGATTCCATTTTTGCTCACACGTGTGACTTCGTATGTGGATGAACTATAACTATCAAGTATAGAGACGGATCAGCGAACCGTCAATATGCGCACTTGTGAACCATAGCCATCCAACGTACAAGTCAACACTGTGACTCAGGTCTAAGGATTATTTATACAAGACCAGAGCAAGAACGATTAGACATTGACCACGCTAAAAGCTTCCATGTTGCTAATCGTTAAATGCGTGTCACGTTCAGTGAACTTGTCTAGTACAAGCACCTGTGTTCTAACCCGAGTATGACAATACCCAATGACTCGTGACTCGTCATTCCTTTAAGTATCAAATACTCAATAGTGAAGTTAAGAACACACCGATCTCAACAGGATCATTAATATCCACTTAATGATCCATTGATTGGGAACAGTTTAAAGACTCAGTCTAACTGTGAACCCGTCACACATATTCTTGACGTCTCAAAAATAGGTCCAGTTACAACTGATCTAATAGAATTTATTCATAGATAAATAATTGGACAAATGAATAAGCACGTCATTGCCATTAATTGAATAATCAATTGAAATACAACCGAAATCCCTAAAATGTAACTATACATAGTTGCTTTAGGGCATGAATCTAACAACGACATCGTATCAGAGGCGGCCAAACAGAGCTTGAAGAGTAGGGGAATGCACATCGCGCCATGGAGGAAAGCATAGTACATGGAGGCCAAGTGGTTGGCACTCTATGCGAGGTCTGTACCTCTGGTCACCTCAACGAACGCGGATCCCCTTCTCGAACAAAAGGACCGATCATCTCCAGGCGGGTTCGAGTCTTATGGAGAGAGCCTCGGGCAGAGTCTCTCCACAGACGACTCCTCAGAGCTCCACTACAACTTGTCTAAGGAATCGCAGAGGGGATGGCGAAAGGCAAGACGATATCAACGGTGAAGCTGAGGAATTCGCAGGTGGTTGTAGAGATTGTCACTGGATTGGCTTCAGCAATCGAGGACTGGATTGCCTTTTTTGGGACTGGGGCGAAAAGGCAATACGATATATTTATGGTTCTGTCCTTTGATTGGTCGGCACCACTATAAAGTGGCAGAGTGAGAGGAGCATCGAACAGCAGAACAGCAACCTGGTGTAAAGGATGAACGTGTATCTGTGGCACTTGATCCCCATATGCTTGAGCGCTCGGAGACATGGTGGCCCCTATAGCAAGTGAGAAGAGAGAGAATGGCCACAATGTTGATCCAACGATGGACAGAGAAGCGGTTGTCGATGATACCGGTATAAACGACCAGCGGTGACTTCATGATGCCAAGTGAGATCACGCACCGAAAGTGCTTCTGCGTAGGTACGAAAGGAAGAACAATGAACGAAGAAGAAGATGGAAGAGAAAAAACCGAAAAGAAAAAAGCACAAAAGAAAGAAAATAGAAAATTTTGAAAAAGCCCTCTTCATGCCTTTAGAAACTGGCATGTGAGATGCACATGCTCACTCAAGCCCTTATTTGTGACTAAGTGGTCATTTGATACCTTTATTTGAAATAATGTTCAATTCAAACCCTTTTTTTTTTCCTCAAGAAAATAGTTCCACTTCAAGCTTTTATTTGAAATTTTTCCAGTACTTTTTAATAATTGTTTTTATCTTTTTTTCATTTTTCTATTTTTTTGGGTAGTGACCTGCGGTAGTCCCTACGCAAGCGTTTGAGGCTGACCTAGAGGTCGTTGGCCCCTAGGCTAGGGTTTGGGGCCGACCTTCACCCAAATGCGGCAAGGACTCGTTGGCCCTTGATCGATGGCGGCATGAGGCTGCCTTCCAAAATAAAAAGAAAAGAAAACGATCGAAAAAAATCAAAAAATTAAAAAATATTATTAAAATTTGTAATGTCAGCATCGGCCATTCAAAGGCACTTAATTGAACCAATTATAAAATGTTTAAGATTTAATTTAAAAAAATTTAGAATTGAATTGATATAATTGTAATTGGTTATAGACTTTTTATAGTTCTTCTCGCGTTTTCAACATGGTCTCTAACGTTTTAAACTTGGCCGGTATTGATTTCTTGTAACATATTCATGTCAATCGCGTGTCTGGTATCATGCCCTCGCATCGACGTGCCAACGACCACCAATGGGACCAAAGGCAAATAGGAATAAAAAAGGGAAAAAAAAGAAGAAGAAAGAAACTAAAAGGAAGAAAAGGAAAAATCTAGAAAGCTTAAAAGATATTGCAAAACGACGCGGTTTCGTCCAGGTTAGCTGTCTGCTGTCCGTCGATCGTGTCAGTTGAAATGGGTGGCAAAATTGTGATTAAAGTCAATACCAATCCGCTTGCCCAATTTACCCAAGACCCAACAAATTCACGCCAATCATTTTTCCCGGAATCAACTTCTTGGGCAGCGAAAATGCTTGAACCACGAATTTTGTGAGACTTTGACATTTTATTTATTTAACTTTTCATTTTCCTAGGACTTATTCATAGTGATATTTATGATGATAAGGATATCTGAAGTACAGCGATTAGGACTATCATGGGACAAATTGAATTAAGGAATAATCCGATGAAAAGAGTAATTAGAAGCATGATTTGACCATGTCATTGCTCGTACTCTTCGATATTTGTTTATTTATGTCGAAATGAATATGAGGTTACTTTGAAAGACGTGAAATTTTGCTTGAACACAATTCAAGACTTGAACTTGAGAGGCTACTTAAATTTCAAAGTACGTTACTAACATCATGGCTCAAATAAAAACATGAGTCAACGTAAAAAGGATTTGCTAATCCTACAAGCTTTTTCAAGTGCTAGAATGGGAGATGATCGCTTCGAGCTACAATTTTGCCTCCAGCCGAATATGTCGAAGCTACAATTTTGCCTCTAGCCGAATATGCCGTAAGAGCATCAACATCCCACTCCTTCAGCTTCTTCCACTTGGATAGATCAGGTAAGCGTAAGGAATTGCAGTGTCTAATGTAGAGACTTTTCAGTGATTCCACTCTGTCAAGACCTTGAATCTCAACCAGTTTCGGACAGTCTAGTACTTTAAGGCCCTTGAGATTCTTGAAGTTAGATAAGTTAGAAAGGTCCACAACTTCAAGAAGATCACCATCGTAAATTGTGAGTTTCCTCAAACTAGAGGGAAGCTGTCCAATGTGGCACAAGCTCTTGCAACTGATGAGTTCAAGTTCTTCTAGACCGGAGATGCAACCCAAATATGAGCTTATGCTGGTGATACTTGGAAGTTCCAAGACGCAACATGGCCTGTAAATACTCGCATTTGAAAAATATTCGATGGACTTCGATCTTGTAAAACATAAGTACAGATTTTTCAAATTCACAATGTTGGAGATCTCCGGAGCCTTGTTTGTGGCACTTGAGGATAGACACAGGCTTACCAAACTCTGGGGAAGCGTTGGTACATTCTGCACACGAGTTCGTGTTAATGTCAAAATCTTCAAGGAAGGTAGTCTCGCGATATCACTAGGAATCATCTCTATCTGCGTGCAATCCTCTCCATAGATCTCCTCAAGTTCCTCTAACATCCCAATTTTCTCGGGTAATTTTTTAATGTGACTTCTGCTAAAATCCAACACTTTCAAGCTCTTCAGAGTGACAATAGCATCTGGCAACTTTGCAATGCCTGTATTCGAGACATCCAACTTAACTAAACCTTTCAGATTTTCGGGGGCAATGATTGAGCTTGGGACATGACTAATATTTTGAATGAGTTTATAATCCTCTATGAGCAGCTCAGTCAATGCTTCCAGAGAACTCAATTCAACTGGGAGCACTTGGAGACGATCACATCTTTCTAGATCCAAATGCTTCAAACATTTCAAATGACCAATGGATGGATCAATCCTTAACAAACTTTTACACCCCTTTAGATTTAATATTTCTAACGATAAATATGCAGAGAGGTCGGGAGTTTCCTTTAAACGATGACACGATGATAGATCAAGGACCTTCAATTTTGTAGCCACCTGTAAATAATTAGGAATATTCAGCGAGTTTGATTTATAGAATTTTGAAAAAATAAACAAATATATCGACTAAGGAAGCTTTCCACCAAAATAACTTTATAAATATGTGCATATCCATTCTTCTCTACCTTAAGCCAAAACCACTCTCTGTCTCACTTTTTTCATTTCTTCCACTATTATCCCCAACAACAAATAAAAGAATACGAATCTATTCTCAAATTACCCTGTATCGAATGATAAAAAGGCAAAAGAATGTAGCCAACATAGCTCTTATAGATTGTAACATCCCTTTTCAACTTCATCATGCAATTCCCGATATTGTGCCCAACTCTAGTTTTACGACTTTCCTATGTCAATGCATCATCTAAATATCAATATAAAAAAAATAATCTTACGTGTCTTCTGACTATCAACTAATCTATATTTGCAGTTTACTATTTTTTATTTTATAGTTTCTTGTTTCATACATTGAGATAAGGGCGGTATTAGCTTTCCACATAACCTTTGAAGAGTATAATATATTTTTTTATACTATTGATGTACTAAACAAGTCAGTTTGCATGTCCATTTTTACTCCCATCCTATGTATAGTACAGATAGTCTTGTTCACCACTTAAAGTTTAATTTAATTTAAGAATGTAACAGTGACCACATATTGGCTTGACTAGGGAACTCAAAACAACATGGCCATAAAAGTAATCAACTACATGATTTAACAATTCTATGCATCGATTGTATGACATGGAATGTACACATTACAATACCCTTTACTCATGCAGCTACAATCAATTTGAATTGAAGAAAGTCATCAAGGAAGAGATTTGCCATAAATGATAAAAGAGCAATAGCATAGCATCAATGTGAAATTATAAATGCAACGCAGATTAATGACCGACAACCAAGATTTGTTCCGTGAATTAACAAAAAGAAAAAAGGATGAATAAAATGACCATATACAACCCCGTGCGACACAAGAACTGGTGTGACTGGAAGAAAATATGACATAAATTATTTGCACGTACATACCTTGAGTTGAGTCCAACCACCCCAATGTTCGTCTATTGAGCTGTATGATATGTTAAGGACGACGAGATTTTTGGGGCAAAAGTTGGTTGCCAGCATTTCTTCTGGACACCCAAGCCAAGAAAGCCATCTCAATTCTGAAAAGCCATTCTCAAAGTCTCCAGAGAGGGTCCCACCCACTAGATGGAGATATCTAATTTTTGGCACGTTGACACGGTCTTCTGATGCCAAAGCACCGCATGGACAGAATGCTGCGACAGTTTCGATTCCCTAAATTGAGGAAAGAGTCGGTTAAATGTGAGGAGTTCCAAATAGAGCCTGAAATGAAATAAAGAGAGAACAGACCAAGGAACTTATACCTTTCTATTCTGGACATTATCAGGAAGATACAGATTCCACGCCCGAGAACCCTTTCTTGGGTCTTTACAATTTTCTTGGTACACAATGCTCCGACCCAAGTCTTTAAGCTGATCATGCATCCATAGCTGGTCCTTTTCTGTAATTTTCACTAGGGACATTAATAACAGAACTTCAATCCCCTCGTTCGGAAAATATCCACAGTCCTCCCACATGTATTCCGGATAAATCCTCTCCGTTCCAGCTAGAAAGCAAGCAATATCAAGAAATATTTGTTGCTGCTCATGATCTAATACCTCATAACTCAACATTAACTTTTCCTTCACATCCTTGTGAGGATGACGTCTCATCTTTTCCAACGTATCTTGCCACACTGCTTCCTTTTTCCCATGTAAAAATGAGCCCATCACTTCAATAGCCAGAGGAAGCCCTCCGGTTTTAACATTAACTTCCTTGGATAGACTCAAGAATGTATTTGGAGGAGAGTTTCTTCTGAAGGCATGCTTGCTAAAAAGTTGAAGAGCTTCAAGATTGTTGAGTTCCTTAGCCTCATAAATCAAACAATGTTCAAATTGATCTTGGAATCCACTTAAAACACTTTTGTCTCTTGTTGTAACCACTATTCTACTTCCCGAACCAAACCATCGTGACTTTGCTGCCAATGCCATAAGTTGGCTCCTATGATCTACATCATCAAGGCAAATAAGAACTTTCTTTCTGTTCAATCTATCTTTGATCATGTTGCTCCCATGATCACTGCTAGAAAGTTCAACTCCTATGTTTCCAAGGATATCAAAGAGTAGTTGCCTCTGCAAGGTTGACAGACCAGAAATTTTTGATGCTTCTCGGATATTTGGAATGAAGCTGCAACCCTCAAAATTGGTAGATAATTTGTGGTAAACAACCTTGGCAAGAGTTGTCTTGCCTATTCCACCCATCCCCCAAATACCGACAAGCCTTATGTCCTTAGATTTGACATCCAGCAAATCTACTACTTCATTCATAGATTTGTCCATTCCAACTAAATGATCGGATATATGAACACAAGATGACTTCAGCTTAACCAACACCTTCTGAGCAATCGAACGTGCGAGTACTCCATGGCTGAGTCAGGACACACAACGGAATCAAGTTAATTATAAGATTGGTGGCAAACTCGTATATATGTAGATCAAACAATAACATGAAGTTACAAAATTGATGCTGGACCCAGTGAACAAACGAATGAATACATGATTCTCTGGTTCTTTTCAGTCTAGACAATGCACTATAATGCTTATTTCGAGAAGGTTGTCCTTGAGTCTTGAGATAATGGAGTGTAAAATTCCATGCGAAATTACATCACAGTTCTTGGTCCAGAACACAGAAAGAGCTGTGGTCTTCAAATTATATAATCCACATCCAAGAAACAGAGACAAAACGGAAAATGGAGTTAAGTGAGCTAACAATACCCCGTGCTCTTGGTGTCCCATCCCTTGATTCCAGTAACTTCCTTGAGCGCCTTCGCCCAGCGTTGCACAATCTCAGCCCCACGTTTCTCTTCATGCAGAGTTAATGCATCCTTGTATACTTTTGTTTCAAGCTTCACATCGCAAGGTTCCACATCATAAAAAATGGGCATAACCTCCAGTTCGCTGGTTTTCCTATGCTCCATCATGTGTTCCAGCTCACGCAAGCACCAGCTACTGGAGGCATAGCCTCTGGAGAAGATGGGAATGCAGATTTTCGAATCATCGATGGCTTGGAAAATCTCTTGGCCGATCTCTTCACCAACGTCGATCCCCTTCTTGTCTATGAAAACGCTGATACCCTTATCTAGCAGGGCATGATAGAGGGAATCTGCGAAGGTAGCGCGCGTATCTGGTCCTCGAAAGCTCAAGAACACCTCGAACTCAGCTCCTGATGAGCCATGGCTTGTGGATCGAGTTTCCGGAGAAGAGCACCTCCTTCTTTCCATCTTAGCTGCGTGTGATAAAATTATGAAAGCAAATCACAAAAGATTTGACATGCTTTTCTCGTCAAACTACATGTAGAATCCACACCTAATATATGGAAATCACCTTGTTTCTGTTAACGGAGATTGGCGAGAGTAAGTGGAATCTCAAAATCACCTGATTTAAACTTCTCTAATGTTCCAACAAGATCTCCCTTCCTCTTTTTCCTCAACAACTGGAAATGGCAAGAACAGAGCAATCAGTGACATTCATCAAGTTAGTCATCAATCCAATCAGTGATGATCAAGCTCTTCAAGAACTTCTTTTCCTTTTAGCTTTCCCACCACGCGAAAGCAATACAGGGAACGCGATCAAGATCACCCCACCCACCTTCTCAAAGAGGTGAATGGCACGTTCGCCGGAGAATCAGCCCACGGCGGCGAGAGGAAGAGGGAGCTCCAGTCCAGCGAAGGGAAAAGAGAGAGGGCGATGGAATGGGAGGTGGAGAACCGAGATGGGTGTGGAAGATGGGAAGCAGCTGTGCTACTGGTTAAATACATATTAGCGGGGCTGAAAGTTCAAAGACTTTGACTTTTCAACGTTTTCGTTTTACGTGGAAGGTGGGGAATGGGAGGGAGGATGCCTAAGCCCCACAAGTGACTGAGAAACGTAGACAACAAAACCTCGCTCAAAAACGAAAATGAAAAGGGTAACACCTTAGTATTACCCTTTCTTTTATATCATCTACAAACTTTTACATGCATTTCTTACTAACACCTTAATATTACCCATTTCAATTAGAGTAACTTACCTCCTTTTCTCTATTTAAGTTATCAATTAATTTTGGGTTACTAACTCTAGGTTGAGTTATCTATCAAATTTATTTTTTTACCTAATTACCAGTCTTTCTTATTTCTTTTACCAATTTTCATTCACCTTTTTATTTATTATGCCTTAAATGTATTGACTCTTATTTGTCAACGTTTTCTTTCAACCGTCATCAACTCTCATTTGGGTTAGTTATCAACATTCATTTAGTTTTTCTTAATTTATAAACTTTTCAATTGAATTACTTAATCTAAAAAAATTGGAAAATCACCAAATAAATATTGGTAAATTCCTATATAATTGGTAAAGAGAAGATGTTGATAATGATAAAATTGGTTTATTATTCGTGAAAAAAAATTGGTAATTAAATAAAAACACAGGGTTTTTTTTTTCCAAATTATGGTTAATAAAAAAATTATTTACAAAAAAGAGGTGAAAAAAATTATTTACGAAAACGGGGCCCTTGCGGCACTTCAGCGGCCCACGGCCTTTTTAACAATTTTTTTTCTTTTTTTTTGGTCACTTATATAACATAATTTTATTAAGATATATCTAATTATTTTATTTAGTATGTAAATTAAAAAAATAAAAATTACTTATAAAATAAAAATTATATAATTCAAATTGTAATAACTATTTTATATGTAATTATTATAATAATTCAAATTTTGTTAAAAATTATATGTAATTATTTTATTTAGTAAGTATTTAATAATTTTTTATTTATGTAAATTTTTAGATATAAATTATTTTTCATTTTTAGCTTATTCGTATATCATAATTATCAATTATTAATTAATTTTTTTAAAATATGTATGCAATTATTTTATTTATGTAAATAAGTTAATTAAAATTATTGATGAGGCCGGTGCGATAACATTTTTTTATATCATTTTTTGTAAGTGTTTTTATAATTTTTTAATATATCTTTGGAAATATAATTTCATTTCTTTTGAATATTTTTTTATAACATAATTATCAATCATTAATTGAAAATTTTATTAAGATCCATGTAATTAATAATTTACTATGTAAATAATTAATAAAATTAGTCATAAAATAATATCGATAAGATATGTAAAGATCACATATCCAAATTAAAAGAACGTGGACAAGTTTAATAAATTAGTACTGTCGCACAGGCGCACCGACCTCATGAATATTTTTAATTATTTCATTCGCATAGTAAATAACCTAATTCTGAAAATATTAACATAAATTAAAATTAATTATTGATAATTATGTTATAAAAATAAGCTAAAAAGGAAAAATAATTTATATTTACAAAGTTGTTTAAATATAAAATTATTGAAAAAGTAAAATAATTCGAAATTTAAGAAAAAAATGCGGCTGTGCAACGGTACTAATTTATTAAGCTTGTTATCCACGTTCTTTTATTTTGGATATGTGATCTTTATATATCTTACCGATTTTTATGACTAATTTTATTAATTATTTACATAGTAAATTATTAATTACATGGATCCTAATAAAATTTTCAATTAATGATTGATAATTATGTTATAAAAAAAAGCTTCACAACAAATGAAGTTATATTTCCAAATATATTTTAAAAAATTATAAAAAATTTTATATTTACATACTAAAAAAAATAATTGCATACATATTTTAAAAAATTTAATTAATTATTGATAATTATGATATACGAATAAGCTAAAAAGGAAAAAAAATTTATATTTAAAAATTTACATAAATAAAAAATTATTAAATACATACTAAATAAAATAATTACATATAATTTTTAACAAAATTTGAATTATTATAATAATTACATATAAAATAATTATTACAATTTGAATTATATAATTTTTATTTTATGACTAATTTTTATTTTTTTATTTACATACTAAATAAAATAATTAGATATATCTTAATAAAATTATATTATATATGTGACAAAAAAAAAGAAAAACATTGTTAAAAAAGGCCGTGGGCTGCTGAGGGCCCGTTTCCGTAAATAATTTTTGTTCACCCCTTTTTCGTAAATAATTTTTTTATTAACCCTAATTTGGAAAAAAAAAAAAACCCTAAAAACACATTGGTTACTAGTTTCTTAGAGCTTTCCAAGAAGGGCACGGCCCTCCAAAGGTCATCTCCACCGTTGGTGTACCGTGTGACATGGAAAAGACATTTTAAACAAAAAGGAAAAGTTTAAGACGAGCTTTACTTTTTCTCATCCTGAGTCATGCTTCTACGCCCTTTCTTGGAAGTTGAGAATCAATTATTATAGCCTTGCTTTATGGCTGCCTCAATCTCTTCGGGACCTTGACCGGGATCGAATTGCATAGACTCTGAAAAATTTGTCCCGTCTCATCGCGTTAATACGTTTAAAATTTTATATAAGTATCATGTGACGATTGTATTGTATCAAAGTTCAATTCTTCTCATTATATCATAATGATATGATAGAGTGTGATTATATTTCTCAGTCTTTGTGTAGGAGATTGAATGTTCGAAAAGATATTTCTGAGTCTTTGTCTAAACTTATTTAATTGGGATTCCTTAAAGAAGATATTTTTAAAGCTCCGTTTATTCCGCGAAAAATAAATAATTTAAAAAATAAATCTATAAACAATTATGTAAAATAATTAGTCATTAAAAAATATTTTCATCGTCGAAAATAATTTACGTTTGGATATTTTTGAGGAGGACGAAAATAGTTTTAGTTCATTTATTTTTGTAAATGATATAAACGATCATTTTTAGATAAATGTTTTTCAAATAACTCATTTTTCACAAAACAAACAAAGCCTAAATCATTTTATGAGCTTATTTAATTGGGATTACGCTGAAGAGTGCTAAGAACACCCGTTAAGCAACTTTAAAAAAAAAAAATAAACTTCACATTTATTATGACAAATTCCTCGAATCCTCAAAATTCAGGATTTACTGATCTTCCAAGTGTTTTCGAGTGCTAAAGTGGAAGATCATCTCTTCCGGCCTCTTATTTTTCTCGATACAAAATCATCGAATAAATATCAAAGTGACACTCCTTCAACTTCATTGACTTGGGTGGATTAGGTAAGCTTCGCAACGAATTGCAGCCTTCGATGGCAAGACTTTGTAGTGATTTCAATTTGTCAAGGCCTTGAATCTCAACCTGTTTCAGACTGTCCCTTAAGGCACGTATGACAACACTTCTACTTCAAAAATCAATTTCTGGCTAGAAATTGATTTTTTTACTTCTACTCAGAAGCAGAAATTGATTTTTCTACTTCTGCTCCAAAAGTTGATTTCAAATCAGAGAAATTTGTTTAGTAATGATTGAAAATTTATAATTTTAAAACATTATTAACATAAAATCTTTTATGAAAAATTATCATCAGGGGCCGAAAAATTTCTACCTCATTTTAAAACTTTTAAATTTCTTTAAAAACTAAATTTATTATTAAAAATATTATTTTATATATAAAAATGAATAATTATTATTCATTTTTTACTTCAATGGCTAGAGATGGCGACTTGGTGGCCAACATAGGTTGGTAATAGACCATTACGACGGGCGATGAGACAGTTGACGGTTGGCGAGGAGGGGCGATGGGCGGTGGGCAATGGTCGGCGATTAGTGATGATCACGACTAGCGGAGGTCAGCAGCAATAGTGGTGAATGATTAGCAGCAAGTGACAATGGTTGCGAGTAGCAATTGGTGGAGGTTGGCGGTGGATGGTGGCGTGCTGTGAGAGGCAGTCGGTGGATGGCAAGGGTCATGGGCAACGACTAGAGAAGATCTGCGGTGGGCGGCAACGGGCGATGGTAGGCCGTTGACAGTGGTCACAAGTGATAATGGCCAGCGAACGGCGGTGATCAACGGTTAGCGTCAAGGGGCGGTGGTCGTAGGCGGTGGCGGTTAGTGATGGGCGGGGCCTGAGGTTATTAGAGGCAAGTGTCACGGGCCGGTTGCGGAGGGCCGACTCGTGAGGCGACTTAGGCGTCCTGGGATTGTTGGAGCGCCCAAGCTAAGCCTTTTCTAACCCGGATCGCGTAGAGAGAGGAAGTTCTAGAGAGAGAGACTCTGGGAAAAGACCTTTCTATTTCTGGTGGAATTATGAAATGAGAAGGAGGACGCCTCTTTATATAGTAGAGGGCCTCAGATTACAACCGTAGGATCTCTTCTAGATCTGATGGCTCAGATTTCATCTACCGACTCCCTAACCACCGTCATAAGTACGGAACATTCTGGAAACTATGGATATTTACAATATTACCCCTCTCCGGAGTATTCTAGAAACTTATGGAGAAAACCCTAGAAAAACCCTAGGGGACCCAAAAACAGCAAGTCTTGGGGTATTTCTCGGCCTGATGGACGACCGGCTGGGGCACGAAGACCTCGGCCCGTGTCACAAGCATGGCTGAAAAGAGGGTGAAGGCATAATGAAAAGAATGTGAGACGAGAAATGCTTCATAATTTTTTTTTTGTCCAAGAAATATTTCTTGAGTTGAGAAACATTTTTTTTAATTCTCAAATTGGGGGAAAACACTTTCAAAATTGAAAATTCACTTCATAAGTAGAAATTTCTTTTAGAAATAAAAATTTTTACCAAACGGATTTACATTTCAAAAATTACATTACCAAATGAATTTCTGCTCCAAAGGCACTTCTGTAGCAAAAATCCACTTCTAGAAATGTTACAATACGTACCCTTGGTAAAAAGAGGGGACATTTCTATAAACGAGTTTTTGTTAATTTCAAACTCTTCAAGAAAGGTAGTCTCATGATTTCACTAGGAATCATCTAAAGCTGCTTGCAACCCGCTCCATGAATCTCCTCAAGTTTCTCTAGCATCCCAATTGGCTTGGGTAACTTTTGCAGGCGAGTTCTATTTATCTTCAACAATTTCAAGCTCTTTAGATGGAGAATAGTAGTTGGCAACTCTGCAATTTTGGCACCTGAGACATCCAACTCACATAAAGTTTTCAGAATTTCAAACGAGCTAGGAAGTTTTGTTAGCTTGGTGGCTTCATGAATGTCCAAGCACTCAAGATTTAAGAGTGCTCCTATTGAGATTGGGACTTCCCTTATGCTTATATCCAAAGTAGTGGATTGTTCTATAAGCAGCTTAGTCAAAGCTTCCGAAGAACCTAATTTGACAAGCAGCACTTGGAGATAAAACATCTTCTTAGATTCAAATGCTTCAAACGTCTCAAATGACCTATAGATCTATCAATAAGTACCAAATTCCTACGGTCCACTAGAATTAAAAATTCTAAGGATAAATAGGCAGAGAGGTCGGGAGTTTTGTCTAACCATCAGCAAAATGACAAATTAAGGACCTTCAATCTTGTAGCCACCTGTAAAAAGAAATATGTTTGTTCAACGAGTTTGATTTATAGAATTTTTGCAGGATATAAAGAAATATATTGACTAAGGAAGTTTTGTGAATAAATACTCTATGCATATCCATTTCTTGAAATGGTTGTGGTCCCGCTATGTATAATTTTGTTGAGAAAAATCATCCTTTGAATATTTTTTATTCTAACAAAACTATCATTCATTGAAAAGAATCTAATTAATACCAATAAACATTTTATTGCACAAATGAACACATCAATAAAAAGCATATATTACTCCAAACCTGATGTTCAGACTCAAGGGAGAGTTCGTCACATATTTATCTTTGAATTAGTCAAATCTTGTCATTCATATGGAGAGTGGTGTTGCCTCTGAAAACTTAATCTTGAAAAGATTTATGTAACACATTAGCAAGGACTTTAATAGAGCTCAATGTCACTATTTCAGTTTGTTCAGATTCAAAGAGTTTCCTCTATTTCTAAAGACTACTTTTGAATTATGTTCAGATTCTACAGTATCTTTTTGGTCAAATTTTGAAGACCCACATTTTGACAGGTTTCCGGAGAAAAGCTCCTCAAACTCAGCTCCTGATGAGTCATGTCTTGCTGATCGAGTTTCCGGAGAAGTGCTCCTCGTTCTTTTCATCTTAGCTGCATCTGCTAAAATTATGAAAGCAAATCACAAAAGATTTGACATGCTTTTCTCGTCCAGGTACATGTAGAAACCACACCACGTTTTGTAGTGATTTTACAAGACTTGGATGATGGAAAACGCGGTATGATGCATTTCGAGGAAGCTGCAAGAGCTCCGTTTTCAAGAGGGGTCAACTAGCAATGGTCAGGTAGGAAAGTGAGGGTCGGTTTCCATTTTCGTCGTGTTGCGGCATTGATAGAGAGAAATTGCAGCGACATCGCAGGAATTGCGGCATTTATTCCAATAGGATTAATGAATATGGAGGACGGCAGGGGTGGCTGGTCAGTCCTCATCAATTTTAAGCTACCAACTGCAAACTTGAACTGAGCTCCAGATGGGCCACGGCTAGAGGATCCTGTTTTTCAACAACTCCTTTTTTTTCTTTTCATCCCAGCTGCGTCTACTGTCCTCAAAAGATTTTACAAAAGATTATACGGACTTGGGATGATGGGAAAATTCCGTATTATTCGTTTCAAGCAAGTTTATGTTAGTTGAGTATCGCGAAATTAGAAAAAAAAATTATTCAAAAAATCATAAACCTATTATACGGCAGGCAATTTAGTCCTAAACATTTCAATTATATCAATTTAGTCATAAATATTTTGATAATTTGTCAATTTAATCATAAACCTTTCGATTGTGATAATTTAATAAATTATTAAAAGGTTTACGACTAAATTAATAAGTTGTCAAAAGATTTGTGACGCCAGTAAGGTGTATGGACTGAACGATAATAGATATTGCTCAGAACTTAGTGGAACCGTATAAGGCTGATATGGGGGAGAGATCTGGAGATGCGTTCGCTGGTCGGTCTGTATGGTCATGATGTGGGTGCGGCCAGCCAAGATCCACGACATTTACCTATGAACTGCTGGGTTCTATCACCGAATCGTCCCAACGAGCGAACATGTCTGCTCCGTTACTTTCTCTGTACCAACGCTCGGAAGCATTAATGGCCAACTCTGCCGAACTGTAATCAGGATGAGAAACTTACTTTAGACAAAATTCACTTCTAATTTTGTACATGGGTCTCTTCGCACGTGAATCCTTAGGTCGGCGTCATTCTTGAATTTGAACGTATACAGAGCCTGCCTCTGTGTCAAGCCAACAGGATATATCCTATAACTGCTAAGTTCATTCTCTCGTCTTATGCTTGTCTTCGTCATTGGCTTAGGTTTTATCTTTGTGCATTTACCGGCTATTTTCCGACTTCAATGCTTACACGGCTCAGAGTGTACTTGACTCGATGTTCACGAGATCGGTAGTTATAATTGGGTTAACATTGAGGTTTAAAGGATTTCAGCCATCAATCATCTGGCAAAATTTTTTAGGGAAGGGTTTTGCATGAGATGGCGCTTCACGATTAAAACTGACTGTGCAATTCTCTTTTCTTTCTCTCAGTTTTAAAGTTTCCAAGGACGATGAAACAGACTACTCAGTTGAACCTGAGTTTTATGATCCAGATCTTAGATGATAAAGATGAGCTATGGATTTTAAGAAGGCGCGTAATAGATGTGCAACCAGTGCTCTACTATGCTGCCTTGCTTGTTTCACCGACCCTCTTGAGCCGACTGAGGTTAAGATTGCAACGTCTAAAGAACTCGCACTTATAAGAACATTACATTTTTCCTTTACTTTAACTTTGGTATCAGAGCTTTCGTTTTTCAGACAACACTTGTGCACCGTCATTGCATCATCGTAGCAAAATAAAACAGTGCTCACTGAGTGCCTCATTCGATAGCACCACATTGGCGACACATGGCCACTTGTGAAGGATCCACAAAGCCTATTGATTCTACCTAATGTAGTCACTAAATATTAGCGATATTAAAATATCTACTTGATTTTGCATGTTTATCGGGATTATGTATGTATCTATCTTTGATTGATTATATATGATGTTATGTTTATATTATTACCTTAGATATACAAAAATTCCTCTATTCCGCTTTCCGTTCTTTAGCTAATGAGATGACGAAGTTGCTCGAACACAAAAGGAAGTCGTTCCATGGCCATACACCGCCTTCGTCTCTGCGATAGTGCAGCCTGCCCTCACGTGACCACCAACCAGGGTGGTTGGCGAGATCGCAAATGGCAGGCTAATGAGCGATTTCGATAACCCAAACAGACTCTGCTTCACCAGGCCACCCTTCTTCAATCTGACCCTGCTAAACATCCTTCAGGGTTGAATCCCCAGCTTCAAGCTCGGGGAGATCGGGGGGAACCCATAGCCCTCGCTACTGCCACTGGAGTGCGAAGACCGTTCAACTCGCGGTGCCGCACCGCAAAATGCAAATACGAGGGCAAGCACTCGTGGTGATCACAATGGCCCTTGCTGAAAAAGCCGCCGCCCCTTTGCGGCGGTTCCCTGAAGTGATCTCTCTCTCTCTCTCTCTCTTTCTCTTTCCCTCCTATATCTTGTTCTTTCAAAAACACTTGAAAGTTCATCCTGCAAGTTTCTCTATCTAGTTATGCGAACATGCACACTCCGTTTTATTCCTTCATCTGTATTGCCTTGCTTTGCTCTATAATATGCAAAATTCCCGCGAGTTTCTATATCTTATTTCAAGATCTTCGCAGATTAATTTCTTTCGATTATCGTGTCTCGCTTTTGATCCCAATATATATTAAGGAAAACGAAGTGGGGGAATTAAAAAAAAAAAAAGGGAGAAATGGGCACTAAATTGACTAATCATATTTGATTACGTCAAATAATTTCTAATTACACCCAAAAAGCTAAACCCGTAATGGAAGTTCTTCCTTGGGCCGAACCCGCTTTCCCCGAGAAATTTAATGGACCTTTAACCCCTCCAACTGCTTTCTCTAAACTCTGGCCTACTTTCGACCCCAAAAAAAAAATAATAATAATAAAGCCAAAATCTCCGACTCTCTCTCCATTTTATCCTCGCGTGACTTTGATGTTATTCTCTTTCCTCCCTTTTTATTTTTCGTTCTGCCTAATTCCCTAAAACTCCAACTCTAGATCCAAGTTCATCCCCAACTTTTTTTTTTGTCTCAATAAAGTTCACCAATTTTCACTCAAGTCTCAAGGCTACCGCTGATTTCTTCAAAATTATCAACATCATAAAGTTGATAAAAGTAAGGTGATTATGATGACGCAAGTTTTTATAATAAACGTCTAAGTGGCCATGATGTTGATATTGAATGAAGGAGGATTAATGGAGGAAAATTTTGAATTAAATTTAAAGTGTGTGATGTTTGTTAAATGAAAAAAAGTTCATGACAATTAAAATTTGACTTGAAACTTATGATTTTTTAAGGAAATAAGCCTTATAACCCCTCCCCCCCAAAAAAACAATACTCCCCGAAATTCTCTCTCAATACATAATTAAAATCAGATGCGTGATTACTATAGTTCTCAACAATTTCATTAGACTTATGTGATGTATTCATGTTAAAGAATGCGGTAAATTAATGTAAAGATATCTATGTTGAATTTTTTTTAATAATTTAGTTCATAATTAGATGGTCATTCACAATAATAATGGTAATAACAATGATAATAAATAGGAATATAACAAAACGACGTGATATTTCTTAATTGCAGAAAAGAGATTGACTAACCTCTGAAGTTAAACCATTGTATTTTATAATTTAGTTATTTGATTGATTGTCATCGTTTGCTCTCTAAAACTTGTCAAGTCAAATACGATTGATTCTGGAAATTAATAAAACTAATTGCATCTCATTTTGAAACATATGTTGCAACTTTTGCGTGTTGACTTATGTCTATCTTTACGCGACAAATTTACTGAATCTATGGTAAAGTTGGACCCATCAACATTGTCTATATCCTCTATTTAGTAAATAAAATTGCAATATTAATAATTCCAATATAACTAGTATTTTTTTTTATCATAGTATAAGCTTAATAAATATTTTTGCGGAATAACGTCGGCCTTAATTGACCTGCCAACATGATTCGTCCCCCCACTCTGTGGCTCGTCACCGAAAAAAAAATTGCTGAAAATATTGATGTAGTCTGAAAATAGAAAGTAATTTTATAAAAGCTGAAAATGAAGTAAAACATTTTTTTACTGAAAATTAACAAAAAAATCTTAAACTTATTATAATTATGTTAATTCAGTCCTAAAACTTTGTATTTGTGTCAATTCAGTCCTAAACATTTTGTATTTGTATCAATTCAATCATTTTGACCAACTTTGACCGGTCGAGCACTGATGTTGCAATTTTTTTTATAATTTTTTTTAAAAAAAAATCTTTTCTTTTTCCTTACACTATAAGCCTAACCCTTGCTAGCACTGGGCAAGGGCCATGATGGCCTCATCCGCTAGGCAAGGCCGAATAGCCCCTTGGCCATATTTGGCTGGGCAACGACTGTGATGACCTCATTGGCCCTAAATTGCAAGGGAAAAAAAAGAATAAAAATATTAAAATTTTTAAATTTTTATTAAAATATTATTAAAAATTGTACGTTAACTCTGACAGTGCCACATTAATGTCGCCTGGCTAAAGTTGACCAAAAGGACTAAACTAGCACAAATACAAAAGTTAGGACTGAACTGGTATAAAAAAGATTCAGGACTGAATTTGCACAATTACAATATATTTAAGATTTTTTTGGTAATTTTTCCTCATTTTATTACCAAATATGGAATAGTGAATATTATTGGAAGGTTTTGACAATAGAAGCTGCTACTCTAATAATTTGATAGTAGTGTCAATTATTTTCAACCACGTGATCTCCTAATTAATAAGTGGTTTATATAAAAACAAGCAATGATGATGTGTGAATTTACGGTTGAGATTGTACTATCCTTAATAGTACTATCAAGAAAGCATTTCTCTTTGACAATATATTTGGTAAGATTGTTGTTTCCATTGAATATTATGTCACTTAACCAATTAAGTATGCCATTTAAAAAAACAAAACAAGGGAAGTCATTCCTTACGTATTGCATTAAGAACAATCCATTAAGTTGGATGTAGTTAATGTTATCAAATGCACTTCATGTGGGTATCGAACAAATTTGTTGTTTATATGAAATGTTATGCCGACTCTAATTAATTAGTACCAGGATACTTGCTAGTCATACCTAATAAAAAAATGATCGACATTTTATAATATTGTACAGAATACGAAAAAAATAGTGAGTTGAAAATGTCAAATTTTCCTGTAATAGATGTTCAGCAAATGCACCAGGAAACCATTAACAAAATCCTTATAGTTTTTTAAAACGGCATATAAGGAACAGGAGAGGAAAAAATATCCTCCAAAATACAAAAAAAAATGTCGCTGTGATTCTTATAGAGAATTGTTAAATTACATGATTATCCTCCTTTATTTGTCACTCGAGATTTTTATTTCTGTTTCTTAGAAGAAGAGCTAAAATGGGTTAAAGCTGAATACAACGATTTAACATCTAGAATCTACCATCCCTATTTGATTACTTAATAAATCATGAAGTATCCCTCCAGATGTAATGAAAAGAACTCGTATCCAAAATCTTATTTATTCCAAGATTAGCATGCTAGTCAATAGGCTGATTTCCTTCTCCAAAATTATGTTACACTTTGAACTCAAAGTGAGAGCTCAACACACTTCTAATATCTTTAAGCAAAATAAAGACATCGCTATCGAGCATAGGCTTTGGACTAACAAGATAGTGATGGCTTTAGAGTCA